>JANFAM010000019.1:26625000-29125000 GCA_024362665.1 Prunus padus | reverse complement strand
ACTCATGTCATCGTTCGGGCCACCGCAACATCGTATCGCGGAAGATCACCGAGGTCAATTGTAATTGATTGAATGGGTATTTCGATTGAAGATACTCCTTGTATCCGAAATGGCTCTTGTATAACATTTGTATCTCGAAGTGTTTCCGCATCATTTTCCATTGATGATTCAAACGCGTTGGTCAGCAACGTTGTCAACATCGTCGTCGATTAGGTCTTGTTCGGTATAGCGTACACATTCCTCTCGATCCATCTTACGAACAACTTTCCAACCTCTCCCGGCTTTAGGGTCATCTAGATACACGACCTGTTTTGCCATGTTTGCCAAAATGTAAGGGTCGTCATCATACCAAGTTCTGTTAATGTTCACAGATAATAAGCCGTGGTCGAGTTTAACTTCCTGCCTGTTTGGGTTTGTATCAAACCATCGACACTTAAACATGGTCACTTGGTATCAGTCTTTGTAAAGCAATTGCACGACGCTTGTTAATTTGCCATAGAAATCAATGTATGTACTTTCGCCGCCACCGGGACATGGACACCGCTGTTTTACTTACACAACTTGTCATCTCGTGCAGCCCCCAAAACTTGATGCCGTTAACATTGCAACACGAGAACAATTCTGCGCGAATCGGGCCGAATGCCAAGTTGTATAACTCTTCACTGTAAGTGGGGGAATTCGTTGCTTTCAATGTATTCACCTAATATTATACAAAAACATTCGTGTGTTAGTTTGAGAAAATTAAATACCACAATATATATGTCAAATATAAAACACTTATAAACACTTACATATTCGAGAAACCATTGTGGGAACAATTCTCGGTGTTTCTTGGCATACAAATGTGATGGATGTTCTCGCTTCATCATCTCTTAATGTTCATCTAAGTATGTCATTATCTCATCACAATTGTTCAGTACGAACCAATGCGCTACCTCCATGTCAATTATGGAAAACGACTCTCCTCGTCCAGGATCTCCAAAGGGTCGTGCGCTTTGGTAAAAAACAGAGAGTTTCTCCTTTCTCAGACCTCCGTCATTATTGCGTTGCGGACGATTGAAAGCAGTCTCAACATCTTTTAAATACATTCCACAGAAAGTAAGCGACTCATATTGCACCCAAGCCTCTACAATTGATCTTTCGAGCTTCGCCCTGTTGCGTACACTTTTTTTCAACTCCCAGAGAAGCCTGGCGCAATCAATCCATAAGATACAAATTAGCAACCTTGGGATAATGATGCATACAAATAATGATGAGGATTATATACCTTTCTATTGGATACATCCACCGATAGGTGACAGGACCAGCAAGCAATGCCTCTTCGAGCAAGTGAACCATCACGTGGATCATACTTGTGAAGAAAGCTGGAGGGAAGATTATCTCAAACTTGAATAAGACTTGGACAATGTCATGGCACAATTGATTAATGTCTGATTTTCGCAACGTTTTTGCCTTCAGTTGGGAAAACAATTGGGACAACAACATTATTGGCTTCACTACATCTTCCGGCAATAGATGTGGAATACCCACAGGAAGTAGGCGTTGCATAAACACATGGCAGTCATGACTCTTTAGTCCAGCAAATTTACCCCCGTCAACATTCACGCAACGCACGATATTGGAAGCATACTCATCGGGAAACTTTACAGACGATACAAATTGATGAAACTCTTTTTTGTCATTCGGTTTCATGGAAAAAAAAGCAAGATCCCTTCTAACTTTATCACTGTCCCTATTCATCCATAAAACCCTTCGTATGCCCATTCTTTCCAAATCAAGACGAGCTTTGATCGTGTCATTTGTCTTACCCTCGATATCTAGAATTGTGCCCATCAATATGTCAAATACATTTTTCTCAACATGCATAACGTCGAGATTGTGCCTCAATTTTAGTTTCGACCAATATGGGAGCTCAAAAAACATAGGCTTGTGCGTCCAGTTCATATGTGTAGCAGGTCTGGTCCGACTCACTGTTTTCCTGAACGGAGCAAAATCCAACCGGTTAAGCTGTTCCAAAATCTGATCGCCGGACCATTCTCTAAGTCTAAGACAATGCTCAATGTTACCGTCGAACTCTTTATCCTTATCCCGCCACTCATGGTCCCATGGCAACCATCTTCGATGACCAAGGTAACAAACTTTCCCAGTGTGCCAACTAGATGTTACAACATCCTTGCATACAGGGCATGCCATGTAACCCTTAGTGCTCCACCCAGAAACCATTGCATATGCCGGAAAATCATTCACAGTCCACATAACTGCTGCTCGCAAAGTGAACATCTTCCCAGTAGATTTATCGTACGTATGCACACCGTTTGTCCACAAATCCTTGAGCTCATCAACCAACGGCCTTAAGTAAACATCAATTTACCTACCAGGGTCCTCGATTATCAAAACAGTCATCATCATGTATTCTTTTTCATGCATTTTCAAGGCGGCAAATTATATGGGAACGCAAAAATAGGCCAAGTGTTGTGGTGTTGGTTTAGAACCCCGAACGGATTGAATCCGTCGGTGGCAAGTCCCAATCTAACATTTTGGGGAGCACAACAAACTCGGGAACGTTCGATCGAACTCTTTCCATGCCTCCCCATCTGCAGGATGCCGCATCACATCGTCGTCTACCCGCTTTTCCTTATGCCATCTCATGTCCGTGGCGGT
Source organism: Prunus padus (assembly GCA_024362665.1). Taxonomy (NCBI): domain Eukaryota; kingdom Viridiplantae; phylum Streptophyta; class Magnoliopsida; order Rosales; family Rosaceae; genus Prunus; species Prunus padus. The sequence goes on along the minus strand of JANFAM010000019.1, from coordinate 29,122,339 downwards.
ATGCGTCGACATATACAATCGCCGCAACCTGGGTTTCGAGGCGGATAACGCATGACTTTTTGAGGGATCTTAGTCGTTCTATTCTCGAGATGTCATTTTGAACCTCAACTCCTTGCATATAGGGCATGTATCCAATGTTTCATACTCTTTGTAGAATAAAATACAATTGTTTTTGCAAGCGTGAATTTTTCATAACCCAATCCAAGACCATTCAACACCTTTTGTGCGTGTCTATGGTCTTTCGGCAAACAATTGTCCGTCGGAAGCATTCTCTTGAAAACCCCCAAAAGTAATCGAAACACTGGTTCGACATACGATACTTAATTTTTCCCTGCATTAGCTCCACAATGGCCGTGAGAACAGAAAAGCTCTTGCACCCCGGGTATAACTCTTAGTTGGCATTTTTTAACAGTTTTCATATTGGTCGAACTCTGCACTATCTATTGGTGTAGGCACGTCATCTTCCTCTTCCTGATTGATGTTGGTCGATGCAAATGAAAAAGCATCGTGTATAATATCCATGGCTTGATCATTAGGATCCACAATAGGTTCAACATTGTCCACTCTTTATGGCATTTGAAGACGAAACATGGTCTAATTGTTCCCCGTGAAGGTTCCAAATGCTATATGTCTCAATCATTCCATTTCTTACTAAATGAAATGCAACATTTTTAATTGTCTCCCACAACGTGTTCTTACACCTCCTACAAGGACAACGGATTCTAGTTGCACCTGGGTTGTGTGTACGTGCGAACTCAATGAAATCCCCGAATCCATCCAAGTATTCGTCTGCGCATCTATTCGGGTTATGTATCCACCTCCTGCTCATAATTCCTGGAACCACAATCACAACACAACAATCACGACAACTTCATACGAAGTCATAATGTCACCTTATGCCTCCGTTAAGGGCCCTATCCCATTCGGGAATGCATAGTCATGTCACGTAATGTACGGCTACATGAGATTAGATTTCGACGTTGATGAATTTCGGCAGCATCTCGATACAGTTCTTGAGGTGTACCGTAGGTATAAATACCTACGTACCACCCGAAGAACGTACAGAGATAACACCGAAATCTCCACAATCGAAACCTAATCCTGTAGCCGTACATTACATGACATAACTATGCATTCCCAAACTGTCCAAATAATGGGACAATTCAAGAATTAATTGGACCGCAGTCATGCTTTACGCATCAATGCACGAAATCCAACTAATCTCGAACGGGAAACTAAGTGTTACTCAAAATAAAACCAAAAGTACGAAGTTAATTTCAATTAACTTCGTACATCACAACACATTAACACAATAATATAAATATAATTTCACAAAACAAATAAAGTTTAACTTAATATAAATAATTTTACATTTCCTAAAATATAAAACGAAGAAAATACCTTCTCAATCGTTTTCAACCAATCGTTAATCACACGTAATATCCTGTGAACAACGAAATTAATGACGTTAGAATGAATTTAAATTAATACTTTTACACTAACGACAAAAAGTATTTACCTAATGAATGTAGCAAATTCCTAGCTCAGGCAGAGATAGAGGCAGAGGCAAGCTGCAATTTTTGTAGCTTGCCTCTGAAATGGTAGAAACCAGTTTATATACTGAACGGACGATTTTGCGCGACGAATATATTTTCGTCACGCAAAGTTTTGTCGCACAAACCCTCAATTTTCGTCGCGCAAAAGGACTTATTCGTAACGCAAAATTGATTTTTTTGTTGCTTAAAATCGGGTCGACATTATACTTTACGTGACGATCAAATTCATTTCATCGCGCATAGTTTCGTCACGATAGAGCACATATTCGTCGCGCAAACTATCAATGTCGACGCGCAAGAAGGTGACGACATCAAACATTGTGCGACGACACAACATTCCGTCGCGCAAGAATTTGGCGACAAATCAAATCACCCGCGTTTTTTTGCGCGACTAATATTTTTGGTCACGCAAAACATAGTCGCGCAAGTGCTTTTACGCGACAAAAAAAAAAATTATGTCGTCGCTGTTTGTTTTCTTCCGCGACGAATATTTTCGTCTCGCAAGTTTTTGCCGCGAAATTTTGAACCCGCCTTTTTTTTGCGCGACGACAATTGATATGGTCGCGCTAAAGGTTCATGGGCGACGATAGTTTTCATCGCGCAAGATTAAAAATATAAAATTATTATCCTTGCTATTATGCGCGACGAATAATTTTTTGCGTCACGCAAGATAAACTAGCGCGACGGAATTTTTTTTGTCGCGCAAATTGTAAAACGTAGTAGTGATGGGGTAAATTAAGTTGCAGCTGTGGAGCGAATTAAGCGAGAGCGAGAGAGAGATATAGAAAGAGTATATATGGCCCCCCAATTTACACGTTTTACATACAAAGTTCTGCTTTTGTATTTTCTTGTTGGGTTCCATGTAGGAAGAACATGCATATGCCCCCAATTTACACGTTATAACCACCACAACTTCATTATTATTATTTATAATTTTGTCTTATTAATCACTTCGGTCCATATTTTTTATGAATTTGAATGAAATTTAAAAGTCGAGGTATCTAATTTTGATTTTTTTTAAGAAGCTACCATTGATCATAGGATGAGCAATTAGTTCATTAAATTCGATCAATGGATATCAATGTCTACTGCTCCTTTCCTACTTGCTTTACAAAATCACATTGCCATATGGACTTGCTTTTGCTTCTGCTTTCTTTCTTTTCAGCAATAAGAATTGCGTACATGGACGCTCAGGTTGGTCTTTTGATAGAGAGAATTGATTCTTCTAGTGTTGTAACTTATAAGTCAGTGGGATTGCCCCCAGATCAAGAACGAAGTTACAGAGAGATTACTTGCCTGATCAGCAAATATTAAGAGAGAAATAATATGATTTACATGACGAGGCACCTCACGATCGAATTAAGGTATGAGATCTAGAAAGAATTTTTACAAGAAGACTTTCTTAACGCAAACAACAAGTTTCCTAGTGGAGGATTTTATTCTTTTCCCTCTTGGAGGATGCTATTCGTCCAGCGTGAAGTGTGCCCCATGAAAGCAAAAATGAAAAAGAAATCCATATTGAATATCCACCCACATTATAATCAAATGTCCAATGGGCATCAACAAATTTATTTGCCTGATTATTAAAAAAAAAAACAAATTTATTTGCATTAATAGAAAAAACAAACAAATTTCTTTCTAATTTTTTTGATACCTGGGAGAACTGAAGGCTTATTGGGCTTTGCTCAAGTTGGGGCAGCCCAATAGTGGAATTATTCCAAGTTGGATTCATGGGAACGGAAGCTTGTTTATGGGTCGGGTCGGGTCGGGCCCAAACACTGTTAGTGAAAATCCTAATCCACTTTGGAGAAGCACGTGGCATCATTGGGGGATCCATTGTCACCTTCTCTCTCTGTAAATGTAAAAGAAGAGAGTCGGACTCCAAAACGACGGCGTATCACAACTCATTCTCATGGGACGATAGTTAATTTAATGGAGCCCCAATACAAGATGATGATTTGTGTAGAATTTAGGAGAGTGGAGGGATCTCAGGTCGAGATTTATGGAGCACAAGGAAATCGGATTTGTTCCATGGTTGCAGGCACCAATGCCGCCGATAACTTTGCAAGTAAACTATATTAGATATTATTAATTTCATTTCTGCCTTTTTTTCTTCTTCTTTCTATCTAATCTCATGACTAAGCTTTCTAGTTCCTCTTAAGTGCGGATGATCAGATATTCAGACTGAGATTCAAATAAAACTTGATAATTTTTCTAAATGTTGCAGCTGCTGATGTGAAAACACATTTGTTGATTGCTTGCTACTAGTGGAGTGGAGGCTTAAACCAACAAAGAAGAGGGGTGAGTTTCTTGATTGAGCTGGAGCTGCGTAATAATCCAGTCGAGTTTTCCTCCATTTGAGGCCTAACTTATCGTTCTAATATCTTCATTTAAGGCTTAAAAGAAATTTAGTTTAAAGAACATTGTGGTTATGCATTCAGATTCCAAATGGCTTCTTTATTAGTCTAATTGTGGATTGTTATTTCGTTTAGGACTTCTTGATAATAGGAATTTGTAACTTTTTCATTCCATGAGTGATGAGACTGGTTTCTAATCATGCATGTTTTTGTTGCTGATTCAGTCTCTGATGCTTCGTTTCCTGATTCTGTTACAGATAACTGATGCTGTTGTTGTAGCTTATATCTTCAATGCTACTCTTGTTGTTCCCAAGCTCGACCAGAAATCGTTTTGGAAGGATTCCTGGTCAGTTTCAGCATATCACGGTTAAATTACTGATGTCAAGGTTAATGTAAGCATAATAGTCAGCGTATTGATAATGTTATTTTGTGTATTTGGTGCAGCAACTTCAATGCAATCTTTGATGTAGACTGGTTTATATCATCTCTCTCAAAAGATGTTAAAATCATACACCTTCCAACAAAGGGAGGAAAACCAATGAGTCCATATACCATGCATATCCCAAGAAAATGTAATGCAAAATGCTACCAGAATTGTTTAGTGCCTGTTCTTAATAAAAAGGATGTAAGTGTCTTTCAGGAGAACCTACCACATTTTTTAAAGAATTCGTTAATTATCATATGCTGGTGCATGTAACCAAGGAAGAAAAACTCCTGGTGCTTGAATGAGTGCCTTTTCTGGTTATATGGAATTCACAGTTGTTTGTTATGCTTTCTAATGTGCAGGCTGTTCAGCTCACAAAGTTTGATTACACGCTTTCAAATAAGTTGGATTCAAATTTACAAAAGCTTAGATGCAGAGCAAATTAGCAAATTATCATACCTTGAGGTTTACTGACCCTATTAATGAAATGGGGAAAACGTTGGTTGACAGAATGAGGATGAAAAGCAAGAATTTCATTGCCCTGCATTTGAGGTAAATTTTTAGCTGCTTCAGTATTTTATTCCTATTGTACATACTAACATACTATGAGCAAGTAAGTTATGCCTTCAACAGAATACTTGCTTGTGCATATAATTTCTTTGTAGAGTTAATGTGGGTTTCGTCTTGAAAAATGATTGAATTTTGTTTTCTTTAGTATACAATATGTATGGGTGCGTTGTACCGCACAAAAACCTCTATTTAGGTTGTTTTGATAGGTGGAATAGGTTTTGTGCTAGAGTTTTCCAAATTCTTTTGGACACCATAGGAAAAAGTTTCTGACATTGGTAGACCATGTTATAGGTTTGAGCCCGATATGCTGGCATTTTCTGGATGTGATTTTGGTGGAGGAGAAAAAGAAAGGAAAGAACTTGGGAAAATTCGGAAAAGGTGGAAAAGTTTACATTTAAGGCTTCACTGATGTCTTGAATGATGTCATTCAATAGTGACCTGTTTTTATATAATTTGTATCTCTACATTATAACTACATTTGATTTCTGGGGTTATATATGCAGGCAAGCAACCCGACAAGGGACGAAGACATGGCAGATGCCCTCTAACTCCAGAGGAAGTTGGCCTTATGCTTAGAGCACTGGGTTTTGAAAGTGATATTCACTTGTATGTGGCATCGGGTGAAGGATATGGAGGTGAAGAGACATTGGCACCTCTGAAGAAACTTTTCCCAAACTTCCACACAAAAGAGACTATAGCAAGTAAAGAGGAGTTGACACCGTTTTGATCCTTCTCTTCTCGAATGGCTGCACTTGATTTTATTGTTTCCGATGAAAGTGATGTTTTCATCACCAACAACGGCAATATGGCTAGAATGTTAGCTGGTAGAAGGTATTAAAACTTGAGTTCAAGGATACATTTTTGTCTTCTGGTGAAACGGTTTGATTTGATCATGTTTTGGTTATAACTAGTTTGTTTACTGATGCAGGAGATACTTTGGTCATAAACCAACAATCCGTCCAAATGCTAAGAAACTGTCTCCGTTGTTCATGAATCGTAATAACATGATGTGGGAAGGGTTAAAACAAGAAAGACATCCCTAAGCCTAACACACTCACACGAATAACCTGATTCGAACGCGGCAAAATTAGCTAGTATTGTACGAAGAATTTGACTAATTTTTCGTATTTGGTAATTATCGTATGAGATGAATGTTTGTATCTTGTATGGTTTTGCTACCATCAAGACCTAGTTGATTCAAAACTATGGGATCAATGATTGAAATAAAGATACTATTAAGAACTGGAGTTGTCAAGTCAAAACCAAGTTTGTATGTGATGTTGAGTCGATTATTTGGTTATATCTTCAGGTTCTTCGTGTCCTTTTCTTACAATCTCCCACCCTTCTTGTGAGCCTAGCAAAGCCTTCATCTTGATGCTCCAATTGTTGTAGTTGTCTTTGGTGAGTTGAGGAACTTGGAAAGGAACCACACCGGTAGCCATTTGTTTGTTTGATGTGATGCCAGAGAAAGCAAGCTCTGATACCACTGTTGGGATTGTGTGTGCGGAAGAGTAAGTGGGAGAAAACAGGAATTTGGCTTTATGAAAATGCTTCTTTGATTGATGAGGAGGACTGCTGCTATAATTGTTTTCTGGTCTGATCGTTTCTTTTTTCCTACCCACAATAGCTGATACAAGGCTCCTATTTAAACTAAACATAGAGAGCTTCCTAGAGGCAGTTATTAAATGCTAACCTCCAACTACTAACTTACTTAGCACATCTTCTAACTTACCCTTACACATTAATATAAACTTTAAACATGTCTAATGCATTGGATTTTTCAGATATTAAGTATACATAACCATATCTTGAGAAGTCATCTGTGAAGGTTATGAAATACGTAAAACCATCATGTGTTTGAGTGGGGAAAGGACCACATATGTCTGTGTGTATAATTTCTAACAGTTTCGCACTTCTTGTAGCACCTTTCTTTCTCAAATTTGTCAGTTTTCCTTTAACACATTCTATGCAAACATTGTCTTTGTCATGGTGGGTAAGTGGTGGCAACAGATTTTCTTTGTTTAGCAGGTTCATTCTTTCATCCGAGACATGTCCTAGTCTCTTATGCCAAAGTCTATATGATTCTTCTTTATCTGCTTTTCTTTTAGTGCTTATCACATTGATGCTTAGATTTGCAGTGCTAGGATTTGGTTTCTTGCAATTCAAATGAAACATGCCATCATTTAGAAAACCATTACCAATCATAACTTTATTTCTGAAAATGGAGAATCCATACTCATCAAACTCAAACTGTAAGTTTGATTTTACAAGCTTACTAACTGAAATAAGATTCCTTTTCATAGAAGGAATATAAACTACATCTACAAATTCAAAAATAAAACCAGACTCTAACTCAATCTTAGCTAATCCAATGTACTCCACCTTGACTCTTTCTCCATATCCCACGAACACCTTCATCTCAGCCTTGCTTGGCATCCTCTTTGTTTTGAACCCCTGCAAAGAATTAGCCACATGAACTGATGCACCACTATCTAACCACCATGAATTTGAAGAAATCTCAATTGCATTAGACTCAAAACAAACATTTACTTGATCAGTCTTACCTTTAGCCTTTTGTTTATCTAGCCAGCGCTTGTATCTATCACAATTCCTCTTCATATGGCCAAACTTTTGCAGAAATAACACTTGAACCCTTCTGGACTTAAACCCTTAGTTTCCTTTTCTTCCTTGTTTTTCTTTCTAGCAGTTTTGGCTTTTCCAGAATCCTTCTTTGGTTTGAAACTCTGAACCATGTTAATTTTTTCTTCAGCCTTATCTTTCTTCATATTTTGTTCTTCCTGCACACAAATGCCTATGAGATAAGTTACTGTCCATATCTCCTTTTGAGCTACATATGTACTTCTAAGATGCTTAAAAGTATTAGGCAGAGAATTTATGGCAAAATGCACCATCATGGTTTCATCCACATTGACATTGAGTTCCTTCAGTTTGTTCCCAATTTCCAGCATATTCAGTATGTGTGTTCTTACACACTTCTCCCCATTGTATTTGGCATCTGTGAGTTGTCCCATTAGAGTTCCAATCTCAGCTTTTTTCGATTCTTGAAATTTCTCCCCAATAGAATTAATGAACTTCTTAGCATTATTAGATGGTGTGATGCTTCTCCTGACAGATGGAGAAATTGACCTTCTCATGATTAGAATGGCCATTTTGTTTGCCTTGATCCATTTGGCATATTTAGCTTTTGCTTCAGCAGATGCATTAGCAGTAGGTACTACAGGAGCACTACAAGAAAAACAGCCTCTGTTGACAGCTAAAAAGCGTCACGATAGCCATTAATTGACGGCTCGGAAAGCGTCACGGATGCCACTGTCAGGAAAGGGGTACCCCTATTCTTGACGCTTATTATCCGTCAAAAACTAACCTTTCTTGACGGGTAAAAAGCGTCAAGAAGCCGTCAATTAACACTTTTCTTGTCACTTTGTAAGTATCAACAAATGCATTATTCTAACACTTGAGGAACCTTTCTTGACGGTTTTTAGCCGTCATGAACTCTAAAATTGAAATTAAAAAAAAAAATCCTGGTCAACTAAAGTTGCCACAAAAGAATACTTTGTAGATAAATGAATACATAAAAGTAACTAAAAACAACTACAAAAATGTTATAACTTGTTAACTTTTCCTGAACAACTAAAGTTCCCAAGAAAGAATACTTAGTAGATAAATGAATACATAAAACAAACTAAAAACTACAAAATGTTATAACTTGTTAACAATGTAGAGAAATGACATTGAAAACACAAACATCTCTAAGTGAAGCCCATTACAAGTCCAAGTCTTGCTTTGGTTGGAGCCTCCCTAGTCATACCAATCTGTCAAAACAATAACATATATGGATCAATGAGTTATAAAAAATCTCCATTACAAAAATCTCTAAAAAACAACATAGCACCAATATCAAAATTTACAAAAATTTCAACATTCTCAAAATAAAACACATATCAATTGAACAAGGAATTGAATTTAAAGGATCTTGGATGTATAAGTTCTTACCTACATGCTATTATGGCATAACAATTATTCACACAAAAATAAATTTAAAAACAACTAATAGACTTACTCAAAACTGAAATTGGAAAAAACTTTTGAATAAAATGCTTACCTTATGGCCACTAAGCATAAAACCCAACCTGTCACAAGAGAAAAACCAAGATTTACATGTTCAATTATGAAGAATAGAGCCGAAGAACATATTATCTTGATTCAGTATAATGTGTGTTTACTAATTAGAATCCTCATTTTCTCGTAAAGAATTCATTACAATGTTCAATAAAAAATTGTATTCTCCCACTCCTACTAGTGAATTTTGTAAACCAATAAAGTCTACAAACCATGCAGAAATTAGAAACTATCATTTGAGAAAACTAGATAACTACATGTTTTTAGCTTTATCTATACTCAAAACAAGGAATCAAAAGAGAACCTACCAGGAATAAAGAAGAGACGAACAAGAAGTGCTAAGAATGCAATCTAGATACCATATTCGCCCCTGCAAGCAAAGTTATGCATTTAAACTTAAATGGCAAATGTGATCCATAGGCTACCAAGAAAAAAATAAACTGAAAGACTTACTTAAACCACGAGATTACGAAATTGGTGCTTGTAGGGCAAATAATGGAACAAGAAAATGATTTTTGAACAGCAGTCCCTTTTGCAAGCAATAGAACCCTGGATGCGTAATAAATTGAACACCCATAAACATTGAATTCATATCAGTGACTGAAAGCAAACCAAACATTTCAAAAGTAAAAATCAAAACAAAATTTCTTGGAAATTAAATGCCTTGTGCATTGACTCATGAAGTACCTGGACTAAAGTTTGCACGTTTTGAAGGTCATTTCAAGTTTCTCTTCCAATTCAGTATAAGAGTCCTCAAAAAGTAGAAATTATGCAAAGAACCGGATGTATACAAATTCAGATAAGTAAAAGATAGAGCAGAGGCTAGATAAGTGTACAATGGCTTCATCTAAAACTAGATGACCGAGAAAAGAATAACAAGCATCACCATTACCAAACTTCAACTTAAAATCCATAAAAATTTAAAAATTAAACCTAAAAAACAAATTATATTCCCAGAAAAAGACCTAGAAATTCTTGTTTCAGAAACTTCCCCAATTTCTATATAAATCGAAAATAGATATTACAAAAAACATAATTAGGGCTTACAATGGAGGAAGACAGACAGAGCGAGGGTGAGGGAGCCACTGAGAGAGCACGAGCTAGCCACATCGGTGGAGAAAGAGAGACAGAGCAAGAGTGAGAAAGAAAGAGCAAAAGAGAAGAGAGAAACCGTGAGAGTGAGAAGGAACGAGAGCAGAGAGAGATAGAGCGATAATGAAAACGAAAGTGAGAGAGTGTGTGTGTGTGTGTGTGTGTGAGAGAGAGAGAGAGAGCTTTTGAAAAATTGGGGTTTGGGTTTCACTCGTGAAAATTTAGATCCCGCTTTTATTTTTAATGCCCACCCACTGCCGCTTCTTTTTCCTCTTATAACTTAATGCTATCATTTTCTCTCTCTTTTTTTTGTCTGAGACTAGCTTGTTTATAAAGTGTCAACTTTTGTTTTTTCTCCTTTTCTCTTTTCCTGAGGGTGTTTTTAGAAAGTGTCAGGTATATAAGGGTTTTAATTGACGTTCTTTATAAAATGTCAGGGAAAAGTGATATAGAGTTGACGTTTTTTATTAAATGTCAAGGAAAGTGATATATAGTTGACGTTTCTTACAAAACGTCATGAAAACCTACTATGTAGTTGACGCTTTTTAAAAAGCGTCAAAGCTTCATAGAATAGGTGATGGTTTTGCAAAAAGCATCAACTATGAAGTGTCAACTAAGCCCCATTTTCTTGTAGTGGAGCTTCTTCTTCAATGACCATCTCATAGTCCAGCAGACCTAGAGCAATTTCTACATCTTCCCTCTATTTGGTGTAGTTATAGCCAATAAGAGTTTCAATCGAGTTGTGGTTAACTGAAAAACCGAAAAACCGAAAAACTTTAAAACATGATCGATTCTCACCTTTAGGCAGAGAAAACAAAAATGGTTATCAACACTGAGACATGAAAAATCACTTAAACTTCTTGCACAAGAGAATTTCTACATCTTTGGACAGAAGAAAAATCTCATTAGTTAATGTGTTTAATCTCCCATGCTGTTCTGCTGTAAATAATTGCATTATGAATCACTCACATCTTTGGACAGAGAGTCATTCATTATGCCTTTATTTGCAGCACAAGTTTGATCATAAATCTTTTGAGCGTACAGATCTTGTAGCGTCTTAGTTGCTTTGGCTTGCTCAAGACACGGCAATAACTATACAAACCTATTGATCAATTTCTTCTTGTCACAGCAAAGTGTAAACCTTAACTGTTGCTGTGTCAAGTTTCTTTAATCTTGAAAAACTTAAATCATCTTACAGTTTTCAAGTTCTTAATTCTGCAACAAATTGGTTAGGTAGAAGAAAAATAACTTATGCTCTGATACCACATGTAAACTTATTAAGCTATTAAACTCAGTGTTTTCAAAGGCATGCCTTCGCGGCGTCGGAGCGAGGTGGTAGAGAATCGCCTGAGGCGGTCGGCTGTTTCGCGAGTTACACATTTAGTGCAAGTAAGGCGTGAGGAGGCATTGCAAGGCGTGGCCAGCGGAGTGAGGCGACGCCAGATCTGGACACTTCGAACCTAAAGAGATTGCAGAGGTTGAGTTTGCAAAGTGGCTGCGAGGAAGAAGACTCGCGTCTTTTTTTTTTAGGGTTAAATGAAACGACGTCGTTTCACTTGATTGTTTTGAAAAATATAAAACGCAAGCTGTAGCTTTCAAAACGCAAGTTGTAGCCCTTATTGTAATAAAACGCAAGTTGTAGCCTTATTCTAATAAAACGAAATATGTAGCTTTCAATTTCAATATTAATAATAGCTTTCTTGCCCTTTTCTAACTCCTGCGGCTGTTACTTACCTTTTTTATCTTTTTTTAAATTAATATATTAACACATGGACTTATATATATATGTTCAAAATAAATTATTAAAATTAATTAATGTTCAAAGCGCTTACGCCTCGACTAAAACACCTCACATCAACGCCTCGCCTTTCAAAACATTGATTAAACTTGAACACTAACCTTGCGCTGCCATTAAATGAAAAGCTTGAGAGAGAGAGAGATCTTCTCTAAGATAATCTACTGCCTTAGCTCAAATTCTAGATGGGGTGAATTGCTTGATGAGTTTTCGTTTTGTCTGCTCTTAGAGGGAGCTCTTCTATTTTATATGCATCACTCAAAGAGTCTTGCCCATCAAGAAACTCCTTGAGGTATCCTTATTGCAATAGAACTGTAAATCCTAATCCTGATAGAAGTAGAAACCCCTATAGCCTTGTAATCCATTTAGAACACTGTTACAAAAGCTGCTGGATGAGTCAGTTTGAGTTCTTGATTAATCTTGAGTCTTGCAAACCAATAATGATTAGAAGACCAATCCTTATGTGAGTTTAGGATAGTAAACTATCTTACACTTTGCTGAGTGTGTGATGTGTTGTGGCGAAGAGGCAGACCTTAGCAAACCTGAGACGATACCTGCAACTTTGGTTGGTATTCATACAGTCATTAATTGTGCCACGAGCCGTCCGGAGGAACCCATCAAAACGGTAAGTTTCTATAGTCAATTGTTTCTTTGTTTTTATCAAAAGAAACAGATTAATCAGCCTAGAAATTAATCCCAACTGTACATCATCTTTCGAAGCTACAATTGATCATTGGATGAGAAATTCGTTCAATTGTCTTCTGTTCCTTCCCTACTTGCTTTACAGTGTTGTGACATTGCCATATGGACTTGCTTCTGTTTTCTTTATTTTCAGCAATAAGTATGGTCCCTCTGAATCTAGAAAGTTGTTGAGAGATTCTTGTATGCATATTCCATTTGATTGCATAAAACTTTACCAGACTTAATAATGTGTGCAGTGTTTTTGGTCTTATCTAACCATTTTTATGTGTAGGTAGATTGGGAAGGAAAAGTTGCTCTTATACAATGTGCAAAGGCAATGGGAATCCAAAACTTTGTATTCTATTCCATCCACAACTGTGACAAGCATCCTGAAGTTCCACTAATGGAGATCAAGTATTGCACGGAAAAATTTCTCCAGGATTCAGGCCTAAATCACGTTATAATTCGTTTATGTGGATTCATGCAAGTGAGTCTCACTCAAACTGAACTTTGGACTTCCTCTTTTATGATCTTGTTACTGGCATAACCAAGATCACCTGTCGGGTTGATGTTTCAAATTAATTTTCGTATCAGATTATTACTCTCCTATGACACTCCAACCCCCATTTAATATCTTTATCAGAAAGAACAGTTAAATTAGACAGAGTGATAATAATTCAATTACTTGACAGACACAGGCATGCAAACAAGCACACGCACACCCTGAAACGGCAGGGGATTATTGGGCAGTATGCGGTACCTATATTAGAAGAGAAACCAGTTTGGGGAACAGATGCCCCCAAAAGAATTGCGTACATGGACACCCAGATTGATTATGCTAGATTGTTTCCCTGATTGATTGAATACATTTTATATTACCTCTCCTCATGGTGTCTGAATGCATTCATTTTTTATTAGCATGTAGCTCGCCTGACCTTTGTATTGTAGCTTTAAGAAATGAGAGAGTCAATGGGAAGCTTCTCACATTTGCTGGCCCTCGCGCATGGACAACCCAAGAGGTGAGTAAGAATATTTACCACCATCAACCCTTCATTGTTCTTTCGTCCTCTATTTTGTATAATATAGAATTGAAACCTAAGATCAACTGCGACTGCACTAGGCTTTTTGAGTGGACAAATGATGTTGCTGATAGGTTGGCATTTTCGGAGGTAAGTTCTTATGTTTTGCCTTTTGACATTTATTTACGTGAAAGCAAGTTGTTTTATTCTTGGTGGCTATTGCACTGCAGTTTTGTAACTGTTTGGCTTGCAACATTTGGAGCCTGAATAGAATCTCTTTGGAATTTGTAGGTTCTTTCAAGTGATACTGTTTTCTCTGTTCCAATGAACGAGACATTTAGTCTTCTTGGTGTTGACGGAAAAGACATAGTGACACTCGAGAAATATCTGCAGGAATACTTCACCAACATTTTGAAGAAGTTGAAGGATCTCAAAGCACAATCAAAGCAATCTGACATTTACTTTTGAAAAAGGAGCATTGTATAATTGTAAATGAAGCCATGTATGTATCGACAAGTCAGAGGTATTACACTTGAATTGGGTTTTTCCTGTACCCCCTTTCCTTCTTTTGTGTTCTATTATTGTTCACATATTTCTTGTAGCATCTCCATATTTTCGCTTCTTTATGTAGTCAATCAGGGAGCAAAAATATGGATGCGATGCTTTCAAACACTTACTTTGTAGCATCTTCATAATTTCTGTATGTGAAATCATAATGTTTGTGGCCTACTTTGTTTATAACTTGTAACATCAAGATGTAAGCATTTCCTTTTGCCAAATGAAAATAGAAATTGCACTACTTGCTGCTGCTATTGCCCCTCAGTTATCATCTTCAACCTCAGTGATTTCTTGATTATCAAAATGTATTTTATATGAGGCCCAGTTACTTTCTTTCAGATAGTTTAGGCCCTACACTATTATGTATTTGGATTATGTTCACAAATGGGCCGATGGCCAAGCCCATACCATGCTACGCAATGCAAGATCTGCCCAATGTTTTTATGGGTTCACAGATCCCTTTGGTTGTCCAAATATGCAAATACTACCTTGTCTGCTGGTGTTTGTGAAAGTATATATTAGAGAAAATAGAAACAAGGATGAAAAAAATGGCGAAATTTGAGGAACCTGAGAGCAAGACCCCAGTGAAGATTTTAGTCTAGTGTTGACTCTGTGACTGATTTTTGCCCTACTTCTATCTTTCAATGATAGAAAGAGGAGAGAGTGAATGTAGGCTCAAAGTGGCAATTTAGGTGGTGGTTGAGGAATCTCTACGCTCCTCCCTATTCTACATAACATTATAAGCAAGGTCTTAAATATCGGAAGTTTCGGAAATATCGGTGGCTCAAAAACACGGAAATATTTATGGAAATATATGGAAAATATCGATATCAATAAAAATTGGATAAAAACCACGAAAATTCTAAGAAAAACTTGGAAATTTTTATTGAAACTTTGGATAATGTTTACTTAGTCAATTGTCTATTATTTTATCACAAAAAATTGGAAGGAAATGCATGTCATTGTGGTTTGAGTGATTTAAGTTGATTATGTAGCGACTGACAAACACTGTGACTTTAGAAAATATATTAGTGAAAGAAAATTAAACATACCATAATTTTTTAGTTATAATAATTTACTACAATATATTACACTTGATACATATGATAAGATATATGAGCTTTACCAAAAAAACAAAGATAAAATATATGAGTAACTTAATACCACATAGAAAGAATTTCTATTAAAGTTCAAACTTAGTATCACATATAATGAACAATATTAAAACTCAATGGTAAATAATAATACAACTCCATAATATATAACAAACAAAAAAAAACAACTCTATAATAAAATAATAAATAACATTAAACATATGCCTAAATTTATTAGGGAATTTTATTTATATGGAAATTTATTCCAGATAATATTAGCTCACGTAAATTTTAAAGACCTTATAAATACAACATGTTGTAGGTATATTCATAAACCGATCAGAACGGGTTGGATAAGGCAAGTCTGCAGCTTGTGACAGGGGGTTCGAATCCCCAGCGCTGTGTGTAGGGGTGCAAGTTGGATTGGAAAATCCGATTCGGTCCGAAGATTTCCAAAAATCCGACTCCGACAAATCCGACTCAGAACGCCAAATCCGAAATTTCCGAAAAAATCGGATCGGATTCGAATGTACATGGAATTTCCAAAATTTCCGAAATTTCCGATCCGAAATGTTCGAACTCATTCCGATCCGATAATTCCGATACATTCCTGATATATTCCGATTTTAAAAATTCGAATATTTAAAAAGCATTCCGATTTATTCAAATATTTTGAATTAATCCTACAAAAGTTTAGACAACAATCAATATATTTAATTTATATGCACAACATTTAGTGAATTCCCATAATGTTTAATTGGTCCATAGTTCTGTCACAACCAACCAAAAACACAAGTTTTCTTTGATATTGTTGCGAACATTATATATACATACTTAATGAAAATTTTAAAAGTACATTTAAAAATATTAGTAGAAGGGAAAAAAATTGTAATGCAACCAATTTTGATTTGATCTAAATTACGTAGTGTATTGATTTGTTTTTCTTTTAATTCTAACTCAATTTCTTGAATAGGACTCATTGAGGCATGAGGTCATGCATTTAATTATAAACATATTTTCTTTATGATCAATTGTCATGGTGCTAATGTATTACTATTTTCTTAATAATGTGAATATAAACAATAGGGGGTTACAAAAAAGTTAGGTACATCGATGGGTAACTTACCCTTAAAAAGGTAGGAAATTGACATGTTGTATCAAATACAAATAGGTATCAAACTCTTATTCATGAATCATGATTATGAAAATTTAAAAATGGGGATGATCATGGAACCACATTGGGATTGAACCCTAATAGTAAGTATGTAGTAGTATCCCTTGCAATCTTTCAAGATAAAGTTTATATAACATTATTTCAAATATATTCACATGATATATATATATATATATATATATATATATATATATATAATATAAAATTATATATGTACATATTTTTTTAATCAATAACATTAATTTATATTTAAATATTAATATTGAATCAAATTATGATAGAAAATAAAAGTAAAAGTAAATCAACTTAATTTAACATATAAAATTATGACTCATGTATCACGACTAAGTCCTCTTTGACAATAATGTTTAATATCATTACATACATACTACTTATAAGGTGAGAGTTTTTTTTTTTTTTTTTTTAAAAATTTTAAGAAAAGGTGAAAGAGTCTTTACTTCAGATCCAAATCAGTGCCCTCTCATATTCTCCCCAGCAAGCAGCAAAGAGATTTCACTCCATCTCTTGGAAAACCAAACGACTCTTCTCTCTCTGCATTAGAGAAGAAAACAAGATGGAACTTCAAACGTTTTCATCAATCTCACTATTAACCTCATTCTCTTTGCAATACCACCGCCGCTGCAAGTCTACACCACTATTCAGTAAGTTTTCTTTTTTATTTTCTCCAGATTTTGTTTATGTATTATTGGGCAATTGAATTTGTTAACTTGTCTACCCAATTAGAAAGGAATATTGAAAAAAATAAGAAAGTGTTTTCATTGCTTTGCCAGTTCAATTTCTTTTTCGTTTTAAGGGTGTTAACAGAGGGTTTTGAATCATTTTATTTTAAGTCTTACAGGGTTTGGTCTTCTAATTTTGTGTATCATTATTTTGTGCTTGTGTGCCATTATCGGATTTTATTACATAATTTGTGGTATTAAAGATGAACAATACATATTCTTATAGCCACTGAAACCACAATAATACATATGTCTTGCGTTTTCCTTTAAGTGGAAAGTTTTTGTTATCATCTGTCTTTTTCTTATACACCTAATAGATTGCCTGATTATTTTATATGTTTATTGCAGATCTAAAAATGGCACAGGACTTGGATCATAGCCCTCAGGTTCCCAATCAAGTTCCCGGCCAGGTTCCTGAGCAAGCTACCATTCGTGGCAATCCAAAGAAGCAAAAAATTACAAAGAAATCTGGTTTAGCTGGAAACCATGGAAAATCTGAGGTATGGAATTTTTTTAAGAAAGTTTTGGAGGAGGAAACTGGAAAATACAAAGGAATTGCAATTTGTGTGTTTTGTGAAGCTAGAATTACTGCACCTTCTAGGATTGGCACCAATAAGAGCAACTCCACCTGTTGGGGGTTGCCATGGCAAGGGGAAAGGGGGAGGGAGCTAGGGAGGCTACTATTCAAGTGAATAGTGGCTGCCTTTGCAAATAGTAATGTGTGTTTCCACCCATTGCCATGGCAAAGGGCAACTACTATTCATTTTTACTTTTATTTTTATTTTTTACATGTGATTAATTTTAGTTGTATGTATAAAATTAATAATAATAAAATTGTTAGGTATGTATTAAAAATATTTCTGAATTTTTCATATTTTTTAAAATTTTTTTGTTGTCTTGACGTCATCACGACGTCGGCTTGCGGTTGGGCCTCAGGGCAACTTCCCCGCTGGCTTGCCCGGTGTGCGTGGGTCCCGCTCTTTGCCTAGGCTGCCCCCTGCCGCTGGAAGCTCAATTTTGGGCTCGGGCCCGTGGGTCCCGCCCCTGCCTGGGCTGCAACCGGTGGAGTTGCTCTAAGCTATGGTCTCATACTAGGACTTGTAAAAAGTTTCCTCGTGATGAACAAGATAATGCAGAGACACTAATTTCTGTAATGGGAGGCCAAACTTACAACTGGAAGTTTGACCAGGAGCTATGTAGGAGGTTTCTTGCAAAAATGATTATCCTTTGTGAACTCCCATTTAGCTTTGTAGAAAGGGAAGGCTTTAGGATGTTTTGTGAAGTTATGCAGCCCAAATTTCATGTGGTTTCCAGAACCACAATCACAAAGGATTGTTTACAAATATATCATGAGGAAAAAGCAAGTTAAAAGATTATTTCAAAGAGATTTCTGCACGAATATGCATCACAACAGATTTGTGGACTTCGGTTCAAAATCTTGGGTATATGGCCTTGACAGCTCACTTTGTATACAAAGATTGGGTCTTTAGAAAGAAAATCATAAATTTTCGAGTTCTTCCACATCCACACAAAGGAGAGGTTATTGCAAAGGCTATAGAAAATTGTCTCTTAGAGTGGGGAGTAGAAAAGGTTATGACAATCACCCTTGATAATGCGAAGAATAATGATACATGTGTGACAGATTTAAAGAAAAGATTTAACAAGAGAAATATGATGTTATTAGGTGGAGAGAAATAAGATTTTTTTTTTAAAAAGAACCTTTTGAATAATTATATATGATTATAGCCTAGGCTTAACACTATCAATATAATTGATGATTGCTAGAGAAGTAAGGCAGGTAATTATTGTGTAAATGATCAACAAATCCATCACACACCAATTGAGTAGCCATAATAAAATTATTTGATCCTTCAGCTTAAAATAAAACGCCGTTCTCCGGCAACACCTCTGCCGTCTCCGCCACCACGTGTTCCCCCTTGTCTCCGCCGTCTCCGGTTGCCTCCTTCTCCTCCTCGCTCCGTCTCTGGTTCTGCATCACCACGATCACCTCTCGCTCTTGCGTCACTACCATTCCTCGGTACGCAAGAATGCTCTTGATGACCTCTCATTTCCGGTTTTCACGGTTTGTAATGATTTTATATTTTAGTGAAAATTTCTTGTGGTTTTTGAGCTCAGGATGACAATGGCATCGTTGAGGCCCGGTCGAGCTCGGATGAAACGGCCACGCTTCGTGTTCCGCACGATATTTAATTTAATGGAGCTCCAATAAAAGATGTTGATTTGTGTAGAATTCAATTTAATTTATTTTCGTTTTGATTTTGTTATTTTTAGGAGAGTAGAGGGAGCTGAGGTCGAGATTTATGGAGCACAAGGAAATCGGATAAGTTCCATGGTTGCAGCAATGCCGCCGATAACTTTGCAAGTAAAGTATATTAGATGCCCTTTTTACTCCATGGTTGCAGTAATGAATAAGCTTTCAAGTTTGTCTTAACTGCGGATGATTAGATATTCAGACTGAGATTCAATTAAAACTTGATAATTTATCTTAATCTTGAATTGATTGATGTCTTGTTTTGTTCATTTCATGAGTCATGACGTCGTAATTGAATCGATTCTATGATATGTGATGAATTTATAGGAGAATTTAATTTTGATTATTAGGCTTTTGATTATTAGGGAGGAAAACCAAAGAATCCATATACCATGTGTGTCCCAAGGAAGTGCAATGCAAAATGCTACCAGAATCGTTTAGTGCCTGTTCTTAATAAAAAGCATGTAAGTGTCTTTCATGAGAACCTACTACATTTTTGCTAAGAATTCGTTATTTATCATATGCTGGTGCATGTAACCGAGGAAGAAAATCTTATGGTGCTTGAATGAGTGCCTTTTCTGGTTATATAGAATTCACAGTTGTTTGTTATGCTTTCTAATGTGCAGGTTGTTCAGCTCACAAAGTTTGATTATAGGCTTTCAAATAAGTTGGATTCAAATTTACAAAATCTTAGGTGTAGAGCAAATTATCATGCCTTGAAGTTTACTGACCCTATTAATGAAATGGGGAAAACGTTGGTTGACAGAATGAGGATGAAAAGCAAGCATTTCATTGCCCTGCATTTGAGGTAAATTTCAATTTTTTTTAGCTGCTTGAGTAATTTTTTCCTATTGTACATACTAATATACTATGAGCAAGTTATGCCTTGGACAGAATACTTGCTTGTGCAGATGATTTCTTTGTAGAGTTAATGTGTGTTTTGTCTTGAAAAATGATTGAATTTTGTTTTCTTTAGTATGCTATATGTATGGGTGGGTTGTACAGCACAAAACCCTCTATTTAGGTTGTTTTTGATAGGTGGAATAGGTTTTGTGCTAGTGGTTTCCAAATTCTTTTGGACTCCATAGGAAAAAGTTTCTGAAATTGGTAGACCATGTTATAGGTTTGAGCCTGAGTGCTGGCATTTTCTGGATTTGATTTTGGTGGAGGAGAAAAAGAAAGGAAAGAACTTGGGAAATTTTGGAAAAGTTGGAAAAGTTTACATGTAGGGCTTCACTGATGTCTTGAATGATGTCATTCAGTAGTGATCTGTTTTATATAATTTGTATCTCTGCATTATAACTACATTTGATATTTGGGGATATATTGCATGCAGGCAAGCAACCCTGACAAGGTACGAAGACATGGCAGATGCCCGCTAACTCCAGAGGAAGTTGGCCTTATGCTTAGAGCACTGGGTTTTGGAAGTGATATTCACTTGTATGTGGCATTGGGTGAAGCATACGGAGGTGAAGAGACGTTGGCACCACTAAAGAAACTTTTCCCGAACTTCCACTCAAAAGAGACTATAGCAAGTAAAGAGGAGTTGACACCATTTTCATCTTTCTCTTCTCGAATGGCTGCACTTGACTTCATTGTTTGCGATGAAAGTGATGCTTTCATCACCAACAACGGCAATATGGCTAGAATGTTAGCTGGTCGAAGGTAATAAAACATTTTTGTCTTCTGGTGAAAGGGTTTGATTTGATCATGTTTTGGTTTATAACTAGTGTGTTTACTGATGCAGGGGATACTTTGGTCATAAACCAACAATCCGTCCAAATGCTAAGAAACTGCCTCCGTTGTTCATGAATCGTAATAACATGACGTGGGAAGAGTTTGCCTCCAGGCTTCGAACTAATCAAATTGGATTCATGGGAGAGCCAAATGAGATAAAGCCTGGCAGGGGTGAGTTCCATGAAAACCCAGCAGTCTGCATATGTAGTGCATCTAGCACAAAGTCCAACGAAGTTCCAATTCCTCAAAATGAAAGTTATGACAGCCAGAACATACATAAGGAGGATGGCACGAACAAGGACAGTGGTTACGTAACAGACGAGCAAATAACTGAGGATGAGCAGGATTGGTCTGAGATTGATAATACGGAAATGAATGTCAATTGTTCTCAGAGTAAAGTGCTGCCTAATGTAAGAGTTTCAGATCCAGGTCTTCTACTTAAACCTGACCAGCCAGAACTCAAAGAGTTCTTTTCAGACTAGACTGGATTTCCACCTCCGTGAGTTAGCTGATTTGTCCAAACGAATTCATCACCACAATATTTTGCTGGTTTGTTTTGATAGGTTACTTGTGTGCGCAAGATTGATTTTGTTACACTGAAGGGGTGGTAATAACAAGGACGCACAATGTACATAGAAGGCCTCTGTAGCAGCAGCATCGGCATTGGAATAACAGAATCGAAGCGTAATATAGAGTCCTTTTCAGATTTTGAAACTTGTAAATGAAGCTACTGGAACATCTTTTGCTTTTTTGTTTTGTTTTTCATTTTCTCCGATGATTCTTGCAGTGAGGCACGAATATTTATATGAAAGGAAGTTTAGGATTTTTCACAACTTCTTCAGGCTTTACTCTCTTTCATTTAGTACGCGCTCTATGATGGGCATTGAAATCCAACGATGGCCCTGATTTCTTCATCTCCAGTTCTGTCTCCCTCCAAAATTTTAATCTTTTGTAATTGCTTTATGGTGATATGCAAACTGAAGAAGGTGTCAAATTCCCATTTGATGTGAAATTTAATACTGTTGACTTTTAACAATTGAAAACTTGAATTCAATGAAGAAAATTACATGGCTTACATGGGGCGTGAGAAACTGAACAGCATCTTGAGCCAAAACAAGAAAGACATCCCTAAGGCTAAGCCTAACAAACTCAAAATCAAAAGCATCCTCAGCCACAAGGCTTGCAAGCAAACAGCTCAAATCAAAAGAAATTTTGAATTTAGGCATCTTGGCCATACAAAGCCCTCTGCTTTATCATCTCACCATCTTTGCCATACAACAGACATATCCCACACTTTTCCACCCAAAAGGGTTCATCGACAATGTTGAAGTCAACATTGACCTCAGTAAAACGGTTGTAAAACGCAGTGGGTCTTCCATCTCCTCTACAACTTCTTCAAAGGCATTATTATACCACCACACAAGCACATCATGTGAATCTCTGCTTCGATCAAACGGGAGCAGATCACCCCGAGGATGGTTGACTTCATGGCTTTCACCATTACTAGTTCTGAAGTTGTACTTGTATCCAATCTTCATATAATCTTCCTCTGTAGCAGCAACAACAAGACATAGCGCGAAACCCATGAAATCTGTGCTAAACCAATCACGAGGAAGCTCAATCTTTATTGAACATCCTCACTTTGATGGCTGAACCATTTTGGAATTTCATACCCCCAACATCTAATGGCAACACAAGATCTATTGCCAAATAATTCCTGTGCCATGGATAGGGGCATCATAATTATTATAC
Organism: Prunus padus; assembly: GCA_024362665.1. Taxonomy (NCBI): domain Eukaryota; kingdom Viridiplantae; phylum Streptophyta; class Magnoliopsida; order Rosales; family Rosaceae; genus Prunus; species Prunus padus. The sequence goes on along the minus strand of JANFAM010000019.1, from coordinate 29,099,378 downwards.
TCGGGAAAAAATTATTCTAGCACTCTTGTATTCGTGGGACATTCAATGGCAACAAATTCCTTTACCATGGATATGGACATCATAATTATTAAACAAAGACAGTGAGTGCGTGAGGTAGAGCGAGAGAAAGAAAGAAAGAAAGAAAGAAAGAGATAGAAACCTTGTCAATTTTTTCTTCAATTTTGTCTTCTTTAAACTTTGATGACGCAATTGCCATTCGCATAATTCTGAGCTGTGCATCAGCCATTATGTTGCTTCGTGCATTCTCATCAAACTTTGGGCATCTAGAAAATGTATGTTTCTCATAAAGCCCTCGAGAAAATATATATTCTTCCCAACCTTGTGTGATTGCAGTGCTTGAACTTGACACTGTCTTCAGTGACGTGCAACCATCTGCTATAAGACATTGCAGCAATGGGGGGAGCTCTGGTAAAGATTCAAGGCTCTTGCAATCTTTGAGGCACAGTCGAGACAACTGAGCAGCTTGTTTGATGCGTGCAGGTATGCTCTTAATTTCGCTGCTACTCAGATATAACTCTTGTAATGAGGTTAAGCAAAAGAGGTAATCAGGGACAACCTCAAGGTTCTTGCAATCACTGAGATCTAATGTTTGAAGCGCAACTAGGTTTCCAATTGATGGGGTACCTCTTTAACCGCTGTACCTGATAACTTTAGAAACTCCAGATGTTCCATAGCTACTGAGATTTCAGGGAAGTTTTGAAATTTGGAGCACTGACGGAGATCAAGGCTCTCCAGAGATTTCAACTTCCAAATGTTCGTTGGGAGACTCACAAGGTTCTTGCAATCACTGAAATCTAATTTTCAAGCGCAACTAGATTTCCAATTGATGGGGGTACCTCTTTAACTGCTGTACCTGATAAATTTAGAAACTTCGGATGTTCCATAGCCTCCGAGAGTTCAGGGAAGTTTTGAAATTTGGAGCACCGACTGAGATCAAGGCTCTCCAAAGATTTCAACTTCCAAATGTTCGTTGGGAGACTCACAAAGTTTATGGAATCACTCAAATCTAGCACTCTTGTATTCGTGGGAAGCTCCCAAAACTCGCAAAGAGATTCGCAGCCGTTTAGACTAAGAGAACCCGAGAGTTTCAGCTTACAACTGTTGCTTGGAAGACTCTTAAGGTGTGTACAATATGTAATATCTAAGTGAGATATTTTTTCGTGAGACCAAACTGATGAAGGCAATTCCTCTATTGCTGTCTTATATAAATTTAAGAATTCAAGATTACATGGCATCTCAGGAAGATTTTTGAGTTTTGTGCAGTCCCCAAGGTCAAGATAAGTAAGGTTGCCAAGATGATGAAAATACGAAGGAATTTCAAGCAAACTTCGACAGCCATACAGATTTATATGCTCAATTTTTAGACTCCGAGAGAGATTTGGCACTTCAGTTAGATGTTGGGAGTCACCAAGACTGATCCATTTTAAGTTCACAGGACTCTGTAACAAATTAAAGCGAAATGGCTTAGCTTTGCAGATTATTACTTTCTAGGCCACATCCCACATGTTATACAAGAAGTAAAATAAGCATAAATAATATACCTGGTCTTCATTCCAAAGTTGCGCCCCAACTTCGCTGAACGACATATTAAGGACAAGAAGATTTTGAGCAGAAAATTTTGATGGCAAAGATTTCAATGGATATCCCACCCAGTCAAGATATCTAAGAGAATTGGGAAGATCAAGAGAAACAATTGATTGAAGATAACTGACACGTAGGCATCTCAGTTTATTCATCTTTTCGAAGTTTGCATGTTGCAACTCCAAGTGTAGCTTTTCAATCTTAGACAAGTCAAAGGATATGGCTTGAACACGTCCATCTCTCTGACAATCAAGAGCAACATTTAAATGTAAATATAATATACAAGAAAAGTTTAATCAAAGTTACATTTGTAGGAATAATCTGACTTGTTTATTGTAAATGTGAATATTACTACGTACCTGGTTATTTTTCAATACTTGATAGACATCATCTGCATTGAACAACCTACTGCGTTGTTCTCGAGCAATTGCCATACCCATTTCTTGCACCGAATCATGCATCTCTATCCTCCGTCTTATAGGTCTTATAGGTCGTAATTTCATAATTAACATGGCAGCCTTAGAAACCAAGACTGCAATTCTGAGAGGTTGTTGTTTTCTATGTCTATCCAAGGCTACAATTCTGAGAAGTTCTTGATTTCTGCGTCTACCCACTTCTTGCACATTATCTGACTCCATTTCTTGCATATCCTTTGAAATTGATATGAGAGACCTATCAATGAGAACTTTGATTCCCGCTTCCCCATGGAAATCACGACTATCTAAGAATTCTTTTACATAATTCCTGTCATAGCCTTTATGAAAACATGCTATATCAAGAAATATCTCCTTCTCATTTTCTTCTAATCCATCGTAACTTACTCTCAACACTTTCTTGATTTGTTCGCTTGGAAATCGTTTCAATTTGTTCAGTTGATTTTCCCACTCTTGTTTGCTCTTGCAACTAAGCAATAAGGACCCCATAACTTTAAGACCTAATGGAATCCCGTTAATATAATCTACCACCTTTCCTGACAAATCATTGTACTCTGTTGGTGGAGACCTATTTCTGAAAGCATGTGAATGAAAGAGCTGAAGAGCTTCAACGGAACTTAATCCCTCAACCTTGTATATCTTATCATGGTCAACTTTTTGCTCAAGTACTCCTTTATCTCTAGCAGTTATAATGATTCGACTTCCTTGGCAAAACCGATCATGATCATGACCAACAAGAACTTCTAGTTGGCTTGCAGCATTCACATCATCAAGAACAATGAGCGCCTTTGTACGCCTGAGCCTATCTTGAATATGAAGTGGTATAGATGGAGTGTTGATATTAAAGGAGTCCTTTAATATTTCACCAACAAGTGTATTTCGCAATTGTTTTAGTCCATCCGTTTGTTCTGATTTCTCCCTAACATTTGGAAGAAAACAAGAAGCTTCAAATTTAGAGGACAGCTTGTGAAATACAGCATCAGCAAGGGTGGTCTTGCCAATACCACCCATGCCCCAAATACCTACACAGCAAACAACTGGTGAATCCAAGCATAACAATGACTCAATTTGCTCAATTTTCCTTTCAATTCCGAACAGGCTCTTTAAATCACTTGACGATTCGCGATTCAACTTGGTCTTAATATCTTGGACAACTTTCTTAACTAAACTGGCCTCAGACCTGGCATATATAAGTATCAAGGACAAACAAACAAATGGTTAGTAAGTATGGCTGCGTAATCAAATAGTCACAAGTACAAATCAAACTATAAGATACAAAATTAATTACTCTGTTTTGTCTGAATGATCAAAACCAGCTAGATTGGCTGCTTGTGTCAAAGCAGCCCTCCACTTGTGCACCTTATTGCATTTGTGTTGACGAAATGCAAGTGCATAACTCCTGTTGTTTCCGTACATCTGATGGACTGATGTCGTAAAAATGGGTATAACCAACTGGCCCTTCTTTTCCTTGCATTCTAGTATATGCACAAGTTCATCCAGACACCAAGTAGAAGAAGCATAGTTTTTTGAGAAAATGATTACCGAAATCGTTGATCTCTGGATTGCTTCGAGAAGGGCAGGCTCAATTTCACCTCCTCTCACGAGCCTGTAATCTATGTATGTTTCGATTTTCTTCCTACATAAAGCTTCATAAAGATGGCTGGTAAGAGTAAGACGGGTGTCCTCTCCTCTGAAGCTAATAAACACATCATACTTTTCTTGAAGAGGGGGGATATCAGTATCAGCAGCAGCAGCAGAAGAAGAAGATGAAGAACTAGAAGAAGAAGAAGATGTTAATGATCTGAGGCACATGATGAAAACTTGAAAGAAGTCAACGCACTCCATATCTCTCTCTTTCTCTGAATGCACCAGAGCTATAATTATGTTTGTGAGTATTTAGATATAGAAGAAAGAGAATATGATATTTGAGATGAATGAGGTTCTCCTTGAAGAGAATCCAAGCATAACATTGGGCTTAGCTCGAACTGGCCTAGTAACAGAAACCTTTGTTTATGGGCCGGGCCGAGTCGGATCGGGTCCACCAAAAGTTGTGACACGTTGTAGAAAATCCTAATCCACTTTGGAGAAGGACGTGGCACCATTGGGATCCATTGCTCTCTGTAGAAGAAAACGAGTCTGCCAGTCAGTCAGCCACACGGAGAGACAGAGATAGCTTCAAAAATATGGCAGCAATGGCTTGGAGGCTTCCCACCCAGCTGGCAACACCCGGCAAATTCCATTATCATTATCATGACTCCAAAATGGCGTCGTATCATAGCTCATTCTCATGGTGCCGTACTTTAGCTCCAGATCATCTCCTTCCTTCTTCATCTTCTTCAACTTCCATCTCCATCAGTACTCGTTCGTCATCTTCTTACTTCTACTGGGAAAGCTTTAATTTTTGCCACTCTTATTTTCAAATTGGAAAGTACCCATTTTTTATTGTGAGTGTGCAGGGACTAATACGCGGCGTTTAGTGAGATGTACGGCCAGGGCAGGGGTTGGGTCTGTGAATCTTGCTCCAGGGACACCTGTGAGGCCAACAAGTATTCTAGTGGTTGGTGCAACTGGGACTTTGGGTAGGCAGATTGTGAGGAGAGCATTAGATGAAGGCTATGATGTTAGGTGCCTGGTTAGGCCTAGACCAGCCCCTGCCGACTTCCTCAGAGATTGGGGTGCTACTGTTGTCAATGTAAATACAACTTTCCAACTTCCCTTCAATTCTGTGAATTTTCACTTTATTTCTTGTTTATGGTTGAAGTTCTATCTGGGTTCTTGGTTTTTATTAGTATCAGAGATATTTGGTTTGGCAATTTGTCATGCTTCTTTGAAATTCAAGTACTTTGCTGACTGTGTGATGTGTTGTGGTGAACAGGCAGACCTTAGCAAACCTGAGACCATACCTGCAACTTTGGTTGGTATTCATACAGTCATTGATTGTGCCACGGGCCGTCCGGAGGAACCCATCAAAACGGTAAGTTTCTATAGTTAATTGTTTCTTTGTTTTTATCAAAAGAAACAGATTAATCAGCCTAGAAATTAATCCCAACTGTAGATCATCTTTCGAAGCTACAATTGATCATAGGATGAGCAATTCGTTCAATTGTCTACTGTTCCTTTCCTACTTGCTTTACAGTGTTGTGACATTGCCATATGGACTTGCTTCTGTTTTTTTTTATTTTCAGCAATAAGTTTTGTTTTTATGTTTGCCCTTGTTCAATGAAGAAACTGAAAAGAAGAAAAGAAAAAAAGGTTAACCTGTCAATAAATGGTCCCTCTGAATCTAGAAAGTTGTTGAGAGATTTTTGTATGCATATTCCTTTTGATTGCATAAAATATTACCAGACTTAATAATGTGTGCAGTGTTTTTGGTCTTATCTAACCATTTTTATGTGTAGGTAGATTGGGAAGGCAAAGTTGCTCTTATACAATGTGCAAAGGCAATGGGAATCCAAAACTTTGTATTCTATTCCATCCACAACTGTGACAAGCATCCCGAAGTTCCACTAATGGAGATCAAGTATTGCACTGAAAAATTTCTCCAGGATTCAGGCCTAAATCACGTTATAATTCGTTTATGTGGATTCATGCAAGTGAGTCTCACTCAAACTGAACTTTGGACTTCCTCTTTTATGATCTTGTTACTGGCATAACCAAGATCACCTGTCGGGTTGATGTTTCAAATTAATTTCCGTATCAGATTTTTACTCTCCTATGACACTCCAACCCCCATTCAATATCTTTATCAGAAAGAACAGTTAAATTGGACAGAGTGATAATAATTAGCATGTCTAAATTCAATTACTTGACAGACACAGGCATGCACACACACCCTGAAACGGTAAATGCATATGCATGGACAATTGTCCATATGCTCTGAAGGGAATCTAGCCAGGGACATGATTTCATAGAACAATCCGAATTATGTACGCTATAAATCCTCCCTTAGTTATGGTTTCTTGTATTTGGTTGTGAATATCTATTTTGATGTTAGTACTAATTGCAAAAGTTTATCTTTCACTTCGCAGGGGATTATTGGGCAGTATGCGGTACCTATATTAGAAGAGAAATCAGTTTGGGGAACAGATGCCCCCACAAGAATTGCGTACATGGACACCCAGGTTGATTATGCTAGATTGTTTCCTGATTGATTGAATACATTTTATATTACCTCTCCTTATGGTGTCTGAATACATTCATTTTTTATTAGGATGTAGCTCGCCTGACCTTTGTAGCTTTAAGAAATGAGAAAGTCAATGGGAAGCTTCTCACATTTGCTGGCCCTCGAGCATGGACAACCCAAGAGGTGAGTAAGAATATTTACCACCATCAACCCTTCATTGTTCTTTCCTCCTCTAATTTGTACAATATAGAATTGAAACCTAAGATCAACTGCGACTGTACCTCACCCCATTATTACTAATTGACCAAAAGATTATGCTTCAAGCCCAGAGCTCAGGATAAATATTAGTATAGGGGATTGGTGATTTAAGAAATAGAGAATAGAAGATAAAATTTTGAGCTTTTTCTATGAAACAGGGTGCAGGGTTTTTTAAAAGTGCCTTTTACCTCACCCCATTATTACTAATTGACCAAAGAGATTATGCTTCAAGCCCAGCGCTCATATTAGTATAGGGGATTGGTGATTTAAGAAATAGAGAATAGAAGATAAAATTTTGAGCTATTTCAATGAAACAGGGTGCAGGGTTTTTTAAAAGTGCCTTTTACTTTTAGGTAATAACATTGTGTGAAAGGTTTGCGGGGCAAGAGGCAAATGTAACTACAGTCCCAGTCTCTGTCTTGAGAGTAACCCGTCAGCTGACTAGGCTTTTTGAGTGGACAAATGATGTTGCTGATAGGTTGGCATTTTCGGAGGTAAGTTCTTATGTTTTGCCTTTTGACATTTATTTACGTGAAAGCAAGTTGTTTTATTCTTGGTGGCTATTGTACTGCAGTTTTGTAACTGTTTGGCTTGCAACATTTGGAGCCTGAATAGAATCTCTTTGGAATTTGTAGGTTCTTTCAAGTGATACTGTTTTCTCTGTTCCAATGAACGAGACATTTAGTCTTCTTGGTGTTGACGGAAAAGACATAGTCACACTCGAGAAATATCTGCAGGACTACTTCACCAACATTTTGAAGAAGTTGAAAGATCTCAAAGCACAATCAAAGCAATCTGACATTTATTTTTGAAAAAGGAGCATTGTATAATTGTAAATGAAGCCATGTATGTATCGACAAGTCGGATGATACCTGATAACACTCATGCAGAGGTATTACACTTGAATTGAGTTTTTCCTGTACCCCCTTTCCTTCTTTTGTGTTCTATTATTGTTCGCATATTTCTTGTAGCATCTCCATATTTTCGCTTCCATATGTACTCAATCAGGGAGCAAAAATGTGGATGCGATGCTTTCAAATTTCTGTATCTGAAATCATAATGTTTGTGGCCTACTTTGTTGTAACTTGTAACATCAAGATGTAAGTTTTTCCTTTTGCCAAATGAAAATAGAAATTGCACTACTTGCTGCTGCTATTGCCCCTCAGTTATCATCTTCAACCTCAAGTGATTTCCTGATTATCAAAATGCATTTTATATATATTCATAAATTGCAATATCTCCCTAAGAAATATATGAGGCCCAGTTACTTTCTTTCAGATAGTCTAGGCCCAATACTTTTATGTATTTGGATTATTTTCACAAAATGAGCCCAAAGGCCCTGCCCATACCTTGCTACTCAATGCAAGATCTGCCCAATGTTTTTATGGGTTCACATATCCCTTATTTTGGCTGCTGGTGTTTGTGAAGTATATATCGGAGAAAATAGAACCAAGGATGAAAAAAAAATGGCGAAATTTGAGGAACCTGAGAGCAAGACCCACACCCCAGTGAAGACTTGAGTCTAGTGTTGACTCTGTTACTGGTTTTTGCCTTACTTCTATCTTTCAATGATAGATAGAGGCTAAAAGTGGCAATTTAGATGGTGGTTGAGGAATCTATACGCTCCACCCTATTCTACAAAACATTATAAGTTAGAAAGTGATTATTACTAGGTGGGCCGATCTAAACCATCCTTGTATTATCAAAGTTGCTTTTCATAGGAGTTTTGATTTGAGTCACTAGTAGTCTAGTTGATTTCTCAAATAAGTTAAACTTTTGTCACATGTAACATGTCTTTTCCTCCACCTTTGTACTCACAATTTCAAATTTCAAGCCCTCAAGGGAAGACAAAGAAACTTGTTTTAAATTTTTTTAAAATAAATATTCACTTGTACTTGTAACTCAAGTGATTAAGATTGTTCGTTTCTACAGGTGACATGGCCTATATTTGAAGAACCCTAAAAAATTATCCTTTTAAGTCATCATCTCAAAATACCATTTCACGGATTATCATACAATGATTGAACACAGAGGTGCATGGAAGTAGCCCATCTCTGTGTTCTGCAAACAATCTTCAAACTTTGTAAAGTTTTGGGGATGACAGAAGTGGGTTTCAAAACACAAGTCATGTAGGCGCCACTGGGAGACAATCCATGAGTATATATGGAGTGAAAAGATGATTTGGGGTTTTTTTTTTCTTTTGAGAAGTGGATAGCTAATTGATGGTATTTGAGAGTTGCAGGGTTTTAGCTTGGAAGGGGGCCAATCATAAATCCATCAAAGCACCCACCTTTGAAAGGTTACCTTCCTCATCACACTCGCCATTAATTCTTGAGTGGTCCAAAAAAAATAAAACAATGTAGCTGTGTGCAGTCCATTGTGGTTTTTAATTTTTTTCTCTCTTCTGTGAGAAGAAGTTAATGGTGTCTGAATTATTTTCTATTAATTTTTATTTTTCCGTTAGGTTTTGTTTGCTACTGGTGCTGGTTCTTCTTCCTTTGCTTGCATGTGGGCGTGCGTGCTTGTGTTCTTTTGAACTTTTGAGTTTTCCATCTCAACCTATCTACTGGTCAAAGAACTAAAGATAAAGAGAGGCCATGAGCCTTTTTTCAATTACACAACCAATCTAATGCCTGTCATGTAGTCCTACAAAGCCAAAGTTTTAACATTATGCAAATCTCCAATCGAAAATTCACAAATTAGGGTTAGTAAAGGGGTCGAGTTAATGTTACGTATCTAAAAACGCACGACGTTTAGAGAAATAAAGGAAAAAAAATCAATTTACAAAAATTAATTTGATGTAATTTGGCAAATCCAGCAAAAATCCTAATGATTTTGTAAAGGTGAATGTCACTCACTCTTATTATCATTACAATTATGAATGTGCATTATACTCACATATTTTCTTTTTGTTTTCACTTCTTACTGTTTCTGTCTCACCTATAGAAATCAATCTCTCAATTCTCAAGTAGTATATATAAAGCAAAGGACAAGCAATTATAGAGTTGGGTCATTTTCTTTTGGCTGTCTTTTCCTTATTTCCCCTTTTTCTCTTTTGGAGTTTTAGAGTGAATAAACCACTAGCATAGCATGGGACTACTTCCATGCTCTGCATATGGTTGTCTGTTTTTGTCCAGAAATCTCGAAAATGATTCTTATTACAATTTCCATGTAGCTACCCAACAATCACATATTAAAGAAACCAAAATTGACTGCAACAAAAAATTAACATCCCTTTGCTAATTAAGTACAAAACCAAGCACACAATTCAATCAAATTGTAAATTTAATCTCAAATTTGATGCATATATCAAACCGATTTCATCATTTGAACTAGACAGTACCTGTCACTTTACAAAAGATTTGTAACATCTCAACCGATCATTAAGAATTTCTAGGTCAATTCCTAGCCCAAAGATGGCACAAATAATTGATGTGCTCAGTTTAATTTTGGGCAAAATAGGGCAAAATAGGCTAGTTGAAAATCTTACTATTAGTATTATTTAAGATCATTATTTTGTATAATTGGGATGCAGAAATGGTCCCCATTTGCCTTCTTTATGTGATGTGTCTAATGGGTCCAGCTAATCCCATTAAGTTTTCAAGTGCAGTAGTAGGTGTAGCAGCAGTGGCATGAGAATTGTCACCCCCTCACATCCTCCTAGTAGTTTACATGGATTTTGGAATTTGGGTTCTGCAGTTGCTGAACTTTCCCATATTTCTATAAGAACATCATGATTTATACTTCTTCACTATAAATGTGTGTGCTGAGTGGAAGAAATTTTAAAGGAGATCCTCAATCAGAAACCCCTGCACAAAGTTCCCCAACACTTCAGGCTTTAAAGGTTGGTAGGGCAGTGTGCATATTCTCACTTGATCCTTTATTTGACTTCAAACTTTGTGTTTAAATTATTAATTTATCACTTACCCAAAGTTCAAAACATTATACCAAAATATATTATAATGTATAAACTTAATTTTTGTATAAAAAAAAAGTAAGATATATGTTTTGATTAAACAAATGAGAAGACCTGGCAAAGGGCCTAACATTCTTCTGTTCTTCAACAAGATTTCATGGCAGTTTGCCTCCCCAACTTGAATGAATGTGAGGGGTTTCAGAGAGAATGTGAAAGTGATTGTTGACTCTCAGAATCAGCTGAGCCACTTTTCATCAAATAACAGATAGCTTTTTCTGATTTAATTTTCACATGAAGGAAGAAGACAAGAGGATAATACTTTGTCACGTGCTTACAAACTCTGCCTGCTCCCCATATGTATATATGTATAGAGAAATGTCACACAGAAGAGAGAGTGTATAGAGAAATGTCACGTGCTTCCACTCTCTCTTCTTGGTTGACATTATTTTGGTATAGAGAAATAATGTCAACCAAGAAGAGAGAGTGTGCTAGTTTCAAAACAAAGCATTTCATTTCAGTGTTCAAATTGGTCAACTTTGTTCACTCTGTTTGAACTGCTCTTTGGCTTCTGCTATAAATGTTCAAGATCTTGGAAGCTTGTCAAATCATTGTTGGGGGTATTAATGTCATGCAGATGACAATAGTTAAGGTAATTCCATTTGCCTAACCAATCATATATTCATCAAACATAATACCAAAATACCAATTTTGTTCTAATTTATCTATTTAAAAGAAGATTAAAAATAATCTTGAAAATTTAACACTCATCCTCTCCTTTGGATAAATTCTCCTTCCCTCTTTTACTTTCTCCCCCGAATTCCCTTTCTTCATGGTCTTAATTAGATTAGCCAGTTTGACAACATAACGTGCTAAATGTTTTATAAAAAGAAAACACTTTTACATATGATCAAAGGCTGAACTGAGAGGTTTGATATCCCACCGTTGCACTTTTGTTTCATGTTTTTAATATTAATCTTGGTTCGTAAACATGATGTAATTTTAAAATATAAACATTTTTGGAAGCCTAATTTACTTTACTTGTAATAACTTTTTGTCCACGTTCATGGCACGTGGTATGTACAACCAGTGGAGAGACAACCCTTTGAATGATTATATATGATTATAGCATAGGGTTAACACTATCAATATAATTGATGATTGCTCGAGAAGTAAGGCAGGTAATTATTGTGTAAATGATCAACAAATCCATCACACATCAATAAAATGATTTGATCCTTCAAAACTAAAGGACAAAAAGCATATAAATATTATTAAGTACCAACCCTTTAGCTTATATGTTTGTCTGGTGCAGATGTGTGATGAGCCACATTGGATTCTTTTTGTAATTAAGAGAGAGAGAGAGAGAGAGAGAGAGAGAGAGAGGCTAGAAGCTTAGAAACCTAATAAATATATGATGTCACAGGCCCTGTCATCAAATGTCTTCATAGTGGGACAGAGGAGAGTCGTGGTACATGAACAAATTGGGTTGGTACCAAACTATAGCATATATATACCATAAGAAGAAGAAAATGAAAATGTTTTCTATAGCTTGGCTTAATTGTCAATACCATCTAATTGGTGGGCTTTCCACTGTTATTCAATGTAAGTTTGAGGATGTTTATGCAAATGTGCTTTTAAAATTTCAACTAGTGTTGCTGCCTCCACCAAATTAATTTTTGCATGGAAGGAGCCAATCATGCTCTCCAGATTTTTCCAGCAAATTTTTATCTCTTCTGGCCAAACTTGATCTATCCCGGTGAAATTTTCGGGATAGATCTGTCCCAACAAATTGGTTCGCAATAAGATCTTTCCGGGTGAAAGTTTGTGAAATAGGTCTTTCTCAGTGAACTTTTTCGGGATAGATCTGTTCCGGTGATATAGCCTCTCCCGGCAAAATTTATCGGGATATATCTTTCCCGTAGAAAGTTTGATCTATGGCGAAATAGGTCTTTCCCAGTGAATTGTTTCGGGATAGATCTTTATCAGCGAAAGTTGTTCTTTCCTAGCGAATTATTGTGTAGATAGATTTTTCTAGGCGAATTTTTTCGTCACGAAAAGCACATTTTTTTTGTATTGACAAAAGGGCACTTCCAAATGCGCATCAACTCCCACTCCACCCATCTTCCCATTATCCCATACCCATAGCAACAAGTCCCGAGAGAAGATTCATTAGCCGAAAGAAGTTGGCTTTGCTCCTTCTCATGCTCGGCAAATGCGAGTCATGGCAAATGCAATACTATACGATTACAATACATACCAAGAAAATAACAATGCTATACTATTTGATCCTCAACCTTGCCAGTATATGTATCAAATTTAACATTAATATCGATTGCGCTTGAGGAAATAACAAAGAACGTATTATATATATAATTTTTAGAAAACAAAAATTATCACCTATCTCTTGTTTAATGCATGAGAAGATCCAGTCCATTCAATTGACTTTTTTTTTCTTCTTCTGAATTTCAGTATGATTGAATGCAATTAAAACTAGACAAATTTCAAATTAATTCGATTTATTTATTATTTTGGTCTCAAACATAAATTTGATTAAAATGTTACTTGCGATATTGCTTCTTCTATTTGTGTTTTTTCTTGGGATTTAATTGAAGCTCCCATTTAGGCATTAGTCATTAAACGTGAATTATCATATGTTCTTTTTGCGCATTTGAGAAACTCACATGTGATAATGAAGAATATTCAAAAGAATAGGCACAAAGAGAAGAACTAAGTTACAGCCCCACACCAATAAAAAAGCTTAATCCAATCTGGCAGTAGGAAGGAATTCAGTGTTGTGTTGGAGTTGTGAAAAGAGTGGATGTTTGAAATGGATTGTGGGTTTTGGTGATGGCTCACAACAAGGCTTTTGTTTGGTTGTGCGAGGAAGTGATTTTGGAGTCTGTGATAGTTGAGCCATGTTTAGAAATGGCAAAAGCTTCCAACTGTCAGATCTTAACATAACTGGACCGGAAAGAAAAGCAAACCCTGGACTGGATACGTAAAGCTTTGAAACATTGCGCAAGTAAGTGAAAACGACAGGGTATTATGGCGTAAGTAAGTGAAAACGACATGATATAGTAGAATGCCATCATAATGCTATGGCGTTGTTAATTCTTGGTTGGTACAATTCTGCAATCATGGCCTTTGACCCCTCTCTCTACTTTGTCTTGAAGTGGGGACTAAGGTAAGGTAATTAGGGACCAAAGCAAAGAAATTAATAGCAAAAGATACATTTTTGGACAACATAGCAAAAGATACATTACATACAGGCCAACATGGTGAATTAAGTTTGAGACGGAACGCAAAGGACCCATTAGTGTAGTGGTTTGGAGCATGTTTTATTCAAGTAAGGTCTTGAGTTCGAGTCATAGCATCAGTGTAGTATGTGAGAGTTTAATATATTATCGCCCCTCTTAATAGGAAATGTCCTTAAAAAAAAAAAATTTGAGATGGAACTACCTCGGTTGAAGCAAAAGTTACAGTCAGTCAGTCGCTCACGTTCTGTGAATTCTTACCTTTAATGCATTGTTGATTTCATATTCATCAATTGTTAAGAATCATTATGCCCGCCTTATCGTTCTTTATCTTTTTCTTTACACTTTATTTACAGTCGACTCTGAGGGTGTGCAGGTGGTGTCACCGTACATGCCCCAAACTTGGAAAAAAATTTCTTGCACCGAGGATAGGACTGTAGTCCTATCCTCCTCCAATCAAAGCTCGCCACGTGGACAGCTTTACTGAAAAAGAGAGAGAGACAGCACACGTGGCGAGCTTTGATTGGAGGGGGACAGTCCTATCCCCGGTGCAAGAAAGTTTTTCTCCCAAACTTGGCTCTAAATTTTAGATGATATATATTAGGACATTTTTCCAAATTTTAGATGATATATATTAGGACATTTGTCTTAAATTTCGTACAGAATTTCTCAAAATATCAGAGCCCGTCCTGACTATATTCCTTCACATGAATGCATGTTTACTGCACAAGCATGGCTGGTGTAAATCTATTGAATAGAAAAGACATAGTCCTAGTTAATCTCTTGTCATCATCATTCTGCTTCATTGCCTAGCTAAGCTAGAAAAAAAAATTTCAATAAGAAAAAATTATCCTATGTACTTAGTGATCCATTAGCAGCAAGAACATGAAGATTAGGTACTCAAATCGAATAAGAACAAGGTGGGCTGGAAATATTAGGTGCTCAAGTGGAATTAAATTCGTGTAGTATCCTGCATGAACATGTAGATCATAGTCCCCACATGAGCACTTTAGTGATAAAGCCAAGCTTTTCATTAATGTTCTGTCTCAGAGATTTAAGTTTTCAAGCTCATTATTCTCAATTAGCTAGTTACTAAACCCAAAAGGGCAAAAAAGGGCTAATTAAGATGCGACTTCAAATTAATAATTAAGAAAAAGAATTTACGTCCGGGAGAAAGCAATGAGTATATGAGTTCTGTTTGATCAATAATTCATGTTCATAATTTGACAAGATAACATGACATATAAAGTTTACCGTAAAAATTGAAATACGTATTTTGTAAGATTCTTTTTCCTTGGCTAAGCATATAGATAACCATCTCTTTCCCAATTTCTAATAAGCAAATTCAATGATGTTGCATTGTTCCCAATCCCATCTACCCTATTGTACTTTTAACTTTTTGAAACTTGAAGAAGAAAAAAATAATAAACTAGAAGCAGTAGATAAACCACCATAAAAAAAATTATTACAAGGAGCTTCCTTCCTCTAATAAATTGCTCTTGTTTTCAAAACTCTTTATGTTCAACAACTTTTGAATATAATGGATATCTCTAGGCTATAGCTTTCTGCAATTTTTTCCCTCTCCATCTCGATTATGTATACGACTATATGAACCAAAAAGATGAGGAAAAGTAAGCAAATAATCACACAAGCTTACAAAAATAGGACCTAAGATTCTTTATATTTTATATTTTTATTCTAAAACAGTGTCAATTCCCCACATTGGACGGCATTTTGAAAAAACACGTTCTAAGGTTGTATCATTTGATCATTCATTTGATTGATAGGGACGTAAAGTTCAGGCAGGTCGACTGGCCATGTGTTTGTAAAATAGTGAAGAGCACACTTAGTTGGGACAAGATTGAAGCACCTTCTAGTTGTTATTCAATTATTTGAGAATATACTTTAACTTAATAAGATTTTATCTCGAAATATATCGGTTTAATTAGTAACGTACTACCTACTTTTAAGCTATAGATTATTGTGGTTCCGATGCAAGATTATGCTCATCTCCATGGACCATGCATGACTTGTATCCAGCCACAATCCGAACGGTTAAAACACAATAAGGTACAATCACATCACATGCCATACAAAATTTTGGAATTTGTTTCGATAAACATAGTAATTCTCTTTTCTTTTCTTTAGAGTTGGTTTGTTTAATATAAGAAATGTTATTTGCATTTCAAAATAAGTCTTGGATGGAAGCTTATTTTGAAATGCATATGGTTGCACTCGATCTTCCAATAATGAACGAAATGAGATGAACTTTTGATAACCAAATGCTAGCACTATTGCATTTTTTTCAACTGGGTTTGTTTAATTATAATATATTGAATACTAGATCAAGATTCAAGTATGATATTTTTTTTTTTTACTTTTTTATATGTAGATCAAGATTATATTTAAAATAGGATTCATAAAAAAGGGTAGACAGGTCACTAGAACCAAAAAGAAATGCCACATGGTGTCTCATTAGAATTTTTATAAATAATTTCCTACAAACAATTTAATGCACGGAATCATCTTTTCTCTTTTTTTTTTTTTTTATATATATAAAATTTTATAAATCTGACATGGAATCACCTTTCAAGATGAATAATGATGATGTATGATACTCAAATTATACATACATAATCACATAATGTACATGATTAAATCGGGATTATTGTGCATGGTCAGCGTGGGTATTTTAGGCCTTGGCCTTATACTTTATAGTTTCCATCTTAGACCAACCCTTCCCCACCTGCGCTCGTGGGTTGAAATTTGAATATTCCAAATCAAAGAGCTTTTGGTCTCTAAGAAGAAAAGGTATTAGATTTGTATACTTAATTTGCAATCCTTGAAAACAAAGAAAATATTGGTATCATCTATTCAGAATTATTGTTCCGAAGTAACATTTTCTTCTAGATAATCTGATATGTTATTTACACGTAGTCTGATAATGTAATTACCTAACGCGTAACGACTTTCTCCTAATCAAGAATGGTCCCTACAAGGGACTAACTTGGGCTATAGCCCAGGTAGGTTGTTATTTTATCAACCTAAAATTTAATTTGGCCCACCTATGCCTACTAATGACAATTATGTCACGCTCACTTCCAAAGGCTCAAAGGCTCATTGCTCATCTAACAATACACTCAAAAAAAAGAAAGTGAGACAACTAATGAATTGAATTCTCTTTAACTATTGCAGGACATTCTTGTGTAGGACATCTTTGTAAAGTTCTCTCTAAAATTAAAAATATTTTCGTCTTATTCTTACTTTTTTAGCATACAACCAACTTCATTTTATTTATATTTATATTTTTTTTATGAACAGTCTATTGCTAATTTTCCTTTCACTAATAACCATCTTCACACATAATCCTTTTAAGTGAAAAAAAAAAATAAAAAAAAAGAAAGAACGAATTGGTACCCTGGAGTAGCTGCACCTTTATGTTCAATACTCGGGTGCGTATATAAGGTAAATTTAGCCCACCCCATTTTAATATC
Source organism: Prunus padus (assembly GCA_024362665.1). Classification (NCBI taxonomy): domain Eukaryota; kingdom Viridiplantae; phylum Streptophyta; class Magnoliopsida; order Rosales; family Rosaceae; genus Prunus; species Prunus padus. The sequence continues at coordinate 29,082,297 of JANFAM010000019.1, read as the reverse complement.
TTGGGTCCGTCCCTGCTCCTAACATGCTTTGTTAGTTTTGGGATTCTTGTTAAGATTTGGAGCACATAAAATGGGTTGGGAAAGACAAAGGAAAATGATGGGAAAGAGGGTCTAGGTGGTTTGTGGTGAAGCCATTTGGAGAACAATGCGTCCAAGTCCAAGGAAGGCTGCTTCTGGTTTTCTGAGAAGGCTCCAATACGGATATATCAAAGTATTGACCCAGTTGAACACGTCTGCTTGACACTATTTTATTTGCTAAATAAGACGAAGGAGGTCAATGCATGATTGTGACTTTATGAAATCTTTGACATAATTTTTTTTTCTTTCTCAATCCTTAAAACCCTAGAAATATAATGAGAGACCAACAAACAACCGTTTGCTTAGAGACTCAATGATTTGGCCAAAATGCCCATGCTTTGAGTGATTTTATGCATACAAAAATACATATATTTTATTATATAATATTCAGGTTTTGGCTCCCACATTGACGTAGTCTTACCCTTTTGATGCAGAATCAGAATGATTAATTATGAGATTACTATATTTGAATTTTATAGTATTTATTCTCAACTAGACCACAACTTTTCACCCCCCAATTCCAATTAGGTACAACCAAATTTTGCAAAATTTTATTCCTCTTCTTCTCCTTGGAAAAGGGTTTTCCTTTTTTTTTTTTGGGTCAAATTGGAAAAGGGTTTTCCTTGTTACTGCATATCCAGCATTCATATGCAATGCAAGCATTTATAGCAAGGAATTATAAACATTCTGATGGAAACTTTTGTCAGGGGGTTTTGATTATTATTTATATATAAAAAAGATTATTCTAAGTAAAGAAAGATTATTAGATGGAAACAGATTTTAAGCAAAGGATTAAAAGGAAAATAAGACATAAAAATAAAATTTAACCTTTAGACTCTTTTTTTACATTTGGTAGTAAACAAAATTTACACAACACAAAATTACCCTCTTGAAGTTTCAATCATCACACTCATCTGGAAATGAAATATACTAAACACATTTAAACACAATTAATCTTTTAATTTACTTCTAAATACAAGTACTGTTTATCATGTACCAGAAGGGCATTGAATTTGGGAAAAAGATGATTAAAAAAGAGGGAAATTTTTGCTGGTTAGACACTGGCTTGCAAATTGGGTTCTCTTTTGGAGTGCTAAGTTTTGGTTATTTGTTACTTTGACACATTGGTACAAAGCACAAGGTTTCATGAGCCTTGAATGAAATTGGAATTCATTGTTATATGGTCCAAGTCTTCTTTTCACCTTTAGCTAACCTTCCTAGCCTTTTATGTGAATATGATGCTGCCATTTGTGAGATGCCATCCCACCTCACTATTTTATTTTTACTCACTTTTTCTTTCTTCTCTGTCTCTTTACCTCTTTCAGGTAATCTTCATTAATTTTTAAGTTGTACTGTGCATAGGATTGTATTTCACACATTTGGTACACTCCTTAGATGCACTAATTAATACGAAAATGATCAAGTGCAGAATGCGGACTGTGAGAGGCTGGACGATCGGCTATCACAGTTCGTATTGTAGATGTCCGCTCCTGAACCGGCCTCCTGAATAGCATGTTATTCCAAGAGGCAGTCATGCAATTCTTATGCAGATCTCATTGTAACAAAAGTACGTATCACAAAAATTGTGACATGACAACCCAATCTGAAAGATTTGGAAACAATGGCCAGTTTATTATAAAGAAAAAAAAAATACATAACGGCCAGATAATTCAACTAGTAATGCCCTAATTTGTAACTGAAAAATTAGTCCAACCAACGGCATCCCAAAATTAAATGAAATCATTAAGATTAATCGTAATCACTTTGCACAATTTATAGAGGGTTTATGACTGCATTTGAACGTTGCCAGAAGCAACACTTGGGCCGTCTAAAACTGTCAAAAAAATAAAGTCCACGGTAAAAACTCAGGTCAATGATTACGTAAATTGAGCAGAAAGAGAAACCTGCAAGAGAGACTACAAGGGTATTTCTGGAATAGTACCCGCGAGAAAATGTATAGGCGGCAACTAGCGTCAAACTTTCCGTCAAACCAAACACCCCAATACACGTGTCGTTTTGTCCCAGAGTCTTTGTAGCTTTTGGTCCAAGTCTAAGCCCCCAGAAATATAATATTTTTAGAGACCTTTCTCAAACCCAAACCCAAACCCAACCCCAACCCACAACCTTCCCAAATTTGAATTATTATTATTTATTATTTATATTTTTTTATATACAATCGATATGATTCGAACATAGAATCTCCAATATAGGGTAACTAATATTAAAAACTTAATAGTGCGTTTGGATGAGGAAAATAAACTCAAATTTTGACAAAGTGAAATTTCTAAATTAATATTAACCAATTACCGTGTTTGGATAAAAACATGGAAGTTTAGAAATTATGCGTGGGAAAAAGCATGGAATTTGGAGGTTATAAATCACAACTTTAACATTTCTAAAATTTCAAGAGAAATTGAGTTTTTATAAAAGATAACTTTACAAATAAATATTAAATTTCGTATTTTAAATCCGTTATCCAAACAAGAAACTTTACAATTTATAGAACACTAATTTTCGTCATTTTAAATTCCATAATTTATAAATTTATTTGTCTTTTAAATTTCATCATCTAAACGCACTGCAATTACTCGCTTTCCCATTTTCAAATTAGAACTGGGAATTTCCAATTATGTGCTTCTCTAACCATATAAACCATCTGAAACTTTAGGAAACCTCTTCTCAATCTTCAACTAATCTGGTTGTTACCGAAATTAAAAATTTTAAACTTAAAGATATTGGCTAAAAAGTACACCCATAAAATATATAAAAATACTAAAAAAATAGTTTTTAAACTGATACACACCGACGCAAAATGCCACCATACATAGCCTCTCACTCTCTTTCTCTCACATAAACACCAACACACTGTTCACACACTCTCTCTCTTTGCTTTCTGTATCTCTCTGCTACAAGCCGACGACAAACTCCGCGCTGGCAAAGATTCCCCTCGCCCCTCCTTGGTCTTCCTTTTTCCTTTTCCTTCTCTCTTATCTTTACTCCGCACAAACCCAAGCTCTGAAATTTTCCCGAGAAACAAACAGGCAAACCCAACAACTATCTGAGAATCCCAATCCCACTGTCATGTTTCAGCTGATCTCGCCTTAACCCAACACGTCTCTTTGCCCATACACTCTTAAAGTTTTCTTCTTTTTCGAGCCTGATGGGCTGCGCGGGCTCCAAGCTCGACGATCTTCCGGCCGTGGCTTTATGCCGAGAGCGCTGCGGCTATCTCGACGAGGCGATTCATCAGCGCTACGCTCTGGCAGAAGCCCACTTCGCTTATATTCACTCCCTCAGAAACATCGGCCACTCTTTGCATAAATTCATCGAACAGGAGGTGGGCAATTCATCTGGGTTGCCTCCTTCTCCCCACCTCAACCTCCCTCCTGTCCGAAAAGGGGACACCAAGTCGTCGCCGCCCCACCACTCTCACTCAAATTCAGGCTCCCATCTAAACTTTCACTCCGATTCCGACGACGACGACTTGGGCTCGCTCCACCACTCGGACCACTCGTCGCCGCTGCACAATACTCACCCTGGCGGCCATATTGATTACATGGGCAACGGCCAGGAGGGTTTTAGCTCGTACCCAGATGGGTACATGCGCATGAATTACATGAGGAACAAAGCGACACCGTCTGTGGTGTATCAGCAGAAACCCATGAGCCCAGAGAACGTGTATCACATGGGTGAATCTTCTTCTTCTTCAAATTCGTATTATGGATATCCAAATTCAAATCCTTATTCGAACAACACTGCTAATCCTTACCCCAATTATGGTGGGTACAACAATTACGGTGGCGGGGGTGGAGGGTATTATGGTAATTCATCTCCTCCGCCGCCTTACGGAGCCATATCGTCGCCGCCTGCTTCGGCTTCCACCTCTGTGAAGCCGCCGCCGCCTCCGCCATCGCCGCCGAGAGCTTCGGCTTGGGAGTTTTTGAACCCGTTCGAGACTTACGATAAGTACTACTCGGCCTACACGCCGAGCCGAGACTCGAAGGAAGTGAGAGACGAAGAGGGAATTCCCGATTTGGAAGACGAGGAGTACCAGCAGGAGGTGGTGAAGGAGGTGCAGAGAGACCACAAGCATGTGGTCGATGGCGGGAAGCATTCCAAGGCTGTTGTGGATGATGAGTTAGCTGAAACGCAGCCCTCCTCGCTTTATCAAGCGAGGCCGAGCGTGGAGACCGATGGTGGTGGGGCTGAGTATGAGGTCCATGTGGTGGAGAAGAAGGTTGTGGATGAGGAGGAGAGGCGCGAGAACCGTGGCAATGGCGGCGGTGCACCTAAAGTTCGACCGGGGTCTCGGGATGCTTTTGAAGTAGCTCGCGAGATTGAGGTTCAGTTTCAGAGAGCTTCCGAGTCCGGGAACGAAATTGCCAAGATGCTCGAGGTGGGAAGGATTCCACATAATCGAAAACATGGTGGGTATGGGATTATAGACCTTTTAATTGATAGATTGCTACAAATTCGCTTGCTTGAATCTTGATCTATCTGGGAAGTTTTAAACTTTTATGCTTTTGGTCTGTAGTAGTTTTAGTTTCCTAAAATGGAAAGTCTATAGATCAGGATTTTTATGATGTTTAATTTTTGTTGAATTTGAGCTCTATTTAGCAGAGATTTGACTTTTGTGTTGTGTGGGTCGTTCTGATCAGTTCCTTCCAAGATGATGTCGTTAGTGTCTTCGCAACCTTCTACTTCTAAGAGTGCTGAGCCATCGGCCTCCTCTGAAATAGCTGGTCCTGCTCAATTGGAGTTTCATGAAGAAATGATGATGAGGTCCAAAAATCTCTCTGCTACCTTAGCCAAGCTATATCTTTGGGAGAAGAAACTCTATAATGAAGTAAAGGTATGTTGCTTCCTCCGTTCCTGTTGTTACTAGCTGCATGTTTATTTGTTCATTTTTATGGCTTTGAACTTTCTGAGCCATCTGGGTTTCTTAACAACTCAAACTCTTTCAGACAAAATGGTTCTTACCGTTTGTTCAAATGTATTGTGTAAATTTATTTTATTTTCATTTGCCATAATAAATTTCTTACTTTCTTTTTTGGTTGAATGTGAAATTTCAAATATTTAATTTCATTCTCCCCTTCGATCTAGATCTCTATGAAAGCAACTTCTTTATTTGAAATCTGACCAGTGCATGTTTGCCTTCTGCAAGGCCTCTTTATTGGTAGTTTCATGTTCTCTCAGACATACATCATGATTCACTGGCTAAAACTAGGCTAATATGTATCCAACATGGGTCTATCTTAATAAGTATTTAAGCATTAACCACTACAGGAATTTGACTAGTTCTTTTGGTGACGTACTTTTGCCTTGCTTATAATTCTAAAGTTTAAAGCACTGGGCGTATTCAGGTTTCTGCCCTTCCTAATTTGTGTCTTTTCAGTTGTGAATGATGGGTTTCTGTTCTTATAATTTTTCAGTCTGAGGAAAAGATGCGGGTAGTCCATGACAGGAAGGTCCGTAAGCTGAAGCATTTAGATGAAAGGGGAGCGGAGTCACAGAAAGTTGATACTACGCGAACTTTAATAAGGAGTCTGTCCACAAAAATCAAAATTGCAATTCAAGTTGTTGACAAAATATCTGTGACCATAAATAAGATCAGGGATGAAGAATTATGGCCACAACTGAATGCATTAATTCAAGGGTATGTCAATCTTCCTAGTTGTGCTGCACTTGTTTTCTATGAATAGTTTCTCCTTCTTTAGTGTATGTATATGGGGTTTTAGCTTAAAATTTGAAGTATCATAATCAATCTTATTGATATCATGATGTTACAGGTAATGTAATCTCTTAAATCTTTTTAATGACCTTTCTATTTTCTAATCCTTGATATTTGACATGATTTATTTATCGAATAATTAGCTCCATGTAGCAAGTGGTGAGAGGGGTGGGGAAAAGGGTTAGAACTAGAATATGGGTTCAATCTCGTCCGACTTTACCCAAAAACAGTCAGCTCCAGGGGATTGGTGAGGTCCAATGGTATTCCTTCTTAGATTTCTTCAAGACAAAGAATGGAACGAGACTAATAAGGATTAGGCTTGGTGATTAAAGAATAGAAGTATTTAAGCTAGGAGGAGCCTGATTGGGGAAAATTATAAGAAGGGAAAAAGCTTGATCACAGTTTCCTGATATTTTTCAGTTGGTTATCATATTTGAGATCCTCATGTAGGGCTTCCTAAAACCCTTGTGACAAGTCTAAAACTATATAAGTTGTGCCAAAAATATGAAATAGGATAAGTATCATATTCTAAGTTTTTACTTCATATAGTGTGTCTTAAAGAACACCTACCATCATAGAAGGATCAATGAACCTCATTTTTGCAATAGGGAAGATTGGCTGGGTGATGGTGATATTGGGGAGGCTTACATTTATTATTTATGCTTTCATTTTCTCAGTGATTGCTTGGAATTGTATGGTTAATTATTTTTCTTTATTTTCTTACGCTTCAGGTTAACCCGGATGTGGAAATGCATGCTTGATTGTCATCGTACTCCAGTGCCAAGTGATTAGAGAAGCCAGGGGTTTAGGTCCTATTGGATCTGGGAAAAGGCTTAGTGATGCTCATCTTGATGCTACATCGCAGCTTGAGCACGAGCTTATTAACTGGACTTTCAGATTCTCTACTTGGATTAGTGCCCAAAAGGGTTATGTGAGAGCTTTGAACAATTGGCTTCTAAAATGTCTTCTGTATGAACCTGAAGAAACACCAGATGGAATAGTTCCTTTTTCACCTGGTAGGATAGGTGCGCCTCCTGTTTTTGTAATCTGTAACCAGTGGTCACAAGCTTTGGAGAGGATATCAGAAAGAGAGGTGGTTGAAACTATGCGTGTCTTCACCACGAGTGTCTTGCAGGTCTGGGAACAAGATAAGCTTGAAATGCGCCAGAGGATGGTCGCGCACAAGGATCTAGAGAAAAAGTTAAGAACTTGGATAGAAAGGACCAAAAATTACAAAAGGAAATTCAGGCATTAGACAAGAAAATTGTGCTAGTATCAGGGGATGGTGACGCTCTTTCAGATACTGGACAGATTGTATATCAGAGTGACACTAGAAATAGTACTTTACAGGCTAGTCTGCAACGCATTTTTGAGGCCATGGAAAGGTTCACTGAGAACTCCACAAAAGCTTATGAGGAGCTTTTGCAACGTAACGAAGAAGAAAGGCTTGCTAGGGAGCAAGAGAGGGTTTCATAGGGCTCTGTGTTAGATGGAGTCATAGCCATCCCTTTTGCATTGATGACTTGGTTTATGATCAGCACATTTCAGCTGTCAAGGTGAATGAATGGAAGCTCAAGTTCTTTGAGGGGCTATTACCATGGAGCTCAAGAATTCATTCCTTGGAGAAAGCTTTTTCTTCATTTGTTGGTGGCCATTCATGGGCTGCTTGGCTAGTTATTGTTGCTTAGAGAAGACTAATCAGGATAATCTGTAATAGCTCAATAGTGCAAGATATTTATCTGGGTTGGCTCTGCAGTTTTAATTTAAGGAGACAACCAGTACAGTTGATAGACGACAATGGCTGAATATTTATACGAGCAAAGACAATGGGCAACAATGCACACAAGCAAAGATGAGGGGCAAGCACAAGAATTGCTGATTATGAATCAACTTGGTCCACTGCCTGACAACATAAATGATTTGAAAGCTGCTTCTGGCCAAAGTTTTTGCTGAATCGAAGTTTGCTCGTAGAATCGCATTACGAGCTATTTTCACCACTCCGTAAATCTGCGAAATCTACTTTCCATAGAGGGGGGCTCATTTCCGGACATAAGTATTGCAATTTGGCAGCATATGAGAGGCATGGAAAGAAGGGCAAGAAGGGAGCTACTTTCACAAATCAAAAGTACCAAGACTTTGCACAAGTTGGCCAAAATAATTCAAGTAAGCGGCTGTCTTTTTCAGTTTTGTGGGGATGATGAGTTTCAGTGTAGTTTGTATGGAGTGCTTGGAGTGACGCAAGTCCTGTCTCTATGCCCAAAAAGAATTGGATATTTGTATAAAATTTATTCTTTCCTTGTTCTTTCTTTTTCAGTATTTCATGAATATCAATTATTGTACAGACAACCTTTGGCAATTGAACAAAGTGACAGCCCCTTTAATAAGAAAATAACCAAATAAAAGTTCTGTTAAACGGCGACGTTTCATGGAGTGTTTTGAATGTGGATGCAAAGTGAAAAGCTGTGAAAATGTGACTTTAGTCTCTTCAATTATTGAGGTTTACATCCTGTAGACTCTATAGAGCAAAAAATACGTTTGGATTTTTTATAATGTTTATGATTAGGCCACTTTGCTTCTATCCAGCAGCCACACTTCCGTGATTCAGCAGAAAACTGTGATTATATGATTGGCTGCTATCTGCAGAAAAATAAAAAGTAAATGTTTTTGAACCGACTGATCTCGGGAGTTGACAAAATTCATTGCTTCTTGATAGTTGAATGGAATTCGCTTTCATGGGTTTTTATAGTTATTAATGAGTGTTGAAAAGTCCAAAATATATCATGCCAAGCCCATTTCAGTTAAACACGTTCATGTTAATCTCTGAATTGGGGTGCATATATAAGGCTAATGATCTGTCTTCATCCATTACAGCTTGACTTTGCCCCAAAAGGCCCATCCATTGTTCCACAGTCCACGCACTACATAGGCATCCATTGTTCCACAGTCCACACATTGTTCCCCAATGGCCATTTGACCATTTTTATATAAACATTGGAGAGTACTATGATCAGTCGGTTCATGCCTTAATATCGTTCGTTAAAGAATGCTAAGCTTAGTCGCTTATGCTTTAATGCTGCTTTTACAATGTTATGGTCAATGGATATAAACATTGAAAAATACATTATTCTCATGACTCTTAGAATGTTATGATTAGTCACTCATGCCTTAGCATGGCTCGTTAAAGAATGCTAACGTTTATGCTTTAATGTTGTTTTTATAATATTGAGAAATAACATAAGAAATAATTTCTCATCAAATCCTTTCCGTGAACTAAATGATGCCTTAGAATGTCATAAATTAGTCGCTCATACTTTATCACTGCTGTTATAATATTAGGATCAATTGCTCATGCAACATTTTTGGCTGTTTTGTCCTCTACAAATTGTTAAAAAAAGCTAGGCTAAAGTCACACTTCCCAATTCCAAATCACTATATATGACATATAAAATGGGGTTTCCCAACTCTCCCTTGTACAAGTATGAGAATAAAGCTTGTGACTATTATGGGTAAATACCAATTTTCTATAGCTCTTCGATTGCGTAACTTATTCTCTTTTTGCAAGTGGAATTAAAAGCAATGGACGTATGGGAATTGGGAACCAACAACTGCCAGTCTTTTTCTCAATTTCCCCAGGTCTTGAAAAATATTCATTTTCACTCACCAAAAAAAATATTCATTTTCATCATCCACCAAACCACTGGTTGACCTTTTCACTTTTTTCTTTCTCCTTTGGTATCTGTGCAGAATCTGCAGATGGATTTTATTTGGCTACAATCTTTGCTGGCAGTCTTGAGTTTCCACCCAAAAATTAAAATTATGTGCATTATAATCAGCATTTTTATGATAACCCAGGTTTGTTTTTTGGGGGTATATTTTTGTTTTTGATAAAAACGATATTAAGGAGAGTGAATTGAATCTAAAACTTCGAGTACAAGAATAAATACTATTAATTATTTTAGTTACAAGCCTGATAAATCAAGTTGCCAACTTGCCAGTACCAAAATTGTGTCCCAACCAAAAAAGAATTGTGGGTTGTGTTTTTAAACTTTTGGGCATAACACAAACATTATTGAATGGTACCTGCCTACAATGAATGAATGCAACTGTTAGAACACAGTAAGTGGCATATAATGATTTGTCTCCACAAAGAAAAATTGGACCTTTATGAGAAGAGAATATATGCTTTTTAATTGGATAAGGCCACACTTAAAAATAGTTAATACACATCAAGATTAACCAAATGCAACAACCAAACAAGTTCTGGTATCTTGTCATCATGAAGTAATACAAGGAAAGCAAAAGAACAGGACAACTTAAGTACTGGGAAAAATCAGTTGGCTTTTTCTTATACAAATCAATCCGTAGGTCAATCATGATGCAAAATAACAGGTCAGGAGATTCTGTGTTTGTTCCAACCAAACACATATTATTATTAAAAGGGAGGAACTAAAGAAGAAGGGTTTGCTTTGATTCTGCAATTTGCCTGTTTACTGCGTGCCTTATATTTTATTTTGTGGTCAACTGCACCAGGAAAGTTGGGTATTTGTTTAACCATGTTTTCTTCGGTCTTTCCTTTGTGATGAGAATAAACTACCCCAGTCGAGAATAATTTAATTGAAAGCATTAACCTTCCGAGTGTAATTTCAATTCAAAGGGCAAATCTCGTGGGGTTTAAGGAAAAGAAAAGAAAAAGGGATCATGTAGTAGTACAAGTAGAAGTAGTTAAGAGTAGTTATTTTCGCATCTGAGCTTATTTATTCGGTTACTTTCTCTGTCAATATTACATGTATAATAATGTATAAAGAAAAATTATAAATTACAAACATTTAGGAAAAGAATTGCATAAAGCTCATCAGATTTCCATAGTTAAATTTATTCGGACAAGATCAGTGTTGCATTCTTATATATATTTATTATTTTTTATAAAAAGGAACTAATTATATTCTTTTCCTTGTAGGAAAATTGAAAACCAAATTACCAAAAGTGTTCAGTGGAAAAATGGAAAGAAATAAAAGAAGGTTAACTAATAAAACTGTAGCAACTAGAAATGCTTTAATTACCATAAGCTAAACCTTTAGCATTAAACTGCCAGGAAGCTGTGACAGAGAGATACAAAATTCTCTCCTTCTCTCTCTCTTCTAGTCTCTCTTAAACCCACTAGGCACTCAAGCTGAGGAGGCAGCCAGGAACCAGCTCATGTTTTTCCTCTAGTTTTTCTTCTTCCAACTCCAAGAAGCTCAAGAAACACACAAACCAAGTCATGGGCTGCTGTGAATCAAAGGTTTCAGTGAATGAACAAGAGAAGCTCCAAACCCAAGCACATGCCCACAACAGCCGGACTCCGACCCACCACCCGAACCCATCTCCCGGATCCGACCCGGAAACCGGCGGAGCTCCACCCTTCTCCGAATTCTCCTTCTCGGACCTCAAAGCTGCCACTAACAACTTCAGCTCTGACTTCATAGTCTCAGAGAAGGGTGAGAAAGCCCCTAACCTTGTCTACAAGGGGCGGCTCCAGAACCGCCGTTGGATCGCCGTCAAAAAGTTCACCAAGATGGCTTGGCCTGATCCCAAGCAGTTTGCGGTAAGCTTTATTTATGCTTTTGGCTTCATTGGGTTTGGGACTTTTGGTCGTTTTGGTGGGTTTTCAATCTTTTTGTTAAGTGGGTATGTGAAATGCTTTGTGGGTTTTTAAATTTCTGGGCTTTTGCTTTTGTAGGAGGAAGCTTGGGGTGTTGGGAAGTTGAGGCATTGGAGGCTTGTGAATTTAATTGGGTATTGCTGTGATGGTGATGAGAGGCTGCTTGTTGCGGAGTACATGCCTACTGATACTTTAGCTAAGCATTTGTTTCACTGTATGTGTCAACACCTTTCTTTTCTTTTTTTTCCCCACTTTATACTTTAACTGGTGTATCAAGAATGCTGCTTTTTAGCTTAGCTTCTAAGATTTCTCAGTGACACTTTTGTGAAGTATCTCTAAGTACATAGTTCTCAAACAATCAAACATTGAAATGTAAGATTGCATTGGCATTAGTTTTCTACAACATGACATGTTATGCCATAAATCTTAGTTGGTCTATTTAGCTTATTTCTTAAGCATGTTGTTATCTAGTAGTATTGCTAATCCCAGATGATGTTTTATGTTGCCTTTCATTTGGGGAAGGTGCGGGGATGTGGTTTTTGCTATAGTATTCTATTCAATGTGACTGTATTGTGCTTGTCTTCGTACTGTTAACTTCCTGAGTTTTGCATAGGAGATCAATTGTACTTTTGAGTTTTGTGCCTCCAAATTGAGAAATTAGTGGCTGCATTCTGTTATATCTAAGATTAAATTTTTGGTCTGGGCTTGTTCTTGACAGGGGAGAATCAAACCATTGAGTGGGCTATGCGTTTAAGAGTGGCTCTTTATATTGCTGAAGCTTTAGATTATTGTAGTACTGAGGGCCGTCCATTATACCACGATTTGAATGCTTATAGGGTTCTCTTTGACGAGGTATTCCTTTCTCAAATTTGATTCTCTTAGTTAAAAATATATGCATTTTCAGTTACTTCAGTGCCCATTAATATTAAGTGTGATATTCTAGTATTTGAATGTGACTTGTAGGATGGTGATCCTCGTCTTTCCTGTTTTGGCTTGATGAGAAATAGTAGGGATGGGAAGAGTTATAGCACGAATCTTGCCTACACGCCACCTGAGTATTTAAGAAATGGTAATAACATCTCTAGTCCAGTTAGTATTATAGTTTTCCTATCTAAAGGAATTTTCCTGCATGAGATAAGCCTTCAGTTGTCTTTTAATTTACATTGTAGGAAGGGTCACTCCAGAAAGTGTTATTTATAGCTTTGGCACTGTCCTTCTAGATCTGCTAAGTGGAAAGCACATCCCTCCAAGTCATGTAAGTGGGCTGCTATATAACATGCTGTATGCGTTTTAGAGCAAATGTATCTTGATGCTATAGTCCTCTTGGATTGTGTCAACTAGTAGTTGTCACTCAAAGTTGAAATTAATTAATTACAAATATTCTTTAGTGGATCTGTTTATACTAATTTGATTGTTCAAATAAGATACGCAGATATATCTTTGAGTATTCAAGCTCTTCAGCATGCTGGATTTGAGAAACGGTTTTCTTCATAACCTCCACATCTTAGTGGACAAATAATCTTGAACAACATCCCTGTTTTATATAATTTCATTCTGTCTCCATAAAATTCACCCATCTTGATGTTATGCAAAAACACTCCCTTCACTTCTTCTAAAAACTATTTTCATGGTTATCTTAGTTCACAGAAATCTCTTCTTGGAATTATGAATGTCAATTTACTTTTAATTTCATTACATGAGAAGATTTTTCGTGACTTTATGAATTATAAGAATACTTCAAAAATGATGGGTATGCCTCCATCATGCTAGAAGTTTAAGTTTACCAGTTTCTGTTATTATCTAGAGTTAACCATCATACAAGATGATCACAGCTATGTTTAAATTATTGGGAAAACATGTTGATATATATATATATATATATATATATATATATGTGGTTATTTATGTATATATCACTTAAGATGTAAGGTGAGATTTGTTCAGTGCTGGTCTTTTTTTATATAAACGGAACATAGTCTAGTATATATTTGATGTATATGCATGTAAACAGGCTCTTGATATGATACGGGGGAAAAATATCATTCTCTTAATGGATTCACATTTGGAGGGGAAATTTTCTACAGAGGAAGCAACCGTGGTTGTTAATCTTGCCTCTCAATGTCTCCAATATGAACCCAGAGAGCGGCCTAATACGAAGGACCTTGTTGCGACACTTGCTCCACTGCAGACCAAACCTGAAGTAAGATACTTTTCTCTAATTGGATTATGAAATAGTCTAGTTTATGAACAAGACTATTATTCTTTTTCTCAGTGCATACTCTAAGTGTACCTCGTTCTTGATTTTGCACTTTTAATTTTGTAATTCCGTGGCATAAGCTGTTCTTGATGGCTCAATATGGCTGGCTGGGTGCAAAAGGAACCTCCTTACACTATATCTGAAAATGATGGAGATCCATGGAGTGGAAAATGATGCATGCACACATGGATTGTGTTGAATGCTGTGGCTTTTGTTTCTCTTCAAAGTTGAAGATCCCTCCGCCCTATTGAAAAAAAAAAATTGCTGTGGCTGGCATCCTTGCCATGGCAGATGCCTTTAACCTCCTTTGGGGCATTCCCCTGGCATCCACATATTCATACATGGCCAAAACTATGTTTGTCTGTTGACCTAATATGAGGTCAAATATGTTTTGTAATTGATGGATGTGCTCTTAAGATGATAAAGGAGCACTGCTTCACATTAAGAAGTTAATAACAAAGGTCTGGACTGCAGGTCCCATCTTATGTCATGCTTGGAATTCCAAAGCATGAGGAAGCCCCTGCAACCCCGCAACGTCCCCTTTCTGCAATGGGCGAGGCCTGTTCTCGGATGGACCTCACAGCAATCCATCAGATCTTGGTTATGGCGCACTACCGAGATGATGAAGGAACCAATGAGGTAGTTGAGTGGTACTAAAGGTCTTGCATATCCCTGTTCATTCAATTTGTGCTAAGAGATCTTTTGTAATTTGGATGGATTCAGTTATCTTTCCAAGAGTGGACTCAACAAATGAGAGACATGCTGGAGGCAAGGAAGCGAGGGGACTATGCATTTCGTGACAAAGATTTTAAAACTGCCATTGATTGTTACTCCCAGGTATAACTTTGTAGCTCGTGTGTGCTTTTTAATTTATATAATAATGGTAAATCTTTTGGGCTGGAAATATGTCAAGAAATTGACTGAACTTTAGACTTGGAACCTTCAACCAGTAGATTATGTCATAATATTACGCCCTCAACTGTTGGTGTTACCATATTTCTTTTCGTGCTCAACCTTTTTGAATCAAATTACTGCTGATGTAGTCTTTTGTTGATTAGGATGGCTATTCAAGCATTTTGATTTTTATGTGTTAGGATGGGCTCATCGAGTTATAATCTTGGAGTAACTGGGTCTTAAGTAGTGATGTACACTTAAGCGGTTCCTTTTGGGTTTTGCGTGCAGTTCATAGATGTTGGAACCATGGTGTCCCCAACTGTTTTTGCACGACGCAGTTTATGCTATCTGTTAAATGAGCAACCTGATGCTGCTCTTCGAGATGCAATGCAAGCACAAATTGTTTATCCAGACTGGCCCACGGCCTTCTACATGCAGTCAGTTGCTCTAGCCAAGCTAGACATGCACAAGGATGCCGCCGACATGTTAAATGAAGCAACTGCACTAGAAGAAAAGCGGCAACGAGGAGGCAGGGGATCATGAAGTTCAACTATGTAATAAGTGATAAGTCCATTATTCACCACTACCAATTGTCAGTTGTTGAGGCCAACCAAAATTTGTATAAAATCTGAGCTGGGAATCAAAATTGTGTTTACCATTGAGAATGTATTTATACCGAAACATCGATATCTTTTGTTGCACTAGTGAATGTGTGCCTCTCTCCTTCTCTCTCACTGCCTCACTGGTCTTGTACAATTTAGAAACCACAGACAGCTAGTTGCTATCGTTGTGATGTAGAAATGGATAATTTAAGTGACTCCAAACCGTCTTAACATGCTGACCATGACAATGGTGTCATGTTCGTCGTGCACCCACAAAAGCGCATTAATCAGGCTTGTAGACGGAACTTATTTTGAACAATGGTGATAAAATCAGCAGGGCAAGATTGTATTACTATTAACACCGTTTCCTCAGATACAAGAAAATGAGATAAATTTTCCTTGGTGTCTTTCCCATGTGTATTTATAGTCTTATACATTCTTTTTCTTTTCTGTTCATGCAATGGCAACAACGGTATTTTATGGGACAAAATTTGCACGTAAAAACATTATTTAAACAAAAGTTTTGACTGAAAAATCATATGAATTGTATGGGTTTTCTAAATGATTGTATTGGAAGAAGCAAGCAAGACAATATGATCACAGACTTGATCTTTTTGTAGTCCCTATTTGTCCCTCTAACAGAGAGACAGTCAGCATTGTTTACTGCTTAAACCTTGTGAGAATCAAGTCCCTTTGAATGCCATTGATTGTTGATTATTTATCATCTCTCTTGAGACAATTGGAATCTTGACAGGCTTGATATTTGATATGATTTGCGCAAATCCCATGTGACAGTCATAATTTCAAATGCTCCTGTGAATTTATCCTCCCGGGTTTGACTTTGCAAAATTAGAGTTAATTCATCTTTTGATTTTTGTAATTAGACAATAGGGATAAGTTCATTTTTCAATTAGTTTTCTAGATCGAAGCCATGCAAAGGATGAGAATCGGAATGCACAGACAGGAGGATGATAGTCGAACCGGAAATCGTGTTAGTTTCAGTAGTTGCAAGAATTCAAGATCGGTTCCAGAGTGAATGCTTTTGAAAGAGACTAGTCGAGAGCTCCAGTTTTGGATTGTCTTTTTCGCCATCTTCCTGGAGGTTAAGTATTTCCTAACCTCACTTGTAAGAGCTCCAGTTTTACCTCCCCGCCTTCTTCGCATGATCGATTGAAGCTCCTGGATGCATTCCATGGTTTGCAACAATGCATCCTTGACAGTGCCACAAACATCCAACAGCCTGAGAGAGCCATCTAACAACCCATTAGTCCATTTCTCATTCTGCCCTTGGGCTAAGGCTTGTTGAGTGAGGGGCAACTGAAGAAACCTATCAACACAGTCATGCAAGTCTTGAAGGCCGCTTAGTTTGTGGCTGATTGATGATGAAGATGTGGATGTGGCCTCAGAAGACCTCAATCTACGTAAAAGTTCATCAACTTCTTGAACGATCGGGTGTGGCCTAGAGGGGAAGCTGTTAGAACGAGTATGGAAAGCCATTTCTTCTTTGTGTATTGGGAATTTGTGAGAAGATAGAATAGAAGACCTTGTTGTTAATGTACAATTGAGATTGATTTTGTTCCTCTCCATATGCATCTGCTTAATATATAGTGTTGGTTGGGGAAGGGGACATGGAAACTCATCCACTTCAATCATCAGTGAGAGGTAACATGATTTCGATTTGGATCTATACGTCCCCTCGGCAATGTTTATGCAATGTCTCTTCCCACACCAGCATTCCAACTCATGAACTGATTAATTTAGCTAATAAAATCTTAGACTAACCCAATATAATGTTACAATCACTCAATCATAATTAACATATTGGACAGCGATCCACAAATCAAATATTAAGCATGAGTGCCAATGGCCCTGTGTCCAGCCACCTTATGCATAGACTCAATTATGCTGATGTATGTTTGTGATTAGTTAGTGCATCTTATTTTTGCAGGTTCTTGACATGATATTGTTAAGCAAGCAGCAGGCAAGATCTGCAATCTGCATTTTTTATAGCCTCAGTGTTTCCAAATGTAGAAAAATGGCATGTAGCAGACTTGATGAATTGGACTGCTCCCCCAGCGGAAAGACATCCAGCACAATTTTCATTCTTGGATCTGAGATGCGCGTCTGCGGTATTAGTGTCACTAATTAGTTACAACAGTTTGTTAATTTTAATCTGTGTACTGGAAATTGACAAATTTGGCATCCATTTCAATTCTTTTGAAAATTTGCGCAGTGGTCACAGAGTTTTCTTATGAGTTAAAGATGAGCCACTTCTAAAATAAAAGGCTTAAGTGAGTTTTACCAGAAAATTGCTCATTCATTGATGCAGGCAAGTTTTACTAAAAATAAAAATAAAAATAAATGATTGTATTGCAAGAAGCAAGCAAGGCCATATGATCGTAGACTTAAACCCTTTATTAGGCTCTAATTGTCCCTCTAACAGAGGCAGTGAGCATATGCTTACTGCTTAAAGCATGTGAAAATCAAGTCTTCTTTTGAATGTCATTGATCGATGATTATTTATTGTCTCTCTTGAGACAATTGGAATCTTGACAGCCTTGACATTTGATATAATCTGCGCAAATCCCATGTGACAATGATAGTTTTACATACTCGTGTGAGTTTACGTCTCAGGTTTGATTTCGGGAAAATAGAAGAGTTAATTCACTTTTCACTTTCATTATCCTGTAATTAGACAATAAGGGTAAGTTCATTTATTCCATGCACAGGATGATAATCGGAATATAGAGAACGGAAATCGTGTTAATTTCAGTGCTACAAGAATTCATGATCAGTTCCCAAAGTGAATGCTTTTGGAGAAAGGAAGAGACTAGTTGACAATTTGAGCAAAAAGTATTTTATTATGTATCTGAATTTGACGTCAGAGGATTTATTTGTATACAAGTATGTTTGTCATCTACAAAATCGACAAAGCGAATATACATTTAGTGGTTTAGGATGTTGAGGAGGGAGACTCTTGTTTTGATCATTTGCCTAAATAGGCACTCAACTCCTTCTTCTTGGTCTTGAATGCATGACTCCAGCTGCTCGAGCTGGTTCCGCGCATTATTGACACTTTTGTTTTGAGATTTGCTTGTCTTGTGTCCAATGAGTGAGTTCAATGCAGCATCCACTTGTGCAAATTCATTTGCTTCTGTTTCTTCCTCACAAGCAACTTTTTTGAAGTGCATCATCCTGGAGACCAATGACCAGCTGCTTGGCTGTGATTTTGGCCCAGAGATGAAGGACATAAATGACTCAAACACTGCAAGAGTGACTGCTTCAACTTCTCTCAACTTGTTAACAATGTCAATTGACTCATTGTCCTTGTTGAGGGATGAGAAACTGGATCCCTTGAGATTCTTCATAGCCTTTTGGATTGCCTTTTTCACCGTCTTCCTGGAGGTTAAGTATTTCCTAACCTCACCGGTGAGTGCTGCAGATTCACCTCCTCGTGTTCTTCGTATGATTGATTGAAGATCCTGTACGCATTCCTTGGTTTGCAAGATAGCATCCTTGGCGCTGCTGCAAAAATCCAAGAGCCTGAGAGAGTCAGCTAATAGCTCATTAGTACATTTCTCGTTCTGCTCTTGGGCTAAGGCTTGTTGAGTGAGAGGCAACTGAAGCAACCTATCAACACAATCATGCAAGTCTTGGAGACCGCTTAGTTTGTGGCTTATTGATGATGAAGATGTGGAGGTGGCCTCAGAAGACCTCAGTCTGCACAAATGTTCGTCAACTTCTTGTACGATTGGGTGTGGCCTTGAAGGGAAGCTGTTAGAGCGAGTGTGGAAAGCCATTTCTTCTTTGTGTATTGTGAAAAGATAGAACAGAAGACTTAGAAAGTTGTGGTTGATGTACAATTCAGAGTGCTTAATATATAGTGTTGATTGAAGGGGAGACATGGAATCTCACCCGCTTCAATCATCAGTGAGAGAGGTGACATGATTTCGATTGGATCTATACATTCCCTAGGCAATGTTTATGCATTGTCTCCTCCCACACCAGCATTCCAACTCATGAAATGATTAATTTAGCACATTAAGTATAATGCTATGTAGAAATTGATTTTCACTTATTCACAAGATTACAATACAGGGTATATATACAAGTGGTTGTGCTATAATCGTAGGCCCTAATAACAACACAAACATGAATATGAATTTATGAGTTAATAACAGCAAAATGTCTGCCTATTATTAATGGACTTAACTACTGTAACGGGAAGGAGGCAATTGTAACTCCCTAACACTCCCCCGCAAATCGAGCGGGCACAGCATAGCAAGATTTGAATGAAGAAACTACATAGTGATGGAGATGGCGGCAGCAGTCGGCTGTATTAGTCCAGTAAAAGAACTCCAATCTAGGAAACAACTCTAGGCACCTGAGATACATAACTCTACCTAGGAATCACCCTCTAGGTAGGATAAAGAGAAATAGACATGTTGTAAAGAGGAATGAGAAAGAAAAATAAGCCAGGCAAGTGCATTTTTTTGTTTTTATAAATATAATAAAGATGAGGAATGGAAATTCATCACATGGAAAGCAGAAAGGGATGCGTTCGGAGAGAGCAAAAGGACTATTTGAAGGGAATAATGGGGTTAAGAGATGGTGGGGCAATGCAGTAGAGGATATGAGGTGAAACCAACTTGGGACACACAGAAAAGTAAAAGAGAGCATGGGCAAGTTTGAATTTCAAAGCACCATAGAAACAATAAGATAAGTTATGGGGAAGAAAACCACATGGGAATAGAGAAGTAATAAAGAAAAGATCATGACAAGAGCATAGAGGTCCATAGACATTAAAATAAAGAGGGATTATTCACCAAAAAACAAAAATAAAGGAGGAAACCAAGTGAGATAGAGAAAGGAAAAGAGAGTGTGGGAAAAACACCTAGAGAGAAAATCCTGTCAAAATAAAGATGGAAAAAGGAGAGAAAATAAAGAGGAGAAAAGTTAACACCCATCAAAAGGAGAAGGTAGTCAAGAAAGGGAGAGAGAACACAAGATGCGAGAGACAACCCATTTAAAAGGAAAGGAAACTCAAGATGCCAGTGACAACCCATGAAGGGGAGAGAGAAAACACAATTGAAAAGAAGAGAAGAGAATACCCTAGTAACATAAGAGAATTATAAAGAAAAGAAGACAATACCCTAGTAACAGAGCAGAAGAAAGGCAGCGCAAGAGAACAACAAAGAAGACATAGACCAGCAGTAAAATCAAAGAAAGAGATTGGGCTTAAGAGGGGAGGAGAACACCGGTTGAGCAGAGATAGAGCGTGAGAGGCTGATACCAAGGCAGCAACACAGAGATACCAAGTTGGCAACACAGTGATAGGGCTTGAGTGGCCAATACCAAGTCGACAACATGGAGGAAGAAACAGGGGCTGTTTAAAGGGAATGCGGCAGTGTAGCACGACATAGAAGGCTCAGCAAGCGTTCACGAGGCTAGCGGAGGAAAGAGAGACGGATAGATGAACGACGACAGGCAGCATCAATAAACAAAAGGAAAATATGGAAACCACCATAGAGAAACCATCAGAAAAACATGCGAGAGAGAAACCACAATCACGAACTAGGATAAGGCTCGGCGAGAGAGACGGCGCGACAGAGACAAAGAAGTCGATAGAGATTTCAAGAGAAAGAGAAACCAACGATAGAGAGGTGTGGTCTCTGAGAGAAAACATAGATATGGTCATCATGTCAAGAGACGGACATGGATGAGAAGTGGGACTAGGTATCTAAGGAGTGGGACTAGGTATATGAGGAGTGGAAGAGGCACTAGGCTATGGAGGAGAGAAAAAAAATATGTGCATCTTTTAGAAGAGGAGAGGAAAAATGACTATACAAAAACAAACATCCTTACGAGTGAGGAGGAACAACGACTCTCAATGTTGGCAATTAGAGGATCGCTAATCGGCGTTAGCCATTAGCTCTGATACCATGTAGAAATTGATTTTCACTTATTCACAAGATTACAATACAAGGTTTATATACAAGTGGCTGTGCTGTAATCGTAGGCCCTAATAACAACACAAACATGAATATGAATATGAATTTATGAGCTAATAACAGCAAAACATCTGCCTATTATTAATGGACTTAACTACTATAAGGGGAAGGAGGCAATTGTAACTCCCTAACATGCTACAACCATTTAATCTGAATTAATAAACAATACCACGAGTGGCATTGACGTCCCTGTTTCCAGAATACGTGGGGAGGCAAAAACCATTTAACTCAATTATGTTTGTATCATATAGATGAATTGCAATGTTCCCCAAACAGAAAGAAAACCAGCATAATTAATTAGTCCCCATTAATTTATTTACTTTAATCTGTGCTTAACATTTCCTGGGAGATAATTAGAGGTTGATAGATTTGACATCCATTTTATTGATTTGAAAACTTCGGCAGTGTTAACAATGTCTTTGGAAAATACTCTAAAATGCTTCAGTAAACTTTTTTTTTTGGTCTCTTTTGAATGTGAAGTGTTTATTAATGGTTATCTTCCTCGAAACAAATGGACTCTTGACAGTCTTGTGATCATATTCAACTCCCTAAATTATCACTGAAAAATACAAATTCATCAAGTATTGATGAAATTCTGAGCTTCCAAGTGGACCTTAAAACTAAGTCATTATCTGAAGGCAAGAGCGGGTGCAAGTTATCCCACATCGCTTGGTTCGTATCAGACACTATGCTTTATAAACTCTACACGTACAACTTGTATCGCCGAGCTTTGTAACGCAAGCTTATAACCCGAGTGGGGGCTCTGAGGTTGTGGAACATTGGCCTAGTGTTAGCGGGTCGGGTCCGGGATGGCTATCCTCTGGCTCGCCCATTCCAAGCCAGGAGTTGAACAACGTGGCTCGAGCGAAGGCTCTGGGTCTCCTGGTTCTTAGAGAGGAGGGAACCGCGTAAGGCTGGCTTCACAGAGCAACGATTACCTCCCGCGTAAGGCTGGCTGTCCCAATTGAACCAAACCTTTTTGCATTTTTCTCCCTCAGATATCAAAATTAGGTTTTTCTTTTACGTATTTTTTGCCTGATGATGGGAAACTTATGCTTTGTGGGGAACTCTCCGCTTCTACATTTTAGTGATCAATTTTTAGTTTCACCTAGTGGTTTAAGATGTTGAGAAGAGAGACTATTGTTTTGATCAATTGCCTAAAGAGGAACTCAAGTCCTTCTTCCTGGTCCTGCACATTATCTACACTTCGGTGCAAATTCATTTGGTTGTGCTTCTTCCTCAAAAGCAACTTTTATTTATTTATTGCATTATCTTGGAGACCAATGACCAGTTGCTTGTCTGTGATTTTGGCCCAGAGATGAAGGACAAAAGTGATTCAAACACTGCAAGACTGACTGCTTCTACTTCTCTCAATTTCTCATGGTCCTTGTTGAGGGAAGAGAAAGCTAATCTTCTTTCTGTGTTGTTTGAAGATAGAACAGAAGACCTTGTTGTTGTGGCTGATGTTTAATTCAGAACTGATGGGTTCCTTTCCATCTGCATCTGCTTAATATATAGTGTAAGTTGAGGAGGGGGACATGGAATCTCATCCACTACAATCATCAGGGAGAGGTAACATGATTTCGATGTGGATCTATATGCTCCATCGGCGATGTTTATGCATTGTCTCTTCCCACACCAGCATTCCAACTCATGAACTAGTTAATTGAGCATATAAAATCTCAAAGTTTCCTTACATAATGTTACAATCACTCAATCATAATTAACATATTGGACAGCGATGAATTAATTATATATGTGATAGCACGAGTGGAAATGCCCAGCAGTTTTTTTATATGCTTATTTATGTATCTGATTAGTTAATCTTATTTTATAGTTCCTTGACGTGATTTGAAAGACTATCTAACTGATTGTATTGGATGAAGCAAGTAAGGCCATATGATCATAGACTTAAATCCTTTTTTAGTCTCTAATTGTCCTTCTAACAGAGACAGTCATCATATGTTTACTGCTAAATCAAGTCCTCATTTTCATGCCATTGATTATTGATTCTCTCTTGAGACAATTGGAATCTTGACAACCTTGACATTTGATATAATTGGCTTAAATCCCATGTGTGAGAATGATAGTTTTTGATTCTCCTGTGAGTTTATCTCAGGTTTCACTTTGGGGAGTTAGTTAATCAGTTTTTCATCTTGTAATTAGACTAGGGTAAGTTTTTTTTGTTCCATTAATTTCCAAGATTGATTGTAAAAACATAGATTTTATGTGGTTATATAGAACATAAATGGTAAAATGTTTGTTGCAGTAGTTGCAAGAATTTATGATTCTGTTCCGAAAATGAATGTTTTTGACAAAAGAAGAAGAATAGTTGACAATTAAGCAAATGAGTAAATCATTTTGTATAATCAATTTGATATCCAGAGGATGTATTTGTATACACATGTATGTTTTTCATGTACAAAATCGAACAAGCTAATATCTAGTGATTTAAGATGTTGAGGAGGGAGACTCTTGTTTTGATCAACTGCCTAAAAAGGCACTCAAGTTGTTCTTCCTGATCTTGAATGCATGACTCCAGATTGTGGAGCTGGTTGTCTGCATTTTTGTGGTCAGATTTTCTTGTCTTAATGAATGATTGCAGAGCAGCATCCACTTGTGCAAACTCATTTGCTTCTGTTTCTTCCTCACAAGCTACTCTTTCGGTGTGAGTAATCTTGGAAACCAATGACCAGCTGCTTCTTGGCTTTGACTTTGGGCCAGAGATGAAGGACAGGAGTGATTCGAACACTGAGAGAGTTACTGCCTCGACATCTCTCAACGTGCTAACAATGGCAATAGTCTCATTATCCTTGTTAAGGGATGAGAAACTGGATCCCTTGAGATTTCCCATAGCCTTGTGGATTGCCATCTTCACCAATTTCCTAGAGGTCAAGTATTTCCTGACCTCAGTTGTGAGTGCTCCGGATTCACTTCCCCGCCTTCTTCGCATGATTGATTGAAGGTCCCGCAAGCATTCCTTGGTTTTCAACAGGGCATCCTTGGCACTGCTGCAAACATCCAAGATCCTCAGAGAGCCATCTAATAGCTCATTAGTCGATTTCTCATTCTGCTGTTGGGCCAAGGCTTGTTGAGTGAGGGGCAACTGAAGCAACCTATCAACACAACTATGCAAGTCATGAAGGCCAGTTAGTTTGTGGCTAATTGATGATGATGATGTGGAGCTGGCTTCAGAAGACCTCAATCTACACAAATGTTTATCAACTTCTTGAACAATCGGGTGTGGCCTCGAAGGGAAGCTGTTAGATCGAGTGTGGAAAGCCATTTATTTATTTTTCTTTTTTTTGTCTTGTGAGAGAGAATAGATGGCCTTGAAAGTTGAGGTTAATGTACAATTCAAACTGATGTGTTCCTTTCCATCTGCATCTGCTTAATATATAGTGTTGGTTGAAGAAGGGGACATGGAATCTCATCCTCTTCAATCACCAGCCAGAGGTAACATGATTTCGATTTGGATCTATATGTTCCCTAGGCAATGTTTATGCAATGTCTCTTCCCACACCAGCATACCAACTCATTTGCATATAAAAATCGAGTATGCTATTGCACGAGTGGCATTAACCTAATAACCCTGGGTCGACAAGTACGTGGAGTGGCAAAAACCATGCATCCTTCCTAGCTATAGTGTTTATATGATTAATTATAGTCAATTATGCAGATCAAAGTATATAATCAGTTAATTCATCGTATTTTGCAGGTCCTTGATATGATTGCTGGGCAAGGAGGAGGCAAGATCTGCAACATGTATTAATATAGGACCATGCATTGTCATTGTGGTTTCTATTGTAGAAAAATGGTATGTAACAGACTTGGTGAACTGGACTGTCTGTCCCCCAAATAAACGAAAACCGGCAGAATTATCGTTACTGGGTGTGAGATCTGAGTCTACCATCGGAGTAATAATTAACTAATTAGTCCCATTGATTTGTTAATGTTAACTGTTTTGATTGTTTCCCTGGAGATAATTAGACATGAAAGCCCCCAATTAAGTGTTAAAACACTTGAGCTCTAAGAGTATTTATTTGAGTATCTGAGAAAGTATATAACAAATGTATATCCCATTCATGTACAAGTATGAGCCAAAATGCTTTTGGATGAATCATCAAACGTCTTGAAATTCCGGTTTTCATTGTACTTTTGGATGAATCATCCGGTACTAGTTGAATTTTCTAATCTAGTGGTTGAGGATGTTGAGAAGGTGACCTCAATCATAAGTTCAGAGAGTCCTGTGAATTTGTTGAGGGTATCAAACGTCAAGGATGAAAATTTTGCATTAATAACATTTCCACCGAGTAGCTGCCTTGAGCAGAGTAACATTTTCCATTAAATTTTGCATAATGTCGATTTATGCGTGTCATCCTTGCGCAGAGTCCCATGTAATCTCAGTGCTTGCCTTGAACATTCACATTCTAATAGCTGTTTTTTATTTAGATTTTCTATTTAAACCCCACACTTCTCTTTCTTTGCTCAATTCTAAGTTCACCCCAACTTCTAATTTAATTTTGCACAATTTCTAAGAAACCCCACTACTTTCCCAAACTACCCTTAAATAAATCCCAGGCTGAAAAAATAAGAAATAAAAAAGATTTTCTATTTAAACCCCACAATTTCTCGGCAAGAACAAATTTCACTTACACGAAGGTACAATAATCATCAATTTTTAAGCTTGTTTAGTTGCAATATCTCATACGCCTTTCAATTCTATCTTGGGTGTAATTAGTTTTCTAATTATCACGTTTCTGCCTCCACCCATTCCATCACAAGCACCCTACGAGTTGTGTAATCCAGATACATTTCTGGAACCAAAACATCAGGTATTTTAAATCAAAAATCAAAACAACCAAGCAATCAACAACCAAACAATCAACAAAGGGAACTTCTTCACGGTTCACAAACATGGCTTCTGCAACTACAGGTCCTACAGTACCAAAGAAACAGAATTAGAAGGATAGCAACGAAGTTGAAGATCCTTATATCAGGTTCAGTTGAAAAGACAGAAAAAGAAAAAGCAATAAATGTTGTTCTGTCCAGACAATTGTTACACAATTGAAAGTTGAAGTTTTGACATATTTTTCTTACGTTTTTTATCTGATTGTTAAAATAAATAAATAAATTACACAGACTCCGGATTAGTTTGTTGAATTGAAAACCCAAGTTCTGCACCAATATCGATTGTGGAAATCATTTCCATCGATATTTTCAATTTAATATTAGAAAACGTAATATGACTATCAAACTCCCATTTTCTCAGTAAACATAAAACCCATAAACAAGCAACAATCCAATTTCTCACAAGGTAAATATTGATCATACAGTAACAATCTTTTCCGTAACTAAAAATACTTCAAATGCAAGAAAGACAAGATTTACTCTTTTACTCCTGTCACAATGAGATAATCCCTTTCTTTTTACTCTTGCCTCAATGTTCTATGTCTTTAAAAGAGAAGAGTAATCTGGCAATAGGATGTAGAGGAGTTTGTATTTTTCTAAAACTTAATATGAAGAGTGGTGGGGTGTGTGTATAGATGTACTACGGTTAAGTATTAAGTTGGATGACCTTTTTTGTCTTTTTACACAATAATAAAACTTACAGCTTAATGATTTAAGTATTGGGGTGAACAAAGAGAAGTGCGGGGTTTAAATAGAAATTTTTTTTTTTTCTTGTTTGTAATTTTTCTTAAGCTTGGTCTCTGTTTGTTCAAAGCTTTGAACTATTCTCTTAGGAAGATGTTTTCTGCACTAATTAGCGCCTTGGATAGCATGTCAACTGGAATATTTACAACGCAAAATAGCGCAATAAAGTTTCAGTAAATATTGAAGGAATTCAGGATTAGGATCGGCACCAAACTTTACTGCAATTTTAAGCAAGAAAAAAGAGCAGTAGCAATTTAAGCAAAATAGTATATCATTATGTGTATTAATTTGAGATCAGAGGATGTTTCTCTATAAAAGTCCTTTTTCATGTACAAAATCCAAAAATCGAATATCTGGTGGTTTAGGATGTTAAGGAGGGAGATTCTTGTGTCAAAAGTACAAAATCGAAAAAAGGTGGTGGTCTGGTTAAGAGCAGCGGACCTCCTCGGCCCAGTAAGTTCGGATGCCGAACACCACTGCTGCTCTGATAAGCCAGCATCCGTTGGCTAGGCAACGGAGCCCAAACATGCGGCTAGCCTCACCTGGGTATCTAAGGCAACTAGGTAACCAATGGAGTCTTTATGGAAACATACGGCTAGCCTCACCTGGGTATCTATGGCAACTATGTAACCAAGGACATACTGGGCCGTAGGTTGTCCGCATTCCACCTTTAATGCCCCCATGTTGGGTCACAAGACCGCGTTACTAGGCTCGACAAACAAACTTTTAGGAGTTAATTATATTAAGTACTTAACACGCATGATGTGTTTTCAATGTGGGATTTACTGTTTTTTCAGGATAGAAGGAGAAAAGGAATGAAACTCCATCATGAGGTCTTATGTTCACTGCTTCAAGAATGTGAGAGTCAAGTCCTCCTTTGAATGCCATTAATTGTTGATTATTGAGTATCTGCCGTTGAGATAAATTTTTTTTTTTATCAGGAAAAATAGTTTCATATATGGGAAAAACGAAGTACAATCACCCAGAAAAACTGGAATGGTGCAGTGCTATCTTGTGGCCTCATTAAAATATTACCTTAAAAAACCTCCAAAGAGGAAAATCTGGTCAAGTAAAAAGAGTACCACAATAAGCAATAACAATAACAAAACCTACTCTCCCCTATCTCGACTCAGGTACATCTAAAAGCCAAACCGGTGCCTGATCCTCCCATATGATAACCGAGTGTGCTCCTTAAGACCAAACTGAGCCAAAACCCCATATGTTTAATTTTTGTTTTCTTCTTTGTAATTTTTCTTAAGCTTGGTCTCTGTTTGTTCAAATCTTTGAACTCTTCTCTTAGGAAGATGTTTTCTGCCTTAATTGACGCCTTGGATAGCATGACAATTAAAACATTTACAACGCAAATAGTGCAATAAAGTTTCAGTAAATATTGAAGGAATTCAGGATTAGGATCGGCACCAAATTAAATGCTATTTCAAGCAAGAAAAAAAGTAGCAGCAATTTAACCAAAATTGTATTAATTTGAGATAAGAGGATGTTTCTGTAACCACAATTGTATTCAGCAAGCAAATGTTTATGTGAGGATCAAGTCGTCCTTTGAATGTAATCAACTGTTGATTATTGATTATCCTACTTGAGACAATCAGAATCTTGACAGCCTTGACATTTGGTATAATTTGCACAAATATCCCATGTGACCTCTGTTGGAAAAATGGCTCACCTAAGGTTACAAGAATCGGAGGAAGCGACCGGTCGCGAGGTTTGGGCGACGGTCGTTTTCATGCAGAGGAGAAGTGGTAGCTACGGTATAAGCGACCGGTCGCAGGTTCTGGGCGACCGGTCGCACGCAGCAGATCCGTTAAGCGAAGCCACGGTATAAGCGACCGTCGCGAGTTACGGCGACCGTCGCACGCCTCGTCTTGTGCTGTTTTTCAGCACGTTTTCAGCCCTTTCTTTGGATGCTAATTGGTCCCTACCAATTCACATGCAACCCCAACGTTGGTATAAGTCCAAGACAGTTGGCAAACCACCAGAAAAGTCCTAAACATTGATTAGGTAGGTTAGTGGGTTGTATGATAGCCTATCTCTTTATGCTTTCACGAAATTAGGGATCCATGTTTTGAGGTAGGCTGGTTTGTTGCATGTGGGTGGCTCCTTTTCTCTATCTTTAAGTAGATACAAAGTAGCTGGAGCAAGGCAAGTGTTGCATTCAGATTTGGGAAGCCAAGAGAGAGAGAGAGAGCATCTTGTATCAAGTGTGTGAGCTAAGGGGTGAGAGAGAAAAGCAGGATAGAGAGTTTGGGGTTCTAAGGGGTTTCCATTGAAACCAAATCTGTAACTCCTTCTTCAATATTGAAATTTCTCAAGGGGATCACCAAAGAGGACGTAGGCAAATTGCTGAACCTCTATAAATACTTGTGTTCATTGTTCTTGGTTATTTTCTCGAGTGTGTGTGTGTGCAACAAGTTCATCCTTGAGCTTGTCCAAAGTCCATCAACAACAAGGTCTTGAAGGGAGTGAGTTGGTTCTAATTCACAACAAGTGGTATCGTAGTCGTGTTGGCAGCTGTGCTAGTTCTTTCTTTGGAGTGCTAGTGTGTTGAAGATGGCAAGTGACAAGGAAGTTGAGAGTGGTAGCAGTTCACAGCAGCTGAAGCAACCACAAGCAACAAGCATGAAGGTGGAGCTAAAGCCTTTCACAGGAAGGAGAACTTCACTCTTTGGCAACGAAGGATGAAATCAGCCCTCACACAACAACACCTCCACGTTGTGTTGGTTGGAAAGGAAAGGAAGCCAACAAGCATGACAGACGAGGAGTGGAGTGTACTTGATGAGTTAGCTAGAGGAGCTATCGAAAACTACCTCTCCGATGAGGTGCTCATCAACGTGATGAAGGATACGGCAAAGCAAACATGGGAGAAGCTCGAAGAGATGTTTGCAGGGAAGTCACTATCCAACAAGCTCTTCCTCAAGGAAGAACTCCTAAATCTCAAGATGGAGGAGGGAGGTAATCTAATGGAACATTTAAGTAGTTTCAATAGATGTGTTGCTGACTTGCAGAGAATGGAAGTTAACTATAGTTCGGAGGATAAGGCTCTTATGTTGCTCACATCCTTACCTCCGTCCTATAAACACTTTCGAACCACTCTTATGTTCGGGAAGGTCACTCTGGATTTTGAGCCTGTGGTGCAAGACATCATGACACACCATAGGATGGCTCAACGTTCGGGAGAGAACTCTCAAGGCGAAGGTCTAGTTGCAAAGACCGGAGAGAGAGGTCGTTCAAAGAAGCAAGAGGGCAAGAAAGGCAACAGAGGAAGGTCCAAATCCAAGGCAAAAGAAGGTTGTTTCGAATGTGGGTCAAAGGAGCATTGGAAAAGAAATTGCCCCATATGGAAGGAGAAGAAGAACAAAGGGAAGAATGCAGCCAACACGGTGGAAGAAGTCACAGAAAGTGATGGTGAGCTTTTATGTGTTAATAGCAATGTTAAAACTAATGCATTTGATAATTCTTCAAGGTGTTCCTCTTCCGATTGGATTTTGGACTCCGGATGCTCATACCATATGTGCTCAAACAAGGAGTGGTTTGACACTTATGAAAAGGAAGAAGGTGGTGAAGTTATAATGGGGGATGGCTCGGTTTGTAGAGTCAAAGGCACAGGTACAATCAAGGTGAAGATGCATGATGGGGCTGTTAGGACGCTTGGAATGGTAAGGCACATTCCAAAGTTGCGTAAGAATCTCATTTCCCTTGGAACTCTTGATAAGAATGGTTATTCATTTAAAGCAAATGGAGGGAAACTCATAATCTCAAAAGGTTCACTTGTGATTATGAAAGGAGAGATTCAACCTAATTGTCTATATAGATTGTGTGGTACTACAATAACAGGTGGAGCAGCTGTATCCACAAGCAAGGACTCGGAGGATGAAACTCAGCTTTGGCATTTGAGGCTAGGGCACATGAGTGAGAGGGGCATGCAGGAACTACACAACCGAAAGTTGTTGAAAGGTGTTCAAAGTTGCAAGCTTGAGTTCTGCAAATATTGTACCATGGGAAAGCAATCTAAGGTGGCTTTCAAGCAGCGAAACAAAGAGGAAGGAAGCACAGGGTGCTAGATTATATTCACACGGATGTATGGGGGCCATCACCGGTTAAATCAAAGGGTGGAGCTCGTTACTTCGTGACTTTCTTGGATGATTTTTCCAGGAAGGTTTGGGTCTACTTCATGAAGGAGAAATCTGAGGTCTTCACCAAATTCAAGGAGTGGAAGGCGGAAGTAGAGAACCTAACCGGAAGGAAAATCAAGATCCTAAGGAGTGACAATGGTGGTGAATATAAAGACAACAAGTTTCTTGAGTTTTGCAGGAATGAAGGCATCAAGAGGCACTTTACCGTGAAGAAGACGCCCCAACAAAATGGAGCTGCGGAGAGGATGAATAGAACTCTCATGGAGCGTGAGAGATGCATGAGGATTCATGCGGGATTGCTCGAGTCATTTTGGGCGGAGTCCGTTAACCATGCAGCCTATTTGGTTAACCGATCTCCTTCCAAAAATCTTGAGTTCAAATGTGCAGAGGAGGTATGGTCAAATAAGTCAATTGATTATACTAATCTTAAGGTGTTTGGATGCAGTGCATATGCACTTATTCCAAGTGATGAAAGGTCCAAGTTGAAGCCAAAGTCTCTTGAATGCATTTTCATCGGATTTGAGAGCGGTGTGAAGGGCTACAAGCTATGGGATCATGTGAACCTAAAGAAGATACTCAAAGGGGATGTTGTGTTTGATGAGAAGACCATGCCTATGAACAAAGTCAAGAATTCAGAGGCAAAGGAGGATGTTGTTGGGAAAGAAACAACCATTGAAGTTCCACTCAAGAAGATGTTCAAGAAGACTTCACAAAAACAGCCAATCAAGACGTTCAGGAGGAGGTGGAGTCTGACATTGAGGAGGAAGATGCAGGGCAACAACAACAACAAACTCAAGAAGAAGAAGAGGCTCAAGAGCAGGTGGAGCCATCATCTATAGCTCGGTCCAGGCCCAAGAGAACCATCAAACCACCTCAAAGGTTTGGATGGGACAAGGATGCAGTTCACTATGCTTTGAATGCTAGTGAAGAAGAACCAACCACGTTCCAAGAGGCTGTTGAGAATGAGGAACGGGAAAGTTGGATGGAAGCTATGATGCAAGAGATGGAATCTCTACACCAAAACTCAGTTTGGGAGTTAGTTCCTAAACCCAAGAATCGCAAGCTTATTGGCAGCAAATGGGTGTTTAGGAAGAAAGAAGAAATGCATGAGAAGGGAGCCACCATATTCAAAGCTCGATTGGTGGCCAAAGGGTACTTGCAAAAGGAGGGAGTTGATTATGATGAAATCTTCTCTCCGGTAGTGAAACACACTTCTATAAGGCTACTACTATCCATAGTAGCACAAGAGAACATGGAGGTGGAGCAAATGGATGTGAAGACTGCTTTTCTCCATGGTGATTTGGAGGAAGACATCTACATGAGCCAACCTCAAGGGTTCATTGAAGCAAACAAGGAAAATCTGGTTTGCAAGCTGAAAAAGTCTCTCTATGGGTTGAAGCAATCTCCAAGGCAATGGAACAAGCGCTTCGACTCTTTCATGATGAAGATTGGATATAGAAGATGTGAATCTGATTGCTGTGTATACACTCATGTATTCAAGGATGGTAATATCATCCTTTTGCTTCTTTATGTTGATGACATGCTAATTGCATGTAAAGACATGTCAAAAATTCAGGAATTGAAGACATTGCTTGGAAAGGAGTTTGACATGAAGGATCTTGGTTCTGCACAAAAGATCCTAGGGATGGAAATAAGGAGAGACAGGGTTAGAGGCAAGCTATGGCTGTCACAAAGTAAGTACATTACCAAAGTACTTGAAAAATTCAATATGTTGGATTGCAAACCCGTGTCTACTCCTTTGGCGGAGCATTTTAAGTTAAGTGCAAAGGAATGTCCTTCCACGGAGGAGGAGAAGGAAGAAATGAGCAAAGTTCCATATGCAAGCTTGGTAGGGTGTCTCATGTATGCAATGGTTTGCACACGCCCGACCTAGCTCAAGCCGTGAGTGTGGTGTCAAGATACATGGCGAATCCGGCAAACTTCATTGGACAGCAGCGAAGTGGATTCTCGTGTACTTGAAGGGCACTAAGAGGCTTGGGATATTGTTTGCAAGACAACAAGGAAAAGCAAGTGTGTCGTGGTATGTAGACTACGATTATGCAGGGATTTAGACAAGAGGAGATCCACCACAGGATATGTTTTCACTTGTGGTGGAGGACCGATTAGTTGGAGAGCAAAGGCTGCAATCGGTTAGTGCCTTGTCTACTACCAAGCGGAGTATATGGCGCTCACGGAAGCTTGAAGGAAGCGGTATGGCTGAAGAGATTGGCAAAGGAATTCGGAATAGCCCAAGACATGGTGGTGATTCAAAGTGACAGTCAAAGTGCAATTTGCTTGGTCAAGAATCAAGTGTATCATGGAAGGTCCAAACACATTGATGTCCGATACCACCGGATAAGGGATTGGGTGAATGATGGAGACATCACGGTAATGAAGGTTCATACATCGTAGAATGCTTGATTGTCTCACAAAGCCAGTCACAATCGCAAAGTTCAAGCATTGCTTGAGCTTGCTCAATCTTGTTCCATGTTAAAGATTGAGGTGGAGTTCTTGGGAGTTATCCGGACGATTCTCAAGAAGTTAAAGATGTCCGGAAGGCAATAATCTTCTCAAGGAGCTTAGGCTCGCCATGGTGGAGATTGTTGGAAAAATGGCTCACCTAAGGTTACAAGAATCGGAGGGAGCGACCGGTCGCAGGTTTGGGCGACCGGTCGTTTTCATGCAGAGGAGAAGTGGTAGCTACGGTATAAGCGACCGGTCGCAGGTTACGGCGACCGGTCGCACGCAGGCAGATCCGTTAAGCGAAGCCACGGTATAAGCGACCGGTCGCAGGTTCTGGCGACCGTCGCACGCCTCGTGTGCTGTTTTTCAGCACGTTTTCAGCCCTTTCTTTGGATGCTAATTGGTCCCTACCAATTCAAATGCAACCCCAACGTTGGTATAAGTCCAAGGCAGTTGGCAAACCACCAGAAAAGTCCTAAACATTGATTAGGTAGGTTAGTGGGTTGTATGATAGCCTATCTCTTTATGCTTTCCTGAAATTAGGGATCCATGTTTTGAGGTAGGCTGGTTTGTTGCATGTGGGTGGCTCCTTTTCTCTATCTTTAAGTAGATACAAAGGAGCTGGAGCAAGGCAAGTGTTGCATTCAGATTTGGGAAGCCAAGAGAGAGAGAGAGAGCATCTTGTATCAAGTGTGTGAGCTAAGGGGTGAGAGAGAAAAACAGATAGAGAGTTTGGGGTTCTAAGGGGGTTTCCATTGAAACCAAATCTGTAACTCCTTCTTCAATATTGAAATTTCTCAAGGGGATCACCAAAGAGGACGTAGGCAAATTGCTGAACCTCTATAAATACTTGTGTTCATTGTTCTTGGTTATTTTCTGAGTGTGTGTGTGTGTGCAACAAGTTCATCCTTGAGCTTGTCCAAAGTCCATCAACAACAAGGTCTTGAAGGGAGTGAGTTGGTTCTAATTCACAACAACCTCAATCATACATTGTTATAACTCTTGCGAAATACCACTCAGCCTTGTGTACGATTGAGAAATTACAGTTAATTCTTTTTCAAATTGTAATTGGAGAACAAAAAAGTTCTTTTGTGAATTAATTTCTAAGACTAAGTAGAAAGTTATCTTCAGTACTGCATTAATTAACCATATGAGCTTCGGAAAGGAACGCGTTCGAAATAAGAGAAAAGATAAGTGGCAATTCAAGGAAAAAAGTATATCATTATGTATATGAATTTGATATCAGAGGATGTATTTGTATACACATGTATGTCTCTTTCATGTACAAAATCGAAAAAGCTAATATACGTCTAGTGGTTTAGGATGTTGAGGAGGGAGACTCTTGTTTTGATCATTTGCCTAAATAGGCGCTCAAGTCCTTCTTCTTGGTCTTGAATGCATGACTCCAGTTGGTCAAGTTGATTGTGGGCATCATCAGCACTAGGCTTGCTTGCCTTGTGTCTAATGAGTGAGTTCAATGCAGCATCCACCTCTGCAAATTCATTTATTTCTGTTGCTTCCTCACAAGCCACTTTCTTTGACTGCATCATCTTGGAGAGCAGTGACCAGCTGCTGGGCTGTGATTTTGGCCCGGATATGAAGGAAATAAGTGACTCAAACACTGCGAGGGTGATTGCTTCAACTTCTCTCAACTTGCTAACAACGGAAAATGTCTCATCATCCTTGTTGAGGGAAGAAAAGGTGGATCTGTTTTCGGTTCCCTTGAGATTCTTCATAGCCTTTTGGATTGCCTTTTTCACCATCTTCCTAGAGGTTAAGTATTTCCTAACCTCACTTGTGAGACCAGTTTCACCCCCTCTCCTTCTTATGATCGATTGAAGATCCTGTACGCATTCCTTAGTTTGCAAGATGGCATCCTTGGCACTGCTAGAAACATCCAAGAGTCTGAGAGAGCCATCTAGTAGTTCATTAGCCCATTTCTCATTCTGCTCGTGTGCCAAGGCTTGCTGAGTGAGGGGCAACTGAAGCAACCTATCAACACAATTGTGCAAGTCTTGGAGGCCACTTAGTTTGTGGCTAATTGAATATGAAGATGCAGAGGTGGCCTCAGAAGATCTCAATCTGCACAAGAGTTCATCAACTTCTTGAAGGACCGGGTGTGGCCTAGAGGGGAAGCTGTTAGAGCGAGTGTGGAAAGCCATTTCTTGTTTGTATTGTGAGAGGATAGAAGAGAAGACCTTGTAGTTAATGCACTATTGAGATTGATGTGTTCATTTCCATATGCATCTGCTTAATATATAGTGTCGGTCGAGGAAGGGGACATGGTTTCGCGTCCATTGCAATCACCAGCCAGCGGTAACATGATTTCGATTTGGATATATATTTTCCCTAGGCAATGTTTATACAATGTCTCTTCCCACACCAGCACAACAACTCATGAGCTGATTCATTTTGCATATAAAATCTCAGGGTCTGCTCAAAATCCCTATTAACAATTGGACATAAATATATATTTTAATATGTGATTGCACGAGCAGCATTGACTCTGTGTCTAATAATATGCGGTGAGGCAAAAACCATGTATCCTAGCCATCCTTCTCATATGCTACAAACTCTATTATGCTGATTATGATTAATGTAAGTGATTAGTTAATTCATCTTAATTTCATGATTGTTGCTCTAGGAGCAGGCAAGATCTGCAATATCCATTAATTTATGACCATGCATTGTGTTTCCATATTGTAGAAAAATGCTATGTAGCAGACTTGATGAACTGGACTGTTCCCCAAACACCACGAAAACCAGCACAATTATCGTTATTGGGTTGATATCTGAGTCTGCCATGTGAGTGTCATCAATTAATTAGCCCTAGGGATTGGTTATCTGTTTTTGAGTATTTTCCTGGACATAATTAGACAAGGACAGATTCAAATTCCATTCAACCTGTTCGGGAAACTTGTGAGTTTTACCAGCAAATGCTACAGGTTCTGATGTTATTAAGTTTTATCAGAAAGAAAAAACCTGTAAATGAAGTATATTGTGGAGAGAAACGTATTGATTGATTATCTGAGAAAGTATATTGTACGCGTATATCCCATTAATGTACAAGTATGAGCCAAAACAGTTTTGGATGAATCATCCAGTACTATCTGAATATCCTAATCTAGTGGTTGAGGATGTTGAGGAGGGAAACTCTGGTTTTGATCAAACGCCTTGAAAGGTGTTCAAGTGACTCTTCTAGATCTTGTATGCACAACTCTAAATTTTGCAGTTGGGTTTGTGCATTCTCAATAATGTTATCAGGTTCTTTTGTCTTGTGACCAACAATTGAGTTCAATGCTGCATCCACCATTGCAAATTCGTTTGCATCTGTTTCTTCTTCTTCTTTACATGCTGCTACTCTCTTATGGCGCATCAAGTTTGAGACTAGTTGCAACCCACTTGGCTTTGATTGTGTCTTTGGACCCGAGATAAAAGAATACATGGAGTCAAACACAGTCTGAGTAACTGCTTCCATCTCTTTCAACATCCTAACCATAGCCACAGCCTCATGCTCCTTACTGAAGGGAGAAACACCCTTCAAATTTCCTAAGGCCTTGCAGACTGCTTTTTTCATCACCTTCCTGATTGTCAAGAATTTCTTAACCTTGCTTGCAAGCTCAGTTTTTCCTCCTCATCTTCTGCTGATGATTGATAAAATTTCTATCGTGCATTATTTGGTTTGGAGCAAGGTATCCTTGGCGACACTACATACATCCAATAGCCTAAGAGATCCATTCAATAGCTCATTGTTCTGCTCTTTAGCTAAGACTTGTCTAGTGAGTGGCAACAAAAGCAGCTCATCTGCACAATCATACAAATCGTTAAGGCCATTTAGGATTTGGCTTACTGATGTAGAGGATGAAGAGGCGGTTCCAGAAGTCCTCAATCTGCACAACTGCTCATCAAATTCTGACATGAGAGGGTGCGTTGTTGAGGGAACACTGTTCGAGCGAGCATGGCAATTGGATTTTGAGGCAGCCTTTTTTTTTTTTTTAAGAAAGTTTTGCAGTGAATTATTGTACAAGTTCGTCTAGTGGTTTATCTTCCTTCATGGGCATCTGCTTCATATATACAAGAGGATGATGACTGACTATTCAAGTATACTGTGGATTGTTAGGGAACATGAAGAATCTCATCCTATTCATATAACAATGAATGGTTTTTTTTATCTTTGTGATTTGAATATGTTTATCTCTGTGGGGACCAAATCTCACGTGTCATAAATTAGCCCATATGCCACGATTAAAAGACGTGGGATTACCGAACTTCCCTCCCACTAGAGAAGCGTGGAGCGAGGAAGACACAACCCAGTCATCCAAACCCCATTACCACGAAGTGGAGGATGGGATATCATCTGAACCCCATTACCACGAAGTGGAGGATGGATGCGCAGGACTAGGGAAGTGGGGCTAAACCCAAGGACCTGAAGCCCTATAAAAACCCGGTTAGACCTACAAGCAAAGGTACGAGAAATCCAGTAGAACACTAAGAGTACAATTGCACAAACACTGACTTGAGCGTCGGAGTGACTTTTGCAGGTACTCACCCCCTTTCCATCGTTCGACTTCGGGAACGTAATCCGGGGCTCTCTTTTCAATCAAGGAAGCGTGCGGACTTCGGTCAAGAACCTGTGGAGGTATTTCTTCTTGAAAGAAATCCTGCTCCAACAGTTGGCGCCGTCTGTGGGAATCTCGCAAAGTTGATCATCAATATGACTGAACCCGCACAGGGAACTCCAAACACCTCCATCCCGAGGAACACGGTGTCCACCCCTCGACCCGGAAGCACAAGGTCCAGCGCCCAGGATGGGGAACCGAGCCTTGCTGTTATCCAGTTGAGGGAAATCATGAAAGAATTGCGCGAAACAAGAAAGGTAGCGGAGAAAGCTCTGGAGAAGGCACAAAACACTGCTTGCCGTGAAGGCTCAAAAGAGGGCAAAAGGAAGCAGAGACATGAGATCTCCGAGGGAGACTCCTCCAGCAGCACACACTCGAGCGTTCGTGACAAGGCCATGGCAGAAGATCAAGACAAAGATCCTAACCTGCATAAAATGGCAAAAAGGGCGAAGGACACTGATTTGCGCAATCAGATCGAGAAGATTGTCAGAGGGTACAAGCCACAAACACCCGCTGAACTAGCTTTGGAGGCGGCGAAAGGAATCTGCAAATCGCCATTCACGGAAGACATCTTGAAAGCCAAGAAGCCAATTAAGTTCACCCAACCCAAGTTTAAATTGTTCGAGGGAACTTCTGATCCCATCGAACACATTTATCATTTCCAACAACAAATGGTGCTCGAAGGAGATGACGAGGCCCTGTTATGTAAGTTGTTCCCTTCAAGCTTGTCGGGATCGGCCCTGATTTGGTTTAGACAGCTGAAACCAAGGTCTATTGGCGGTTTCACCCAGCTCTGTGAAATGTTCATATCTCAATACATTTGCAATCAAAAAAGAAGAAAGGATGTCACGATCCTATTCAGCACGAAGCAAAGTGCCGGAGAAAGCCTTAAAGACTACTTGAGGCGTTTTACGGAGGAAATGTCTACTCTTGAGGAATGTGATTCTCATACTGCTTCGCTGGCGTTTCGTGAGGGGGTCATACCTGGAGCAAAAATGCACAGGTCTTTAGTGAAGACCCCACCAATGGATATGAGGGAAGTGATGGCCCGGGCGGATGGAATCATAAGGCTAGAAGAAGAAGAGCTCACCCAGTCAAAACGCACCACTTCCACCATCGCGACCCCAAAGCCTCCACCGGAGCAAAAGACAGAAACGAAGCGATATTCCTCGAGACAAGAAAATAGCAATGGACCTAAGCAAAGCCGACCTTTCACCAGGCTCACGGTGAGTTTAGCCAAACTTTTTCACGAGAACAAGGGCAAAGGTATATTTCGAACGCCACCTGCGATCCGCGAATCCCCAGAAAAGCGCGACAGGAACAAGATGTGCGCCCATCATAACGACTTTGGACACACTGCGATGAGTGCCGAAGTCTCGTGTATCAGTGGAGGCAATCTTGAGAAAGGGAATGTTATCCCAATACCGCGCGAAACCGAGAATAGGACAAATGAAGAAGGTAGGTCAAAAACAATGACCGGAAATATCGCAAATGAAGAAGCTGTTGGAGATCAACACCATCCATGGTCGACCGAATCCGTGGAGGAAAGAGGCTCGATCTCGATTCGAAAAAGACGAGCTGAAAAGGTGAGACGCATAAACGGGATCACATACGCCTCTGAATCTGCCAAAGCCCTGGAAAAAATTAGAGTCATCTCATTCACGAGAAAGACACGGAAGGAATTGAGTTCCCTCACAACGACGCATTAGTGGTGACCCTCGCGTTGCCAATTCGATGGTAAAAAGAGTGATGATTGACGGGGAAGTAAGCGTAGGCGTGTTATTACGGAGCACCTTCAAAAAAATGGCCCGGACAAAAAGGAGATTCAACCAAACCCAACACCGATCTATGCATT
Organism: Prunus padus; assembly: GCA_024362665.1. Taxonomy (NCBI): domain Eukaryota; kingdom Viridiplantae; phylum Streptophyta; class Magnoliopsida; order Rosales; family Rosaceae; genus Prunus; species Prunus padus. The sequence goes on along the minus strand of JANFAM010000019.1, from coordinate 29,042,343 downwards.
TGAAGGGACGAAAGCAGAACCGATCGGAGACGTGACTCTACCGGTCATTGCCGCAGGTAAGACTCTATTCGTTACTTTCGTAGTTGTGGATGCGCCGAGCGCGTACAATGCTATAATGGGAAGGAATTGGATTCATCAAATGGATGGAGAAGCATCGACACGTTGCCAAGTGATGAGGTGCATATCCGAGGATGGGAGAGCCACAGTTGATATCAAGGGGGACCAAGTGGAGGCCAGAAGATGCTACAGCATAGCAACTAATCTTAAGGCTGCGACTTCGCAGCAGAGCGAGGATTTATAGCAATTAACGGAGGACCCACCAGAACAGGAGGAGGAGGATAACTCAGAGTTTCCGACGATCGAACCACTCAAGGAAGAAGCTCTAGATCCTTCTTATCCTGATAGAAAAGTGTTGGTGGGCTCCCTCTTATCCGAAGATGAGGTAGAACAACTAATGAAGCTATTAAGAGAGAATAAGGACGTGTTTGCGTGGTCACATATAGACATGCCGGGAATCGACCCAGAGATCGCGTGTCATCGGCTTAACGTTGATCCAAACCACCCCCCATACCAGCAGAAGCAGAGGAGGTTCGCACCTCAGCGGAACCAAATCATTAGCGATGAAGTGGACCGATTGCTCGAGGCGGGATTCATTCGAGAAGTGTGGTGCCCAACCTGGGTCTCGAATGTGGTGGTAGTGAGTAAAAAGGACGGGAGATGGCGCGTGTGCGTAGACTACATCAACCTGAATAAGGCGTGCCCAAAAGACTGTTATCCGATACCAAAGATCGATCAAATGGTAGATGCAACCGCCGGGTATGAACTTCTCTCATTCCTGGACGCCTATTCAGGATATAATCAAATCCCAATGGCAATTGAGGACCAGGAAAAAACGGCATTCGTCACCGAGCGAGGCTTGTATTGTTATACAGTGATGCCATTCGGGTTGAAGAACGCAGGGTCGACATATCAAAGACTAGTGAATAAGATGTTCAAAAGCCAGATCGGCAAAACGATGGAGGTTTACATCGATGACATGGTTGTCAAGAGCCAGGAAAAATCCCAGCATGTCAAGCACCTGGAAGAAGTCTTCAATATACTAAGAAGATACCGCATGCGGCTTAACCCGAAGAAGTGCGCATTCGGTGTTTCATCAGGGCAATTCTTGGGGCAAATAGTGAACAAGCGAGGCATCGAGCCCAACCCATCGAAGGTGGAGGCGCTACGGAATATGCCTGATCCAAGAACACCTAGAGATGTGCAAGTTCTGACTGGGCGAATAGCGGCTCTTAGCCGATTCATTTCAAGATCGTCAGATCGTTGTAAGCCATTCTTCCAGGCAATTCGAAATAAGGACGGAAGCGTATGGGGGCCAGAGCAAAGAGAAGCCTTTGAGCAGCTGAAGAGGTACCTCGCCAGTCCTCTGACCTTGACTATTCCAAAGCAGGGTGAACCTTTATACCTATATATGGCTGTCACTGAAATTACTGTAAGTGCCGTACTACTAAGGGAGGAAAATTCAATCCAGCAACCCATATTTTATGTGAGCAAGAGCTTAATTGAGACCGAGAAGAGATATCCACTAGCTGAGAAACTCGTGTTAGCTTTAGTGACGGCCAAGCGAAAACTTCGACAATACTTCGAGGCACACACGATCATCGTATTGACGACCCAACCAATCAGGGCGGTCATGTCTAAGCCAGACCTCTCAGGAAGAGTTACAAAGTGGGCCATCGAGCTCGGAGCATTCGACATTAGATACCAACCTCGGACAGCCCAGAAGGGCCAGGTAATTGCCGATTTCCTTGTAGAATGCTATCCACCTAACAAACAACAGGAAAACTATGATGAAACCAAGGAGGCACCAAACCCGGACAAGGCCCAATGGGAATTATATGTAGATGGATCATCTAATCAAGCGGGAGCCGGAGTAGGAATCGTCCTCTCATCGCCTGAAGGAGTGGACCTGGAGTACTCCGTCCGATTAGACTTCCCTGCTTCAAACAACGTGGCAGAATACGAAGCCCTAGTATTAGGACTCCAACTAGCTAGGACGCTGAAGGTGGGGCGCTTAGTTGTCCATAGCGACTCTCGCCTCATAGTTGGCCAGACAATTGAGGAATACGCAACTAAGGATGAACGAATGTGGGCATATCAACGGTTGGTAAAAGATCTAGCCAGCAGGTTTGAAAGAATAGAGTTTGAACGAATACCGAGAGAGATGAACGTCCAGGCAGATCGCTTGGCCCACGCCGCATCAACGTCGGTGGAAGACATGAGGGTCGCCCCGGTGGAACTCTTATTAAGTCCTAGTACACCGACTGATCCTGGAGTTATGCAGATTGATGCCGAAGAAGAAACATGGATAACTCCAATCATAAGCTATCTCACGAAGGGAACCCAACCCAATGATCCGGTCGAGGCAAGGAAATTACGAATAAAGGCCGCAAGGTATGCCATTATAGATGATACACTTTTTCGCAAGTCTTTTTCAGGGCCATATCTCAGATGCCTCGATCCACGAGAAGCCAAGTGGGTGCTAAAAGAAATTCACCAAGGGACATGTGGGAACCACACGGGTGGGAGGAGCTTAGCCCACAAAGCGCTAACCCAAGGATATTTTTGGCCTTACATGGCCCGCGATGCAGAACAATTTGCACGGAAATGCGATAAATGTCAAAGGCATGCGCCCCTTATCAGACAACCAGCCGAGGAACTTAACCCTGTTGTAGGGCCTTGGCCATTCGCCCGATGGGGGATGGACATCGTGGGACCACTTCCCACCGCAGTGGGGGGCAAGAAGTTTGTCCTTCTGGCCACTGACTACTTCACCAAGTGGGTGGAAGCCGAGGCTTACAAAACGGTGACCCAGACAGATGTGGTAAGATTCGTATGGCGGAATATAATTTGTCGCTTTGGGATACCAAGGGCCATCGTGACGGACAACGGGACCCAGTTTGATAACCGTAAATTCAGAAGTTACTGCGAGGAAAAAGGAATCATTCTACAATTCTCGTCCCGAAGTTATCCTCAGGGAAACGGGCAAGCCGAGAAAACTAATCGTACGATATTTGATTGCTTGAAGAGAAGGCTTGAGCAACACAAAGGCAAATGGTTAGAGGAACTGCCAAACGTATTATGGGCATACCGCACTACCAAGCGGAAACCAACTGGCGAAAGCCCTTTTGCCTTGGCTTATGGAACTGAAGCCGTCATCCCCACGGAAATTGGACTACCCACAGTCAGGACATTGGTGGTAGAAAGCAATGATAATGAGCAACAGCTAGCTCACAACCTTGACATGCTCGAGGAACAGCGAGAAACTGCAGCGTTACGACTCGCGAACTACCAGAACCAGGCAGCCAATTACTTCAATAAACAAGTACGGCAAAGGAAATTCAAAGTAGGCGAATGGGTATTAAGAAAGGTCATGGAGAATACCAAGGACCTGAACGCAGGGAAATTTGGACGGACATGGGAAGGACCGTACGAGGTAACAGAGGCTTATGGAAAAGGGGCCTATATGCTGAGGCATATCGAGAGCGGTCAATACGTACCACGCCCTTGGAATGCAATTCATCTGAGGAAGTACTTCATTTGACTTTATAGTTTTCATTGCTTTATTGCTTGCATCTTTCTATCATTTGTGAATTTTCCCTAAATTGTCCATCGTTCGATGAACGCTTAATGGAACACTTGTTTTCTTCACGTTCGAAATGTTGGGTCGAAGGCCGTGTCTGTTTAAATTAGCATCACCTGAATCCACGTGGTCGAAGACCTTGTGAATAAGAAAATGTGTATACTAATCCATGGGCACAGAAGGTGCTTGGCCAAAACGCAAAATAGTACGATTGAAAATCGCAATCAGTATGTGGTCGAAGATCACACATGAAGAAGCGATTGAAGATCGCGCATGAAGAAGCGATTGGAAATCGCGCGTAAGGAAGCGATTGAAAATCGCGCGTAAGGAAGCGATTGAAAATCGCGCATAAAGAAGCAATTGGAAATCGCACATAAAGAAGTGATCAGAGATTACGACATGATCGGGGACCATGACATGGTTAGAGATCAAACAACATAAATAAAAGTACGCGTGTGACAAGGTCGAAGACCGCACGATTAAACATAAGCAATAACATTAGGCTCTTATGGCCATAAAAGGAAAAACATGAAATGTTTATAGGAGGAAGACCTCCGAATTATTCAAAGCTGGAAAGTACATAAAACTACCGAGCCTACAACCCATAAGTAGCATGGACTAATCGAAGGCAAGGGCGACGATCCCAATCCACGTAAGGGTAAACCATTTTGGCCTTGGTGCGGAAGTGGTGGATACCTTGCCTCGAATCCGTCACGTATGCCGTCGAGAATGAGCGGCCGACACGGCGCGATCTGCATCGGCAAGGTCACTCCGGGAGGCGAGTCACTTGGGCACCGACACATGCTAGATCCTCCTTGAGTAAGTCACGTTCCATCGGCAACATGTTATGGTCGAAGTGGCGGGAGCGGCGAGGAACACGAGACGGACCAGCTTCATCCCGCGCCCTTGAGGTGCTCCTTCTCATAGTAGCCTTTCCTCCACCTCGACATCACCAGATCGGGACCTGGACACACGGAACGAATCGGGTACCACTGAGTAATCCGAAACATCCGCCGGAGAGTCGGCAGAGGAATCCTGAGAGCATATCTCAATAATTCCATTACGGCTCTTGGAATCTCGCTAGGGGACTCCTCCTTGACAGAGACGAGGTCCTCCTCCTCGGAGAGTCTCCTTTCTTTGGAACATCTGCGCAAAGGCGGAAGTGGAGCTTTAGCTTGCGCCTGTGAGCCATGAGTGGGATAGGTATGTTCACTCGAAAATCGAAACCCTTTATATAGAGGCTTACCCAGAAACGTAAGGGACGCCTAATAAGGTCGTGATACGGAGACGATAGGATATCCAATCCCTTGCTTTTTGAAATTGAAAATGACGATATACCATGGGAGGATCTTAGCCAGGTTTGAAAAACCATCACGCTAAGCCTCAGATACTTACGTTATGGTTAAAGTTCAAATCAAGTGGATAACTCATAAAGCCTGAAAAAGCGAGTCCCAGGGAATGTGATCCCAGATAACCGGATACATCAAAGCAAAGACAATCGAAAAGAAAATACAACAAATAGTGAAGGAAACAAAGCAATCTAGGGTGCGTCATCAATTGGGTCAGGGACGACCTCCGAGGTAGGCCCAACACAAGTCGAAAATCCAGCAGGCGAGGTGAAGCTCGTAAATCCAAAGACAGGCCCAGTACTGGCAATAGACGATGCAACATTAGCGCTAGGGACAACGGTCCCAACCGACCCGGAAGTTGTTGGCCCGTGAAAGGCAACTGGTGGGGCCCTGCGATGGGGGACGTAATCCGCCGGAGGACGATCTGCAGGGTGCATACCCTGGAACAATTCGTAGCCATCGGGGTCAAATTCCAACTCGTCATCGTAGTCATCTGGGCCAGCCACAAATCGGTGCTCAGGGAGCTGTTGACCTTGAACCCAACCGTATCTGAATTGCCTGGCCATCTCGACCCTGATCTGCTTGGTGTTGGCTTGATACTCCTCGTCCTTAATGCGTGCGGCATCCACCAATTCTTGCCTAAGGCGGTCAACCTCCATCAGTGTAGTGCTTTGGCCACTTTTCAGAATTTGCAGTTCGCCCCGTTGCTGCTCGAGCTTAGTCTCACATTCCTTGATGCGCGTCCCGCTAAGTTCGAGGGTCGCCGTCTTCTCACATATCTCGCGGCTCATAGCTTGAAATCTCGCCATTTGCGCGTTGCGAATTCCAACCATCTGCGAGGAGTAGGAAGTGGGGATCAAATAGGCAACTATGATAGGACATGCAATTAGATGACACAAGCTCAAATCCCAAACATACCGTGTTCAAGCACTGTGATTGATAACACCACATCTGTTCGTCAGTCATGGACGTGAGGTCGTTCTCTCCCAATGAGCTAGCAGGAGTGGGGGCACGAGGGACTTGCTGAGGTTGGGACGGTGTACTTGAGGCGGACACATTGGGTGAACCCAAGCCCAAAACGACCTGTGAAGCACGTCGGGATTTCTTCGCAGACCCAGAGGGCTCGGGCTCTTTTCCCGGCCTCCTTTCCCTACGGCCTGGGATCGGCAATGGGCGTAATGCTGACATATCTGACTGATCAGACTCAGACCCGGATGCGCAGTCCTCGGAGCTACTGTGTTGAGCTAACTCAGCCTCCTTTTCTCGAAAGCTTGCCTGGATAAGAGAAGCTGAATCCTCGGCAAAGCAAAGCTCAACGTCGACGGAACAGATATCCTTGAACAAGTCTATTTCACGCAGGTTCGAGTCAGCCAAAGTGAACGGAAGGTAAGTCGCCGTATTACGAGCAGTAGAGAGACGAACGAGAGTCGCAGGATCGGCGAAGCGCGCGATATCCCACCCTTGACCAGTCAAGTTCTCCTCCAACCAAGCGATCCGGTCATCAGGAATGAGATATCTTTTGTCCGAAGGAAGTGCTGCCAAAAGAAGAGGTTAGTTAGACCTGCAAAAACACAACACGCTATATTTCAAAGACACAAATATGTATACCAGGTTTTGGGCCAAACGCCGACGGGATAGGCATGTTAGACATCTCAGGCGCCGCCCACTCCCCAGTGATTAAGAGAGGTTGGTTTTTCCAGTACTTGGTGGAAGTGGGCTTACAAGTAAATACCTTTTTCCCAGACCCGGACGTAAAAAAGAAGTAGTGACTTTCCCCCCTAACACAAGCCAAGTCGTAGAGGTAAATGAAATCCTTAAAGCTAAGGGACACACCCCACTTCAAACCGACGGCTAGAAATCCGGATATGAGAAGGTAAGAATTTGGGTTTAGTTGCATAGGGTGAAGACCCAGGAAGAACAGGAGCATATGAAAGAGGGGATGGAGCGGAAACCTAACATGCTCTAAGTGGGCCGGCGAGAGGATTAAGGAACCCCGAGGAATACCGGCACCAGTGTACATATTCGACCCTAGAGGAAGAGGACCGATTCCTACGTTGTCGGGAACACATCCTTTGGTACGAGCCTTAAGTATCTCATAGTTCGGTGGAATGCCACCGGACTTGGGCCAAATCTCGTGGCTCGACATGAAAAATAGCAAAGATGAAAATATTACTTACTGGGTGGTGGCAAGAACAAGATCCCTTCGGCGGAATTCTCAAACACACAGAACACTCTCCTCTCCTTTCGCGCTTGGAGCTTATATGTGAGGAACAAGAGCAAATGGCTTTGTGAACGAATGTACCCCCATCAACCAAAATTTTATAGCATGGGTGAAGGTTGGGAAAGTAATTCACAGAAGTCACGGGAAAAGTATGTCAAAAGCAAAGGTAAGGTTGGGTGTGGCCGACTCAGATATTTGCCTTAGACTCTGACAACAAAGCCTGGTCTGATATGACTACTCGAAATTATTTCTACCCAACGCATGCACTTCCCTGCAGAAAGTTGCATGCACTTGGGAAAAGACAAAGGAGAGCAGCAAATGTAGGCAACAAGTAATGCAAGGTACTAAATGCACCTATATAGCTAAGCACGTTCACTCCTTCACGCAAAGACTAGAGGACAAAAAGGCGCAAACACCTTGGATCGATTGAGAAACCGAAGGTGCACGGTCGGAAGGACAACAGAGGTAATGGGGCTGTATGAATAGCTAAAGCGCAGCACCAAAAAAAAAAAAAAAAAAAAAAAAAAAAGGCAAAAAGGCGTGAACATCTTGGAATCGATCGAGAGACCGAAGGCGCACGGTCGGAAGAACGACTAAGAGGTATTGGGGCTGTATGGATAGCTGAAGCGCATCACCCAAAAAAAAAAAAAAAAAAAAAAAAAAAAAAAGGAGAAAAAGGCGTGAACACCTTGGATCGGTCGTGTGACCGAAGGCGCACGGTCCTAAGAAACGATTAAGAGGTATTGAGGCATGTACGGATAGTGAAGCGCAGCACAAAAAAAAAAAAAAAAAAGGGCGTGAACACCTTGGATCGATTGTGAGACCGAAGGCGCACGGTCGGAAGAAACGACTAAGAGGTATTGGGGGCCTGTATGGATAGTCAAGAGCACCACCAAAAAAAAAAAAAAAAAAAAAAGTGAACACCTTGGATCGATCGAGACCGAAGGCGCACGGGTCGGAAGGACTGACTAAGGGTATTGGCCTATGGGATCGGCCAGAGAGAGAAACCAAGAGGCATGGGACCCATCGGATTGGCAAAAGCTCAAAACCAAGTAAGCATGGGATCGGCAAGGAGAGAGAAACCAAGATGCATGGGACCCATCGGATTGGCAAAAGCTCAAAACCAAGTAAGTATGGGATCGGCCAGGAGAGAGAAACCAAGAGGCATGGGACCCACCGGATTGGCAAAAGCTCAAACCCGAGTAAGCATGGGTCGGCCAGAGAGAGAAACCAAGCCATGGGACCCACCGGATTGGCAAAAGCTCAAAACCAAGTAAGCGTGGGATCGGCCAGAGAGAGAAACCAAGCGGCATGGGACCCACCGGATTGGCAAAAGCACAAAACCAAGTAAGCATGGGATCGGTCAGGAGAGAGAAACCAAGAGGCATGGGACCCATCGGATTGGCAAAAGCTCAAAACCAAGTAAGTACGGGATCGGCCAGGAGAGAGAAACCGAGAGGCATGGGACCCACCGGATGGGCAAGAGCTCAAAACTAAGCGCACCCCAATTGTTGTTGGGATCGTCTAGGAAAGAGAAAGCAAGGAGCCGTGGTGCAAAAGGAGGAAAATGCGCAGGGGCCCACCGGATCGGCAAAGGTGCATAAATCCATAATAAAGAAAAGGGTCCATTTGCGCATGGGATTGGCCGTGCGCATTTGGATACGCTACATGGTGATAACAGTCCACAGTTGAAGCTTGAAAAGTTGGCAACGTGCATGAAAATTCGTATTTGGAGATTTCACATGCAAGAGTGGAAGCGAACATGCGTGAGTTGATGATAGGCCAATAGGAATCACACTTTTGGGTTTGACCAACAAGCCCAAGAAAGAAAACGTATGGCTTATCTCGGGCTCAGCCATGAGCCCATCATAGCGACACGAGCCCAATCCGAAGAAATCATGTTCAAAGTACCACTCAGATCATTTTTCCCTCTCCACCCGCGAAGCGTGTAGAGAGGAAAAAAGGGGGGCACTGTGGGGACCAAATCTCACGTGTCATAAATTAGCCCATATGCCACGATTAAAAGACGTGGGATTACCGAACTTCCCTCCCACTAGAGAAGCGTGGAGCGAGGAAGACACAACCCAGTCATCCAAACCCCATTACCACGAAGTGGAGGATGGGATATCATCTGAACCCCATTACCACGAAGTGGAGGATGGATGCGCAGGACTAGGGAAGTGGGGCTAAACCCAAGGACCTGAAGCCCTATAAAAACCCGGTTAGACCTACAAGCAAAGGTACGAGAAATCCAGTAGAACACTAAGAGTACAATTGCACAAACACTGACTTGAGCGTCGGAGTGACTTTTGCAGGTACTCACCCCCTTTCCATCGTTCGACTTCGGGAACGTAATCCGGGGCTCTCTTTTCAATCAAGGAAGCGTGCGGACTTCGGTCAAGAACCTGTGGAGGTATTTCTTCTTGAAAGAAATCCTGCTCCAACAATCTCAACAATGTCCTTGCCCTGTTCCCTACCTTTCAAATCCCCAACTCACCACCTGTCTTCTAATATTTGTGATGCCCACATTCTGTGTTACATAGAGAGTACACAAGTGGCATTGACGTTGTGTCATACAATAAGCTGCCATAACCATAATTTCACACCTTTTGCATTCTTAGTTTTAATGAATTTTTGGTGACAGATCTGGATGCCCGTCTGATTGAGTTGTGGAGTGATTGACAAGTTTCTCTTATTTTATAGATCATCTTCGTCATTTTCATTGAAATGGAAACACCAAGCACCTCCAATACCTGCAAATCAAGTTGTCTGGCCAAACAATCATGGTATGCCTGATGACCGACTTGTTAATGCATGTAAGGTTGTCGTCTGGAATGCGTTGTAAGACATACAGAATATAAAGAAAGGAAAATACATTTCATCAAGAGAAAAAAAAAACCAGAAAATGAATATGCATGCATCTGATTCTGATATAAAAAGTAGTTGGTATGAATTGGAAGATGATGAGTGATTCTGACATAGACAATGAAACCACATGATTTTAATAAACTAACATAAAATATTGTGGTACATGATAATTGAGACATTGAGTTAACAGAACTCGTCCCCGCAGAGGCAGGCAAGAAGGGCTGGAATGCTGGATAGAAGAGCTATTATCTTTCTTTTACATATAGAATATGGTACAATACCACTCGTGGTCTACATATTTTATGGTTAATTGTGCAATGCATTACATAATATTGTTACCTAATTGAAGATAATCAGAACTAAAATTTGGTTGGTGATGGGTTGCTGAACCGGTGTTGGGAGACAATGCATAAACATCGTGTTGGAAATTTGGCTCACATTGAGTATGCAAGCTTCGGGAGAAGCGACCGGTCGCAGATTTTGAGCGACCGGTCGTTTTGAAGCAGATTGAGTGAAGATTGAGAACTGGGAAAATCGCAGGAAGCGACCGGTCGCAGGTTTGGGCGATCGGTCGCATGCAGGCAGGTTCAAGAGAGTTTGGATCGGTATAAAAGCGACCGGTCGCAAAGAACTGGCGACCGGTCGCATGCAACCTAGGCTGGTTTTTTCCACGCGTTTTCAAGTTGCTTTTTCACATGGGTCAGATCCCTACCCAACTCCATGTGCCTCAAAAAGTCTTAAATGAGTGCTAGGGCATATGGCAGCTACTAGGAAAAGTCTTAAACTACATTAAGTATAGAGTGGTGGGTTGTATGATTGCCTACCACTTATACTTTCCTTAAATCATGGATCTGGTTTTTAGGGTGGCTGGTTTGCCACATGTTAGAGGCTTTTACAGGGTGGCTAATGATGTTGGGAGGCTTCACACTTGTCTACTTAAGTGGGAAGTGCAGACATTACAAGGTGTGCCATGTGCTAAGTGCCATGTGCCATGTGCCATGTGCTTGGTGCCAAGTGCTTAGTATTTTTGTGCTTAGTGCTCTTGTGCTTGAGAGCTTAGTGCAAAGTGATAAGGCCAAGGAATCAGAAATCCAAAGGAGTTCAAGAGGCTAAAGGCTTTGGGAGAAAGCCAAGGAAGCCAAGGAGAGAGAGAGCTCAAGGGTTGGAGTCTTGTAAGTCTAGAAACCAAGGAGGGAAACACCAAGGGTGAGAGAGTGTTCACAAGTGCATCAAAGTGTTGAGCAAGGGGTGTGAGAGAAAAGAGAGCTTGTGGAGAGAATAGAGTTCTAAGGGGGTTTTCTTTGTAAACCAAAGTTGTAACCTATTCTTTCATGAAGTGAATTTCTCAAGGGGATCACCAAGAGGAAGTAGGCAAAGAGTTGGCCGAACCTCTATAAATCTTGTGTCATTTGTGCTTGGTTATTTTCTGTGAGTGTGTGAGTGTGTGATTCATCCATCATTGTGTTTGTTACAAAGTCCATCAACAACAAGATCATTAGGGGAGTGCATTCAATTGCACAACACATCGCTGATATAGTTTTTGGATCCAGATCCAAATCACGTTGCGACTCATTCAGCTGTGAAGAGGATGAGTTGCTCTTGTCTCCCTAACCGTGTAATATATATTGAGCAGATGCCAAAGGGAAGGAAAGCAAACTGAAACACCCAATTGAACATTCAACTGCAAAGCACAAGGCCTTTCTCTTTCCCATTAAAAAAGAAAATGGCTTCCTTCCATTCTCGCTCAAACAGCTTGCCTTCAACATCACATCCTTTCGTTACAGAATTCAATGAGAAGTTGTGCAGATTAAAGGCATCAGAAACCGCCTCTTCATCATCATCATTCATAAGTCACAAACTCAGTGGCCTTCAAGATTTGCATGAGTGTGTTGAGAAGTTTCTTCTCTTGCCATTCAGTCAACAAGCCTTAGCCCAGGAGTGTGGAGACAAAGGGATCAATAAACTACTAGATGGATCTTTGAGGCTCCTGGATGTGTGTGGCATCATTAAGGACGCCCTTTTACAAACAAAGGAAGGCACACATGAACTTCAATCAATCATGCGCAGAAGACGAGGAGGTGACATGAGCTTCATGAGTGAGGTTAGAAAATACCTTGCCTCTAGGAAGGATGTCAAGAAGGCAATGAACAAGGCCTTCAAGGTCAAGGAAAGTCAGGTAACCGACAAAAACCAAACTCCAGCTGCGATCAACATGTTGAAAGAGTTAGATAAAGTAACTGTTGTTGTGTTTGAATCCTTGTTGTCCTACATTGCTGGTTCGAAATCAAAGTCAAGCCGTTGGTCATTAGTTTCCAAGTTGGTGCAGCCCAAAAGAGTATCTTGTGAGGGTGAGGAAGCTGCCGATATAAATGAACTTGAGAAGGTGGATGCTGCATTGCACTCCCTTATCAGTCACAACAAGTCAAGCAAATCTGGTTGTACAGCGCAAGCCGAGAATGCGCAGAATTTGCTCCAAGAATTGGGAGCAAACATTCAAGACATTGAAGAAGGACTTGAGTGCCTGTTTAGGCACTTGATCAAAGCCAGAGTCTCTCTTCTCAACATATTCAACCATTAGGCATGAAAATCATCATGCAGTAAAATAGACATCCAGTTTTATTGAGATCAAACAAATATACTTGTATATGAAAGAGATATATATTATTTTCTCTCTTCAGATTCAAAAGCAATATACTCTTTTGACACAAAACATATCTGCTCTCTGTCCATCTTTTCTTATTTGCAATACTGATGACAATAAAATAAAATTGTAAAACTAAACGAGATGATCTATTTTCCCATGCATAAATAAATAACCCATCAAACAGAATAAACAATACATCAACTTTATAGATTCATCTCTTCTCTTCAAAAGGTTAAAAAACTTTTGAGCCATTTTTTTTTCAACCTTTGTAAAACTCAGAGTCTTAGGAATTTCTTCTAATTTAATTGATATTATAGTTGTCAAGATTCCAATTGTCCCAACTTTCAGAAGATGATTAAACTCAGATAATTAAAGATAATGGAGACTCACGTGGTAGTTCCAGCAGAAGTGATAAAAACAAGTTTCACGTGTAACGATTTGAATCTCCACATGGTTGTTTTTCTTTGTGGGGGAACAGCTCCATATATAATAAGCTTGCTTATTAGCCTGGATAATTTCTTGCATCATAAAAAGACACGAGTGGCATATGCAGAGCTTGCCTCCTCTGAGCACTCACAATTTGATATATTAATCGATCAACAATACAATTATTATTTCCCTAAAGGGTTTTTAACCGTGATGGGCCTTGAACTTATACCCGAGTTTTATTTTGGTTTGATCGTCCAACAATTTTTCTTGCCATTTTGGTAATCCAACCATCTTCAATTCAGTCCTTCCATAAGATTTCATCATTTTGAGGGGTAAAGCCGTCAATTTGGCACAAATATCTTTTAAACGACCTACCCAGCTATCACCCATTCCCCCAAATTGAAACCCTAGTTCACCTATCTATCCAATCCCCTCAACTTGAAACCCTAATTCACCAAAATCCCCAAATTTGAACTCTATCTCGTCACAAGAACCCCAATTTAGCCTTAATTTGGCTCTAATGACTTAAAATGGACTCTAACATCAAATTCACCAATAAACTTTACGTCACGTGTCACTCATGTGAATAAAATTGAAGAAAAATGTGACGGAATGATTGAATTGGCAAATAAAGAGGACCAAAATAGTAAGAAAATTAGTTAGATGACCAAGATGAAACTCAGGTAGCATAAATTCAATGACCATTGCGATTACAAATCCTATTCCTAAATATTTTTACCCTTAAGTTATTTACGGTAAAATGGGCATAAGAAAATTTTGAAGAGAAAGTAACTAAATCCCATGGGCCGTGGTGGGAGTCTTTGTGGAAATTTTGAAAGAGAGATTTTTTTACACATACCGGTAAATTGTAATGAGCCACAAGCCCCTCCCAAGCCATGGGCCTTAGGAGCTCGACAATGCTTAAAACACAAACTAAGTAACTTTCTGCTATTTTTCGATGTGGTATTGTTTCCGAGGAAGAGAGTATGAATCAAACTCTGTCGTGACTGCTTTGGAGAACTTCTCTGTATATTTATATTTATTTTTATAATGGCATGTGACATGTTTGGATGTTAACATAAACTTTCATTCATAAATCATATATGACTTTTATGATACGTAAAGCGTGTGTTAATATCCTCCTTTGAACACCATTTTCTTTTTTAAATGCTGATTATTGATTATCTCTCTTAAGACAATTGGAATCTTGACAGCCTTGACATAATTTTCCATGTGACCTCAATCATAATGCCAACACCTCCTGTGAATTTACCTCTCACTTGACATGGTATCAATCTGTTCAACACTTAAGAATTTAGTTTGACCATGAGTAGGACTTCTATTGGATTGTAATTTGTATATAAGGTAAACGGTGGAATGCATTTAAACTTTTAAGCAAGAAAAAAAGAGAATGGTGGCAATTTGAGCAAAAAGAGTATATCATTATGTATCTGAATTTGTACTCATGTATTGCTTTTCATATACAAAATTGAAAAGCTAATATCTAATGGTTTAAGGTGTTGAGAAGAGAGACTCTAGTTTTGATGAGCTGCCTAAATAGACACTCAAGTTGTTCTTCATGATCTTGAATGCATGACTCCAGATTGTCAAGATGGCTTTGGGGATGAGATTTGCTTGTCTTGCATCCAATGAGTGATTTCAATACACCATCCACCTTTGCAAACTCATTTGCTTCTGTTTCTTCCTCACAAGCTACTTTTTTTGATTGCATCATCTTGGAGACCAATGACCAGCTGCTTGGCTGCAATTTTGGACCGGAGATGAAAGAAAGATGGGACTCAAACACAGCGAAAGTGACTGCTTCAACATCTCTCAACGTGCTAACAATGGCAATAGTCTCATTGTCCTTGTTGAGGGTTGAGAAACTGGATCCCTTGACATTTCCCATAGCCTTGTGGATTGCCTTCTTCACCATCTTCCTAGAGGTCAAGTATTTCCTAACCTCAGTTGTGAGTGCTCCACATTCACCTCCCTGTGTTCTTCGCATGATTGATTGAAGGTCCTGTACGCATTCCTTGGTTTGCAACAAGGCATCCTTGGCAGCGCTACAAATATCCAAGAGCCTCAGAGAGCCATCTAATAGCTCATTAGTCCATTTCTCATTCTGCTCTTGGGCCAAGCCTTGTTGAGTGAGGGGCAACCGAAGCAACCTATCAACACAATTAAGCAAGTCTTCAAGGCCACTCAGTTTGTGGCTGATTGATGAGATGATGTGGAGGTGGCCTCAGAAGACCTCAATCTACACAAATGTTCATCAATTTCTTGAACAACCGGGTGTGGCCTTGAAGGGAAGCTGTTAGAGCGAGTGTGGAAAGCCATTTCTTTTTTGTGTCTTGTGAGAAGATAGAAGAAAAGAGCTTGTAGTCAATGTACAGTTGTTGAGATTGATGTGTTCCTTTCCATATGCATCTGCTTAATATATAGTGTTTGTTGAGGAAGGGGACATGGAATCTCATCCACTTCAATTATCAGTGAGAGATAACATGATTTCGATTTGGATCTATACGTCCCCTAGGCAATGTTTACACAATGTCTCTTCTCCCACCAGCACACACCAACTCATTTTGCATATAAATCTAATTGTATGCTTTCATAATGTAACAACCATTCAGTCATGATGAACACATTGGACAGAGAGATCTGTAAATTAAATATGAGATTGCACGAGTGGCATCGACTGTTTGTCCCATTATACAAGGAGAGGTGAGAGCCATCCTTATTTTATGCTTAAGCCTTATACATACAAAACTCAGTCATGCTGATCAATTTATGGGATTAGTTAATTCATCTTATTTTGCAGGTCCTTGACATGATTGTTAAGCAGGGAGCAGGCAAGATCTGCAATATGCAATATGCATTAGTTTTGTGACCATGCCTTGTGTTTCTGAAATATTAAAAATGATTTTTTGCAGGCTAGACAAATTAGACTGTTCCCTAATCAGAAAGAAAACCAGTACAATTGCCATTATAATTAGAAGGGTTTGAGATCTGAGTCTGCCATGTGATTGCCATTAGTTAGTCCCATTGATTTTTTAACTTTAATCCGCTTTAGACATAGAGCGAGCATGAAAATTTTAATTTGTGGCAGCCATTTCCCTTTCTATCCAGAGAAGAGAAGGTTTCTCAGTTGAATGTACAATACGTTCTGGTGATTTACCTTTCTTCCATCGTTCCGCGGCATGCTGCACCTGCCTAATCTACAGAAGACTCCAAGGGGAGCACAAAGATTTATCAACCTTTTCCCATACAAGATTGTTTTGATTTGGCCAAGTGTTATCTCAGCAATGTCTACCCATCACTGGCATCTCAACTCATTTCCAATTATTTTTACATATAAAATCATACAACTAAAGTTTCTTAACCTTAAGATAACGCTCCATACTGATGCCATGCTATATTATATGTTGAGCAATGGTGATAAAATAAACAAGGGCACGAGTGGATTGACACCTTTTCCTCATATCCACGAAAAGGCAATACCTATTCTTTAGTGTCTTCCCCATCTGTACTTGCACTTTTGTTTTTCTCTCTTCTGTTTCATGCAGCAGCAATAATGATGTGCATGTGTGACACGTTTGCTCGTGAAAATAAATTCGTTTTTTATGCTAATCTCCGCTGTAATCCTGGATATTAGATCGAGAAATACAGCGCAGATGAAGCTTCATCGACAGCATTAATTAATTGATATTGAGCTGTAATGTAGTTTATATTAGTAACAAACCAGACTGTGAAGCTTATGTGAAGTTCCTGCTATCTGCCTATCTGGTTGTGCTTGTTGTATATTTTGTTAAAGTGAGTCTCCTAATTAATCAAGGAGATTTATTTCCTTGATTAATTAAGGGATTTACTTTGCTTATTTTAGATAGTTAACAAATTTTTATATAATTAGGAGATACTATCCTAATTGATTACTATATCTATTTCCTTGTAAAGCCCTAATGTAAACTCCTATATATACCTCCTTATGGAGAAGAATACAAGTGAACCTAAAGTATTCAAACCCATATTCATATTTTAGCATGGTATCAGAGCCTAGTTTTTCTTGTGACTTGTGCTTGCGTTCTCTTCGCGATTTACGTGCTCTCCTTCCCTCCTCTTCAAGGAGGGGAGGGGGAGTGAAAAAATATATGTTTCTCTTTCCCATGGAGATATTGCCTCTTTCTTGACTCCGACAAACCCTTCTCTTCAGGAGGAGAAGAGGATTGAAGAGAAGTTGTGCATTGCCTTAACCGTGTTCACGGGGTTTCTGTGTCCTTAGCCGTGTTCACAGGGTCACAGGGTTTCTGTGTTCTTAGCCGTGTTCACAGGGTTTCTGTGTTCTTTAAATTCCTCATATTTAAATTCCTCAAATCCAAATCCCTCAAATCTAAAGTCCTCAAATCCTCTTATCAAAATCCCTAAACACATACCCTCAAATCTTATATACATACCTCTCAGACCAAATTCATACATCAAATTCCTCAAATCACATCCCTCCAAATCAAATTCCTCACATTCTCATATCAAATCTTACTTCCGTTGCGAGGTGAGGACCTCCTATGATTCTCTCCCGCCTTGAAGACTTACAGAAGCATGTGGTCCATCCTGCTGACCTAGACACCCGGACTCGTGCTTCTATCGTCACCACCAAAGGTTCTGTTTTTTCATACGTCCTCTAAAAAGCACACATGGATCATTGACGACCGATCGCCCCGCTTCAAAACGACCAGTTGCCAATGGAAAGCGACCGGTCGCCCCGCTTCAAACGACCGATTGCGGTGAAGCGACGGTCGCCCCCTTAGTTCTTCGCATTCAAGAACCTGCTTCAAAACTACCGGCCGCCATGGAAAGCGACCGGTAGCCAGAGAATCGGTTTCAAACCGACCGATCGCTTGATGGAAAGCGATCGGTCGCCAAAGGAAAACGATCAGTTTTCTCCACGTTGTCAAAATCAGGATGAGGAAATTGAACCGTCTTATGAGACCGCTTCAGCTCCAGTACCACACCAATCATCTTTCCCGTGAATTCATTCAGACTGAAGCACTAGAAGACCCAGAATGGATATTGATATTGCTCATAATCTAGTTCAACATGATCGAACCAAATATGTTGAGGTGGATAGACATTTCATCAAAGAAAAATTTGAGAAAAAAATCATCCGTCTACCGTTCGTAAAATCAGAAGATCAACTGGCAGATGTCTTAACAAAGCTGTTTGTGGAAGAGTATTTTATGACTCACTTACCAAGTTGGGCATTGGTGACGTATATGCACCAACTTGAGGAGGAGTGTTAAAGTGAGTCTCCTAATTAATCAAGGAGATTTATTTCCTTGATTAATTAAGGGATTTACTTTCCTTATTTTAGATAGTTAACAAATCTTTATATAATTAGGAGATACTATCCTAATTGATTACTATATCTATTTCCTTGTAAAGCCCTAATGTAAACTCCTATATATACCTCCTTATGGAGAAGAATACAAGTGAACCTAAAGTATTCAAACCCATATTCATATTTGAGCATATTTCCAATAGCCACAGAAACCCTTTTCATTTTGGATTGAATGTGATGATGCCTTGTTTCCCATCCAATGGCTCATTATGGCTCTATCATGAATTGGATCCACAACTTGCACCAAATTGTATTAACTTTTCACTAACCAACAATTTAAAAAAGGTCCACACTCTCCCCATGCAAAAACAATATTTAAATAAAACTTTGGCTGATATAAAGATCATATGGATTTTATGGGATTTCAAAAAGATTGTATTGCAAGAAGCAAGCAACTTTATATCTTAGACTTCACCTATTTTTAGTCTCTTTTTTTTCTCTTCTTCTTCTTCTCCTCGAAAAGGTGTTTTTAGCCTCTATTTTGTTGAAAAAAAAGGCATGAGATGCAGAGCTAGCCTGCCAAGTTATCCTGTTGTCCCCCTAACAGAAGGACAGCCAGCATATGCTCAGTGCTTAGAGCATGTGAGAATGAAGTCCTCCTTTGAATAGCCGTAATTGATGTTGATTATTGATGATCTGTCTTGGGACAATTAGAATCTTTACAGCCTTGACATTTGATATAATATGCTTTCAGAAATCCCATGTGATCTCAATCGTAATTTTGAAAACTCCTATAAATTTACCTCTCAAGATTCCCAGTTGGCAGAGCAGAACTAACTTCTATAGTTAAATAGCTTTTTTGTTGAAGGGGTGAAAAATTAAAGACTTATTCATCCTATAATTGGACTATAAGGAAGTTCCCCTTTCCATTAATTGTCTTAATTGATACCAATAGGGTCATAATTGGAAAATTTAGAAGGTAATCAAAAGAATGCTAGTTAATCTCATAGCTTGCAGGAATTCATGATCAGAACCTTGTGGGATCCGAAAAATAAATGATTATGAAGAGAGAGAGAGAAAGTAGACCCAATTTAAGCAAAAGAGTATTCATCATTTTGTATTACAAAAGACAATACATGTATATTCATTCATGTACATAAAACCTAGCATCCAGTGCAACAAAAATCTTGGATGTTCATGATACTGCAGCGAATTTTTCACAATTAGTTGCTCAGGGTGTTGAGGAGGGAAACTCTATTCTTGATTAAACGCCGGAACAGACACTCGAGCCCTTCTTCTAGATCCTGACTGCACATTTCCAATTGTTGCAGCTCACTCTGCACGTTCTCACTGTCGACCATGCTGTCAGAGTTGCTTGTTTCTTGACATACAAGGGAACTCAATGCAGCATCTACATCAGCAAATTCATTTATTTCTGTTTTGTCTGCCTCACAACCAACTTTTGGTGAGCATCAGCTTGGAAACAAAAGACCAGCCTCTCATCTTTGATGCTGACTTTGCTCCAGAGATGAAGGACAAAAGGGACTCAAACACTGTGAGAGAGAGGGCTTCAACTTCTCTCAGCACACCAATCAAAGCCACAGTTACATTGTCTTTGTTGGTGGATGAGAAGGTGGATTTTTCTGAGAACTTCTTAAAGTCCCCAGGGCCTTGCAGACTGCCTTCTTGACCACCTTCCTTGAGGCTAAGTATTTCCTAACCTCATTTGTGAACCCGCTTTTGCCTCCCCTTCTTCTGCGCATGATCGACTGGATTTCGCGTGCGCACTCCTTTGTGTGTATCAAGGCATCCTTGGCTGCTGTACACACATCCAAGAGCCTAAGAGAGCCATCCAAAAGCTCATCCACCCACTTCTCATTTCGCTCCCGGACAAAGGCTTCTTGGGTGAGGGGCAACTGAAACAACTCATGGACACAGTTGTGCAAATCCAAGAGCCCACTCAATTTCTGGCTTATGGAAGATGATGAATATGACGATGAAGAGGAGGCATCAGAAGCTGCTATTCTCAACAAATGATCTTCACATTGTTGAAATAGAGGGTGTGGTTTCGAAGGCAAGCTGATCGAACGAATATGGTAGTTGGATTTCGGGTTTAAAGGCGAGGCAGAAGCCATGCTTTTTTCTTCTTTGCTAGGAAGAGAGAGAGAGATGAAGGCCTTGAAATATTGTTCAGCTTAGTTTGCAATTTCAAACTTGGCTTTTTGCTTTCCTTCAACTCCTACTCTACATGTATATAAATAATGGAGCAAAACCTCAAAGAGGAGGAGACAGAGAGCATCTTATCTTATCATCACACACAAATCAATGGAAGCTTATAGCATGATTTGGATTTGGATCTAAAACACCATCTCAGCGATGTTCATGCAATGCTCCTAACAGCAACACAAACTCCAACTCATTACACAATTATTTTTGTTTGTCCATATCTCATTGTATCTCTAAAGCCTTTAACCACTGAGATTTGGTTCATGTGTTAGTGATGTGACTGCACGAGGGGGGCTGGCTTAAATAATTCATGCAAACTCAAATTTGCATTGTAATGTGGTGAGTCTTTAATTAATTAAATTTAATTTGCAGACAAATACAAAGATGAAGCCTATTGGTTAGGCAAGCCCTGTCTCTCTGGAAGACAAGAGGAGGCTGCTTCACACTTGCACACGTGCATACTTTAATCCACAATGGTACCATAATGCCGTGTGAGATTAATTGTAGGGCAACATTTTACCTTAATTAACCAATTATAATCACCTGTCAATGCTCAGTGTCACGTGTGACTTCCTTGATGATACAGCAAAGCAATGCTTGTGTTTATCTGGGCTGCTCTGCTCTCATCAATTTGTAGTTTTTTTATTCCCTTTTTTCATCAGGGTTTGTCACATATTTTCGAATATGACAAATGACTGCTTTTGGTAATCAACTTGATAATGCCCCATATTACTTCGTTAACATGAAATGCCTTAACAAGTAGTCAAGAGCTTGTGGAGTGGTTAAGAGTATTTACCTCAATTTTCTTTGTTCAATGGGCTTAGCCAAGTTGGTTAGAGCGGATATGCTCCCCACTCGGCAGTTCCCACTCGGCACTTGAGTTCAAATCCCCCACCTTGTAATATAGTTTAGATTAAAGTTGAATATTTTTTTCCAAAGATTAAAATTGAATATCGTCTGTATAAAAGAAATTGTCGATTGTATAAGAAAATAAAATAAAAGTCATTAGACTAAGAAGGTGTAAAGTTAGCAAAACCATAGAACATTAATCCTAATTATTCAGTGATTAATTACTAACCTAAAAACCATTTGGGTCCTTCGGGCTCAAGTGTGGAAGATTATGGCTGTATTGATTGAGTTCAAGTCAGTGCCCATTTTATCAGTCTTCGATCTCTCTATTTTGATGGACAAATTGGGGAGGGTGATCAAAGATATAAATTCCAATTCCTAGCTTGAGAAAACATAAAGAAGTTCTAAAATGTGGTACGTATGTATTAATTTCTTGTGTTTTGTTATTGTTGTAATTCGATGAAATTAGTTGTTATGGGGTTAAAACTTAAAATTAATGAAAACCCAAATCTGATGATTTGCTTCTTCTTTTTCTTTTTTTCAATAGCCAGAAATTTGTTGCTGTTTATTTGCCTTTTTTTTCTCTCTCTTTCTTGTCATGTTGGGTTTTGATGAGTGCTTGATGATTTAAGTGGTCCCAATTTTGGGATGCACTTACAGCACCTTAGCTGGTTATTGTATTCCAACTTCTTTTCTTGTTATTTGATCTCCTCATTATTAAACAAATTATCAGAAAGTTTCCAGCTTGCCATAACCCTATGTTGCGAGTTCCAGCTTCCATTGCATAGCTGACATGTACAGACAAACACAACACTTAATTATAACATTAATTTTGTTAAATCCATCAAATTTTGAGTGTTCAGAGGAAGCAAGACCTGCAAACGCCACTATCTTTTTGTCTTTGACTGACGTAAGGAAATAATTTAGGCTTGTTGGAGCAACTATGTCCCCTACTGTTGGAAGAAGACATGTGGAGGTTTAAATCTACCAGGCACATTGTGTTAAACTTATCATTCTTAATTACTTCTGTGGAGCTACCATGTGAATCTTAAGAGTTGTTATCTGTGTTTAATCACAATTTGAGACAAATGGAATCTATCTTGACAACGATAAGACGAATTAAATTACAAGAAATTTGGCAGAAGCTAGCCTCATATTCTGATTGTAACAACCTGATCCTAAAATAAGGATAAAAAATAAAATATTAAAGGAAAGGACGATTATACCCCGATTAAATTATTGGAATTAAATTTTGACTTTATTTTCGGGAAGGAATTTGGTGGAACGGGGTGCACCGTTGTGTCCGGCTCGTCGAAACGAGTCCGTGGACGTGCGGAACACCCGATTCCGAGCCCGAACGAACGTTTAAAAGTTTAAAAACCCTAAGGGCATTTTGGTAATTTTGAAAAAGGGGTAACAAAAGTAAAAAATCGCGCTGGCCAATTGACCAGCGCGTGTGCGAGCCTCACCCTCCAGCTCTCTCTCTCCCGATCGTCTTCCTGAAAGCCCCAAACCCTCTCAGTTGAACCAGACGCCGCCAGCTCCACTTCGGCGGCGTGCGATCGTTCCGACCACCCCCAAACGTCTCCCCCTTCGCTCCTCAGTCCATCCCTCTCCTTCCTTCCGCCGGAAAACACCTCGAACCTGCTCTGCGAAACCGAAAACTAACCGGAGCTTCTCGCCGTCGATTGTTCCATTCCGGCCACCAAATCGATCGCCCAGGGTGAGTTTCTGTGCCTATTCTTCGAGTTCTAGATGTTTTCAAGGTTAGTTTTGATTCATTTGGAGGTTTGTGAAAATTTTGAGGGGTTAGGGTTTCGATCGGATTTTTCGAGTTTTGACCGAATTGTTGGCCGGTTCTTGACCGGTTTTCATGCCCAACGAACTCCACACACCCATACGAGTCTATTGGTATAAGGGTTGCAGATTGAATCGAGAATTTTCCGTCGCCGAAAATTCTCTCAAGCCACCCAACCTGGCCGCGCGTGTGGCTGCGCGTGGGCCAGGTGATGGCGGTGGTTTTTCGTGCGAAACCTTCCCCATAACCTCCCGAGCGCTTGGGTATGCTCGAATAAATTTTCGGAAATCGTTTGAGTGAAGAACCAATGTTACCGGTTAGATTTAACTAGGGTTAACTTGGGTTCGTTGAGTTTGAACCGTTGGATCGTAACAAAACTTGGAAGTTAAATATTTGGGAATTTTAGAAACCTATAGGAATTTACGGATCGTCGATTGGAGGTCGGAAACCTATCGAACGAACGAATCGAACCTAATAAGGATTTAATCGAATAGTTAACCCCGGGATTTCCAAGTTAATTAAACGGCTTAAATTAGAATCAAATGGGCCGGGAACCCTTTCTATCCAAAGTTTGAGCATCTTAAGCCCGGTGATCAGTTTAATTAATAAATTACTTTGCCGAGCTATTTTTAAGTACTAAATGGTTTTAATTGTAATAGGTACTCCAGCTCCGCCGAAATTACGGGAAGGACCTTTGAAGAGCCAAGCGAGCTCGGACAATTTGTGAGTGGACTTTTACTTCTAGAATTTGTTTTATACAATAAAGATTTATTAAAAATTTATTCTGGATTTGATTATTAATCAAGTTAATTAGAAATGCTCAATTGAACTTAACTAATTTTCGTAAATATCTATATATATGCTTTTCATTCCGAGCCTATGATAGGTATTGGAATTAAATCGGGAATGATATTTATATAGTAATGTTTATTTAAATGTTTATTCCTGCAATATTATGGTTATGAGTTTCAACTCTATTTATAAGTTTATTAATTGAATTAAATTGATTTCCTTGAATATCTATTTATGAATTCTATTCCGAACTTATGATTGATTTTCGGGGAATAAGGGTTATAAAAGTGATTTGAGGATTTGAACGGCTCGGAAGGTTAGATTGGATTGAAATTTATGATTTTTGGGTTTATGGTTTTGGAAAGACTTGAGGTTTTATATCCGTGGTTTTAATGATGAGTTTAAGGAAGGTTTTCAAACCCTAGGTACCCTATTGTTGTTTCGGATGACATGTTGCCTACGATATAATTTGGTTATTGGTGATTTTCCGGTCTACGGACCAATGCTGCCTTCGGATTAAGTCTCATACAAGATGACTATACTCCCCACGAGTCTCGGGACGCCCGAACCGTGAGGAGCGAGGACGTGCACTACTACAAAAATCGCAATAGACGACGGTAATTTACCGTCGTAAATTTACTTTCTCAACCGTCGAGGAATCGACCGACATCTTTACGCATAAAACTACGACGGTAAAATACCGTCGTCTATATTATATATAAAAACGACGCTTTTACTAAAAACCGACGTCTATTAATTTAAAGACGACGTGTTTTTATAAAAAAAAAAATAGCGTCTATTATAAGTAAAGACGACGGTTTTTAAGAACTGCCGTCTTTTATGAAATAACAATCGTCTATTATATGTAAATACGACGGTTGTTATGAAATAACGATCGTCTATTATTGTGAAATATGTCGTCTATTATGAAATAACAGTCGTCTATTATATGTAAATATGACGGTTGTTATGAAAAAATGTCGTCTATTATATGTAAAGAAGACGGTTTTGTGATAGAATAGTCGTCTATTGATGTAAAGACGATGGTTTTGAAAGAACTGAGGTTTATTATATCCAAAGATGTTTTATTTTTACATTTTACCTTTTTTCCTTGCTTCCAATTGTTCTCTACAACGATTTTAGCTAAAAAAACAACCATAATGCTTTGTGAACAATAAATTCAGCTCCAAATAATCCATCTTCCTATGAATCTAGAAGAATAATTTGTTTCATAAAACTTGAATATTCAATAATAATGACAAAATATCAATCTTCATTCCTATATATCTATACAAAATATCATATCCATAATATTAAACTATATATCTCTACAACGATCCGAATTTCATCAATTTGTTCTTGTGTGTATGAGTTACCGTTGCCTTCTTGCACTGCAAAACAGGATTAAAAAAAAGGAAGCAAGTTTTAGTTAGAGATACATTTAACAGGATTAAAAAAAAAAGAAACAAGAAACAAAAGCCAGAAGTGGGGAGCATAACTTATTTGGATTTCCTCTGACTTGGAGCAAATAAACTTCAAATAATTTGAGAAACTGAAAACCGGAATGAAAGATTAGAATATGAGCAGCCGGAATGAAATGTACCTCTGACTTGGAGCAACCTGATGGAGAAAGAAAACTTTAAGGTCAGAATATAAGTTGAAGAAAGATAGCGAAATGTTATATATATAGGGTTTAGGGAAAATTCGAAAAATTACAATTCGCGGTCAAATTTTTCAAAAGACCGCGTTTTTAAAGACGACGGAAAGTAAATTAAAAACGACGTATAAATTAAAATATACACGACGGTTTTTAAATAATACGGACGTTATAAACATATACTACGTCGAGTTATTTACAAAGCCGACGCGTCTTAAATAAAAAAACTTCGGAGAAATAGAAATTTGTGCTAACAAGAAACTAAATATACAATCCTACTTGAGAACTCAGTTCTTGTTTTACACCCAACCGAAGTTCTTAGATGGGTTGGGTGTACAACAAAACTGAGTTCGCAAGAAAGACATTCTTGGATGAGAGGTGAGAATTGAGATATACAGAGCGTTTGGAATAAAAACAGCAATTTAAACGAATTATTTAGAATTGGAAAACTAAAAGCGACTTTATTAAGACTTGGAAACCGAAAAGGGCCTTTATTTCGACTTGGAAACCTAAAAGCCGCCGTTTTAGTTCCCAATTTGGCAGATAAAGCGTGCGATTCAGTTCGAAAGTTTCAATTGAAACCTACAACGACGGTATTTATGTTTACCGTCGTCGTTGTACTGACGTTTATTTGGACTTTTGTTGTCGCGCTTGTTTTAAACAACAACGACGGTATAATTAATATAAACGACGTGAAAATGATTTACAACGGCGATATAATTAATAGAACTGTCAGACATTCTGAACAACCACGTCGTTATATTATATTATAACGCCGTAGTAATGATTTACCACCACCTTTTATTTATAAGAACTGCCGTAGTCTAACATCTAATACGGCGTAAAATAATAAAAAACAGACGTGGTTAATTACCTTTACATGTCGGTAATTATAAAATTACGGTCGTATTAAATAGCACTTGATACGTATGTTAATAACAGTCGTCTATTATATTTAAAAACGTCAGTTTTTATGAAAACATGTCGTCTATTATATATAAAGACGACAATTTTTATGAAAGAAATGTCGTCTATTATATGTAAAGAAGTCGGTTTTGTGATAGAATTGTCGTCTATTAATGTAAAGACGACGGTTTATTTGAAAGAACTGTCGTTTATTATATCCAAAGATTTAGTAATTTTACATTTTTATATTTTTTTTCTTGCTTCCAATGGTTCTCTGCAACGATTTTTTTCTTGCTAAAAAAACAACCATATATAATGCTTTGTGAACAATAAATATACTCAAGAATAATTTGTTTCATAAAACTTGAAGATCAATAATAATTACATACAAAATATTTACCAATCTTCATTCCTATATATCCATACAAAATATTTACCAATCTTCATTCCTATACATACAAAATAATTTGTTTCATTAAACTATAATTCGATCCGAATTTCTTCAATTTGTTCTTGTGTGTGTATGAGCTAGCGTTGCCTTCTTGCACTGCAAAACCAAGATTTTAAAAAAAAAAGCAAGTTTTAGTTAGAGATACATTTATAAACTTATTTGGATTTCCTCTAACTTGGATATAAACGACGGAAAGTAAAATTAAACATGTATAAATTAAAATATACACGACGGTTTTTAAATAATAGGGCGTTATAAACCTATACTACGTCGATTAGTTACAAAACCGACGTCTTAAATACAAAAACAATAGAGAAATAGAAATTTGTGTTAAACAAGAAACAAAATTTTTAATCTTTCTGGGAACTCAGCTTGTTGTTTTGCACCAAACTGAAGTTCTTAGATTGGTTTGGTGCAAAAACACAATCGAGTTCCAAAGAGAGACATCTTGCATGACTGAAACCATTCAGAGATGTGAGAATTCAGACTGAACGTTTGGAATAAAAACTACAATTTAAAGGAAATATTTAGAATTGGAAAACTAAAAGTGACTTAATTAAGACTTGGAAACCGAAAAGGGCCTTTATTTCGACTTGGAAACCTAAAAGCCGCCGTTTTGATCTCCAATTCGCAGATAAAGCGAGACGTTTCAGTTCGAAAGTTTGAATTTGAAACCTACAACGACGGTATTTATGATTTCCGTCGTCGTTATCTTGACGCGTTTATTTCGACTTTTGTTGTCGCGCTTGTTTTAAATAACAACGACGGTATAATTAATATAAACGACGTTAAAATGATTTACAACGACGATACAATTTATAGAACTGCCGTATTATCTGAAAAACCACGACGTTATATTATATTATGACGACGTGGTAACTGTTTACCACCACCTTTTATTTATAAGTACTGTCATAATCCAATGTATAATACGGCGTAAAATAATAAAAAACAGGCGTGGTTAATTACCTTTACATGTCGGTAATTATAAAATTACGGTCGTATTAAATAGTACTTGATATCGTCTCTAATAATACAATTACCGTCGTGTTCATTGGATGTTCAAAACGGCGGTATTATATGTAAAACGTCGTCTATAATTACTACGTCGGTATATTTACACATACCGTCATTGTTTATTTGTTGTCTTTTTTCTGATCGGAATGGCATGTTTAATAAGACGACGCTTTTAAAATTTTATGCGTCGTGTTTTAAAAATGCCCAAATGAATTTCCAATTTTTAGGTGTTTTAGTTTCTGATCCACGTCGGTTTTTATATTACCGTCGTCGTTTAAAATTTAACGACGGTATTTATTTTGTCCGTCGTCATTTTACCGACGTCTATTTCGATTTTTGTAGTAGTGGTGGCTCGGAATGACTATGTGTCACCCAGTCTTACGAGGACGTGGCTCGGATTGACTTTGTGTCCTGAGTCTTACGAGGATATGAAATTGACGGATAAATATTGGAATTGACGGAAAATTGAGGAAGGGTACACCTAGGTGAAAATCTAAAAGTTTTATTCGGAAATTCTTATTTTAATTATTTGTTTGCTGGATTAAAACGTTTTGGTTATAAACGGAGGAATTCTATGCTTTGAAGTTCACATAAAGATTGTTTTGGATATTCTTATTTCATTGGATTTTTATTGAATGGAATTGGTTTCTGTTATGAAACGAGAATTTCTGGTTTCGTAAAGTATACATATATTATTATATATTTATATTGCGCATGCTGGTTCTTTTTAGTACAATTTATTATAATTGTTTTTTTTTTAAAATGTTTTAACAGGGGGTTAGTATGTTCTTACACTATTTTCACAAACTTTCTTTTTGGGTCCACTCACCTTTTCCAATGTTTTGCGCCCCCAGGTTGTAGATCGGATGAGCACCACCACCGGCCTTCTGCACCACCACCACCTTCCGAGACTTTTGTGTAGGAACCCAACCCGAAGAACTTTGTAAATTTAAATTAGTTTAGAGGCTCTGACAATTGCCCTGAATTTCTGTAGGCCTGAGGCCATTTCTTACTGTTTTGTTGGTGTGTGAACTTACCTTGTGCATGCTGAACGTTTGGGTCTTCTTTGGGACTTCTATTGCAGGTGTTTAAATTTGGGGAATGAGCAAATTATAGGGGAGACTCTGCCGAATTTTCGTCAGAAGTCGACTCTTAAAAAGGAAGTTTTTATTTTGATTTACGGTTTAAAAGGGCAAATTGGTCAATTGTGCCCGACACACGACAAGTGTCGGACAAGCACAGGGCTTTGCGCGAATTCCAAAGTGGAATTTGGGTCAGGTCCTGTCACCGATGCTTATGGTTGAAATCTAAAAGAGGTGTATTCAATTAAGATTTTAAAGGAGTTTAAAAGTTAGTGTGTAGTCAATTCAGATTTTAAAAGAGTTTGTAAAAGTTTGGATGTATTCAATTTAGATTGCAATTGACATTAAAAAAATACATCGAAATCTATGTGTATTCAATTATGACTTTTTAAAAGTAAAACAAAATTTAGGTGTATTCAAAAAGTAATTTATTTTGAAGGAATATTTGAGGCGCTAAACCCAAATTTTCCCCCTCCAAAAAGTAACTATTTGGGTTTTGCCTGCACTCAAATCGTTTTTCTCCCAACCCTCCGGACTCAAATTTTAAGTCCGCAACTTTATTAAATTGTTTAACTCTAAATTTTTTATGGAAAACTTTTCTTCATTTAATCTTCTTATATAACGTCATAATTTAATTTTTTGAACAATTTGACCTAAAAAAAATTGAAATTCCACAAATATAATTTTTGGTAGATTAATTGAGAAATGGGTGAGTATTTATAGAGTTTGGAGTGACTTTTGGGTTGCATCTGATTTAGATTAATTTAAAATATTATTTTGACTGTTGGATTTAAATTTCAATCATTGGATTTTTTTTTACCGTTAAAATAGCTTAGATTTAATCTAGATCGTTGATTTAAACAATTAGAATTTTTTTTTGAAACGAAATTTGAATTGCAACGACAACTTAAGCGGAACCAACACGTGGCACATGTTGTGGCACATGTTGCCCCAATATGTTTTTGATGCACATGGGTTGTGCCAGGTGTATGTGGGCTCCACTGAATAGTTTTGGGTATATGCAATACTTGGACGGTATTTGGGTCCAAGTTTGGGTTTTTCTAAATTTTGGCCCTTCATTTTCTTGGGTTGGGAGAGATTTTGGGCTATAATTTGGGATATTTTGGGTTTAGCCCTCTTGGGTTGGAGATGGCCTAAGTATAAATACAAAAGGCCCTGACAAATCTTATGTCAACCTTAGAAACTTTGAACGTGCTCTATGCTTTCCAGTCCTTGAACGTGTGTGCTTGTCAAGTGGAGGTAAAAATGTCTTCTCTTTTCTACGTTTTCATATATGTATGATCTTTCATCATGTGTTTGAATAGTTGTTGTTGCTGTACATCACCATATATCGATGAACAGTAGCATATATATCGATGTACATCATAATATGAATAGTTGCTGCTTGAATAGTTGTTGTTGTTGCCTTCATCATATATATAGATGAACATCAACATCAACATATTTGTTGCTATAAATATTTGTTGTTGTACATCAAACCAGTTTTATTTTTCTACGCTTTTTCAACTTTTTTTTTTTTTTTTTTATGGTTGCTATTATTATTATTATTATTTTTTCTGTTAATATTTATTTTCTGTAAATCACATCATATATGATAGCCTTCTTCGTCGATCTATAGTCATCCTTTTTCTTTTTCTTTTTGTTTTATGCGTTTTCCTTCTTTATCAATGTACAATATCTAAATATATTTAGTCCATGCCAAAACAAATAGGAAAAATTATCTTCATATATATATATATATATATATATATTTTCTTATGAACTAATTAAAGATTGCATGTATTATCTAGTAACATTATAAATGAGAGATTCACAACAAGGAAAAGGAAAAACACCTTATAACCCATGGACCTCGAAAGAGAGCAATATGCTGTTAGAACTAATGGTTGATGCTGCCAACCGTGGATGACGCGATTCTAATGGTTTGCTAAGCAAGAAAATAGTAGAAAGCAGATACTTCATGTTCTTAATGCAAAACTTGGATGCCAAACAACTTATCATCAATATCGAGTTGTTTGAAATGGTTTAAGACAAGATGAGGGAAATAATTATGACTAAGTTTTTCAAACCCATGAACAACAACGCGAGAATGCTAACCAATGGAGGGTTGGGATATCTTCAGATATGTGGAGAGATGCTATGAATGACGGAGTCAAAGATTAGCAATGAAGCAGAACTTATTCGTTTTTATGCATTTAGAATTATAGTTTACTTATCATTTTTTTGTCATGAAATTACTTTTATGTTTTTAGTTTTGCGTATTTTTCATAAACATGCAGACATAAATCCATATTTGGTTGCACATTTGAACAAAATAGATGCCCTTTTTTTATTTTCTTTGAATGTATATGGTTTGGACGTTCTTTACAAAATGTTTTTGTAAATGTACTTTTCTCTTTTGAAAATCTAGAAAAACGATAAACATCCCAAAAAAACATTTTAGAACTCTAATCAACTCTTTTAAAATCTATGATAAAACTCTAACTAACACCATTAAAATCAATCTAGGAATTCAATCAAACTCTATGTGGAGTTCATAGCTAGAAATCAATTGAAATATATTGAACTCTATAATAACTCCTTTTAACTCTTTAAAATCTTAATTGAATAATCCCCCTTCCCTTTAAGTATTGAACAAAAACAGGCACTAGGTTGAATTAGCTTTGAGTTTTTCTATCATGGCATTGGTATTGAAATTAAAAAAAGATGGCAAAAGCAAAGACAGAGCGCAGATATGTTGTGTCAAAGGGGCATATTACTTTTGAATCTGAAGAGAAAATAAGCATATATCTCTTTCATATACAAGTATGTTTGTTTAATCTCTACAAAATTGGATGCCTATTCTATACTGCATGAGGATTTTCATGCCTAATGGCTGAATATGTTGAGAAGGGAAACTCTGGTTTTGATTAAGCGCCTGAACAGGCACTCAAGTCCTTCTTCAATGTCTTGAATGTTTGCCTCCAAATCCTGGAGCCAAATTTGCACATCCTTGACTTGCATTGTGTTATCAGATTTTTTGACTTGTGACTAACAAGGGATTGCAATGCAGCATCCACCTTCTCAAGTTCATTCGTATTCGCAACTTCCTCGCCCTCACAAGCTACTCTTTTGGCTGCACCAGCTTGGAAACAAATGACCAACTGCTTGATTTTGATTTTGATTTTGAACCATCTATAAAGGACAACAAGGATTCAAACACAGCAACAGTGACCGCATCTAACTCTTTCAACATGTTGACCACAGCCGGAGTCTCGTGGTTTTTGTCTGTGCAGTTACTTTCCCTGACCTTTAAGGCATTGTTCATGGCCTTCTTGACATCCTTCCTAGAGGCAAGGTATTTTCTAACCTCACTCAGGAAGCTCATGTCACCTCCTCGTCTTCTGCGCATAATTGATTGAAGTTCATGCGTGCATTCCTTTGTTTGCAAAAGGGCATCCTTAATGATGCCACACACATCAAGGAGCCTCAAAGATCCATCTAGTAGTTCATTGATCCATTTGTCTCCACACTCCTGTGCCAAGGCTTGTTGAGTGAGTAGCAAAAGGAGAAAATTTTCAACACATTCATGCAAATCCCGCAGTCCAGTTAGTTTGTGACTTATGGATGAGGATGATGATGAAGAGACAGTTTCTGAAACCTTTAATCTGCACAGGTTCTCCTCAAATTCTGTAACAAAAGGGTGTGATGTTGAAGGCAAGCTGTTAGAGCGAGCATGGACATGTGATTTTGAGTTTAAGGGAGAGGCAGCCATTTCTTCTATGGGAAAAGAGAAGGTGAGATGTACTTGCAATTGAATGTTCAATTAGGTGCATAAGTCTGCCTTCTTTCCCTCTGTCATCTGCTCAATATATATTACATGGTATGGGAGACAAGAGCTACTCAGCTGCCTAACAACTCAATGAGTGGCAGTACGATTTCGATCTGGATCGAAAAATTATATCAACGATGTTTATGCACTGTCTCCGCACCAGCTGATCGCCTACCGATCACCCAACCATGTTTTAAATCTAATATAAGATGAGCATCTTCAAAGGGGTAACAGTATCTGATAAACTACGCAACAAATCATAGAATATGTAGCACACGAGTGGTATTGCATTATATTCAATATAAATAAAAGTAAGGCAATAACTCTTCTATCTAGCATTCCAGCTACTTGCCTGCCTCCACGGAGACGAGTTCTCTATAACTCTGCCGCGGAAATGTATAAATTCAAGGGGAATGATCACCTAACACAATATTTTACATTAAGAAATCAATTAAAATCATGTGGTCACATATTGTCTATGCCAGAGACTCAAAACCTTGTTACATGCATGCATTTGAATTTTCCTGTGCTTTTCTGCGTGAAATGTATTTATATATGCTATATTCTGCTTGATGGGTTATTTATGCATGGGAAATTGAATTGAATTTTTGTTTAATCTGTCATCAGGACTGCACAATTAAAAAAGATGGACAAAGCAAGACATAGAATGGAACAGATATGTTTTGTGTCAAAGGAGTATATTTGTTTTGGATCTGATGAGAAAATACACATACATCTCTTTCATATACAAGTATGTTTGTTTAATGTCTACAAAATTGGGTGATTTTCATCCCTAATGGTTGAAAATGTTGAGAAGAGAAACTCTGGCTTTGATCAAGCGCTTGAACAGGCACTCAAGTCCTTCTCTCTCTCTCTCTCTCTCTCTCTCTCTCTCTCTCTCTCTCTCTCTCTATATATATATATATATATATATAAGGGAATAGCTAGATCTTCTATCCAGCATTCCAGCTCTGCCTGCCTCCCGTCCCCGGTGACGTGTTCTGTATCACTCTGCCCAGGAAATATTTTGGCTTTAATTTATATTCATATGGTATATTGTCTGTGTCAGAATCATTCATCACCTTCCATTTCCTACCAACTGGTTTTTTAATATCATACACAAGCATATGCTGCTACTGTTCGAAAAATCGGCCTAGGCTCGGCCTGAGCGGGTCTGGGCGCCTGGGCGGATCCTTCATTCCTGAGAGCTTTAAGTGGCACTATGTGGTAAACTAAGCGAAAAAGATTTGGCTGGATCTGCTCCACGAGCTTGAGGCGGCAGCACCAGGTGGTAAACGCGAAGAAGATGACTTAATGGAATACGCTGTACGCATCGTTTTGTTGGGTAGGAGTTATTAAGCAATACGTATCGTTTTGGTGGGTAGGAGTTATGGGCCCAACAAACAAAAACACTCATGTGCACGCCGTGATTGGCAATTACGGCCTATTGTGCACGCCGTGATCGGTTTTTTTTTTTATTGGTAATAATCAAACTCATGTTAATTGTATCATTCATTCAATACATGCTACCTGTTAAAAACTCAAAATTTACAAAACTAATGCTATCTAACTCAATATTAAAGAATAAAATAGATAACGAACAAGAATGAGATTAATGAAGGGATTAAACTCCATGTGATTGGATTAATCAATAGAAATTTCAAATACAAAAACAAAACATTTGATTGATGAACTGATGCACCTAATGTCAAAAGAGCAATACAAAAAGACCAAGCAATTTCAATAGATGCGCTAACTTTCAAATCTCCAGACCTAAGCAACTTCATCTACATAGAAAGCAAAAGATACTAAGCAGCAACGAGTGTTAGTAGTTAACCATTTCCTCTCTGTACCCATAACAAAAGAGAATACATGAGTAAATCCATTAAATCACATACTAAACAATTAGTAAATTAATCCCAATTTACTGAGCAATCTATTATTCTTAATCCACTCAAAATTAAAAGACGATCTATCTATCTCATATCCCACATTCAAGAAAAGGCAAGTACTGTTTTCGAATATAAATCACGTTAAGGGAAAGAAGGGCTTTTAGATGTCTTGGTCCAAGAACAAGGTAGGGTTAAAAGCTAAATATATGCTTAGAAAGATACTAACTCTGAGGTTTCCACTTATCACTGAGAATCTAATTCACTTGTCTAACAATTGGGAATCAGGTAATTGAGAATGTTCAAAAGTAATTTTTCTATATATATCACAGTACTGTATTAACTCGAAATAAAAACAGGGCACATATCTTCAATTGCTCGACAACATAATTTTGTTTTTACAAATTAACATAATGGTTACCTCAATCAAGAGCTAGTTGAAGGAGATGAACTTGATTGGCCATGCGGTTGTACCGAGAACTAGTCGAAATAAGGGTTGGCCTCCTACAAATACCTCAAGGACCCAAACTTTCCTACAATCCGGTCCAAGTGGCACAAAGTGCACACTATCTTGAGGGTTTGTGGATGAAATTTGAGCACGTGCAACAACTTCTCCACTTCCTGTCCAATGTAGTAGTTTGCACTTTTTCTCTTGAAGATTGGCAGAATTACCATGATATTGAGTAGAAGAGGCTTCAAGGTTAACAAATTTGGATAGAAGGTTGGTAGATTTAGCTTTATGGTTGGCCGAAAAGCCTTCAAGAGCATCATTCTTAATAGCTTTATGGTTGGCAGATTTAGATTTGGATTGAAGGTTGACAGTAGAATTGGCTTCCAGGCTTCCAAAACCTTGAGCATTTGCACTAACACAAGGGGACTGCCATGAAAATATACAATAAACAATAAACTCGATTAAAAAAAAAGAATTTAAAGTCTAATAAAATGTACCTACTGAATTAGCATGCTTCCTCTTAGATCCAGCTCATAGGGAATTGACAATATTTTTCAACTCTTCGACCTCTTTTTCCAATTTAATAACTCTATCAGGAGTATATGTCTGAGCACCCACATGTGAAGGTTTTGCGCCAAACCCAAGTCCTCTTACTCTGCCTCGACGCTCAAGGCCAAGTGCTTTGACAAGAGCATCATTCTTAATAGAGTATTTATCAGCATGTGTTGCATTCTTGTTTTCTTCTTCTATTTTTTTTTTTTCCTAAATTGAAATAACCAAATATTGATGTAGCAGTTTGAATGCCAAATTCAATCAAGTGACTAGTGGAATGAACTACAAAGGAATGGATTTGTCCATTACCACTGCATTTGCAACTTCTTCGTTTAAAAATCCACCAGATTTCCTTGTATGCCCACACATCCATACATCTCCTCTTGTTATGCTATCAAGCGATGTTCTTGCTTTTCTCTACAAAGTAACCAATTACCAAGCAATAAGATACTGCAATAAGGTGATGTACTTGTTAAGAAAAATTAATTTTACCATCTCATCTTTGAGGTGAGCATAGCCTTTACAACTCATTGTGTGTAGCATTGTTTGCTTTGCCCTCATCTTCTTGAATCTCTCACTTATTTCATATAAATATAAGTTATAAATTGATTGATGTTCAAAGACATAGAAATTTTCATTCACATCGTATTTACAATCATGTCGTTAAAAGACATAAATTACCCTTTTAAGGCGTGTTTTCATATGCCGTAAATATAAGTTATTAACGGTGCTCTTTACTATCTTTTTAAGGCATTTTTTTGTCATATGCCTTAAATATCAGTTATTAATGACACAAAAACGTGCCGTAAATGTCAAGTCGTAAAAGCTCCAATTTCCTGTAGTGGAGTCTTGATTATCTTTAATTTATTTGTGTTTAATCATCTCTTGACAGTTGAGACAATTGGAATCTTGACAACTATAACGTCAATTAAATTGCACGAAATTCTTGAGACTGAATTTTTACACCCTCAAGTTGAAAAGCTATGTTGCTTGAGTAAAAAATGGTTCAAGTTATTCACCCTCAAGTTTTTCAACTTTTGCAAGAGATCAATCCATTAAATCATTATATTGTTTATTCTGTTTAATAGGTTATTTATGCATGGGAAATTGAATTAACTTTTTTTTAGGGTTAACTACAGTAAACCTCCCAAACTATAAGGCCATTTTCAAGTTCATACCCATAGTTTGAAAATTCGCGAGTACATACTCAACGTCACGGAAAGTTACGAGTACATACCCTCCGTTAGCCAAACTGTCAGAAAATCCGTTAGATGCTGATGGGTCAAAAGTGGGACCCATTTTTTGATGACGTGGACTTCCACATGGACAAAAAACTAATAAACAATTATTTTACTGTTTAAATTTTTTAAATTATTTTAATAAAACTATCTCTCTCTCTCTCTCTCTCTCTCTCTCTCTCTCTCTCTCTCTCTCTCTCTCTCTCTCTCTCTCTCTCTCTCTCTCTCTCTCTAGTGGTGGAAGGATCTCTCTAGTGGTGGAAGGATCATTGTCTGAATGAGATGATGCCCCAATCAAGAACCTATGCAAAGTTCGACAGTGGCGATTGGAACGACACCATCATCGTCGTCGAGGTAGACGACGATGGAGGTGACGGAGAGCACCATTTGCTCCTTGAGCGCGAAGGTGATGTGGACCCCATTGGGCAGGGTCTGGATCAAGGCGCGAAGGGTTTCGATCAGACGGTGGAGGACTTTGCGCAGCGAAACGACGTCGGTTCCTGAGCTGGCGGTGGTGAAGAGT
This sequence comes from Prunus padus, assembly GCA_024362665.1. Lineage (NCBI taxonomy): Eukaryota > Viridiplantae > Streptophyta > Magnoliopsida > Rosales > Rosaceae > Prunus > Prunus padus. The sequence goes on along the minus strand of JANFAM010000019.1, from coordinate 29,004,597 downwards.
GAGTCGCAGAATTCTTCGAGGAAGGTGATGACGTGGAGCTTGAGGGGAAAGCCGCGCCTGGCGAGAGAGGAGAAGGCTTGGTCGAGGAAAGAGAGGTGGATTGGGTGCGCGGAGGTCCATTTGTGTTGCCCTGCGCCGCCGTGCTGGAAGTCGTCAATTAACGACGGAGGCGACGGCGAAGATGCCTCTGGCGGCTTATCGATCATGCTTCAGCTGCTGCCTTAGCCGCCGAGCTCAACACAACAGTACTTCCTCTCCTACCCAGCCAACCCTCTCTCCTCTCTCCTCTCTCGACGAAGCTGACGAGGTGATCGCGGAAGGTGGTACGATGGCGTAGATTTGGACGGAGACGGTGTATTGTAGAATCCTCCTTGTCGTTCTAGTTTCCAATTAAATTAAACCCTGCCTTTGGGTTTTGGGTAGCTCCATTTCTTCTGAGCAGCCTAGAGAGAGCGAAAAAATGGTGACATTGGCGATGATGAACACGTACCCACTGTAAAGCTACACGTTCAGGACCAAAGAGCCCAAGATGGAGAAGGATACCTCTGTCGCTAATCGCCTCGCTCGAATGAAAATTAATTATGCCTCATTTTTTAAAATTTATTTACTCCTTTCAATTTGTTCCAACAGTTTTTAGATTTTGAAAGTTGTTTAGGCTATAAACCCTAGTGTTTTCGTTTTGGTGTGTGAATCGACAGCTATATGAAAGAGGGAATGAGGAACAGCGTCAACGCGATTTTACTGGTATGTGATTTGACTCAACAACCGCCCTCTTGAGGTCATGCCTTCCTTGCTATACATGGGGAATGCATGGAAGGGGGAAGAAGAAAATCGCAGGGGGGGATGGGTTCTGTGGGTTATGGGTTCGTGGGGGAGTGAGGGATGGGGTTACGGGTTTTGGTCATGGATGAAGAGAGAGAGATCCGGAGTCCGGAGAAGGGGAAGAAATCGGGGAGAGAGAGAGAGAGATTTTTTAGATTTTTAAATTTTAAATATGTTTAATTTTTTTTAAAAAAAATTATTAGTTTTTGGTCCATGTGGAAGTCCACGTCATCAAAAAAATGGGTCCCACTTTTGACACGTCAGCATTTAACGGATTTTCTAACAATTTGGCTAATGGAGGGTATGTACTTGTAACTTTCCGTGACGTTGAGCATGTACTTGCGAATTTTCAAACTATGGGTATGAACTTGAAAATGGCCTTATAATTTGGGGGGTTTACTGTAGTTAACCCTTTTTTTTAATCTGTCATCAGGATTGCACAATTAAAAACTATGGACAAAGCAAGACATAGAACATATATGTTTTGTCTCAAATGAGTATATTTGTTTTGGATCTGAAGAGAAAATACACATACATCTCTTTCATATACAAGTATGTTTGTTCAATGTCTACAAAATTGGATGATTTTCATCCCTAATGGTTGAAAATGTTGAGAAGAGAGACTCGGCTTTGATAAAGCTCTGAATAGGCACTCAAGTCCTTTTTCTATATCTTGAATGTTTGCCTCCAAATCCTGGACCCAAATTTGCACATTACGGACTTGCATTCGTAATCAAATTTCTTAGACTTGTGAGTAATAGGGGCATTCAATGCAGCATACACCTTCTCAAGTTCATTCGTAGAGGCAAGGTATTTTCTAACCTCACCGGTGAAGCTCATGTCACCTCCTCGTCTTCTCGCGCATAATGGATTGAAGTTCATGCGTGCACTCCTCGTCTTCTCTCTCTCTCTCTCTCTCTCTCTCTCTCTATCTCTCTATCTCTATATATATATATATTAATGAAAGGGAATAGCTAGCTCTTCTATCCGGCATTCGAGCTCGCCGCTGCCTCCCGTCCCTGGTGACGAGTTACGTATCACCGCCAGAAATATTTTTGCATTAATTTATATTCATGTGGTACATTGTCCGTATCGAATCATTCATCACCTTCTATTTCCTACCAACTGGTTTTTTAATATCATACACATGCATATGCTGTAGTGTTCGAAAAATAGGCCTAGGCGGCCGCCTAGGAGACTCCTGGCCCTCGGGCGGATCCTTCATTTCCGAGAGCTTCAGGCAGCCGCCAGGCGGCTCCAGGCGCTGCCTAGGCGGATCTGGCGCGGCCTGGGCAGGTCTGGAAGCCTGGGCGGATCCTTCATTTCCGAGAGCTCTAGGCGGCCGCCTAGGCGGCTCTGGCGCGGCCGGCAGGTCTGGGCTCTGGGCGGATCCTTCATTTCCTAGAGCTTTAGGCGGCACCATGTGGTAAACTAAGCGAAGAAGATTTGGCTGGATCTGCTCCACGAGCTTGCGGTGGCAGCACCAGGTGGTAAACGCGAAGAAGATGACCTAATGGAATGCGATGGACGCATCGTTTTGTTAGGTAGGAGGAGTTATTAAGCTATACGTATCGTTTTGGTGGGTAGGAGTTATGGGCTCAACAAACAAAAACCCTTTCGGTCTATACCCAAAAATTGCAATGTAATATTTTTAACTAATATGTTAATTGAATAATAGAGTATTATTATATGCTTTATGCTTAATTTTTCCCCATGTTTTATATCAATTATGGTACTTGTTGGCGCGAGTAGTCCTAGTCCCATTCTATTTGGGATTTACTTCCTAGTATATTATGATTTTATTTATTTCCTTTTTTGTATAGATATTATGTAATTAGGATTTATCTTGTTTCCTAGTATAACCCTACTAGGGTTTGTAACCTTGTATTATAAATACCTCCTTTTGGAGAATGGAATATTAATCTGAAAATATTTTACCATATTGTTTGACTTGGCATCGAGCCAACTTTCTCGGTGACTGTGGATTGTGCCCACTTGTGTTCTACTGTGTGCCCTAATTTCTTTTAGGGTTCTCTTGTGCCCGTGTCCGTGTCGTGTGTGCCCTCCTGGGTTTGTGTGTATTTTTGTGTCCCTCATCGTGTTCCGCTGCGTACTCTGCCGTATTCGTATCTCTACCGTGTTCGTGCATCTGTCATATTTGTGCCTCTGCTGTGTTCCGTTGTACTCTGCCGTGATCTATTGAGTTTCTGTTGCAATCATGGGTGATAACTCCATTGTTGGTGCTATTGCCGCTTACGCAAAATTGTGTGGTTCGACTCCATTCCAGTAATCGGCTTCAATACTTGGATAATTGACATCGGTGCTTCGATCATATGACTTATGATGCTAAATTTTTTATGAGTTGTCTAGTAACACCCGTGACCCATACATAACTAGTGCTAATGGCTTGCCCTCTCCGATTACTAGTGAGGGCACAATCTCTCTCACTCCTACTTTGTCATTATCTCGTGCATTGCTAGTTCCCAATATCCATTGTAACTTGTTATCCTGTTGGTCGCTTACTTGATACACTTAATGCTTTTGCTACTTTCTATCCTAGACATTGCTCTTTTCAGGATCTCAAGACTCAGGAGACGATTGGGCATAGTAAACGGATAGGGGGTTATATTATTTGACATTGCCTTACGCACCGATTCGTGATCGTGTCGTTAACACTGCTCAAAGTTGCAATGTCAAAGACAAACAGCAAATTTGGTTATGGCATCGCCGCTTGGGACACCCATCATTTGGCTACCTTAAACGTTTGTTTCCATTTTTATTCCGCTCCCGTGATGAATCCAGCTTTTAAATGTGAGACGTGCATTTTGGCCAAGAGTCATCGAATCGTGTTTCCTTTGAGTGATAGTAAAGTGACAAGCCATTTGATTTAGTGCATTCGGATGTACGGGGCCCCGCTCGTGTGTCTTGAATGGTTTCCGTTGGTTTGTTACATTTATTGATGACTGCACTCGCTTAACTTGGGTGTTTTTGATGAAGAATAAATGTGATGTTGCTTCTATTCTTCCCGATTTTTGTGCCATGGTGTCTACTCGGTTTCATGTTCGAGTCAAAGTGTTTTGATCGATAACGGAGGTGAATATGTGAATAATACCTTGACCAATTTCTTCAGTACTCAAGGCATTATTCACCAAACTACCACTCCATTTACTCCGCAGTGAGAATGATGTGTCCGAACGGAAGAATCGTCGAGTTACTTGAAGTTGCCCGCCGACTCATATTGGATATGTGCATTTCCCCATCATCTTTGGGGGCATGCTGTTCTGTCTGCTGCCTATTTGATTAATCGTACTCCTAGCCGGGTTCTTGATTTCAAGACTCCGCATGATGTGTTTAGTGCCCTTATTTCCCTGTCTCCGTCTCCAAGTTGCCCCTAAAGTTTTTGGGTGTGTTGCCTATGTTCATGTCTACTCTCATCAACGGAGTAAACTTGATCCTTGTGCCTTGCGCTGTGTCTTTATTGGTTACTCTTCTACTCGGAAGGGTTATAAGTGCTATCATCCACCTACTCGGAAAGTGCATGTTACTTTGGACGTCACATTCCATGAAGAAGTACCGTATTATGTTTCTCCCTCCTCTCCAATTCAGGGGGAGAGGGGAGTGAATTGAAGAGTGTTGGAGTAGAAGACTGTGGACTTGAGGATGACTGTGAAGAAATTGAAGAAATTGTAGAAATTGCTCTCGGGTCGAAAACGACCGGCCGCCTGTATGACCGAGACCGGTCGCTTGAACCTGTAGACAAAGATGATGGCCACGGCCTGAAGCGACCGGTCGCCCAATGACATTTTTGATGATTCCATCGTTACTTCGGACGAACGTGACAGTGATTCTGGTGACTCTTGTGTGGATGAGATGGATGCAAGACCCCCCTCTGCCCTGCCATTGCCCCAGTCAACTCATGATAACAGTGAGGTAATTTCTGATGATATGTCTACTTATCAATTACCCCCACGAACTACTCGTGGGAAGCCCAAAGTACAATATTCTCCTGAAATACATGCCAAGTCCAAATACCCCATTAGCCATTATGTGTCAACTCATCGTTTATCTAAGTCATATACGTCATATTTGTGTCAATTATCTAGTGTATGTGTGCCAACTAAGTTGCAGGATGCTCTATCAAATCCCAAATGGGTAGATGCAATGAATGTTGAGATGGAAGCTTTGAACAAGAATGCCACTTGGGAATTAGTTCCTTTATCGAAAGGAAAAAAGGCTTTTGGGTGCAGATGGGTGTTTACTTTGAAGCATAAAGCCACTACAAGAAAAACACCATTTGCTGACGGCTAAAAAGCGTCACAATAGCCATTAATTGACGGCTCGGGAAGCGTCACGGATGCCACTGTCACGAAAGGGGTATCCCCATTCTTGACGCTTATTATCCGTCAAGTAAAGGATTCTTTTGACGGCTTAAAAGCGTCACGTTTCTGTGAAAACCGTCAACTTATAGTCAACCTTGACGCTTTTAAACTATCAGCATACCCTTTTGTTGACACTTATTAGCCATCACGAGATGCAAAAAACTGTCAACTTATAGTATTCCGTGACGCTTTCTAACTATCAACTTAATATATTTCCTGACGTTGGTGAGCTCTTTGTTGATAGCTTTTAGCCGTCAAGAAACATGAGAATAATATAAAAAAAATAAAAACAAAAATAAAGCTCCTTTACAACAAAAGGTGTAAAGAATGACTTTTAACATTAAAAGTGCACATAAAACAAATAGGAAATTGTACATCCACTATAATAATACCTTTATATACAATAATTCAAAATACAACCATATCTTAAATATTGAAAATACAATACGAGAATGAACCAAGTTCTTTAGTACTGTGTAAGTACTTCTCAAATTAGAAATAACTTGTCCTTAGAAGCTATACTTTCCCCCATAACATCTCTAAGTAAAGCCCATTATAAGTCTAAGTCTTACTTTGGTTGGAACCTCTGTAGTGGTACCAATCTGCCAAAACATTATCATATGGATCAATGAGTTATCAAAATCTACAACAATTAATAACTAGCTATTCTTAGCTATATCTTTTTGGTGAGCCAGTAGCAAACTCATAATTAAACCAAGTCTAAAACAATTCTTAACTAAATCTTTTTGGTAAACCAGCAGCTAAACTGATAATTAAACCAAGCCTAATTTCCTAAGACAAAAAGGTGTAAAATAGGAATCATAGCAGCCCAAAATTTACATTTTCAATCATAACAAGCTTGAAAGGGATGAAAACAAATTTTACGTACTTTTTGGTTTGGTGAAGTTTTAAGATAGATGGTAGAGTGGCACTTGCTGTTCTGCTGACTCCCACTTCATCATCCTCGTTATCTCAAACCTGTGAAAAAACTAGAGTAATAAAATCCTAATTAATTAGAACAAAAAATCACAAGTAATAAAATCCAAACTAAATCTCTAAATGGAATTTTCCTTGGAATGAGGTTTTATCACCATCTAGTGCGAGAGATACAAAGCATAGAAGAAGAGGCAAACCAAACGAGAAACAGTTCATTTGTTCCAATGCCAATAACCGTGTCGTTTGCATCATATAAAAACTGACAAATAAGATCAGTTGTAAATACAAGTATGCAACAGTACGTACGTTGAGAAACAGTGAGAGAAAATTAACAGGAGTACCTCAATAGTTGCAAAGCCTGGATATATTTCTACCCCCAACTCTTCTACCTTCACTCTCATCGATCGTACTAATTGACTTAAACTACATCACAAGGTCCACAGTAAAGAGCTTTTTTCGGAAGTTGAAGCATAACTGTAATGTATCACAAAGATTATTATACATGAAAGATACATTAAATCAAACATTTATTCTATTAAAAAAAATAATGAAAATAAGTATTGACAAAAAAAATAATGAAAATAAAGAAAGTTAGTGCATTCTTGATAACTTCCAGCAGAACTCAAGAGAGAAAAAGAAAAAGGCAAATGATATCATAATGGTACAAAATACATGGCAACCAATAACATGATTTTGAAGTACATTATAACATAATTTCCCTTATTACTAAAAGGAAATGGCAGTGAAAAAGCATATCCTTTGTAAGAAACCAAAACTTGTCAGAAGTCACAAGGACTGATTGGTGACAGAGACAATATATGAAGGTTCTTATATAACAAAGACAATATAAACCAAACAACTCTTATTATAAAAACCATTGAATGGTAGCCTAATAAGTTCAACAATGAAACTAATGATAAAATCAGCAACTAGTAAATGTCATATAAAATGTTTACCTTGGCTGCATATGTATTGTCCAAATAGAACTTCAAAAACTAAAATCTTCAAAAATCACAGCCCAAGATTGAAAGCTTAAACTCCAATTTTAAATTAGAAAGCTCAAATCTTTAATAATAAAACTACCTATGGAAAAAGGCTACTCGCACCATCTGAAATGTAAGCAAAATAACCCATTTTCTTTTCATCTGCAATGCACTAAATCATAGCAACAACACATCAATATTATAACATGCACAAACAAGATGTTGACCGAAACACATACAAACACAAAGAAGACTGAGAAGAAAGAAAGAAAGAACTGAAACTCAGAGGTGAGCACTTTTTCTCCATTGCCACTTTGTACGAGTTTCCTCATATTCACTAACAGTACTTAATTTTGGGAAAATCTGGAAAACAATTGCATATATGACTATGAGCAAAGATGGAGACAAGATGAGATGAAATAAAATATGGGCAAGGATTGATAAATAATAGTAATTACAGATTAATTATTTACCAGTAGTAGTAATAAAAAATATGAACCCAAATTTGAAAAACAGAGAGAGAGAGAGAGAGAGAGAGAGAGAAGTAAAAAAGAATGAAATATCAACAACGCACACAAAGTGCTCCCATTCTTGCCTTGTTAATTAATCCAATACAGAGAGAGAACTACAAACTCAATAAAACATCTACAGAAGACTCTCCGCTTCTTTCTATACTTCTTAAATTAGTTATGATAAACAGAGCAAGATACATAGGAAAACTCAGTTCATCAATTACACGAGAAAATTTAAGAAATGCAAAACAACCTACAATAGAAGGAGAAGAAACCTGAGCTGCAAGATGAGTACCACAAGAAGAAGCTGACAAGATCATATGAAATCATCATCTTGTCTACAAATTCTTGGTCCAAAGAGAAATTAAAAATATGAAAACCTGTACAGATCACAGTCAGAAATTAAAACCTAAAAATGAAAATAGAAATTAGAAAAATCAAACCCTAAATAATTAAAATTATATTATGGCAGAGGGCAATGTCGTTCCTGGAAGCGATTGGAGCTTCTTTGAACAAGGAAATACCGGAGAGCTAGAAGAAGAGAGCTTCTTGATGTCATTCGAAACAAAGATTTGAAAAGCATCTATACATGAAATAGAGAGGTCTAGGTGAACATAAAAAGGGGAAGCAAAGAAAATAAGGAAGAGAAAAGCATGTGGGTCTCACCAGATCTAAAAACGGAGAAGTCTTGTTGTGCAGATGAGAGAGGGAAACAATGTAAGGAGAGAGGAGAGAGGAGAACCCTGCCCAAACACGAATTTTGCGATTCCCAACTTTTTTTCTCTTTGGATTTCTGTTTCCAATTTAAGAAATGAAGAAAGAGTGGAAAGGGACTCTGATATTTTGAATGAAGGAAAATGTCGTAACCAAGAGGAAGTACGAGTTGAATATAGGGCAAAACACTTGAGATAAATTTCGAGCGAAATGAAGACCCGCGAACTAGCCCGCTTGTTTTCCTTAGGATATTTTAGGAAGTGTCAGCTATAAAGGGGTTTTAATTGACATTCTTTATAAAATGTCAGGAAAAGTGATAGAGAGTTGATGTTCTTTATAAAATGTCACGGAAAGTGATATATAGTTGACGTTTTTTGTAAAACGTCAAGTAAACCTGCAAGGTAGTTGACGCTTTTAAAAAAGCGTCAAAGCTTTGTAGGATAGTTGATGGTTTTGCAAAAACCATCAACTATGAAGTGTCAACTAAGGCCTATATTCTTGTAGTGAGCTGACGGTTCCATTGACCGTTACAAGGCAAGATTGGTAGCAAAAAGGCTATACTCAGACTTATGGAGTAGATTACATGGAGACGTTTGCCCCCGTAGCAAAGCTCAATACTGTGCGCGTACTTTTATCTTTAGCTGCCAATCATAACTGGCCCTTATTGCAGTTTGATGTCAAGAATGCATTCCTACATGGTGACCTCAAGGAAGAGATATACATGGATCCTTCCCCTGGTATTCCTGTGATCTCCAAGAAGGGTGTTGTGTGTAAAGTGCGGAAATCCTTGTATGGATTGAAGCAGTCTCCTAGGGCATGGTTTGGGAGGTTTGCTGCATCTATGAGGAAGTTTGGGTATGCGCAAAATAACTCGGATCATACCTTGTTTACGAGCGTCATAAAGGTAAATTAACAGCTTTAATAATTTATGTTGATGATATGATTGTGACTGGAGATAATCAGGCAGAAATGCAAAATCTTCATAAGTATCGGCATCCGAGTTTGACATGAAATCGTTAGGTGACTTGAAGTACTTTACGGGGATTGAAGTTGCCAGGTCCAAGCATGGTATCTTTCTGTCTCAAATGAAGTATGTTTTGGATTTACTTGCAGAAACTGGAATGTTGGATTGTAAACCAATTGATACCCCTAGTGAGCGGAATCATAAGTTGGGGTTATATCCTGATCAAGTTCCTACTGATAAAGAGCGTTATCAACGGCTTGTGGGGAAATTGATTTATTTAGCTCATACAAGGCCTGATATTGCATATGCAATGAGTATAGTAAGTCAGTTTATGCATTCTCCTAGTGTAGATCATATGGGAGCTGTGACGCGTATTTTGAGATATCTGAAAGGAACTCCTGGCAAGGGGTTAATGTTTTCCAAGTATGGTCATACAGATGTGGAAGGGTATCTGAGATGCTGATTGGGCTGGTTCGACCAGCGATAGGCATTCTACGTCTGGGTATTTCATGTTTATTGGTGGTAATCTTGTTACTTGGAGAAGTAAGAAACAAAAAGTGGTGTCTTGATCTAATGACGAGGTTTAGTATCGTGGGATGGCCCACGGTGTATGTGAGTTACTATGGTTGAGGAGATGGTTGAGAGATCTTGGTTTTGGGCGAAAAAACCCATGGATTTATATTGTGACAATCAAAGGCAATTGCTATAGCGCATAATCCGGTGCAACATGATCGTACGAAGCATGTGGAGGTTGATCGAAATTTTATTAAAGAGAAGTTGGATGCAGAAATTGTTTCCTTCCCGTTTATAAGTTCGAGTATCGGTTAGGTGATGTTCTTACAAAAGTCGTGTCAACCACTATCTTTCTCAACTCGCTTGACAAGTTGGGCATGCGTGACGTCTTTGCTCCAACTTGAGAGGGAGTGTTGGCGCGAGTAGTCCTAGTCCCATTCTATTTGGGATTTACTTCCTAGTATATTATGATTTTATTTATTTCCTTTTTTGTATAGATATTATGTAATTAGGATTTATCTTGTTTCCTAGTATAACCCTACTAGGTTTGTAACCTTGTATTATAAATACCTCCTTTTGGAGAATGGAATATTAATCTGAAAATATTCTACCATATTGTTTGACTCTAATTTAGGCCTCTAATTTCTCTATCATTTTATTTTGCATGATTTTGTTATAAATTTATAATTTATAATTATAAATAATAATAATAATAAAAAGAAATGTCTAGGCTCTGATTACTCGTATAGACGCTAGCCCCGCCTGCTGCCGGCCTACTACCCAGTGATTTTTCGAACATTGGCATTTTCATGTTCTTTTTCCTAGATGATATGTATGTTGCTTCAACGCATTCCAGACAATAAGCTTACTTGCATTAACAAGATACTCATCAGGCACCATGAGTGTTTGGCCATAAAAACTTGATATGCAGCTCTAGGAGGTGTTATTGGTTTCCATTTCGACGACAATGAGGAAGACGATCCGTAAGATGAGCTGAACTTAGCAATCATTCAGCAACTCAATTATCTGGGCATTCAGATCTGTCACCCAAAATTCAATACACAAGGAAGGCAGAAAGTGAGAAATTATGGTGACAGACATTTCTTGTATCAAAGAAAGTCAATGCCACTCGTGCACTGCATAACAAATGTTAAAAGAAATGGGTGATGAGTTGGACAGTTGGAGGAGGTAGGCAACACCGCATGGACATTGTTGAGATAGGTTAAGAAATTCTTGGCAACCAGGAAGATGATGAAAAAGGCGATATTCACAAGGCCTTAGGAAATTTGGAAATTTGAAGGGTGTTTCACCCTTCAGTAAAGAGACTGAGGCTGTGGGAATGGTTAGCATGTTGAAAGAGGTGGAGAGTTAAAGTAATGAGTGTTTACTAACGGATTATTTCTTAATTGAGCAAGCAAATTAATCTAAAATCCTATTAAAATATATTTATTATATTTTAATTTTCAAAAAAGGTTATCTGGGTTAGAGCCCATGGTAGCCTTTAACTTGGTTCCGTCAGTATGTTGAACTCGAAACAAATTTATAATCGGTGAAAAGGCCCATGAATATTTAAACTTTTAATGCAAAACTTTCATCCTTGACGTGGAATACTGTCACACAAATTCACAGTAGTTTCTGAAATTATGATTGAAATCACATGGGATTATCATATCAAATATTTCAACGAAGATAGTACATTTTCAAAAACTAACGCCATTGAATGGAGGATTCGAGTCTCACACGCCTTTAGCAGTAAACATAAGACCAAGAGTGATGTCTATACACGGCAGGCAATACGGTTGTGTTGCGTACTTGGATAAATTTTGGACCTTGGGATAGACTCTTTCGCTTAAATTGCTACTACGTACTCTCTTGTTCTTGTTTAAAATATCAGTAAATTTTGGTGCCTATATGGCTATTACTAATCCTGAATTCCTGCAATTATCATGCTATTTTGCCTAAATAAGGGTTTGAGCTTAATTACGATATGATCTTGCTTGCTTGCTGCAATATCATCTTCTTTTTTTAATCAATGGGTATCCATGTGTAGACGACAGGAATTGGATTTTATCTTTCTTTAATATTGAGAATAAAGATAGTAGAAACACTAAAAAAAAAAATTCTCTTGAAAAATGAATCAGTGAGATAGAAAAGATGTTGGAGATGGGAAAGATAATAGATATTGATAATTTGTTCTTCAAAGGTAGTCAATATTTGTCAAAGACATTCTTGCCAAAGAAATTGGAGTCAAAGGATTGGAAATAGAGGAATCAAGTAACCAATTAGGATGTATTTGATTTTGACTTATTGTTTACTATGAGAGTTGTTAAATCTAGTTAGGATGTATTTGATTAGTATTATGGGGGCGGCATAATCTAAAGCTGAGGTTAAACTTATTTTTATATAACTGAGATTATTATCATTAAGTTGCAATGTTGTGATTTTTTACAAGTTTCCCAATTGTCATTATATATATGATTATGCTCTTTTAGTGGCTTCTCGGTCTGTATATTGGATTCAAAATAAAGGCACTCTTTTGCATTACATAAGTGAACGAAATAGCAACAAATGCTTCACTTGTAAGCTAAAAATACACGTATTTTTTACAAAAATTTCAATATGTGATTTAAATTAAACTCAATTAATTAATTAAAGGACATTGCAACCCTTTTGAGATTTTTGTTGCCCTCATCCTGCGCTTATTTCACAATTCATTGACCCTCTATTATTGCCAAATTAACTGTATAAAGAATTTAGAATTTTCCCATTTAATATGTGTACGTACGCACGTATTCTAACCATTATTTAATATCAAAGAACAAACAAAAAAGTCCACAAAATAATTTAAAATAATTAATTACTATTTACAAAGTAATTTATGAAATCCGTAAAATATTTAAATATTCACCAAAGAAATAATAATTAAAACATAATTACTAATTAAAGTAATTTTTTAAAAAAGTCTAAGGTGTTACTTAATTACACATATTAAACTAAAGAAGTTGGCCAAAAAACAAAAGTAAAGAAACTAATTTTATATATTTTTAGAAAAAAAAAGGAAAAAAGCCTCTCCCGACGACATTTCGGTAAATAAATATCTCTGCCGACGAAATTTCTAAATTTCTTTAAAAATAGTATAGCCGAACGGCTATACTTTTTGACACCGACGCAGTGCACTTGGCGTGTCCATTTTAGTATAGCTGCACGGCTATACTCAGTTTTTCCAATTGGTTTTTAAAATAGTATAGCCGTATATTTGTACTCTGTTTCGAAATTTTAAAATGGTATAGCCGAACGGCTATACTCAGTTTTTAAGTGTTTTTAAAAATAGTATAGCCGAGCGGCTATACTCCTTTTTCGAAATTTTTAAAAGAAATAGGCTAGACTCAGTTTTTGCTAATTGTTTTTTAAAAAATAGTATAGCCGCCGGCTATACTCATTTTTCGATTCTTTTTAAAAATAGTATAGCCGCACGGCCGTACTATTTTAATTCAAGAAATTTCGCAGGCATAGACCTCTGCCGATGAACTGCCGTCTGGAGAGGTTTTTAATTTTAAAAATGTAAAATTAGTTTCTTTACTTTTATTTTTTGGCCTACTTCTTTAATTTAATGTATGTAATTATATTTTAATATTTATTTAATATATAAAAATTGAAGAAAAAGTGCACAAAATAATTAATTTCTATTTATTAAGTGTTTTGTGAAATCGTTTGGGTGCTTTAATTAAAATTCTCCATAACCTAAGAGCCCTATTCATTATTATTAGGCCATTACTCGAGTATCTACTGTTCGTTTTTTATTTTTTACTTTTCTAGAGTTATTACCCATATAAAGATTTTGGCACTTTCACGTTTAATAATATATTATACACGTACGCATGTATTTCTTATGTTTAATACACGTATTTTTACAAAAATTCAATATGTGATTTAAATTAAACCCAATTAATTAATTAAAGAACACTGCAACACTTTTGAGATTTTTGTTGCCCTCATCTTGCACTATTTCACTCTCCATTGACCCTCCATTATTGCCAAATTACCAGTATAAAGAATTTAGAATTTTTCCATTTAATATGTGTACGTATGCACGTATTTTAACTATTATTTAATATCAAAGAACAAACAAAAAAAAAAGTCCACAAAATAATTTAAAATAATTAATTACTGTTTACTAAGTAATTTACGAAATTAGTAAAATATTTAAATATTCACCAAAGAAATAATAATTAAAACATAATTGCTAATTAAAGTAATTAAAAAAAAGTCTAAGGTGATACTTAATTACACATATTAAACTAAAGAAGTTGACCAAAAAAAAGTAAATAAACTTTTTCTTTTTCTTTTTTAAAGGGGGAAAAAAATTTCGTCGGGAAAGATCTCTGCCGACGAAGTTTCTAAATATCTTTTCAAATAGTATAGCCGAACGGCTATACTTTTTGACACCTGGCGCACTGTGCTCGTCCATTTTCGTATAGCCGCACGGCTATACCCAATTTTGTTTTTTTAAAAATAGTATAGCCTTGCGGCTGTACTCCTGCTTTCACAATTTTTTTTTTTAAAAATAGTATAGCCGCACGGCTATACTCAGTTTTTTTCCTAATTGTTTTTAAAAATAGTATAGCCGGTCGGCTATACTCCTTTTTTCTAAAATTTTTAAAAAGAAATAGGCTAGATTCAGTTTTTTGCTAATTGTTTTTTAAAAATAGTATAGCCGCCCGGCTATACTCGTTTTCCGAATTCTTTTTTAAAAATAGTATAGCCGCACGGCTGTACTATTTTTATTCAAGAAATTTCGCCGGAATAGACCTCTGCCGACGAACTGTCGTCGGGAGAGGTTTTTCAGTTTTATTTTTAATTTTAAAAATATAAAATTATTTTCTTTACTTTTATTTTTTGGCCTACTTCTTTAATTTAATGTATGTAATTATATTTTAATATTTATTTAATATATAAAAGTTGAAGAAAAAGTGCACAAAATAATTAATTTCTATTTATTAAGTGTTTTGTGAAATCATTTGGGTGTCTTAATTAAAATTCTCCATAGCTCAAGAGCCCCATCCATTACTATTAGGTCATTACTCGAGTATCTGCTGTCCATTTTTATTTTTATTTTTCCAGAGTTATTACCGGTAAGATTTTGGCACTTTCACGTTTAATAATGTATTATACACGTACGTATGTATTTCTCGTGTTTAATACATGTATTTTTTACAAAAATTTCAGTATGTGATTTAAATTAAACCCAATTAATTAATTAAAGGACACTGCAACCCATTTGAGATTTTTGTTGCCCTCATCCTGCGCTATTTCACTCTTCATTGACCCTCCATTATTACCAAATTACCCATTTAAAGAATTTAGAATTTTCTCATTTAATATGTACGCACGTATTTTAACTATTATTTAATATCAAAGAACCAAAAAAAAAGTCCACAAAATAATTTAAAATAATTAATTACTGTTTACTAAGTAATTTACGAAATCAATAAAATATTTAAATATTCACCAAATAAAAATTAATTGGAATCTTTTTTTTTAATCAATGGGTATCCATGTGTAGCATTTTAATGTACTAAATTAATCAGTTCATGAGTTGGAATGCTGGTGTGGGAGGAGACATTGCATAAACATTGCCTAGGGAACTTAAAGATCCAATCGAAATCATGTTACCTCGCTCACCGATGATTGAAGCGGATGAGATTCCATGTCCCCCTCTTCAATCAACACTATATATTAAGCGCTCTGTATTGTACATCAACCACAACTTTCTAAGTCTTCTGTTCTATCTTCTCACAACACACGAAGAAATGGCTTTCCACACCCGCTCTAACAGCTTCCCTTCAAGGCCACACCCCATCGTTCAAGAAGTTGAAGAACATTTGTGTCGACTGAGGTCTTCTGAGGCCGCCTCCACATCTTCATCATCAATATGCCACAAACTAAGTGGCCTCCAAGACTTGAATGATTGTGTTGATAAGTTGCTTCAGTTGCCTCTCACACAAGAAGCCTTGGCCAAAGAGCAGAATGAGAAATGGACTACTGAGCTATTATTAGATGGCTCTCTCAGGCTCTTGGATGTTTGCAGCAGCGCCAAGGATGCTATCTTGCAAACCAAGGAATGCGTACAGGATCTTCAATCGAACAGACGAAGAACACGAGGAGGTGAATCTGGAGCACTCACCAGTGAGGTTAGGAAATACTTAACCTCCAGGAAGATGGTGAAAAAGACAATCCAAAAGACTATGGAGAATCTCAAGGGAATCGAAAACAGATCCACCTTTTCTTCCCCAAACCAGGACAACGAGTCTATAGCCACTGTTAACAAGTTGAGAGAAGTTGAAGCAGTCACTCTTGCAGTGTTTGAGTCACTGCTGTCCTTCATCTCTGGACCAAAATCACAGCCAAGCAGCTGGTCATTGGTCTCAAGATGATGCACTCGAAAAAAATTGCTTGTGAGGAAGAAACAGAAGCCAATGAATTTGCACAAGTACTTGTGGATGCTGCATTGAACTCACTCATTGGACACAAGACAAGCAAAACTCAAAACAAAAGTGTCGAAAATGCGCTGAACCAGCTCGAGAAGCTGGAGTCATGCCTTCAAGACCAAGAAGAAGGAGTTGAGTGCCATTTAGGCAATTGATCAAAACAAGAGTCTCCCTCCTCAACAACCTTAACTACTAGAGAGATATTAGCTTTTTCGATTTTGTACATGAAAACATACATGTGTATACTACAAATACATCCTTTATTGGAAAGTTGATAAACTTCTAATATCAGTTCAATCTTGTGAGATTTCAGGGTTGCACTAATTAAACCCAATTTAATTTGCTAATCTAACAATAATGAAAAAATTTCTCTGCTTTTCAAGATTGAATTCTAAGTTTAAGTCACGTTCATCATAAAAGTAGTAACAGAAATAAATATTACGTTAGTAATCATCAAGATGTAATATCAGAGTTCAGAGCTGTCAAGATTCTTGTTGTGTCGAGAAAAATTATCACATTCACATTCACTCACCAAAGTTGAGTGGCATTTACATTAAAATATGAAAAGAGATTATATACGTGTTAAGCAATGGAAACAGTGCTGGCTAGTTTTCTGTTGCAGGGACAACCGAATCAATTACCAATCTCATGCTGCTCCTCCACATCATGGAAAACGCATACTAAACTCATCTTTGTTGTTTTTGTCTGCCTCTTGCACAACAATCAACCTTGGGATTTTGAAGATTTCAACAAGCAAACCATCTCCCAAAAAAAATATGGTGAACCTCCATGAAAAGGACCAAACCAAGTTTCAAATGGGCTGAAACACTATTGACTGTTCATCTGATAAAGAAAGCCCAAATCCACTCAAAACCCAAGTGAGATTCTGTGATTTTGTTAGAGAATATAGGAATACTATGGAATGATTCCCAGGTATATGCCAAATCATGTGCTTAACAATTCCCATGTCACTCATTATGATATTGGGATAGGGAGATGGGGCTTTTCCAACCTTGAAGCCTATTTTATACTTTTTTTAAAGTCATTGTTTGTACGTAGAGGACTTAAATGAAGAGTTTATTTAAGACGTGGACTAGGCGTGATTAAGAGTTGTTTATATAACCAAAAGGTTTTTTTATTAATTGTTACAATGGAATGGAAGGAAAAGGAACTTTTAAAATCCTAGACACAATCTTAACTTATTTATCCGCCTTTATCACTTGACCTAATCGCATTTTATTTGTCCGCTCCATATATGTTGATGTCAAATACCCTACATATAAGGTTTATTTGACCATGTTATAACTAAAATTAAAATGTTGGTTTCAATCAATGTTTTCCAAAAGGAGATTTTGTCTATTTCAAGTTTCAACCAAACATTTTAGAAAACATGAAGCATTTTTTTGTTATTTGTGGAAGCATTTCTGTCACAAGCATAACTGCCATCCCTCTCCCACCATTACTGTCACAAGCAATTCAAGTTGGTTTTCACATGTTTTGCTGGCCCATACCCTGCCATCCTCTCCCACCATTTCAGGCATAATAAAGTTTTTGGCTATACACACAACAATGTGGTGCTTTCTTTTGGCATTTGTTTCTCTTTTGTTGTTGTCCTCCATCCAAGGTGGCACAGCAGAGCAGTGTGGAAGGCAAGCAGGGGGTGCTCTGTGTCAAGGAGGGCAATGCTGCAGCAAGTATGGGTGGTGTGGCACTGCACCTGATTACTGCAGCACTGGTTGCCAAAGCCAATGTGGTGGCGGTGACATTGGTAGTCTCGTGTCGCGTGACACCTTTAATCAGATGCTTAAGCATAGGAATGATGGTGGTTGCCCAGCTAAGGGGTTTTATACCTATGATGCTTTCATTGCAGCTGCCAAGTCCTTCCCTAACTTTGCTAAAACTGGAGATGCTGCCACCCAGAAAATGTTGGAAAAATGGCTCACCTAAGGTTACAAGAAACGGATGGAGCGACCGGTCGCAGGTTTTGGGCGACCGGTCGCATGCAGGCAGGTTTCGAAGTGGCAGCTACGGTATAAAAGCGACCGGTCGCAAGTTCTGAGCGACCGGTCGCTTTCAGCGATGTCGGGCGAAGCCACGGTACAAAGCGACCGGTCGCAATTTCTGGCGACCGGTCGCATGCCTCATCTTTGTGCTGATTTATTCAGCACGTTTTCTGCTCTTTCTTCAAATGCAATTTGGTCCCCACCAATTCACATGCAACCCCAAAGTTGGGATAAGTCCAGGACAGTTGGTAAACCACTAGAAAAGTCCTAAACATTGATTAGGTAGACTAGTGGGTTGCTTTGAGCCTACATCATTATGTTTTCCTAAAATTAGGGATCCATGTTTTGAGGTAGGCTGGTTTGGTGCATGTGAGTGGCTTCTTTTCTCTATCTTTAAGTAGATGCAAAGGAGCTGGAGCTTGGTGTAAGTGTTGTATTCAGATTTGGGAAGCCAAGAGAGAGAGAGAGAGCATCTTGTATCAAGTGTGTGAGCTAAGGGGTGTGAGAGAAAAACAGATTGAGAGTTTGGTTTCTAAGGGGGTTTCCATTGAAACCAAATCTGTAACTCCTTCTTCAATATTGAAATTTCTCAAGGGGATCACCAAAGAGGACGTAGGCAAATTGCTGAACCTCTATAAACACTTGTGTTATTCGTTCTTGGTTATTTTCTGTGTGTGTGTGTGTGACAAGTTCATCCTTGTGCTTATCCAAAGTCCATCAACAACAAGGTCTTTAAGGGAGTGAGTTGGTTCTAATTCACAACAGAAAAGGGAAATTGCTGCTTTCTTAGCCCAAACTTCACATGAAACTTCAGGTCAGTAATTCAATTAGTTAAAAAGAAAATTTATTGCCAATTTACCATATTTCATCATTTCTTAACATCAGAATTGAAACATACACAAGGGATTGATTTGTCCCAATAATTACAGATTGCCCATTTTTCAAATTAGTCACCACCAGTGTCATTTTTTTGGTACAAATTGCTACCATTTTGATTTCATACAAACTATATGTAACACTCTATTTAACTAGCCTTTATGTTTTACAACCCAATCCATTTATTTTATTTGTCTCTACTAATTTAATTATTTGCATGATGATTATATATAAATGTCCAGGGGGGCTGGGCAAGTGCACCTGATGGACCATACTCTTGGGGAATTGCTATCTCAAGGAACAAAACCCTGGATCTTATTGTGCCTGGGATCCTAATTATCCATGTGCGGTAAGCAGTATTATGGCCGTGGTCCAATTCAACTTTCTTGGTAAGTACATCTAGTACATTGAACTCTTACCCTTAAGACACGTTTGCCCTTACATTCTCAATTTTAACGATTACATATCCTAATCTTTTTCATTTGTTACAATATGGTTCCGGCGTGAACTTCATCGTCAAAATTTTCATTAATTGCTTGTGTGGCAAGTCCGGGTCCCACTTATTCATTTCTTTCCAAATTAGTTGAACGGTATTTTGTTAAAAAATGGTTTGGTATTAATGCGTGTAATGTGTCCTTCATACGTGGAAAGACACTGATTGCCCGAAAATACTCATCAACTGACACGAAATAAGTGAATAGGTGAGACTCATGCCTGCCATATAAGTAATTAACCGAAATTTTGATGTTGAAGATAACGTCGGAACCATATTACAAAAATTTGAAAAGTTTAGAGTATGTAATCGTTAAAATTGAGAATGGAAGGGCAAACGTACTTTAAGAGTAAGAGTTTAAGGTATAAAATTGAAATTAACCCTAAATTCTTCATCGTCTAAGTTATTAGAAAATCTTAAGTGTAACCGGTTGTATACAATTATGCGTCCGTTTATCCAAAATAGGTATATGATTGTATATCTGCTGTAAAAATTATATTTTTCCTCTTTCCATAAAGGTCAAAAGTAAAATCCTTTATATTATAAATAATATATAAAACAAATTGAAAAGTCTTTAAAGGTAAAGTAAAACTAAATAAACAAATAATAGGTAAATACAAGTAAAATAAATTATAAATAAGAAGGTGAGTTTGGTATGGTGAAGCACGTCAAAGACGCTGTCATAAAGCCTTTGTAGCCTCCCTACGTGCAGTGCGGCGGTCTACAAGACTCCAAGATACGACCCTTGTACACAAACTCAAGATCCGCTATGAACACGTTCATAGACAGATATAGGTATCCAAGTATTGCCCAAAATAATAATATAAAGTAGAGAACATATATAAAAGTAGAAAAAGGAGAGAATCATATTGTAGTATGTGATATTGTGATGGTGTATTGTTGTTGTTTCAAATGTGAAGGAGGAGTGGCCTTTTATAGGCATCCAATAACATGTAACCTTCACCAACCAGAAAATTAAGGCATTTAATTAGAAATAAAACATGAATATTAAATATTTAAACCCTCACAATAAATAAAATAAAACAGCCAAAATAATTAATTAAATAAAACAGTTAAATTTTTAAAACCTTTTTAAAATTCCAACAACATCAGCGGTGATACAGAAAGATATTATCATGAATTATGTAGCTAGATAGAATAATTATGTGTATTTGGACTATAGGAACTACAACTATGGACAGTGTGGAAAAGCCATAGGGGCGGACCTGTTGAACAATCCAGACCTAGTTGCTTGCTACAGACCCAGTCATTTCATTCAAGACAGCACTCTGGTTCTGGATGACCCCTCAGTCACCCAAGCCCTCGTGCCATGATGTGATCACCAGGAGATGGAACCCGTCGGGACCTGACAAGTCAGCGTGTCGGGTTCCCGGTTACGAGGTCACTACAAATCTCATCAACGGTGGACTTGAATGTGGTAAGGGCTGGAATGCTAAGGTGGAGGATCGCATTGTGTTTTATAAGATGTACTGTGGCTTGCTTGGATTTGTCTATGGCAACAACCTTGACTGCTACAACCAGAAGCCGTTTGGGTCTGGTCTGCCTGAAAATTAATTGTAATTTGTACCCAACTCATTGTCATAAGGGCAATTACTATTCACATGGCATTAATTTTATTTATACGTATGAGATTAATAAATAAAAATTACTATGTATTTATAATTAAAAATTCTGAATTTTTGGAATTTTTCCCCTTTTTTCTTTGCTAATGTCGGCGCTCTCATACAACAACTTCTTGCCTTCGGGCAAGGCCGGTTTTGATGGAGCCCACCAGCTACCCGGGCTGGATTTGATTGGTGGAGTGTGTTTTTGCAGCCCAGTGGCCTTTTGCCCTGGCAATCCAAATCGCTTGAACTACTCTTAAGTAGTGTGTGTGTAAATCCCACTCCCTCATAGTTTAGATTATCACTGTATTCGAACTTAAAAACAAACTTCATGCATGTAATGGTAAATTTTTTTATTTGAAAATTTAATTTAACTTTAAAAAGTTATAGAAACCGGCCAAATTGGATTGAATTAGATTAATCAATTTGGAGTGATTAGATTTTGAATGCTTATAAAGATGGAAAATGTTATTTGGACACCCAGCTCAAAACATTTTTGTCAAAAATTTCCAATTTTGTACCTACAATTAAGAGGCTTCAAGAATATGTTGAGCTGAGGTTGGAAATGGTTTGCAATTTTTGGATTTTGATGATATTTCTTTGTTGGGCCAAAAACCAAAAATAAAACTGGTTATAAGTAACTGGACTTTAAGCCCATATTCAAAAGAGAAAAATCAGAAAAGCTGAAAGTGAAACAAAATAAAAACTATCCATTGCTAAATTTTGAAGCCCATTTATCCATCACACCTCTCCTACCTACCCATTAGGTCCATTACAGAAAACGTATATATAGATAAGATAGTCATTGCTCTCTCTCAAGAGGAAAAAACCCAAGAATGAAAGAAAAATAAATAAAAATAAAGAAGCTACAAGCTGTTCCTTAACTAGAACATCGAACACTTGGAAAATTGGCAGTAGTTATAAGCATCTCTCAGTGAGGGATGAGATAATGCCCTAAGCTTTTATCTACAGGACCAAACTTTATTTTACCCGACACATCAAACTAATTAATTAGAAATTAGAAATTAGAAGTTGAGAAGGTTGGGCAAAGGGGTCAGATTTTGAAGCCAAGGGCTATTCATTTGGGTCCAAAATGTGTCTTGGGTCCAGTCCATGCTCAATCTGGGCACTTGGAGCTCTGGCAACCTGTATGTAGGAGGAGGAGACCCTTTAATCTCCATTGCCTTCTCTTCCTTTTGCTCTTGTGCTTCTGTTAGTGATGCATCTTCCATTTCTTGCTTCAATACCACATAGTTTTTGGGCATTTGTAGAGTCAGAACTTCCTGTGGTTGGCTGCAAAATGAGATGGTCTCCATTGATGTTGGAGGAGATGATGTGTTTGGGGAAGCATGAAAGTTCTTTATCTCTTCCTCCATTGCTGCCCTTTGCTCTAGGACTTTCAAGGAAGTTGCCTTCCTGTATATCTTGCATAGTACTATGTCCTGCATTTACAAATTAAAGAAAAATCCATTAGATCACTGTCCAATTAAATGAGAACTGACCTATATATCAAACTACCTAATCGAAGATTACTCATCAAATTGCAGGTGGCACCCATCTATTAAGCTATGTCATTTTAGAAGTTTAATTAGCAAATGAGACCCGAATATGGCAAAATTTATTGTGTGAGTCTAACACACTGCATCGGATTCTCACACGTATTTTATGAGACTTGTCATAAAACAATGAGGTGTCACCCGTCAATTATCTACCAAGCAAATACAAACTAAGTGTGCACTCAATGACAAGGAAATAAACCCATATGACCAAATTTAAGAATTTTCATGGAAACTTCCCAAGATATAGTTAAGTGTATGGAGATAGATGCTTAAGACTCTTCTTTTCTTTGAGACTACTTGATAATGCTTAGACTTAATTACAAGACTTTGCTTCTTCCCCTATAGTTTTTGAAACTTTGCAAAAGAGAATTAACTTTTAAAGGCCAGCATGTATTAGGTTTGAGTACTGACACCGATCGAATCGACACATTACCATAAATTTTTGCCAACCATTACCTTGAGATAGTGGCAATTGTCAGGCAAACGATACTCGTTCATGACCCAATCAGTCTTGGTTCCTCTTGGGGCTCTGCCTTTGTAAAAGACAAGAGTCTTTCTCAGGCCAATGATCCTCTTTGGATCTGAAAGGCTCACAATCTTACGGTCAGAGCCAGTGGCTTTCCAGAACCCAGTTTCTGTGGTTCTGTTAGGCCTTCCTCCACTGCCATGCTTCCTGTCCCTTGGCACAAAGAAGTACCACTCTCTTTCTCCAATCTTTGACAACCCTACAAGTAATTAATCAAACACCCATTAATTAACAACACCATTATAATTAATTAAGCTAATAAAACCATGCATATAACTAAGTAATGAAAGTTTACCAGGCAAGTCCCAAGGGTCATGGTGGTAGATATTGAGAAAACCAATTATGTCAAAACGCTGCCTCTTTCCAAAAACCACGCTCTTGAGGTAGAACTCAAGAAGTTCTTCTTCTGTGGGGTGGAATCTAAATCCTGGAAGTTCAAATTCTGGGGTCATTTGTTCTTGATCCTTGGTGTTGGCTGCCATTGAAAATGTTGGTGACTATAAATAGTGTAGCTTCTGCTTCTGCTTCTGCTTTCTGCTTTCTGCTTAGCTCTCTATTGATTTAGAGAGTTGATTTGGCTCTCTATTAATGTTGGTTGGTTGCACTTGAGACATATACACTCTCCACAGATTGTATTTATAAGGGGCAGGATTGTAGTGCATAACCATATAGCTTCTTCATGATATTTTATATGTTGGTTTGATGGAGAAGCTAGCTGTGGGACCCATTGGACTAAGTCTTGCAATCACCAGTCTACAGAAAATTGGAATTATGTGGGACTTGGGGCCCCCACAAACATGGTGGAACCCACGCGGTTTTTGTAAAAGTCATGAGTCACAGATGGTGACATGGATTCTTTTAAGTCTTTGCAATTTTGCTTGACTTCCATTTTCTTAGGATTTTGGACTTTTACTTGGAAATTCCAGGCAGAAGGGGGCAATTTTCCAAGTAAATTTTCTACCACAAAATATTGAATTTTTTTGGGAAGCAAAGTATGAAAAATGAAAGATGCAGAGCTTCAAAGTTCAAAGGCGGTCAGCTAGTCCATGGTCCATTCAATCTTTTTAGTATGAGTTTGAGCAAGTCTAATTTTTGCTCGAGTCTCCTCTTGTTGCTTAGAATCAAATACTATCTCACCAACACCAGTGCCTTCTAGTTAATTTGCATATCTTCAACCACACTTGTTGAGCTTCCTCCTCCTTTCCTTTCACATGCACAGAGTAAAATGAGGTGCTTTGCATGCAGAATTTGGAACAGAGAGAACTTTGGACGCATAGTTTATAAATAGTATATGCTTCTTTCATATAATAGAAATAAAAATGCTTACAATATTGAAACCACTTTAACTTCAATAACTTATTAACAACATAACAAAAAATATGCATACAGATGAAAAAAAAAACCAGAGAAGTACCTCAATCATCCTTAGATAACTACTAATTTCAAAAGCTTAAACTGTCAAGAAATCAGCTAACAATTTATATCAAGCTTACATCCTCTTACGTGCATACCCATTTTGCATGCAGAGAGACATATCAATCGAAGAAGATAGACAGAAATATAAGTTCCACTTCCAACCATAACAAAAACTTAAGACATATCAATCGAAATTGGGCTAAAACTTAAGTTGTTAGAGAAAGGGTAGAACCACTTCCAACCATAACAATTGTCAAATTTCAAAAAAAAAAGTTAAAGGAATTCAATAAGTGTCAAAACTCTATTGGTTTTGATGAGGAGCTCCGTACCACTAAGGTAGTTTTGACACTTGTCAAATTTCTTTGTTTTTCTTTTTTCTTTCTTCTTTTTTGTTGATATTTTTTGTCAATTTTGCTGGAATTTGACAACTGTCAAAATCCCATTGGTTTTAAGTAGGAGCTCCTTCTCAATTTTAAGGAGTCAAACCATGCTAATAAAATTGATGCAATAATATTAATAGTTTTTTATTTTTGCTAGACAAGAATATTCAATTCTTCCAACTCTCTAAGATAATTTATATCAGAAAAATCTGAGATATATTCCTAACTTAAATCATATTAAAATCAAAAGGTATATTTCAAGGGAGCGCAAGCATAACAGGAGCAGTTGTGATTATTCCTGGAAATTCGGCAAAACACATGAAAATTTCAATTTAACTCGGATTAAAAACGGAACAAAGTTGGTTCCTTAAAATTGAGGAGTAGCTCATCCTTTCAAACAAATGGAATTTTGACACTCGTCTCAAATTCCTTTAACTTCTTTTCTTTTGAATTCCTTAAATCAAAGTCCGTTTGTTCTAAGGAGCTTCTCCTTAGTTTTTGTTTTTGGTAAGAACCCCCAACAAACAAATAAACTAAGCAACACTAATCATACGAGGTTTAGACAACCCCATCAGGTCATCCACCAACACAGAGCCATGCCAAACAAGAGCCTCATCAAGTAGACACAAACCCAGATCCAAATTATGGCTCCAAGTAGCCAAGTTATTTACAACAATATTCTTTTCTTTAGTTTCAAGTAGCCAAGTCATGCTCCAATTTTAAATTGTTTGAGAGGGGAGGTACATGAGGTAGGTTGACTTGACATGACAGGGTTTTAGATGTTAATCATTAGAAACAAGTTTTTTTTCCTTATTGTGGCCAAATCAGTGTTAATTAATTAACCACATAGCCCATTATTTAGGCAATTTGCGCGTATTGGTCAATTATAATTGGTGACCTTCAATCTTCATCCCAAAAAGTCTAAGATAACAATGTGGCCATTGACAGAGACTGACCACAAACAAATACGAGTTTCCAAAGTGTGTTAATTCAAAGCAACTCCGCGTTGTTTACTGCCTTCTTTTCCATACCATATTATTAACTCATAATTAAACAAAGCTTTTTTAAGAATAAAACTTGTACTTTTGTTCTTCTTTTCTTTGGTGGGTTCGTTTTATTGAATTTTGACTTGGAAGTCTTCTCTAAAGACTTCAAGTCTTCTCGTTTTATAAGTAAACGATAAGCCTCACCAACATCTATCTCCTTTCTAACTTCTTCTTGTACTGCCCCTAGGCTCCTCCTGACACCTTTTTTTTTTCTTTTACCTCAAAGTATTAAAAAAAACAAAAATAAAGTTACAAATTTAATTACCATTTATTTGCCGTAGCTTTCTCTGTTATTTCCTGGAAACTTTCTTGAATCTTTGGAGCAGTACTTTAAGCTTTCTAATGTATTTGAAATTCAATCCAATGATGTTTCATATCAAATAATAGAACCAAAATTTACACTGCATCATATGTCGAGAGAAACTCTCATGTAATAGAGATATCACTCTTTCTATTTAGCCAATAACACAACGACAAGTATGATAACTTTTTCCACATGTCATTGTGTTATTGGACAAAATTTATACTGCATCGTATATCACAAGCGAAAAGTTATTCCTATATTATTGATGTGTACTATTCACGATCAATCTTTCCCGCATAATGATCGCGCGTGTATACAGTATTCATGATGCAAATGTATTGACTTCTTCATTCATGGAACTTTGGGATAAGAAGCACTGGCTTTTTCTTGGAACTTGAACGATTATTTATGAATTTTTTTGTTATGAAGGTGTGTTACTAATCAGGAATTGGAATTCTCATCAGGAATGGAATTCCACCTATAGAGGATTCATGCGTTTACTTCACATCACGGAATTAAAAAGTAAGTGGGGCCCACATAAAATTAGGAATTGAATTCCTGATTTTGGGGAATTCAATTCTTAGGTGGGATATGGTATTCTAATTCATGGAGAACTAACACATTAGGAATTCATCTTTTTACCCATTATATCCTCATACGCTTTGAAAATTCCAAATTTGCCATCTACTTTAACCCAACAACGAGGACATTTTAGTAATTAGTATCATTCCTATCCCAATTTCATATGGTTTAGTAAACAATTTCAATAGGAATCCAAAATCTAATTCTCCTCAATCCATATTGTTTAGTAAACAATTTCAATATGAATTCGTAATCTAATTCTCCTCAATTGAATTCATCCTCAATTCAATTCATCATCAATTCAATTCCTCCTAATCCAATTCCTGATTAGTAAACACACCAGAAGTGTATTGGGATTTATTTTGGGGAGTTGCAAATCAGATTGTGAGTTTGATTCGAGTATTCAAATAAAGTGAGTGTTGAACTCTCTGTTTTTTACTTCTCTCTTTATCAAGAGTTTGGTTGTTTTGTTCTTCTAGTTCTCTACTTGTTAGGTCGGCACTGGAAATAAAGCTTCAGAGTTTCAGGTCTCTCCTAGCACTTGGAGATAGTGAACCCTATTTATCTTCCACCTAAATTCTGTTCTTACATAACTTTAGTGATTCGATCACCTTAAGCTGCATCAACTCATCACCTTAAACTTGTATTGGTTTGCTTCCACTATTGCCTATTATCATGTCAGCTTCAAAAGCACTGCAAAAAAGTTGCAGCCCCGCAGAGAAGTCAGTCCTGTGCATGGAATTACGAAGTCAAGCTTTAAAATGGGACGTTGATTGAAGTCCTTCCTTTACTCGGCATCAAAATCTAGACACTAGTAAAGCTATTGTCCCCGGCGCAATTGGGGTTTGGGACTAATTTGAACCATCATTACAATTTTCTTCTTGTTTACAGAATGGGATCCAACTGTTCTTTTCTTATTTGTTTTTGTTCCTTATGGTCGTAATATATTGTATTCTTTTCCAAGGTTTCATAATGAGAATCCGACTAGAAATTGGATCCAAAGTTCTAGAATGTTGTTATAGCCATATATGAAAGTCAAGGCCCATGCCATTAGAACAAGAGCACTAGTCGTTAATTTACATTGCTTGATCAAAGATTGATGCTTTTGTTCTAGCAAGTGCTATGTATTTCGCACCAATCCTTAGACTATTAGACTATTCATGAATCGTGATTGTAGAGAGAAGAGCATCATTTGTTTTTGAGATACCAACTTATTACACTAATTTTTGGACACCAAACTACTGTGACAGTGATTCATTTGTTTTTATTTTGGACCCCATTCTGAACCTTATTTGTTCACAGATCAGAAATTGTCCGATTCTATTTATTATTAGTAAAAGGGAATAATTGAAAGCTTGGGACTATTGCATGTGATCAATCAAAATTGAACCAAAAAAGAGATAGAACGAAGGCCAATTGCATTGACAAATTGTAATTAGCCCCCAGCGATTTGTGGAAATAATGTCACATTTATCAAAGATGTCTTCATCAATCTTGATCAATACGTAAATCTTTTGATATCTGAAAGCTGGTGTAGTAAGTTTGTGTCCCTAGTATAATTGTCCGGTTTTATTTATCACTAAGAGCATTTCTATCTATTTGTCATGATAAAGGCGAGAAGCAAGTAAGGGCGTTATGTAAATAGTATATGCCCCTAACAATTTATTTTTTTGTTTTTCCACCAATTGTCATGACAATCCAAGGGCAATTACTATTCACATGTGATTAATTTTATATATACATATGAGATTAATAAATAAAAAAATTGCTAGGTATTTATAATTCAGCATTTTTCCAAATATTTTCAATTTTTTTCTTCACTAATGTCATGTTGGCATCAATGCTAACGTCATGTTGGCATCAATGCCCTTAGGCAACAGCTTGGGATGTTCTTGCCTTCGAGCCTGCCAAGTCTTGGTCTTGGTGGAGCCCACCATCTGCCTAGGTTGGATTTGATTGGTGGAGTGCGATTTTGCTGACAAGCCGAATGGGTGGAACTGCTCTAATGAAAGAGAATAATGGAAAGCATATGACTATTTTCCAATCGCATGTGATGTATCAAAATTGAACCCCCAAAAAAAAAAAAAAGATAGAACAAAGGCCAATTGCATTCTCAAATCGTAACTAGATGTCAACAATTTGTGGAAATAATGCCATATTTATTAGAGATGTCATATAATCGTACCAGTATTAAGATTTCACAATTGTTGAAAAATGGTGTAGTGAGTAGTTAGTTATATAATGGTCCCCTCCCTTTCTGTTAGAGTCACCATGCACCCTACTCTTGCGGGTTGATGATCAATACTCTCTCTCCTCCAGACTGCCTTGAGCTGAGACAAAACTTTTGCAAGAGCATCACGCTGTTCTGTTCTGTGCATCATCATTTTCCTTTGGCAAGGGGCATCAGGAGGAGGACCAGACTGTGAGAGCAGAGCAGCTCTGCACACAGCATCATCCCCCATGCTTCAACCTTTTAGCATACTCGTTTTTGGAAACCATGCTCAAGCTTTATATATGCATTTGAACCATCACGCCCAGTGAAGTTTTCGGCAAAGAATCACAAGGAGAAATAAATAAATAAATAAATAAATAAGTGAAAATTCGTTTGAGCAATTTTATTAGCACTCAATAAAACAAAAAAACTATGAAACGGGAATGACATTTATTTTGTTATCGCCGATTAATAACGCTATAACACGCGTAATAATACTTCCACACGACATAAAGATTATCGTAGGGATAAAGAAACCCGCACACTCATTTGTTTACCCAAAACATTCTTTGTACTTTTTTTTTTGGTAAGGAAACATTCTTGATAATTTCAAAAATATTCTTTCATGTGATTTTCACCCTTAGGATTACCGCCAATGCCGTTGATAATATTGACACAGGCCTTTTTGGTAATTTAGCCCTTTTTTCCTTGACTTGACTTAATTTCATATGAGGGCAATATCGTAATTTAAATAAGCTCGCGTTCAAGTCTCCCACTCCACCTTCAACATTCTCTAGTCCATAAAGTTGTCTTCTTTGTCTCTGAATTCTCAATTCTATAGCGGTCTTGTTGTTCATGTCATCCATTAATGTTTTCTATTGATGTTGTTGATGATGTTTGTTTAAATTCAGAAATAATTCTACAAATTACTATATACAGATAAGATTGTATATAAGTTTTTAAAAGGCCAGGTCTGTTCTCAAAAGAAATTAATGGTAGATTCACTCAATCGACAGCCAAATAGCTATAACTTTTCATTTTTCATTACTGTGCATTTCTTAGATCCTTTCTATTCATTGTTTTTACCGCATGGTATGTTCTTATTGAGCTATTTTGTGAAAGTGCACTGTTGATATGGATCTTGAATTGGTAGTTTTTGGTGGAATCTTGGCTGTAATTAAGGATGACTGTGTGTTTAAATTCTGAAATTTTAGTTTGGATGAAAACTAGTATGCGGCTGCCTATAGTTTGGGGGTGAACAAACCCTTCTTTTTTTTCTTCAAATTGGACTTGGAAGCAGGAACTTATTTTACAGATACCATGGTTGAGCAAGTTGAGAAAGAAAATAGAAAGAACATTACTTTTAAAGGGCATGCATCGGATCCAGTTTTAAGTACTGCAATAGCATCACCTGATGTTCCGGACAATATATAAAGGTTGCTGCATCATCATGAAGGTGCAAAACATGCTCTGTTGTATTATTACATGTTTATGAACAATATATTTGTGTAAACATAGGATCACCCTCAACCTGAAAGATTTCTTGTTCCTACTTGCCTAAGTATATGATGAATTGGTGAATGAAGCGACACGACCGCTATACACAGAACCATTTGCGAGGACTTCAGATATCTCGGACAGTGATAAGGGGACCCATAAACTGCTGAGCTTTCTCACTCGATGATGGCATTCATAATTTGAAGAAAGACTGAGGAGATCAAAGTTGATCATAGAAGCCAAACATATATCATTCTCCCAGTAAAAGTGCCGGACGTTTGTGACACTAATCAAAGGCATCAAAAGCTAATGTATCCAAATCCTGTTAAGAGCATTCAGGGGTTGGACTTGCCTACATATTTGAAGGCAGTTGAAAATTTTGCAGAAAGTAAATGGTTGCCTGTACGTGTGACCATTTTGCTTAGTTTCAGGTGGTGATGTCAAATTTCATCTATGTTTTGTAGATGAGTGTTTCATTGACAGGGTCGCATGGTGCATAATATGAAGGTTTTCTTGACAGACATGAAACTAGATTTTGCTAATGAAGAATCAGAAGAACAAAGAACTTCTGGCTTCACAATTATATATTGCAGCTGCTCCTATATAGAAATGAGAACTAAATTTAGAGGAGCTGAATATATGCGATGATGAGGGTGATTATTGCTGGGATTTTTGCTCTAAATATGTAAATAATAGTGTTTGGTTCTCACTATTTTATTGGCTACAAATAGAATTGGGAACTTTTCTGAAATTAAAAAAATGCATTTGATAATTGAAAACGAGGCTTCACTTATTGATGAGTGAGGAGTGATTACGACAAATGTATAAGGTTTTGTTTTTTTATTGTATGATATTTTATTGAGTCAATTGATAATAAACTAGGCGATTCTCTCTCCTGTCATGTTGTAGAGAGATTTTCCTTTCCAGTTTTATGCAGGGTTTTGCTTCTCCCCAGTTTTATGCTGGGTTTTATTTATCCTCAGTCTTTTTAGACTGGCTTTTAAAATCCTTTACATTGAGGAGGTAAAGTTACTAAATCTAGATGGATCTTTCATACTGGGTGTTGTGAGATCATGTGGGATGCTGGAGGTGTAATCAGTTGTTCTCATGGTCTCCCTGTAGCCCTGGTGCTGGAAAGAGTCTTCTTGATCCTTTATTTGTTAGCTCTAAGTGAGTTGAGCTTGAATTTGTAATAGTTATGTTACTCAGTCTTGTTGGATTTAATTTTTCTGATTTATTGTATGAAAGAACCTCCATATGAGGTGTATTCTTCTTGAACATCTCTTGTATTTACCTCTTTATTAATGAAATTCTACATGTTCTAAAAACAATGAAAAATGTTTAATAATAATAAAGCTCTTGTGAGATTTGCTGATTGCATCAGGCAGTCAACAAATCTAAAAGGTAACACATCACGTATATATTAGGACGTCACAATTCTTTATGACTCTAAAGTTGATTTAAAGATAAATATGATTTTTGGGTAAAGAAGATGAATTAATAAAATATGAACAAAATATCTTATTAACCTACTTTTTCATTTTGATTACATATGTTACCAGCTTTTGTTTTGTTTTATACCAACAACAAAGGGTAACATCTGAAAAAGTATAGAATAGAACGACCAAAGGATTGAAAAAGTAAAAAACAACAAATAAAAAAGCTGTGGGGTACTACAGTCTGGTGGTCGCTAATCAAAAGTTACCCAACCCAAACCAAACACAAGGTTGGCAAAAAGGGACCCACACCTCTCTAAACCCATGTGGGCCCCATCTAACTCCAGGTCCATAAATAATGCAAAATGTTTAAATCATCACAGGCTCACTCACCTCCACAGTACCTTAAAACTTGCAGAGAAAACAGAAGAAAAAATAGACATGGAAATTGTAACACCACCAGTAATGTCATGCATGCCCTAGAGAGCAATGAAAATTGAGAGAATAAAGCTGCTGCTGCTGCTATTTTTGGACCTTGGTTCTTGTTTTTCTTTCTATATAATCTTTGTACATAAAATCCAGAGATCACAAAATACAAGCTTAATGATAATGCAGACTTGAAAATAAAGATAGGCCCTTTCTTTTTGAGAAACTAATTTAAAACATACAAAAGAAAAGATTGGACCAGTCAGTGTTTTTTTCCTTTTTATCTCCTTGTCAATCAAACCTTGTCATACCATTATGGTATGGCTGGTCTTGTTTATGACCAAAATCAGTGAGCAAAAGCAAAAGGAGCCTAAACCACCTTTTTCCCTAACTTTCATCCTTTTTTCATTTGTCTACTCTTTACAAAGCTATCTCAGTCTGCAAAGTAGTTGCTGCATTGAACCCCACCTGTTGCTGCTGCTGCTGTTGTTGCTCAACCTCCCATCTTGCTTTGGCTATGGCTCCATCATGCACAGGCACGTACTCCTAAAACCCCAAAAAAACAAAAGAGCCATCATCATTTACAACCCAACAAATCCAAAAGGAAATGAAGCACTAAAATGGAAATTTGATCAAGACTCTTTCACTAATCAGTCGACAGTCTATTTTTCCATATTTGTGCTTCAAAATCATGGAAATCTGCACACAAAAGTGTTTGACAGAAATGAAAAGAATTTGAAGTCATGTTCATACAAGTTACAAACGAACACACACCTCAAGTTTTTGAACAAGTTCTTTAGCATTGGGGGCAGAGACTATGATGTGGCGCTGAGAAGGCTTGATAAAGCCATCATCCACGGCTTTGTCAATAAAAGTAAGGAGGTAGTTGTAGTAGCCATCAACATTGAGCAAACCCACCTGCAAAAATTGTAGCCATAAAATAAAGTTTCAAACTTCAAGGACAAGACTTTGATTGCTCATTACTGTTTTGCTGGTGGGTTTTTTATAAGGTCTTACAGGTTTGTCATGGATTCCAAGCTGTGCCCAAGTGATCACTTCTAGCAACTCCTCCAAAGTTCCATATCCACCTGATGAAACCAAAGCAAGATATTTTATCAATAAAAAACCCAATTGATTAACTTAATCAAATAAAAGACACAACTTTATCGGTAGAGAGAGAGAACCTGGTAGGGCTATGAAACAATCAGAATGGCGGGCCATTTCTGCCTTCCTTTGGTGCATGTCGGCTACTGGCCTTACCTCTCCAACTGTTTCACCTGTTATCTGTGAGGCTCAATACCACACATGCACACATTTTGAGAGGTGCCATATATACTTTGAAGGCAAAAAGGACTTAACTTTGAACCAGTGCAATAAAAAAGAAAAGAGATTTCCACAAACAAATCTCTTTGAAAGATTGACAGATTATGTACCTCTTTGCACATTAGAGTCCTTGGTATGATCCTGACCAATGTGAACCAAACACAATAAACAAACCAAAAATTGGTCACGGGTATGTGTAAAAAGAAATCAAGAACCTAAAATGATATGAGAAACCAGAGGAAAAGTGAAAGGCAGCTGATTGTACCCAAGAACATTCCCTCCACCATGATGAACAGCCTGAGAAACCAGACCCATGAGCCCAATGCTACCACCTCCATAGACAAGGTCCAGCCTTCTTGACACCTTGACATAACCCAAAAGCTCAGAACACAAAAAAACAGACCAAGCATAAATTAAAAGTTGAAAACTTTGGACTTTGGAGGACCAATGAAAAAGTACCAGCTCTTGGGCTAATTCAATGGCAGCATCTTTGTAGCAGTTCCTCTTTCCAGTACTGCTGCCACAAAACACACAGACTCTCTTGAATCTTGATCTCCCAACTTTCTCTTCCATGTCCAAAGCTTTTGAGATTTTCAATTTGGTTGGATTTTTTTGCCTTAGACTTTGGCCAAAGTGACTCATAAATATGGAGGAAGCAGAGTACCAAGTAAAGAAGGAACAACCACTATATATAGTAGAGCTATATACTCCACACAAATATGACTACATGACTAAAAGGGTAGGACCCCCAAAAGCAAAATTGCATTTTTAAAATTAAAATGAAATAAAATAAAATATCGAAAAAATGAAAAATGAGAAGGAAGGAAGGAAAGGAATACTGTGGTTTCTGTTCTGTCAAATGGATTTGTTTTTTTTTTGGACGAAAGTTCTGTCAAATGGATAGAGACGAAGTAAGACAAAAGGGCAAAGCAAAAAGACACTGTAGGAAGTCTGTGCACCATTCAGAGACCGTTCCTAATCAACGGTGACACGTGTCTGACATTCATGGGTGAGGCTTGCTGGTGTCTTAGCTGGTAACTTAAGCACCCATTTACAAAGAAAAAAAGAAAGATCTCATCTTTGCACACTACAAATAAAATATCCATAATATCCTCGATATTTCCACGATATTTCCGTATTTTCAACTATTGATATTTCCGATACCACTGATATTTTAGATATCCATGAACCAAAATATCGATAATATCGACGATATGAATGAAATATCGATAATATCACGATATTTCCATCGAAATTTCCGTATTTTTGACTACCGATATTTAGATATCATCGATATTTTATTCCTCGCACTACACTACCTTGTGTGGTGGCGTAGCCAGTCTCTTCTTCTTTCTTCTCTCTCTCTTTCTGTCTGCGTCATTTTTAATGCACGCAATCATAACTTGGTGCGTATTTACACGTGCAGAGCCCCTCTGCATCAAATCAAAGATTAACAACACTAAAGTATTGGTTTCTCGGCTTCTTGGCTTCTCGGCTTCTTGTCATGGCTCGACTTGAGTTTTATAGGAGGGGTTAGGCCAGTGAAGTAAAGAAATCATAGCTAATTAACAAATTCAGGATGTATTTAGTGAAGGAGTTTGGGTTTACTAATCTAACTTTTTAAGCATATCAATCCAAAAAACTTTTTAGGCATAAGTGGGATTGATAGTGGGAAAACACTGAGAATGAAAAGATAATTTTTGCCAAGATACCATTCACCTTTTTACTATGTACAAGTAAATTTAGTTATGATTCGTCCAAAAAAACCAAATATTGCATTTAAGGACTTGACATCTTTATTTTTGTTTGCAAATCTTCATTTTATGGGTTTTTTTTGGGTGAAACTAATACAATGGAAAAACCAACTTATATTACATTTGTACTTATTAAACATGAGAATGCGGTCCTATATAATATTAACTCATTCTTCATGATTTGCACCTAAAGTACAAATTATGTTTGATGGGATGAGAAATTGCCAATCCAATTTTGTTTGGATTGAGATTAGGTTGGGTGCACATTTAATTGCTATCAAATATCAACATCTGGCAATTTATTTTGTATTTTTCTTTTTTTCCCAATTACTCTTCTTTTATCTTAATTCTGCCTTTCTTTCTTCTATAAACAAAACAAAAGAATGAATGACTAGGTTACATTACATGTGTGGGCTCCATAAAGAAAATGTAGAGTTTTTATTCTCTTCAATCATTTATTGCTTCTTTTAATCATGTGACTTTTTTTAGTACAACCGATAAACTACATGGAGAGAGGTTTTCACACACATACACAACTAAGATACAATGAGAGTTTTTGAAATATCTTATTGGCAAATCAAGGCCATTTCCCAGTGGGATTGATGAGTAATTATAGTGCGGTAATAGATATTTATTGATACTATACCTTAAAAATAGAAAATCTTAACTATGTCGCTGTCGTTTTATAATATCATTACAATAATTTCTCCAAACATTATATAGTGTATGACTCATATGATTATTTTTAGGTTTATAATTGGGTGGTCCTTTTGCAGGGCCATGTTGGTTTCACTGGACAATAATGCTGGTTACTGGGTCGGCTGCAGTAGTATAATAGAGGATGAAATACCAATCACGTTTCAATAACATGTGACACTGCTCATTTACAGGGCATGCACACAACAAAACATCAATGTGCCAGTATATCTTATAGCAATTGCCATGTTTGGTAGCATGGATTACAAACAATGGATATCTTCGGCCAATAATACTACACTCGTTATTACTTTCTCACGTATTATAAAACTATTAATTAACTGAAAATAATAAAACAGTGTTGTTCCGTTGCAACCAAGTTTTCCTCATTACAATCAAATGACGAGACCACAGTGAAGGCTATAAAAATGCATACACCATCTGCTCGATATAATGTCGAGATGGGCCAAGGGCATGGTGCCATTTGCCAAAGCAGTGCGGCGCAATAATTTTATTTTCTGCAGCATCGCCCACTCCTCTCCTATGTCTATCAATCAAATGTGTACCTTCGCTTAGCTATAGCTCTGTTGAATTTATGCCTTCCTTTATTCTCCTTTCAGTTTTTAGTTGCTACCTATGGAGCTTGGAACTTGTTCTTCCTCTTGGCGTTTTGTAATCTTTTGGGGTAGCTGAGTTGTGAGCGAGGAATAAAATATCGATGATATCGGAAATATCGGTAGTCAAAAATACGGAAATTTCGATGGAAATATCGGGATATTATCGATATTTCGGTCCATGTCGTCAATATTATCGATATTTTGGTTCATGGATATCTAAAATATCGATGGTATCGTAAATATCGGTAGTCAAAAATACGGAAATTTCGTGGAAATATTGAGGATATTATGGATATTTTATTCCTTGGTTGTGAGAGTAGTTGATGTTGCTCGTCCTTGTTGATTTACAAGCATTTTGGTGTTTGTTAGTCATATGAATTTGAATTGGGATAAATGCTCCGAAAAGAAGTAAATTAATTAGAAATGATCACTACTATAAAAATAGAGTAAGAGATTTAAGTTCTGACGAACATTTAGAACTACACATATAGACATAATTTATCTCGTTAGTGATTCTAATTCAATCTCGTAACATATATAACATGTCAAACTTTCTGATAAAAGAAAACTAACTTTAAAAAATTTAGAAGAGTTAATTACATT
Organism: Prunus padus; assembly: GCA_024362665.1. Lineage (NCBI taxonomy): Eukaryota > Viridiplantae > Streptophyta > Magnoliopsida > Rosales > Rosaceae > Prunus > Prunus padus. The sequence continues at coordinate 28,966,912 of JANFAM010000019.1, read as the reverse complement.
TCTTTTATGCCTAATTATAAGCAAAGCATTCTTTATCACAAAACCAATGCACCGCAGATCAAATACTAAGGTAGTTGAGCGCATTATAGTGTTTGTTAGTCAATCAAAATTTCACATTTAGACATAATTTATCTATTTAGTGATTCTGATTCAGTCTCGATAACATATATAACATGTCAAACTTTCTAATAACAATAAACCACTTACTCAAACTTTCTTCATCATAAAACCAATGCACTCCAGATCAGATACAGAGGTAGTTGAGCTCATTTATGCCCCCATGATTACAAAATTGAAGGGGTTTTGTTATTTATACTTCATTTAAGAACTACTTACCATCCCTGTTTCTTTTTAAAGAAGATAAAGAAAGTGGAGATTAATTCCATCAGCTAGAGTTGTAGAAGAGGCATAGGCAAAACATAGGCTGGATGGGTTGTGGTTGTGGGATTAGATTGGAGAGCAAAAATCAGCAAACTTCTTTCAGCCGTTAAATTGTCCATAATGGCTGTGCTTTTCAAGAAGCACTTTATCCACCCTGGGAAGTGAGCTCTGTCCATACAATCAACCCTAATTACCGCCAAACCCTTTTCTCTCTACCTCTATATAGTTTACGTACCGTGTGTGATTAACTTGCAGGCAGGCAGCTGCTGCCTAAAATGCCTATTTCATTATAGTGCAGGTTATTGTGCAATGTGCCCAATTCAAATCCCATCAAATCACTGCCTGTCAAGGAATGTCTGATAATCTAATCCCTATGGGAAACTTCATTCCAACTCCTTCTGATTTGGCACACGTTAGATTAAAATAATTGGTTTATCAAAAATACAAATATAGTCGTTTATACACACAAGTAAGTGATTTCTAACCGTTTGATGTATTGTGAGCAAGGAATTAAATATCGAAGGTTTCGGAAATATCGTGGTTCAAAAACACAGAAATATTGGGAAAATATCGATATCAATAAAAATTGGATAAAAACCACGGAAATTGTTATAAATACATGAAATTTTTAATGAAACTTTATAAAAAGTTTATTTAGTTAGTCATCTATTATTTTGACACAAAAGATTGGAATGAAATACATTGCATAGTGGGTTTGAGTGATTTAAGTTGATTATATTGCGGTGACAAACTCTGTGACTTAGAAAATTTGGAGTAATTAATGAAAGAAAATTAAACACCCTCTAGTAATTTATTTATCATTTTTACTACAATATTTTACACTTTATAAATTGCATGGTAAGATACATGAGTAACCTTATTTCACGTTATTCATCGAACATGATACACATTCTTCACTGAACATGGTACACGTTCTTATACTTATTATTTATATAAAAATTGAAAAATAATTAAAGATGTAAACCAACTTGATTTGTCATGAAAATTAGGCACTTTACCATGCTAAAAATAATAGTGAAGATTGAAAATTAACTAATAACATAAATAAAGTTATCCAAGGAAGAATTAAATAGGAAATAAAGAAAATAATTATAGAGATTTAAGTAATTAAACAACAATTTGAAGGGGAATTTAGTAATATAAGTACTTATAATGAATAATAAAATAATCAATAACATTAAATGAATTAAATATGAAATAAATAAATTATATTAAGTAATTAAGTAATCGATCAAAAATATAAAACAATAAGTAATTATGTTAATTTTTATTTTGAGGAATAGCTCACACAACATATATAAATATGAGTTTTCATAGGTAATAATCACAAAGTGACCACTAGCAATAATATCGCGATAATATCAATATTATCACCATTTTCAATGAGAAAAATGTAGGAATATATCGCGGTAGATATTTCGGTGATATTTTCGAAAAAATACAAAAATGCTGTACCCTTGCGATAATATTCGATTTTTTACTCCTTGATTGTGAGTAAGTTTCATCTACTGATATACAAGACGGTCTGATCTTATAATAATTTAATGAATATTAAATAAGTTTCATCCGTTGATATAAAATAATAGGATTTTATAGCCGTTATTAAATGCATAACAATTAAATTTCATCCGTTGATAAAGACGATCTAATTTTATAGTTCGTCTCACATGTTTGTGACTTTAGACTAACCATGTTGGTACTTAATACACGTTATTTAATTTTATTAACTAATGGGTGGGCAATTTTTGAAACTGTTTGCACTATATACCCACAAAGCTAAAAGTGGCAAAAACAAAGAAAGAAACTACATCATCAAACTAGAAATGCTATACGCACACAAAAGACCATTAGTGAAGGTCACGAGATGCAAGTATCCATCCTCAATCCCGAAGGAGAAGGGACCTACACTTCCGGGAGCCCCTCACCCCTCCCCTCTATTATTAACAAAACTCCAAATAATAATAATAATAATAATAATAATAAATCCTATATGCACCAATATTCAAAGTTCAAAACTGAGTTTGATATTCAAAGTGAGTAGGGCCTTACAATGTTCTATTGTTCGATTGGAGTCTTATTCATGGACTTTGGTCCCCATGAAACAGTTGGAATTAACATTCAATTTCAACAATTTGCTGTTTGCCCCAGTCAAATTCCCTCTCTTTTTGGACATTAACCAATTATTCTCTGAATGTTTACGATATTCCTAGAAGATGGGCGCTTTAGTGAATGGGGCATAGCCTAGGGACGGGTCTGAATGATGGTGTGTGGAGTGGTCTCTACAGTTTACGTACCCAACTTTTCAAACTAGGAACATCAACTTGAAAAGATAGCTAGCTTTTGCACCAAAGTACATCCCATCCCAACCCTTTTATTTCCATGAACATTACAAATTTCCGATCTGAAAATGGAGCCATATGCGCATAACATATATGCTCAAATGATGCCATTAACACAACACAAAAAACTCGGAGCAAGAATTCTCGCATGAGAAATAATGATTATGAGAGTTCGGCGTATGTGCAAGAGACGTTTAAGAATTTGATTTGACTAGTTTATGAAAGTTGATGAAGGAGAAAATGACATGCAGAATTAGGAGGAGGAATTAGCATGCTGAGTAGGAGGGTCAATCTCTATCTGGACTAGACTGGTTCAAAGATGCCCATGTAAATATTGATTAATTTGGCTACCTAACCTCTGCTTAAACAAGAAGATAAATTAATAATATCAATCAATTGACCTTCCGTACCTAACTTTAACTTTAAGCACCTATCCATCCATTACACACAGTTTTTTCAATTTCATGTCTCTTGCAATTATAGCCATGTTTTTGTGCCATGTACGGTATTAGCGTTACATATATACTATATATAAAGTATATTCTTTATGTTTTGTTTTGTTCCTCATATAATAATAATATATAAAGTTGTCCAACTAGGTTTTATTTTTATTTTTAAAATAGGAATTTATTTATTTATTTTAACATTTGGAGGCCCAACTATAAAAGGCTACAAAAAGCTTTCCCAGAAAAAGGCCCAACTCTTAAGTACGACATGAAAGTTTTCTTGTTGCATTGCAAGCGATTCAAAACAAAACCCAATAAAATCCAAGCTCACCCATGGTGCTCTAGTGAGAGAAAGGAAAGTTACAACTAATGACCATGTCCCCTAATGAATGATTGGAATGAGACACGATTAGAAGCGGAGTTTAAAGTTGTCTAATTCTCCCTTTAGTATTTTTTGTTAATTTTTAAAATTAACATAAAACTTATCTCTCATGTGAACTACATGAGGAAAGAGCCACTCAATCTACCCAGCAAGAAAATGTATGAATTGTGACTATATAACCGAAAGTCTGATATATGTTTAACATTTTGTATCTTGCTTATGGTTTTCTTCTACTTTGATTTGGGATATTGGTGTAAACTAAATTTGATTATTTTAAATAGATTTTTGGTCATTGTGTTTGTACCTTAAATCTATTTTAGTTCCTCCATGAATGAGGAACTCCAGAAACAGCATGAGCATATGATTTATGCTGCTAACATTATATCTCATCTTCAAGAGATTTATGAAAAAGACACACGTAAAAGGCCTTTTAGCACTATTTGTGAGCTTTTGAAAACCAAGATGGTCAAGGAAGCTCCAGTTCACCAACATGGACTGAAGATGATTGGACTCATTGAGCAGCTGAAAAGTTTTGACAGTCCACTGGACCACAATTTGGCCACTAACATCTTCCCTACGTCCCTTTCTAATTCATTCTCCCAGTTTGTTATGAACTACAATATAGGGAAGATGAAGCACTCGCACAAAACTGTTGAACAAGTGTGTGACTGCTGAAAAGACCTTGAAGAAGGAAGGAGGGAATGAGACGGTTGTTGTTTTTGAGAAGAGATCAACTTCTTCTGCTAAGGCTAATAATAAAGGTAAAGGTAAATCAATGCCAACAACAAGAAGAATGGGAACCCTACTCTGAAACCCAATGGAGGTGTCAAGAATGAGCAGAAAGAAGGAAAATAGGCGAAGGGACAATGTTTCCATTGTGGGAAGGACGGACATTGAAAGAGGAATTGTTGGGCTTACTTGGCTAGCCTAAGGACAATAGAGCTGAAGGTACAGTTTAATTTGTTATTAAATTCTAAACAAATGTTTATACCTTACTTGAGTCTAACAAACAATGATCTATTGTAGGTCACGTTGCTGCACAAGTAGAGAACAAGTAGGAAGCTCATGGAGGATGAAGCGTGCTGGGATTTGGATCGTCAATCTTGTCTTTATTTTGTTCATGGAGGTCTTTTATGAACCTATGAACTTATTTAGTTTATTTGGTTTATTTTGGGATGTATAAAGTGCTTATTTGCTACCTTCATATTTTGAGGATAGCTTTATGGTTTGTATGACATAACCACTAGTTTACTTTATATATGACTATTCATATTATGGTAATATGATGTTTGATCTCTATATGCTTTATGAGTTGAATGTTGTAGGGGTCTTTTTGTTCCAGCAACCTGACGAATGTGCTTGGGCTGCTGCAAGAAAAACGAACAAAACCCCGATGCATGAGTTCAAGAACCAGACTCCCAAAAGAATTATGAAAGACTTTCTAAAGCCTTAACAAAATACTCTTGGGTTCTTTTCACCAACAACCAGAAGAACATAACAAATTTATTAGTGACTTAGCTTGAGGAGCTTGTGGCATGGGAGCTAAACCTTCACAAGTTTAGCAATTCGAGAGAGAGATCAAAGCATGAATTTCTTTCGAGAAGAAAAAGGTTTAGGGTGGAAAATGGAGAATTATGAGGATTTCTATCCCGAGAAAGAGAGAGAAAACGATGGAAATAAGAGATGAGGTGTCTAGAGTAAATTCCAGTTTGCTTGACAAAGCTTGGTCGTGCTCTGGAATGGTGTGTGTTCTTTGGGTAGAGGAGCTTTCTTTTATAGGCACTTGGGACCCTAATTCTATGGTCTTCCACCCCCATATTTTCCTTCGCTTCTTTCCATTCATTCATTTTGGTGAAACCTCCTCCATCGGAGTGCAGGCTCCTTTGAGTTCCAAGAATTTCTATATAGTTGGGCCTCCCCATGAGGGTGGGGTGCCGTTTGCTTTCTCCATTGGTTTTCAAACTAAAGCTTGCGGAGGAAAGGAGAGAAGAGAGGAAGTCATTTGTCTAGTGGGTATTCCTCATACACTGTGAATTCCCTTTGGTTTTTTCATAGTGGCTCCTAGTTGACCGTTTATGAAGCTTTGACAGGGGTGGAATACGATGCCATATTTTTAACAAGGATTCAGTGGGCTTTGTTCACGAGTATTGGATTATTGGCACTCTCTTTTCCAGGCCTTTGTGGTTTTCATCTAGGCTTTGGAAGTAGCCTATTTGCTTTGGTTGTTTTGGCTAATGTGGGATTGTCTAAGGGTCACAGTAGTCTATGGGATGTTCTCCTAAGGCATTGGATTCCCTTTTCCCTCTCTCATGCTAACCCATGTATTTGGGCCCGTGGAATGGGCTTGAGTTTTAGTGCCCCCAAGTGGCCTAAAACTTTCATTCCTTGGACCCTCAATGGGCCCTGTGAGTGCTTGTACCCATCCATACCACAACCTTCTCAAAGAAGCCCCGGGTGATTATGTGGCTTGGGCCCACTTAAGCCGTGTCTATTTGTTATGCTTGCGCTTGAGTTTTATTGTATTACAATAAGCCGTGATCGGGCCAAGTAGCATCGAGATAAGTTGGTGAGCATGAACTTATAAAGCCGATTGCATTTTTGGCCCTTTTGCGCATGCTTGCTTGGCGTGACATGTGGCCCATAGCTTATGTAAGTGCCCTACAATTTCTCTTATGTCTCGATCGTGCTTCTTTTGTGATTAATTATTTGTGCTGGGCCGAGAATAAACTTGGGCCTACCGCTTGGATTTTTGGGCCTCAACAAATGTATGAAAGCGTTCTTACGAATTGTTTAGAATATTAAGATAGGAAAAATCTAGTACAAGAATGATTTCTAAAAGGTTTAGATTTCACAATCAAGATAATATTCATAGGATAAGCAATATGTGATTCTTTAAAGGTTCCAATTCTTACTTATGAATTGCATCTAAAGATTGAGAAATCCAAACACTCTAAGTTTAGAACTAGAATAGAAATCATATAACTTGTATAAGATATATCTAAGTAACAAATGGAATTGTATCCATTATCTTGTCTATAGCATTCAACGATGATCACTCTCGGTTAGACTATACCTAGTCCGAAATCCAAGAGATTTAGGATTTCAAGAAAGCAAAGAAAAAGGGAAAATACGTAGAGAGCATCAACACTCTTTTAAATGTTATAAAGGGCTAATGCTTGAACAAGATATCTCTTAAAAGAGTTTAAAACATTTCAATGGATGCACTTTGTCAAAAAGGATAATAAAGTATAATCTTTTATAACAAGTCATTAAAATTCCTCCTCACGTTATAACCCCAAGGATAACAATATATTTGATAAGTCCAAGTGGTGACTGGGTGTGGGATTTTTGGTTTCTTGGTACTCTATTGGAATGGTTGTGGTTGGGGATTGAATATGGTAGGTCGGGACGGGACGGGATTTTTCAATGTTTATTTGGATCCTAAATCATAACATATCAATTTTAAATTAATTAATTAATATTTTAACATTTTTAAATATAAAAATTACACAAAGGATTAAGATTATTAACATTTGGCAACCAGTGACCAAATTGGTGAAATTGAAAACTTAGTGACTGAAGGTTAGGTTTTCAAGGTTAGCTTTGAAGGTTAGGTTTTCAAGGTCAATGCATCAATTGTCAAAAGTCCAGCATATTGTGAGTTTTCAATTCTCACAATTCATAACAAAGTTTTCAAGGTTAGGTTTTCAATTAGGAGTTCTCAATGCATCAATTCATAACAAAGTTTTCAAGCAACTGTGAGTTTTCAAGGTTAGCTTTGAAGGTTAGGTTTTCTTCTTCTTTTACAGTTTTATAAATGTCTAATTCATAACACCTTCCTGTATGCATTAGGATGCAAATTTTGGCCTAAATTGTTGGCTCAAGTTTATATAAAACGTAGTCTCATTTTTAAGTTTAAAATAACTAAAAAGTCATTTTATGGTTAATTTTTAAACACTTATTTTAATAAAAATTCCAAAAATTTCATATATTAGGTCATCAATGTTCAAAGAAATGGGGTGTTTGGCCCAGTAATTTTCAAAGAAGGCCCACTGTTAAGCATTAAAGTGGCCCAAATATAACTAACACGAAATTACAAGTTACAAATACATTACAAGAGTTGGAAAGGTAACAAAAATTGACAAATAAATCTATCAACACATAAAATACGCCTAGCCTCCTAACTCTAATGTTACAAACGAATTGATTTCATTTTAGTGTATGGTGAACTATATTATGTGTATTCAGAGAAGCAGGGACAAAACATCCAACTCTAAGCTCATTTCCAGCTCCCATCGTCACAAGTAGAGCAACCCTCTTTTGCAATGTCACTGATTTGAACTTTTGTGTCATATATCATCCCCGGCTTCCAGTTAGCAGGAAGCACATTCTGCGCCCAAATCGTCTTCCCATCGAACCCGGCCGTCACCAAGAACCGGAACTGTAAGGCCCCCGCCGGTACCCTACTCGTGTCCCAAATGGCCCCATGGTTTCGAGTCAGGAAACCCCAATTTGAAGAACCAACCTAAATTGCAAAAACAGACGCAAAATGTTAAATGGTTAGGCCAAACCAAATAGAGAGTAGAATATTTCAATGGTCAATGTGAATTTTTGGCTAACCTGAGCAACATCAATGGCTACTATTTCTGTCTGACCACCTTGATACAGAATTTTGATTGCTAAGTAATGTGGCTTTTGACTCGATTCTTCCACACGCAAGGCAAGATTTTGGTTCTTGTATTCACATAGTACCCTGTTACATACAAAATGAATTTTTTTATCAGAACAGAAATAGTATAGTTTTATTTTCTTTTTGGGTACATTTTTTGACCGTTACGAGCATTAATGTGATTGGGTTTTTTTTTGTCGGGAGGATCTAATTATTTAAATGTCGGTGCAACGAAAGCTTTATGAATTTCTGGGAAAAAAAACCAAATTAATATACTTTTAAATTCTAATTTTGGCGTGTGAGTTTTGAAATTTTTTTTTTAATGAAGTTTCTAATTAAAACTTTTGCACATGCTTATACCTCTTATATTCCACATCGACAACGCCGCGTCTCAAAATGTCATGGCCCAAACCCTTTCGAGCCATGGCCATGAAAGCTCTGCTGCTGAGAACAAAATCTGTCCGGTTACTGTGATTGAGATCAGTCAAAGTAATTTTGGTCCCTTCTTTTGTGCAAAGAGTTGTGTTCTTGCATCTTATCTGCAAACAAAATCAAATCAATACAATGTATTGCATACAAATTTCAGCCAACAAATTAAAGAAGAAAATAAAGTACCTGGAAGCATGCACCACAGCCAGCTCCATCTTTGTAAAGGGAAGGCACACCAGCTGCAAGGTGCCCTCCACTGAGTCCCAAGGCCAAGGAACCATACCCACAAGCCCCAGCTGCATAAAATCCAAAAAACAAAATTAACCCACTAATTTATTCACAAAATCATCAACTGGGTCTTGATCAAACAGAGAAATTAAATCGAGGGTAAAGAGATTAAGAAACTGATGATGATCTTACATGAAAGTGCAGAGGCTTTGGAGAAATAGGCTGCCTTGGATTGGTGCATACAGCTGTCACAAGCAGTGGCAGAGGAGATGATGAGAAAGAAGAAGTGGAAGCAAAGAAACAAAGCCATTTTGGAGTTTTGATTGTGCTGATCAGAATTGCAGAAAGTTATGGTGAAATGAAGGGGAAGCCGTGGGCAATATATAGAGTTCAAAAGATTGGACAAAAGGGAGTGTGGACTGTTGACTGTGGACTGTGGAGGACAGGTCAGCATGTGCTAAAAATGAAAATCTTTGGACTTATATTATATTATATTTTATATGGGTTTGGTTTTGTTTGCTGTAAGTGATTAGGTGGGATTTTGGGACATTGTGGGAAAGCTATAATAACAAGAAGGAAAGGGACAGGCAATTGCTGAAATGCAGGACAAAGAAAAGGGTGCATTTTTGCTCACCACTTTAACTATAGGTGTACCCTCATCACTATCCCCAATGGTTGACACGTGTCCATATGTATAACCATGATTCCATAAATATAAAGCAAAAGTTAACTATGGTTATATCTATGGACACGTGTCAAACATTGGAGATGGTGGTGAGGGTACACCTATGGTTAAGTGGTGAGCAAAAATGCTCCGCAAAGAAAAAGGAAGATGATGGGTTTTGTCTGTCACCGACTCTTCCTAGTTTTTTTTTGGGCTCTGTGTAACATGAGACTTGTGCTGCCTATGCGCACTTACGTGTCCATTCTGCAGGCTACATGTGGAACCTTATAGTTAGTGAGGGGACAAACTTATTGCACTTTGAGGTCAAGTCTCATAATTTTTAAGAATTGGGAAGAAGAGGATATATAGTGTAAACTACTAATTAAATTTAAATGTGTGTATGATATATAATTTTCTTACACTTGGTCAGCGAAGTCTAATTCAATGAGAATGATCTTGACAGGTAGATTAGTGGTTTTATATTTGAACCCTCATGATATTTTGAGAGTGTGTAAGAAAACTCTCTTCCTAATATCGCATATATATATATATATATATATAATTTCTTGCACTCGGATTTGCATAGCTTGTAACAAAGAAAAAAGAAAATTTTTATGGGTTCTGTAATGATATTTTGGGGTCTCTTTTTGGATGGGTTTAGAATACAAATGACTAAGATGAAACAAGAAGTTGATGCAATTAAGAAAAGCAAGCTTGGCATTTTCTACGATCTTAGAGATGCTGCCGTGTGTGCACGCATGGCCCTAAATTAAGAAACAAAAACGAAATTTTATCCATTTTTTATCTAAAAGAAAAAAAAAGGAGAAAAAGGAAAGAGGAGCAATAAGGAAATAGGGAAATATACGCGTGAGATGACAAGTTTGTTGAATACGATGATTGGTGCTTTATGAGTGAGTGGAAAGATAAGAACAAATTTAAGTCCACGCAACGCAACACCCACTTGTCAAGCAAGAAATGAATATATAACCAAACGCGTCACAGCTAAGGTTAAGTGAATTATATAATAGGGTAATGTTAGAACTACATATTTTTCTACCATATCACAGATCACATCTCTAATAGAGGTGGAGCACCAATATAATGCGCTTCACTTCTATTAAATATGGAGTATCTGATGTGGTAGAAAAATGTAATAAGCTCAAGATTTTCCTATATAATATACAGCAAGGGAATTAGTGGACCTGTCTTTTTTGTTGATCCATTGATTAAATGGTGATGATAACTGTGAATCACATTATGCATTGATGAATCTTAGATGTGGTACCAAGTTTTAGAAAAATTATTCTATGATATTATTACACAGTTACATCGGGGTGGCATATTATCATAATATGAGTGAATTAGTTACATTATGTGATAATGTTCGGGTTTAGTTTTAATTTCCGACCACTTAGAATACTAACTATGAATTAATCCTAGGACAAAAATAAATAAATAAATAAATAAAAAGGAACAGAAAAAGAAAAAGATGTGTTCTTTTCTTGAATTCCCTTCTCCGCGTAATGTTTTTTTTTGGTCTTTTAGTCAAATGCTTGACAGCATTGAAACCATCCTTTTCAAGAAACAGCTGCATTTTGCATCATCATTCATCACCTACAACAACTCTACAAAAATGGACTCTGACTGTCCACCACCATCAATTGAACGCTCTTGTGACTGTCCACCACCACCAACAATGGATTCTAATTTACCCCAAAAAAACAAAAGAAAATGATGCTTCTAGGGGAGGGGAGGATCTTTATTTGCCCCATGTGGAGTAAATCGCTGAAGGTCATCAAATGCAAATCAGATGGTTGCAAGAAATTGAACTAAATGAATATGCGATTTAGGTTCCAATTATATATAATTAGCTGGTTGTCCGTTAAACCTCTTGCCAAATCTCAAACAAATCCAAAAATAATGAAAATTAAGCCATGTTCTTCATGATGATGCAGCATTAACAACTTGGTGCACAACTTTGCTTTAATTACATGATCTGAAAAACCTTCTTGGTCCATGCAAATGTTCAAATTCTGCACGAGACATTCAACCATGATATTGGATGATTGGAAACAGAATTGGAATTTGAAAGTGGAGGGTTTATGCAGGAAACAAAAACATTTGGACCATTATCTTTTATGAACGGAAATAGGGAATTGAAGTCGAGAGACTTCTTAAGAGTTGTCGTTTGGATGTCGTGGTTGTTTTTGTTCATTGCTGATGAAATAAAAAGTACATAATTAAACGGGTGGCTTAGCTAAGTAAACAAAATGCGACTTAAATCTTTTTATTTCGAGAACACATGATTTAAATCCAAAAATAATGAAAATTAAGTCATGTGTTCTGTATGAAAATTAAGCAAATGTGTAACTTATAATTGGAACTGAATAGCTTGATCTAATGACTTCTTTCCTATTCAAGCTCTACAATATTTACTTCTTCCCCTTCCCCTACCAATTAGATGTATTGTTTCTCAACTCAATACAAGGATCATTGCCCTGTCCTCTGTGATCTTGCAAGTCAACATGAGAAACTCTTCATAGGTACAACCATGATCACTTTGCCTTTTCAGCGAGAACTGAGATGATCTCGGACCGAGCTTTTTCAAGTGCATTGGACAAATTCTCAGGCTTCCTCCCTCCTGCCTGAGCAAAGTTGGGTCTTCCGCCCCTCCACCGCCGCACAACTTAGCTATAGGTCCTATGAACTTCCCTGCTTGTATTCCCAACTGAACAACCCCTGGGGTGAACGCAGCAACCAAACTTACCTTGTCATGACCTGGACAAGAGCCCAGAATTACAGCTGCTGGATCTTCTAGTGTCTCTATCAGATATTCGGCTGCTTTTTTAGTGAATCAGCATCAGTATCTTCCATGGATTCAACTAGTACCCTGTGATATGATATTTTCCCAAAAAGAGCAACAACCAAATTTAATAAAAAAAAGATTCAGAAAAAAAAATTATGTGCAGTGTTAAGAGCAAGAACATATAAGCAAATAATACAAGGCACTATTACATGTTGGTGCAAAACCAAATAGGTTAAACTATAAGATGAGGATCGTGTAAAAACAGAACTCAGTTAATACTTTCTCAGAGTTATGAGATTTCTTTGGCTATAATGCAGACTTCAGTACATAAATCATGAGTTTCTATCGTTTATAGGTAGGTGATTCAGACAAGGACTAGTTAAACTCCCTGAGAAAGATGGTGCTTAGTTGATAAAGGTAGATAAAGTTACAATGCCCAAGTAAACATGTTGGCAGATATGTACCCAAATTTTTCTGAAGTTCCCACAGAAATCGCTTTGGTTGCCAATATTGATGCTTTGTAAACTGCTGCTTTTTCACGCAAGGTAGAAGCTTCATTTCTCGTTATCCGTAACTCCTCTAAGAGATTTTCTACTCTGTTTGTTACTTCTTCAGCTTTCACCTTCACAAAGGCAAACATTACACAATAAAAATCCTTGTTCCATTTATTCAAAGAGCACTTGAAATTGAAAAAGAAAAGGGAATGGGAAATGAAAAAGAGAGAACAAAAACAAAAACCTTTAACCACAAGCCACAGTGGAAACTAAATTAAATAAGTAGCAGATGTGAAAGAGTAAAAGAAAACATACTTTGAGGGTGGAACATAGCTGTTTCATATGATAATCTCTGGCATTGACATATTCGATAAAGGCATCACCCGCCACAGCTTCTATACGCCTGATACCAGATGCAATGCCCTGTTCTGAAATTATTTTGAAGCCACGTATTTCAGAAGTATTGCTCACATGGGTCCCACCACAAAGTTCCATGGATACGCCAGGAACCTCTACAACCCGTACCTGCAGCAGGTCATAATTAAGTGAAAAACTTCTCAACCAATTTAATGTTAGAGTGTGTTAAAGCAAACAATTTGCTTTTGGGATCAATAGAAGGTTTGAAGCAGATTTAGCATTTGAGATAAAGTAGTAACGTATAGAAGTTACAACAATGGTCATAATCCAAAGACATTCATACCTCTTCACCATATTTTTCTCCAAACATTGCTATAGCCCCTGCTCCTTTGGCATCAGCAAGAGGCATCACCTTAGTTTGAAGCGGTGTTGCATCCCCAACCCATTTATTAACTAGCATTTCAATTTCTGCAAGCTCATTGTCAATAAGTGGTCGATGGAAGTTAAAATCGAATCTTAGACGCTCAAAAGCCACCAACGAACCAGCTTGTGATGTTTCCTGACCTACAACTTTCTTAAGTGCAGATTGCAGCAAATGAGTAGCAGTATGATGAACCTGCAGAGTTTGATAGAATACATTCTAATTGATTAGTGAATACCAAGTAAAAGATACATATATTTTGACTTTTCTAGTTGCAATTAATTCAGCTTGTGAGCATGAATAAACAGATATCAGAATCTATAGATAGCTTCTATATGTTTGTACCTTAGCCCGCTGCCTTAGTTTTGCATCCACTGCTGCTTCCACTTCTCTGCCAACTTCTAGAATTCCCTCTCTGATTGTACCCTTATGAACAAATATGTTACCCATAGATTTTTGGACGTCTATTATCTCCATAACAGCCTTATGTTGGTTTTCACCTTGTGGGACATATAAAAACCATGATCTCCAATTTGACCACCTGATTCGGCATAAAATGGAGTCCTGTTCAGCAATACTTCTACTTCATTACCTTCAGAAACCTGTAGGACAGGGTTCCCATTTACAATAAGACTTTCCACAACAGCTGTTGCTGAAAGGGTTTCATATCCAAGAAATTTGGTGTCTGGAACATCTTTTGTGAGATCTGCACTATTTCCCATGGCAAGTTTAACAGCACTGTGCGCAGCCTGGGATTGACGCCTTTGGTTTTCCATTTCAATATCAAAAACAGTCATATCTATACTTACACCACGCTCTTCAGCCACCTCTGCTGTTATTTCGACAGGAAACCCATACGTATCATACAAAAGAAATGCATCTTTTCCTGACAAGCAGGGTACAGTCCCACTTGCTTTTGCACTTAATAATGCCTCAACTAGCATTTGGTCAAGATATTTTTCTCCTCTCTCCAATGTCTGCACAAATTTAAGTTCTTCCCTTTTCAACTCCTCAAGAATGCGAGGTGTTCTATCTTTTACATCCGGATTTATGTGGGCACTCAACTCTATTACTTTCCCTGCAATGACAGGTAAAAATGCTCCTTCAAGGTTTCCCTGACCGTCCCCCTTTATACCCAGCATCCTACCAGTACGAACGGTCCTTCTAATAAGCCGTCGAGCGACATAACCTCTCCCAATATTTGATGGAACAACACCATCCGATATGAGATATACAATTGCACGCAAGTGATCTCCAATAATCTGACATAGAAAAACTTACATGAAGAATCCTACATTGTGTTGGTTGAAACTTGAAATCAAAATTTAACAGAAATTGAAGTTTCTTAAGGAAGGGCATACTTTGAGGTTCACTTTTGAATGATCATCAGCTAGGCCGTATGGTACTTTTGCCAATTCTGAGGTCTTCTCTATAATTGGATAGATCAAGTCAGTTTCATAGTTGTTTGAAACCTGCAAGAAAAACATTACTTAATTAATAATTATTGAACAAACTCATATGATACTTGTGTAGCAATCAATGCATGCTGTGGTTAAAAACAAGCTCCATAAGTTTTCTTGTGGAAGTACTAATTTTGCATAGAAATTTATATTCATTATCTTGTAAAACTGGCAAATGAAATTGATACCTTCTGAAGGATGCGAGCCATACGCTCCAGGCCAAGCCCAGTATCTATATTCTTCTGTTTCAAGGGTTCAAGCGAACCATCATCCTTCTTGTTGAATTCCATAAAAACTAAATTGTAAAACTCTATAAACCTTGTATCATCATTGAGATCCTGAAAATTAAATTAATCCGAAATGTGAAAGAAGGAAAAAAGCATTGCCGTAAAGTCGTCCAGAATTTAAACCTTCTCCCCTCTTAAAGAAAATTTTGAAAACCAAATACATACAGTATCAGAATATCCCCTCTCAGGATGGAAATCATAATAAATCTCAGAGCATGGACCGCAAGGACCAGTAACTCCACTAGTCCAAAAGTTGTCATCTTCACCCATTCTCTTTATACGCTCAACAGGAACACCCATCTGAAGCAAAAGCCACGATATGTTACATTCCGTTCTTACACTATTTTACTTAACATCAGTTATAGAACTAAAGATACACTTGAACAGTTAGTAGAGGAGAAAAAACATAGTCTCATATGATATGTGATTGTGATGCTAAGAGCATATTGCAAAGACACAGTAAAAAGACCTAACACAAACAATGAAATGTTCACAATCACAAGGAGATTTATCACATCATGTTGGGGAAAAAAGCAGTTTAAGATACATGTACATGGAAGTATAGCTAATAAAGATAAAATGGATGAGCAGAAAACACCTAACAAGATAAATGTAGGTAAAACTAAAAGCAATTATTGGTGACCTCATTTTTGGCCAACCTCATCATGCCAGATTTCAAAAGCTTCATTATCATCTTCAAAGACACTAATCCATAATCTGTCAGCTGGTAACCCAAATCTGAATGAAAAACAGGTGTGCAGATGTTATGTTTTCATGAATAGCCAGAGTATAAATTAATAAAAGTAACTGATTCTAAGACGGATAAATGAATAAAAATATGTAAAAACAAAAAGGGAAGTTACAGTTTCATAAAAGAGTGGGCTTTTCTTATAGAAAATTTCCTGAGGTTCTCAAATACAAAAGGTTACTTTTTTAAGGAGTTCAGATAAGATTCTTTGGAGCTTTCGTATGCAAACAGCAGCATGGATGCCATATCTATATAGTGAATTAGGTGAATCATGGTTAACGATTATTAGAATGGTTGTTGTAATGAGAACAGCGATCATGCTTCAAACAATAACCAGAACTTATAAATTCACATTAACGAATGAGCGATAAACAACATAAAACTCTTGCATACTCTACAGTTGAAAGCTCCCATGCCCATCGGATTGCTTCTTTCTTGAAGTAATCTCCAAAACTGAAATTTCCAAGCATCTCAAAGAATGTATGATGTCGACTTGTTCGACCCACATTCTCCACATCATTTGTACGTATGCATCTTTGTGCAGTTGTAGCACGGGTTACTTGTCTGGGAACCTGAACAGGATCACTGAGTACCATTAGGAAATCTAGAGATTCTCTTTAACTGTATCATCACAGGTTTTCTAGAAAGTCTGTCATACCTGACCAAGGAATATGGGTTTAAATTGGAGCATTCCTGCAATTGTCAGTAGAACTGTGGGATCATCTGGTACAAGAGAAGCACTTGGAAGAACTTTGTGACCACGGGAAGCATAAAAATTGATAAACCGATGGCGTATGGAATCCCCGCTCACAGGGAGATCCTTGGACTTACCCTCCATCAATTCATCAGCTGTAGACTGTACAGATGCTGAAAAGCAATGCAGTAAAAACATTATCCTATGAAAGATAAAACAATAAACTCATAAACCAAAATTCATACAATTAGGCACAGCAACCTGATGTACTTCTAGTGGTAAACTGCATGCTCCGAATTTGTTTTACAACACAGTGCCTGCAGGGAAATATATTGGCAGACAAGAGGGCCACAGTTGCTGTGGTAACAAAATCTGAAAAAGTAAGAAACAAAATATTTTACCCCATAATAACAAATCAACTTAGTGAAATCTAGCACCACTATTATGTGAACTTAGTGAGAACTCTTATTATTGTTGAACAAGAATTGTTTTCATTTTACAACTTTCAGGCATATTACAGGCTCCGGAACAGGTAACATATTGGCACTCAAATCCTAATGTAGAAAAAACCCTAGAATAATTAAGGGATTTTGTACGACACCCAACAGTAGAATCCAATAGGAAGATTTCAATAAAACAAAGTTTATACAAAACTTCAGTGGGTGCAAACGAAATTTTACATCAAATAATAAAAAGTTTTCGATGACATACAGAAAATTTGAGGTTCAATATCAAAAGACAAACTTGGACCCAGAAAATGGAAAAGAAAAAAACTCCATTGTGAAAGAGATAATTGAACCACAGACCAAGCTACAAGTAAGGAATTAACAATTGGTATCAATTGGGTTTTCTTCTAAGAACCAAATAGCATGTCAAAGCTCAGTAATTGCTCTGCAAAGCTATGAGTTGGAAGTAAAAGAGTAAAGCAGAGTTGGAGAAGAAAGTACCAGTGGACAGGGCCAATTTGCGATTTGGGTAGATGAGGAAAGTTGACTTGGGCAATAAGCTTGAGCTGGGAAGTGGAATGCTAGCTTTCCCTCCATGGCTACTGAATAAAGACTGTGGAAGCTTCAAGCTTTCCATGGCTGTCCCTGTAAATGTCGTTGCGCTCTGAATTTCAAATGGGCGTTTATATACGTTGGAGAGAAGAGAGAGGATAAGCCTTTTTAGAGGTCCACGTATTAAGAGACCTTATTGAGGTTTTGTGTGTCTTCTCTTTTTCAAGGCCCTAAACAAATGAAAATGCTATAATTAGGGTTTTATAGTGAGGGGTTATTTTGAGAGTCCAATCCCACTATCAATAAAGTACTTTTTGGGGGGGAGTAACCCTCACTGTAAACCCTTATTATAGAAGCTCCCACAAAACAAAAAAGTCTTTCAATGGCAATGTGGGCTTGAGGAAGTCCAAAATTCAATAACCAAGATCCAAACACGCTCAGCCATTTTCAATTGAGGTTTAACAAAAACATAACTTTTCTTCAAAGGAAAAATAAGGGCCTGTAACGTTTTTGGAGAATATTTTCGCAGAATGAAAATGATAAAGCGAATTTGTATTTTCTGGATTCGAAAATGTGTCTAGTAGATTAATTGGAAAACATATTCAAAAATAAAAACAGTGAAAACGTGTCACAGTAGACAATTTGAGAATAATTATATGTGAGCTATTTTTCAAGTGTATTTTTGATAATTTATATTCTGAAAAATAATTAATAAAATAAAATTTTCTAATGTTAAAAAACCTTGATAATAAAATTCTATTATCTTTAGTTTAAAATAAATATGAAATTGAATAATATATCATGGTTTTATCATAAATGAAAATAGAAAAATTTTGAAACTTGAAAAAAAAATTGAAAAAAAGAAGAAAAAGGAATTAGACCAATACATTGGGTAGAAAATGAAAACGATAATTTGGTGTTTTCAATTTTTGTACATGAGTTTGAATTTGTTTTCAAAAAACGAATTCCAGTGATTTGGAAAACGACATACCGAACCCGTTTTTGGTAGAAAACGAAAACGATAATTTAACGTTTTCAATTTTTGTACATGAGTTTGAATGTGTTTTTAGAAAACAAATTCTAGTGATTTGGAAAACGACATACCGAACTCATTTTTTATAGAAAACGAAAACGGGGCAGTGAAAACAGTACCGAATGGCTCCTAAGTATAATTTTACTTTTTCCTTGCTTTAAAAAAAAATTTCTCATGTTGGAATTCCTCGTGACATATTGACAGTGTGTGTAAAAATACCCTTTCTCTTTCTTAACTTTTTTTATATTACATTAGAGGAAAAGAAACCCCAGGAGTTCAATCCTAAGTGCAATGGAGGAGGAGGAATCCACCACAACTGTGGTGGGAACTCATTGGTCTCTCCTTCCTAACTTTGGCTAAATGATACGCGCATTGTTTGACTAAATATAGGACCATGCAGTCACCGAGTCAAGTTTTTATTTTTATAAAATAAATAATTTGATCATTTCAATAAAATCATACATAGCCGAAATACAACATCAAAAGTCACCTCGAGTATCAAATAAAATTTTACTTAATTAATTACGACAATCCCATCATTGCAATTAGCTCTTCCAACTGAAGGACACATACATATATAGTGAATAAACACGATCAAAAGCTAAGGCAAGTCCTTATCAAAAAGGAAAATAGCCGCTTAACTATGAATTATATCAATTTCATAGCATATAAATTGACATAAAAATAAGCTGGCTCTTTAACCAAACCCTAATGTTACCGAAAACGTCTCTCAAACGAAAAATGACTCCTAATTACTTGTAAATAAGGAATTAAGCTTGAAGCCATGATAATAATTGCTAGGAAAGAAGCAGTATTGATGATCATGATGATGTTAATGATTGGCAGTGTGTGTGTTTTACTAATATCGGTGGTTATGGAAGTTCATCATAACCCTCTTTATTTCTCTCCACACCCTCACCGAATTTTCCCTTCATTTGCTTCTAATTCTAGTGAAGATATTGAAAGGAGAACTGCTATTACAACATTCATGAAAGTTGGCAGTGAAATTCTCCACATGGTAAAGAAAAAGAAGGGATCCGGTTCCAACTCAAGAAATAGAGTTGGATTAAGTAAAAGAGTATTCATCATTATCTTATAGTCCTAACATTAGAAAAGGAAAGAGTAAGATATCAAATGACACAGATCATATAACTGTATCATATGGCTTCCACTTGATAAAGGGAGAACACAAGCATCCTTTGGAAGACTATGTTGTTGCAGAGACTAGGAAGATTGGTGAGCAAGAGATAGGATTATTTTCCTGTTTCCCTCTTTTCGGCCGAGGTGGCCGATGGAAGGAACTTTTGGTCCTTCTTTTGTTGGATTGCGTAGGCGTGCCATCACCAAGCCACTGATTGGCTTGAATGGAAAAAGTCGGGTTGTTGTGTTCACGCTTCGACTTCTAACCAGCCGATTGATCGGCCAAGCAAGGAACCTCCTCTTGGCCTAGGTTCTTTCACTTCCTCGGGGTCGAGGATGGTTGGGTTTCGTATGGATGTTTTTTGTGATTTTTAGGTTTTTTTTAGTAAGAATGGTGCAATTAACTTAAAAACGAATTTAAACTAATAATAATAATTAAAGTGCAAGAAAATGAATCAAAGCGATAAATAATGTAAAATAAAGCAAGAACGAAATAAGAACGACAAGAACAATAAACTAAATTAAACTTAAATTTAAACTTAATGAAATTCGATAACAATGAAAGTAAAGGAATTGAAATAACTTGAATTTAAAAGACAAGGTAATATAAATTGCGAGAAATTAAACTTACACTAACAAAAACGAAGAACTGATCTAGTCTACTTGCTTGGAAAATAAAACCCAGTCTAGAAATAGAAAAGTGAAAGACAAAAAGTAGGTTTTTGTGTCTGATGTCGGGGTCCTTTTCTCTTCATCTGATGGGGTTTATATAGGGTGATCCTCCACCCATGGGCTGGCCATTAAATGGCCCGAAGGTCAACTTCATTCAGAATCCTGCCTTGTGTGGCTTCCTAAATCCACGGAAGTGATTTGCGTGAGATCATCGGATTGAAAATCTGATTCCTTGATTCTCTCCTTTTTAGGAATGTTCCGGATTTACATCGATTTCTTTGATTGCTTTCCTGAAGTAAATCTTCTTACGTGCATGAAAACATCCGGAAGTTTTGGATTTACTCCCGTGGGTTGGGCTTGGACCTCCGAGAATTTGGCTTGACATCTGGTGAGATAGAGTTCTAGTCATGATTGACAACCATCCCCTGAAGTTGGATAACTTGAAACCCAATAAATTCACATAAAATTTTAAGGTATCTTGATATATATATTATGCATGAATTATCACTTAAAACGTAATATATCTGTCAAATGGGCCATTTAATGACCATCGAGAATACCCAAACCACAAGGCCATGATTTAATATCTGTAACTATAATAATAATAATAATAATAATAATAACAATAATATACTAACAGATCGAATTGGCCATTTCAAAAGCCATTGAATTGGCAATATAATATATAATGGCCACTTAGAGGCCATTGAGTTGGCCAAGTAGTCCGTGAAAGTCAGTTGGCTTTCACAATTCGTGGTATGATACTTGAATATTATATATAATATATTAAATAGATAAAAGAAAACCAAGGCCATGGAGTTTCAATGAACAAAAGTTCACAAAACTCTCAGACTTGGTTCCAGCGGTGGGGCATTGTCTGTGCCCTTTCCACTTGACTTTATAGATATAGGGTGAAGCACTAGCCTATTCCATCTATCAACTCAAAGGCCCAACCAAGTCAGAAAAACAAACTTCAACCCACGCTATCTCTATGTCAATGTGAAGTACCAGCCAGCTCTAAAAGGCCATCTCTTGGCCATATATATACGACAATCGAACTGGCCAATTTAAAGACCATTGATTATGCTTAGGCCATAAGGCCTTCGATTTGCAGTTCAAGGCAAAGGCCTATGTCAATCCGTAAGGCCATTGTTTGGCCTTACCAATTATAATAATAATAATAATAATAATAATAATAATAATAATAAAACCCATGTGAACGGACCTCATCTATACAAAACAATCCAGCCGCACCTCAATTCTTCCAGTCAACTCCAAAGGCCACCCGAACTTCTATTCTTCTCCAGCCAATTCCAAAGGCCACCTTTCGCTCATTTGTTGGTACTAATATAGATACATATATATAATAATATATATGCATATATTCAAGTTCAGCTGCTCAAGTTTAGGAGCCACCTCGTGGACTTCACCATGCTTCTTTCAAATACATATATAGATATGATTGATTTGACTAACTTAAAGGCCAACTTGGCGTGTAAAGTCACATAGCCTCTGAATTATTATGAAAAAGTTAATATTGTCCAATTTTCGGCCAACTCGAAACCAGTCGGAAGAAAACCAGCCGCACCTGCACCTCAACTCCATCCAACCGAAATCCCAGCCACATCTCCAATCATTTTCGGCCAGCTCAAAGGCCACCCTTCCAGCCAAGTTTTCGACATTTGCTCCATTATTCAGCTGACTCACAGACCTCATCCACATAAAAACATCTACATCCAATTCAAAACCAGCCAACTCTTCCAGCCAACTGCTTTGGTCATTCTATTAAAACATTTCATTTGTAAATGATTATTGATCACAATATACATAGTCAAACGTTGGTTTTGACCAATACATACATACATATATATAAGCATTTGCTTTGTTGTGTACATGGTCCTTGACCAATTACCTCCCTCGTCAGTATACGGGTTTGGCTACTAATAGCCAACTATCCAATCCCCACACATTCTTCGGTACATCTCCAGCCAAAACTTTCACTCTCTATCCAACTCACAACATCAATAGCACAAAAACTCTTCCAAAAAGCTCCAGCTGCTATCTCACCAGCCACACTTCTCCATTCGACTCAAGATCAGTCACCTTAAAACCAGCTTCTTGCAAACGTTGGATGAATACCCAACCCAAATTTGGAGAGATCGGTTAGTGAGACAACCCCCATTGGTTGTTCATTTAGCTTACTTTCTTCCCACTAGCTGGATCTTACTTATTCATTGTTTTATTTCATGTGGCTAGGCCTTGTGGAGTTGAGGATCACTTGACTTGGTTGGAATTTGGTGACCACATCCAAACATTTCCATATTTGACGGCTATGAGGGTCATGAAATTCCTGCATACTTGCAATCTCATCTATTTAATAATATCATAACCGAGCCTGATTTCTTCTTCAACATGACAAGTGCAGTGATTGGAGGTTATTGTTATTAAAAATTGTGTTTGTCCTTTTCCGTAAAACTCTTATTCAAACCTTTAGATATAAATAATATATAAAACAAAGCTTTAACAGTAAAGTAAAAATAAATAAACAAATAAATAAATAACATAAGTCAAGAGTAAAAAAACAAGCCTCATATAGTGAAAGCACATTAAAGACGTTGTCCTAAAGCCTTTGTAGCCTCCCTACGTGCAGGTAATGACGGTCTATAAGACTCCAATACACAAGCTCAAGGTCCGTTATGAGCACGTTCACAGTTGGATATAAATCTCCGAACCACAGATACGAGGAATGCTTAACTAAACAAAGAGTTTTTGTAAATACCTATAACGATGGTTTTTTGTTTGCTTGGAGATAAGAGCATTTCTACCCATAGTGTCATGGCAAAGGGCAAGGGCAAGTAAGGGCAGACACTATTGCAGACTCTATTCATGTGAATCATGACAAACATAGCAATTATTTTGATGCATTCCCACCCATTGCCATGGCAACCACTATTCACATGGGATATGAGGAGAGGAATTTGTATGGATTTTGGTGTGGGAATTGAAGAACATGGCTAGGTATTTATAGCAAAAAAAAAATCTGAATTTTTTGGTATTTTTTTCTTCCTTTTTTCCAATTTTTTTGGTGTTTAAATTGGTCACTGACGTCACACTGGCGTCAACTTGCCCTTGGACTTGTCCAATTTCATGGCCCACTTCTTGCCATAGCAAAAGAGAATGGGGTGGAGGTTGTTTTTGGAAGCGCTCTTATCGAACCGAATCATAGACGAGGGAATATGGAGAAGAATGAAGGGACATGATCAACTTCTACAATCACTGTGCATGCTACAACAAACAAGCACATTGATTCTCATTGCTTTCACCATTATCACCACAACTACTCTCACCCATGCAATCCTCTCCATTAAAACGATTGCCAGGAGGATAGTAGTTATGGTGATAATGATTATCGATGTGATTATTTTCTCATGCTCAAAATTTGTGAGGTGAAGGAAAAAGTTCGGCTAGATTCATAAAATAAATATAAAAATATAGTTTTATCCGTCATGTAATCTAAATTTGAAACCAAACGCATTTAATTTGGTCTCCCCCAAAGCCAACATTGGGTCGATACTCTTGGAAGTTGGAAGGCGTCTTTGCGTCTCGTACATAGTTTATAGTAGTACTTAGTAGTACTTCCTCTAAAAGAAGATTTAATTTGGTCCTAAACCCAGTTGTTTTGGCTTATATATATATAAGTGGTTTTGTCCGGTCTTTGGTAGGAGACTGTGGACTGAAGCTGGGGGTCTTTAGCTAGAAGAAAGTTTTGTCTTTGTTCTTAGCAGTGGCTCCTATATATTTGGAATGAAGCTTTCCTTTTTCTGTTTTCTAATTAAAAATTTGGAATGAAGCTTTCCTTTTTCTGTTTTCTAATTAAAAAGAATGAAGCTTTTGTTTAGTTAGTAACTAGACTCTCTGCACACGTGTGACATGATTTTTTTAATCACGCTTGCTACGTGCAACTTACACCTATATCAATAATTTTAATTTTTTATCTCTATTTTTCTAGATGCCCGTTTCAATAATTTACACCCGATAAAAGGAAAAAAAATAACTGTTGCGACGGACATCTAAAAAAATAGGGGTGATAAGATAGGAGAAGAAACTTAAAAAAAGAACATAAAAATAATGAAGAAATTGTTTGTGAAGATTGAAGAAGAAGTTCTAATACCTAATTTTTCTTTTTGTTTATTTGATGTATTTGACTCTTTTGCCCCATTTATATTGGATTTTTTGTTTTAGTGTTTTTTATTAACCAATGGTATTTTCAAATTTTTGAATGTTTTACCATTCGATGTCTTTTGCTTTATATAGAGATATAGATAGAACATCATTTTTAATTTTGGTTGGAAGGAAAGGAAACTTTGCGCTACATTAGATTGCTTTCGATTAGGCTGCGCTTTAGTTGATTATTCCAACTTCATTTGGGTCGGATACCATTAATTGATAAATTATTGTACATAATGGTAAAATCAGCACCAATGGTTATACACATTTTATTTAGAAATCTTGTCGGTAGGAGGAAAATTTTATCGATCAAACACGTAAGATTAGAGGGGCTTATAAAATCTGTCTCGATTACAATCATCATTTGAGGGAGAGTCCTAAATAATTAAACAAATTTAATTCGTTGAGACTAGAGTAACAAGAATCTAAACAAAAAGACTTTCGATTCCCTCACCAGCAAAATAATAAAAAGACTTTGCCTAATCCCAATTATCACAAGAACACCTTTGTGGTAAATCAATATGTGTAACAGGTACATAACAATGGCCGTCGTTCAAATATTCTTTTGAGTCTTAATTATATCATGTACACGATCGCCATTGATTTCTTCAATATGCTTAATTACTTCCTATTATTCTAATTCCGAAGAATTAGGGTCAACTGAAGACCCTTCTTTCACAACAGGTCACAGACTCAACAACATACAGAAAAGTATACAAAAAGTTGGCCTCCTAAACATTGCCTAAATATCAAGCCGACTACACGTCGTTTTCTGAAGCATCTAATTTGGCCTGCAACTAGGGCTGCCCTATTAATTAATATTGTGACCTCTTGCAGTGCAGTAAATAATTATGTGGGCTAGCTATAGTCAGGTGTCGTATGATTGAGCTCAAGGTTATGTAGCCGGCAAAATAGAACTTCTTTCCCTAGCGTCACCTGGTTCTAATTTAACAAATTAAATAAATATTTGATTTATTTATTTTAATCCTGGAGAACAAATTAAACAAAGTTTCTTACATGTGAAAGCCGAATTTGCGAAAACAAATAATAAGAAAACCAAGCGTGTTGCTCTAATCTATTGAATATTCAACAGTAGTTTGACTGTAATTTCAATTTGGAATATCGTCCAAGATATCATATTTCTAGTAAAATCGTTTCCTCAATATTTTAATTAATTAACCAGTTTTTATGTCTTGGGCATCATATAAGAGACTTCAGACTATGACACTTTAGTTTGCACAAACAACATCACAGTTGCGATTGAGAGAGTATACGAGTGTTGAAGAATTTGAAATCCCACATCAGAAATTTGATCGAGTGAAATATAACATATAATGAATGGTTCCATTATTAATAGCATTGAGACTTTTTGTATAAAAGCTCACATATGCTTATATAAGGATGGTTTAGTTGAGGATAATATCGATATTACTAGTAATAGACCGTGGATCCGTCCTTATAAAATCTTATTATTAATTCCATACTCTCATATATGCACATGATACTTTAGCTCAATAAAAATAAATAAATAAATAAAGCGGTGAAAAATCTGGTCAGAGAAAAATGAAAGTTGACACAATCTTGATCTCACTTATATTCAACATTTGGATGTACTTAACAGGATTATTATGGGTTTTCACTGAGACATGCATTGACAAATTGCAAGAAAGAGAAAGAAAAGCGTTTTTAGCACTAATTAGATTACTAGAGAGGTGGTTATAAGGTCGTTTCATCAACTCTGGAACTGGTGGGAGGTAGATGAGCAGACTATTTTAGTATATTCTTAGGAAATGATATGTGTGTTAGTCTGATTTACGTTAGCTAGAAAACCTAATCAAGGTGATGTGAATTCAACTAATTTTCTTAGGTAATAACTTTATAGTACCTATATGTGCCAAAAATACATGTAAGAAACTAAAAAAGCACCAAGAAACTTCGGTATTAATATTTATGTTCTAATAATCACTTTGCAGCTATCTTATAAACACATTTTCGGAGTGTCAATAACAGTTTTCTAGATATTTCTCCATATGCAGAATACAATTCTGTCTTGCGTAATAAAGCTACGAGTAGACATAAGACGCAGAATATAATGTGACAATGGGCCAGACTATTTTTAAGTTTGTACGTTATGTTAGATTCCTTAGATGTTTCCTAATTTTATATGCCCATTTGCCCTTATTATAAGAAGATCCTAAATTTTATACTATCGTTTCTACATTTTCACGCATCAAATGTATTAATTCTTTTTCCAATTTGTCTCATACGTGCTTCTCCATGTTGCTTAAATAAATCATGTAAGCTATAGGAACATTATTGTTGGTTAGGAAAGTAGTTATGCAATACTGACAACTGCAAGCAAGCAGCTATATGGCTTACGTTAGTTAGGGACCCAGAGAGCTTAATGCCTTGTTTTTCCAGGTCAATTAACCAAACGAATGAGACATGGACTTGGTCCAAAGTCAAGATAATAACAAAATGGGATAAGGGCAACTTAATTATATGATAATCAAGTCCAACAGCTTTAACGTTGATCCAAGCTTAAAGACAGCTAGCATGTCATGACACAACAGTGAAATGTACCTATTAAATAATTAAGAAACTATGGCCGCCAACATGTAGTTTCAATAATAAGGTTGCTCCGCCATATGAACACTTCTGTCCTATCTGTTTCCAATGGATGAGCAATGATTGGTACCCAAATATAAATTATTATCAGGTCAAAAAACTTGTACTGAATTCTATGATAAAATAGTACCAAAATTTATCTTAGGAGTCATTGCATAGAGGTCTATAAATAGACTATATATTACTAATTAATGTGAGTGGCTATACTTCTGGTGAGGAATTAAGGGAGGAGGAGCTAGAAGAGCTAGCTATTAAGAAATAACAAAATGTCTGAAGTAATTGAAGAGATAAGCCCCGCCCCAATAACGCCGCCGCCGGCCACCATAGGGGATCCTCCGGCGCCTATGTCACGGGCGGCGTCTGTGGCTCGGGTGCCACCTCTCCTGATCCCGGCTCCCACCACAGCTGTCAATGGTTATGGTAGTGGTGGTGGTGGTGGTGACCAGATAACACTAAAAACCCCAAAAGCCTTGACCCCAAAATCTCGTACCCCACGGTTCATGACCCCAATAGGGAGCCCTGTTAGGAGGGCTCTCAAACTCACAAGGCTTGACCCCCAAGATGCTTGGCTTCCAATCACTGAGTCTAGAAATGGCAACGCTTACTATGCTGCCTTCCATACTCTTTGTTCTGGTATTGGAATTCAAGCCCTTATTCTTCCTGTTGCCTTCACCACTCTTGGGTGGTAAGTCACCATTAATAATATGTAATTAATTTAACAAATCTTGTCATAAGTTATTTCTCTGTATCTTTAATTATATAGTGCTTTTTTTCTTTTCTTTTTTGTTAATTTTGTTTTGGTTACTGCAGGACATGGGGGATTATATGCATGACTTTGGCATTCATATGGCAACTTTACACTTTATACTTGCTGGTCCAGCTTCATGAATCTGCTGAAACAGGCCTACGATATTGCAGATACATTCAACTTTGCGATGCAAGTTTTGGTAAGACTTACCATTTTTCATATGTTTAAGCTAAATACCTAAAAGCCCTGTTTGGAAGTGACTATGCAAAAACGCATTTACGTAACTCGTATTGATTTTGCAAAACAAATTCTTAACTATAAATTCTTCTCCAAAAAGTGCTTTTGTAAACTCCAGAAACACTTTTGTCTATTTATGTCAAACGCATTTCAAAGGATTTTTTATATTTTTGGAAACACTCTCAAACATACCCATTTAACTAAAAAAATTTGATGAAATAGAAAACAGTAATTTGGAAGCAATTTCTACTGATCAATGCAATTTGTTTCTTCAATTTGCTCAGGTGACAAGCTAGCAAAATTCTTAGCCTTGTTCCCAATCCTGTACCTATCCGGCGGCACGTGTGTGGCTCTGATCGTCCTTGGAGGGTCAACAGCAAAGATGTTCTTCCAAATTGTGTGTGGACCTACATGCACTGTAAAGTCCTTAACACCAGCAGAGTGGTACTTGGTGTTTACAGTCGTAGCTTCGATTCTTTCTCAGCTGCCCAACTTGAACTCCATTGCTGGAGTGTCTCTTGTTGGTGCCATTTCTGCTATTGGCTACTCCACGTTGATATGGGTTGTTTCCTTGGACAAGGGCAAGCTTCCCAACGTGTCTTATGATCCCTTGAAAGCCGACAAACAATACATCCATTTTTTGATGTTCTTAATGCCCTTGGAATGATTGCCTTTGCCTTCAGAGGCCACAACCTTATACTTGAGATCCAGGTATGTTGATTAGTCTCACAATTTCAATTGTATAGGTGTTTAATTAATTCTCAAACCCTTCCTTTTCCTTAATAACAGAAAATTATTTTAGGACCCGACTCTCTATATTTTTCTAAATGAGAGAAATAGGATTTGTCTATGATAATTTGGTCTAGTGACACATAGTTCCGAGTTCAAATTGGATAAAAATTATATATAAAAATTTCACTCCTTTGATTCAGTCAATTAAAAAAGTCGCACATATGCCTTAATGTCAAACAAGTGGATATTTTAAAATTATTTTCGTCCAAATCTTGTTAATTAGGTACACAAGTGAACGAATTATTTTAATTGTGGTCCCTACAACTTAAGTCTTCGTCTGCTGCTCCCAAAAAAAAAAAAAAAAACGTCTGCATGACAGATGAAACTTCAACTTGTGCTGAATATAGTTTTTAAGCAAATCAAATCGAGTGCGCCAAATGATTAAAAATAAAAAAAAGTTAAGTAGTTGTCTTTACTGATGATCATGTATGATATGTTGACCTTGACCAAATGATGTTGAAGGCTTGAAGCTGCAACTACAATAGAAAGCAACTTCATTACAAAGCTTCTGACTAATTTTGTATATTTCCCACTAATTGAGGTATTCCCTTAATTTACAGGCCACAATGCCGTCCAGTGAAAAACATCCATCACGCGTGCCCATGTGGAGGGGTGTCCAAATTTCCTACACACTCATAGCAATGTGCCTTTTCCCCCTTGCAATTGTAGGCTATTGGGCATACGGTCAAAAGGTATACCCTAAACAAAAACGTTATATTGTCATATGTCTGGTAAAAGAATATTAAATGTGACAATACTAATATGCTTTCTCATTCGCAGATACCAGCACAAGGAGGCATGTTTGCGGCCTTGTTCGGCTTCCATGCCCGTGACACGTCCCAATTCATCTTAGGGCTAGCAAGTTTATTCATCATAGTCAATGCATTGAGCTCCTTCCAAATCTACGGCATGCCGATGTTCGACGAGATGGAGTCACAATACACTAGGAGGTTCAAGAAGCCAGCTCCATGGTGGCTGAGGGCCATTGTGAGATGCATGTTTACTTATGGATGCTACTTCATGGCTGTGGCCATCCCGTTCCTGGGAAGCGTGGCCGGTTTGCTAGGAGGGATTTCATTGCCTGTGACATTGGCCTATCCATGTTTCATGTGGATCAAGATGAAGAAGCCTAAGAAGTACGGCATAAGTTGGGGGGTTAATTGGGTGCTTGGGGTTGTGGGTATGATTCTAAGTGTTATGTTGACTGCGGCTGGTCTTTATGTTGTAATTGATACTGGTATTAAGGTGAGCTTCTTCAAGCCTCAGTGATTGAAAATCAATGTCAAATAGATGATATATTTGTTGCGTCCAGAATTGTAAACTATAGCAAGCTGGCCCTAGCTCGCATATGTAGTTTTGTTTTGGTTTTGATGTTTGAAGAAAGTGTGATATTTGTAGTGAAATGTTTCCACATAGTCAAGTTGAATGCACAACATCTATGCCTCAAAATCTAATTGCAGCTTCTTAATCCACTCCACCCAACAATTTGGTATGGGAAAAACATGTTCAAAAAGCCCAAAGGCAGCAAAAGACAAAGAGCCCAAGGCCTAGCAGGCAAAACAAATAAGAACAACCAGGGACAAGCTCAATAGATGAAAAAGTTATTGACTACCATACGACTACGTGGTATAACAAATCCGCGTTGGGGCAAAAACCGTATACTTAACCAATAATAGCAATAACATTTCTCAATGGTAGCAGGGGTGGGGAACTAACTATATGCTTGTCACTAGCATTAGCATGGCAGCTCTACACCGTATGGCTACTCGTACGAGTATGACTATGAATCTGATGGCTCTAGGACTCTTTAAAGCAAAGAAAACTTAAGAGTTTCTGTTCAAACGATTTTATCTCCACACTAATACCATAATTTGACAAGCACAACAATTTCTAGGTTAAGGTTTTTTAGAACATCTTAAAGAGGAGTATAATTGTCATAATAGGCTTTGTTATTTCGGTGTGGAGATCAAATTGTATGGGTGTAAATAAAAAGCCCACTAAGCTCACGGATAAATAATGGATGTGATCCATTGACTGGTACAGAGTGCTTGTTGTGGCCCAGTTTCCCAACTTGAACTTAGGGGTGTCAAACGGGACAGGCCAACCCAACACGGCACGAGTCCAGCCTGTTTAAATGGGGCACGGCACGTCACAAGCAAGAATATTAGAGGGCCATGCTCGGCACGGTACAAAAGCTTGGGCTGGGCCGGAATAAAAAAAATGAGGTCCCATGGACCGGGACGGCCTTTAGCCGATGGGCCGAGCTTGGCCCAAGCCTGCTTCAAACACGACCCAAGCCCGGCCCACTTAACCTTCTTTTTTGTCTCAATAAGTCAAAACCCACTTAATAGACTTGGGCCCCGTTTGGTTCACGGAACGGATTTGAGGGGAAATCACTTCCCATGTCATTTTCCAAGGGATGGAAAATGAAGATTCATTTCTCATGTTTGCTAATGCTGGGAAAGTAATCGGGAGATATCACTTTATTTCCGTTCTCATGTTTGTTTTGAGTAGGAATAGAAAACAAAGTTTGTATAATTTTCCAATTATACCCATATTAAATCAAATAAAAAAAATGCATTGAATGATATATATTGTAATTCTAAATTATTAATGAGGACAAAATAGCCATGAAAAATATGCATTTAATGTTGACTCATTTTCCCAAACTTTTCCATAAGAAGGGAAAACAAAACCCAAGGGAGGAGGAGGGCTTCACTTTCCTCCCTACTTTCTCATGTGCCAGACAATCATTTCTCATGCTTGGATTTACCAAACATGAGAAAGTAATTGATTTCCTATCCTCAAACATCCTTTCCCAAGAACCAAACGGGACCTTGGAGTTGGACTCAAAGCGTCCTCGAAGCGAGAGGAGCCGTCCTTGACTTTTACTAGACTTCCAGTGGTTTACAACTAAAGAGGATTTTATTTGTACCCAACATGGGCCTATTCTATTCCAGCCTCTATGCTGAAGGTTCCATTTTCATTCATTGATTCAGTGCTTTGGACTGCCACAACTTACTATGTTATTGGGTATAGCCCAGAAATAAAAAGGTAAGAGCAGTTTATAACACAACAGAGCAAGAAATGCTAGAACAATAAATCATAATGCCTTATTGTGGCATATGCTTTATAGATTTTTTTTTCCCAACGGTTTTCAGGTTCTTCTGCCAGTTCCTTATGCTATTTGCTCTGCATCAAGCATCAACATCCATGTGTCGTTTGGTTGCTGTAATTTTCCGAACTATGGTTGCTGCAACAACTTGTGGTACTTCTATCTTAATAGTAATGTTTTTATGTGGAGGCTTCATTTTACCACGACGTAAGTCAAATATGCTAACACCTTCAGTTCATTTTATGGTTAGGTTTCAAAGGGAAACACAACCTTAGGGAATGAAGTTCTAACCAGTCATGGTCTGAACTTTGATGGCTATTTCTATTGGATATCAGTAGGAGCATTATTTGGCTTCACAGTACTTTTCGATCTGGGATTTGCTTTACCCTTAACTTACTTAAATCGTAAGTTCAATTTAATTGACAGATGATAATGTTTAGTATTACAAGACATTTTGTCAGTTTACTTCTAAACTCTTCCTAAATGCAGCTCCAAAGATGTCTAAACTCTTCTACACTCTAATGCTAGTTCCTAAACTAAACAAAAGTTGGAGAAAAAAAAAATCAAGTGAAAAAAAATTCAAATTAAATGGGCTAGTACTTGGGCTTGAGTACGGCCTGAGCACTAGCACATCCCGGTCCGGTTTAATGTGGACTTGAACTTTGGGCTTGGCATGAATTAATGGTTTTACTAAATGGGCCAAAGACGACACTATTGATAAATTAAATGGGCTTGCTCGATCTGTCATGAATTTAAATGGGCAGATCCTGCTCGACCTGTCACGAATTTAAATGGGCCAATCCGGCCTAGCCCGTTAGACATTTCTACTTGAACTCCATAGCTAGGAGTAGTGGTGGGCTCGGTCTAGGTTGGTTCGGTTTTGGGCTCAACCTGTGACACCGAACCATAGGCCTCAGTTTGGCTATATTGGAAATCGAAAACAAACCATAATTTATGAAAACCGACCACTTAGGTTAACCGGACTTGGTGGGTTGGTTTGGTTCGATTTTGGTTTCGGTTTTTGGGTTTCTGAGAGAGAGAGAGAGAGAGAGAGAGAGAGAGAGGAAGAAGAAATAAAAGCGATGGAGAGATGGAGAGGAGAAGAAAAAAAGAGGGAGAGATGGAGAAGAATAAGAAGAGAAAAAGAAGAGAGAGAGAAGAAGGAAAAAAAGAGGGAAACAGGGAGAGGGAGTGAAGACAGACGTAAAAAGAAGGAGAAAAAAATAGAGAGAGGGACTGATGGAGACAAGACAGACGGAGGGATGGAGAGGGAAGAAAAAGAAAAAAAAAAAAAAAAAAAAAAAGAGAAGAAGACAAGATGCATGTGTGTGTTGGGGGTTTAAAAAAAAAATTCAGTTAGGCATGTGTGTTGGCATGCCCAACAACAAAAGTCAGCTTTTTATTTTTTTTACTTCTCTAAACTATGTATTATATATAATATTTTTTTAATACCACTGGTTTGATTTAGTTAAACCGGTGGTTTTGAATATTGCAAAACATATACCAAATCATATACTTCGGTTTGGTTTCTCAAATCGATGAACAAAAAAATTGAAAAAACCAAACTAACCCATATCATCGGTTTGGTTTGGGCAGTTTGATCGGGTTACTGGTTTGAATGCCCAGCCCTACCTAAGAGAATTTTTTATTATTTATTTATTACATTAGAGGAAAAACCCCTTAAATTTCGAATTTGAGTGCCATGAGGGGAAGGGGAAATCCACCACCACTATGGTGGAACCCATTGGTGCTCGGAGGATTTTTTTGATTGGTAACATCAAACCAATTGTGTATTATATATAAGTGTTAAGGGGTCCAGCAATCCTCTTTGGGCTTTAATTTTTCACAGGCTTGATTATGTATCAATTTCTCGGGGGCTCAACTTAAAGATTTATAAGTGGCACGTAGATATTTTTGGTAGGATCATGGTGGATCAACATGGCAACATATATTATTATGATGCTACTAATTTATGATGATAACGTTTGGTGGGTTTAAAAGTTCATGCGCTCAATCATACACTTTGAAAGAAGGGCATATTATGCAGAAGAAGTCCAGCTCACCACTTTACGTTTCCTCCACATGACCGACATATATTGAAATTTCAATGCTAATACTCACATAAATGACAACTTTTTTTTTTTTGACAAATACAACAACAACAACATGATCATCTTGTTGTGTTAGGTGGAAGGTAAGATTAATTTATAATATTTTAGACTATCATTTATATTAAAAAAACAAAAAGAATTCAATGCTTTGAGGTGTTAGATCAATTACTTTCTTATAAGGGCAAGCTTCTCTTTCTCTCTTTTTTTCTTCTTTTCTGCTTAGTTTCTATGGTGTGTGTAGCAATTTAAGTGATGTCCTTTTCCTGAGGCCACGTTGTATACAACTCACTATACGTACACGTCAGTGGATTACTCGCACTGAGAAGAGTTGCTTCTTTACTGGTGTCTTGCTTCTTTCATGTTCACATGGCTTGCGTTTGGAAAAGCAACCAACAAAAGTTGAGTTTTCTGCATCACAAGCCTCTTTCGCTCATGATGTTTTATTTGAAATATAAAGCATAATTCCTTGTGCCACGTGTCTGCGACTTAAAATTTGGTCTCGGATTCTGCGTGTCTTGAAGGATGTAAGTTCGTTGCTGAGATGGACTATCGTCAGGTGACTGTTGAATCTGATTGTAAAGAAATAATCTCTAGTTTGAAAGGCTCAATTTCCAAAGGAATGTGGGAAATCTATCAAATCCTAAGCAATGTTTGTGATATTCTGAACCACTTCTAGACTTGCGTTTGGACGTGGATTCCTAGAATCCCTAACTTGGCGGCAGATCATTTCGCAATGCTTGCCAAATCGAGGATGAGCACTGAAGTATGGGTCAACTTACCTCCATCCTCTCTAATGCACATTCTAGACAAAGATGGTTTACCAAGAGGAATGATTAATAGTAGCTTTTGTGAGGGCTTCTTGACGTGTTTGTTTTGTCTATGAGACTACCGGCCTGTTTGGGAGTCTTACGGAAGAGCTAAAAGAGCTTTACGACAACTAAAAGTTCTTCTAATGACCTTTGTGAAACGGTTTAGAAGCGCTGGTCATAGAAGCGCTTCCTAGAGAAGCACTTGAATTTTTTTTATATGAAAAATCAATATTTTTATAATAAAAGGTCTTTTGTTAGAAGTGCTTATGAGTAGAAGTACTTCTTAGATAAGTAGTTCCAAACGAGCCCTACGTCTTTTTTATTTGCCCTCTTTCTAGTAGTAATGTTGTTAATCTTTGTTGTACGTTTGCGCCTTGTTGTTTTGCGGGTTTTGTACTTCTCTCGGCTTTCTGCCTTGTTTATGAAATTCCATCTTTCGAACAAAAAAAACACTGTAATCCTATTGAAATAAATTGTTCGAACTTTCTAGTTGTGGCTGTTTCTAATAGAAATTACAAAATAAGAGCGACATCCACATAATTGTATAAACAAAAAGGACGTCTAATCAATTGTACATAAATAATTGCGAGAGAGAAAGGGATATCTATGGCCACAATGTTTGTAGTTGGATTATAGCAAGTTTCTAGGCCCACTCATGAACTACATGAACTGCATTTTGTAGAAGGGAACAACCAAATCTTAGACTATTGTATCGTGGTGGTTGCATAATGGTTGACATCGTAAAAGCAATGCAGTCGCAGCTGTATCGTGGATCTTGAAAGGATTGGCATCAATTTTATATGCAGAAGAGTAAAGGATATTTGATTGAACTCTCAAGGCTGAGTCATTGTGGGAAAATTACAAGTCTTAAAACCACAAATATGTGCAAACCATCTCTATTATGACAAGTATTGGCAGATGGACTATATTGTTACTTAGTGTTAATAAAATTGACAGAACTATAATATATGAGATGTCACCACCTCAACCATATAAAATCTATCAGCTCCTAATTATCATATGTGATAGCTAACTACCACCGAATTCAAGATTTTAATCCAGGAAGAATGTAGTGTGGAAGTGTAAACAAATGGGGGTAGGCCATTCATCCCGCACTCTAAGTATGGAAATGTGAATAGAATATTCATGAAGAGAGAAAAACTTGTATGACATGTCGACTCTGGCTATAATATGAATTACAAAAGCATAAAAATATACCACACTCGAAAGGTCATGGCTCATTGAGTAGCACATTTAGTCCATCAAATACACCATCGGATTGGTTTTTGTTACCATCCATATATATATTTTTGATAAAGTTACCATTCATATTTAGTACGTGTATATAATTTCTCGTAGTTTATTGCAACGATTTAAAGTAGAGAGATATATTGGAACAAAATTGATCTCCACTAATCCCCACTTGCTGAATTTGTTGGAAAAAGAGGGCACCAGATGGAGATTTTTATTCAAGACGAATGGAGAGGTTTACATCACTAGTCAGAATATCAAAAATCCACTCAGGTCACACTTGGTTTCATACGGGAGAAATTATAGAATGACACGGTATCACCACATCAACTGGTGATACTCCCATTCAAAATCTGCCACTTGTCTATTTTTATTGTTAAAAGTTAAAATTAATTACAGCTAGATATGAAATTATACTTTTACCCTTACAAATAAAATCTAAAAATTGAAAAACAGAGAGAACGAGTTACCCAAACTATCTCCCTTCGCCGCGCACCTGCTCTTTCACTCTCTCTCTCTTCTTCCCTACATCTCTCTGTCCTCTCTTGATAACATATGAGAAAACTTTAGACTTTTTAATTGAATATGCATATCTCATTCAATTGAATATGAATTGTCCAAAAGCTGATTTGGGATCAATTGGAATATGCAGATCTCATTCTTCTAAATGAGAGAGAGAAACCGAGAGAGCGGGGGCGATGACCAGGGAGGCAAAGCTGAGTGCAGTGGTTGGTGTACAATATTCTAGTTTTTTCGATTTTCTATTCTTTTTATTTTGAGGGAGATGAATAAATGGGCAAAATTTCAATGTGGAAATAAACAACAAATGCAAGATAAAGTAGTTGCTGGTACAATAACGAGAGATGTAAGGAGCATTAGAAACTCGGAGAGAGGGGGCAGCGAACAGGAATTGGTAATTTCAATCAGGTGGGAGTCTAGTGCAATTTTTATTCTTTGTGGTTTTTATTTTATTAATTTTATTGTAAAGGGTAAAATTGGATGTGAAAGTCCATATGTATAAAAAAAATGTAGTTTTCTTTAAAAAGTGACAAGTGGCAGATTTTGAGTGGGAGTTGTAAACACGAATTTTCTTGCGACAAACGAGACAAGAATACGTGTACAAAATAATATTTGTATTGATTTATCAAGTGTGTAGGTTACAATCTCTGTTGGTATTCTTTTACAAAAATAAAAAAACTTCCTTTGATTCAATCTCCAAGGGTGTGTACTGTTCAAGGGTGCCAAGCACTTGATCTTGAATTGGAATTTGAGACTTCGTTGAGGGCCGTCGCGGCTTGATCTCGAGCACGTCAGGACCACGGGTAGCGTCACGCGATGGAAAGTCTTCGGCTCTGGGGTGAAGGAATCAGCACGTGTTTGTTATGCTTGTTGATTCTCCACGAGCTTGATGAAGAACTTGAGAGTTTAGGTTTGTGTTTGACACAAGGGTCGTAGAGACTTGATCTTGATCAAACGGGTAGCACAAGACTTGTTTGGTGATTTGGCTTTTCTAGGGTGGAGGAACCGGCACGTATTTGTGGTGCTTGATGGCTCTTCCAAAATGGTGTGAAGAATGCAGAGAGTTTTCTGATTCTTCTGAGTGCTTGAGTGTATTTTTTCTGGACCCCCTTCCTTTGTCTCGGAGCCTCCTATTTATAGGCTCCAGCAGGATGCTTGACCTAAAGAAGTTTCCATCTTTAGGACCTTGATTTATGGAGTTCTGATTTGATTTAGAATCAACTCCGATAATTAGGCAATTTAACCAAATTATCTTTGATTAATTGACTTGATTTATATTTGATTTAAATCAGAGTCAATTATGGAAGATTCTTCCCTTTAATTTTGTCTTTGCTTTGAGCCGTTTGATGCACTACATCGGATGTTGACACGTGTCGTCTTCGCCAACTAATCTGACTTTGATGAGTCACACGCCACGTGAGCGAATTACGGGGCGCACGATTTAATTCACCAAACCCTAGTAATTTATTTGGTGGAATTTAATTTCCCAAAATTTCTTCGTCTACAGGAGTATCACTATTTGACGTGGTGATACCGTACTATTCTATAATTTCTCACATACATGGTTACCTCCTACTATAGACACAAAGGACGCAACTTCATGCGCTGCCTTATTATAGTAAAAACTACACGCTGAAGCTAGCCAACAAGCATCTTAATGTCAAACACAATAGCTTCCACCACTACATCAACATGACTCTCACCTCTAAGCATTTGAATCAAGTGCAAAGAGTCATATTCCACTTTCACACACAACAACCGATTCTTGATGCAAGCAACCAAAGCTTCCCTTATAGCCTCAGCCTCCATTATTAAGGATGACAATGTTCCCCGCGGGTAAAGGTCTTCACAGGATTCGACCTAATGGGTCGGATATGAAGGACAAAAAATGGGTATGGGGACGGGTATGGAGAGTTTTTGGATATGGTGTTCGGAGAGGGCGGGGATAGTATATTAATTTTTTGATGAGGTATATATATATATATATATATATTATAGTATATATAAATATGCTATTAAAGTGATTGTACTTGACGAAGTTTTATATTTTTATTATTATATTATATATTTATATAATTTATACAAATCTTAAGCCGCATTACTTATTTATTTAGTTAACTTCCGGTCCATATATAAACATTCTTATAGTGTCTTATAAGTTTTTCCTGCTTCCTTTTTCTTCTTCTTTAATCTTCTTGCTTGCTAACTATTCTATATTAGTTGTAGGTGAATGTATGGGCTTGTGGGGGCTAAGCCCGCGTTTGGGAGTGCGGTGCTTATAAAAAAAGTGGCTTTTTAAAAAAATTTAACCAACCAAAGCGTTTGGTAAAGTATTAGACAACCGCTTATTTTAAAATCTCGGATATCTCGCAGCAGTTTTTCAAAGCTGCTCCACCCTTGCTTCTAAAAATTGATTTTAAAAAAAGCCACTGGTTCCTTTAATGAAAATTTCTTTTTTCCCATAACACCCTTATTACTTTTCCAAAATGACAACTCTTATCCTTCTATTCGTTCTATTGCAGTTTCCTCTCAAGAACTCTTCTTCTTCCTTCTTCTCCCATCAATTTATGTAACTTCTCGGATATGAATTAAATTGAATTTTTATGTATTGATCATCAAATCAATAGATTTGTAAACTTTATATTAAATTGATTTAAAATAGAGTAAAAAGCAGTATATTCATATTTGGGCAGTGGGTATGGCTTGATGGATATGGGCAGTCGCTATGGTGGATCTGAGTTGGGTGGGTTGCGTCTTGGGTGGATGGAGGAGGGGAGAGAGAGAAAACAGTGGTGGTAGACTGGGGTTTGTTGTGGGGAAGGGGTTGGGTGTGGTGAGTAGATTTGGGGTCGGGTAGGAGGGCCTGGGCAGAGCTTCAGGAAAATAGAGAGATCGAGAGGTAAAGAGAGAGAAGAAGAAAGGAAAAAAAGAAGAAAGAGAAACGGGTTGGGAAGGAAGAAGAAAAGAGAAAGAAATGGTGATTGGTTTGATAAAAAAAATATAAAAAAAAAGTATGTAGTGAAGTTAGTTATTATTATTTTTTAAGTAGAAAAAGAATGAAGAAACAAATAAATTTCATCATTATGTTCTTTTTGGTCATTATACACACTAAAATCACTTTTGATAAAAATTTACCAAATACTTTGATTACTCACAGCAGTTTTTCAAATATAGTTTACCAAACGCCTAGCTGCTTTTTTTCACAGCTGATTATTATCAAAGCACATCATAAGCAGTTTTTTTTAAAAGCACAGCAATGCCAAACTAGCCCTAAGAGCCCTCTTGCTTTTTCACATGCTTATATGAAAAAATGATTAACCAAAGAAGCATAAAAGTGAAGGGAAAAAAAACAAATCAAACACATAGAGAAACGTACGTCTTCATGATCATGCAAATAGACAAGTAAATTAAGTGGCTAGCTTTATTTGTCAACTATATGGTAGGGATTGGAGACAACAATGATCTCCATGTTGTGATGCTTTTTGCTTGGATTCCATATCACACAGAAATAAAGGTGCCAAGCAAAATCATGCAAATTTTGGGGGGCCAAAGGTTGGGTGGTCATATCATATGTAAGAGTAATGCACACCCAATGGACACAAAGATATATATATATGCTTTGCCTATGTGGGTTTTCAATGGTTGCCCCTCCTACACAAAAGACACAGGATCAGTTTTTTGATACTTTGACAATTAACCTTTGTTTTTCGGTTTCTAATCCCTGGCCCCTAAGTGTATTTTAACTTCATGATCATGCATGCAAAAACCCAATAGTCATGGGTAGAGTTTGCTTGGTTTATAATTCATAATCTTCAACATTTTCAAGTATAAAATTGAAGTCTTTAGTGCGCATTTGTAAAAAAAAAAAAAAAAAAAGGCCTCTTCCATCGACACGTGGCAATTGAAAATCTTATCCGAAAATGTTATCTGAAATTTTAGGTGAGAATTTTATAATAAATAGTGACACGTGACAACCGAAAATCTTATCCGAAAGCTTATCAAAATTAATGGTTTAAGTATAAAAAAATAGAAAATAAATTAAAGTGAATAATAATTGCCCTTGCCCTTTGGGATGGCAACAAAAAAGGCAAGGGCTGCCACTATTCACTTGAATAGTGACAAATCTTGCCTTGCCTTTGCTTTGCCCTTGCCCTTTTGGGGTGGAGGTGCTCTCATGGGAGGAGAGATGTTTCCTTTTTTTTTTTTTGCTTTTCAAATTATGTTTTAGGTCTTTTAATATTTTATTACTTTTTAAATATTTAGATATTATTTTCTTAATTTTTAATTAAATTTAAATATTTAATTGATATTCTATTCCACCTAAGTAAAAAAAAATTGACACCACATCAGTAACTAACGGAAATTTTAACAATATTACTAATAGTGGAGGCACATTGCAAAAAATTTACGAATGTAAGTACTTTATTGTTAAAATTGAGAGTGCATGGACAAACATATATAATATTACCATGATTCCAATTCCATATTATAATATTGTAAAAATCATGAATTGGATCTTATAATTAACTTACATGATTGAGATCCTCGAATCACGCCAACTTTTCAAACAAAAGTAAAGTAAAAAAGCAAAAGCAAGGCATATTAAATACCTCAAACACAAGAAAAATTGCAAAAAGAAATATGAGATCCCCGTGATGCATCGAACAAATGCTAGTCTTGTTCTCTAGCGTACGTCACACTCATGACGTGACTATGATGATGTCACAAACCTAGTCACCTTGACGCACTTTCTCTCCATCCAGAACCAAGACCTTCAAGTTTTCAACCTTTGCACACAAAAACGTGTCCTGGTTATTAGGGGGAAGAAAATCTTCCATAAACTTTTCAAATATTTATGAAAACGGTGTTACGTATTTATCTCTCTTTCCATATAAGAAAAAAATGATCACGAGAGTAATTCACAAACGTTTTCCTCACAAACGTTTTTTCTTCGTAGTTAAGGTTAGCGAGAAGAAAGACACATCTGATCTTAGAATTTCCAAAAGGTTTAATTCCAACCAAGTAAAAACATTTGATTAATTACCATAATACCATGCGTTGTCAAAGGAGTCGTGTGTGTTTCTTGTTCCTTTTCCGACAAGGCACTTTATAGGCATGGACATCCCGAGCCCCACTCAAATGTTCTTTGAGAGTAAAGTTGATAAAAAGCGTGATATTTTGACCTGACGTTCAAAAGAAATACGATGCACAAAATCCAATCATGTCAAGCAAGTCTTATATATTTACCTAAATCTCCTCATCACAAAAGTAGAAATGACCCATCAGAATCCACCTTGCCAGCATCTATTTTGGCTTGTTTGAAAGCACCCCACCCACCTATATATATGAGGAAGGTAGCTTCTGTTTTACAGCAACCAAGAGGATATGGCAGACATGGAAGAAGCTGTTGTTGAAGGAACTAGGGCAAGCCATTCCTTTATAAACTCATCAAATCACTATGCTCAAGTCATTCCCATCACAACCAGTCCTCCCACAAGGGAAGAAGATGGTGCTATTTATATTACATCGTCAGCAGCTGCATATTGGGGAGGTGGAGGAGAGCTCAATCCACAGGATGCTTGGCTGCCCATCACAGAGTCCAGGAATGGGAATACCATTTCTGCTACCTTTCATTTGATCTGTTCAGGAATTGGAATTCAAGCCCTTTTACTGCCTCTTGCGTTTGCCACTCTTGGATGGTAAGTAATATTAACTCTAGATAGATTAAAATTCTCTTACTTTTTTACCTAAACTAGCCTTTACTGTATTACAGCGCCAGTCCAATACAATATTCCAAGTGCCAACCTATTTTGGCAGGCCAAATCTGCACGATTGATTTTGTACAATTAACAATTAATCACAACACATGTTTATAACTCAAAAATATTCCTGGTCCTTGTTCTAATTTGCATAACAACTTTTCAATGGTTGCAGGGCATGGGGAATCATATGTTTGTCACTAGCATTTACATGGCAGCTCTACACCACATGGCTTCTCGTACATCTACACGAATCGGAATCTGGGATTCGATATAGCAGATACCTCCACCTCGCAGTAACGGCCTTCGGTTAGTACGAGAATTAATTCTTCTTCCGAACCAAACACCATTCAGAAATGGCTAGAACTGTATCAACTAAATTTGTTCTCCTTGTTTTGTTCAGGTTTAAAATTAGGTAAGTTGCTCACTATTTTCCCAGTAATGTACCAATCAGGGGGCACATGCGTCCAGCTGATCATCATAGGAGGTGGAATCATGAAGCTTTTCTTCAAAAATGTTTGGGATGTCAAGTCATTGACTGGTACAGAGTGCTTCTTGGTGTTCATGTGCATGGCTATTGTTGTGGCTCAGTTTCCCAACTTGAACTCCATAGCTTGGGTCTCATTCATTGGCTCCGTCACAGCCGTTGGATATTGTACTCTGATTTGGGCCCTTTCAATTGGCAAGGGCAGGCCCAGTGACATATCATACAACCCACCAGAGATGGATTCTAACATGGATAGATTTGGTGGCATAATGAATTCAATTGGCATCATTTTTATTGCATTCAGAGGTCACAATGTTATGCTTGAGATTCAGGTGCGTGTTTAGGTAACTTTCCCACTAACAGAAATAAATTAACTAGAAAAACTTACTTCAAAGGAAGGTCTTGTAAATGTAAGCATGTAATTAAGGCTAAATTTATTTTCTGACGCAGGGCACATTGCCATCAAGTTCCAAACACCCATCCCATAACCAAATGTGGAGAGGAGTGACTATATCTTATGCACTTATAGCCATGTGTTTGCTTCCTCTTGCCATAGCTGGATTTTGGGCTTATGGAAACAAGGTGAGGCCAATTCTTTTCTTAGATAAATATATCAAACTTAGAGAGGCGATCAGCAATATCGTCAATATATGTGATACAATACAAATAGCAGCTCTCAAACTTAGGCATACAAATGATTTGAGATTCACAATGTCTTTTGATTTGTGCAGATACCCTCTTCATATGGAGAAATATTGAGCTCAGTTTCAAATTTCCATGGACATAAAACCTCAACATTTGTGCTGGGACTAATTTGCATAATTATAGTGATAAACTGCTTGAGCACATTCCAAATCTACAGCATGGTAGTCTTTGACAACTTGGAGTTCAAGTATACCAGCAGGAAGAGCAAGCCATGCGCCAGGTGGCTTCGAATGGTTTTTCGTTTTCTCTTTGGAGGAGTGGCATTTTTTGTGGCAGTGGCTCTTCCATTCTTACCAAGGTTGGCACCTCTGATTGGAGGGATGACATTGC
Organism: Prunus padus; assembly: GCA_024362665.1. Taxonomy (NCBI): domain Eukaryota; kingdom Viridiplantae; phylum Streptophyta; class Magnoliopsida; order Rosales; family Rosaceae; genus Prunus; species Prunus padus. The sequence goes on along the minus strand of JANFAM010000019.1, from coordinate 28,922,525 downwards.
CGTTGGCTTATGCTTATCCATGTTTCATGTGGATCGCAATCAAGAAACCACAGCCACGAAGTGGAAATTGGTGCATAAACATGGGACTTGGATGCTTGGGGCTGGTTTTGAGTGTTGTTTTAGTTGTTGCAGCAATTTGGAATTTAACTGATAAAGGTCTAAATGCCAACTTCTTCAAGCCTTAATGTGAAGGGTATGAGGCAAAATGTATATTGTTTGCATATACAATTAGAAGAAAAAAGGAATATTAATGGCTCAGATTCCCACTGAACACTATGTTGTAGCTGTGCTATAAGTTTTGTTATTATTATTTGTTGGAAAAATTACATAAAACCCCCCAAATTATATGGTCGTTTTCAAGTTTATATCTACCTTTAGACATTTACAGTATATACTCAAATTAGAACCCTACAATTTACCCACTTCGTTGAGAAATTATAGAATGATCTTGTCTGCCACGTATGGAGTTGATAATACTTCCACTCAAAATTTGACACGTGTACAACCTTTTAAAGAAAAATTAAAATTTTATACAGTTGGATTTAAAATCCCTTTTACAATTTGAATTTGATTTAACAAAAATAGAAATTTCTAAAATAAATAAAAATATTCCTCAGCAACAGCAACCCGTTCTCTTAACTTACATCAAAACCCCCATCCCTACCTTTCTGCCATGGCTACGGTTGGTCTTTCCTTTTTCATGTCTTTGTGTCTACCACGGAACAAATCCGATTTCCTTGTACTCCATAAATCTCGACCTGAGCTCCCTCCACTCTCCTAAATTCTACACAAATCATTGTTCCTTATTGGAGCTCCATTAAATTAACTATCGTCCCATGAGAATGAGTTGTGATACGTCGTCGTTTTGGAGTTAGACTCTCCTCCTTTACAGAGAGAGAAGGGGACAATGGATCCCCCGATGATGCCACGTGCTTCTCCAAAGTGGATTAGGATTTTCGCTAACAGTGTTTAGACCCGCTCCACCCATAAGGTTCTTACAGAAACAGTTGTTTGCGTTAGACCTGGCAAACGGGTCGTGTTTGCAGGTTACGGGTCGTGTTCGGGTTAACCCGTTAAGAAAACGGGTTGACACGACACGACCCGTTAAGCTAACGGGTGACAAATATCAGACCCAAACATGACCCGTACAAATTCGCGAATAACACGACACGACCCGTTATGTCTAATGGGTCGCTTTTTCACCCGTTTCACCCGCTTCACCCGCTTCACCCGTTTCACCCGTTTCAAAAATAAATATGGATCTGCCAAACTAGAACCTGAACCACCTCTGCAGTTGTTGTTGCTTTTAACGTTTGTATTGGTATAAGCATCCAGTGCTTCAGACCTTCAGACATCAAATGGAGTCATATGAGAAAGGCTTAGGACCTGTGAGATCTCCTTCACATTGTTCCTTGAATGGCACAAATTTCCTTCCCATGGCTCTGTTATTACTTAGCTCAACTGGGTTCTGAGGCACTAACCGATCATCTTCCTCATTCCTCTGCGATATGCACAAAAATTCAAGAAGATTATAAAAATTCAGCAAAATCCCAATAAAGTTCCAGCCTTTATTAAGATCTTTTCATGAAAACAAAAAGGAAACTTATAATTTAACCAGTCTGAAAAATAACGATAAGCCCTACAATGAACTAATAGACCAAATCAATGTCAGGCACTGAAAAATTAAGTCCCATCCCAAGTTGAAGAAATGATATATTGCAAATCTAACAAACCAAGCTCAAACAGGGGGGAAAAAAAGGCAATGATAAAAGATGATAATTGAAATTCTGGGAAAGAAAAGAAAAAAAGTACCTTGCTTTACTGATCTCAGTCTGATTGCACAAAACTTTGTCCTTGACTCCTAGAGTTCAATTCCCACGAATGAGGAAGTATGACAACAGCCCATTTATTTCATTGACACCCAAAATGACCTCTAAAGCTACAGAAAGAACGCGCAGCCCATGATTTACAGTTTTAAGAAAAGCTTCAAAACGGCATCTAGACACTGAGGTGAGGGCGGCGCCGGCTGTGGTTGAGTTTGGAGGAGAAGAGGAAAGAAGAAAGAATACACAGAGAGGGAGTGAAGTCGTGAGAGAGAGGTGGGTAAGGCGGCTGTTGGCTTAGTGAGTTAGGTTAGGTTTAGTTTTAGAATGTACAATTACAAAAATGCCCTTTTTCTTAATGGGTTAACGGGTGATTCGTTAACGACCCGTTAACTAACGGGTGACTAACGGGTTCACCTGTTTTCAACCCGACCCATTAAGAGAGACCCAAATACTGTTATTTTCATGCGAATTCGTGTCGTGTTAACGGGTCGTGTTCGATATTGCCAGGTCTAGTTTGCGTTAAGAAAGTCACTTTCTTTTTGTCAATCGCTGGGGAGGGGGAGGGAGTAATATTTGGGGTGGGTTTCCCAAGGTGCAGCTGGTGTGGATCGAACCCGAGCCTAGAGGGGGGGATCGGGGAAGCCTCAACCACTGAGGCAAACCGTCATTGCCGTTAAGAAAGTCACTTTTACTTCACCACCTTTGATGAATGATGACCAACATGATTTAATATAAACTTGAGTCTTTCTTATCTTTCTTTTTATATAGGCTTTTTATGTCCCTCGTGTTAACGAAATTGTCACGAATGGTCCTTAAGATTTTTTTTTGTGACATTAATAGTTCTTAACGTTAGGGCTTTTTATCACAAATGGTCTCTGCCATTAGAAATTCTGTTAAGTGTGACGTGAAATATAAATAGAGCTCACATGTCCAATCACATCGTGACATGTGGATTAAAAATAAATAAATAAATATATTTTTATTATGAAAATCCATTTTTTTTTCCGCAACTTCTCATCTCCTTCCCTCTGCCCTCTCTCTCCACCCTATGCCCTCTCTCTCCCCTGCTAGCTTTTTGGGTGCTTGCCTCTCTCGTGCATCTTCGATTACTTTGACTGCATGATTTTGTTTTCATTTCTGTCACATTGTCTCAGTCATGCATGCCTATGTATATATAATGAATTGTTGGCAATTTTCTCTCTAACATTCTCTTTTGAATTTTCTCATTTCTCCTCATGACATGTGTCATTTTCTACACTTAAAACAATGCATAATGTATTAATGACATTGTTTTAAGTGTAGAAATTGACACATATCATGAAGAGACGAGAGAATGTCCAGAAGAGGAGGTTAGAGAGAAGGTTGCTACCACTCTCCATATATATATATATATATATGTATATTTATTTATTTATGTAATTTTTTTGCCTTTTGCTTGCCTTTAATTGATTTGGAGCAAATCAACACGTCTTCGACTCTGCTTTTTCTAACTTTGACGTGTAACGTATAACATGTCCTGTTTGTTTTCAATCTATTTTTTTCTTTTTTCTTTTTTTATATCTAATTTTTTTTATTACGTGTGTGAACTTGACGATAAGAAGACTCTAGTTTCTTCTGTGTTTTCAAAGTCAGATAAATTCCATTAACCATAGAATCCAGGAGAACGGGGCTGCTTATTTCAATAATTAAATAGTAAATATTGATAATTTAACAATATAATACTATTATTAGAGATTTTAGAAATATAATATTATCGTACTAAGTTACGGTAATATCAAAATGATATATGTCATACAAGCCCCTTTTTTTTAATTAAAACAATCTTCATTACTATCCTTTGTCCAAATTGTAAAGGTTTTGATCATATGAATCTTCATTTCCAATTCCTTATCGTTATATGCAATATCTCTTGTTCAATATTTTAATGTTTTAAAGTTTCATTATCACTAACAAGTGTCATTCTCAACGTTTTCCTATTTCATCGATCAATTTTGTTTTATCCATCTAAACATTCCCCATGTAGATTTATTGCTCATATTTTTGTTTAATTTTAACTAATTTCTCTACTCTCTTAATATTTTGTTGTATTTTGTCAAATATTATCCTAATTTTACAAAAATAATATAATACTGGGGCCCTTCATTGTTAATTGGTAGACTGACTGGATACGGCTCAAGTTCACTGGAGGTTCAAAGTTGTACCCATAAAGCCCAAAATTAAATCCTTTATGGGCCAAACTGAAATGTGGCAAATTGTTGCCAAATTTTACAATAATATTTTTAGAATTTAGTAATTTTAGATTCGAATTCTCATGACACGTTGATAGTATGTGTGAGAAACCGTATTTTCCTCATAGATTATTGATTGTATTCAAAAAAAAGTATTATCAAAAAAAGTACATTGCATCATATGCACCTTCGACCAACATTAATATTTATATATAGTCATGGAAAGATGTCATATATAATTATACATATGGTCGTTGAAAAACAGAAGAAGACGACAAAAGAGTAACATCTTAGCTCCTATATATTTCCTAAACGAGGAATGCTAGCAACCTTCTCTTTGGATCTTTTTCCTTCTCCTCATGACACGTGTCATTTTCTACACTTAAAAAAATGGAGATTTTGACATAAAGGTTGTCTAATGTAATAATGACATTGTTTTCAGTGTAGAAAATGACACGTGTCATGAAGAGAAGGAAGAAGATCCAAAAGAAAAGGTTAGAGGGAAGGTTGCTAGCATTCCCCTTCCTAAATTGTCCAGATCATTGCCAATTTAAACTTTTAATTAAGTGTTTTTGCCGTCAGTGGTCTTTCTTAAGTTAAATTGGCATGCCATAGGAGATCTAGAGGCCCAGGCATCTCATCATTTATCATTATAAAATCCATATGTTATCAAACACCAGTTTTCAAAAACCTAAAAGACTCTCAGCAAACAAGATTACACAGTAAAGCAATGTCACGAGAACTTAGGAAAGTTTAAAGTCCCACATGTTTTTCCGTTTTAAGAAACTTCTTTAACGAGTCCGCTGATTGTTTAGGATGCTCCTTCAACCTATCTTTGAAGTCTATGTAGTTGATCTTGAATCTAACGGTGTAACCGGTATTCCATTCAATGTTATCAAACAATGACTACATAAAGTATCCCATCATGTTAACACCATCCCTACTCAAAAAATGAGTAAAAAACAACTATATTAGTGAAATTATTGGCCAGTGAGAGAGAAGAAATATTTTTTTTTACAAAGAACATGCACTTACTGGATCACTTTATAAAGATAATAAAGATGGCGACAAGATAGCCAATCCTTTTCTTATCGACAAGGGATTCCTCAATCCGAAGTTTGGGATCATTAGGGTCATCGTACCATACAATAACATGTGACATTTATTTAGTTTCAAATAGTAATATTCGACACATGCATGAGATTTCCTAAAAATCCCAACTTTGTACGTAAAGCGTGTAAAGAGGGGGCAATCTTGAATTATTAGATTTATCTGAGACAGCAATAGGAATTGTCTTCATCAGTTTGGTCTCACGAAAAAAGGGTTAATCGTTTTATTAGTTCCTAAATTTAGATCCGATTTGCGTTTGAGTCGCCTCAATTTCCAAAATGCACTGTGGTCCTTTAACTTTAGTTTCATTTGGACAACTAGTCCCAATTCTTACTGTCAATTTTTTCTCGTTAAATGCGGGGGTAAAATGGTCTTTTTATATTAAAACCAAAAAATGAATAAAAAATCATATCTTTAAAATAACAATAAAAGAAAATCACATAAAAACCAACAAAAAAAAAAAAAGAAAAATCAAGTTTGGGGGATTTGAAATCGGGATAGAGGGGAGAGAGAGAGTTTAATTTTAATTTTTATTCATATTTTATACAAAAATACCATTTTGCACTGTATTTAACAGAAAAGTTAACAAAATCGACGGCGGGACCATTCATTCAACGAAAGTGAAGTTAAGGGACCATAGAACCATTTTGAAAATTAATGTCTCAAACGCAAATCGAATCTAAATTCGCGACTAATAAAACGATTAACTCCACAAAAAAAATATCATACGAGTCTTCCAATCCAAGCAACAGCTGCGAATCTCTTTGCGAGGTGAGGACACAAAAAGAAAATACAAAAGCAGAAGTTTGTACTTAAAACGTGTAAATTGGGGGCCTATTGTGTAACATGTTGTCATTTCAACCAAAAACCACGGGTCTTTGTCTGTAAAGCGTGTAAAGAGGGGGGCCATTCCCATATGCTGCCAATGCCCTTTCTTCTTTTTCGTGAAGCGTGTATAAGCTCCCATGTGCCCCTTCCTTTCCTCAGTGTAATGAATGCTTTCTATTCTTTCTTTCTAAACTGCTTAATTGGACCCTCTCAGGTGCAACTTAATTAAGCCCATCCATCATCTACGATATCAGATTATCTTTCTTTTTTCAAGTTTTCATCTCAAATATCAGATTTGCTTTAATTATAGCTCTCTTGCATTCAGACAAACAGATTTCGACTCCATTTACTTCCTTCTTTCAAGTTTTCATCATCATCATCATACTCATCACCACTCTGTTCTACATCTACTTCAGATCATTAACATCTTCTTCTTCCACTTCTTCTGTAACCTGTTGCTGCTGTTGATACTGATAAGTTAAGTTTGCAAACTTATATTTATATTATTGTAATTTATACAAAAATGTTTTTTGTGTGGACCGGTGCTTTCTAAGAACATGCTTTCTATCTTTCTTTCTAAACAACAAATCACAATTTGGAGATTTTTTTTATCCTTCATTTCTTATTCTCAATACATCCTATTTGGAGCTAGCCCAGATACGTGTATTTGCATGTATTGACTTGAATGTTTGCAGGTTGTGGATAGGAATATGAATTCTTCTCCTCCTCCTTCGGCTGCCCCTGCCCTTAAAGACAAGTACGATGTGTTTCTTAATTTCAGAGGTGAGGACACACGCGATGGTTTTACCAGCCATCTTCACGCGGCTTTACTTCGGAAGCAAATTGAGACCTACATAGACAACAGACTTGAGAAAGGAGACGACATTGGACCTGCCCTTCTAAAAGCAATCGAGAGATCGAAAATTGCACTAGTCATTTTCTCAAAAGACTATGCATCTTCCACATGGTGTTTGAAAGAACTTGTGCATATACTAGAATGCAAGAAAAGCTCTGGACAGATCATTATACCCATTTTTTATCACATAGATCCATCACATGTACGAAAACAGCAGGAAACTTATGCACTTGATGAAGATCGTCCACGTAAGCGCAGTAAGGATGAGGTGGCCAACTGGAGGGCTACTTTGGAGGAAGCAGCCAATATGTCTGGGTTTCATTATTCAAGCAAAACAGGGTATACTAAATCTCTAGCTTGTATCAATTTCTTCTTGTTATCATTTGATGCATACTTACTATATATATTCTTTGTCTTTCATAATGATATCTACCAGGACGGAGGCCGATTTTGTTGAGGAAGTTGTCCAAGATGTTTTGACCAAATTGAAACGCGAATGGTCATATGATTTAAAGGGCCTTTTTGGAATTGGAAGGAAAATTGAGCAAATTGAGTCATTATTATGCTTGGATTCACCAGGTGTTTGCTGTGTAGGTATTTTGGGCATGGGTGGTATTGGCAAGACTACCCTGGCTGGTGCTGTATTTGACAAGCTGTCCTCTAAATTTGAAGCTTTTTGTTTTCTTGCAAATGTTAGGGAGAACTCAGAAGAAAGGAATGGACTACATCAGTTGCGAAATAAACTTGTTGGTGAGATATTAAAGGAAAAAGATGTAAATATCGACCCTCCGTCTATACCAATTCGTATTCAAGATAGGCTCAGGCGTACAAAGGCGCTCATTGTTCTTGATGATGTGAATGCTCGAAAACAACTAGAAGTTCTTGTTGGTGATGATGATCGGTTTTGCCAAGGAAGTCGAATCATTATAACTGCTAGAGATAAAGGCCTACTTGAGCAAAAAGTTGACCGTGCGAAGATATTCAACGTTGAGGGATTAGGTTCTGATGATGCTCTTAAGCTCTTTCATTCGCATGCTTTTGGAAATGAGTCTCCAACAACAGATTACACTGAGTTGTCAAGAGAGGTGGTGGATTATAGTAAGGGCAATCCATTAGCTCTTAAAGTTATGGGGCCAAATAAGAAAGAGCTAGGTAGTTCCTGGGATTGATATATGGAAGAATATATGAAATAATAATATGGCTGAATACTTTCTGTGTATTGAACAGAGGCTATGTAGCCCATATATATACAAATACAAGTGGTAAAGTCAAATCCTGATTTTAATCCTATAAAGCCGTGATCCACAATACACGGAATAGCCTTTCCTAGTTTAGACAAATACAATATTACACATTGATTACAATATATTCTTAATACTCCCCCTCAAGTTGGAGAGTGAAGATTACAAACGCCCAACTTGTCTCGCAGCTTCACAAACTGATCTTTCCCTAAAGCCTTCGTGAATATATCAGCTAATTGAAAAAGCGTAGGCACATACGTAGGACGAACTATACCAGCTTGTAATTTCTCTCGAACTATATGACAATCTATCTCAATATGCTTGGTACGTTCGTGAAAAACAGGATTTGCTGCGATGTACAAAGCTGCCTGATTATCACAAAACAATGAAGCGGGAGTTTTCTGAGGAACTCGTAAATCTTGTAATATGTAACGCAGCCAAGTTATTTCCAGGCAAGTATTTGCCATAGCACGGTATTCTGCCTCGGCTGATGATCTGGACACATTATCTTGCTTCTTGGACTTCCACGAAATGAGTGAATTGCCAAGAAAAACACAATATCCCGTAACTGATCTTCTCGTGGTACGACATCGTCCCCAGTCAGAATCACAAAAAGCTTTCAAGTCTAGATTATTGTTGGCAGAAAATAATAGACCTTGACCAGGAGTCCCTTTGATATATCTAAGGATTCGCATAGCTGCATCCCAATGCGGTTTCCTTGGCTCGTGCATAAATTGGCTCAAAGTACGAACAGGATAAACGATGTCCGGTCTAGTAACAGTGAGATATATCAATCTCCCAACTAACCTTCTGTATTTAGTTGGGTCATTCAACAATGCTCCATCTGTGGGTGTAAGTGCCAAGTTTTGTTCCATCGGAAAAGAATCTGGTCGTGCACCGAGTAACCCTGAGTCTTGTAAAATATCAAGTGCATATTTTCTTTGTGACATAAAAATTCCCTTTTCTGAACGTGCAAACTCAATACCCAGAAAATACTTTAGATCACCAAGGTCTTTGATGCGGAAGCGTTTGAGAAGAAATGCTTTGAGTTGTTCCATCTCTTGGATATTATTTCCTGTTATAAGTATATCATCCACATATATAAGAATGACAGTGATTGAAGTACCTTGGACCTTGGTGAACAAAGAATAATCCGCTTTCGATTGACGATATCCAGCATTTTGAATAGCGTCCGAGAAGGTGGTGAACCAAGTTCTGGATGCCTGTTTGAGTCCGTAAAGGGACTTGTTGAGCCGACATACAAGATTCTCCCCCTGTCGGCGAAGACCCGGAGGGGGATCCATGTAGACCTCTTCATGAAGAGTGCCATGAAGAAAAGCATTTTGAACGTCTAACTGGTGAATGAACCAAGTGCGAGCAGCAGCAACGGTAAGGAGACAACGCAAAGTGGTGAGTTTGGCAGTGGGTGAAAAAGTTTCCTGGTAATCAACTCCTTCAACCTGTGTGTATCCTTTGGCAACAACACGAGCTTTGTAACGATCAAGAGAACCGTCAGACTTGTATTTCTTTTTGAAAACCCATTTTGAGCCGATGGGCTTATGACCAGCGGGAAGAGTAACCAAGTCCCAAGTGTGATTATGGTGTAACGCATCTAACTCTGTTTGCATAGCTTGTTGCCAGTTCGAATCAAGGATAGCTTCAGCATAGGTGGTAGGCTCAGATGGACCTGTAATGTTAGCTAAAAAAGAGCAATGGGCAGAAGAGAAACGAGAGTTGGAAAGAAAATCAGAGATGGGATAACGGGTACCTTTTGCAGAACGTGGTGCCAGAGAAGAGTGATTGACTTGGTTGGACATGTGGTAGTCTTTAGTCCATGCCGGTGGCTGTGTGGGACGAGTTGACTGCCTGAGAGAAGGAAGAGTGCGCGAGGAAGAGATGGGAATTTCAGGGTCGGTATGAGAGCCAGTGGGATGGTTAGGAGAAGGTGAGGGGGGTTCAGGAGGGGTGGGGATGTCTAGTAATGGAGGAGATGTAGGCACGGGTTGGGGAGGGAAGTCTGGAAGAGGGGAAATATTTGGGATATGTGGAGTGGGAGTGTCGGTAGGTGAGGGGTCATGAGTGGGGCCAGCACCATGTGGGGTTAAGGGGGGTGGATGGGTGACGGTGTCAAATGCATGAAGAGGTGGGGGTAAATGGGAATTGGGGTTAATGGCAGGAAGATGAGAATCAAGAGATGAAATATTAGAGAATGGAAAGGAAGTTTCATGAAATTTAACATCGCGACTGATCAAAAATTGTTTAGTTTCCAAGTTATAAAGTTTATATCCCTTGTGGCCGGTGGGATAGCCAACAAAAACACATCGGTGAGCTCTAGGTTCAAATTTGTTGGTAGGATGGACCACGGTAGCATAACTGAGACATCCAAAAACTCTGAGATGTTCAAGGGATGGTGGACGGTTGTATAGGAGTTCAAAGGGTGATTTGTTGGAGAGGAGGGGTGAAGGTAAACGGTTGATGAGATAGACGGCAGTGAGTACGCAATCGCCCCAAAAAATGAGGGGAATGTTGGACTGAAAGCGTAAAGCACGGGCCACTGTAAGAATATGGCGATGTTTGCGTTCAACGACCCCATTTTGTTGGGGGGTGTAAACACAAGTGCGTTGAAGTTCAATGCCGTTAGATTGAAAATAATCCCGCATGGAGAGGAATTCAGACCCATTGTCGACTCTAATGGTTTGAACTGTAGCATGGAACTGAGTGTGAGCAAAAGTGATAAAAGACTTTAGGAGATTTTGTGTCTCAGATTTTTTAGACATTAAAAACACCCAAGTACACCGACTAAAATCATCCACAATTGTAAGGAAGAAACGAGCCCCGGAGTGAGTGGGGATTTTGTAAGGACCCCATATGTCACAATGTAATAAAACAAACGGTGCATGAGTTGATATTGAACTTAAAGAAAATGGAAGTCTGGTCTGTTTGGCTAAAGGACAGACACTACAATTATTGTCAAGGGAAATAGCATTAGAAAGTAACAAAGAAGAGGCTAATTTAAGACGAGAAGGGGACGGGTGTCCGAGTCGCTGGTGCCATAAATTGGAAGGATGAGAGACTTGATGAGAGGCAGGTGTCCGGTGGATAGGTGACATGTAGTAAAGACCACCACGCATCTTACCCGAACCAATCATCTTCCCTGAAGCCAAGTCCTGCAAAACACAAAAAGTGGGAAACAAAATAGCACAACAATTGAGAGAGTCAGTGACTTTGCTAGCGGACATGAGATTGAGATTAAAAGATGGAACACACAAGACATCGGCTAAAGTTATGTCAGAGTTAAATGGTATTGTACCAGTGCAAGTGATTGGGATTGAAGAACCAGTGGGCAAATTAACAACGGGTATAGACGGAGGTTTGGTGTGAGTAAATAAAGTGGAATCAGAAACAATATGATCTGTAGCACCGCTATCCAAGATCCAGGGCTTAGTAAACACAGAATTAATGGAAGGAATGGAAAAAGAATTCGGACCTGCGGCATTTGCATAAGTGTTCCCGTTACCAGAAGAAAGCAAAGAGAGAGCATGAGTTAACTGTTGAATTTGATCTGCAGAAAGTGCACTCAACGGATTGGAAGATGTAGGAGGATGTGTTGGCTGCGGCATGGATGGCCCTTGAGGACCTGGAGTTGTTTCCGCTGCATGGGCAGCAGGACGGGAAGAATAGCCCCCTTGAGGTCGTTGCTTGCGACCAGTTTTGTTGCCATGGCCTCCATTGGGATTGGGCACCCATGTTCCATTCTTAATTTTGCACCTGTCCTCTGTATGTCCTCTTCTGTCACAAAAGTTACAATGGTATTTGAGAGTGCGGCAATTGTCGATGGTGTGTCCTTGGCGGTCGCAATGATCGCAGTGCTGGTCAGAGCGGGTTTGTGTCGCAGCAGCAAGAGAAAAATTGTCGGATGGCAATTGTTGGCGTTGTTCCGATGACAACTGGCGTTGTTGCTCATGATTGCTGACGAATGAATAAGCTTGATGAATATTGGGCAATGGTGTCATCATGAGAATGCTGGTGCGAACGGTGTCATGAACATCGTTGAGGCCCATAAGAAATTGCATAAGTCGGTATTTTTCTCGCTGCTCATGATGCTTATCCATCAGGTTGCAGATTATGGGGTCTTCATATGCATCGAGTTGTGTCCAGAGATGCTTGAGTTCTGTAAAGTACGTTGAGACCGTCATGGAACCTTGGGATAGAGAAGCAATCTGTTTCTGGATTTGGTAAATTGTTGGTGTGTTTTGCTGTGAGAATTGATGCTTGAAATCCTCCCAAATCTTGTATGCAAATTGGGCATGGACAACTCCTTTAGAGAGATGAGACTCTACCGAATTCGAAATCCATGATAATATCATGCTGTTGCATTGTGCCCATAGGGCATAGTCACCTGGTTTTTCGTCTTCCGAAGGGGGTTTGATGGATCCATCAATGAACCCAATTTTATTTTTGGCTCGTAGGGCATGAAGCATAGACTTGCTCCAGGAGGAATAATTAGCGCCATTCAGTTTTTCAGAAACAAGCACATGGCCAGGGTGATCTGAAGGATGAACATAGTATGGATTTGATAATTCCATACCAGGGTTGCTGGAATTGTTTGTGTTGGAATTGGATGTTTGTTTGTCTGTCATGGTGTTTGTATTTTGCTAGAGTTGATGAAGTGGATCGAAGAGCCTGCTCTGATACCAAAATAAGAAAGAGCTAGGTAGTTCCTGGGATTGATATATGGAAGAATATATGAAATAATAATATGGCTGAATACTTTCTGTGTATTGAACAGAGGCTATGTAGCCCATATATATACAAATACAAGTGGTAAAGTCAAATCCTGATTTTAATCCTATAAAGCCGTGATCCACAATACACGGAATAGCCTTTCCTAGTTTAGACAAATACAATATTACACATTGATTACAATATATTCTTAATACCTTATTCCATCGATGCAGGAGCAAACAAGAGTGGGAAGATCAATGGAATGATTTGAAACAAGATCCAATCAGCGGAGAAATCGAGAAAGTGTTGAAAATAAGTTACGATGGATTAGGAAAAAATGAGAAGGATATATTTCTTGATATAGCATGTTTTCATAAAGGCAATGACAGGAAATATGTAAAAGAAAATTTAGATAGTCGTGGTTTCCGTGGGGAAAAGGGAATCAATGATCTTATTGATAGGTGTCTCATATCATCAATTTCTTTTCCAGAACGGATAGAGATGCATGATTTGGTGCAAGAAATGGGTTTGTCAATTGCACGAGAACAACGTATTGAAAAACGTAGTAGGTTGTTCAATACAAAGGATGTCTATCAAGTATTGACATATAACCAGGTACGTAGTTTATGTTATATTCACATTTACAATAAACAAGTCTGATTATTCCTACAAATGTAATTTTGATTAAACTTTTTTTGTATATTATATTTACATTTATATTTTGCTCTTGATTGTCAGAGAAATGTACATGTTCAAGCCGTATCCTTTAACTCGTCTAAATTTGAAAAGCAACACTCCGAGTTGCAACATGCAAACTTCAAAACGATGTGTCAACTGAGATGGCTACGTGTCAGGGGTTATCCTCCATCAAGTGTTTCTTTTGATCTTCCCAATTCTCTAGAATGTCTTAAATGGGAGTGTCATCCTTTGAAGTCTTTGCCATCAAAATTTTCTGCTCAAAATCTTCTTGTCCTTGACCTTGAAGTGTTGTCCAAAGTCATAGGGGGGCAACTTTGGAATGAAGGCCAGGTATATTATTTTACTTCTTGTATAACATGTGGGATGTGGCCTAGAAAGTAATAATATGCAAGCTAAGCTATTTCTCTTTAATTTGTTACAGAGTCCTGTGAACTTAAAATGGATCCGTCTTCGTATCCAATTTCTAACTGAAGTCCCAAATCTCTCGCGGAGTCTAAAAATTGAGCATATAGATCTGAGGGGCTCTGAAATTTTGGTTGAAATTCCTTCGTATTTTCAACATCTTGGCAACCTTACTTATCTTGACCTTGGGAGGTGCTACAAAGTCAAAAATCTTTCCGAGATGCCACGCAATCTTGAATTCTTAGATTTGTCTTCTACAGGAATAGAGAAATTGCCTTCATCAGTTTGGTCTCACGAAAAAATATCTCACTTAGATATTAGATATTGTTCCGACCTTAAGCGTCTTCCAAGCAACAGTTGTAAGCTGAAACTCTCGGATTCTTTTATTCTAGAAGGCTGCGAATCTCTTTGCGAGTTTTGGGAGCTTCCCAAGAATACAACTGCAATTAAACAGTTATATTCCAAAAACCTTGTGAGTCTCCCAACAACCATTTGGAAGTTGAAATCTCTGGAGAGCCTTGATCTCAATAAGTGCTCCAATTTTCAAAACTTCCCTGAAATCTCGGAGGCTATGGAACATCTGCAGTTTCTAAATTTATTTGGTACAGCGGTTAAAGAGCTACCCACATCAATTTGGAAGTTGAAATCTCTGGAGAAGCTTGATCTCGGTGGGTGCTCCAAATTTCAAAACTTGCCTGAAATCTCAGAGGCTATGGAACATCTGGCGTTTCTAAATTTATCAGGTACTGCAGTTAAAGAGGTACCCCCATCAATTGGAAATCTAGTTGCGCTTCGAAAATTTGATCTCAGTGATTGCAAGAACCTTGAGGTTGTTCCTGATTACCTCTTTTGCTTAACCTCATTACAAGAGTTAGATCTGAGTAGGACCGAAATTAATAGCATACCTGCAAGCATCAAACAAGCTGCTCAACTGTCTCGCTTGTGCCTAATTGATTGCAAGAGCCTTGAATCTTTACCAGAGCTTCCCCCATTGCTGCTATGTCTTAAAGCACATGGTTGCGCGTCACTAAAGACAGTGTCAAGTTCAAGCACTGCAATCACACAAGGTCATGAAGAATATATGTTTTCTGTTTGCCCAAAGATGGATGAGAATGCACGAAGCAACATAATGGCTGATGCACAACTCAGAATTATGCAAATGGCAACTGCGTTGTCAAAGTTTAAAGAAGAGAAAACTAAAGAAGAAATTGAACAATTATGGAGTCATGAGAAGGTTTCTATCTCTTTCTTTCTTTCTCCCTCTCTCTCTCTACCTCACGCAGACTTTGTCCGTTGAAGAATCTGCTTTTTTTTTTCTTTTCTTTTTTTCAAGAGTTTAATAATTATGATGTCCATATCCTTGGTACAGGAATTTTTTGTCAAGAGATCTTCCGTTGTCATTAAATATTGGGGGTATGAAATTCCAAAATGGTTCAGCCATCAAAGTGAGGGATCTTCAACAAAGATTGAGCTTCCTCGTGATTGGTTTAGCACAGATTTCTTGGGTTTCGCTCTATCTCTTCTTGTTGATGGCTATGTTTCATGGAGAATGAAGATTGGATGCAAGTACAACTTCAAAACTAGTAATGGTGAAAGCCTTGAAGTCAAGCATCCTTTGTTTATTGATCTACGATGCTGTAATGATGCACATGAGGTGTATGTTGGCAATGATGCACGTGAGGTGTATGGAGGCAATGATGCACGTGAGGTGTATGGAGGCAATGATGCACATGAGGTGTATGTGTGGTGGTATAATAATGTCTTTGAAGAAGTTGTAGGGGAAGCTCCAAGCCCCACTGGGTTTTACAACCGTTTTATTGAGGTCAATGTTGACTTCAACATACTGACTTATGACCACAAACCCTTCAACATACTGACTTATGACCACGAACCCTTTCGGGTGGAAAAGTGTGGGATATGTCTGTTGTATGGCAAAGATGGTGAGATGATAAAGCAGAGGGCTTTGTATGGCCAAGATGCCTAAATTCCAAATTTTCCTTTGATTTGAGCTGTTTGCTTTCCAAGCCTTGTGGCCGAGGATGCTTTTGATTTTGAGTTTGTTAGGCTTAGCCTTAGGGATGTGTTTCTTGTTTTGGCTGAGGATGCTCATCAGTTTGTTAGCCATGTAATTTTCTTCAATTGGATTTCTGCTTCAAATGGGAAATTGGCACCTTCTTCAGTTTGCACATCTAAAATTAAATACGTTTTTCTATCAACATCACCATAAAGCAATTACAAAATATTAACATTTTGAAGGGAGACAGAACTGGAGATGAAGAAATCAGCCCATTGTCGGATTCAATGCCTATCATAGCACGTACTAAAAAGATTTTTTTTTAAAAAAAAAAAAAAAACAGGTACAAAAGAAGAGCAAGGGGAGAAATTGGAGAAAATTAAAGAGTAACGCCTTAAGAAGTTGTGAAAAATCCTAAACTTCCTTTCATATATACATTCGTTCCTTACGGCCAGAATCATCGGAGAAAATGAAAAACAAACAAAAAACAGCAAAAGATGTTCCAGTAGCTTCATTTACAAGTTTCAAAATCTGAATAGGACTCTATATTAAGCTTCCATTCTGTTATTCCAATGCCGATGCTGCTGCTACAGAGGCCTTCTATGTACATTGTGCGTCCTTGTTATTACTACCCTTTAGTGTAACAAAATCAATCTTGCGCACACAAGTAACCTATCAAAACAAACCAGCAAAATTTTTGGTGACGAATTCGTTTGGACAAATCAGCTAATTTGCGGAGGGGGAAATCCAGTCTAGTCTGAAAAGAACTCTTCGAGTTCTGGTTGGTCAGGTTTAAGTAGAAGACCTGGATCTGAAACTCTTACACTAGGCAGCACTTTACCCTGAGAACGATTGACATTCATTTCCGTATAATCAATCTCAGACCAATCCTGCTCATCCTCAGTTATTTGCTCGTCTGTCACGTAACCACTGTCCTTGTTCGTGTCATCCTCCTTATGTATGTTCTGGCCGTCATAACTTTCATTTTGAGGAATTGGAACTTCGTTGGACTTTGTGCTAGATGCACTACATATGCAGGCTGCTGGGTTTTCGTGGAACTCACCCGTGCCAGGCTTTATCTCATTTGGCTCTCCCATGAATCCAATTTGATTAGTTCGAAGCAAGGAGGCAAATTCTTCCCATGTCATGTTATTACAATTCATGAACAACGGAGACAGTTTCCAAATGCCAACCAATTATGGCAGGCCAAATCTGCACGATTGATTTTGTACAATTAACAATTAATCACAACACATGTTCATAACTCAAAAATATTCCTGGTCCTTGTTCTAATTTGCATAACAACTTTTCAATGGTTGCAGGGCATGGGGAATCATATGTTTGTCACTAGCATTTACATGGCAGCTCTACACCACCTGGCTTCTCATACATCCAGGGGCGGACGGATTAAGGGACAAGAGGGGTCGCTTGACCCCATAAACTGGCCGGAAAATGGCTATGGATAGCCTGTGGAGGTCTGAGCAGACCCCATGGCGAGTAGAAAGACGACCCCAAGAGATGCACGCAAGGTGCTCGATGAAAGGCCACAACTAGGAGGGAGGGAGCTGCCTACCAACGCAACTGTGGACTGTCCCTCCTCTGCCTGGTGATGATGGGAAGGCTCTTGTTGCTCTTGATATCTCCGTATCTTTACTCTCTGCTCATCTCTACCGTTGCTCTACCAACCAAGCCGGAAGGTTACCATTAGCTACGGCCGGGTGCGCCGTTCAAGATCGCTCTGTTTGCTGACCTGCATTTTGGAGAGGCGGAGTCCACCGACTAGGGCCCACTCCAGGACGTGAACTCTACCAGGGTCATGTCCTTTGTACTCGATGATGAAAACCCGGTGAGGTTATCAAAGATTGTTCCCTTTTTTATAATTAAAATTGAACCTGAACTTTTGACCACATTTAGTTGCTTCCGTAGAAGTTTCAACCATTGAATGTTCTAGTAACCTAGTTTGATAGCTTTGCAAGAAACCCAAAAGACTGATATTTGACTTCTCTCACTAGCTATCATATTAAATTAATGCATTTTGTTAATAAGATTTTTGGGCTTCCTACAATGTGACAAGGCTTTGTCTTCAAATCACAGACCCTTCTTAGGAGGTGCTTCGTCTGTCTTGTTCGCCGATTTAGAACTAATAACGTACTTTTGGATCCTACCAATATAGAGGTCATTTGGCATTTCCTCCATACCATTTAATCAAAAATCATTAGGTTAAGTTGAGATTAGTCAATTTGCAAAAGGCTGGCTGTTACTGTTGGTCTTAGACATCTTTATAGAGTTGAATTTGATGTTATATACAATGTTATGACCACAACTGTCATCAATTGTTGCAATGAATATAAGAGCTTGGTGTCTTTGTTTTTTTTCTAATTTTATGCTTCCTTTACACATAGAAAGGGGGGAAAGTTTAAAATGATATCTATACACAAATATATGTTCATTTTTCACATTTCTGGTTGTTTTGAAGCTAATAAGAGATTGAAATTCTTATTTAGTCTAGCCCTGTATACTTGCCTGTTTCAAGGTAAGATGGAAACAAAAGTATTGAACTTTTAATTTTTGTTTGTATTGAAAACGAAGTTATAATGCAATGTTTTCAAAATATGAAAACTTATCGTGGACAATTATTGTAGCTTGTATTGTTATTTTGACAGGAATTATGAATAAAAGAACTATGTTCATTTTTTTAGTGTTATTTTCGGATGAATTTTTTTTTTGAGACTTTTACACTATGACCCTACGAGGTCACCATCCTGCGTCCGCCACTGCATACATCTACACGAATCGGAATCTGGAATTCGATATAGCAGATACCTCCACCTCGCAGTAACGGCCTTCGGTTAGTACAAGAATTGATTCTTCTTCCGAACCAAACACCATTCAGAAATGGCTAGCACTGTATTAACTAAATTTGTTCTCTTTGTTTTGCTCAGGTTTAAAATTAGGGAAGTTGCTCACTATTTTCCCAGTAATGTACCAATCAGGGGGCACATGTGTCCAGCTGATCATCATAGGAGGTGGAATCATGGAGCTTTTCTTCAAAAATGTTTGGGATGTCAAGTCATTGACTGGTACAGAGTGCTTCTTGGTGTTCATGTGCATGGCTATTGTTGTGGCTCAGTTTCCCAACTTGAACTCCATAGCTTGGGTTTCATTCATTGGCGCCGTCACAGCCGTTGGATATTGTACTCTGATTTGGGCCCTTTCAATTGGCAAGGGCAGGCCCAGTGACATATCATACAACCCACCAGAGATGGATTCTAACATGGATAGATTTGGTGGCATAATGAATTCAATTGGCATCATTTTTATTGCATTCAGAGGTCACAATGTTATGCTTGAGATTCAGGTGAGTGTTTAGGTAACTTTTCCACTAACAGAAATAAATTAACTAGAAAAACTTACTTCAAAGGAAGGTCTTGTAAATGTAAGCATGTAATTAAGGCTAAATTTATTTTCTGATGCAGGGCACATTGCCATCAAGTTCCAAACACCCATTCCATAACCAAATGTGGAGAGGAGTGACTATATCTTATGCACTTATAGCCATGTGTTTGCTTCCTCTTGCCATAGCTGGATTTTGGGCTTATGGAAACAAGGTGAGGCCAATTCTTTTCTTAGATAAATATATCAAACTTAGAGAGGCGATCAGCAATATCGTCAATATATGTGATACAATACAAATAGCAGCTCTCAAACTTAGGCATACAAATGATTTGAGATTCACAATGTCTTTTGATTTGTGCAGATACCCTCTTCATATGGAGAAATATTGAGCTCAGTTTCAAATTTCCATGGACATAAAACCTCAACATTTGTGCTGGGACTAATTTGCATAATTATAGTGATAAACTGCTTGAGCACATTCCAAATCTACAGCATGGTAGTCTTTGACAACTTGGAGTTCAAGTATACCAGCAGGAAGAGCAAGCCATGCGCCAGGTGGCTTCGAATGGTTTTTCGTTTTCTCTTTGGAGGAGTGGCATTTTTTGTGGCAGTGGCTCTTCCATTCTTACCAAGGTTGGCACCTCTGATTGGAGGGATGACATTGCCTTTGGCTTATGCTTATCCATGTTTCATGTGGATCGCAATCAAGAAACCACAGCCACGAAGTGGAAATTGGTGCATAAACATGGGACTTGGATGCTTGGGGCTGGTTTTGAGTGTTGTTTTAGTTGTTGCAGCAATTTGAAATTTAACTGATAAAGGTCTAAAGGCCAACTTCTTCAAGCCTTAATGTGAAGGGTATGAGGCGAAATGTATATTGTTTGCACATACAATTAGAAGAAAAAAAGGAATATTAATGGCTCAGATTCCCACTCAACACTGTGTTGTAGCTGTGCTATAAGTTTTGTTATTATTATTTGTCAAGTGCTTAGACGTAAAAAATGAGAACTATTTTTTAATAACATATACTTCCACGTTGACAAAAAAATACACCTCATCTCCCAGATCCAAACCCTCTGTCTCTCTCTCTCCAGCTACAGCCCCAACCTTCATATCCCAGCTTTACAACTCACGCCAGATTCGAGCCCCACCACCGTCAATGGCGGATCCAGGAAATTTACTTCCGAGGGTCAACGTCTAAAGGCTTGAAAAAAATTTATACACAATATACCCATAAAAATGAAACGATTACATAATAATTCATAGTTAATAGAAATAATCGTACATTACAAATGTCCACGACGAGTTTTCATATTATGAAAACGTAGCATTATAGTTTTATTATCAATACAAGCAAACACATCTTTCTCAATATAAACAAGTAAGCTGTCACTCAACCACTGATCTCCCATTCGGTTGCGAAGTGGACCTTTCACAATATTCATAGCAGAAAATGCTCTCTCCACAGAAGCAGTTGCAACCGGTAAAGTTAAGGCTAATGTGAGAAGCAAATAAGCATAATTATAAGTTCTATGCAATCCTTTCTCCACCATTTTCTCTTGTAAGGCTACCAATCCCCTTCAATTCAAAAAAATTTGTCACCGTATGCATATGATTAATATAAATCTCAAGTTGATCTTCAAGTGCCAAGAGATCTCGGAGAGTAAAATCTTGAGGATAAAATTCAGCAAAACGAAGTATCTTTTGTTTGTCAAATGCTATGAATGAATCATCTGGACTCAAACATGCCAAACAAAGAAGTAACTCAGTATTTACCTCACTGAAGCGATGATTTAACTCCGCAAGTTGCCACTCAATGATTTGAATAAAGATGTCCACACGATAATGATGAAGGTGTGTTATTCTAGGAGCTCTTCGATGTGATCTCCATTGAGCTACATATGCATCATCCATGTTTGGAACGAAGATATCATGTTTGCCACAAAAGGAGGATACTTGATCAAGCAAGGCTTCAAATGCATTCTCTCTCATGTGTTGTAGTTGGTCCTTGCAAACTTTGACTAACGTCATTGCATTCCCAATATCTTGGTCTTTCCTTTGTAAAGCTTGTGACAAGTCATTTGTGGCTCCCAATATAGATCTCATGAAAAATAAGTGAAATACAAAATCAAAAGATTGTATTTCTCTCAATGACCTACTTGCTTCACCTAGATTATCAGTGGAGTCATCCTCAATAATCCATTTAAGCACTTTCACCACAGATTTAAACAAGGAGATGATACTAATTAATGTACCATAATGTGAGTTCCACCGTGTATCACTGGGACGCTTGAGACACATTTCTTGATTTAAGCCTCGCCCTGTTGGAAAAGTATCTTTTTCAAGAGCTTCTATAATATCCTTTTGTAGTTGATCTCTGAGCATGTCACGATGCTTACACGAAGCTCCAACAATATTAACCAAGCTATTGCAAGATGTGAAGAAAGTGGCAATATCAGCATTTCCCTTTGCCACGGCCACAAGAGCTAATTGAAGTTGATGGGCAAAACAATGAATATAATAGGCACAAGGATTTTCCCTCAAAATATGTGTTTTAAGACCATTGAACTCACCCTTCATATTACTAGCTCCATCATATCCTTATCCTCTTAGCATGGAAATGCTCAATTCCTCTCTTGAAAACAATGTGTCAATAGCCTCCTTGAGTGAGTTTGATGTAGTGTCGCTAACATGTTGAATACCCACAAACCTCTCAATTACATCCCCACTTTTGTCCACATAACGAAACACCACCGCCATATGTTCTTTTACTGACACATCACGCGATTCATCAACTAATAAGGAGAAGAATGCACCATCCATATCCTTGATGATCTTCTTAATAGTTTCAGTGGCACAAGCATTCACAAGATCTTTTTGAATTGTTGGAGCTATTAACTTGAGATTCTCGGGAGCATTTTCTAGCACAACGGCTTTAACTTTCTCATCATGATCAGCAAGAAATTGTAAGAGCTCTAAATTATTCCCTTTGTTGCTTGAAGTGTCACTCTCATCATGCCAATGAAAGGGAAGACCTTGCCTCAACAAAAATCTCACGCAATCAAGAGAAGCTGTCAAGCAAATACGATAATCAATGCGAGCTTGCTCTGATTGCTTTATCATAATTGTTCGGATGTGTTGCTTCTGATTCATCAAATCTACACAATATTGTCTAGATTGATTATGAACACTTCCAACAAGTCCAACATGTTGCCTAATTTTATCTTTCTTCTTCCAATTCCTAAAACCCATCTCTGTGAAGGCGTCGCTACACCCTTGACCAATTTTGAAATTGGATTTGAAGAGATAACAATAAAGGCAAAATGCAGCATCTTTACTAATACTGTACTCCAACCAGTCAAACTCATCAAACCATTTGACATTAAAGCATCGATCATACCCTGAAATATCAGTTTGTTGAAATGTGTGATCCTTAGGCTAACATGGACCCTTTTGTAGATATGCTCTTCGAACTTCATCTCGAAAGTTAGGATCATAATCCAACATTTGAGGTTGAAGTCCAGGGTCTGCAATAAGATTAGCCAAGATATCTTGCAGCTCACTTTCTTTCGAACTATCCACATCTCTTGAAATACCTACATCTCTTGAAATACCCACATCTCTCGAACTCGAACTACCCACATTACCCGAACTAGAAGTACTTGATCCGAACATTCTCTTAAAGTAGCGTTCCATAACTGTATTGGTATGAATAACCAATCAAGCATCAACAATAAAATAAAATAAAAACCCTAACTTATGCAAACAAACCAAAAAAAAAATCCTTAATTTATTCTAACTAACCAAGAGATATAATCTAAAATCAAAGTATAGCCCTAATTTATTCAAACTAACAAACCAAAATCAAACCTCAACAACAAACATAAAACCAAGAGATATATTCAAAATAACCAAAGCATAAAAGTAAAATCCTAATTTATTCAAACTAACTAACCAAAACCCTTAATTTATTCAAACTAACCAATAGATATAATCTAACATAAAAGTAAAACCTTAATTTTTTCAAATCAACTACCCCAACCAAAATCCCTAATTTATTCAAACTAACCAAGATATAATCTAATAACATAAAAGTAAAACCACTAACTAACTAAAACAAAACCCCCTAATTTATTGAAAATAACCAAGATATAATCTATAACATAAAAGTATAACCCTAATTTATTCAAACTAACTAACCAAAACAAAACCCCCTTATTTATTGAAAATAACCAATATATAATCTATAACATAAAAGTAAAACCATAATTTATTCAAACTAACCAAAATCAAAACTCCTAATTTATTCAAACTAACAAATATATAATCTAACGTATAACCCTAATATATTCAAACTAACAAATCAAAATAAAACATCAACACCAAACAACAACAACAACTAATCAAGAAAAATAAAGACATTTAACAAGCTTTATTAATTAATTAAAGCATAAACAAATTAGGATAACATATTAACAAATTTGAGGGACAAATCTACCTTTGAATAACAACTTGAATTTGGGGGAGGAGTATAGCTCCACTAGCCGCCGCCACTTCACCTCCGCCGCCCCGGAGTTGTGGGTAAGTTGGGTGGAGGTTGGTTAGTTGAGTTAGGGTTGGGGATTTAGGGTTGAGAAGTTGAGTTGAGTTGAGAAGAAGAAGAGAGAAATGAGTTTGGAAAAGTGATTTTCGGGTTTAGGAGAAAACAGAGCTGAAGCTCAGTTTTGTTTTTTAAAACTGGACAAAAACGACGTCGTTTTGGTTTGGTTTTAAAAAAAAATGCTTTAATGAAATGACGCGTTTTGAAGACAAACGCATAAAAAAAATGACGCGTGTTGAAACAGCGTCGTTTTGACGCGGAGCGAAGAAAAAAAAAATGAAGCCTCGCGTGCGCGCTCGCGCACGTAGTGCAGCCGGCTCATTCCTTGCCCCTTTGGGGCATTTCGTCGAGCACTTTGCAGGCAGCTTGCGAGGGTCAATTTCAGAGCTCTAATAGCGGATTTCTGAGGTTGCAGGGGTTACTTGACCACCCTTGCTCCTCTGTGGATCCGCCACTGACCACCGTCAATCTCCCCAGTGATTTATCTATCTCTCTTTGCGACCCTCACGACCACACAATGGGTGCGGTGACATCGAATGTGTTCTGTGATGACGAAGACGATGGTGACAACGACGAGGAAAATGATACCAGTTTCGCTGGTTTCCTATTTCCCAATACAATCACAGACAAATCTGGGATTGGTTGTTACTTACATGAATTTTTAGAATAAATGTGGTTAATTAAATTTGGTTTTTGAATTGAATTCTATTTCAATAGGAATGAATTTGGTGGTGGTGGTAGGTCTCGTCTGTCACTGTCGTCAGCAAGCCAGTTGCCAAAACCTAGCCATGGTTTAGAATAAGCATAGAATGAATTGAATAAAGCCACAAAAGAATTCAGTGGCGGAGCCACAGTGGGATCAGTGGGGTTGCACGACCTCTTGGAAGCCATGGAAATAGGCTTAGAGGTCTCTTGGAGCTGGGGGAGAGACCCCTTGGAGCTGCACACCAGGTGCTTGACGTTTTTCCTGAGGAAGAAAGGAGCTGCTCGAGGAAGAAGCGCTGCTGTTTTTTTAAAATCATCCTGGGCAAAACGAGTTCGTTTTGACCCAGGAATTTTTTTAAAAATGGCTTGGCCCAGCAACTTCCCCCAAAGTCCAAACCCACCCAATACCTCCAATCCCATTTCTTTCAATCGTATAACTTTACCAAACAACGTTTAATATACACCTCTGCCCAACAACCCTTCGTATTTCCCATTTCATTGGGTCGTATGGTGAAATCTCTAGAGTGGAGAGTGGGCTTTCATGAGACAAAGATTTATGAAAAACATGAAAATACTTAAATAAATGTAATAAAATACCATGTTTTTACTCCATTCAACTCAAACATTCTAATGAACTCCTAAATTCTATTATTTTCTACCCCCAAAACCCTCAACATGGCTGAAAATTTTATTCTCTTCCCTCTTCATCTCTGATTTTATAAATTTATTGTTCGTGGTATACTTAAAACCTATGTGTTACATTCTTTTGTTTGATGATAATGCGTAATATTTTTATTGGATAATGATTTATTGGAATGGATGAATATTGATGATTTTGTGTGTGGATGATTTATTGGATTGGATGACTATATATGATTATTTCATTTGTTGGAATTTAGGGTTTATGATTAATTTTGTGATGGACTTCTTGTCCTCTCTGTTTGTTCATTTATCTTAATAAAATTTTTGTCTTTTAAAAAAATGGTTGACTGTTTGGTTTGATTAATTCATGTGTAGAATTATGGAATGATAAGAGGAAAGTAATAGAAAATTATCTTTTAGTGTTATTTTCATCTTAAAAAAATTATCGGAACTTTTACACTAAGACCCCTTGGGGTATCAATCCTGGATCCACCACTGGAAGAAGTGGCTCCACCGAAGGAAGAGCAAAAGGCAGTGACTTTCAAAGGTGGTAATTGTGATCGGTCATCTTCTTCAACTTCATCCCCTCTTTGCCAAAACCAGCCAAGGAAGGAACTGTTCCGTATTAAAGAAGAAACCATAGATGTTGTAATTGTAGATGATGATGATGATGATGATGATGTTGATGTTGATGATGGCAGCAATAATGGTGGTGATGGGGGAGAAGCGAGAGGGATAAGGAGTCGTGGTTGGGTTACTTTTTATTTTATTTTAATTTTTATATATTTGATTTTATAAGTTTTAATTAATTTTAAATAATAAAAGAATTTTTTACTGATTTTTTTTGTCCAATTGGAAATCCATGTCATTAAAAAATGGATCTCATCTTTGACAAGTAAGCACTTAACTGATTCACTAACGTTTTAAGTAATGGAGTGGGTAAATTGTAAGGTTTTTAGGGGTTTGAATATGTATTCGTAAATGTCTCTAAAAATGAGTATGACCATGAAAATGGCCCTATAATTTGAGAGGTTTTATGTAATTTTTCCTTATTTGTTTTATTGTTCATTTGATATCACCAATGTTGATGTGTAAATTGTTTACTGATTTATTGTTAACGTTAAACTGCTTGTGGTAACTAAGTTATAGCTTAGATCACTTGAACGGTTGAGATTGTGTGGCTGAAATGTCTATAGAAAATAGCCAAGTGTCATACACACATAGGCAGAGCAACTTTGTAATGATCCTAATATAAATCGTTTTTGATATATATGAATGAGAATGGCTGAGCTCACTGTGTAGCAGCTCATACGATTTTGCATAAGCATTTTTCCAACTCATTCTTTTCTCTCCTTCCATTTCTCCCAAAAAATCCAAATAAGTACCTAATATTTCAACATGGTATCATCGAGCCAGGTTCGTTCTTGAATCTGGGTGTTGATTCCGCAGCGAGTATTCGAAGATTTCAATGCAAAACCTTTATACCCACAAATCGATTTAGTCTCATATGGCTAGTTCGGTTGGAAGGGAGTCTCGAACTTCAATCTTCAATGGAGAAAACTACGAGCTCTGGAGAATTCGTATGACAACGATCTTCAAATCATATGGGATCTGGGAGTTGGTTGAATAAGGTGTACTAATTCCAGATCCAAAAGCTAAGATGAAGAAGACAGAGACATTGGACAAGTCGTTGTTGTCTGAGCTCTTGAAGCAAGATGCAAAGGCGCTGGATCTCATCCAATGAGCTGTTTCATATGAGCTCTTCCCCATAATTTCAAATGAGGTGACTGCAAAAGGAGCTTGGGATCTGTTGCAGCAAGAATACAGAGGAGATAAGCGTGTCAAGTCAGTCAAACTACAAGGTTTCAGAAGAGATTTCGAGTATATTCGTATGCATGAAGATGAATCTCTCTATGCTTATTTGACTAGGATGTTTGAATTGATAAATGAAATGAAAAGCATGGGTGCCCAAATTAAAAACTTCGAAGGAGAATTATCTAAGAATAGAATTGTTCATAAGTTGTCGATAAGTCTTATGATCTTGTATGCACTGTTATTGAACAAACCAAGGATCTTGATGTAATAGAAGTGCAGGAAGTTGTGGCAACCTTGAAAGCTTTTGAGCAAAGGCTTGATGGGTATTTTGAGAATACTGTTGAGAAGGCATTTGCTAGTATGAGTGTGAAGGGAGCCAGTTTCTCATCCTCTTCTAGCGGTGGTCAGTCCAAGAAGAGATGGAAAACTAGAAGGAAGAAGTGGGAGGATAAACCCAATTCGGGTGGGAAGCAAAATTGGAAAAATGAAAGTTGGAGGAATAATCAATCTAACAAGAATGATCAAAACAAGGGAACTTGTAAGCATTGCAACAAGCTGCACTATGGTGAATGTTGGTTCAAGGATAAAGTCAAGGGTCACAGATGCAGCAAGTTTGGTCACATTTCTACTGATTTACTGCTTGTGGTAACTAAGTTATAGCTTAGATCACTTGAGCGGTTGAGATTGTGTGGCTGAAATGCCTATAAGAAACAGCCAAGTGTCATACACACATTGGGAGAGCAATTTTGTACTGATCTTGATGTAAATCGTTTTTGATATATATGGATGAGAATGGCTGAGCTCACTGCACAGCAGCTCATATGGTTTTGCAGAAGCATTTTTCCAGCTCCTTTTCTCTTCTTCCCTTTTCTCCCAAAAAATCCAAATCAATACCTAATATTTCAACAACCAAAGGCTTGAAATTTAGCCAACTCATTAGAAACAAGCCGTACTTGAAAATTTTGAAATACCCCTAATAATGCATGTACAAAGGTTGGCACCAAAGTTTTTTTTCTTCATTTTTTTGAACTCCTGCAATAAAGCATTTAATAAGGCCATCTCCAACCCATGGGGCTAAATCCAAAATATCCCAAATTTTAGCCCCAAAACTCTCCCAACCCATGAAAATGAAGGGGCCAAAATTTGGGAAACCCCAAAGTTGAGGCCAAATAGCAATCCAGGTATTGCCTGGACTAATAAAATTTTCGGTGGGCCCCACACAGCTGGCTCAGCCCATGTGCTGTTATTATTATTATTTTTTAATTCTAATATAGTATCGGGCCCCGTGAATGTGATGGCTTCTCTACTTGTTGGGGCAAGCTGGACACGTGTTCTCTTTGGAATTAGTTGCCGTTGCAACAATTCAATTGCATCTTTTTAAAAAAAAATAAAATAATTCTAATATAGTATTGGACCCCGCGGATGTGATGGTTGCTATACTTTTTGTCATTGACTCGACACGAATGCTAAGTTTTTTTTTATTAAAAAAAAATTCTAATATTAACTTAAATCAAGGATCTAGATTAAATCTAAGTTATTTTAACAGTAAAAAAAGATCCAACGACTGAAATTTAAATCCAACGGTCAAAATAATATTTTAAATTAATTTAGATCATATCTAACCTCAAAACTCACTCCAAACTCTATAAATACTCACTAATTTCTCAAATAATCTACCAAAAACATTTTTTCTTTTTCTCAATTTATTTTTCCTTTGTCAATCTCATCAATCTCCTTTAATTCTTGTTGAAGATGTCCCTCATAAGGCCTTCTCCAACCTATGAGGGGCTAAACCCAAATTTCCCCCTCCAAAAAGTAACTTTTGGGCTTTACCCGGACTCAAATCGTTTTTTCTCCCAACCCTCCGGACTCAAATTTTAAATCCGCAACTTTATTAAATTGTTTAAGAATGGTTTAAGTTTATTTTTTTTAATGAAAAACTTTTCTTCATTTAATCTTTTTCAATAACGTCATAATTTAATTTTTTGAACAATTTAACTAAAAAAAATTGAAATTTAATTTTATTCAAAAAGTAAACACACAACATAAATAAACAAATAAAGTTATTATATATTTGAATTGCGGGCCCCATTCTCTTTTTAAAAGTAATTATTATATTTAAAAAAATAAATAAACAAATAAATATATTTGAATGCAATGGCAGGATTTAGAATTTTTTTTAAAAAAAGAAAAAAAAAGCAACATTTGAATTGTTGCCGTTGGATTCCAACGGCAACTTAACCACAAGTCAACACGTGGCCTTCTCCAACTACCCAGCAGCAAAGCAGCCATCTATTCGCGGGGCCCACCGAAATAGTTTTGGGTCCAGGCAAAATTTGGACTGGTATTTGGGTCCAAATTTGGGTTTTCCCAAATTTTGGATCCATCATTTTCTTGGGTTGAGAGTGTTTTGGGGTTAAAATATGAGATATTTTGGGTTTGAGACCATGGGTTGGAGATGGCCTAAGTTGGAGAAGGCCCAATAGTCCACTTGTTATAAAATAATGAACTGCGTACTTAGAGCAAGTCCAGCGACTAAAGTGGACTCGGTGAGGGTTTTGGGAGAAAAAAGGAGTTCGGCGGTGCGGGTTAGCCGGGCTGCATGTGGGGGCCAAGAAGATGTGCTGGCCCAAGGGCAAGTCCAGCCCCAGGTCCAAAACTCGGGGGGCTGACGTCAGCAACAAATTTTTTTTTTAAAGAAAATCGAAAAAAATCTAAGAAAATACAAAAAAATTAAGATTTTTTTAAAATAAATACTTAGTCATATTTTTCACTTCCCACACCAAAAATCTTATCAAAAAATATTATCCAAATTTATTGTTTAGGTAAACAAATTTGTGAAAAAAACATAAAAATGAATACTGTTTGCCCTTTGCCATGTCAACTGCTGGAAACCAACATTGCTTTTTGAAAGGGCAGTCACTATTCACATGAATAGTGCTGCCCTAGCCCCCTTGCCATGGTAAGAGGCAACTACCGGAAGTACTCTTATATATATAGTAGCGGTGGAATTGACTGCAGGCAAGGAAGAAAAAATTGATATTTTATGCGAAATATCGCTGATTTTGGACTCGCGATATTATAGCAAGGGTACATAACTTTTTCGTAATTTTTTCGAAAATTTCGGCGATATTTCGCCGAAATATCGATGGAATATCGCCTGCGATATTTTGGTTTAGTTTGTCACTGAAGAGGGTGATAATATCGCGATATTATCGAAACACATAAAACCCAAAAAACTCGAAGCTGTTGAAGGGAGCAGTGGCTGATGGTGTTGCTGCTGCGAGAACCACTGCTGAAGGGAGCAGTGACTTGCATCAGTCTCATGATAACCCTTTTGGTTAATTAATCATGATTAACATGTTTTCATTTAAATAAAAATAAAATTAAGAACCCCAAAAAATTAATTAAACTGCTGTTTAGATATATATATATAATTTCCAGTAGCATGAATAATTGGCCCCCCAACTGCTGGAGATGATGCAAGTCAGTCAACAACTAGTATTAAAATTGACATACCACCCAGCAAGTCAAGTTACGCACACTACCATATAAATAAAATAATACAATTACATAATTGTCCTGACTAGCTGGAGCTTGAAACTTTAAAGTGCCCACAAAAAGCCATCAAATCTTGGTTTGGTAAAGGCTTGTATTTTAATTTTACAGAGCTCAAGGACATGGCAGCTGCCATCGAAGAAGGGTTTGGCGAAGCAAATTGGAGCACAGATAGGGTTCATTCCATGAGCAGAAGTTCAGAATCTGCTCAAGTCATCCCCATCACAACAAGTAATCCCACAAGTGAAGAAGATGGTGCTGATTATATTGAATCATCAGCTGCTCCAGATTGGGGAGGTGGAGAGCTCAATCCACAGGATGCTTGGCTTCCCTTCACAGAGTCCAGGAATGGGAATACCTTTTCTGCCACCTTTCATTTGCTCTGTTCAGGAATTGGAATCCAAGCCCTTTTACTGCCTGTTGCTCTTGCTACTCTTGGATGGTAAGTCATATTAACTCAATCTTCTGAATGCGTGATTCATGTAGTACTATGTATATGTTTTTCATGGTATAAAGCCAGTTGCTGGTCTTGATGATCTTGCTGGAGTTTTTGAGTGGGAGAGAACCTAGGATGCCAAAGTCAGCTTTCTCTTATAAATTTCAAGTTCATTATGAGATTTGGAATCTAAAGTACATATACGTTCGATAAAAAAAAAGTACATATACATTAAAAAAAGATAAAGCTTTCTGTCTTTGTGCCCATTTAATATTTCACTCATCTCTATAAATAAATAAATAAATAATTTCTAAAGAGATGAACACCTTCATAATTGAATAGATATTACTTCCTGTGAACAGTCCGTCTATTCATTCATAATAAATGCTCTGAATATCCACGTAGATTTTTGCAGAGGACGGACAAAAATTTTCAACATGCAAATCCCTTTATTTTCTTGTTCTCAAGATTCAAGATAGGACAAAAATTGTCAATTAATGCAGGACTTTGACAATTCTACACCAAGGAAAAAGCAAATTTGACAGGAGAGGTGTCCAAACTTAGAGTCAAACACAAAATATCTAACTTGAATTTGATGGCTGATATCGTTATTTCACATGTTGTATAATTCTATATTCTACTCGAAATGTTAAAAAGTACTAATATTTTATTATTATTTTTCAATAGATTTAAAAAACAATTAAAATTGGTGGGGTCAGAAGAATAAAAAAATTCCGATGGAACCAATCAAAGACAACAATCAGTAATAATAATTAAAGCTAAGTTAGGTCAAAGGAAATAAAATGTTCAAAACAAGGGCCGTCAGTTTTGACCTTTTCGCTCCAGCCTTTTTTTAATATGTAAACAATGACAACTCTGTTCGATTTCCAACCAGCTGCAATTGTTACCGTTTGGCATGCCACCTGTCATTTGACTGATCGATTGGAGATGCTCTTACAAGATTCAATATGCATGCATACAAATCAATTCTGTTGGTTTAATTTTTATGAACAATTTTCAATGGTTGCAGGGCATGGGGTATCATATGTTTGTCACTGGCATTTTCATGGCAGCTATACACCATATGGCTACTCGTACATCTACACGAATCCGACTCCGGAACTCGTTACAGTAGATACATTCACCTCGCAATCACAGCCTTTGGTTAGTATAGCGTATATTAATCACAAATGTGATGCAAATAGTTTTTTTAAACGACTGATATCGTATTACTTATACATGCTTTTTCTTTGTTTTTCTTGTTCAGGTCATAAGCTAGGGAAATTTTCATCTATACTCCCGGTATTGTATCTGTCAGCTGGTACATGCGTGCAGCTAATTATCGTAGGAGGTGGAACCATAAAGCTTTTCATCACAACTGTGTGCAAGGATGGAGCAACTTGTGATGCCAAGTCGTTGACCACAGTAGAATGTTTCTTGGTTTTTATAATCATGGCTGTTGTTGTGGCTCAATTTCCCAACTTGAACTCCCTAGCTTGGGTCTCTTTGATCGGCTCCATCGCAGCAATTGCATATTGCACTACGATTTGGGCCCTTTCAATTGGCAAGGGCAGGCCCAATGACATTTCATATGACCCTCCAGAGATGGAGTCTAATATGGACAGATTTGGGGGGATTTTGAATGCTCTTGGCATCATTGTTCTTGCATTCAGAGGCCACAATGTTATCCTTGAGATACAGGTCAGTCTTCTTGTTTTTTTTTTTACACAAGCGATGTTGGAGGGGGGATTTGGACACAAACGATATTTGGTTTTTTTCTTTTTGGCTATGCAAGGAACTTCTATTTGCACCCAGAGTTTGATCTCCACACCATCTTTGGTTACAATGAACTGATCTTGTTGGGTGTGGTGGAGAATGGAGATCAAATTCTAGGGTTTAACTAAAAGCCCTAATTATTGGTATTTGGTAGGTCAATTTTACTATTACTAGAAAGGGTGAAGTTTTATACTAATGTGCAGGGGACATTACCATTAAGTCCAAAGCACCCAACTCACAAGCCAATGTGGAGAGGAGTGACCATATCATACCTACTTATAGCCATGTGTTTGTTTCCTCTGGCCATAGCTGGATTTTGGGCTTATGGAAACAAGGTGAGACCAATTTAATTTTCCTTTTGTTCAACATTGAAAGCTAGCTCAAACTAAACTCTTCTGATTTATGCAGGTACCCTCATCAAATGGAGGACTTTTGATTGCGATTTCGAAGTTCCACGGGCATGACACACCAAGAATTGTGCTGGGATTAATGTTCATACTTGTGATCATAAACTGCCTAAGCACATTCCAAATCTACGCCATGGTGGTTTTCGACAAACTGGAGTTCGACTACACTAGCAAGAAGAAGAAGCCTTGTGCAAGGTGGCTTCGAATGGCTATTCGTGTTTTCTTCGGAGGGATGACCACCTTTGTAGCAGTGGCTGTTCCATTCTTGGGAAGCTTGGCACCTCTAATTGGAGGGCTCACATTGCCTTTGGCATATGCTTATCCATGCTTCATGTGGATTGCAATTAAGAAACCAAAGCCAAAAGGATTCATGTGGTGTGTGAACATAGGACTTGGATGCTTGGGGCTGGTTTTGAGTGCTCTTTTAGTTGTTGCAGCTGCATGGAACTTGGCTCGCAAAGGCCTGCATGCCAACTTCTTCAAGCCTTAATTAGTTTTACTTTTCAAACCATGTATATTGAAATCAGTGACAAGATAAGTACTTGCCAAACTTTTGTTGGATTTATAAAACATCATGGTATATTTATTAACTAAGTCTAAGCCGTAAATTCACAGAGGTGCCTGTGGATGCTGGAGGTGCTCAGCTCTGGAAACCTCTGATGTCACAAAAACACCGTGAAAGCCGGCACAGATTGCCATCTGATAGTGAAGCTGAGGTGACTGGAGCAGGGGATGCAGGTTGCCCAAAGTAGTCAAGTTTAAATACATCATATTAAACCTAACATTAACAGTAAATCCAAAAAAATAAAAAAAATAAAAAATTCATAGAAATACAGAATTATGTGACAGTTTATGCATAACGTTATTTTTCACAACATACAGTTCCACTTTAGTCCCAGTGAATATTGTAACATACATTTCATCCTTTTTTTTGGATTTGGATCAAAACATAAAGTTGTGTGTCTTCATGTTGAATTATAAGTCTTTTAGCTAAATTAGAGTTAGTTAAATAACAGTAAGTTTAAACAGTGTCATTGTTGCCAAGTAGAATGATCCTAGTGGATTGCTAGATGGATGGCTGAGATCATTTTGAGATGTAAGAGATCCAGCTTATGGTGCTAACGGATATATCCCTTGCTCCATGTGCGTGAGGTTGTAACAGAAATGAGGAGAACATACCTCTGTTGAATTATGCAGAGCAGTGGGCCAATTCCACCAACACTTCAGTGGGCCACAAAATCCAGACCCAAATATGATTTTTCTTCAAAATTCGGACGCAGATTAGGGTTGAGTTTAACTAAAAACCCAACGACTAGCTACATCTAACGGTCCAAATTCAAAATTTTGAAGCTATCAATGGTCTAGATGTCTTTGAACTAAAAGGCTTTTTCTTCAAAAATCCTGCCAGCCGTTGCCGAACCTTTAAAGAGGTTTAGTAACGCCTAAAATTTAGGAGCTCTAGTTTTCACACACAATATAGTTTACGATTTAGGTAAATAGGAATTCAATTTCAGCTAATTAGGATAAAGCCAAAAGCCAAAATATAGTACATGCTTTTACCATAATATAATTTTAAAATATTAAAATTACAACATATGCCATTATACCATTATTTTGAAATTTCAATATTTAGTTTCAAACACATGTTCCGTTAGCTGAGCACTACAGTCTACTAAAGTCTCTCTCATAACAGCCACTCGCGAACTCGGTTTTACCAAACTTGGCACTAAAGTCTCCTGGTGGACTGAGTTGACCAAATGCCAGACCAGCTTCTCATTGGCTAGATTTATATGGTCATACGTGGATGCGTAGCAGAGGATCCCTCTTAGTTGAGCAACGTAGCGCTGCGTTTTGAGTCGTTTGACTATGCCGTGAAAGTGGAAAAGCTACAAGAGACGCCACGTGTCGCCCGTCCTCGGGCTGTCGTGCGATGCAATCCCAGCTCGTACTGTCTTCTTTACCTCTTCTTTTCTCGTCTGTACTTTTCTATTTGATTCCTTTCCTTCATCAAATTCGCATCTGAAGTTATTGTCGCTGATCACATACACACTGTCCTACTAAGAACATGTTTTGCATGCAATGCAATAAACATGAGAATTTTCTCAATTATTAACGTTTTATCGGAAAAAAAAATATTTCTATTATTTTCTGTTATATTTTGCGTTTTGGATTGCTCCTATTATATTTCTATTATTTTTGATGTTTTGCATTTTGGATTGCTCCTTTTAAAAGAGGAAGAGCATCAAATATTTTTGTTTATAGCGTTGCAAAAAATGGAAACTGCATTGCAGTTTCCGTTAATGCAATGCAGTTTTCATTAATGCAATGCAGTTTGCGTTAATGCAATGCAATGAACTACAAACTGCATTGCATTAACAGAAATTGCAGGCAATGAACCACAAACTTGCAATGAACTACAACAGCTGTAACATTCCAACAGACTTGCAAAAATTATTCTGAAATCGAATTATGAAACAAAAAAACTGCACTGCAGTTTCTGGTAAAAAACTGCAACAAACGAAAACTGCAGTGCAGTTTATGAAAAAAATCTGCTCAAATGTGAAAAGAAACCAAAAGGTAAAGCCATGATCAAAGTACTAAAACTAATATGAAAACACATTTAACTCCATAAGCAGCTGTAACATTCCCATAGACTAGCAAAAATTATTATGAAATCGAATTATGAAACAAGAAACTGCACTGTAGTTTATGGTCAAAAACTGCAAGAAACAGAAAATGCAATGCAGTTTATGAAACAAAATCTGCTCAAATGTGAAAACAAGCATTGAATGGCAGTCAAAAATGAATATCCACTAATGAAACAATTGTATAATTTTCATTAAATTAAAAAAGAATCATAATATCCAATTAGAAGCGCTGTAGCCAATTACAAGCAACTAAAAACTGCAACGTAGTGTTTACAAAAACTGTAATGCAGAAACTGACTATACATTCGCTAACCATATCTAACATAAGCAATCGTCAACTGAGAAGGAATGTTCATATCACCGCCTTGCAAGTCTTCCTGTTGTGCCCAACAATCACAACTCCAGCTGCTGAACCATTGCTGCCCAAGCCTTTCTTAAAACTGCAATGCAGTTTCCAAAAGTCCAATTTTGAGCTCCCTTGCTCTTGGGTAGTTCTACTCTTCTCTTGCCCACCCAATTCCTCATACGAGTAGCCACTACTCTTCAAATTGGTGAGGTTAAAGGCCAAGGAAAGAGCAAAATCCAATTGTAATTAAATGAAAGCGCAATGCGGTTTCCAAAGCTACAATGCGAGAACACGTACAATGTAGTTTTGCAATACCATTTCCAAATCAAGACAAATGCATAGTAAGTGAGCTTTATAATAAGAAGTTGCAGCTAAATAAGATCATTGCCTAACATCAGATAATTGTGGGTCATGATAAGGAATAGGACATGATTGCAAAAGTATATTAATGTGACTTAACTTACACCTCACAATCAGTATTGTAGTTCATGACTAAACTTGAAATTAACAACTATATCTCAATATAATTTGGTAGGCCAAAGTACATTTTGAGCATTTATCAAAAACAAGAACAGGAAACATTCAAAATGAAGAGAAGTTATGGACTTGTTCCAAAAATATGTTAACTTTTAAGACTTACCTCGGGATAATTGCACCCAAAAGTCAAAATCAATCCACAATAAAAAGCAAAAACTACAATGCAGTTATTATTTTATAACAAAACTTACAAGGAACACTAAGACACTACCTAACCACTGCAAAATAAAATTTAATAAATTCGTAGAAATAACACAAGAATCTGGTGATGCCAATACCATTCATTCATCAATATCCTCTTTCAATCCACGTTCTTGTTTGTTTAATTTGGTTTCTTCAATGGTGAAATTGATTGGAGTGCCGAACTAAGCAACATTTATCCAAGTAAGGAAAATAAAACAAAATATATAGAACATACGACATAGTGGTGCTTCATCGACACTCCACCAAACCTAAATCAGTTTTTGTTTCAATCATAAACAATTCTCAGTGACCCATCAATGATCAATACAAAGAAGTCACATCTTATAGTATCCATACAAATAGCATTTCTAAAGTCTGCCTACCACCTACTATTGATTGGACACACACACACAAAAGTTAGTTTAAATACAAGATAACATAGCTCTCTTAACCTCACTAACAGTAGTCTATATTCTTCATCTGCTTATTTTGTACCATTTGTTCCCATCATACTATAGAAAATTAACTAAATAAAAATCAATTCCCCATTTACACTAACACAAAATGAAAGCGCTCAGCTCCGACCAGAGAACTAGGACATTCCAAGTTCACATTAACTACTTCGGCCAAAAAAAGACTCAAAATTCAAAACAATCTGATTGAGAGCACATTTCCATCAACATCAAAGCCCGATCAACCACTACAATTATACATATACAATCATAAACACTATGCTATAAATACAACTATAGATTGGTTTTGCGACAGCTTATACATATATAAAGAAGAGAGAGTACCTGCTCAAGGACCTGTTTGGGGAGGTGGAGGCCTAGAAGAAAGCGGCGGCCGTTGCCACTAATCCGGCCATCGCAGTCCAAATCGGCTCTTCGGAAATACGCATCGAAGAGATCCAAACGCCATCACCATCGTCTAATTGCGATTCGCCAAGATCAGACCATGAGATCAAGAGCGCCGCGTGCTCAAGCTACCGTACACCTGAGCAGTAGCGGAGCAATCAGAAAACCACGAATTTGGAACAAAGAGGAGAGAGAGCGGGTGCCGTCATCGTTGATTGAGCGAAGAAGGAAAAGGAGAAAGAGAGGGTGTCGTCGCGTCGTCGATGGAGTGAAGAGGGAAGATGAGAGAGAGGGCGTCATCGTCGAAGGAGTGAAAAAGAAAGAGGAAAGAGAGAGAGGGGCTGAGATATGGTTTTCCACGAAAAGGGTAAAATTGTAGTTTACCCTTATAATTTAGACAGGCCCAACGAATTTGGGCCTCCTCTTTGGGCATATCCAAAACAAAATTTGATTCATAAGTATGAAAACCAAAACAGAAATATTCTATGTCTCAAATCCTAATTAGTAAAGATTGTTATGTTTAATACCTAATTTTTCTTAAAATTTATGTCATGAAATAGAATTACTAATGGTTTATTGCACTGCAAGATTCTCAAATAAACTAATTCCAAAATTATAAAATTAAAATAAAACCAATTTTGTCCGACAAAATAATGAAGAAAGAAAAAAAATAATTAAAACAAAAATTTGAGTTTGAGTCCAACCACCATCTCAAATGGGGATATTTATACTCAAAACTCAAATCGTGCCGCCTTCTTGCACTCGAATTCAATCATCTTTCTTATACATTCAAATAGTTTAGAATATCACATTGTAAAAAACACACACACTTCCCACCACCACTTCAACATATGAGAATTTGAGCATAGCATTTTGACTTTGACATTGAAGATGGCCTTAAAAACTGCCACATGTTGTCTCGACATGGCGCCACTTGTCATCAGTCTCATGCTCAACCATGCTCCTTGAAGTGATCCCTCCCTCCACTCTTTTGCCGTATGCATCAATTCTCCACACGAAACTTTAAACCTCCTCTCTTCTTCTTCATCTGAGAACTGCATTCATCAACATAGATTTGAGCAATGTCGGTTTCGGCCAACCTTTTTAAGCATTAACGTTAGCAGAGAGGCTTCACGCGTTGTTACGGTTTTTCTCTTAACCAAATTCTAATTGTTTCTTCACTTGTAGGTTAATTTTTTTTCCCCATCAATTAAGACACGAAAATAACTAATTAAACCACCCATTATGGCAGGATTCAATGGTTTAATATCGATCATTACAGATATAACGTAAAACCCATTATTATATTATATATATCATCATCACGATGTCAGCCTTGCTGTGCAAGCCAAGCCTTCAACCTCCCTCTGCCTTCAAGCCTTCAACATCTTCTCCCAAGCTTTTGAGTTTGTCTGGAATTGTTTCAAGTTGTGTGTTTCTAAAGTGGTAATTACTAATTTCAAACCCCATTTAAGTTTTTTTTTTTTTGCAAACCCTTTGGATTAATTCCTTTTTTTCTGTAATTTTATTGTTTCCTCATGATTTAGAGCTTCTCCTCTGTTTATTGACTTTGTGACTTTTGAAAAGGCATATTTGTTGTTATTATCTCACCTTTTAAATTTATTTTCTTTATTTTCTTTACTTTTTCTTTCGGTAGCAGCTTAATTTGTCTTTGTAACTTTTGAAAAGGCACATTTTTATTATTAATATATAACAATTTGTTTCCAGTTCTTCTTTAACATTCTTTGTGGAAAACCAACAAGTTTTCTACCCTTTTGTGTCTGCTGCATATACTTTGACAAAATAAAAAAATAAAACTGGCCATACACTTTTCAATCATATGAGATGACTTCTAGTTTTCACATCTGAAACATTCCCACCATCAAAGTCAGCAAAATAGTGCTAAAAAAAACCCATAGCTTGTACAAATTTTGTAGCAATTTTAGGGAAATGGCAGACATGGAAGAAGTGGATCTTGGCAAAAAATCCAGGCCAGATTTGTCCCAGGAGCCTTCTTTTAGCAATTTCATTAGAAATTCATCGTCAGAGTTGGCCCAAGTCATCCCCATCACAATTAGTCCCCCAGAGAAAGAAACTATCACACCAACAGATTGGGTAGGTGGTGAGCTCAATCTACAGGATGCTTGGCTCCCCATCACAGAGTCTAGACAAGGCAGCACATATTCTGCTATATATCATATACTTGCTTCAGGCATTGGACTTCAAGCCCTTCTCCTTCCTGTTTCATTTTCCAATTCTGGATGGTAAGCGACAAGTCTTTCTCTGATGTATAATTGAGCAAGAAAATTTTGTGAAAGAGTTCAGCATTTGTGGTTTTTTTTTATGCCTTTGATTGCATATCTGCACAAAGTTTCATATACAAATTTCAATGGTTGCAGGGTATATGGTATGGAACCATCTTCTCGTCACTAGCATTCTCATGGCAGCTCTACACCCTATGGATCCTCGTACGACTGCACGAATCTGAATCTGGAACTCGTTATAGTCGATACGTGCACCTTGCAGTGACTGCCTTTGGTTGATACCACAAGCTCTTCTTTTTCTACATAAAACCAGATGGCTAAAAAACGTATTAACTATAGATATGTTGTTTTCTTTGTTTCAGGTCCAAAGCTAGGAAAGTTGCTAACTATATTCCCTGTGATGTATCTATCAGGGGGAATGTGTGTGCAGCTAATTATCGTAGGAGGTGGAACCATACAGCTCTTGATCAGAACAGTGTGTAAAGATGGGGCAACCTGCAATGCCAAGCCATTGACTGGTACAGAATGCTATTTGGCGTTCATGTGTATGGCTATTGTTGTGGCTCAATGCTTTCCCAATTTGAATTCCATAGCTAGAGTTTCATTGATTGGAACCATCACAGCCATTGTATATTGTACCATGATTTGGGCACTTTCGATCGGCAGAGGCAGGCCCCGTGACATATCATACGACCCCCTGCCGCTAGAGTCCACCATTGCTACATACGGCGGTATACTGAATGCACTTGGTATCATCTTTCTTGCATTCAGAGGTCATAATGTCATCCTTGAGATTCAGGTCAGTGTTGTTGTTAATTTCCATCACAAGTTGTCCTATTTTGATGCCAAAACATGTACACTCTTTTTGATACATAGCTTATGCTTTAGTTTGATCTTGTAATGCATGGCAGGGGACATTGCCATCAAGTCCAAAACACCCTTCTCATAAGAGAATGTGGAGTGGAGTTACAATGTCATGTGTGCTCATAGCCATGTGTTTGTTTCCTCTGGCCATAGGTGGATATTGGGCTTATGGAAACAAGGTGAGAGCAATTCCTTTTGTTTTTTCTTCAAAACAAATATCTCAAATTCTTCAAATTAAGCACTTAAACTAACAGAACAATGTTCTGATTTATGCAGTAACCCTTTAGGAATGGAGCTATACTAAAAGCAATTTCACAATTCCATGGACATAAACACATCACAATATGTGCTAGGACTAATTTACATAATAATCGTGATGAACTGCTTAACGACATACCAAATATATGGCACGGTAGCTTTCGACAACATGGAGATACGGTACACCAGTAGAAAGAAAGAGAGATGCCCGAGATGGCTTTGCATAGTTATTTGCCTTTTGTTCGGAGGATTGACATTCTTTATAGCAGTGGCATTTCTATTTCTAGGAAGCCTATCACCTCTAATTGGAGGGTTCACATCAGTACCCTTGACATATGCTTATCCATGTTTTATGTGGATTGCAATTAAGAAACCACGTCTACATGGTGGAATGTGGTGTACTAACATGGCACTCGGATGCTTTGGCCTGATTTTGAGCCTTCTTTTTGTTGCTGCCGCAACTTGGAATTTAGCTGTTAATACTTGTGATCAAGAAATTGGGATATAGTTTAAGAACTTCTTTGCATCATACATGCAATAAGCTCTTTCTCAAAGAATAAATTCCAAAATTGAGAATTTCTGATTAGTATTTCAATAATAACCAAAGTAAGAGTAATGCAGGAAGCTTCAAACATTTATCTATTTCTTCTTATATTCCCCTTGGATTTCAGGCAAGTTTAAGAAAACCAAGATTCACTTTGATTGGAGGGTTGATGCATGTTCAACTTAAAAGCAGTTCTACAATGTACTTTGAGTGATTAAACTTAGATTAACAAGTGAAATATGATTATTATATTCAGGAAAAGTTAAACTCCCAACCCAAGCACCGACCAAACACATACATGTGATTATGCTAAGCGCACCATTAAGCACTTTCAAGCTCCTAATATCAAAACCTTGCACATAGGCAACAGCACTGAAGCTCTTGATATTTGCAGACTCTGCACACTGTCCACACCGACTCTTCTTAGTTTTCTCCTCCCAATGGTGGCCATTAGAGGCCACGTCAACCCTCTCCGAAGCAAACGGTACTTTTTTTAGGTTTTTTATTATTTATAACTTCAGTGTCTTGGTACATCTCATAGTTGCTAACAAAGATTTAGTGAAGTATCCATAAATACCAACACTATCTGCCTCTTAAACCATCGGTGAAGTATCAGTTTTATTACAAGTATTGACATCAGATATTGTTCGAAGCTTTCTTTCTGTTTTCGATTCGATTACACTCGTGTTTGATAGCATTAGCAGGATGGCAGATCAGTACCCCAAGGAGACCAAGGAGACTCAGAGTCCCACTAAGGTAGGAGAGGAAGGTCAAGGTTGTGGGATGTTTGATTTCTTGAAGAAGGAAAATGAGAAGCCCCACCAGGAGCAGGAGCAACATAAGCACACTCTTGCTGAAAAGCTCCACCACCATGATGGTGACTCTAGCTCGGTGAGCCATCATTCGATTTGTTTATCATAGAATTAGTCTCAAAACAACATCAATGAATCAACAAGTGTTTGATGTATTATATAAATAATATTTCTTTTCCTTTACTGATTTTGTTCCTAAAAAATTTTCCAGTCCAGCAGTGACGAAGAAGGTGGGGAGAAGAAGAAGAAGAAGGGACTGAAGGGCAAGATCAAGGAGAAGATATCAGGCAAAAGGAAGAGGGAGATGCTTACCATGCATCCGTTCCAGTCGAGAAAACCCATGCTATCCCAAATGGAGCGCCGCATGCGGATGATAAGAAGGGTTTTATAGAGAAAATAAAAGAAAAGCTTCCTGGACAGAAAAGGGAGGCTGAACATGGTGCTCATGCAGAGTATCATGCTGTGGATGGCCATTCCCATGAAGCTGAGGCTAAAAGGGAATCTTGGAGAAGATCAAAGACAAGCTCCTGGGGGTCACAAGAATGAAGAGGAGAAGCCAAAGGAGTATTAGCATCCATGATGCAACCAATAAAAGATTTAGATGTTAGCGGTAGCGGCCTTTGATGTTTGCTTGCAATGTATTTTGTTTAGGTTCCTCTGTACTTGTGTAAGTTTTTGCTTGTAATGTGTTTGGTTTACAGTCCTCTGTTTTTGTAAAAGTGTTTGCTTGTAATGTCAAATGTGTTTTGTTTAGGGTCTCCTTTGTACTTGTAGAAGTGCTTCATGTGCTTATTTCAGGCATTTACTTCAATTCCTGCCTGCAAGTCTTCTCTTTCCTATAGCTGCAAATGCTTTAGCTCAAATCTGAATTCAAAAAGCGGTCGAAAACATTTCCACCCCACATTTTCATCCACCAAACAGAAAGAGATACACCCTACAGCAATGCATTATACAGATACTTGTTCTCTTCCACAATCTGTTTTTACAACTATTGAAATTTTACATTGTAAATGAAAGGAAAATCTACTGAGGCTTAAGCCAAAGCAGTTAAAATGGTACAATGGTACAATTAATCCACACTGAGATTCCCCAAAAATTACTGATCATAAACAGAGTTATCTCATTCATTCGTAGACACAAGAATTGGTCAAATTAGAGTGCTTGGCTAGAGTGCTGCCTCTAAGAATGACAGAGCATCTGATTCTCTCATAAAACTTGGACTTCACTAGTTTTCCCAGAATGTAGGCTCTTGACCTCACAACGAACGTCAGATTCAGCGGCACGGCCAATCTCTGTCTCTGGCGATTTTCGCCAACATCTTGAATAACTGAAACTCCACCATAAAGACCCACTTGGGACCCTAGCACCACTGTCCTTATTGTCCGATGCGTCTTCCTTGCTTGGTAAATGTTTTCAATCTGTTTCATTTTTCATGAGCATAAAATCCTTAGATAAATTCATCAACAACAAAAAAAAGGGTAGTGTTCTTGCTATCAGCTCCAAGTACATTGCCACTTACCTCTCAAAAACCAAAACACAAAAAAATTACAGGGGTCTGTTTTACAAATCCTAAACAGTTAAAAGACTTAATTTTTCAGATAAGAAAGAATTTAGAAGGTTGGAATCAACAGGTTGGCACAGCTACCCATCTTTTGCTGGTTTTTTTTAACACATTAAAGAGATAGGAACAGGATTCTCCCCGTTGGGACCCATCAAGCTTTGAAATCTCCTAACAATTCTTTTGTCTGATTTCAACTGCATCTCCCAAAAGAAGAATTTGAAATGATCACGGGACTCTTCATTTGGGATCAAATTTATAAATTTAGTATTAAGGTAATAGCAGAATACTAAACTGCAATTAAATTATTCACACACATAAAAACTGCAATTAAATTAACAATC
This sequence comes from Prunus padus, assembly GCA_024362665.1. Taxonomy (NCBI): domain Eukaryota; kingdom Viridiplantae; phylum Streptophyta; class Magnoliopsida; order Rosales; family Rosaceae; genus Prunus; species Prunus padus. The sequence continues at coordinate 28,878,046 of JANFAM010000019.1, read as the reverse complement.
TTAACCCAAAACAAAAAAACAAAAAAAAATGGTATCCTAATTAATGAAAGAATGAAAACCCTAGCCTCCTCTCTCCCAAAAACCCTCTACAGCCGTTTTTCATATTGAGGGGGGAGGAGGCCACCGTTCTTCCTCCCCTCTCCTCTCCTCTCTTCCTCACCTCTAACCTTTCTCCCTTCCTCCACCCATCACAGGCGGATGCGTTCGGCGTCGGATCTCCACCTGCGTTTCTTTGTTGGATCTCCACCACCATCCTTTTGCAGTTCTTCATATTTGGAATAAGTCACAGAGACCCTTTGGGTTTTCTGTGTAGTTTTCACCTCTCCTTTTGTGAGAGTTTTTCCTCTCTCCTTTTGTGAGAGTTTTTTCCTCTCTCCTTTTGTGAGAGCTTTCCACCTCTCCTTTGTGAGAGTTTTATTTGTTTTGTAATGGCTTGGTTTGTTCAAGCTTCATCTATTTTTGGTTGTTCTGAATTTGCATTCTTAGTTGGGATGCCTATGCCAGAGTTTCTTCGATCCTGCGTGATCGTTAGTGTAATGGCCCTTTGTGGCTAGTTTGTATGGCCTTTTTGGCTAGTGTTTTTTTGGCTGAATTATAAATGCAATTCCAGAATTTATCCAAAAAAAAAAAATTAATGAAAGAATGAGGGTGTACTCTTGCATCTTTTGACCTTCACCGAGGAGCTAATCTCATCTAATCCTCTATTATTTATTATAAAAATAAATTAAAATTAAAATTAAAAAAAATTAAAAGAATAATCTTCCCATGCATAACTTGATGTTCACCAAAATGTTGCAGAAAAACTAAATGCGCCATTGACCATGTTTCCAGGTTTGGCTGAAAATGTGATATAAATTGGTGCAGGCCGACGGTGTTTTTTCCATATTAAATAAATAAATAAAATTGAGCCCCCAACAGAGATGTTTGAATTGTGGTTGGGTTTCAGGCTTGGCAGTAGAGCTTTTTCAGGCCCCCAATAAAGAGGACCCATCACAATTTTCAGACTTCCATCTGCCCTCACACCTCCCAACATCCGCCGTTTGTTGTCCCCACCCCCAACAGAAAACAAAACCATATATTATAAGTTTATAACTAACACACCGACATTAACGTTGGACCAATACCATATCCATACAAGTCAAAGTGACCAGATTACCCATGGCGTAAACATGCATCTTCTTACTTAACGATGTCAGAATGGTCATTACGCACCTGTCCGGACGCCACCTTGAGCTGGTAGTAGTGAAGCTCCAGCGGCGTCGACGTGACGTGGACGCCGAAAAATGTCGCCGGATTTCTGTAATGGATCCTGACCGTTGAATTTAACGACAGCATATCCGTCGGCACCCCCGTCCTGTCGCTCCCCGCCTGTATTTCAAAACTCTCGAACACAATATTCTTCAACAACAAAAATTAGCGTCGTCAGTCGACAGAGTCACAACCGAGTCAACTCAGTCCAGCACCGAGTCAAAAAAAAATACAGTCTTTACCATGACGATGACCTGCGGCTCATAAGCCTTGCTGGCGCCCCACAGGATCAAAGATAACGCCGTGAAGAGTACAACGAACAGCAGCGCGAAGCAGAAGTACAACCGCACTCTGCGGTCGGGGCCTCCTTTCCCGAAAGCGGCGTCGTTTTCGTCGTCGTCGTCGTCGGATTCTTCGACCTCCTCGCGGCGCTGCAGCTTCCGCCAGGCGGAAAGGCTGCGGGGGTTCTTGAGCGAGGCGGAGAAGCGCGACGTGGAGGACTCGCGCGAGTGGTGGATGGGCGAGCAGTGGTAGAAGTGGTGCGCCGGAGACCCCGGTGGGCTCGAGCCGTACGACATCTTCTCGACTTCGTGGTTCGACGGGCTCTGTACGTAGTAAATCGGCCGGCGCGGCGACTGCGGCGGCGTCGACTGCTCCATGCTCGTCACCTCCGAATCCGACTTCGCGTGCATTGTCGTTTTCGGAGTTGGTTGGATTTTTTTTTTTTTTGTAATTTTGAGTAAGTTTGGGGGCAGAAATGAAATGGGACAGAGGGTCGTCTTCTTTTTCTTCAAGTTATGTTTCGAGGGGGGGAAGAGAAGCTTTCTGCGGTTTCGTTCGTTGTTTGTCTTTGGAGGAGGAAGAGAAGCTGTGCACTGCGTATTGTTCACGCCTTTTTATGTTCGTGCGCTAGCCGCCGTTGGATTTGATCGGACGGTCAAAGTTTGATGCACGTAGTTTAAGGATGCAGCTTGATGATGGAAATAATAAGAGGATGTGGTTTGGTAAGGTGACAGAATGTGGAAATGTCCCTATTTAAGAGTGCTGCTATTTTCACCTACCTTTCCTATTTTCACACTCATCTTATTTTCAAAATTTTAAAGACTGATTTACCCATTCATAAAACGACTTCTAAGTACTATCTAATTTTTGACACATGTTCATTAACTTAACCTATACATACAATGTTAACTTTTAATAACTAAAAAAAACTAAAATTAATTCTTCAAAACAAAACCAAAAACCCAAGAGCCACCAAAGCTCGTCCATCCCCCCCACCCGACTTGTTAGCCATCTCACCAAACAGCGGCAACCCCCTCCCCCCGTGCCCCTGACAAATCCTCCTTTCCTCTCTATCTCTCTCTATCTCTTTGTCTCTTTAGGCTGGGTTCGTTGATTTTCATTTTTGTAGTAATAAGATGTTGGTTTTTTTGAAGGGTAAGGAGGAGTTTGGTGTTGGTGGTGGAGATGGGCGAGAATGATAGATATGAAGTGTATTTTAATAGTGATTTAACATTGTAGACAACTCATCAATAGGAGTATCGATTGAAGACTGTCGTTTTTTTTTTTGTTTCAGCAACTAAATAATTCTTCAGTTTGTTTTGTTTCTAGAGATGCCAATACAATGGCACATAGTCTTGCATATTTCTCTATTTCATCAATTATGTTCTCATGGGATAGGGACCCTCCTGCTTTCATCGAGAGCTTGTTGGTTGCAGAGGATATGTTGTAATCGGTTTCATTTTTATTGAAATAAATACATCGTTTTCACTAAAAAAAATATAGAGAATTTGCTTAAATTAATAATTAAAGGGTATTTTAGGAATAATGGTGGGTGGAAAGATAGGTTTGTGTTTTTTCAAATTTACAGGGTGGGTGGGAAAATAAGGTGGATAGGGAAATAGGTCAAGGGGGTGGAAATAGCAGCACTTCTCCTTAATTAACCCCTTATTTTCTGCTAATTAATTAAACCCTCCTAACCCAATCCGGTTGTTACCAAATAGATAAATTAATTAATCTGCTTTCCTAAAGAGGATTTAATTAACCCAAGTAAATTGAACCACAAGATCATTACCAAACCAAGGGGTGTTATAATATAAGGAGGAGTTTGGTGTTGGTGGTGGAGATGGGCGAGGATGATAGATATGGGGTTAAAGTGTATTTTAATAGTGATTTAACATTGTAGACAACTCATCAATAGGAGTATCGATTGAAGACTATCGTTTTTTTTTTGTTTCAGCAACTAAATAATTCTTCAGTTTGTTTTGTTTCTAGATATGCCAATACAATGGCACATAGTCTTGCATATTTCTCTATTTCGTCAATTATGTTCTCATGGGATAGGGACCCTCTTGCTTTCATCGAGAGCTTGTTGGTTGCAGAGGATATGTTGTAATCGGTTTCATTTTTATTGAAATAAATACATCGTTTTCACTAAAAAAATATAGAGAATTTGCTTAAATTAATAAAGGGTATTTTAGGAATAATGATGGGTGGAAAGATAGGTTTGTGTTTTTTCAAATTTACAGGGTGGGTGGGAAAATAAGGTGGTTGGGAAATAGAGACGAGGGGTGGAAATAGCAGCACTCCTCCTTAATTAACCCCTTATTTTCTGCTAATTAATTAAACCCTCCTAACCCAATCCGGTTGTTACCAAATAGATAAATTAATTAATCTGCTTTCCTAAAGAGGATTTAATTAACCCAAGTAAATTGAACCACAAGATCATTACCAAACCAAGGGTGTCGTGTTGAGTTGGAATTTCGTGTTGGGCTTTAGTTTGTTCTTTGGTCATTGTAAAGAGAGTTCTTTTAGGCAATCCAAAAGATTAATTATACACTCTTCTTTATTTTTTAAATTTAATAATCACATTTTTATATAGAGTTGTTATTCAAAATCGCATTGGTGAACTAAGTTAGAAAAAAGTAAATAAGAAAGAAGTGTATAAGTACTATTTGAGGGTGTCAAAGCAAAGAATCCAAATACATGCGAATAACAATTTTCTTTGAAAACTATGAATTTATACGATGGAATGAAATGTGAGTAGTGGGTGAAAATGAAAACAATGGGCGAAATAGATCCCTTGGGATATCACCAAAAGAGAAAAGATACACCAACTAAATCTCTGTTTAATTTATTTTCCTTTCTAATATTAAAAAAATATCGTTCAACATAAAAAAGTGGTGCATAGATTTATTTTTTTTTCCTTTACCTTTATGATAAAAAGGCGATTTAGAAGAAAGGTGACGATCAAACTTTTGTATATGGGTAAGATAGAGTTTATTTCTTCGAACGACATTTGTTGGTTAGGTTAATTAATCAATATGCCCTATCATCTATTATAAATTAGGTCTTTCCTCTTGTTGTTCACACGCTTCACTAAAAATGTTCTTAATGAATTGCCTTTTTCTCAACCAAAAAAATAAAAATAGAAAGTGAATGTTTGAATGAAATAGTTATTATTGTACCAATTGAAGAAAGATAGAATAATGATAAGGATATGGATAATTATAGTAAATTACAGCTATGGATTGATAGACATTAAATTACCCAAATAAGATAGATTCTGGGGTTGGGCCCACTGTATGGAGCCATTGGCCCTACTCATTCTGTTTTTTTGTGAACAGGAAAGGCATCTTCCTTCCTATTTTCAATTCACTTGCATCCTCCTTCCAATTGGCAAAATATTGGTCTCTCCCTGTGTGTAAATATTGACATTGACAATCATCATTTGCAAGCTGTCGCTGACTCACTGGGGTTGCCAATTCATCATTTTCTTTCTTCTTTGTTTTTAAAATTCGTTACAGGTTTGGTTAGATTTATCCACATCCACACTAGAACCAAATACATATGGCAGCAACAGGGGTGGGCGCGGTCCGGTTCGGTTTATTTCACATCGGAATCGATCTTATTCATCCAAATTCAATTGAAGTTGACTTGGAAAAATATTAATTATAAAATTAAAAATATAGCATTAGATTTTACAAAAATATGTAAAAATATGATTTAGATAGCAAACCTTCGGCTAAACTTTAAGAATTAAAAAATATAGCATTGTTGACTTTTTGGTCAACCGATTTTTTCTTTCGGTCCGATTCGGTCGGTCAGAATGCCCACCCCTAGCGACAAGTCTTTTCCGTATTGAATGTTATTTCGGGGTTATTGATGTTGGCAACTTCAATTTTGTGGAACAATGTGTCTTGAGGCAAATCGGAGCGGCAATCACGGACTCTGTGAATTTGGCGGGTTAATGGTCAAGTCAAGCTCAAGGGAAGAGTACACGACGGGGCCAAAAACCAAAAAATAGTAATAATTGGCGGGTTCGCATGTTGGGTATGTAAAAGTTGTATTTTTGCAATTTGGGGAATGCTTAGAAATTTTCTTTCTAACTTTTTTTTTTGGACATTCTTCATTTTTTTCATGACACGTGTCAATTTCTACACTTTAAATAATGTCATTAATAACTTTTATGTCAAAATCTCCATTTTTTTAAGTGTAGAAAATAACACGTGTCATGAGGAGAAGAGAGAATGTCCAAAAGAGAAGGTTAGAGAGAAAGTTGCTAGCATTTCTCTTACAATTTTGAATAGACCTGGGCACGGTCTTGTTCACAGGCTAAACTGGAACATGAATCGATACTATTCATCCAGTCCGATTTGATTCGGGTTTTAATAAAAATGTCAAAGAAAACAGAATCAACTCGGACCGTCTAGTTCGGTTTCAATTTTCACGATTTGGACCAGCTCTTTTGCCTAATTGATATTTTTACAGTAAGCAATGGAGCAAATCGACGAATTCGTACAAGAAAAACCGTTTCTAATTCTGAACCATCTTTTGGCTAGATACCCAAAAAACAGAAAGAGTCTATCCAGCAAATCATCCTTTGAAACCAGAAACAAATATTGACATTCCAAGATTTATTGCGCCTACCCTTCTCGAAGCAATCCAGAGATCAACAATTTCGGTAATCATTTTCTCAAAAAACTATGCTTCTTCTACTTGGTGTCTGGATGAACTTGTGCATATACTAGAATGCAAGGAAAAGAACGCCCAGTTGGTTATACCCATTTTTTACGACATCAGTCCATCAGATGTACGGAAACAACAGGGGGTTTCGCTCTCTCTCTTGTTATTGCATTGGACAACTATGAGGATGAATGTTAAATGAATACTAAGTGCAAGTACAACTTCAAAACTAGTAACGGTGAAAGCCATAAAATTTATTTTACCTGAGTTACATTTCAGCGTCAAGTTGAATGGCTTCATTAGCTCGACTGTAGTTTAATGGAAGCTTCCCGGACCTTGTTGAGCCACCCAAACTACCCCATAAAGCTAGTTTTTTCCTTTTCTGAAACCCCATAGCCCTAACATTCACTCCTCCAGCGACTTAACCACCATATTGCTTATGTTTTTGTGACAATATGCTAAACTATTTATATTTATATTGTCTTGTTTCGAATTGTTTTTGCAAGAATTAGATTTTCAGATGAGCATGTGAGTCTGTGTCCTTTCCTTTCAAGTTTAACCTTTCAACTACTCACCACCATGTTTCAACTTTCATCACTTATCCCACCATTCACCACCTCGGTTACATGCACCAGCATATGATAATTAACGAATTTTTACAAAAATGTGGTAGGTTCTCCTGAAAGACACCTACATGCTTTTTATTAAGAACATGCACTAAACGATTCTGGAGTTAGCATAAGGCCAACTTCCTCTGGAGTTAGCGGGCATCTGCCATGTCTGTTGTGCGCAGCGGAAGTGGATTGCACATTGACAGTGGATATGAAACCATTGAAACAACAAGAGCAAAATATGAAATACAGAAATCCAAAAGACACCAAGGATTTATACTGGTTCGGCCCGTGTGTAGCCTACATCCAGTTCGAAGACAGCGAGAAATTCCACTAGTATCCCAAAAAAGATTACAACCAAAGGAGATTAACCCTCTCACCTATCCTAGGAATTACAGAGTTTAACTCTCACAACCCAAATCCCAAATACACCCAAGTTACTCTCACACAGATAACAAAAGAGAGAACAAATAATACCACACCCAAAGACCAATAGAGAAAACGTCTCTCATTGATCAGACAAGGAAATTGTCTTCAAATAGTGTGGCCACAACAAAGGAGCAGCAGCTCCAAAACTCTCATCTTCCTGAAGTGGTGCACGGCTTCACACAAGAGAGAAAGAACTGAATTTCTTTCTCTGTTGCCGCACCCCCCACATGGTGAGGCACACAAGCCCACTTCTCTGACTGATGCTCTCTCTCCCTTATGTAGACTCGTGAGCTGCCAAAGAAACTCACCAACAGCTCCATGTGCATAGCAAGGAAGTCATCATTGTTGTTGACATTAAGCACCCATCCACTTGGAAACAATAAACAAAGAGAGAAAAAGAATTATTTCTTTCTCAAAGTGGAACACCAACGGCTAAAGAAAGAACCCAAAGTTCTTTCACACATGTTGTGGTACACTTGTCACCAACCAATTAGACTCCTCCCATAAAGTAATGCCAAAACCACCCAAAACATATTTGAGCCAAACATTTCGGCATTTCCTCCTTGATTTGCTCCACTAGCTCTTCCACACCAATATTCAAAGCTTTCCCACGTGATTTGCTGCATGTTTCTCTTTCCTTTGTCCAAAAGTTAATAAATAACTCTATTAACAAACCACAACTTTCGGCTGCATGAAAGGTGGTCGACACAAGGCAAAAGCAGAAAACATTAATTTGGGACAATATTCAACAATGTCTTCGTCCCTTGTCAGGGTTGCTTGCCTGCATATATAACCCCAAATATAAACTGTAGTTATAATGCAGAGATAATGCAAGCTTTTTCTTTCAATAGCCGGCCAAATGACTACAGGATCATCAGTCGTAGAACGTCTATGGTTTAAAGGTGTGGTGAAGTTGGCTTTCCTTCGACTACTAGTCTTCTTCGTCCGAGACCTTTTCCTGCCCTCCCTCTCAGGGGCTTTATATAAAACAGGTCACTATTGAATGACATAATTCAAGACATTAGTGAAGCCTTACATGTAAAGTTTTCCACCTTTTACGAATTTTCCCAAGTTCTTTCCTTTCTTTTTCTCCTCCACCAAAATCACTTCCAGAAAATGCCAGCATATCAGGCTCAAACCTATAACATGGTCTACCAATTTCGGAAACTTTTTCCTACGGAGTCCAAAAGAATTTGGAAAACTCTAGCACAAAACCTAATCCACCTAACAAAACAACCTAAATAGAGGTTTTTGTGCGGTACAACCCACCTATACATACTGCATGCTAAAGAAAACAAAATTCAATCATTTTTCACGACAAAATTGTTGGGATTTGAAGGTGTTTTTAGGATTTTGGAAGATCGGGCAAGACGAACAGCAATAAAACAGTATTTTGGAGAGAATGGGTCAGCCCAATGTTGGTGCCCGATTATGCTACTGTAGCAATTGTTATTACCCGATATTGCTGAAAATGAATGCACTGGCTCATATTGAGCTCAATTGTGTATGTCTGTATATATAACGAAAACGTTTACATCCAGATCATTACAAAATTGTTCTACCAATTTGTATATGATACTTGGCTATTTCCTATAGGCCTTTGAACCACACAAAATTCTCCTAACATAAAAGGAATCTAAGCTGTTACATAGACATTCCAACTGTAAATGGTAAAACTGTAAAAGTAAAAGTAAATCAATAAACCACTTTACACGTCAACACTTCCTTCTAAATGGTTTGCTGATTTCACTCCAAGTAGCTCTCTTAGAATGCAGAACCTTTCTTTTGGCAATGCCTTTGTGAAGATGTCTGCAACTTGATCATGACCTTTGCAATAGATCAGATCCACCACTCCTTCTTGAATTGCATCTTTGATGAAATGAAATTTCCTTCCTATGTGCTTTGATCTTTGATGGAACACATAATTCTTGGACATGGAGCAGATGTGTTGTCACACATGATTGGTGTAGCTTCAAGTTGTTCTTCTCCAAAATCTCCAAGCACAAATCTTAGCCAAATTGCTTGAGTTGTTGCTTTTGCAGCACTGACATATTCAGCTTCTATAGTTGATAAAGCAACACTGTTTTTGCTTTACTAAGGCCCAAGAAAATGCACCACTACCAAATGAAAAAGCATAGCCCGATGTGCTTTTCATGTCATATATTCTGAACCACTCCAATCACTATCACAAAATCCAATCAACATAGCTGGCTTTCCAGACTCATATTCAATGCCATAATCCAGAGGTCCTTGCACATATGTCGGCACCCTTCTTGCTTTGCTCCAAAATGCTTCTTTGAGGGACCATGCATAAATCGGGCAAGCAAACTAGCTGAATACATAATGTCAGGAGAATAGGCCACTGTTAATTGCCTTTCCAGCCCCAAGTCTTCACAGAACTTGCTGAATTATGTTGAAGTGTATTCACCACCTCTGTTCGATCTCAGTTTCTTGATCTGAAATCCACTTTACAACTCCACCATGGCTTTAAATCTTTTGAACACTAAGAAAACACTTGATTTGTGTTGCAAAAAAAACACCCAACACATCCTTGTATAATCATCAATGAAAGTGAGGAAGTATCTGTTTCCTCCAACGGTAGTGACTGCATCGGGCCACATCCGAGTGTACTAACTCCAATGGTTGTGAAGCTCTCCACACTTCGATTTTGTCAAATGCTTTTACGTGAGCCTTGCCGTAGCACAGCCCTCACACACATCTCCAAAACTTTCCAACCTAGGAAGTCCAACCACCATTTCTTTATCTTGTAGCATCTTCAAACTAACATAGTTCAACTTCAAGTGACCAAATCTTCTGTGCCAATTCCATGAGTGATCCTCAACTGCAGCTCTATTTGCCATCACCGGGTTCATGAATTCAAACTTCATAGGGAAGCATCTATTCCCTTTTATTGGAACATTAGCCACCAGCTCTTTCATTTCCTTATCAACATATATGTTCACCATAGAATCATCAAATACCAACCAATAGCCGTTTTCAATCATCGACCAACACTTAGAAGATTTTCATCTAAGCCCGACACAATCATCACCTCTTGTATGTATCCTGGGACCATCCTTTAGCTCGATCACTAAGGTCCCTTTTTCCGGAAGCTTGAACCAATTCCCTTGTTCCCATCTTAACCTTGCACTTCAAACTCCTATCAATGTTAGAGAGCGATTACTCGTGAGATGTCATATGATTCTGAATCCACTATCAATATACCAAGCACCAAGATCGGTTGGCTTTGACGGTGAATGAGAGGCATAGAACATATTGGTTGTCCCGTGCTTGATTCTCTCGCAAAATGAGCAACTAGTCAGCCTTGTTACGTATATTGCTAGAGCAATTCCTAGCAATGTGATCAAATTTGCTACATCGGTGACACTTGACTTTATCTTTGAACCAACATTCACCACATTGCAACTTGTTACGGTGCTTGCAAGTTCCTTTGTTTTGATCATTCTTGTTAGGCTGATCACTCTAGTTTTCATTCTTACCACCCGAATTGGGTTTATCTTCCCACTTTTTCCTTTATTCTTCCAATTCTTCTTGGGTGACCATTCCTCGTAGAGGATGAGGAGCTGACTCCTTCACACTCATACTAGCAAATGCCTTTTCAACAATATTTTGAGTGTCTCTCAAGCCTTTGCTCGAACACCTTCACGGTGGCCACAACCTCCTGCACTTATAGTGTCTCTCAAGCTTTGCTCGAACCAGCCATATGAGACTAAATCGATTAGATATGAAAATTTTGCGTTGAAATCTTCGAATACTTGCGGTGGAAACCAACGCCCATATTCAAGAAAGAACCTAGCTCTATGATACCATGTTGGGATTTGAAGGTGTTTGATTTTGGAAGATCGGGCAAGACGAACAACAATAAAACAATATTTTGGAGAGAATGAGTCAGCCCGATGTTGGTGCCCGATTATGCTACTGTAGCAATTGTTATTGCCCGATATTGCTGAAGATGAATGCACTAGCTCATATTGAGCTCATCTGTATGTCTGTATATATAACGAAAACGGTTACCTCTAGATCATTACAAAATTGTTCTACCAATGTGTATATGACACTGGGCTATTTCCTATAGGCCTTTGAACCACACAAAATTGTCCTAACAGAAAAGGAATCTAAGCTGTTACTTAGACATTCCAACTATAAATGATAAAATTGTACAAGTAAACGTAAATCAGTAAACCACTTTACACGTGAACAAAAACACACATTAACTCTACAAAGAAATTATCTGAAGTATTCTGTCGAAGGCATAACTTACTTGCTCATAGTATATTAGTTAGTATGTACAATAGGAATAAAATACTGAAGCAGCTAAAAAATATTGCAGCTTACCTCAAATGCAGGGCAATGAAATTCTTGTTCCGCCAACCAACGTTTTCCCCATTTCATTAATAGGGTCAGTAAACTTCAAGGCATGATAATTTGCTAACACATCTAAGCTTTTGTAAATTTGAATCCAACTTATTTGAAAGCCCGTAATCAAACTTTGTGAGCTGAACAGCCTGCACAATCAAGAAACTCACCCCTCTTCTTTGTTGGTTTAAGCCTCCAGTCCACTAGTAGCAAGCAATCAACAAATGTGTTTTACATCAGCAGCTGCAACATTTAGAAAAATTATCAAGTTTTAATTGAATCTCAGTCTGAATATCTGATCATCCGCAGAGAGAAACTAGAAAGCTTAGTCATGAGATTAGATAGAAATAAGAGAAAAGAAGGCAGAAATGAAATTAATAATATCGGCCGCATTGCTGCAACTGCAACCATGGAACTTATCCAATTTCCTTGTGCTGCATAAATCTCGACCTGAGCTCCCTCCACTCTCCCAAATTATACACAATCAACATCCTGCATTGGAGCTCCATTAAATTAACTATCGTACCACGAGAATGAATGAGTTGTGATACGCTGTCGTTTTGGAGTCAGACTCTCTTCTTTTACAGAGAGAGAAGGGGACAATGGATCCCCCAATGATGCCACGTGCTTCTCCAAAGTGGATTATAATTTTCACTAACAAGTGTTTGGACCCAGCCCGACCCGACTCATAAACAAAGTTCCCGTGAATACAACGTCGAATAATTCCACTATTGGGCTGAGGATGGTTTTGATTTTGAGTTTGTAAGGCTTAGCCTTAGGGATGTCTTTCTTGTTTTGGCTGAGGATGCTCTTCAGTTTGTAAGCCATGTACTTTTCTTCAATTGGATTTCTGCTTCAAATAGGAAATTGGCACCTTCTTCAGTTTGCACATAAAAAATTAAATAAGTTTTTCTATCAACATCACCATAAAGCAATTACAAAATATTAAAATTTTGAAGGGAGACAGAACTGGAGATGAAGAAATCAGGCCCATCGTCGGATTCAATGCCTATCATATAACGCGTACTTAAAAATATATATATATTTTTTAATAAAAAAAAACAGGTACAAAAGAAGAGCAAGAGGAGAAATTGGAGAAAATGAAAGAGTAACGCCTTAAGATTGTGAAAAATCCGAAACTTCCTTTCATATATACATTTGTGCCTTACGGCAAGAATCATCGGAGAAAATGAAAAACAAACAAAAAACTGCAAAAGATGTTCCAGTAGCTTCATTTACAAGTTTCAAAATCTGAAAAGGACTCTATATTATGCTTCCATTCTGTTATTCCAATGCCGATGCTGCTGCTACAGAGGCCTTCTATGTACATTGTGCGTCCTTGTTATTACTACCCTTCAGTGTAACAAAATCAATCTTGCGCACACAAGTAACCCATCAAAACAAACCAGCAAAAAATTTGGTGATGAATTCGTTTGGAAAAATCAGCTAACTCGTGGAGGAAATCCAGTCTAGTCTTCTCCTAATTAATTCGGTCTAGTCTGAAAATAACTCTTTGAGTTCTAGTTGGTCCGGTTTAAGTAGAAGACATGGATCTGAAACTCTTACACTAGAAAGCACTTTACCCTGAGAACGATTGACATTCATTTCCGTATAATCAATCTCAGACCAATCCTACTCATCCTCAGTTATTTGCTCGTCTGTCACGTAACCACTGCCCTTGTTCATGTCATCTTCCTTATGCATGTCCTGGCTGTCATAACTTTTATTTTTGAGGAATTGGAACTTGGTTGGACTTTGTGCTAGATGCACTGCATATGCAGGCTGCTGGGTTTTCATGGAACTCACCCCTGCCAGGCTTTATCTCATTTGGCTCTCCCATGAATCCAATTTGATTAGTTCGAAGCCTGGAGGCAAATTCTTCCCACGTCATGTAATTACGATTCATGAACAGAGACAGTTTCTTAGCATTTGGACGGATTGTTGGTTTATGACAAAAGTATCTCCTGCATCAGTAAACAAACTAGTTATAAACCAACACATGATCAAATCAAACCCTTTCACCAGAAGACAAAAATGTATCATCCTTCAACTCAAGTTTTAATACCTTTGACCAGCTAACATTTGTTGGCGCTAAAACTAAACAGATAATAGTTAAAAGGCAACTTACAGGTGATGTGGACGGTCGAGGGACCGAATGAGCCTTTGAGATAGGGGTTTTCCTTCTTTCGGCAGACGATGCTTGGATCCTTGCCAAAGAAGAGACTGATCGGACCTTCGGTATCGGTGTGGTACTAGCCGAAGGTGCTCCGATGCCAAAGTTAGTTTCGAAAGGGAAGCAAATTTGTTGACAGTGCAAGGGCATAAAGTCCAGTGAGCAGTCCTTACCTTGTAGCTGGGGTGTGAGGCTTTATTTATAGAGCGACCTGGGAGTTCTCCAAGCACTTAGTTTCTATGTGGGACTCGTGGGAGTGCCTTCCGAAGCTGACACGTGTTGGAGTAAATATCTTGGCGGAGAACCCAAGAAAGATCTGCCAGATATCTGTGATGACGTAGACTCAGTATGGCATACCGAAGAAATACAATGCTCGTTGTCTGGTCAGTAAACGATCGGCAAGAGGTGACTGCCAATTGTAGGACTGGACCAACCGGAATGGGCAGAGAGGCTATGCTAGCGACAAATCGGTCGTCCTTACCGAATGGGCCTCCCGATTCGTCAAGCTGTGTTTTTCAATGTGGGCCATGGGCCTTTCCACGTGTCATGGCGTGAGAAGCGGGTCAGATATGGTACAAACAACATTCTAGCCATATTGCCGTTGTTGTTGGTGATGAAAACATCACTTTCATCCCAAACAATAAAGTCAAGTGCAGCCATTCAAGAAGAGAAAGATGAAAATGGGGTCAACTCCTCTTTACTTGCTATAGTCTCTTTTGAGTGGAAGTTCGGGAAAAGTTTCTTCAGTGTGGTGCCAACGTTCCTTCACCTCCGTATACTTCACCCGATGCCACATAAAAGTGAATATCACTTCCAAAACCCAGTGCTCTAAGCATAAGGCCAGCTTCCTCTAGAGTTAGAATCTGCCATGTCTTCGTACCTTGTCAGGGTTGCTTGCCCACATGCTGATAAGTCCATAAATTTATACATTTATGTACTCTTTATACTTAGTTTTTGTAGGAGAATTGGATTTAAAAAGGACTTATTCCTTTATTTTCTCCATTTTCATATTTCTGGAGCAGTTAATTTATTTCCTATGAAAATATGACTTTTTGGTGGAGTTTTTGTGCAAGGCCAGTTGGAGATTGAAGCTAAGACCCTGAAGATAATTGTGGAATTTTTCTAGAATTTTTGGAGCAGCCAATGAGAGCAGTCTTTGAAGTTAAGTCAACTTAAAGTGCAATCCCGTCAAATTTGAGTTACTGTGCGAAAAAGGCAATTTGAAGGACTTCCCAATTTTTGCTCAAGTCCTGCGATATATGGTTGGAAAGATAAGACAAAGATCTGAAATTTAAATATTTTTTCCGATTTTTCTTGAAGGAGGAACAACCCCAAACGTGCGAGCAAAGAATCTGACGTGTTATCCCAGTCAAAGTTGGAAAATGAGTCAATTATTTACCCATTTTGGATTTATGTTTTAATTAGGTTTTTCTTTATTTTTGGGCTGCTGTAAAAGCCCAACTAGGGTAGGAATAGGATTGTGGTGCTTTATTTAAGCGTTAGAGAACAACTCATTTAGGGTTACGCAAGATTTGGAGAAATTGGAGATGCCGGAAGAGTACCGCAATTCGCTAAGTTTTATTATTTCTTCCTTATGTTTTTGCTTATGCCGAATTCTATGACTATGTGTAACTAATTTTCCTTTGCTAGGGCATGATGTAGCCCTAGTATGATGATCTAGTTTTCTTATTTTACCTATCTATTGATTGCCGTTCGATGTTGGATTCTTAATCAACGTGCTTAATCACTTGGTTGATTATCTTGATGTTTGATCACCATCTAGACTTTTAATTGAGTTAATCGGATGCAAATTAGAGTAAATACCATACTTAATTTGAGGCTTGCTTCTTGTGATTAAGATTTGTAATTCGTCTAGGGTAAATACCATACTCCTAGGGTTTACATGCTTGTTTGAGGTTTTCACGGATCTTAATGAGTTTCTATGTGTTGATATTTGACCTAAATACCATAGGCGAATTGCATGTAGGAATATATGAGTTAGCCTAAATACCATAGGTAATTCATGGAAAAGGAAAACTAAGCGGCAACATCAATTGGATCATTAATAGGTAGGTGAATAAGAGGCTAGATTGGATTACTAGTGGTGAATTCATTGTCCTAGTGCTTTTATCAATTTGAATTTCTCATCTTTGTGTTTCGTGGCTTTCTACTTGTTTTGTCTTTTAATTTCGTGTTAATTAAATCATTCTCTTAAAAACCCCTTTTGTGTTTACGTGAGTATGCTACGTGTTTAATTTCTTGTTTATATAATTAGATTAGTTAAAGTATTTTGTGAAGTAAATTAGGTTAGACTAATTGGAAGTTGAACTCAGTGCTCGTGGGAATGACCTCATATTTGCAATACTAAATTCACGATTGACCTTGTGCACTTGCAGTATAATTTGTGTTTAGACTAATCTTTATAATCTCCATTTTGCAGGTTGTCTAAAATTCACAACACATGCAATATAACCCCAAATATCAAATGCAGTTATAATGCAGAGATACAAATTATATAAAACAGGTCACTATTGAATGACATCATTCAAGACATCAGTGAGGCCTTACATGTAAACTTTTCCACCTTTTCCAAATTTTCCCAAGTTCTTTCCTTTCTTTTTCTCCTCCACCAAAATCACATCCAGAAAATGCCAGCATATCAGGCTCAAACCTATAACATGGTCTACCAATATCAGAAACTTTTTCCTATGGAGTCCAAAATAATTTGGAAAACTCTAGCACAAAACCTAATCCACCTATCAAAACAACCTAAATAGAGGTTTTTGTGCGGTACAACCCACCCACACATATTGCATACTAAAGAAAACAAAATTCAATCATTTTTGAAGACAAAACACACATTAACTCTACAAAGAAATTATCTGCACAAGCAAGTATTCTGTCGAAGGCATAACTTACTTGCTCATAGTATATTAGTATGTACAATAGGAATAAAATACTGAAGCAGCTAAAAAAAATTGCAACTTACCTCAAATGCAGGGCAATGAAATTCCTGCTTTTCATCCTCATTCTGTCAACCAACGTTTTCCCCATTTCATTAATTGGGTCAGTAAACTTCAAGGCATGATAATTTGCTCATTTGCTCTACATCTAAGCTTTTGTAATCAAACTTTGTGAGCTGAACAGCCTGCACATTAGAAAGCATAACAAACAACTGTGAATTCCATATAACCTGAAAAGGCACTCATTCAAGCACCAGAAGTTTTTCTTCCGAGCAAAGCCCAATAAGCCTTCAGTTCGCCCAGATACCAAAAAAATTAGAAAGACATTTGTTTGTTTTTTCTATTAATGCAAATAAATTTGTTTTTTTAATCAGGCAAATAAATTTGTTGGTTCCCATTCGACATAATGTGGATATTCAATATGGATTTCTTGTTCTTTTTTGCTTTCATGGGGCACACTTCACGCGGGATGAATAGAATAAAATCCTCCCCTAGGAAACTTGTTGTTTGCGTTAAGAAAGTCACTTTTACGTCACTACTTTTGATGAGTGATTTAATCTAAACTTGAGTCTTTCTTATCTTTCTTTTTATATATTACTAAATAGTGGACGGTGGAATGACTAGAACAAGTCCATCACTAGGAAATTTCCTTTCAACTACTCACCACCACCACGTTTCAACCATTCACCTAACTAATTAGTTGTAGTCTTGTAGCTTCTATTTCCTTTTCGTAATTTCCAATGTTTTTCCGTTCTGCTTATAGTACAATTGCTAAAATATGATATAATTTTTCTTAGTCAGAGTTGGACTGCTTGAGAGTTGAATGCTTGGAAAATTACTCGCTACTTTTTCTTTTTCGTATTCTCTTTCTTTCTAAACTGCTTAATTAAACCCATCCATCATCTACAATATCAGGTTTGCTTTAATTATAGCTCTTGTGCATTCAGACAAACAGATATGGACTCCATTGACTTCTTTCAAGTTTTCATCATAATCATCATACTCATCATCACTCTGTTCTACATCTACTTCAGATCATTAACATCTTCTTCTTCTTCTTCCACTTCTTCTGTTGCTCCTGTTGATACTGATATCCCCCTCTTCAAGAAAAGTACGATGTGTTTATTAGCTTCAGAGGTGAGGACACACGCGATACCTTTACCAGCCATTTTCACAAGGCTTTACTTCGGAAGAACATTGACACCTACATAGATAACAGACTTGAGAAAGGAGACGACATTGGACCTGCCCTTCTAAAAGCAATCGACAGATCGAAAATTGCACTAGTCATTTTCTCAAAAGACTATGCTTCTTCCATATGGTGTTTGAAAGAACTTGTGCATATACTAGAATGCAAGAAAAGCTATGGACAGATTGTCATACCCATTTTTTATCGCATAGATCCATCAGATGTACGAAACCAAAGGGAACTTATGCACTTGAAGATCGTCCACTTAAGCGCAGTAGGGATGAGGTGGCCAACTGGAAGGCTGCTTTGGAGGAAGCAGCCAATATTTCTGGGTTTCATGATTCAAGCAAAAAGGCTATACTAAATCTCTAGCTTGTATCAATTTCTACTTGTTATCATTTGATGCATGCTTACTATATATATTCTTTGTCTTTCATCATGATATTTGCCAGGACAGAGGCCGATTTTGTTGAGGAAGTTGTCCAAGATATTTGGACCAAATTGAACCGCGAATTGTCCAGTGATTTAAGAGGCTTGGTTGGAATTGAAAGGAAAATTGAGCAAATTGAGTCGTTATTATGCTTGGATTCAAAAGGTGTTTGCTGTGTAGGTATTTGGGGCATGGGTGGTATTGGCAAGACCACCCTAGCTGATGCTGTTTTTCACAGGCAGTCCTCTAAATTTGAAGCTGCTTGTTTTCTGGAAAATGTTAGGGAGAACGCAGAACAAACGAATGGACTACATCAGTTGCGAAATAAACTTGTTGGTGAGATATTAAAGGAAAAGGATGTAAATATCAACACTCCGTCTATACCAATTCATCTTCAAGATAAGCTCAGGCGTACAAAGGCGCTCATTGTTCTTGATGAGGTGAATGGTCGAAAGCAACTAGAAGTTCTTGTTGGTGATCATGATCGGTTTTGCCAAGGAAGTCGAATCATTATAACTGCTAGAGATAAAGGCCTACTTGAGCAAAAAGTTGACCATGCGAAGATATTCAATGTTGAGGGATTAGGTTATGATGAAGCTCTTGAGCTCTTTCATTCGCATGCTTTCGGAAATAAGTCTCCAACAACATATTACACTGAGTTGTCAAGAGAGGTGGTGGATTATATTAAGGGCATTCCATTAGCTCTTAAAGTTATGGGGTCCTCATTCCGTCGTTGCAAGAGCAAACAAGAGTGGGAAGTTCAATGGAAAAAAGTGAAACGAGTTCCAATCGGAGAAATCCAGAAAGTGTTGAGAGTAAGTTACGATGGATTAGATGACAATGAGAAGGAGATATTTCTTGATATAGCATGTTTTCATAAAGGCTATCAAAGGAATTATGTAAAAGAATTATTAGATAGTCGTGATTTCCATGGGGAAGCGGGAATCAATGATCTTATTGATAGGTCTCTCATATCAATTTCAAAAGAAGGATGGATAGATATGCATGATTTGGTGCTAGAAATGGGTAGGGCAATTGCTCAAGAACAACGTATTGAAGAACGCAGTAGGTTGTTCAATGCAGAGGATGTCTATCAAGTATTGACAAATAAGCAGGTACGTAGTAATATTCACATTTACAATAAACAAGTCACACTATTCCTACAAATGTAATTTTGTACATTATATTTACATTTATATTTTGCTCTTGATTGTCAGAGAGATGGACATGTTCAAGCCATATCCTTTGAGTTGTCTGAGATTGTAAAGCTACACTTGGAGTTGCGACATGCAAACTTCGAAAAGATGTATCAACTGAGATGCCTACGTGTCAATTATTATCTTCCGCTGAGCATTCGAACTCCTGGTCAATCTGTTTCTCTTGATCTTCCCAATTCTCTTAGATATCTTGAATGGAAAGAATACCCTTTGAAATCTTTGCCATCAAAATTTTCTGCTCAAAATCTTCTTGTCCTCGATATGTCGTCCAGCAAAGTTGGGGCCCAACTTTGGAATGAAGACCAGGTATATTATATATGCTTATTTTACTTCTTGTATAACATGTGGGATGTGGCCTAGAAAGTAATAATCTGCAAGCTAAGCCATTTATCTTTAATTTGTTACAGAGTCCTGTGAACTTACAATGGATCCATCTTCGTTTCCCTCAACATCTAACTGAAGTCCCAAATCTCTCTCGAAGTCTAAAAATTGAGCATATAGATCTGCGTGGCTGTGGAAGTTTGGTTGAAATTCCTTCGTATTTTCAACATCTTGGCAAGCTTACTTATCTTGACCTTGGCCACTGCACAAAACTCAAAAAACTTCACAAGATGCCATGCAATCTTGAATTCTTAGATTTATCTTACACAGCAATAGAGGAATTGCCTTCATCAGCCTGGTCACACGAAAAAATATCTCACTTAAATATTACATATTGTAAACACCTTAAGAGTCTTCCAAGCAACAGTTGTAAGCTGAAACTCTCGGGTTCTCTTAGTCAAAAAGGCTGCAAATCTCTTTGTGAGTTTTGGGAGTTTCCCACGAATACAAGAGTGCTAGATTTGAGTCATTCTTACAGAAACCTTGTGAGTCTCCCAACGAACATTTGGAAGTTGAAATCTCTGGAGAGCCTTGATCTCAGTGACTGCTCCAAATTTCAAAACTTCCCTGAAATCTCGGAGGCTATGGAACATCTGGAGTTTCTAAAGTTATCAGGTATAGCGGTTAAAGAGCTACCCCCATCAATTGGAAATCTAGTTGCGCTTCGAAAATTAGATCTCAGTGATTGCAACAACCTTGAGGTTGTCCATGATGACCTCTTTCGCTTAACCTCATTACAAGAGTTAAATCTGCGTTACACCAAAATTAAGAGCATACCTGCAAGCATTAAACAAGCTGCTCAGCTATCTCGCCTGTGCCTAAGGGATTGCGAGAGCCTTGAATCTTTACCAGAGCTCCCCCCATTGCTGCAATGTCTTGAAGCAGAGGGTTGCACGTCACTGAAGACAGTGTCAAGTTCAAGCACTGCAATCACACAAGGTTGGGAAGAATATATATTTTCTCAAGGGCTTCGTGAGAAACATACATTTTCTAGATGCCCAAAGTTGGATGAGAATGCAAGAAGCAACATAATGGCTGATGCACAGCTCAGAATTATGCGAATGGCAAATGCGTCGTCAAAGTTTAAAGAAGACAAAATTGAAGAAAAAATTGAGAAGGTTTATATATCTCTTTCTTTCTCTCTCTCTACCTCAGGCACACACTCTCTGTTGAAGAATCTGCCTTTTTTTTCACGAGTTTAATAATATAATGATGTCCATATCAATGGTACAGGAATTTCTTGTTTTAACGCCCCATGTAAGCCATGTAATTTTCTTCATCGAACAGTATTAAATTTTACATCAATTGGATTTCTGCTTCAAATGGGAAATTGGCACCTTCATCAGTTTGCATATCTAAATTGAAATACGTTTTTCTATCAACATCACCATAAAGCAATTACAAAAGATAAAAAAATTTGGAGGGAGACCGAACTGGAGATGAAGAAATCAGGGCCATCGTTGGATTCAATGCCTACCATACAACACGTACTAAAAAGATTTTTTATAAAAAAATTTTTAAAAAAAAACAGGTACAAAGGAAGAGCGAGGGGAGAAATTGGAGAAAATGAAAGAGGGTAACGCCTGAAGAAGTTGTGAAAAATCCTAAACTTCCTTTCATATAAACATTCGTGCCTTTGGACAAGAATCATCGGAGAAAATGAAAAACAACCAAAGACAGCAAAAGATGTTCCAGTAGCTTCATTTACAAGTTTCAAAATCTGAATAGGACTCTATATTACGCTTCCATTCTGTTATTCCAATGCCGATGCTGCTGCTACAGAGGCCTTCAGTGTAACAAAATCAATCTTGTGCACACATGTAAACTTTTCCACCTTTTCCGAATATTCCCAAGTTCCTTCCTTTCTTTTTCTCCTCCTCCAAAATCACATCCAGAAAATGCCAGCATATCAGGCTCAAACCTAAAACGTGGTCTACCAATTTCAGAAACTTTTTCCTAAGGAGTCCAAAAGAATTTGGAAAACTCTAGCACAAAACCTATTCCACCTATCAAAACACCTAAATAGATGTTTTTGTGATGTACAACCCACCCATGCATATAGCATACTAAAGAAAACAAAATTCAATCATTTTTCAAGACAAAACACAAATTAACTCTACAAAGAAATCATCTGCACAAGCAAGTATTCTGTAAAAGGCATAACTTGCTCATAGTATATTAGCATGTACAATAGGAAAAAATTACTCAAGTAGCTAAAAAAAAATTGCAATTCTTGCTTTTCATCCTCATTCTGTCAAACAACGTTTTCCCCATTTCATTAATAGGGTCAGTAAACGTCAAGGCATGATAATTTGCCCTACACCTAAGCTTTTGTAAATTTGAATCCAACTTATTTGAAAGCCTATAATCAAACTTTGTGAGCTGAACAGCCTGCACATTAGAAAGCATAACAAACAACTGTGAATTCTATATGACCAGAAAAGGCACTCATTCAAGCACCATAAGTTTTTCGTCCTCGGTTACATGCACCAGCATATGATAATTAACGAATTCTTTACAAAAATGTGGTAGGTTATCCTGAAAGACACTTACATGCTTTTTATTAAGAACATGCACTAAACGAGTCTGGTAGCATTTTGCATTGCACTTCCTTGGGACACGCATGGTAAATGGACTCATTGGTTTTCCTCCCTTTGTTGGAAGCTGTTTAATGATTTCAAAATATTTTGATAGAGATAATATAAACCAGTCTACATCAAAGATTTCATCCAAGTTGCTGCACCAAATACCCGAATAACAATATTAATCCACTGCCTGTTTTGCTTACGTTGACCTTGACAGTAGTTTTTTAACTGTGATATGGTGAAACTGACCTGGAATCCTTCCAAAATGATTTCTGGTCCAGCTTGGGAACAACAAGAGTAGCATTCAAGATATAAGCTGCAACAACAGCATCAGTTATCTGTAACAGATCAAGAAAGGAAGCATCAGATGCTGAATCAGCAGCAAAAACATGCATGATTACTAACCAATCTTATCACTCATGGAATGAAAAAGTTACAAAGTCCTATCAACTAGTCCTATACAAGAGCTACTTATAACTAGATGCCAAAACGAAATAACTATCGACAATTAGACTAATAAAGAAGTCATTTGGAATCTGAATGCATAACCACAAGGTTCTTTTAAGCCTTTATATGAACATTTAGAACAATAAGTTAAGCCTTGAATAGAAGAAAACTATGCAACTCTAGCTCAATCAAGAAACTCACCCATGTTCTTTGTTGGTTCAAGCCTCCACTAGTAGCAATCAACAAGTAGCGATTCAAATGTGTTTTCACATAAGCAGCTGCAACATTTAGTGCACGGGTTTTGTAAATCAACAGCCACAGCTGCAATCCGGAAATGGCTGAGACGAGGGGGAACACGTGGTGGCGGAGACGGCGGAGGTGTCGCCGGAGAACTGCTTGATTAAATATCGTACCAGAACACAGCCCCCTCCCTCATTAAATATCTTTTATTGCAAACTTGAGGGGGCGACGAGTCATATGAGTTACGCGGCCCCCTCCCTCATTCTTCCTCTACAGCTGACGTGGCTTCCTTAAAAAACAACACGTGTTTCTTTTTCTTTTTTTTTAACTGTTTTTCTTTCAACTCCAAGCACAAAATCTGGGTTTAGGCAATTTTACCCTCTTTAAAATCCATAGCCAATCGAAGGGTTTTGGGAAGCTGATTTTCAGTTTTCAGAGCATTTCTCACATCACAACAAAAGACATGAACTTGACCCATTTTAGGGTCCGACTTTGATCACTATCATCACCACCCTCATTACAACCTCCATAACCACCACAGCCAAAGCTCAAAACTCAAAAGCATTTATTGAAACAGATGGCTTCCCAATTGGAAGATGGGCTATTAATTTTCTGTCTGCATTTTCCGTCGAATTGGGCCGAAATCGATACAAAGCAGAGAGAGGAGATGAGATTTGGTTTTAGGAATTGATACAGAGCGGAGGGAGAGGATATGGGAATTGATACAGAGCAGAGAGAGAGGTGACGGTGATGGGGCTCCATAACTCCTCTTTGTTAAAAGTTTGCTTGTTAGCTACTGTTTCTGTTTGGGTTGTTTTCTTCTACCCTTTCAGCTCTCCTAAGAAATTTCCTATGTTGACTTCAAGGTACAGTATTGTTTCGAACCCTTTTTGGACTAGTGTGGGATCAGTTTGTTGTATGGTGAAGATGCTGAGATCATAAAGCAGAGCAGAGGGCTTTGTAGATCAACCACTTTCCCCTCATATCATTTTTTAGCTTGACTCTATTATATAAGTTACCTCATCGATAGACCTAATTTACAGACGCAAATATCACTCACGGGAAATTGGCACCTGCTTCAGTTTGCATTTCTAAAACAAAATAGGTTTTTAATCAACATTACTATAAACCAATTACAAAATATTAAAATTTGGGAGGGAGACACAACTCGAGATGAAGAAACCCCATATTCATGCTGCCTTACTTGGGAAGAAACTTGAGACCTACATAGTCAAAGATAACATATACAGACTTGAGGGAGGAGATGAAATTGCACCTGCCCTTCTCCAAAGCACAGAGAAATCATTTTAACATTACATAATATACAAAAGCCGTTGTAGAGTCTAAAACATGACATGATATACAAAAGCCCTTATAGAGGCTATTTAAAGTGAAAATTCAAAATTAGCTACTTGTTATTTTCTAATTGATTCTTATAAAATTTTAACACACTAAAAACCAATTAGAAAATGAAAAATAACTAGTTTTGGGTTTTTCTCTCCAAATAGGCTACATATGAGTTTTTAGGACTTTTCCTATTAAGATGGGTGATAGTAAATTCACACACACTACAGATCTTGGGGCTCGAACTCAAAACCTTGCATGAGAGAGTAAATACTCCAAACCAAATAAACTCTATATGAATTTTTGTATAATATGTCATGCTAAAATGGATTTTTGAATAAATATCTCTCTATATGATTCTAATACATGAATTTGCACTATAGAATTTTCCTTCATGTTATATTGATCGGGAGCTTCTATAGTGAGGGGTTTATGGTGAGGGTATAAGTGTGGGGTATAATCAAAAGGAAATGGGACCCCCAATGCACCCCCAAAAAAATGCTTTGTTGATGGTGAGATTATACCCCACACTTTAACCCCTCACCATAAACCTCTCATTATAGCATTTCCATATATTGATCAACAAATTATGCCACATGAGCATTTGAAATCAATAGACAACAAAAAACAAAACCCAATTCTTATCCTACTTTCTCAATTGGGCCTCCTCCACACTCCCCGGCCCACTCACATTCTGGGCCTCCTCAAACTCCTTAATCAAATCACGATCAACATTCCCCTTCGGCTCCCACGTGGCCTCATCTATATCCGTCCATTTCATCAAGTACTCCATCGTCCCTTCATCCCCAACTCTCTTCCCCACCACACCCTTCGCCACGGCGTACTCGAGCCCAGCCTCGAAGTCCCGCACCAGATCCTCCCCTATCAACTTTGCGTTGACCCACTCGTTATCTTCACCGTCCTTCCATTTGACCAAAAACTCCACGCAATCCCCTTTACCTCTCTTCTCCAGCAACTCCTGCACCTCCGCGTGCTCGAATATTACTCCATCCAACTCCCTAATCACACTCTCCAGCCCCAACCTCCTCGCGAAATGCATCGGGTTCCCCTGCGGTGTCGTTTTGAGTGTCTCCTTAGCCAAATCCAACGGCTTCCGTCCCCTGTCGTCCTCCACCTCCGGATCTGCACCCAGCACCACCAATAACTTCACGTCACCTGGCCGGACGTACCCTGCCGCCATGTGCAACGCGGTTAGTCCCCGCCATTATCGTCGTGGTTCAAGTTGGCTCCGGCTTCCGCCAAGACTCGAACGCACTGTTCCGACTCGAGACCCGATACGAAGATTAGAGCTGTGCAGCTGTCTCCGTCCATGGTGTCAACGTCGCGCCAGTCGTCCTCCGCGGCTATAAGCTGGCACAACTTCGACTCGTCAGCTTTCTTGGCGGTGGTCCACCATGGGCTCTCGTACTTCGCCACCACGTCTTTGGCTATGAAATCTGATGGGACCCACAAAGGGGCATGACCGTCTTTCCACGAAATCAAATACTCCATGCCCTTGCCGCCATCCAACGCTCTGCTTCCGATGATCCTGTCGACCTCGCCGTACGACTCGTCGTATGGTTGATCTTTATTGTCGTCTGCGAATGAAAATGGTTTCTGGGTTTCGAGGGATTGGCTTTGCTGGTTCTGGATAATGGAGGCGGATGTGAAGTTGGGCTTTGTTGAAGTTGTCAAAGGTTCTAGCTGGTAGGATTCCTTTATTCTAGGGATTACTCCTAGACGTGTTAATAACCCTCCTATACTTGAGGGACAAATTTATTTTTCTGTTTCTGATCTAGTCACTTACCACGATTCTAGGACTTGTATAATCGTGGGTTGTTATCTTATTTCATGTCTGGTGTAAGGCTATTTAATAGCCAAGTTGGTTGTTTAAGTCTTATAAGAATTCTCTCCCGAGTTTACTAGTGCAATCATACTTTGTATTCACAAAGCTTTTCAATAATCGATTCAGTTCTAACATTTGGTATCAGAGCTCAATCACGGGGCTGACTCAAACTTGCAAACACGATTACCTGAGTGAGAGAACAAGAACATGACGTCTGAGAATAGCTTTGTACAACCTGCCATTCCAAGGTTAGATGGGCACTATGATCACTGGAGTATGCTTATGGAGAATTTTCTGTGTTCCAAGGAATATTAGCACTTGGTGGAAACAGGAATCGCTGCGATGCAGAGGAGTCGATTCTAGTGACTCGCGAAGAAGGCCTTTGGAGGAACAGAAGTTGAAAGACTTGAAGGCCAAGAACTATCTATTTCAGGCCATTGATCGTTCGATCCTGGAAAGCGATTTTGAAGAAGGACAACTGCGAAGGATATATGGGATTCCTTGAAGCGAAGTATCAATGAACCGCACGTGTGAAGCGTGCTCAATTGCGAGCACATCGAAAGGAGTTTGAAGTCATCGCATATGAAGGCTGGGAAACAGTCCAACGACTACTTTGGCGGGACGCTCATTATAGCCAATAAGATGAGGCTTCATGGAGAAAGAATGGAAGATGTGGTGATCATTGAGAAAATTTTGAGGTCAATGACTTCAAAATATGATTATGTTAATACGCTTTCGATTGAGGAGTCGCATGACTTGGATGCTCTATCCATTGATGAGCTTGAGCAGTCTTCTCGTGCATGAACAAAGAATAAGTCGGCATGTTGTGGATGAACAAGCTCTCCAAGTAACTTCTGGAATTCAACAAGGAGGAAGAGGTGGTGGATGTGGCTCTTATCGTGGAAGAGGAAGAGGAAGGGGTAGATTTGGGTTCGACAAATCTACTCTAGAATGCTACAACTGTCATGAGCTAGGGCATTTTTAGTGGGAATGTCCTAAGAAAGCCAATGATTCTAAGGCTAACTTTGCAAAAACAAAGGAAGAAATGTTGCTAATGGCCCAGGTGGATGTTAAGGAAGGCTGAGATGGAGTGTATTTGGTTTCTTGATTTTGGATGTAGCAACCATATGTATGGTAGAAGGGAAGCATTTACCGAGATGGATGACAATTTTCGAGAGTCAGTGAAGCTGGGAAATAACTCCAGTCTTAGTGTACAAGGCAAGGGCAAGGTGCGAATGGAGGTGCATGGGATCGTGCTTGTGATTACAGGAGTCTTCTTTGTACCAGAATTGAAGAATAATTTGTTGAGTATCGGTCAACTGCAAGAGAGGGGACTCGCAGTGCTCATACAACATGGAAAGTGTAAGATTTTTCATTCTGAGAAAGGTCTAATTTTTGAAACTGAGATGACATGCAATAGGATGTTTGCCTTGGTTGCTCGCTGCTCACCGAAGGAACAAAATTGTCTCTCCATGACAACCACAGATCAAGCACATCGTTGGCATTGTCGATATGCGCATTTAAGTTGGAGTGGACTAAAAGTGCTACAACAAAAGAATATGGTTGAAGGGCTGCCAAAGATCAAAGATTCTCAGAAATTGTGTGAAGACTGCTTGTGGGAAAGCGACATCGTGATTCTTTTCCAAGGGAAAGTGTGTGGAGAGCTTCCAAGATATTACAATTGATACATGCTGATATATGTGGCCCAATAAGTCCAATCTCAAATAGTAAGAAGCAATATCTCATCACTTTTATTGATGATTACGATCGAAGAACTTGAGTTTATTTTACGGTGGAGAAATCGAAGCCTTTGCTATGTTCAAAACGTATAAAGCTAGAGTGGAAAAGGAAACAGGAGCATTTATAAGAGGTTTGAGGACAGATCGAGGAGGTGAGTTCACATCACATGAATTCACAAATTTTTGCAATACGAATGGCATTCACGCAGACAGTTGATTGCTGCCTACACTCCGCAACAAAGCGGCATTCTTGAAAGGAAGAATCGAACTATCATGAACATGGTTCGGTGCATCTTTGTCGAGAGAAGCAAATTCCCAAGACTTTCTTGCCGAAGCGATGAACTGGGCAGTACATGTGTTGAATCGTAGTCCAACCCTTGCCGTGAAAAACAAGACACACGAGGAAGCTTGGAGTGGGCGCAAACCATCGGTGGATCACTTTAGAGTCTTTGGATGTCTATCTCATGTGCATGTACCGGATAGCAAAAGAGTCAAACTTGATGACAAAAGCCTCAAATGCATACTGTTGGGGGTAAGTGAAGAGTCCAAAGCTTATAGATTGTTTGATGCCATTTCAAAAAAAAATTATTGTAAGCCGAGATGTGGTTTTTGAGGAAGATCAACAATGGAATTGGGATGACAGTCATGAGCAGACTATTGTAGCTCATCTTGAACGGGAAACTGATGAAGAAACAATTACAGAAGATGAAGGAGAGGAAGATGGATCTAGAGCTAATGAAGATATGGGAACCAATGAGTCTGATGGTAGTGATTCATTAGAAGTAGGGAATGAAGGCAGTGCAACTCAAGAGGGACGAACTCGAAGGCCACCAACTTGGATGACAGATTATGAAACCGATGAGGGTCTCTCTGATGAAGAACGTGTGAACTTGGCTCATCTAGCCTTGTTTACTAATGGTGATCCCACTACTTATGATGATGCCGTGAAGAGTGAGAAGTGGAAACAAGCAATGGATCGAGAAATAGAAGCCATAGATCAACGTGGGAATTGACTGATCTGCCATCAAAGGGGAAAACTATTGGAGTAAAATGGGTTTTCAAGACAAAATTGAATGAAAATGGGGAGGTGGACAAGTACAAAGCTCGACTTGTTGCCAAGGGATATTGTCAACAATATAGAGTGGATTTTTCTGAAGTATTTGCACCAGTGGCTCGATTGGATACAATTCGAGTGGTTATTTCCCTTGCTGCACAAAAGAGTTGGAAGATCTACCAACTCGACGTCAAATCAGCTTTTCTGCATGGAGAGATTAATGAGGAAGTTTTTGTTGAGCAGCCACCTGGTTATGAACAGAAGGGGAACGAATCCAAGGTATATCGTCTCAAAAAGGCGCTATATTGACTCAAGCAAGCTCCACGAGCATGGTACAGTCGAATAGAGTCGTATTTCATCAAGGAGGGTTTCAATAAATGCCCCCACAAACATACATTGTTCATCAAGACAGCCAATGAAGGTAAAATTTTGATTGTATGTCTCTATGTTGATGACCTTATATTCACTGGGAATGATGAGTTGTTGTTCGAGCAATTTAAAAAGTCCATGATGGTTGAGTTTGATATGACTGATCTCGAAAAAATGAGGTACTTCCTTGGCATTGAAGTGATGCAGACAACAGATGGCATATTTATTAGTCAACGGAAGTATGCACAGGAAGTGTTGGACAGGTTTAACATGAGGCAATGCAACTCATTGCATAATCCTGTGGTTCCTGGATTTAAACTTACTCGTGATGAAGGAAGAGTGGGAGTTGATAGCACACTTTATAAGCAAATCGTTGGAAGTCTCATGTACTTAACAACTACACGTCCTGATCTTATGTTTGCTGTAAGTCTAATTAGTAGGTACATGGAGCATCCTACTAAGTCTCATTTATTGGCAGCTAAAAGGATTTTAAGGTACGTGAAAGGCACTGTTGGTCTTGGGGTATTCTACAAGAAGGGAGGATGTGAAGAACTTATTGGCTATACGGACAGTGATTATGCTAGTGACCAATATGACAGGAAAAGTACTTCAGGTTATGTCTTTATGATGAATTCAGGAGCAGTTTCATGGTCCTCGAAGAAGCAGCTAGTGGTTACCCTTTCCACTACTGAAGCAGAGTTTATTGTTGCAGCTTTGAGTGCGTGTCAAGTAGTATGGTTAAGAAGAATTTTGAGAAGTTTAAACTTGAGGCAAACTGGTCCGACAGTGGTTTATTGTGATAATGTCTCAACCATTAAGCTTTCGAAGAATCCGGTAATGCATGGTCGTAGTAAGCACATAGATGTGCGATTTCATTTTCTTCGAGACCTTGTCAAAGATGGGGTAGTGGAGGTGTTGCAGTGTTCTACTCAAGAGCAGATTGCAGACATCATGACAAAGCCGTTGAAGCTTGAAGTGTTTCTGAAACTGCGAGATTTAATGGGTGTCTGCAAATATCCTAAAATAAACTGAATATCAATGGTATTCAGTTTAAGGGAGGATGTTGAAGTTGTCAAAGGTTCTAGCTGGTAGGATTCCTTTATTCTAGGGATTACTCCTAGACGTGTTAATAAACCCCCTATACTTGAGGGACAAGTTTATTTTTCTGTTTCTGATCTAGTCACTTACCACGATTCTAGGACTTGTATAATCGTGGGTTGTTATCTTATTTCCTGTCTTGTGTAAGGCTATTTAATAGCCAAGTTGGTTGTTTAAGTGTTATAAGAATTCTCTCCCGAGTTTACTAGTGCAATCATACTTTGTATTCACAAAGCTTTTCAATAATCCAGTTCAGTTCTAACATGGAGGTGGGTTTGAGGCGGTGAAGATATTGGGAAGGGAAGGGGGTAGTTGGGAGCTTTGGGGCGAGCTTGAGGCCGGAGATGGAGCACTGGTTGACGAAGAGAGCTTCCATGGAGTTTTATGTTTGGTTAGAGAAGCGGCTGAGCTTCCATTGGCGGGCTCTGATGAGAGTTCTGGAGAGCAGAGAGTGTAGGAGAGAGAGATGGGTTACGGATTAGAAATCCCATCCAATCCATTTCTCGTTTGTTTGGAAGTGAGAGTGGGGACATTGTTGGTAATTTCCGTTTTTTTCCTTGGGCTCCAGTATTCTACATTTGAAACAACAAAAATTTGAGTTCAGACCCAAAATTAAGAACAAACTTGGGTTGGGGCCAAATGCATATTGGTTTTTTTGTGTTGTTTCTTCATTTGGGGTTTGCTATTTCCTTGACGGCTATTTGGCCATTCGTAACCAGGTTCAAGCTAAAATGTGATATGAAGAAATGGGGAAGCCTAAGTAAGTAACAATTCTTGCGTGCGACCGTTGTATAAGGTAGTACATTAACAAAGGTGGTCGTACCGTATGGGTGATGCCAAGTGGGATCAAACTACAAGAGATTGCGGTTTGTGCGAGAGTGGTCGCATAGCCACATGGTTGCAGTCGCTAAATAAGAGAATTTCTTCTGAGGTTCACACATAAATATATTAGGGAAAAGAGTTGTGTGTACTTGTTGACATTATCCCCATAATCACGGCAAAATTTAGGGAAAACAGAATTACAGCTCATTTTCTTTGATGTCAATTTCTTGCAAATTTAATTGTAACAAAACAATATTGCATGTGGATGCCACAAATCACACGCTTAGAGCAAGTCCAACGGTTGGACTTGCTAGGGCAAAAGGCCCCCAGGTCACGAAAAACAAAGTCCAGTGGTTGAATGCAACTCAGGCACGAAGTGGGCTCCATCAGCCTGAGCAAGCCCAAAGGCAAGATTTGCTTGGGTTTGTTGATGTCAGCGATGACGTTAGCAACAAAAAAAAATACCAAAAATTTCAGAATTTTTTTTAAATAAATACATAGCCATATTCTTCACTTCCCACACCAAAACTCTATACAAATTCATTTCCTCATATATTATGTGAATAGTGGTTGTCCTTGGGTTGCCATGACAATGGGTGGAAACACAACAAGCCTTTTGCAAGGGCTGTCACTATTCACGTGAATAATAACAGCCCTTACTTTGCCCTTACCTTTTGACATGGCAAATAGGTGGAAGTGCTCCTATGAGTCTGAATCCCATGGCGGAATATGCTTCAATATGTTGATTTTACAATAAAATTATGTCGAAATCGTGATTTACGGTTGCATTTAAAAAAACAAAAAACAAAGAAAAAGAAAAAACCAAAATATTGCTGTTTTATCAAACTCACATGCGAATGAGAGAGGTTTCTAGGTGGATCAAAAAATTCCTGTCCATAATTATCTCCACGCATTAATTTAATAAGGACTTGACTTTCCATGCATTAATTTTAGATGTACGTAGACTTTTCATAATTTAATTACTTGCCAGTTTTTTTTTTTTTTTTTTGGTTCCAAATTTACTTCCCAGTTCAGCAACAACAAAAAGCATTACAGTCAACTCAACAAAAAAGCATTGACAATATACTTTAGAATCAACTAAGCTACTATACTGTTTGATTAATCTTCGTCTCTATACTCAAATTAGACGAACGATTTGTCGTTACTGTAAAAAGTAAAACTATAATTTTTTTTTCATGTGAAATGAGTAAGCAATATAAACCCAAAAATATATTTTAAAAATGATTACTAGATTCAAGCATATTAATTTCATATCTGTCTATTAAGACAAAATCCAGACAAAATCTGCATGATCATTACCAAAAATAAAATAAAATAAAAAGAAACCCATTAGAAGCTTCATGGTGGTTGTCTTTCATAGGCTTTAAGGAAAGAGCCAAAAATAAAACACTTGATTTAGCTTAGCATAATAAGGAATGTCCCATAAGAGCATCTCCAACAGCCTCTTCAACAGCTTTGGAATTCTAAAATAGGTGAGCCACATCAGAAAAACTCTCTCCAACAGCCTCTTCAACCTCAGTCATCAAAGCTGCAACCTCTTTCTCTCTCTTCAGGACTGGTAAGTTGACTTTGGCTCTTCAAATATTTAATTTTACTTTGGAAAAACAAAACCTATCTTGAAAATGTTAAAAAACATCCATTTTTTCTTTTCATATAATAAATACATAGACATTTTTCATATGTTTTCATATTTTTCATTCTTTTCCATGATATTGCATTAATTGAATTGAAGAGTCTGTTGGAGCAAAAATTATTCAAGTAGCAAATAAGGCTTTTCAAATTGCCACATAGGTCAACAAACTTCAATTTGAAGAGTTTTATTTGCTACTACTCTTGGAGATGCTCTAAGCATAAACAATTATTGGTTTACGCATAAACAATTATTGGTTTACGCGTAAACCAATCTCCAAGTTGTCCCCATAATTTTCATACCATTTATTTCCTTTTCCTTGCGCCCACCAAGCACCAACACAACCCTTTTTGTCTGAATATTTTTTCTTTTTTATTTTTTTTTTTTATTTTTAAAAGTGGCTTGTGTTTTGGGGTGTTTGGTCAGTGAGAAAATTAGGCACATGAAAATACCGTGTGTAGCGTCAGAAATCACGGGCTTTCCCACTCTCATCCAGCCATGCATTTGTTAGCAAAAGGAGCAAACGCGGTCAGTCAAGGGCATTATAGTCATTAAACAAATGCCAAAGTTGAATATCTTTTATTGGGTGTGCGCCACGTGGACACTCCACCGCTATGACCCTATGACTTTCCACTATGCACAGCAGCACACTACAGAATACAGATACAGAGGACAAAATTATATCCCAACTCGTTTTGGGTTTTTTTTGGACTTTTCTTTTTCTTTCTTTTTTGTTTTGGCAATTTTGCAGTATAAATATTAAGACTAATAAGTCAGGGTCAGTTACCTCAAACCTATTTAAGTGTCTCTTTCTGTAACCTTCTTTGTAATTCCAGTAGAGAAAACTACTCCTTCTTCTTCCTCTCTACCTCCTCCTTTCTTCTTCTTATTCTCTCTTTGATCATCTGCACCTGAATTATTCTCTGAAACATCTGCACTTTCTGAAACTCCAAAATACCAACAACAAAAAATGCTGCTAAACTTTCTAGCAGCCCTTCTTTTGGTTCTGGGTTTTGCAATTGCTGAGGATCCTTACAGGTTTTTCGACTGGAACGTAACCTACGGTGACATATATCCACTCGGTGTTCGTCAACAGGTTTGTATTTACAATTTCTTTTATGCAAGCGATAGTGGGGTAAGGAGGTTCGACATAAAACTGCAGATGCATGAATAACTGTTTTTAATCACTAGAGTTACAATCTCATTGCAAATGTATAATTTATAATGTTAACTTCAACGTGATGTTTTTGTGTGAGTAATTTGAATGTAAACTTTGAAATTTTCAGGGAATTCTTATCAATGGCCAGTTTCCGGGGCCTGAAATCTACTCTGTGACCAATGACAACCTCATTATCAACGTTCATAACAGCTTGCCGGAGCCTTTCCTTATTTCATGGTGCGATTTTCTTCCAAACTATTTGCTTTCTCTTTTTCTATATGTTTTCCAAACACTTTAATGGTAATTAAATCTTCATCTTTGTTAAATTAGCAAAATTTAATAGATTTTAGATATTTGGTAAATGTATCAATCTTTACAAGGCATGAAACTAAAATATATTAATTGCATGGATTTATTTCCTAATTAGTAAGGGTTAGTTTAATTTTCATTCCAAATATATAATATTGCATGATATAAGACGAAACTTAAGTAAAATAAATGAGGTAATTTAGTTTTCATTGTAAAAAATATGGTAATATAATTTAGAGAATAATAATCAGAAATTTCAGACAGCTCAGAGGTCATAGACTTTTGTACATGAAATTAATATGGCCGCGGTGACGTAATAAATCTTCCATATGGTTGTTGACAATATAACAAGTGACAACTTGCCATGCATATACTATGATCGAATTATATGCTGGCAAACTTGACATTTATACCCACACGGCACGCATTTATTTTGGTTTCATCAAAAGACCAACCAAACCCATTTGGAAATTTTTATTGACTTTTAATTATTTTCTAACTCTTGCCTTACGTAACGGGAATAACATTGTGACGGTAGTTTAAGTCAATTACACATTGGTATGCATTTTAACTTTTTTATGTAATAGTGCGTGATCGGTTTGAAATACCGCTCAAGAGTATACGTGATTTTGATGTGAAACTAAAATGGAATTGGGAAAAACAAAACAGGAATGGAGTTCAACAGAGGAGAAATTCATTCCAAGATGGAGTTTATGGCACCACATGCCCCATTCCACCAGGCAAGAACTTCACCTACACACTCCAAGTGAAGGACCAAATTGGAAGCTTCTACTACTTCCCATCCCTTGCCTTTCACAAGGCTGCTGGTGGCTTTGGAGCTATTAAAATCCTCAGCAGGCCTAGGATCCCAGTCCCATTCCCAGACCCAGCTGGTGATTACTCCATTCTTATTGGAGATTGGTACAAGACTGACCACAAGGTTATAAAAAAACCTTCATCCCCATACAATTTCTATTACTTTTTTTCCTTCGAAAGAAGGGAGACCGTAAATTCAGATTTGTCACGTACTAAACTAAGAGCTAATTGGTATTTTCGTTATCAATTTAATTAACCTATTTCTAACCTAACTGCAATGCTGGTCCAATATTGCAGATATTGAAGGGCATTTTAGATCGTGGTCACAGGCTTCCCTTCCCAGATGGCATTTTAATCAATGGACGTGGACCAAACGGAACATCTTTCACATTTGACCAAGGTAATTTTTTGTTTTACCCCTCTAAACTCTTCCATGGCTTGGCTCATTGGTCCTTTTTTTACTGTTTTACATTTTGGAGCTTATTTTTGTCTCTTTCTTACAGGTAAAACTTACAGGCTTAGGATATCAAATGTTGGCCTCCAGAACTCTCTCAACTTCAGGATCCAGGGCCACAAATTGAAGCTGGTTGAAGTTGAAGGGACCCACGCCCTCCAGACCACCTATGATTCACTTGACATCCATGTGGGCCAGTCCTATTCTGTGCTCGTCACAGCAGATCAGGCCCCTCAGGACTATTACATTGCAGTCTCAACCCGTTTTACCAGACAGATCCTCACAAGCACTGCTGTCTTTCACTACAGCAACTCGGCCCGTCAAGTTTCCGGCCCAATTCCCGCTGGACCCACAACCCAAACCGGTTGGTCTCTTAGCCAGGCTCGTTCCATTAGGTATGTCTCTTTCCATCCAATTCAATCCAATCCAATGCCATTGATTAAAAGTAAAGAAAAAGCAAATTTGCCATTTCGCCTTATTTATATACAATATTGTGTACCACATTACCGATAAAAGTAGTGTCTGGCCATGCAAGTGAGTCACGTTTCTGCTAGCCATTTTTTGTGCAACAATTTTACAATTATGTATTGATTTGTGTACATTACAGGACAAACCTAACAGCAAGTGGACCTAGACCAAACCCACAAGGCTCCTACCACTATGGTCTTGTAAATGTTAGCAGGACAATCAAGCTACAGAGCTCAGCAGCTCAAGTTAATGGAAAACAGAGATATGCAGTGAACAGTGTGTCCTTCATCCCTGCAGACACACCATTGAAGCTTGCAGACTACTTCAAGATTGGTGGGGTTTTTAAAGTTGGAAGCATCTCAGATAACCCCACTGGCCAAAAGATGTACCTTGACACTTCAGTCATGGGTGCTGATTTCAGAGCCTTTGTGGAGATTGTGTTTCAGAACCGTGAGAAGATTGTGCAGAGCTGGCACTTGGATGGATACTCCTTTTGGGTTGTTGGGTAAGTAAATCAATAATATAATTCAGCATTTTGTTTGAAAATGGGAATTTTGGTTACTAATTTGTCATGCATATATCTTCTAAATTTGTTCTAAGTTCTCACATTTTTACTCGAATTTCAGAATGGATGGAGGCCAATGGACACCATCAAGCCGAAACCAATACAACCTTAGAGATGCAGTCTCAAGAAGTACCACACAGGTTTGTTGCCTAGCTTTCATTTTTAATATCTACAAACGGAAGCTATTGATGTCAAAAATTGGTTCATCGATAAATTAGGGTTTGCTTTCGCCCTTACATATTTCCATGTGGAATAAGTGAGACCGAAAGTATGGTACAAACAAAACCAATCACATAACCACATAACCGAAATTATATATAACCGACACATTCAATAATTTTTCTATTTATACTAAAGTTTTGGTTGATTATGTCACAGGTTTATCCCAAATCATGGACAGCTATTTACATAGCACTGGACAATGTGGGTATGTGGAATTTGAGGAGTGAGTTTTGGGCAAGGCAATACCTTGGACAACAATTTTACCTACGAGTCTACTCACCTGTGGGGTCTGTGAGAGATGAGTACCCAATTCCCAGAAATGCCCTCCTTTGTGGTAGGGCTGCTGGCAGAAGCACCAGACCTTAATGAACAAGCTGCTGCGGATGATTTTATACGCAATATTGATTTAACCATTGCAATTATATTTTATACATAAGTGTCCCATTCTTTGCTACCAAAATTTTTCAATTGTAACATCTGTACTTTTGGCAATAGATTGCAGGTTTCATTCAGTCACTTGTTTGGCATGTAATTAAGTTCTGCTTCAGGTATTAGAAGCCAAGGGGAAAGAAACATCTTGTATTGTTGTTTAATCAGAGAGAGAGAGAGGAAAGAGAGAAATTTAATTGCAAATTGGTGTATCCTTTCCTAAGGACAAATAAACAGGCCTCTAACCCTAAACCCTAAACCAAAAATTACTCCTCCTCCTGTTTTCTTCTCTTTCCCTGATCTCTACCTCCACGTTTTTTTGTTTTTTTGCTTTGCTTTTCTTTTTCTCTTCTCTCCTCTTTTTCTTTCTTTCTGATTTTCTCCTTCACCCCTTTTTCCTTCTTTCTCCTCTCTCTTCCATCACCCCCCTAATTTTCCTCCATCTTCCACCATTTTCGGCAGAGCCAGTTCCTTTTCTTTTTCCTTATTTCTTTCCTGTTTTCTTTCTAAAGTTCAATTTGTTTCATCTCTTAGGCCGTGAAGGCTTCTGTTTTATTTTTCAGGTGCACTTTACAAGTTTCTGCAATGCATTTTCTCTCCTCATTGTTGGAGGCTGCATCACATCAGTTGGTCGTAACCACTATCATCAGCTCCTTGACTCCACGGATGTTTCTTCCGTTGTTTATCCTCGGTGGAACTTATGGATCTTAAAGTGCAAATAGCACTTATTGCTTGGATTATGGTAGCGCTACTCGTACTAGGTGTAGCTTTGGTGGCTTGCTCACCACCATTTTCTGTTGGTTATTAGTTTCTCTTTGGTGGTTGTCGGCTTGCTATGGTGGTGCGGCTTGTGGCTATTGGATTGTGCGGCACACATCTGTTATTGTTGTTAGGGTTTCCTAATGTTGTGTTGTGTTTTGTGGGCTTTTGCCGTTTGTGGGCTTTTGCCGTTATGTGGGCTCTTTGCGCTTTATGTGGGCTTAATGCCTTTATGTGTACTTTATGCATTTTGTTAATTTTATTTGTAGTAAGCTCTATATCTGTTTGTATTGCATTTTGTGTGAACTCATTTATTTGAGTTCATTTTGATGTAATCTGGCTTTGACCTTCTATTTAATGAAACTCGATTTCGACCAAAAATAATAATAATAAACAGGCCTCTAGGCTCCTTGTTTCTGTCAGAGAACTGTGGACTTATTATTATGTGTTTACAAAGTGATCACCCCTTAAACAACCAAATTTGTTTAAAACCTACCATGGACGGCAACAACTTTCGTCCGTCTATGTGGGTCTCATCTCTATTAGATATTATTTATCGTTAGTAATCGAAGATTTTGGTCTAGGGTTAATCCAGTTATAGTCGGTGTGCACCCTAGTTCTTATCGTATTTAACACTAAGCTCACTATAATTATACTTAACAAACCCAACTCATAACAATGGTCACAGAAGATGCTGGTCAATGGTCAATCCGGCCAATCCCCCAAGTGAACCTCTTATGTTTGTAAGTGCACATTTTCTCTAGGAAGTGACGGTTCCTAAAGCACATATCCATGCATATAAATATCCATCACATCTTAATTGAAGAGAAAAATGAAAGTGAAAGTGAAGCTTTCTTGAACATACAACATAGAATTTGTTGGAAACACACACACGCACACACATAAATATTAATTAGTTTCTTTTAATTACATCTCTCATGGAAAACAAATCATGGGTTGCTCTTCTAGTTCTGTGTTTGGCAATAGCTGTTGTTGGTTTAGCAGAAGCAGGTGCGCCTGCAATCTTCATACTAGGCGACTCAACTGCTGATGTTGGCACCAACAACTTCTTGCCTGGTAGCATGGCAAAGGCTGACTTTCCCCACAGTGGCGTTGACTTTCCTTTCTCAAGAGCCACTGGAAGGTTCAGCAATGACCTTAACAGTGTTGATGGAAAAAAAGAAATTTGGGAAAGCTAACTTGAACTTCAGCCTAACTCTTTGAACCATGAAGCTTAACTTAACATGTTGCTTCTTGTGATTATAGCTAAGCAATTCGGTCTCAAGAGAAGTCCACGGCCTTTTCTTTCTCTCAACACTACATCTCTTAATAAGAAGAGCTTTTGAGGTGTGAACTTTGCTTCTGGAGGGTCTGGCCTTCTTGACATAACTGGACAAACAACGGTACGTAATCTTGAGAAATGTTGATCTCATAAGCATGAGAGAGAGAGAGAGAGAGAGAGAGCGAGATTTGGTTTTACAGATTTTTCATTTTCTTGTTTCAGCTGACTTTTGGAAAAGAGAGAATTCCATTTGGTGCCCCATTCGTCAATCGAAAAATGTGATCTCATTATCAGAGCAGATACAGCAACTTTCTCTTGTCAAGAGCAATCTTGCTGCCATCAAGGGGCAAAGTGTAACTAATAAGTTGACCTCAAAGTCTTTGTTCTTCATCAGCACTGGTAGCAATGACCTGTTTGGATATTACCATTCAAACAGTTCCTTCCCCAAGGAAGCTTTCCTATCGTCTTTAGAACTCGCTTATGAGAAGCACTTCCAGGTGATGCTTTTCTCTATGTTCAACAAGATTCAACTTAATCTTATCCACCAAATGTACAAATTTTCATAGCTTAGCTGAGCCCTGTACTAAAATGGCAGAGTTTGATCGATCTTGGAGCCAGAAAGTTTGGCACTATCAGCGTTGCCCCAATCGGATGCTGTCCATCTCAGAGGATTTACAATGCTACTGGGGGGTGTTTGGAGGATTTGAACGATCTTGCGATCACTTTTCATGCAAGGTTGGATGCCCTCTTGTTCAAGCTCAGCTCAGAACACAAGAGCATCAAGTACTCACTTGGAAATGCATTTGAGATGACAATAAATGTCATTCAGAACCCTCTTCCATTCAGTAAGGCAATACTCAATCACAAGCCATAATGCACTTCTTAAAGGAAGCATGCACGTGCTTAACAAAAATGGTGAAGAAAAAGGCACAATCTAAGTACCTTCTAATTGTTGTGCAATTCGCTTCCAACACGAGACTCCTTGGCACCTTCTCGTTTAGACCAACGAGCCCGGATGCCACTCGGTGAGCGACAGAGCATTCCAAGACCTCTTGGATTGCGGAAACTCCCAAGAACTTGTTATCAATGGACTTTGCGACTGGCACACACACGAACATACATGGATGAATTGAATGCAAACACCTCCGGAACAAGCATACAACCATGGACACAAAGATTTATAGAGGTTCGGCCAACTCTTGCCTACATCCTCTTGGTGATCCCCTTGAGAAATTTCACTAATGAAAGAGTATGTTACAACTTTGTTTTACACAGAAAACCCCTTAGAACACTACTCTCTCCCCAAGCTCACTTTTCTCTCACACCCTTGCTCAAACCCTTGATGCCCCTGCTTTGCCCTCTTGCAAAGCTTACAATGCTTGTTCCCTTGTGTTTCCCCTTTGCCCCATAGCCTCAGCCCCCTTGCCTTGGCTCTCTTGGACACCTTGCATTTTCAACTCTCTTGCTCTCTAAGCACTTGGAACTCCCAGCCCCCACTTGGGGCTAGAAGCTCCCCTTGCTCTTCAAGCCTTTGCTCTCTTGCTCTAGCACTTGGCTCCTCACTTGAGCCTCTACTTGTGATGTCTGCACTTCCCACTTAAGTAGACAAGTGAGAAGCCTCCCACCAACCTCAGCCACCCTGTAAAAGTCGCTTCCAACACGAGACTCCTTGGCACCTTCTCGTTTAGACCAACGAGCCCGGATGCCACTCGGTGAGCGACAGAGCATTCCAAGACCTCTTGGATTGCGGAAACTCCCCAAGAACTTGTTATCAATGGACTTTGCGACTGGCACACACACGAACATACATGGATGAATTGAATGCAAACACCTCCGGAACAAGCATACAACCATGGACACAAAGATTTATAGAGGTTCGGCCAACTCTTGCCTACATCCTCTTGGTGATCCCCTTGAGAAATTTCACTAATGAAAGAGTATGTTACAACTTTGTTTTACACAGAAAACCCCTTAGAACACTACTCTCTCCCCAAGCTCACTTTTCTCTTACACCCTTGCTCAAACCCTTGATGCCCCTGCTTTGCCCTCTTGCAAAGCTTACAATGCTTGTTCCCTTGTGTTTCCCCTTTGCCCCATAGCCTCAGCCCCTTGCCTTGGCTCTCTTGGACACCTTGCATTTTCAACTCTCTTGCTCTCTAAGCACTTGGAACTCCCAGCCCCCCACTTGGGGCTAGAAGCTCCCCCCTTGCTCTTCAAGCCTTTGCTCTCTTGCTCTAGCACTTGGCTCCTCACTTGAGCCTCACACCAGCCGTTCGTGGTTGCCTCCTGCTGCGAGCTTTCTCCCACAGCTTCCTTGTCGCCTGCCATCTCAAACACTGGACATAGAGGATGTCCTTGCTGCCAGCTACACCACTTGTTGTGGTATCACCCGTAGCTCCACCGCAGCCCTTGACACCACCACTTGTTGTGGCATCCCTTGACACCATATGCCCTGAGACCATAGCTCTGATACCACTTGTTGTGCAATTCGCTTCCAACACGAGACTCCTTGGCACCTTCTCGTTTAGACCAACGAGCCCGGATGCCACTCGGTGAGCGACAGAGCATTCCAAGACCTCTTGGATTGCGGAAACTCCCCAAGAACTTGTTATCAATGGACTTTGCGACTGGCACACACACGAACATACATGGATGAATTGAATGCAAACACCTCCGGAACAAGCATACAACCATGGACACAAAGATTTATAGAGGTTCGGCCAACTCTTGCCTACATCCTCTTGGTGATCCCCTTGAGAAATTTCACTAATGAAAGAGTATGTTACAACTTTGTTTTACACAGAAAACCCCTTAGAACACTACTCTCTCCCCAAGCTCACTTTTCTCTCACACCCTTGCTCAAACCCTTGATGCCCCTGCTTTGCCCTCTTGCAAAGCTTACAATGCTTGTTCCCTTGTGTTTCCCCTTTGCCCCATAGCCTCAGCCCCCTTGCCTTGGCTCTCTTGGACACCTTGCATTTTCAACTCTCTTGCTCTCTAAGCACTTGGAACTCCCAGCCCCCCACTTGGGGCTAGAAGCTCCCCCCTTGCTCTTCAAGCCTTTGCTCTCTTGCTCTAGCACTTGGCTCCTCACTTGAGCCTCTACTTGTGATGTCTGCACTTTTGTGCTCATGGTTGTATGCTTGTTCCGGAGGTGTTTGCATTCAATTCATCCATGTATGTTCGTGTGTGTGCCAGTCGCAAAGTCCATTGATAACAAGTTCTTGGGGAGTTTCCGCAATCCAAGAGGTCTTGGAATGCTCTGTCGCTCACCGAGTGGCATCCGGGCTCGTTGGTCTAAACGAGAAGGTGCCAAGGAGTCTCGTGTTGGAAGCGAATTGCACAACACTAATTTCCTTTTGATTTTTCAGATTTTACTCAAGTGGAAGCTGCGTGTTGC
This sequence comes from Prunus padus, assembly GCA_024362665.1. NCBI lineage: Eukaryota > Viridiplantae > Streptophyta > Magnoliopsida > Rosales > Rosaceae > Prunus > Prunus padus. The sequence goes on along the minus strand of JANFAM010000019.1, from coordinate 28,835,005 downwards.
GGAACAGGGAAGCTCAATGCTGAATCCTTCTGTAGTCCACAAGCCAAACTTTGCTCGAATCGCAACAATTACTTGTTCTGGGATCTATTTCATCCAACACAGGCTGCTTCTAAGTTGGCAGCCGTAACCCTCTACAATGGTGGACCACAATTCGTATACCCGATTACTTTCGCTCAGCTGGCCAAGGCTTAAAGAGTAGCCATTTTAACATGATCAATTTATCCCCAGAAGCAAACTATTTTTGCCATTTTAAAAACTTTTGTTCTGTTATAGTATGGTTGTATTAGAAGAAGAAAAAAAATTGAAACTGAATTGATCAGTTATGTAAGCAGATCTTGATTTTCTACTTCTGAAAGATTCAATCTGCAAAAACCCAATTCCACAGAGATAGGCATGCTGCATGCACTTTTCAGCTTCTTCTTGCTGTGTAACTATGCATTTTGAATCAGAACTTTAGAAAATGGCTTCCAGAATTTAGAAGGCATTTGTCATGGATTCTTATCTAAAACTTAGAAAGAAACAAAACGGAAAAAGACTTAGATACATCAATTACATGATAATATTAAGTTGACAAATAAATAATCAAAACCTGAGAAATACAATGAATTGTATAGAAGAAGTGAAAGTAAACATAACCTTCATTATGTAGCATCATTGACCTATTGATTTGTTTATAAAGCTGAAGTAATAATGTAAATCTAAAATCTTTTATTTGTAGAAGCTTGTGAAAATCATCGGATACACATCCAAGTTATTGTTTCAAATATTAAGTGACCAAGAAGAAAATTTATTTGCAGCAAATTTTCTTGCTGGTCACCCTACATTTAAATAATAAGTTTTCAATATTTATTTTTATATATACTGGGATTTTGTGGTAGCTGATAGTGATCAACTCGGGCTGATTACTGCACGGTGAAGTCAACGTGATCGATTGTCAAGGCAGGGCTGTCTCACCTGTTATATCAATTCCATTCAGAAAATCATCTCTTTCCCTCTGCATCCTTAACCAGCTCTCTGGCTTCTCAAAGAACCTCAGTATCTGCTCAAACACAAACAGTAATGAGAGCCATCTTAGTTAGAACTAACTAAATGTTAACCTAAAGTCTCAATGTGGCCTGCTAAGCAAACATTTGCAGTTTGTCACTTGATACAGAAGTTATCAGATTTCTTTTTCTTTTTTCAGTATGAAGAAAAGAAGAAAACGAGGAGTACCGTCTTCATGGTTGGCCTTCGAGAAGATGAATGCATAAGGCAGAGGCGCTGCGATCATCATCATTTCCATCTCTTCCTTGTTATAGTCTTCAACCAAGTTAGGATCAATTAGACGTTCGCATATGCCACCGCACAACAAGGACCTTGCCTGCAAGTCAATGAACAAAGACACAAAGCTTCAGAGGAAGAGACTATTTTTCAGAATTTTTTTTTAAGCTGGTTGGTTTCTTCCATTACCCATAGTACTAAGCTTTCACAAATCTCCTGGTCAGTTTGAATAGCCTGTTTCCCAGTGATAAGTTCTAGGAGCACCACTCCATATGAGTACACATCTATCTTTTCATCAACCTTGCCATACATCATGTACTCCGGGGCCAAGTATCCAAACGTCCCAACGACATCAAATGGCGCCTTTGTGTTAGCTGAAGCTTGCTGAAGGAACATAGCCGCTCCAAAATCCGACAACTGGAATTGAAAGTTCAAAGTATTTTACAAGTGTGGAAACTTCATTTTGTTGTGCAAGTAGATTCACAGTAGTCAACATAATCAGAGACTAAATGTAGAGCTATTGCGCTAAAGCTTAACATGAGAGGCAATCATCAAAACACAAGTGTCATCTATAAAAAGGTGCAATTAAATCTGGATTTGGTTAAAGCTCTGGTTACCCTGAACCTAGTTAATGCTGGTCAAGATGGCTTCACAAATATTAAGAAATTATTATTGAACTTACGATCGGTTCACAATTGTGGGAGAGGAGAATGTTAGATGACTTCACATCCCTATGGATGATAGGAGGTTTGTGAGAATGATGAAGGTATTCCAGTGCCTTTGCCACTCCAATTGCAACTTTCATCCTCTCACTCCACCTTAGTTGTCTTAAATTATGCCTCAAACTCCCCTTCAAAAGATTATATACAATTGCTTGCACCTCCTCCTTATTGCAGAACCCAATTATCTGAACAATGCTTTCATGTTTCATACTAGATAACAAGTCTACTTCTCGAAAAAATCCACAGCAGAACAGTGTGAGGATTTGAGGACTTTCACAGCAGCATCTTGACCATCTTCAAGTTTGGCACGGTACACCTTACTATGTCCACCCTCTCCAATCACCATGGCAGAGTTGAAATTGTTAGTTGCATAACGAAGCTCTTGCGGTGCGAAATACCGGGTGGACCCTTCTGCTTCTAGCAGTGCCAAGCTATGAAACAGTTTCTCAGCCACCAAGTCAGAAACCTCCACCGTTGTATTCACAGCAGAGAGTGCTCTTCTAGTAGGTGGTCGTATTAATGGTACCGTAGAGGAAGCTGGCACGGTTAATGACTTTTGCAACTGGGGAGTGGTATTTGATTTTTTATCAGAACAAGTGTAGGTTGAAGAAAATGACTGAGAAGATTGCAGGGCTGCTGCCCTCACAGAGCCTTGTTGGGAAGTTCCCTGGCCTCCAAAAAGTATTCTTCCAACAGTATCCATTACCAGAAGAGTGCATGAGGGAGGTAACCCTTTCAAGCAAGTATTCATAGCTGAAGGGCTTGGCCTGCATTGTACTTAACCAAATTAACTATACATGAGAGAGAGAGAGAGAGAGAGATTGGGTTTATAGTTTCATTACCCTGAAATGCTGCAACCAAGTACAAGGATTGTTGCATAACTGATCCTCACTTGATAGGGTAATTCAGAAACATATGAATCTCCAATGCAGACTTTTACTTGGAAATCCACCTGCATTGAAAACAAAACAAAAAGCCATAAGCCCCAGTTTTCCTCAATGTCTTTTCCAATTCCAATTTACAATTTCACTAAAAAGAAAAAAATCAATACCTTCTTGGACTTGCAGAGATCTTCATGGGTGTGGAAAGAGTTTGGATCAAAAGCATCAGCCTCTGCTTCTTGAACATGAACAACTGTTACACTGTCCCCTGATTTAACAACAGAAATGAGCAATCTAAGTAGCATCTCTCTGCTGGAGCTATCTGAATTTAGACCAACCATAATTGTCCTCTTCTTCTTCTTCTTCACTGCCTTGGACCTGAAGGATAACATTTGGGGGCTCAATCTTCTGACTTATCTAACCATGGTACAAGGTGATCAGGCACCAGTTCATTTCAGAACCGGAGAAGAAGAGTGCTGGTTGATGGGAATAAGTATTTACCAATATTTGGCAGGTATTAATGGCACAACATAACTATTTCTATTTCCGAAGGATTGTAGGGGCTTCTTGCAACTATCATCAACTGGATCATGAGCACATGCTTTTTTTCTTTTTCTCACACAGTGCAAGAATTTTCTTTCTTCAAGCAAATTGGACAGAAGAAATGGAAGAGTTGTAGATGCCTTTTTATTATCACTTGAATTGGCTTGTACCGAAGATCTATTTTCTGTCGGTATAAGATTCAATAGCCGCGCTTATTTGTTGTTGCATAAATGAGGAGAGTCCACTGGCCCATTTCTTATTATCTACCTAAAAAGCTTGTGTTTCTTGTCAACCGAGTCTAGCCTAATGAAAAATCTAATGAAAAATGACATTAACTTAAGTTGAAAGTTGAAAGTTGAAACCATCTCATTTGCAGTGTGTGCGAGAAAACTCCATCCCCTCCTAACTTCGACATAAACAAATAAATAAACTTTGACCCCCCACCAAAAAAACTTGTGTTTCTATATTTTTTTTTTCGGGTTACAAACATGTCACGTTATATTTGCGAGATTTCGAATTCTAGGAACCAAATTCAAGACGTGGTTATAACTCGTGTTTGAATTGATGAGGGTTTAGGGAGAAAATTAGGGCAGCGAACAAATAAATGATAAAACATAAATAAATAAGAATTTATCACAACTAAAACCGAGCCCACACGAATGAATGGGACAATATTTGATGGCTTCCAACCATGACCAGATTTACAGCAGAGTGAATCTGAACAAAAAGTTAGGTAAATATGTCGGGGTGGTTAATTAGCAAAAAAACCTTACATGTAACGGGAATAGTAAAGTGTTATCCTTTCACGTGTCATTGTGTTATTAGCGGGATGGCAAAACAGTGTTATCCTGCTATACATGAAAGTTTCTCTCGTTAATTAGGGTAAAAGATAAAAGACCGCATAATTATTTAAATCATGTTTCATTGAGCGAACATAGCACATACAGTAGGGCATAAACCATATATGCATTTCAAATTACAAATGTACGTTGGTTGGACATGATGAAATCGGCAAAACAATCCCGGGAGAGAAACTCAACAGCCATTGCATGGTGAAGATGCTCTGTGATCACTCAGCAACCTGCAAATGTGAAAGTAGAAATTCGGCTGGCTTCATTGTCACAAAAAGATATCCTACCATACGATTAACAACTTCAAACAGCTTTATATATTCCAACATGTAACACGCAAGCGACAAACCTATCGATCTGGACGCATGATGCACTAAGCCAATATACAGTGTCTTAAGTAACAAAAGCTTCAAGGTATTGAACAAAGCTCTATATATTGGTGAGACCATATATGACATGAGGACAACAATTCAAGGAGTTAAGCAGACTTATCATCTCAAATCACAGGAAAGAAACCATTAAGTTTACCAGAGAAAACAACATAAGTAAATCCAACAATTAGTAAATCCAGGGCATACCTGATTTAGAGGATTATCGGGAGATTTCTTCCATAGCTTCCATATCATGTCCTTGTATTGATTGTGAGTAAGACCTGGTTTCTCTTCCTTCAGCCTTGGGAGCTCAGCTTCTTCAAAAGCCTACAATTATCACAAGATCTCGTCATATTATAAACACAAAGAGAACAAAATTACTAATGTCAAAATTTTCCATATGACCAAAAGCAGCAAACAACAAGAGATAAGATTGTTTATTAACAAGGGGTGACTTATTTTTTCCAGATAGAAAAAGGGCTAACTATCAATGGAAGTTTACAAAGACATCATTGAAAAGGTTCGCTGGCCATTAACAAATCACTGCCCCTAAGAATATGACTTAGCTTAGCGACCAAAATTATACTTCATCAGAATACACCAAATAGTTAACATTATACTTCACCAGGAAACGCCAATACTGCAATACAGAAGTGGGGCAGCAACGACAACTACAAAGATCACATTTTAAATTGCAGTTCCCCAAGAGGGATCAAACATGAGATATATCTGTACATCAGCAACTTACACGAAACCTACAAACTTCTGCCAACCATCATTTCTAGAGATACAGTGTATACAAAGAACATATGCTTGTTACTGAGATCAAGGGAATAAATAAATGACTATAAAAGTTATAGTTCAGAGCTTTAAGCTATGTTTGAACTCCATGATGAAATGGAAATAGAGCTATATCTAAATTTGCTCAAAATTCAATAGGCAACCGATATGTGAAACAGGTGTTCAATTACCAATTCACATTGCAAAGATGTCAGTGCCAACACTAACAAGTAAACAACACTAACGTACACCCACACATCAAATTACTCCTTTCGAGAAGCTGATCATGATTCATGGCCATGTGAGATCATGATACCATCACAAATAACACATAAAGCAGTGTTTCAGAATTCAGCTACTTTAATCATGCCTAGAGCTCCAACCCTCATACTCGTAATTCCTAATGCTCTATTATTCAATAACAGCAAAAACAATTCTATCCAAGTGAATTAGACTTTAGATTTCAAAGTTATCCCAAACAAAATCAAAACCAATGCAATCCAATTCACAAAACCATAAAAACCCTAAAAACCCTAAATTCTCCCAATAACCAAATAAAACGCACCTTAAACGACGCTTTGAGCCTCCTCTCCGGATGCCGATCCACCGGCAAGCTCTCTGCCACCGTCATCTTCGCAACCGCCTCCTCCACCGACCTCGCCTCGATGGTCGAATCGTCCCGATTCGTATTCTCCACCGCCACCATCCTCTCATACTCCTCCTCCTCGGCCGTACGGCTCTGCTTCTTCTTCACCTCATTTGATTTTTTCTCCAACGCCGCCTGCTCCGCCTCCTTCTGCTTCCTCAGTTCGGCCTCGGTGACCTTCGGAACCGGGATCCCGACTCGGCCGACCTTCTTATCGGGCTTCTTTCCCGCCTTCTCGAGCTCCTTCTCCTCCAGCTCCGCCAATCGGCGCGCCTCGGCTTTGCGAGCGGCGGCCTCGGCTCGCTTCTCGGCTTCTTCCTCGCGCTTCTTGGCCGCGCGAGACTTGCTGCCCTCGGCTTCGCGCCAGTACTGCTCCTCCTTCTCGCGCGTCTCGCGCTCCTTGCGCTCGGCTTCGGTCGAGCTCTTCCGAGCCCTAGCCTCCTCCGCCTTGCTGTTCACACCCATCTTCTTCGGCATCTTGCCCGTACGCTTTAGGGTATTGATCCTCTGCGGCTGCGACGACGAGAACGAGGATGATTGATATTCTCTACCTGCGGTCGATGAGGATGAAATACGTGAACTGGCACTGGGTGCGTTCGTTCACAGACGAAGGACAATAACAAAAGGCCGTTACGGTTAACAAGAGGTGTAAGTGGGCCTTGTTTGGGCCTGTTCAGATTTCACCAAACTATTTCATTTTGGACCACGAACCGCAAAATGCATTTGAATAAATGTGATATTTCATTTTGGACGATAAAATCATAATATGAATGAACAAAATTAGTGTGACATATACTATTTGGATGGCAACAGGAGGAGTTGGGCCCGAATTTGCTATCCGATTTGAATCATAGCATCCGTGTAGTGAGTGTGATTTTAGTATACTATCGCTTTTCTCAATATGAAAGGTCCTCAAAAAATACAAAGTAAGGGCCAGTTTGGCATTGTTGTGTTATGAAAATAATCGCTGTCAGATTTGCTGTGAGAGAAATCAATTGTGAGATAAAGCAGTTTGGCATTTGGTAAACTTTTTGTTAAAAGTGTTGTTGGTACTGATTCCCGCATAATCACTAAACCCAGTGCGTCTTTGAAACTGATTATTGCATAATCAGAAAATGAAAGCACCTCATTAGTTGCTTTCCCTTTTAACTTTCTCTCACATCAATTTTTAACAATAAGTGATTTTCTCATAGTTTACCAAACGGGTTGGGCTTTCCAAATTTTTTTAAAAATCACTTATCACCTCAAATAAGTAATACCAAACGGGCACTAAACCTCAAACTTAATCTTTAAAATTCACTAGAAAAATATGTATCATGCATTCTATATATATGCATGCAAGCTTAAACATGTAATGGGACAAAGAATGGGTGGAGAGTCATGTTTCATCGCCGTCCCATTAAGGTAAAGCCTAACAGAAATCAGATAAATTTTGTGTCCCTAGTATATTCATTGTCTAAGAGCAAAACCTTCAAATAGTGAGCATGTTGAACCTCTTTGTTTCTTTTCTTTTATTTTCTTTGGGCAAATTTGGTGACTGTGATTGAATTGGATTATGAGGTAGAATTGGATTACATTTGATTGGAAAATGATACACCAATCCAATAATGCCTTTGGTACGACACATGATTAAGGGGTTGGATTAATTGAAATGTGCTATTATTATATGGCTTAGTGTAATGCAATCCAACTTAATCCCAATATTTTGCTCTAGTAAGATTAGACATAATCCGATCTATGTTGTTTTTATGACGCTAAACATTTGACTAGAATTATAAATCTTATCCAATTACATAATTCAACTCACCAAACGGGCCCTTAATGACTAAGAAAGACTGAAATGTCTTTAGTTAAATGTTGACATGTAAGGTATGTAATCACTTTTAACAAGACGTTAACAAAGTTAAGATTTGCTCTTACTAATACTACACATGACCCAAAATATATAATAACCCAAATGATTGTTCTTCAAATCCAAGGACGCAAATGAAGCAACAATTAAACTTTCGGGATCATTGCTGTAATTTGCCCTTGTGGTATATAATGAACGTATAGTGTCACATCTCTTACCGGACAAATTTGTGTAATGTATATGTTAATATGCCTATAGAGACCTTAGAGTCACCCAATGTTTTATTTGATGATAAACAATATAGTAAAGTGAAGAATTTGAACATAAAATTTCAAGTATCGTAACAAATGAAATGCTCTTAAGCACTAGAGTTATAACTCCTCATCCGCAATCGGTTCAACAAATAAAAACAAAATTCTAGATTTACATGAAAGGCCAAACAAATCACTCATCACGGAAATTGAAGCATTCATTCATTTAGTTGCATCCTCATGCATTTGAATCAACAACTGAGACTATTATTAATCTGCAAGTGTCATTTGGGATTGTTAGTATTTTAATAGCACCCTAAAGCACGATTATCATTAAATCTGCAAGTTCCTGACCAACAAATAATAAAAATAAAAACCAAATTAATTATCCACTAAAAATTCCAAATAGTAGCTCAGAAAAATTAACATACACTGGTCCCACAGATCTTTCTGTACACCGGATTATAAACCGTTTGTCACGCAAACTGGGCTTTTCCAAATAAATCGTGCCCGACCCGCCGCCCTATTGTCTGCGGGCTACATGTCGGTCACGTGCAGCCAAATTCTACGGTGGTCCCCACCTATACGATCGTAATTTTCTCCCACCAACTCTTTCCAATCAACCACACACACGTGGGCCCCACCATGTCACCCGTGGATGATTGGCTGAGATTTGATCGATTCGATAATGAGTGAATGGCCGCCAGTCAAAAAGCGTAAACAAATTGACTTTTGGTGCCAACCACCCAATCGAAAAACGCAAATGTAGGTTTAAATTTAATTAGCCACGATAATGTGCATCTCTCCTTGCATTCCACAATCCATTTTCCGTACATTACAGTAATTTAAAATATCGTTATTGTAAAAAATAAAAAAAAACTCCATTGAATTTTGTTGACCCAAATAGTGTGTTGAACTCCTTCCCTGTACATTACATTAAGAGGAATACTAGCAACCTTCTCTCTAACCTTCTCTTTGGACATTCTCTCTTCTCCTCATGACATGTGTCATTTTTTACACTTTAAAAAATGGAGATTTTGACATAAAGGTTGTCTAATGTAATAATGACATTGTTTTAAGTGTAGAAATTGACACGTGTCATGAGGAGAAGGGAGAAGGTCCAAAAGAGAAGGTTAGAGCATCTCCAACAGTGGTAGCAAAAAAAACTCTTTAAATTGAAGTTTGTTGACCTACGCGGCAATTTGAAGAGCCTTATTTGCTACTTTAATATTTGGTGCCTCATCAGTCTCTTCAATTCAATTAATACAATATTTGACTTTAAACAATAATAATTAATCAAATTCTTTTTTTAAAAAGATAATATTCTAGAAAATAAATAATATTTATGAAATGTACATCAAACCTATCAAGCAAATAAATGTTTTTAGCCTTTCGATATGATTTTGATTCTCCCAAAACAAAATAAATGTTTTGAAGAGGCAAGGTCAACTTACCAGTTTTGAAGAGAGAGAATGAGGTTGCAGATTTGATGACTGAGGTTGAAGAGGCTGTTGGAGGGAATTTTTCTGATGTGGTTGACCTATTTGAGCATCCCAAAGTGGTTGAAGAGGCTGTTGGAGATGCTCTTAGAGAGAAGGTTGCTAGCATTCCCCTTACATTAATATTGAATATCATCATTGCCACGGGCAGAACTACCCTATGGGCTACAGCCCACTGAAACCTAGGGAGTTTTTTGGGGTTAAAAAAAACAAACTATAGATTAAATATAGTATAGTATGTAATATTATTAACTTATTAAAGTTAAAAAAAGTCTAATTATTTATGAAATTAGTAGCATAGTGGCAATAAAAATAAAATAAGTATACTTTTAATTATGTTGTGAACATATTATTTTGATATTATGTGTTTTTCGGTTGCATTTAATATGTATTTGTTTTATGTTAAAAGTTTATTATATATTCTCTTTCTCTTTCAAAAAAAAAAAGAAAAAAGAAAGAGTACATAAACTATATGTATAAAAAAATTATCATAAGATTTTAAGCTAATAACTTTAATAGCCCACCTGTTGAAAAATTTCTGGTTCTGCCCTTGTGCGTTCCCAAAAAAATGAAACACAATCCAAAAACGACATTTGTTTTGGGCTAAAGATATTGTATGTATGTAACTTTATATAGACTCCGACAAGATACTTGTCCTTCACACCATGTCAGACGACTCATAACTGTCCCCGATTCTCATGGATGCTCTCCGGTGTGGTTAGGCGATGTTTGGTGGGCTGGACTGAATTGAATATATCCAATTAAAATGGATATGAATCCAATCCGTTGTTTGATGAGTTTAAATGCACTTGGGACCCGTTTGGATGAAAATAATTACGTCGGCTACAAATCCAACAGACGAGGGATTAGGAAACCCAAGCAGAGATGTGGGTTTACAATGACGCCTCCGCCTCCTTCTTCTTCTCGTCTTCTCTTTATTAGATTTCTCTTTATTAGATTTTCTTTTATGATGCTACAATCTTATCACTTATATCCCACATATTTCAAGCAATCTTATCATTTACTCTCTCTCTCTTTGAAATAAGGAACAAGAAAGAAAAAGTACTTTGAATAGAAGGACGGTGGATCTGAAGAGAAGGATAAATCATAAAAGAAAAGGATCTTTTTTTCATTTTCTAGTTATTCCTTAAACTCGATTTTTTTTTTTTTGTCTATGTCTTTCCGTTTGTTTTTGTTCTTGGTAAGAATCCCTTATTTTCGTCACTTCTCTATCCAATTCTGTTTTTTTTTGGGTGAATTTTGTTGATGAGTTGATCTAATTTAATCTCAGTTGTTCTGGGTTAATGAATAATATCAAATGTTCTATGTAAGTCTCAATCTAAATAATTGATTCTTTAATTTGATGCTTTTTAATTTTAATTTTGTGTGTATTTTAGTAATTGTTTATGATATTAAATAATAAAATAAACACTAAAATTTAACTAAAAAAATCCAAGAGTCCCAGTCTGGTCCAGCAAATTGATGTACCAAACAACTGATAGGACTTAAAATTCAAGCTAATCTAAACCAGTCCAGTCAAATCCTAATCAATTCAGTCCATCCCATCAAACGGGGTCTTAAGGTCCTGTGAGACCCATGCCTGACTCTTCATTTGGTCCACATACAACAATTTAACAGTCCAGATCGCACTTGGCTCGTTCATTGAAATAAAAGCGGGTCCTTTCAGAATTCAATCTCTTTAATTTGCATTAAAATATATTTAATTGCGCTGAAATAAATTGTTAATCAGCGTATTTACCCAAGACTAATCGTTAATCAATGCGTTTAAAGAGATATACGCTGAAAACGATGTCGTTAAACGAGAATATTAATCGTTCGCTTGGGGATGCGAGCGCACGGAATTTAGACCGAGGACGCACGCATCCTAACTTTCGCTCCGAGCGGAAAAACAAAAACATTTCGCTAACCTCTAACCGCCGTTAGGTATCTTTCCCACGCAAAACTTCTGAATTCCCTCCATCTTCCAGACCGGCGCCCCACGACGCATCCGTACACGTGAGCAAACACTGCCACGTCACGCGGGCATAGTAATCGTCTTCTTATTAGAGCGCATAGGGTGGGGCCCGCTGGAAAAGGAGCGTGTCGGGTGCTCAGCCCTGTAGGACAAACGGCGTCACTTTTGCTTTTGGTGCCTTCTTCTTCATCATCAACCCCACTGTGTCCCAGAGTGACAGTCTCATTAGCTTTTTCTTAGAGAGAGAAAGTGAGAGGAGAGAGAGAGTGAAAGAGTGTGTTGCGAGCAAACCTGAAATCGCTTTATCCATCACCACCACCACTAACTTCTTTTCTCTGCAACATTCTTCAGACCACGCGAGAGTGTGCTTCTTCTCCTTTTATCCTATGCGGTAGGCTTCGCGGTAACGAATGTGCGCCTGAGATCTGCTCTGTACGGACGTTCATTTGGATCCTTTGGACGACAATGGGGAGTGTGTCGTCGGAGGACGGCTCGGACCGGTGCGGGAGTTATAGTCTGAGCGCCGATGTGAGCGAGTCCGAGAGTTGCAGCAGCTTCTCGTGCCGGAGGTTCGATGCGGAAGGGGCTTCAAGCTCGATGACGTCATCTCCCCGTCAAGTGCCCAGAAATTTTGGTTTTCAGGCTCCGGTTATGCTTCCGGTGATCGGAGGAAAGGATGTGGTGGCTTGGGATGAGAAGCCGGAGAAACGAGACGCTGATTTGTCTGGTATTGCATTTTGTTTTTACTTTCTTTCTATTTTTTGTTTAATTTTGTTTCTAAATTTGGTTCTGAGGAAGATTCTTGCTCAGTGTTTGGCTTCCGAGAAAAGTGTGGACAAAGGAGTAGATAGTGAATTTTAAGGTCTAAACCGAAATTCTTAAGAAAAATGTAGTGCTCAAAAGTGCTTGTCCAGTTTAATTCCCAAACCTGAGAAGCACTTTTGAAGCAAATTAATCCTTATCCTATTTCTTGTTAGTCGAGATCTTACTCTGTTCTATTTTAAGACAATTTATTTTGTTTTTTAAATTAATTTTTAAAATTTTTTTTTTATGGTTGCAGAGGTTGAAATGATGAAGGAGAGATTCGCTAAGCTTCTGCTTGGAGAAGATATGTCTGGAGGAGGGAAAGGAGTCTGCACTGCCCTTGCTATCTCAAATGCCATCACCAATCTTTCTGGTTAGTCACATCCTCGTGGAATATGCACACCCTTATGTTATTTTGGCAGAGACTTTTCATTTATATGTGGAATTTTGGTTTTCTGAACTCAATTACTGGGTTGGAATGGCAGCAACTGTTTTTGGTGAGTTATGGAGGTTAGAGCCACTGGCACCACGGAGAAAGGCAATGTGGCGCCGAGAGATGGAGTGGCTCTTATGTGTAAGTGATTCAATTGTTGAGCTTGTGCCTTCGATACAACAGTTCCCAGGTGGGGGTACATACGAAGTCATGGAAATGCGACCGCGCTCTGACTTGTATGTGAATCTACCTGCCATAAAGAAGCTTGACACAATGCTGCTTAGTATGCTTGATGGGTTTTGTGAGACGGAGTTTTGCTATGTTGACCGGGGATAATTGTGGATGATTCCAATGATGGTAAGGATTTTATGCCCGGTGGAAGGCCTTCAATTAGGCAGGAAGAGAAGTGGTGGCTACCCTATCCGAAAGTTCCACCAAATGGATTGTCCAGTGAAGCGCGAAAGAAGTTGCAGCAGTGTAGGGACTGCTGCAACCAGATATTGAAGGCTGCCATGGCAATTAATAGTAGTGTGCTTGCTGAGATGGAAATCCCAAGAGCTTACATGGAGTCATTGCCCAAGGTTTGGGTTTCTACATCTCTTTTCATGATTTGACACATATGGTAACTAGATTACGACTAGCAACATCATTTTTTTAATACCTTCATCTATTTAAGAGTAATATCATGTTGTGTGAGTGTTAAAATCCTGTCCTAATTAAGAGGTGATACAAGTGTGAGTTTATATTTCAGTGCCATTCAATTTATTTATTTTTTTCGTAATGAGAGTATAAATAGATGCTAAATATCAATAAATATTCAGGAACTATTGTTCAACATGCAACTTTCATTGAGTTGATTTTAAATTTCTTATGACACGATTTGTTCTCCATTTCATGACAGAGTGGGAAAGCTTGTCTGGGTGATATCATTTATCGTTACATAACAGCAGACCAGTTTTCACCGGAGCATCTTCTTGATTGCCTGGATTTGTCATCAGAACATCAAACTCTAGAGATAGCCAATAGGTTTGAGGCAGCTGTGCATGTTTGGAAGCAGAAAGACCAGAAGAAACACAATAATCTTAAGAAAGCTAAACGTGCATCTTGGGGTGGCAAGGTCAAGGGACTTGTTTCTGATACTGAAAAGAATAATTTTCTGGCCCAACGAGCAGAGACCCTCTTACATAGCCTAAGGCTTCGTTTCCCTGGCCTCCCACAAACTGCACTAGATATGAACAAAATACAATACAATAAGGTACATTTCACTGTATGTTATCTGTATGTGATACTGCTTAAGATTAGATTATGTTGCTTAAGATGATTTCTTTTATTATTACTTTGAATACACTGGTTTATCAAATTTGTTGAGTTCCTTGGTTTTGTAAACTTGGAGACTGTCTGAATTCGTTGTGGCGCATTACGAGTTATTTGATCCAATCAATTTATGTCTGAGACTGTCCAAATGACAGATGCACCCTGTGGCTACTGCATTATCTTCTGTAATATTCAGAACAACAAATCCTCCTAAGTCAACTCTGAATGAATTTTATTTATTTTTGCAGGACGTGGGGCAGTCAATTCTGGAAAGCTACTCAAGGGTGATGGAGAGTCTGGCCTTTAACATAATGGCAAGGATAGATGATGTCCTCTTCGTTGATGATGCTACTAAGCGATGTGCTGCAGCAGAATCAATGTCTATTTTCAGCAGGGGAGGTTTGGATGGCCTTCCTATCCAGAAGAGGATGTCGCCCAGCCCCTTCTCCATTCAACACACTCCTTATGGCTCTCCACTAGCAACTCCGACTTTCTGTTCCTCCACTCCAGTTGTTGGTAGTCCAGGAAGGACACCTCTGTGCGTAAAGCGCAGCATTCGAAAAAGAAGTTCTAGACGAGAAGACAGAGATATTACTGGCAGCTGATTTTGAGAGGGTGTGGTCATATGCTGGAAGCCTCAGCTCTAGAAGAGCAACCGGGACGCTCCCGAGCGGGATTGACTTGAAAATGTTAGCTCAGTTTTAAGTTGAAGTAGGTCCATATAACAAAAGAAGTTGCAGAGACTGGTTCTCAAGCCTTGGATCCTTGGTGCTGTCTAGAAGGGCAACCGGGGACGCTCCCAAGCGGGATCGACTTGAGAATGTTATAGCTCAGTTGTAAGTTGAAGTAGGTCCATATAATAAAAGAAGTTGCAGAGCCTGGTTCTCAAGCCTTGGATCCTTGGTGCTGTCGAGATCATCTAATATTGTATAGTCTTTATTAGCAATAGAAATAGGTTGATCTATAGTTTTGATCAGGTAGTAGATGAAGAGAAAAAAGACTATTTAATTTAATGCTGGTTCTAAAATTCCCATTTTGCCATTTAGCTACCATAGACACGAGCTTTTGATTGGATCGCTGTTACCAGATTAACATCAAGCTAGCGTTCAAGCAATTGTTCTGGACTGATTAGTAACTTCGCATTATAGAGAATCATGTCAACATATGAGTCTCGAAAATATGGTCCATTTCTCATCTCCAGATTTCTACCGGCCAAAACGATCATAATATTCGATAGTGAGCTATAAAAAAGAACGAAAAGAAGCTACAGTGTTGCAGCTGCGTAAAGAAAAGCAAAAGAACAAGATAGATGTGTTTCCAAAAACACTAAATTGAGTAATTTACAAGCTAAGTACATAGTACATACAATATTTCATAATTTAAGAAAATAAAAGAGTTTTACTGTCATTTTATTATTATTTATTTTTCAGTTAACAAGGAAATTGGCAGCCTCTTAACAACTCCCCTTGCAGGTTTAGGTGCTTACAGAAAGTAGTAAATATCCTTGGTTCATAAAGAGCCTCATGTCTGGCAACTTTGATCCACCTGATTTGGTTGCAAAGGCTGGCTAGGTCACCTGAACTTGTTGATGCCAAAGCCGCAGGGTGAACTGTGTTTTCGCCTTGCACTTTACTATATAAAAAAGATTTAAACTTGAAACGTCTTGGATTTCAAATGCATTAACGGGTTATTACAAAGCTGTGCACTGATTTTCCACAATCCATCTCCATCTCACAAAGCCAATTCTTCAAACTGACTTTGCACCTGTTGCATTCACTAAATCAGCATTTGCATTCCTTTAATATGTTGACTAGAAATCGATTCGGATACTGATGATGAAAATCTGAATTCAAATGGCAGGAATGCTAGAGTGGCACTTATTGGAATGCACAATCAATCGAATCAAACAATTTTCACTATGGGCCTGCTAATTATTTGGTTGCTACATCAGAAGGAACAACAATCAAACTTAGAGATTTCAATATCAGTCAGCTGCTAGTATAATTGTTTCAAATCAGGGATTTAAACCAACAATGGTACAGCTTTACTGTGACAAAAATCAGAAATATTAAAAAATCGGAATATACGTTATCGTGACAAAAATCAGTCAGTAACCTAAGAGGCATAACTGATGTCTACAAAATTGGGGATTTATCAGAACAACATACTGGCCACAGCACCATACACTGAATAAGTACGAATGTCTTGGCAACGGAAAATAACCATTAAGGTGGGCATTGGTATTAGATTTAAATTAGAACCTATCAGAACTTGGCATCAAGGCGTGTTCAAGGGCCAGATATGAGTTTGTAACAATTATCAAATATATCTATCAGAACTTGGCAAGACTGACAGAGTGCAAACACAACATAGAATGACAAAGAACACAAAGCAAAATTCCAAATGCCAAAAGACTAGACTTACTTGTGTTGGTGCAACCCAGTCAGGGGTGGCCAAAACAGCTTTGAATACTCTGGATAATCAGATAAAGGTGCAATACTACCATCATCCAAGTCAAACACACCTATATCACGGCCCTTGAACACGCCTTCTTCTTCACCACTTGTATAGAAGAAATTATCTGTAAAAATATACAATTCCCTTTACAACCAGATAACTCTGAAGCCGAGGCAGAAAAGGTGCAATCATCCCCCAAAAACAACACCCTATCCCCAAGCTTTTCATTTCGACCAATCTCTTCCCCTCTCTATCCAACTTAAAAACCTTGAACCTAACTGTTCTTTCCGTCAAACAACCATTGAATTGCAATTGGATGATTTCATCATCAACATCCAAATCGGTTTCCGGAGCCATGCTCAAATACATATCAACCACCAACAATTCACCACTTGACTCAACCAAGAACTTCTTATCACCACCAAACACAGGATTTGCAACCACAATCAGATTTGAGTGCAAACCGACGATCACGGTCCGTCCGGTGCCATCAACAGCATAAAATTGTCCTCTAAACAGTATAACATCATCATAAGGTGAAGGCATATCATGAATTATAGTCCACCTCTTATCCTCAGACTTAAACATAGCTAATTTCCCAGATACATGAATGGTAAGCAACACAAAATCATTGCTTTCCGAACCCAAGCACATAAAAACCACCTTTTCCATGTACAAATTACCAGCATCACCAAAAGAGTTACCATTACCGAAAGGCCTAAAATGCACATAGTGAAGAACATATTCGCCACCCAACTCAAAAACCGAAAACTTGGATAAATCCAAAACCTTTGGGAAAGCTTCAGGCAGAGGCTTCAGTTGAAACCGCGAGAGTGGGTTCAGCAAATGCATTCTCCCAGGCACGTCCTCTTCGATCTTTACCAGCCAGCGATCTGGGTTTGTTTGGTTGTGGAAATTAGGCAACCCCATGAGGAATACGGTGCGCTGCGAGAGGTGGAAACCTAAGGTGGTGTCGCAGATGCCATGGTTTGTGAGGAACGGAAACCGACCTGGTAAGCGGCGAGGTCTGGAAGAGACTGAAGAGCGCCATGAGGAGCAAACGGATCGGAAACGGAGCAGATAGAAGGGGCTCCCTAGGCGTTTAGCGATCTCCTCTAGGAGTTCTTTGGGGAGTTGAGACCAGTCGGCCATGGATTTCACTTCACTTTCCCGGGAAAGTACGGGAAAATTGGCGAGAAAGTTGAAGACACAGCGTTTGGAAAATCAGAAGAAATGAGAAACGCCAAAGGCCAAAGGAACTAGTGGGGACCACAGTGGTATAAAACGGCACTTGGCGTCGTCGTTTAGTCTAATTAAAAATGAGGCAAGCGGTGTCGTTTTGCGTACTTGCCTACTTTCAGAAAGTTCATTCATCAGAGTGAAGCTCATGGTCATGGAGAAGAAGCAGAGCAGCAAAGCAAGCAGTCCAGGCGAGATGAAGAAGAAGGTGATATTCGGGACCGGCGCGCTTCAGTTAAGCGAGGGCGATGCTTCAAGCTTAATCGGCAGCATAGTCGAGAAAGGTATTTCCGATAAGCCAATGTTGGGCCCCACTCCACCTCCTCGGCCCACCGTTCTTCCTTTTCCTGTTGCTCGCCACCGCTCTGCCTTCCCGGTAAGCCCTAGCAAGCTGATAATTTGGCCCCTACTGTCAAATGGTTTAGTGAATATTTGAGAAAAATGGTAAATTTGTACATGAATTTCTGACTGGTTTTGGTTGATGTTACAGCATCGAAGTCCGGTTAATAGTAATTTGGGTGGTCATGAGAATGTGGATTATGGTGATGGGGGTGAAGATGGAATGAACTTTGAACCCATAAAGCCTTATGCCAACCCAGTAGAGAGGAAGAAGAACAAAGAAATGGATTTTAGCAAGTGGGCAGAGAAGGAGCTTGATGTGAATAGGACTAGAACAATGGAAGCTAGTACTAGAAAGAATGGCTCAAATAAATTGCATCCCCAGCCAAAGCCTCTGCTGGGTAACTTGATTGATGAACAAGACTCTGTGCTGGGTAACACTATCATGCAAATTCAAGCGGACCCAAATCCAAAATCCCTTGCTGATAGTGTTCAAAATGAACAATTGTCCATGTCGCTTGAGACTCAGATTGATGAAGAGAACCGTGCCCGAATGCAAGGGATGTCAGCGGATGAGATTGCTGAAGCACAGGCTGAGATCATGGGAAGGCTGGACCCTGCGCTGCTCAATGTGCTCAAAAGGAGGGGTGAAGAGAAATTGAGGAAGCAAAGAAGCCCCAGTTCTAATAACAATGAACCAAAAGCTTCCCCTAGCTCTCAAAGTGGTATGTCTCATGTGGACACAATGATTACCTCAAACCATATGAAGACTGCGGTAGAGAATGGGTTGGGGCAGAACTCAGGCCAAGCCAGTGGCAGTTTGTGGACTGCTTGGCGGGAAAGAGTCGAGGCTGCTAGAGAATTAAGATTTTCCTTGGATGGGACTGTTATTTTAAATGGTTTCGACCAGATACCTAAGAGTAGTAAGTTATATTACTCGTTTATATAATTTTTGGGCAGAAGCTAACTTTTTCTTTTCGTTCTATTTCACAAGAGATTATGGATCCATCATCACTCTTGGTGTCTTTGCTATATTTACTGTTTTATTTTCTCTAAAAGCCTGGGACTTAATTCTGTAGTTAATTTTTCTTTTACAATGAAATTAGTAGCATCAGTAATTTTTGCTGTCTGGGAAGTGCGACTGCATTAATGATGGTACTTTTAAAAAGATAACATGTACCTCAATAGGCTTTCAGTTAATTCTTTCTTCCATGTTACAGGTAATGTTTCTGAGCGTGACTTCCTGCGTACTGAGGGGGATCCTGGTGCTGCTGGCTATACAATCAAAGAAGCAGTGTCACTCACTAGGAGTGTGGTCAGTTTATATTCTTGATTTCTGTAGTTGGGCAATAACGGTTTGGATAGTGTCTTTTTTGAATTTCTCTAAATTTGGTGATGTAAGATGCTCATGGGTCTCTGGTATATCGTGTACGAAATCTTGTAGCTCTTAATATAGTTTGCTTCCTGATTTCTGTTATCTTGTTTTACCTTATGCTGTTTGGTGGTTTCAGATTCCAGGACAACGGTCCCTGTCCTTGCATCTCCTTTCAACTGTGCTTGATAAGGCATTACAGAATATTCATCAAATGCAAGTGCAGTTTGATAGAAGAGATGGTAATAAAGTTGACAAATCTGTTGACTGGGAGGCTATTTGGGCATATGCACTTGGCCCTGAACCTGAGCTTATTTTATCTCTCAGGTGAGTTATATCTGAATCTTTATATTCCAAAATTTTTTGAAACCAATCATGCCTGAATTATCTGCCTTTATCTTGTAATCTTACTCGTCTGTTAGTGAGTTTGTTTTGTGGTGTTATTGCATACCAATTGATCTGTCAAACATGGATAAGCCTCGTTGTTGTTTCACAGAGTTGACCGTTTGTAATATTGAGTTATGATCTTTATTAAACCATATCTATCAGTATCATCACTAATGAGTAGATTCAGGTGTCATGGTCTACCATTTATATTTTTTACGTCCTTAGTATACCTGCGATGTATAAAGCAATCCATGGACCCAGATAAGGCACAGAAAACATTGATAAAGAAATATAAATGCACAATTATAGTTTGAACTGGCAAGTTCTTTTATTGTCTATTCTAACAATACTTTTTAGGTCAATAGGAATCAGTTCTAACTTGATATATGCTCCACATGTACACTTGTACCATCAGAATAATACATGATTATTTATACTCTGTACCTTTCTCATGACCTAGATAACAAGGAGGTATATTGTTGCCCAGATTAATGGTTTCATAAAATTCATTACATGTATTCAACCGGAGTTATTCTAAATTTTCTGTTCATTTATTGGATCATAAAAGGCAAGATAGTCCAGGTATTTCATCTTTACATGTTATAGTTAACTTGTCATATTCCCCTAGAGAAAATGTAAGTGTGTTCTCTCTGTTTGCTGCTTATATATCCAGCTATTTGCCCCTCGAAATTGGATGACTTAGATTTATTATCAACCAATGGTAGTATTTGATAGAATATAACAGTTAACCTGAAGATATAATTATTTACTTGGAGATCCTTCACCATTTTTCTGATTCTTTGATTTTTTTTACTTAATAATATTGCAATTTAAACTCTGAATTGTAGGCTTTGTCTCGATGATAACCATAGTTCTGTAGTTCTAGCTTGTGCCAAAGTTCTTCACTGCATATTGAGCTATGATGTGAATGAGAACTTCTTTGATATCTCAGAGGTAGAGTTTTTCTTTCCTTTTCTTCCTACTATTTTACTTATATATTTCTTTGTGTTCTTAATTATCTATCAGTATTTAATTACTTCAAGTTTGATGTATTCTGCTCTCAGAAAATAGCAACTCGTCATAAGGATACATTTAATGCTCCTGTATTTAGAAGCAAACCAGAGATTGATGTTGGTTTCCTTCGTGGTGGATTCTGGAAGTACAATGCTAAGCCTTCTAATATTCTTGCTTTTGATGAGGAAATTATTGATGATGAGACAGAAGGGAAACGTACAATTCAAGATGATGTTGTGGTTGCTGGACAAGATTTTGCTGCAGGGTTGGTGCGGATGGGAATCCTTCCAAGGCTTCGTTATCTTTTGGAGGTTAGTCCTTTATTTTCTTTTTATTCAGAATAGAGCAAACACGGATTCACCAATTAGTAGTGTTATATATATAGTAAGATCCTGCTAGAAAAGTTGTTGATTAAAGGACTTTTAAGAACTTGTGGAAAGATGATCTTCAGCTTCCTCCTAAAGTGTATTGTTTTGTGTGGTTTCAGGCAGACCCTACAGCGGCTTTGGAAGAATACATCATTTCTATACTTATAGCTATTGCAAGGCATTCCCCAAAATGTGCAAATGCAGTCATGAATTGTCAAAGGCTAATCCAAACAGTGGTCAGCAGATTTATTGCAAAAGAGAGTGTAGAAATCCAGCCTTCTAAAATAAAGTCTGTTAGACTTCTAAAGGTAAGCAGTTTCTGTACAACTTTTATTTCCAGTTTGTTCCTAGTACTATTAGATGGGAATTGTATCTGCCTTTAATTCGAGATAAAATTAATACTTATATCCTTAATTTTGTGTATATGAAAGGTGTTGGCTCAATCTGATGGGAGGAATTGTGTTGATTTTATAAAGACTGGGAGTTTCCAAACTATGACATGGCATTTGTATCAATCTATTTCCTTCCTTGACAAATGGGTAAAATCTGGAAAGGAAAACTGTCAACTTTCTTCGGCTTTGATGGTTGAACAGCTGCGTTTTTGGAAGGTTTGCATTCAGCATGGGCATTGTGTGTCATACTTCTCGGACATTTTCCCCAACTTGTGCATATGGCTGAACCCACCTATAATTGAAAAGCTTATAGAGAATGATGTACTTAGTGAATTTGCATCCATCTCTACAGAGGGCTACCTTGTGCTGGAGGCTTTGGCTAGAAGGCTTCCAAGTTTGTTCTTACAGAAGAATATGAGCAATCAAATCTCTCAGTATTCTGCCGATGACACTGAGTTCTGGTCTTGGAGCCATGTTTGTCCAATGGTTGATATAGCTTTGAAGTGGATAGTTTTGAAGAGTGATCCTAGCATATGTAATTTATTTGAGAGGGAAAATGGAGTTGGTGTTCTTCTTGTGTCCCAAGATTTCTCAGTGACTTCCTTGTTATGGGTGTACTCAGCTGTCATGCACATGCTTTCCAGAGTGCTTGAAAAAGTGATCCCAGATGATACTGTCCACTCACATGAAAGTGGTAGTCTTGTGCCATGGCTTCCAGAGTTTGTTCCTAAAGTTGGACTTGAAATTATTAAAAATGGGTTTATGGGCCTTTCAGATACTAATGATGCAAAATATGGAAAAGATCCTAATGGAAGTGGCTCGTTCATTGAGAAACTTTGTCATTTGAGAAGTCGGGTAAATGTGAAACATCGTTAGCTTCTGTATGTTGCTTACAGGGGTTAGTGGGGATTATTGTTAGCATTGATAGATTGATAATGTTAGCCAGGACAGGCGTCCAAACTCCTTCCCAAAATTACACTTCAACAAGAGAAGAGAAAATACTCAAGGAAGGTATACTCAGGGGGTGTTTGGTTGAATTGAGAAGTGTGCAAAATACTTTTATGAAGTTAGTTGCTTCAGACTGGCACCTTGTGCAATCCATTGAGATGTTTGGCAGGGGTGGTCCTGCTCCTGGAGTGGGAGTTGGCTGGGGTGCCTCTGGTGGAGGATATTGGTCTGCTACTTTTTTGTTGTCTCAAGCTGATTCAAGATTTCTCATTGACCTACTTGAAACTTGGAAGATTGTGTCCAATTTTGATATCCCCACAGAAGAAGAAATGACTTTGACTATGCTGGCAATTAATTCATCTCTAGGAGTATGTGTAACTGCAGGACCTACAGATGGGACGTATGTGAAAAAGGCAATAAACATTTTGCTTGATGTGTCAGTTCTGAAGTATCTTGATCTCTGTATTAGGCGTTCTCTTTTCTTGAATAAGGGAGTTAAAGTGTTTGATTGGGAGTATAAAGAAGAGGATTACCTACTCTTCAGTAAAACATTAGCTTCCCATTTCAGTAACAGATGGTTATCTGTAAAGAAAAAGTTCAAAGATAATGATGGCAATAATTTCTCTGGTAGTAAACCACATAAGAATGTTGAGGGTTCCCTTGACACCATATATGAGGACTTGGACAC
The DNA here is from genome assembly GCA_024362665.1 of Prunus padus. NCBI lineage: Eukaryota > Viridiplantae > Streptophyta > Magnoliopsida > Rosales > Rosaceae > Prunus > Prunus padus. The sequence continues at coordinate 28,811,619 of JANFAM010000019.1, read as the reverse complement.
ATCACATATGATCAGTCAAGATTGCACTTCTTTAGTTGTAGAGTGGGCTCACCAGAGGCTCCCACTACCCATTTCCTGGTTTCTCAGTCCAATCTCAACCCTTTGTGATAGCAAGCATGCTGGTCTTAAAAAATCTTCCAATTTACAAGATCTCATTCAGGATCCAGATGATTTTCTTGTAGTTTCCCAATCTGGGCTTTTCTTCCTTTTGGGTATTGAAGCACTGTCCAGTTTCTTACCAGATGACATCCCATCCCCAGTTAAAAGTGTATCGTTAGTTTGGAAATTGCATTCTCTATCTGTGATCTTACTTGTTGGAATGGGTGTCGTTGAGGATGAGAGGAGTAGATCTGTTTATGAAGCTTTGCAAGATCTCTATGGGAATCTTCTTCATCAGGCAAGGTCGTGCAACTTATTGACAGAACCTAGAAATGAAAACAACCTGGAGGTTCTAGCATTCCAATCGGAGATTCACGAGACTTACTCAACATTCATTGAAACACTTGTGGAACAGTTTTCTGCTCTATCTTATGGTGATTTGGTTTATGGCCGGCAAGTTGCAGTTTATCTTCACCGTTGTGTGGAAGCTCCTGTGCGCCTTGCTACTTGGAATACACTAACTAATTCTCATGTTCTTGAACTTCTGCCACCTTTAGAGAATTGCTTTACTGACGCCGAGGGTTACCTTGAACCTGTTGAGGTACTACATTGACTTGTTTGTATCAATATTTGCTTCGACTATCTTTAATTTAGTTTTGAGAGATTGTGTGGGCGTGTGCATGTTTGTGTGAGAGAGATCGTAATAATGCAATTTAAAATAAATGGTCTTTTTACTGCAAAGGTGATGAAAATGTATCAAATCTGGTGCTTGTGCAGGATAATTCTGGTATTTTGGAGGCTTACGCGAAGGCATGGACTTCTGGTGCCCTTGATAGAGCTGCGAGTCGAGGATCACTTGCATATACACTGGTTCTCCATCACCTTTCAGCATTCATTTTTAATTCGTGCACTGGTGATAAGCTATTGCTTCGGAATAAGCTTTCAAGGTCTCTTTTGCGAGACTTCTCCTTGAAGCAACAACATGAGGTATGCAAAAAATTTCCACAGTTGTTATACTCTGTGTATATTGTGTTTAGTGCGTAAACTGTCCAGATAGTAGATTATGTCTAGCAACATGTATCATACAAAATATGCCTTCTAAGAACTCACGTACATGCAGACAACTCCATCTATGTTGAAAATGATATTTTGCTATGAACTGTGTCATATAATGAATACAGTCAGACAGAAAGGGAAACCACTGTGTAATGTCGACCAAGTAGTTCTCTTAAAGCAGCCCCTTCAAAAGGAATTAACCTCTCAGATTGAACCATTGGTTCTAATTGCACAGTTATGGCCCTATGGGGACTACTTTCCAGGCTGCCTCACCATCATCAAGTTGGATAGAATACATAATTTGATATGAACATTGAAGTTAGTTTTGTTTATTCCGTGGAAATACGTATTTACATAATAACTATTCATATCATGACTACCTTTTTCTTTTCTTCTATTTGGCCCTTATCTCCAGAAGGCAACATTTGAAAGAAAATCTAATGCAAATGTGGAATGTAATTGCAGGCAATGATGTTGAGCCTGATTCAATATAACAAGCCATCTACATCACAGAAGACCAAGCAAGAGTATGGATCACTAGCTTGGAATGTCATTGAGAAGAGGCTTGAGTTACTAGATGAAGCTTATGAAAAAAATTCCTCACTTTTAGCCGCTGTGGAGAAGCTCAGGTCTTCCTTGAAGAACAAACTGTTGTGAGCATGTGTGCACATCGTACGCTTTTGTATGAGAGAGAGAGAGAGAGAGAGGCCGGCTTGGTCAATCGATGTTTTGCATAGATAAACAATTTTTCCAACTTGTAAATGTCTGAACTTACTTTTGTACATAATATAAATTCAACAGAATCCTTTTTACGTTGATTTGAGGCTACAGAGTATTTTCCCTGGTGCGAAGGTCAGCTTGCTTGATTGTAAATTGGTTTAAGAAGCCCAGTAGTTCAATTAAACAAACCCAACAAAGTCCCACATCGACGTAGCGAGAAAGGCTGAGTTGCTCTAGTACTATAAAAGCGAGCCAAAGCCACGTTAAGAAGCATCTTTGCGCTTGGGGCAATGACGCAGCTTATGAGGTTCTAACCGAGGCGCGTCTATTGCTGGTTGAAAACTATTTCCAAACCCCCTCACTGGCCTCGGTTCAGCCGTGGCCTCTGAGAATTTCTGGAAGGGCTCACTTCGGGGTGAAGCCCTACAATTCATAGTTCAAAATTATTTTATTATTAACAAAATTATAATTTTAACCAATTATTGGGGTATAAAAGAAATTCTAGATTTTTAATTAAAAACACAAGAACTTCATTGTCGCCTGTATTTACATGCTAGGTAGGAAGACTCAGGACGCTATATTTGTTTATGCTTTTAAAGAAATGGACAATGGAAGCCCAATTGTGTTTTGGTTCAGTTGGATGAGATTTAATGTCGTATCAATGACAAGGGACACTAATGACTTATTAATCCCTTACGGTACGTTTGGATGAGAAAATTTAATGTCGTATATCAATGACAAAGGACACTAATGAGTGAGATTGGAATCCTTGTAACACTGACTAAATCACCTTCAATTCATAACAATTGAATTCCCATTGACCATGTATGAACTTGGTAATTCTCTATCTCATATGATTCAAGGCGGATCCCTTTTTTGTTTGCCCGGTATTTTTCAGTTAGGGTGGCGGGTTGGGTTCAGCTATAGAGGCTGATAGGATGGGTTTGGTTCGTTTTGTGGTGGAGCAGATTGGAAACGTGAGGAAGGGGAAGGTGGCACACAATGCGCGCCTGCCATTGGTGGCTAAGAAAAGGAAGGTGCTTCGGTTTTTAGATGAGGCCCTTCTTTTGTGACCCATTCTAGAACAACTTCACAAAATAAGCAAAAAAGGATTTTGAAGAAAGAATAAAATATTAAATGAAATGGAAAATTTAAAATTGACACAAGAAACATAACTTATAAAGGATATTCAACATTTGGTTGCCAAGTTTATTTCTATCTCTTTCCAACATGGGTTTTGGAGGCAAATTTCCTAGTGGATGCATTGGTAACATTAGTCACTCTCAACATCCAAAAGTTTGGATATAGTCTCTTCCGCAAATTGCTATGTATGCTTTGAAGTTAGATCATTAGGTCATCTCCAACCCTACAGGACTCAAACCCAAATTTTTCCTCATCAAAATACAACTATTCTTGTATTGCCCTGCCTAAAACAGATTTTCCCCCCAACCATGCAGACCCAAAATTTGAGTCTGCAACTTTATTAAATTGTTTTAAAAAGGTTTCACTCTTTTTTTTGTGGTTAATTTTTATATATAACTTTGTGATTTATTTTTCTGAACATTTATACCTAAAAAAATTGAAATTTCACAAACATAAAATTATTTCACTTAAAATGAGAATGAGTACATGAGCATAGTAAAAACCAGAAGGAGCAAGTTCAAATACAACCATAAAATTATTTCACTTGAAAATGAGTACATGATCATAGTAAAAAAACAAACATAAAATTATTTCACTTGAAAATAATAATTAAAACAAAAACAAAAAGAGCAAGTTCAAATACAACCATTGGATGCAAACAGTCAATGCTCCAGTGCATGCCATGTGTCCAGTTTTAATAAGTGAAAGTGGATGACTTTTTGCCATCATGCGCTGCTCCTTCACGTGGGTTCAGTTTCGGGCCCACAAAAATTATTGCATGGACTGCTAAATGGTCCCAAATTCTGCCTGAAAACCAGCTGGGTAATAATTTAGCCCATTCCTATACGTGCGTTGGGAGAATTTTTTGGGCTAAAATCCCAAATTTTGGGTTAAGTCGTCTTGCATTGGAGAAGGCCTTATGGCATCAGTATGAGTATGACTCGGGGCTTTGTTTTGCAGTTGCTTCTTGGTATTTTTAGTTTCCCATAAATAAATAAATAACGGTTTTGAAAAGCACAAAGTCATTTTGTAAAACGATAACAAATATCGCCTTAAATTCTTGTGCTACAATGAGAAAGAAGTGAACTATTTACATATCATAATCTTAACTTATTTTCTCACTCACCCTTATTACGTGAGCTAATGTCAAGCGCTTAGAATGATTTATATTTTGTGAATTTAAATGAATTAAATGATGGACTGATAAATAAGCCAGTTTTTTAAGCTTGTATAATTGTGATGAAAAGTGCTAATTGGATTTGTTCGGCATTAATATTGGTGCTGGTTTAGAAAATAGATGAAGAATTTGTATGACAAAGAGTGAACGTGTTGTGTTATTACAGCATAAGTGTGATGAACTTGTTAAGCAATTTGGAACCACAAATAGTTAGTACAGATACCAAGCTTGCCATACCTTTTTCCCAAATTGCAAGCAGCCTTTGCTTCTATTATATGAGAATACAGCCCGTATAAACCAAATCAATTTTGATCTTTAGTTCGAGTCAAACACTCGCAGGTACGCCCTTACCCCTCAGCCTTCGTTCGTAGTACCTTTTAGTTGTTTATAAAAATCCCACATCGGCTGGACCAAGGAAGTATGGAAGTGAACGGCCCTATAAAATGAGAAACAAGAGTCGAGAATAAGCATACCTTTCTCGGCCTTTTGGCTAAGATCAAGTGTAGTATCTGTTCTTATCAGTTTAATATCTGATACGTGGACCAATGGTTCACACGATATTAAATTAATTTCTTTAGGGGGAGGGTCCACCACAGTAGCTTGCTATTGGGACTCTCGTGTGTCGCCCAAGCGTTGCACTATTGCATGGGCCTGGCGCACCCCACCAAAAGTAGTTCAAACTTCGAACAGTCCTCTCAATTGAAGGACGACAGTGTTGTATTTTGTAACACAGGAGAACATCAGAAAGAAAATTGGTTCAAACTTAATTGTCTTCTAAATGGGAAGCCAACCATTGCGCGTATTTTGCAACACAGGAGAACATCCTGAGAAAGAAAAATATCAAGCTGTGAATTTCTGCAGACCCAGCCTAATTCCAACCTTTGAAAATTGCTTGCTTTTCTATTCTGGCCAATCACGCGTTAGGTTGTTTCTCGTGCCAGTGGGAATATTTTCAGCTGTTCTTCCAGAGAGATTTTATTAGTTTCTTATAATTTTCTAAATTATTTGATTTTCGTATCGTATAATTTTCACCGCTAATTTCATAGAGGCATTATTGAAGGAAATGAATACTAGTGTTTGTGGTTGAGATAATAGATGTGAATTCCAGGAGCCATAGCCATTTATGGGAAACAAGATTTCCTGACGGAAAGAAATGTGCAATATTTAGGCGGTAGGGTTTCCGGAAAGAAGTCGCTCTCACAAGTTGCCAAATGAATTTAGTTTCCAGGGTCCACTTTATCATCAACGTACAGATGATATTTTGAACAGTTGTATGCTTTTGTGTTTGCCTGAAAAAGCCAGAACGGGACCTGAAAGAGTTACCTACTAAATTAAATGTTGTCCCTTTTTCTTTTCTCATGAGGAAAAAATGTATAGAAAAGGTAAAAATCAGAAAAGCATGAGTATGAAATGAACTGAGTGGATATTAGTTCTAGACAACTTGGGGTTGATTTTTTGAGACTATTAGTAGGCCATAACTAGGCTGGATTGATCTTTGCCGTTTATAGAAGCAATTAATATCCACCTGATGATGCTCCCCCAACTACTTCTTCATATTCATAAGAGGTAAATTACATCTGATGGATCTTATGATAATCTATTCAAAATCACTTTTCAAAGCAGAGTTTTTCAATAAATAAGTGATTCTTGTTGATTTCTTAGCTGTAAATCACTTTTGAATGGCATTGGAAACTGCAAAAAGCAGCTGTTGCATCAACAAGGGCACTACCTCCACTCCCTGCATGGCCCCGGCTCTTATCTACTTCAGATTGACTGTTCAATATTGAATGAGAATGACAGATTTCGAAATTTTCTACAACATTATGTATCCAAAGCTTTCAACTCCAATCTCTTCCTGCAAATTATATATATACTGCTAAGAGCCTAGGACAAACACACACACTAAGAAATGGACGATAAACAGAGTAGAGAGTTAAGATGGGAAGATGAAGAAGAAGAGCACGCCAAAGTGGATGTCTGGAAATATGTTTTCGGGTTTGTTGATATCGCGGTGGTGAAATGCGCCATTGAGCTCGGGATAGCTGATGCAATTGAAAGCCATGGAATCCCCATGACACTCTTAGAACTCTCATCTGCTCTGAGATGTGATCCTTCTCCCCTTCACCGCCTCATGAGGGTCCTAGTCCACCTCAAAATATTCAAAGAAGAAACCCCAATCCAACTAGGCTCCAAAACGTATGCACAAACACCTTTGTCCAAAAGGCTACTGAGATCAGGAGAAAATAGCATGGCGGCGTTGATCTTACTGTTGAGTAGCCCTGTAATGCTGGCACCATGGCATGTCCTAAGTGCCCGAATTCAAGGTATTAGCAATCCAGCATTTGAGGCAGTACATGGAGAGGACATATGGAGCTATGCCGCAGCCAACCCTGACCACAGCAAGCTTATCAATGAAGCAATGGCTTGTGATGCAAGGGTGGTTGTGCCTGCTGTGATTGAAAGTTGTTTAGAGGTGTTCAAAGGGATTGAGACAATCGTAGATGTGGGCGGGGGTGACGGGACTACTTTGCGCTTGTTGGTTCAGGCGTGTCCTTGGATTCGAGGCATCAACTTTGATCTTCCTCATGTTGTGTCTGTTGTTCAGGAGTGTGATCGCATTGAGAATGTTGGAGGTGACATGTTTGATTGTGTTCCAAAGGCCGATGCTGTAATTATCAAGGTTAGTATAATAGCAAGCAGCAACACATGTTTATATTTTTCATTCATCCTTTGAGCTATTAGTTTCATCACTTCATTTGTCTCTTAATGTTTACTTATTACATCATTTGTCTGCGCTAACGGGATAAGAAAAATGCGGTTCCTCTGCCATCACTCCCTGATTATCTTGCTATAAGTTTTCTTGCTCAACAAGACACGTTATGACAGATACTCTGATTTCGTTCTCATGAATTGCAGTGGGTTCTTCATGACTGGGGGATGATGAGTGCATCCGTATTCTTAAGAAATGCAGGGAAGCTATTCCGGAGGACAAAGGGAAGGTGATAATCATAGAAGCGGTTATCGATGCAAAAGATGAGAAAGAGGACATCAAGCTAACAAATGTGAGATTGATGATAGACATGGTGATGATGGCCCATACAAACACAGGAAAAGAAAGGACCTTGAAGGAATGGGGATATGTTCTTGGGGAAGCTGGCTTTAGCCGACACACTATCACACCTATTCATGCTGTCCAATCCGTTATTCAGGCTTTTCCTTAAATTTAGAGAACAAAAAGTTTTGGATTTGGATTTGTTTTTGCAAATTAGTACTGTTTCATTGTATTGTTCAAGTTACCTTTTGGTCTTTCTCTGTTGCAGCATTGTCAAAATTGTCGAGTTAATAACCTACTGCTCTTGTATTTTGTAATCTTTAGATGGTTGGCAATAAAATCTGAACAAATGCGTTGTGGCTGCTATAAATCTTTCTATCCCAATAGGCATGTTTTTGGGCAAAACATGCTTTGATTTTTAAGGTATACATACATGTGATTCACAAGTCTCCAATGTCTTTTGTCTTTCAATGTCCTTGCGACTTATGAGACAGAGCCAATGTAAGGAAGCTAAGCAAATCAGATGAGAGTTTTCTGCAGAATAATGTATCATCTGTATTGACTCGATTGAATTCGCTTACGAGAACACAGTATTATATAGCTCAGTAGAGGCTTAGCTCTCTGCTAACAATTTAACAAACTGTTAACCTTCTTACTACCTAAACCATATCTGATATAGCATCATGACATGGCATAATCAGGACCACTCGCATATTGCTAATAATAGAGTTGCTTAGATCATGCTGTTCTAGTACTTCCAGCCCTCCACACAAGTAAGAAAGAAATATTAATGAAAGGTCTAGCAATGAATGGCAAACATCCAGTAAAAGCAGAACCCGATCGGAAGGGTATTAAAGCACGATTGAGACGAAAAAAAAGTTACTCTTAAAACAAAACATTTGTAATGAATTCTACTCTAGTTTCTCTGAGATCTGAATTCATGGCTATCTTTCTGCTAAAGAGAAATCCATTTACTTGAAGTCCCACACTGGTTTTGTGATGCGTACTGAAGCTGAATCGTTTGACAATGATTTGAACAAGCATAGTCGATGATCTGGAAAAAGTAAAAGTTGTCTGAAATGGAAGAATTTCTTAAACACATGACAAGTATTGCAAACACAAACAAATTAGCGTAACACATAACTAAAACATGACATATTTTTTCCGTATCTTAATTATAAAGATCCTTACTTGACTGTGTCCACAAAGTCATGATCTTTGTAAATAATATAACAGCAATAGACAGAGTCTTCCTTTCTTATTTTACTACATGTACCCCCAAAAACATCTGCCCTCAACAAAGTCACGCATGTATCCTATTGGATGAATCAGATGTTCTTGCAAGCTAGACAATAATGTACCTAGCTAAAGATTAATTTACTATAATACAATATTGGATGAGTGTTCAATCTTGTAAAACTCCCAATGAAAATGATAGATTTCTCAATGTTGAACACATGTTCTATAACAAGTAACCAATGCTACAACTCCATTCTCTTCCCTCAAATTATATATACTGCTAAGAGGCTAAGACAAACACACACACACACACACAAACACAAAAAGATATGGAAGATAAACAAATTAGAGAGTTAAGATGGGAAGAGGAAGAAGAACTTGCTAAAGTGGTTGTTTGGAAATACGTTTTTCAGGCTTTTCCTTAAATTTAGAGAACAAAAAGTTAAGGATGTCGATTTGTTTTCGCAAATTATAGTACTGTTTCATTGTATTGTTCATGTTACCCTTTGGTGTTTGTCTGTTGCAGCATTGTAAAAATTGTTAAGTTAATAAGCCTACTGCTCTTGCTTTATGTCGTCTGCTTTGTAATCTTTAGATGGTTGGCAATAAAATTTGAGCAAATGCGTTGTGGCTGCTATATATCTTTGTATCCCAATAATAACATAATGCTTTGATTTCTAATATATACATATACATGTAACCTTCACATTAAGCGACCAAATTCACTGCCCTCCCACCTGTATTGATTCAATTCAATTCATATAGCTCAATAGTTGTTCCTCCGATTTGTGTGTAGATAAAGGTTGTATGTGTTGATTGAGAGTGTGAATCTCACATCGGAGAATTAAAGCTTTGTCAAATGGTATAAAAGATTTTGGGTCTCTCCATCCATTGTTAATTGAATTTCGGGTTGGATGCTCACATTCTAATACTATGTAAGAGTATCAAAACACGATTGGAAAGACAAAAATTATGCTCACAACAAAAAACAAGATTCATAACTAAAACATGTATCTTATGATAATGCCACTAGCTACAGCTAAACAATGCACGCTTACCATGTTTGTCTACTACGTAGTAAACTTTTGATAAAATATTTTGGCAAAGAAAGAATTTTGTATACAAGACAAAATCCTTCCAGTCAATTGGGCAAAAGTTGTCTGCCATTACATGAAAATACATTTAAAATTGAGTGGTTGAATCTGGAAAAATCCCAATGAAAATGATACATTACCTAAATTGTTCAACACATGTTCTGCATGTAACTAAAGATTTCAACTCCAATATCTTCTTGCAAATTATATATATAGAGCCTACGACACACACACACACAAAGAGATGGAAGTTAAACAAAGAGAGTTAGGAGGAGAAGAGGAAGAAGAAGAACATGCCAAAGTGGAAATCTGGAATTATGTGTTCGGGTTTGTTGAAATCGCGGTGGTAAAATGACACAAAGACAAGCAAGTAGGTTTTCAAGCGAAAATCTTAAAGAACGAAAATTTGAAATCCACTAGAAAAGTAGAGAGTAATCCTCTTGGAATTATTTGATAAATAAAACTGAGTCCTAAAACTATCCTCATGAACTGTCTAAATATATCCTTCTCACCCTTTGAACTACTAAGGGGAGTTATTGAAATTAAACAAAAGTTTGAAAATTAACTACAACTCTTTAAATGCTCATTTGGAAGACCAAACGGCTTGAAGCCCAAAATCCACCATAGGTTACAAAGAAAGTCAGAGTTGCACTCATTGCGCGCTGCTCCTTTCCGGAATGTATCATGCGCCCAATTGGAGCTCTGACGCCAAATCTGTAAATTCCCACTACGTCCTTTTTCCATTCTTCGCTCCAACTCTTCTTCAATCCATTCTCGTTGAAGAAAAATGTGAACCTCCCAACATAATTTCACCACCACTATTTAAATAATGGGGTTTTATTATTTTAGGTTCGACCCATTCAAGACGTGATGTCTCTTAATTACAATCCCTTGCTTCAAGGGAACACCCTTTGATTCCACCATAAAGAAACAGAACGTGTGTGTTTGATTTTTGCAATGCTCCCAAGTCGAACCTCGTGGTGCCTACGTATCCCTCACGGGAATCAAGCCACTGTAGTTCAAAGATGTGCAATGAATGAATGACTCATTGCAAAGGAGAATTTCAATGAATTTGATTGAAAAGTGTTTGGGTGAATTTGGTTGAATAAACCAGGGATTCGATTTTGAATATGTGTTTTGGGGCGAATTTGGTTAAGAATAAGCCAGGATTCAAATTTGGTTGCGGTATGCGTCTATTGGTATGTTAGATCGCTTACGCACTTGATGGGATCAAACCAACGTAGTTCGAAAATTTGGAAATTAATGGATAAGTGTGGTCCACTAATTTAGAATTTGAGAGATTTGGAAATTAATGGGTAAGTGTGGCCCAATAATTAAGAATTTGTGTTTGAGATTTGAATTTGGGGGCGGTTGCGTCTATTGGTATGTTAGATCGCCACGCACTTTTTCAAGGGATCAAACCAGCGTAGTTCCAAAATTTGGAAATTAATGGGTAAGTGTGGCCCACTAATCAAGAATTTGAATTTGGTGGCGGTTGCGTCTATTGGTATGATAGATCGCCTACGCACTTTTGAAGGGATCAAACCAACGTAGTTCCAAATTAAATTGGAAATTAAAGGGTAAGTGTGGCCCACTAATTAAGAATTTGAATTTAGGGGCGGTTGCTTATTGATATGTTAGATCGCCACGCACTTTCTTTCAAAGGGATCAAACCAATAGTTCCAAGAATTTGAAAATTAATGGGTAAGTGTGGCTACCACTAATTAAGAATTTGATAGATTTGGAAATTAATGGGTAAGTGTGGCCCATTAATTAAGAATTTTGTGTCTTTGAGACAATTTGAAGGGTAGATGACCCATGAGGAAAATTTGGGAATTAATGGGTAAGTGTACCACTAATTGAGGATTTTATGTTTGAGATATTTAAATTTAATCTCGTTGAAATTTGCATGGATAGATGACCCATGACAAAATTGTATGGTTTTGTACCACTTTTCCTTTTTGTCAATATCCAAGAAAAATAATGAGTAATTTTTATGAACCCATTAATTTTCTAAAATTGACATTTGCATTTGGAACCCAAATATGGCTTTAAGGATTAAAAATCAATCCATTAACCATGCAATATGTATTTGGGCTGCTGCAAATTTAATGGGCATTTATTTGAATCACCCCACTAAATATATTGGGCTTTTGAGGACCAATGGGCGATTTTTAAACAACCCATTATTTTGCTCTCGGGCTCTCGTCATTTAAATAGACAGCCCACAAGCAAGGACTGATCCATGATCAATAGACCCATGAAGGAGGCTGCAGGGACCAATTAATGATCCAAAAGAATGACAACTCTTTTGAAAATCAGCACATTCAAAAGAGTGGCGCACAGCCACTTTCTTCTTTTCTTTTCTTTTTGTTTGTTGACTTTTCTTCCTTTTTCTTTTATTTTTTTCTTTCTTTGGCTGACCTCTGTTGACCATTCGAATTGGATATGCTCTGATTGCATAAAGGCCATACGGCCTTCTCATTTCAAACCCCTTTTTATCCTCTGTTTTTGTTTTGACCAAAAAGCAAAACCCACCATACATTTCTTTTGCTCCAACGAATTGCAGGCCATATGGCCTGATCAATTGATTTTTTTGTTGCCGACTCTTCTTAACAAATGAGTCTGTACCCACATGAGTCTTGCGCCATCACTGCACCATGGCTCCGAAATTTCTTTCTCTCTTCCTTTTGTTGTTTGATGGCATCTCTTCTTCTACTTGTTCTGTCAATATGCAAGTGGCTATTTCCCTTTTCTTGTTTTGTTTTGGAATAGCACACTCAGACACAGAAGAAGTTATTGCCTTTTAGCAAGAGGGAGAGACTTGGTCAGATAGCCTGAAGAGGTATAAACCATTTACTCTTTGTATCTGCCATGGGATTAAACCTCCGTGCTTTGGCTTCAGTTATAATTTTCCCTTTTCATGTGCAGATCATGCAAACAAGAATCATTGAACAGAGGAAACGTTGGAGCAGCAGAGGAGTAAACACCCCAGTTTTTTTCCTTATTTGCAGATTTTTGTGGGATTAACTCCTGCATTTTTGTTCTTTGATTCATGCTATTTTTTTATGGATTCATCATCCACTGAGTGTACGGGTTTGCTCCAAATGGATTCATCATCCATAGAAAATGGGTTTTGACCCCAAATTGGATTTTGCATCCAAATAATTGAAGGGTTTGCCCCAAAATGGATTTTGCATCCAAATGATTTTTAGGGTTTGACCCCATGGATTCATCATCCATATAAAGTGGGTTTTGACCCCAAGTTGGATTCATCATCCATGTAGAGTGGGTTTTGACCCCAAATTGGATTCATCCTCCAAAGAATTTGGTTGATGGTTTTTATACCCAAAGCATGGAGGATTTCAAGAGGAGAGCCTTATTGCAGATGAGGTGATGAACCTCTTTTTTTGTCTCTGCAGCCTGCCGGCTTCTCCTCCTCTTCTCCCCCTTTCCTTTTTATTTTTTTCCTCTTCAGCAGCTGCCTCTGTTTCTTCAGCCGTCTCTCCTCTGTTTGATGGAGTTTTTGCTGTTTATATATTGACCACCCCAGCAGAGAATGTTTCAATTTGAAAACATGATGATTTGCTGAGCCTCAGAAAACGGAACTGTTGTCTCTATGAGAGTGCCCACTATTGGTCAAACTCTCACCTTTTCTTTCTTTTTCTTTTTTTGAATTTCCTTCCCTTATCTGATCAGCAAGTTTGTTTTGTTTTGAACACTTATCAACTTACATTAGATAAGGTTTGTTGGACTTGAGATTTGACCAATACAACCTTGGCAAATTTTTTTGTTGTGAATTTTTTCGGTTCAACACATTCAGCCATCTGTTCTACATCATAAAATGTGCCATTGAGCTTGGAATAGCTGATGCAATCGAAATCCATGGAACCCCATGACACTCTTAGAGCTCTCATATGCTCTAAAATGTGATCCTTCTCCCCTTTACCGCATCATGAGGGTCCTAGTCCACCTCAAAATATTCAAGGAAGAAACCCCAATCCAACTAGGCTCCAAAAGGTATGCACAAACACCTTTGTCCAAAAGGCTACTGAGATTAGGAGAAAATAGCATGGCGGCGTTAATCTTACTGTTGAGTAGCCTGGTAATGCTGGCACCGTGGCATGGCCTTAGTGCCCGAATCCAAGGTGTAAGCAACCCGGCATTCGAGGCAGTGCATGGAGAGGATGTGTGGAGCTATGCCGCGGCCAATCCTAATGACAGCAAGTCATCAATGAAGCAATGGCTTGTGATGCAAGGGTGGCTGTGCCTGCTGTGCTTGAAAGCTGTTTAGAGGTATTCAAAGGGATCGAGACAATTGTAGACGTGGGTGGGGGTGACGGGACTACTTTGCGCTTGTTGGTTGGTAGAGGCGTGCCCTTGGATTCGAGGCGTCAATTTTGATCTTCCTCATGTTGTGTCTGTTGCTCAAGAGTGCGATCGCATTGAGAATGTTGGGGGTGACATGTTTGATTGTGTTCCAAAGGCTGATGCTGCAATTATCATGGTAATTAGTATATATGTGATACTCTTACTTAATACTGAAGGAAACCTCACAATCCAAATATGAATATTGTTGGATCTAGGGATCATATCTTGTGACACGTGATGTGTCTTTAGGGTGTAGTTATTACATCGATTGTTATTCAAATCATAAGTTAATTGACACATCAACTGTCACATCATGTGGTTTGCTAATGTTACTAAATTTTTTTGGTTCCTCTAGAATTACTCCCCTTATTGTCTTGCTAGAAGTTTTCTTGCTCAACAAGACACGTTATGATAAATGGTCCGATTCGATTTTGTTTTCGTGAATTGTAGTGGGTTCTTCATGACTAGGGAGACGGTGAGTGCATTCGTATCCTTAAGAAGTGAAGGGAAGCTATTCCGGAGGACAAAGGGAAGGTGATAATAGTAGAAAGCTGTAATTGAAGACAACGAAAAACAAGACAACAAGCTAACAGACGTGAGACTGATGCTAGATATGGTGATGATGGCCCATACAAACACAGGCAAAGAAAGGACCATCAAGGAATGGGGATATGTTCTTGGTGAGGCTAGCGTTGGCCGACACACTATCACTCCCATTCATGCTGTTCAATCTGTTATCCAATTTTTTCCTTAAATTTACATAACAAAGTTAATTAAGGATGTGAATTTGTATTCTCAAATTAGTGTTTTATTGTATTGCTCATGTCTTAAAAAATGAATAAAATGTGTGCAATGAGTTGTGGCTGCTGTATCTTTGAATATAGGCATGTTTTTGGGGCAATAAAATACTTTGGTTTTTTGTTTGGGTGAAGAAATACTTTGGTTTTTTAAGATGCGCATACATGTGGCCTTCAAAGCATCCAAGTTCACAGCCCCCCAATGTCTTTTTGTATTTTATATCGTCTTTCAATTATCTGGGTCCACTTGTCATCTGTCCCATCCCATCCCACAATTGGATACAATTGTAAAAGAAGAAGTTGTAGTCCCACATCGACAGAGCGGAAAAGGCTGAGTTGCTATAGTGGTGTAAAACCGAGCGGAAGGCAGCGATTGAGGCATCTTTGCGCTTGGGGCAATGACGCAGCTTATGAGGTTCTAACCGAGGCGCGTCTATTGCTGGTTGAAAACTATTTCCAAACCCCTCTTGGGCCTTGGTTCAGCCATGTGCCCTTGAGAATTTCTGGAAGGGCTCTCCTTCGGAGCAAGGCCCTATAAATATAGTCCCAATATTTTAAAACTACAAAGTATAAAAGTCAGGTTTCGCCGGCCCTTATTATCTCCACAAAGCAACAAGCAAATGTGGAATTTAATTTGCAGGCAATGATGTTGAACCTGATTCAATATAACAAGCCATTTACATCACAGAAGATCAAGCAAGATGATGGACCACCAGCTTGGAATGCCATCGAGAAGAGGCTTGAGTTGCTAAATGAAGCTTGTGAAACAAATTCCTCACTTTTAGCTGCTGTGGAGAAGCTAAGGCCTTCCTTAAAGAACAAAATGTGTACGCTTTTGTATGAGAGAGAGAGAGAGAGAGAGAGAGAGGCCGGCTTGGTCAATGGATGTTTTGCATAGATGAACAATTTTTTGACATGTAAGTGACTTAACTAACTTTTGTACATAATAAAATTTGAGTTTATTTGAGCAGAATCCTTTTCACGTTGATTTGAGGCTACACAAAACTTGAACTTCGGACCTTGCTCGGTTGCAAGTTAGTTTAACAAGGCTAGTAGTTTAATTAAACGTTTGAACTCAACGAAGTCCCACATCGACAGAGTGGAAAAGGCTGAGTTGCTGTAGTACTATAAAGGCGAGCCAAAGCCACATTTAGAAGTATCTTTGCGCTTGGGGCAATGACGCAGCTTATGAGGTTCTAACCGAGGCGCGTCTATTGCTGGTTGAAAACTATTTCCAAACCTCTCACTGGCCTCGGTTCAACCGTGGCCTCTGAGAATTTCTGGAAGGGCTCCTTTGGGGTAAAGCCCTACAATCCCTAGTTTCAAATAATTATTATTATAAACAGAATTATTATTTATTTAGTTCGTGTTTGTAGTTAGAAGAAACACCCGAATTTAAAATGTAAGAAATTTCATCTACTTGTAATTAAATTTGTCAAAATCGACATTAAATACATAATAAGATTGTATTATTATTTATAATTATGTCTAGCAGTGAATATTATATGCCATACAATCAACAAAAAATATGGAAATTTAAATAACAGAATGAAGATATGTAGACGTAGTAAATTACAGTAACTCTTGGCAAGGAGATAGTGAAAACATAGGCGAACATAACTCTGCCAACAAAGGAAGTAAAAGCCATTGTCTTTTTAACTCTAAGAGCATCTCTAAGGGAGTATGCAGATGATGTAGGCAAAATTGTACTATAAAAACCTAGATGGTATGTTGCTTACCCATTTGCCTCATGAAAA
This sequence comes from Prunus padus, assembly GCA_024362665.1. Classification (NCBI taxonomy): domain Eukaryota; kingdom Viridiplantae; phylum Streptophyta; class Magnoliopsida; order Rosales; family Rosaceae; genus Prunus; species Prunus padus. The sequence continues at coordinate 28,795,114 of JANFAM010000019.1, read as the reverse complement.
AGTTGGCCACTCCAAGAGACTAGGCAATGTAAGTGTACAAATTATTATTATAATATTTACTTTTATTATTTACATTTATTATTATATTTTATAGAAAGTATGTGAAAGAGTGAAGATGATATTTTATCATAAAAGGTAAGTGGGGCTCAATATACATCTCCACTTGGACGTAAGCAATATTGCCTTGTTTGGGAGAGTATGTATATTTTGCCTACCCATTTACCTTTTCTCTTAGAGCGTGACAATGCTGATATGGCAAGATAAATGAGATTTGCCTACTCTTTTGCCTCCTCCCTTGGAGATGTTATGAGAGTGAAACACGAAGAGAAGAAAGCGTTGGAAAAAAAAAGAAAAAAAGAGAGGAGGATATAGAGGGTATTATGGTCCAAAAGAAGTGTCTTTTGGGACACTACCCTGTTGGAACGCTCTTTTTCAAAGACATGGGCGCGTTTGGAAGTTTACTAAAATGCCTAAACAACTACACAACTCAAATCAAACGAGAATGACCAACTCCTAAGGAGTCTTCAACCAAAATGGAACCAAGACAACTAGAAACCTCCTCTAAAAACCAAACACCCAACCCCCTATTATATCTCAAATTAGCAAGGCAATCAGTATTAAAATTCTTCTCCCAAAAAATATGCTCCACCTCCACACAATCCAGTTGAGTCAACATCTCTCTACAAGAATCCAATAACCTGGCAAAGGGATGAATTTCAAAACTTCCCCTGTAATGAATAAGTCTAACAGCAATGGCTGAATCCATTTCAATTAAAAGATTCTTTACACCTTTCCCAATTGCTAGCTTAAGGCCAAAGAATAATCCCCAAAGCTCTACTTCTAAAATATGGCATTGCCATACATTAACTACAAACCACCATGCCAAATCCCAACACACCTCGAATCAAACCCCCAAATTCCGATAGCACCGTATATACCCCTTCTAGAGCCATCAACATTCAATTTAAACCAATCGTAAACAGTGGTTCCTGTGACAGAACCTACTGCTCCTTAATTTCCGGGTTTTTAGTCCCACCAATAACTTTATGCACTCAAAAACTGCAGCACCAACAACTTGACATGGCTGCAAAGGTAGGCTATCATCACCACTAAAAATATGTTGAATTTTCCATTTCCATAAGTACCAGCAAGTAAACATAAGCACATCAATCCAAGGGAAACAACCATACCATTTGACTGTGGAACAAAGATTGCTCATAAGCCAAGGCTTAAAATCAGCCTTAGCTTTCGAAAATCCCTCACAATCCCTTGGATTTGGTTTTAAAGCTTCAATAAAACATCATCCTGCTCAACAAAACAACACATCCAAAGTGCGTAGCCGTGAGTTAGGCCAGTCAACTAGGACAGTGAACACGTAATTTTGCACTCAAATTCGAATTCTTCTCGCCATATATTAGATTAAGTTAGAGTAATTTATACTATCATTTGTATAAATATAAAATAAGAAAACTACATTCATATCCAAATTTGATCTTTGTTCCAATGATAAATTTCAAGGCTTTCTGTATAGCATGCAATGTTCAGAGGCCAGAGGGCATTGCTGAAGTTGTAGATTTGCTCAAGTTGCTGCTATGAAGTTGATAACTTTGGTGGTGGCCAAATAACATAACAATCAATAGATGGCACAACATAGAAATGAACCCAATTGAATACCTTTCTGGCCTGCTAGATTAAGAACAAGGATAGCAGTGTCAAATTACAACACAACCCATATCTCATAATTGTTCAAAGACTGAAAGAGGCTGTTCTTGTCTAGGTGGAATTTAGTCTGTTTTAGTTTTCTATCCCACATCGACAGAACAGAAAAGAGTTGGAGTGCGAGGCCTCTATAAAAGAAGTCGACCACTCACATTGCAACATACTTACCTGGACGGGGTTTTTGGTGATCAAGAAGGCCCATGGCCTAGGTTAGTGACCTCCATTGCACTTAGGAGGGTGTTACCCTATGGTCTCCCCAAGTGGGAGAGCCAACGTCATAATTTGTGTCAGAGGGGGCCTGCGTTCGCGCGGCCCCTGTCCAAGACTTAGTTAAGTTTCACGGCCGAGAGGTCCTAAGTAAATTTCTAGTTTGTATGCTTTGTTTAAATTCTGCGGAGTACACAAATGAAAAGAAAATTCTCTTACGCAGACCAGCTTGGTTGAAAATTCTCAATTTTTGTTGCTTAGTAATATCTGTATATTTTCTGAAAAGAAATAGCCAATTATTATCATTACCAAAAACCAACAGAACAGAAAAAGGAGCAGCAAAACAAAAAGCCAATTTGTGCATGTCTAATTGCCAAAAACAGTGGTGATAAAAAGAAAGAAAAAACAGTATTAAACTGTCAACTTATATGTAAACCTCCAAATCAATCTAATTATTCTCACTAAAGTTTCTTCTCGCCCTTGGTAGTTTTCTCCAAACATGCGAAAACTGGAGAAAATCTGTGGTCGCGGATGAGTGAAACTAAAACATATGTGTTTGCAGCTAAGAACAAGATGCTTGCCATCCAGAGTTGAAGAAAACATTCTGTCCTTTGAACTCAAGCAAATAACCCCACATCAACCAATGAAGTTGACCAGCCACCCACAGTGTCATGCACGATAGGCCTTTCCATTTGAGTTTCATCTTGCTCCAAGCGAGTACCAGAGGCAAGAGACAAAAGAACCACACAAAGTATTGTGCTGTCATTACCTGTTTAACAATGGGCAGAAGTAATTAGGAGCAGAATTTTGTTAGAAACCAAATGTTCAAAAGCACAGTACTGAAACAGAGTTTTTCAATGAGAATAACCACTACGAATCCGACATCGGATGTTACATGGAGCAGAGCCCAATTACAATGTTGAATCACATATGTAACTAATTCACTAAGCTAGCAATTTATAGAAGAAAATAATAGTAATAACGAGAAAAACCTTGTTGAATGCCACAAATGCCACTGTCTGCACTAAGCAGCAGAATGGAAGATCTTGCGCAAAACTCAAAACAAGCACAACCTGGACTATCAACTGAGGCAAAAATGAGACAAGCTTCTCCAATATTGAGAGTTTACGGTTGTACTGGAGGTAGATGTGATAAAAATAAATGGAGAAATTATGCCTTGGATCAGTACGGGTAAGATGATATAGCAGTGCCTCATACAAGAATTCCCACCCATATAGATGATAGAATAAACCAGTGAAAAGGAAGAATACGGCTGCAGATATAAAGGAGAAAACTATCCTTTCTCGTGTTAACGCACTTTTCAAAAGAAACCACGGACAAAGAAGCTGAGAAAGTCGTGGTAACAGATCTGTTTTGAGGTGATTCTTGCCGAGGATCCCAAAATTGAAGGCTAGGCTTGACCAGATCGAAACACATGCGGATCAAGAATCACAAGGATAGGGAGTGCATAGATGATGGGGTAGATTCTGAAGTGGACAACAAGCCCGTACCAAAATGCAGCTTGTAACACACGTCCTGTTATGAGAGAAATTTCCATATGGATTTAGACAGTTATGAGGGGAAAGCATAACAATCATTTTCTAAATAAATAGTTCGAGTACCATACTTATAGTGGAATGCAATGCAATAATTTTTAATAGGATGAAGCAATAATTTCTACTTGGTTTTTCCTAGAAAGATCGTGACTGACTAAATGCGAAGCTAATAATTTTTAAGAGAATGAAGATGGGTAATATTGAGATCATACTGTTATTATCCAAAAAGACACTGCTACATGGTCGCCTCAAGAGAGAACGAACTCAGAGAAGGTCAGACAATCATTACAGAAAATCCAAGAGATTGTTAGTTCGATACATAACGCAAACCCACAACTCTCACTGAATAGAAAGAAATATAAAAGAACCTCAAACAAACCTATAGTCCTCACTTTTGATAATCTGCGCTAAGATTTATACAAGTTGCCCATAATTCCATTTTCGCAAAAAGCATTAAATTTGATCCATCTTAAGATAATCCGAAGATATGATTCACTTAATGACTGGCAGCAAAAGCAAGTAGGTGAAGTAGTGTACATGATATGAGTTTTGTGAGTGTCCAATGTAGTTAGTAGCAGTAACAGTTTTCTAGGATGTGTTTTAAGAAATAAATATCTATACAAAGAAAGAAACTTACACCGTTCATGAGACATATGAAGATCCAAAGAACCAAAGCACAAACAATTGGCTCACAGTTCCCACGAGTCCCAATGGTAAAGGTAAACGGATTAAAGAGCCAAACGATCACAGAAAGCATGCTTAAATTCTCAGGCACCCCACGAAGCTTCAATATGGTCCTTATAAACAAACCCACAAGCAAATCTACAAAATTTACATAAAACAAAATCATGTTGCTGCAATTTATGCACCCCAAAACAAAACAAAAATTAACGCTAAAATTAAGCAAATATGAATGTACCTGCAGCTGAGAAGAGGAACTTGCCCCAAGAGCGGTGAAGAAACGAATTGGGTATGAGCAAAAACGCGAGCAGAGGGGAGTACCTGTAAGTGGATCTTTCAAATGGGGATTTACCAGCGGCCATTAGAGAAGCAGCGTCGGAGAAGACCATGTAATCAATGTCTGTGTACCTCACCTCCATGTGGGTATCCTGCCACTCTCCGTAGAGGATCAGAACCACCCTTAACGCCGCCGAGACCAGGAGGAGCGTTCGAATCGTACGGACGCCATTGGTTTGAGAGAAACAGAGATCAGAGGAGGGAGTTAGAGGAAAGTGGCGTAGTGTTGAAGTTTCTTTAAGGTGGGTAATTGCTGTAAATAATTGTTTTGACTGAGGGTATTTTGGACACAATAAAGAACAAATTGTAATGAGGCAGGTGGTTGGACCACTTTCCTAAATATTTTCCATTTTTGGCTAAAATATAATTTAGTTTCTATAGCACTTAATTATATCCAAAATCTCATCTTCTTCCCTCATTTTCTTCAACTACTGAGCCCAGCTGAGAGCTTCAGAGACTAAAAATGGCTTCTTTCTCAGTGGTATCAGCTCCAGTCCATCTCTACCTCCCAAAGAAGCTTACTTTCCCAATCCGATGCTCCTCTGCTTCATCAGCGCCGTCCATTTCGACCCGACCGAGCTCGACCCAGTTCGATTTGAAAACCTACTGACGACCCTGATAGCCGATATCAATCAGAAGCTTCACGAAGCCGTCCCGGTTCGGTACCCAGATCAGATCTATGAATCCATGCGATACTCTGTGCTCGCCGATGGCGCCAAGCGAGCCTCACCGGTCATGTGCGTTGCTGCTTGTGAGCTCTTCGGCGGCAACCGCGTAGCTGCCTTCCCCACAGCCTGTGCTCTTGAAATGGTTCGTAATTTCTTCCTCCTTTTGCTATACAGGGACTAATAAGACTGAATTGTAAAAACCCTGTTTGGGTTATATGAATATTCTTGCATAAATAGGATTCTTAGCTTCGAACCCAGCTTGGGTATTTAGAAAATCTGTAGAATCTTGCTTTGTCCCCTGTTTGGCTATTTGGGTCGTGCTTATTGAGCTCATTTTTGCTTAACTTTCTGACATAGGTATTTATTTTGTGCTTGGAATATTTGATAAAGGAAAGTGCTTTATTTGCTTTGAATGACAATTGACAGGTACACGCAGCTTCACTCATACACGATGATCTCCCATGCATGGATGACGACCCATCACGCCGGGGCCATCCCTCGAACCATACAATCTATGGCGACGACCTGGCAATTTAGCTGGTGATGCTCTGTTTCCATTGGGGTTTCAGCACATTGTAGCAAACACGCCTTCCAGCCTCGTGCCCGAGCCACGCCTCCTTCGTGTGATCACAGAGATTGCCCGCACCGTGGGGTCCACGGGCATGGCCGCAGGGCAGTTCCTCGACCTGGAAGGCGGGCCGGATGCTGTCGAATTCGCTCAAGAGAAGAAGTTTGGGGAGATGAGTCAGTGTTCTGCTGTTTGTGGAGGACTGCTAGGTGGTGCTGAAGATGATGAGCTTGATAGACTGAGGAGCTATGGCAGAGCTGTTGGAGTTTTGTATCGGGTGGTTGATGATATTTTGGAGGACAAAATGAATGGTGCGGATGAGGATGAGATGAAGAAGAAGAAGGGCTTCAGCTATGTGAGAGTTTATGGAGTTGAGAAGGCTATAGAGATGGCCGAGCAGCTTAGAGCCAAAGCTAAGCAGGAATTGGATGGGTTTGAGAAGTATGGGGATGCTGTGGTGCCACTTTACAGCTTTGTGGATTATGCTGTTGATAGAAGTTTTACTGTCAGTGACTCAAGTTGATGATTGATCGATAGATAGATATATATTAACGATGCGTAGATCAAGGCATTCCCTTTATATGATTTCGTGCTTTCTCTAAACTTTTGTAAGCAAGCTCTTTTGCATATTGGGTCAATCTTGCATTAGCATCCCCATTTCAAATAGCATTTACAGGAGTGCTAGAAGATGATAGGAGCTTTACAGTCAATGAATGTTAAATTTGAGTGAGCTGAAGTTCCAAGTTGTGAGAAGCTGGAAGCTGGAAGCTGAGATTTTTGGGGGTTGTTTGAGTCTTTGAGATGGGAGCTGAGATTTGTGGGATGCAAAATTCACTTGGGTCATTTGTTCGCAACATATTATATATATATGGCAGTTCATAAATCAACAAATGATAAAGTAATGCTTTATATAATCACAAATAATGATCATACCAATCACATAGTTAACAAAGTAAAAACTCATTCACATAGCAAATACACATTAATATGACAAAAATGAACCAAATGTGGTAAAAAGTATGGTTGCTCTAGCATCCCCTCTTCCAAAAATCAAAATATCAACATATTTGTAGCTAGTTACTAACTTTACTTATTCAATAAAATTAGGAGATGATTTTCTCACTCATTTTTGTCCATTTACACTCACTTGTTGGAAATTGTATGTTCTCACTCCTCTTTCATTCCACTTAACACTCCCTTATTGGAAATTGATGTTCTCACTCTCTTTTGTCCACTTAACACTCCCTTATTGAAATTGTATGTTATAGTAAAAGTAAAAAAGTATTAAAACGACAAAATAAAGTGTAAGTAAACAAAAGAGAAGTGAGAAAATCAGTGCTCTTGGCAATTGGCAATTGCATTACCACACCAAAACTGTTTGATGATGGTTTGGGCTTTGGAGACGGTTTAGGCTTGTAAACCAAAACCCAAAATACACATTTCCTCGTCCTTTGATTTGATCAATAAACTAACACCGTTGGATTGGCTTCAGATGCAAGCTTACAGTTGCAGTGTCGTCGACGTTAACACCAAACCCAGATTCCACAAAATTCACGAAGAAGAAAACAGAGCAAAAGAATGGCGGAGGGGAAGAGCGAAAGCAGCAGTAGCTCAATGGAGACTCCTGGATCATCTGCCTCGGCCTACTCGCCACCATCATGACAAAGCTCGATGTGGCTCTCCATCTGCTTCCGTCGCTTCCACCCTGCACCGGCCTTCAAAGCCTCCGCGCCTCTCAAATCCTCTCCTTTTCATCCCCTCCTTCCTAACCTCCTCGTAAGTCTTTCAATTTTTATTTCTGGGTTTTCTATAAACGATTGTAAATTGGTTTGTTATTGTTTGCCATTTTCTAAAAAATTGTTACTTTTGATTTGGGGGTTAGGAAATCGCGCCTTCCATGGATTTGTTGAGGCCTCTGCTGCCTCCTAACCCGTGGCTAAAGAGCATGAAGGTCAACTGTGGCCAGCCAAACGGATTCGGCCATACAGATTTTGCTTCCAGCCTTCTCTGCACGAGAAACACTCTTCAAACATACCCATTTAACTAAAAAAATTTGATGAAATAGAAAACAGTAATTTGGAAGCAATTTCTACTGATCAATGCAATTTGTTTCTTCAATTTGCTCAGGTGACAAGCTTAGCAAAATTCTTAGCCTTGTTCCCAATCCTGTACCTATCCGGCGGCACGTGTGTGGCTCTCTGATCGTCCTTGGAGGGTCAACAGCAAAGATGTTCTTCCAAATTGTGTGTGGACCTACATGCACTGTCAAAGTCCTTAACACTCCTGCAGCAGAGTGGTACTTGGTGTTTACAGTCGTAGCTTCGATTCTTTCTCAGCTGCTCAACTTGAACTCCATTGCTGGAGTGTCTCTGTTGGTGCCATTTCTGCTATTGGCTACTCCACGTTGATATGGGTTGTTTCCTTTGGACAAGTGCAAGCTTCCCAACGTAGTCTTATGTGATCCCTTGAAAGCCGACAAACAATACATCCATTTTTTGATGTTCTTAATGCCCTTGGAGCAGTTGCCTTTGCCTCAGAGGCCACAACCTTATACTTGAGATCCAGGTATGTTGATTAGTCTCACGCATTTCAATTGTGATGAGGTGTTTAATTAATAATTCTCAAGCCCTTCCTTTTCCTTAATAACAGAAAAGTATTTTTGAACCTGACTCTCTATATTTTTCTAAATGAGAGAAATGAGATTTTAATATGATAATTTGGTCTCAGTTCGAGTTCAAATTGGATAAAAATTATATATAAAAATTTCTACTCCTTTGATTCAGTCAATTAAAAAAGTCGCACATATGCCTTAATGTCAAACAAGTGGATATTTTTTAAAATTATTTTCGTCCAAATCTTGTTAATTAGGTACACAAGTGAACGAATTATTTTAATTGTGGTCCCTACAGCAGCTTAAGTCTTCGTCTGCTGCTCCCAAAAAAAAAAATGCTCTGCATGACAGATGAAACTTCAACTTGTACTTGAATATAAGTTTTTAAGCAAATCAAATCGAGTGCGCCAAATGATTAAAAATAAAAAAAAGTTAAGTAGTTGTCTTTACTTGATTGATCATGTAGTGATATGTTGATCTTTGTCCAAACCAAATGATGTTGAAGGCTTGAAGCTGCAACTACTGGGCTCACAGAAAGCTTAACTTCATTACAAAGCTTCTGACTAATTTTGTATATTTCCCACTAATTGAGGTATTCCCTTAATTTACAGGCCACAATGCCGTCCAGTGAAAAACATCCATCACGCGTGCCCATGTGTGAGGGGGTGTCCAAATTTCCTACACACTCATAGCAATGTGCTCTTTTTCCCCTTGCAATTGTAGGCTATTGGGCATACGGTTCAAAAGAGTATACCCTAAACAAAAACGCGCTATATTGTCATATGTCTGGTAAAGAATATTAAATGTGACAATACTAATATGTCTTTCCTCATTCGCAGATACCAGCACAGATGGGAGGCATGTTTGCAGGCCTTGTTCGGCTTCCATGCCCGTGACACGTCCCAATTCATCTTAGGGCCAGCAAGTTTATTCATCATAGTCAATGCATTGAGCTCCTTCCAAATCTGCGGCATGCCGATGTTCGACGAGATGGAGTCACAATACACTAGGAGGTTCAAGAAGCCAGCTCCATGGTGGCTGAGGGCCATTGTGAGATGGCATGTTTACTTTTATGGATGCTACTTCATGGCTGTGCGCCATCCTGTTCCTGGGAAGCGTGGCCGGTTTGCTAGGGGATTTCATTGCCTGTGACATTGGCCTATCCATGTTTCATGTGGATCAAGATGAAGAAGCCTAAGAAGTACTTGTGCATAAGTTGGGGTGTTAATTGGAGTGCTTGGGGGTTGTGGGGTATGATTCTAAGTGTTATGTTGACTGCGGCTGGTCTTTTATGTTGTAATTGATACTTGGTATTAAGGTGAAGCTTCTTCAAGCTTCTCACAGTGATTGAAAATCAATGTCAAATAGATGATATATTTGTTGCGTCCAGAATTGTAAACTCTAGCAAGCTGGCCCTAGCTCTCGCATATGTAGTTTTGTTTTGGTTTTGATGTTTGAAGAAAGTGTGATATTTGTAGTGAAATGTTTCCACATAGTCAAGTTGAATGCACAACATCTATGCCTCAAAATCTAATTGCAGCTTCTTAATCCACTCCACCCAACAATTTGGTATGGGAAAAACATGTTCAAAAGCCCAAAGGCAGCAAAAGACAAAGAGCCCAAGGCCTAGCAGGCAAAACAAATAAGAACAACCAGGGACAAGCTCAATAGATGAAAAAGTTATTGACTACCATACGACTCACGTGGTATAACAACCGCATGCTGGAGCAAAAACCGTATACTTAACCAATAATAGCAATAACATTTCTCAATGGTAGCAGGGCGTGGGGAACTAACTATATGCTTGTCACTAGCATTAGCATGGCAGCTCTACACTGTATGACTACTCCGTACGAGTACGACTATGAATCTGATGGCTCTAGGACTCTTTTATAAAGCAAAGAAAACTTAAGAGTTTCTGTTCAAACAATTTTATCTCCACACTAATACCATAATTTGACAAGCATAGCATTTTCTAGGTTAAGATTTTTTAGAACATCTTAAAGAGGAGTATAATTGTCATAATAGGCTTTGTTATTTCGCTATGGAGATCAAATTGTATGGGTGTAAATAAAAAGCCCACTAAGCTCATGGATAAATAATGGATGTGATCCATTGACTCGTACAGAAAGTGCTTGTTGTGGCCCAATTTCCCAACTTGAACTTAGGGTGTCAAACGGGACGGGCCGGCCCAACACGCACGAGTCCAGCCTGCTTAAATGGGGCACGACACGTCACAAACAAGAATATTAGTGGGCCATGCTCAGCACGGTACAAAAGCTTGGGCCGGGACGGAATCAAAAATGAGGTCCAATGGACCGGGACGGCTTATACCGATGGGCCGAGCTTGGCCCGAGCCCGCTTCAAACACGACCCAAGCTCGACCCACTTAACCTTTTTTTTTGTCTCAATAAGTCAAAACCCACTTAATAGACTTGGGCCCCGCTTGGTTCACTGAACGGATTTGAGTGAAATCACTTCCTACGTCATTTTTCAAATGATGAAAAATGAAGATTCATTTCCCATGTTTGGTAATGCCGTGAAAGTAATCGGAAGATATCACTTTATTTCCGTTCTCATGTTTGTTTTGAGTAGGAATGGAAAACAAAGTTTGGTATAATTTTCCAATTATACCCATATTAAATCAAATAAAAAATGCATTGAATGATATATATTGTAATTCTAAATTATTAATGGGGACAAAATAGCCATGAAAAATGTGCATTTAATGTTGACTCATTTTCCCAAACTTTTTCATAAGAAGGGAAAACAAAACCCAAGGGAGGAGGAGGGCTTCACTTTCCTCCCTACTTTCTCATGTGCCAAACAACCATTTCTCATGCTTGGATTTACCAAACATGGAAAAGAATCGATTTCCTATCCTCAAACCTCCTTTCCTGCAGTAGAACCAAACGGGACCTTAGAGTTGGACTCAAAGTGTCCTCGAAGCGAGAGGAGCCGTCCTTGACTTTTACTAGACTTCCAGTGGTTTACAAGCAAAGAGGATTTTATTTGTACCCAACATGGGCCTATTCTATTCCAGCCTCTATGCTGAAGGTGCCATTTTCATTCATTGATTCAGTGCTTTGGACTGCCACAACTTACTATGTTATTGGGTATAGCCCAGAAATAAAAAGGTAAGAGCAGTTTATAACACAACAGAACAAGAAATGCTAGAACAATAAATCATAATGCCTTATTGTGGCATATGCTTTATAGATTTTTTTCCCAATGGTTTTCAGGTTCTTCTGCCAGTTCTTTATTTGCTCTGCATCAAGCATCAACATCCATGTGTCGTTTGGTTGCTGTAATTTTCCGAACTATGGTTGCTGCAACAACTTGTGGTACTTCTATCTTAATAGTAATGTTTTTATGTGGAGGCTTCATTTTACCACGACGTAAGTCAAATATGCTAACACCTTCAGTTCATTTTATGGTTAGGTTTCAAAGGGAAACACAACCTTAGGGAATGAAGTTCTAACCAGTCATGGTCTGAACTTTGATGGCTATTTCTATTGATATCAGTAGGAGCATTATTTGGCTTCACAGTACTTTTCGATCCTGGATTTGCTTTACCCTTAACTTACTTAAATCGAAAGTTCAATTTAATTGACAGATGATAATGTTTAGTATTACAAGACATTTTGTCAGTTTACTTCTAAAAATAATTCAGTTAGGCATGTGTGTTAGCATGCCCAACAACAAAAGTCAGCTTTTATTTTTTTTTACTGCTCTAAACTATGTATTATATATATATATATATAATATTTTTTAATACTATCGGTTTGATTTGGTTAAACCGGTGGTTTTGAATATTGCAAAACGTATACCAAAACCATATACTTCGGTTTGGTTTCTCAAATCGATGAACAGAAAAATTGAAAAAAACCAAACTAACCCAAATCATCAGTTTGGTTTGGGTAGTTTGACCAAGTTACTGGTCTGAATGCCCAGCCCTACCTAAGAGAATTTTTTATTATTTATTTATTACATTAGAGGAAAGAAACCCTTAAATTTCTGAATTTGGTAGCCATGAGGGGAAGGGGAAATCCACCACCACTATGGTGGAACCCATTGGCGCTCGGAGGATTTTTTTGATTGGTAACATCAAACCAATTGTGTATTATATATAAGTGTTAAGGGTCCAGCACTCCCCTTTGGGCTTTAATTTTTCACAGGCTTGATTATGTATCAATTTCTCGGGGCTCAACTTAGAGATTTATAAGTGGCACGTAGATATTTTTGGTAGGATCATGGTGGATCAACATGGCAACATATATTATTATGATGCTACTAATTTATGATGATAACGTTTGGTGGGTTTAAAAGTTCATGCGCTCGATCATACACTTTGAAAGAAGGGCATATTATGCAGAAGAAGTCCAGCTCACCACTTTATGTTTCCTCCACATGACCGACATATATTGAAATTTCAATGCTAATACTCACATAAATGACAACTTTTTTGTTGTTGACAAATACAACAACAACATGATCATCTTGTTGTGTTAGGTGGAAGGTAAGTTTAATTTATAATATTTTAGACTATCATATATTTTAAAACAAAAAACAAAAAAGAATTCAATGCTTTGAGGTGTTAGATCAATTACTTTCTTATAAGGGAAAGCTTCTCTTTCTCTTTTTTTTTCTTCTTTTCTGCTTGGTTTCTATGGTGTGTGTAGCAATTTAAGTCATGATGTCCTTTTCCTGAGGCCACGTTGTATACAACTCACTATACGTACACGTCAGTGGATTACTCGCATTGAGTTGCTTCTTTGCACTGGTGTCTTGCTTCTTTCATGTTCACATGGCTTGCAGTTTGGAAAAAGCAACCAACAAAAGTTTGAGTTTTCTGCATCACAAGCCTCTTTCTGCTCATAATGATGTTTTATTTGAAATATAAAGCATAATTCCTTGTGCTTAATGTGTCTGCGACTTAAAATCTCGGTCTCGGATTCTGCGTGTCTCGAAAGGATGCTAAAGTTCCCCATTGGCCGTAGATGGACTTATCCAAGTGACTATTGAATTTGATTGTAAAGAAATTATCTCTAGTTTGAAAGGCTCAATTTTCGAATGAATGTGGGAAATCCTATCAAATCCTAAGCAATGTTTGTGATATTCTCGAACCACTTCTAGACTTGCGTTTGGATGTGGATTCCTAGAATCCCCTAACTTGGCGGCAGATCATTGTGGGCAATGCTTGCCAAATCGAGGATGAGCACTGAAGTATGGGTCAACTTACCTCCATCCTCTCTAATGCACATTCTAGACAAAGATGGTTTACCAAGAGGAATGATTAATGGTAGCTTTTGTGAGGGCTTCTTGACGTGTTTGTTTTGTCATGAGACTACCGGCCCTGTTTGGGAGTGCTTTGGAAGGGCTAAAAGAGCTTTCTGACAACTAAAGCTCTTCTAACAGCCTTTGGCAGAACAATTTAGAAGCGCTTCTGGGTCATGTGAAGCGCTTCCTAGAGAAGCACTGTTATGTTCTTCCTGGAAGCACTTGAATTTTTTTTTATTATGAAAATTCAATATTTTTATAATAAAAGCTCTTTTGTTAGAAGCGTTTATGAGAAGATTTCTGTAGAGAGGCAGTCCCAAACGAGCCCTACATCTTTTTTATCTGCCCTCTTTCTAGTAGTAATGTTGTTATTCTTTGTTGTACGCTTGCGCCTTGTTGTTTTGCTGATTTTGTACTTCTCTCGGCTTTCTGCCTTGTTAATGAAATTCCATCTTTCGAACAAAGAAAACACTGTAATCCTATTGGAATAAATTGTTCAAACTTTCTAATTGTGGCTGTTTCTAATATAAATTACAAAATAAGAGCGACATCCACATAATTGTATAAACAAAAGGACGTCTAATCAATTGTACATAAATAATTGCGAGAGAGAAAGGGATATCTATGGCCACAATGTTTGTAGTTGGATTATAGCTAGTTTCTAGGCCCACTCATGAACTACATGAACTGCATTTTGTAGAAGGGGACAACCAAATCTTAGACTATTGTATCGTGGTGGTTGCATAATGGTTGACATCGTAAAAGCAATGCAGTCGCAGCTGTATCGTGGATCTTGAAAGGATTGGCATCAATTTTATATGCAGAAGAGTAAAGGATATTTGATGAATTGAACTCTCAAGGCTGAGTCATTGTGGGAAAATTACAAGTCTTAAAACCACAAATATATGCAAACCATCTCTATTATGACAAGTATTGGCAGATGGACTATATTGTTACTTAGTGTTAATAAAATTGACAGAACTATAATATATGAGATGTCACCACCTCAACCATATAAAATCTATCAGCTCCTAATTATCATATGTGATAGCTAACTACCACCGAATTCAAGATTTTAATCCAGGAAGAATGTAGTGTGGAAGTGTAAACAAATGGGGTAGGCCATTCATCCCGCACTCTAAGTGTGGAAATGTGAATAGAATATTCATGAAGAGAGAAAAACTTGTATGACATGTCGACTCTGGCTATAATATGAATTACAAAAGCATAAAAATATACCACACTCGAAAGGTCATGGCTCATTGAGTAGCACATTTAGTCCATCAAATACACCATCGGATTGGTTTTTGTTACCATCCATATATATATTTTTGATAAAGTTACCATTCATATTTAGTACGTGTATATAATTTCTCGTAGTTTATTGCAACGATTTAAAGTAAAGAGATATATTGGAACAAAATTGATCTCCACTAATCCCCACTTGCTGAATTTGTTGGAAAAAACAGGGCACCAGATGGAGATTTTTATTCAAGACGAATGGAGAGGTTTACATCACTAGCCAGAATATCAAAAATCCACTCAGGTCACACTTGGTTTCATACGGGAGAAATTATAGAATGGTACGGTATCACCACATCAACTGGTGATACTCCCATTCAAAATCTGCCACTTGTCTATTTTTATTGTTAAAAGTTAAAACTAATTACAGCTAGATATGAAATTATACTTTTACCCTTACAAATAAAATCTAAAAAATTGAAAAAAAGAGAGAACGAAAGTTACCCAAACTATCTTCTTCGCCACACGCACCCCGCTTCTTTCACTCTCTCTCTCTTCTTCCCTACATCTCTCTCGTCCTCTCTTGATAACATATGAGAAAACTTTAGACTTTTTAATTGAATATGCATATCTCATTCAATTGAATATGACTTGTCCAAAAGCTGATTTGGGATCAATTGAATATGCAGATCTCATTCTTCTAAATGAGAGAGAGAACCGAGAGAGCGGGGCGATGACCAGGGGAGGCAAAGTGAGTGCAAAGTGGTTGGTGTACAATATTCTAGTTTTTTCGATTTTCTATTCTTTTTATTTTGAGGGAGATGGATAAATGGGCAGAATTTCAATGTGGAAATAAACAACAAATGGAAGATAAAGTAGTTGCTGGTACAATAACTTGAGAGTCTCGTGTGTTTTTCATTGTTGTTAGAGGGGAGTCCCTTTTCGTAAGGGTTTTTAGTTTCTTTCCTTTGGTTTCTCGGTTCTCAGTCCATCTCCACTGTGGCCGACACCGCTTGGTGGGTCTCTCGCACTGAAGTAATGGAGGAGTTTATCAAGAAGTTCACTCATGCAGTATTACTTTATCTCGAGGCAGAAGTGTACTCGTGATCGTGACGATGCGGCGCGGCGGAACGAGTCGCTCGGTACAACAAGTTTTCTGGTGGGAAAAGTTCCGTCATCAAAACCGCTTAACAAAGGTGCTTTTATTAGTGTTATGGAAAGGCCTGTGGCGCCTAAGGCATCTGTGGAGATTGTTAGTCTTCGAGACGATCGGTTTCTGTTTGCCTTCTATAATGATGCGGCCTTGCAGCGTATTATGGAAGGTGGCCCATGGACTTTCGGCAGGGACCTTCCGGGTCTTAGTCGTAGTCCCCGGTTTGGCAACTCCGGCGTCGAGTTCCACTCCTTACTCAGGAGTTCAGGTGCGGATCCATGGCCTCCCGATCCAATTTATGACGCGAGCCATGGGAGAAGAACTTGGAAAATCAACTGGGCAAAGTTTTTGGCCGTGGAATGTTGATAGAAATGGAATCGCTTGGGAGACTTTCTCCGTATCCGTGTCACCATGGACATTTCCCACCTCTCCGCGTCGGGGATTCAAGTTCATTTGCCGTCATCGAATGAGAACACATCCTTTTGGGGCTCTCCTTCAAGATGAAAGACTACCGTCGTATTGCCTTTCTTTGTGGTCATCTTGATCATAAAACCAGAGAATGTGCTTCCTACAATGGATCGACCATTGATGACTTCAAGTCTCCCTTTGGGGTCCGGCCCGCCGATAGTCCTCCTGCTCGGGACCGTAGTCGGTACTCCCTTCGGCTTGGTCTCTCTTCGCCGCTTTCCTCTTCTCGGGTATGAGTCGACCGGAGGCGGGGAGACAGCCGATCCCTACGCCGGGATGCCGACATGGACACGCACCGAGGTGCTCAAATATTCTCGTCTCCGACAAAGACACCGCTCGAAGCTTGTGTCGCGCATGTGCCCGATTTAAATATTGGTCTAGAAAGCACGCCAATGGCAGAGGAGTGCACTTCTTCTTAAAGAGACGAATCTTCATCATTCCTTTGTTTTGGACCTCGGCTTGCGCCTCCAGCCTTTTCCACTAATGGAAAATTTACAACTTTCTTTACTCCCTAATAGTGATAGCGTGAATCATTCCCACCTGCATCTAGACCCCCTTATGCCCCCTCTTACTTTATTGATACCTTCTGTAGCACCTGTGATCGTGGGGACCTCCAGCACCCGTGACGGTGGGACCACGATGCTTCTTGGTGCATTAGATCCGGTCTCTGTTGAGGACCTTTCTCTTTGCTTGGGCACTTGCAACAATGTTGAATTTCCTCTCTCCTCCCCCTCCCCATCTCAAATAAGGTTTGCCCATAATGTATCGGTTCCTCCTCCGCCGGTGAGGAAAAATTTTCCGACAATCGAGAAGGAAATTTGGATCTTACAAGAAACGTGGGAGTAAGAATGATAGTGGAAAACGCAAGTTTTTGGAGTCTTATGGAGACGAAGTTTTGCCAATCTCTAAGAAGCATTGTTTCTCTCCTACTACCCTCGATTACGAGGCTTGAAGCGGCGGAGGCTGGCAAGGTCCATCTCGCGAGAGCCATGAATATTTTAAGTTGAACTGTCAAGGTTTGGGAAATCCCTCGACAGTCAAAGCGGTGTTGAATCTCATTCAACAAAACAGTCCCAAAGTTGTTTTTCTGAAACTAGATGTCGTAAAGCTGTTGGAAAGTCTCAAACTCCGCTTGGCTTCCTTAATATGTTTGTTGTTCCCAAGAGTGGTTCGGCTGGTGGTTTATGCTTACTTTGGAGAGATGATGTCACTATCTCCATCACTTCTTCTTCCTTAAATCATATTGATGCCGTGTGTGGTCCTCGTTGGTTCGACGACGGTTGGCGGTTGATCGGCTTCTATGGGTTCCCAAGTCATCCGACCGATCGTTATCTTGGAGCCTTCTGTCTGCGGGTTGAGCCATCACTCTTCCCTTCCCTGGGTTTGTGTGGGAGATTTTAATGAAATTCTTTCTGGCCAATGAGAAGAGAGGGGGCCTCATTAGAAGTGACAGACTAATGGAAGCGTTTAGAGAGATTTTATCGCAATGTGATCTCTTTGATCTTGTTTTTGTTGGCTGTCCTTTTTTTACGTGGACTACCTCTCGCTCCGGTGGCATCGCTGTCGCCTAGATGCGTCGCGAATTTGCTACCCCGAGTTGGTGTGATCGCTTTCCGGAGCTTCGAGTTGTCCATCTTGCTCCAGCAATTCTCGACCACCTTCCTATTCTCATTGGTAGGGATGGACGTGCGATCCCGCTTTCGTCCCGATCGGCGTGTTTTGAAGAGATTTGGCTTCAAAGATCCCGATTGTGAGGGCATGGCGGTCGGGTGGGACCGCAATTTTTCAGGTTTGCCTCCTCGCAAGTTTGTCGAAAATTCACTACCGGGCTTTGGCCCTTTCCCATTGGGCGAAGAGTACTTTCGGAAATTTTAAAAAAGAGATTGGGGTGATTCGTGATATGCTTGGTCTCCTTTGGTCTCAAGTGCCTTCGCCTCAGGTTCATGCGGATCGTAGATTTCTTATGCGTAGGCCGGACCTCCTCCTTTCTCGTGAGGAAAGCTATTGGCAGCGTTTCGCTGCGACTTGGCTCAAGCTCGGCGACCGTACATCGGTTTCTTCCACCAACAAAGGCTTCTAATAGAGACGATGCAACACTCTCAAAGGCTTAAAAGACAGTCATGGTGTCCGGCATGACGATGTCGTGGGAATCAAAGCTATAGTCGTCGACTATTTCAAGAATATCTTTGAAGCTCAACGTGGCAACCCTTGTGCTCTTCAAGAGATCTTGAGCGTGGTCGAGCCAAAGGTTACTCGCCGATGAATTCGACTTATGCCGTGATTTTTCTCGTTGATGAGATAAAATTGGCTGCCTTCCGCATGAAGCCCTCCACGGCTCCGGGCCCGATGGGATGGCCCCGGTTTTTTACCAAAAATTCTGGAACATTGTTGGCCCCGATGTGGTGAATGCCGTCCGTTCTTTCTTGGCCGGGAGGGGCTTTCTGTGCAAATTTGTTTTACTCATGTTGCCCTTTATCCCAAAAGTTTTGCATCCGCAGACATGACCTGCATTCGCCAATTAGCCTTTGTAACGTGCTCTACAAAATTTGGGGGCTAAGGTTTTATCTAACCGATTAAAACCATTTATGGATACTATTATCTCTCCTTGGCAGTGCCTTTGTCCCCGGGCGCCTGATTTACGATAACTCCCTTGTGGTCACGAGGTTGCCCACTATTTGCATAATAAGCGTGGTGGGAAACTCGGCTCCATGGCGTTAAAGCTTGATATGAGTAAGGCCTATGACCGGGTTGAATGGCCTTTCCTTAAGGCTATGATGGTGCGTCTAGGCTTCATTCGATCCGGGTTGATATGATTATGAGATGTGTCACTGCCTCCTACTCTTTCTTGATTAATGGCACGCCTTCGGGTTGTGTTACTCCTCTCGTGGTTTGAGACAGGGGGATCCCATCTCCCCTACTTATTTTTAATGTGTGTGGAAGGTCTGTCCGCTCCGATTTCTCACAGGAACGGGAGGGCCTGATTAATGGTGTTAAAATTTGCATTGCTGCACCTAGTGTCCACCATCTCCTTTTTGCTGATGATAGCTTTATTTTTGCTAAAGCTTCCCAAGTCGAGTGTTACCAGTATTAAGGATCCTCCGCACTTACGAATTAGCGGCGCCTGGTCAAGCGGTGCTAACCTCCATAAAAGCAGCTTGTGGTTTTCGCAAGAAGAATGTGGAGGAGAACACTCGTGTTGTTCTCACGGGTATTTTGGGTGTGGATCGTGTCCTGGTGCACGACAAATACTTGGGTCTCCCAACCTTTGTGGGTCGCTCTAAACGCCTTATTTTTAGTTCTTTGAAGGAAAAATTTGTGGAATAAGTTGGATGGGTGGAAAGGCAAGCTTCGAGTGGTGCCTGTAGGGAGCTTCGATCAAGGTGGTGGCTCGTGCTCTTCCTGCTTTATACTATGAATTGCTTCCTCCTCCCCAAATCCTTTGTGATGAGTTTAATAGCCTAACGGCAAAGTAATCGGGTGGAGTGGTGATAGGGAAAAACAGAAAAATTCACTCGGTTATCTTGGAAAAATCTGTGCAACTCTAAATCGACGGAGGTTTGGCTTTTCGGGACTTAAGAGCCTTTAACTTTGCTCTTTTGGCTAAACAGGGTGGCGTCTTTGTCGTGACCTTAACTCCTTGGTTGCTCAGCTTTTTCGTGCTAAATACCACCCAAATTCTACTTTAGGGATGCCCAACCAAGCACAAATTCCTCTTCTTTGTTGGCGTAGTATTCTTGCCGCAAAGCCGATTCTTGACAAAGGCACGAGATGGCAGATTGGTAATGGTTCCGCTAATGTGTGGTCTCGACAAGTGGATCCCTCACCACCTTTCTCCCTTTGTCTCCTTGCCTCCCTCCCAATGAGGCTTTGCGTAGTCCGAAGGTTAGAGATTTGATAGACTCTACTGTCAATGGAATCTTCGTACATTCGCACTGTTCCCCTAACATTGCGATGCTTATTTTCTCAATCCCCTTAAGCTTCCGTAAGCCCCCGATCGTATCATCCGGCATCATGATCAGAATGGGATTTTTAGTGTGCAAAGTGCCTATGAGGTGGCTTGTCTTTGGCTTCGAATCGGTGATGGGGATCCTGATTATATCTTACATTGGAGGTGAGGCTTACAAACCTTTTTGAGTACGCATATTTGGAAAACAAAAGTCCCTCCTAAAGTTAAAACTTGTGCCTGGAAGGTAGCCCGTGATATCATCCCAACTAGGGTAAATTTGGCCCGGCGTAAAGTGGATTGTGCCCAGTATCAGTCGTATGCATTCGCTGCGGAGGAATCGCCTTTCACGTCTTTGTGGAATGCCCTTTTGCTGCTTTGCTGTTTGGTCCGCCTTCCCTATCGGTGTTCTCGTAAATGGTTTTCCCGCTAATAATATGCTGGATTGGCTCAAGGTCGTTTTTGAGCGCCGCCTACCTCTAGTTTCTCCCACTGGTGCTAATGATCTTATGGGCGCTGGTGGAAAGATCTCAACTCCCGTATCCGGGAGGGCTCGCATCGGCCGGTACCGCTTAGTGGATCTTGCCAAATCTTGGCCGTGTGAGTTTCAATTTTAGTTTTGTCAGCTCGTAGTCATCATGCCCTAGGCGCTTAAAAGCTAGGTGGTTGGCTCCAACTAATGGTTTCATCAAAGTTAATGTGAATGGCTTTTGGCATGCGGAGGATCATTGTGGAGGTATTGGAGTGGTGATTCGTAATGATAATCGGCAATTTTCTGCGCACTGTGCAAAAATTGTCCTAATATTGGGTGCCGTGGATCAAATTCATGCAATTGGCCCTTTTGGAGGGTCTCGCACTTAGCTGCTGCGATGGGTTACTCCTCAAGAAATTTTGAATGTGGTTCCAAGAAGATACCCTGGTTAGTCATGAATGAGTCCGCTCATGGGTCCGGTATGGGTGCTCTGTTTCTTGACTGCGGTTTTCTTCTGTCTCAATTTCTTTCACTTCGGTGGTTTCTGTGCCTTCTTTTTGTAATAGTGTAGCTCTCAGGCTTTCTTCTTTTGCTTTAAGTGTGGGTCATGCTTGTCTCTCGGTGGGAGCCACCGACCTTACTCCTTGATCTCCTCCATGAGGATTGTACTTCTTTTAATCCCTTTGGTTAATGAATGCTTTGTTCCCTTCAAAAAAGAAACTCGGAGAGAGGGGCGTGACGAGGAATTGGTAATTTCATTAAGGTGGGAGTCCTGGTGCAATTTTTATTCTTTGTGGTTTTTATTTTATTAATTTTATTGTAAAGGGTAAAATTGGATGTGAAAGTCCATATGTATAAAAAAATGTAGTTTTTCTTTAAAAAGTGACAAGTGGCGATTTTGAGTGGGAGTATCACTATTTGACATGGTGATCTTGCACATTCTATAATTTCTCACATACACTTCTACTATAGACACAAAGGACGCAACTTCATGCGTTGCCTTATTACGATAAAAACTACACGCCAAGCTAGCCAAGAAGCATCTTAATGTCAAACACAATAGCTTCCACCACTACGTCAACATGACTCTCACCTCTAAGCATTTGAATCAAGTGCAAGAGTCATATTCCACTTTCACACACAACAACCGATTCTTGATGCAAGCAACAAAAGCTTCCCTTATAGCATCACCTCCATTATTAAGGATGACAATGTTCCCAGCGGGTAAAGGTTTTCACAGGATTCGACCCTAATAGGTCGGATATGAAGGACAAAAAAATGGGTATGGGGACGAGTATGGAGAGTTTTTTGGATATGGTGTTCGGGGAGGGACGGGGATAGTATATTAATTTTGATGAGGTATATATATATATATATATTATAGTATATATAAATATGCTATTAAAGTGATTGTCTGACGAAGTTTTATATTTTTATTATTATATTATATATTTATATAATTTATACAAATCTTAAGCCGCATTACTTATTTATTTAGTTAACTTCCAGTCCATATATAAACATTCTTATAGTGTCTTATAAGTTTTTCCTGCTTCCTTTTTCTTCTTCTTTCATCTTCTTGCTTGCTAACTATTCTATATTAGTTGTAGGTGAATGTATGGGCTTGTGGGGGCTAAGCCCGCGTTTGGGAGTGCGGTGCTTATAAAAAAGTGGCTTTTTAAAAATTTAACCAACCAAAGCGTTTGGTAAAGTATTAGACAGCTGCTTATTTTAAAATCTCGGATATCTCGCAGCAGTTTTTCAAAGCTGCTCCACCCTTGCTTCTAAACATTGATTTTAAAAAAGCCACCGGTTCCTTTAATGAAAATTTCTTTTTCCCATAACACCCATATTACTTTTCCAAAATGACAGCTCTTATCCTTCTATTCGTTCTATTGCGGTTTCCTCTCCAGAACTCTTCTTCTTCCTTCTTCTCCCATCAATTTATGTAACTTCTCGGATATGAATTAAATTGAATTTTTATGTATTGATCATCAAATCAATAGATTTGTAAACTTTATATCAAATCAATAGATTTGTAAACTTTATATTAAATTGATTTAAAAATAGAGTAAAAAGCAGTATATTCATATTTGGGCAGTGGGTATGGCTTGATGGATCTGGGCAGTCGCTATGGCGGATCTGGAGTTGGGTGGGTTGCGTCTTGGGTGGATGGAGGAGGGGAGAGAGAGAAAACAGTGGTGGTAGACTGGGGTTTGTTGTGGGGAAGGGGTTGGGTGTGGTGAGTAGATTTGGGGTCGGGTAGGAGGGCCTGGGCAGAGCTTCAGGAAAATAAAGAGATCGAGAGGTAAAGAGAGAGAAGAAGAAAGGAAAAAAGAAGAAAGAGAAACGGGTTGGGAAGGGAAGAAGAAAAGAGAAAGAAATGGTGGTTGGTTTGATAAAAAAAAAAAATATATAAAAAAGTATGTAGTGAAGTTAGTTATTATTATTTTTAAGTAGAAAAAGAATGAATAAACAAAATAAATTTCAATCATTACGTTCTTTTGGCCATTAATTACACACTAAAAAGCACTTTGGATAAAAATTTATCAAACACTTTGATTCTTCACAGCAGTTTTTCAAATATAGTACCAAACGCCTAACCATTTTTTTTATGGTGATTATCATCAAAGACAAAGATAAGCTTTTTTAAAAGACAAAGAACGCCAAACTAAATTCTAAGAGCCCTCTTGCTTTTTCACATGCTTATATGAAAAAATGATTAACCAAAGAAGCATAAAAGTGAAGGGAAAAAAACAAATCAAACACATAGAGAAACGTACGTCTTCATGATCATGCAAATAGACAAGTACATTAAGTGGCTAGCTTTATTTGTCAACTATATGGTAGGGATTGGAGACAACAATGATCTCTATGTTGTGATGCTTTTGCTTGGATTCCATATCACACAGAAATAAAGGTGCCAAGCAAAATCATGCAAATTTTGGGGGCCAAAGGTTGGAGTGGTCATATCATATGTAAGAGTAAAGCACACCCAATGGACACAAAGATATATATATGCTTTGCCTATGTGGGTTTTCAATGGTTGCCCTCCTACACAAAAGACACAGGATCAGTTTTTGATACTTTGACAATTAACCTTTGTTTTTCGGTTTCTAATCCCTGGCCCCTAAGTGTATTTTAACTTCATGATCATGCATGCAAAAACCCAATAGTCATGGGTAGAGTTTGCTTGGTTTATAATTCATAATCTTCAACATTTTCAAGTATAAAATTGAAGTCTTTAGTGCGCATTTGTAAAAAAAAAAAAAAAAACAAATGGCCTCTTCCATCGACACGTGTGTTGAAAATCTTATCGAAAATGTTATCTGAAATTTTAGGTGAGAATTTTATAATAAATAGTGACACGTGACAATCGAAAATCTTATCCGAAAGCTTATCAAAATTAATGGTTTAAGTATAAAAATAGAAAATAAATTAAAGTGAATAGTAATTGCCCTTGCCCTTTGGGGTGGAAACAAAAAGGCAAGGCCGCCACTATTCACTTGAATAATGACAAATCTTGCCTTACCTTTGCCTTGCCCTTGCCCTTTTGGGGTGGAGGTGCTCTCATGGGAGGAGAGATGTTTCCTTTTTTGTTGCTTTTCAAATTATGTTTTAGGTCTTTTAATATTTTATTACTTTTTAAATATTTAGATATTATTTTCTTAATTTTTAATTAAACTTAAATATTTAATTGATATTCTATTCTACCCAAGTAAAAAAAATTGACACCACATCATTAACTAACGGAAATTTTAACAATATTACTAATAGTGGAGGCACATTGCAAAAATTTACGATATAAGTACTTTATTATTAAAATTAAGAGTGCGTAGACAAACAATGTCTTAAGGGTGAGATTTGAGGCTACTAAATTAAAATTAATCCTATATAATATTACCATGATTCCAATTCCATATTATAATATTGTAAAAATCATGAATTGGATCTTATAATTAACTTACATGATTGAGATCCTCGAATCACGCCAACTTTTCAAACAAAAGTAAAGTAAAAAAGCAAAAGCAAGGCATATTAAATACCTCAAACACAAGAAAAATTGCAAAAAGAAATATGAGATCCCGTGATGCATCGAACAAATGCTAGTCTTGTTCTCTAGCGTACGTCACACTCATGACGTGACTATGGTGATGTCACAAACCTAGTCACCTTGACGCATTTTCTCTCCATCCAGAACCAAGACCTTCAAGTTTTAAACCTTTGCACACAAAAACGTGTCCTGGTTATTAGGCGGAAGAAAATCTTCCATGAACTTTTCAAATATTTATGAAAACGGTGTTACGTATTTATCTCTCTTTCCATATAAGAAAAAAATGATCACGAGAGTAATTCACAAACGTTTTCCTCACAAACGTTTTTTCTTCGTAGTTAAGGTTAGCGAGAAGAAAGACACATCTGATCTTAGAATTTCCAAAAGGTTTAATTCCAACCAAGTAAAAACATTTGATTAATTACCATAATACCATGCGTTGTCAAAGGAGTCGTGTGTGTTTCTTGTTCCTTTTCCGACAAGGCACTTTATAGGCATGGACATCCTGAGCCCCACTCAAATGTTCTTTGAGAGTAAAGTTGATAAAAAGCGTGATATTTTGACCTGACGTTCAAAAGAAATACGATGCACAAAATCCAATCATGTCAAGCAAGTCTTATATATTTACCTAAAACTCCTCATCACAAAAGTAGAAATGACCCATCAGAATCCACCTTGCCAGCATCTATTTTGGCTTGTTTGAAAGCACCCCACCCACCTATATATATGAGGAAGGTAGCTTCTGTTTTACAGCAACCAAGAGGATATGGCAGACATGGAAGAAGCTGTTGTTGAAGGAACTAGGGCAAGCCATTCCTTTATAAACTCATCAAATCACTATGCTCAAGTCATTCCCATCACAACCAGTCCTCCCACAAGGGAAGAAGATGGTGCTATTTATATTACATCGTCAGCAGCTGCATATTGGGGGAGGTGGAGGAGAGCTCAATCCACAGGATGCTTGGCTGCCCATCACAGAGTCCAGGAATGGGAATACCATTTCTGCTACCTTTCATTTGATCTGTTCAGGAATTGGAATTCAAGCCCTTTTACTGCCTCTTGCGTTTGCCACTCTTGGATGGTAAGTAATATTAACTCTAGATAGATTAAAATTCTCTTACTTTTTTACCTAAACTAGCCTTTACTGTATTACAGCGCCAGTCCAATACAATATTCCAAGTGCCAACCTATTTTGGCAGGCCAAATCTGCACGATTGATTTTGTACAATTAACAATTAATCACAACACATGTTTATAACTCAAAAATATTCCTGGTCCTTGTTCTAATTTGCATAACAACTTTTCAATGGTTGCAGGGCATGAGGGGAATCATATGTTTGTCACTAGCATTTACATGGCAGCTCTACACCACATGGCTTCTCGTACATCTACACGAATCGGAATCTGGGATTCGATATAGCAGATACCTCCACCTCGCAGTAACGGCCTTCGGTTAGTACGAGAATTAATTCTTCTTCGAACCAAACACCATTCAGAAATGGCTAGAACTGTATCAACTAAATTTGTTCTCCTTGTTTTGTTCAGGTTTAAAATTAGGTAAGTTGCTCACTATTTTCCCAGTAATGTACCAATCAGGGGGCACATGTGTCCAGCTGATCATCATAGGAGGTGGAATCATGGAGCTTTTCTTCAAAAATGTTTGGGATGTCAAGTCATTGACTGGTACAGAGTGCTTCTTGGTGTTCATGTGCATGGCTATTGTTGTGGCTCAGTTTCCCAACTTGAACTCCATAGCTTGGGTCTCATTCATTGGCTCCGTCACAGCCGTTGGATATTGTACTCTGATTTGGGCCCTTTCAATTGGCAAGGGCAGGCCCAGTGACATATCATACAACCCACCAGAGATGGATTCTAACATGGATAGATTTGGTGGCATAATGAATTCAATAGGCATCATTTTTATTGCATTCCAGAGGTCACAATGTTATGCTTGAGATTCAGGTGCGTGTTTAGGTAACTTTTCCCACTAACAGAAATAAATTAACTAGAAAAACTTACTTCAAAGGAAGGTCTTGTAAATGTAAGCATGTAATTAAGGCTAAATTTATTTTCTGATGCAGGAGCACATTGCCATCAAGTTCTAAACACCCATCCCATAACCAAATGTGGAGAGGAGTGACTATATCTTATGCACTTATAGCCATGTGTTTGCTTCCTCTTGCCATAGCTGGATTTTGGGCTTATGGAAACAAGGTGAGGCCAATTCTTTTCTTAGATAAAATATATCAAACTTAGAGAGGCGATCAGTGATATCGTCCAATATATGTGATACAATACAAATAGCAGCTCTCAAACTTAGGCATACAAATGATTTGAGATTCACAATGTCTTTTGGTTGTTGCAGATACCCTCTTCATATGGAGAAAAATATTGAGCTCAGTTTCAAATTTCCATGGACATAAAACCTCAACATTTGTGCTGGGACTAATTTGCATAATTATAGTGATAAACTGCTTGAGCACATTTCCAAATCTACAGCATGGTAGTCTTTGAAAGCAACTTAGGTTCAAGTATACCTCAGCATGGCGGAAGAGAGCAGAAGCCATGCGCCAGGTGGCTTCGAATGGTTTTTCGTTTTCTCTTTGGAGGAAGTAAGGCATTTTTGTGGCATGGTGGCTCTTCCATTCTCTACCAAGAGAGTTGGCACCTCTGATTGGAGGGATGACGGCTTGCCTTTGGCTTATGCACTTTATCCATGTTTCATGTGGATCGCAATCAAGAACTACCACAGCCACGAAGTGAAATTGGAATGCATAAACATGGGACTTGGATCAGCTTGGGGCTGCGTTTTGAGTGTTGTTTTAGTTGTTGCAGCAATTTGGAATTTAACTGATAAAGGTCTAAATGCCAACTATGCTTCAAGCCTTAATGTGGAAGGAGGTATGAGGCATAAATGTATATTGTTTGCATATACAATTAGAAGAAAAAAGGAATATTAATGGCTCAAAGATTCCCACTGAACACTATGCTGCTTGGCTGTGCTGTAGAAAGTTTTGTTATTATTATTTGTTGGAAAAATTACATAAAACCCCCAAACTTTATGTAATTCGTTTTCGAGTTCAGTATCTCTTTGCTTTAGGAGGCATTTACACGAGTATATCTGTTCGGCCTAGAACCTCCGCAATTCGGCCCCGTTGTTGAGAAATTATAGGAATGGTATTATGCTGCATGCGTCCCGGAGTTGATATCTTTCGCGCTTCAAAATTTGACACGTGTACAACACTTTTTAAAGAAAAATTAAAATTTTATACAGTTGGATTTAAAATCCCCTTTTACAATTTGATTTGATTGCTAACAAAAATAGAAATTTCTAAAATAAATAAAAAATATTCCTCAGCAACAGCAACCCCGTTCTCTTAACTTACATCAAACCCCCATCCCCACCTTTCTGCCATGGCTACGATTTGGTCTTTCCTTTTTCATTTATGTCTTTGTGTCTACCACAGGAACAAATCCGATTTCCTTGTACTCCATAAATCTCGATTTGAGCTTCCTCCACTCCTCACAAATTCTACACAAATCATTGTTCCTTATTGGAGCTCCATTGAATGCTATCGTCCCATGAGAATGAGTTGTGATACGTCGTCATTTTGGAGTTAGACTCTCCTCCTTTACAGAGAGAGAAGGGGACAATGGATCCCCCGATGATGCCCACATGCTTCTCCGAAGTGGATTAAGATTTTCGCTAACAGTGTTTCGACCCGCTCCACCCATAAGGTTCTTGCAAAAACAGTTGTTTGCGTTAAGAAAGTCACTTTTTTTTTTTTTGTCAATCGCTGGGGAGGGGAGGGAGTAATGTTTGGGGTGGGTTTCCCAAAGGTGCAAGCAGGTATTGGATTGAACTCCAAAATAGAGGGGGATCGGGGAAGCCTCAACCACTGAGGCAAGCCTTCGTTGCCGTTAAGAAAGTCACTTTTACTTCACCACGCGTGGATGAATGATGACCAACATGATTTAATATAAACTTGAGTCTTTCTTATCTTTCTTTTTATATAGGCTTTTATGTCCCTCATATTAGCGAAATTATGGGAATGGTCGTTAAGATTTTTTATTTTGTGACATTAATAGTTCTTAACGTTAAGAACTTTTATCATGAGTAGTGTCTCGAATTTAGAGTGCAGTGAAGTGTGACGTGAAATATAAATAAATTTCGCGTATCGAATCACATTGTGACATGTGGATTATAAATAAATAAATAAATAAATATATATTTTTTTATATTATGAAAATCCATTTTTTTCCGCAACTTCTCATCTCACTTCCCTCTGCCCTCTCTCTCCACTTTTTATGCCCTCTCTCTCCCCTGCTAGCTTTTTGGGTGCCCCTCCTCTCGTGCATCTTAGATTACTTTGACTGCATGATTTTGTTTTCATTTCTGTCACATTGTCTCAGTCATGCTTGCCTATGTATATATAATGAATTGCTGAAAAATTTTCTACTCTAACGTTCTCTTTTGGATTTTCTCATTTCTCCTCATGACATGTGTTATTTTCTACACTTAAAACAATGCATAATGTATTAATGACATTGTTTTAAGTGTAGAAATTGACACATATCATGAAGAGACGAGAGAATGTCCAAAAGAGGAGGTTAGAGAGAAGGTTACTACCACTCTCCATATATATATATATTTGTAATTTTTTTGCCTTTTGCTTGCCTTTAATTGATTTGGAGCAAATCAACACGTCTTCGACTCGCTTTTTCTAACTTTGACGTGTAACGTATAACATGTCCTGTTTGTTTTCAATCTATTTTTCTTTTTCTTTTTTATATCTAATTTTTGATTACGTGTGTGAACTTGACGATAAGAAGACTCTAGTTTCTTCTATGTTTTCAAAGTCAGAGATAAATTCCATTAACCATAGAATCCAGGAGAACGGGCTGCTTATTTCAATAATTAAATAGTAAATATTGATAATTTAACAATATAATACTATTATTAGAGATTTTAGAAATATAATATTATCGTACTAAGTTACGGTAATATCAAAATGATATATGTCATACAAGCCCCTTTTTTTTTAATTAAAACAATCTTCATTACTATCCTATTCCTATCCTTTGTCCAAATTGTAAAGGTTTTGATCATATGAATCTTCATTTCCAATTCCTTATCGTTATATGCAATATCTCTTGTTCAATATTTTAATGTTTTAAAGTTTCATTATCACTAACAAGTGTCATTCTCAACGTTTTCCTATTTCATCGATCAATTTTGTTTTATCTATCTAAACATTCCCCATGTAGATTTATTGCTCAAATTTTTGTTTAATTTTAACTAATTTCTCTACTCTCTTAATATTTTGTTGTATTTTGTCAAATATTGTCCTAATTTTACAAAAATAATATAATACTGGGGCCCTTCATTGTTAATTGGTAGACTGATTGGATACGGCTCAAGTTCACTGGAGGTTCAAAGTTGTACCCATAAAGCCCAAAGTTAAATCCTTTATGGGCCAAACTGAAATGTGGCAAATTGTTGCCAAATTTTACAATAATATTTTTAGAATTTAGTAATTTTAGATTCAATTCTCATGACACGTTGATAGTATGTGTGAGAAACCGTATTTTCCTCATAGATTATTGATTGTATTCAAAAAAGTATTATCAAAAAAGTACATTGCATCATATGCACCTTCGACCAACATTAATATTTATATATAGTCATGGAAAGATGTCATATATAATTATACATATGGTCGTTGAAAAACAGAAGAAGACGACAAAAGAGTAACATCTTAGCTCCTATATATTTCTAAATGAGGAATCTTAAGAACCTTCTTCTAACATTTCTCTTTGGATCTTTTTTCTTCTCATGACACATGCATTTTCTACACTTAAAAAAATGGAGATTTTGACATAAAGGTTGTCTAATGTAATAATGACATTGTTTTCAGTGTAGAAAATGACACGTGTCATGAAGAGAAGGAAGAAGATCCAAAAGAGAAGGTTAGAGAGAAGGCTGCACAAGATTCCCCTTCCTAAATTGTCCAGATCATTGCCAGTTTAAACTTTTAATTAAGTGTTTTTGCCGTCAGTGGTCTTTCTTAAGTTAAATTGGCATGCCATAGAGATCTAGAGGCCCAGGCATCTCATCATTTATCATTATAAAATCCATATGTTATCAAACACCAGTTTTCAAAAATCTAAAAGACTCTCAGCAAACAAGATTACACAGTAAAGCAATGTCACGAGTGTAAGAAAACCATTACACATGGCTCCTTAAGTGAATAATGCCCGCAATCGGTTCCCTTGGTGCATTCCGTGGAGGAAATAATGGCACGATTAAGTCCTCCAGGAAGGAAAATACTCCGCCACGTCGTGATCCGGTGGAACCGCCGCCAATGATTGAGTCGTCTTTGTACTCGATTGTGCAAGACTATGAGGACCAGGAGTATTTAAATTGTATGATGGTGAGTAGGTATTTCAATTGTATGATGAGTGAAATGTGAATTTTTTAATAAATATGAACACACGCAACCGAAAATCTTCTCCAAATTAATCATTAGTTAAAAAAATTAAAAAGTGAATAGTTTTCGCCCTTTGCCATGGCAATGGTGGAAACACAAATGTCATTTTGCAAGGGCTGCCACTATTCACGTAAATAGTAACAGCCCTTGCCCTTGCCCTTACATGCCATGACAAATGGGTGAAAGTGCTCTTAGCTAGAAAGTTTGAATGCTTGGACAATTCCTCTCCACTTGTAGTATTTTCCATTTTTCTTTTCGTAATTTCCATTGTGTTTCCGTTTTCCATTGGACAATTCCTCTCCACTGGGGTAAAACATGATATAGTTTTTCTTAGTCAGAGTTGGATGGCTTGAGAGTTGAATGCTTGGAAAATTACTCGCTACGTTTTCTTTTTCCTGTTTGTAATTTTCATTGCTTTTTATTTCTAATTTTAATTTGCACGTTTTATTATTATTTATATGGTGGTATTTATATCCTGGATCGTTTACTTATATATGCATACAGTGAACTACAATTGCCAAACACATGATATAGCTATAATCTCTACCACTCCTTTCTTGATCTCATCCTTGAATCGATCCTCTGCAGATTCTTTCTTGATCTGGAAGGTACTGTCTGTCTCTAACTTAATTATTAGCTCTCTTATGCTTATACTTTATATTTGTGGAGATTTTTGGTCCTTCATTTCTAATTCTCAATATATACAGCTCATTTTGGACCTAGCGTTATTTGACTTGTAAGCTTGCAGGTTTTGGATAGGGATATGAATTCTTCTTCTTCTTCTTCTTCTCTTCCTTTTCCACCCAGATTATAACTATATCCGTCAAGTCAAGTCACTTCTCGTTTTTCCATCTCTGATTATTTTCCTGGATCGTTTTGTAGTCAAGTCAAGTCTGAGTTATTTTCCTGGATCGTTTTGTGCATACCACCGCGTTTCCACTTTCATCACTTACCCCACCATTTCAACCACTCACTTGAACTAAATTAGTTGTAGTCTTGTAGCTTCTATTTCTATATATACAATCAAATGATCCCATGTCATCCCCTAATTCTCAACATACCTCCAAGCAATACATAATGCTCATGTTATTCTCAATATCTATCAACTTAAATTTTCCCTGCAAGTAAAAAAAAAACTATCCAACTATAGTAAGTTATTCTCATTCATTATTGTTCTTTAATATGCATGTTTATTATTATCTATTCTACATATTTAGTGTCATTTAATTACTTAGTCAATGGCATGTGATTTTTAATTTTTATATTCTTTATTTGGTCACCATATGTACAAGTATTGTCTCTTAATTCATTATTAAAGACTCTATATGCTTCCATCATATTTTGTTACATTTATTTAATTATTGTTTTATATTGTTAGTCCATGCAAATTCTATTTGGGTCTTACTCAAAGTATTCCATATTTAAGGTAAGTTTACGAAACTTATATTTATATTATTGTAATTTATACAAAAATATTTTTTGTGTGGACTGTGAAGAGAACCAAATAATACTTGCATGTTAATTCTTTGAAGTAATTAAGTAATGTTGTATTATTATTCTCTATGATAATTTTTAATATGTTTAATGCTATTTATTATTTTATTATTCAATTCTATTATTATTCATTATTAGGTTTTATTATTCCATATTATTTTCATAATTAGTTGACCTTCTGTATAGAATTCATGACCCTCCTTTATCCCTCATTTCTCATTCTCAATATATACATCGTATTTGGAGTTAGCCCAGATATGTGTATATGCAGGTTGTGGATAGGAATATGAATTCCTTCTTCTCCCCTCCTCCTCCTTCGGCTGCCCCCCTAAAGAAAAGTACAATGTGTTTCTTAGTTTCAGAGGTGAGGACACACGCGATGCTTTTACCAGCCATCTTCACGCGGCTTTACTTCGGAAGCAAATTGAGACCTACATAGATAACAGACTTAAGAAAGGAGACGACATTGAACCTTCCCTTTAAAGAAGCAATCAAGAAATTCCAAAATTGCACTAGTCATTTTCTCAAAAAATTATGCTTCTTCCACATGGTGTTTGAAAGAACTTGTGCATATACTAGAATGCAAGAAAACCTATGGACAGATTATTGTTATACCCATTTTTTATGGCATAGATCCATCACATGTAATGAAAACAGCAGGGAACTTATGCACTTGAAGATCGTCCACTTAAGCGCAGTAGGGATGAGGTGGCCACCTGGAGGGCTGGCTGCTTTGGAGGAAGCAGCCAATATGTCTGGGTTTCATTATTCAAGCAAAACAGGGTAACTATAACTCTCTAACTTGTATCAGTTTCTACTTGTTAT
The DNA here is from genome assembly GCA_024362665.1 of Prunus padus. Classification (NCBI taxonomy): domain Eukaryota; kingdom Viridiplantae; phylum Streptophyta; class Magnoliopsida; order Rosales; family Rosaceae; genus Prunus; species Prunus padus. The sequence continues at coordinate 28,761,346 of JANFAM010000019.1, read as the reverse complement.
CATTTTATTCATATACTTACTATTGTTTGTCTTTCATAATGATATTTGCCAGTACAGAGGCCGATTTTGTTGAGAAAGTTGTCGAAGATATTTGGACCAAGTTGAATCGCAAATCATCAAGACCACCCTTGCTGATGCTGTATTTCAAGGCAGTCCTCTAAATTTGAAGCTGCTTGTTTTCTTGCAAATGTTAGGGAGAACTCAGAACAAACGAATGGACTACAGCAGTTGCGAAATAAACTTGTTGGTGATATATTAAAGGAACAAGATGTAAATATCGACACTCCGTCTATACCACTTCATATTCAAGATAGGCTCAGGCGCACAAAGGCGCTCATTGTTCTTGATGATGTGAATGCTCTAAAACAACTAGAAGATCTTGTTGGTGATCATGATCGGTTTTGCCAAGGAAGTCGACTCATTATAACTGCTAGAGATAAAGGCCTACTTGAGCAAAAGTTGACCATGCGAAGATATTCACCGTTGAGGGATTAGGTTCTGATGAAGCTCTTGAGCTCTTTCATTCGCATGCTTTTGGAAATAAGTCTCCAACAACAAATTACACTGAGTTGTCAAGAGAGGTGGTGGATTATATTAAGGGCAATCCATTAGCTCTTAAAGTTATGGGGTCCTTATTCCATCGATGCAGGAGGAAACAAGAGTGGGAAGATCAATGGAACAATTTGAAACAATTTTCAAACGAAGAAATCGAGAAAGTGTTGAAAATAAGTTACGATGGATTAGGAAAAAATGAGAAGGAGATATTTCTTGATATAGCATGTTTTCATAAAGGCTGTGAGAGGAATTATGTAAAAGAAATTTTAGATAGTCGTGGTTTCCGTGGGGAAAAAGGGAATCAATGATCTTATTGATATGTCTCTCATATCAATTTCAGACGAAGGAGGGATATATATGTCAGAAGGATTGATATCGGAAGGAAAGATAGAGATGCATGATTTGGTGCAACAAATGGGTAGGGCAATTGCTGGAGAACAACATATTGAAGAACGCTGCTGTAGGTTGTTCAATGCAGAGGAATATGTCTATCAAGTATTGACAAATAACCAGGTACGTTGTAATATTCACATTTACAATAAACAAGCCAGATTATTCCTACAAATTTAATTTTGTATATTATATTTACATTTATATTTTGCTCTTGATTGTCAGAGAGATGGACATGTTCAAGCCATATCCTTTGACTTGTCTAAGATTGAAAAGCTACACTTGCAGTTGCAACATGCAAACTTCGAAAAGATGTATCAAATGAGATTCCTACGTGTCAGTTATTATATTCCGTTCAGATTTCCAAGTCTTGAGAAGTACCCACTAAATTTTTCTCTTGATCTTCCCAATTCTCTTAGATATCTTGACTGGGAGAGATATCCTTTGAAATCTTTGCCATCAAAATTTTCTGCTCAAAATCTTCTTGTCCTTAGTATGTCGTACGGCAAAGTTGGGGCGCAACTTTGGAATGAAGACCAGGTATATTATATATGCTTATTTTACTTCTTGTATAACATGTGAGATGTGGCCTAGAAAGTAATAATCTGCAAGCTAAGCCATTTCTCTTTAATTTGTTACAGAATCCTGTGAACTTAAAATGGATCAGTCTTAGTGGCTGCCAACATCTAACTGAAGTCCCAAATCTCTCTCGAAGTCTAAAAATTGAGCATATAGATCTTACTTTGTGTGAAAGTTTGGTTGAAATTCCTTCGTATTTTCAACATCTTGGCAAGCTTATTTATCTTGGCCTTGGGCATTGCACAAAACTCAAAAACTTCCCGAGATGCCATGCAATCTTGAATTCTTAGATTTGTCTTGGACAGCAATAGAGGAATTGCCTTCATCAGTTTGGTCTCACGAAAAATATCTCACTTAGATATTAGATATTGTACACACCTTAAGAGTCTTCCAAGCAACAGTTGTAAGCTGAAACTGTCGGGTTCTTTTTAGTCTAGAGGGCTGCAAATCTCTTTGCGAGTTTTGGGAGCTTCCCACGAATACAAGAGTGCTAGATCTGAGTGTTGAAGTCTTCTCTTCCAGAAACCTTGTGAGTCTCCCAACAAACATTTGGAAGTTGAAATCTCTGGAGAGCCTTGATCTCAGGGGTTGCTCCAACTTTCAAAACCTCCCTGAAATCTCGGAGGTTATGGAACATCTGGAGTTTCTAAATTTATCAGATACAGTGGTTAAAGAGGTACCCGATCAATTGGAAATCTAGTTGCGCTCGGAAATTAGATCTCAGTGATTGCAAGAACCTTGAATCTTTACCAGAGCTCCCCATCACTAGAGAGCCTTGATCTCAGTTGGTGCTCCAAATTTCAAAACTTCCCTGAAATCTCGGAGGCTATGGAACATCTGGAGTTTCTAAAGTTATCAGGTACTGCGGTTAAAGAGGTACCTAATTACCTCTTTTGCTTAACCTCATTACAAGAGTTAAATCTGACTTGGACTGAAATTAAGAGCATACCTGCAAGCATCAAACAAGCTGCTCAGCTGTCTCGCCTGTGCCTAAGCAATTGCAAGAGCCTTGAATCTTTACCAGAGCTCCCCATTGCTGCAATGTCTGGAAGCACATGGTTGCACGTCACTGAAGACAGTGTCAAGTTCAAGCACTGCAATCACACAAGGTTGGGAAGAATATATATTTTCTCTAGGGCTTCATGAGACACATATATTTTCTGATTGCCCAAAGTTGGATGAGAATGCACAAAGCAACATTCTGGCTGATGCACAGCTCAGAATTATGCGAATGGCAACTGCATCGTCAAAGTTTAAAGAAGACAAAATTGAAGAAAAAATAGGACAAACATCATATGAATTTAAGAAGGTTTCTATCTCTTTCTTTCTTTCTTTCTCTCTCTCTCTCTCTACCTCACACACACACTCTGTCTGTTTGTTTAATAGTTATGATGTCCATATCCATGGTACAGGATATTTTTGGCAAGAGATCTTTGGTTGCCACTAGATGTTTGGGGTATGAAATTCCAAAATGGATCATCCATCAAAGTGAGGGATCTTCAATAAAGATTGAGCTTCCTCGTGATTGGTTTAGCACAGATTTCTTGGGTTTCACTTTATCTCTTGTTGTTGGCTATGCTCCATGGTTTATGACGATTTTAAGCAAGTACAACTTCAAAACTAGTAATGGTGAAAGCCATGAAGTCAAAGTCAACCAACCTTTGTGTGATATTGGAAGTAGAGATTCACATGAGGTGTTTGTGTGGTGGTATAATCATGTCTTTGAAGAAGTTGTAGAGAGAGCTCTAAGCCCCTCTGCGTTTTACAACCGTTTTACTGAGGTCAATGTTGACTTCAACTTACTGTGGGATATGTCTTATTATGGCAACAAACCCGTCAATGTTGACTTCAACTTACTGTGGGATATGTCTTATTATGGCAACAAACCCCTTCTGGAGGTGGAAAAGTGTGGGATATGTCTGTTGTATGGCAAAGATGCTGAGATGATAAAGCAGAAGGCTTTGTATGCCCAAGATGCCTAAATTCAAAATTTCTTTTTATTTGAGCTGTTTGCTTTGCAAGCCTTGTGGTTGGGGATGCTTTTGATTTTGAGTTTGTTAGGCTTAGCCTTAGGGATGTCTTTCTTGTTTTGGCTGAGGATGTTGTTCAGTTTCTCATGCCCCATATAAGAAATGTAATTTTCTTCATTGAATTCAAGTTTTCAATTGTTAAAAGTCAACAGTATTAAATTTTACATCAATTGGATTTCTGCTTCAAATGGGAAATTGGTACCTTCTTTAGTTTGCATATCTAAAATTAAATACTTTTTCTATCCTAAACTTCCTTTCATAAAAACAGGTACAAAAGAAGAGCGAGGGAGAAATTGGAGAAAATGAAATAGAGTAAAGCCTGAAGAAGTTGTGAAAAATCCTAAACTTCCTTTAATGTAAACATTTGTGCCTTACGGCAAGAATCATCGGAGAAAATGAAAAACAAAACAAAACAGCAAAAGATGTTCCAGTAGCTTCATTTACAAGTTTCAAAATCTGAATAGGACTCTATATTATGCTTCCATTCTGTTATTCCAATGCCGATGCTGCTGCTACAGAGGCCTTCTATGTACATTGTGAGTCCTTGTTATTACTACCCCTTCAGTGTAACAAAATCGATCTTGCGCACACAAGTAACCTATCAAAACAAACCAGCAAAAAAATTTGGCAACGAATTCGTTTGGACAAATCAGCTAACTTGCGGAGGTGGAAATCCACTCTAGTCTTTTCCTAATTAATTCAGTCTAGTCTGAAAATAACTCTTCGAGTTCTGGTTGGTCAGGTTTAAGTAGAAGACCTGAATCTGAAACTCTTACACTAGGCAGCACTTTACCCTGAGAACGATTGACATTCATTTCGGTATAATCAATCTCAGACCAATCCTGGTCATCCTCAGTTATTTGCTCGTCTGTCACGTAACCACTGTCCTTGTTCGTGTCATCCTCCTTATGTATGTTCTGGCTGTCATAACTTTCATTTTGAGGAATTGGAACTTCATTGGACTTTGTGCTAAATGCGTAGCAGGCTGCTGGGTTTTCATGGAACTCATCCCTGCCAGGCTTATCTCATGTGGTGTGGCTCTCCCATTAATCCAATTTGATTAAGTTCGAAGCCTGGAAGCAAATTCTTCCCACGTCATGTTATTACGATTCATGAACAACGGAGACAGTTTCTTAGCATTTGGACGGATTGTTGGTTTATGACCAAAGTATCTCCTGCATCAGTAAACAAACTAGTTGTAAACCAAAACATGATCAAATCAAACCCTTTCACCAAAAGACAAAAATGTATCCTTGAACTCAAGTTTTAATACCTTCGACCAGATTCTAGCCATATTGCCGTTGTTGTTGGTGATGAAAACATCAATAAAATCAAGTGCAGCCATTCGAGAAGAGAAGGATGAAAACGGTGCCAACTCCTCTTTACTTGCTATAGTTTCTTTTGAGTGAAAGTTTGGGAAAAGTTTCTTTAGTTGTGCCAATGTCTGCAATGTAATTCTTGCTTTTCATCCTCATTCTGTCAACCAACGTTTTCCCCATTTCATTAATAGGGTCAGTAAACTTCAAGGCATGATAATTTGCTAATTTGCTATACATCTAAGCTTTTGTAAATTTGAATCCAACTTATTTGAAAGCCCCTGTAATCAAACTTTGTGAGCTGAACAGCCTGCACATTAGAAAGCATAACAAACAACTGTGAATTCCATATAACCTGAAAAGGCACTCATTCAAGCACCATAAGTTTTTCTTCCTCGGTTACATGCACCAGCATATGATAGTTAACGAATTCTTTACAAAAATGTGGTAAGTTCTCCTGAAAGACACTTACATGCTTTTTATTAAGAACATGCACTAAACGATTCTGGTAGCATTTTGCATTACACTTTCTTGGGATACGCATGGTATATGGACTCATTGGTTTTCCTTCCTTTGTTGGAAGGTGTATAATGATTTTAACATCTTTTGAGAGAGATGATATAAACCAGTCTACATCAAAGATTGCATCGAAGTTGCTGCACCAAATACACAAAATAACATTATAAATAAGCTGACTATTACGCTTACATTAATCTTGACATCAGTTATTTAACCGTGATATGCTGAAACTGACCAGGAATCGTTCCAAAACGATTTCTGGTCGAGGTTGGGAACAACAAGAGTAGCATTCAAGATATAAGTTGCAACAACAGCATCAGTTATCTGTAACAGAATCAGGAAACGAAGCATCAGAGACAGAATCAGCAACAAAAACATGCATGATTAGAAACCAGTCTCATCACTCATGGAATGAAAAAGTTACAAGTCCTAAACAGGAGCTACTTATAACCAGATGCCTAAACGAAATAACAGTCCACAATTAGACTAATTAAGAACCCATTTGGAATCTGAATGCATAACCACAATGTTCTTTAAACTAAATTTCTTTTGAGCCTTCAATGAACATATTAGAACGATCAGTTAGGCCACAAATGGAGGAAAACTCGACTGGATTATTACGCAGCTCCAGCTCAATCAAGAAACTCACCCCTCTTCTTTGCCTATTTAAGCCTCCACTAGTAGCACTCAACAAGTAGCGATTCAAATGTGTTTTCACATCAGCAACTGCAACATTTAGAAAAATTATCAAGTTTTAATTGAATCTCAGTCTGAATATCTAATCATCCGCAGTTAAGCGAAACTAGAAAGCTTAGTCATTAGATTAGATAGAAAGAAGAAAGAAAGGCAGAAATGAAATTAATAATATCTAATATAGTTTACTTGCAAAGTTATCGGCGGCATTGCCTCAACCATGGAACAAATCCGATTTCCTTAGTGCTCCATAAATCTCGACCTGAGCTCCTCCACTCTCCTAAAAATGACAAAATCAAAACGAAAATAAATTAAATGGGTTAATTACTCAAATTGCCCTCAAACTTATACCCGATTTACATTTTGGTCTTTCAACTAAATTATAAGTTCAAATGGCCCATCAACTCTATATTATTCTGTCCCTTGGTCCACTGCTACATTCTGTCAATGTTGCCGTCAAATGTAAAGGGTAAAACCGTTCATAACTCTCTTATGTTCCCCAAACAGGTGATAAAGTAGTGATAAATAGGTGATAAAGTAGTGATACAATGGTGATAAAGAGGTGATAGCAATTATTGTTTGTGTTTACCTTTGGTTTCTTGTATTGTTTCATTTCTTTTACTTTTCTTTACTCATTTATAGTATCCTAATTAAAATTGAATTCTACAAAAATCAACATCTTTTATTATAGCTCCATTAAACTAAAAATCGCATTTGAAGACGAAACGTGGCCTCAACGATGCCATTGTCATCTGAGCTCAAAAACCACAAGAAAATTTTCACTAAAATATAAAAGGGTGCTATTAAACGAATCCTAAAATTAACTGAGTTACACCCTACTACCAAACTATTTATTGAATTACTAATTTACCCTAATATAAAATGACAAAAAAGGATATATTGAATATTAAAACAAATTAGAATTTCAAAGTTTAATTCCAAACAGATTTGACATATTGAAGCTGCCAACACAATCCCTTGCCAAAAAGCCATGGTTTGTTTTTGGGTACTAAACTCAACTACAGTAGTTGATGTCGTGATTCTAAAGAATGTTGCCTTGAAAGATCTGTAGCTGCTCTGGCAGCCATGCTTACCATTTATGTTGAAGCTGCCTGCGCTGCAGAAGCAGCTTCCTTAAAATTCATGTTCCAATTCTGCCTACCCGTTGAAGAAGCATTTCTGTCCCCATGAAATGAATGCCTATTTTCCTTCCCATTAGTTCTATTTCTTGTATGTAAATATCCAATTAACAATGAGACAAAAGAGAAACTCAAAATAACACTAATAAATACTAAAACTTAATAAATCACCACCCTCCAATGGCTATTAATGTACCAGAAGATCTCACTTCTAGATGAAATGTGTCTGATGTGGTTGCTTTGTTGGAAGAAACATTTGAAGAAGCGAGAATCCGGAAGCAAGGTGGAGATCTTGCACTCTGTGATTAAAGTTCATGGATACATTATGATTCTCATAACTTTGAGGCGGAACTTAAACATTAGAAGGTTCCTTGACATCATGATTATGTGGAGGTGGGCCACGAGGAGGTTCCACATGAATTTTACTTTGGTCCATTCTGCGCAAATGTCACAAAATTATATTGATAAACAGGCGTGCCTTAAACAATGAAATGTAATACGACCAGATGAAGCTATAGTTTTATGTTATCTATGCAATATCAAGCAATAAATGAACCAGGCGGTGAACCAATCTACCCAAGCAGGTCCTTCGGAGGCTTGGACTCTTTCTCTTCAAATGATTCAGGATCCCATTTGACATTATGTTCCTCTGCAAAGGCAGCCAAGATTTTCATCTTCGTAATTGAGACGATAATTTCTCTACTAATCGAGACGATAACATAAAAATGATCAATAAAACTAATCTGCTGACTTTTGACTTAATCCTGAGGGTTTTGATTTGATGAAGGGAAAATGAGTTGACAGGAACATATTTGATAAAGATGACCAACTCATTTAAAATATGGTGTACTTAGTATTAGGGTGTTGTGTGATAGAGTGTATTAGGGTGTATCAAGGGTATTTTTGGTAGTTAAATAGAGTGTACTTAGTTAATTTTACATTTTGATTTAATTATTAGGGTGTACTCGATTAATTTTAGGGTTCATTTAACGACACCCAATATAAAATCATTACAAAGCTGTTAAAACCCAGGAAATGAGAGGTCATCAAGTGCGTGCTTGCGTACCGAGGAATGGTAGTGATGCAAGAGCGGCGGTGATCGTGGTGATGTAGAACCGGAGATGGAGAGGAGAGAGAAGGCGATGAGGGGGAACACGTGGTGGCAGAGACGGGCGGAGGTGTCATCCGATTGCAATTTATGATTATTGTTTTTCTTTTAAGTGGGCCTCTTGCTTTGGGACTCATGAGGAAGAAAATCTCAAGTTCCCAAAAAGAAAATATGGGGAAATGCCACTTGAATTGAGTAATTAGTCATTAGTCATTAAATTTAGGGTCCTTTAGTTTTTAGTCACTATATATATTTTACTAATATTTGGAAAACACAAATCCAATTTCACCTAATAAGTAAAAGGTCAATGAATATAAAATAGGATGTAATTTTACAATCATGCATTGCAAAAAGCTAAAAATTACAACAACAAAAATGCCATTTTAACTATTTCATTTTAAAACCAAAAATTAGTACCTAATTTTACAATAATCTAATTAAAAATATCAAAATTACACACAATGCCACTCCTTCTAAGGCAAGCACACTATGCCACATGTCCACCTCCATCAATCCCTCTCCAGGCTAGCCGCCTCCTATCACCGGCCAATCATCGCCGGCCAGCTAGGGACCAACCGTTGCCCTTTATTCACCCTAAAAAAATAGAAGATTTTGTGACATTTAAGGGAGTTGAACCTTGAGCCTCACTCACAAACCACTACACCAAACTTGTTTTTGTTATATTCATTGATTAAACAATATTTATATAAACAATCAACGGTTTTTAAAAAAATTTCATTTCAACACAAATTCACACAAAAACTACAAACAAAAATACAATGTAGATATATAAAAAAAATGAAGAACAAAAACAAAAACTACTAACAAAAATAAAAAATACAATGTAGATATTAAATTATGTAAACAAAAAACTCTTAAAAAAACCATTATCATTCTACATGGACGTTTCAAAACCTCTAAAAAAACAAAAAACTATGAGAGAAGATGAAGAGGAACATGAATAGGTATGCAGTTTTTGTTTTTCTGCATTGCAGTTTCTATTTCATCCATTGCAGTTTATGTTTCTTCCATCTATTTTAAACCATTATCATTCTACAGTGACTTTTCAAAAGCTCTAAAAAAACAAAAAACTACCAGAGAAGATGAAGAGGAACAGGAAGAGGTATGCAATTTTTGTTTTTCTGCAATGCAATTTATGTTTTCTACATTGCAGTTTATGTTTCATCCATTGCCGTTTATGTTTCATCCATTGCAGTTTATGTTTCATCCATCTATTCTAAACCATTATCATTCTACAGGGACTTTTCAAAACCTCTAAAAAACAAAAACTTCCAGATAAGATGAAGAGGAACATGAAGAGGTATGCATTTTCTGTTTTTCTGCATAGTAGTTTCTGTTTGATCCATTGTAGTTTATATTTCATCCATCTATTCTAAACCATTATTATTCTATAAGGACTTTTCAAAACCTCTAAAAATAAATAAATAAATACCAGAGAAGATGAAGGGGAACAGGACATGATTGCAAAAAGTATATTAATGTGACTAAACTTAGACCTCGGAATCGATAATGTAGTTCATGACTAAACTTGAAATCAACAGCTATATCTCCATTATAATTTGGTAGACCAAAGTACATTTTGAGCATTTATCAAAAACAAGAACAGGAAACAGTCAAAATGAAGAGAAATTATGGACTTGTTCTAAAATCGTATGAAAGCTATCATACTTGTAATCCATTATCCTGAGAACTGGAGGATTTGCTTCGGAGATAATATTACTGCAACAATGAAGAAGAGATTAGTCTTCAAAACCATGTTATAAAAGCATCATTTCTAACTCAAATAAAAAGCTCAAATAATAAACCACAAAAAGGAAAAGAAAAGAAAATAACAAAAATTAGTGGCAAAATGCATACCAAATCAAGTTTAGCATCGTCAGCCAATTGAATAGCCTCACTTTTAGAGACCACTCCAACCTACGCGAACAACAATAAACAACTTCAAGATTTTGATAATTCTTTTTCTTTTCTTTTTTCCCCACAATTCACCAAAGCAACCAAACCGAGCAATTGAACATAATTTAAAGAAAAATTAAATATGAAACATCTAATTCGGAAAACATCTAATCATAAACCCTATACTAAAACAGAACAATCACGACCAAGAAGCAAATCATTTTTAAGGTTCAGATAGGGTTTTAACGTACCAGAATGAGATCAAATAGGGTTGACTGATCATTGTGCTCGGCGCCGATCTTGAACTCAGCAAGATAGCGATTGTAACCGCCCTTCATCTTGAGCTAGAAGACCTTGGAGTCGCTGGCGAAGGACAAAAGGATGAGCTGTGAGTTAAGCAGCTTGAGAATTCCATAGCAGATCGGTTTCTCAATCTAGCATCGGTGGTCGCAGATCATGGTGACGTGGTCGTCGTTGCTGTGAAGGGAGAGAGAGAGAGAGAGAGAGAGAGAGATATATATATATATATATATATATATATATATATATATATATATATATGATCTAATCAAGCTTTCAAACAAAAGGAAACCAACGAATTTGGGTCAGGCTTTTAAACAAAAAAGGTATAATTGTCTTTTTAGTGATTAATGTAAGGCATGCCAACGAATTTGGGCCTCTTCTTTAACCAAATCCAAAACAAAATTTGATTCATATGTGTCAAAACCCAAACAGAAATACTCTAGGTATCAAATCCTAATTAGTAAAGATTCTTTTGACTAATACCTAATTTTTCTTTAAAGCTCTTTAAGGGATGTCTTTCTTGTTTTAACCATTCTCCCTCCTCTCCATTGCAAAGCTTTTTGGCTGAGGATGCTTTTGAGTTTATGTTGGTTGCGCAAATCCTACGGCCGGCTGTATTGGGTCGAGGGGATATGCGCAAATCCTAACTGTCCTATGTTCCCCAAATAGGTGCAGGTACTGACGGTCTACAAGACTCCAAGATACGGCCCATAATACACAAGCTCAAGATCCGCTATAAACACGTTCACAGATGGATATGTCTCCAAGTCACATAACCATTGCCCAAAAATACTAATAGAAAGTAGAGAATATATAAAGGAAAGAGAAGAGATAATTAGATTTTGTTGTGTTGTATTATCATCAAATGTGAAGGAGAAGTGGCTTTTTATAGGCATCCAAAATCATGAAAATTAAGTCATTTAATATAGAAATAAAACATGAAAATAAATATTTATAACCCCACAAAAAATAAAATAAAACAGCCAAATAATTAAAACAAAATTTAAAACTTATAATGGTAAAATTTTTAAAAACTTTTAAAATTCCAACAAATTCTTCCCACGTCATGTAATTACGATTCATGAGCAGCAGGTTTACGAGCATTTGGACGGATTGTTGGTTTACGACCAAAGTATCTCCTGCATCAAGAAACAAACTAGTTATAAACCAAAACATGATCAAATCAAACCCTTTCACCAGAAGACAAAAATGTATCCTTCAACTCACGTAACCACATGTTATTTCGCATGTTAATAGTGTAATTTAAGTAATTATTATCAGTTACATAAGTATGATCCAATCCAACCCCTATATTTAGTGCTATCAAGGCTTGATGGGTAAAGAATGTCAAGAAGTTTTCGTTTATATTAAGAGGATGGAAGAGTGAAAGTCGAATTCTTTTTCGAATAAGAATTCTTTCGATAGAGTAACCAAAAAATTTATTTTAAAAATCTAAATGTTAGAATCATCAATGTACAACAAAGGACTAGGAAAAATAGTCGATGGATCACATTAAATGGAACTGACGTGCTTGCATAAACTTAAAATTTCCCACTAGATATTATCAGACTGTGGACATAAAAGAGTAGACATTTTTGGAAACCCAGATCTATAATAAGGTTAAATATATTGGCACCTTGCTCAACATCACTTTGGAGTTTGGGGACCTTTTTGTAGAGCAATGGCCTCTCAATTAGTGCAGAAACAAAGTCAATGAAAGATTGGCTTATCATGGAATTTTGGGGTCAACTTTAAATGTAATTTTCACACTTTTTTCCACCAATTATGGGTACATAAAAATTTACTCAGTTGTCTGATTGTGCTGTAATCAGACAGCTCAACATTCACACTTTTTTTTCAGACCCCCAAAAAAAATCATTGATTTTTTAAAATCAAATGAAAATAAAATTTGTTTTTTTTTTGTCAAAATAAAATTTGTATTTTTTTTTGTCAAAATAAAATACAAATTGTATTCTGTGCGGATCCAAATCCTCTGCTCTGATTTTCCCTACTATGATCTGCTTGACTTTCATCCTCCACATGCCACCTCATTAAAATTTAGGGTCATTATGTAATAGGCCCTTGCAACTCTAAAAGTCTATACAAAAATTCATCTATATATATTTGCTTTCAACCAAAATCCAATTTTGAAAACGGATGCCATGAAGGATAAAAGTTGCCCATTTCTTATTACTTATTTACAAAACCCTATCATTTTTATTATCCAACAATTTTTCCTAAACAATCCCTAATATCTAGCCTTTCCATTATTATGGTGTTCTGGACTCAAAAAATCAAAACATTCTCATAATACATATAATATATGTTCGTTCATAAATAATATGTATATATAGCTATACATATAAACTGTAATTACATATAATAATTTACCTATACATATTTCGTAGTAGGTATATTATTCAAATGGTAGGTATATTGGATGCCATAATACCTAAATCCTAATTGTAAGTACATTAAAATTAATGTAGGTACATTGGATGTCGTATAATGTAGGTATATTGGAATAGATAATTATGTACCACTTTTTATAAATTAAAAATAGGTACATTTTCATTCTAGGTAAATTATTTTTCATAAAACAAACAATAAAAAGATTATTAATTATTTTTCATAGTACAAGTAATAGGTACATTATTTTTTCAATATAATTAGTATGTACAGTATTATTCATAAGCAATTATAAAGTAGATTATTAGTCATGTATAATTCATAAAAAGAAAATAACATAAACATTTTTATTAAACAAATTGATTACCTAGATATGAATTTATTGTTAAATTTAAAAAATGTTTCTAAATTAATTCCTACATCCATTACAACCATTTGGAGATTTTTCGAAATTCAACGTCTGTCATTATATACAATCCAATTAAAAACTGTTTCCATATTGATTCCTACATTAATATAGAAAATGCAATAATGGCTTAGTTGGGGGTATTTTTGGAATTTGAAAAGTACAATAAATCAGATTTTATCCTTAATTAGGTAACTTACTCAGTTGGATCCTAGTCATGGGTTTTTACTTATGCAAATTGGGTATTATTTATAGAAACAAAAAGTGAAGGGTTGTAGGTAAGGCAAATTGAATTTGAAGAATGTAAGCCAAATTTACTATAAAATTTAATCTAAATGATTAAAACTGGACACATCATCCTTAAAATAAAAACCTAATTTACTCTTAATTAAAAATGAAAAAAAAAAAAAAAAACCCTAACTTAACGTCTGCGGTGTCTTCCCCCGCCCCCCAAAGCCAACTCTGTAAACATGCCATTCTTCTCTTTCGGGTTCCTACCACATGAACTCTGTAAACATGCCATTCTTCTTTTTGGCTTCCAACCACATGCTCTCTTTTTTTTTTTTGGTTCCAAAAACATGCTTTTCTTCTTTCTTCTTTTTTCCTTCCTTTCAAAAATCTTACTCATGCCCCTTTTAATCCAAAAATTCTCTCTGTCTCACCAAAACTAATTGGTGGTGACTAACATTGTTTTGATTAATATTGCTCAGTTGTATGTTCTTAAACTTTTTCTTTTGATATCCCTTGTAAATTGACTTTTGTAACCGCTCTCATCATCTGCAATGGATATATGGGAACATAAGTTTTTATTTTAATTTTTTTATAGGGGAAATCGGGGAAAGAAAAGATGGATGAGCCCTCATATTTTAGAGGAGAGATGTGCAGAGAAGGAAGAAGAAGGAAAAAAACATTTGTTAGAACATTAAGTTAGAGTTAGTCAAGTTAGGGCTTTTTTCATTTTTAATTAGGAATAAATTGAGTTTTTATTTTAAGGATGATGTGTCCAGTTTAAATCCTTAAATTAAATTTTAATGAGGTGTCGGTAGAGAACAAAAATAAAGCATATCATAGCAGAGAAAATTAGAACAAATGATCCAGATCCATTCGGTGCTACTAATATTGGCAATAATAAACATTGCCCCAAGCTTTTAGGAGATATATATCTCTCCGTGGTTGTCACAACAAAACAACCCCTTTTTTGTTGATAAAAATAATTTTTTTAATCCAAAGTATTACTTAATTGCCATTTATACATCTCAATGAACAACTAAGCCGCAAAACTCGTCAAATAGTTCACATATAATAAAATTGCGAGTATGAAATCAGTTGTGAACTACGTCATTAGTTTGATTTTACAAATGCTTGAATATTTGAATTTATTTTATACATGTGATTTGTTTTTTTTTTCGTTTTTCTATTTATGAGATTGGTGATTTATTGTATAATTTTTATAACGATAGAGAAATAAGGCATAAGCATTTTCGCCTTTACCAAAATTAAAAGCATCCCACCTCACATTTGTATCCCCTTTCCTCCTCGCTTTCTTATCTTCCGCATGGATGCCGACAAACACCATGGCTGTCAATGGCAAAGTGATGATGGTACTCGATCATTTCAATTTTCCTAAATAATTTAAAATTTGATAAAAGAAAAATATAAGGGATCAAAGAGTGTTAACTTCTTAGTTTGAAGTATTTTTCAGCATTTATAAGTTCATTAACAATTGTATTCAGGTCGTGAATTAACCCAAAAAAAATGTAACTAGTCGCATACATATGCTTAACCAAGTTGGCTAGAACGGATGTGCTCCTCACTCTACACTTGAGTTCGAATTCCCCTCCCCGTAATTTAGATTAGATTAAAATAGAATATCACTTGTATAATATATAACTAGTCTAATATGTTACATCTTTATCAACTAAATTAAGCAAAATGAGTTAGGTTAGAGATAATCTTCCATGAAACCATGATGTGAATTTTACAATAAAATCTACACAAGTCTACGAGTGACATGTATGGACGATCATGTTTAGTATTCATAATTCAATTGTAATTATGATTATAAATGTAGATGCACAAAAATGGACGATCAGTTTTGGGCCCAACTTAAAGATGACACCTTTGGCTTCTTGGGCTTCCAGCACATAAGGATGATCTACAAGACAAAAGAGCCACGATAAGACCTTGGACACTGATGTAGTATCAGCCGAAGGTTCTCCGATACTTAAATTAGCTTAATGACAGAGTGAATAGCAATTTGGACAGAGTAAAGGCAAAGTAGCCGAATGTAACTGTTACCTCGCTTTGGGGGACTTGTGCTCCTATTTATAAATTCTTGGGAGGTATGTACTTGGAGTGGATTTTCGATGTGGGACTGTGGACATCACCTAAGAGGCTACCATATATCCTTTATCCAGCTTGGTTCAGCATGCACCTTCTTTAGCCAATGAAATCGAATTCGAATCACCAAAGGGATCAAAATGTAATTTAGCACTTGCCTTTTTTTAGGGAGATTCACTATTATACCCAATATTGGGGTCCAAATTATAAAAAAAACCTACATAAAATAGACTTTAGAAACACATCCAAAATCCATTTATAACATAATAAAGAGACTTCAAACTTCCTATAATTACAAAACTACCATGGTTTTCTTAAAACAAACCCAACCCCAAAACCTCATTTTAAAAAAACCCCCCAAATACTCAATAAGACATTAAAGTAATTTAATAATTAAAATTAAATTCAATATGGCATTAAATTCATTTTTTGGGTTTTTTTTTGGTTTGTTTATAGAAATTAAATGATGTAAAATTTATCTATATTATTAGTGCTGAGAATGAGCATTTAACAAAATATCTTCTTTTTTTTATGAAACAAAAGTATAGACAAGCTAGACGGAAGGACTTACTTTATTTTTTTATTCAAATAAAACCGTTAAATTTAAAAAAAAAACAATAATCATTTCGGACCATTAGGCCATCTCTAGTCATAGGGCTAAATGTAGTCCAGGGTTAAAAATTTAGCCCTCCAAAACATTAATTTTTTTAAAAAATAGTGCATGGCTAAAATTTTCCATTTCCAGCCATGTAAGGCTATATTTTAGGATCCTTCATATTTTATTATTTTGAGAAGTATGGAACCCACAAAAAAGTGGATAGATTTCAATGTGCAATATGAAAAGCACATGCATGGGGCCCACAAAAAATTTGGCCTAGGCCAAAGCTAGGCTAAATGTGACCCGATTGAAGGACTAAATGGCCAAATGTGGCCCTCTAAATTTAGCTAAAATTTTGTTTAGCCCATAACTGAAGATGAATTTTATATTATTTTAGGACTATATTTGCAATATAGCTCATAACCGGAGATGGCTTTACAAATTCAAAACAAAAAGCACCTCTTAAAAATGCCGATTCCCGGTTTTCCAGAACAAACAGAAGATAGAGAGAGGAGAGAGAGAGACAGTGACACTCAAAGCAAAAGACTAAAAATCACACACTCTCTCTCTCTTCTGTGCCCACACCTTTCAGCTGTCTCCAGCCCATTTCCCTCCCGATTCCCATTCCCCCACCTTTATATAATCCCTTCTCCTCCCTCCTCCTCTCTCCATTCTTCCCCACACCAACAAAATGACCCTCCCCAAAAATCTCATCTCCCTCTTCCTCCTCCTCGTCCTCATCCTAATCCTCCCATGTGACAGCGAACTCGCACGTGCCAATGCCAGTCCTTCAGTTCAGTCCCTGAACACTCACGAGCTCATCAACCCGAAGCTGCCGCCTCGCGCCATCTCCTCCTCCAAGAAGTTCGAGGGCTCCTCCGACCTCGTCCACCTCCGCTACCACATGGGCCCCGTCCTCTCCTCCTCCCCATCAACATCTACCTCATCTGGTACGGCAAGTGGGCCCCATCCCAGAAGCTCCTCATCACCGACTTCATCCACTCCATCTCCGCCGACGCCCACTCCGCCGCTACCCCATCCGTCTCCGAGTGGTGGCGCACCGTCTCCCTCTACACCGATCAGACCGGCGCCAACGTCTCCCGAAACGTCGTCGTCGCCGGCCAGTACTCCGACCTCCGATACTCCCACGGCACCCACCTCACCCGCCTCTCCGTCCAGCAGGTCATCGCCTCGGCCGTTCGATCCGCCCCCTTCCCCGTCGACCACAAGCACGGCGTCTACCTCATCCTCACCTCCGAGGACGTCACCGTTCAGGACTTTTGTCGAGCGGTTTGTGGGTTCCACTACTTCACCTTCCCCTCCATGGTGGGCTACACTCTCCCCTACGCCTGGATCGGAAACTCCGGCAAGCAGTGCCCGGAGGTCTGCGCCTACCCGTTTGCCCTCCCCGGGTACATGGGCGGAGGTGGGCCCGGATCTCTCTCGCCGCCGAACAGGGACGTGGGTGTCGACGGGATGATCAGCGTGATCGGGCACGAGCTCGCCGAGCTGGCCTCGAACCCGCTGATCAACGCCTGGTACGCCGGCGAAGACCCGACGGCTCCGACGGAGATCGGAGACTTGTGCGAAGGATTGTACGGGACTGGCGGCGGTGGCGGGTACATTGGGCAGGTGATGAGGGACAGGGAAGGCAGGACATTCAATGTGAATGGAAGCAAAGGGAGGAAGTTTTTGTTGCAGTGGATCTGGAGCCCTGTTCTTAAGGCCTGCGCTGGGCCTAATGCTTTAGACTAACTTGAATTTTGAAAGAAAAATTATAGAAAATTGTATTTTTTGATTTTTTTTTTTTTATATATAATTTATAGGAGGGATAGTTGGAGGTGGCGGAGGGAATCTGGGCTTGGGGTGGCGGAGGAGGAGGATAAATTAAGCTTTCCTTGAGCTTATTGTAAGTTTTTTAATATTATTTTTTATAGTTAGGATATTTAGATATCAAATTTTATAGTGTACGTTTATATGTTCGTATGGTTTTCTTCCCCAATTGAAGGAAATTTGCATTTGCAATTTTGTTCAATCATAAGTTGGTAAGAAATTCATAGCACAAATTTAAGTAAAGAGCTGAGCTTACTTAATCAAGTAATGTGACCCCTTTTTTGTACAAATGATATTGATAATATCTCAAGTTAATTACCCACTGTTATGCGATAATGCATAACTGATTTGAAACACAGTTAAAATAGCATCTTTAAATTAATTATGTACTGTTATTCGATAATACGTGATTGATTCGAAATACCGTCAAAATATCATCCTCGTTGCATCCAACTTATTGTCGAAGTGCATAGCAGAGGGAATGCCTAGCATAACAAAAAATGTCATATTTCACAGTCGTAGTCATGATCATGCTGTCGAAGACAGTGTGATACAGGAAGTTGAAGTCATAACTCCTAGTGGGGTTAGCATGTCTTGACACCAAGACAAAGAAACCTATGTTAAATTAACTAACATAAGTCCGAAAGTGTGATTGGATATTCGTGTTTGTCATTTGGTGGACGTAATCTTGTATTATGCTATTCTTTTATGACATTATGCAAGTTAAAATAAAAAATAATGCAAAAAGCTTGCTTCCAATAGTAATCACCACCACCACCTAATTATATTCTTTAGGCTAAAATATAATTTTCCGAAATTTCACTTTGATCTCTGTAGTTTTAATTGCTTATGAGTTATGATTTTCGACCTATATAATAGTATGTTTTGACACAATTTCCTTTTTTTTTAATTTTATAAACTAAACACAAAGTTGTACATAATTATGTCCCAAAAATCATGTTAATTTAAAGAAGGAGGGCATGGATTTTTGTAAGTTATTTTATGATATGGTTGGCAAATTTTAGTCTTTTTCTAGTCAAATGGGTGATACTATGGTAGAAAGAGAGACTTGAACAAGAGGCCATACTCCTCATGACCCAACTTTAATATCACATTTGTGATCTACAGCTAATAATGGGGACCACAAAAGGAGACATAATATTATTTTTAATTTATTATAAGATGAGAGGAGGCCTTGGGGCTTGCAATTTTTGCAAAGTCTTTGGAGGGGCTGCTTGCAACGAAATAAACAAGACGTTAATTACAAAAAAAAATGTATAGGGTCGGTCCAAAAGATCCCAATACCAAACTCTCGGCTGATGCCGGTGGTGATAAACAAATGTCTCTTTTCTCTTTCCCATTGACCAAAAAAAATGTATAAAAAAAACTTTTTGTTTTTCTAGAGATGCAATGCAAGTTGAACAAATGATAAAAACTTATTTTAATTTGGAACTCGTTCGAGGCAGAATGACTTATCTGTCATACATTTAGGTCTCGTTTAGGAGTGATTCTGGAGAAGCCAATAATCACTTTTATGGAGAGTCACTTATCAAAATAATCACTTAAAGTGATTTTAAGTGATTTTATGGGGCAGCACATGGGAGGTGCTTCTCCACAGAATCACTTAAAATCACTAAAACTAATTTTCTGGAAAAGCACATGAGAGGTGCTTCTTCCCATAAGTGATTCTGGCCTATCCAGAATCACTCTCAAATGAGCCTTTAGTGATTTTAAGTGATTTTGAGATGTACTTCTCAATAAAATCAATTCAAATAATTTAAAATAAATTTAAAATAATTCTCCACAAAATTAATTATTGATCTATTTAGAATTAATTCTATACGAGCCCTTAATATTATTGTGAATAAGAGCATCTCCAATAGCCTCTTCAACCACTTTGGGATGCTCAAATAGGTGAGCCACATCAGAAAAATTCCCTCCAACAGCCTCTTTAACCTCAGTCATCAAATCTGCAACCTCATTCTCTCTCTTCAAAACTGGTAAGTTGACATTGCCTCTTTAAAACATTTATTTTGTTTTGGGAGAACCAAAATCATATCAAAAGGCTAAAAACATTTTTTTTATTTTATAGGTTTCATAAATATTATCTTTTAAAAATAGAATGTTATTAATTATTTAAAATGTTATTAATTATTATTGTTTTAAGTCAAATATTGTATTAATTGAATTGAAGAGACTGATGAAGCATAAAATATTAAAGTAGCAAATAAGGCTCTTCAAATTGCCACGTAGGTCAACAAACTTCAATTTGAAGAGTTTTTTTTGCTACCACTGTTGGAGATGCTCTAAGTGAAGCATTTTTTTCCTTTTATTTGTATTTATCTTATTAGACTTGTGTCATAAGTACTGCTTTGTTTTTCTCCTTTGATGACATGAAATTCTGAATCCTAGAAATGTCTGTCATTTATTAGTGAGAAATTAAGATGATAATTATGGTATTGGGATCATGAATTCCCCTTGGTGATTCAAACGAGTCGCACAAATTAGGGTGTTTTTTGTTGTCAAAGTGCACAAATTAGGGTTGAGCGTGAGTATACTTGGGTCCAATGGTAGAAAGTCTTGACCCTTGAAGATGTCTAAAATACAACTATTGTTATTGACACTCTAAAATAATTTTTTTAAAATTTATACGTGCACTCTAAAATAGTTCTTGTATATTCTTCCAAGTGATATTTTACCCTTAATTTTGTATAAGGGGAGAAATATTTTACATGCACTTTTTCGAAGTGTTAATAACAATTTTCAAAGATAATCGAGAAGAGATTCAAGGTTTTCAACTACATAATTTAAGTGCACCTAAAATGGGTACAATATGACCTACTACGGGTTTGATATCTTTTTGGGTATCCCCAACTTGCCTAGTCAATTGTATCAAAAAACTTGGCCGAAGTGAATGACATATTCAAATCAAAGAAAGTGGCCGGAATTTGCTGGCATAATTGACATAGCCACATAAAACATTTTAAGCTTTGTATTATTACACTTCCTGTCAAGCACAAAAGCTTTTTGCCCACTTGACTCGTCCATCAAATCAAATAATTTATCACGTTTTCAAACAGGAAATTTGAGCGTTTTACTCTTGGCCTTTTTCAATTTAAAAAGTGTTCATGTTTACAACCCCAAAAGTAAATTAAAAAACACTTCTTTGAGCCCCATTTAATTTTGGAACTTCGTATAAAGTTGGTGATTGAAAATATTCTAACATATATCATGTCGGAAAGTCAGAATACATGATAATGAGTGATTGACTCGAAATAACTCCACAATATTATCCTGGACATAGGTAAGTTTTTCTCATTTTGCCACGGAAAATTGCCTTAATGTTGTGCATCATGATGAAGAGAAGAAGACACAAAGCAAAGCACCTCAATTATCGATTTTACAATCATTCACATTTTCTTACTATTTTGTCAATGATATGATCGAAATATCTAAGCCATACCCTACTTATTATTACTTGTATGAGATTTATGACCCACAGCATGCCCCAAAGTAAGGGTCATGGTACAGAGATACTTATTCAATCTAGCTAAATAGTCAGTGGATCTAATTAATTTGCTGCCTGCCTGCCTGCCTGCCTGCTGCTGGCATAAATCAATGAAATCACATAAGAAAACATCCTTAAAGAGCCCTTCATGGGTCCCCTTATTTTGTTTCCTAGCTCAATGTTAGGTTAGGTTAGGTTGATGAAAAAAAAACAGAAGAAAACAATCGTTATTTCTTCTCCATATAATATTTTTAATTGGTTCAAGTTTCAACCTACTGAAATTTATGGCGAGAAATAGGGGAAAAAAACAGAGCCTCCTGAAAATGGTCGCATTTGCATACAAAAATAACATTAGAGTAGTGCTGCACAACCGAACCAATCTGATATGATATTTTTTTATTTACTTAAAGAAATGTGTAATTTGAAAACTTAGGAACCATTTGATAACCATTTCAATTTTAAAGAGTTATCAAATAAGTTTTTTATTTTTTTTTAAAGAAAATTTAAAATTTAAATGATTATAAAATACGTCCTTAGTTACGTGAAATGAAAATATTAAATTGGAACTTCCCTGATTTTATATTCCAGATTATAAGATATAAAAATCCAAAATACACCGAAGAAGGATCAGAGAGAAAATGAAAGTTGGAGATAGAATTTTGACTTTTTAAATCAGGAGGATGAGATCAGCCCTGGAGCCTGGAATTTTCAAGAACATTAACTTTTCGTCGTCTTACGTAATAATAAAAAATAATATTAATATTGTTATTGATGCATATATATTGTCTACGTGGTGCAGCTACAAGAAATGCATGAAAATATATTGCCACCTCCACAACGCCTAAAAACTAGAATCACCCACGATATATTCCACTTGTTGCTCTTATAAGAACCCTTTGTGCCATATGGCATTGGTGCATGCATGGCCTCGAAGACACTATAAAATGGAGTAATTTTGGGTGTTTTCGGTACACTACGTGACTTGTGTACCATTCATTAGACATAAAACATGTGGAATATTTCTAATTCAAATCGCCACATATTATAAAAAACAATGCAGTAAATTGGAGAGTAATTTCACATGTTCTACGTCTATTGAATGGTACACCAATTACGTGGTATACCTAGAACATTTAAAAATTTCTCTATAAAATGAGGCGAGTGCACGGCTAGCTGCTAGCTCTCTCTCATCTCAATAATCTCAACCAAGAAGCAAAAATGGCAGTCTTACAACCACAGCCGGAGGTATCAAGGCCAGCTGCAACGATCGTTGCAGCTGCCCAAATCCCTGTCCCGGTGGCACCACTTGCAGGCAAGCCATTTAATTATGATATCCGGCATGTTATGTTATCGACTTTCTAGAACGTTGAACATGATCATAATATTCAAATAGATATATGTTATGTAACCTATGTTTGAATACAAATCCAAATCGAATTTTAAGACGTAATTTTATTGATTCAATAGTTCTAATTCACAATCTGACATCGCAAACTCATATATTCTATACTTGTATTACCAGTTGTAACCAACCCCACCGAGGCCACGAGCGGGGGCGGCGATCACATGACGTGCTCGTGCGGAGAGCACTATGGCTGCAACCCGTGCATTTGCGCTAATAGCGTTGTCAGCACCGGGACCGGGAAGGCCTACTGCAAGTGCGGCCCGGGTTGCGCATGTGTCTCATGCGCTGCCTAATTAAGGGGAAATAAGAAAGTGGAATTAGCTTGCACAGCCTGAAGTTTCCATCACGACTGTGATGCTATAGTTTCGTGTAATCAAAAGTAGTTTAAGACTTTTCTGGCTCTATGTATGGACTATGGTTTGTCTTCTGTCTTGTAGAATAAATAAATAAATAAATAAATAAATATATATATATATATATATATATATATATATATATATATATATATATATATATATAAGAGTCTGTTCAGTGTTGTAAGTTATAACTACATGGTTCTAAAAGTTTGATGGGCATCAAGAATTTGTGGATGCATACTTTGAGATCCTCATGTTTATGTTATTGATTAATAATGAAACAGAGTTTACACAGATGAACATATCTTTATTTTTTTATATAAGGGGAATTGAACTTGAGATGTGGGTAAATGCTCTTAACTATTTGAGCTATGAGATGTGGGTATGAACTTACCTTTCAAGCCATTTTCAGATGAACATATCTTCTTAACTATTTGAGCTACAAGCTCTTTTCAGATGAACATATCTTTTTGTGGATGCATACTGTGAGATCCTCATGTTTATGTTATTCATTAATAATGAAACAGAGTTTACACAGATGAACATATCTTTATTTTTATATATAAGCGAGCTTGGGAAGGGGGAATCCAACTTGAGATACGGGTAAATGCTCTCAACTACTTGACCAACTTGAGATACGGGTAAATGCTCTCAACTACTTGACCTACAAGCACTTTTCAGTGATAAGTTTAAGGCACCATACACAGATAAAATCTGTAAGTTCTGAACATAATTAAGCCTTTGGTCTGAAAAATCCCAGATGGGGATGGGGTTTTAAAGTCAGCAAGGAATGATACTGAACCATAAATTGACTATTTTTCTTCTTCTCCAATGTCCATCTGATAAGTTACTGTCCCTTCTTTCCACAGTTCATTTTCCAGATATCTCTCATAGTAGCTAACTTCCCCACTTGTCTTCATACACAATGCTGAAGTGCTTCTGGTGCCATAATGTCCCTTGAAAAACAGAAAGCCTTTTAGAAATTGTGTTACAGCCGAGACAGAGACTAGATGAGAAGAGAGATTACTGGATTTACCAACTGAGGGGCTTTTTCTACAAATATGGAACTCAAATGGTATTCCAGTTCTGGAGGATAAACGTGAGGCAGCAAGCTTTCTTCATCGTCTTTAATCGTATTCATCATCAGTTTTTCAACCATTTCTTTCATAGGAAGATCGTCACCGCCGCGTTCGTGTAATAGCTCTTTGAAACTATCGGCCAGTCGTTGAGCCTGAAAAAGAAGAAGCTGATTCAAAATGATATGCAAGATGACTGGGAAATCCGGAGGTTTAACTAACAGAACAAATGGCAACCAAAGCGTGAAGCATCTATTTTGAACAGATGACTGATATTTTTACTATTTGAAAGCGAACAAGCCAAATCAACATTTCTTAGTACCTTAGGCCAAGGAGAATCTAGCTTTGCATTTGACAATACATGAATCCCAGGTGAGACCTTGGTAACAAAACTTTTGTCTTCCTTTGGTCTGTTGGTTACATAAACCATGGCCTTGGAACAAAGATCAGCCAATATCAGGTTAAACCCATTGTACTGATCTGCCTCCTCCGCAACTTCCTCAGCAAACTCCATGGCACTCTTTTTGCCCTGCACTCACAGAAATCTGTGATAGTTATCCAAGATATTTCTCATCTTGTCTCTAACAAAAGGCATCAGTCTGACAGAAAATTAATTTGAATGTTTGGACTGGAAAACACCATGCTAAGAAGAAATAGAAATAGAAATAAGGTCATATTGTTCGATGGGGGTTGGATTCATCAGAGAGAATCAGAAAAGGGACAAAGAAAGCAGAACGGGACATTAATAAATTTCCTTTTGGATATTATCTGAAGTATTGGTTAGCAATTGAATCACATAAAAATATCATTTCCACCTTCCAATTACTTACCCATTTCCTAATTTCAGTGAAGTTTTCACTTTCAACTTAAATCTTGAATGTTTTTCACTTGAGCAAGTATTAATTTCAGACTGCAATCCAATGCATAAAAGCAGGCAAAGTCCCTAAGGAAATTCAATTCATGGGTTCTCAATTCCCATCAAAATATGCAAATCAAGCTTCTTAACAACAGTTCATAGAGAACAAAAAACAAACAGCTAGAGTGGGAGATAGAGTAGATATGAAATTAAACACGAAAATCACCTCCAAGAACCGAACTGGGAGATCCCCTCTGCTCTTAGCTTGAGCAAGTTTCTCAACTTCTCTTACATTTGTGATAAAAGCCACCTTGCCATCTCTGGTGCAAGCCAGCCATGTTCCTCCTGCCAGCTCATCTCTTCCTCCTAAGATCTTCCCTCCTTCCCACCATGCCAAAGGCTTTGTTGGCCTCCAAAAACCAAAACCAAAACAAACCACTTAGTTTGTAGTTTTAGCTCATTCACCCAATTAAATCGAATCAAAATCAA
This sequence comes from Prunus padus, assembly GCA_024362665.1. Classification (NCBI taxonomy): domain Eukaryota; kingdom Viridiplantae; phylum Streptophyta; class Magnoliopsida; order Rosales; family Rosaceae; genus Prunus; species Prunus padus. The sequence goes on along the minus strand of JANFAM010000019.1, from coordinate 28,735,521 downwards.
TAAAAAAAACATGAAATAGAACAACCCAGAAGCGCTAGACTCAACCAAAACAAACCCATTTTGAACTTTTAGCTCATTCACCCAACAAAATCAAATCAAAATCAATCACAAAACACAAAATTAAGAACAACCCAGAAGCGCCAGACTCACCTACTTTTAAACTCGTCCCTGTTGAGCAACAGAAGGAGCGGGTAAATTGGGTGGTTTTGCCATACGAACACAGCTATACACATTTGCGCTTCTTTTGGTTTTCACAATTTTTAACTTCGTTGCAGAACAGAGGGTTTGGTTCCTCAAAGGTACATCGAGGTCGGTCCGTCGAGGTCTGACCTCCCACCACGTCATGGGCTGGGCCCACGGAAAGAAAGCGGTTCCCATTATGGCTTCCTCTTTACCAAGCTTTACACTTTTTTTTTTCGGGTTCAGATTCTCTGTTCATGTTTTTGTGTGTTCCTTTCTATCCATGCCTTAATTTTTTGACACGTGGAATTCCACTTAATCATGTTTTAACAAAGTTAATGCTTTTATCTTTTAATACAAATAAAATAATAAAATAATACCACGTGTCACAAAATTAAGGTATAGACAAAGAAGGACACACAAAAGCATAGATAGAGGATCTGAACTTCTTTTTTTCAGGAATTTGCATGGGATTTGGTGGAAACTTTTGATTTGATTCTCAAAATGGGAACTTGTGATAGGCGTGCTGCGTGCGTGAAACACAGAGTCTAAACGAGGAAACTTTCAAGGGAAATAGCTCAAAATGCCACCAATTTTTTAGTGGCTAAATTATTGAAATGCCCCCTGTAATTCATTTTCAATATCACTTTCTCCCCTGAAACTCTATTTAGTGTCTCACTTTCCCCCTTGAAACTCTATTTAGTGTCTCACTTTGCCTGGATTTCATCCAGCCTTAACCGAACTCATCAAACTTGACGCCCATGTGCTGTTTTTCTGAGTTCTTGTGTCCATGGAGGGTTGAGAACGAAAACATTGCCATTGTAGGAAGCTCTGCCAAGTTCAGACGTCGCTAGGGAAGGAACAAAGGTTGTTGCTTCTTTGAGTGGTTTGATCCAGAGATTTGTTCTTGTTCAAAAGATATAATACATGGGTTGCTGAAGAATAAGGGAAGACTAGAACAAGATCTAGCCAAGCTTCAAGGTAGAGAGAAATTGTTGTGGGGTTTTCTGTTTCTTTCTTGGATAATGTTGATTTCCATGATGGTTGGTGATTTACGGGATAATCACCATCAGGTTTAGAGTTGGCTATGTAATGTGGGTTTAGCAATCTTAACTGTAACCAAGAGGAGGAGGGAGGTTTGTAATCTGCAAGTGTTTTGGGAATGGTTGAGCACAATGACATTTGTGTGTTATGTAATCTGCAGTTTTTTGGGAATGGTTACGTATAATGATATTTGTGTGTTATGTAATTTGCAGTTTTTTGGGAATGGTTAATCCAATGGTATTTTAATATTGGCATACTTTTTGTTGTAACAAGTTTAAACATTTTTCTTCTATTTCTATTTTTTTTTCTTTCTAAAATTTGTTTACCTATCTAAATATGCATATAGAAGAATGAACATATAACAAAATATGTAGATCAGATGAGATGAAAAACGGCACATGGGCGTCAAGTTTGACAACTTCGGTTAAGGCTGGATGGAATTCAGGCAAAGTGAGACACTACATAGAGTTTCGGGGGAAAGTGAGACACTAAATAGAGTTTCGGGGGAAAATGAGACACTTAGAATTTCGGGGGAAAGTGAGACACTAAATAGAGTTCCAGGGAAAGTGAGACACCGAGAGTTTCAGGGGGGAAAGTGAGACTGAAATTGAGTTATAGGGGGCATTTCAATAATTTAGCCTTTTTTTAGTTTTAAGTGGAAATAACAAGCCTCCCCAAAAATTTTGCAAATACCACCTATAAATATATATTTATTGTCCACTTATTGCCCACACAGCACTTTTTTATGAAATTTAGTTATCTCTCACTCTCTATTCATTCTCTCCCTTTCTCTCTTAGGTCTGTATTTGCTTTCTCTCTCCAGCACATCTCTCTCTCTCTCTCTCTCTCTCTCTCTCTCTCTCTCTCGTGCAGTTGTATCTGTTCTGAATTGTCCCCATCTCTGTTCTGAATCTGGAAACCCCTCATCGACCCCATCTTCTAGGTATGTCTTCCGAATAACGTAAGGCCTGAGTCGCTTGCAACCTTGAAGCTCTACTCCGTTCGACCTCCAATAGGTAGTCTTGATGGTCATTTCTTAATCTCTGTGGAATTCTCGTGAAATATGTTTTATTTTGATTGCTTGGGTTCTTTGTGACATTGGTTTTATTTTAATAGCTTTGGGTAATGTTTTTTGAATCTTCATGCTCATCCATCTAGGTTCTTACCAAATGCATTTAGATTGCACTGGATATGTAAATCTTGAAACTTGGGATTTTCCATTTGATGTAGTAGATTTGTATAGTCTTATTGTGATGAATCCTTGTTCAGTGCTGTGTTATTGTTATTTTAGTGCTGTTGTGTTGTGGTTATATTACTATTGTATTGCTGTTGTATTGCCATCATATTGTAAGACCCGTGTCTTGAGCTTGGAAAGCAGAGAACGGTGAGCAATCCCACATCGCTCGGGGAGGGAAGGGTGATGTGCCTTATATGTGTGGGCACGTCTCTAACTAACACGAGGCCTTTTGGGAGCTCACTGGCTTCGGATTCTTAGGAACTCCGAAGTTAAGCGAGTGGGCGCTGGAGCAATCCCAGGATGGGTGACCTACTGGGAAGATATTGCTAGTGAGTTCCCAGTGACAAAACCGTGAGGGCGGAGGCCCAAAGCGGACAATATCGTGTTAGGGGAGTCGGGTCGTGACACGTATCGCCTGGTTATTGTGGTTGTATTGCAGTGATTTGGTCGTGGGTTCAAATGTGTTAATGAAATGTTGTTTTGTCATGGTCAGAAATGGAGACAATTGTTATTCTGGTTTGCTACAATGGAAAATGGGTCACCTCAAAGAAGATGTGCAAATACGAAGGGGGTGACTCAAAAGGCTTAATAGTACCACAGACCATCACATTTGCTGAACTGTTGGATCGTGTGCATCATATTGGTAATACAAACAACAGGGAAGACAAGGTTTGCTTAAAGTTCTCAGTTTTGGTGGCCTCGAATGAGTGGAAGCATATAAAGATTGAGGACGATGATGATGTCAAATTTTTTATGAAGTACAATTGTGAGGAAACACCTTCAAAACTAGCTCCCTTACTCGTGAGTATAGAAGATAAAGGACTGACAAATGATGTAGTCGATATTATGCATATGACGACAAATAGTAGTCGGATGGGTCATTCTTCAGTTGCCATTGTTGAAAGCAATGAAGTAACTCGGAATAATACAGATGTCGCTGATGTGGGAGGTGATGTTGGGACAGATTTTATGGACATGATCGATTTTAGTGAGGTGGAGGATATGCATGGTGGTGATAATGGTACTGAAATAAATAAAGTGTCAGTATACTCTGAACCTCCTATTTTGGGCCGCTTGGACACAACAGCTCAGCTGCCAATAATGCGTTTAGGAGGAGAATCTGAACCCACTCGTGAACATAATTTGAGTGAAATGAGTGAACATAACCAATACAATGTGGCTGGTGTAAATGATGGAGAAGCATATTTGGACACAGAGTATTCGCGAAGTGATTGGAATCGGAAAATTAAAGTTGGGCAAATTTTCTCTAGTAAGGGAGCCTTGTTGACTAACTTACAGTTGACGGCATTGAGAGGCCACTTTCAATTTAAGGTGCAATTCTCTTGCACTAAGAGGTTGCTTGTGGTTTGTTGTCAACGTCCATGCCCATGGCGGGTCCGAGCATAGAGAATTGGAGAATACAACTTCATGATTGTGAGGTGTACAACTGTCCATGAATGTGATTTGAGGTTCGTAAATGACAACCATCGTCAAGCAACCACATCACTTGTAGCTACTTCATTGAAAAGGAAGTTGAAAAATTGTCGGACAATATACACACCAAGTGACATAATGAGAGATGTGAAACACAACTTTGGCTTGACCATTCATTATTCAAAAGCTTGGAAAGCGAGGGAATTAGCTCTAATGTCCATTAGAGGATCAGCTGAGGAGGCATATTATATCCTTCCAGCCTATTGCTATGAATTGGAGCGTATGAATCTCGGCACAAAGACACACATCCATACTGATGAGAGCAATCACTTTGTGTATTTTTTTATGGCAGTTGGCGCATGTATTAGAGGGTTTCGTTCTTCCATGCGCCCAGTGATAGCCATGGATGCCACTCATTTAAAATCTAAGTACAAGGGTGTTATGTTTGTAGCAAATGCATTCAATGGTAATCGAAATATATATCCTATTGCTTTCGGGATCGGGGATTTGGAGACGAATGCATCATGGCATTGGTTTTTCACTAAACTTCATGAAGCCATTGGTGAGTGTCCCAATCTTGTTATCATTTCTGATCACAATGTTAGCATAGAGAATTTGTGGAACAAAGTTTTTCCAAGAGTGCAACATGGCATATGCTTTTATTATATGAAAGGGAACATGAAACGCACTTGCAAGTTGAAAAAACATGATCAAATGCTGATGCACTTTGAGCAGGCTGCGAAATCTTATTCAATGGCTGAATTTGATTGTCATTTTCGCAAGATCAAGAGAAAGGAATAGGTTGCTCAATATCTTGAACAGGCAGGGTTACACAAGTGGTCTAGAGCTCAGATGGATGGACACCGCTACAATGTAATGACAACAAATATTGCGGAGTCAATAAACTCAGTCCTTAGGTTTGCAAGGATGTTGCCAGTGGTTCGTTTGATAGGGAAAATTATTAATCTCCTTGTGAAATGGTTCACCTAACGTCGTGAGTTGGCTTTGAAATGCACAACAACATTGTGCCCCAATTTTGGAGAGAAGAAGTTGAGGAATAGGTTGGATGATGCTTCAAGGATGAATGTTGTTAAACTAAATAACGTACAGTATAATGTTGTGGACGGTGATATGGACGGCCTCGTACATATGACGAACAACAGTTGTAGTTGTAGGAAGTTTCAGCTTGAACATCTACCTTGAAAGCATGTAGTTGCAGTTTGCCGCTTCTTGAATCTAAATGTTTACTCCAAGGCTTCTCGGTATTACACTCGAAATACCTGGTTGGATGCTTATTTGGATAACATCTACCCGGTACAGCCTCAGGGAATGTGGGTTATTCCTGAAGATGTTCGAAGTCGAGTTGTGCTACCTCCCCTAGCAAAGGTCATGACAGTTAGACGAAAGAAGCTAAGAATTCCCTCAAAGGAGAGGGCACCATTACAAGAAAGTGTTCAATGTGTGGTTCCACGGGCCACAATAAAATCACCTGTAAAAACAATATTCCACTGTGTAATGTATCTTAGACAATATGATTTGTGTTGGTTTGTTAGGTATTGTCAATTTGAATTTAATTTGTGGTGGGTTTGGTGTTATGTGGAATGTGAATTCTGTTAAATATGCATAATTTAGGTTGCATTGCTATACAGCATGGTGTGTTCCCTATTTATATTTACAGTATCGCTATCGTATTGTACTTTTATTGCCTTCAGATTGCTATTATATTGTACTTTTATTTCACTAGTATTGCTATTGTAATGTAAACTGTGTAAGTACGAAATTAAAGGGCCTGGAATGTAACTTAAAATGGATCCACAACATTAAAGTCCTTACAATGCAATTATTACGCAGGTTTTGTGGTGTAATTTTTTGTAATTTAGGGGGGGATGTGATGGTGGTGCAAGGCATGGATTTTATATATAGAGTCCATATTCAATGTGTGTAATGTAGGCCACATGTCTTTTAAGGGATGTAAAAGTCAATCAAATGGTAAAATCTGATGCAGTACCTACTGCAATGGGACCCTATTGTGACTGTATTGTGCTCTTAGTGCTATCATATTGCCATTATTCGCATGCGTATTGTGGAGTTATTGCCGCTATAATCGTTTGAACTGGACAGGGATAAAGGAAAGTGTATACGCACAAATACAAAAAGAGGCAGCATAATTCCATTAAATGGAAAATTAGCGGCTTTAGCATCGGCTTGCAAAAATATTGGTCCAATGACAACTTTTTTTAACTCATATAAATTTGGCTTCTATAAATACCTTGTTATTGGTGGTCTTGCCAAAAGCTGAGTTCTCATACAACAACTTGTATAAGAATTGAAAAATACTATTACATAACATTCTATAATACTATTAGCTACTATATTTTCACATCATAAACATACTAAAATTAAAAATTTTAAAATCATACAAAACATCGATGGTCTTGCCACCTGTTGGTACTAATCAATGAATCCCATCCTTTGTTGTGGTAACGGATTGATTGATATGGAATATATATTTACTTTATAATTGTTGGGTTTGTTTGTCAATTACGTCTTGCTTTCCTATTACCCTTATATTGTCTTCCTATTGCCATTATATTGCTTTTCTAGTTGAGTTCAATTTACTTCAAACGTAATTTAGTTCACTTACGCAAATTACACCCACATATACCGTCAAAATGAAGAGTTTATAGTAATATTTCCAACAAAAACAAGCACTATATACAAAGAATGTATATAATGTGCTCTCTTCAATTTATAATATGAATAAAAGTTTTTTACAAATTTTTTGAAACTATGTCTGCATGGAGATTTTTCCAAAACATGGTATTGCCTCGACATTGCTGCAGGCCATGGACCAAGTCTGCAGTCAGTCAATTTGATGACTTGGCTGGTGTTTCAGTCTCCCCTCCTTCAGTAATTGTAAGCGTTGGGTTTGGTGTGAGGTTAGGGTCCATGGTTTTGAGTATTTATTGTGGGTTGATGTGAGACTTAATTGGGGAAAACTGGGACTTAATTGGGATGTGAGTGAAATGAGTGAGGAAGGTAATGGCTGCAAGCAGGAGTAAATGTGATGGAAGTTTTCTCTTCACGCAGCTGGGTTGAAGTTTTCTCTTCCGAAGTAGGAAGCTTCTCAGCTTCTTGCTGCACTTGTTTATCAGGAACTAAAGTGCCCATTTCTGCCTCTTGGACTTCCATGGCTGTGAAGGCTTTAGCTCCATCACCGCGGACTTCTGCCAATTCATCCAATTGCATAAATCGCCAAAACCATTAAAACCACAATGAAACGAGAATAAAAGCATAATAAAAAAGCAATACAATAGCACTACGATGCCAATACAACACCACTAAAATAGCAATACAGCAGTAAGAAAACAGCAATACAACATCAATAATAACAGCAAAACAACTACTGTCAAGCGAATACGAAATCAAATGCAAGAATCAATCCACAAAGAACAAACCCATTCACTGTTTCAAACAAGAAATCATCAGAATCAGACAATTTCAGAGAAACCCCTAACCCTAAACCAATTTAAGAAAAACCCCTAAACCAATTTCAGAGAAATCCCTAAACTGTAAACCAATTTCAGAAAATCCCCTAAACCCTAAAACAATTTTGAAGAAACCCTTAAACCAATTTACAAACCTAAAACAGCTGTGCTCATCGTACAATTTTGTATCTCCATAGACCATATGCTTTCTAATTCATTTTTATATGCTACTACTTCTATAGTGGCTATTACTGGAAAGGGACTAGAACACATTGGTTGTCTGCTTACGATTCCTTGTAATAGCCAGATGCTTTTTGTCTGTACAGATTCTCAAATAAACTGAGTTCTCTACTTGAAAATACCTTTATGTTCTATTCTTGTTTGCATATTGAAGCATTTTTCTCTGAGATTGTTGTAGGAAGTTTGTCATTCTAAGTGGCCAATCTTGGTCCCCCCTGCCTTGTCGTTGAAGGGTCTGGATTAAAAAATAAGGAGATGATTTTTGGTGCTTCTGATGGCTCTGCTATGAAGTTCATTGTTATCTTATATATTTCAAACTACAATGGTGGGTGATGCAACATCATCCAAAAAATATAATGTAAGGTTGGCTTATATCTATTTAATATATCTGTCAGTAGTCAATGCATATGTGATTCTATGTGAAATTTGATTATTCTAGGTAGAAATTCACTAAGATGTTGAGACACTAGAAAATCACGTCATTATTCTCATATTTAGCGTCAATCCTTGCGTTGAGAAGAGGACAAAAGCTATTCAAGAATTTTAGGAAGAGGGAAGTTTGTCGCTGCCAAAGTAATCTTGTGCAGTATGTAATTCTTGAACAGCTTTTGTCTTCTTCTCAACGCAAGGATTGACGCTAATGATGAGTTAAGGTTCAGGTTTAGCCCCAAGAACCCTTTCCCACCTCACTCCATATTGATGGATTAAACTAAATGATTTATATCTTAAATTGAAGTCCAATTTCAAGATAGCAAGAGTGACTACTTCAATTACAGCCACTCTTCGATAGCCAAAAATTACATCCAAATATGCAACAAAATGCAAATACCATCTTACAATAGTGTAAAACATACCTCTCAAACATCTTAAACACGAAGTTGAGAAAAACTGAGCAGCAGTCCTTACATCCATCACAGGAGAAACCCATAAACCCTAAACCAATTTCAGACTAACCCCTAAACCAATTTCAGAGAAACCCCTAAATTGTAAACCAATTTTAGAGAATCCCCTAAACCCTAAACCAATTTTGAAGAAACACCTAAACCAATTTCATAGAAACCCATAAACCCTAAACTAACTTCAACTAAGAAAATGACGATGAACAGTACCTTTTGGAGGTGAATGATGGAGTTGAGCTTCAATGAACACACAACCGCTGAGGGAGGAAGAGCACAACGTCAGAGAGAGAGAGAGAGAGCTACACGAGAGAGAGAGCTGCGCAAGAGAGACTGAGAGCATCGCGCGACAGAGAAAGAGCGAAGAGAGAGAGACCTGAGCGATAGAGAGAGAGCTGAGAGAGAAGTCAATTTCAGAAAAAGTGATATTTGGACAATAAGTGGACACTAAATATATATTTATAGGTGGTATTTACAAAAATTTTGGGGAGGCTTGGTATTTCCACTTAAAACTAAAAAACTAGTGGCATTTTGAGCTATTTCCCAACTTTCAATTACTTGGTCGAGTTGAACCCCTTGCGATTTGTGTCATATCATCACATGCGACGTAGTTTTATTCACCCATGCTTATTTTTACTAGATGCCCTTCATGCCATGAACTAAGCAAATTTTGAGACTTAATTTTAGCGATTCATCTATGTAAGATGACAGGACCCGACCCTAATTCCGCTTTGGAATCCGAGCCAAGCCCTGTCCGTGGCCGACATCTGTCGGGTGTCGGACACACTTGACCATTTTGCCCTTTTAGTAAAGAAAATGAGTTTTACAAAGTTTTAAGGTTCGACTTCTGCCGAAAATTCGGCAGAGTCTCCCCTGTAATTGGCTCAATTCCCAAATCTTTTTACACCTGCGAAAGCACAATTTAATTCCACAACTTCAGCACGCACAAGTTTAAGTTCACACACTGACAGAAATTTAAGTGTACGGCCTCAGGCCTCACAAAAGTTTGGGCAAGTTCAGAGCTTCTAAAGTAATTAAATACAAAGTTCTTCTCGGGTCAAGGACCCTACACGAAGAGTGGGAGAGCAGTGGTGATGATGATGGGCCGGTGATGGTGCTCTGCTACAACCTACAGCCTGGGGGCGTAAAACAGTTGAAAATGTGAGTGGACCGAAAAATAAGTTTTAGGAAAAAGATAACAACTAATTAGCCCCATAGTTAAAGCATTGAAAACAATTCTATAAACGAGCGATAATTTAAAGTATGCATTAAAAATCCAATTTATAAAGTTCATCAGCATAAAAGTTCTTATTCAAAAACGAGGTATTACTCAATCAACTTAATTAAAATCCACCTAGGTGTACCCTTTATAATTTCCGTCAATTCCATTATTCAACCGTCAATTCCAATCCTCGTAAGACTCGGTGACACAAAGTCGGTCCGAGCCACGTCCTCGCAAGACTTAGGAGACACCAAGTCAACCTAAGCCGCGTCCTCGCTAGACTCGGAAAACACAAAGTTTACCCGAGCCGCGTCCTCGCTCCGCACGGTTCGAGCGTCCCCGAGACTCGTGGGGCGTGAGTCATGCGCGCAGACTTAAACCGAAGGCAACAATGGTCTGTAGACCGGGTAATAACCTTTATCAATTTTTATTCCGTAGGCATCCTTATTAATCCGAAGGCATCATTATTAATCCGAAGGCAACATCAATAGGGTACCTAGAGTGGTTTGAAACTTTTCAAAAACTTATAACTCAAAAACAAATCCTTTCCTCAAGCCATTCTAAAAATCCAAATCTTATACTCATGCATTTCATTCTAAAATCCAGTCTTAGGCTCGGAAGTTAATTTATAGAAAATATTCCATAAATTCAATTAAACTCTAATATGCAAATCATAAATACTATTTGGAAATCAATAATTTCACAAAAGCATTAAATGAGCATTAATGTAATAAAAGCATTTATAGAAATCAAAGGTCCACTCACTGTTGGTCCGAGCTAGCCTGACCCTGAGAAGGGCCTTCCTGCAACCCCGCCGAAGCTTGAGTACCTATTTACGAAAATCAAACCATTTAATACTTCACCAAAGCTCGGCATAATAGTTTAATAGAAAATCCCGACCCCCGGGCCTAAAAGGGTTCAATTGTAGTTAGAAAGGTTTCCCGGGCCCATTTGATTCTACAATAAGCCTTTTAGTTAACTTGGAAGTTCCCGGGATTAAATAAGCGATTAAACTTTAGTTTGGTTCCAACCGGGCATTCAAGGGGTTCCCGAACTCCAAACGACGATCCGTAAGTTCCTATAGGTTTCTACGATCCTCAATTACTTAACTTCCAAGTTTCAATACGATCCAACGGTTAGAACTTAACGAACCCGAGTTAACCCTAGTTAAACCTAACCGGTAACATTGGTTATCCGCTCAAACGATTTCCAAAAATTCGTTCGAGCATACCTACGCGCTCGGGAGACTACGAGAGACATTTAGGCACGAAGAACCGCCGCCACCACCCTGCCCACGCGCCGCCACACGCGCCGGCAGGTTTGGGTGGCTTGAGTGATTTTTCCGGCGACGGAAAATCTTGGAGTTTCGGGGCAAGACCTATGGCTAAGTGATCAGTGGGTGGAGGGGAGCATTTTGGCATTGAGAACCGGCCAGGAACCGGCCGGAAACACGCCGGAATTCAGACCCGACCGTACTCAAAAACCTAGGTTTTTAATTTCCTCTTAAACCTCAAAATCGACCCCAAACAATCCCAAAACAAGTTAGAACTCGTTGATTAGGTTCAGAAACTCACCAGACCCGACGAAATTGGTGGCCGGATCGAAGTGGACGACGGCGAAAAGCTCCGGTTGACTTTCGCGATTGCAGAGGAGTTTGGAGGAGGTTTCGGCCAAAATCGATGGCAGGGATGGACTGAGGAGGACGAGAGGAGGGTTCGGTGGAGGTCTGGGCGGTGGCCTTGCTCGGAGTCGTGCCTGAGCACGACTGGTTCGCACCGGAGAGAGAGAGAAGGGTTTTCGCGAGGAAGCCGAGAGAGAGAGGTCGGGGGTGAGGTTTCGCACGCGCTGGCCAATTGGCCAGCGTGATTTTCTGATTTTTACCCCTTAATGCGAAATTACCTAATTGCCCCTACCAATTTTTAGACCTTTAAACGTTCGTTCGGGCTCGGAATCGGGTGTTCCGCACGTCCACGGACTCGTTTCGACGAGCCGGACGCAACGGTGCACTCCGTTCCACCAAATTCCTTCCCGATCTTAAAGTCAACTTTTAATTCCCTTAATTTTTAATCGGGGTAAAATCGTCCTTTCCTTCAATATTTTATTCTTTTATCCTTAAATTAGGACCGGGTTGTTACATAAGAGATGCCATTTACATAATTGACACCACTAAGCAAATTTGGATGTGATGTAATACATTTTGTTATCCGAAATCTCATAGTTTGTTACTCATTCCATCCATACTCAATCTTTTGAGCTTAGTCTTTACTCACAAACCAATCACAAAAGAAGGTTTTCAAATAAACATCGATAAACTCATTTGAATATGCATGTTTTTTTTTAAAAAAAATACAATCAATAGTAAAAAATGCTATAAATTAATCTAATATATGGGGAGGAAGACTCGGAATTTGGATGCAAGGAAATAAACTCACTGTTCAGGCCAATGGCCTAACTAACGTTTGCTGAATTCCCCCCTTTTAGTGATAAAAAGACAAAAGAAAGAAAAAGAAAATGATGGATAAACTCTATGAAATCCAACCGCTTACCTTATTTGCTTTGCACATACTTAGGCCCTGTTTGGGATTGCTTTTTTTTTTTTCTCCAAAAACTTATTTCACTTTAAAGTTAAGTTGTTTAAGGTGTTTGGTAAAAATAAAATGTTCTGATTATTTTAAAAGCAATGACCTTTTGACAGCAGTTTTTGAAAGCACACTCTGGGTTGCTTTTCAAAGTTGCTTTCAAAATAAGTAGATATCAGCCTTTAATGAATTTTTTAAATTCTCAAAATACCATCATTCATTTTAAAAAATGACACCACCTCCACTTTCACATCCAACTCCACTACCACATCCCTCATTCTCCTCATCCTCCGCAACCACCACCACCACTACCACAACATGATTATTGCATAACACTTTCAATATCATGTCTATTTTAGTAATTATTCACAGTTACAACAATTTTATATTAAAATTTACCAAACATTTTTTACACCGTTTTTTTGTACTAACATCACTTTAAAAATATTGTTTACCAAACATGGAGTTGCTTTACTTTACAGCTAATTAATTTTAAACAGCAGAAACAACTTTTTTTAAAAAAAGTGATAGTAATCCCAAACTTTGATAGTTCTTCATATTTGTGATATTTGCAATTTTGTACTTGTAACACCTCATTTATGTTATATAATCCACTCTTAAATGTTTTGGATCATTCTTAACAAAAGTAAGCTAACTTTTGTAAGGACCCACTAGTGTAGTAATTTGGAGTATTTACTCACTTTAGCAAAGTCTTAGGTTTAAGTTCTATCATTTATGTAGTGTGTGTGAATTTAAAATGCTTATCGCTTCCAGGAAAGATCCTTAAAAACAAAAAAACTCTCTGCTAAAAATCTAACCCAAACCAAATCTATGATTTTTAATCTTTCCACGCCCAACTCTGTCTCTATTTATGTAGCCCAACAACAAGAAGTACATTAAAACAAGGGAGCTTTGGTTTTTAGCCAAAGAAACGAAAAATATTTAGGAAAATGCCTATAAACTAGTTTTGTTATCAAACAAAACAAAAAAGAAGAAAACCTCGTAGACAGTCGAAGATAAAGTACAAAACCCGAGTCAGTTCCCAGAACCCGGTTCGTTCCGACACGACATGAGGAGTTTGGCATCTCCCGGAACACGTGTCGACTCGCCACGCGAAAGTCGTGTGAGAATCACGTGACTCGCATGCCCCTCCGTCCCAAAAATCATTGCGCACATACAAATACAAATAAATAAAGTAAAAAATTACAAATAAACTAAAAACTGGTTTTATTTTTTAATTTTTTTTAATTTTTTTAAAAAAAATAACACCCTGTTTGTTGTCTCCCTAGAGAGAGAGAGGGGGGGGGAGAGAGAGAGGGCACCAAAAATGGGTAAGGTAGTGGAGAGGAAGAAGAAGAAAGGACGGCCCTCTCTTTTAGATCTTCAAAAACGGACTCTCAGAGAACAAGAGCAGCAGCTGCAGCAACAACAACAGCAACAGCAGCAGAAACGCAAAAACAACTCTGCCCCTCATTCCAACCCTAATTACAGGACTGCCCCTGCCGACTCCACCAAGGCTCCGGTTCGTCGATCCACCCGCCGCAACCCTAACCCCGAAGATAACGAGGACGAAGACGACGGCGAAGACGAGGACGACGACGTTTCGGCCGGGAAGCGCCGCGAGAAAAAACTCAAGCTCGTCCTCAAATTGCCCCCAATCAGAAATCGTCGGCCAATTCCGCGTCTTTAAACTCTGGCGGCTCTGAGTCCAACGCCGATGGCGATAACGCCGCGCCGGAGGTCGATAAGAAGCGCAAAATCAATGCGATCGGCGATGGATCTGGGCTCGCTTACTCTCAAAAGGTATTGAAGTTTTGGGGCTTTGTGTGAAAATGGTCGGATTTTCGTTTGGGGTTTTTTATTTTCGCGGGTTCGAAGCGCCAAAAATCCCTGCTTTTTATTTTTTTGCGGGTCATTTTCTGGTGGTCTGGAAAAATATACGTTTGACATTATTTTTGGAAATTCAAATATTCCTTGAATTTCGCACCTTTGAATTATGTTTTTTTCGGGGTTTTTCTAGAATCTTAGCAAACGGGTTGACCTGGTCCGTCTTTAGGAATTCCCTCCCGTCCTGAATTTTTGCAGAGCTACATAAATTTCTTTAAAGTTTTTAACTGATCATAATTGTTGGTGTTTCCTGGATTTTTAAGCACTAGCTTAAATTCATCTTTTATTTACTAAGTCTAATAATGATTTGACTGTCATATCTGCTAAAAGTTTTAATTTGTCCTTTTTCCTTTTCTTAATTTTATAATTTATTTTTTCACAGTTTGTAACTGTATTTTCCCCTTTTGGCACTCTGAATGCCTGGCTACTTTGCCTTTTCACCGCTACTTTGCTAGTGGTTCCTCACCCACAATGGAAATAAATTTGGAACATCTGCTCCCTTGTTGTTTTTGGGTTACTAAATTTAATTCACTTTTGCAGGGTGAGAAGACAATTTCTGTTACAAACCCTTCAAGCGCCCTCCAAGGTTTGCTCATAATGGAAAGAATTTTGATTTCGGATTTCTGTTTGGAAGCTATTTTCTGACATCAATGAATTTGCAATCATGTGCAGGAGGGACAACGTTGGATTCTGGACCCTCTACGCCTTTACCTGATAAAAAGCTGTTGCTGTTCGTTCTCGACAGGCTTCAAAAGTGTGTTTTTTGGGTTTCTGGATTTGTGCTTTGCTTACTTTGTTCTGGCCTTTAAGTTCCCGTTTGATGATATTTGTTTTTCTAATTATTTCAGGAAGGACACTTACGGTGTGTTTTCTGAACCAGTGGACCCCAGCGAGGTTAGTTTATATAATGGTGACGCATTAACTTCCAGGACTGTTGTCAAGATTCCCTTTTTATACTGAACTTTTCCTCTGCTGTGCAGCTTCCGGACTACCATGAAGTAATAGAGCATCCTATGGATTTTGGGACGGTGAAGAAGAAACTTACTAGTGGAGTGTATACCAGCTTGGAACAGTTTGAGGTCAGCTTACACTGATTGCATCTTCTTTAAATCCTCCTTGCATCATTTGTTTTTTTTAATAATAGGTGGAATGATCTATATCTCCAAATCAGCTTTTGGTCTTATCCTGTACCAGTGTTTGATGTGTTTTCGCCATGCTGGTTCAATGGGTTGATTATGAGACTTTGATTTGGTGTAATACGGTTAAAAAGGTGTGGTAACTAGGAATCCACATGATAATCTTCCCTGAAAACACTGCCATAAGCAATTTGTATTGCTAAAATTGAGGTCTTTTGATTAGTTGTTAAGTTAAATGTTAAATACTTAAGCTGTAGTCTTATTACCTTTTCATTGGTCTTTTGATTTTTCTGGTAAGTTACATAATTAGTAGAGTTGGTAATTCGTCTTAATTTTCACAAATAGGTTAATATAAAGTAATTTCTATTTTTAGTGCTCATTGGGAGCTTTAACTTCTAGAATTTAGTGTTTTTCCTTTCCTGTCCAGTTCTAGAATTTAGTTCACTTGGGAGAGTTAATGAAGATTCTGTTCAGAAGTTTGAAATATACTTGGCTGGCTCACTCTCGGCTTGTTAACATGGTTGTACCTAATAAGAGTAATGGCACCTAGAGTGATTTCCATGGCTACCAGTTTAATCTTGTCTTCATTCAGTGACTTAAAAGAGAATGTCGCATGAAGGAAAATATTTGTTGTTTCCAAAACTCTTAAGCGCCTTTGCTTGCTTACTTACTGGACTACCTTCAATTTAAATTCTTTGGTTGCAATGTGCTTGGGAACAAGTACTTGCTGTTTTTAGCAGAATGCATAGTGTTATGTAAAGGAGATTAAACACTGCAATTTAGTGATCCAATGTAATTGTGATCGCCTCCTGAACCAAAAAGATCAAATGTTCTGATGCATTTGTCAAAAACTGATATTGTTCTTAATGTGTGATATGGATGATGTATTGTGGAAGATGCTCAGGGAGGAGGTTATCACATGTTTCCACCTTGAAAGTTGGGCCACCACCATGTTGCTTTTGCAGTTATAGAATGCATATAATCCACTCCATGTTTAGTTTAAGCAATAACAATTTAACCATGTATGGATGTTATGCAATCTACTTGATGTTTGCATTATACGTTCCAAGATTTCACTGATATATATGTTTTCTTCTAAAATATATTTTTTAATAGAGTACTGCATTACAAATTTTTTCTACTGTTGAAAAATAGGCATAGAACTTGGATTAGGCCATTGGCGAATGGAGTAATTTTGTTTTTAACTGTTGAAAAATTGGCCATAGAATTGCATTAGGCCATTGGTGAAGGAGTGATGCTCTGTAATATTGCAAGAACGTTGGTTTATCAGGATTAAAATTTGATTGATGATTTTGCAGAATGATATCTTCTTAATCTGTTCCAATGCGATGCAGTACAATGCCCCAGATACCATATATTTTCGGCAGGTACAGTTAGTTCCAGCTCTTTTTCTTACCTCATTTGAGGCTATCTATGTGTTGTCTGAACTTTGATGGCTTCTTTACAGGCGCGCTCCATACAAGAGCTAGCAAAAAAGAATTTTGATAATTTGAGACAAGATAGTGATGATAATGAGCCAGGACCCAAGGTTGTAAGAAGAGGTAGACCACCGACCAAAAATTTGAAAAAACCACTGGGCAGGCCTTCCTTGGAGCGTGCTGGTTCAGAGTTCTCAGATGCCAGTCTTGCTACTGGGGCAGAAAACGCGAATTATGATCTGAGAAAAGGACCTCATCTTTCGGACAAGTCTGGTTTGGCAGATTCATCTGGGCGATTCCATGGTTCACGAAATAATGATGTTTATTCTAGTTGGTTAACTGATAACAAATTTGAGAGGAATGATGACTTAACAGGTTTGAGTTGCTTTTCTGTGTTTATCAATTATGGTGTTGCTACATGTATCCATTTAACAGGCTTGATGGATCTTTGATTATTGACTTAAATCTGTCTTATTTTCTCCTCTTCTCTTTTTCCAATTTTTTTTTAAAATCTCAGGTTCCATGTTGCGGGGCAATTCGAAGCTTGGGAGAAAACAATTTGCTTTTGATGAGAACAGGCGCAAGACATATAGTCAATCTCACCCATCAGCTGGTGGACGAGAGTCATCAGTGTTGACTACATTTGATGGAGAAAGGAAACAGCTAATGACTGTACGTATACAACTGTTGTTCAATTCTCTAAGTTTATACTTATATAGGTGTCTGAATTTGGTCACAACTTTGCATAAGGACCATGTACATTAGTGGTGGAGGATACCTTAGTATGAAATCCTAAATATTTTTAGGGGGTACTTGTTTGTTAGTGGATGCCTTGGCCTCTCTTGGGTGCCCATTAAATTTGAAAAACATGCCACTTTTTGCTTCTACCGAACAGTAGGTATGGAGTTTTGCTGCACTGTGAGAGATTTTCATTGGGATGGTTTCACAATTTTTTTCCTTCTCTTCCTATTGTATTAAGCAGAAGTGTCCTGCTTCCTGCCTTTTGGTGGACGATTTCATATGTGCTACCTTTCACGGACTTTATTTTGTGTGGTCTGTTGACTTGTCTTTTATGTGAATCAGGTAGGGCTTCACTCAGACCATGGTTATGCAAGGAGCCTGACCCGATTTGCTGCAAATGTTGGACCTGTTGCTTGGAACATTGCTGCAAAGAAGATTGAAAGGTCTTTGCCCCTTGGTGTTAAGTTCGGCCCTGGGTGGGTTGGAGAAAATGATGTGCCACATAGGACACTGCTATTGGCCTCAGCCTCACTAGGGCAGCCATATTCATCAGAGCCCATTCCCATCCGTGCAAATTCATCTTCTGCTGCAACATCTTGCTCTGTTGAGCCTAACGGAGATAAATCATCAGACAAGCCTTCAGGCCATAACTCATCAGAAAAGCGTGTGCCTTCTGTTCCTTCAGCGCTGGAAGGCCATATAAGCAGTCCTCCTCCTCTGGCTGCTGCTACCTCATCACCCCACTTAGCTGCTAATAAATCTCTTGAACGGCTCACTGGAAAAGCAGAAACGGTTGAAGGATCGAACCCTCGGACTGGGTTTAATATGAGCAGCAATCTTGGTGTAATTAGGCCAAAACTTCCGTTTCAGATCCAGCAAAATTCTGTAATCCAACCCGGAATCAATGGATTTAATGGAACATATGGATTAAATCTTCCTGCTCAGATGGGAAAGCTAGTTGGATTGGCCAGGCCCGGTGGTTTTAACTTCCAGTCATCTCAAATGCTTGATACAGTCTCTAGGACTAATAGTAGCTTCATCCAACCGTCAGCGTCAACCAGCTTAAATTCAGAAGAAACAAAGTTTTCTGAAAATTCGCAGCACGATAAACTCTTCCGGTTCATTTCCAAATTCTGTGAATGAGGCTTTGGCAGCCCGGACATTGGGGATTCCTCCCGACCGTCTTGGCAAGGGTTCTCACAACAGCAGAAACCCGATTCAGGATTGTCACCACAACAAAAATCCGATTCAGTTCCACCAGATCTGAACGTCAGATTTCAGTCCCCAGGTTCTCCTAGTTCTAGCCGGGCTGATTCAGCGCAGCCAGATTTAGCATTGCAGCTCTGAGAATAATTGATATTTTTTTCCTCCTATTTTCCATTCTCCTTTGATTAAGTTAACCATAGAATGGTTGGTGATTCACTTCCTCCCAGTGATGAGAGATGATAGGTGTCTCTCTTTAATGCAGAGCGAAGCCTCGCCTAACAGTACTGTAAAGGAGTAGGTTTGTTCTTGTACAGATTAATGTATCCTAATTCTTAGGTCCACAAGTAAAAGAAAGATTTCATTTGTATCGATCGAAACCATGATTTAGCTTAGATGCGTCCCTGTTGATGTACGATAGCTATTTCACATTTAGAATCCTTGTTTAGTCCAAGGAGTGTATCGATGGTTTCTGATGATGTAATGTAATGTAATATTTGAAATCTTTGATAGTCTAAAGAAATAAAGTTTGCTTGAGATTCAATAATGTGTTCATAGCTTCATATGGTGACGTTCTGAGTCACATGAATGGGTTTGCTTGCAACTTGTAGTATAATCACCCTATCTCATATGGTACAACTTCATTTTGGAAAAGTTTCAATGTGCTTTGGATGCAGGCGACTGTACGCAGTACCTATTAAATCTGAAGAGAAATGTTACCAACAGTTGCCTTATTGTGGAAAAATACTTGCATCAAACTGATACTAACGTGCCAAAAAAAACTGAAACTAATGTATTTCTTTAAGGCGTGTGGCTGTCAGATGTTGATGTACGTAGGTCACACAATCAATACCCTCATGCACTGTGTTGCCAGTATAACTCTAAATCTGAGTGTTCTTTGTTCATGCAGTTTCGAACCTAAGATGTCTGAGTTTTTTATTTCATGCTCATCCTCTTTTACACTAGGGCACGTGTACGGATTCATGGTTATATTCACACACGCCAAACACTGTACATTTTTTCGATCTCTTTTTCTAGAACCGTCTGTTGTCTTTGGGTCGTACCGATTGTCTTGTTAATGCAAAGTCTTTCGGAGGTTTGACTTATTGATCGTGATTCATGACGAGGGCCAGGGGATGATGACCCATGCGACTTTTGGCTCTCTTGAGTCTTGAGTGACTTGGTCAACAAAAGCAGTATGCAAAATACAATTTCATTCTTCTTTTCTTTCTTAAATTTTCGATTTAGAAATTGCCCATCTACCAATACAAAATGGCGTGCCTTCTTTAAAAGAGATGACAAGCTGTCACCTTGGATCATGTGGGTTCCTAGATACTAACAAACAAACAACAAATAAAGGTTAGGTTTTATATTTTGGATACTACTTGCCATATTAACTGTAAGGAGATTTTTTTTTTGTGAATCATAATTTAATATGTATACAAAAATAATTTATCAAAAACAAAAAAAATAATTTATGATACGTGTTACGTTGTTATTGACAGAAATACAGGAGCTCCAAATAAAGAAGGAAATTTTTAATGTTAAAGTTAAGAATAAAAAAAAAAGTGGACCCTAAATTTTGGACTGGTTTATTTATTAGCAGATTGGTAAGTTTGGTTCTTTCTAATGTCAAGTTCAAGAGCTGAATAATTGGCACTTTGAATGAAAGTTGTCAAGTTCAATGGCTAACAACAAGAGAGAAGATTCTTTGGATCAAAGCAATATTTAGTGACCAGTCAAATACTCCATGGTACGGTCAGTGACATTAACACAAGTTGCATTTTGCAAATCTTCTCACTTTTTTTTGTGCTCTCATATGAAAAAACACAAACTTCTTCAATGTTCAAGGAAAGAAAAAAAGGATTTATAGGCAGAACAGAAAGCCCCTTTGTTCAACTAACTTTACTTTTTTTCGGTCCGATGTCTCTTTGGATATTTATTTATTAATTAATTTCCATTCTCTTTCTTGTTGTTTTCTTTGAATGGAAATTGTCCCCCGTTGACTGACTGATTCACAAGGCCACGGCAGTTGACTTAGAACAACCACATCATCATTTTAGCCTGCAATCTGCATTACCCAGGAAGCTCTTAACCGTGTTTCTTTTGTTGAATCGGTCTTTACAGATTGAAAGCTGTCAGTTTTGGCATCCTTTGTATGCTAAATTGGGTGAAGTACACAAAACACAAACATAACAAAATCAGGGGCTTTTTTTTTTTTCGTTTTTCCATTTTCTTTTCCTTCTGTGGATAGTGGATGGAGAGAGGGAAGAGAGAGAAAGAGAAAGATCCATTTAGTGGTTGAAGCTTGAAGGAGATAGAATAGTTGATCAGACCAGACAAAGAGAAAAAGACCAGTTTTGGTAAATCAATATCAAAAAGGAAAGAAACCTTTTCTTTGTAACTTTCGTTTCTTTTTTCTGAAACCTGGGCACAACAAATTCTTCGTCATCATCTATTTGTCCACATAGCATCCAACAAGAAGAGAAAAGAGAGAGAGAGAGACAAAGATGGGGATTTGCTGGGGTTCTCCAGCTGAGAACCCAACACCAGTAACTACTGGTGATCTCACTACAGGTAGCCCACAACTAAACTTCGATTATTTGTTCTTGTCGTTCACCAGATTCCATCAACTCTTCAAATTTTCATTTGGGTTTTGTTTTAATTTATTTTTCTCTTACTAGATTTTGAGCAATACCTATGATGAATTGAAATCTAAACTTCATGCCAAAATTCCTTCTTTTCAAATGCAAAATTGTGTTTCTGAACTATGTTTTGACCAGTGATTGAATAATGATTATTGTGATCTGATTCATCATTCAAGTTACTAGATTTTGTTTCTCTTGGAATTTCTTGGATTTCTAAGTGAAAGTTGATATTCTTGTGACTTGCTGCATGAAAAATAGAAAGAAAAAAAGGTTCCATTCTTTTCATGTGAGTGTCATTACTAACTTTATACTGTTTCTTTTTCAGGGGTCAGTAACATATCTCAGACAACCAGTAACACCACATGTTCAGGGGGAGTACGTTATCCCGGAATAGCCAGTTCTCAGCAGCAAGCGGCGATCAGGTCAGTCCACATGGGAGATCTTACCCACCCCAAACTTGAGGATGTTCAGTTATTTAGAATTGAAGGGTGCAACCAGAAACTTCAGATCAGATACAGTTCTTGGGGAGGGAGGCTTTGGGATGGTCTTCAAAGGTTGGCTTGATGAAAAGGCACCAACCAAGTCTGGAAAATCAACAGTGATTGCTGTGAAAAAATTGAGTTCTGAGAGCTTGCAAGGGTTTGAGGAATGGCAGGTAATGAGGGAAATAATTAATATAATTGGTGACGTTCAATTGTTTTCGTCTTAGCAGTTTAGCTTGTTACCTCTAAGCTTATTTTCAATGACCCTTTAGATAGGTTGATCAAAATTGGAAAATATTGTTTTGAGATATTAGAATCTTATAGACCAATGTTAAACTGTGAATTAGTTAGCTATCTTTGAAACTTCGGTTGCTGTGGTATCCACTGCTTATTTAGGAGGGTGGAGTGCCGATTGGTTTATCCAGCTGGTGCCCTGAGTCCACAACAACTTAAGGGAGATATGGAGTTCAGAGTGATAAAATGATATTGTGGATTCTAGTTGAAAACAAAACGCCAGAGTTCTTTTATTCCAAACCCCTCAACTCAAGCCATGCTCTCTCTCTCTCTCTCTCTCTCTCTCTCATCCATTGTACACATACATAAAGTGTACATTTGGAGGACTTCTCGTGTATTTGACCAATTTTCTAAAAGTATAAAGTTTGTAAACAGTGAATCAAGTCCATTTAGTTTACACATTGTATGCTTATCTGATTGTTCTTTTTTGGTGCAGTCAGAGGTGAATTTCTTGGGGCGACTATCTCATCCTAATCTTGTAAAGCTATTGGGATACTGTTTGGAGGACACAGAGCTGCTGCTTGTTTATGAGTTCATGCAAAAGGGTAGCTTGGAAAACCATCTATTTGGAAGTAAGAAAAAAAGCATAAATAAGTTTTGACATAACTGGGTATACATGCAAGCATTTCTCTGTGTGCAGGCATATGGGTGTTTGCAAATGATGCAAGTTTGTGATACTTTTTTCAAATCAGCAAGTTCTTCATATGTTTTGGAAACACATCAAGTTCGTTTTTTGCCGTTGCCTTACACTTCATTTTTTTTTTCACTTCTGCAGGGGGCTCAGCTGTTCAGCCACTTCTGTGGGATATACGGCTTAAAATTGCAATAGGAGCAGCTCGAGGCTTGGCATTTTTGCATACATCAGAGAAGCAAGTAATCTACAGAGATTTCAAAGCTTCAAACATACTACTTGACGGGGTAAACTTCTATTTGATTATGAACAGTTATCGAGAACTAAGCTAATGAGAGCGGATATCGTTTAGTACTCATTTCCTGGGCATCTTTTCAACCACTACCTGTGCAACCTATCTCATTCTTGCCCACCATATCATGCTGGTGAAAGAAACATCAAATCATTGTTATGAATAAAATCACGTGTAATTCAAATAATTATACTCTTACAAAACCAAAAAAGGAATAAAATAGTAATGATACTCTTAGGCTGTAGTAGCTCAATTGATAAATCATGAGGTTCGGTTTCACGGAAGCATTTAAGTTTGAAGCTTGGTTAGAAAATACTTATTAAAATATATAAAAAAGAAACTCAGAAGTTGCTTATCGACTGACAAATTAAACTTGATTTTTTTGGGGGGGTACTTTTTGTTGTATTGCAGTCGTATGCTGCCAAGATATCCGACTTTGGCTTGGCAAAAATGGGTCCTTCAGCTAGTCAATCGCATGTGACAACACGAGTTATGGGTACATATGGTTATGCTGCTCCTGAGTATGTTGCCACAGGTAATTCTACGTAACCTATTGAATTTGTGGGCTCCTTGGTTTGGCCAAGTAGTGAGGCCACTTACCAAATTCAAGTTCATTCCATGACATTCTTCATATCATGTTTGATTGAACAGGGCATTTGTATGTGAAGAGCGATGTGTATGGTTTTGGTGTTGTTCTGGTTGAGATATTGACAGGCTTGCATGCACTTGATACAAATCGTCCGAGTGGGAAACATAATTTAGTGGACTGGATAAAACCATTCCTAGCAGATAAAAGAAAATTGAAAGGCATTATGGACCCCCGGTTGGAGGGAAAATATCCTGCCAAAGCTGCATTCCGAATTTCTCAGCTTGCTCTAAAGTGCATTGAATCCGAACAGAAAACCGCCATCAATGAAAGATGTTGTGGAAACATTGGAACGGATTGAATCTGCCAATGAACATTCAAGGGAGCCTAGGCCCCGTTCAACTCATCCTATGGCTCATCGACAAGGCCAGAAGCCGCTGCATCATCGCCGCCACTTCACACCAGGCTGGATGGGAATCAAACCTACCAACAGTCGCCTCGAGTGCGGTAACTCTGATCCAACTGCTGTCTAGCAAGCACAGACCTTTACTCTGGCAAGATCATGTCAAAAAGTTCCCATTTCTTTATTTATGGGAGGTTAGAATGTGTTTGTTGTTGTATTGAACTGGGTATGTTTTGTTAGCGGTGAAAGTGTAATTATTGTGTAGCTTTGGTGATTTGAGAGCCTGGAAACTTGTTTATAGTTACATGCCACAACAACACAACCCTTCCACTTTGTTGTCAAATTCTTTAAAAGAGTCAAGGACAAGAATGTAAAAAAGCCTGGATATTATAGTTACTGCATTCAGTGATTGTCAGGTTACCTTTTACTTTTGTTGGTTTGTAATGAAATGAACAAATTTACGATTATTTTGTAAATCAAAAGCAAAGCTGAAGAAATTCTTTGAGCATTTTTATCTCTGCAAGGGTAAATTTATCACAGCAATTGAATATCATGTAAATGTATCTGTAAACCAGGTGCTTTTAAGAAGCACATGTGCTCATAATATGTGCTTCTTAAGCGATTTTATTAAAAGATCGTGGAAATTTGTTAAAAATTCGGGTGCTTTTTTTATTGTCGAAAAGCGCTTTTAGCAAATCCAGATGTCATGAAGAAGGGTTGTGCTGCTAACTTGCTATGACTTTGAGGAAGACTCGGCCCAATATGGCCATGTCGTTCCACTGTTTAACACAGACCTCTTATGACATGTCGTTTTTGCAACATGTCGTCGTAATGAATCGGAAATTCAGAAATAGAAGCGGTTCTCTCTCTCTCTCTCTCTCTCTCTCTCTCTCTCTCTCTCTCTCCTTCTGTACATCGGCAATGGAAGTTCGTCCAAGAACATCTGCGAGCTTCGATTCTCTGCTTCTCCTCTACATCTCATTGGTAAACAATTTACTTTCTCTTTTTTTTTCATTCCCTCTCAACGGTCCGTTCACGACGATTCTGCTTGGAATTGGATCGCGCTTCTAAATTGCTTTGACCCTGTCTATGCATTGCGTGCTCTTTGGGGCTGTCGTTGTGGTTTTTTAGGGTTACTTTAGTAGTTAATGCTATATTGATCTGGCTCTGAATCAATTAATTTCAGATTCGGTATTAAATTCTGCTTTTGATGTATCACTTCATTCAGGTTGCTTTACACTGTGTTCTAGTTGGAGCAGATATATCCCATGCTTCAGCAAGGTATGATCCTTTTGTTCTAGATTTTCGGATTTGCTTCTTTTGGTTTTATTTAATTTATAACTTTCTCATCGTTTTGATTGCTGTTGGTGATTTCTTTTCATATGCATTTATTTCAGTCGAAGAGATATCAGTAAATACCAACGGTTGTGCGATTGCGAGCAATGCCAAGACAGCAAGGTTCCCATCCCACCTTTTGAAATTTGATGTTAATTTTAGTAACTATGCACTTGTGTACGTTTCCTTTTCATTGGCATGCTTGTAGCAGTTGATTTATTATCTTTATTCAAGATATGGTTGAAAAGGGTACTTCGAAAATGTTGAAGTCCAGAATACCCCAGCAACGAATTACAAAACAGAACCTAAGTTAGCAATTATAGTTTCTGCATGAGTAAGTTCGGATTTAGTATATTATATCCTTTGCCATTCTTCGTGATGATCTAAGAAATACATTATGCCGAAGGGAATAGTTCCAATAGAGTTGTGTTTTGATCTTCAATCATTTAAGTTCCCTCACTGATTGTTATATGAGTGAGAGGATAGAGCGAGGGAGAGTAGGGGATGGGAAGAGAGGGAGAGAGTGATGAGCAGGGGAAGAGAGCATGATACCTATGGATTTATAGAATTCATATGATAGGTGGTAATAGAGTTGATTAATTGCTGAAGGGATATGTATCTTTGACAGACACCCACAAACCCTTCGTTCATATGTTCATCTTTATCTTTAATTGAAATGGTTGTTATGTAAACAACATATCATATTGCAAAATCTTTACTATATGGTCAAATGCTGATTCAACAGGAAGAGGGTGTATCTTCTGTTATTGGTGCCAGCACTCATCCAGATGAAAAGGTAATTGATAATGGGTACTTTTCTTTTGTTCAGAGTAGATAACGTTGGTGCTTATGTTTATCGTATTCCACACAGAATATTGACATAATTGCGACATACAGCAACAATCTTGGAGCTGTGCGGAGTAGTAGGGTTAAAATGGGGGATCTATCTGCTTCCTGGGTCTTGGAAAATCCTATTGATGGAAGGCATGAGCATCCAAAGAGTTTTCAGGTATTGGATATTCAGTTTCCTTTCATAGGAATCATTTCATTGGAGGCAATGAATGCCACGAAGATAGATATTTCACAACCTTTAATATTCTATTTGTATTAGCTCAACTGGATTGGAGTTGTATTTTCTAGATAGAAACATTGACAGGAAAGTTAATGCTAATTTCCAGATGGTTGAGGAACCATTTCAATCTGGAATGACCTTTGAAGAGAAGACTGAGCATCCTACAGATGATCATCAAGCTGGAGAAGGTGAACTCCCATATTCTCGTCTATCATCAATGAGCCCAGTGAAGCTCAAGCGGCGGGTGAATCATCAAATGCTTCTTATTTTACTTCACTATAATCATTTTGTTCTGTTGGGTTGGGGTTTTGATGGTTTTCCTGGCCTGTTAGGAAATGCGGCAAGAAAGGCGGAATCTTCGGACTGCGGAGTTGATTGGAAAAGATAAAGAAGCTAATAACCAGATGGCTGCAGCAGCAATTGAACGATCAAAAGGCTTTGACCCCATTGTCAAGGGAAAGTACAGCATATGGAGAAGTGATTATGAAAGCCCAAATTCTGATTCAACCTTGAAACTTATGCAGGATCAGATTATAATGGCCAAAGCTTACGCAAACATTGCCAAGTCTAAGAATGCAAGTGATCTTTATAATTCTCTTATGAAACACTCTAAACTTAGTCAGCATGCTATCGGAGAAGCGAGTTCTGATGTTGAGCTTCATTCAAGGTTTTTGCTATTCTTTATCTGGTTGCAAGCTTACCAGGGTCGGTCTTGATTTTTCATGCGGAGTTTTTTTATTTCTTTTCTTTTTCCTTTTACCAGTGCACTTAATCGAGCAAAAGCAATGGGTCGCGTTCTCTCTATAGCGAAGGACAAATTATATGACTGCCTCACTGTGGAAAGGAAGCTAAGAGCCATGCTTCAGTCAACTGAAGAGAATGTAAGTGATCTGAAGAAAAAGAGTGCTTTCCTGACTCAGCTTGCTGCAAAAACAGTCCCTAAACCGTTACATTGCCTTCCTCTACAACTTGCGTCCGACTATTTCATGCTGGGTTATCATAGTAGAGAGGATCAAAACAAAGAAAAGCTTGAGGATCCTTCTCACTATCACTATGCCATCTTTTCCGATAATGTGCTAGCAACATCAGTGGTTGTTAATTCTACTGTGCTGCATGCGAAGGAACCCAACAAGCATGTTTTCCATGTAGTCACCGATAAACTAAATTATGCTGCCATGAGAATGTGGTTTCTTGTCAGCCCTCCTGTAGGAGCAACAATCCAGGTTGAAAACATTGATGATTTCAAGTGGCTGAATTCTTCTTCGTGCTCTGTTCTCCGTCAACTTGAATCTGCCAGACTTCAAGAATATTATTTCAAGGCAAATCATCCTTCCTCGCTCTCTCTGGGTTCTGATCATCTCAAATACCGGAATCCAAAATACTTGTCCCTGCTGAATCATCTCAGATTCTACCTTCCTGATGTTTACCCAAAGTTGGACAAAATCCTATTTTTGGATGATGATATTGTAGTTCAGAAGGATTTGACACCTCTTTGGTCTATTGATCTTCAAGGGATGGTAAATGGTGCAGTGGAGACCTGTAAAGAGAGCTTCCATCGGTATGATAAATATCTCAACTTCTCAAATCCAATAATCTCTGCAAATTTCGATCCACATGCTTGTGGCTGGGCATTCGGCATGAATATCTTTGACTTGAAGGAGTGGAGGAATCAAAACATCACTGGAATATATCATCGTTGGCAAGACATGGTAAAGTTTCATTACATTTCTTTCTTCCCTTGATCCCCATATTTTATTCTGAACTTATATTACATATTCTTGTTGGTTTCTTAATGTTTTTTTATAAAAAAACTTTATGCCTGTTTTGTTACTGTGTGTGTTCAAATTTTATGGCGAATGATGATGGAATAACTGTTTTGCAGAATGAGGATAGAACTCTTTGGAAGCTTGGTACATTGCCACCAGGACTGATAACCTTTTATAACCTGACCCGTCCACTGGATCGGGGCTGGCATGTGTTGGGACTCGGCTACGACCCAGCCCTCAATCAAACGGCAATAGAGAATGCAGCCGTTATCCATTACAATGGAAACTACAAGCCATGGCTAGATTTGGCTATTTCAAAGTACAAGGCATACTGGTCAAAATATGTAATGTTTGATAACCCTTATCTTCGACTTTGTAGCATCAGTGAATAGAAGAAAACTAAACCCCCACCCCTCCCCTCCCTCTTCTAACGCACACATGCTCTTGTAAAATTTTTTGTCCAAAGAAGAAATGGAAATTCAAAATTCTTTATTTCTATCAGAGATGTTATGCGTCCAGGAAGAGAACAGGACGTTTATGCAAAAAGCTTCTCCCAAGATACAATTCTGAAAAATTGCCGAAAACCTTTAAAAGAAAAAGAAAAGAAATAGACTGAATTTTCTACTCAGAGAAAAAGGAGTGTGTATTTTGCTGAAAAACACTTGTCAATTAAGGAGAAATTCTTCCGTGCGATGCGACTGCCACTACGTGACTAATGTACTTATGTTATAAAACGTGTATTTACTTATTAATACTATACTCAAACTCTACAAATATCAAACTCTATTACAACAAGGGTCCATGATAATAGCATATGCATATGTACGGCATATTGGAAATGCGTTTCCGAAGCATTCACTTGAGTGTTTCTAATTGCAATTCGAGGCTCAAAGAGTTATCATCTAATGGAAAATGGCAAGAACTGCTCTGCCACTACCATGAAATCAAGAATGCTGGACTTCAACTAGCAGACCCTTCAGCTTTCCCTCCTATTCTCAAAGCATGTTCAAAACTTCTCTCTCGTACCTATGGAAAGTCAGTACATGGATGTTTGATCAAGAATGGATTTGAATCATACACTTCCATTGGTAATTCCACCATGGACTTTTACATCAAAACAGGGGACCTAGATTCTGCATTGGGTGTTTTTAACTGTATGAGGAGCAGAGATGGAGTTTCTTGGAATATATTGGCTTATGGGTACCTTGATGGGGGTGATTTAGAACAAGGGTTGTGGTGGTTTAACAGGGCTAGGGTTTCTGCTGATGGGTTTCAACCCAATACTTCTACTTTGGTGCTTGTAATTCAAGCTTGCCGTCGCCTTCGAGCTAAGTATGAGGGTCTGATAGTACATGGTTACGCGATTCGAGGTGGGTTTTGTTCTGTATCTTCAGTTCAAAACTCTTTGTTGAGTCTGTATGCAGAAGAAGCTGACATGGACAGTGCGCAGAAATTGTTTGATGAAATGCATGACAAAGATGTCATCTCTTGGAGTGTGATGATTGGTGGTTTTGTGCATTGTGAGGAAGCTCAGATTGGGATGCTGATGTTCCAAAAGATGGTATCTGAGCTTGGTATTGAGCCAGATGGTTTATGTATGGTCAGTATTCTTAAAGCATGCACTCATTTGAAGGACTTGACCATGGGAACATCGGTCCATGGGTTGGTAATCTATAGAGGTTTAGATTGTGATCTGTTTGTTGGAAACTCTTTAATTGATATGTATTCCAAGTGTCACGATGCAGATTCTGCCTTTAAAGTTTTTGACGCGATGCCACGAAGAAATAGAGTCTCATGGAATTCCATTTTATCGGGATTTGTCTTTAATGAGAGGCATTTGGATGCCCTAACACTGTTTTATTCTATGGGGAAGGAAGGAATTGGGGCAGATGAAGTGACACTTGTGAATGTTCTTCAAACATCCAAGCATTTGCGCTTGTTTCATTACAAGTCCGTGCACTGTGTAACAATCAGGCGGGGATACGTATCAAATGAATTGCTTCTGAATTCTCTCATTGATACTTATGCGAAGTGCAATGATGTTGAGCTTGCCTGGAGACTTTTAATGGGATGAAGAAAAGAGATGTGGTTTCATGGAGCACCATGATTTCAGGGCTTGCCAGTTGTGGCAGACCTGATGAAGCAATTGCCGTCTTCCATGAGATGATGCAGCTGCAGGCACAAGATCAAAAGCCCAATGAGATCACCATTATAAATCTTTTTGAGGCTTGTTCAGCTTCAGCTGAATTGAAGAGGTCAAAATGGGCGCATGGAATTGCTATTAGAACAGGTTTGGCAGCAGAAGTAGCCGTCGGCACTGCAATTGTTGACATGTACTCGAAATGTGGGGCAATAGGAGAATCAAGAAAGGCCTTTGGACAAATTATTGAAAAAAACATTGTATCATGGAGTGCCATGATAGCGGCATATGGAATGAACGGTCTTGGCCATGAAGCCTTAGCTTTGCTTGCAGAAATGAAGCTGTATGGTTTGAAGCCCAATGCAGTGACCCTTCTTTCTGTGCTATCTGCCTGTAGCCATGGAGGCTTGGTTGAAGAGGGTGTTTCCTTGTTCAACTCAATGGCTCAGGATCATGGAGTTGAACCAAGATTGGAACATTACACTTGCGTAGTTGACATGTTGGGTCGAGCGGGGAAACTTGTAATGGCAATGGAGTTTATCAAAAAAATTCCGCAAGATTTGAAGGCGGCTGCCCGGGCAAGCAATGCTTGGGGTGCACTATTGAGTGCTTGTAGAAGCTATAGGAATTGCGAAGTTGGTCTAGAAGCTGCCTCTCATGTCCTTGAGTTGGAGCCTGGAAACTCAGCCGGGTATTTACAGGCATCAAGTATTTATGCAGCTAGCGGGTTGTGGGTTGATGCTGCGAGTATGAGAAGCTTGTTGAAGGAAAGAGGGGTTAGGGTTGTGGCTGGCTACAGCTTAGTGCATGTTGGTCACAAGGCATCTAGATTTGTTGCTGGAGATCATTCACCAGCTCATGATGGAAATATACACACTTTGCTTCAATTGTTGCATGCTTGTATGAAGGCTGAAAAGAGGAATATTATTGATGACTTGGATTTAATTGAATAACTTCCTTATTTATTTATTCATTTATTTTTGCTCTAAGAAAAAGAAAACAGAGACTTCAAAGCCAATCTCGTGGACTTCAAAACTCCATTTACAAAGAGTATGCACAAGAAGTTGGATTTGTTTTCGGAAAACATATTGAAAGGGAAAACGAAAACGTTCCACCAAACGTGTATTTGTCGAAAAACAGGAAATGAAAATGGAAAACGGGCTGTAAAAACGATACCGAACCAGCTCTTACATAGTCATAGCCATGTTAGAGCATCTCCAAGAGTATTCGCGCACATGACACTAGAAAATAACAAAAATAATCAAAATTGAAAATTGAAAACAATTACCAACCTAAAAAACTAACTATTATTAATGACAAGAGGGAGGCATGTTTGAAAGTAAGTATTATTAATTAGTTGGGCTTGGGCTGGATACTTGCGCTTTAGGGGGAGTTCCACTGTTGGGGTTGTGTGGGGGGGTGGTTTGTGAATGGTGGGCCACAACAACGACACGTCAGCGTTTAATAGATGTCCTACGGTCAATATTGATAGAAATATGAAATTGATAATAAAAGTAAATATTAGCAATGAGTGTGATATGTATTAAAGTCTAAATTTTGGAGAAATTACGGGTAATAAAGTGAAATTTACTTAAATAACTTTGACAAAATTATCGTTTCGCTGACGTTAACAAACAGCTATCTCACTAACCCACAATAAAACGCCGCGTTTCACAAAGCAATAAATAAAAAGTAGCCAAAGTGTCATTATTAGCCTTGGTGGTTTGGAATTGCTGTGCTTCTTTTTAAAACAGCTTCTTTTTTAAAGTTTTTGACGATTTGGGTGTTTGGTAAAATATGACTCATCCACATTATGTCGCGTGTCGTACTCTCATTAATTTGCAGAAAAAGAAAGTTTCGGAAAAAAAAAATGAAGAAGAAAAATTTGCAGAAAAAGACGTTACACTCTCTCACCGTAGTCAACCAACCTCACCTTCTCGTTTGACTGTTGCCCAACCAGTGAAAAGCCCAAGAACCTCTCGCTGCTGCTATCGATCACTCACGAAAAAATGGGGTCGTTTCTGGGTTTTGTTGCTGTTTTTTCTCTGTTTCAGGTAAGAAACTTTTTATCCCTCTTTGATTATTTTGTCTTGGTTTTTATGAGAACACTATTGGGCTGGTCTGTAGTGATTGCTGAAGCGATAGGTAGCCTCATCCTCATGGGTAGTTCAGAAATATTGCTGGTTGGGTCCTTGTACTCATTTAATTTCTGCAATTTTTTTTAGATGTATGGTTAATTTGTTCTTCTATGCAAAAGAAACTTTACAAAATCTGCTGGTATGTAATTTGTAGAGATAATGTTTAGAGAAAACTGGAGATCCAATTGGATTATTTATGGAACTATATGAGTGATTATTGAACCTGGAGCTTTTGTAGTACTTCTTTGATGTTGTGTATTCAGTTTTTCCCAATGATGTTGATAAAGTAAAGTGCTTACTATACCTGGTTAGCTTTTTCTGTTCTTTTGAATTTTTTTTTTTGGCTTTTGAATTGTTGCTGTAGGTTATCATCTTTGCCTCTTTAACTAGTGCCGAGAAGACGGATTTGCGGACTCTTTTGATTTCTGACGTTACGTCTGGGTAAGGCTAGTTTGCTCCGAGGCTAGACTTGTATGAACTGACTGATTTTCTCCATTTTTTTTCTTCTACTTCTAATTTTTGTTAGCTTGTGGTCCTTTCATTAAGGTGATGTACAGATGAATTTATGTTCTGCTGTGCTAGTTTTTATATAGATGTTCATATTGTGTTACTCACTTAATGGTTCTTTTGGTGCACTGATTTGGTTAATGTCCTTTATAACTGCAAGCAATGGTGATGATCGAGCAGTGGCCCATTGCGGTCTTTACAGCACTGATTCCTTTCCCTGCAATGTCACTGCTTTATTTATCTTTTGTTTCTCATTCTTGCTTGTTTGTGTTACCCTATAATGACACTGCATCATAATGGCATGAAGTATGGATGACGCTGCGACTGCTCAATTTGCTTTCATCCTGTCTTCTGTACAAGGGAATAACATAGTTCTGGTCTTCTGGTTAGGAAAAGGCACTCTGAAGAATACTGTGCAATGTATGATATATGTGGAGAACGCAGTGACGGGAAAGTCCTGAATTGCCCTTATGGTTCTCCCTCTGTGAAGGTACATCACTTATGGCTAGTTGCAGTGACATGAAGACCTATTTTTTTTTTTTAAAAATCCCCTTCAATGCTGCATTTTAATGGGTTCTGTAATATTACATGTTTTGTAGCCTGATGAGCTATTTTCTGCCAAAATCCAAAGTTTGTGTCCAACAATAAGCGGGAATGTTTGTTGCACGGAGCTTCAGTTTGAAACATTGCGGGCACAGGTTCAACAAGTAAGACTGATTCTACCACCTTTTTATACTAAATTCAGTTATTAAGGTCACTTCTATCACATTTTATATGGACTTAGTTATTGTACAATACTCAGCTAATGTATCTTAATAATCGTTGTACCACTTTATAAGTCTATAATTGATGCCATTTTCTTACTTGATTTTATTATGGAGAGTGGAACTTGTTTGTTAAGCAATCACTTTTATTTGTTCTTTTTAAAATTACACTTATCTCAAGATAGAAGAGGATGTTATTTATTGAAGTTAAAATTCATTGACTTTGCGTCAAATATTGTGTAACTTTGCCTCTTTCCATAAACTTTGTCAAAAAATCCGTTAAGTTTGCTGATGTTGCACGAGTGGGACCATTTCTTGTGTTGTTAATATGTGGAACTACTAATTGTCAATGGTTTGCTAGTATCTAAAACCATCTTTGCACTTATGTAGTATACTGCTTTTGGTTTTCAAATTACCACAGAACTTACTATATATTCTTGGGTATATAAAGATCGTCGGATTGTTCTCTATGTATTTCTTGCGGACACTGAGTTGCCTGAATACATGATGGCTTTGATTAATGCTATGGAATGGTTTATGGTGTTTGATTTGTTTGATTTTACCTGATACTAACACTTTGCTTAGTTTTCAGGATATGAACCTTGTTCAGATCAGAGCATAGAACCTGGTCTGTTTGTGTTGTTTGTGTGTTTTTGTTTTATTTGTTGTGGATATTTGTGTGACTAAATTGCTTCAATGGTTCCATTTCTGTGTACAATCTAATGCAATAGTTAGCATGAGCCTTATTCAGTTAAGTAGCACATTTTTTGTTTTTGTTTCATATTGACTTTTTTGTATACTTTAGTCTAAGAACTCCTAGCTATGCCTTTTGTTATACCTCAACTTTGTTGTATGTAATCTATTGCAGGCAATTCCGTTTCTTGTAGGGTGTCCAGCATGCTTGAGGAACTTCCTAAATCTTTTTTGCGAGCTTTCTTGCTCGCCAAGTCAGAGTCAGTTTATCAATGTGACCTCTGTGTCTGAGGTCAGACTTGATGTTAATGTTATTAAACTTGTTGAATAATCCTATTTATAGCCTGGTTATGGTACTTTTTTGGCATTTTAATTTTGTTTTTGTTGGTAACAGTTTTGTGCTTATAAACATGTTTTAGTGCCTATGAACTCATATATTCCGTTTCAAAGTTGACTATAAGGTTTTCTTGGCATAAATACCACCTATGTTCCTAAAATGGTTTTGTTGCTCTCCATTTCTACCTTTTTCTGTAGGACAACATCGATTGGACTAAAAAATCTGTTAATGAATGTCGGTTTGTATAGTCAATTGTTTATTCCATGCAACTTGGCGTGTAAACATAGTGTTTCTCATGTTTTTGGCATAAGATATTGATCCTTGCATCTTAATACTATTGTACTGTTGGTTAGTAAAAGATTGCAACCTTTAATTAATAAGTCTATCTAAGAACCACAAATTTAATGAAAGCTCCTATCATATATCTTTTTAGTCCCACTTTTTAATTTTTTTTAAATTTTTAATAATGATTGACCTTTTTTAGTCTTTCAGGTTAATGGCAATATGACAGTGGATGCCATTGATTTTTACATAGCTGACACTTTTGGAGAAGGGCTGTACAACTCTTGCAAGGATGTTAAGTTTGGGACTATGAACACCCGGGCGATAGAATTTATTGGGGCTGGTGCTAAAAACTTTGAAGGTGACCTACTATAACTTTGGGGGGTTTAAAACGTGCAGTAGACACAGTCTATTGTTAGGTCACTTTATTTTGCAATTAATATCTTGTTTTCAATGTTGTGTCCATCGAGTTTGACTGTCTGAGACTTCTAGGTGTTTCCTTTCATTGAAGCGTAAAGTGGGATTGTATATAATGACAAAAGTGTCCTTAAGTTTTAAATGATTTACTAAAATGATCTATTATAGTTGGGGTATAATTGACTTTTGTAAACAATGGTTGACAAGGAGAGTTTTCTGAAGCATAGTATTGATTTAAGGGTCATACCAACTATACACAGGCTTGTCCTGGCCCTGAGGCAGGTAGTTCAGATGTGACACTAGAATGTTTGTCCCTGTTTTTACTTGATTATACTTCGAAGTTCTAATGCTTCAATTTGCATTTCAACAGAATGGTTTGATTTTATTGGTGAGAAAGCAGCCCTCGGTTTCCCTGGTTCACCTTATGCCATTGACTTTAAGTTGACTGTTCCTGAGTCATCTAAAATGGAGCTCATGAATGTGTCCGTTTATTCATGTGCTGACACTTCACTGGGCTGCTCTTGTGGTGATTGTCCTTCATCTCAAGAGTGTTCTAATCCCGAACCTCCTCCACAGAAGAAAGAGCCATGCTCCATCAGAATTCTATCTATTGAGGTTGGAGTTGAACCAATACGCATTTTATTTTAATTTTTTCTAACTAACTAATTTGTTGCTTTATTTGTGTGTCAATTTAGCCTTCTGGTACATTTAAATAACTTGAGTACTGACCATTGATGCTTCCAGGTAAAGTGCATTGACTTTTCTGTTGCCATATTGTATATTCTCTTAATTTCTGCTTTCTTCGGGTGGGGCTTGTTTCACCGGACAAGAGAAAGGAGGAGAGCTGAATCTAGCAAGGAACCATTGTTGAATGTCATTGACTCTGTTAACTTGCAAGAGGATGAAAGTGTTGTCACAAAGGTAAACTTGGACTTTTCTTTGAGAGACCCAATTATTAAACAAAGAAATCTGTTCAATAGTGGAACAGAAGTCCACCAACCCTGGATTAAGCTACAAACTAAAATAAAATAAAATAAATTCACAAAGAAAACCACAATGTCCTATTCAATTTTTTTACAAACGTCTGCATTTAATTATAACCAAATATCAGGAAAAGAAAGATCCTCAAAATGATGTTCAAATGATGTTTGTTTTACTTTTGGTATTATTATTATTATTATTATTATTATTATGTCACCGATTGCCTTTAACAATAAACAAATGCTCCTTGGTTTTAGATTTTATTTCTCTGTTCTTTGTCCATTGTTAGTTTCATCAATCGGTTGCTATAGTGAAGTTTGTGCTGACATTCGAGTCTGGGCAACTTTCTCCCATACTATATTTGTCTCCTTGATACCTAGAATGTTTTCCGCTTCCGTTCACTTTAATTTACTATAAATTAAATCTCTAAAGCCTGCATCTTTAGCTGGTTTCTCCTGATGGACTTCTTGTCCATCATGTTCTGTACTTCCATGTCTTTATGTTAATAAACGTATTGTTTCTTACATAAAACATCTCTATAATGTGGTTTTACATTTGATATTTGGGTGTTTCATGTCAAAATCGAAGCTGTGCACCGAGAGTATTACTGGAATAATAGGCTTCTGTCTACTGGTTCAAACTTAAGACCATGTTAAAAGTTACGGAAATCACATTCAACTAAAGTCTAATTGTTTATCCAAATTTTTTGAAATTGATAGTATATATTAAACAACATAAATCTTCCTGTCCAATTTCTAACAGATCAAGGACCAGTGTTTTTTTTAGGACAAGTGCTTCAGTATTTGTATTAGGTCTCAGCTTTTGTAGTGTCTGGCATATTTGATAACCTTGGGCACAAAAAAGGAGCCCAAGGAGTCGTGCATTTCTTATGGTTTAGGAGCTGTTTTGTAACTATGCGTTGCAATAACTATTTCTATATTGATATTGAAATGCAGTAAAAAATGTTATTTTAGCTTGCTGAGAAGCTGAGTAGTAATACCATTTAATTGGCTTTGTGCAATGTACTTTTTGGATGCTTATTTTGAAGTCCCAACTTAATCTTTTATTCAGTTTGTTGTAATGCTTTTCTAGTTATTTTAAGCCATTGGCCTTTTCTAATTATAATTTTTTATAACATTATCAGGGGCCTGAGATAGATCCTCAAGTTACAAAAAGGATCCAATTAGCTCCTGTTCAGGGATATATGTCAAACTTTTACAGGTCAGAAACTCGACCATTGCTTATGGCATATGGAGTCTATGCTGAATAATTTTCATTGTCTATGCAGGAGTTATGGAAGCTGGGTCTCCAGAAATCCTGCTTTTGTGCTCTTTTCATCGGTGGCAATTGTTCTTGTGCTGTGTGTAGGCCTAGTTCGTTTCAAGGTGGAAACACGGCCAGAGAAGGTATTATGTTTCTCTCTTTTTTATTTTATCATGCAAAAAAGGCCCCTGTGATACTGATGCTCCAATGTTCACTTATAATTCTTTTGTTGTCAATTTGTATTATAACCTTTGATGTAATTAGGATTCTTTCAGTGTTCTTATATCCAAAAAGAAAGAATGTTGGTCAAGCATTGATATGTAACCTTTTGCAGTTGTGGGTAGGTCGTGGGAGCAAGGCAGCGGAAGAGAAACAATTTTTTGATAGCCATCTTGCCCCCTTTTACAGAATTGAGCAGGTCTTACAACTGTTTTAATGTTTCACTTTGTGTTTCGTTAGCTATGTTATTTGTCTGTAATAACTCCTCATATCTTTTCACATTTTTGTTTTTCCAGAAATTACAGTGGAAAAACCTGACCTAACGTCTCATATAAAGTTACTAAAGAACATAGAATATAATTGAATATTTAGTACCCCAAATCAATGATGTTGCTGTTAATGTAACAAGTTTTAAATATTGAGCCTCATTGTGAAATTGAATATTTTGTTATCAATTTTGTGACTTATTTGATTTTTCCCATCAAGTAAGAAATCCCTTTAGTTAAAAGTACTAATTAGATAAACCGAAGTGTAATTAATCAGATTTCTTTTGGTAAGTCATTAGAAGTTTTTTTTTTAATAACTAAAAGTATATGACAAAAACAAAATAAATACCATTGAAAAGATTGTAACATTTTCTAAAGAAAAAGAAAAAAGTTGAAGGGGAGGATATTGAATCAGACGAATTAGAAACCAAGAGTTACAATGATTCGGTATGGGCTGCGTGTAGTTTAGACCAGGTTAAAACGTTATGCTTTAGCTGTTGGTCTTTGTTTCTGTTTCAGCTCATAATAGCGACTGTGCCCGATCCGAAGCATGGCAAGTCACCAAGTATTGTCACAGATGATAATATACTGTTGCTTTTTGACATACAAAACAAGGTGACTACTATGTGTTACCATGTGTTTTTAATTTTGTATTTTTTTTCCCATTTTAATGTGATTTTGACAATTTATGAGTTTCAACAGGTTGACGGAGTTCGTGCTAATTATTCTGGCTCAATGGTAGCTCTAACTGAAATTTGCTTGAAGCCTGTTGGGCAAGATTGTGCCACCCAAAGCATTTTGCAGGTTTTATTGCATAAAGTTTTGTTTATACTGTTTCACATGTTTGGTTGTGTCATCTATTTAACACAACTGGCACAATAGCACCGAAGGTCTGCACTTCGCAAGACCCAGTGACTACACCTTGCTTACTGGTGCTATTATTGTGATTTTGGAGATTAATGTTTAAATCCCCTAATGATTAAGCAAATTTTTCTGAAGTTATCATGCTTACTACATCATTGACATTTTATTTCTTTACTTTTCTCTTTTTGGTAGTATTTTAAGATGGACCCTGAAAATTATGACAGCTATGGAGGAGTTGTACATGCCGAGTATTGTTTTCAGGTAAACTGCAGTAACAACCTAGTTTTCACCTTTTAGACAGTGATTGAAGGTTTTTATTTATCAACTTCTTAAAGGATAACTGTCTGCTTATTTTTAACCCATCAAAAGCTTATTCTAAAAGCATTAGTATCGTATACTCTGATGTACATCCCCATCATTTTCCCACCTGCAGCATTATACTTCTGCAGACACGTGTTTGAGCGCATTTCAGGCTCCACTTGATCCAAGCACTGCCTTGGGAGGATTCTCAGGAAACAACTATACAGAGGTAGCTTAATGATCCTTTTCTCAGATATATGTGTATCCACTAATTCTATGATGATCTTCAAATTTCAGGCTTCTGCATTCATTGTCACCTACCCAGTTAATAATGCAGTTGATGATGTGGGAAATGAGAATGCGAAGGCATTGGCTTGGGAGAAGGCTTTTATTCAGTTAGCAAAGGTTTGAGCACTAAACATCCATCTGTTGCTTTGTTTTTGTTAGTGACATGTAATGCTTGTCTGTGAACATTTTAGATTGTAGGCATAATAGCACCTAAATAATTGTTGCATTTATGTGATTGATCTCCCAGTTTCTATATCTTACTTCATCTCATGCCATCATATGGTTGCTGCATCTTAAGTTTCTTGTTAGTAAAGCTTTAATGAAATTTTTTCCTTACATATACTGATTGAGAACTTATAAATCCTATTATAAACTGTGCAACTTTTTTATAATGATAAATTTTGTAGATTGGTGCAATTTCTTCATTTGGATTGGTTTTTTGGTTAAGTACTGGAAAGTGGAGGTGTATCTGCATTTGATAACTGTGTTTACTGGGTCTCCTTTCCCCTTTAACATACTTTCACGTCTTACCATTCATTTAGTGTTCTCAATTTCACTGTTTTACGAATTTCATGCTTCTTTGTATTGCATGTCTGGTGAAATTTTATTGAGAAGAGGAGACCCTATAAAAGCTATATATATTCCGCTTGGTTTGTGTTTCTGCTCTTATATTTGCTATTCCATTTGCAATTGAGCTCCCACACATTAAAAGAAAAATCCCTTGAGTTAGTCAATAGATGATACTTCCATATTGAGATCTGAAGCAATTATGTTGACAGGAGGAACTGCTGCCAATGGTTCTGTCTCGGAATCTCACTCTCTCATTTTCAGCCGAAAGCTCAATTGAGGAAGAGTTAAAAAGAGAAAGTACTGCAGATGTTATAACCATAGTAGTAAGTCTGAGACTTGGATGTCTTCATGTTACTCAAGCATTCGGTGGCAGATAAATTTCATCATGCCCTCTTACACTCATGAACAAAATAAATATAATATTTATACTTCTTGCTGAACATTTTTCTTAAATAAGTGCCTTTCATAATTATTCTTCTTTTCCTACATCATATCAGGTAAGCTATGTGGTAATGTTCGTTTACATATCTCTAACCTTGGGAGATGCACCTCATTTATCTTCTTTTTACCTCTCGTCGAAGGTACGGTTTAAGCCTTTGTTCAAGTAGTCTGCCATTCCTCATACCATTTGCCAGCATGCATATATATATGCATGTTGTATGCACTAACGTGTTATCCTCCACTGCTTTCTCATCTAGTAAAGTTACTTTGACTATTACTATATAATACTACTTTCTCTGCCAACCTTTTATCATCTGACTCTGGTAACCCCAATGTTTCATCATGATTTGCTAAATTATAGTATGTGGTTGATATGGCGTCAACAGTTGTCTCTGTTGAACAATTTGTTTCCTATCAAAATAAAATGAAATAAAAAGTTGTCTCTGTTAAACATTTGCTAGTCATTGAGTGATAGCAAGGGTACAGACAACTAGTATTCGAGAAACGAAGATTAACGTGTGAAGGCTTGTGTGTGATCAAGTTGGAGGGTTTTGGTGTCTTTTATTGATGCATCACATATCTTAGCGACAATCACTAGAAACTAATCAAAGACGTATCACAAGAACACCATGTATTTGCCATGTTACTTCATGTCCATGTGGCATACATAGCATTGATGAAGTTTTCAGATGTGCTATTAATTTTTGGATTTGATGATTTGTAGGTCCTGCTTGGCTTGTCAGGAGTCATGCTTGTTGTGCTTTCTGTCCTTGGATCTGTTGGATTTTTCAGTGCTGTTGGAATTAAATCTACATTAATCATAATGGAAGTCATTCCTTTCCTCGTTCTGGCCGTAAGTTATTTATATAAGTACTGTGGGCGTCAGAGTTACTAATGTCCTGTTATGGCAGCTGTGTTCTTTATTGATCTTAGGCCCTGTTCATCTAGGAGATACATGCTCAGTCCTGGTGTTTTTTCTGTTGTTAATACTCATCAATAAATTACTCATCAGTAAATTAATCCAAACACATTTACTACTTTTTTCCACCCTTGAATATTTATAGAATGTTGTTTATCCCTTGTTGTAATTACCACCACTTTAGAATCATAAATCTGGATTCAAGCATTCACCGGAGGAACTGAAAAGGAAGAGAAAAAGAAACACAGCTGAGTCATACCACTCTCTTTTGGCCTTGTACATTTGGACTGTAATTTAGGTTTTCTAGTTTCTAGGTGGCTTGAGATAACTTCTTCATTAATTTGTCTTCACACTGGATTATTTTTTTATTAATTTTTTGTTCTTCAAGCTTTCCATTTGTTGCCCTAAACTTAGATACAATTTTATCTGTGTATTTGTTGTTTACAGTACCTAATAGTTTCCTCCACCTCCAAACCCTCCCTTCCTCATGTTCAATCACAACCTTCTCTTTCAAAAGGGGAAGAGATCTTTGGTTGACCCCCAGAACCCAACCCCGCCCCGGTTCTTTTCTCTCTTGCATACTTTTCTTTGTCTGATATGATATTTCAAATGGTTCTCGTTGTTCCTATAATCAGGTTGGTGTAGATAACATGTGTATACTGGTACATGCTGTGAAACGGCAACCACTGGAGTTACCTTTAGAAAGGCGAATAAGCAATGCGCTGGCTGAAGTTGGCCCATCCATAACATTGGCTAGTTTGTCTGAGATTCTGGCATTTGCAGTTGGAAGTTTCATTCCTATGCCAGCTTGCCGTGTCTTCTCCATGTTTGCAGGTAAAAAAATTCTCGCCTTTATCCTAAATAAGTTACTTTGGAATTTTGCTTTCACCAGTACATTGATGTATATCCACTATTTCAATTACAGCCCTTGCTGTTCTACTGGACTTCTTTCTGCAAGTTACTGCCTTCGTTGTGCTGATATATTTTGACTTTTTGAGAGCTGAGGATAACAGGGTTGATTGTTTTCCATGCATAAAAGTCTCTTCATCTTCTGTGGAAACTAGTGAAGGTATATATATAGGTGTGCTGACGTATTGTATTTGTGTATCTATGTTGAAGTTG
The DNA here is from genome assembly GCA_024362665.1 of Prunus padus. Lineage (NCBI taxonomy): Eukaryota > Viridiplantae > Streptophyta > Magnoliopsida > Rosales > Rosaceae > Prunus > Prunus padus. The sequence goes on along the minus strand of JANFAM010000019.1, from coordinate 28,692,775 downwards.
CACTGCCTTTCTAGTACACATTGATTTGTCTAGTTTAATCATGTTAGATCTACATTTTCTTCTCCTTTTTCAAATTGGTGTTAGTTCTGATCAAATCATTATATAATAAGATGTAGGAATCTATCATAGAAGAGCTGGATTGCTGACCCGCTATATGAAGGTAACTTTTTTGTCTTTTCTTTTCTTTCTTTCTGCCCTGTTTGATGGAGATATCTGGCTACTAGACATCTTCATCTTAAATTTATGAATTTACCAGGGGCCATGGTTTCTGTTGTGTATCATGTAAAAATCATTATTTTGCCCTGTCTTTGGAGTTTTTGAGAATGGGTGATATTTCTTGGAGAGAAGTAAACTAATGATCGTGTATATTCTTGTTCCTTTTCTTTTAAAAAAAATGATCGTGGCTTTATTGTAGGAAGTTCATGCACGCATTCTTGGATTTTGGGTGGTTAAAATGGTTGTTATTGCTGTCTTTCTTGCTTTTACCTTGGCAAGCATTGTAAGTTGCTTATGGTTTTTTTGTCACTCAATGATTTTTAAATAGTAGTTTATTTCTTTTTATTGTCTTGAGGCCTAACATAAACTTTTTACATGATTTTGATCCTTATAGGCATTATGTACTAGGATTGAACCTGGTTTGGAACAGAAGATTGCCCTTCCCCGTGACTCTTACCTTCAGGTCTCCCGTAGTTTTATGGAATCTTCATACCCTAAAAGCCTGACTTGTTCTTCTTTTATAATTTAAGTCTTGCGTCTCAGGGATACTTCAATAATGTCTCAGAGCATCTTAGGATTGGACCACCGTTATATTTTGTTGTCAAGGATTACAACTACAGGTACCTGTGTGGTCTCCATTCTATTTTGATCTCAAAATTTCAGGTTTTGTATTCTTCCGGTATATTTTCAAGCTTGAGGATTATTGCAGACAGTGCATGAAATAAGATATAAAAAGGAAATAGAATAATGCTGTTATGAAAGGAAAATGGTGGGTGTTTTAATAGTGTGCCTCAGAATGAGCTTTTGTTGTTTTCTTCCATTCTCTGTTAGGTGATAAAATAACTTTATTAGGTAAGCACCTCTTTGACGGCTTTAATCCATTCTCAAGATCCATTCTCTAGAATGGACTTATCACATAACTAAGATGTGTACTTCCAAGGGAGTTCCTTTTATTTATTTTTTTCATCTATCACTGGGAGATGGAGCTGTTGGAAGACATTGCTATATAATTGGACTTTTGGGTTGTCTCCTCAATAAGAATAAAGAAACCAATAATCATTAAAAGATCTATAGTTGTCACATTAAATAAAATATTTTAAAATTGTTCTGATGGTACTGTTGATGACTAGGTCTATGGAAACTTTTGCTTTTGTTGGGTTACTGTTTTATAGTGATGATGGGACTGATGCCACTGCCTCTTATACAATGATGATGGGGGCATAGTAGATAATTGTTTGCTAACTTGGCATAGATACTGAGAAGAATTTATCATGATGCCTGCTAGTATTTGTCTTTTTATGGCTGCTGTAAATCAATACGTCTCTTTAACATAAGCCCCTGTTCTATGTCAAAGCATTTGCTTCATTAAGTAATAACTGAGAAGAAATTCCTTTCATAAGAGGATTAACAGTTGAGTGTTTTTTTGGTTGTCTCAGCTCTGAATCAAGACATACAGACCAGTTATGCTCCATCAGCCAATGTGATTCAAACTCTCTTTTAAATGAGGTACAAAAATGTGGAGGGGTATTCAATTCTAAATTGGAAGTGAAGAGGACCTTCTATCATAAATACACATTGTATCAATATGCACTAAAAATGGGCACTTCTAACGTATGTTGATCTCAAATATTGAATTGCTCAGAGTGTAATTTTGTGGTTTCTCTATCTCCTCCCAAGTCGGGATGCTGTACAATTTTGTGCGTTGTCCTCTAATTCCTTTTTCCTTGTTTATTGTTTAGCTTGTATTTGACTGCTCTGTCCTTTTATCTCTTTTGATTGGTGCTCCAAACTGTGACAATTGTGAAGCATTTTCTGTGTATATGCATATACATTTTTCTCCCTCTTCTTCTGTAATGCTGCAGATATCAAGAGCATCTGTAACACCAGAATCAAGCTACATTGCTAAGCCAGCTGCCTCTTGGCTTGATGATTTTCTGGTATGGATTTCACCTGAGGCTTTTGGTTGCTGTCGGAAGTATTTAAATGGTTCTTATTGTCCACCTGATGATCAGGTTGGTTTCTTTTACATGTCTCATTTGAAAAGTAATTTAGGAATATGTTGCTTTCATCCCTGGGACTTGAACTGCTTCTTACTATCATATATAATTTTTTGTCTTACATGATTAAACAATTACACATGAAGGTCCATGTATGCATTACACACATACAAAATACATACATATATAGATAATGTTGCAAATCTGTGTTTTTGGATCTTTCTTTCTTTTTTGTTCAGTGACATTTTTAGTTTGTTGACTCAGTTGTGTATGCCAATTTGTGGTTCATTTGTAAGCTTTAACTGTCATGATTGCATTATTATACGATCTGTGAAATATTTTTACCATATCCATTGACCAGTAAACAATAAGAATTCAACTTATGTGTTGTTCTCATCTCATTTATTGCTGTTTGTCAAATTACGGTATACTGAAGCAGACACATTTCTCTCCAGCCACCTTGCTGTTCACCTGATGATGGTCCTTGTGACGTTGGTGGAGTGTGCAAAGATTGTACAACAGTAATGCCCATCTTATGTATACTGGTGAGATTATCCTTAGAAACCACCAGGGTCAAGAGCTAACATTTTAAATTGGTTCCAGTGCTTTCGGCACTCAGATTTGGTCAATGATCGTCCATCTACAACACAATTTAGAGAGAAGCTTCCATGGTTCCTCAATGCACTGCCATCTGCTGATTGTGCAAAAGGTGGCCATGGTGCTTACACTAATAGTGTGGATCTAAATGGTGTGTAGGATCAGTACTCTCTCTCTCTCTGCATAAAAATATCTATGTCTGTGTGTGAGATAGAGAAAGAGAATTATGCTCTTAAATTCTCATGTGATGTGATTAAAACGTTCATGAAGCTGAAATCTTTTAATTGAATTAATAGTCTAATTTCAGAAACATTTATGTTTTCTTTTTCAGGTTATGGGAGTGGTGTTATAAGAGCATCTGAGTTCCGTACCTATCACACACCACTGAACAAGCAAGTATGGTTGTATCTTGAGAACTGATGCTAGAATTTTTCTTTAATTTGCATAACTATAACTCGACAACCTGCTTTTGTTTGATCTTTCATTGTTCTCAGGGTGATTATGTCAATTCACTGCGAGCTGCACGGGAGTTTAGCTCAAGAATTTCTGATTCTTTAAAGGTTAAAGTTCAACAAGCAGCATGGTTCCATGAATAATTTGGAAATTTTGCTTGCACATACTTGCAATCGGATGCTTTGCTTTCCAGTTTGATTTATGTTTTTAATCATTTTGGTACTAAGGGTGTTTTCTACCTAATGGCAAACTGTAGGACGGGCTAGTAAAGTGCATGCATTTTACATTGATAGAAACATATCTGGTCATAGTGGAACTAAAATAAGCTACTTCTGTATGCAAGAGTATGATGATGTTGGATGTCAATAGAGTTCTCATTCTCAAAACCTGTCATATACAAGTTATGCCCGGAGGTCCATATTTCTAATATGTTATTTGGTTACTGCATCAAGAACACATCTTTCTATGTAGGAAATGACGTTACATGTTTATAGACCAGGTGACAAATACATTCTTAAAAATGCTGTTAGTATCTTTTGGGCTGAAATAATGCTGCGAGTTAGTTACATTAAAGTTTCATTTATTGAAACCTTCTCTATGAGAGTGGTGGTATCAATTTCTTGTTGATTGTGTTCAGAGTCTTCTTACTTGAGTATCACTTACTAAGAATTCATATTCTACTGGCATTTCCTCCTCTCGTGGTAACAATGTTGATTTGCATTAGCCTCGTCAAATTATTAGTATGTTTGTTTTCCCATGTGCCTTGAAAACAGGGGAGAGGAGATAAAGTGAGGCCTTTTCCTGACAATTTCTCTTTTCCTGCATCTTCAACATTTCTAAGCCTGTACATTACTTTCTCAAGTGCGTGTGGATCTCTGTTATGCTTACAGTGTTTCTTTGATGCAGATGGATATCTTTCCATACTCAGTGTTCTATATCTTCTTTGAGCAGTATCTGGATATATGGAGCACAGCTTTGATCAACATTGCTATAGCACTTGGTTAGTAGTATCTAGAACATTATATCGATGTGCAGTTATGCATGGGGGCATACAGATCTACATGTAGTCTATATTTTTATTTACTAATATGTTGCCTCTTATTATTAGTGCTTGTGTGTTCTTCATTAATATATTTCTACTAATGACAATTAGATATTTCAGTGCCTGAAAGAGATGTTTAACAGTTCTGCGATCTTTGTCTGCCCATTATATGAGTTCTTAGTATTTGGGACTAAAGAACTGATATTTTTTTGTACTTTGATCTGTAGAGATTTCACTATTCCATCTAGATCTTTAATTTAAATGGTTTTTCCCCCTAGTGGGTAATACCTTTGGCACTCCTTAGTCCTTATTTAGCTTCCTGCACTCAAAAATAAATGTTTTATATAATTCCTTCTCCCATGATGGAGTGCAAGAAGCTACAATGGAGTGTCAACAGTGCTGACCTTCCTAATTTAAATTATTGCTTCAGTTTTGAACTTTAAGGACTGAATATACATTTTCAGCTCTATAAGCATTTACGTAAATATCTCATATGATGACATAACAGGTGCAATCTTCATTGTCTGTCTGCTTATCACTTCCAGGTTTCTATTCTTTCTTGAGCCCAGAATTCTGTGTTTCTCCGTCGCTTTAGCTTGTAATTTTCTGTTTCTTTCTCATCTGATTTTGATAACAGTTTATGGAGCTCAGCAATCATTATATTAGTCCTGGCAATGATTGTTGTGGACCTCATGGTATGTTTGCCTTGAATGTCATTAAAAGCTTCTTATTTTACAGCAATCGTTTTGCAATTGTGTGCCCTTGTATTTATTTTACTTTCATGCCATCCTTAATTTAATTCCTTGAAATTCTTTCTCAATTAGGGAAACTGACATAAGTAACTGAACTTTCAGGGTGTAATGGCCATTTTGGATATCCAACTAAATGCAGTCTCTGTTGTAAATCTCATAATGTCAATCGGAATCGCTGTTGAGTTCTGTGTCCATATAACACATGCTTACTTGGTTAGTCACAAGCCCTGTGGTGTCATGCTTATTTACCTAATTCGTTTTTGGCTTGAAGATGAAGGAAATGCCCCACATGGCTGTAGGAATCTCTTTTATTAGAGCTGAATGGAATATCTCTCAGAAAAAAAAAGAGCTGAATGGAATAACCTTTTCTTATTCTTTAGTCCCTCCCTGGGTTGACATAGAAACTCCCCACCTGCCATTGAGATCTCCTCTCAATGGCCAACAGCTTTTCATTGGGTTTGATAATTTGCTATCATATTACCAACCTGTGCATACTTGTGCAGGTGAGCCATGGCGACAGGAATCAACGAGCAAAGGAAGCTCTGAGTACAATGGGAGCTTCTGTCTTCAGGTAAACTGTTTACACTTTTGTTTAGCATTTCAGATGTGATGACAACGGTGGCACTTGGTAGAACTCCATGACTGAGCTGAAATCTTCCTGTGTGAGAATTGTCTCAGACTAATATGAAATCTAAGAAGAAAAATAGTTGCCTGATAGTATGCATTCAATGATCGATAAGCTTCTTAGATACTACGATTAATTTTAAAAGTACAATTTCTGTACAGAAATACATATGTTGGATAAGGATTTATTTGTACAGAAACATATGTATATCTGTACATTGAACATATGTATTTGTCAGAAAACATAGGATTTATTTATTGGATGAGCCAAAAAAGTTGTGGAATTTGAACACTGAACATGCCTACTCTAGAATCATGTTAGAAGCTAATTTGTCCAAAAGCTTAAGTTAGAGAAATATGATGTCTATTTGTAGGTTTCTTTGATATTTTTGTCTTTTAACTATCATCAGAATAACTTGAAATTAGGGCACTTCGTTCTCCATCACTTTCTATAGTTTCAGTGCCATACTGCTCTATTTATTTATCAGCATCCTTAGGAGTTATTTACTCAGAGCAGTGCTTTTGTCCACAAACAATAAACTAACATTGCCATATATAATTGCTTGACTTTTTATGGCAGTGGGATTACACTTACAAAGCTAGTTGGAGTGATTGTCCTTGGCTTCTCAAGATCAGAACTTTTTGTGGTGTTTGATCTCTCCCTCTTAGCTTTTTAAATTCTTTTGGCGATGCTCTAGACTAGATGTAAAGCTTTCTGAACTTTGCAGGTTTACTATTTTCAAATGTACCTGGCATTGGTTGTTATTGGTTTCTTGCATGGGCTCGTATTTTTGCCGGTAAGTTTATTGGAGTTTCTTCCTGTCACAGCTACTACTCTGACACCCATATAAGATGGCTTTGCTAGCCACATATGCACTACTGGACCACCTTCTTTTGCTGGTTGAATGCTGCAAGTCACTTCAACAGTTTTTTTTTTTTTCGTTTTCCCCGTTAGTGTTGCAAATATTGTTGCCCTTATCCCATGGTGCCACTGTAGTTCCATAGGTTGGAGATCAAAATCCACGATAAAATTGATTGAACCATGCTTGCCCTTTGCGGTTTGCAGGTGGTATTGAGCATATTTGGTCCACCAAATCAACATCTGAGCATCGATATTCACCAAGTTGAATCTTCGTCGGACTTGAGTTGATACTTGTGTAAGTGTGGCTCCCCTTTTGTCGGGCCAACGTTCGACAGCCGTCGTCAAACTATATGTGCTTGTGCATACATTGCGAGGCCCCAACCTCCCTGTTTGTAGGTGGAAACCTTGATATGTTGTAACAATATGAAAACAGCCATATAAAATGTATCATAACACGAACTCTTGAAACTCTTGATCTTGTCTAATTTTCATCCATTAGGATTCTCTGGGTAATTTATGTATAAGAAAAGAGATGCTACATGGCCCACATTTATGTTTACGTATAATGTACCTGTTATATGACACCACCGCCACAATTTTAATTGGTAAAATCAAGATTAAGGTGTTAAGAGCATCGTTTTAGTTAGTAAAATTAAGATTAAGCTGGTAAGAGTATCTTCAACACTAGCTATTATTTGGCTATTTGAGCTCCAAAATCACTCAAAAACTGTTTAGGCTTTCAATTTCAAAATGTTTCTACAACAATTATCAGCTATTTTACTCAATCTGATCCCCAATTTTCAAAATTTTCGCACTTGGTATTATTTCTGAATTTTTGGAACCTAGTTTCCATTTTCGGAATTTTTAAATAGTATGTTTAATTTGACAAAAAAGTTTTTATTTTATTTTAGTATGAATAATGCGAACATTATTACAAGCTAAAATTATTAGTATATTGTTAGAAATGCGGAAATTTTCAACTGCAATCATTTTCAACATTTTCGGATCCGAATTTGAAATTTTTGGTTTATTTATTAACATATTTGTGAATAAATATAAAAATATTATAGATGGGCCGGGCCTCATTTCTCTTTTTGTTTTTGTTTTTATATCAAGTTCGTTAGTTTAGCTATGAGCTATTCATTCCTCTCCCGCCAAACCAAAAAACCAAAATTAAAAGAGAACGAAGGTTTTGAGAGGACCGTTAACGCTTTTTCCATGGACCCAACAACCTCACTCACCAAAGCTTTGTTCAAGAACACCAACAATCCCAAACTAGCATGGCAAGCGTATTCTCTCCTCACCCACCTCCTCCTCCTCCTCCTCCTCCTCTGGTTCGTGGGTATTGTAGAGCTGGGCTGGCTGGCAGAGGATTGGAGGTTTTGGATCAGATGAGTAGTTGTAATCTTTTGCCAAATAGGGTAGTGTATAATACTTTGATTTCTAGCTTTTGTAAACAAGGCAAGACTGATGATGCTGAGAAATTGGTAGAGAGGATGAGAGATGATGGAATGTTTCCAGATGCCGTTACATTCAATTCTAGGATTTCGGCTCTCTGCAGTGCTGGAAAAATCCTTGAAGCTTCTAGAATATTAGAGATATGCATATAGATCAAGAGATGGGACTGCCTCAACCTAATGTTGTAATGTATAATTTGATGTTACAAGGATTTTGCAGGGAAGATATGTTAGAAGAAGCGGAGACCTTCTTCAAGTATATGGAAAAGGCTGGCAATTTTATTAATTTAGAGAGTTATAACATATGGTTGTTGGGTTTGGTCAAGAATGGGAAGCTCTTAGAGGCACGACTGGTTCTTAAAGAGATGGTAGATAAGGGTATAGAATAATAGAACCCAATATTTACTCATATAACATTGTGATAAATGGGTTATGCAAAAACGGGATGCTTCGTGATGCCAGAATGGTAATGACTCTGATGGTAAGAAGCAATATTTCCCCAGATACGGTGACCTACAGTACTTTACTCCATGGGTTCTGCAATAAAGGGAAGGTATTTGAAGCCAGCAATATTCTGCATGAGATGATGATGAATAATTGCTTCCCAATACTCATACTTGCAACATTTTGCTGCATAGCCTATGGAAAGAGGGAAGAACATTAGAAGCAGAGGAACTTCTGCAGAAGATGAATGAGAGAGCTTATGGCTTAGATACTGTAACCTGCAATATTGTGATTGATGGTCTATGCAACGATGGGAAATTGGACAAGGCAATTGAAATTGTGAGCGGGATGTGGACTCATGGAAGTGCGGCTCTTGGAAACCTAGGAAACTCCTTTATTGGCCTGGTTGATGATAGTAATAATGGGAAGAAATGCATCCCTAGTTTGATCACGTATTCAACCATAATTAATTAGTGGGTTATGCAAGGCTGGGAGGCTTGATGAAGCTAAGAAGAAGTTCATGGAGATGATTTCATGGAGATGATGGGGAAAAACTTGCACCCTGATTCAGTGGTTTATGATATGTTTATAAGTAGTTTTTGTAAACAAGGATATCATCTGCCTTTCGGGTGTTGAAGGACTTGGAGAAGAAAGGTTGCAACAAGAGCATTCAAACTTATAATTCACTAATAATGGGCTTAGGGAGTAAAAAGAAAATATTTGAAATTTATGGACTCATGGATGAGATGAGAGAGAGAGGAGTCGCTCCTGATGTATGCACTTATAATTATCTGATGAATTGTCTCTGTGAAGGAGAGAGAGTCAACGATGCCACTTCTCTTTTAGATGAAATGCTGCAGAAGGGCATATCCCCTAATATTTCTACCTTCAGAATATTAATTAAAGCTTTCTGCAAGGCATGTGATTTTGGAGTCGCACATGAGGTATTTGACATTGCTTTAAGTGTATGTGGCCACAAGGAAGCCTTATATAGTTTGATGTTCAATGAGTTGCTTGCTGGAGGGGAAATCGTGAAGGCCAAAGTGCTATTTGAAGTTGCATTGGACTGGTAATTTTATCTGGGGAATTTCCTCTACAAATATCTCATTGACAGACTTTGCAAGGATGAAAGTTAGAGGATGCCAGCAGTATTCTTCACACGATGAAGAATAAAGGATATGGGTTTGATCCAGCATCATTCCTGCCAGTAATTGATGGCTTGGGTAAAAGGGGAAATAAGCATCAGGCTGATGAACTTGCAGAGACAATGATGGAAATGGAGTCAGAAGGTAGGGTAGTAGATAAGGTTTACCGAATTGAGAGGGAAATAATTAGTGGAAAACCAAGTAACAATGGCGGAAGTGATTGGCAGACCATAGTGCACAGGTATGGTGGACGAAACGTTATACATGATTTGTTTCTTCTTAACTTCCCTTTTGGTTAATCACATTCTGACATTATTTTGTGGTTATAACTGGACCATATTGGTTTCTGTTCTTATTTACTTTTGAATTTTTTTAATCTTCTCCCTCTCTCCACTTTGCAACTTATTTCAGTTTGCGCATAAGGAACCTCTCCAGTCTTAGAAACAAATGCCATAAGGAATGATGGTATATCTTATTCATTCAATATACCAAAAGTTACAAATAACCCAATAACTCTACTTTTTTTTTTTTCTGATAAACCTTGTTAGTCATAACTAGGTAATTGACTAAGTGCAGAACGCCGTCTTCAATCTCTTCTCTTAAGTGCGGAACTCCGTCTTCAATCTCTACCACCTCCTGGTGACGCTGGTGCTACCGTTTTCGCTGATGCTCGTGGTCGTGGTTCCTTTTCCTCCCATGGCGGCCGTGGTTTTTCTGGTTTTTCTCGCGGCAGTTTTTCTCGTGGTTCCGGTTCTTCTTCCTGTTTTTCGCCTAGCTTTGGTCGCGGCTTGTCTCCCCATGCACCTGGTCTTCTTGGGGCTGGTCCTGGTGGTTCTGTTGGTGCTTCTTCGTCGGCGCCTCCTAGTTTTGCTGCTCCCGCGGTCGCATGCAATGTCAAATCTGCACCCGTTATGGTCACTCTGCTATTGATTGCTTCAACCGTCTCAATCTTTCCTATGAAGGCCGAGTCCCGGCTCAGCGTCTTACTGCTTATGCTGCTCAATCTTCTACTAGTATTGATGCTCCCCTTGGCGGTTCTTCCTCTTCTCAGTGGCTTACTGATTCAGGCGCCAACTCTCATATCACCAATGATTTGAGTCAGCTTTCTCATCCTCGAGAGTACCGGGGAATTGACAACGTTAATGGCGTGCTTGGTAGTACAGGTTTGGGAATTCTCCAAGTTGGCACATCCTATGTTTCTTCTCCTTCTTCTACTTATCCTTTATCTCACACCCTTTATTGTCCTAATGCTTCTGCTAATATTCTCTCTGTTCATCAATTTTCCAAAGATAACCACTGTTATTTCACATTTTATCCTGATTTCTTTCGTGTACAGGATTTGGAGACGGGGAAATCCTTTTCCAAGGGCGGAGTGATAATGGCCTCTATCCTTCTCCAGTTCCTTCATCTTCAAAGTTTTCCAATGGTGTCTTTGCATGTTTAAGTGTCAAGGTGGCTGATGGCGTTTGGCATTCGCGGCTCGGTCATCCTTCCAAAGCTGTTTTAAACTATTTAGTTTCGCATCATAATTTGCCTTTTCAAGGCTCTCTTTGTCATTCTTTTTGTCAGTCATGTCCTTTGGGCAAAAGTAGAAAATGACCTTTTCAATTATCCAACTCTATTGCTTTGTCTCCATTAGAATTAATACATTCAGATGTTTGGACTTCTCCCTCTTTATCTTTTTCTAGTTTTCGTTATTATGTTTTATTTATTGATGATTTTTCTCGCTACACATGGCTTCATCCCCTAAAACTAAAATCTAATGTCTTTGCTACTTTTGTTCAATTCAAAACCTTGGTCGAGAACATGTTTAATACTAAAATTAAGATAGTTTAGACTGATGGGGGTGGCGAATATAAAAATAAAAATTTTCAATCCTTTTTCCATACCCATGGCATTCACCATCGGTTTTCTTGCCCCCATCACCCCGAACAAAATGGTTTGGCGGAACGTAAACATCGTCATCTGGTTGAAACTGGGCTAACTCTTTTGGCTCATGCCTCTATGCCCCTGTCATATTGGGCTGAGGCTTTTCATATTGCTACTTACCTTATTAATCGTTTACCTACTCGTGTGCTTCAAAATGTTTCTCCTTATCACAGGTTGTTTCATAAGACTCCTCAATATGATTTCTTTAAAGTTTTTGGTTGTGCTTGTTTTCCCTATTTACGTCCATATAATCAACATAAACTTCAATTTCGATCAAAACGGTGTGTTTTCTTAGGGTATTCTTTAAATCACCATGGCTATCGTTGTCTTGATTTGCATATTGGTCGTGTTTTTCTATCTAGGCATGTTGTTTTTGATGAACATTGTTTTCCATTTAAAGACACCAACATCACTCCTCCTTTGGCCGCTCGCTCTCCAAGTCCACCTGAGGTCGCGATTGAATTTGGGCCTCCTCCTCCATTACTGCCTCTTCCTCCTACTCCTCCACAACCTGCTGCTTCTCCTCCTCCTTTGTAGACTTACAGCCGTGATTCCCACCGCAATGTTTTAACCTTTCCTTCCCCTGCTGCAATGGAAGGAAATATAGGGTTTGCCAACCCTTCTACTCCCTCACCAAGTGCTACTGCATCTCTATCTCCAGTTCCTCCTTCTCCCTAGGTTTGTGAATCTGATTCTCATCCTATGCTCACACGTGCTAAGGGTGGTATTTGTAAGCCTAATCCTAAGTATGCTCATCTTACTACTATTACTAATCACTTGGTTGAGCCCACCTGTTTTAGTTATGCCCAAAAGTCTGAAGACTGGCACAAGGCCATGGCTGAAGAATTTAATACTTTACAGAAAGCTGGCACCTGGACTCTAGTTCTTTCCAAGCCTACTATGAATGTACTTCCCAACAAATGGGTCTTTCGTATCATGACACACTCTGATGGGTCCATTGAACGGTTTAAAGCCCGTTTGGTGGCCAATGGTTTAAAGCCCGTCTGGATTATGTCGAGACCTTCAGCCCCTTGGTCAATCACTCCACCATTCGTCTTATCTTAGCCGTTGCTGTTCATTTTGGGTGGTCCATTCGCCAACTTGATGTCCAAAATGCTTTTCTCCATGGTTCTCTCACTGAGGAAGTCTACATGAAGCAACCTGCTGGGTTTCTTGATTCACAGTATCCTACACATGTTTGTAAACTCAACCGTTCATTATATGGGCTCAAACAGGCTTCGCGCGCCTGGTTTCAATGTTTTTCTACTCATCTTGAGCATTTGGGCTTTGATGCTTCCAAGTCCGATTCCTCCTTATTCATGTACTTTCATGGGTCTATTACTATCTACTTGTTGATTTATGTTGATGACATTTTAGTTCCAGGCAATAGTGGGCCACGCATTACTCATCTCATTCTTGATTTGGGCCGTCAATTTTCTATGAAAGATCTTGGTCCCTGGCATTACTTCTTGGGCATGGAAGTGGTACGGACCTCCACGGGCCTGCATTTATCTTAGTCCAAATATATACTGGATCTCTTGACACGCACGAAGATGTTAGACTACAAACCCTTGCCTACTCCTGCTGTTGGTGGTCGCAGACTAAGTTTACATGATGGTGACCCATTATCTGATGTCTCTGAGTACCGTAGTGTGGTTGGGGCTCTTCAATATCTTACTTTCACACGTCCAGACATTGCCTTTTCCGTTAATCAAGTATGCCAATTTATGCACACGCCCACGAAAACTCATTGGGCTGCCGTCAAACGGATTCTTCTTTATCTCAAGTCTACCTCTGATCAAGGTCTTGTATATAAGCCTGGTCAGTTACATCTTACTGTGTATGCTGATGCTGACTATGCCGGTGATCCCGATGATCGTTGCTCTACAGGAGGGTATATTATCTATCTTGGTAATAATCTTGTTTCCTAGAGCTCCAAGAAACAACTGGGTGTTTCACGCTCCAATATAGAGGCCGAATACCGCCAATTAGCTTATACTGCTGCTACCTTGTCCTGGGTGCTTTTGTTGTTTCGTGATCTCCGTCTTCCCATTCCTCCTCCACGTTTGTGGTGTGATAATGTCAGTGCAATCTGCCTTACTTCCAATCCAGTATTTCAGTCCTGCAGTCGTCATATTGAGGTTGATTATCACTATGTTCGAGAGAAAGCCATTCGCAAGGAGCTCGAAGTTGGTTACATTTCATCTACGGATCAGCTTGCTGATCTTCTAACCAAGGGTCTTTCCACTCTTCGGTTTCGCTACTTACTCTCCAAGCTTCCCGTTCTTTGTCGTCCGCTCAGCTTGCGGGGGCGTGATAAACCTTGTTAGTCAGTTACCATAGTTATGACTACTAACGGATGGTTTAAAGCCAATGAATGCCAGCATATAATTGTTTTCTGCTGTTATGATATTATTAGGTTATAAATACATTTCCGATATGTAGTAACTGAAAGGTTTACATTCATATACCTTGTGTATAAATAGATTGTAATATCATTTTCTGCCATAATCTTGAGTGAATATGCAATCATTTTTCTTCTAAGGGGAGGGGCAAGGCATTTGATGAAGAGCCTCAAATAGTCATTTAATAAGCTTCATGGCTGAGTCAGGCCTGCCGATATTCGATTTCAGTAGATTCTTTATCACGCATCTGTAGTGACAAATCCTGGCTCCACTTTAGTTACTGCATCTTTCATTTTCGAATGTTACCTTGAACTTGATGCTTGAAGCCCTTTAAGGTTTTGATTGGTGTAATCTACCTTTTCTTAATTTTATTATCAGCTTTGTAGTCTGTGATGATATTCCTAACTTGGTAACTCTTACCCTTTTTTTTTCACAGAGATGATGGCAGTGGAATTGCACTGAAAACCCTTACGCGGGTACAGAAAGGCTGGGGTCGAGGGAGTCTAACGAGTTTGCAGTCCCAGAAAAACGAATTTATTGATTACTGAGATTCAATGGACAATTTCGTGGAGTAGGTTGGAGAGATAACGGAACCCCAAAAATAAAGCCAAGAAAGAAATCAACCTTTATGATTCCAGGTATAATTGGTTTTTCTCATTTTGACTTGTCTCCTTTTTAAAAATTAAAAATTAAAAAAATTATATATTCTCATGAGTGGCAGGCAATGTGAAATCAATGAGAACCCAGCAGCAAGTCTTGTCAAAATCCCATGTAGGATTAGCAGCCAAGTTTGCTCACTTTTCATGCTTGCTCAATGAATAAACGTAATTGCTTTGTCTTATGTTAGATATCTTACATCACAATTAGGCTGAAATCCCTCCAAGGCTATTGATTGCACTAACTAGAAATCAATGAGCTCTAAATGTTAACCTGTTGGTATGCAGGATCTCATGCAGCTCACTTCGTTTCAGGCTGTTGGCTTGACTTTCTTTTTTAGAGAAAATTGAGATATAAATATATACCCAAGAGACCGAATATGAAAGCCAGTTGTTCATTACTCAAGAACTTTATTCTTTCTGCTGGTGATGATGACTGATGAAGATGTTTTTGTAATAGTTTCTTGTACTTTTTCTTTTTCTCTTTTGGTGAAGCTCTTTTCAGCGTGTATATAGTAAATTAGAAACTGAAAAAAAAGCTTAAGCGCATTTCATCTCTCAGATACCTTCACTTTACAAGGAAGATAGATAAGAATTAAAGAGCTAGGTTAGGCCAACTGACTACGTAATACGCGTGACAAATTAAACCATATTTTCTTATATGATAAATTAATTATGTGACTGAAGAAGTACCTAAAGTCCTAAACCATGCAAGAGGTGACTTGGTTATTTTGCAGGCATCATGGCTTGATCATAATATGTTATATTTGAGGTGCCCTCTGTGAAAATCCCACATCCAAAATCCACACTCTAATAAAGTTGTTTATAAACAAAGCACTATTATGGTTTCATAAGTGTTGTTAATATTGGAGAGTTGGGCTAATGGGCTTGGCGATAGGCCCGCCTTGGCTTTCATTAATAATAATTATATTAATCAAAGACTTGGGCCTTGAGGCTCTGGGGAAATTTAATTAAGAAACCCAAACGAAAATAAGTAATTTATTTTTTCGATATTACTTAATGACATATATTAAATTAAAGAAGTTGGCCCAAACAAAAAAAACAAAAAACAAAAATAAAGAAGCTAATTTTATATTTTAAAAATATATAAAATAAAATAAAAACCTCTGTCGACGAAATTTCGTCGGGAGAGGTCTAACACAGCACAGAGATTTGCCGGCATAGACCTGTGCCGACGAAAGTTTGTCGGGGCAGGTGCTTTCTCAGTTACAGGGTATAGCCAGGCGGCTATACTTTAAAACATTCTATTTTGGGGTCTAGCCGTGCGGCTATACTATTAAGATATTCTATTTTGGAGTATAGCTATACTATTTAAAGTATAGGCTATACTTATAAAGTATTCTAAATATTCTATTTTGGAAATATTATATTTATGGAGTATAGCCGCCCGGCGATACTATTTAAAGGTATAGAATAGTAAATAGAATATTTTAAAGGTACTATACTCTTTGAATATATTATGTTTTAATTACTTTTATTTATTTAATGAAGAATTAGTATTTAAATATTTTAATTAATTCCATAAAAACTACTTAATAAAAACTAATTAATTATATTTAATTATCTTTAAAACTTTTGTGGAAATTAAAATTATTTTAAAAATAGATTCAATTATTTGAAAATTCTAGAAAATTACTTTAGTATTCTAAAAAAGGAATTTTAGTCTCCAAACCCTAAATCCAAGTCTCAAACCAAATTTTTTAACCTAGTGTAGGGCACTTAGGACTCGATTAGGCTTGGATAATCACGTAACTCGACTTAGGGCTTTACGATTTAAGTTTTGCTCTCAATCTTGGATTAGTATGATGTAGCCGAACCTAACCTAGACATGTCTCGGCGAATTTTATCGAGATAGACCTAGCCCGACGAACTTTAATTCGATTTGGGCATTAAATATAATATACATAATACAAAATATTTAAATACAAAAAAGATGGGACTTGGGCTCTGGGGAAATTTAATTAAGAAACCCAAACGAAAATAAGTAATTTATTTTTTCGATTTTGCACAGCATAATTAAATCAATAACATATTTAAGTATTCACTAAAGAAATAATAATTAATACATAATTACTAATTAAAGTAATTCAAAAAGGCTAAGATATTACTTAATGACTATTTTTTATAAAAAAATTAATAAAATCGCGTATAGCCGCACGGCTATACTATTTATTTGAAGAAAAAAAAAGACCTGTCTAGTGATTAGGGCACCCACGTGTCAAAATAGTATATCCATGCGGCTATACTATTTTTAAAAAATAGTAGTATGGCCCCACGGCTATACTATTTAAATACATTATATTTAAAAGGTATAGCCGCACGGCTATACTATTTAATTTAAAAAATGAAGAAAAAAGGACCCTCCTAGTTGCATATAGTTAATACTTTATAGATATTAATTTGCTAGTTTTAACATATCCAAAGCAGATATTAATCAACCACTATATAATATTTTAATTTAATTTTTTAAATATATATTATTTTTATTCAATAATATGTGAGAATTATTTGTATAATACGTTAATTTTGTGTGCCTTATTGAAAATTTTGTAGAAAATACGTGTATTAAACATGAGAAATACGTATGTACATGCACAATATACGTATGGTACGTTTGCTTTGTTAAAAAAAGTGAATTTTACAGTCTTTATGACGTGTACAGAACACATATGTTTTATTAAAAAATACGTACGTACGTGTATAATAGAGTATTAAACGTGAAAGTGCTAAATTCTTTATACGGATATTTCCATATTTTCCATATAAAACCCTTGAAATTTGACAGCACCCCATATTTAAGAAGATTGTTTTTTTCCCTTTGTCTGGAAACAACTTCATTAGTTTGACTATATATCTGCTCCTCAGAAAAAATGACATGGGTAAAAACAAAATAATTACAAAGAGAGGCCAAAAATAATGCAAGCACATAGAGAGGGAGAGAGTGTTACCATATTTGAGAAAGCTGGAGGAGAGAGAGAGAGATGGTTGTGGAATTACTGGAATTGGACTGTTAAAGCATACAATTAACTGAATTAAAGAACCTGCATCATTGTAACCCAAAAAAAAAACTACACCAAAATAAATAGCAGTGCCACGTAGCATGATTTGGACACTTGTGCTTCTGCATGCCTCTCTCATCTCTTGTATTTATCTTTTGCTTTGTTTCTGGTGTCATAATTAGAAGTAGCCCCTTGGGGTTGAGTGTGTGCCATTTGATTTTTTATTTCATAATTAAGAAAGAGAATCCAACCCCAAAAAAAATGTTTATTGAGGCGGCATGAAAGAGCTTTGAGTTTGAGTTTTGTGCAGCCATGGATATCATCACTAGCAGACTTGAGAGAATTGAGCTTGAGATTTATGAGGCAGAAAAGGAAAAGCTTCAAAGGGAGGAAACTCTGGGGGCTTTCTGGGAACACATGCCTGCTATTGATCCAATTCACATACGAGATCATATGCTCTCTCTCCAAAACCAAATATGCTCACTCGAAAGCAAGAAGAAGGCCCTGCTCAAAGAACAACAACATCTCCTTGTGCAGGCTGTTACTCTTGGGTAACAAATTCTAATTGTGTTTTTCACTGAAGCCTGTACACAAAATCAATATATATATACGTGACAGAACTATGGGTTAGTATGATTAGTATTAATATAATGTGGATGACTGGCAGTTAAAGAAAGGAGACATTATTTCAAGGCTTTAGGAATTGAGAGAGACTGATCCAAAGTACTTGAGACGGTGTTCCACACAAAAACAAAAAAACAAAAACAAAAAACAAAAACAAAAACAAAAAAACCTAAACCCGCCTAGGTCTTTTTTTTTTTTTTTTTTTGTCTTGACTTTAAAGAAAACCTACCTCTATAACGTGATGAGGATCAGAGCATATGCGTGTACAAAAATCAGTACAGCGGATGAAACTCTTTCTTCGTTTGGGTGGTTGATGCTGCTGTATAAGCAAATTCTCTGCGATGGCATTTCCCGTAATTGTCTCAGTTTTCCGTTCCTTGTAAAAGAATGCACAAGTAGGGTTGATGGCGGCACACAGGCCGGAGCTTCCATCCACAAGTCGTTAAGTATGATGTTTTTAGTTCAAAATTTGTTGATTGGTATGTACTCTAAAAGTGGGTTTCTGAATAGTGCACGTACATTGTTTGATGAAATGTTGGAAATGGATGTTGTTTCGTGGAACTCGATGCTTGAGAAGTGGGAATCTTGATGAGGCGTTGAATATGTTTGGGAAGATGAACAAGAGAAACATTATTACTTGGAATTTCATGATTACTGGGTTTGTTCAAGGTGGTCGGCCAAACGAGGCCTTGGAACTTTTCCATGAAATGCAGATCACCAGTGTCCTTGCAGCTCGTGCTCATCTGGGTGCAATTGATCATGGGATATGGGTGCATGGGCACCTGAGGAGAAGTGGCCGGAGAGTGATGTGGTCATTGGGACAGAAATTCATGTCTTCCCTCAAAAGCCCTTTTTGTTAATTTGACTTGCTTGCAGAAATACATGTCTGTATGTTGAAGAAGGAAATTCTTTCCATGATTGAACTTGAGGTTTCTGTTGTAGTTTCAATTGTTCAAACACATACAAATACACATGTGGACACCCTGGTGTTGCTAGAAACCGATAACTGTTGTATATTGTATATCGTTTTAGGGTGTCAATGATAAATAATTCAACGTCAATATTTATATTACTTGCATCATAAGTTATTGTTGTTTGTTTAGCAAATTGTACATATACTGATTTTGGTGATATAATATTCTAGCTCTACTATCCACCCATCTATGATTTTTTGGGTGCAGAAAACTCAAGTAAGTTCATTGGGTCAATCACACGAAGCCGCTCCACCTCATCTACATTATCTTGGTCTTCCTCCCGAAAAGGCCTCCTTAGATCTAGCTCCAGAAGTTCTTCGAAACAGACTCATTGCAATGATGGTCTTTTTTATGACAATGGAGTAATGGGATCTAGATGCCATTCGTTAACACTAGGAAATCTATATGCTTGGGAGAAAAAACTCTATGAGGAGGTGAAGGTAAAATATGAATCTAACAATTGTTTGTTTTATTCAGCTTTATTGATTTCTCCTACTGCACAACCTAGATTATTTGAGAATAACTTGAATCATCTTTAAATGTTGTAATGTTCAAGGCTGGAGAGGAAACCATGAAAATATATGAGCGAAAACACTCCCAATAGAGACATGGCCTAAAGACCGGGGACAAAATTGGAGTTGAAGTTGAGGAGTTGCGTTCCAGAATTTTGGTTGCCATAAGAAATTCTGAATAATCAGTCTTCAAAAAAATTCGAAAGCTGAGAGATGAAGAGATGCATCCAGAACTTGTTGAGTTGCTACATGGGTAAGATAGATCTCAGGAATTTGTTTGTACTATATGAGAAGCCTGACATTTAATTTTGTTATATGAGCTCTCTTGCCCACTTTCGGCAGGCTAATGAGAAATTGGAAGTTAATGTCAGTATCTCATGAAACCCACAAGAAAAAATCTTGTCTGAACTGAAATTTCTCAATTGCTCATCCTATGGAAAGTTCTCTAATGAGTCACACCAGCTTGCTACTCAGAAGCTTGAAGTAGAACTTCAAAATTGGCGTGCATGCTTTGCAGAATATGTTTCTTCGCAGACGTCATATATTGAAGCTCTTCATGGTTGGCTACACAAGTTTGTTACCCCTGAAACTGAATCCTACACAGAAGCTTGGTCTTCACTTCGACCATGTAAAGTCAACATGATATCCTCACTTGAAATTTGTCACAATTGGTTAGTTTGCCTAGATAAGCTGTCAGATAACGATGTGACTTGTGGCATGAAAAGTTTTGGGAAGGATGTACAAGCCTTGATGGTCCAACAAGGCAAGGAGCATCAACAAAAGAGGAAGGTTGATGGGCTTGCCAGAAAATATCCTAGGAAGGTTTTGGCATTTGAAATCATGAAAAGTATTCTTCAATTGAAGTTTTTTGAGAAGGAAATGAAATTGCATGCACAAAAGGGCTTGACAAAGATGGAGCACGAGTTGCGTGGTGATGGCGAAACATCATACCAGCATGAAGGACGCACAAAATATTACTGTGAATGGATTTCATAAGGGGTTTTCGTCAGTTTTTGAATCCTTGACTGAGTTTTCAAAGAGTGCTATGAAAATGTATGATGAACTTATAACATTTAGTGAGAATGCAATGAGGGTAGATTACACAAGTAGCAAACCACCTGGCAGCATCCATGTTGAAGCCGATGACAGTTGAAAAAAAAAATGTTTTAAGGGATTTGAGAATGTTAGGAACTTTTAAAATTTTATTAGTACATTTATTTTTCAGGAAATTTTAAGAAATGATTCATATGATTGGTTGTTATATCAGCAACGTCAAGATATCCAACAGTAAGGTTTGTTAACTTATGTCAACCAAGAAAGGATCCTCAAGGGGCACGTTTCTGGATGAGGGGTTCATCCGGGTCCTTTCCTCTAATAGCATCCAAAATAACAGCACAATATGCAGCACTTCTACAGACAGGGCCAAGCTTATCCTGTTAAACAGATGAGCTTCCGATTTTATTACTCACTGCAATCCCCACCCGAATAAGAAAGATAAGATTCTGAATTTATGCAAAAGAAGAAAAACTGTGCAAAACAGATAAGATTCAGCTTAACAAAACAAGAAGAAGGCCCTGCTCAAAGACGTCTCCTTTGGCGACAAACTTGTGTAGGCTGTGAGAAATTTGTGTAGCAAGAAGAATTTGTCACTTTCAGTGACAAATTTATTTAAGTTGTGAGAGAACGGACCAATACTAGGTGAAAAGCGGACAGATAGGTGCAGTCTCACCCTGCACGTAGAGTTAAACAATCACTTTTTTGTCCAACTTTAAAAACTTAAGCTAATAGAAAATGTGCCAAAATGTATATCAAGCTATGGGATTGGTTCTTTGCATGTGAGCTACATCAATTTTCTTCTTTTTTTCCTTTTTTGTTCATGTACATCTCAATGTCATTGTGCTGGCACATATTGACTATTTATGCATGAAACTTACACCAAGTAGAGGCTGAGGCTGCAGCAACAGTTCCTCTAAGACTGCGATGATGTGGGAGGACTTGGGATTGGGTCATTTGGTCCAAGATCATCAATAGGAGGCTGCTGCCTATGGTGATTGGTGACTGATTGGTAAGCCACAGCAAGTGCAAGAGCCTCACATTAAAAAATAATAATAAAAAAGAGAGAAAAATATTAAACAGTTAGTATTTTTGACTTAAATTAATTCCATAGGAAAAATATTAATTCAGTTGGCTTGAGCTTACAATATGGTCACGTTGAGGAGGAGCATAGATGCCGGTGGTGATAGTGGTTCTTCTTCGAGTGGCGTTGTTAGGGGGTGGATTTGGTATGTTCTTAAACCCCGTTGAAACAACAATTACAGGCAAACCAACTAGATTTCCCAAACAAACTCTTTCCCAGTCAGTTGCATTGCCAATGAACGCATCCACAGTAAAACTCTCTCTTACTTCTTGGATTAACTTTCCCCTTGCTCTTTGTGCCGGTAAATAATTATGGTTAAAAGAAGCCTAGGTTTAAGTGATTTACACTTAGAAAAAAACATGCTTAATTTGTTGATAATTAGAAAGTGGAGACAACATTCACCTGTTTACTGCTGGAATTACACGTGCACGCCAGAGTTTGGTAGGCCATTGTTCTTGAGCTTCATAAACATCATCCTTCCCTGATCTCTGCCACTCATCAAAGTGAGCCAACATATCCACGTCCATTGTAAAATTTAGGATGCCTTGAACAGAGTCAACTGTGTAGTTTAGCTTGAAAGGGATCATATTTACACCTTTTGATGCAAGAACATGAACAACCTGTAAGAAACTATCTGTATTAAGGTCTAAGAAAAAGAATCAACAATGGATAATGTTAATGATCAAAGGTTAGGATAATCTATTTTGTTAATTTCCAACTAATTAGCACTAACCTCCATCTCAGCATCTTCTAGATATCCAACAGTAAGCTTTGTAATGTCAACTGAAAATGGATCATCAAGGAGAATGTCTCTTGATGAAAGATCATCTAGGAATCCAGACCACATCCGCAAGTTCTTCTCTGTCTTTATGGCACTCGGCGTTTAGAGGCGTCTGATGGTTCTGGCTTGTATCCTCACCTTGCATTGGAAGATATTGTCTCAAGTAGAATCAATCCATCTGTATTAGACGCAAAACTTGGTTCCAGAACATGGTACGCTCAAGCTGCTGAAGATTATATCATAAAGTGTCTTAAGAAAGATAGAGAGACCACAAGCCTGGAGCTGGGGTTTAGGATATCTGGACTTCGGGTTTATGGAAACAAAGAAACTGGATTTTGGAAGCCTGATAAGAAGTGTGTTCTAAACTTTAGCATTGAGGATACTAGGTTAGCTCTGAGGAAATTTGTGTCTTCTAACCCATCTACAGATTCAGATATCAAACCAGATTGTTCTTTTGCATCGACTGTCTATGGTGGTCCTGTTGGGATATTGGCACAATTGTTGGAACTGAAGTCATGGTTTGAGGAGCAGACCATTTTCCATTTCTATTATGCGAAGGAGTCAATACTGCAAGGGAGGAATTCAGGTGCTGAAATCAAACTCGTCGATTTCGCGCATGTCATCGAAGGCAAAGGTGTTATTGACCATAGTTTTTTGGGCGGGTTCTGCTCCTTGATAAAATTGATCTCAGATATTGTCACCAGTCGTAGTGCCTGAACCAAAGCAGGTCAGCTCTGTGAGAAGAACAGCATTTGTGCTCATTTTGTACTTATAACATCATAGATTTTCAATTTCTCTTCTCATAATGATCCATTTCCTTACTACTAAAATAAATAGACCCCGCTCATGATTTCAGGTGTTGATTTATTTTTATTTTTCAGAACATCTATTGATCCTAGATGTAAATGTGCCATGCTTATTCTGGCAAATTGGAAAGTTGAAAACATTTTGATTTAATTTCCTCCACACAATCTTGTTACCTCCATATAGTTGAAAATATTTACACAACTATTTTACATGCCATTGCTGGTCCCATCAGATGGAAACAGTGCTGCTAATAACTGACATCATATCTTTTTATTTGAATTAAACTAATGACAATGCTTTTGTCTGTTTAATTTTTATCCATTTCATTGTTTAAAAGCCAGTGCAGCCATTTCCTTTCCTGTAATGGCAAGGAAGACTGCAGATTCACGAATTATATAAAGCTTATGAAAATGTCAAAAATTTGTCTGGGGTCCACTATGGAGCTTTCAATAGCCAACCTAGGAGGTAAGCAGCAAAAATATGAGTGGTATTTGAAGCACAAGGACACCCAGCCATTCAGGCAAAAACCAAGATGATTGTCTTTTAAGCAATGCACTTCTTATAACATAATCCATTTCAAATCCAGCAGTGAACTCCAAGCTTAACAAATTACTTCCATTTCTTGCAACCTCAACGTCATTACTTATTATTATATATACACATTAAAATCAAATACTTACAAAACAAAAGCACCCAAGATGAGTTCATCTTTTTCCTGCTGCATTGTCTTTCTCTCTGTCGTCTGCTTTTGCACTAAAATCTGCTCTGCAGATTCTGATAATCTCCAAGACACTTGCCCTACATCCCCATCAGCAAAACAAACCATCTGTTAGCATACATAGACTGTTATCTTATGTATTAACTCAAAGCAATAATATGAATAATAGAGCTAAGAAATCGAAATGTAATTTTAAGAGAACATGAGAGAGAGCATTTGCAGAGAATGAGCTTGGAGAAGAAGCAAGCTAGCAGCATACTAGCTCAGCCTCAAAACACACGCATATATTGCATTTCTGACAAAACCGTTAGGAATAGAATATTCCTTTACATCATCCAAATCTAACCAATCAATCAACTACCCTATGAGATAGTGACAAGTGGCAACCTTACTCTATTACATCTTGACTGTCCATTTGGACTATGATCCAATGGATTACATTTTAAACTCAAACTACAAACTTCTCTCGGCTCATTTCAGCTGAAACACTTATACACCAACACTCCCTTCTAAGTGTTGTGCTGAAATGACTCCAAGTGCTTTTCTCAACATCTCAAACTGATCCCTTGCCAAAGGCTTAGTAAAAATATCTGCAAGCTGATCTTCAATCTTGCAGTATAGTAGATCGATCTCACCATCTTGAAGTGCATCTCGAATGAAATGAAACCTTCGATTAATGTGTCTGGTTTTATGGTGATGAACTGGATTCTTCGAAATGGCAATAGCTGAAGTGTTGTCACATAACAACTTAGTTGGTTCAACTTGTTCTTCACCAAAATCTGTTAACACAAACCTCAGCCACATAGCTTGTGCAGTAGCTTCTGCTGCACTCATGTACTCAGCTTCTGCAATCGAAAGAGCAACACTACTCTGCTTGATTGAAGCCCAAGAAAACACACCTGAACCCAAATTAAAAGCATAACCAGATGTGCTTCTCATGTCATTCTTACTTCCACTCCAATCACTGTCACAATAACCAATCAACATTGCTCCTTTGCCTTTCTCATAAGCAATTCCATAGTTAATAGTACCTTGTATGTATCTCAGCACCCTTTTAGCTGTTCCCATATGCTTCTTGGTAGGATTGTGCATGAATCAAGCCAAGAGGCTTGTTGCAAACATAATGTCTGGTCTGGTTGCAGTCGATAAAGCAAACTTCCCACCATCCGTCTATACAGAGTTTCATCCGCGATCACTCTCATCTATCTTTGAGAGCTTTTCATTCATGGCTAAAGGTGTTGCAACTGATTTGCAATCCTTGAGGCCAAACTTTTCAAGTAAAGTCTTTGCATATTTCTTTTGGTGCAGAAAAATGCAAGTATCTGCTTGCGTAACTCCAAGACCAAGAAAGTGGTGAAGCAATCCTAAGTCCTGTCATCTCATATTGCTTCATCATCTCATTCTTGAATTCAAACATCATTTCTTTTGAACTCCCTGTGTAGATTATATCATCTACATATAGTGATACAATGAGAATACCACTTGCAGACACCTTAGTATATAATGTAGCTTCACTTGGACTTCTATGAAAACCTCGCCTTAGCAAAGTAGGAATTTATCTCTTCATACCAAGCTCCTGGAGCTTGCTTCAAACCATATAATGCCTTCTTAAGCCTGTACACTTTCTCTTCTTTGCCTTGTATTACAAAACCAGATGGTTGATCCACATACACTTCTTCATTCAGCAATCCATTGAGAAAAGTCGACTTCACATCCAATCGGAATAGCTTCCAACTCTTCCGTGCAGCTAAAGCCACCAAGGTTCTCACAAGATCAAGTCGAGCCACTGGTGCAAAGGTCTCATTAAAGTCTATACCAGGCTTCGAGAATATCCCTTTGCAACCAGCCTTGCTTTGTTCTTCTGCACAGCATCCATCTAGGTTCAGTTTAGTTTTATAGACCCATTTGACTCCAATAATTGGTTTATCGATGGTCCGTCAACCAAATCCCAGGTGTTATTCTTCTCAATCATCCGAATTTCAGCTTCCATAGCTCTCTTCCATGAGTCATCCTTTGTCGCTTCTTCAAAACTTTCTGGTTCAATTATGCACATATTGCATTTCTCATAGATTTCTCGCAATGCTTTTGTACTTGAGAGGAGTGTGATCTACATCAAGAGAGCTTGGCAATCTTTCTTGATCACTTGGTGCAGTGTCGCACTCAACCACTTCCTCTTCTTCACCTTGTACTTCAGGATTACAAACATTTTCTTGTTGCCCTTGATCATTTGCAGTTGCCTCAGCAAGTGAAATCTTCACACTTCTTTCTTTATGTGCATGCCAATCCCAGCATGCATCTTCATTGAAAACAACATCTCTAGACACAATTATCTTTTCAGTTTCAAGGCTATAAAGTCTGTAACCTTTTTCACAGCTTCCATAACTTAAGAAAACACATCTCTTGCTTGTTAAATCCAATTTCTGCCTTTGTTGACTTGGAATATGAGCATAGCACAATGAACCAAATACCCTCAGATGCTTCACTCCAGGCTTTCTTCCACTATAAGCTTCAAATGGTGTTCTCTTATGCAATGCTTTGGTTGGACACCTATTCAGCAGATAAACAGATGTGTTAACTGCCTCAGCCCAAAATTCAAGAGGAATCTTCTTCTCTAGCAACAAACACTTTGCCATTTCCACTATTGTTCTATTCTTCCTCTCTGCCACACCATTCTGCTGTGGTGTGTATGGAGTTGTTAGCTGCCTTTCTATGCCTATATCTGCACAGAATTTATCAAATTCCACTGAGGTGTATTCTCCTCCTCGATCATTTCTAAGCTTCTTTAGTTTATAGCCACTCTGCAATTCCACAGTAGCTTTGAATCTCTTGAATACACTTAGAGTCGCAGACTTTTGTCTCAAGAAGTAAACCCAACACATTCTTGTGCAATCATCAATGAAAGTAAGAAAATATCGATTTCCAGCTTTTGTGATTGTTTGCATTGGACCACAGATATCACTGTGTAAAAGCTCTAGAGGAACTGATGCTCTAGTGGTAGCTTCCTTTGGAAATGATTCTCTGCATTGCTTGCCTAGAACACACCCTTCACATACTTCTGTAACAGCTATGATTTCAGGCAGTCCTACAACCATTTCTTGCTCTTGAAGCAATTTCAGACTTTTCATATTCAGATGTCCCAGCCTTCTATGCCACATTGCAGTAGATTGACAAACACTTCCCTTGTAAGCAAAGTGCATCTCAACCTGTAATTTCATAGGAAAACTTCTATTTCCTCTCATTTCAATTCTTGCAATCAAATTGGAATAAGAACTGTCATTGTAAATCTCCACCTTGTGATCTCCAAATACCAAGTAATAACCATGTTCTATCATTTGGCCTACACCGAGCAAGTTCTCTTTCAAACCAGGCACCAACATAACTTCTTTGATGTACCTCTTGCCCATTTTGGTTTCAATCACAAGGCTGCCTTTTCCATTGACTTCAACAAGCTGTCCAGTTCCCATTGCTACTTTTGCGGTCACATTTCTGTCTATGTCAACAAGCAGATCCTCCCTTCCTGTCATATGATTGCTACATCCACTCGTCCAAGTACCAAACCTCATCCCTTCCTTTTAAACCAAAGATCAGTTTTATTGCTAGCAGAAAACATAGTTGGAGTAGCATTTACTTGATTAGCATAGTTGACCCGCCGAGGTGGTTTCTGGTCAGAATAGATCTTTGGCAATGTGACCGAGTTTGTCACAGCTTGAAACATTTTGGTTTGCCTTTGAATCTACATTCTCCAAAATGTAATTTGCCACGGTGCTTGCAGGGGTTTTTAGCACCATCACTCTTAGCACCATCACTTGCCTTGTTATCCCACTTCTTGCCTCTTGTTTTCCAATTCTTATTATACTTTGGATTCTCGATCACAGACTTAATCGATTTGGCATCTACTCGAGACTAGCAAATGCCTTCTCGCTTTTGCTTTAATGTCCGTCCACCTTAATTCAAAACCCTTCAATGAGGCTACTACCTCCTGTATTTCAATGACACTCAAATCTCTCAAGTGCTCAATAACAGAACAAATAATCATAGGCAGATGGCAGACTAATAAGCAATTTCTGAACAACTCTTTCTCTAGGCAATTCCTCTCCATAACTTCACATTTGATTTATCAGATCAAACAGCTTGGTAATATAAGCAGTTAGTGATTCATCATCTTTCATCCTTGTATACTCAAATTCTCTTCTAAGACTTTGTAATTTAACACTCCTTACCTGCTTATCTACATGATATTCTTGCTGCAGGATGTGCCAGGCACCTTTTGATGTCTCCTCATGTGAGATTCGTGGGAATATTTCATCTCAGACTGCTCCTTGAATCAATCCCAGAGCCTTAGCATCCCTCATAAGCACTTCGTAAGTGTTGCTCTTCCAAAGACCACTCGATTCTTCTTTTTCCTTTTTCTTTGCATCTCCTTTTTCTTTGACACTCCTATAAATGTGTTTATAAACAAAGCATTGGAATGCTATGGTAAGTATGGTTAACATTAGACAGTTGGGCAAATGGGCATGGATATAGGCTCGGCTTTGTAATTGGCTTTCATTAATAATAATTATATTAATCAAAGACTTAGCTCTTGGGCTATATGAAATTAATTAATTATTTTGTGAACTTATTCTTTAATATTTTTTATATTAAACAATAAGTGAAATATAATTACTAAGTAAAGTAATTCAAAAAGGCAAAGATATTAGTTAATTACATATATTAAATACAAGAAGTAGGCCAATAAACAAAAGTTAAGAAACAAAGTTTGTATTTTTAAATTTTTTTAAAAAAAAATTACCTGTCCCGACGAAATTTCGTCGGCACAGGTCTATGCCGGCGAAATTTCAGGGATTAAATTTTATTTCTAGAAAGTATAGCCGGGCGGCTATACTATGTATATATAAAGAAAAGGGAACGTGCAAAGCGCCTGGGTGCCACGTGTCAAAAAAGTAAAGCCGTACGGCTACACTATTTTTTTAAAAAACAAAAAACGAGTATAGCCAGACGGCTGTACTATTTTTTAAAAAAAAATTGGAAAAAGCAAGTAAAGCCGTACGGCTATACTATTTTTTAAGTAAAAAATTCGAAAAAACGAGTACAGCCTTTCAAAAAGAAATTGGAAAAAAGAGAGCATAGCCGTGCGGCTATACTATTTTTTAAGTAGAAAATTCAAAAAAAACGGGTACAGCCGCACGGCTGTACTATTTTTCAAAAAGAAATTGGAAAAAAGTGAGTATAGCCGTGCGGCTCTACTATTTTTAAAATAAAAATTCGAAAAAGGGTATAGCCGCCCGGCTGTACTATTTTTTAAAAAGAATTTTGAAACAAGTGAGTATAGCCGTGCGGCTATACTATTTTTAAAAATCAATTAGGAAAAAACTGAGTATAGCCTATACTATTTTTTGCAATATATATTATTTTTATTGAGTAATATGTGAGAATTATGTGTATAATACATGAACTTTGTGTGTTTCATTGAAATTTTTGTAAAAAATATGCGTATTAAACATGAGAAATACGTGCGTACGTGCATAATACATTATTAAACGTGAAAGTACTAAAATCTTTATACGTGTAATAACTTTGGAAAAGTAAAAAAATCAAAAGGGACCAATAGATACTCGAGTGACGGCCTAATAGTAATGGATAGGGGTCTTGGGCTATGGGGAAATTTAATTAAGACACCCAAACGATTTCACAAAAGACTTAATAAATAGAAATTAATTAATTATTTTGTGGACTTTTTCCTTAATATTTTTTATATTAAACAACAAGTAAAATATAATTACTAAGAAGAGTAATTCAGAAAGGCAAAGATATTACTTAATTACATATATTAAATACAAGAAGTAGGCCAATAAACAAAAGTAAAGAAACAAAGTTTGTATTTTTAAATTTTTTTAAAAAAAATTACCTGTTCCGACGAAATTTCGTCGGCACAGGTCTATGCCGGCGAAATTTCAGGGATTAAATTTTATTTATAGAAAGTATAGCCGGGCGGCTATACTATGTATATATAAAGAAAAAGGGACGCGCAAAGCACCTGGGTGCCACGTGTCAAAAAAGTAAAGCCGTACGACTACACTATTTTTTTTAAAACAAAAAACAAAAAACGAGTATAGCCGCTCGGCTGTACTACTTTTAAAAAAAAATTTGGAAAAAAGCGCGTAAAGCCGTTCGGCTATACTATTTTTTAAGTAAAAAATTCGAAAAAACGAGCACAGCCGTACGGCTGTACTATTTTTCAAAAAGAAATTGGAAAAAAGAGAGTATAGCCGGCGGCTATACTATTTTTTAAGTAAAAAAAATTCAAAAAACGGGTACAGCCGCACGGCTGTACTATTTTTCAAAAAGCAATTGAAAAAAAGTGAGTATAGCCGTGCGGCTACACTATTTTTAAAATAAAAAAATTCGAAAAAAGAGTATAGCTGCCCGGCTCTACTATTTTTAAAAAGAATTTTGAAAGAAGTATAGCCGTGCGGCTATACTATTTTTTAAAAACAATTAAGAAAAAACTGAGAATAGCCTATACTATTTTTTGCAATATATATTATTTTTATTGAGTAATATGTGAGAATTATGTGTATAATATGTGAACTTTGTGTGTTTCATTGAAATTTTTGTAAAAAATATGTGTATTAAACATGAGAAATACGTGCATACGTGCATAATACATTATTAAACGTGAAAGTGCTAAAATCTTTATACGTGTAATAACTTTGGAAAAGTAAAAATCAAAAGGGACCAATAAATACCGAGTGACGGCCTAATAGTAATGGATAGGGGTCTTGGGCTATGGGGAAATTTAATTAAGACACCCAAACGATTTCA
Source organism: Prunus padus (assembly GCA_024362665.1). NCBI lineage: Eukaryota > Viridiplantae > Streptophyta > Magnoliopsida > Rosales > Rosaceae > Prunus > Prunus padus. Next base: position 28,661,798 of record JANFAM010000019.1, on the reverse strand, counting down.
CAAAAGACTTAATAAATAGAAATTAATTAATTATTTTGTGGACTTTTTCCTTAATATTTTTTATATTAAACAATAAGTAAAATATAATTACTAAGAAGAGTAATTCAGAAAGGCAAAGATATTACTTAATTACATATATTAAATACAAGAAGTAGGCCAATAAACAAAAGTAAAGAAACAAAGTTTGTATTTTTAAATTTTTTTAAAAAAATTACTCTGCCTGACGAATTTCGTCGACACAGTCTATGCCAAATTTCAGGGATTAAATTTTATTTATAGAAAGTATAGCCGGGCGGCTATACTATGTATATATAAAGAAAAAGGGACACGCAAACCACCTGGGTGCCACGTGTCAAAAAGTAGAGCCGCACGACTACACTATTTTTTTTAAAACAAAAACAAAAACGAGTATAGCCGCTAGGCTGTACTACTTTTTTAAAAAAATTTGGAAAAAAGCGCGTAAAGCCGCTCGGCTATACTATTTTTAAGTAAAAATTCGAAAACGAGCACAGCATTTACGGCTGTACTATTTTTCAAAAAGAAATTGAAAAAGAGAGTATAGCCGGCGGCTATACTATTTTAAGTAAAAAATTCAAAACTGGTACAAACCTCACGGCTGTACTATTTTTCAAAAAGAAATTGAAAAAGTGAGTATAGCCGTGCGGCTACACTATTTTTAAAATAAAAATTCGAAAAAAGAGTATAGCTGCCCGGCTCTACTATTTTTAAAAAGAATTTTGAAAGAAGTGAGTATAGCCGTATGGCTATACTATTTTTTAAAAACAATTAAGAAAAACTGAGAATAGCCTATACTATTTTTTGCAATATATATTATTTTTATTGAGTAATATGTGAGAATTATGTGTATAATATGTGAACTTTGTGTGTTTCATTGAAATTTTTGTAAAAATATGTGTATTAAACATGAGAAATACGTGTACATTGCAGATAATACATTATTAAACGTGAAAGTGCTAAAATCTTTATACGTGTAATAACTTTGGAAACTTAAAAATCAAAAGGGACCAATAGATACTCGAGTGACGGCCTAATAGTAATGGATAGGGTCTTGGTCTATGGGGAAATTTAATTTAGACACCCAAATGATTTCACAAAAGACTTAATAAATAGAAATTAATTAATTATTTTGTGGACTTTTTCCTTAATATTTTTATATTAAACAATAAGTGAAATATAATTACTCAGTAAAGTAATTCAAAAAGGCAAAGATATTACTTAATTACATATATTAAATACAAGAAGTAGGCCAATAAACAAAAGTAAAGAAACAAAGTTTGTATTTTTAAATTTTTTTAAAAAAATTACTCAGCCTGACGAAATTTCGTCGGCACAGGTCTATGCCGGCGAAATTTCAGGGATTAAATTTTATTTATAGAAAGTATAGCCGGGCGGCTATACTATGTATATATAAAGAAAAAGGGACGCGCAAAGCACCTGGGTGCCACGTGTCAAAAAAGTAGAGCCGTACGACTACACTATTTTTTTTAAAACAAAAAACAAAAAACGAGTATAGCCGCTCGGCTGTACTACTTTTTTAAAAAAATTTGGAAAAAAGCGCGTAAAGCCGTTCGGCTATACTATTTTTAAGTAAAAAATTCGAAAAAACGAGCACAGCCGTACGGCTGTACTATTTTTCAAAAAGAAATTGGAAAAAAGAGAGTATAGCCGGCGGCTATACTATTTTTTAAGTAAAAAAAATTCAAAAAACGGGTACAGCCGCACGGCTGTACTATTTTTCAAAAAGGAATTGAAAAAAAGTGAGTATAGCCGTGCGGCTACACTATTTTTAAAATAAAAAAATTCGAAAAAAGAGTATAGCTGCCCGGCTCTACTATTTTTAAAAAGAATTTTGAAAGAAGTGAGTATAGCCGTGCGGCTATACTATTTTTTAAAAACAATTAAGAAAAAACTGAGAATAGCCTATACTATTTTTTGCAATATATATTATTTTTATTGAGTAATATGTGAGAATTATGTGTATAATATGTGAACTTTGTGTGTTTCATTGAAATTTTTGTAAAAAATATGTGTATTAAACATGAGAAATACGTGCATACGTGCATAATACATTATTAAACGTGAAAGTGCTAAAATCTTTATACGTGTAATAACTTTGGAAACTTAAAAAAATCAAAAGGGACCAATAGATACTCGAGTGACGGCCTAATAGTAATGGATAGGGGTCTTGGTCTATGGGGAAATTTAATTTAGACACCCAAATGATTTCACAAAAGACTTAATAAATAGAAATTAATTAATTATTTTGTGGACTTTTTCTTTAATATTTTTTATATTAAACAATAAGTGAAATATAATTACTAAGGGCCCATTCTAACGCTCGAGAATGTTTTTCGAGAAAACGCTTTCCACGAATGAAAACAACTTTTTTCTATTTTCTACACGAGAATGAAAACATGCTACCGAACATGTTTTTGACTCATTTTTTGTAATGTTTTATGAGAAAACGTTTTCCATGAGAATGAAAACAACATTTTTCTGTTTTCACAAGTATACATGAAGTTGTTTTCATTTACGAAAACGCTTTTCCACGAATGAAAACATGCTACCGAACATGTTTTTGACTCATTTTTGTTTTCTCAAAATGAAAACAACCTCAAAACGTTATCCGAACGCACCCTAAGTAAAGTAATTCAAAAAGGCAAAGATATTACTTAATTACATATATTAAATACAAGAAGTAGGCCAATAAACAAAAGTAAAGAAACAAAGTTTCTATTTTTAAATTTTTAAAAAAATTACTTGTCTCGACTAAATTTCGTTGGCACAGGTCTATGCCGGCGAAATTTCAGGGATCAAATTTTATTTTTAGAAAGTATAGCCGGCCGGCTATACTATTTATATATAAAGAAAAAGGACGCGCAAAGCACCTGGGTGCCACGTGTCAAAAAGTAAAGCCGCATTTGGCTACACTATTTTTTAAAAAAAATTTAAAAAATTAGGAAAAAGTGAGTAAAGCCGTTCGGCTATACTTTTTTTAAAGTAAAAAATTCGAAAAAACGAGTACAACCGAACGGCTGTACTATTTTTCAAAAAGAAATTGGAAAAAAGTGAGCATAGCCGTTCGGCTATACTATTTTTTAAGTAAAAAAATTCAAAAAAAGGGTACAGCCGCACGGCTGTACTATTTTTCAAAAAGAAGTTGGAAAAAAATGAGTATAGCCGATCTCTAATTTTTCTGTTTTTCCTTTTTTTCACTTTAAACAGATATCAAAATTTCATACTCTAATTCCACAATTGAGTTTTCTCAAAGTCTCTTCTAACAATCTAAAGATCAAGCTCCAATTTTGTAGGGTTAGGTGAAGTCTCTGTTGGTGTCAGTGTTAAGTAAGGTGAAAATAATGCACAGAAAAATTTAATTTTCTATATTGAGAAACAGTAAAAGGGCCGGCCACTGAGGTAATTGTATAATCTTTGTAAATGAAAAGTTGAGTTGGTGAGGCTTAGGGTTAGTGGAAGAAACGTGATGTGGTCCTTTTTTTGATGTTCTAAACCCAACCACAATCAAAGAAAGAATCAATTCTTTGCCCAAGTGATTAAAAATTACTCTTGACAGCAATGTGATTGTGGGAAAGTGATGGTCATTTATGATAAACATGAACCTGCCGAAAACATAGCATTTTAAAGAAATAATTTCATTTGGTCTATGATGTATATGCAGTTGGATGTACACTGCTATACTCTTTTATTGCTCAACTTTTAGAATTGAACAGTGGCAAAGTCTACATTGTTAATAATGCAAGATTAGTTGGGCCAATTTACAATGGAATTGGGATTTTGATGTTAAAGCAAAACTTGGATTAATTTCTAATTTCCATCACATTCAGTGGCATATGAAGTGGTTCCCAGATAGTGTGAGTGGAATCTAATCAACCCTTCAGCTAAAACAACATTTGATTGGGCTGTCAAGGCAGAAATCATGAAGTCATGTTGAGTTTTAGTTGGGTTGCTTTAAAATTTTGCCCAAAAATTATCAAGTGATTCAGAAAGTTGGAAAAAAGGGTTTATCAGATATCATGAGTGCATTATTGAAGTGTACATCAAGCTTTTCAAAGATTTGTTGTTAAATATATTTCTTGAGTCTCAGAGACCAGTAACTTTTTTGGGGTTATTTTTATAAAAATATTTGAAAGGGTCATGTCATGTGGGGGTTTTATGTGAAGTTTGTTTATAGAAGTGACCATATATAGAATGAAACTAATTGACTGCTACTTAGGGCAAAGGAAAGATAAAGTATAATTGAAAAGGAGGAAGAAAAAAATGGTTGATGTGGGCAATGTCTATTCTCCGACAGAGAGGATGATGTGCTAGTTCAATCATTTAACATGATAAAGGAAAATTTAATTTCTATATATTGATTTGAATATTATAGCTAGTAGTTGAATGACGTACCCTGCCATTACAGGTATAATGACTTTCCTTTTTCTTCTACTTTCTCACAAACCAAACAGAAAATCTGATTGTAAACTACACAAATCACCAAGAAGAATCCTCTAAGTTGCAGAGATGAGAAAGATACTTTCAAGGTAAAGTTACTTTAGATGTAGTAAAATTGATGTAATGGTGTTAGTTGACTTAAGCTTTTTACCATGTTTTACCCAATTGTGAATTTTTGAGGCTTAGAGTAATGTAAAGTAGATCAGCCTTTGAAAGAAAAACTTGTGCAGCTGTGTTAATTGAACATGAGTCAGGAAAGCTTGAAAAAGTAAATATCTGAGATACAGACCTACATATGCCAGCAGATTAATTAACAGTTCCTTAAAGTTAAAAAGTAAAGACTAGCTCTTATCCTAAGGTAACTTTGATCTTTTTTTCTGTGGGAAATTTAGAGCATATTAACTTACAGATAAGCTCATCATTATTTGACTTGCCCTGGGAAGAGAGAGAGAGAGAAAGAAAGTAATAGCAACTAATACCTACTCTGTAACATGGGGGAAAAAAACTAACACCTACTTAATTGGAAAGTTTGACCCAAAAAAAAAAAATGGAAAGCATCATTTCCAAAGTCAGCCAAATTCTAGGTCTAGATGGGTCAGAAAGATGAGACTAGGAATGATTTGATTCTGTTGAAACTCAAATCACATTCACATACAAACCCATAATGGATTGTGCAGCTAGCCCAAATTATTATCTCCACAAATATACTGCCTTGTGAATTCTACTTCCCTTGATGATTGATTATTAGCCCTGACCTGTGTAACCTTATAACCTCTGTATGATTTAAGGCCACCAAAAGTTGATCATGTGTGTTTCTATATCCATTACCAGTGATATAAATCATCAGTCACAAAGATTATAACTATCACATCCCACAGTTCACAATCACTAAATCTAAAAAGGAAGCACTATTTCCACAACCAAGAGGCTTTGTTTGCAAACCCAACTGACAAGAGTGCTATGTGTGCATCAAGTTAGCCATTTGGGGCAAGTACCCCAATCTGAATTCATTACATCAAATCCAATGGGCTAATAAAAAACTTCCCCTGTTAAGCAATACCATAAGTGATAAGTGCCCATAATATCAGATTGTGGATCTTATGGCACAAACTACTGATTTACTGATTTTTCAGGACTACATTTGGTTTTTGGACCACTTGGATTGTAACCCAAAACCCCAGAGTTGAAGCTCTAATTCAGTGGATGAAACTAAGAAATTACCAAGGAGAATATACCAAACTAGCAAGAAGATGCAACTCAAGTTCATAACTTCATACACAACTAAGAAAATATACAAAACCATGGCATCCACATGCCCAATGTGGTGAAACTGGGAAAAGAACACTAAATGTGGTATATGCATTAATACAAACATGTATAAGTATATCAGTAATGAGATACTGTCTTTTCAGATATTCTGTGAAACACAATATCTGTCTCCTAATTGGGTGGAGCCAACAAAACCTTTAACTAAAACACATCTTTTCCAAGTCAAATATCAATAGTTACAAAATATACCAATCCTAATTAAGTGGGTAGTAACATTAGAGAGTTAGCAGACAGAAATCTAAGTCCCCTCAAAGACCCAACCTTAAATCCAAAGTGAGGCCTGAACAAGAGGACTGAGCATCTTCAATATGGGAAGCTGCAGGCAAATTCAAATCCAATCCACCAGAATGGCCTTCCTTTGAAATCCCAATAGGTTGCTGCTGCTGCTGACTGAGCCCTAATTGGGTCATCATCATGGATGACGATGATGGCTCATCCCCTTTGTCCCAATGACACCTCATGTGCCCTCCCAAAGCTTGACCACTTGAAAAACCCTCCAACAAACACTACACTTGTGCCCTGATCCTCCCAAAACCATAGCCATCTTATTATTCTCCTCCATCACATCATCATCCCCATCATCCCCATCACCATCACCATCACCATTGTGATGATGATCCTGATCAACCTCACCATCACTCCTTGTAATTGCAAAACAGCCCTTCACATTCTTGTGGCTTGCCCTGTGGCCTCCCAAAGCCTGGTGGGACCCAAACACTTTCTTGCAACTTGAACACTCAAACCTACCATTGCCAACATCAAACACCTCTTGAGCACCCTGAAAAGTACTTGTACAAACACTCTGAGTAGTGATCTCATTACTTGTCCCATTAGTGCACCCACTAGCCAGCATTATCAAACTCGAGGCCGCCTCGTGGTCCGCTTCCCCCATTGCGAATTCCAACTCATTCAACGGCGCGTTTGGGGAAACCGGTCGTCGTAAGTTGGGTGGCGGGTCGATGCCACGCCACTGCCGCTCAGGGTGGCAACGCATGTGCCCAAACAGAGCCTTCCATGACCAAAACTTCTTCCCACACTCACTACACGGTTTTGTGATCTTTGGCGCAGATGGGTCGGGTTTTTTGGCATACTTGGGCCTTGAAATCCTACTTGGAGCAACTGGGTTGTCGAGCCTGATCAGTTTCGAGCGTTTTTTCCTGGGATTTTGGTCGGTTTTATCGTCTGCAACAAAATAAGTGGAAGAAGAAGAAGCAGCAGCGAAAGCAGTGGAGGGGATGGCGGTGGTGGAAACGACGACGTCTTGGTGGGTTGTGGTGAATCGGAAATCGAGGTCGGGAGAGTTGTTCATTGAAGCTTTTCTCTGATTTTGGCGAAGAAAGATTATAAAAAAATTGGGGAGGACGAAAAAAGTCGAACAGTTGGTATGGGTTTGGATTTTGTAGGGCAGGAAAGCAGTTACTTTGGACTCATCTTGAATTGGCAGTTATAAACAGTTATTGTGGCTCCTATCCGTACAGTTCAAACCCACTATCCCATAATGTATATATTTTTTTGGGTAATGTTTCTTATTTATTTATTTCTTCATCCACAAGCACATTGCGTGCGCATGAAGGTGGCAACAAAAATAAAAGTGGCAACCAAACAAAAAAGAAAAAAAGAAACTGGCAATAACCAGCTTTTCTTAAAATATATATATATAAATAAAAACTCTTCATAAAGTTTTAGTGGCTTTTGATATTTATGGCATTGGAATGAATGATTTAATGAAAACTATGTTAGAATATGATTCATGCGTCTTCCATGATTCCATTACGCAAAATCTCTATCTTTTTTTTTCCAAAAATCTCTATCGTTTTTTTTTTCCCAAAAATCTCTATCGTTTTTTTTTCCCAAAAATCTCTATCGTTCTCTTTACAAATAATGGGGACTTAAAATAATAAAAATAAGTATAACCCTTCCACTTTCTAAATTGTAATTTGTAACCAACAAATTCTACTTAAAAACCAGTCAATGTTGCCTTTTAATTTAAGAAAAATTAGGTATTAGACATAATTATCCTTACTAATTAGTATTTGAGACAAACAGTATTTCTTTTGGTTTTACTATCTAAGAATTGAATTTTGTTTTGGATTTACAAAGAGGAGGCCCAAATTCGTTGGTCCACTTTACATTAATAATTAAAAAGACAATTATACCCTGTGAGTTCCTTCTATCCCTCTCTTTTACTCTCATTTTCTAATTCCCTCAACCCTCCTCGATCTATGCTCTCCTCTCGACTTAGGGTTCATATCCAGATATATTTGTGCTTTTCATCTATTGTGCCAATCAAAATTTTAACTTTCTGATTGTTCCAATCAAGAAATGTTAGCCGATTAGGAGTATTAGTAAGATAAGCTACGGTTTGCATGAAGGACTCGACTTTTATTTGCCCGCCGATTCTTTTTGATGATGTATTTTTATGTTGTTTCCTATATGGTTTTCAATCACAGTAATGCGTTTTCAAATGTTTATAAAATTATACTTGTTGCTATCGTTATTTGGTTAGTGTAAGCAGCTTGAGTGAATAAAACCTTTTTTTTTATGTCCGTTCACTCCATTGCTCAAGATATAGGTAGGAACAAACTAATCATTTTGGAGGTTTTATTAACCATTGAGTTGTTCAATTTTTTTATTTATTTATGCTTTGGTACTTGACAGAATATTGACCGAATGGCTGGAGGAGCGATCCACCAATATTATCGAGGAGGAAACTTACCTCAATCTTTATTTTTCTTGGGGTTTCCACCTCCAAATTCTGTGGTCTACATTACTTAATTGGAACTTTATGATAATATCCAGAAATTATAGGCCTATGTTAGTACAACTTTCAGTTATATGCTTCTTAGGTGGCGCTTAGTTGCTTAAATTTTTTAAAAAGCAGCTTTAATAAAAAGTTATGGTAGTTTGATTGTTTGGTAAATATGATGAATAGTTTGTAGTGAATAATAGGAAAGGGTGAGATTTTGAGAGGTTTCGTGTGGCTAGGAGAAGGGTCAGCTGCATATGATGTTTCCTGTGTTACATGCACTTTCCGGAAAGCACTATGACATTTCAAGGTGTGTGGATGCTATTTATTTTCCTTATAATTGGGATTTTGTCTTAAGCCGGAATCTTAGTGATTTGAAGGTGGAAGGTGTCATGTTAGAGGAGGCGTGAATGGGCTCATTTGTTCCTTCAAAACCAATGTTAGGAGTTGAAGTTAGACGGTCAGTAAGGGCTTATATGCAAATTAGGGTTTAGGTTATTCTTTTGCAACAGTAAAGGGTTCATTTCATTTTTCATGTTGTTTGACATTAGTTCCAAAACTACTGGTGCCGTTTTTAGAATGCTTGAAGGAAAATAATTTTGTCAATTTCTGAGTCTTCTTGTTTCAGTACCAAGGTCTTTGCAATAAATTTAGTATGTATTATGTTTTGGTTGGTGTTTTTGGTTTAGTAACTTTTAGTCTCCTCATTGCAATGCAGAAAACATAAATCGCATTGCGTGAAAACCATAAACTACATTGCGTAAAACTATAAATCGCAATGCAGAAAACTATAAACTCGCAATGCGTAAAAACAGAATCGCATACCGCTTCATGTTCCTTTTCATCTTCTCGTGTAGTTTTTCTGCTTTTTTAGAGGTTTTGAAAAGTTCCTGTAGAATTATAATTGTTTTTAAAAATGTTTTTTTTTAGAGTTTTTTGTTTACATAATTTGATATCTACATTGTACTTTTGTTTTTGTTTTGTTTTTTTTTACATCATAGCCATGCCTGCTTAATGAGGCTCAAAGAGAGGAGTGCCTTTGACACAAAAGGCATATCCAAATGACCGAGATTCTTGAAGAAGAAGCCAAAGGCTGAAAGAAGGATAAGAAGCTGAAACTTTTCCGAGAAGATGGCAAGGAAGAAGAGACGCCTTTTAAGCAAATTTGATTGAGTTTTGTAAAGAAGCCGAAAAAATGATGTGTCGAGTTTCCATGGACAAGTCATTAGAAGTTGGAATTGTCAAATTATCAAAGGAGAATGACAGCTTTGACTGTAGCTTCGTTTTTTGAAAGTTTGATAATTTGTTTTCTCTGATGTTTTATGCGCTTGAATTTGCCTTCTTGTTTTGATTAGTTAGTGAGTGACATTAGAAATAAGAAAAAGAGTTTCTATCCGCATCTAGTTTGATTCGACTCTTCACTCCATGCCAACATGCTTTACAATGAAAATTCCTTGTGCTAGAAAATAAGGTGCGTATTTACATTTGCATACGTGATGTTCTCAAGTTTTGCCTACCCCACAATCGCTTCACTCGTCCGCCTCCAAACTACTTGTTTGTCTTTGATTATGAGGAGTCAGCTTTCCTGGTATGGAGATTTATTTATGTTCCGTATGATCGACAATTGATGCGTAATTTCTTCAAGACGCATCGTGAGAGGGAAGAGAGAAACCATGCTAGAAATGCAATGACAAATTGCTTTCATTCTTTTTTACCTTTTGTTTGGGAACGTTGATGATTTATGATCATCTTTTGAGAAATGAAACAGCAATGTGGATATGGCAAGGCACCGGTGAAAGCGTGCAAGTCATTTGAAGAGTTAACTCTTTGGTTTAAAAATGAAATAGTTAAAATGGCATTTTTGGTAATTTTAAGCTTTTTACAATCCATGATTGTAAAATTACATCCTATTTTTATTCATTGGCCTTTTACTAATTAGGTTAAATTGGATTTGTGTTTTCCAAATTAGTAAAATATATAATTGCTAAAACTAAAGCACCCATTATAAGAAAAATTAGGTATTAGACATAATTATCCTTACTAATTAGTATTTGAGACAAATAGTATTTCTTTTTTGGTTTTAATATCTAAGAATTGAATTTTGTTTTGATTTGGCCAAAGAGGAGGCCCAAATTGCTGGTCCACTTTACATTAATCATTAAAAAGATAATTATACCCTTTTGTTTAAAAACCTTCCTTTTGTTGATCGATCTCTCCGCATAAACGAGGACCACGCCGCCAAGATCGGCGATCATCAAATCGACAGACCGATTTACGGCGGAATTCTCGTAGCCCATCGTCTCCAATCGTGAGTTCCTTCTATCCCTCTCTTTTACTCGCTCTAATTCCTCAACCCTCCTCGCATCTATGCTCTCCTCTCGACTTAGGGTTCATATATGTATATATTTGTGCTTTTCATCTATTGTGCCAATCAAAATTTTAACTTTCCTGATTGTTCCAATCAAGAAATGTTAGTCGATTAGAGTATTAGTAAGATAAGCTTACTAGCTTGCATGAAGGACTCGACCTTTTTATTTGCCCGCCGATTCTTTTTGGATGATGTATTTGCGGTTGTTTCCTTATATGGTTTTCAATCACAGAATGCGTTTTCAAATGTTTATAAAATTATACTTGTTGCTATCAAGTATTTGGTTAGTGTAAGCAGCTTTGAGTGAATAAAACCTTTTTTTTTATGTCCGTCTACCTCCATTGCTCAAAGATATAGGTAGGAACAAACTAATCATTTTGGAGGTTTTATTAACCATTGAGTTGTTCAATTTTTTTATTTATTTATGCTTTTGGTACTTGACAGAATATTGACTGAAATGGCTTGGAGGAGCGATCCACCGCTTATTGAGGAGGAAACTTGGCCTCAATCTTTATTTTTCTTGGGGTTTCCAATGCTCCACTCCTGGTGGTCTACATTACTTAATTGAACTTTATGATAATATCCAGAAATTATAGGCTCATGTTAGTACAACTTTCAGTTATGCATGCTTCTTAGGTGGCTTTGGGGTTGCTTAAATTTTTTAAAAAGCAAATTTTTAATAAAAAGTTATGGTAGTTTGATTGTTTGCTAAATATGATGTCAATTTCTGAGTCTTCTTGTTTCAAGATACAAGGTCTTTGCAATAAATTCAAAAGTATGTATTATGTTTTGGTTGGTGTTTTTGGTTTAGTGACTTTTAGTCTCCTCATTGCAATGCAGAAAAAACATAAATCGCATTGCAGAAACCATAAACTACATTGCAAAAACTATAAACCGCAATGCGTAAAACTATAAACTCGCAATGCAGAAACTATAAACTCGTAATGCAGAAAAAATGTAAATCCGCATACCGCTTCATGTTCCTTTTCATCTTCTCGTGTAGTTTTTTCTGCTTTTTTAGAGGTTTTGAAACGCTCATGTAGAATGATAATTGTTTTTAAAATGTTTTTTTAGAGTTTTTTGTTTACATAATTTGATATCTACATTGTACTTTTTGTTTTTGTTTTCATTTTTGTTTTGTTTTTTTACATCATAGCCAACGCCTGCTTAATGAGGCCTCAAAGAGAGGAGTGCCTTGACACAAAAGGCATATCCAAATGCGGACCCGAGATTCTTGAAGAAGAAGCCAAAGGTCGCAAAGAAGGATAAGAAGCGGAAACTTTTCATGAGAAGATGGCAAGGAAGAAGAGACGCTCTTAAGCAAATTTGATTGATTTTTGTAAATAGTTCTAAAAAAATGATGTGTCGAGCCTACGATGTCATTAGAAGTTGGAATTGTCAAATTATCAAAGGAGAATGACAGCTTTGATCAGAGTTTCTGTTTTTGAAAGTTTGATAATTTGTTTTCTTGATGTGTTTATGCAGCTTGAATTTGCCTTCTTGTTTTGATTAGTTAGTGAGTGACATTAGAAATAAGAAAAGAGTTTCTATCCGCACTAGTTTGATTCGACTCTTCACTCCATGCCAACATGCTTTACAATGAAAATTCCTTGTGCTAGAAAATAAGGTGCATTTACATTTGCATACGTGATGTTCCTCTGGTTTTGCCTACCCCACAATCAGCTCACTCGTCCGCTCCAAACTACTTGTTTGTCTTTGATTCCTGGAGGAGCCGCCTTTCTGGTATGGAGATTTATTTATGTTCTAGATGATAGGTTACAATTGATGCGGTAATTTCTTCAAGACGCATCGTGTGAGAGGGGAAGAGAGAAACCATGCTAGAAATGCAATGACAAATTGCGTTCATTCTTTTTACCTTTTGTTTGGGAACGCTTGATGATTTATGATCATCTTTTGAGAAATGAAATGGTGCAATGTGGATATGGCAAGACACCGTGAAAGCGCAAGTCATTTGAAGAGTTAAATCTCTTTGGTTTAAAATGAAATAGTTAAATGGCATTTTTGGTAATTTTAAGCTTTTGCAATGCATGATTGTAAAATTACATCCTATTTTTTATTCATTGGCCTTTTACTAATTAGTTAAATTGATTTGTGTTTTCCAAATTAGTAAAATATATAGTTGCTAAAAACTAAAGCACCCTTTAATTTAACTAACTTTTTTGGTGGGGTACGGGTTGGGATGTCACGTTTAATGAGAACTTTCCATATTTCTTTTAAGTAAAAATCATAGAACTGAGCTGAAGGTGTACATGTTTACATCTTGCCTTTCGGCAACATTGAACCACGTAAGATAGGCCGTGGCTCGAAGTGAATTGAACTATTTCAATTAAATTGAATAACTGTTATTCTTGCGATTTGAAACTTATAAATGCTAGGATTGAGCTCATTAATTTGGAAAACCGCCCAACATATTATGTCTCATAAAAACTAACTTGGACTCAACTCCATCACAGTCCAAGCCGAGCCATTAAATTTGGCCACAATTAAACCCCACTTTTCCACCTAAACCTTGGGCTCGAAAGAATAGAGGAAACATCTAGGCCCACCACATTTTGACCACAATACACAGAACCACAGAGCACATAGCCCAATACAAACTAAACGAACAAGGATCATATCAAAAGCTGTACCATTGACAAATTTTCTTTTAATTTTTTTCAACAGTTACAATTCAATAATTTTCAGCAGCTTTGGATACTGCTGATACCAAGAAAGGAAAATTACAGTATATACGAATATTACAGACTTGCAGTGAATACCAGCAAACCAACTGCAGAAAGGATGCAGCCAGTGTAAGAGAAACTAGTAGGCACACTTTTATCCAGCAGCAATTTACTGAGCATCACAATTACCCCCTCCTCCCTGGTGTCTGTTCACTTATCTGATCGGTCTTGATGAGTTGACGGTACTTTGAATTGCTTTGTGGGTTTCCCCAGAACATTCAAAACCCAACACGCTGCAACTCTTTTGCTGCAAGAATCGGAGATGCAAAGAGGAATATAAGAGAGATAGGTTTTGTGAAGTTTCCACATATTTAAGGTGAAAATATAATAGGCACAAACTATCAAATAGAAAGCTTAAAACTTCATATGCAACCACTACCCGACTAAACAGTTCACAAAAAAGGCACGATTACCATACATTATATCAAACATTATGCTTTATATTATTGCTTGTTAGTCATAGAAGATTCAAAGATCATGGGATCTTTCAACTCTAACCCATCATCAAATGGATTCTAGAGTTAAAAATGACAAACAGTAACAAAAGGTTTTGAAAAAGATAGATGCCAGGTAATTGGATGACAGCACTTAAACTGAAATACCAAAATCCACAAACACAAAAAGTCCATAAAAATATCGTCTATAAGTTTAGTGGACCTCAAATTGTTTACAATTCACACATCACATACATCTGTAACATAACTCGCTGACAAGAATGAACAAGGCAGCCAATCCGCAAGCAGCCTTGCCAATGTTTGTTTTCACCAAGTTGCATCTATCATGCAGTTGTGCTTACTTCAGATACTGACTCGTTCTTTTTTCTTAATTTCTGAGTACAGTATCAGTTCTGTTGCTAGAATAGAATGGTAAATACTGCTGCATTCGCACCATAGACACTATGTGGGGACTATGATGGCCAACTCAACAGATGGTTTGACTTTACTATACATGAAGATAGAACAAAAGTATCATTAACCTAGTCACGTATACATGCCATGCACGCATAGAAAATATCCATGGTACAAAGTAAACATCTCAGGTGATTTCCTTTAAAAGAGGGAAAAAAAAGTCCTTAATGTCGAAACTTATTGATTGATGATTGTTTAAATCATCTCCATATAGACTTTATTTTATCCTTGTACATAAACAAGTACAGCAGATCTATTTCACTACCAAACATGTGAAAACATTGAGAATTTTGAGAAACCAAATAACAGACATTGATAATAGTTATAAAAGAATCAACTCACAACTCTGCATAATGTTGTTCAAATAGGGAGTACCCTAATACAAGATTACTTCCAACAAAATAACCTGTGAATCTTCACAGATGAAGTAAACGAAGATATTTCGGGATTAGGCAAGCATGTAATTGCAAGTGAGGATATATTTTTGCTTACTTTCCCATTGTGAAGTTACACAAAGACCATGGATAAATATATTTAGAATAATACAAAAAAGTATGAATTTCCATCATTAGTTCTTTCCAAGTCAGGAGATTTGTTTAGCATATTTCTATTTAAAAAAGAGCAAGACACAATTTTCAGCTTACCTTCCTCCAGTGAAAGCTGAATTGATCTCTTTTCCAACTCAACTGCATGTCTGCTCAGGTCAACAGAGGAGAGCGACCGCAGCACTAACAGATGAACATAAATCAAAGGGTAAATCAGTATAGTTAAAATTTAAGCAATTTGAAACTAAAAATCTTAAGGTCGATTTTCTCAATTCAACAGCGTACTCTGGAGATAATTCTCTTGCTCTGACTGGTCCAATTTCCTTAATAGCAACTGCAATTGATGACATCGCTCTTCCCAGTGCAGATTACTGAGTCCCTTTGAACCAGCCAATATTTGGGTAGCAGAAGCAAGGGGATTGGATCCTGATGGTGCTATTCTTATACCAGACTTACAATGCGGGGCACTAACTGAAGGTTTTCCAGGCTGAATGGTTGAAGCTGACATCGGAAAAGGTGCAAAAGCCGGAATGCAATAAACTTTTGACTCCTTTGTTTGGAATATGGGTCGGGTGCTTGCCTCGTGGTGACTAAGCGTCCTTGATACCTGACAATCAGCATTAATGCTTGCATTATCACAAGTACTACTTCTGACTATGTCTGCTTCCGACTTTCTACGAACATAGACAAGATGCCCATTTGCAGCACTGCTACTGGGGAGCTGGTGTTGAGGGAGGCTCATCGGGCACTCAGGTTCAGGTAAAGGTCTCTTGGGGCCCGAAACTCTAGGAGCATTACTAATGGGTCTTCCATCCTTTAATAGAGAAGAGTTCCCAATAGAGTTGGGCATTGCAACTCTCATATCATTTTGCAGATCTCTTAACGCAGTCTTCTTTACAGGAACTGACAGTTGCTTATCAGGAACAGGCAATTCGGATTCAGTAGCTCCCATCCCATATTCACTAAATTTAGAATCTATGGTTTGCTGAACCATCTGAAGTAATTAACCTTGTGATGGAAAAATCAGTCAAAAGTAGCAAATTACAATTTCTAAAACAACTAGGGTACAACTAGGGTACAAATAAGTGCAACAAAAAAAGAAATAAGCGAAACATCGGAAAAGCATTAACTATTGTATACTCAACATTTTATCTTTCTTTTTTGGCGGGAAAACTCAAGTTTGGAACTATGATCTAAAAACACATTGTAAGTTTCTGTTGATAATATACACAAGAGCCAAACTCAGCATCATGAAAATACCAATTTAGCTGCCAATGACCCAACAAATTCATACCATTTCCAGACTAATAGCAGGTTAAAGGCTAATGGATGATCAAATAACTTTCTCTGTTCAGATGCTTGGATTCAATGTTGTAACCCCGGAAAATTCAAGAAAAAATAGCAAGAAACTAATGACCCTTATATGGATCAATGCATTTTCGTATGAATTTAACAATTTTGAGACATGGGTTCTATTGAAATCGAAAATTAAGGAACACCCATTTGATCGATTTCAATTTAGGCAAGAAATTACTACGATTACCAACTCATGCAATTGAGTTTTGATCATGTTCTATCATTACACACCCAAATAGACCGTCTCAAAAATATATGCATACGTCTAAACAAAAGGACAACAGAAGAATGGAGTAAGACTCTGAGCAAGAAAAGAAAGAGCTTGATCGAGAAAAATTTCAATCGAAGGTAAAGGGGAAGAAGCATTACCTTAGCTCATTGGACCGCTTCAAGTTGAAACAGAAAAAAGACGGGTTTCAAAAGCCTGAAACTTTGGCTCTAAGCCTCTGAGAATGTATAGAGTTTGTAGTTTAGTCCCTCCGTATGCTTTCGAAATTTGAGTTTGGTCCCACAATCTTTTGGTATTTTGTTTTTGTCACCAGAAGAAGTTTGATATAGACCTAATTGTCAACACTTTACATTTTCCTGCTTGATTTTTAATTTTTTCTTTTAAAGACACTTGTAAACTAGAAAAGAAGTTACAGATCCTATATATGATGGAATATTTTTGTTCACTATTTTAACCCAATGTATATTCTCATCATCCTTGTCAACATTTGACATGTATCTATGGGCATCATGGACGAACCCAAGATTTCAAAATGGGGTGGGCTAAATTTATCTAACGTACAAACCCACTAAGAAGATAGAAAACTTGATGATACGAGTGAATTTCATTGATAACAAAAAATTCCAAAAATCTTTGATCTCTTAGGTTTTTTTTTTATGTTGACCCGATATTATAAAAGTATAACCTATTAACAAATATATAAAAGACAACATGTCAGCAACTAATTAATTCATTAAATCTCACTAATCGATAATTCATTATTCATACAAGCAAGAACACCAAAATTATTATCACAGTTTTCTCTATGTCATGACAATAAAAGCCTTTGACTAGTTTTCTCCTAGGAACTCTATGACAAAATGTAATGGAAGTAATTCTTTTAGCTATAGTATGAAGAAAAGGAAAACTAGTAATATGAATGGTTTTCCAAAAAATCTAAAAATAGTTGATCACGTATTTATAAACTCAGAATTGATGTAGAACATAATTAGTCCAAGGTAAAGTTTCCGATGTTTTCAAAAAGACAAATTGTTTCCAATATCAGGTAACATTAATTTCATAGTAATCGGGGAAACTTTTATTATGTTTACACTGTTTCTATCCTTTGTAAAGATGTGCAAGTCAACATTCTAGCTAGCAAAGGAGGGGTAAATGTAATTTTGAGTTGAAGGGCAAGAAAAGTCCCGTGGTCTATAGCCAAGTTAGTTCCTTGCTAGGTCTGGCCTAATAAGTATAATCATGGTTCTATAAATACAAAGCAAATAGTTAATTATGATTATACCAATGGACAAGTTTCAAATATTGAGAATGATAATGAGGATACACTTTGGATTAAAGTGGTGAGCAAAAATAAGAAGATTGTTCTAATTATTTGAAGATGAAAATTAAATATTGTAAGTTCTTTCCATGTTTGGAAGCAACAAAAACCACTCAATTACTATACAAAAAACATAATGGACATACTCCATTACATAATTGACATACTCCATTAGAGACCATAAAACTTGGAGGTTATTAATTATGCCAGGCCTAGTCAATAAAGAAAAACCTGATGTAGTATAGGATTACTACCCTTCTTTATACAAATGATTTTATGTGTCCACTGGTTTCTGCTTTGGTTTTGGGCCAGCTTAGTAACCATTGAGTCGTTGTTGGGGGAGTAACATATAAGTTAAAGAATTTTATAGTGAGGGTGTTATATATAGCCCTTATATGAGGGCTTATTTCTTAATCATTGGATAAAATTGGTTTGCGTAATCTAACGGTTAAGAGATATGACCTCATCTAAGGGCCATATATAAAACCCTCACTATAGAATAACTCAAGTTCAAGAATTTTAGCTCTTGTACCCCATTTGTATGATCCATGTTATCAGTGCCTCATGGCGATTTCTATGAATAAAACATCTCCCATGAGAATCGATTTCTATGAATTAAACATCTCCCATGAGAATGGAGAGGCTCAAGAACCCCTCTAAAGGGAGAGAAACTCTCATGTAATTGGAATACCAGTTTTTGCTATTCCGGCCAATAACGCGATAACATGTATGATAACTTTTTCACGTGTCATTAAGTTATTGGTCGAGGTTACATGTAAGTTTTTTTGCTATAAGGGGGCCTTTTAGTGAATAAAAAACATTAAAATAATCAATTACCGTCCTTGATTAGACACAGAATAAGAAGAAGAAAATAGTTACGACATGTTCAGAGGCAGAATGCAAGACGAACTGTAAATTTAGAACCTTTCATTTCAAACCGCGCGATAGCAAATGCCATTAACAATTTCATATACGTCCCAGAAACACGGTCAGGTAAGTGGCACTGGACCAAACATTAGATAACAAAAATTAAGATTTAATCATATTTATTTAAATTGTGCAGATATAAATGGACCAAAGGACGTTGAAGCATACATTAGATAGAAAGAGAGAGGGAGCACGTAAATAGTTGGGAAATGCATAAGCTTTAGCCATAAGTTCACAGCTCTATCATATTGTGCGTTCTTTGCTTATTCACACCCCCAAAATGGAATCTACAAATGCCTGTATGTCTCGTGTCTTTCAGAAGACTTTACTCCAAATTACTAATTTTACACGTCCACAAGAAAAATTCCCAATTGAATAATATAAAAACATGAAAACCAAGTGAAGTTACGCCCCGGGATTCCCTAAAAGTCGCTCTACCGCAGCATGGACGTTTCCGGAAGTGGCTTGCAATGCCCTGATATTCTCTTGGGTGTCAAAGAAACCCATCTCTTGAAGCTGTGTCAGCTGCGTCGAGTACAGTTCCTCAGGTGGTACTGCAACAAGTACACATGTTCAGAGACAACACAAAAGTTGATGTTATTTTGTTTCTTTTCTTATAATTCAAAGCTGATTTATTTCATAAAATGTAAGCTTGTATTAAGATGCGAGAACAGGAGGCTAACCATTAGGGTTGTTTGCAGCAGCCAAGCTGCCAGCTCCAAGACCACCAAACATGTTCATCAGCATATCCAACCCAGCAGCATTATTAGGGCCTCCTGATTACACAGACAGTAAAAGTGAATATCTAAATGGAGAAAATGACAACGACCAATTATTATATTTGAGCTTCTTAATCTCAAAGTACCTGTAACACCACCAGTCTGAGCTGGATCCCTGGCAAGAAAGCAACAAATGATTAGTAATACATTATGAATTAATCTATGATCCCTAGCATCCTAGACCACAAGTTGGGGCATGTTGGTGGTGTTGGGGTGTGAGCGTAGGGATTTTCAAACCATGACATACATTGACACCTCCACACAAACAGATTAATCTATGGGCAAATGATGTATACAAATATGTTATGAAATCATTGAGACCCTAGAATGGTGTTGTATTTAGACAAAAGTATTAAATAAATTTTAAAAAAAAAACCCATCAGATGCTGAAAGCAAACATAGCGAACAAATTGGATTGAAGCAACCAAGTTGGCGTAGGTATATTTAGACTCACTGAGTTGATTGCTGTCGATTGGTCTGAGAAAATAGTGACTGCTGTAAAGCAAGCATTTGCTGCAAGAGGAAAGACCAGAGTAGGAAAACAATAAAAGTCAAGCTTAAGTGGTTCACATTTCAAACAATTTCAGTGTTCTTAGAGCAAAATGCAATTAAGTTACATTAACCAAGAAATAGATATCAATACATGGACTAAGGAGAGCATAAACAAGAAGTTCCAGTAGAGCATATAAATTGTCTGGATGGAGAGAGAGACAGCGAGAGAGAGAGACAGAGATTGTTAATGAATTTTGGCAGACTTTTGAAAGGGAAAATACCTGCATTGTCTCTGGGTTTGTTAACTGACGTAAAAGCTCTGGATTTTGCATCATTTCTCTAAGTTGAGGATTTAAATCAACCATGCCGCGTAGTTGTGGATTGAGGCTCAGAATCTAAAATAAAATTTTTTTGGAAGAAATTAAAAACTCCACTTTGGGAGAACATTCATCTTTTGGGTGAATAAAATTTGTCTAACAATGGTACCTGATTCATGTACTGGGGATTGGAGAGCATGCTTTGCATCATCTGGGATATTGCTGGATTCTGCAAAAGCTGATTCATTACATTAGCATCTGGCATGCCACCAAGCATCTGTTCCATTCCGGGGAGACCAAGCCCTCCCAGGCCAGCAATACCAGGTGCCCTTCCATCCCCAGCAGGAGTTGGCCTGGTGGTGTTTGGCTGATTTCCTCCTGAAAATTCAGATCATAATATATAAATATAGAAATTTTACAATGTATTCATAGTAACTCTTAAAAAATATAACTTATCCAAAAGAGCTACAACCTAGGCTAGTAAAAGACATAAGTTAACCAACTAAGAATTTTTTGGGGCCAACTGCAGTGGATTTCAGGTCAAAAAGCAACCACATTTAAACACTTTTAAATCATGCAACCATTTAAATAATATTATGCAGACTCGAACATAAACTTTGAGAAGGGTGCAGAAATTAGAACCATTTTCATGTAAAAATTTGCACAGATACATACGTAAAAATTGAAAACTAAATACATTGCCGTTAAGATTCAAGATCCAGCAATAAAGTTTGCTTAACCAATTATTGATGTACAAATCAACATCCAACTGCAATACCAGTCCTATTTTCAGGACTGAAAGGAGAATTTTCCATTTAATACCAGCAATTAGGCAACAATAAGAAATTCAGGCCACTGCCAGGAAAACGAATATTTGGATAATAAAGAGAGTGGGAGAAGCTCACCAACAGTATTTCCCACGGGTTAGGAAGTGGGTTTGTATTCGGAGCAACAGAGCCTGCAGTCGTTTCTGAACCAGTGGTTGAAGGGTTGTTAGACCCATCCCTGACTTGTGCCCCACCCTGGTTGCCCAAAAGAGCAGAAAACGGGTTTGAACCCAAATCATTTCCAGCATTCCCGGTCATTGTTGTAGCATTCAAAAATGGCTCCTGAACGTTTTCATACATCCGCCTTAGCATGTTGAATCCCTCAGGTGAAGATTCAATATTACTCATCGCCCTGTCAGTGTTTCGCATCATCTCACGCATGAGTTCTGGGTTCCTTGCAGCTTCTAACGTCTGTCGGAGAATGCCAGGATCATTAAGTATATGTGCAAGCTCTGGGTTCCGGTCAATGATATCACGCATTTGCGGATTGTTCATGATCAAGCCTCGCATCATATCAGGGTTATTCATTAGACTTTGAATGGCGGGCATGTTCATTATGTCCCTCATCATGTTCGGATTCTGAGTCAGTTGTTGCTGCACTTGTTCAAATTCGGAAGCCCAGCTCCAAATAAACCAGGGGCTCCTCCACCACCACCAAGTGGGTTTAAACCCTGCCCAAATAACAAAGATGCCCCAAGATCGGGACTTTGAAGCCCATCGCGTTCAGTGGAGCCAACACCACGTGTAACACCTGGTGCAGTGTTAGGACTTGCAGAAGCAGCATTAGCAGCAGGAGCAGCAGGGGTTGAGGCAGCTGCAGCAAAGGCACGTACCATATGAACGGTATGATCTGCCTGCAGACCTTCAATACACGAAACCAATCATCAATTAGACTACAGTAAATCACCTAAATCATCACATATAGGTACTTTCACAGCCACTGACAGCATCCAAATCCAACAATCTCACCCACAACACTCTAAACACTACCAAAGCAGCACGGGCAATAAAACCACAATCAAAGCCATAGTCCACGAAAATCATCATCCACATAATTTTCCTAATTAACAATTTCACAATAAAAACATAATCAATTCAAAAGCAGAATTCGAAAAAATAACACAAACCCACATCAAAATCAAACCCAGATTCGATAAGAAATACAAAATCGATATTCATCAAAACATTGGGCAGAACAACACGAGCCCAGAAAACGAAACGAGCATAGAGTCAAATCAGAGAAGCAACAATCCGTACCATAACTAGTCAGGGTCTGGTCGTCCTTCAAAATACGACCTTTGTAAATCAGCCTTTGCTGCTCCGCTGGAATATCGCAATTCTGAGCCAAAATTGCCTTGAAATCCCCAACAGTCGAGTCCAGGCTCGCCCTCACCGAAAACTTCGACCCATTGGAGCATCGAATATTAATCTGCTCTCCTCCATCGCCACTGACTCTAGGCTCGCTCGAATCGCCCTCTGCACCCATAATTCTCTCCAACCCAATCGATCGATCACAAAGGCAAATGAAACGAAAACCCTAACCCTAGAAATTGAAAAAATCGAAACCTCTCAAGTGAAAGTTAATGAAAGCCCAGAAAAAATTTGTGTGTTACTAAATAAAATATAAGCTTTTTATATAGGAAATAAAAATTTAGGGCAAAATTAAAAATAAAATATATATAATTTACAAAATTAAAATAGAGAAAGGGAAGGAGATTGAAGAAGATTTGGAACTGGACAGGTAAAAGACTAATCAGAGTATATGTGGGTTTGTGTGCCAAATGGGAGACCTTTTTGTAAGAGAAAAATGAAAGGAGAGAGCTCAGATTCTCTGCGGTTCGGTTCGCATATTCTTGTTGTGGTGTTGTGGAATTGGAGTTCAAGAGCATTGAACCCTTCTTTTTTTTTCTTTTTCTTTTTTTAATAACAAGAATTAAAAATCTTATCAAAAGAAAATAAGAATTAAATAAATAGTTGAACTTTACAAGTCTATTTTTTTTAGAATTTATTTTAGTCACCAATCATATTGTGCCATGATACTTTGAGTTTAAGTTGCTATGTGGTACCCTTGTGGCTTTAACAATTCTCAGCTTGGACGTTTCATAGTTTTAATTGTTTAACGTTTATCTTCACATTCAAGATTAGGGTTACAATCTTTTGTAATTATATTGTGAATGAAATATCACATATCATGCATATTTCACTTTCTTGTTCCACTCAGAGAAACAAAAATATATCTTTCATTATGAATATGATACTAAAGCGTTCTACCACTTGAATTGAAAGTCTCCATGACAGGTTTGGAAATCATGCATACGGGCATGATAAATAACCGATGGACTTGTTAGTGTTCGATGAACCTGTTAGTGGCCCATTAAAAAACACCTCATGTTCGTGTTAACCCACTAAACCCCTTATCGGGAGTCTATTTTTTCTGTTACCAAACTCCATGTGCCCCCATGTTTCCTTCATATAATTTTTGACACGTGTAATATAACATATTATTGTATTGAAATATTGTTAACATTTTTACACGTGTCAAAAACTATATGGAGGAAACATGGGGGCACATTTGGTAACAGGAAAAATGGACTCCCCTATCGGGTGTTAAGAAATCTAGTTATTTTATTTTATTTTTAAGCTTTTAGCTATGTAAAAGGGCATGTATGTTTCTTATGTAGAATGTCTAAATAATGAACTTAAGTAATGTTGTTCAAAAATTAATTCTTTTATTCTTACTAACGATTGGTTAACGAATCTAACCAGTATCCAACATTGATTATGAATTATGAATAGCTTTTTTAATGGGTTAAACGAGTTGTGTCGGGTTATTTATTAATTTTGAATAACATTGTTGGACTTCCACACATTAGTTTAATGAGTTTTTTTTAGAGAAAAGAGATAATTGTATTCATAAATTAGGCACAAAGAACCATCAGCCACAAAGGTAAATACAAATGCACAAAAAGGGGTAATACAAATATGGAAGCATAGTAACCACATAGAGTTAATCTAGATAGAGGCCACAAAATGCTAGAGAAATTTCTGCATAAAAGCCGCATGCTTGAACAAACCAGACATAATTCACAGCTAAGAAGGAGTTGATGCAATGATTAAAAAAAAACTACAAACAAACAACCAAAAACCAACAAAGCCACTACTGCCGTTGTTGCCACCGTCACCACAAAAGCCGTCACCGCCTTGGAGACAGAGAACACCACTGAGATTGCAGTTAGTCACTTTACAACTTAAACACCAACCAACAAAACCACAAATCCAAGCAGATGTAGACACAACACAAGTAACATCTCCACAATTAACCCCAAATCCAGTTATGAGTTTTTTTTTTGGGTAGAATTAATGAGTTGTATTAGAGTTAAGTTAATTTCACATCACATGAGACAAATCCGTAAAAACATGACTTGTTGCCAGATATTAGTAGACGATGAACATCAACTCAAGTGGTAAGGGTGGGATGGTGAATATTGAAAATAAGTAATTTATCAGTAAAGTTATATAAGCTTCACTTTCGAACAAAAAAAAAAAGGTTAAAAGCTTCACATATCACTACTGTAGTCTTTATCACACATTATAAGATGAGTAGTTCTCATTTATTCCTTCATTGCGTCTAATTATGTTATAATAATCTCAGGGGACCTCTTTTTTCTTTTTTTGTGGCCTTCAAGCTTTATCAAATCAACTTCCCTCTGAAGTCTGAAGAAATAATTTAATATGAAAATCAATAAAAACAAGAAAAGATGATTAATCATCCAACCACCGCATTCATAATGCAATCAGATGACAAAAAATAAGGAAAAAAAAATTGCAGGATCACGCTTCCTTAAGCTCCATCGCCTCATTCAGACAGTGTCAGTATGACTCCCCAACATACTAAAAATGGAGTAACAAACTATTGTCAACCTGGCTAACGGGTCTAATCCAGTGAAAAAGAATATAAACTTACAAATCAGTAGTCTCAAGTTCGAATCTCCATAGCACATTGGTAGTATGTATGTGAGAGAACCCCCATATCCTTGTAATTTAAACTATCGCTTTTATTAGAAAGAAAAAAAAAACTATTGTCAAGGTCCTGATTTATTTCTCTCACTTCCTAATATACTAAAAATGGAGGGCATACGCAATGAGCTTATAGCTCAAGTAGTTATGAGTATTTACCCTTGCACCTGAGATCCTAGCAAATATTGGGGATTTATTTTTTGGATATAAGCGACATTATAGGAGGGAAGAATTAAACACAAGATCTTGGGTGTATAGATAAACACTCTTAATTACTTGAGCTACATGCCCTTGTCAAATTTTGGAATTCAGATCCAATTACCCAATAATAATATCAAATTCTTTCAGAAAAACTATGCACCAATGGATGTGTACATGACATAAAAGTACCTTATAGTTTAAATAAATAAAAAGAAGATTCAAAGTGGTCATATTTGTCGATTGTGTCAATTTCTGTATAGAATTTTAGGAGATGCTTATATTGTAATAAATGAAAAGGACATCTAGAGTTATGAGTTGTCGATATATTTCATTAAGTTTTTATAGGTAAGTTGCTAGTTGCAATGTTTGTTTTTGGTTGGATGGAGGTTGCTAGTTGCAATTTTCATTTATGATCCACCTGATTTAATTCCATCCACCAGATTGACAAGAAATGATGATCTTTCAGAAAAATAAAATGTGATATGCTCCTCAACAACCTGATGTCCTGCAAGTAGCTTTGTAGTACAATTAGCAATTTCTCATGGGCACTAATTAATGACAGATATCATTGCACCTAATACGGCACTAATCAAATATTAGTCCAATATGATGATTGAAAAATCTCAATAAACACTGGATAATCATTGGAGCTGTGCAGAAGAAAGAAGATAAAGAGAAGTCTAAGACTCTGTCTGTGAAAAAAAATGAACAACTCTTTTTAGCATTATACAATCTATACCTGAATATGTTCTCACTCTCTTTGGCACAAAGACACACCAGAAAGAACATAACACAGCTTGAACTATGATTTACTCCACTAAAACATAATTAGGCAACACTCAAGAATGATTAAGGATTATAAATCAAGTTTTTGTTTTTGTTGGAAATGTTAGCTAGGGAATGTGCTCACACTTACTCATGTGTTGCAAGAGGGAATTTGCTTTTCTTTGCCCTCTGTTGGTTCCACATCTAGCCAGCTCCAGCAAATGCTCATATACTCCATACTGAAGAGCAGCCAAAGTGAAAGATGAGTTGTTCAATCCCAGCACTAGAAGAACTGATGTAGCACATTCCTTGTTCTTGGGGGTTCCGTTCTTGATAATTTCGACTAGGGTTTCGATGAAAGAGAGCCGCCCATCTCATTTCGACCCTCGGGATGTGATGCAAGGAGTAACAAAATTGAGAGGGCTTCATCAGTCATGCCCAAGCTCTTATTCTCAAGTAAATGAAGCAATGGTGGTATTAAACCAGCATTGATGGCTCTAGACTTGTTGTCTTGGTTCAAAGACAAGTTAAATAATGCAGTGGCAGCATCCTTTTTACCTCTGACTGTTCCATTCTGCAGAAGATCTACCAAGGGAGGAATTCCATTCAAAGTCCCCACTAGTACTTTGTTCTCATCGAGCATCGATAAGCTAAACAATGTAGCAGCAGAATTCTCTCTAGCTTCATCTGTTCCATGCTGCAGGATTTCAACTATACCAGGAATGGCCCCTTCTCTGGCTATGAGTCTTTTGTTTGCCTCATCAATTGATAAATTTAAAAGCGCTGTCACGGTGTGTTCTTGAATCTTCGAATCGGGATAAGACAGGAGCCTAACCAGTTGGGGGATTCCTCCACTATTAGCAATCAGAATTCTATTCTCCGGATTCTCTTTGGAGAGCATACGGATTTTGAAAATGGCTTCTTTTAAGACTTCCAAATTACAAGAAGATAGGTTTTGTACTAAACAAGACACTTCCTCTATGATTTCAGCAGACGAGTCATCAGAACCTCCACAAGGCTCCTTCTTGGGCAGTTCAAAATTGTTCTTCTCACACCATTGTAGGATTAGGTTCTTGAGGGCAACATTTGGCGCCAGCAATAAGTGATCCAACGTCTGTCCTGTCTTTGGGCAGGTGCGGTGGTTCGAATCGAGCCATTTTTGTATGCTTACTCTTTCATAAGTCTTCAAAAGAAGGCAAGGAAAACTATCTCAGACCTCATGTTATGCATTTGAGAAAATCAAAATAAGGTTGAACTTAAAAGCTTTCAGATTTTATTTTGACTTTAGGCAATTTCTTTTTCCTGATTTTCTGTTTAGATGATGACCAGAATTCAAACCGATGCGGAAACCATAACTTATGATCTTGCCCATGACAACATGTAATCCATGAAACCATATATCAAAATATGCATAAATGTTAACAACTAGTGGTACAAATAGTTCATATGATCTACTTGAGATTACCTGTCCAGTTGCCACAATAACAGGATCAGTCATGATCTCCAATGTAATTGGACAGAGAAATTCATGAGGGATCAACAAAGACTGGCACTTCCTCAGACTTGATGTTGAAACTGGACCATCAAGCAAGAAGTCCTCATAAATGCCTGCAATTTCCTTGAACTTCCCCAAAAGATCAGTGATTTGCTGAA
This sequence comes from Prunus padus, assembly GCA_024362665.1. Lineage (NCBI taxonomy): Eukaryota > Viridiplantae > Streptophyta > Magnoliopsida > Rosales > Rosaceae > Prunus > Prunus padus. The sequence goes on along the minus strand of JANFAM010000019.1, from coordinate 28,633,801 downwards.
TGCTTTCAGCATTATGCCTTGCTGATCTCCTCTGAGCTAGCTTTCTAACAGCCACTGTTTCCTCGTTCAAGTCTGCAACAGTATGAAGTTCAAGCTTGTTGGCTAGTCTTTCCAGTATTGCACTATCTGCATTCCTGCCTTCCTTTTTCTGAGACAACGCAACCATCATATCCATTGCTAGCTCCATGTCCTGCGTATCAGCCCGTCTCTGCGCCCGTCTGAGTTGCATTCGCATTAGCTCAACCTGAAAATTGACCAAGTTTACAGCCACATCAATGATTAATGGTCAAAGTACTCTACCCAGAAAAACTCATGAGCAAAGTACGTACTCAAAAACTTGAAAACGTACAAAATTTGAAGATGGCTAAAGAAAGCAACACAAGAAAAAGTTAAAAGGAAAGTAAGGAATCAAATTACTTGCTCTGTGACTTCAATTGAGATCCCAAGCTCATTGTATGGTATATCATCCAAAGCCTGGCTTAATTTATCATAAACTGCATAAAATCCTCCCATCACTGCCTCACTTTCTAGTGTCTGTTCATGTTATATAAACACAGAAACAAATAACGAAAGCATTAATATCAGAACCCATCTAGTCAATTCAGAGAGAGAGGGAGTACTGACCAAGTAAATCTTGCTTCCAAAGCTACAATTCTTCAACAACTTCTTGGCTGAAACAAGTGCTTCCTTCAAACTAGCCAGAGAATTCAAAGCCTTAGTGGTAGAAAGTATCAATATGTCCAATTCTCTCATCTCTTCCATAAGTGGCACCAACAGCTTCAACCTCCTCACCAAGTTCAAGCATTCCTTCCTGTGCGTCCTCCGAAACTCCGAATACGATCCAACGGTCTCAATCACTCCCATCAATTCCCCAACAACACCTGAGCTATCATCTTCACCGTTAGTTGAAGCACCAACATTCCCCTTCTCCCCAACCTCCATCATTATCTGCCTCTCTGCCATTTCCCACTAGCACTAAACTAACTAGTCTAGCTAGCAACACAAAACTTCGTAAAGGGTTCTTTAAATCTCAAAAATCTTCAACTTTTCCCGGACAATGGTGAATTTTCCGATAAAGTAATTAAACCTCGCTAATTACTATGATAATTAAAGGGTTGTGTAACACATAATAATGCTTTTCTTAAGAAAAGAAAAAGAAAAGTTGTTCATGCTCCACCAATTCTCACTACCGCACTATAAACTAACTCCATGACAAACTACACAAAACTCCTCGAAGGGTCTTCTTAAAACATAAAGTTCTTCGAAATTTCTTACCAAATACCATTAGGGGATATGATCACTGACTCAAATTTTGTATTATATTAAGCGCGTTATTAAATCTTGTTTACACTAAAAATTATGATAACTATGAGAATTTTTTTTTGTTGAAAAAAAACAAATTGTTGGTCATGTCATGTTCCGGATGTTTAGTATTTTCCATCTTTAATTTTTTATTTTAATTTTGGGGGGTGAGGTACATGTTTGGCGGGTCTTATGCTTTACCAAAGAAAGAAAGAAAAGGATTTGAAAAACAGTTGCATATGTTTTACTCATACATGTGCACGGGGATGGAAAAGGATAGGGCTGGGGGCCTCTGGGTCGGTTCACGCGGTTTATTGACAAAGTGACGCGCATTCACGTGCACACTTTTGGTTTTGGATTGGTTCTCGTCCTGTATTTGTGCTGACGGGTCCCATTTTTTGGGCTTCTTTCTTGGAGGGCCATGGCTCCACCTGGTGCTTGGAGCATTTTTATTCATCACTTTAATATCGGTGTAGTTTTATCATCTTTTTAAAAACTTGATACATGTTTATAAATCTAATTACAGTTAACCTTTTGGTTTTCTTTTTCTTATAATATTATTATGAAAGAGAAAAACTTAATGTTATAAGAAAATAAAATAAAAAAGTTAATTATAGTTAGATTTATAGACATGTTAGTTTTTATAAAGGTGGTGGGACCTTGAGTTAAACTTGAGTTAAAGTGGTGAGATTTTGAGGACACAAAAATCTTAACGGTGGGATGGAAGACCGGACTTAGACGGGAGAGAGAGAGAAAGAGAGAGTGTCTGAGTCTGACGGTGGAATGGAAGACTGGACTTAGAGAGAGAGAGAGAGTGTGTGTGTCTGACGGTGGAATGGAAGACTGGACTTAAAGAGAGAGAGAGAGAGAGAGAGAGTGTGTGTGTGTCTGACGGTGGAATGGAAGACTGGACTTAGAGAGAGAGAGAGAGAGAGAGAGAGAGAGTGTCTGATGGTGGAATGGAAGACTGGACTTAAAGAGAGAGAGAGAGAGAGAGAGAGAGAGAGAGTGTGTGTGTGTGTCTGACGGTGGAATGGAAGACTGGACTTAGAGAGAGAGAGAGAGGTGGTGGGACCCTTGTTACTTAAGCTAGCAGGACTTGATAGCCGTCGCAATTACGCTCTAATTAATGATTGTATGAATCTAGTGTAGTTTAATTTGAGGGTGTATTTTTGCTCACCACTTTAACCATATGTGTATCCTCACCACCAATGCTTGACACATGTCCATAGGTATAACTATGGTTCCATAAATACAAAGCAAAAGTTAACTATGATTATGCCTATGGACACGTGTCAAGCATTGAAGGTGGTGGTGAGGATACACCTATAGTTAAAGTGATGAGCAAAAATGCTTCCTTAATTTGGTGCGTGTCAGTTTTGTCTATATTTGTATTCTGTGGACCATGTACCATCTGTATTTCCTATTGCCAAAGCTAATTGTTTTATAAATGGTAATCTCATTAGTGACTAGTTAGTCCATTTGCTTACTAAAGGACAAGCATGTTAGCGGCCGTATGTTTATTTGCTATTGACACGGACCTACTTGTATTAGTAATTGACAATTACTCATGTGCACTTAATTGACTGTGTATTGTGTATGTAGCACTTTTTCCACATGATCGATGTCTTAATATCAAGATGATGATAGTGACACACCTATATATGAACAAAGATTGAAGATGTAGGTGGATTCATGAATTTTTTAACAGATGTGTGATTTTAAAAGGCTAAAAGCTTTATAAAATAAAAACATATTATGAATTAGTTTGAATTACATTCGAACTTACTTTGGAAGCTTGATCTTACAATATTTTCTTTCTAGGCACAATGCTTGATCTATAAACCAGTTTTTATAAAATATCGGAGTTCTCTCAACAAAAATAAACTAAGAAAATAAACAGCCTTGGTGGGGACATGAAGAATCTGTCAAAAAGGGACTTCCTCCAGCTGGGTCTCTAGGCTTCTTTCTCATGTATTCACTTTCACTTTCAGCAAAGAGGTTTCAAGCAATCGAATAAGATAAATCTTACCTCCGTTTTCAAGTTTCAGTCTTTCCAGTGGGCAAGTGATTTTCCCTCTTACTTAAGTAAGCTCTTATCGAAGGTAATTTATTATTCTCCAGGCGAAGGGGAAGAACAAGCAGTGAAATGGTAATAGGAAATGGGACTCTGTTTTTTTTCCCTTGTCCAAAACGACATCGTTATATATATAAGCACGTAAGCTGCAGCGCAGCTGCGCAACAAAGGAAAGCAAGCCTATGAGGCCTTTTGTCGAATATGTTGAGTGCACAACCACACTGAGCGGAGGTGCAACTTTCTGACACTTGCAACATTGTACCTCCTTGCGTGACGCCTCTGTAGGTCCGCCACTAAATATAGTATACAATTTATTAATGAACAACTTATGTTAGCGAGGGTCGTTTGTGCATATAGTTGTCAATCAATAAAGCATATCCAGTTATATTTGTAATCGACAATTACTCACGTGCATTTAACCAATTATGTATGTAACATTGTTTTTTAATTGTCATGTTGTATCTCTTAAAATCTGAATGATGATAGTGGCACGATCCACATAAATTAAGGATGCAGGATATAGTTAGAAGCTGAGCTGGTAAAGCCTACTGAAAGTCAAGTTCATCCAAGAATTTCTCACACCTTATCTCCACACTTCATCTTAGTTTTGTCTAGGTGATCAATTTCGGCTAACGTTAAGAGGAGGTAATACATAAACAAAAGGGTCAACATAGCTAATACTTGGAGATTTAAAAGTGCAGCTTTCACCCCTATAACCTGATAGCCTAATTTCCTTTCACCCCCATCAAGGAAGGATGTTCCAAGGTTAAAAAAAAGCTAGTTGAGTCATGCGTGCAAGTCGATGAGATTCTAACTCAACCTCGACATACTCATTTCATGTTTGAACTCAAATTCAACTAGACTCAAATCAGTCTTTAACTTGTAAAAACTCAAGTTGAGTTTATTTGTCTGGATTGATTAGGTTACGCTTAATCTCGAATTATCGATGTGAGTTAGATTAGTTGATGTTAGTATGAAAATTGTATTGCCATTTCCTAGACTCTAGCATACGTTGGGAATTAGTGGGTGAATATGGTTTGTTGGAAGTTTTGGCGCAACACATTCAATACCGGATTTTCGAAGCATGACTTGATTGATATGAGAAACTTGATTTCAGGTAAATCATGACATAATCATGCATTCATTATAGAATTCCTAGTTGGAGTTATTTTCACTCAAGCACTTTTATGTTAGTCCTATTTTTAATAGGATTAGATTTTACCTTAAACTATTATCTTTTAGTGCCAATCACTTAGAATCCTAAGTGAATCAAATCTTATATTGATGATAGGAAGTTTGCATGGGCTGACAAAGTCATATAGGATTCTAAGAGTTTAAAATTGAATGAATGGCTAGAGATTAATTGTGTGGTGTGCTGTTTTGGCGTTGTTTACTTAGAGTCCATATTGGACTATATTTGTGAAGTCATAATTGATTGGAGTACAAGTTAGAGGCTAACGAAATCATATAGGAAACTAATGAGTCCATATTGGACCAGGTTTCATAGTTATAATTGAATAGAATTAGTGGACGTGTGGGTTTCTCTCTCTGATGAGAGAGAACTAGCTTTGCATATTATGTGTGCCTTTCTTTTCAAATAGTGAGCTTTCGACATATTTTATTTTGAGGATAATAGAATTTTCAAGAGAAAGCTTTTGTGCATATCTTTGTGATAAGTCATCAAGTGTTCCATGTTTATTTGGTGATTTATCAAATCCTTTCATCATTCATATGCATGTTCGATGACTCATACGGTTGAGGGCACCAAGACCGTGGTGGCGGTTTTTCTCCTGCGAGCTTGAATCGATCGTGACTAGTATCGAATTCAACATAAGGAGAGTTGGAAGAACTCCGGCGAGCTTGAAGCAATGGTGACCAGTATTGCATTCAACATTAGGAGTGTTGAAGATCATCCCGTGACAGAAATTGAGTTACGAAGAAGTCAGTAAACATTATCTAAAAGGTTTCTAGGATAAATGTGGGAGTACTTCTAGTAATCATCGTTTTATAGTGGATTTGTGTTGGACTGAGGAGTCTCGTGGATTTTCCCCAAAGGTGGGGTTTTACCATGTAAAATAATTCTCTGCGTGTTCTTTTATTTTATGTTCAGCACATTTAAGCCATATCAATTCTGCTACCGAAGTTTATTTTTATTTATTGATTATAATCTTAAATTGACCTATCCACCCCCCCTCTAGACATTTTTAATCATCTTACAGGTAATTTCAGTTGACAAATGCAGTGTGCTCGCCCTCTTATACTCGATTCGATCCTCTCCTTTTCATTAATTGGTTCAATTTGATTCATTAAGAGGTATTCAAGTATTAATTAGATTGGATATTGAATTTCTCATGATAAACTAATTGGAAGAAATGTGTCTCATTTGGATAAAATGTATCCACGTCAACCTTGACCTCATGCGGAAGTATTTTCAAAGTCTTTCTGATGGCCGGGCCACAAATCGAGTAGCGAAGAAAATTCCGACTTTTGAGTGATTGCCAGCCAGCGTTGCAGGTCAAGTCTATTTGTGTTCATGTCGTTGCATGAGCACTCCACCAAGTTTACTAGGTCAAGTCATTATTCCTTGTTAGACAAAAAAAGAAGAAGTCATTGTTCCTTCTTACAAGCTTAGGAAAGATATTAAGTCTTGATTTTTAAAGTAATCGTAATTTACATGCCAATATACACTTGAATGGGAACGAAGGTGAATTGTTTTGGCAATAAAAAAAGAAAAGAAAAAGGAAAACTCAATATTCAATTAAAAGAGATACGATATGTTTCCCGAATCAAAATTAGATACACACAATCTTGTTTGCTAAGATCATTGTAGGATAACTATTTTTATGGAATGTTCAGAAATATAAAAAGATTATTCTAATGTGATTCATATCTCTTAGTCCTTCTTTTATGATCTTAAAAATGAAATGAATTAACATTACAAAATAAACGATGGAATATAGTCAGAAAATGTGATACCTTATTCATTGATTTAGAGATAAGCACCAACAACTAATACTTTTACAGTGGATACGTAATGGGGTTTCATCACAATATTTCTCATCTCCAACTTTGGGTAGTGTTTTTCTATACAAAGTATATTTTCATTTTTTTAAAAAAAATTTTGTAAAATGAGAAATTATATGAAATTGTTGTGAGCCACGCGTGGTGTAGGAGCTTCTAGGAAGTCATCTCAGGGACACTTTCCTTAGTGGTGCAGAGCGTATTTGTGGGTTTGAGTCTCGGCTTCACGTTAAGAAATTTCCAAAATGACCCCAGAAGAAAAAGCCAAATCATTGGTGAAGAGCGTAGTTATGGGCCTTTTATTAGACAAAAAGGTCAAGGCCTAGCCCAAAAAAAACAAAGAACAAAAAAGCCCGACCTACAAAAATATTTGAAAAAATAGGGCACGGAGCACAAAAGCGAGATAGCCGTTAGAGACAGACGATCGTGACTTTTCGGTGGTATTAAGATCCGACGGTCAGGAATTAGTAGCCGTTATATTCAAAACGAGACGAACACATGCCCTTCTCTCCCGAATTTCGCTTTTTTATTTCTTATTTCCTTTTATTATTCTGTTTCCTTCGAATATGAATCTGCTTAATAAATAAAACCCATTTTAAAGAACCCAACAAGAAAGACAGAGATTGAGAGAGAGAGAGAGAGAGAGGATTGCCAAGGTCCTATGCCATTCACTTCTCTCTCGGGATTTTGAAGATTGGCTAATTAGCTTTAATTTACAGTATTCCAGACTTGATTTCTCTCCAAGGTTAGTGGGTTTCTTTAGTTCTTTCATATTTGAAATCGGATGGTGTGGGTTCTGTTCGTTTCAGTCTTTTTCTACTTCATCTTGTTCTAGATCATGGGTTTCCCCCCTTTTTTCTGTTGTATTTAGGGTGTTTGATTTTCGTTGTTTGATGATGGTTTCTGATTGGTTGTAGTCTTAAAGGTGATCGAAATGGGTTCAAAGGAGAACAACCCAGGTCTCGTTAGGTCCTCAAATTTCCAAGGTAGAGACCTAACAAAACCTTAAATTTAAAATGGCGTTTTTTTTTTAATCTTGAATTTAAATTTATTTTGTTCATTTGTATTTATTTGCTTTGAAATCCTGAAAAAGGTCCAAGATTGGTGGGTACCAAGTTTGTGAAGGAGGTGGGGCCGATTCGTCGTCAGGCACTGAGAGATGTCCATAACATCACCAGAGCTAACGTCAACCCTTGTGTTGTCAACAAAAGAGAATGTGCTGGGTTAGTGATATTTTTTTTTACAATCTGAATCTCTTTCTAAGTTTTTGTTTTGATATTTTATTCTTTTTGTAATAATCTTTCATTTCAATTAACTAATGTGAGACCTTGGTCAATCGTTATCAGGAAAGATGCGGCATGTAATAAAAATGTGGCAAATCTGCCACATAGACCAATTACAAGGTTGGAACTCACTCTTGTTTGATTTCCCTTTTTGTTATTTCCTTTTTCTCTCAAGAATTTAATTTTGATTTGTTGATGTTTTAATAGGAGGTTTGCAGCACAAATGGTCCAGCAGTGCCCAAAGGTAGTACCTTTAGAGTGATGACCAAAAGCATCTATTCATTTGTTTTAATTGAAATTGAAATTAAAATATATTGGTGCTGGTTGTATGCAATTAGGAAACCAAGGAAGTGACTGTGTCTTCATTGGTTGTGAATCCGAGTGGTGTGGGGGAACATGATCTGGAAACTAAGAAACTGAGCTCATCTACTGCCAATTCTAGTTGTCCGGTGGACTGTGAAATTGTAGATGTGGAGGATAATGAGGATGAGGCTTGTGATGCTCCTGTGCCAATGTTTGTGAAGCACACAGAAGCCATGCTAGATGAAATTGATAGGATGGTATGTGTGTCTTACTGTCTTGTACCACCAGCATTTTTCTTTATGTAGAGTTCTTATTTTTATATATTGGAAACCTAACTAGGTAGATGGTGTTGACTACTGCAGGAAGAGGATGAAGATGTAGAGGAACCTGTTATGGATATCGACAGCAGCTGCTTGAAAGATCCACTTAATGTTGTTGAGTACATAGATGACATCTATGCTCACTACAGGAAAACTGAGGTATATTTCATTAGCTATAGAAAACATACACTACACCTTTTGTATTAGATGGATCACTCCACATAAGTTCTGTTTTATCTTGAGGATTAGCAATTTAAGGCATAGATTACCTCTAGTTTTAATGAAAACAGATCTGTTTGGTCAGAGCTCAGGATTTTGAAAACGTTGCATTTTTGTGTTTCATATGGCTTACGATAGAATGAGACGGAGGGTCAAAATTATGAATTCATGTAGCCAACCCCAAATAGTGGGATATCTGGTCTGTTTGAGATAAGCTCAAACATTTATAAAGGTTTCATTTTTGTGGCCCCAAATAGTTGGACAAGGCTACGTTGTTGTTGTATATGCCACCACATCAATGTGATCTTCTGATTGAGATGACTCCTTGCTTGATAATCAATTTCTGTCTTACATTTTTCTGGGGTTTGATTTTGTTGGGTTTTGGTTTTATGGTTTCTCGGCTTTTTCAATTTGGCAAAGAAATGCATTCTTCTTAGCTGAAAAATTGTTATCTTAATCTTGCAGAAGTCAAGCTGTATCTCCCCTAGTTACATGGCTCACCAACCTGACATCAATGAGAAAATGAGGGCGATTCTCATTGACTGGCTTATTGAGGTACTATATTCTGACTTTGTTTGGCTTCTTTTAAGATGTCCAAGCTCAAACCTGTGATGTGAATAGATTGTTAACAGGTTTGATGTATTAACAGGTCCACTACAAGTTTGAGCTTATGGATGAGACATTATTCCTTACTGTCAATCTTATAGACAGATTCTTAGAGAGCCAAATGGTGATAAGAAAGAAGCTTCAATTGGTTGGTGTGACTGCCATGTTACTAGCATGCAAGTATGAAGAGGTTTCTGTCCCAATTGTGGAGGATTTTGTTCTTATATCAGATAAGGCATATTCAAGGAAAGATGTCCTTGATATGGAGAAATCAATGGTGAACAGTTTACAATTCAACTTTTCTGTTCCTACTCCATTTGTGTTCATGAAGAGATTCCTCAAGGCAGCGCAATCCGACAAAAAGGTCAGTAATAGGAACCCCACAGTATAAGAAGCAGTTAGATTTCACTTATCATTTCTCATTCAAACTGAAAGCCTGGAATTAAATCAGATTGAGCTTCTGTCCTTCTTCCTCATTGAGCTATGCCTAGTGGAGTATGATATGCTCAGGTTCTCCCCATCTAAGCTAGCTGCTGCTGCAATTTACACTGCTCAGTGTAGTCTGTCCCGGTTCAAGCAATGGAGCAAGACCAGCGAGTGGTATACTAATTACTCAGAAGATGAGCTCCTGTAAGTAGTTGTTGAACTGAGTTTCATGATTCATAGCAATTTTATGGTATATAAATGAAGCAATAAAACTATAATTGGACCACATTCCCGTTTCATGATTATCAGAAAGCTGATGTTGTGTGTATATTTCTGTATCAACAGAGAATGCTCGAGGATGATGGTTACTTTCCATCAGAAGGCTGAAACTGGGAAACTTACTGGAGTACACAGGAAGTACAGTACATGGAAGTTTGGCTATGCAGCTAAAGCTCAACCAGCTGCGTTCCTCCTGGATCTCTAACAGTGCTGACAGAGACCGTCAATCGAATTTAAGTGATCAAGACTTTCTGGTTTTCAAGGTCTTTCTTGAGTTGTCACTGAGCAACAGAAGTTGCCCTGGGGGGGAACATATAGGGTGGGTTTCTTTTGTTGACAACACCAACAACTATCTGTAATCTGCACTCTGCAGATAATGTGAATGTTTTCTTTTTTTCGTAGTTTTTCACTGACTAGTGTTTCCTGGAATACCAACGGTTTCTTTGATGTGATATATAACAGTTCCATTTTATGTGAGTGGTTTATTATTATGGCATTCAAGGGGGATTGCTCCAAGCAAAATTACTGATTGATCATGATTGAAATATGCTGGATGAGGTTTGAATCAAACAAATTATGACAAATCATAAAGCTTGGTATCCAGAGATTTCAGACAACGGTAATTTTGATCTTTTCAGAGTTTTTGTAATTAAAAAGATCAGATCTTTAATCTTCATTTACCATTCCACTTTCCACAATTTCAACTTGTAAGAAAGTTTGTGAACTTTTACTGTGGATTTGTTTGAGAACAATTCAAGTGCTTTTTACCACTAAAACTACGAACTCCTCATGGTTTTAGCAAATATTGTGGAGTGAAAGGGTGTTACAAGCTTTTTCTCTTCCACTTATTAAACATTGAATGTAATAAGGTGGGTTGGGTTGTTGAATCAGATTCAAGACTAGATAATGAGAGCATTGGCAGGCAAGACAGAGCCTGCCAATTACCTACAGATAAGTAGATGAATAGTTGACGACAAAATATTTTAGGATGCCAGTTTTACCAATTGAATTTTAAAATTTTTTAAGATTTTGTTGCTCTCTGTACCAACAGTTTCATTTTATCTGAGATGATAAATGTGGTGGTTGCCACAGCTTTTTTTTCCCTTTTTTTTTGCCAAGGCTTTTTGTTCCCTATTTCGGTTCTTTGATAGGTTACTTGTGTGCTCAAGATTGATTTTGTTACACTGAAGGGTAGTAATAACAAGGACGCACAATGTACATAGAAGGCCTTTGTAGCAGCAGCAGCAGCAGCATTGGAATAACAGAATGGAGGTGTAATATAGAGTCCTATTCAGAGTTTGAAACTTGTAAATGAAACTACTGGAACATCTTTTGCTGATTTTTTTGTTTCCAATGATTCTTGCCGTAAGGCACAAATGTTTATATGAAAGGAAGTCTAGGATTTTTCACAACTTCTTCAGGCTTTACTCTCTTCCATTTTCTCCAATTTCTCCCCATCGCTCCTTTTGTACCTGTTTTTAAATTCTTTTTCAGTACGTGTTCTATGGTAGGCATGGAATCCAACGACGGCCCTGCTTTCTTCATCTCTAGTTCTCGCTCCTCCCTCCAAAATTTCAATATTTTGTAATTGGTTTATGGTGTTGTTGATACAAAAACGTATTTCATTTAAGAAATGCAATGAAGAAAATTACTAAACTCAAAAGCATCCTCAGCCAAAAAGCTTGGCGATGGAGAGGAGGGCGGCGAAGGGTTAAAACAAGAAAGACATCCCTACGCCTAACAAACTCAAAATCAAAAGCATCCTCAGCCACAAGGCTTGCAAAACAAACAACTCAAATCAAAAGAAATTTTGAATTTACAAAGCCCTCTGCTTTATCATCTCAGCATCTTTGCCATACAACAGACATATCCCACACTTTTCCACCTCCACCTCTGGAAAGGGTTTGCCGCAAATAGTCAGTACGTTGAAGTCAACGTTGACCTCAGTAACAAGTTTGTAAAACGCAGTGAGGCTTGGAGCTCCCTCTAAAACTTTTTCAAAGACATTATTACGCCACGACACAAACACCTCATGTGAATCTCGATAGAAACACAAAGGATGGTTGACTTCATGGCTTTCACCATTTCTAGTTTTGAAGTTGTACTTGCATTTAATCTCAATATACCATGGAGCATAGCCAACAACAAGAGATAGAGCGAAACCCAAGAAATCTGTGCTAAACCAATCACGAGGAAGCTCAATCTTTATTGAACATCCCTCACTTTGATGGCTGAACCATTTTGGAATTTCATACCCCCAACATCTAAGGGTAAAATATTCCTGCACCATGGATATAGACATCATAATTATTAAACTCGTGAAAAAAACAGAAACAGATTCTTCAACAGACAGAGTGTGTGCGTGAGGTAGAGAGAGAGAGCGAGAAAGAAAGAAAGAAAGAGATAGAAACCTTCTCCATTTTTTTTTCAATTTTGTCTTCTTTAAACTTTGACGACTCAGTTGCCATTCGCATAATTCTGAGATGTGCATCAGCCATTATGTTGCTTCGTGCATTCTCATCCAACTTTGGGCATCTAGAAAATTTATGTTTCTCATGAAGCCCTTGAGAAAATATATATTCTTCCCAACCTTGTGTGATTGCAGTGCTTGAACTTGACACTGTCTTCAGTAACGTGCAAGCATGTGCTTCAAGACATTGCAGTAATGGGGGGAGCTCTGGTAAAGATTCAAGGCTCTTGCAAAAGATTAGGCACAGGCAAGACAACTGAGCAGCTTGTTTGATGCTTGCAGGTATGCTCTTAATTTCGGTCCAACTCAGATTTAACTCTTGTAATGAGGTTAAGCAAAAGAGGTGATCAGGGACAACCTCAAGGTTCTTGCAATGACTAAGATCTAATTTTCGAATCGCAACTAGATTTCCAATTGATGGGGTAGCTCTTTAACCGCTGTACCTCTTAAATTTAGAAACTCCATTTGTTCCATAGCCTCTAACATTTCTGAGAAGTTTTGAAAGTTAGAGCAACCACTGAGATCAAGCCTCTCCAGATATTTCTTGTTCGTTGGCAATACTTTTTTATGTTTCTCATGAAGCCCTCGTGAACTAGACACTGTCTTCAGTGATGGGGGGAGCTCTGGTAAAGATTCAAGGCTCTTGCAACTGATTAGGCACAGGTGAGACAGTTGAGCAGCTTGTTTGATGCTTGTTGGTATGCTCTTAACATCGAGTATATATATGTCACTACAGTGCCCCAAACAACAAATCAAGCCCAAAACAGGATGACATGGACATCACCCAGAAACAAACCAAAACAGGATGACAGAGACATCACCCGAAAACGCAGTGTTAATCCTAGACAAATTATGCAGCTCATCCTTAAATTTGGGTGTCGCTAAAATTAAAGAAGAACAATGTGAAGACATGTTAGATGTGGGTTCAGCGAAAATTAGAAAGAAAAAAAGAAAAAAAAAGAGAAAAGGAAGGAGAGATTCATAGCACACGATCAAAATTATTGGGGATAATAGATGTAATTTGCAAAAATCAAAGAGGATAGTTGCTGGCCCTTTCTTTTCTTTTTCTTTATTTTTTCACCGAGTTTTGAAAAAAAAAAAGGGGCAAAAAATTGACTTGGCCCAAACCACGTCGTTTGGCCAGGTCACTTTTAAAACGAAATGAAGCAGCTCACATGCTGCTGCTGTTCTTCTTTGGAGCAACTTATCAAACATTTGGTGGGCATGAACCAAGCATTTGCAGGGGTCAACATTTCTCCACTGGGCGGTGGTTTTCGGCTTGCGGGGGTCACTAGACCACCCTTGCCCCACTGTAGATCCGCCACTACTGGGCGGTGGTTTTCGGCTTGCGGGGGTCACTAGACCACCCTTGCCCCACTGTAGATCCGCCACTGAGTACGGGAGCGGATAGTTCATTCTTTCTTTTGGTGTTCCTCCAAAATCTCATAAAAGAAATATACATATGATCCAAAACCAATCGATATGGAACTCAGGTTTTAAGTTTGAGGAGAGCATCATACATAGGGATCATCTATAGTTTCTTTCCACCAATCAGCTAACCAAACTAACAAAACATTCATTGGTCGGTGCAAAACTCTAATGTACTATAAATTCCTGTCCTATCAATATATAGAGCAATCGGGCTAGAATTGGTCAGCCTTCTGGATCAACCTATTTTAGTCAATCATGAATTTTGTTTCAACGTGAAATCTGTCGCCTCTCTGTTCTTGCAATGTGAAAGATGTGCCTTGAATATTCACACTAGAAGTGTTTTTCCAAGCTGAAGTATGAAAAAACAAAGGATGCAAGCTCAAAAGCGTAACGAGGCTGGAAAGAAGAAACACAACACTGAGAGAAATTATAAGGAGCAACATTTTAAGTTAGATAGCGGACCAACACTTTCTGCTACTCTCAGATGTATGATATATAACAAGTGAAAAAATAAATAATAACTTCCTTTTTTTATCAGTAAGCTTTTCCAAATGAAAAAATATTTAGAAATTAACTACATGAATAAGGAAAATGATGGGATACATGTTGAGGAGCAAATATATATTCTGCGGACCATAATTTAAAAGAAAACACACACACACAGACACTAGGAAATACAAATGTACAGACACAGAGGAATTGAATTCCACAGCATCCCATGGTCATTGCCGCATTTCATATTCTGCAATTGGCAGCTGGACAATAAAAGAATGGCATAATGATATTAGATATATGTCAATTATTGATGAAGAATATAGAAAATTAGCATATTTTGCACAAGTGATTTTTCAGATAATCATACATGGAGAACATTATAACACCTTGAGGCAATCCTTCTGTCAAAATGGATTGAATTTGTTCCAGCAATTAACGAGACTACTACTTTTTTGTTAACGAGATTATAGGCGCAAATACAATTGAACTGAATTTTAAAGAGAGATATGGTGTTGCAAAGTCCTTCCCTTCTAGTCATTCTTAAAAAAGTGAACTCAGGTATGGGCTAATAAGAAACTAATTGTTAATTAACCAAGATGTCCACAAGAAACAGGGAAAAAGTTTGACAGCAAGGATGCAGAAGGTGGGAATTCTACTATGCTTTTTCCCCCTAATCAACCAACCTAATATTTTTATAATTAAATAACAATTTACATAGATGGGGATGTGCAAAACTGTAATAAACAACAAATTCATGTCATACTGAATCAGGCACTCACTGCAGAAGACAAACTGGTTGAGATCCAGAGTAACTCTGCCTTGCTTAGCTGTATCAAATGAATTAAACATATTACTGCAAGAAAAGAATGACAAACAACACCATTAGTCTTCAGAATAGCACATTCTAGAATTTCAATATTGGCATTTGCCTAACTTGAGTTGATGCAAAACATCAAATTTTGAAATTTCCACCTGCAGTCATAGCATCACAAAATGGAACCTGACACATATGTGCATGTATGGATAATTTTGTCTAATCTAACCTAGGAAAATATGATGATCCTAATTAAAGTTAAAACCTCAAAATCAATGCATGAGCACCATTTCTTCAAAACATATGCTTTTTGTGAATTGAAATGCAACCTACCGAGCAGACTGCAAAAATATACAAAGAGATATGAAGTCATCTAGTCGGAACATTCCTTTCTTCTTTTGATCAAAGCTCTGCACAATTAGGAGGAAAAAGAATTAGCTATATCAGCCTTATCAAACCATCAAGCCTTGCATATAGCCTTTTGATTTTATTTTGGGGGTGGTGTTAATAATATTGAATAAATGAAACATTCATCACAGCAGACCAGCACACAACCAAAAGGATAATATTAGAGTCATTTTATGTAGAAAGCGGATGATATACCTCACAGACTGTGTAGAAAGCGGGAGAGTCCAGAGAGAAACCAATTTTTACCAATGCCTGTCTTAATGGTTCAGCAATTGAGAATTCAGAAAAGAAATGAAAAATAAGAGAAAGGCCAGGGACAAAAAACTAACAGACTTCCCATTATGATACCGTCACAAGAAAGACACAAACTTCAATGCATCCAAGAGTTAGATATTACCTCATGCACATCATCTGGAACAATATAGCCACGACCCCTGTAAAACAAACCAACAAAATTAAACAGTTGCTAAATGCTTACAACTGTATGTGAAGCAATTATCCTCATCACCATTTGCAACTAAAAGGAGAATATAAATAATAAGCACAAGTTAATACATAAGTTGTAGGAATAGTGAAAATGTATATTATGTATGGTGGGCAGAATATCAGAGGAGCATAAAAGTTAAAGTCAAGCATTGCACTGCTTAAACAACATAAACTTTATAAAGTGCTCGAATTACGTAAGATGCCCAAGTTCTGCAAAAGACTATCAAGTGAAAATTCAGTTTCCATGGACAAAAACTAACTGCCGATGTCTATTATACTTAGTACAGTGTATGATTGACGAGGAAAAACATACACCGTCAACCACGCCTTAAAGCAGCCAACTTTGCTTCATACTACCACGGTTGACTCTATCAAATACACTTTTAATTAGTTTGATATGAAGAAACTGCAACTCACAAAATCACGAGACCCTGTTTACCAGAGTGGACAAGAAAAAAGCCTTAAATATATTACAATAAGCTTTGAATCACCTCTCTCTGTCTGAGAAAGCTTGTTGAACCTGAAAAGAAGACAGAAATCGAAACAAAACTACATATAAGTTGTAGGAATACTTGGCACAAATCGGCATCCTCGAATTGAGGTATTACATTTTCAGAAAATAAGGGCTTGAACATTTAAAGAGATGAGTTGATAATAACAGAGCAAAGACATCACACAACCACATATCACCAAAATTACAACACAGGAAGTGTTGAACCAAAAATTGCAATTTCATGATCAAAGTTTTCACCTTGAGAAGGAACTTGTTGAGCGCCATAAACTCTGAGACACAAAATTGTACAAAATCAGTGAGCCCATATGACAAAATCATAATATAAACAAAGAGGATACAAATTGCAGTGTTAAGCTTAAAAATATAAATGAAAGTTAAAAACGTCTGCATTAATATAAGCATACCTTCAAAGCTCATCGTCCCATTCCGGTCAAAATCATACATCCTGCAAAAGGCTACATATTTATCAATTATCTGTGCGATTGAAGTAAACATATACAAAAAGATGGTGTGAATTTATATCTATATGGACCTGATCATTTGCTGAACAACTGAGATAGGAAAGTCGAGGTTTCCAACAGCAAGAGCATTCTGATCATCGATACGTCGTCGTTAATCAGGTGAACGCAGAGGGAAAAAAAGAAATTTAGGGTAAATAAGATGAAGAAGAAGAACCTTGAGCTGCGGTGCAGTGATGCTTCCCGTATTGGCCGAGTCAACTCGGGCGAACCACTCTCTCAGAACCGTCGAGTTCTCCATTTTCTATCTGAGACTGCGAGTGACGTTGTAGAAAGCTCGATGCTTTCTCCTTTTTTTTTTTAATCCAATTCTTTAAATCGTCTGGCGACGGTGTCGTTTCGTTCACTTCACCCGCCTTATTTACATGCCCCGGATTGTTTGTTAACTTCATTGAGTAATTTTCATTTTACTACTGTGAAATTCTCCGAGTTGTCAGTGTTTTAAAGGAGGATTGACAAATTGACTAACGGATGTATTAAATTGATACGGAATTAAATATTATGTATGCGACTGAGATGAAAAAAAATTCTTGTATCAAAAGCTGAAACTCGGACAACTTCATAGTAATAAAATGATAATTACCCAACTCCATTTTACAACTCTTGTGTGGGGTTCTAAAGCTTCAAATTTCAGTGGTAAAGCTCACATGCACAATAAAAATTTGACTCTTGTTCTCAGCTCTTTCTCATTTATAATTCTTAGATAATTTTTTTCCTCTCGCAAATTAAAGTTTATAATCTGAATTAAACTGACCTTTAAATTGGTTTTCTTTTGTTGTCAAAATTAAGAACACACATACCATCAATGAATCATGGAGGTTCGAATCTAAGACTATTGATCTACAAGTTAATGCTTTTTTTTTTACTAAGCTAAACCTTATTGACTAGTTTTTAAATTGGTTAATTTGGTTCAATTGTACTATTAATTTGAGATTTAAATTGAACTAATTTGAATTGGAATGCTACATTAATTTGAGGTGAGATTTAAATATAACCAAAACCTCACTCACCCTAAATACAATATGAAATCTCTTGTGAAAAAGTAGTTGCACATTTTCTCATGCGCATTTAGACAATCGGCCGTCATGATTATAAATAAATGGCTACAACAAGTTTGATAAGTAGGTGATATTCAAGACACATATTTCACATTGCATGAACAACGTGGCCACATGTTTCACATTGCAAGAACACAGCGAGAGGCCACATGGTTCTCATTGCACCTGCTACCTGGAGAAACCATGGCTCCATCCATTCATTATTATTAAAAAAATCATATAATTAATACGTTCGTCTTTGTAATTCGGATACAAAGTTGAACTATACCAAGAAAGAATTCAAATTCATTTTTTAAAATGATAGGAAAGAAATGCTCATAAAGAATAAAAAAGAAACGCAGAGTCTAAGCAACCAATACATTAAAGATGAAGAAGATCACGATCAAGAAGGAAATGATAGATGATGAGGAAGATACTTCACATATCTATAAGAGAGAAAAAGTATTATTTCCATACCCGAAAAATCAGGTATTAGACATAACAATTCTTATTAATTAGGATTTGATACATATAGTATTTCAGTTTGGGTTTTAATATCTAAGAATGAAATTTTGTTTTGGATTAAGCCGAAAAGGGAGGCCCAGATTCATTGAGCATGTCTAAATTATGAAGGTAAAATACAATTTTACCATTTTGTGTGTGTTTGTGTTTAAAGCAGCCTTCAAATACTGTTGATATTTGTCATTCATTTCCTTTAAGAAGCAAAAATACCATTTGAACTTTTTCATTATTATTCTTCTTCTTCTTTTTTTTTTTGGCTAAACTTTTTCATTATTATTCTATGTACCTATATACGTGCTTAAATATTGGTAACTATTGCCTCAAATGTAACTGAAACTTTATTGATTCTATAGATTTTAAATTTATGATGTACTCATGTATACACTGGCGGATGCACATTGGGCCCAAGGGGGTCAGTTGACCCCTGCAAACCAAAAATCATGGCTTGGGGAGAAGGAATGTGACCTCTGCAATGGCTGAATGGTTGGCCAAAGAAACAGAGGGAGAGTGGAAGAAAAATAAGAACGAAAAAAAGAACGAAAAAGAGATAGAGGGAGGAGGATGAAGATGAAGGGAAAAAAAAAGAAAGAGAGAGAGAGGGAGTGGGAAGAAGAGTTTTATATTTTGTCACAGAGAGAGAGAGAGGGGTAGTGGGAATAAGATTATATTTTGTCAGACTTTAACTTACTTTTGGAGAAATTTGGCATGCGTTAAGAGTTTTAAATATCTTTCAATCCTTGGAACTACATAGCTATTATATATATATATATATATATATAAAGGTTTTACTTCATTGGTTCAATCCTTGGAACTACATAGCTATTTTATATATATATATATAAAGGTTTTACTTCATTGGTTCAATGGCTTGCGTGCAACTTGGAGGTAAAAGGTTCAAACCCCCTTGAGCATTCTCACCATTTTTTAAAAATTTAATTAATTAATCCGTGCAGTATCCCCTCCCTCTTTCTTGTTTTTTTCTTACTTCTCTCTCTCTTTTTCTTTCTTTTCCTTCTCTCTTCTCTCTTATCTATCTTTCTTTTTTGTATGTTTTTAAATTAATTAATAATGATTGTTGTATCTCTTTAATTTTTGTATGCTTTAATTAAGTAATAAATAATGTTTTGGTTAATTAGTTTAGTTTTTGTGTGTGTTAGTTTTTTTTGTTATTATACTTAGCTAGTCTGGTTTTGTGTTAATTTTTTTCACATTTTTCGTCAAACAATTATTAAGGTGCAACATTTATAAATTTTCTTAGTATGGTGATAAGTTTAAAGTTGCTTATTTTAGACGTTGAATTTTTGTAAGATTGGTTAGTAATAATATAGTCTTAAATCTTTGTTGATTGGTTAATAATATGGTGTATTCTAGATTTGTCTATAAAAAAAATTCAGCTTTTATATGTTGACCCCCGAAGAGGAAAATCCTGGATCCGCCACCGCATGTATAGATATGTATTTCATGCATGTGTGCAGTATAGGGATTCTTCAAAAGGGGTCATTTCTGCAAGTGAAATACCTAATGACTCTACTCTTAAATATAACAAGTCTAGACAAGCCCTTGAATGCTGCAAGCCTCGATATGATATTAGGTTTTCGCACGAATGACCACTTCATTAAACTTATTTCACTCAAAATTTTACAAAGTATACTCTCAAAATTAAGCATTATTTTTGGTCTTTGGCCTTATGCTAATTAGATAAAATTGTATTCCTATATTCTAAATTAGTAAATTATATTGTGTTTTAAAATGAAATCTCCTATATGTACTATGATCAACTATCCTCTTCTGTACATTAGAATATCTTTTTGTGTTTAAAAAAAAAAAAAAAAAAAAAAAAAGAAAAGAAAAGAGAAATGCTCTCCGCTCACTCCGTTGGAAGAGGGGTCACGTGCCGCGTCCGTGTCGAGTTTCGGATAGTTCTGCAATGCGAATTGCGTGAGGTTTAGAATGTCTACTTGATTTTCACAAGAAATATACTTCTCTCTCTGTGGCCAAGTCGACGAAGCTCTGTAAGTGGTCTCGGAGCCTTATCTTCCTCATTTACCTCCATCATATTGATTGGATTCTCTGATTAATTGACATCGGCAATCAGTTCATATGCTTTTAATTTCTGAATAATCTGCTTGGTCGCTGGTAAAGTGTGGGAAAATGATTTCAATTTACTTCCTTTAATGTATTTGACTTCCATTATCTGAGAGATTGTACCTAAATGAGCTCACTTTTGTTAGTCGAGCTGAGTTTTTACCTTTTGTTAATAACCCAATATAATTAGATTGAATATCTTCTGTTCTTTTTTGTCTTTTCATGCTTTCAAATTTGTTACAGTTCTTATGGATTTCCTCTCTTTCGTATCTGATTGATCTAATTGATTTCCAATGTACATAAAACCGAGTTGATTTTGTTTTTGTCCACTATTGACTTCTGAAATTGCTGAATTGGAATAATTACTGAAAAATCCAATTGTATTTTGTGAAAATGATTCTTATATGCAGTGTTTATGGGTATTATTAGAAATCCCAAAGACTGATAATGCACTTTCGGGGGACAATTCCTAGCATTTTTCTTCTCTGCTGGTTTGAGCTGCCAGTTTTTGACTGAGTAGTTTGTATGATAAAATGTACAAGAATATATGCATTATAATGGTTTGGTGTAATGGTAACACACGCACAGCTTAGGCATGCAGTGGAGTGGTGATCTCTGAACAAATTATGGCATTAGTTTCTGGTTTTCCTTGCACCCATTTTCCCATTTTGTTTCTATGCCAACCTTTTTTTTTTGTACTTTGCAGGAATACCATATATTAGGTTGTGTGTTTTGGTATGTACGTAATTTGTAACTCTCAATTTATGCTTATTATTCATCGTCTGGGTGAACAGGTCCATATTCTGTGGTCTGTGGTGATTCAGCAACTTGTGCATATGTTTGTGAATTGATGATTCCATTATGCTGGCAATATTTGAGAATATAGGCTGGTTAAAAGGATACACAGCTGATGAAGATAACACCATTTCTCGATCTCATTACCCAGTTGGCCTACACAGCTCCTACGTGGGCAAGTCTAGTTTCCGGTGTTTTTGTACTCATCACTCTTACCCTTTCAATATATCTTGTGTTTGAGCACCTTTCTGCATACAAACATCCTGAGGTATTCATTCGTCAGTGATACAAATTATGTTTAAAATGTGCGTGCTTCAATATTGATGTATTGCTAGTTGACGTGCATTTTACCATTTTGGGTTGTGTTAATCTTTCAGGAGCAAAAGTTTTTAATTGGTGTTGTCCTCATGGTTCCTTGCTATGCAGTAGAATCAGTAAGTTTTTTTGGTTTGAATTTATTTTTGTTTCGATATAAATGTTTACTCTTTTATTTTAATAAAGAACCATGTGGAATCACATAATTCTTTGTTTATTTTTAAGTCAGGCCTCTATTTGGGGTCACCAAAACATATAAAGTTATTTTTGAAAAGAGGGATAGGAGAGAAAAGGTAGGGAAAGCAGTTCAGGGAAAGAGAGGGATTATGGTGTACACGTGACGTTCAGACATTGCACACATGACGTTTGTGCTTTTAGTTACTGTCAAGGAGAATGTTATGCGGAAAAATAGTTTGTTGCTTAATGTGCACGTTGAACCTTCAATTCGGATTTAACATACGAAAGATGTTGAGTTTATTAATTTTGATATATATTTCTCTGGTTCTCAAACATCTGTGTTTCTTTTTGACACATCTGGAAGATGATGAGTTGAATATACATGCATTGTTCATTAAGTTGCTGCGACTGTTCATTTGTGAAGTTCTTATATTAGCTTTAAAAGTATCATTGTTGCTTATTTTTGAAATTAGATGTACTTGTATGTCTGTGTTATTGAAAAAGTATTCTGCCTCAGATTGTTGGAATTTTCTTTGTTTGTAAGATTCTAACTTGGTTGTTGTTTACAGTTAATATCGTTGGTGAACCCATCGATAAGCGTTGATTGCGAGATTCTACGGGATTGCTATGAATCCTTTGCCATGTATTGCTTTGGAAGATACCTGGTTGCATGCTTGGGTATGTCATTTTCAAGAGCTTTTACAACGCCATTGTTTCTGTAGGGTTTCATAAAGTGTAGTAGCTAACACGCTCATCAAAACTTAAAGTGTAGAAGCTTTATGCTAGTAAATGTTAATAAGAATTCAGATGTTAACGATCTTTAATTGAATGTGGACAAGATTGCACTGTTCATGCACCAGTATGATGCAAGATTGGCCTGCCGGATGCAATGTGTTAGATGTTCGTTCGTGTTCTTGCATACACATTCAATTCTCTCTCTCTCTCTCTCTCTCGATTGCACAAATAAATACCTATTATGGACAGAGCTATCATATGATGACTATATCAATTTATCACAGTTGCCACTTTTAATCCTAGTCTTTATATGGTAATTTCAAGTAATCAATGTTTGATGGGGCACATAAATGTCCAAGATGTTTTTCCTTTTCAATTTGTAGTCCTTTCTGTTTTAATAGACAAAGATACTTCTCTACTTCCCTTGTTTATGTTTTTGCGCTTTTGACATTTTCCTTTTGTATATATATTTTCTCCTTCTAAGGTGGGGAAGAGAGGACCATCGAGTTTATGGAAAGGGAAGGACGTGCAAAGACTCCCTATTAGAACATAGTTCTGAGGGAACTGTTAAGCATCCTTTTCCATTGAATTATATCTTGAAACCTTGGAAACTTGGTCAATGGTTTTACCAAATTGTCAAATTCGGAATTGTTCAGTATGTATGTTTGCCATCACTTTGAATTTTTTTTAATTACTTGCTGCTGTTTCTTGTTCTCTAATTTCATTTCCCTTATATAACTTAAATTCACTTTTTATCTTCTGCCAGATGTTAATTAAGTCTCTCAGTGCTATTTTAGCTGTTATCCTTGAAGCTTTTGGTGTATATTGTGAAGGAGAATTTAAATGGGGATGTGGGTAAGAGAATCTCAATTGATTTTTGGAAAAGCATTTGTAATTTGAAATGGTTCACGTAATTGGCAGTTATATTTGATAGGATAGGATAAGTTGGTTTGTTTGTTTGTTTATATTTTTTTTCCCAAGAAGCTCTTTAACACATAGAGGGAATCTAATGGCCATAATTTTCTTTTGTCAGGTATCCTTATATTGCAGTGGTTCTAAATTTTAGTCAGTCATGGGCGTTGTACTGTCTTGTTCAATTTTACGCTGTTACAAAAGATGAACTAGCTCACATAAAACCATTAGCCAAGTTTTTAACATTTAAATCAATTGTTTTTTGACATGGTGGCAAGGCGTGGCAATTGCTCTTCTTTATGCCCTGGGTTTGTTCAAAAGCCCTATAGCTCAAGGCTTACAGTTGAAGTCAAGTGTTCAAGACTTCGTCATTTGTATAGAGGTAGAATGTTTCATTTGGTAAATCAATTAACATGTCAGAACAGCACATGTTATTGTGTCTTTTCAATCTTTATGCACTTTTATAGTCTTCGCAATGATAATTTATTCTCCCTTAAACTTATGGGTTAATGTGGTCTTCAATGTTATTAAGAATGTGAGTTAAAATATTCATTCTTGTTACCATTTTCTTGCAACATATTTAGTTTAACAGTTTTGTGTTTTCATCCTGCACAGATGGGCATTGCTTCTGTTGTTCACCTATATGTGTTTCCTGCAAAACCTTATGAGCTGATGGGAGATCGTTACACTGGGAGTGTCTCAGTTCTTGGAGACTATGTGTCGGCTGACAGTCCTTTGGATCCCGAAGAGGTTAGGGACAGTGAACGCCCACAAAGTTACGCCTTCCCAATCCTGACATTGATGTCAGGACCGGAATGACCATAAGAGAAAGTGTTCGGGACGTTTTTGTGGGTGGCGGGAATATGTAAGTCAGTGCAAATATGAATCTATCCTGGAATATGGAACTAATAGATGTCAACAGATTCTGAAGCAAGGGTTATTATGAAATATATTAAAACAATAGAGTAATACCTTAGTATAGCCAATAAGAATTTTCACAATACTGTTGATCTTATTTAGACTTAGTTCTGAATCTGCTCTTTGCTTCTACTACAGATTGTGAAAGATGTGAAGTTCACAGTAACACAGGCAGTAGAGCCGGTAGAGAAGGGGTTCACCAGGTTCAATGAGAAGCTACACAAGATCTCCCAAAACATTAAGAGACATGACAAGGAGAAAAGAAAACGAAAGATGACAGTTGTATTACCGCATCATCCCCAGCACAGAAGTTGATTCGTGGGATAGACGACCCTCTTTTGAATGGAAGCATGAGTGACAGTGGGGTTGCAAGGGGAAAGAAGCATCGTCGAAAATCTGGATATACCAGTGCCGAAAGTGGAGGAGAGAGCAGTAGTGATCAAAGTTACAGCGGGTATCAGGTAAGAGGCCGTAGGTGGGTAACCAAAGATTAGAAGAGGAATACGATCATGGCAGTTTTCTCATCAGATGGTGTGGTCTGGCCTGTGGGTAATCCATTGTTGTCTGCTTGGCTATATTTTTATCTCAAGGGGTTGTCTCATTGTTTCCTCCATTTCATTTTTATACACGAGGATGATGAGAACTCTTTTGCCTTGGGGTTACCTTTTTTTTTTGCTAGAGGCATGAGAATTGTAAATGGTGTCTACTTAGAGGAAACATTTTATTTAGGATGATGTAATTTGCACATTTATGTTGCGGACAGTAATTGTAACAACGAAACTTAGAATTTATATCTTTTTTTTTTAGAGAAGGGGACTCAGTCTCGTTTACTTTATTTTTCATGTGAGGCTATGCGGCTTTGAATTAAAATCGAGTAAAACTCATGTAATTTGAGGAATATATTGTTATTTTTCTTTGAGAGGAAGGACTGTTGGGTTTTTGATATTTAGAAACCTTTTGATTTCATAAAATTACTGGCGTCGCTCATTTTGTAGAGGAATTGGGAAATTGACGAAATTGTTAAAAAGAAAAAATAAATAAAAGAAATGAGAAACGGTACAATGAGAGAGAGAGGTGGTGTGGTGCAAGTGCAATATGCTGGCTGATGGGTTGAACTTACGATTGATATGGCAGCCAATAATCCACCACCAGCTGTTTCTAATTTGTCTTTAGTGCAAGCTCACAAAATACCCTTTTATATGTACAAGTTATATGACGTGACCATACTTTAAATATTACACAAAATAACTTCATTTAATAATATATTAACCACATTCAATTTAGGACACAATCTTCGTATCTAAACAGCATATAATTAGGTTAAAATTTTATTTTATATACTTTTCCAATTCCTAATTTCTTGCGAATTAGGTTAACGTTTTTCTTGAATGGCATTACATTTTCTGCTTAAATATTAGGTATTTTCAAAGTTATGATTTCCTAGTTCAAATAGGTTTAAGCTTTCCTAGTCCATGACCAACAAGATATTACGTTTTCCTATTTAAGCTTCTCTCCATGCGTAAAAATATATCTTTCAATCTAATTCTCCTTTTGTCTTCATCAATATCCATCAATTCATTCTTTTTTTTTCCTGAAACTTGAAAGAAGCAATCAATGTCTAATATTCTCGGGCTTCTCCTTCTTGTTCTTTTCTATGGTCTAATGTATTCTTTTGTTCTTCTCTTTTTTTGTTTCTCTTATATTCCTTGCTGGTTTTCTTCATCAAAGATTTATCAACAGACCAGAGGACGTCCACCAAGATGTACATACTTCTAACCGAAGGCGACATAAAATTCGATAGTTCCAACTTCCAATCAGCTACCACTACATGCATGTTACATCATCAAACTAACAGTTTTTTACGGAATCAAATGGCATGGACATACTTGATCTTCACAGATATTTTTGTGATGAAGACTCGTCTTTTTCTAATTTTTTGTACTCGTTTTTCCATGTGGTGATGCTCTTTTCAGCTTCTTCCTCATTACAGGTTGATATGATTCGTCAACTCTACCATTTGAAATCAAGTGAAAGAATATTAATTAAGGCCAAATATGTGCTAATTAAACAAGTTCGCATCAGCTGGGGCAATGGTGGTTAATTTGTACCTTTTATTTGTAGCCCTATTAGGGCAGTAGTTTGTACCCCTTTTTTGTTATTATTAGTTCTGGTTCTAGTTATAGATTGTCTCTTAACTAAAATATCAAAGTTAGTTGTTTGTGTTTTCCTTTTTTCTTTTTGCTTCCCTTGAATCAATAAAATCAAAACTTCTTATGAGCTTGTTGTTGACGTCCAAAATTGGATTCAACTTAAATGGGTGAAGTGTCCGGTCTTAGGCGGAGATTTGGAAGGAGTCAACCTTTGATAAGAAGGACATTCGGCAGGGGGCTGGATTTGCGGAAGAAGGGACAAAAAGAACAATCGTCAAGCTTCGGGCACCGGTGTGGTACCAGCCGAAGGCTCTCCGATGCTTAAGTCAGCAAGTGATAAATAGTAAATTTAACATAATAACGGTACGATTAAATAAGAGTTACCTTTCTACCTTGGCACTATTCCCCTTTTATAGAGGAGTAAAAGTGAGAGCTTTGCACAAAGTTTCGATGTGGGACTTTGTGCAAATCATTGTGATAGTGACACGTGTCAAGGGCTTAGGTTCTATCCAGAGCTTCGGTAACCACCTTCGGCAGGCGATCATCGCATTGGAGGAAGGTGTCTTCGGTAGGCTGAGATCATGATGACATCATCATCAGCTTAAGGGTTTTCCTGAAGCGCTTTACCTTTGGCATGTCTAGAGATAGCATTGTGCCAATATTCTAGTACTGAATATGCTCGGTTGATTATGGTACCAACACTTGTCATCTACCAACTTATGAAATTGTTGTTTGAACCTTGTTTTTAACACGGGGCGTGACTTGCCAGATACTAAGGAAATAAGAATCTTGTCAGATCGTCATGAAATAAGAATCCCAATTAAGCCAAAACTCAATTACTTGAAAGCCATGTTAACTTTAGGGTTGCTTTTAAGCTGATTTCTTTGCTTCAAGAAATTACTTGAGTGCAAAAGAGGGAAGATAAAGCAATATGATATCAACCAAACTCATTGAGAATGTAAACCTTGTGTAGGCAACAACTTCCAAAGTAATGATGGCTCCAAGCTTGGCAAATTGGTAAGCATTTAACAATTCCAAAGTGGATATGATATTTCTTCGTTAATGACATGTATAATTTCTTCAGAGATAATACTCATATAACTGCCCGGAGCTCTGCAGTAAGCAGGGAAAATTTCCGGTGCTGTGACAAGATGGGAGGGGTTTGAACTGCTTGAATTCTCGATGCCAAGTCATTGTAATTAGATCCCGCGTTTAGCTTAGCAGCATTCAGGATTGTCTGCAAGATTTGTAGGGTATCGCCATGACTAACAACTAAGATGGTGCACCTGTAGATTGAACATATGTAACAGATAACCACACACTTACGATGATACGCGGGCAATGAAAGGGAAGACTTAATTAAACACAATGGAAGTCGAATGAGAAAAGCAGCCACACAGCTGGGTAGACGGTCTTATACAGCAAACAGAAAAAGACTAACTGAGAAATTGAACTGAATTTCTATCAAGAATTGCAAACTTACTCCTCCTTAGTTTCAAATTCAATCTCTTAAGCGCTGAATAGATGTTTTATGGTTTTTTATCTATGGAAATTATTCAGAAATAGGCTTTTCAGTGCCACACCCTCAACGGTATATATTTTATTTCATGCCTCTGTAATCCAATGTGCCTGATGATAGGCAATGTGAAACATGATGAACTGATTCAACTAACAGGGTTTTAGAACAGCCTATGAGTAAAAGTGTCCGATATCATCACATAAGATGCTTGTAGAGTTGTTATAGAGGTTTTGCAAACATGAACACAATGCAGGAAATTAGGAATATGAAATTCATACGAATACAATTACCCTTTAAACTGTGACTCCATAGTTGCAATAGCTTCTGCAAGTCTACATGCAACATCATCGACACTTTCTCCTCCTTCTGGCCTGGTGAGTGGATCTTTCTCATCAAGAGCCCATATATCGTGATACTATCGGCAAAACGAAAAGAGAATTAAGACAGCCTCAGGGTGGGAGAATTATAAGTTAGCTAAAGTAACAAATCAAACAATACAGACAAGCCTTTAATCTGCCAGTGTAATCACTGGAAAAACTTCGCCAGCACCAACAGACTTACTTTATCATGTGACAGAAGCTCATATGAAGGACCAAAGAAGCGTTCACGGAGATTTTCCATCACCTGTCCAGAAAAATCTACTTCATAATCAATGCAACGAGGGGGAAGGATCACTTGTTTGACAGATAAGTTAGTATTAAGCTTTGGGGCTGGACCATCTTACCTTACATTGAGCACCCTCAAATTGAATGTTCAAGACAGATGCAACTACTTGAGCAGTGTGAGTTGTTCTCGAAAACGGAGAGTAGCAAATGCGAACATTTTCAAGCGGTATATTATTTTCCTCAAGTACCTGACATGTAAGACACTTATTAACAAAACTTACATAATGCTTAGCTTAAATAACAAACAACATCAGCATTATGCACCAGGCAACCAATAAAGCCTTCTAGTTTATGTGCCAACCATCTTCTCTTGCAGCCTGCTAATTTCCAAACACTAATCACATTTCCAGATTTCTATTGGTTTTCTTGGTTAATTCATCAAATCAAATCAAATCATCAACCCCCTCTTGGTCTCCACCTGATTAAACCCTTTAAACACTACATCTTGGTCAATTAGCAGAACCAGTTAAAACCATGAAAAGATCAGAGAGGATATATAAGATGATTATAATGATCCAAGAAAGTTGTACACATAAAGATTCAAACTTTTGAAATGTGAAATATGTATTAAAAGCAAAACCCACAAAATTGAAAGCTTATAACACAAAGCAAGTACCTTTTGGAACAATTGCCCAGCCAACTGTGCCTGACTTACACCTTCTGGCGCCAATTGATATTCTGGGCGCGTACCATTTTCCTGTCAAGAAATGTTAGCCATGTGTCAAATACTAAGTAGTCAAAAACTGAAGGACCAAAAACAAATTAAGAAAAATTGAAAAGAAACAAAAAAAGAACCATGGAGGAAACAATGATGCCTCTCTCATTCGGAATGCTCTTGCCGTGCCTCAGTACCCAGTATCTGTTGCTCAGAAACGTCGTCGTCTCAGCCATCTCGAAACCGACCACCACCACACACCCTTTTCTTCTCTGCTCTTCGTTCTCCGCTAGTGTTTGCAATTTTATTGGTGGTTTTTACTAGATCCCATTGGTCAGCATATGTGGCCGACCAATGAAATAATTACAACTTTATTGTTATATGCCGTGGCGCCTACTTATTGGTATAGATAGACTACTTCCTGTGGAATCTGCCGTAGAGGAACGAATTCTCTTTTGACATCACAGGGCTCAAGTTTAACCCGCAAATTTGCAGAGCTCTTCGGAAATCATAAAACTTCAAATCCAACCAAAATTGCTAGTGAGTCTGTGAGTCTTTGCTACGCGGAAGGATATAGATTTCACGGCCATGGCTCTCAATCTGCGGCAAAGGCAAACAGGTAAATTGCTCTTTTGGTCATTTAGTTGCTCTAGATCTCTGTTTCAACCAAACCAAGGATGTAAAAATGAAAATACTGTGGAACTAATCGAGAACCCATTTAGCTAATAGAGAAAGCCCAGGTGCATTTATAGTGAAATTACCATTGGAGTTGATTAAATTTGCTTACTTTTTGTGGGTTTTTGTTATTGAATTTGATCTGTGATTTTAGTTTGAGAGCTGTTTTTTTCTGCTTAGAAAAAGAGGAACTGAAATGTCATATGCTAAACGAAATTTTATTTGATTCGTCTGATTGGGTTTGCATATATTCGATTTAGTTTTCTAAATTTTTAGTGAAGTATTGAATTTGATCTGTGATTTTTGGGTTCAGAATGTATTACCCGTATGTTGAATCTGAACCAACCTGTTAATGCAACTGGTATGGCCAACGAAGAGGTGTACAAGATCTTGATCTATGATAAGTTTTGCCAAAACATACTCTCCCCATTGATCCATGTGAAGGACCTCCGTAAGCATGGTGTAACCCTTTACTTCCTCATTGACAAGGACCGCAAACCTGTTCACGATGTTCCTGCTGTATACTTTGTCCAACCCAGCCACTCCAACATTCAGAGGATCATTGCTGACACCTCCAGCTCGCTCTATGATAGCTTCCATCTCAATTTCTCGTCCTTGATTCCCCGTCCACTGCTTGAGGATCTGGCATCTGGGACTTTGAATTCAGATTCAATTCATCGGATTTCGAAGGTGCATGATCAGTATTTGGAGTTTGTGACACTGGAAGATAATTTGTTCTCATTGGCACAGAAGTCCAGCTTTGTTCAATTGAATGATCCCTCTGCAGGGGACCGTGAAATTGAGGAGATTATTGACAAGATAGTTGGTGGGTTGTTCTGCGTTTTGGCGACCCTTGCTGTTGTCCCAATTATCAGGTGTCCTCGTGGTGGACCGGCTGAGATGGTAGCATCAGCATTGGATCAGAGACTGCGTGACCACTTGTTGTCAAAGAACAATTTGTTTACAGAAGGTGGAAACTTTGTGAGCTCATTCCAGCGCCCCATACTGTGTATATTTGATCGTAATTTTGAGTTATCTGTGGGAATACAGCATGATTTTAGGTACCGACCGTTAGTGCATGATGTTCTTGGATTGAAGCTTAATAGGTTGAGTGTTCAAGGTGAAAAAGGTGGGATGAAGTCATTTGAGTTAGATAGCTCAGATCCATTTTGGGTAGCAAATGGATCTTTAGAATTTCCTGAAGTAGCAGTGGAGATTGAGACCCAATTGAATAAGTATAAGAGGGATGTTGATGAGGTCAATAGAAGGACTGGCGGGACTGATGGAGCTGAGTTTGATGGGACAGACATGATTGGGAACACAAAACATTTGATGAGTGCAGTGAACTCATTGCCAGAGTTGACCGCGCGGAAGCAGGTGATTGATAAGCACACCAACATTGCAACTGTGTTGTTGAGTGAGATCAAAGAGAGGCTGCTTGATTCTTTTGCCAAAAAGGAGTACGACATGATGGTTAGAGGGGGTATTGATCGAAGTGAACTTTTGGGTGTACTTAGAGGGAAAGGGAGTACGATGGATAAGCTGCGGTTTTCTATCATGTATCTTATTTCTTCAGAAAGCATTAATCAGGCAGAAGTGGAATCAGTGGAAGCAGCCCTCAGGGAGTCTGAGGTCGATACCCGTGCATTTCAATATGTGAAGAAGATCAAGGCATTGAATGTCTCATTAGCATCAGCCAATTCTGCTAACAGAAGCAACATAGTTGATTGGGCAGAGAAACTATATGGGCAATCCATAAGTGCCGTGACAGCAGGTGTTAAAAATCTGTTATCCAATGATAGACAGCTAGCATTAACAAGAACAGTGGAGGCCTTGATGGAGGGGAAGCCAAATCCAGAAATTGATTCTTACCTTGTGTTTGATCCTCGTGCCCCGAAGTCAAGCTCAGGAATGAGTAGCAGCCATTTAAAAGGACCTTTTAAGGAAGCTATTGTCTTCATGATTGGTGGTGGTAATTATGTGGAATACGGGAGCCTACAAGAGCTTGTACAACGTCAACAGTCTGTCAAGCATGTTATCTATGGAACAACAGAAATACTCACGGGAGAGGAGTTTGTGGAGCAGCTTGCACTATTGGGGCAGAAAATGGGATTGGGTGGTGCTCCTCCTGCTGCTTCAACTCAGTGATACTTAAATCCTGCAATTCAGTGGTTATTTACTCATGAACGAGGACAATTATGGGAAGTTAAAAACCATGTGGAAGAGACTATATACATTTGTTGCATGTTTTTGGTTAAGTGGTATAAGGACAGGGATGCTCTGTGGTGCCCTTTCTTTCTAATGCTTGTATGGTGTTTTCAGACGAGATTACGTCGACTCTCACAGGATCAGTAGTTCTTTAGCAACACGTAACTTTTGTATTTCATTGAACTGTAAGTGTTATGGTTGGAAACAAGCGTATTAGTCTTACCTTTTATTGATGTACCTGAAATTCGAAAGCTGAAGTTCGAAGTATAATATGTTAATTTCTTCAACATATTGATTTGATTGTTAACGAGATGTGAATTAATATTGGATTATGTTTGCAATTTTTGTGCTTGTTTGCGTGGGAAATTAGGTGGAATTATTGTAATCAAGTTCTGTAATTAACTTTGTTTTCAGCCGCTCTACTTCAACTCCTCCATGTGAACTCGTGAGTTCATTAGAAAATTGTTTATTTAATTCCTTAGGAGTGATAATTTGATTAGAAAATTAGTTAAGCCAGTGTGTTACTTAATTTTTAAAAGGTTTCGTAAATTTTCGAAATAATGTCATGCCCAGTTTAATTGCCAAAAATGATTTTTAGTTATTTTCATTTAGTTATGTACAAAGTTATAGGGCAATTTAATCATTTTTGTTCTTGCTATGTATCCAAAATATTGCAGAACAAGTTTCTGAAGTGATATTACCACAACCATATTAAATACTATAAAAAAAAGTTAAATTTTCTTGAAAAAATACTAGAAAACTTTAGATTGAATGTATTTGATATAACTAAATGTAGTATATTTAGAATAGATTTAAAATAACTATATGCAATGAGTCATTTGAAATCTTTTTATATTCTTCATTTAGAATGAATGTGACATTATACGGTTTACCCCTCATTTGCATGATTGCAAAACAAGTTTTTGAAGTCATGTTTTTGTTATTGTAACTATCATTATGCATAAACCTAGCTAGTTACAACACCGTCAAAGTCACTAGTTTGTTCCCCACTTTTGGCTAGGTGAATACCATATGGACTTTTTTGGGTGACTGAAAATCGTTAATTTTATTAGATAAAAAAAGGAGTCTTGTTAAACGAACCCTAAAATTAACTGAGTATACCCTATGATATAAGTACACCTAATAATTAAATCAAAATGTAAAATTAACTAAGTACACCCTATTTAACTACCAAAAATACCCCGATACACCCATGTAAAATTAACTAATTAAGTACATCATATTTTAACTAAGTACACCCTATTTTAACTAAATACACCCTATATAAAATTGACTAAGTACACCATATATATTTCATTTTGTGTAGCTAGTGCCATTCAGAATGTGAAAATCCAGAAAACTGTTGTTGTCTTGTTAGGGCCCTCTCATCTTAAGAAGATGAGGATCTTAAATACCTACGTATGTGTGTTTTAAAGAAATAGTGTAAAATCAGTCCATGGCACAGTTAAGAATAATGGCGATGATAACAACAACCATATAAGATAATAGCCATAGACAGAAGTTGTATAAACATATATTCATCCAACGATTGCAAATGACTAATTGTCATTAACTTGGATGAAAAATACATTCTAATTAAAAGATGGAGTAGAACTCATACAATACCATACATTCTTATTGCCAGAATTAACAATTCCGTGTGAAACCATTTTTGTGAATCATGAAGTTATGTTCTACGGCATGTCAATTCTTGACTCCAACTGTAGAATCATGGTGAGAGATGAACATGCCTCTTTTTGTTGAAGCCTTAAAAGGTTGGAAGAAGCAACAAAATGTGAATACAAGAGAAAACAATAATAGTATATAATTAATATATCTGAAAAACTAGCATCAACAGATCGCGTGGCCTATGATGGTTTTTCTACAGCAAAGAAAATGATGGCTTTTTGAAATCAAACTCTGAATTCTAATTTGATTAGGGTTTAATATGTTGAGTAGGGTGTACTTAATAAAATTATTTTTGTTTCAATATTCAATGTATCCTTTTTTGTCATTTTATATTAGGGTAAATTAGTAATTCAATAAATAGATTAGTAGTAGGGTGTAGTCAGTTAATTTTAGGGTTCGTTTTTAACGATTGCCCTAAAAAAAATGTCAATTCATTTAAGCTTGAAAGTAAATATAATGAGATGTTGGAGGCAACCATATATGTGTATAAATTAGTTAAAATTTGTAACCGCAAGCTCAGAGTTATTGAGAAGAGAGTTTGAGCATCTTGATGAGAGCCTCTAAATTTTAGCTACTTTTTTTGTTAAAATGGCTAAAAAGCTATTATAACAAATTAATTAAAAATATTTCCTCCAACAATGTTAATTATTTTGGCTAATCTCTAATATTCTCTTATTTCGTAAAATTTAAATATTTGAGTAACTAAAATTAAAGGTTCATTAAAAAATCAAAAGTCGGAGGTGAGAGAGAGTTGTGGCGCTCGGGAGAGGAAGATGAAGAAATTGAGAACCATCAATTTCTCTCTCCTCCTCTCTAAATGTAGATAGCCACCAAACTCAAATACGGAGTTCTCCAAAATGGAGAGTAAGATATCAAGTCTGTTGTAATTACGTTTTGCTCTCATTCTAGCCAAAATGGCTAGGAATCGAGTGTAACAAATCTGTTAGAGATGCTCTTAGAGAAAACAAACAACTATCAAGACTAAGAGAGCAAAAATAGATCTTATTACTTGAGTTCATTTTGCTTATCCCACTACATGAACTTAGGATTATATTTATTCTTTGTAGTAATTTGATATTATTATGAGTTGGCGGGCGCGGTCCGGTTTGGTTTCAAGCTCACATCGGAATCGGTACTTATTCATCCTGGTCAAATTGAAGTTGACTTGGAAAAATATTAATTATAAAATTCAAAATATAGCATTAGATTTTACAAAATATGTAAAAATATAATTTAGATAGCAAACTTTCGCTAAACTTTAAGAATTAAAAATATAGCATTGTTGACTTTTTGATCAACTGATTTTTCTTTTAGTCGGTTCGGTCCGGTCCGGATGCCCACCCCTTATAATCATAAAGAATTTGATATTATGGTAACTTGTTGTAGCATGTTGAAGTATTTGTTTCAAATAGAGGAAGTGACATCTATCTACATAGAAAATGAATATATTATTTTGTAAAAAGCCATTTTTATAAGAATTTAGAATGTAATTAGTGAAGCTCATGTAGATTGAAAGAAATGGAAATTTTTTTTTCAGCTTAAAACACAAAGATTTTTAATTGTTTAAATTTCAGGAAAAAAAGGAGGCATGTATTATTAGTACAATTGAGTATTGACAACTAGAACGTGGCTTTATTGCCAAAAAGTCCTCTAATTTCCTTACATTTTCCGATTCCCTCCTCAGTCAACCACCAGCTCAACTTCAACTCCTCTGCTAAAACTCGGCCCTTCCCAAACCCGACGCCCACCTCCCTCCAGAAAACCCAGAACCCTAGACCTAACCCGATGGCCCGGCGGACCCTCCCGATCCTCAAAAACCTCACTCACCGCCCCACGCCCGGACCCTTCCTCCCCAAACCCGATCCGAACACACGATCCGTCACCTACATGCCCCGACCCGGCGACGGGAGCCCCGCGGCCCGTCACCCTGATCCCCGGCGACGGCATAGGCCCGCTCGTCACCAACGCCGTCGAGCAAGTCATGGAGGCGATGCACGCTCCGGTGTACTTCGAGGGCTACGACGTCCACGGCGACCTGAAGCGGGTCCCGCCGGAGGTGATCGAGTCGATCCGGAAGAACAAGGTCTGCCTGAAAGGTGGCTTGAAGACTCCGGTAGGCGGCGGCGTGAGCTCGCTCAACGTCCAGCTGAGGAAAGAGCTCGACTTGTACGCTTCCCTGGTTAACTGCTTCAACCTCCCCGGTCTCCCCACCCGCCACGAGAACGTGGACATTGTCGTAATTAGAGAGAACACCGAGGGCGAATACTCGGGGCTCGAGCACGAGGTCGTCCCCGGCGTCGTTGAGAGCCTCAAGGTATGATAATCGGTCAAAAATCGAATCTTTGCTCTTGATTTTTGTGAGTTTGTGTTTGTTTTGGGAAAATTTGTTAGTTGATTTTGAATTTGGTTAGGTGATCACGAAGTTTTGTTCAGAGAGAATTGCCAAGTACGCGTTTGAGTATGCGTATCTGAACAACAGGAAGAAGGTGACTGCTGTGCACAAAGCCAACATTATGAAGCTGGCAGATGGGTTGTTCCTAGAGTCGTGTAGAGAGATTGCTACCAAGTACCCAAGTATCAAATACAATGAGATTATTGTGGACAATTGCTGCATGCAACTTGTTTCGAAGCCTGAGCAATTTGACGTTATGGTATGTGACTTCATTTCAAATCTTCCAATTTTTTGTTATTGGATTCATTTGAAATTGTTTTACAATTTGAATAAGTTTGGATATAATTTCGTGCTTTTTTGGACTTGGTCTGACGTGGCTTTGTAGGAGTTTGTTTAGCAGAGATGTGTTTGCCTAGTGAGTAGGAGTTTGTTTAGCAACAAATTCCTTTCTCTTGTATTTGAGAGCTTAGTGTTAATAGTCAGAAGTTCTTTTTTAAAAAAAAGTGTTAATAGTAAGAAGTGAGTTAAAAAAAAACTATTTAAATAGACTTGCTGCTGTCTAGAGGGGGCGCTACCCTCCTAGTAATTATCATCTATCATCCTGTTACATGTTGGACTTGGGTCAAGGAACATAAAATTATTCAACTTAAAGCAAAATTCGGGTTTCATGGAGTGATGGCTTCGTGCTTTAACTTGGATTCCTGCACAGTATTTGGTTGACATATAGATATAGTTGACTGCAACTGACTGGATCAATTTTTTATACGTCAATTTTTCTTTGAATATTAATGGTATTTGTCAATGATGCCAATGACTGGATCAATTTTTCTTTGGTTCTTGAAATGATGCCAATGGAAAAAAGTTTTGGTGCTTTGGCATGCGATGTATCTACGATTTGAAATGTGAAAACTATTTGTAATGCTGGTGAAGAAATATACGGCCTTTCTATTTCTTGATCTTGTAATATGCTTCAAATTCGGCTTGACCCATTATACAAACGCTAGAGATAGGATTATGAAATATATTTAGGTGCTTGCAACACCTCAAACTTGTCTGTTGAGAATCTTGCATAAGCTCATATGTGGACTGATGAAGCAAAATTTAGACATTCTCTATTATTATTAGTTTGGATTGAAGACTTTCTGTAATTTGAGTGGGGAATCACATCAAACCATTGAGTGAGCTTTTAGAGCATGCTGTGTAGGTGGAGTTGCTGCGGTAAGGGTAGAGGTCAGGATAGAAAGTAATGCTCTTAAAGCTGGGCAAAGGAAGAACAATCTGGATGCACTCAAGTCAAAGCTCCAGCTCTGAGCGAGTTATTTTAAGTGGAATCAAACTTTAATACTCTAAAAGTCTGTTCCGCTACCTTATTTTCTAATGTGCAATTTTAGTTTCTGTTGTTTTAAGTAGGATCAAAATCTTCTTCCCTTTGCTTTTGTCATGGGTTTGCTTCGTCATGTGTGTCATAAACCTACTTTGATTCATGCATACGTTTCTGTTTCCTTTTTCCCCCGAATTTAACTGTTAGTGAATACGTGATACTTTATTGTCTCCTTCCATTGACAGAGGTTGTTTCATGTCTTGCAGGTCACGCCTAATCTTTATGGAAACCTAGTGGCAAATACGGCAGCTGGTATTGCTGGAGGCACTGGTGTCATGCCAGGAGGTAGAAATCAATATTAATATATCTGGTTTATGAAAGTACATTGCTGATCATTTCCATAATGGTTTTTAATTGCAAGTTACTCTTGATATTATCATGGTAATATATTGGCAAGTTGTGCTTTGTTACTACCACCGTGATGATGTATTTACTCGTCTCTCCATAGCAAGAAAATGATCTATTACGTGGAAGAAAGATCTTTGCTTCAAGTGCTGATCACTGCGTAGAGTCTATCTTGGTCATGCAGTTTGTCTCTTTGAACTGTGCCTCATTAGTTGTTTGGTTACTACAGGAAATGCGGGTGCTGATCATGCTGTTTTTGAGCAAGGTGCTTCAGCAGGAAATGTCGGAAATGAAAAGTTGTGGGAGCAAAAGACGGCCAATCCAGTGGCTTTGCTACTGTCATCAGCCATGATGTTGAGGCATCTCCAGTTTCCTTCATTTGCTGATCGACTAAACAGCTGTGAAACGTGTGATCTCAGAAGGCAAGTACCGGACGAAAGATCTCAAGCGGAGTCAGCACTACTCAAGAGGTTGTTGATGCGGTTATTGCTAATCTGGACTGATTGACCGGGAACACGTCCATTTGTGTTGATCTTGATTATACTTCATGCTCTTGTTTACCCAACGTTCTCACATGGTTTCACTTATAATGGTTTCTTCTCCATCATTGGTAGGTTATCCTACATCTGTCAAAATGCAATATTATTTTTTTAATCCTTTTTTTTTTGGGAATAATCCGAATTGATCCGTATACTGATTTAGTAATAAATGTTCTCCCACTGCTCAAAGTTTTCAATTTGATGAAAAACCTCTCCTTGCTTTTCCTTCCCACGGGAAATTGTACCCCATTTCTACTAAAATTTGTCGGGCTTGTGTTATGTGGCCTGCAATGCTTGTTTAAGCAAAGACAAGACGAAACACATTGGCTTTCATTTGGGAGTCTGGACTGAACTGAGATTATTATTTTGGAGCTGATTAAATTATTTGAATATTATCCTGTGTTTAGCATGGTTTGAGATTGGGTTGTTAATTTAAGAAATGATACAAGGATGATCAGTTTTTATGTTAGACCACATGTAAGGATGGGATTTAATATTAACACCTGCAAATGAAATGAAATCGTTATCTATTGTAACCAAAGATCTGGTAGTTATCTATTAATTTAGGTTAATGTTTTCTTGCACTCAATTAATTTTTGAATTTGACTTGTAATTACGAAATAATTGTACTCAATTTTGACTTATTATGTAATTCTTTATCTCAAAAAGAGAAAGTTTTGGACAAGTATACCTGTGCATGTAAGAAAATGTCCTGTCATTAGTTCACTCCAGCAAGAAACGCGGACAAATGGAGAAAATAATTTTAACCAGCAAACAAATTTCAACAGGATCAGTCTAACCTTCCAAAGTTGTTTGGAACACTAGTCAGCCCCTGAAATTTATGGAAATTTATGGGTCATCATAGTTGATTTCACTTAGAATTAAAAATGTTTGGTCTCTTTCGATTTTCAAACTTTGAAACATTGTCACCCACCAAACCTCTTGTAGTTGAGTGCAAAAAATCATGTACTTTTTTGTTTGTATCTGTGTATACTGGAGAACCAAGAACAATAGTCTAAAGCATCTCAGCAATCACAGATTATACTCTGATTTTTGGTTCAGAAAAAGCCTACACAAATTGGTGAAAGCTACATCTGTTTTGACCTCAACAACGATTAGGCTTGAGTAACCAACTTGACTACCTTTGGAGCAGGATTATGACGTAGACTAAGGGTTCGTTTCGATATGTTGTTATAAAGATTAAAAACGCTTTCAGATAACCAAAAACACTTTCATATAGATCATGTTCCCTAAACTTCCCGCAAGCCTAAACCTAAAAGTTATTCCTTACAGTTATATAGTGCTTTTGGAGGGCAATAACAAGGACTGAGGGTGTTTATTTATTCATTAAACCAGATGAGCAAAAGTCAGAGAAGGTCACTTTTACTTTAAACATAAGTCATGCCATATTTCCCCTCTGATTTGAACATTGAATTTCAAAGTTGAATGTGCAAGAAAAACAGATACATTTGTGGCAATTTTGTAATTTACCCCCCCTTTTTTTTGTCATGCCAATATTTCCACATGATATATATGTAGTCTGGTCATAGATGGCTAGTTGTCACTCTTTATTTTATCTGAAACAAAAATGTGGACTCTGGTTGGGTTGAGTTTAGTAGCTCTGCTAGTCATATATTTTACTCACTGGATCATCAAATGGAGGAACCCAAAATGCAATGGGGTTCTGCCTCCAGGTTCCATGGGGTTGCCTCTCATTGGAGAGACCCTCAATTTGATCATTCCCAGCTACTCACTTGATCTTCACCCCTTCATTAAGAAGAGACTTCAAAGGTAAAACTCTGCTCACTCAAACTCAACTAAGAACATGTTGCTTTGTTTATTGTATTTCAAACCAATCTAATGATTTAAAAAGTGGAGTTTGATATACCAAGTTGCCTGCCTAGTTCAGTGAAGATGTTCTTTTCTTTGCCTTGCAGATATGGACCAATATTTCGGACTAGTTTGGCTGGTAGACCGGTTGTAATCACAGCTGATCCGGAGTTCAATACCTACATATTTCAGCAAGAAGGGAGGATGGTGGAAATGTGGTACTTGGACACGTTTTCGAAGATCTTCGTCCATGAAGGCGAATCTAAGACGAACGCGGTTGGTATTGTTCACAAGTATGTTAGGAGCATTTTCTTGAATCACTTTGGCGCTGAGAGGCTTAAGGAGAAGCTGCTCCCTCAAATAGAAGAATTCGTCAACAAAGTCTACGTGCCTGGTCAAGTAAGGCCTCTGTTGAAGTGAAGCATGCAGGCTCAGTTGTAAATTTCAAACCCACTTAAATCTTAATCACTTACTTTCTTTTTCAGTACTGCTTTTTCCTGCTGCTGTTCTTGTCATACTTTAACATAACTTTTCTCGCCATTGCAGATGGTTTTTAATTTTAGCGCGAAGCAGATGATCAGTTATGATGCAGAAAAATCATCTGATGACCTGAGTGAGAAATATACTACAATCATTGACGGTCTTATGTCCTTTCCCTTGAACATCCCTGGTACAGCCTACTATAATTGTTCGAAGGTGATATTCAAATTGGTATATTATAATGAGCAACAAGTTTGTCTCCTTCGAATGAGATTTTACAAAAAATTAATGTTTTGGTATTCATTCAGCACCAAAAGAACGTAACTACCATGTTGAGGGATATGCTAAAGGAGAGACGGATTTCACCTGAGACGCGGAGAGGAGATTTCCTTGATCAACTCAGCATTGACATGGAAAAGGAGAAATTTTTGTCAGAGGATTTTTCAGTTCAGCTGATATTTGGGGGCTTGTTTGCCACCTTTGAGTCTATTTCTGTAGTAATAGCATTAGCTTTCAGTTTACTGGCAGATCATCCTTCGGTTGTAGAAGAGTTGACGGTACGTAGACAAATTTTGAGCTTCAATTTCATTTTCATAACTCCTCTATTTAAGAACCTAATGATCAATTATCTTTTATGGTCAGGCTGAGCATGAGGCAATTCTCAAAAACAGGGAAAATCCAAACTCCTCACTCACGTGGGACGAATATAAATCGATGACTTTTACTCTTCAAGTTAGTTCCCAAATCTCAACAAGCATTTCCTTCTTCCTTGCACTACAGCTTAGAGAAAGACTTATAATTTGCTGGTCTTTGGAAAACATATAGGTTATCAATGAATTTCTTAGGCTGGGAAATGTTGCCCCTGGCTTATTACGTAGAGCTTTGAAAGATATCCCAGTAAAGGGTAAGTCCTCAATTACAAATAGCTTAGGCCTTTTGTTTCTAACAGCAAATGGTTTTTCACTAAAATGTTTCAAGTAAATGCTTTGCAGGATTTACAATTCCAGAAGGTTGGACAATTATGGTTGTCACCTCTGCACTTCAGTTAAGTCCCAACACATTCAAGGATCCCCTCGAGTTCAATCCATGGCGTTGGAAGGTTCGTGTCCCAGGGAGGGGCTGAGTGTCATTGTCGTTTGTTCAAATGACTTCAATTTTTAGCAGCTTATTTTACTTTATATTTATTTGATGAAATTTAGGACCTTGACTCACATGCTGTGTCCAAGAACTTCATGCCTTTTGGTGGAGGAATGAGGCAATGTGCAGGGGCAGAGTATAGTAGGGTTTTCTTGGCCACCTTTCTCCATGTCTTGGTCACTAAATATAGGTACATGTCTTTTCTCTCACCACAAGTTACAAATCAACTGTGTGTTTTACAAGGTTTTTATCAGAGCTAAGTCATCTTTTGAATCTCTGTTCATAGATGGACAACGATCAAAGCGGCACGCATTGCTCGAAACCCCATTTTAGGATTTGGGGATGGAATTCACATTAAGTTCGAGGAGAAGAAAACCTGAGATGAAAATTTTTTTTTCTCCTAAATTGATCGATACCTCTATATATATATATAATCAAATTGAGTGTGTCATGTTATTAACAACACAAACATACGACGTGTAGTTCAAGTGGTTAAGAGAATTTACTATTGCATTCGAGGTCCTAGGTTTGAAATCTTGAATGAGATACACACTACTTGAGGGATGGGGCATCACACTACTTTGTGTATTATCGGTTATATAAAAAAAAATACACACTACTTTGTGTATTATCAGTTATATAAATAAATAAATAAAAACATACACACTACTTTGTGTATTATCTATTGGCGTTTGAGGTTTTTTTTTTGAAGAGGTTGGCTTCTTAAGTTTTTTAAAAAATTTGTGTGTTAACAAAATTAGTTAATAAAAGAAAAAGTTTTTGAAAAATTGAACAACCCCAATCTTTTTTCTTTTCTTTCTTTTTATATAAAAAATGCTTAAGTAGTCCATGTGTTTTACCATGTTGGCTAATTTAATCCTATATTTTCAATTTGGCCATTTTGGTCACGGTGTTTAGGATCGTTAGCCAATGTGGCACATTCCATTAAAAAACATAAATGATTTTTTTCTTTTTGTTGAAAACCTATGAACTTATTTGAAATTGAATTAATTTAAAAATATATTAAAACCAAAGAGTCTTGCTTAAACGAACCCTAAAATTAGCGAGTACACCCTACTACCAAACTATTTATTGAATTACTAATTTATCCTAATATAAAATGACCAAAAAGGATATATTAAATTGTGAAACAAATATAATTTTAATAAGTACACCCTACTCAACATATTCAACTCTAATCAAACGTAGAGAAGTTTTCGTATTGGTTGGTGCCCGCGAAACAGTAAATAGTAAACTTTCAATAATATCTTTTTTGTATTGAATTGCTTTCTGTTTGTATCGCTTGCTATTAAATCCCTTTTCATATCGCTTGCCATTGAATTGCTTGTTGTTTGTATCGCTTACTGTTTCCTCAAGTCTCTAGGACCCAACTCCCTCAACGGCTTGCCTAGTTTTTGATTCGAAACCATACCAGACGATTTACCTTTGCTCCACTCAAAGGTAAAACAAAAGAGATACTATTGAAGCAATTAACTATTTCATTTTTTTTAGTTTAATCCCCAGTTTCTAAACAAATGAAAGTTTACTATTTGGTATAAGAAAAAGAAAGAAAGAGATTATCTTTACTCTCCTCTGCCCACCAAAAAAAGGAGAAAACAACAAACCAATTTGAACCTTAAGCATTGCAGCCTCTTGCTCTTTCTTATCAACAAGGACTTCTTGTAGCTTAGCCACCTCATTCTCTAACTTCTCAACCTGCAGGACCACAAGAAAACATATTAACCTACAAGGATATGAATCCAAAAATTCACAAGAAAATCTTGTACTTGGCAATCCTAAAATCTAAGGGAGAAGATCGGAACAATTTGTACATAGTTGGATGACTAGAGGATGTCTACCCAAGTGAACAATATGCATTAGGGTGTTGTATAATAGGGTGTACCAGGGGTATTTTTGGTAGTTAAATAGGGTGTACTTAGTTAATTTTACATTTTGATTAAAATATTAGGGTGCACTTAGATCATAGGGTGTACTCAGTTAATTTTAGGATTTGTTTAGCAGCACTCAAACCAAAACATACATTAGGAAAAAGAAAAAGAAAAAAAAACAAGATGGGCATAGTTAGGCTTAGGGATGCGCAGCCTCAGCGATGGGGGGGAGTGGGGCGATGACCAGAGTGGTCTAGAGGATATGGGCTGCGCGACTGGGGATGGGACAAATGGCCAAGGAATGGTGGTCTTGGGGAAGATCCTGCTGGGACATGGTCAGGCAGTAGGGGTTGTTTGAGAGAGAGAGAGAGAGATTAGGGGTGGCGTGGATTCGAGTTCAAGAGGTGGGTATGGTTAGGGGAGTTGGGGCCTTTGGGTCTGGCTGAGGAAAGTAGCTGAG
This sequence comes from Prunus padus, assembly GCA_024362665.1. Lineage (NCBI taxonomy): Eukaryota > Viridiplantae > Streptophyta > Magnoliopsida > Rosales > Rosaceae > Prunus > Prunus padus. The sequence goes on along the minus strand of JANFAM010000019.1, from coordinate 28,589,319 downwards.
TGGGTTGTTGCTGGGAGAAAGAGAGAAAAGAAAAGGGTGGTGGGGGTAGCGGCTAGATTAGATAGTGGTATCCTTTGATTTTAATTTATTTTAGTTTTAGATCTTATTTTTATTTTTTAATTATCTATTTTTAAATTGAATTCACAGTTTTTAAAATTTTTTTTAACATAAATTTAACAAATTGGATTACATTAGCTTACGATCATAAAAGTATAGACCAAATTGGCCAAATTGAAAACACATGGATTAAATTGGCAAACATTGTAAAATACGGGGACTAAATTGCCCAACGTTGTAAAACACGGATCCCGAACCTCTGTATTTAGAAAAATTGCCCATGGTTGAACGAATATTCAAATCCAAATGAAATGGCAAAACTCCAAAATTCTTGAATAGGCAATTTCTTTGAAGTAAAAATTTAATTACTAAAATGGAAAATTTTTTTAAAAAATTATTGACATAAAGACGCAAAGTTATATTTATTTTTCAAAATCCTTTCTGACGAAAGTTCGTCGGGTATAGACTATCCCAGTGAAATGTCACGGCATAGATCTGTCCCAACAACCAAATACATTTTTAAAAACGTATAGTGGCGGCTATACTCTGTAAAAGGAATATTTTAAAAGGATAGCCATGCGGCTATACCCTATAACTAGAAACTTTTTGAGTATAGCTAACCTATAAATAGAAATTTTTTGAGTATAGCCGAGCGGCTATACCCTATTAATAGCATGATATGAATTGTCTTTTAATTATAGAGTACTTATGTGTTAACTATTATTTACTTAGTGAATAATTAGCATTTAAATATTTTATTGAAGAAAAACATTATAAAAATTAATTGCAATTTTATTGAGTAATATCGTTTATGAACTTAATTAAAATATTAATAGTAATTATTCACTAAGTAAATAATAATTAAAACATAATATATATATATACACACACATATAGCAAAGGGCATAGAATGGTGAAATATTCAAAATACCATAACATGCCCTTAGTTAATGCAAACATTAATAATTGAAATTATTGATTAAATGAGGAAAATATGGTAATTTCACATGGTTTTCATATTAAAAATAATTAAAATTAAAAACAAAATCAGATAATGGATCCTATTTTAATGGAACATAACAATCCATTATCTTTTAAATTCTAAAATAAAATAAACCAATTGGCACATGCATGAGGGGCTAGTTACTAATGAAAGTAATTAAGCCAGGGTAAGATATAATTTAATTACTAAAATGGAAAAAATTATTGACAAAGACGCAAAGTCTATTTATTTTTCAAAACCCTTTCCCGATGGCCAAATACTTTTTTAACAAGTATAGCCGCCCCATACTAATGTTTTGAAAGTATAGCCGCCCGGCTATACCATATTATGTTAACTATTATTTACTTAGTGAATAATTAGTATTTAAATATTTTATTGAAGAAAAAACATTATAAAAATTAATTGTAATTTTATTGAGTAATATTGTTTATGAACTTAATTAAAATATTAATACTAATTAAAGCATAATATGTATATAAAGCCAAGGGCATAGAATGGTGAAGTATTCAAAATACCATAACATGCCCTTAGTTAATGCAAATATTAATAATTGAAATAATTGATTAAATGAGGAAAATATTGTAATTTTACATGTTTTTCATATTAAAAATAATTATATAAAAAAATCAAATAATGGGTCATATTTTTATGGAACATAGCTACCCATTATCTTTTTAAATTCTAAAATAAAATAAAATGAACCAATTGGCACACGCATGAGGGGCTAGTTACTACTAATGTAAGTAATTAACTTGGGGTAAGATATAATTTAATTACTAACATGGAAATAAATAAAAATTATTGACATAAAGATGCTAAGTCTATATTTATTTTTTCAAAAATCTTTCGATGAAAGTTCATCGGTACAGAGATATCCCGGCGAAAGGTCGCCGGCATAGATCTTTCCCGACGACCAAGTACATTTTTAAAACAATATAGCCGTGCGGCTATACTCTGTAAAAGGAATATTTTAAAAGTATAGCCGCTCGGCTGTATAAATAGAAACTTTTTTACTTTTTTGAGTATAGCCGATCGGCTATACCCTATTAATAGCATGATATGAAATGAATTGTCTTTTTTAATTATAGAGTACTTATGTGTTAACTATTATTTACTTAGTGAATAATTAGCATTTAAAGATTTTATTGAAGAAAAAACATTATAAAAATTAATTGCAATTTTATTGAGTAATATCGTTTATGAACTTAATTAAAATATTAATACTAATTATTCACTAAATAAATAATAATTAAAACATAATCTATATATATATAATGCAAAAGGCATAGAATTGTGAAACATTCAAAATACCAAATCCAGGAAATAAATTATTCTTTCTTTTTTTTTCCCTGCCTGGATCAACGAAAACTGTGGGTGTTCGTCATTCTTAAAATACTCCAGTCCTTCAAACTTGCGAGCAAGTTCAACCTGTTCACCATGTAATAAGTAGTTAATAGTGAAAGCAGAGCACAACACACCACTCATGATTGACATTGAAGAATTGTAAACAATTGAAACTAGTTCATCTTGCTATGATAAACCACATTGGTGGTTGCTCCACAAGAATTTAAATGTCACAAACAGATTTTATCCCTTCAGATTATATGTAATATCGCATCCCCAATTGCATCCCTTATAATCCATTTTGATTTCAGTTGTGCCTAAATATTCACTCTATTTTGATGTGGGTCTGGTCCTTTCCCTTGTGCCTAAGTGAGTTGTTCTATCTGGTTGGCTTCAGCCTCCTTGTTTCTCTTGATTTAATAAATAACAAATTTTAAGTTACATTTTTTGTAATTGCCAATGCATATTAAGGAATCCACAATATGAAAGTATAAATGAAAATGCATTGGACCAATATTAGTTTTGTTTACTTATTTATTTTGATACAATTGATATTCTACTTCTAATCTAAATTAAGGGGGGGGTTTCGAACTCGAGCGTATGTGGAGTGGGGACACACATGCTTTAACTAACTTAGCTAAGCACATGTCTGTAATATTAATTTTGTTTATATTCATTGGTTTTAATATGAACATTTACCATGTATCCAAAGTCCTATCTACAATTCATCCCTCCTTCAACATTGCTTATATAAAAAAAAAAATATTGAAGACGTTTCGCCCTCCCATGTAGGACTGGATATTTCATCACTAAGATGATTGAAATGCTGTCCCAAAATGTAGAGTCACAAATTTGAAACTCAATAAATCAATTTTGAGTTGACTTTATTGAAAATGTTAAGGCGTGCATTGATGAGCATACAACCCACGTCCCAATAGATAAACAAATTCAAAAGAAAATCATATTAATTTGCAACTCACTTACGTCTCTAATGCAGCCCACCCACATGTTATAAAAATAATGCGATAAGTTGGAGATTAATTCCATATGTCTTAAGTCTATTAAATAGTACACCAGCCACTTGGTATATCCGGAACATTTAAAAATTTATCCTCCAACCGAGCCTTCATACCCGTCAAAATGAAGAAGAAAATAAATCCATTCATGAATAAGAACTTGATTTAAAAATCTATAAAAATAAATAAAAAATAAAAAACTTGAGTTGAGCAGAGATCCCCGAAGAAGAAGAATTTGATCTGGGGAAGGATACTCGTCTTTTTCTGCTATAGTTGTAGAATCTCCAATAAAGACAGACTTTTTTGAACGGGTTTTCCTTTGGAAAGGAGAAAAAAATAAAATTATTTCTTTAATTTTTTTTTTGTTTAGAAAAGAATATACGATGTCAACATTTTAGCCTTCATATGATTTTTAAATAGTAAATTTGGTGTTTTTTCCTTCCAACTAATTTTTTTATTTCATGCAACCCATCACCTTATTTTTCTATAAATAAAATTCAATTTTTATTACGTAAAACCTGATGACTATGATCTAAATCAGCAAGTTACCTAATCCAATTTAGTGCATTTCCAAGAGAGATGTCAAATACAAAATGTCAAAGTACAGTTTAAAGTGTTATGTGGATTAAATGTATCACTATAATTTTCCAATAGACAATCACCTAATTAATACTTTTTAGTTAAAGGGATAATTTGTACAGTAAATTAAGCTTAGGCTGGTCCTAAACTCTATGATACACAAATAAAAGTTAAATATGTTATGGATCCTAGGTCGTGTTGGGATTTAGAGAAATTGACTTAATGGGCCAGCCCCATTGTACAAAAAGGACCAAGATTAACAGTACATCTGGGCTTACGTTCGAAAATAGGCTCCTCACTTTTAAATTGACTATCACACTGTCTGGAGATAAGTTCTCAGATTGAGGCCGCGTGTAAGTCCGGCAAAAGAAATTAAAGGCTATCGGGCCGTCCATTTTGACCGAAGCCATTACTAATTTTGGTATTATTATGATCATCAATCTTTGAATATCAGCCTAAAAGATCTACAGCAAATCTGGTGAGCTTGTCTACCAAGTTATGTTTTTCTAAATCTGAACGGTGGACACGAACCACCATCATCATTTCCGAAATATTTGACCCCCAAAAAGGATAATATTTCTTAATTAGTTTAAGTTTTTTTTAGTGAATCTATATATAATAAAAAGTATAGAAGAATGAAACATTCAAAATATCAGATAATGCCCTTGGTTAATGCAAATATTAAGAATTGAAATTATTAATTAAATAAGAATAATATGGTAAATTTACATTAAGCATGTACAGGATAGTCAACAACATATGCCAATTATTTTTGGCAAGGCCAGATCTGTAAAGCAAAGTACAACCACATCCGAATATTTTCAGGTGATATAAAAAAATCGGTTAATTATAGATGTGGGTAAAACAAATTGATCAAGGTAGTGTATTCGTCCCTTACACTTGAGTTTGATTTTTCTTCCCGAACATTATATAGTTTTGAAAAATTGGTTAACTGAGCAAATATTTTTTCATTGTCAAATCTAATGTTGGGTTTGAAAAATCCAACATACCAAAGGTTAAATAACCAACCATCTTCCCAACTCTACTTCCACTTTTTTAATTATAGCTAACCTTTTTGAATTTTAAGACTAGGACAAGACCTAATATTCATCTCATGCATGTACTTGGGATCTTCTCAAATTTTCGGGTACTTAGCATATCAAATTATATGTCGCATCTTGTTTTGTTGTTCTTTGGGGTTTTCCCCTTTTTCATTAAAAAAGAAAATTTACGTGTCATCCTAATAAGATCTCAAGTCAAAAGACTTATAATGCTTTGATGAAAAAAAAAGAAAAAAGAAAAAGTAAGCGCAAAAGTACATGCGTGAATAGTTGCATCCATTAAAAACTTTACGATATGATTGACATTGAAGATGTTAGATGAAGTTCCAAGGAAATATTGATTGATTTATTTATATTTATCCGAATCCTCTCTCAAATCTCAAATCTCTGGGAAACTCATACAGATATTATTGAATATAACACGTAATTGAATGTATCTTAAGCCAAAGAATATAACATGTAATTGTATGCTTATGTATATATAAGCATACAAAGACTGTTCATATAGCAGCAAACACACTTTTTAGATCAGAATGGGAAAGAAGGTGGCCATCATCGGAGCTGGGACTAGTGGCCTTCTTGCCTGCAAGTACACACTTTCAAAGGGCTTTCAGCCCATTGTGTTTGAATCTGCAAGCACCATTGGAGGAGTTTGGACCAAAACTGTTGAGACCACCAAACTCCAAACTCCTAGAGAAGCTTACCGATTCTCAGATTTCCCATGGCCATCTTCTGTGACGGAGGACTTTCCTAACCAGGATCAGGTTTTGGATTACATCAAATCATACGCTCACCATTTTGACTTGCTCAAGCATATCAAATTCAACACCAAAGTTTGTGGTATTGAGTATGAAGGCTCCTTTGAGGATGAGATGCAAGCTTGGAGCTTGTGGGGTGGCTCTGGAGAGCCTTTCAGCTCCAAAGGGAAATGGAAAGTTGTAGTAGAAGACAAACAAAGCCTTTCAACTGAGGTACAAATATAATATGTACAATCGAGTTTATATTTTATTATGTTATGTTGTTAGACTATCAATATTTAAGTCATGCCTGATCGAGGATGGATAAGCAGATCTACGTGGTGGACTTCGTGATCCTATGCATCGGACGATTCAGTGAAGTCCCAAACATTCCTGAATTCCCTTCCAACAAAGGACCAGAAGCATTTCATGGAGAGGTTGTACACTCTATGGATTATGCAGCCATGGATTATGAAAGCGCTCGTAGATTCGTGAGAGGAAAGCAAATAACAGTTGTTGGGTTTCAGAAATCTGCATTGGACATTGCAATGGAGTGTTCAAACACAAATGGTAATTAATTTAACACCGAGTTCTGAGAAATTCTGCTAGTTAAAATTTGAATCTCACATGGCATGTGCCCAAAAATAATTTGATCATTTTTATTCAGTTTGCATTAACTTCTTTTTTCAGGGTTGAACATCCATGCACAGTCTTATACAAGACAGAACATTGGAATGTTCCTGACTATCTTCCATGGGGTGTGCCCCTGGCATACCTATACCTTAATCGATTCTCGGAGCTTTTGGTTCATAAGCCTGGAGAAGGCATCCTACTCAGTCTCCTGGCAACAATTCTTTCACCTCTGGTAAACTTTTTATTTTATTTTATAATTATCTATGAACTTGATCATAATCAACTCCAAAAGGCTGATGTTTATTAGTAAATTTTTTATCATTAAACAGAGATGGGCATTTTCAAAGTTTGTGGAAAGTTATATAACTAAGAAGCTTGGTTTAGCCAAGTATGGAATGGTACCTAAGCATAGTTTCCTTCAAGAAATCAGTTCTTGTCTGATCTCAACAGTGCCTGAAAAGTTCTATGACCGAGCCCAAGAGGGAAGCATCATACTAAAAAGTCTCCCAGCAGCTTCAGCTTTTGTCAGGAAGGCATTTTGGTTGAAGGAGAAAGCTCCCCTGTGAAGACAGAATTGGTCATACTGGCTACTGGTTATAGGGGTGATAAAAGCTGAAAGACATCTTTGTGTCCCCCACCTTTCAAGACTACATAGCCGGATCACCTAATGCAACATTACCCTCTACAGGTAAGCTCGTTTTTCATTTGCTGATCACATCTCTCGTAAAAATCGAATTTACTTCCGTTCATCTAGGCCTTAGTTTTTTGAGACATGTGATAAGCAAATGTGGTATGCAATACTTTTATTTGATAGTTTTATTAAGTACATGATTTAAATGTGGTAGCTCAATGTGACTTTATTTCAATTAGGGAATGCATACATGGACGAATTCCACAACTAGCTGTAATTGGATTCTCTGAGAGTGTTTCCAACTTGTACACATCTGAGATGAGATGCAGATGGCTAGCAGAGCTTCTTGGAGGCACATTTAAGCTACCAAGCATAAAGGAGATGGAGAAAGATGTCGAAAAATGGGACGAATATGCTAAGCGATATTCCGGCAAATACTACCGGAGATCATGCATTGGTGCCCTACATATATGGTACAATGATCAATTGTGCAAGGACATGGGATGGAACCCCAAAAGAAAGAAGGGGCTCTTAGCTGAATTGTTTGAGCCTTATGGCCCAACGGATTATGTTTCCCCTTAAAATGGATAGCAGTGACATAAAAGATGATTGATTCAATTTTCCTTTTCTTTGTCCAAAGTTCCAAAGGGTAAGAGTAATTCTCTTCGTGTGTTTGTTTTCCTTTTAATTTACTGCTGGGTGATCCTGCTTGTACTGAGTTCTTGATTGCTGCTTGTTTCATTTTCCCAGGGAAAAAAACTAAGATGATGACAAAAATGGAACAAAAAAAGAAATAAATGAATTTTCTTTTACATAAAACATAGAAAAAGGACAAATTATCAGTAGCAGCTAATCACTTCCCCTAATGTGTTTGAAACTTGAGTTCATTGCCATTTCCCCAAATAACTTCAATTCTTAGTAGCATCAATCCAGCACACGTAACGTTATCACAATCACTGATCTGTGTGGCCTACCAAAAGGCTTTTTTAATCATGAATAATTTTACTCGTATCACACTTGACTCACGCTAGCATGATTCATAACAGGCAATACTTTTGGGTTTGGACATAAATGGATCAGATTAATATTGATCTGGGCTTCAAATAAAAATCAGGGTTTGCGCTTACCTATGTGCTCTGGCAGATCAAGTTTTTTTGAGTTGTCACGTTGAGGCCTTTTGCAGATCAAACACGACACTGCTGAAGCCATGGAAACAAGTAGTCCAACTTCCCTCCTTACCCGTAAAGGAGTGACTTCTCCTTACTTTCTATTATGGCTCAACCACAAAGTGATATGTGTCCTCTCTTTTTCAATTATCAAAACATCATTTCTTTTTCACTTTTATCGAAACCCTGGCTTTTTACCAAAATAGAAAAAAAAACAAAACAAAACAAAAAACAAAAAAATTCCCATTGTTTTTCACTTTGATTTTTCTCAACCATTTTTAAAAATATATATAATTTTCCTTCCTCAGTAAAAAATTTAAGTCATTTTGGCCCTTTCCAACTCTAACTTTAATAATCTCTCTACAACCAAAGTTGCCACTAACAACATTTGTAGACATAGTTTCTTTAAGGTTTGAATAAAAGTGAAGAAAAAAAATGACATATGTCACTTTGTAGTTGAGCCATAATAGAAGATAGGGAGGGAAGTATTATCAGTCTTAGAATGGGCATCCCAAATTTGACTGAAATATTACTATTTTTTGTATTATTATGATCATCAATCTTGGCTCAGTCTAAAAAATTCAAGGCAAATTTGGTTCTCCTCTCTGGCAACTTATGTTTTTTAAACCCAACGATGCTCTCTAACCACCATCATTATTAAGAAATTTCTTAATTTTTGATACCAGAAAAGACAATATATTCGTAATTAGTATAAGTTTGATTTATTTATTACGTAGCATTAATTTAAACTTAAGCATGTAGCATCTCCACTCCAACTATTGTTTTTTCTTTTAAAAAAACTCACTTTGTGGAATATGGGATCCAAATTTCAAGCAACCTTCATCTCATGCATGTATTTAAGATTCTATTTGTCTCACAATTAGTGTGCAAAAGAGATACGTAAAATAAGCCTTGTAGATACAATAAAGCCTCATTTATAAATTGTACGTTAGTTTGTGTTTTGCACAACCAAAGACTAACCCCAATGCTTCAAGAAAGCGCCAGACAATATGGCTCGAGGTTCCTAGGAAATATGATGTATATATAGTTTTTTTAAAATGTATCTCTATCAGTTTTTCATTATTAAAATGTGCAGACAATGACTCCTCCTATATATAGAAGTAAATCGCTTCACCAAACGTTGCCTATTAGTTGCAAATTTTCATCAAAATGCCTCTAGTATTTTGTGAAAAGTAACAAATCATTTGGCTTGTTAATCTATATATATAAAGCACCTTCAGCTTCAGCAGCACCTTCAGCTTTTACCCAGAAGGCATTTTGTTTGAAGGTGAAAGCTCCCTGTGAAGACAGATTTGGTCATAATGGCTACTGGATTCAGACAGAGGTGAGAAAAAGCTCAAAGACGTCCTTATGCCCCCAACTTTTCAGAACCGCATAGTCGGTTCATTGGTCATAATGGCTATAGGTTAGCTTCTGTCTCCTTAGGTCTAATTCTGTCAGATACTAGATCAGTAAATGCTGTACAAAATGGTTTTAGTTCGGAGGTTTATTTGCTACCGCATTTGAATCTGGTAGCTCGGTATTATTTTATTTTAATCAGGGAAATGCATACATGGAAGAATTCCACAACTAGCTGTAATTGGATTCTCCGAGAGTATTTCCAACTTGTTCACCTCTGAGATGAGATGCAGATGGCTATCAGAGCGTCTTGCAGGCACATTTAAGCTGCCAAGCATAAAAGAGATGGAGAAAGATGTGGAAAAGTGGGACAAATACGCAAGCGATACGCTTCGCTTCTGGCCAATACTATCGGAGATCATGCATCGGCGCCCTGCATCTGTGGTACAATGACCAGTTGTGCAAGGATATGGGATGGAACCATAAAAGAAAGAAGGGAGTCTTTGCTGAATTGTTTGAGCCTTATGAACCAATGGATTATGCTGCCTCTTAAATGCGGTAGCAGTGGCATAAAAATTGATTCATTGTTCTTTTTCTTTGTCCAAGTTTTTCCTTGTATTTAGCTGCATAAAGGCTTATGCTTGAATTTCAAAATAATAACCGAGAAAACAAAGTTTTGGCTCTGCATGAATTTCTAGTTTTGTTCTATAAGAACACATTCAAAGTTTTCCAATGAATTTAATTTATTTCTTCGCATGTAATGCGCTGTATTTTGGAAGTTCTCATCTAAGTCGTATGGTGACCTAGCATATAATATATACACATAACCCCATTAACAATAATTTACAAGAATAATAAGTAATGTTTAGGTTCTCTTTTCTAATAAAAATTATGAATGAATAAAAAATCGTTTAATCCTCTCTCCGGCTAATACAAATGGTAATCCAAAGCTGCGATTTACAGCTGAAACCTCTCTCCGGCATATGGGAAACACTCAACTGGCTAGCTGAAAAAGAATTGTATTAAGCAGTTTAGGGCACATTCTAAAAGCCGGAAACATGTTCATATTAAATTCCATTTCTAAAATGCGGTCTTCTAATAAGATTTCCAACAAAAAATCTTTGCATTCTAACTTCAGTACAGGTTCATAGGCACGTTCGAACTAGTCATTTGAGGGGAGAGAAAATATTTGCAGCATGCAAAAGAAGAACAGAAGTGACAATTATACAAAAATCCAAACAGCTCAGTAAAGCATATACAGCGTTAGAAAATTATGGATGTCCACTAACCAGGGCTTTCTGAATACCCGTGTGCACAAACCACCACGGACCTGATTTTGACAGAAATCTGAAAGGAGAACAGAAGAGAAATAAGATATGAATAAACAGCAACAAAGAAAAAAAAAGATGGTGATGATGTTGACAAATATAAAAACCAAATCCAAATAATCATTTTGCATTCCCTGCAAGACAAAGAAGCAAATGCCATGTTCTTATTTTGACTACAGGTAGATCAGTCTGTAGCATATAATACTAAACTACAAATCAGAAGAAAAAAAATGCATATTCTTTTCAATAATGCTCATATATCACATAAAAAACACTGACAAGAGAAGCATTTAAATAATTCTCATCAAAACTTATACACCAGCAAGACATAGTATAGATTACCTGGCATAGCCTGCCACCGCACGCAAGCCCATGAAGAGGGTTAATCCCAACCAAACCCCAGGAAGGCCAAGAATAGAAGGAGCATATAGCAAAAATGCTGAAGATATTGCCCCCACTACCATCTGTTAATAAATAGAAAAATTATCAATAAAACAATCAACATGTACAACTTTCATAGCCAAAGTAAGAATAAAGACATGACTGGATAATTTCGACTCTTTAAAGGAAGCAACTTACCATGGAGCGAGCTGCATATGCGAAATCTGAAACACCGTAATGGAGACCATCGAAAACATATGCTAGAGCATTCAAAGGCTGACTAGCACTGACAAACTGTGGAAAATTAGACATCATTATCCGTATTAAAGACATTTGCATTTAAATATAGCCATACTAATAGATCACAAAACATAAATTTGAATACGTACCAATATCCCAGATCTGACAATTACTAATACTTCAGGATCTTTGGTGAACAACGTAGCTAAAGAACCAAAAGATAATCCCAAAATTACAGACAAGGAAACACCTGTGAACAATCCTATCTGGAAAAACATCCACACAAGTTTATCATATGAAATCAAGAAACTGCATATGCAACATAACGAAACTACACCAAACATCAGTCAGATCTGGGAGCATCCATGTAATTATAGATTATGCAAAAAAGCTATACCTTTAACACGAAGTCAGCAACTTCTTTCACAATTTTGTATTCGCCTTTTGATAAATAACTAGCAATCAGTGCCTACAAACAAACACATTTTAGCTTTGTAAATTTGATGCCATATGCAAAGACACACACTTCTTCACAAAACCCCAATTTGCAGACAAGAATCTGTGAAATTTGGTCCAGTTAAAATAGGAAAAGAATTCCACACTCAGGGTCAAGTAAAACTGAAAGTTAGACTTCACCCACTGATTGATCTGGATCACCAAGTGGAAATGAGTAGTTATGAACTGCGATGATAAAATGAGAGAGAGCATACCTGACCAGATGTAGCCAGTGCATCAGTTAGAAGGGATACAGCCAACCAAACTTGTATACATATCTGATGAGCAGCCATAGCTACTGGACCTTGACGAGCAGCCATTGATGTTCCCAATGTCAAGGTCGTAAGAACAGCAAGAGTTCTTCCAAGAAGAAAACCACCTGTATCATCCCAGAGTTGAAAACAAAAGCAATTAGGCAAAGAACATTGAAAAGGAAGACAAGAGAGAATTATCTCTGGAGTAAAGAAAGAGGTTTAACTAGCATCACAAAGACAAAATGAAACATAAGACGCACTGTCCAGATACATGCACTGCTCAAATGGAAAACAAAAAAAGTCAATTATTATGATAGTTTGGTGTTGATAGTCAAGCAAATAAAGGAACTTACCGGATTTTATGTATCCACCAAATTGCAATGATCCCACCTTTGGAGGCAATAGTATAGCTCTCTTATTTAAAAACCAGATCATTAAAAAGGTGACAGTGTATCTGAAAACAGAAATTCCAGAACATGTTCATTTGCGAAGTAAAGCTACAAAAGGAATATTAACAGAAACTGTATTGAAAATCACATACTGAGATATAACAGTGGAAAGGGCTGCACCAGTTACACCCAACCCAAAATAATACATAAGGATGGGTAACAAAAATGCAGCTAACAGATTACCAATACCTGCACAAAGAAGAATACATCAATTAACCAGATAGACCACTCAAGCTTAACTAAAGACAAACAGAAACCAACAAGTTGGGGACAAAGTTATAAATACATTATGCAAGAATAACAGACCAGTAATACACACACACATAGAGGTGTGTGCATGTGTGGTTGTAAGAAAACGTCCCAAAAACTGCAGATTATTTCACATCAATCAAAGCATGAATCACAAATATATAGAATTGGAATTGATAAAACTGTGTCACACCAATTTCCCAGTGCTCTCCCCATCCACAAAAAAAATGGAATCAATATAATCAAGTTATCATTTATCTGATAGAAAAGCAACATCATGATAAGTAAATCAATTAATGTATATTATTGTAAACTTAAAACCACTGAATTTCAAAGCAACACATTAAAGAATTTAGAAACAGATAAATGAACGTCTGTGAGTCTTATGACATGTGATATATGCATACTTCAATCAACAGAGGATCTTTTCACTAGAAAATTTCAATTGTATATAACCAAACACTTGCCTAGACATAGTACTGGAGTCTTTGTATCCTTAAAACCCACGGAAAACTCCTTGAAGAGCCAAAGATGCTACAACTGCTGGAGCACCAAATGCTCTTAGTGAAAGAAACCGTTGTGCAGGAATGTGCATAGGTGAGTCCTGTGATATTCAAGAAAAAGAAAAATTTTGCTTAAAATTAAAAGCCAAGAACTTGAGAGAAGAAAAACAGAAACTCTATGGCTACCGAAAGTTATACTATCACCTTGTTAAGTAACCACACATACACTAGACCTACAAAATTGTATAGTAATTATTCACAAAAATATGTAAACATGTATGTACACAGTACACACAGAAAACATATGTTTGTATGTTTATGTAAAGAAAGATAAGAAGAGGCGGATAACAAATCAGTATGAGATGTAATTTTAGATCAGGGAACCTACCATCGATATGCCCATCATTTTCAGAAACAATCCAGATCCCAAAGACAAGGCTACGGCCTCAAAAATCCCAATCCCAACTGCTAATAGTAAAGCTGTAGACACTGAAGATAGCTGCTTTCTCTCAGTTACTCCATCAGTACGTTTGGGTTTACCATTAGTAATGTCTCCTAGACAACCATTTTCTGTACAATGATTAGCCGAAATCAGATTACGAATGGAGAAATTTTAAGTCACCCATGCTCTAATTTAGACATGAACCCTAACCGAATTTATGTACAACAACATAAACAAGGAATTAAACAAAAGTTAAACTTCACCTGAAGTAGAAGCTTTACTTTCACTCTTTGCAAGGTCTTCAGCAACAAAAGACGTAGCAACACTGAGGAGAGGGATATTAAATAGCTTTGATATATAATTGAAGATGTTCATTGAAATACCAGCTGAAGCCAACTCCACAGAACCTATGCAAAAAACAAAAAGACAAAAAACATTGAATAATAGCTCCAAAGTTAAATAAATTATACAAATATTAGTCGTTGAACTCATTTAAAGGAATGAAACATACCCAATCTACCGATGTAAGCAGTCTCCATTAGCTGCGCTAAGGGCTCAATGGCCTGACCCAAAATTGCAGGTAAAGAAAGCATCAACAGCTCACGTTTGACATCTGGAGAATATGTTTGACTGATAGGAATGTTACTTAACGATAGACAGGTACTGAAGAATCATTTACCCAAAACAAGTACAGAACAATGTTTAAGATGGGTATCAAATCTCATATCTGTCCCCCATCACCTAAAACTAATTAAGGGTAATCATAAGAATTTCTGACACTCACTGAAGACAGGACCAAGAATCTGTTGATAGCAACGTTTCTCAAATCAGCTTCATACATCAAGATAAAGGGAAAATAAACAACATCAGCTTGCTTGCCTTTGTAAGATCAAGAAGGACAGAGGAAGGGAGGGACTGTGGCTTCATCAAAAGTAGAAAAACTTATCCAGAGCTGTCATGCTCACATTACCATTCACTCTAACAAACCAGAGTTCTTACAAAATTATAAATTTCTAACAAATTTGAAAGAAAAAATATGAATCTCTTTGCAAGGAAAATGGGCAGTTCAGCGTAGGCAGATCAGTATTACGGAAACATAACAGTCCATCCATTAACGTGCCTATCTTATGTCCAATGAAGGGAAGAAAAATATATCACATATTAGAAAAAAATCATGTCAAACTAATGAAAGTAAGAGCATCAATTAAGAAAAAAAAAGTCCCAAAACAATAAAAGAATAAAAGCACAAATTCACACATAACAAGTTCATGTAGGTTATAAGGTCTTACAGGTCATCACTCCCTCCATTTATGAGAACTTGCTCTTCCTCTAAAGCCAACTTTTCCTTAACCTCAGAATAACCGACACCAACATCAGAACTCAACTGATTAGCTACCACTGGGAAACAGGGTCTTCGGCGACGCGTCAATAGCGGGGAGCACAGTGCTCTGTGTGTAGCAGACAGGCTACAGCCCCCCACAACATTGGCATTGCTCAAATCCTTCCTACCACTTAGTGCTCCAAATTTACTAGCTTCGCTTTGGTTCAATGAATTAAATAACCTTGCTATCTTAGTTGTTGGGTTATGGTCACCGGCTCTAGTGGTTAATCCGCCAGAAAGTGCGCCACCTCTGAATTGGGTAGCCGCCATTTCCATCAAGTATTGTAATTTCTTCAAAACCTAAACCAAAAAACCGAATCATAAGTTAAAATTTCCTAATACGAAGGGTTTAATAACAATATAGTTTAGTTCTCAATCATGTAACAATAAAATTGTATATCGACCAAGCAAAAGAACCAACTTTAGACCGCCAAACGCTGAATACTATACATAATTCATATCTGTGAAAACCAAAACTCTGTTTCGGGAAAAGAAACTGAAGTATATTTGAAAACAGAGCATATAACTGCAAAGCATTGGCATAAATGCGTACATACCACGCAATTACATAGAATAAAGCGGCGGCAGCAATTGGGAAAATGAAAAAGGAGTGGGCAGAGCAATCTGTTTGATTCCCGGGATAAATTGTCAATGACCCAAGAAAAAAACCGAAAAGTAAAGAAGAGGATAAGATAAAGGACTTACCTTTGTATAGAGTGAGTGAGTAAGATTTTTAGGGTTGTGGAGAGAAGAAGAAGAGGAAAACAGGGTTGGTTGAGGATTGAGAGATGGCGCCCAACGGTCCTACCTCTCCGGCAAGAGAGAGTGGTTTAAACTTGAAAGAGGCCTCCAAGTGGTCTGCGACTGCGGTTGGGTTTACTAAACCTTCTTCATTTCATTCATACTGCAAATAATGCCAAAGTCCAGACTGACGTGGTTTTCCGTCTTTTTCATTACTCATTGCTCTTCGGATTTCGGTTTAAATCAATCAAGCACATGCCACGTCATTGCTCTTCGTCTTTTCATTGCTCATTGCTCTGCAAATAAGGAAGCGTTTTTTCTTCGACATCAGGGGTGTCTTTCTCATATCGCACACGTGTCATATGATACCATAGTGGTGAGCTTGTATTTAACTGATGTCTATCATGGAGTGTTATCTTTGTATTTATGGAGCGTGGTTATCACGATGGGACACGTGTCATATTGATAATAGTGGTGAGCAGCTTGGATTAAAGTGGTGAAGCAAAATATCTGGGAACTAGAAACTACCACTACACGTATAACCTAACTTCTCTTTTCTATTTTTTAATTATTTACTTCGGTATATGTGTGTAACTTCACTTTGATATGGTTAGATTATGAAAGTTTTTCCAACAAAAAAAAAGAGTTTGAAAGTTTTTTAAAAAATAAAAATAAAATCGGATAAATTGCAAGAGTAATTGTATAGTGTTAATTTTAATGATTTTGCTCTTGTAATTTTTTTGGGTTGAAAGATTTTGCTCTTGTAATTGAGTGAAAATGGACAACATGTCGCAAAATGTAACAGTATTTAAGAAGTAATGTTAATAAACATTGAAACAAACTACACAAATCTTAATGCTTGTTTCATTCAATTGACAAAACACAAGAATTTGTCCTTAAATATAAATGTCACATAAGTGCAGTGTTAAAATTGACAAAATTGAAAGAATAAAAAGCTTAGTACAAATTTGTAATAACTTCAAATTTGGGATTTTGTTGTTATTAATGTTTCGAAAAATGATATGAGGAGGATGAAAATATTGGCCATTTTATGAAGTTGGTTTGATGTGGAAATAATAGATTTACGAGTGTTTAATCTCTATTTGGACTCAAATGCCCTTACGTTTAATTTAAGGATTTTTCAATGGACGTTCAAGAAAGTAAAGTGAGAAAATTATGATACTTAGATAGAATGAAAGAGCTCGATCTCACAAACATGTGGGCTCAAACGGTTTGTGAATCGGAGTTATAACGAATGAGAAATTCAATTTTGAAGTTTGGAGGGCTAAACATTAAATAGTGAATAGTGAACAGTGGCAATTTTCAGAATTCTATAAATTGGGGGGTCACTGTCCAAATAGCAGAAAAACCCATAATTTTCAGAAATTAAATTTTAGTTCGGAACCTTGCCAGAGAGGCGATTTCCGACGGTTGTTGTGGCGGCTACCGCCATAGGTGTTCAACACCGCTAACCTAGATCAAAAGAGGAGCATCTCGTGAACATAACCCAATTGGAATCATGGTGATTGGTTTAGCAATGAAGGTGCGGAGATGCCATGAAGTTCGTTCGTGCACAGTGAAAACCCATAACTTTGGACGACGATTTGACCACTTTAGAGGTCATTTCAGGTAAACTTCAAAGTTTTAAAGTTGTTTATCTCGTCGAGTTCTTTATGGAAGTGTAGTTTTGGACCAATCATAGGGTGACATGTGGCATTAGTTAAAAATTTAAATAAATAAAAAACCATCTGTCAGTTACTGTTCACACGTAAGGTGGGCGGCTGATATATAATAATCTCAAAATTGGGATTTTGTTGTTATTAGTATTCTGAAAAATCATATAAGGTTGATTAAATGTGTGGGCAATTTATGAAGTTGGTTTGATGTGGAAATGATGGATTTAAGAGTGTTTAATCTCAATTTGGACTAAAATGCCCTCCATTTAATTTAAAGAGTTTTCAAAGGACGTTCAAGAAATTGAAGTGAGAAAATTATGATTCTTGGATAGAAAAATAGTTTACGTCGCTACGAGCATGTGGTAATTTTCGGAGAATTTTTCAGAGTTCGGATGAATTTTTAATGAATTATTGAAGTTGGACCAATGATATTGCGACACGTGGAAGCAAAAGAAAAAAAAGAGACGTCGGGTACTGTTCACATGTGGGGAGACTTCTTTTCTTCTTCCTGCCATGTCTTCTCCTACATTCTTCTTATTCTTTTGCAAATTGAAAGAAGAAAAAAAAAACTTTTATTAAACAAAATCTTCTTAAATTCGTATATTAAGTTCTAGAGCTCAAATTGTTGAACTGTTTTTTGCCTACGTCATCGTGAGAACGAGGCCTATGATTTAAGGTAAATTCAAACCTCTTTTGCAAATTTGAAATTGCTCAAATAGTGAATTTTTGATGATTTAAGTTTCAAGTTGATAATTCGAGGTTTTGTTAATGTCCTCAATGTCACGAGCATGGTGGTGTGCTCGAAATTGCGAGATTTTATCGTTTGACTAATGATGAAAGCCTCGAAAATTTTAGACCATTGGATTGTGTCCGATTTTATATATGTTGTAGCTGGTGTTGTGAGGAGTCTGTAGGTACAGCCAGATTGGTGATCGGACATCCCGATCTTAAGTTATTGTGTTTTGAAGTTAAGGCTAGCGATCGTCGTTCGATCTTGCATGATCGTGTAATCAAGAATGATCCGACCATTGGATCGGGCCCAAATTGATGTGGAGTGATGTCAGGACTATTTAGAGTCTATTGGTACGACCAGATATGAAATATGAGGTCGTAGGCCCGAGGTGGATTTTTGGAGTATCGGGGGACCAGCAGGACCCAAATAGTGACTTTTTGGACAATGGGTGTCATTGGTCCTATTTTGACGTCAACAATGTGTACATCACAATTTTGAAGTTGTTTGGACGATAATTTGTCACTTTGGACCCCCGGTTGTTCCGAATGGCATTTCGTCATTTGAGAGCAAAATCTTGGATTATGGATTTTAAGTTAAGTTACAAACTTTTCTTATGTTTTGTAGCGCCAGAGTTTGAGGATTGGAGAGCTTGAGTGCTTATTGAGGATTTGTTGAGTTGACAAAGTAATTGCAGATTGGACGAGAGGTGAGTAAAACCATCTGGATCGTGAGTAAACTCACAAATTATTATATTTATTATAATGTGTTTCTGATAATGTGAATGGATATAATTAACATGTTGATGTGGTTTTTGAGAAACTGTTTTGTTTGAATTTAAAATCAATCAAATGTGTTTGATTTTTAATTTTTTTTTTTGGTCTGAAGTGTTCTGATTTTAAATGAATTGCAGGTTTTTGCAAAATGGATGGTATTCAGGGGAATGACTATATTATGTTATGATTGTATGGTGGTGTTCATAAGTGAATGGCCACATAAATATATATTGATATGATGGATGTATTTGAGATAGAAAATAATATTTGATGTGAAAAGGCATATTTATTGTTTTCGGTGTGTGTTGATGTTGTGATTGGAGTGATAGATGTAAGAATGCACTGATTCCTTCAATTAGAAGATAACCTTTAGGTGGTTGACCGTGGCAAGGGATTGGAGCCTTGGGGTAGGAGGCCCCAAACCATTTAGAACTCTAGTGGCGCCATTACAAATGTTCATGGGGGTAACACATAATTACTTAGCTTCGGGCAGAGTTGTGAATATGCACTATTGTGTGTGGACTTTAGCGTTCGTGAGTTGGGAGAGTCTAGTATATTCTCACTTCTGTTGTCCAAGAGTGACATTTATGGGTTGTGTTTTTAATGGATTTGAAACAGGTTTTAGGTCAGCTGAGGACCGAACAGTTCTTATAAACTAAAATAATTGTGATTTGAAGTGTGAAAACTGCTTTTAAGATAAAAGAGTTTTGGTGTAGTCACAGGTGGTGACTTCCACAGCTCTTTAAAATAAAAGAATTGTGATTGGCGTGAGTTGATTGATTATGGGTACCTTGATTATACAAGGATTGTGTGATGCTAATGAAAGTGCATGTGATTGTATATTATGTGTAAATGACATATTTATACTGCTGAATGTGGTTTACTCATACGAGCTTTAGAAAGCTTACCAGGTTTGTTGGTGATGAATCTAGTACACTATTCAATGGTGTAGGGCTAATTCTGCAGTAATAGGAACGCATGATCTCGTCAAGAGCAGAGAAAGCAAGATATGTTCTTGAAGTGTACAAAGTTTGTTTTGAGAGTATTGTTGAGATTAGACTTCCACTGTGTGTGATAAACTCTAAGGAGCATATATGTAATAGGTTGAAGTTTCAATTTATTATGTAACTGTTGGAATGTAATATTTGACTCAGAAGATTGAGTCAGTATTGACATTGTGGTTTGGGAAGAGTGGTGTTGTATTTAGCAAAAAAATTCCAAGTACAATTGTTGAAGGTTCCGAGCTTCACATGCCCGGATTGTTGGTTGTTTGTAATAACTTAGCAGGTTATTTGTGATTGAAAATCCGAGGTGTGACATGATGACTTTTTTTTCTTCTTCCGCATCTTCTCCCTTTGTCTTCTCCTTCTTCTGCAAGTTTTGGAAATTCATATCTTAAGTTCTAGAACTTCGATTGTTGAACCGCTTTCGCCTACGTAGTCGTGAGAACGAGGCCTACGATTTAAGATAAATTTGGAAGCCTTTTTTACAAATTTCGAAATTGCTCAAATAGTTTGATGATTTAAGTTTCAAGTTCATAATTCGAGGTTATGTTAATGTCCTCGACGTCCTGAGCACGGTGGTGTGCTCAAAATTGCAAGATTTTGTTGTTTGAGTGACGATCAGAGCCTCGCAAATTTTGGACCGTTAGATCAGACTTTGGATAGTGTCCAACTTTATATATGTTGTAGCTTGTGTTTTTGTGAGTCTGTAGGATAAGACAACGGAAATTGGACGTCCCAATTTTAAGATATTGTGTTTCGAAGTTAAGGTGAGCGATCACCGTTCGATCGTGCGATGAAGAATGATCCGACAGTTGGATCATGCCCAAATTGTTGCATGGTGATGTCGGAACTTTTTTAAGTCCATTAGCACGACCGGATGAGAAATCTGAGGTCGTAGGCCTGATGCAGATTTTTGGAGTGTCGATTGGCAGGTGGGACTTGCAGGACCCAAATAGTGACTTTTTGGACAATGGGTGTCATTGGTCTTGTTTTGACATCGACATTGTTTACGTCACAGTTTTGGATTGTTTGGACGAGATTTGATCTCTTTGGATCTCAGGATGGTCCGAAGGGCATTTTCGTTATTTGGGAGCAGAATCTTGGATTTTGGATTCTATGTTAAGTTGCAAACTTTTCTTAGGTTTTGCATTGCCAGAGTTTGAGGATTGTAGAGCGTTAGTACTTGTTGTGGACTCATGAGTTGTTCAAGTTACGCAGCTTGGACGAGAGGTGAGTAATGTCATCTCGTATTGTGAGTAAATAGTGAGTAAAATCACGAGTTATTATATTTATTATAATGTGATATTGGTAATGTTAATGACTATAATTAACATGTTGTTTGTGATTTTATAAAATGTTTTAATTGATTTAAAGCACATGAATCTTGTTTGTCAATGGTTCATGAGGTAAGTGAAACCTATTTTGTTTTAAATTGATTTTTATTGGATATTTTGGTGTTGAACCATATAACATATGTTGTGGCTGTATGGTGGGAATTCATGCTTGAATGACCACATAAATATATATATATATATATATATATATATATATATATTGCTGTGATTGGTGCATTTTGTGATAAAACAATGTTTAATGTGAAACGACATTTTATATTGTTTTGGTGTTAGTGATTTTGGTGTTGATGGATTTAAGTGAGAATACCTCGAATCCCTTCTAAGACTATTAGGTGGGCATTCTCGTGGCAAACATTTAGAGTTCTAGTAGGTCGCCATCTAGTACTCAATGACTGGTGTGTAATCATGAGTGAACACTACTTTGGTGGTTTGTAGTGTTATAGATTATAGGTTCATAGTATTCTCTATTCTATTTGTCAAATAATTGGCATGTGAAAACTACTTTTAAGATAAAAGAGGTTTGGTGTGGTCACATGTGGTGATCGAAACATTTCTTAGAAAAATAAAAGAATTGTGATTTGACATGTGAAAACTGCTTTTAAGATAAAATAGTTTTGGTCACAGGCGGTGACTTACACAGTATTTAAAAAGACAAAAGAATTGTGGTTATGATAATATTGATGAATATGAGTACTATGGTTATACATGGATTGTGTGATGCTAATGAAAGTGCATGTTGTTGTATATTATGTGAAATTGACATATTTATACTATAGATGTGGTTTACTCATGCGAGCTTTAGAAAGCTTATCGGGTTTGTTGGTGATAGACCCGGTACACTATTCAATGGTGTAGGGGATTATCCTGTAGGTGACAGAGACTGTGAACATAGTAACTAAGGTTATGAGCAGAAGGCTCTTCGGCGTACTTGCAGTGTACAAAGTGTGGTTTGAGAATGTTTGTGAGTTTAGACTTCTGCTGTGTGAAATAAGCTCTGAAAAGCAAATTATGTAATATGTTGATTATTCAATTTATTATGTAAGTTTGTAATGTAATATTTGACTCAGAAGAGTTGAGTCAATATTGACATTGTGCTTCAGAACAATGGTGTTGTATTTAGAAAAAAAATTTCATCTACAATTGTTGAAGGTTCCAAGTTTCGCGTGTCCGATTTGATTTGGTTGTAATAACTTTAAACAAGTTATTTAAGTTCGAAATTTTGGCGCTTGACAAAATTGAACCAAACTATGAAGACGGTGTTGGGGATTTGACCATAACCACAAGAACAATGAAACTTCTTTTCTTTTTTCCTAACCTAGTTATTTTTTTAATTGTGGCAAATATACTTCTACTAAGAAGTAATGTGCAGATATGGTATTCACCAAGTTAACTAGAGCGGATGTGTCCCCCACTTTGCATCCGAATTTGAATCCCCATTCTCATAATTTAGAGTTCGAATCCCATTCTTATAAGTTAGATAAGTTTAAAGTAGATTTCACTTCTATTAAAAAAAAAATAGTAATGCTCATAAAAAATTAGGAAAGTTTTTGTTTTTTAAGAGAAAGCGATAAAAGAAGGAAAGTTTTTTACTTGTGACGGAATAGTAAAAAGTTCAAATATGTATATATACACACACTTTATTGATTCCTATCCCAACGGGAAAAGGAAAAGTAAATACTACCGACCCTTAAAAATATAGAATGTTGTTAAACGAACCCTAAAATTAACTGAGTATGCCATACTACCAAACTATTTATTGAATTACTAATTTACCCTAATATAAAATGACAAAAAAAGATATATTGAATATTGAAACAAAAGTAATTTTAATAAGTACACCTTACTTAACATATTAAACCCTAATCAAATTAGCATTTCAGAGTTTGATTCCAAACAGATTTGACATATTGAAGCTGTCGAACATAACCCCTTGCCAAAAAGCCATGATTTTTTTTGGGTACTAAACTCAACTGTTGTAGTTGAAGCCGTGATTCTGAAGAATGTTGCCTTGAAAGTTATGCAGCTGCTTTGGCAGCCATGCTTGCCATTTATGCTGATTCAGTAGCTGCGTTCGCTGCAGAGGCAGCATCCTTAAAATTCATGTTCCAATTATGCCTACCCGTTGAAGAAGCATTTCCGTCCCCATGAAATGAATGCCTATTTTCCATCCCATCAGTTCTATTTCCTGTATGTAAATATCCAATTAACAATATGACAAAAGAGAAACTCAAAATAACACTAATAAATACTAAAACTTAATAAATCACCACCCTCCAATGACTATTGATGTATCTGAAGATCTCACTTCAGGATGAAATGTGTCAGATGTGGTTGCTTTGTTGGAAGAAACATTTGAAGAAGCAGAATCCCGGAAGCGAGGTGGAGATCTTGCACTATGCTGATTAAAGTTCATGGTTACATCATGATTCTCATAATTTTGAGGCAGAACTTGAACATTCGAAAGTTCTTGACATCATGATTAGGTGGAGGTGGGCCACGAAAAGGTTCTGTTGAAATGTAAATTCTTTACTGGTTTAATCTTTAGCTAGACAAGTGTAGGGCTTAGATTAGACCACATGTTGTAGGACTCATATGTCTTAGATTTGTGCCGAGTGTCAAGCTCACATTGCTGACTCAATTGTAAGGCTGGATTTCATTCTCTTCCCCTTGAAAGAGAATGGTTCTGCTGAAATGAAAAAGGTGTGTATGCACTGCAATGATCTATGCTCAATAACAAACTCTCTCCTCAACGTTTTCCATTTTTCATTCTCTCTGCAACTGCTTATTCTCTATTGTATTCTTCTTCCTCCTCCAACCAAGCTTCGATATAGAAATCTCAACATGGTATCAAGAGCTCAAGTTCGAATCTGAGTCTGGGCGTCGTAAAATTTATATTCCTCTACAATGGCAGCCAAGATTTTCATCTTCATAACTGAGATGATAACATAACAAATTATCAATAAAACTAATCTGATGACTTTTGACTTAATCCATGAGTGTTTTGATTTGATGAAGGGAAAAGGAGTTGACATGAACAGATTTGATGAAGATGACCAATTCATGTAAAATATGGTGTACTTAATATTATGGTGTTGTGTGATAGAGTGTATTATCAAGGGTATTTTTGGTAGTTAAATAGGGTGTACTTAGTTACTTTTAAGATAAATTTGGTAACACTCAATATAATGGAAAATAATAAGGATATAGTCAATGGGCTAGTTCTGTTTTGGTAGTCATCTGTTTTTAAATTTTTGTTAGCTTGAAGTTAATGAGCCTTCATAAAGGTTTTAGTGCCCTGTTTAATTTGTATTTTAAATTACATTTCTACCCTTTTGTTTATTAATTTATTTTTAGCCAGAGATCTCTCGAGTCTCAGGCTCATAGCAACACGACAGCCATGATGTTTGTTGGCTCCGACTGGCACTCATCTGAGGTTTATTAGCGAGAGAAGTTCTAGCCGGAATTGGCTCGCTTGGTGACGGAGGGGACCTCCCCGGAAGATTCCCCTGTTGAAATGTAAGTGGTGAGCTGATAAGAATGTAATTAGGCCTACTAAGCTAAATGGTGTATTCACTTAGTCACTAAAGTTGACAAGTGTTTAGGCGTTAGTAGTGTAAAAGTGTGATAGCCACGTGTAATGCTCCTAGAGAGCAGTTTTGGATGTAAGGCTGTGATTCTCAGTGATGTAAGAGAATCCAGCTATTCTCTCTAACGGTTATATAGCTCATGCTGAGCTTGCTCTATTTTGTAAGAAATAGCATGGAAGGAATATACATATTGACATTCTCTCTCTGCCCGATTTTGTAGAGAAGAGGTTTCTTTCACTTTCTTCTCTTCATTTCTTCAGCCCGATCTAACAAAGGAATCTCATAGCTCATTCATTCCACCTGCCCGATTAACCAACAAAACACTAACATGGCCTCAGAGCCAGGTTGGATCGTTTAGATCTGGGCGTAATCTGTGAAGCTACTAAGCTCAATCGAAGCTCATCTGAAGGTTTCCGAAGTTCGTTATCATCTGAGAAGAAGAAGAAATCTCCTGGCCAAAACGAAGATGTCTGGATATGAAGGTTTCCTATATTCTCCAGCGAGAACTACGAGTTCTGGAGGATTAAAATGGTGACGATATTTAAATCACTTGGGTTGTGGAATCTGGTAGACAAGGGAATTCCAGTCTCCGATTCGAAGAAGAAGAAGGAAGCTGAAGAAACATCGAAAGAGGACGCTAATGCAGAGACGATCGCAGTGCTCATGAAGGACGCGAAGGCTCTGGGCATTATACAAAATGCAATTTCTGACCAGATCTTTCCACGGATTGCCAACGCTGACTCAACTAAAATGGCATGGAATCTGCTCTATAGTGAGTACCCTGGTGGTGATCAGGTTAGATCTGTAAAACTCCAAAATCTCAGAAGAGAGTTTGAGTATATGAGAATGCGTGAAGGTGAACAACGAACTGCATATCTTACTCGATTAAACGAATTGATAAACCAAATGAAAACGTTTGGAGAACTGTTATCAAACGAGAGGCTGGTTCAAAAGGTGTTAATCAGTATTAGTAAAGTGTATGATCCCATCTGCTTGGTGATTGAAAATACAAAGAGTTTGGAGACTATTGAATTGTAGGAGGTTATTGCAATATTGAAGGGCCAAGAGCAGCATTTTGACATGCATAATGTGGACTCAGTTGAGAAAGCATTTGGCTCTTTCTCTGTCAATACAAAAGGACAGAACAAGAACAATACTCAAATTGGTTCTGCTAAGTCTCAGAAAAATTGGAAGTCTAGCAACAAACCATGGGAGTCTAGATCGAAGCCATAGCAAGCTGGTGCTGGACAAAATTCAAATGGATCACAATTTGTGCAACAAGATGGAGTGAAGCCTCAATGCAAAGTATGCTCTAAATTTCATTTTGGAGAATGTAGATATAAGGGTCAATCTAAGTGCTATAAGTGTGATAGATTTGGACATTGGGCTAGGGATTGTACTGTAAACAAAGGAGTTCAGAAAGCAAATAGTGCAAGTCAAGTAGAAGTAAGAGGGAATTTGTTTTATGCAAACTGTGCAATTTCAGAGAAGAGTGCAAATGGAGAGTGGTATGTAGACAGCGGTTGCAGTAATCATATGACTGGGAACAAGGAGCTGTTAATTGAAATAAATACAAGTGTAACAGGCAAGGTGCAAATGCCAACAGGGGAGCTTGTAAGTATAGCCGGCATGGGCACTTTAGTGCTTGACACAGGCTCTGATACAAAATATATCAGAGAAGTCATGTATCTGCCCGGTTTGAGAGAAAATCTGTTGAGTGTGGGCCAAATGGATGAACATGGTTATCATTTGGTATTTGGAAGCAGTATGTGCAGTATCTATGATGTTTTTTCCCTTGAGAATCTCATCATGAAAGTGGCAATGAGGAAGAACAGGTGTTATCCACTTCATTGTCCTCAAATGATTATGTTGCACTAAGAGCTGGTATATCCAATTCTACCTAGATTTGGCATAAAAGAATAGGTCATTTGCATCTGAAAGGGCTACATCAACTTAAGGAGAAAGAAATGGTGCATGGTTTGCCATATTTGGAGGATGTAAATGAGGTGTGCGGAGGCTGTCAACTGGGAAAGCAACATAGAGAGTGGTTTCCAAAGGATCAAGCATGGAGAGCAAGTATACCCCTTGAGCTTATACACATGGACTTGTGTGGACCAATGCAAAATGAGTCTCTAGCAGGTAATAAATACTTTATGCTGCTTATAGACGATTGTACAAGGATGATTTGGGTTTACTTCTTGAGATACAAGTCGGATGCACTAAACTGTTTTCGAAAGTTCAAGTCTATGGTGGAGTTGCAGAGTGGTTGCAAAGTGAAATGTGTTTGAAGTGATAGAGGGGGTGAGTTCACATCTTGTGAATTGAATAAACTATATGAAGATGCAGGGATTCAAAGACAATTCTCTATGGCTTACACACCCCAGCAGAATGGAGTGGTAGAAAGAAAGAATCGGACAGTGGTAGAGATGGCTAAGGCTATGCTACATGAGAAGGAAATGCCCTATTACTTTGTGGGTAGAAGCTGTACACACTGCAGTGTATATTTTGAACAGGTGTCCTACTAAGGCTCTTCGAGACAAGACTCCTTTTGAAGCCTATAGTACAAGAAAACCAGGAGTTGCTCACTTGAAAGTGTTTGGCAGTGTGTGTTTTGTGCATAAACCAGATGAAAGTAGACATAAGTGTTTGTTGGATATGCAACATGTGAGAAGGGTTATAGAGTGTTTGACCCTGTCACTAGAAAACTGCTACTGTCAAGAGATGTTGTTTTTGATGAAGGAGCAACCTGGAATTGGAAGGAAATGGCTGAAAATTCAGTGGTTGTGATGAACTATGAAGAGCAGCCTAGGAATTCTGAAGCAGAAATGGTTGAAACACCTGTAGGAAATCAGAATTCTGATTTCATATCAAGAGGCTCAGTCTCTCATGGGGAATCAAGCAAAGCAAGCAGTAGAATGGAAGATACTCAGAGCTTTGATCATACTCCATTGAAATGGAGAAAGTTGGATGATGTCTTAGCTCAATGCAATCTGTGCATAATGGAGCCTGACAAGTTTGAGGAAGCTGTAAAGGATGAGTCATGGATGAAAGCAATGAAAGATGAGTTGACCATGATAGAAAAGAATGCTACATGGGAACTTGGTGATAGACCTATGGATAAACCAGTGATTGGAGTTAAATGGGTGTTTAAAACTAAGTTAAATCTGGATGGTTCAATGCAAAAGAATAAGGCCAGACTGGTGGCTAAAGGATACTCACAGAAACCAGGGGTAGACTACAATGAAACCTTTGCACCAGTGGCTAGATTAGACACAATCCGGACTCTAATTGCACTGGCAGCACATAAGAGTTGGAAGCTGTACCAATTAGATGTTAAGTCAGCTTTTCTAAATGGTATTTTAGAAGAAGAGGTGTATGTAGATCAGCCAGAGGGATTTGTGGTGCAGGGAAGTGAAAGCAAAGTTTACAAACTGCACAAAGCTCTATATGGTTTAAAACAGGCGCCAAGAGCTTGGTACAGTGAGATTGACAGTTATTTTGCTAAGTGTAATTTCACAAAAAGTCAAAGTGAGGCTACTCTTTATGTCAAGACTAGAGGAGAAGCAAGCATCTTGATAGTATCCATTTATGTAGATGACATAGTCTACACTGGAAATGATCAAGAAATGTTAGAAGAATTCAAGTAGGATATGAAGGAGAAATATGAGATGACTGATCTGGGCCTTTTGCATCACTTCTTGGGAATGGGAGTAATCCAAACACCAACAAGCATATTCATTCATCAGAAGAAATATGCAACAACTCTGTTAAGCAGATTTGGCTTGAATGAGTGTAAGCCTGTATCAATTCCTCTGGTCACCTCAGAAAAGCTAAGTAAGAATTATGGGAGTGGAGCAGCAAGTGAGGAGCAATACAGGAAGATTGTTGGAAGTTTGCTGTATCTCACAGCTACTAGACCTGACATTATGTTTGCAGCTAGTTTACTTGCAAGATTTATGCATTGCCCCACTAGCAAACATCTTGGAACAGCAAAACGTGTTCTTAGATATGTGAAGGGAACTTTGGATTATGGTATGGAGTATGTGAAAGGAAAAGAGGCAGTCCTAATTGGTTATTGTGATAGGGATTGGAGTGGTTCAGTGGATGATAGCAAGAGCACTTCTGGATATGCTTTTTCTTTTGGCAGTGGAGTGTTTGCTTGGGCTTCTGTCAAGCAAAATTGTGTTGCACTCTCTACTGCAGAAGTAGAATACATCAGTGCCTCTGAAGCAACAACATAAGCCATTTGGTTGCGATTTGTCCTAGAAGACTTTGGAGAATTTCAAGCAGAAGCCACACCTCTACACTGTGACAACATTTCAGCCATTGCCATTACAAAGAACCCTGTGTTTCATCAGAAAACCAAGCACATTGATCGGAGGTACCATTTTATTAAAGATGCTTTGCAAGAAGGAACTGTGGACTTGATTTATTGTCCTACAAATGAGCAGTTAGCAGATATTTTTACAAAGGCTTTAGCTAAGGATAGGTTCTGCTATCTTAGGGAGAAACTTGGTGTGAAATCAGCTCACAACTTAAAGGGGGGGTGTTGAAATGTAAGTGGTGAGCTGATAAGAATGTAATTAGGCCTACTAAGCTAAATGGTGTATTCACTTAGTCACTAAAGTTGACAAGTGTTTAGGCGTTAGTAGTGTAAAAGTGTGATAGCCACGTGTAATGCTCCTAGAGAGCAGTTTTGGATGTAAGGCTGTGATTCTCAGTGATGTAAGAGAATCCAACTATTCTCTCTAACGGTTATATAGCTCATGCTGAGCTTGCTCTATTTTGTAAGAAAGAGCATGAAAGGAATATACATATTGACATTCTCTCCGCCCGATTTTGTAGAGAAGAGGTTTCTTTCACTTTCTTCTCTTCATTTCTTCAGCCCGATCTAACAAAGGAATCTCATAGCTCATTCATTCCACCTGCCCGATTAACCAACAAAACACTAACATCCCCGCCAACGAGCTTGCTGTCGACGTGCTTGGTCTTCATGGAGGACAATGAGGAGCTAGGGTTATTGTTAGGGTTTGCGGCGCTGATTGGGGATTGAGGAACAGCATGACTAGCAGAATATATATATATATATATATATATATATATATATATATATATATATATATATATATCAAGAGAGAGATGATGAGAATGCGTGATTGTGGAGAGGACGATAAAGAATGTAAAAGTGAGGGAGCTTTCGAGCAAAAAGAGACAAAGAAAATTGAGAAAGACAAGCAAAGGCTTGCATAGTTTGTTTTGCTTAGAGGAGGTGGTGAGAGAAAGAGAGAGAGAGAGAAGAAAGGCTTCCACAGTGAATTTCTTACAAATCTCAGGTTGCGTCCCCACCATTCATATTTGCTGATTCGCACTTCTCTCTCTTTTGTTTTTGGTCATTTTCGATGATGAAATTTTTGGGGTTGATAAAATGCTCTTTGTTTGTTCTCACTTCATATGCTGCTGCTGCTATAAACTATGCATCATGGGTTTAGTTGAGTTAAACCTTATATTAAATTAGTTGAATTAAACCTATATAAAAAAATATTAGTCTGCTTAATTGTTTTAGTTTCTGTTTTATTAATTGATTTTTTGTTATAATTGGTTACTAGGTGTTGTCATGTAGTTTTTGATTTTTAGTTGTTTTGGGATGTTGCTTACTAGGTGTTGAATTGTAGTTTCTAATTTGATTTTCTAATTTTATTGGTTTTGGTTGTTTCTTACTAGCTACTAGCACAATTTTTTTTATTTTGAGTTGATGATTGATTGTTTTCAGTCTTTATTAGCTTTTCTTTGTGCTATACTGATCAGTATAAGTTTTTGTGAAAGCAGGTTCATAGGTTTTTTTTCTCTCATCTTATTATTGTTATTTTGGCCATGTTGGTTGGGTCACAAGAAAAATTTGTAATGTTTTTGTGCTATGCTAATTCGTATAAGTTTTTGTGAAAGCAGGTTCACGATGCTACATCCGATCAGGCAGCCATTGCTCACCTCTTTCCATGGTTCACTAATCTTTGGAGCTGCATTGCAGATTTGCACAAACTGCATTGGAGATTTGCACAAACTGCACTGCATTGGAGATTCCCACAAACTGCATTGCAGTTTCCATTTCCGTTTCCGTTTCCGTTTCCGTTTAATTACAATTGGCTATGTTTTATCATTGGATATTGATATGATTTTTTAAGTTAATTTGATAGTTTATTTATTTATTTATGGTTTAGTTAGATTGTAGATTGGCCATTGTTTTGTCGTCATTCTTATAGCGTCTTAGTGTTTCTGGTATGTCTTGTTATGGAATAATAATTGTATCGTAGTTTCTGTTTTTGAATTCATACAATTCTCTCAGAAATTGATAAATCTCTGTAAATTTGTTGGTTCTGCATTGTACTTTATGTTTTCTTTTTGTTTTATGTGCTCTTTACATTGCCTTTCATTGGAGATTCCCACAAACTGCAATGCAATTTCCACAAACTGCAGTGCAGTTTCCGTTTCCATTTAATTACAATTGGCTATGGTTTATCATTGGATATTGGTATGATTTTTTAAGTTAATTGGATAGTTTATTTATTTTTGTTTTAGTTAGATTGTAGATTGGTCATTGTTTTGTTGTCGTTCTTGTTGCGTCTTAGTGTTTTTGGTATGTTTTGTTATGGAATAATAATGGTATCGTAGTTTTTGTTTTTGAATTCATACAATTCTCTCAGAAAATTGATAAATCCCTGTAAATTTGTTGGTTCTGCATTGTACTTTCTGTTTTCTTTTTGTTTTATGTGCTCTTTACATTGGAGATTCTCACAAACTACAATGCAGTTTCCTTTTCTGTTTTCGTTTAATTACAATTGGCTATGTTTTATCATTGGATATTGGTATGATTTTTTAATTTAATTTGATACTTTATTTATTTATGTTTTAGTTAGATTGTAGATTGGTCATTGTTTTGTTGTCGTTCTTGTAGCGTAATGTTTTTAGTATGTTTTGTTATGGAATAATAATGGTATCGTAGTTTCTGTTTTTAAATTCATACAATTCTCTCAGGAATTGATAAATTTATGTAAATTTGTTAGTTCTGCATTGTAGGAATTAAATACAAATATAACGTATACGTTTATGGAAAAGAATAAAAAAAAAAGGGAATTTTGGAAGGTCAGATTCATGCACGATTATTCTAGAAATAAAAAAGTTGCACAAATGATATGCAAAATATCTGGCTGAGCTGAGCTGAGCCTGCTGTTTGTCCCATGCAAGTAATGAAGCATCAGCTTCAGTGCTTCAGTGGTTGGTTAGTGTCACGCTTCTTCTGGCTGTGAAGGCCAGCAAGTCATGTTTGCGGCGCATGGCGCCACGTGACTGGGTGCATGCAGATCGCGTCTCACAAGTCGGGAAATAATTCAGGAAACCAACGTCGAAATAGATCGTGAAAATCTAAAAGCAATGTCGACATTTTCAGATTAGTCGAGTCATATTGTAGTGTGATGTGAATTTTCGAAAGTGACAAACTGATAACGGGAGTGGCATAAGTTGATTAAGTTCAAATAAATTTATTAAAATATAAAGGGAGTGGCATTGTGTGTAATTTATAGGATTGGTTAGTTGTAATTTAGTAATTTTAGGTACATTTATTAGTCATTGACCTCAAGTAAATTAAGTGAAATTAGTTTCCTATCTATCACAATAGGAAACTCTACAGTGACTATAAACCAAAGCTCCCCTTCTCCAGTCTCTTTCATAAGACGGAGGCTCATCGGCAACTTTCATCACACAGCAGCCGAAGAAGCCAAGCGCAACCCTAATGAGGAGGGTGCAGATGGGTTTTATGAGCTGACCGCAGAGGATTATTACCGGCTTCTGAAGACCAAGAAGGAAGACAAGTTTTGAAAACACAGAAGATGAGGGAGGCAGAGCAGGCAAAGCGCAGGTCAAGGTTGACCAAGGCTGTGATTAGGGTTAGGTTTCCTGATAATCACACATTGGAGGCAACTTTTCATCCGTCGGATAAAATCCAGAGCTTGGTTAATCACCTCAAGAAAGTTACTGCTCGACCAGAATTACCCTTTTACTTATTTACTGCTCCTCCCAAGGAGTTGATCCGAGACATGTCAATGGATTTTTACTCTGCCGGGTTTGTTCCTGGGGCGAATGTGCATCTTTCATATGGTGCACCAAATTAGGTCATTGATTAATCTTTTTATTTTCTTCTTTTATGTGCTTGCTTTGTATAAATATGGGGATTTTCTACCCTGTGAAATTTGACTGAATGAGAATAATATTCTTCTTGTTTTATCAACCAACTCCAAACTTGTGCCAAGCTACGTCTTTTTTATATTTTGTTGTGGAAAAGATAGAAAACTACCCTCTGAAAAGAGATGTACAGAAGAATTACATTATAGTTCTGTTCCCCATCCTCTTAGAACAAGCAAAAACTGGACATTGTCGGACAAACTTACCGGCGTCTCAGTTAAGAACATGAAGAAAAAGAAGCACCAGGTGAATTGCCGTGAAAACGAAGCTCCAACTGGAGCCTTGCAAACCCATCCTTGAAGCGTTGTTCTTATTATCAGGAGGAGGAGCTGTTTGCCAACAAATGAAAAGATGTTAGCAAGTTCAACCGGCTAAACATGTAATTACTGACAGAATTTAGATAAATGCAAAAGTTGGTGATGTCACTGATGTGTAGATTTGCTTATTTCTAGTCATCTAGGCTTTGTCAATTCGTATCGACAATGAATCTGGTCAATAAGCTTCACAGTTTACAGGCCTGTTTTAAAGCTTCAAAATGAAACAGAGTGAAGTGAACTTACCTGCACAAGTGGACTGTGCTACCAGGGTTGTAAGAACATTGGTGTTGTTAGTATAACCAGCATAGGCACAGGTTGTTTGATTGCAACCGGAAGTCGTGGTGTTGCCAAGGAATAGCTGACTTGAACCCTGGCATTGCATCGCAGGGCATTCAGTTGAATTCACGGTGGATGGCTCGCATTGCAAGCTGTTCAGAGATGAAAATTTAAATAGATTCTGAGAATCCTATAATGGGAAAAGGAAAGCAAACACAACAAACTAGTGCGAAACGCGCTTACGTCCAATTACTCGCAGAACTACACTGGCATTTCACACAATTGTTGGCGGTGAAGACGTAGGTGTTGTTGGAAACAAGTAAAGGGGCATCTAATGAGGTATTCGATACCGAAGATGAACAAGCTGCAAAACAAAATGGGGAACATCAGTCATTCTGTAGCTAGAACAATTGGCATAGTTCAAAACATTTGAAATAACAGATGAAGGAAGCTTCAATCAAGGTAAGAGATCATCACTGCAAGCCAACTTAAACTAGCACGGTAGCGCCTTATCAACGGACGATGGTCTTACAAGGATCTCTCTGACTTTACCAAACAATTCAAGGGATGATAGTGATGTAACTCCATTTTAATTTTTAAGCTTATCCAAAATTTCATTGGTGAAAAGAAAGGAAAAAAACTCAAATCTTATCCAAAATTTCAATTTTTATGCACCATGATAGTGATGTAACTCCATTTTAGTTATAATTAATACAAATGGGTTTTCATTTTTTTCTCTTTTAAATATAATCCCCTACTTCAAAATCTCATTAACATAAGCTTTCTGGATTAAACTTTTAATTAATCCAAATCCAAAAAGGCAAATTACTTTTTTTTTAAACATAAATTGTAAAAGAAGGTGAAAAGTCAACAAGAACCTTTGAGAGGAACATCGAGGACTTGATTGGCCTGAAGGGTCTTCGGATCCGTAATGCCATTGATCCTCAGCAGAGTCTCCTGGTCCGTCCCGTACCTGGTCGCGATCGCCTCCACCGAGCTCCCAGCTTCCACCACGTGTCCGTAATGAACCACCTTCTCGCCGTTCACCTCGTCGCAGCTGCACGGCAGCGGGATCCTCAACTTCTGCCCGATTTGAATCAGACTCGGGTTGGATATTTTATTCACCGCCGCAATTTCCTGGTACTTCACGAGCCTCGAGAACACGACCGTGGCGATGTGGTCGAGGTCGTCGCCGGGCTTCACGATGTACTGCGGGCGCTTGTTGGAGACGCCGGTGCCGTTGGAGCAGAGGCAGGTGAAAGGTATGACGATCTTTTGGAGGGCGGTTACGTTTTGGGTGGGGGCGGTGGAGAGGGGAGGTTGTTGGCTCCGAGAAGGGTGCGGAGGTGGGAGATGTTGAAGAGCGTTTTGATGGCGTTGAGGGTTGTGGCGTTTGCAGGGACGTAGTCGATGAGGGACTGGCAGGTGGTGGCGGGGGCGGCGGAGCAGTTGAAGGTGGCGGAGGAGGCGGGTGTGGTGAGAAATGAGAGGAGGAGGGAGAGGGTGAAGAGGAGTGTGGGTGTTGTGGGTGTGGAGAGAGAGAAAGAGAAAGCCATTGGTTTTGGTTTGTGGGGGGTTTAGTGGGAAGAGCTGGGGTTTAAATGGAGAAGAAGAAGATGAGGAGCAGCAGGAGGAAAAGTAAGCAAATGGATTTGAGGCTGAGCTGGTGTGGACTGACCGGGTGGGATTTCGAGGTTTTTTATGTTGCTGTGTTCTGTTCTGTTGTTTCTCGTGGGTAATACCATATGCAGTGGGGTCGTGTTTAGGAAATGGGACATTTTTTTTGGCTATCGTATGTTTTGTTTGATCAGTCGACTCATAATCTCCTCGAATAATATAAAAAGATGCATCGTTCAAGTTTGATAGAACCCACATACTTAGACGCTTGGGATTTATTCATATACGTATAGACAACTATTCGTAGTAAAATCAAAATGAAATTGTCGAGAAACAAAATACTCATTGATTTTACGCCATCTTGTGTTTATATACAAAAACAATATTTTTGAGTAGGTGGTTTAGAGTTTGAAGAAAAAGTTAAAATAAGATGTGAGCTACATGTGTTGTGGTGTTTTTCTGGCGCAACTTGCGTTGCTCTGTTTACATTATAGTACTGAATATTAGGGTTTAGGACCAGGCCGTCTCGACATAATGAGCAAATGATAGAGATGGTCAGCCCCAAAAAAAAAAAAAAAGACAGTCTGGTTTTGAAAGGGCATTATGATGGTGATGAAAGAATGAAGTGAAGTCAATCTACATCAAATCTGAAACGGCAGATAGGTTATGGTGGACCAATCAAGAAGATGGAAAATTTTACATTTGACTTGTTTTTGGTTGGCTCCTAGGGTTTTCATAATTAAGTAAACTCTCAATGTACAACAACGATTGTGAGAGCTCCATTAATTTCCCTCTTTTGAATTGGTTTTCTTTCTTTGGTGTGTGCTGGCTCACATGCAAGTTGGGTTCATATGTTAATTGGATGATTAGTGTTTGCCAAGTGGAATGGGTTTTGAGGGGGGGGACCTCAACTCAAGTCATCCTCAACAAAGTCAAGGCTCTCGTTTTATGAAAGAGATTCCTGTGTCTGTAGTTTTATAATAATTCCGTCCTCTTTGGGTCACCTATTTTATTTGCTTCTGTTTTTTTCTTCTTAAATTAAATCACTACCTAAATCACTTCGGGATGATTAAAACATTATTTTAGTACATTCTGAAGAAGCATCTCGTCCTAGTATGTGTTTATTCATGAAGCACTTTCAAGTGCTTTCCACATAGCATTCCCAAATAGGTCACAAGTCATTTTGTTTCATTTTAAAGGTGTTTGATCCTGACCATACTGATTTTTGTTTCATGGTTTAGTTTCATTTTTAGGCCCTAAATCAAACCTAGAACAAGCCCTTGATGGACCGCCGAAGTGTGTAGTACCCGCACTATAAACCCTTCAATTGCCTGAGTCTTGATTTTGCCACACAGTTGTAAAGTGTAGATTCATGTTGACAAGTGTATTCAAATTACTATTAACACACAAAACTAGATCAAGAATTTTCCAAAAGATAACACACAGGCTATTTCAAGTTCCTACAAAATTTTGAGTAAACCCCACAGGAACCAAGCTTCGTACATCATGTGTATTCAAGAAAACAACTGGGTAGGAAGATTGTAAATTATTCATTTTCTTCTTATATCACACGTAGCTTCCTCTCAGGCTTCAACCAGTTACTCGAATGAAGAGGAACTTGAGTGTGGAACATGCACTCTGTGCTAAGAAAAAGTTAACTAAATGAGTCGGAAGAAACACATTTCACTTTTCCTCTAGGCGCCGGAGCATAGACTCAGCAAAGCTTTGTTGCCTGCAAAAAGAAATAACCAATAAGCCCCTCGATTGTGAACTGCATTGTATAAGCTTTTATGTCTTATGTACACAAATAAAAGGAAGGGTTCAGAAGATGAATAGCTGTTTTTGCTTCTTTTCTTTTTTTTTCCGAAGAAGAAAAATATTTACTTTCGCTCTCTGTGCTTTGGGCTTGGGCGAGAGTATTTCAGGTAACCATCCCATGGGACCTTCTTAAGTCCTGCTCGCGTAGAAATTATATCTCTGACCCTGCATAAAAGGATCCAAACGAGTGAAACAAACAAGACCATACCAACCGGGCAGGGAGGAGCATGTTGTTATTGATTACAAGTCCAGAGAAGCATTTTTTTACCTCTCTGCAAATTCAATAGGGGACTCCCCAGGCCTAATATTTTGAGGCTCCAAATACCACACATCACAAACAACAGCCCATGACGTCATAAGCTGTAGCAGATGCATTGTGAAGGACTGCCTGCAAAACAACATATTATTGGCATCACCAACTGCATATCACAATAGCCCAAAGGCCCCAAAACGTTGGTAAATGTCTCCAAAATCATGGATCCAAAGCACAACCAATGGCCAAGTTCCATGGGATGGAATCTAAGTATTATCGCTATGTTTAAGCATCATAGAAACATTTTATGCCTTCGAATTATTTACTATTTTCGGAGTGGAAGGTGAAAGTCAACAAGAACTTTCTTGGTGATGTGAAAAACACAAGAGGTGATTCAAATAAGGAACTTATTTTCTAAGCAAATACACAAGTCTCAGTGGATGTTAAATTCGTGTGTCATAATCCACTCCTTACTTTTTGCTGTTCCAAAAAGCATCAACGAAAATTTTGTTGTACTTGATTGCGACAGGGCAAACTGAGCAGCCAAGCTCAAATGCACCCTAAACATCATATAGAAAATGAAAGTTAGAGAAAATAAAAAATACCAATAACTTAATAAAAACATGTTCAGTACATATCTGCCCTAAAGTCAACGTGATTACTATTTATAAAAAAAAATTTAAAACTGAGTAAAACTAAAACTAGAATACAGTTACCTTCTTAAACATAACAGTGTAGTGATTGTTTACACATGTTCCTTCAGGAAATATAAGGAGAGGGTTATTGTCAACCCCCAGCACATGATCCCTTAATCTGAAAAAAGGAACAACTGTACAAGTTCGTATAACAATGACATGGACAATGGTGTGGTTTAAAAAAAGAAGAAAAAAGCTACTCTGCACTTTCTATTGGTTCTTACTTCTTTGCAACAATTTCCCGATCCTTTGCCTCGGAACGATTGAACCAAATGCATCCTACACTCTCCAAAATAGTGCTTTGCAACAATCCTTCACACGAAGCATAAAAGAAGAGAATCCTCAATTTGATTTTATTTCTTATGTCTTTTGAAAAAATTCCATTTCTTATGTATACATAATAATGAAAAACAAATATAGTTTCGTCATTCTAGATTGTTCAAAATCCACTCTTCGTGATAAGAAACAATGGAAAAGTGCTGACAACCAAAAAGGCCCAAACCTCCTCTTTCAAAGTTCAAAATTATCCAATTTTACTTGAACGACGTCAATGATCAATGCATAAGAAGAAAACCACTCCAGAAGGGACATTTCTTTGACTAAGAAACGGTAACACTATCACATTCATATTGTAACCCAGGAAAACAACAAATTTACAAGCAAAGCCAGAAAACTTCAATTCCATCAATGGCCTGAACAACCTAGACATCTAAGATGGATCATTACTGTAGAAACACTACATAAACTGGACAAATCTAACCTAGCATTTTCAAAAATGAATCACTCGTGTTAATTGTTGAATTTCATGGATATGCATAACTCAAGTGTCCTTGGAATGTTTTGAACTTTTGGCAGCCACACTTCCAATACATATGCAATAATTTATGATAAAGTTATAATACTCCAATTCTGATAGTTTATTAAAATTATATAATTTTAATAATTAATTAAGAAAATGTATAGCAACATTAACACTTACCAACCCATCCAGGATGCTTTTGCATAATTACAGCAAATGCGGTCATTTGCTCTAAGATGATGAAATCAATCATGGAAGTGTGATTGGCCACAAAAACCTGCTCAAACCATGAAAGAAAAGCTCAAGAAAGGCATCCAAAATATGAATATTGATCATATAAAATGATACAGAAATACTATATGACATCTAAAAAAGGAAATTTAGAGTTAAACAGTACCTGCTTAGGCCTCATGCTAGGCCGTGGCCCATGGTACTTTACAACCCCCGTCCAAGAGGCAACAAAGAAGCTACAAATCAACTCCACCAAACACCTCTGAAAAGAAAACAAACCTCATAGCGTAATAAGTACCGGAGGGTCATTACAGATGATTGCGTCACTAGTTATATAGACCATTGCTTCATTTTTCATGTAAGGATGGATTACTCATAAATTTTCCTGTCATTTGTGCCCTGTTGGGTCACTCTAGATAATTTTTTCATGTGCCTTGCCATAAATCATTGTTCTAACCAATGAGAAAGAAGAAGAAAGTTCTTTGCAAAAACACAATTCTACTATTTTTCAGAGTGCTTAAACAGATTCTATGTGTTAGCAGGCCTATATGGCTAGAGAAATCTTTGAAGATTATGCAATACAACATAAATTGACCTGATGCCTATATATAGCAGGTAAAAAGACCCAACCTCATTATTAGAAGATTGGAAAAATGCAATGCTGATTAATAAAAACGGATCACATATTTTGGGAAGAAATCAGTTAAAGGAAAGAAGTAATAGATAAGAATCTGCACCTCTAATTTTTTTCTCAATTTATCATGCCCTTTCAACAGGAAGTGAACTGGAATGAAGGACGAAAGGAAAATTATCCATCCGATAGTCAATACTAGAACCCTGCACAATTGATAGAGCTGCATTAAGCGACTAAACAAACAATAATATAAGATCCCATAACCATGGAAGCAAACCCATCAAGAATCAGTCAGAGTAATTCCAGTAAATTCATGTAAAAGCTATTGTGCAATGGCAAGAATGCATGAAACATTTGAATTTTTCGACAGAAGATAGAAAATTCTAACCTCGCAGGAAATAGAATGAAGTAGCGAACCACCACTCCAAAACACCACAAAGGGAACAAATACACATTCCAGTTCCACGGCTCAGGAGGATTCGACTTAAAGCACCGTGTGAATGAGTCCTGTTCATTTACATTCATGATCATCATATAAATTAATATAATCGTGGACTCAAATTCGATAAAACTTTCATCTTTGCAGAAATTGGCAAAATCAAAGCAATCTAGAGCCAATTAATTACTCAGCTAGCTAGCTTCTAGTTAAAACACTCAATCATTTACTTTCTCCCCACACAATCAAAGCTTAAATGATTGAATCTTCAATACAATGAGTAAAGTAAAGAATCAGAGCCAGCACTTACATCGATAATGGCTCCAGCAGCCTCGGTAAGAGTGGGCGATATGTCGAGCAAATCACGCCTGCGAAAGTAAATGAGTTGATGAAATTCTTGCCCATTTTCCCACGGTTTCTCGAGAACCAAACAGACAGCACAATGAAATAGAAGAAGAGAGAGAGAGAGAGATTACAGTCGAAGCTTGCCGTGTGGTTCTTGTTGGATGGAGGCTCCAGAAGGGAGATAATCTTCGATGTTGGGCCGATCCAGGTCCAATTCGGAGCTTGAGGAGTTGAGCTTCCCGGGGCTGCTCATGCTTTCTCAGCTCCTCACTTTCTTCTTCTTCTTCTTCTCCTTCTACTTTTGAGATTCGATTCGGTTGTTTTCTTTTTTCGATTTTGTGTTTGTTGGTTTTTCCTTTCTAATTTTTATTTATTTTATTGTGGTTGGTGATGTGGTTATTATGGACGCAGGAGCCCACACGCAATCCCACGCTGTGCCATTTTAATTTCTGGGAATCCTAATTCACCAAACGAGAGTGCTAGCAACCTTCTCTCCAACCTTCTTTTTGGGACTTTCTCCATTATTTTCATGACATGTGTCAATTTATACACTAAAAACAATGTTTAATGTATTAATAGCATTGTTTTTAGTATAGAAATTAACACATATCATGAAGACAATGGAGAAGGTTCAAAAAAGAAGGTTAGAGAGAAGGTTTCTAGCATTTCTCTTCACGAAAATATATTCGCTTCCCGCTCTTTCTTTCTTTTTTTTGTCAAAAACATCAGTTCACTTTTTTTAAAAAAATTTTTGTCCATTTGTTTTTAATTGGATCAGTCAAATCCTTTTTTGTATTTCATCGTCGATGCAAATTGCTTCATTTTGCATTCTTTAATTTTCAGTGAATTAAATAATATGTGTAGTGATTTGGAGTAATTGCTCTCTCAGGCAAGCTCCTTGGTTCGAATCCTAGCATTTGTGTAATGTGTGAGTTTAATATATTGTTGGCCCTCTTAAGAAGCGCTCGCCTCAAGCCGTGACAATTGCATGTCCAATACAAAATTGTAAAAATAAAGGGATAAAAAAATAAATGGGCTTGGGACCCAATGGGCTCAAACTTCATATTCAAGACCCGAACATTCTCAAGCCAACATCCCAAGACTCGACGGTTTCAAATACAATGAGCATGTTCTATTGCAAGTCTCAAGCCCAATGGACTTATCCATCAAAAAATCTATTTGGCGAACAATTTGTGCAAAGTCTCAAATCCACAAATTATGGAATAATGACCTCAAAATTAAAAAGGCCCATTAATGCTCAAATTGGCAAGTGAAAGCCTAAGTGGTACAAAACCATGTCAAATGCCCAAATGGTACAAAACCACACCAAATCACAAATGATACAAAACCACGCAAATCAAATACATTTTGGAACTACATCGGTTTGATCATGCCAAGGGTACATAGGCAATCTAGCATCCCACTAGATGCAGCTGCAACCAAATTTGAATCCCTGGTTACCAAATTCACCCCAAACACAATTTCAAACATAATCCCTGGTTTATCTTAACCAAATTCGCGCAAACACTTTTCCAAATGCAATGAGTCATTCACTCTAGCGCAATTCCGAACTACGTTGGTTTGATTCCGTTGAGGATACATATGCAATCTATAGACTAAATCTAGATGTAACCGCCAAAATCTCAAATCTACACAGAATCACTGGTTTATTCTAAATCAAATTCGCCCCAAATTTCCTTACACAAATCATCAAATTTCCATTACCAAATCATTATTTTAGTGGGCCATTCACTCATTGAA
The DNA here is from genome assembly GCA_024362665.1 of Prunus padus. Taxonomy (NCBI): domain Eukaryota; kingdom Viridiplantae; phylum Streptophyta; class Magnoliopsida; order Rosales; family Rosaceae; genus Prunus; species Prunus padus. Next base: position 28,546,728 of record JANFAM010000019.1, on the reverse strand, counting down.
ATTCTTGAACTACAAGTGACTTGATTCCCGGAAGGGATACGTAGGTAACTTAAGCTTCTACTTAGATGCAGCTACAAAACCTAAAAAACACACTTTCCCCCAAATTATGTTCCTTTGTAATTTTAATCAAAGGGTTTTCTCTTGTAATTCATAACAAGGGTTATAATTAAGAGATGTTTCATCTGGAATGGGTCGAACTTGAAATAAATAATAAAACCCCATTGCTTATGCAGTGGTGGTGAAATTATGTTGGGAGACTCACATTTTCCCTCAACAGTGGCAGCCTCTTAGGCAATATCCACAGTCCTACATCGAAATATCACTTAAGGTGCACACCTCCCAAGATCTATAAAAGGGCACAAGTCCCCAAAATGAGATAATTGTTACATTCGGCTACTTAACTTTTACTTTGTCCAAATTGATATTCACTCAATTTTTAAGCTAATTTAAGCATCGGAGAGCCTTCAGTCGGTACCACACGAGTGTCAGAAATGTGCCCTAAGAGCCAATACATTTGATGTAATCTCCTTAGAATACATTTCGTATATGATAATAAAAGGCAAACTTATTTTGTTATCTTTTACATCGATTAAAGAAACAAATGTCCAGGGTGTGCTAAATAAGAGATAAAGTAATCTAAAAAAGATTAGATTAGGGAGACCTTTAATCTCTTACTATAGTATCCCAAAATGTTCTTAATCATAGGATTATCAAATGGGCATTGATAAACCGTCAAGATTAGCACATACTATGTATGCTCAATTAGGAGAATGGTTAGTCTCGGACCATTTGTGTAGATGACACTAATACAAGTATGTGGGTGCTTATTAGTGAATGAGTACACTAAAAGCGATCAACCGTAGTTCTCGCATGGAGTATTTATCTACATTTCAAACAAAAACTTATAGTTGCAATAATGCAAATTAGTCCTTAGACCTGAGGCATCATGGTTGTCCTGTGATGCGTTATTGATCTTTGATAGCTCTCAAAGGCAAGCCGTAAAAGATTTGTCTTAAGTGTTATTGGTATCTCTTAATTCATCATAGGGGCATGTGAATGTACAATAAAGAATCTCTACATTCGATAAAGAAGGAGAATGTTTCGAGATATGATTAAGTGAATCTTCGGCCGAAGTACTTGAGCATGATTTAGAAAGTGGTTCTTAATCTGTTCTATTGAATTATATGAGGTTTATCATATTAGAGATTTGACATAATCAATCTGTACCCTAATAATATGATTTGAAACATTGTATAAGAGAAGGACCGTATTGCATTGTAATTCCAACTGAATAGGTTCTTCACCAATTATGGTTAGCTTGGGTAGCCTTGATATATTGTAGATGTCACTCTTGATTTGTGAAAGTCCTAGGATTGATTGTGATCGATCCATATAAAGGAAAAATTAAAAGGGGGTTTTAATTCAGTTGGTTAGAAGGAGTTCTAATATTTTTCCACTACCTTTCTAATTAGAACCTAATGGATCACACATCTTAAATGGTTAATTTTGAGAAATACATATGATGTTGTGGAAATAAATTTGATCAATTTGATACGGATGATTTACTACGTGTAAAAGTGTATTTAGGCCTTGATAATAGTTAACGGGAAGCCCAAATGGTTGGGTATCAAGTCCAAGGGCTTAAGACACCTAAATATTATGATTTAAGTGTCAAAAGGCCCAAAATTGGAAGCCCACATGGTTTTGGCCGAAAATGCAGAAGTAAGAGTGTATGGAAATTGTTTCAAACAAGCTCATTACACACAAACACAATCCAACATCAACCAAATAGGTTTGGGAGATCAAAGAGAGATAAAAGAGAGTTTTCAAGAGTGAAACACTTTCATCTTTCAAGGGGTTTAGATTGAAACCAAGTCTTGGGGATCTTCCACTAGCATCATTGAATTCCCAAGATTCTTCCCTCTCATCTCAAGGCTCCATTGGTGTGGAGACTTAGAGGCCATATCCTTTTGTGCCTCACAAGGAAGAGAAAGATCAAAGAGGAGATCAACAAAGGGAAATCATCAAGAGAAACCAAAACACAACTTGGTTCATATTGTAGCTTCAAGGGTAATTAGAACTTATCCTTTTCTCTTGTACTTTCATTTTATGAAATCATATCAATGTTCATGGCTTAAGATACTTGGAAGAAGTTTTGTTTTTGATTTTAAACAACCACCATAGACTTCCGCTGCGATTAATATGATTAAATGCATGTTTAATATTCAAATAAAATAAACTTCTCAAAAATGTTTTGTAAATCCTACAACTAGTGCCCCAGGTCTTAAGACCGGTTCTCTTTGTCTTGCAGGATTACCTTTCCTGCCAAAGAGCTAGAAGAAGCCGAAGGTGACGCAACATCTCTAAGTTGGGTCTAAAAATGCTCGACCATTTTTGTCCATCAACACATTATAATGTAACAAAAAATTGAAAAAATCAAAACAACCCAATTGAATCCCAAAACAATCCTCTTTTTTCTTTTTTTTTGGTTATGCAATGTTAAAATACTTAGACAAAATAACAAAAATAAAAACAAAATGTCTTAATGCCAATGTCCCCAATCCAAGCTTTGCTCATCAGTGTTGACAGGATCCGACCCAGATTCCAACCTGGAACCCGAGCCAGACCCTGCTGAAGTTCCGACATCAACCCATGTCGGGCCCATAAACTTAACAAGTTCTCTCTTCCCGAAACAAAAGAGAAAGAGGCCAAGACTTCTGCCGAAAAACGGGCAGCGTCTCCCCTAAAACAAGGATTATCCCAAAATTACAACATGTCAGAAAACAACAGAAAATAATTATCCCAATAGCCAGCATGCTTACACAAATACAATATGCCTCTGGCCTCCAAATACAACCCTAATGGGTGACAACAGAGCAAATCTAAGAGTTTCAAATTAAACAGCGGAATATCAAAGTTTACAACAAGAGACAAAGATATCCTACAATCAAGTCGAAGCTCAGGAAGAGAAGCGCACGGCCGAACAGAAACAACGCAACAACTACAGCCTGGGGAGCGCAAAACAGAAAGAGTGTGAGTGGACAAAAACAAAGTTTAGTAGTTCAAAACAACGTACTAACCCCACCGTTTCAAAACAATGCAAACCATGCATATGAAACCGTTATATGTAAACTTGATTCAAACCCACAATATATCTCAAAGTAATCAAGGAGAACCCAAAACAAACCTTTCCCAATTACAAGGCATAACCTCCCAATACGACTCCACATAGGTATATATAAACCCAAGCTGAAAAACTTGAAGCACGTAAGCACGAAAATATAATAAAATCCTCATACACCAAAACAACCTTAAAATCCCAAAATCTAGTTCATGCCAAGAAAACCAAACTCGACAACAATAAAGAAATCAATTGTAGTTTAAATCATTCTATATACATATATATATAAGAAAACAGTTTCAAGATTCAAAATCCAATAAACATAACAGATCAAGTACTGAAGTCAAATCAAGTACTGCTTCCCAAACTTTCCCACTCTCACATAACCACGTGCTCACCAGCACGACAAGCGAGGAAAGATCCTAACTAAAAGAAATATGAATACGAAAGTACTAACTCACGCGTATAGGTATAATACGACCTTAACACCAAACACAAGTATCAGGGGAAAACAATCCAACAGGGGATCATTTGACTGGACACAGGTACAGCCTCATCGAGACCCTGTGCCCAGGGTTGAGCAGTCCAAAAAGGGACTAAGCTCACAGTCTGTATGGCAAGAATCTCAATACCATATCTTCGAAACAAGTCATGCGCGCAGACTACCCAATCAATGGTCTACAGCTACACCCCGCTAAGGTATGCACCGGATCGAACCATAATCGAGTAACCGTATCACATCAATCGCCACACGATAGTCAACATAAGAACATATGGAGGTACATAACAAGGTGCCAACCGCACTCAAATCAATCTCCACACGATAATCAATATATATAATATTCAATCACAATGTACCCAACCCCAAAACATCAAACACCATGACATATACAAGCCCATTAATCAAATAACCAATATTTATAATCAACATAAGGACATCACCATCCACAACATATGCTTCCCTATTTAAAATAGTCGCAAGTGTCAAATGACAGCGTATAAATCCATAATCAAGTAAAATGTCATAATCATTGAAAATCCAAATTAAAAACCGTATCAAAAACTCAAGTCTAATCCCATATACATATATGTCCCAAAACTCCATATCAAAGTAGATATATATATATATATATATATATATATATATAAATATATATATATATATAAACATACGTATAATCCATATATATATATATATGTATATAAACATACGTATAATCATTTCCCACTATTCCAAAGTATTTATTCAAAGTAAATATATATATATATATATATATATATATATATATATATATATAATCAAAGTATAAGTAATTATACTTCATAAGGTTTAAACATCAAAACCGAATACGTAATCAACCGGACAATAATAACATCCAAATATTCAATTATATAATTAAAATATAATATAACAATCCTTTTAAATATAATATCCAAAAAGATCCATAATAATTTCACCGTACCCAAATCGTACACAAAAATCACCAGACGTCACTACGTCCCAGTCAATACTCAAAAGTATTCAAAATCATAAAATATAACCACTAGGGCCCCACATAAAAACTGGCAACCCAAAACATGGATAACCTCAATGCAAATCCTTTTAATATATTTCAACCAAAGTCAAAGCCAAGACTTAAACAATTATCAAATAAATTCTGACAAAATAATCGAATTCAGGATTTAAAACCATTATTAAATCCCATTTATATGCAACGCATTCAATTCATTCGAATCATGCTCATCTGAAAACAAAGTCCACTCACCGTTGGTCCTACGCTTGCATAACCCTAAGAGGGTCTCACCTGCTACGTATGCGGTGCCAGAGTACCTAAAGCGATAGTTACGAGGATTGGATTAATACCGTGAACCGTACGAGAACCTTAAATTCAAATCCTACCAAAACCCTACTTAACGTGCACATACGTCGTACTAAAGATTCTAAAGTCAAACTACCTCTTTTAACTAGTGGGACCACCCCGGAAGACTCACGGTCAACCGGCGGTCAAACATCCCGTTTCAGTCAACCTGGGCCCGCTGGGCTACCTACCTCCAAATGAATCCGGACATTCCTAGAAGTCCAACAAGGTCAACTACGTTCAAAGAATTGCAAAGCGACCTCGGGAGATGCTCTGTCAACCCTGGTCAAACTTGGTCAAACTAGACCCGTTGGTCCCATGACCTCCAAACTTAGATCCGAAAGTTCCTACGGGTTCAACACGGCCTAAACAACGTGTCCTGAAAGTTTGGCCTCGATCGGATGGTCGGATCGCTCACGATCGCACGATCAGACGATTACGGTTTAAATCAAACTTTAAGTCATTGATCCAGAGCATCCGAGACTCCAAATCACGATCCGTCAAATCCTATACAATCCTAGAAATACGAAAAACAACATACGTGAATTAACACATCGAACTCAAGCAACGCATAATAGGCGTACGTTGGTTCAAGGTCCAAACGACGTCCGAATCACAATCCGGGAACACGTACGCGCTCACGACGACGCGAGGGTCACAACGGAACAAAGACCCGCCGCCACACCCCAGCCCACGCTCCGCCACACGCGCCACCATGGGTGGTGGTTGTGTAGAGTAAAACCGGCCATCGTGAAACTATCGAACTAGCCTACAAACCCTACACCAAACGAAACTGGTGGAGGAGAGGAGTTCAAAACTGCCAAAACTCGGCTAAGAACCGGCTGTGAACTGGCTGGAAAATCCGGCCAAATCGAGGGTTTTCAGATCCAATCCCAAAACTGCCTAATCGATCCAAACCCGCCCCAGAAACAGATAGATGGGGAAGAATAGGTGCGAATTCATACCTTGCGCGAAGACAGAGGTGGCCGGAGCAGCTAGAACGAAAGTCGGAACAACCGGCTCGAACCAATCAAAACTGTGGCCGAAAATGGAGGTTTCTAGCGTAGATCAAGGGTGGAACGTGATTAGGAGAGGAAGAGGGTTCGATTGCAGGTGGCGGTGTCACAAACCGTGACCGGATGGCGGTGTTTCGTCGGTGAACAGTGCCGGTAGTTTTGAGGAGAGAGATAGAGAGAGAGAGAGAAGGTTTCGTCGGGGAAAAGAAGAGGGAGAGAGAAAAGAAGAAATCTAATTGGCCCACGTGGCTTATATCAGATTATTGTAAAATTTTAAATGACGTATACGTCCTTCGAACAACCTAACGCTCGGATTGAGGCGTGCCGCCCTTCAACGAACTCGTTTCGACGAGCCGAACGCAATGGCGCAACTCATTTCGCTAAATTCGATCCCGAAAATAAAGTTGACCAAATTGCCCCTTTAATATTGTTTTTATTATTTATTTCTTATTTTTCTTATTTAATTCATTTAAATTCCAACTTAATTACTTAATTAACCAAATTAATTTCTTTTAAATTAAATGACCTAAAAATAGGTCCGGGACGTTACAAGTGTCTTATTTGTTGGGGGACTGAATTGAGAAAGAGACAGCAGCTTATTCCATCGACTAACGGTGGTCTATGAAAGCTGAGATTGAAATGCAGAGTGACCTTGGACCAGTCGCCAGCCCAGGTGCCTAAGATATTTGAAATTACCTGTAGGATGACTAAGAATGCCAGAGGGGGTGAATAGGCCAATTGAAAATTATAATCAATGAATAAAAATAAACTTCATTAGCAGGATTGATATGGCTTATCAATCCTGAAATGTGCTGAGCATAAAATAAAGGAACACGCAGAGAATTATTTTACGTGGTAAAACCCTACCTCTGGGGAAAATCCACGAGACTCCTCAGTCCAATACAAATCCACTATAGAACGATAATTACAAGAAGTACGCACACACTTATCCTATACACATTCTATATAATGTTTACCAACTTCTTCGTAACTCAGCTTCTGTCACGGGATGATTTTCGACACTCCTTATGTTGAACGCAATACTGATCACAATTGCTTCAAGCTCGTCGGAGTTCTTCCAACTCTCCTTATGTTGAATCTGATACTAGTCACGATCGATTCAAGCTCGCCAGAGGAAAACCGCCACCACGGTATTGGTGCCCTCAACCGTATGAGTCACCGAATAATGCAAATGAATGCAATATGAATGATTAAAGTGTTTGATAAATCACCAAGTAAACATGGAACACTTGATGATTTATCTCAAATATATACACATAAGCTTTTCTTGGAATTCTATATGCTCAACCAAAATATATCAAAACTCTTCAAACAAGGAGATGCACGGCTTGGCTTTATACAGCCATGTTGTTATCTTGCAAGAGACAATTCATAAAGCCAAGGTATCACAATCGTGCCTCATCAGATTTCCTGCAATAAAAGTCCTATTCTATTTAGTCATCTTATTCCCTCTTCAAGATTACCTTCCAAGATTACCTTCCAATCTCATCAGATTATACAAGCCCACAATATTAATCAATGAAACCAATTTGGTTATTAAAGGAACCATTCTCTCCAAGTCAAATATGAAAAAGGATATTTTTATTTAAACCAAAAGAAAGTCCAAATAGGAAAATAATCTTAAGGAATAAAATCTAATCCTATTAAAAAGAGGACTAATATAAAAGCAGTTGAGTGAAACTAACTCAAACTAGGAATCCTATAATGAATGCATGATTATGTCATGATTTACTTGAAAATCAAGTTTCTCATATCGATCCAGTCAACCTTTGAGAATCCGGAATTGAATGTGTTGTGCCAAATCTTCCAACAAACCATATTCACACACTAATTCCCAACATATGCTAGAGTCTAAGAAATGGCAATACAATTTTCATACTAACAATATTGGTAGCCACCTAAACCATAGTAGGATTGCAATGTTTAACAGTTTGGATATGGATAGTTTTGTAGACTTCATCCCCCACCTAACCAAACGCCTTCAATTAATTTGACCACAAAGAAGAACCAATCAAACCAACAAATTATTTGCCCTACCCTAGCCACACCCTTTGACGTGTTAAACTTTATCATCATCAAAGAAGAAAATATTTTTGCTCACCATTTTAATCCAAGGTGTACCCTTACCACCATTCTCAACACTTAACATGTATCCATATGCATAACCATAGTTAACTTTTGCTTTGTATTTATGAAACCATGGTTATACCTATGAACACATATCTAGTATTGAGAATTGTGATGAGGGTACACCTTAGAGTCAAGCAGCTCCAAACTTGGAGAAAGACTTTCATGAAACTGGGATAACACTATTTTACTATATCCGGCCAATAATGCTATGACAAGCGTGAACACTTCCACGTGACATAACATTATTGGCTAGGATAGCAAAATAGTACTATCCCCATTGCAACTAAGTTTTTCTTCCAAACCAGAATTACTGTTATTCTATTGTATTTTATACGCTAATTTTTTCTTTATATATATTTTTTTGGCTAGCTTCACTAACATCTTACATTTGTCGTCAGCATCGGGTGGTATCAAGTATCACGTGAAGCATTACACAATACAGAGTAGAGTTGAATAATTCACATGGTAGTGCGCAACTTGCTTGACAATAAGATGGGGGTTTTGGCTGCCGCTGAGAATGCCCTTTTTAGGCTACAAAACAATTGAATGTGACAAAAACATATCATTCACAATTCACAAATGCCTTTTTTTTATTATAATCTTGCAAACGGAAGCAAGCTTAGCATAAGTAACTAATACAAGCAAACACTGCACATCTAAAGATTAGGGTAGTTTAAAATATCAATTTATAAAAAAAATTAATGTAATGGTCATTTAGTAAAAGGCTTATAGATCAAATGAGTAAGAGTCTTTATCCGTGCATCTAGGGTCCTAGGTAGAAAAAATTTCAAAGTCCATCCATGAATACAATTAAATGGCAAAATATTAAGCATGTCCTCGAATATTGTTGGAGTTAACAATCTTATCAAGACTAGCCCCTTGCCAATTGGTTTTCTTTTTTTGTTTTGTTTTGTTTTAAAAAAATTTATTTATTTTAAAATTAAGAAAAGATAAAATGGATAATTATGTTCCATAAAAATAGGACTCATTATCTAATTTTATTTTAATTTTAATTTTTTTAATAGGAAAAATATAAATTGACTATATTATCCTCATTTATTTTTTAATATTTGCATTAATCAAAGACAATTTCTGGTATTTTGAATATTTCACAATTCTCTACCTTTTGTTTTATATATAAAACCCAATTAGGCACACAAAATAATCCACAAAACACAGAGTTCAAGACTTGGTGATTTGTGGACAAACTGAAACCACCATGTTTTTGAAATGTTAAACACACTAAACGACAATAAGCACACACATAAATCACATCATAAAGCGTTATTAACAAGCCCTAAGCAACAATTAGAGGGGTGACAAGAGAAGCACCACGCGCGCCAAGGCACGTGTCAGTATCAATCGCTCCCACTACGACGGAAAGGCCAACTTTCATTCAGTGATTAAACAGTTGAAGCACGCGCGTCGGATGAAATAAAATAAAATAAATAGAGGAAAGGCCACTGAGCACGTGAGTTGCGCGTGAAACAAAGATCTTGCTGGAAATAAATAAAGATTGTTGGCATTTGTGTGTGTGTATAGCGCTCGTACCAAAGTTTTAGGAATCGTTTAACTCATCCCAACTCCACTAAACATCAACTAAAACATTAGATAAGAGTGCTGCTAATCGAATCCTAAAATTAACTGAATGCACCCTACTATCAAACTATTTATTAAATTACTACTTTACCCTACTATAAAATAACCAGAAATAATATATTGAATTGTAAAACAAATATAATTTTAATAAGTACACCCTACTCACCATATTCCACCATGGATCTTGAGTCTCTACCCGCATTTCACAATATCTTTAAGACACTTGACACATCAACAAATCTTGAAAAATCTAATAATATGGAGTAATAGAAATTTTAATTCAATCTAAAATTAAAAAATAAGACTAAAAATTACAAAAGCCAAAATTAAAAAACTATAAATCCCCTTCCCAATCCCTATCCCCGCCACTCTTAACCACCCCCACACCACTCATACCATTATGCCTCTCTAAAAACACTTGTCTCTTCCCGTGGTCCTAGCCGGTAAAAAATTATTGTAAAAAGAAAAAAGAAAAAAAGAAATGATGATGTATCATGTCATAAAGGGTTAGATTATAAGAATGGTCCAGCTATTGTGAAATGCAAGTAAATGCACAAAGACTAAATGTAGAGGCTCAAGATCCTTCAATCCTAATCAAACATAGAAAAGTTTTCGTATTACTTGGTGCCCAAAAACAACGCAGGGAGCGTTGTTGGAGGCGTAAGGAGGCGTCGTTGAATATTCTTGGAATAAGGTGTTGTGTGATAGAGTGTATATGGTGTACTAGGAATATTTTTGGTAGTTAAATATGGTGTACTTAGTTAATTTTACATTTTGATTAAAATATTAGGGTGTTCTCAGTTAATTTTAGGATTCTTAAACTAAAATTCTTATCTTACGCCATACAGAAATTAGGCCAATTGATTAAAGCAATGAGCATGTCCCTTGTAACCAAATTTGAATTCTTGCACCCGTAAATGAGATAAAACAAATAAATTCTTATCTCATGAATTTTAGCTAAAATTAATTTTCTTTTTCCTTTTTAGACAGCTCTCCCATATTTTCTTTTGGGAACCACTTTAGATTTTCTTCCTCATGGGTCCCCAAGGAAGAGGCCCACTTAAAAGAAAAACAATAATCATAAATTGCAAACGGATGATCACAAACACATCATCACCATCGTTCGGACAATAATACACTCCGAGCAAAATACACCGAAACCAAACCCATTAAGAATTACGCGCGCGATGGGTTTTAGGGGAGGGCCTTTTTGGTGAAGGGGGAAAGTGTACACTGTACATGATGAGAAGGCTCAAAACGCCGTCGTCGAAGCAGTACTCGTCTTCTCCTCCTCCAGCTTAAAATACAACGCCTTCGCTCTGCAACAACGAGACCAACAATGAAGAAGAAGAAGAGAGACGTAAGCAACGGCCACAGCAGCATTATCAACATGAACAGCGTCATCAACGTCACCCCACTCAGAGGCGTCGTTTTCAGAACAGCCGTTCTCCGGCGACACCTCTGCCGTCTCCGCCACCACGTTTTCCCCCTCGTCTCCGCCGTCTCCGGTTACCTCCTTCTCCTCCTCGCCGCCTTCTCTCTCCTCGCTCCGTCTCCGGTTCTGCATCACCACGATCACCTCTCGCTCTTGCGTCACTACCATTCCTCGGTACGCAAGCATGCTCTTGATGACCTCTCATTTCTGGTTTTCACGGTTTGTAATGATTTTATATTTTAGGGAAAATTTCTTGTGGTTTTTGAGCTCAGGATGACAATGGCGTCGTTGAGGCCCGGTCGAGCTCGGATGAAACGGCCACGTTTCGTGTTCCGGTACGATATTTAATTTAATGGAGCTCCAATAAAAGATGTTGATTTGTGTAGAATTCAATTTAATTTATTTTCGTTTTGATTTTGTTATTTTTAGGAGAGTGGAGGGGGCTCAGGTCGAGATTTATGGAGCACAAATCGGATAAGTTCCATGGTTGCAGCAATGCCGCCGATAACTTTGCAAGTAAAGTATATTAGATGCCCTTTTTACTCCATGGTTGCAGTAATGAATAAGCTTTCAAGTTTCTCTTAACTGCGGATGATCAGATATTCAGACTGAGATTCAATTAAAACTTGATAATTTATCTTAATCTGGAATTGATTGATGTCTTTTTTTGTTCATTTCATGAGTCATGACGTGGTAATTGAATCGATTCTATGATATGTGATGAATTTATAGGAGAATTAAATTTTGATTATTAGGCTTTTGGTTAACTTATCTGAGGCTGTTGATTTACAAAACCCATGCACTAAATGTTGCAGCTGCTGATTTGAAAACACATTTGAATCGCTACTTGTTGATTCTTACTAGTGGAGGCTTGAACCAACAAAGAACAGGGGTGAGTTTCTTGATTGAGCTAGAGTTGCATAGTTTTCTTCTATTCAAGGCTTAACTTATTGTTCTAAATGTTCATATAAAGGCTTAAAAAAACCTTGTGGTTATGCATTCAGATTCCAAATGACTTCTTTATTAGTCTAATTGTCGATAGTTATTTCGTTTTGGCATCTGGTTATAAGTAGCCCTTGTATAGGACTAGTTGATAGGACTTTGTAACTTTTTCATTCCATGTGTGATAAGACTGGTTTGTAATCATGCATGTTTTTGCTGCTGATTCAGCATCTGATGCTTCCTTTCTTGATTCTGTTACAGATAACTGATGCTGTTGTTGCAGCTTATATCTTGAATGCTACTCTTGTTGTTCCCAAGCTGGACCAGAAATCATTTTGGAAGGATTCCAGGTCAGTTTCACCATATCACAGTTAAAAAACTACTGTCAAGGTCAATGTAAGCAAAACAGGCAGTGGATTAATATTGTTATTCGGGTATTCGGTGCAGCAACTTTGATGAAATCTTTGATGTAGACTGGTTTATATCATCTCTATCAAAATATGTTGAGATCATTAAACAGCTTCCAACAAAGGGAGGAAAACCAATGAGTCCATTTGCCATGCGTGTCCCAAGGAAGTGCAATGCAAAATGCTACCAGAATCGTTTAGTGCCTGTTCTTAATAAAAAGCATGTAAGTGTCTTCCAGGATAACCGACCATATTTTTGTAAAGAATTCGTTAATTATCATATGCTGGTGCATGTAACCGAGGAAGAGAAACTTATGGTGCTTGAATGAGTGCCTTTTCTGGTTATATAGAATTCACAGGTGTTTGTTATGCTTTCTGATGTGCAGGCTGTTCAGCTCACAAAGTTTGATTATAGGCTTTCAAATAAGTTGGATTCAAATTTACAAAAGCTTAGGTGTAGAGCAAATTATCATGTCTTGACGTTTACTGACCCTATTAATGAAATGGGGAAAACGTTGGTTGACAGAATGAGGATGAAAAGCAAGCATTTCATTGCCCTGCATTTGAGGTAAATTGCAATTTTTTTTAGCTGCTTGAGTAATTTTTTCCTATTGTACATGCTAATATACTATGAGCAAGTTATGCCTTTTACAGAATACTTGCTTGTGCAGATGATTTCTTTGTAGAGTTAATGTGTGTTTTGTCTTGAAAAATGATTGAATTTTGTTTTCTTTTGTATGCTATATGCATGGGTGGGTTGTACAGCACAAAACCTCTATTTAGGTGTTTTGATAGGTGGAATAGGTTTTGTGCTAGAGTTTTCCAAATTCTTTTGGACTCCATAGGAAAAAGTTTCTGAAATTGGTAGACCATGTTTTAGGTTTGAGCCTGATATGCTGGCATTTTCTGGATGTGATTTTGGTGGAGGAGAAAAAGAAAGGAAAGAACTTGGGAAAATTCAGAAAAGGTGGAAAAGTTTACATGTAAGGCTTCACTGATGTCTTGAATGATGTCATTCAATAGTGACCTGTTTTATATAATTTGTATCTCTGCATTATAACTACATTTGATATTTGGGGTTATATTGCATGCAGGCAAGCAACCCTGACAAGGTACGAAGACATGGCAGATGAAGTTGGCCTTATGCTTAGAGCACTGGGTTTTGGAAGTGATATTCACTTGTATGTGGCATCGGGTGAAGTATACGGAGGTGAAGAGACATTGGCACCACTGAAGAAACTTTTCCCGAACTTCCACTCAAAAGAGAGTATAGCAAGTAAAGAGGAGTTGACACCATTTTCATCTTTCTCTTCTCGAATGGCTGCACTTGACTTTATTGCTTGCGATGAAAGTGATGTTTTCATCACCAACAACAACGGCAATATGGCTAGAATGTTAGCTGGTCGAAGGTATTAAAACTTGAGTTCAAGGATACATTTTTGTCTTCTGGTGAAAGGGTTTGATTTGATCATGTTTTGGTTTATAACTAGTTTGTTTACTGATGCAGGAGATACTTTGGTCATAAACCAACAATCCGTCCAAATGCTAAGAAACTGTCTCCGTTGTTCATGAATCGTAATAACATGATGTGGGAAGAATTTGACTACAGGCTTCGAACTAATCAAATTGGATTCATGGGAGAGCCAAATGAGATAAAGCCTGGCAGGGGTGAGTTCCATGAAAACCCAGCAGCCTGGATATGTAGTTCCAACGAAGTTCCAATTCCTCAAAATGAAAGTTATGACAGCCAGAACATACATAAGGAGGATGACAAGAACAAGGACCGTGGTTACGTGACAGACGAGCAAATAACTGAGGATGAGCAGGATTGGTCTGAGATTGATTATACAGAAATGAATGTCAATCGTTCTCAGGGTAAAGTGCTGCCTAGTGTAAGAGTTTCAGATCCAGGTCTTCTACTTAAACCTGACCAACCAGAACTCGAAGAGTTCTTTTCAGACTAGACTGAATTAATTATGATAAGACTAGACTGGATTTCCACCTAAGCGAGTTAGCTGATTTGTCCAAACGAATTCGTCACCAAGTTTTTGCTGGTTTGTTTTGATAGGTTACTTGTGTGCGCAAGATTGATTTTGTTACACTGAAGGGTAGTAATAACAAGGACGCACAATGTACATAGAAGGCCTCTGTAGCAGCAGCATCGGCATTGGAATAACAGAATGTAGGCGTAATATAGTCATATTCAGATTTTGAAACTTGTAAATGAAGCTACTGGAACATCGTTTGCTGTTTTTTTTTCATTTCCTCCTATGATTCTTGCCTCAAGGCACGAATGTTCATATGAAAGGAAATTTAGGATTTTCACAAACTTCTTCAGGCGTTACTCTCTTTCATTTTCTCCAATTTCTCCCCACGCTCTTCTTTTTTATATATATTTATTTATAAATAAAATCTTTTTTAATACGTGTTGTATGATACGCATTGAATCCAACGATGGCCCTGATTTCTTCATCTCCAGTTCTGTCTCCCTCCAAAATTTGAATATTTTGTAATTGATTTATGGTGATGTTGATAGAAAAACGTATTTAATTTTAGATATGCAAACTGAAGAAGGTGCCAATTTCTCATTTGAAGCAGAAATCCAATTGATGTAATAAAATTTAATACTGTTGACTTTTAACAATTGAAAACTTGAATTCAATGAAGAAAATTGCATGGCTTACAAACTCAAAATCAAAAGAAAATTAGGGTTACGTGAGAAAGGAGCATCCTCAGCCAAAAAGCAAGAAAGACATCCCTAAGCCTAACAAACTCAAAATCAAAAGAAATTTTGAATTTAGGCATCTTGGGCATACAAAGCCCTCTGCTTTATCATCTCAGCATCTTTGCCATACAACAGACGTATCCCACACTTTTCCACCTCCACCTCCGAAAAGGGCCCATCCAAATATCTCCGGAAAGACAGTATGTTGAAGTGAACATTGACCTCAGTAAAACGGTTGTAAAACGCAGTGGGCCTTCGAGCTCCCTCTACAACTTCTTTAAAGACATTATTATACCACCACACAAACACCTCAAGAGAATATTCCTCGCTTCCTGATGATAATGGTAGAATTAGTGAACCACTAAACAAAGGATGGTTGACTTCATGGCTTTCACCATTACTAGTTTTGAAGTTGTACTTGCATCCAATCTTCATATAATAACGTGTAGTAGCAGCAACAAGAGATAGAGCGAAACCCAAGAAATCTGTGCTAAACCAATCACGGGGAAGCTCAATCTTTATTGAACATCCCTCACTCTGATGGCTAAACCATTTTGGAATTTCATACCCTCAACATCTAATGGCAACAAAAGATCTCTTGCCCAAATATTCCTGTACCATGGATATGGACATCATAATTATTAAACTCGTGAAAAAAAGCAGATTCTTCAACAGACAGAGTGTGTGCGTGAGGTAGAGAGAAAGCAAGAAAGAAAGAGATAGAAACCTTCTCAATTTTTTCTTCAATTTTGTCTTCTTTAAACTTTGACAACGCAATTGACATTCGCATAATTCTGAGATGTGCATCAGCCATTATGTTGCTTCGTGCATTCTCATCCAACTTTGGGCAATCAGAAAATATATGTTTCTGATGAAGCCCTCGAGAAAATATAGATTCTTCCCAACCTTGTGTGATTGCAGTGCTTGAACTTGACACTTTCTTCAGTGATGTGCAACCATATGCTTCAAGACATTGCAGCAATGGGGGGAGCTCTGGTAAAGATTCAAGGCTCTTGCAATGCCATAGGAACAGGCGAGATAGCTGAGCAGCTTTCTTGATGCTTGCAGGTAAGCTCTTAATTTCGCTTTTACTCAGACCTAACTCTTGTAATGAGCTTAAGCGAAAGAGGCAATCAAGAACAACCTCAAGGTTGTTGCAATAACCGAGATCTAATTTTCGAAGCGCAACTAGATTTCCAATTGATGGGGGTACCTCTTTAATCGCTGTAAATGATAAATTTAGAAACTCCAGATGTTCCATAGCCTCCGAGATTTCTGGGAAGTGTTGAAAGTTAGAGCAACCACTGAGATCAAGCCTCTCGAGATATTTCTTGTTTGTTCGCCCTTGAGAAAATCTATATTCGTCCCAACTGAGTGAACTAGACACTGTCTTCAGTGATGAGGGGAGCTCTGGTAAAGATTCAAGGCTCTTGCAATGGTTGAGGCACAGGCGAGACAGCTGAGTAGCTTGTTTGATGCTTGCAGGTATGCTCTTAATTCCGGTCCAACTCAGATTTAATGCTTGTAATGAGGTTAAGCAAAAGAGGTAATCAGGGATAACCTCAAGGTTCTTGCAACCACTGAGATGTAATTCTCGAAGCGCAACTAGATTTCCAATTGATCGGGGTACCTCTTTAACCGCTGTATATGATAAATTTAGAAACTCCAGATGTTCCATAGCCTCTGAGATTTCTGGGAAGTTTTGAAATTTGAAGCACCAACTGAGATCAAGCTTCTCCAGAGATTTCAACTTCCAAATGTTCGTTGGGAGACTTTCAAGGTTTTCACACTTGACTATAATTGTAGTGAGACCAACGAGATACTCAAATAATGACTGCAATTCTTTTATTGATGTCTTCCTCAATTCTAGCACTGTTGTTTTCTTGGGAAGCTCCCAAAACTCGCAAAGAGATTCACAGCCCTCTAGACTAAAAGAACCCGAGAGTTTCAACTTACAATTGTTGCTTGGAAGACTCTTAAGGCGTTTACAATCTATAATATTTAAGTGAGATATTTTTTCGTGAGACCAAACTGATGAAGGCAATTCCTCTATTGTTGTTTTATATAAATTTAAGAATTCAAGATTGCATGGCATCTTGGGAAGATTTTTGAGATTTTTGCAGTCCCCAAGGTCAAGATAAGTAAGCTTGCCAAGATGTTGAAAATACGAAGGAATTTCGACCAAACTTTGACAGCCCCACAGATGTATATGCTCAATGTTTAGACTTCGAGAGAGATTTGGGACTTCAGTTAGATGTTTGCAGTCACTAAGCCTGATCCATTTTAAATTCACAGGACACTGTAACAAATTAAAGAGAAATGGCTTAGCTTGTAGATTATTACTTTCTAGGCCACATGTTATACAAGAAGTAAAATAAGCATAAATAATATACCTGGTCTTCATTCCAAAGTTGCGCCCCAACTTCGCTGGACGACATCCTAAGGACAAGAAGATTTTGAGCAGAAAATTTTGATGGCAGAGATTTCAAAGGATAATCCACCCATTCAAGACATCTAAGAGAATTGGGAAGATCAAGAGAAACAATTAATGGGTACTTCTTGAGAAAGCTAGATTGACCGGGAGTTTGAATGCTCAACGAAAGATCATAACTGACACGTAGGCATCTCAGTTGATGCATCTTTTCGAAGTTTGCATGTAGCTTTTCAATCTCAGACAAGTCAAAGGATATGGCTTGAACATGTCCATCTCTCTGACAATCAAGAGCAAAATATAAATGTGAATATAATATACAAAATTACATTTGTAGGAATAATCTGACTTGTTTATTGTAAATGTGAATATTACTACGTACCTGGTTATCTGTCAATATTTGATAGACATATTCCTCTGCATTGAACAACCTACTGCGTTCTTCAATACGTTGTTCTCGAGCAATTGCCCTTCCCATTTCTTGCACCAAATCATGCATCTCTATCCGTACTTCTGACTGCATATGTAACCATCTTTCTGACTCCATATGTAGCCATTCTTCTGACTGCATATCTTTTGAAATTGATATCAGAGAACTATCAAGAAGATCATTGATTCCCGCTTCCCCATAGAAACCACGACTATCTAATAATTCTTTTACATAATTCCTCTCATAGCCTTTATGAAAACATGCTATATCAAGAAATATCTCCTTCTCATTGTCTTCTAATCCATCGTAACTTGCTCTCAACACTTTCTGGATTTCTCCGATTGGAACTCGTTTCACTTTTTTCCATTGAACTTCCCACTCTTGTTTGCTCTTGCAACCACGGAATGAGGACCCCATAACTTTAAGAGCTAATGGAATGCCCTTAATATAATCCACCACCTCTCTTGACAACTCAGTGTAATCTGTTGTTGGAGACTTATTTCCAAAAGCATGCGAATGAAAGAGCTCAAGAGCTTCATCAGAACCTAATCCCTCAACGTTGAATATCTTCGCATGGTCAACTTTTTGCTCAAGCAGGCCTTTATCTCTAGCAGTTATAATGATTCGACTTCCTTGGCAAAACCGATCGTGATCACCAACAAGATCTTCTAGTTGTTTTCGAGCATTCACATCATCAAGAACAATGAGAGCCTTTGTACGCCTGAGCCTATCTTGAATATGAAGTGGTATAGACGGAGTGTCGATGTTTATATCTTTGTCCTTTAATATCTCGCGAACAAGTTTATTTAGCAACTGATTTAGTCCACCCGTTTGTTCTGATTTCTCCCTAACATCTGCAAGAAAACAAGCAGCTTCAAATTTAGAGGACTGCCTGTGAAATACAGCATCAGCAAGGGTGGTCTTGCCAATACCACCCATGCCCCAAATACCTACACAGCAAACACCTGTTGAATCCAAGCATAATAACGACTCAATTTGCTCAATTTTCCTTTCAATTCCGACCAAGCCTCTTAAATTACTGGACAATTCGCGGTTCAATTTGGTCCAAATATATTGGACAACTTTCTCAACAAAATGGGCCTCTGTCCTGGCAAATATCATTATGAAAGACGAACAATAGTGAGTATATGAATCAAATGATAACAAGTAGAAACTGACACAAGTTAGAGAGTTATAGTTACCCTGTTTTGCTTGAATAATGAAACCCAGACATATTGGCTGCTTCCTCCAGAGCAGCCCTCCAGATGGCCACCTCATCCCTTTTGCGCTTAAGAGGACGATCTTCACGTGCATAAGTTCCCTTCTGTTTTCTTACATGTGATGGATCTATGTGATAAAAAATGGGTATAACAATCTGTCCATAGCTTTTCTTGCATTCTAGTATATGCACAAGTTCTTTCAAACACCATGTGGAAGAAGAATAATTTTTTGAGAAAATGACTAGTGCAATTTTCGATTTCTTGATTGCTTCTTTAAGGGAAGGTCCAATGTCGTCTCCTTTCTCAAGTCTGTTATCTATGTAGGTCTCAATTTGATTCCGAAGTAAAGCCGCGTGAAGATGGCTGGTAAAAGCATCGCGTGTGTCCTCACCTCTGAAACTAAGAAACACATCGTACTTTTCTTGAAGGGGAGCAGGAAAAGGAAGAGAAGAAGAAGAAGAAGATGAATTCATATCCGTATCCGTATCCAAAACCTGCAAACATACAAGTCAAAACATGCATATACACTTATCTGGGCAAGAAAGAAGCTGCAGAGGATCGATTCAAGGATGAGATCTAGAAAGGAGTGGTAGAGATTATAGCTATATCATGTTTTGGCAATTGTAGTTGACTGTACGCATATATAAGTAAACGATCCAGGATATAAATACCACCAGATATAAATAATAATAATAACTTGCAAATTAAAATTAGAAATAAAAAGCAGAACGGAAAAACAATGGAAAAAGAAAAAGTAGCGAGTAATTTTCCAAGCATTCAAACTTGCAGATGTTTAAATCGCAATTAGGTATTAACTGTATAATTGTGCTATAATATTATTTTTCATTTTAAAATCTTTATTTTAACAGTGCATTGCCAATTTTTAAAAATAGAAATTAACAAATACCATCTCTATGCAATTTTAATAATAAAACTGTGAAAAACTCAGGCTTAAGTTTGTTTAGGTTAAGCAAAAATTAGTTTGTTGTAAGATTAGGAAGTTGGCTCATCAAGTTGCAATTGGTGTGTACAGGGACGGACCCAGGATTTCAAAATGACATGGGCTAAATTTACTTTACGTATAAACCTATAGAAAACTCGACGGTACGAGTGAATTTCATTGATAACAAAAAAATACACGGGGGGGACATAATGAGCCTTACCCCTCAAAATGCATCTAGTACATGCAATGCAAATACAAATACAAATAACACTTATATAAGTTGAACCCTTCGAGTCTTCATAGAGTTAAAATCACTAATTATTGATTCATTATCTATATTATCAGCAAATTCTCTTTCAATATGAAGTAACATACAATCAGCAAGAAATTCATCACCTATCTTGTTCCGAAGTCGATTTTTAATAAGTCTCATACATGAAAATGTTCGTTCTGTTGTTGCTGTAGACACAGGAAGAGTTAGCACCAAACGAATCAATCTATCAATCAAGTGATATGTTTCTGCTAATCCTGCTTCAATTAAACGCTCAGCAAAAATTAGTTTGTTGTAAGATTAGGAAGTTGGCTCATCAAGTTGCAATTGGTGTGTACAGGGACGGACCCAGGATTTCAAAATGACATGGGCCAAATTTACTTTACGTATAAACCTATAGAAAACTAGACGGTACGAGTGAATTTCATTGATAACAAAAAAATACACGGGGGGGACATAATGAGCCTTACCCCTCAAAATGCATCTAGTACATGCAATGCAAATACAAATACAAATAACACTTATATAAGTTGAACCCTTCGAGTCTTCATAGAGTTAAAATCACTAATTATTGATTCATTATCTATATTATCAGCAAATTCTCTTTCAATATGAAGTAACATACAATCAGCAAAAAACTCATCACATATCTTGTTCCGAAGTCGATTTTTAATAAGTCTCATACATGAAAATGTTCGTTCTGTTGTTGCTGTAGACACAGGAAGAGTTAGCACCAAACGAATCAATCTATCAATCAAGTGATATGTTTCTGCTAATCCTGCTTCAATTAAACGCTCAAGTAATATAGGGATGGAATCAATATTCTTGAAGGCTAGAATGCAATCCATATCAATCTTATAAAACCTCAATTGCTGATTTAAAGCATGTAACTCAGTGGTAGTGAAATCAGAAGGGTAAAATTTCTCAGCAAGAATGCATATATCACCAATGTTAAATTGTTTGAAAGAATCACGAGGATCTAATGCTGAGCTAAGAGAAAGGAGTTCCACAGTCTCATCATTTGAAAGCATCGCGTGTACATTGAACTTGGTTTAATCACTGTACCTGAGGTGGCCCTATGTCTTAATCAACGTCCTTGTCGCATTTCCTAACTCTTAATATGAAAAACAGTTCTCTTTTTGTTTGCATGTTTGATTTGATGTTTCAATTTTTTTGTTCTTACTTGTAAAATTGCAAGATTACAATGTTGTTACTTTATGTACACGCGTATAACATATGGGAATGCTAACAATCTTCTCTCTAACATTCTCTTTTGGACCTTATCCATTCTTTTCATGACAAGTATCACTTTCCTTACAATTAAAACAATGTCATTAATGCATCACACAAACTAATTTTTGTTTTCCAAATTTATCATTATTAATTGTATTTTTTTTTAATAAGGGTAAACTTGGAAAACAAAAATTAACTTGTGTGATGCAGTAATGACATTGTTTTAAGCAATGACGGAACCAGAAAATTTTCTAGGAGTGTGTTAAATTTTTTATATTTTTTTATATGGGACTATTACATTACCCATTTTCCTTAAAACAAACAGATTCATTCACATTACAAACTAATATAATGTAAAGTACCACATAAAATATAAAATATATAAAAGCATCATCAATAACATCTTAATTACTAAAATACATTACTTACCGAATTGCAAATAGAAGGGTCTGTTAGTATGAAAATTGTATTGTCATTTTCTAGACTCTAGCATAGGTTGGAAATTAGTGAGTGAATATTGTTTACTGGAAGTTTTGGCGTAACACACTCAATCCCGGATCTTTGAAGCATGCCTTGATCGATATGAGAAACTGAGTTCAGGTAAATCATGACATAATCATGCATTCATTATAGGATTCATAGTTGGAGTTATTTTCACTCAAGTGCTTTTACATTAGTCCTATTTTTAGTAGGATTATATTTTATCTCTTGAGATTATCATCCTATTTGAACTTTGTTTTGATTAAATTAAAATATTATTTTTAATCCTTGACTTGGAGTGCACGGTTTTCAAATACTACCAATTGGGTTCATTAATTCGTCTGGATATACATTGTTTCCTACTATAACAATAACTTGATTTGAAAGTCATCCTCACTGTGCTAAACTGACGTATTTGGGATTAATGACCATATATTGGTCATGTGGCTGTTGCACTTCTCTTTGAAAAAGGAGAAGAGGTTTATATAATAAGATGACTATATAGAATAGGATTCTGATTGAAGCAAATCTGATGATGCACGTTTTTGACATATTGACTTAATGAATATTCTCTTGCAAAGATAACAATATGGCTGCATAAAACCAAGGCTTGCATCTAATTATACTGACAGCTTTCATATTTTTGGTTTGAGCATCTAATATTCTTGAAAAGCTGTTGTGCATATATTTGAGATAAATCATCAAGTGTTCCATGTTTATTTGGTGATTTATAAAACACTTTAATCATTCATATTGCATTCATTTGCATTGTTCGGTGACTCATACGGTTGAGGGCATCAAGACCGTGGTGGCGGTTTTTCTCCGATGAGCTTGAATTGATAGTGACCAGTATCGGATTCAACATAAGGAGAGTTGAAAGAACTCCGGCGAGTTTGAAGCAATCGTGACCAGTATTGCGTTCAACATAAGGAGTATCGAAGATCATCCCGTGACAGACGTTGAGTTACGAAGAAGTCGGTAAACATTATCTAGAAAGTGTCTAGAATAAGTGCGTGAGTACTTCTTGTAATCATCGTTCTATAGTGGATTTGTGTTGGACTGAGGAGTCCAGTGGATTTTCCCCAGAGGTGGGGTTTTACCACGTAAAATAATTCTCTGTGTGTTCTTTTATTTTATGTTCAGCACGTTTCAGGATTGATAAGCCATATCAATCCTGCTACCAAAGTTTATTTTTTGTTTATTGGTTATAATCTTTAATTGGCCTAATCACCATTCTCTAGGCATTTTTAGTCATCCTACAGGTATTTTCAGGGTCTCTGCTTATTGCAAATATATAGTACTCGTCAGCAGGTCATTTGCTTTGTCATTGCGATTGTATTTGTGCGCATCTGAGTCAGAAGATATAGAACAACCCAAAAGATATAGAACAAAATGATATGATATGGTTTAGGTCATGAGGCTAACCCCTCCTTCTTACAAGCTTTTGAGTTCGGGAGGCTATAATGTGGAGTTTAAAAATGAGGATGTTATTTGAGGAGGTCAATCTCAACATTAACAAATATAAAGAAATCATGAGACTTAAATATTTTAAATATTTTGATGATGGGATTGGCCTTCTCAAATAGACTCCTCATTGTAGCCTCCCCTGGATCCTACATCTTAATTGTTGGATCAAACTCATTAATTTGATCCAACTCTAATCAATCGGCCATGTTTAATTAAGTTGCACCTGAGGGTCCAATTAAGCAGTTTAGAAAGAAAAAGAATAGAAAGCAGTTGCTTTAAAAACAATTGCTCACAAAACAATACGTGATGTGACGTGACTTGACTATGTGCACAAAGCTACAAACCGATCCAGGAAAAAGGTTACTGAAATAATTAGGCAAACACTATCAGTGGACAAAAATTCAAGCATTCATACACTGAGAGCATCCATAGTGGGGTTTGGCTAGAAAGGGGAAGTGGTATGATTGAAAACTAAACAAAAGGCGATTTGATGTGTTGTTGCCGACAAAGAGGAATCCATATGGTCAAAGTGATATGTGTGGGAGCAAATTTCACGAGAATATTCGGTTGAAAAGATTCCTCTTTCTTCTTCGCCGTCTCTTTCTCCCTGCAAAATAGAACCAATAAGAGGACCACACCCGGGGGGTGTTGGCCAAAGGCCCTCCGATGCCTAAGTTAGTTCGAGAGTTTATGAGAAAAATACTAGCTAACTAGGGTACGGAGATATATATATTTATGGTGTAAACCGGGAGGCCGGAGCCTTATGTAAAAGAGGGAGAGAAAGGAGGTGACTAGAGTTTCATAGAGAAATTTAGACGTACCTCAACCCTTTGTGTGGCCATGTATTTATAGGGGGCCTCGACGAGGTTGGTGAGGTTGGTGTGGTAGGTGTGGTAGGTGTGGTTGGTGTATTTAGGGATTTGATTTATTAGGGATTTAAATCAAATCCCTAGTTGTGGTAGGTATTCAATCAATCCCTAACTTAATTAGGTAACTCCTCCTTTAATTGGGAATTGTGGTAGGTACCAAATCAATTCTCAACCTAATTAGGTAACATTCCATTTAATTGGATAATCCCCAATTAAATTGAGTAACTCCTAATTAGGTTGAATAATTCCCAATTAGGTCAAATAATCTCCAAATGGAAGGAATTATTTGACCTAGGGTTATGACTAAATTCGGTTCCCACAATATGTATTATATTCATAAAGAAGAAAAGGTTTTGAATCAAACATAGGCCAACAATTGGCCTACACTTTTTTTAGATATTCCATTATATATATTTGGTATTTGATGTGTTGTTGCCGACAAAGAGGAATCCATATGGTCAAAGTGATATGTATTATATGCATAAAGAAGAAAAGGTTTTGAATCAAACAAAGGCCAACAATTGGCCTACAATTTTTTTACATATTCCATTATATATATTTGGTTTAAAGAAAGAAGAAATTGGTATGTGTTATTATAATATTATTGTAAGAAGTATATTTATATATGCAACATGGTCTAGCACGTTCTAAGGCCTTATGGCCTAATGCTCCAAATCCAAAAAAGGTCAAGTTGATATAAATATATATTTAATAAAGGAGGATGGTGATTGAAGGGATGATGCGCCCAACCTTGCAAGTCCGGGTGGAAATTGAAAATCAAGTTCGGGTGGAAGTTGAAGACTAAGTCCAGGTGGAAATTGAAGACCAAGTCCGGGTGGGAAACTAAAGACCAGGTGGGGTGGGAACTAAAGACCAGACTAGGTTGAAAACTAAAGTCCAAACTCACCAAACATCCTCAAGTTCAAGTTCAATCCGTGATGTTAGGATTAGAAGTTCCAGCAGAAGTCTAGGATTTTATCTTTCAAGCACTTTAGATTATCCAAGTTCTTCATTTTCCTACTGTAAGCTTACTTTCTTGCAATTTAATTTCAATCGTCTTTAAATTCAAGTTTAATTTAAGTCTTTATCGCTTTAATCTATTTTATCGCATTTACATTCCTGTCATTTCGTTTATTGCATTTACGTTCATTGCACTTATCACAAAATTCCTAAAAAATAGCCATACAAAGCTCAATCATCCTTGATCCCAATGAAAAAAATAACCTAGGCCAAGAGGAGTTTCCTTGCTTGGCTTATCAATCGTCTGATTAGAAGTCAAAAGCGCAAACACAATCACACGATCTGTCCATCCAAGCTATCAAGTGGCTTGGTGGTGTCACGCCTATGCATCTCAAGAGAAGGACCAAAATCATTCCATTGACCTACATGGCCAATAAGAGGGAAACAGAGTATTTAGATATAGAAGAAAGAGAATCTGATATGTGAGATGATGGATAGGGTAAATTAAGTTGCAGCTGTGGAGCGAATTAAGCAAGAGAGAGAGAGAGATAGAAAGAATATATATGGCCCTCCAATTTACACGTTTTACATACAAAGTTCTGCTTTTGTATTTTCTTGTTGGGTTCCATGTAGGAAGAACATGCATATGCCCCCAATTTACACGTTATAACCACCACAACTTCATTATTATTATTATTATTATTATTATTTATAATTTTGTCTTATTAATCACCCAAAGTTTAGGGGTGTATTCGGTCCATATTTTTGATGAATTTGAATGAAATTAAAAAGTCGAGGTATCTAATTTTGATTTTTTAAAAAATTGTTGTTAAATAAATTCTAAAATTAACTGAATATACCATATGATATAAGTACACTATAATATTTCAATCAAAATATAAAAGTAACTAAGTATACCCTATTTTAATGACTTTAATGAAAAGAAACAGATTAATCAGCCTAGAAATTAATTTCCAACTGTAGATCATCTTTTGAAGCTACCATTGATCATAGGATGAGCAATTAGTTCATTAAATTCGATCAATGGATATCATTGTCTACTGCTCCCTTCCTACTTGCTTTACAAAATCACATTGCCATATGGACTTTCTTTTGCTTCTGCTTTCTTTCTTTTCAGCAATAAGAATTGCGTACATGGCCACTCAGGTTGGTCTTTTGATAGAGAGAATTGATTCTTCAAGTGTTGTAACTTATAAGTCAGTGGGATTGCCCCCAGATCAAGAACGAAGTTACAGAGAGATTACTTGCCTGATCAGCAAATATTAAGAGAGAAATAATATGATTTACATGACGAGGCACCTCACGATCGAATTAAGGCATGAGATCTAGAAAGAATTTTTACAAGATGATGATTGCATATTATTATTATTAGACTTAATTACACTAGTGCTCTTTGAAACTTTGGTCAAATTTCACTTTGCCCAACCCCGAAACTCAAAATTGTTAAAAATTATCTTTGTAATATATTTGTAATATTTACTTTCTTGATTTAGTCTAAATCAAATCCCACTAAAGGTGGATCACGAATTCCTAGCTTTAGAAATAGGTGTAATTGAATGTTGTATTTGTATATATACCTTGTATTGTTGATAATGAGAGCAATCAGAAAATCATTCACCCAATTGTCTATTATTCAAACCCTAGTCAATTCGTCCTTCAATCTTCCTTTGTTTGGTTTCTTAAGATGGTATCAGAGCACCATTCTGGTGCCTGATTACTCTAAAAAACACCATGTCAAATCAAATCAAATTTTCTGTTGCCAGAAAACACAAAATTCAATTTTCAAACACCATGTCAAATCAAACACTTCCAGAAAAGACAAAACCCAATTCTCAAAAATTTTCCACGGCATCAAATGCATATTTGACTAAGCATCAGACGCATCACCAGCAAATGCATCATCATTATGATCATCATCACCAACAAATGCATCACCAGCCAAAGCATGCTTCCAGCGCGGACCACAAGGCGCCTGCCTTCTTACATGTTGCCAACGCAGCAAATGTCTCTACACGTCCAGCCCAGACTTCCAATTGGGGCCAACAGTCTCAAAGCTTTCATGTGCCGGCCCAGTTCTCCAATTCACAGTCTTCTCAACCGAACCCATCAAATGGGCCTTCTGCAAAGGAGCTTCAACAATGTGCTCATGCCATATCTATAATGAATGCAAACCGTGTCTTTGGTAATAACAATTCTTATGCAAATGCTTCAGGTCTGTCATCTTCTACAGATGTCTCAATTAATTATGCCTTCACTAAACCTTGGATTTTGGATAGCGGAGCCACTGACCACATCACTTCTGATTCTACACTTTTCACTTAGACAGAATCTTGCCTAATACCCATTGTTAATTTACCCACTGGATCCACAACCCCAATCACTTCCACTGGCACCGTACCTTTCAATTCAGACATCACCTTAGACAAAGTTTTATGTGTCCCTTCTTTCCGCTTAAATCTCATGTCTGCTAGTAAAGTCACTAATTCTTTAAACTGTTGTGTCCTTTTGTTTCCCACTTTCTGTGTCTTGTAGGACTTGGCTACAGGGAAGATGATTGGCTAGGGTAAACAACGTGGTGGTCTCTACTACATGTCTCCATTACAGAGAACACCTGTCTCAAATCAAGTTTCGCACCCCACCAGTTTGTGGCATATGCTACTTGGTCATCCATCATCTTCTCGTTTCAAATTGGTGACTCCATTCCTGACTTCAAAAAATATTTCTTTTGATGATAATTGTAGTATTTGTCTCATGGCCAAACAAACAAGACTTACATTTCCTTTAAGTTCTATATCAACACTTGCTCCATTCGATTTGTTACATTGTGATATTTGGGGTCCACACAAAGTTCCCACACATTCAGGGGCACGTTTCTTTCTTACCATTGTGGATGATTTCACAAGATGCACATGGGTTTTTTTTTTATGCAACATAAGTCTGAAACTCAACATCTTTTAAAATCTTTTGTTGTTTTTGCTCGTACTCAATTCTGTGCCCAAATTAAAGCCATCAAAGTTGACAATGGGTCTGAGTTTTTTTCCATGAGAAATTTTTTTCAAACTAATGGAATTGAATATCAACGCACATGTGTTTACACTCCACAAAAAAACGGAGTTGCCGAATGCAAACATCGGCATATTCTCACCGTAGCACGAGCCTTATTGTTCCAATCTCACTTACCTCTTTCTTTCTAGGAAGAATGTGTCTTAACCGATGTCTACCTAATTAACTGCCTACCATCTCCACTTTTATCCACCAAGTCACCTTTTGAGTTGTTATATAACCGGCCACCATCCTTTGATCCCCTGAAAGTATTTGGTTGTTTATGTTATGCAATTGTTGTTCATCTTACTCAAAAATTTGATCCCCGTGCCAAACGTTGCATCTTTGTTGGATACCCCACTGGTCAAAAATGCTACAAACTTTACTATTTGGAGACCCACAAGTTTTTCGTAAGTCGTGATGTCAAATTTTGTGAAACCATTTTCCCTTTCTCATCTATTTCTACACCACACAATTCCAATTTTGTGTTCCCCTCATCATTTCCTAACGTCACTGACAATGGGCCATCCTCACATCCCTTTCCCACTATCAATCAGTCAACCCACTTGCCAAATTCAACAGAGCACTCACCTAACTTAAACCCCCATGTGCCTGACACACACGACCATGTGTCTGACCCACCAGTTACCCTTACCGCACCTGTTATTCCAAGCACCACATAATCATATCCTACCTACCTTACTAGATAATTCCATCACCCATACGTTACCAAATAATCCCAACATACCTCCGTTAACCCATCACGATTCACCCGTGTCCCCCCATCCACTTCTTCCGCACCCTCTGAAGTCCCCTCGCACTTGGTCAACCCAACTCCTCTCCATTCATCCTCTTCCGAGCCCACACTTTAGCCCACACAATCTATACCACCTCCGCGTCAGTCCCTTCATCCCAAACACCCTCCGGCATGGCATATCGACTACCACATGTCCAACCAAGTCAATCATTCTGCCTCGATGCCTCGTTCTTCAGGTACTCGATATCCCCTTTCTCATTTTCTTTCTTACTCTCACTTTTCTTCTACCTATTGTGCTTTTCTAGCTAACATTATAGGTCCTTTCGAGCCCACCTCATATGCACAAGATATCCATGATCCAAATTGGTGACATGCCTTGCATGCAAAATTAGAGGCCTTGCAGCAAAATAACACATGGAGTATGGTTCCTTTACCCGTTGGTCATAAACCGATTGGATGCAAATGGGTCTACAAAATCAAATACAAGTCTGATGGCACCATTGAACGATACAAAGCTCGGCTAGTTGCTAAGGGCTACACTCAGGTTGAGGGCATTGATTACCAAGAGACCTTTTCTCCCACAACAAAACTCACCACTCCGATGTCTCATTACTACTGTTGTTGCCCGCAATTGGTTCATCCACTAGTTGGATGTCCAGAATGCTTTCCTTCACGAAGATTTACACGAAGTGGTTTACATGGAGCCTCCTCCTGGTCTTCGCCGACAGAGGTTGAACATTGTATGTCGGCTCAATAAATCCCTATATGGACTCAAACATGCCTCTAAAAACTGGTTTTCCACCTTTTCAGATAGTGTACAAAAGGCTGGTTATCAACAATCAAAGGTTGATTATTCACTATTTACCAAGGCCAAAAGTAATTCATTTACTGCAGTGCTTATCTATGTTGACTACATACTTATCACAGGAAATGATCTTCAAGAAATGGAACATCTCAAAAAGTTTCTTCTCCAATGCTTCCGTATCAAAGACCTAGGAGATTTGAAATATTTTCTAGGCATTGAGTTCTCCCATTCCAAGAAAGGTATTTTCATGTCTCATAGAAAATATGCACTAGATATTTTGCAAGACTCGGGACTTATATGCGCACGTCCAGACAAATTTCCTATGGAGCAAAATTTGAAGCTTACTCCCACAGATGGAGCGTTGCTAAATGATCCAACCAAATACAAAAGATTGGTTGGGAGACTGATTTATCTTAGCGTCACAAGGCCTGATATAGTTTACTCTGTTCGAACATTGAGTGAGTTTGTGCATCAGCCTCGCAAACCTCGTTGGGATGCCGCTTTACGGATCCTTAAATACATCAAAGGTACTCCTAGTCAAGGTTTGTTTTTTCTTGCCTCCAACAATCTTGCCTTGAAAGCCTTTTGTGATTCAGATTGGGGAGGTTGTCGTGCCACTAGAAGGTCAGTTACTGGATATTGTGTATTTCTTGGAAACTATCTCATCTCATGGAAGTCTACGAAACAAACCATTGTTTCTAGATCATCAGCAGAAGCTGAATATCAAGCTATGGCTAACACATGTTTGGAGCTCACTTGGCTGCGCTATATATTACAGGATTTAAAAGTCCCACAAAGAGCTCCAACATCATTGTTCTGTGATAATCAGGCAGCTTTGCATATTGCAGCAAATCCAGTTTTCCATGAGCGTACGAAGCACATTGAAATAGATTGTCACATAGTTCGAGAAAAACTGCAAGCTGGAATGATTAGTCCTTCATATGTACCAACACGCTTCCAGTTGGCAGATGTATTCACAAAAGCCTTGGGGAAAGATCAATTTGTGACACTACGTGACAAGTTGGGACTTCATGATATTCACTCTCCAACTTGAGGGGGAGTGTTAAGAATTATATTTGTAATATATTTGTAATATTTACTTTCTTGATTTAGTCTAAATCAAATCCCACCAAAGGTGGATCACGAATTCTTAGCCTTAGAAATAGGTGTAATTGAATGTTGTATTTGTATATATATCTTGTATTGTTGACAATGAGAGCAATCAGAAAATCATTCACCCAATTGTCTATTATTCAAACCCTAGTCAATTCGTCTTTCAATCTTCCCTAGTTTGGTTTCTTAAGAAAAATGACTCACTTTCATCCATTGATTGAGGTTTGGTGACCCACTTTGCCCCATGCCATCAACTACATCCAAATATTTGTTAACTTTGATGACGTGACAAGTGAAGAACCCACTTTTATATTTTTGTGTCAATAAAAATAATAAAAAGTCCTTAAAATAATAAAACTTTAATATTCTTAATAAATATTTTTACAAGATGTAGATGATGTTTGCGTATATTTAAAACAACCAAGTAGGCATTGAACGCTAATTTTGCTTTACTTTTTTCTCGGAGGAGACTCAACCTTCTTTCTTAATAAATATTTTTGGTACATGGGACGGGAGGGCAAAAAGCTTAAATTTGTTGTAAAGTTAGTGGAGACCAAGCCCACATGTTGGAAAGAAGCATTATGATGCCTCCTGCACATTCACGGGTGTCATTTACTTTGCCTATAAATAGGCATCCTAACTATTTGCAAAGATACTATACGAGAAGAAATGAGAGCACACCAAGTGAGAAAGAAAGAAAGCCCCGGCAGAGAAGGAAGAGTGAGAGGAGAGAGCAGAGAGAAAAATCAGTGAGATTGTAAACATTAAAATATGTAGCCCTATTATTTTACATAGTGAAAAGTTACTGTTGCTACTCTCCGAGGATGTAGGCACCACTTGCTGAACCTCGTTAAATATCTTGTCTCATTTACTTTATGTGCAGCTCAATATTCCAGTATTATACCACCAGTTTTACAACACGTTATCAGCACGAGAAGCTCTCAGGTATAATTTTATATGTTGCAATATTATTTATATTGCTAACCATTCAAAGGTGTGGTGGAAAGCGTCAATTGTTTTTAGGTCAAAATTGTGTGGGGGGACATACGTGATATCCTATAGTAGACTAGCACTGAGGATTTTCTCTACCTTTCTGATTATATATATATATATATATATTAGTATAATAATATTATTTTATTTTATTGCATCTTGGTTTGGGGCAACGTCATCCGCCAGTTTTTTTAAAAAAATAGTTCTTGGTCCGTAAGTTGTCAAGTTTTCACCTTTTGTTAATATTTAAAGCAAATGCAATTGCATAAGGCTTATGCAATTACGGGCTCCGTATTTGGCAATTGGCATATGATTTGACATGTTATTTTTAAATTGAGTTCATTCTATTTGACTCATGATGACATGCTTATGAATTTCGCAATGACATTTACTTTTATAAATCTAAAGTAACTGTTTTAAACTCTTTTTTATGAGAACCATTTTAGACTCTTTCTTCTTCTTCTTCTTCTTCTTCTTCTTCTTCTTCTTTTATTTTTTTTAATTTTTTTATTTCCATATGTCACTTCATTGTAGCTTTTCATTATGAGTTGCTGGTTTTATTTATATAAATTATGATGGCTAGTTGTGATTAATTCCTCCGTTTTTTATGCTTAGTTTTTAAAATTCAATTGAGGTTGATAGTTTTAATTTTTGTTTCTTTTGTTTCATAGAATTGGTGAATGCGCATCAACATTTATTTGAGAGCTTGGAGATGTAAAAGTGGTCATTTTTATTGTAAATGCAACAGTTTACAAAATTAAGGACTTGTATTACAATAGTTTGGATGTAAGCATTCCATAAACTTATAAAGCGGATCCTTAATCTCGTAGATTAAAAGATTTAGGTTCTCATTTATGATTTTTTGCACCTTGATTACAACTTTAAGGCTCCTCATACTCCATAACCTCGTAATACCCTAATGTACAATAGAACGCCACTGCAACTGTTCACGGTCCCATGGTGTTGTGGTTTTCCTTTTTTTCACTTTTTTTAAAAACTAATGTAATACTGAAAATTTTAAAACAATACTTTTGTAAAGAACGAACTTGTAAGTTTTTAAAAGAAACATTGTTTTTTTAAAAATATATATAAAAAGAAACATTGGTTGAGTTTACTTATAAGGATATCGTTTACAAATTTGCGGAATGCTTATGTCCATAATGTTGTGAAAATGGCTCACATTAATGATGCAGAAGGAAAAAAGCAATCGACAAGCAGTATGTTCGAAATTGCAAACGAAGAATACAATTGACAAATGGTCGTAGGGTAATATCAGACCTTACTATTGTAAACATCCATGTTTACAACTATAAGGACCCAATTTACTTTCCTAACGTCCCTACTTACATTCATATTGTAATACATATCTTTATCTTTGTAAATTACGATATTACAAGATTAACAATGGGTTTTACAATTTTATGGAACATACCTCTTGTAAACAGCGTAATATCAGACCTTACTATTGTAAACATTCATGTTTACAACTACAAGGAACAAATTTACTTTCCCAACGTCCATACGTACCTTTATATTGTAATACAAGTCTTTAGCTTTGTAAATTACGAGATTACAACATTAACGATAGGTTTTACAATGTCATGGAACATAGCTCTCGTAAATTGAGTAAAATCTGACCTTACTCTTGTAAATGTCGATGTTTACAACTACAACGAACGAATTTACTTTCTTAACGTCCCTACTTACGTTGATATAGTAAAACATGTCGTTATCTTTGTAAATTACGAGATTACAATCTCAACGATGGGTTTTACAATGTTATGGAACATACCTCTCATAAACTTAGTAAAATCAGACCTTACGCTTGTAAACATCCATGTTTACAACTCCAACGAACAAATTTACTTTTCCAACGTCCCTACTTACCTTTGTATTGTAATACATGTCGTTAGCTTTGTAAATTACGATATTACAACATTAACGATGGGTTTTACAATGTCATGGAACATAGCTCTAGAAAACTTAGTAAAATCAGACCTTACTCTTGTAAACATCCTGTTTACAACTACAACGAACGAATTTACTTTCCCAACATCCCTACTTACGTTTCTATTGTAAAACATGTTGTTATCTTTGTAAATTACGAGATTACAATCTCAACGATGGGTTTTACAATGTTATGGAACATACCTCTCGTAAACTTAGTAAAATCAGACCTTACTCTTGTAAACATCCATGTTTACAACTACAACGAACGAATTTACTTTTCCAACGTCCCTACTTACCTTTGTATTGTAATACATGTCATTAGCTTTGTAAATTACGATATTACAACATTAACGATGGGTTTTACAATGTTATGGAACATAGCTCTAGAAAACTTGGTAAAATCGGACCTTACTCTTGTAAACATCCCGGTTTACAACTACAACGAACAAATTTACTTTCCCAACGTCCCTACTTACCTTCGTATTCTAATACATGTCGTTAGCTTTGTAAATTACGATATTACAACATTAACGATGGGTTTTACAATGTTATGGAACATAGCTCTCGTAAACTTAGTAAATTCAGACCTTCGTTGTAAACATCCATGTTTACAACTACAACGAACAAATTTACTTTCCCAACGTCCCTACTTACGTTGATATTGTAAAACATGTCGTTATCTTTGTAAATTACGAGATTACAATCTGAACGATGGGTTTTACAATGTTATGGAACATAGCTCTCGAAAACTTAGTAAAATCAGTCCTTACTCTTGTAAACTTCCAAGTTTACAACTACAACGAACGAATTTACTTTCCCAACGTCCCTACTTACCTTCGTATTGTAATACATGTCGTTAGCTTTGTAAATTACGAGATTACAATCTCAACGATGGGTTTTACAAATTTAACGAACATGCCTCTCGTAAACAGAGTAAGCGCATACGTTGCATCTTATCAAATGATTGTTTGTCAATTGCATTATTCGTTTGCAATTTGTAACTATTCGTTTGTCAATTGTATACACCGCTTGCAATTTGCTACAAACTGTTTATCAATTTTTCTTTCCTTTTCATGTTAGATGAGCCAACTTTCCCAACCCCATTATAATTCTTCAAAGATGATGGAAAGGCTCTGGGGTGAGAACTACTTTGCCACTACCAATAAATGGACCAAAGAAGAACACTTGTGCTGCTACCTTTACGTAAGGTTGTTCATTTCTTTTTTAACCCCTATAGCAGATTATCAACACCGCATGAATGATCGAAGGACAAGTTGTGGCCCATGTTGACAAAGCTTGGTGTCACTAGAAAGAGTGATGAGAAGGAGTTGATGGGGAAGCCGTTGATGAAGCGTGTCATGCAGATCTCGGCTACCAGCTAGCACGCCCTATTGGAAATGATGATTTTTCACATTCCCCTGTTTCAACCGCCCAGAGATACCGTGTTGAGAACTTGTATGAGGGTTCCCTTGATGATCAAACTGCATATCGCTATCATGAACTATGATCTGAAGGGCCTTTTCTATTTCTTCTCTGACTCGGCCTCCGCAAAATAACCTTCATTGTTCGGTATGGAGCTTAGGCCTTCATTTTCATTGATTTTGCTTGCTTCTGCATCCATTTCCTTCAAAAATAGGCAACATGTAATGGTTTAGTTCATATCAAAATAAATGGAAACACGTCAATTGCATTTTTTACAAGTATAAACATACAATTACTTATGAATGATTTGTCACTACTAAGAGATTCTAGGTTACATAATTGCACAAAGTTAATGGCAATAGCACGACAGGAATGCAAATGAGATTAGTTTGTTTGTCAATTGCAAGACTATAATCCAATTTGAGCTACCTGTTTGTCAAACTCATCCCCACTTCACCTTTTCAACTTGCATTCACAAAATTGAAGACCATACTAATTAAAAATTTGGATTCAAATTTTACGTCTCCAAGTACCTCTTGCATTCCTATTACCAATTTGCAAGCCTACAAATATCATGCCATTTTCATTACATTAATTGTATAATAACAGACTACTCCATTGGTAATTGCATTCTTAAAATGCAAAAGCCTACCAATTGTATGCCAATTGCATGCCAAGTACGTACTCGAGCTGCAAATACCCCTTACGCTTTGGCAATTGCATACGTAAAGATTTATACCAAAGTTCAGTATAATAAAACAATTTTTACGGGTTGAGAATTTTCTTTCAACCTGCTGAATAGGTTTTCAAGTTGTCTCATTCAAAGGTGTAGATCTGCTCTTGTTATTTGATCTCAATCTAACGGTCAATATCTATTGGCGGATCCATCCGCCAGGCGGACAGTAGAATTTGCCCTTGGTTTTGATCATAACCCACCGAAAAAGGGTGGAAAAACTTTCTGCAGCTTTTAGTATGATTGCTAGAAGTTTTCTAGCCATACTTCTATATATTAGTTTAATAATATATTAGTATATAATATTATGGTGTGATATCATGGCTTACGTTTCATTTTATTAGGCCTACATCAAGTTTTGTGGGTTATAGTAATATACTATATTATGTATTATAATAATATACACATATATATTAGGTGGTGATTTTATCCCCACATTTATTTTTAAGTGGCGTGGTTTTATCCCCCACATTTATTTTTAAGTGGCATGGTTTTATCCTCCACATTTATTTTATCACATATTTACTTTTATTTAAAGTATGGTGTAGAATTAATACCCATACAAGCACATTTATTTTATTGTACATTTACTTTATTATTTAAGGTATGGTGCTGAATTAACGTCCATCTAGCAAACAATTTACTTTATGAATTTATTTTACCGCACATTTACTTTTATTTAAAGTGTGGAGTGGGTTTATCGCCCATACCTACAATTTATTTACAAAGCAATTTATAGCAATTTATTTTATGAATTAATTGTGTGATATGATGAGTTTTACAACATACAGAGATCAGGACCAGAAGTTCCTTGATCCTCATCACACAAGTACATCAGAACCTGAAGATCCTTGATAATGATAATGATATGAGAAAAGGCAATCTCTCTGGTACTATATTTGTAAACAAGAGATTGGACCTGAAGATCCTTGATCCTTGACATGTAAATAAGGACCTGGAGCTCCTTGATAATGTAACAATACCGTATCGGTTAATAGTACAATATACAGGAATAGTAATTATACTGGTAAATGTACTGTACACATGAATAAACACGTATTCATGACTTGATGAATAGTGGCATATGCATGAATAGTAACTATTTTGGGTAAACCGTCACTGCATACAAAAAGGAACATGATCACTACTACAAAAATCGCAATAAACGACGGTAATTTACCGTCGTAAATTTAGTTTTTCAACCGTCGAGAAATCGACCGACATCTTTTATGCATAAAACCACGACGGTAAAATCCCGTCGTCTATTATTTATAAAGACGACGGTTTTTATGAAAGAAATGTCGTCTATTATATGTAAAGACCACGGTTTTTAAGAACTGTCATCTATTATGAAATAACAGTCGTCTATTATATGTAAAGACGACGGTTTTTATGAAAAAATGTCGTCTATTATATATAAAGACGACAATTTTTATGAAAGAACTGTCGTATATTAGATGTAAAGACGACGGTTTTATGAAAGAATTGTCGTCTATTAATGTAAAGACGACGGTTTTTTTGAAAGAACTGTCGTTTATTATATCCAAAGACACAGTAATTTTACATTTTAGCTTTTTTTTCTTGCTTCCAATGCTTTGTGAACAATAAATTCAATAAACGACAGTAATTTATTTTACAACGATTTTAACTAAAAACAACCATAATGCTTTGTGAACAATAAATTCAGCTCCAAATAATCCACACCATACATATATATATACTCAAAAATCATTTGTTTCATAAAACTTGAAGATTCAATAGTAATTACATAGTTTACCAATATTCATTCCTACTATATATCCATACAAAATATCATATCCACAAAGATTAAACTATAATTAGAAAAAGAGGGGCTACATGTGATTGCTCATAAATGTTGCCCATTCGATCCGTATTTCATCAATTTGTTCTTGTGTGTATGAGTTAGCGTTGCCTTCTTGCACTGCAAAACCAGGATTAAAAAAAGAAGAAGCAAGTTTTAGTCAGAGATATATTTATAATCTTTTATGTGCCCTTTCCTTTTGCAAGGGGAAACAAGAAACAAAGGCCAGAAGAGGGGAGCATAACTTATTTGGATTTCCATATTGAAACTGCAAATGTTCAAACAAATTATCTTCACTAATTTGAGAAACTGAAAACTGAGTGATAAAACTAAGAAAGAAGTAACATTTACAACTATAACAGCAGCCGGAATGAAATGTACCTCTGACTTGGAATAATCTAGTACTGGTTGTGATATCTCAAGGCCTTCCTTTTGAACAATGGATACATACCTAAAAGTATGTCAGATTAGGTTAGAATGTTTAACGCAAAATCATTAAATAAAGTAGGACAAGCAAGAGAAAATAGTAGAATTTGAATAATTTGGGAGGGAGAGCAATCTGATACGACGGAGGATGGAGACAGAAAACTTTAAGGTTAGAATTTGAGTTGAAGAAAGATAGCGAAATGTTATATATATATAAGGTTTAGGGCAAATTCGAAAAATTACAATTCGCGGTCAAATTTTTCAAATGACCGCGTTTTTAAAGACGAAGGAAAGTAAAATTAAAACGTCGTATAAATTAAAATATACACGACGGTTTTTAAATAATAGGGCCGTTATAAATATATACTACGTCAGTTAGTTACAAACAAAGTCGTTGTAAAATATTTTCACGACCCTCAGCATAAAACCGACGTCTTAAATAAAAAATAAGGATGAGGGAAATAGAACTTTGTGTTAAACTAGAAACTACAGAGAAATAGAACTTTGTGTTAAATAAGAAACTAAATATACAATCTATACCGTCGTAGAATTTTAATTCTAACGACGGTGTTTTATAAAAAGAGTCGGTGTTTTATTTAACACCTTGTTGTATTGATATCGAAAGATCCGCAAACATATGACTGCGGATCCTTTAGTAGACTGGCTATTTGGTTGCGAATCCTTCAATATCAGACGTCCCTAAACAGAAGTTGGCTTCCTGGAAACTCAGTTGTTGTTTTACACCCAACCGAAGTTCTTAGATGGGTTGGGTGTAAAAACACAACTGAGTTCCCAAGAAAGACATTCTTGCATGACAGAAACCATTCAGAGAGGTGAGAATTGAGATACTGAACGGATGGACTAAAAACTCCAATTTAAACGAATTATTTCGAATTGGAAAACTAAAAATGACTTTATTACGACTTGGAAACCGAAAAGGGCCTTTATTTCGACTTGGAAACCTAAAAGCCGCCGTTTCAGTCCCTAATTTCGCAGTCAAAGCGTGCCGTTTAAGTTCGAAAGTTTCGAAGTTAAAAACTACAAAGACGGTATTTATTTTTTCCGTCATCTTTTTACTGACATTTATTTCGACTTTTGTTGTCGTGCTTGTTTTAAACAACAACGACGGTATAATTAATAGAAACGACGTGAAAGTAAATGTACAACGGCGTATTACGTGAAACGGCGTTGAATTAAATTTAGACCGTTGTGGATATGTTCAAAATTACACGTCGATATGTACTATTATACTGCCGTGGTATATTAGGGTTTCATACGTTGCTTACTAAAAAGTTAGCGCCGTTCTTTTTGAATTATAGACGACCCAATTTATAATTTGATCGCTGTCTGAAGTTTTGTTCAATAATTGTTGCGCTGAAGTTAAACGACGTGGTATTTTTCGACTCTAACGACGTGGTAAATCACATTAAAACGTTGGCATTATAGGTCAATCGTCGTCTATACTATCTACGTCGGTTTATTTTTAACTACTGTCGTGAAACACAACACGAAGAACTGCCGTATTATCTGAACAACCACGTCGCTATATTATATTATGACGACGTGGTAACGATTTACCACCACATTTTATTTATAAGAACTGTCGTAGTCTAACGTGTAATACAACGTAAAATAATAAAAGACAGACGTGGATATTTTTAAAATTAGACGGCGTTCTGTATGTATTGTAGCCGTGGTTATGTAACTTTACATGTCGGTAATTATCAAATTACGGTCGTATTAAATAGTACTTGATACGTCTGTTAATACCGTCGTGTTTATTGGATGTTCAAAACGGCGGTATTATATGTAAAACGTTGTCTATAATTACTACGTCGGTATATTTACACATACCGTCGTTGTTTATTTGTTATCTGTTTTCTTATCGGAATGGCATGTTTCATAAGACGACGCTTTTAAAGTTTCATGCGTCGTGTTTTAAAAATACCCAAATGAATTTCCAATTTTTAGGTGTTTTAGTTTCTGATCCACGTCGGTTTTTATATTACCGTCGTCGTTTAAAATTTAACAACGGTATTTATTTTGTCCGTCGTCATTTTACCGACGTCTATTTCGATTTTTGTAGTAGTGGATGTTCCTTAAACTCATGGATGAGCAATTAAATTAGATATCGAAAGTTCCTCAATAACATGGACAATTATGTAAGGGCCTGAAATCCCGAAATATGTACAGGAAATACCATGAGAATATGTGATTTTGGAAAAATCTAACAGTATTGAGAACCCGAAGTTCCAACAATTAAATGGACAACCCTTGAGGTATTATTGCAAGTTGTGGCATACCACATATTTCTTTGACATAAGAAAATGATGAATTTATCACAATCAACACCTCAAGGAAGAAATTTATTTTGTAAATTCCGGTTGTTAAGGATACACCTTGAAATGAGTAATATCAGGATAAACCTCAAAGGATGAAATGAGGCTCCCCATATTCTGTTATATTATATGATCTGGGCTAGAAGCCTATGGATCTCAACATATCATAAAATCCCGAACCTGAAGTTCTGGGTATGTAGTAGCTAATGCTCTTCACTATTATATTGCAATATTATCATGGCTTTTCCTCAAGTTATATTTCATGCCCATTTGAAAAAGGCAATTAAAATTATGAAGTTGTGTTTAACCCGATGCCAGAAGTTTCGGCACACATTCATTGAAATATATAATTTGAGAGATTTAATGTGGTTATTTGAACCTATATGGCAAAAGGTTCCACACCGTCATTTTGAAATGAGGTAAAAATCACAAATGCAAGTTTAAAGGCTTTGCCCAATTATTATTAACAGAAAGATAGTATACAACAGACAGATTGTTTTTCACCTCCAAGAAATAAGCAGGCTTTATAAAATTTATCAAGCTACATTATGGCTTAGAAGTTCCTGGAGAATGAGAACGTCGCTTCTTGAACTTAGCCATGAGCCTCTCATGGTCTTCTAGAATCTTTTCATTGGAACTCTGTAGCGTATTGAGCTTTGTCTGCATACCACTGGAATATGAGCTCACCATCCTTGACAAAGACTTATTTTGTTGTTTAAGGTTTTCAATCTGTCGTTGAGAATCCCGAAGCATCCTCTGGAGATATGAATTTTCGGTGATGAGCTCCTCAATCTTTTTTGACTTGGAAAGCAAACGATGTGACAGGTTGGAAACAGAAGCAGCACTATGAATGCAAAATGCTATTGAGTCATCAATAGCCTCTTTGTCAGACCTTCCGGTTAATAATATCCCATCCATAGGAGTAATGAAATTCCTAGCTACTATGATAGCAGTTGTATCATTCATCATCACGGAATCATTAATCGTGAGATGACGATTTTCGGATACAAAAGATGGACGCCAGATTTGGGCGTCAGAGTTGTTTTTGAAACAACGTTTAAATCAAAACGATTTGGGCGAGAAGAAGATGAAGCCATTTTGAAAAGGTTTCGAAGAAAGTTTTAGAAAAGGCTAAACTGTCATAAAATGGAAGGAAGTTGAGTTAAAACACAGTTACTCCAATTAGGCATTACAAAGGCAATATCTATAGGCGGAAATATGGCAACGTTTCCATGATCCCAATATATTCCTGGATCCCAATATTTCTCTTTTTCAGATTTCAAAACTTCATGTGGCCTCCATTAATGCCTGTCGGCACTTTAGGGGTTTTCAAGAACTATTTTTGTCAAAGCCAATCTTGTTTTCACAGATTTCACAGAGTCACTTTTTTCAAAAGCATCTCGAGCACCTCACAAATTTCTGTAGTTAATTTGAGATTCACGAGATCAAACTGTTCCTCTAATTTGTGTATAAATATGTTACTAATGAAATTTCTTTGCAGAATACATCCAGTTTTCTCCATATCTAGTGATGCAATATCCATTTGTTTTTCCTATCAGTGAGCGCTCAATGTGCTTGAGAAGCGAGACTATCTCTGATCATCCATTTAGGAAGCGAGACTATCCCTGATCACGTGTTAGCTAGTTATGGGAACTGTAAGGTAGATAAGAATGGCCACATCACTTTAATCTCCTGAAGTTCTCCTAGGCTAGGGGGAATGAGAGTTTGTTGCCTGTTACCTCACCAGTTTCCTTCCCTGATTGCTTACCTACCTTGCAATCAATATCATAATTCTTTATATATGTTCTTTCTTTTGACAACTCTCTGTCTCTAAGGGATTTTGTTTCTTTAGAACCATCATCTGAATAACAAATCCATGTAGTGAATCTAACACTAAGGGTTATTTTTTTGATAGAGACAAGAATTTTGATTTTGATTTTGTAGGATATAACTAGATCATCAAGCGCCCCATTATATTTGCAGTGCCAATTCGAGCTTGAAAAATATTTGAGCAAGGTTTTCTCTCACCGATAGATGTAAGCAACATATGTATTATTTCATGTTTTATCCCTATTAGTATTCTGGTATTTTGCTCCTAAGAGGTGACATTAAACAGCTTCCAACAAAGGGAGGAAAACCAATGAGTCCATATACCATGCGTGTCCCAAGGAAAACCAATTTACATAGAAGGCCTCTGTAGCAGCAGCAACGGCATTGGAATAACAAAGTGGAAGCGTAATATAGAGTGCTATTCAGATTTTGAAGCTTGTAAATGAAGCTACTGGAACATCTTTTTCTGTTTTTTTTTTTTTCATTTTCTCCAATGATTCTTGCCGTAAGGCACGAATGTTTATATGAAAGGAAGTTTAGGATTTTTCACAACTTCTTCAGGCTTTACGCTCTTTCATTTTCTCCAATTTCTCCCCTCGCTCTTCTTTTAGTACGTGTTCTATGATAGGCATTGACTCCAACAATGTCCTTGCTTTCTTCATCTCCAGAAATCCAATTGATGTAAAATTTAATACTGTTGACTTTTAACAATTGAAAACTTGAATTCATGAAGAATATTACATGGCTTACATGGGCCGTGAGAAACTGAAGAGCATCCTCAGCCAAAACAAGAAATACATTCCTAAGGCTAAGCCTAACAAACTCAAAATCAAAAGCATCCTCAGCCACAAGGCTTGCAAAGCAAACATCGCAAATCAAAAGAAAATTTTGAATTTAGGCATCTTGGCCATACAAAGCCCTCTGCTTTATCTTCTCAGCATCTTTGCCATACAACAGACATATCCCACACTTTTCCGCCGGAAAGGGTTGTACGTTGAAGTCAACATTGACCTCAGTAAAACGGTTGTAAAACGCAGTGGGGCTTCGAGCTTCCTCTACAACTTCTTCAAAGACATTATACCACGACACAAACACTTCAAGAGAATATTCCTCCAGGCTTCCTAAGACCTCAGACAAAAAATGGTTGACTTCATGGATTTCACCATTACTAGTTTTGAAGTTGTACTTGCATCCAATCGTCATATACAATCCAGCATAGCGTTTGTATGCAAGAGATAGAGCGAAACCCAAGAAATCTGTGCTAAACCAATCACCACAAGGAAGCTCAATCTTTATTGAAGATCCCTCACTTTGATGGCTGAACCATTTAGGAATTTCATACCCCGGGCATTTAATGGCAACCAAATATCTACGGTCAAACAGTTCCTGTACCATGGATACGGACATCATAATTATTAAACTCGTGAAAAAAAGAGAGCAGATTCTTCAACTGACAGAGTGTGTGTGTGAGGTAGAGAGAGGGAGAAAGAAAGAAAGAAAGAGATGGAAACCTTCTCAATTTTTTCTTCAATTTTGTCTTCTTTAAACTTTGACGCATTTGCCATTCGCATAATTCTGAGTTGTGCATCAGCCATTATGTTGCTTCGTGCATTCTCATCCAACTTTGGGCAATCAGAAAATATATGTTTCTCAAGAAGCCCTCGAGAAAATATATATTCTTCCCAACCTTGTGTGATTGCAGTGCTTGACCTTGACACTGTCTTCAATGACGTGCAACCATCTGCTTCAAGACATTGCAACAATGGGGGGAGCTCTGGTAAAGAGGCAAGGCTCATGCAATCCCTTAGGCACATGCGAGACAGCTGAGCAACTTGTTTGATGCTTGCAGGTATGCTCTTAATTTTGGTCGAACTCAGATTTAACTCTTCTAATGAGGTTAAGAAAAAGAGGTCATCAGGGATAACCTCAAGGTTTTTGCAATAACCGAGATCTAATTTTCGAAGTGCAACTAGATTTCCAATTGATGGGGGTAGCACTTTAACTGCTGTACCTGATAAATTTAGAAACTCCAGATGTTCCATAGCCTCCGAGATTTCAGGG
The DNA here is from genome assembly GCA_024362665.1 of Prunus padus. Taxonomy (NCBI): domain Eukaryota; kingdom Viridiplantae; phylum Streptophyta; class Magnoliopsida; order Rosales; family Rosaceae; genus Prunus; species Prunus padus. The sequence continues at coordinate 28,501,855 of JANFAM010000019.1, read as the reverse complement.
AAGTTTTGAAATTTGGAGCACCGACTGAGATCAAGACTCACCAAAGATTTCAACTTCCAAATGTTGGTTGGGAGACTCACAAGGTTTTTGAGAGACAATTCTAGACTCACCTGGTTATTTGTCAATACTTGATAGACATCCTCTGCATTGACCAACCTACTGCGTTCTTCAATACGTTGTTCGCGAACAATTGACAAACCCATTTCTTGCACCAAATCATGCATCTCTATCCGTCCTTGTGAAATTGATATGAGGGACCTATCAATAAGATCATTGATTCCCGCTTCCCCATGGAAATCACAACTATCTAATAATTCTTTTACATCATTCCTCTCGTAGCCTTTATGAAAACATGCTATATCAAGAAATATCTCCTTCTCATTGTCTTCTAATCCATCGTAACTTACTCTCAACACTTTCTGGATTTCTCCGATTGGAACTCGTTTCACTTTTTTCCATTGAACCTCCCACTCTTGTTTGCTCTTGCAACGACGGAATGAGGACCCCATAACTTTAAGAGTTAATGGAATGCCCTTAATATAATCCACCACCTTGCTTGACAACTCAGTGTAATCTATTGTTGGAGACTTATTTCCAAAAGCATGCGAATGAAAGAGCTGAAGAGCTTCATCAGAACCTAATCCCTCAACATGGAATATCTTCGCATGGTCAACTTTTTGCTCAAGTATGCCTTTATCTCTAGCAGTTATAATGATTTGACTTCCTTGGCAAAACTTATCATGATCACCAACAAGATCTTCTAGTTGTTTTCGAGCATTCACATCATCAAGAACAATGAGCGCCTTTGTACGCCTGAGCCTATCTTGAATATGAAGTGGTATAGTCGGAGTGTCGATATTTACATCTTTTTCCTTTAATATCTCACCAACAAGTTTATTTCGCAACTGATGTAGTCCATTCGTTTGTTCTGAGTTCTCCCTAACATTTGCAAGAAAACAAGCAGCTTCAAATTTAGAGAACTGCCTGTGAAATACAGCATCAGCAAGGGTGGTCTTGCCAATACCACCCATGCCCCAAATACCTACACAGCAAACACCTGTTGAATCCAAGCATAATAATGACTCAATTTGCTCAATTTTCCTTCCAATTCCAAACAGACCCTTTAAATCACTTGACGATTCGCTATTCAACTTGGTCCAAATATCTTGGACAACTTTCTTAACTAAACTAGCCTCAGACCTGGCATATATAAATATCAAGGACAAACAAACAAATGGTTAGTATGGCTGCGTAATCAAATAGTCACAGGTGCAAATCAAAATATAAGATACAAAATTAATTACTCTGTTTTTTCTGAATCATCAAAACCAGATAGATTGGCTGCTTGTGTCAAAGCAGCCCTCCACTTGTGCACCTTGTCAATACTGTCCCTGAAACGTTTTTCAAGTTGACGAAATGCAAGCGCATAACTCCCATGTTGTTTCCGTACATCTGATGGACTGATGTCGTAAAAAATGGGTATAACCAACTGGCTGTTCTTTTCCTTGCATTCTAGTACATGCACAAGTTCATCCAGACACCAAGTAGAAGAAGCATAGTTTTTTGAGAAAATGATTACCGAAAGTGCTGATCTCTGGATTGCTTCGAGAAGGGCAGGCGCAATTTCACCTCCTCTCACGAGCCTGTAATCTATGTAGGTGTCGATGTTCTTCGTACGTAAAGCTTCATAAAGATGGCTGGTAAAAGTAAGACGGGTGTCCTCTCCTCTGAAGCTAATAAACACATCATACTTTTCTTGAAGAGGGGGGATATCAGTATCAGCAGCAGCAGCAGAAGAAGATGTTAATGATCTGAAGTACATGTAGAACAGAGTGATGATGAGTATGTTGATTATGATGGAAACTTGAAAGAACTCAATGGAGTCCATATCTGTTTCTCTGAATGCACCAGGAGCTATAACTAACAGCCTTATATGTTTGTGAGTATTTAGTTGTAGAAGAAGGAGATTCTGATATTTGAGATGAATGGGGTTCTCCTTGAAGAAGAAAGGCAATCTGATATTGTAGACGGATGGGGTTAATTAAGTGGCACCTGAGGATCGTGTGTTAGGCAAGAGAGAGAGCTACAAAGCTGTGTTGCCTTGGTTGTATAGAATGAAAGAGAATAAAAAGGAGTTGCTTGCAGAGACTAGCTAGATCAGATTTTAGTTTAGCAATTGTACCTATATGCACAAAGTTACAAGACAATCATCAGAGATATAAAAAAAAATAAAGGGTGGAAGTGAAATAATTACCAAACACTTTTGGTTGCTGACTTGACTTGACAATATTCACAAAGCTACAAAACGATCCAGTAAAATAATCAGAGATGGAAAAACGAGAAAGGGCTCATGGGAGTGGCAGCACATGGTTATGGCCCCCCTCTTTACATGCTTTACGTACAAAGATCCGTGGATTTTTGTTGAAGTGACAACACGTTACACAACAGCCCCCAATTTACACCTTTTAAGTACAAAGTTGCTTATGACAAAAAAAAAAAGTAGTGATTTCTCCACTCTCTTTTTATCTATTTACACTTCGTATTAATATTTTATTATAAGATATTATGAGAGTGAGAACATACAAATTATTAAAAAATGAAATGTAAGTGGATAAAAAGAAAGTGGAAAAATCACTACCCAAAAAAAAGGTACAAAGTTGTGCTTTTGTATTTTCTTGTTGGGTCCATGTATGAAGAACAACTAGGGCTTCTTTTTTTATTTTAAATATTGTCGTATTAATCACCCAAAGTTTAGGGGTGTATTCAGTCTAGTGGAGCCATGAATTGTATCATGGAGGCTCAACTTTAAATAGCTTTATAATTATAAAAAATTTTAAATTACTTTATAATTATAATAAACTTAATTTTTATAGGAAAATATATTTAAGAATTCATTATAATGATTAAATTTAATAAAATCAAATAAAATTTATAGTACACATTATGTTGCATGGACACGAAAACGCCGACACGGCGACACGGAAAATCTCAAAAACTAAGACAAGGACACGACTAGGACACGGCAAATTAAAATAATAATAAATTATAATAAAATTATAATAGTATATACTTATATATTTAAAAATAATAATTCATTCTCAATACTTCAATGTCACATAATTCCATATAAAAAAACAAAGTACTCATGTTCATCATCCATACATAATAATTAATACACCACAAAATAAAACATAAATGATCTAAACTCTCAATCTTCTTCAAGCATCGATGTCTTCATTGTTGTTGTTATTAGAAAACAACACGCTCTCTAATTCCGGCTCATCAAGTGAAAGGTTTGCAATTTCAAGCAAACCCGCATTTTTCAAGTCCAGCTTTTTTATTTGATTCAACCTTTAACATACTTCCATAGAGGAGCATCATCATCAATTGATTGAGCATGAGAGAAGTCCCAAGTAGAGTTAGTATTAGAATTACTCATCTTTCCCTAAAAAAATAAAGTATGGTACACATATTCATTATGAACCAAATTTCCAATTAATAAACATACCCAATTAATAAACCAAATTCAAACATACTCAACAACTAAGCAACAAGTATTTTATTAAAAATAAAAAAACAAATACACATACAATGTCAATAATAGCCACAAAAAAGAAACACATCAAAACAGAGAAAATAAATAAATGCAGTTTGAAAATAGAGAAAGAAAAAAAAATTGCAAAGCTACTCCCTTTTTTTTTAAACTGGTGTCGTTGGGGGGGAGGGCCTCACCACTGAGGCAAACCCAACAGACGGACGCGGCTCACCAACTACACCAGGAGAGAGGAGAGGGGGAGAAGAAGAAAAAGGTATGTACGAACAAATGAAATGAGATGTGTGGCTGCTGAAGGTGAGGTTTAGGTTTAGAAAAGTTTTGTTATAGTTTTAACCCTTTTTTAAAAATCTTCCAAATCTGTCCATCATAGTTTCAAAAATTACGTTTTGACCCCTACTTTTATTTTCAAAATTTCAAATTAGTCCATACTGTGTCTTGACCGTGTCCAACCCGTTGACTGTGTCCAACACGTGTTGGCGTGTCCGACACTCAGACACTCCAGCAATTTGGAGTGTCCGTGCAACATAGGGTACACATATAAATGACGTGAAAGCAATATAAATCATATTCATGTTTATTGTAGACAACTGACATCTGCGAGAAGGGTCAATAATAAGTATAGCAATAAAACAACTTGAATAACATACATAACTATAAGGTTTTCAAAATATTGAGACGGGTCAAGTGACCCTTGTGCGCCTTAATTGGCTCCGCCAATGATTTAGTCTATAATTTTGATACATTTTAATGACTTCAATGAAATTAAAAAGTCGAGGTATCTAATTTAGATTTTTAAGAGCATCCGCAATGGGCTCCTTAAATCACATTTTTAGACAAAATTTATGGAGGAATTGGAAAATACAACTCCAATCATGCTCCATATCCACCTCCTACAACAAGGAGACTTCTAGGAGTTTCTAAATCTAAGGAGAGAGAAAGAACTCTTAGTGGCTCCCTATAATTTAATACTACTTTGTTTTATGCATATTTTAAACCTTTAATTAATTTTAACTTATTTATTTATTTATAGAAATAGACTAATATAATTATATTATTTATGACTCTCTAAACTAGTTATGATCATTATGTCTAAGGTACAAGTTTGATAAGCTGGATAATTTATCGTATGTTGTAAAACTAATAAATGGAGCCCGCATATTGGAAGGAAATTTCCATACACCTTCCTTCCTCTAATAGTTAGCCAAGGCTTTGTCTATAAAACAAGGCTGCCTTCTCATTTGTAATAGACACGATAAAGACTCAATGCAAACATCAGAAGAATTGGAACCTGTTTTCTCTATATTCTCTCCAATCAATTCGCTTAGTTTTATAACACGTTATCAACATGAATTTGCTTTCAAAAATACCAGCTGAATTCTCTAATGAAAACCAAATCATTTCACCTATGAAGGAGAGCTGCCAGGGCTCGCTTCACCCACTCACCTTCGACTCCACATATTCGAACCAGCGAGTTCATCATAGCAGCAAGCAACTCACAGTCCAGTACAAGAAGAAGAAGAAAGAGATAAGGAAGATGTTGATTTGGCCATGAAGGCTGCTCGCGCTGCGTTCGACAATGACCCTTGGCCCCGCTTTCTTGGCGTTGTCACAATCCTGGTTTTTGACATGAGGAACCTGTTGGCGAGTCCTTCCTTAGTTAGGATTTTGGTTCCTTACTATGTTAAGTTTTTTGTTACTTACCTATTTGTTTAGTTCTATTATAATTGAGATTTATTTCCTATTGTAATTTAAATTTATTTTCTATTGTAATTTAGATTTGTTTCCTATTTTATTTAGGTTTGTGCTTCTATAAATACCGACATATTGGAGAAGAATAAAATATGAGAATATTTGCCCTACTTTATTTGACATGGTATCATAGCCTAGGTTTTTTTGTGACCTGTGCCTGCGTTCTCCTTGCGATTTACATGATCTCCTCCCCCTCTTGGGACGGGGAGAGAGGAGGAGTGAAAAAAGATATGTTTCTCTTTTCCATGAAGATATTACCTATTTCTTGACTCGACACCCCTTCTCTTCAGGGGGACATGGAGAGTGAAGAGAAGTTGTGTCTGCTTGAATTTTCTATACTTGATATGGAAGTATTTGTCGTTCTTCTTCTGCTACCGCCATCGTTGGCCTGCCTTGTATTGCTCTTGCTGGTGCGATTGCCTTGTATGTCTCTTTGCCTTGCCTTTGCCGTGTTCACAGGGTTTACGTGTTCTGCCTTACCTTTGCTATGCCTTTGCCCCTATCTTTGCTCTTGCCTTGCTTTTTGCCTTTGCATTTGCCTCGAGTATGGTGTTCTGCGACTCGCTTGTGAAGTTGGGCATGCGAAACTTCTTTGCGCCAACTTGAGGGGGAGTGTTGGTGAGTCCTTCATTAGTTAGGATTTTGGTTCCTTACTATGTTAGGTTTTTTGTTACTTACCTATTTGTTTAGTCCTATTATAATTGAAATTTATTTTCTATTGTAATTTAAATTTATTTTCTATTGTAATTTAGATTTATTTCCTATTTTATTTAGATTTGTACTTCTATAAATACCTACATATTGAAGAAGAATAAAATATGAGAATATTTGCCCTACTTTATTTGACAGAACCGTGGAGAAAGGAGGAGAAGGCTTGCTGGTTGCACCCGGTATAAAGAGAATAGCAAACCCACCGAAAAAGGATAAGTCTCTGTCCTTTATTTTCATTTATTAAATTATTACTTTAATATCTACACTATTTAACTTATGACTAATCATCAAAGCTAGTGCAATTATGTTAAAAGTTGTGCAGGTGGAGGGAAGAAAAAGGAATTGAATTGGGCCAACGTGATATATCCTACTTTCACTAACATATAGTATAATGATATGTCTATATAATATTATTCTGAAAAGTTAATGGTAATATACTAAAACTATATATATTAGTATAATTAATTAATTATACTATTTCATCTTGATGTTGAGAACCCACCGAAAAATGGGTGGAAAAATTGCACAAAGCCAAACTTTTATATATTAGTGTATTGATATTAGTGAAATTATGGTTGCTAGTAGTTGTGGAGTTAGGAATTTATTTGTGGAGAGGCCAATATATTAGGGTTTAAGGTTGATTCCTTTCCCAGTGTTAAGCTTATCAATGACAATCAAAGTTTATGGACAAATTAAAGTTTGTAAATAAATAAATAAATAAATAATCATCTTTGATTTTCTATTTTCTTAAATATACTTATGAAAGAAAGTTTGATTGGCTGTTTTTTTTTTAAAAAATTCTTACTTATGTTGGTGGGGTCCAGCAGTAACGTAGCTATTTTGCTAAGGAAATAGCCTTTTTTGGATGAATCCAAGGCTCCCGCACGTAGGCGATGACTAATCCCTCGAGTCGGGTCGACTCCATTCGGGGGCAAGCTCTCCCAATGATGGCTGCTCCATTCACAAGGCTCGAACTCAAGACCTTGCTTAAGGGGAACAAGCTCCTTACCACTTAAACCACCAAGCATTGGTAAGGAATTAACGTCCATTTATTATATTTGGGGAGGGGCCACAAGTATTATTTTAATATATATTATCCTAAGGTGTCCAATACAAACCCTAATATATAATAGTATTTCAGAATTTTGGGAGGGCCCAGGCCCCTGTAGGCCTAAGGACACCTCCGACATTGGTTGCTAGAAGCAATTAATGTCCATTTATTATATATGGTTCACATTTATACGAAAAATGATCTTTGTTACACTTCATACTTGCTATGATGGAGCTGAAAAGGGGAGGGGGCTGGAGGGGGAGAATTAAGACTTGAAAATCTTGATCCTCAATACATTGAATGAAGAGCTTGAAGATCCTAAATTCTACACATGTAAGGGAATGAGTCATAAGCTAAAATTTCTATACATTTAAAAAGGCCAGAAGATCCTTTTATATTATGTGGAGGTTTTATTCCCACATTGATTTTATTCAAAGTATGGAGTAGAATTATTACTCATACAAGCACATTTACTTTTATTTAAAGTATGGTGCGGAATTAACATTCATACATCAAGCAATTTACTTTATGAATTTATTTTACCGCACATTTATTTTTATTTAAAGTGTGGGGCGGGTTTATCGTCAATACAAGCAACATTTATTTTGTGAATTTATTTTACAAGTTCATTATGATGAATTGTAGATCATGTAATAAAAGAACCTGAAGTTTCTTGACCATCATCATACAACTACATCAAGACCTGAAGATCCGTGATCTGTGACATGTAAATAAGGACATGAAGTTCCTTGATAATGTAACAGTATCATATACGTGAATATTGGCGTGCACATGAATAATAAATGTAGTGGCAACTGTATTGTATACATGAATAGTAACCATTTTAGGTGAACTGTTACTATATACAAAAGGGGACCTGTAGTTCCTTAAAATCATGAAAGAGCAATTAAATGAGAGACCAAAAGTTTCGCCTATTTATTTTGTTTCAGCAATTTAATTATTGTCTTACCTTTTTATTATTGTATTTTATTTCATTTCAATATTTTCTATGTATGAGCATAAAATCCTAACAATGACATGGAGTTCAAACATCTCAGTTATGATGATTAATTATGTGTAATCCAATACCAGAAGTGTTGAGTGCATAAAAATTAATTTGAACCAGTAGTTCAAAACACAATTATTAATTCATTATTGAATTCACATGTTCGAACATGAAGCTTCAAATATATGAAACTAATTTTTCATGAATGTCATGAACCGGAAGTTCCTTGGTTATGTGCACTTATTTGGAATTTAATTCATGGAACCTGAAGTTCTATATACATATGAGATAAATTTGCAAGAATCCGAAGTTTTGTAAACAAACATACAAAATGTTTATATAGAATCTAAAGTTCTATATGTTTGATATCACGATTAAGAAATTATAATATCAAGTTTACAAAGAACCTGAAGTTCTGGGTATATAGTAGTTAATACTCTTCACTACTATATTACAATATTTTCATGGCTTTTTCTTAAATTATATTTCAAGCACATTTGAAAAAGGCAATTAAAATTATGAGGTTGTGCTTTACCCGGGCCAGAAGTTCTGGACCCCACATGCATTGAAATATATAATTTGAGAGATTTAATGTGGTTATTTGAACCTATAAGGCAAAAAGTTCCACACCGTCATTTTGAAAAGACGTAAAAATCACAAATGTAAGTTTAAAGGCTTTGCCCAATTATTATTAACAGAAAGATAGCATATAACGAGATAGATTGATTTTCACCTGCAAGAAATAAGCAGGCTTTGTAAAATTTATCATGCTACATTATGGCTTAGAAGTTCCTAGAGAATAAGAACGGCGCTTCTCGAACTTAGCCATGAGCCTCTCGTGATCTTCCAGAATCTTTTCATTAGAACTACGCAACATGTCGAGCTTTGTCCGCATACCCCTAGAGTATAAGCTCACCATTTTTGACACATTTTTATTTTCATGTTTTAAGGTTTTCAATCTTTCGTTGAGAATCCTGAAGCATTCTCTAGAGAGATGAATTTTCGGTGATGAGCTCCTCAATCTCGTTTGACTTGGCAAGCAAACGATGAGGCAGGTTAGAAACAAAAGCAGCACTCTAAATGCTAAAAGCCATTGAGTCATCAATAGCCTCTTTGCCAGACATTCCTGTTAATAATATCTCATCCAAAGGAGTAGTGAAATTCCTAGCTACTATGATAGTAGTTGTATCATTCATCATCACGGAATCATTAACCGTGAGATGACGATTTTTGGATACAAAGGATGGATGCCAGACTTGGGCGTCACGAGTTGTTTTGGGAGCAACATTTAAATCAAAACACTTTGACCGAGAAGAAGAGGAAGCCATTTTATGAGGTTTTGAGGAAAGTTTTAGAAAAGTTGAACTTTTAGAAAATGGAAGGAATTTGAGTTACAGTTAACCAGACTTTACAAAGGCAAATATCTATAGGCGGAAATGTGGCAACATTTCCAGGATCCCAATATTTCCTTTTACTTTCCAGTTTTTCGAAGTTCACGTGGCATTCATTAATGCATGTTGACACTTTAGGGGGCACAAGGACAATTATTGTCAAACGAATCTTATCTTACGGATTTCATGGGGCCATTTTTTTAAACTTATCTCGAGAATTTCAAAAGTTTTCTGTGGTTAAGATTTACTGTTTCAAACTATTCCCTTTTCTTGTGTATAAATATGTTACTAACAAAAATTCTTTGCAGAATGCATCCAGTTTTCTCTCTATCTAAATAATGCAATATCATTTTGTTTTTCCTATCAGTGAGCACTTGATGTGCTTGAGAAACGAGACTATCTCTAATCATTTCTTTAGGAAACGAGACTATCCCTAATCACGTTTATGTGATTTCAGGGACTATAAGGCAAGCATATCCCTCTAAAGCTCAGGGTTCCATCTTTGTTAGAAGATATGGAAGTCATAATCCGGATACCTTACCCGTCTCCTTCCTTGATTGCTTACCTACCTTGCAATCAATATCATAATTCTTTGTATATGTTCTTCATTTCAATAACTCTCTATTCCTCGGGGATTTTGGTTTCTTTAGAACCTTCATCTGCAGAACAAATCCATGTTTTGAGATTTTGGTTTCTTTAGAACCTTCCCCTGAAGAACAAATCCATGTTTTGAACCTAACACTTAGGATTATTTTTTTGACAAAGAGAAAAGAATTGTGATTTTTGCTCTTGCAGGATATAACTAGATCATCAAGCGTTTCATTATATTTGCTGAGCTAATACAAGCTTGAATGATATTTGAGCAAAGTTTCTCTTACCTAAGGATGTAAGCAATACTTGTGTTATTTCATGCTTGTACTCTTATTAGTATTTTGATATTTTATACATCATCTTCGGTGGTGACCAAATGAATAGATGAGATTGTTCAAGAAGAACGAATTGTATTACCCATAAAAGACCGTTCTAGAAAAATGGCTTGAATCATCTTAATATGTATTCATTTATGAAGTATTAAATACAATGCAAATTCTGCAGATTGCAAGTTGAATACATTGATAATACACTGCATAGATTAAAGTCCCAGAAGAGTGACTTAGGGGTATAACGGTGTTAATGTAATACAAGATTAATGTGTAATAAATTGCATGAATTAAGGTCCCTGAAGGACAACTTTTGTGAGACTATTTTCACGTCATTAGGGGAGAATTGGTTGTTCCTGAAAAGAACAAAGAACAACGTGAATGATTATGGAATATATCTTAAAGAAAAAAGAACGACGTGAATGATTATGGAATATATCTGAAAGAACAAAGAACGACATGAATGATTATGGAATATATTTATTATTGTCTCAACAAACAAATTGGTATAGAATGCCAGAAGCATATCAAATGTTAGAAGTATATGCAGATACATAGTAAGTGACTACTCATGCCCAATTTGTTGCATGCTTGAAGCATGATAAATATTTGGATTGTAAAAACTTAACTCCCCATAAAAGTTGTTGGATGCTTGGAGCATGACATATCTATAGGTTCCAAACTCCTCAAAAGTGGAGATTAATTGTAAAGTTTAAGCCCTATAAAAAAAATAACGCTTTAGAAGAGGTTATGATCCACATTCTATAAATAATTCATCGTAGAAGAGTTGTTTGTCCATGAAGTGACAATGAAAGCTCCTGAAGGGATATTGGTATACCATAAAATAATAAAAGCAATGAGATGCTTATAAATTATGCATGCATATGAGAAATGTGGGATCACGAATTGATGGTATATTGGTTTATATTACGTATTAAATTTATCAAGGGCTGTACATGATGAAATTGCACCACTTGTTATAATTGTCGACAAATGTAAATAAAGATTGGCCAACTGGAAGAGGCAGTCCAGTAAAGTTGAATATTTCCCGAAAAAGTGCAATGATTGAACCTATAGTTAAAACACCAAAATGATATGAAAATGTATATGTTACAAATTGGTGTTTGTGATGAAGTGAAATAAATCACTTGATGATATGGCATAATGTTTCCTAGTATAGATATGGGATTATGATGATAAACATATGTAGCTATGTTCTGCATATTTATAGAAAATTCATGTATATGAAAAATCATTGAATGATTTAAAATATGATGGCTTGTAATGATCCTTGCATGGATTAAAATATTCTAGAAGAATATGATATAATTGTTTTAATGAATATCTATTACAAAATTTGGAAATGAGTTTACCATTATTACATTATATATATGAAGAATATTGTTGGAACTCTTGAAGTGTTTACATAGAATTCCTCTTATTTAATAAAGGGATTTGAGATCAAAAATCTATATAGATTATGAAGTGTCTGAAATATATAGCAAGAAGCAATTTCCTTAAGAATATAAAGGAATGAATCCTAAGAGATATAATGTGTCATGCAATATATAAATTGCACAAAGAAATCTCGAAGAAGAGAAAGATCATGAAGCTCAGATAAAGTGTTACATCCCGACCTAATTTAAATACAAATTAATTATTAATTAACAAATTACATTTTTACCCTTAATGGGCTCCTTAAATTACATTCTTAGACAAATTTTAGGGAGGAATTGAAAAATACAACTCCAATCATGTTCCATATCCATCTCCTACTATAGGAGACTTCTAGTACCTCTACTAAATTACTCCTACTATAGGGAGACTTCTAGGATCTCCTAAACTTGAGGAGAGAGAAATGGCTTCCTAGAATTTAATGCTACTTTGTTTTATGCATATTTTAATATTTCAATTAATTTTAACTAATTTTTAATATTTGTTTTTATTAAAATGAACCAATATAGGTGGGAGGATGTGGCACAGTTTTTTTTTTTTCTCTTTTCATTTTATTATGAAGGGTAAAATTGTAACCCAATGTCTAGTTGGAAAAACAGTATATATTTTCTTTTAAAAAAGACACGTGGCAAATTCTAAGTGGAAGTACATTAGCTAACATAGTGATACCGTACCATTCTATAATTTCTCCATTATGTGTAAGGTACAAGTTTGATGAGCTAGATAATTTGTTGTAGGACTTGTTTGGGAATGCTTGATTTGTTTAGAAGCAGTTTTTTAGAAGCACAATAAAGTACATGAGACATGGCGAAGATCCTAGTCCAATTTAGAGAATGACATGTTGAGACAAAAAGGTCTGAAATTGCTTTTAATATATTCACCCCTACCATGAGTTTGAAAAGATTTAATCTTAGTAGTGAACATATTCTCAACAAGTTGCTTAAACTGAACAAAAATAGAAAAGACATCATATTTCAATTTAAGAGGAAAAATCAAAGTATAACGCGAAAAATCATCCAAAAAAATCACAAAATAACGAAGGCTAGAATGAGATAAATTGGGAGACATCCAAACATCAAAGTGAACAGTTCTAAAGGTCAAGAAGACTTCGAAAGAGACAATTCGAACGGCAATTTATGACTCTTTCCTATAGGACACAAATGACACAAAGAGGAACGCAATTTATTATGGGACACCAAATGCTAAAAAATAAATGACGACGGATGACCAAGGCTGGAGTGCCAAAGAGCACCATTGACGCGAACACCAATTAAGACTACCAGAGCACCATGTTTGTGTTTTGATGAAACAATCGAAAACGGGTATAGACCATTCTTACTCGGCCCCTGGAAAAGGATCATCCCGGTGTCCAAATCTTGCACACGAAACCATTTGGGAGAAAGAGTGAAATAACAATTATGATCAACACAAAATTGATTAATAGAAGAAAAAAATATTAGAAGAGGCATGTGGACAAAAAAAAAAGTGTTAGATAAGGCGTAGGTAGAATTAGGGGTATGAACAAAAGAAGTGCCCACTTTGGCTATTTCCAAACTTGTTCCTCCAAGAATGACATTAACATGGTCTCCTCCATTATAATGACGAGGATGGGTGAGTTGGCCCAAATTAGGGGTAACATGACATTGGCACCCGAATTCCCGAGCCAAGACAGTAGCACCTGTATCATGAGGAAGTTGCGACGCCTGCAGCCAGCGTTCAACACCCAAAGAAGGGCGTCAAGACCGAGATAATCAATCGTGTGTTCACGAGAAAGTGCCCCAGTAACTATGTTCTCATACAGAGGACCACTACTCGTGGCAAGAATGTGATTAACCAGGTCCTTATTCAAAACTGGATCACCGGTAAGCGAAAGATTCTGTGTAATGGAGTTTAACCGATCCAACAAATCAGTTATGGACAAATTACTGCGCACTGTCTCATCAACTCTTGGCACAACTTGAAAAGGCGAGACTCAAAAGGGGAGGCGAAACGTCGCTCAAGCGCGACCCATGTCTGGCTAGCCGAGGTGTTGAACGCAACAGGAGAAAGAGCAGTGAGGGAGAGAGAACCGTTGATCAAGGAGAGAACTGGTCTTGTTGAAGCCATACCCCATAGGCGGGGTTGGGAATATGTGCAGCCGTTCCAGCGGCGCTGTCGGCGTCCGTGTCGGTGGTCCCATGCTGGTGACTTTGGCCTTCTCAAGCGTAATGAATTCTGGAGTGTGGAGGGAGGTGCCATTAACAAATTTCAGCAAGATTACGGCTGCGCAAAAGAGGAATGATTTGCGCCAACCAGAGAGGATAATTGTTGCATTCCAATTTGATTGAAATGAAGAAATAGAGGGTCGGGGCATGAAGGGAATTGGAGGAAGAAGAAGAAGATGCCATGGGATCGAGAAGAGGTCGTTTAGACAAAAGAGGCTTTGTATACCATGAAAGAAATTACACACAGGGAATGAGAGGCTGTTGTACTAACATGTCCAGCCAGCACAATTGTATTTCTTAAATATAATTACAAGGAGGGGCGGATTAACTCTAATAATGAATATACAATCAATGACATAATATGGTGTAGAGTGCTGCTATTTTCACCCCGTGTCCTATTTTCTCACCAATCTTATATTCCCACCCGCATGAAAATTTGAAAAAAAAAACACTCCTATCTTTCCACCCACCTTTATTTCTAAAATACCCTTTAATTATAATTTGGTACTAAATGATGACATGGCATAATTTGGTAAAAAAAGAGCCCATAGTAATTATGAGTCTTGCCTCCAAATTTGGCCTCCATAGATCAAGATATCATAAACCCAGAAATATTACAATGCCTATCGTCAAATTCCACCAGATACAAAATACCCAATTGAATAGGAATCAAAAGAACTCATAGATGAAACTATATATTTTATCAAAGAAACGAATTACTTAATAGCTACAACACAACAAACCCAATTAAATTGCTGGAAATTGTTCTCTCTAGGGTCCCAAAAATCCAAAAGCAAAACACCAACATATCCATGGAGCTCAGCAATAGCTACCCAGAGCCCAAATCCACCCATTATCCACTTAATCCCTCAACATCCTATACAAAATACCATATTCATAAGCTCTCAATTAATTCTTGAGCAACACTTTCAACTTCATAAAAGAAACTTCTCTTCCCGTTGAAGAATCTAGAGCCTCCCTTGTCGTCCTCCTCAGCAAGCTCCTCTGGTTCCCTCAATATCCCTATGGTTCTTCCAGTTTGAATCACGAAAGTGCTCAATTCCCATAGAGAGAGGGTGGGGGTATGCGTGATGAGAGGGAAGGGATTTGATATTTTTTTAATAATTTTTTTAGTTTTTTTTTCATCATTTTCTTATTTTTTTAATTGGTTTTTTTTTCTCTATAAGTTCTTAAAAGTCATTTTATAATAGGGTAAATTTGTCTTTAAAATTTGAAGATATACCATTATGTCATGACTGACTCTCCTGGCGATGATATTGTCCGCTTTGGGCCCCGCCCTCACGGTTTTGTTTATGGGAACTCACGAGCAACTTCCCAGTGGGTCACCCATCCCGGGATTGCTCTAGTCCCAACTCGCTTAACTCGGAGTTCCAAGGAATCCAAAGTGAGCTCCCAAAAGGCCTCGTGCCAGGAAGAGAAGTGCCCACACATATAAGACACTTCACCTTTCCTCCCCGAGCGATATAGGATTGCTCACTGTTCTTGCTTCCCAAGCTCACGGGTCTTACAATCCACCCCCTTAGGGCCTAGTGTCCTCGCTGGCACACTTCGGTCTGGGTCCAGCTCGATACCATTATGTCACGACCCGACTCTCCTGGCATGAGGTGGGGAAATAGGATAGGTGGGTGGAAATAGTAGCAATATCCGCCCGACCCACTCTCTCATTCTCTTCCTCTCTCTAATGAACCTCCATTGTTGCCTGATTCAACAGGGTCTTGGCGACGACCATTGTTGTCTCAAACACTATTGTCTTTCTTGCTTTCTCTAGACAGAAGACTTTCCTACCAATCTCCAAAGAAAACTGCTATGCGTTCTTGATTGGCTATGTGAATATATATATATATATATATATATATATATATATATTCTAAAAGAATTCTGACAGATTTTATGGTTCTTGGTTTGTGTTCTTTCGGTGATAAAAAGAGGGAATGGTGATGAGAAAGCATATCAAAGTTGAGAGAAGTTGCAGAAATGAAATTCATGAGAATCAAATTGCTTTGTACAATGGAATTCTCAAGGACCGTGTGCAAAGGTTGCAGTGTTTTCATTTACCTTTGGAAATTTATGGTGTTTCTTGGTTCTTGGTTGACAAAAGAAAAATCTTGGTTTTTTGTGGTTGTAAATTTGTTATGTTTTTTTTTCTTCGCAAACGGTTGTAAATACTTTCAACTTTGTCCAATTAATATACAAAATTTGGGCAAGGCTTTTTTTCTATTTTCTACCAATAAAATTTAGAAATCTTCGAGTATAATTTATTGTTTCTGGTTTACTACAACAAATTACTGGCTGTTTTTTTTCTTCTTAATTGCTCTGTTGAAGATTTCCATTTTCTCCTTCTTAAGATTGAGCTGCTGAAGTTGGAGGTAGCAAAGGCAGGGAAGACACCTGACGTTGGAGGTACAATCTGTTGCCTGCTTTCATAGGTTTCTTATATTGGACGACATTCGATTTTCTAATTTCACTGAAGTAGCAGCAACGGCAAAGCACATTGTGTACATTAAGGCCTCAGCAGTTGAGTTCGAAAACAAACAAGGTTCGAAGTTAGAACAGAGCAAATCAAATGGATCACTTGACGATTTTCGATTCAGTCTGTTAGCACAAAGGAAAGAAAATACTAAAGACATATTGAAGAGAAATGAACAGATTCTCATTTCATTATACGCAGGCTTCCAATAACAAGTACACAATTTCTTGAAACCCAAATTGAACTACAGAGAATCGAGACAAGCCAATGCCAGAAATTCGAAAACTATGTACACAGACCAAATCAGAATTACAAAGGTTTCCTTAAACTAAACAGAAAATCAAGCTTAAAAAATAAACAGCTTTTTGTAAGATAAAGTCGAGAAGTTCAAGTTTGAGCTTTTCTATTCCTCTCCAATGTTTTCACAACAGCCAAATAAATTCAGGTGAAAAAGACTTCTACCATGCATACAGGGAGCCAAAAATGTGTTTTACCCTTTCCTTTTCCCTTTGCAATTGTCTGAGGAGGTATTTCCCTTGTGGTTCCTTATACTCCCATTTCCAATGCCCTTGCACACAGGGCGGCGAAAGTGTCACTTCCACTTGCTTCATACTCATCACCATGTGCTTCAAGAATGTCTAGCACTGGGAGCTCTTGTAAAGATTGAAGCCTCTTGCAATTGGTTAGGCGCAGGATAGACAGCTGAGAAGCTTGTTTGATGCTTGCAGGTAAGCTCCTAATCATGGTTCCACTTAGATCTAAATCTCGTAACAAGGTTAAGCAAATGAGGGAATCATGGATCTCTAATATACCACAATCACTGAGGTTTAGTTCTTCCAAAGAGCACAAACCAACTGAGAAGGAAGGAAACTTCTTAAGATTCAAACAGCCACCAAAAATGAGAGTTTTAAGACATTTTAAATTGTAGATGCTACTCGGGACAAACTTAAGGTTTTTGCACCGATACAGCTACAATGTTTGAAGCGCAATTAAATTTTCAATCGACGAGGGTAGCTTTTTAACTGCTGTTTCTGATAAACTAAGAAAGTTTAGATGCTCCATAGGCTCCAAGATTTTTGGGAGGTATTTAAATTTGAAGCAACGAGTGATAATAAGTCTCTCAAGAGAATTCAACTTACAGGTGCTCATTGGGAGGCTCCCAAACCTTCCACAATTTTCTTGAGACGAGAGATGCTCAATTGACGAGGGCAATACTTCTATTGATGCCTCAGTCAACTCTAACTCGGTCATATTCCTGGGAAGCTCGGAAAACTTGCCAAGAGATGAGCAGCCCTATAAACTCAAATTACATAATTTTAGCTTACAACTGCTGATGGGTAGATTCTTAAGGTCCTTGCACCATTGAATATCCAAGAAAGATAATTTTTCATTAGACCAAACTGATGAAGGCAATTTTTTTATTATTGCAGTGCTACTTGTATCTAAATATTCAATATTTCCTGGCATCTCTGGAAGAGATTTGATATTCGAGCAGTCTCCTATGTTAAGATAAGTCAGCTTGTCAAGACTGAAAATAACAAGGAATTTTAACCAAACTTGTGCAACCCTCAAGATTTATATACTCAACTTTTGTACCCTGAGAGAGATCTGGAACTTCAGTCAGATTTCTGGAGTAACTAAGATCGATCACTTTTAAATTCCCAAGATTCTGTAACAAATGACAGAGAAATCGCAAGGGTTAACAACTTAACTTGAATAACTTTCCACACCACATTTTGTACAACAACTAAAATTAGCATATATACCTGGCCTTCATTCCAAAGTTGTTCCACATTGCTGTAGGACATTCAAGCTCGACAAGATTTTTTGGAGAAAATTCTAACGGCAATGATTTCAATTGATATCCCACCCAGCAAAGATAACTAGGAGAATTGGGAAGAGAAACTTTCAATTCCCAGTAATTTCCAAAGCTAGAATTGTCTACATTCAGCAATCTTAGATTATACATCTTTTTGAAGTCTGCATGATTCAAGTGTAGCTATCCAATCTCAGACATGTTAAAGAATATGGCTTGAACCGTTGCAGTTCCCTGACAATCAAATGCAAAGTATAAATATGAACAAAATAAATACAACAAGAATCAATCGTCACATTTATAGGCATAACTTGGTTATAACAAAAGACTTTCTCTCGTTTTTCACTACAAAAGTTAATGAATGTGGCTCTTACCGTATTGTTTTTCAACGTGATAGACATCCTCAGCCATAAACAATCTACTGCATTTTCCGGGCTCTTCAATACATTGTTCGCGAACAATTTCCCTGCCCATGTCTTGTAGCAAATCATGCATTTCAATGAACACGCTTTCTGAAATTGATATGAGAGACTTATCACTAAGAACTCTAATCGCTCGACGAAAACCACTAGCATCTAGCATTATTTTTACAATATACGTCATCTCCACTTTATTAAAACATGCTATATCAATAAACACCTCCTTCACATTCTCTTCCAATCCATCAAAACTTAGTCTCAAGTTCAACACTTTCTGGATCTTTTTGCTTAGAACTTCTTTCAATTTGATCAACTCATCTAGCCAATCTTCTTTGCTCTCACAGTGAAGGAATGAGGAACCCAAATTTTGAACACCTAATGGAATGCCTCCAGCATAACCCACAACCATTTCAGCCAACTCTGTATAATCTGTTCTAGGAGCGTTATATTTGAAAGCATTCAAATGAAAAAGTTGAAGAGCTTCATCGTGTGTTAATGCCTTAACCTTGTATATCTTATCATCATCAACAGTTTTCTTAAGTAGGCTCCTATCTCTAGTTGTTATAAGGATTCTACTTCCGGGGCCAAACCGAGCATGATCTCCAGCTAGAAGCTCTATTTGGCTTGAGTCATTCACATCATCAAGAACAATGACGACCTTTGTACGACTTAGCCTCTTTCTAACAAGATCAGATCCTATAGATGGAGTGTCGGTATTTAGATTCTCATCATCTAATATCTTCCGAAGAAGTGTATTTCGCAAGTCAATTAGTCCATCTTTTTCTTCTGATTTCACCCTAACATTTGCAAGTAAACAACAAGCTTCGAATTTAGAAGAGATTCGGTGAAATATGGCATCAGCAAGAGTGGTCTTGCCAATACCACCCAAGCCCCAAATACCAACACTGTAAACATCCAGCGAATCATCATCAATGCACAATAATGATTCAATTTCCTCAATGCGGCTTTCAATTCCAACCAAGCCCTTTAAATCACTTGACGTTTTGCGGTTCAATTTGCTCAAAATATATTTGACAACTTTCTTAACTAAATCAGACTCTAGCCTGACACATGATTATGAAGCACAACCAATAGTTAGTAACTTAGTAAGTATGCCTGAACTGATATTCTCCTGAATCAAATGGTCAGAAATAGAACTTAATGAAAGTTACAGAGTTAGTTAATTACCCGGTTTTGTTTGAATTATCAAACCCTGATATTTTGGCTGCTTTCCTTAAAGCAACCTTCCACTTGTGCACCTTGTACATATTGTCCTTGAAACGTTCTTCAAGTTGAGCTAATGCATCTGCATAACTACCCTGCTGCCTGTTAACGTGAGTCCTAATCAATCAAGGAGATTTATTTCCTTGATTGATTAAGGGATTTACTTTCCTTATTTTAGATAGTTGACAAATCACTGTATAATTAGGAGATATTATCCTAATTGAGTACTGTATCTATTTCCTTGTAAAGCACTCTTGTAAATCCCTATATATACCTTCTTATGGAGAAGAATACAATTAACCTAAAGTATTCAAACTCATATTCATATTTTAGCATGGTATCAGAGCAATCGATCCTCGGTTGTCTCTAAATTCTTATATCATATTTCTTACATTCAAATCCCAAAACCCTAAATCAAATCCCTCATATTTTAATTCTTCAAATCCAAATCTCTAAACACATACCTTTATCTTACCCTCAAATCATTCCGCTGCCATGGAGACCGTCCCGTTCAAAACCGCCGACGACTCCACATCCGCTCCTCAGATCGTCACTATTCACTGTGACAACTTCCCGTTCCCTACTAGCGTCATCTTGACTGAGACCAATTATGCCTTATGGTCTCAGGTCATGGAGATACGTATTGCTGCCCGGGAAAAATTGGGGTACCTCACCGGCGACACTCCACAGCCTCCTCAACTCTCGTCCACATACAACAAATGGTGTACCGAGAACTTTCGGGTCAAGGGGTGGCTCATTGACTCCATGTCTCCCGACTTGATGAGTCGTTTTATCCGCTTGAGAATCGCCAAAGAAATCTGGACTGCCGTAAAGAAGACCTACTATGATGGTGGGGATGAAACTTATCTTTTTGATCTTAACAAACGGGCGTTCACTATTAAACAGAATGGTGCCCCCGTCCACAAATACTACAGTCAGCTACAGAGCATCTTTCAGGAGATTGACCATCGCAGTCCTAGCTGTATGCACTGCGACGCCGACGTAACTGAGCGCCAGACGGAATTGGATTGTCTTCGTGTCCACCTCTTTTTCGCCGGTCTTGGCTCTGAGTTTGATCAAGTCCGGGGGGAAATCTTACGCAAGGATCCCAAATTAGACCTTGACCAAACCTTTGCCTATGTTCGTCGCGAAGCTCAACAACGACTGACCATGACTAGTGTGCCAGAAACTGCTGTCATGATCTCTCAACGACCAAAGGCCCCCCCGACCAGTGGCTCGACTCTGACTAAGACAACGGGATCTCGTCCAGAGCAAAAGTGTACCCACTGTGGTGGCAATAAACATACCCGTGCTGGCTGTTACGAATTGATTGGGTACCCTGATTGGTGGGATCACTCCAAAGCTCCCCGCAAGAATAGGAGCAAATCACTCAACACATCTGCTGAATTAGATCTTGCAAATCATGCTGCCTCAACTACACCGGCCCCAGCATCCGCCTCTATAGCCACAACAGGTACCCAAGGTTATGTTTTGAGTACTACATCAAAGAAACAAACATGGATCATTGACACTGGAGCCACTGATCACATGACTTTTGATCCTGGACAAATTGTCT
This sequence comes from Prunus padus, assembly GCA_024362665.1. Classification (NCBI taxonomy): domain Eukaryota; kingdom Viridiplantae; phylum Streptophyta; class Magnoliopsida; order Rosales; family Rosaceae; genus Prunus; species Prunus padus. The sequence goes on along the minus strand of JANFAM010000019.1, from coordinate 28,480,289 downwards.
CTCATACACCATCTCCTCAATCCATGGTGTCTAATGCTAATGGTACCCCATCCCCCGTAATTGGGGAGGGTTCCTTCTCTCTCTCTGACTCTCTAAATTTGGATTCTGTATTGATTGTTCCATCCTTACATCATAATCTCTTGTCCGTTGCCCAAATTACTACGGCCTTGAATTGCACCGTAACTTTTTGGCCTACTCATTGTGTTTTTCAGGACATCCTTAGCAGCAAGACGATTGGTTGTGGTACTAGGAGGGGCAAACTCTACTACCTGGACTTGGCACCGAGTAAAGCTTTCAAGATTGGGGGTGCTAGTATTGAGAAGCAAACTGCAGAAGTATGATTATGGCATAGGCGTCTTGGACATGCTTCATTTGGATATTTACAGAAGTTATTTCCGTCATTATTTTCCAGTTTAGATAGTTCCAATTTTAAGTGTGACATTTGTGAACTGGCCAAGAGCCATCGTGTTCCTTTTCCCTTAAGTTCAAATAAAAGTTTGGTTCCATTTTCTCTTGTTCATTCTGATGTTTGGGGCCCTGCAAAAATTACCACTCCGGGGGGAGCTAGATGGTTTGTCACGTTTATAGATGATTGCACCCGCATGACCTGGGTTTCCCTTCTCAAAACTAAAGGGGAAGTCAGTTCCAAATTTCAGCAGTTTTATCAAATGGTGGAGACTCAGTTCCATACCAGAATTCAGGTTCTTCGTTCAGATAACGGCGGAGAATTTCTCAACCATGATCTTAACCAGTTCTTACAAGATCATGGCATCATACATCAACGCTCATGCCCCTACACTCCCCACAAAATGGAGTGGCTGAAAGAAAGAACCGTCACTTATTGGAAATAGTTCGTGCCTCTCTCTTTGACGCCAATATGCCTCGCACTTTTTGGGGAGAAGCGGTCCTCTCTGCAGCATACATCATCAACCAGATTCCCTCCAGTATCCTCAATTTCCAAACACCACTCCAAACACTTCACCACCATAGCCAAATACCTCTCACCCCAAACCTGGAACCCCGAATCTTTGGCTGTGTGGTATTTGTCCACTTACATGATATTAGAAGACCCAAAGTGGAAGGATGCCATGAATGAAGAGATGCGAGCCCTTCAAAAGAATGTCACATGGGAACTCGTACCCTTACCTCATGGAAAGAAGACAGTAGGGTGCAGATGGATTTATACTGTGAAGCTCAAAGCAGATGGATCTGTTGAAAGATATAAAGCTAGATTGGTGGCAAAGTGGTATACACAGAGATATGGGATAGACTACCAGGAGACCTTTGCCCCAGTAGCCAAGATTAACACTATTAGAGTTCTACTGTCTCTAGCTGCAAATCTAGATTGGCCATTACATCAGTTTGATGTAAAAAATGCATTCTTACATGGAGACTTGGAAGAAGAAGTTTATATGGACCTGCCACTAGGATGTAACTTAGCTCATGACAAGAAGAATCACGTGTGCAAGCTCAAAAAGTCTTTATATGGATTGAAACAATCCCCCAGAGCATGGTTTGGCAGATTTACCAAATCTATAAAGAATTTTGGTTATACGCAGAGTAATTCAGATCACACCTTGTTTATAAAGCGTGATGGAGGAAGGCTTACTGCATTGATTGTTTATGTAGATGACATAGTCGTAACTGGGAACGACACCGAAGAGCAACTGAAGCTGCAAAAGTATTTGTCTCAGGAATTTGAGATGAAAGACTTAGGTGATCTGAAGTACTTTCTTGGGATTGAAGTAGCAAGATCAAACACAGGTATATTTCTGTCTCAAAGGAAGTATGTAATGGATCTACTCACTGAAATAGGAATGCTCGGGTGTAAGCCGGCTGACACACCCATTGAGATGAACCACAAGCTGTGTGAAGACATGGACCAAGAACCAACCAATAAGGAACAGTATCAACGCCTTGTTGGAAGGTTGATATACCTGGCACACATAAGACCAGATATTGCATATGCTGTGAGTGTGGTTAGTCAGTTTATGCATTCACCTAGTGTCTCTCATAGGAATGCAGTTGATCGAATTTTAAGATACTTGAAGTCAGCCCCTGGAAAGGGATTAATGTTCTCAAAAAATGGAGATCTTGAAGTCATTGGATATACAGATGCTGACTGGGCTGGGTCCGTTACAGATAGACGCTCTACTTCTGGTTACTTTACATTCGTGGGAGGTAACATTGTCACTTGGCGGAGTAAAAAACAAAATGTGGTTTCTCGGTCTAGTGCGGAAGCAGAGTATAGAGGAATGGCTCACGGAGTTTGTGAATTATTGTGGATTAGACGACTCTTGACAGAATTGGGCTTCAAGCCAAAAAAACCGATGGAGTTGCATTGTGACAACAAGTCAGCTATTGATATTGCTCATAATCCAGTTCAACATGATCGAACCAAACATGTTGAGGTGGATAGACACTTCATCAAAGAAAAAATTGAGAAAAAGATCATCCGCCTACCGTTCATGAAATCAGAAGATCAACTGGCAGATGTCTTAACCAAAGTTGTGTGTGGAAGAGTATTTTATGACTCACTTACCAAGTTGGGCATTGGTGACGTATATGCACCAACTTGAGGAGGAGTGTTAACGTGAGTCCTAATCAATCAAGGAGATTTATTTCCTTGATTGATTAAGGGATTTACTTTCCTTATTTTAGATAGTTGACAAATCACTGTATAATTAGGAGATATTATTCTAATTGAGTACTGTATCTATTTCCTTGTAAAGCACTCTTGTAAATCCCTATATATACCTCCTTATGGAGAAGAATACAATTAACCTAAAATATTCAAACCCATATTCATATTTTAGCACTGCCTTCGTACGTTCTTCAATATTAGAATTTTTTTTTTATTTTTAGGTCAAAATCCTTAATTAAAATTAATTATTAAAATAATTATTTTTTAGTCCGACACAACACCAAACATATGTCTTCAATATTTTTATAAGGGAGCTTTAGTAATATACCCAAAATAGGAGTTGAAATTATTTAAAAAAAAAAAAAAACCCTACATTGAATGCACTTTAGAAACATACCCAAAAACCATTTACTATATATGAAATTAGTATTGAAGTTCCTATAAATGACATCTCTGCCATTAATTAACTTAAAACAAACCCAACACAAAATTCCCAAAAAAACCCAAAAGAAGCCCAGCAAGCCCATTCTAGATTTTTTTTTAACCCAAACTTTTAAAAAAAAATCACGAAAACCAAGGGCCTGTCCCCACGACCCTTCCTTCTCCACCAAACCTCCGCAAACCTTGTCATAGAAGTACATTGTTAATACCATGTCATAAAAGTACATTGTTAATACCAAGTCATAAAAGTACATTGTTAATATCATGTCATAAAAATACATTGTTAATACCATGTCATAAAAATACATTGTTAATACCATCTTATAGAAGTACATTGGTAATACCATCTCATAGAAGTACATTGTTAATACAATCTCATAGAAAAACATTGTTAATACCATTTCATACAAAAAACAAAAACAAAAACAAAAACCTAAAAAAGCCCAGCAAGACATCTGATATCCTTTGCAGCCGCCTCCAATTGTCCATAGTTTCACCAGATACAATTGCAAAGGCAAAAGGAAATACCTTTACAAGAAAAAAAAAAAAAAGTACACTGTTAATACTATGTCATAGAAGTACAATGTTAATACTATGTCAAATAATTATCTTCCTAGTAAAAATCACATTTTGCATATCATAAACTTCAAGTGCACAGCTATATATAGAGCAAAATATAGAGCATGCTTTGTTACTGAAAATCTATTAATACTATGTCATAGAAGTACACTGTTAATATTATGTCATATAAATCAACTCAGTTGCAAGGTATGAACAGTATAACAACTGTTCATACCACTTACAGATAACAAATTGTATACTACAAATCAACTTACAAGATTTGGTCATTCCAATACCACTGTCAATAATAGTCAAGGTATTGTTGTTTTGGTTAGTCAAACTCTCAATCTAATCTTGTCAAGAGCCTACAAACAGAGCATGACATAATGAGCCAAAGGAAATTCAATTCAAACAAAAACATTATCGAAAAAACTTATTCTTTACATAGCTTTTCCACATCAATTCAGCACAAAACAGGAACACTAAAGACTTTTTATAAAGAAATTTGAAAAGCATGTGTGCTACATAAACATTAAAAATAAACCTTCTTATATTCAACTTACAAACGTTTTAACACATTAAAAGAGAACCAAAAAGGCAAATAGGGATAACAAACTTCTGATAGTATGAGAAACTCAAATACCCAATTGATATTCATCATTGATGAACAAAAGTTATACCTCGCAAGTGCACGAATCGATATGATAGTATAGCAAGCAAATACGAGAGTCGTTCCCACAGAGATTTGTAAAGTTTATCAATTAATTTCAAATATGAATACCTTAAGAAATATATAAAATAAAACGAAATATTAAAACTACTAAAATAGCCGAAAATAAGATTACTCAATTTTAATCGAAGTGTTGAAAATCAAGAAAATAAAATTAACAAAGGTTGGAAATTGGTTTTGAAAATCAATGGATGAAAACTAGGATTCCGACTTCACCATAACAATCCTATTCTATGTATTGAGTTAATTTTGAGAATAAAGTTTCAATTCAATTCCTAGGGTTCGTTCTTTCTTTATTATGATGATTCGTTCGGCCGCGGTGTCACCAAGTATCCTCAACAAAACCCAACTAATGAACCCCATAGTCAAATTTAATCGAGAACCGATTAAGTTTACGAAGAACAACAGAACCAAGAAGTGTCTTAGCTTGAACCCAGCTTTAACAACAACTCATTCATTCATAGTGCATATAAGATTAAGGATGAACCCCTCGCCCAATCTTATCTTAGACAATCCAAAATACCTATAATGGCCAATTACAAGTATCAAGATCACAATTATAATAATGAATGAAACAAGGAATAAAAATTGATTAAAAATAAAGTATTAACTCAATAACATAGAATCATCATGTTAGGTTACATCGGATCCCTAGCAAAGAATTTAGTTACCCATAGCCATCTTAGAAACAAACAATATATTTATGAACATAAAATACAAAGTTTGAATTAAGATAGAAAAACCCTTAGATGAATCCACTGTAGTTGAACTCCTCCTCCGGCAAATCTTGAAGGCTATGAACGGCTAAGAAGGTGAATATGTGAGTTGGGTGATTTGGGATCTTGAACAATATGCGCTAGGGTTCCCCCTCAAAGCTGGTCCAAAAGATGTATTTATAGGCAAGCTTCTAGGTTTTGGAGAAAAGATAGGAATTAAATCCATCTAGAGTAGGGAATTTGTTTTCCTAGTTGAGTTAGGCTTTGACTTTTGATGCACTTCTTTGACTAGACCAAACGCCAACCATCCCAGCAAAAATAGCTAACTTATAATTGAATTTACACAATATTTTGGTGCCTCCTAACTGCCCAAGGACGTCCAAAAACCTGTTTACCAAGAATGGTAACTTGTGATGCAAAGCTATCAAAACTCGCGCAAAATTCCAGCACTGACCCACTGGTACTAAAACTGATGTAACTTCCTCTAGAAAACTCGAAATCAAGAACCGTAAAATTCTCCAGAAACTAAACTTCCAGAGATTTCCAAGCATATAAAGCAAGTTATCTGGTTCTTCCTGAGCACGTACAGGTAAATCCGCAAAGTTGACGCATCTGCACAGGCAGTTTCTTGAGTTCCAAGTTGCTAATTCCAAATTTATGCATTCTTTGCTCTTTTTCACCATATTTTTCTCTTTTTAGCTCCAACTCAACTTTAGGGATGATTTCCTACAAAACTCACACTAAACACATCAAAACAACCAATTTCACAAAAGAAACTAATGCAAATCATATGAATAGGACATAGAAAATAAGGACAAATATGGAGTTATCAATCATCACTATCATTATCATTAAAAATGAAACAAATACCAAAAGCACTAATCAAAACCCTAATGTGAAATCAAAACCAAGAAATCCATAAGCAAATAAGCTACACTGTTTTTAAGCCAGAAGAGAACAACTAAATCGAAAGATAGCTTTTATATCTTCGTGTACTTGTTTGTTTAGTAATGATGCTCTGAGACCTTATACTTGATTGTGGAGACATTATCAGATAAAGGTGATCACCTTCATCATGAACCCCTGTTGGCTTTAGAATGTTTGCATCTGAAGAACTAATTGCACACAGATAAGGGCTATACGAGTATCGAGATATAGAACCCCTTGGAGTACATAGATTTTGGTAAAATGTTTTCCCATGATTGTACAGACGCTCTCCTTTGCGATGCACAATAGCGTGGTTTGTTTGACATACTTTCCCTGCCAATATCAAAGAGTTACAGATAGTAACAAGGGAATCACTTCAGAAGCATCAAAATGAAGATAGTAAGTTGTGTTGATCAGCATTCCCAAATTGTCCATCCCTCCATCTATTTCCAATTCGACATATAAATTGTCTAAATTTCTTCGGCTAAATTAAGCAAGTCCTTAATGAACTCAAAAAGATAAAAGCATTCCCAAAATTGCTCAGTACATATATTCATACATACATGCATATATATATATATATATATATATATATATATATATATATTCATTCATACATACTGATTGGTGAATTTTTGAATTAAAGGTAGACTTGGCTTAAATTACTACATTCCCTAAAAATTCAGCAGCAAAATCAACAAATTGCAACTGAAAAGTTATCGACATAACCAGATGATAATGCAAAGCAGGAGAAGCAATATGCAACCAAATAAACAAATTCCTTCAACTCACAAAAATGGAAATTCGAAAATAAAATTATAAATTCCAACCACATGCATGCATTAATTCCACCGAGAAGCTACAATTCACAAAACACAACCAAAATCAAAATACCAAAAACTAATAAGAACAAAAACATCAGGATAAGGTAGTGAAGCAACAGTACCTGAGCCGATAAAAGAACCGAAATTCCGGTTGAAGATAGCCAGAGACGGCTGTCCATGGTGCCTGGCCCTAGATCCATGAGGACGACACGTGGGATAAACCTCCCGCAACTGGATTCGTTGTAAAACGACCTTGCCTGTGACTGAGATGCGAGAGATTGAGCTTAGAGATCTAGAGATAGTTGCAAGATCTGTGAGAAAGAGAGTGAGAGATCCAGAGAGGTATGAAAATTAGAGCCGTGGCTGGGGATGGTCGTCGGTGTGGCAAAATGGCCAGAGAGGGTTGAAGATAGCCGGAGAAGAAAATTGAAGCAGAAGGTGAACAAAACGCGACCTTTTTCTGGGGTGCGTTTGCTTGGGTTTATTTTGGGCAAAAGGGCAAAATTGTAATCCAACGTAGCTGTTGAATTCAAAAAACTAACAGTTGTCAATTTTTGGGTTTATTTTGGGTATGTTTATAAAGATTAAATGGTATAGGGTTTTGTAATAGGACTATGTGTAGAACAGGGTATTTAACTAAAAAACTATTTTTATAATTCTGCTTCTTAGTCCGATGCAACACCAAACATAGGTCAATATTTAATCCAGCTTAGGCCAATCCGAGCTAATCCAAAACAGTCTGTGAATTTAGTCCAGTCAATGACAGTCGGCTGTACCAAACGACCCCTAAAGGGATAGGTAACGCCCAAAAGTTTATGGAACAACCATTACCAACACTCCAAGATATGCCACTTTGTAGAATATCTCTAGCATCCAAAATGCCTTTTCAAGCAAGAGAAGAATTATTAGTTTTCTTCCAGGAAAAGAAACTGTTGATTGCTTGTACAATATGAAAGAGTATTTTAGTCATTCACCGAATCGCTAATGAAAAAGCTAAAAGAAACATAATAAAGTTTAAAAAAACTATTAAAACCAAAGAAAAATCGAAAAACGAAACATCAAATTGTGGAAATTTCCAAGCATCGGGCTTTGCCTCCCAAACTTCTTCGTCTCAATCATTGGGTTTTGTTTGGAAGTTAGACTCAAAATCAAGTTGGATTCAAAGAAGGGAAACCTTTGTTTATGGGTCGGGTCGGGTCGGGTCCAATGACTGATGGTGAAAGGAGTTGTGAGGCGTGGCAAAAAATCCTAACCCACACCACACCCATCTGGCAACAACCGGCAAACTCGGTCACGTTCATTCATCACTCCGAAACGACGGCGTATCACAGCGCATTCTCATGGTGCCGTACTTAAACTCCAGACCATCTCCTTCCTCCTCCTCCTCCTCCTCTTCCTCCTTCTTCTTCTTCTTCTTCTTCCGCCAGTGCTGGTTCCCCAGTTTGATAGATTGAAGAAACAGTGTAAAGAGATAGATTGAACAAATGTACAAGGAAATCGGAATTGTTCCATGGTTGCAGCAATGCCGCCGATAACTTTCCAAGTAAAGTATATTAGATATTATTAATTTCATTCCAATACAAGATGTATTGTTTTCTTCTTTCTATCTAATGACTAAGCTTTCTAGTTTGTCTTAACTGCGCATGATCAGATATTCAGACTGAGATTCAATTAAAACTTGATAATTTATCTTAATCTGGAACTGTTTGATGTCTTGTTTTGTTCATCTCATGAGTCATGACGTCGTAATTGAATCGATTCTATTAGGCTTTTGGTTAACTTATCTGAGGCATTTGATTTACAAAACCAATGCCCCTAAATGTTGCAGCTGCTGATGTGAAAACACATTTGTTGATTCCTACTAGTGGAGGGTTAAACCAACAAAGAAGAGGGGTGAGTTTCTTGCTTGAGCTGGAGCTGCATATTAATCCACTCGACTCCCATCTTAGTTTTCTTCCATTTGAAGCCTAACTTATCTTTCTAATATCTTCATTTAAGGCTTAAAAGAAATTTAGTTTAAAGAACATTGTGGTTATGCATTCAGATTCCAAATGGCTTCTTTATTAGTCTAATTGTGGATTGTTATAATGAATGGTTATAACTTATAAGTAGCTCCTTGTATAAGACTTGTTGATAGGACTTTGTAACATTTTCATTCCATGACCATGAGTGATGAGACTGGTTTCTAATCCTGCATGTTTTTGTTGCTGATTCAGTCTCTGATGCTTCTTTTCCTGATTCTGTTACAGGTAACTGATGCTGTTGTTGCAGCTTAAATCTTGAATGCTACTCTTGTTGTTCCCAACCTCGACCAGAAATCGTTTTGGAAGGATTCCAGGTCAGTTTCAACATATCACAGTTAAAGAACTATTGTCGAGGTCAATGGAAGCAAAATAGTCAGAGTATTTATAATGTTATTTCGTGTATTTGGTGCAGCAACTTGATGCAATCTTTGATGTAGACTGGTTTATATCATCTCTCACAAAAGATATTGAAATCATTAAACAAGTGTACAAGGAAATCGGATATGCTCCATGGTTGCAGCAATGCCGCCAATAACTTTGCAAGTAAACTATATTAGATATTATTAACTTTATTTATGCCTTTTTCTCCATGGTTGCAGTAATGACGTCGTAATTCAATCCATTCTATTAGGCTTTTGGTTAACTTATCTGAGGCTTTTGATTTACAAAACCAATGCCCTAAATGCTGCAGCTGCTGATGTGAAAACATATTTGTTGATTGCTACTAGTGGAGGCTTAAACCAACAAAGAAGAGGGGTGAGTTTCCTAATTGAGTTGGAGCTGCACATTAATCCAGTCGACTTCCATCTTAGTTTTCTTCCATTTGAGGCCTAACTTATCGTTCTAATATCTTCATTTAAGGCTTAAAAGAAATTTAATTGAAAGAACTTTGTGGTTATGCATTCTTATTCCAAATGGCATCTTTATTAGTCTAATTGTGGATTGCTATAATGAATGGTTATAAGTAGCTCCTGTATGAGTGATGAGACTGGTTGATAGGACTTTGTAACTTCAATGCTACTCTTGTATAAGTAGCTCCTGTATAAGTATCTTCAATGCTACTCTTGTTGTTCCCAATCTCGACCAGAAATTGTTTTGGAAGGATTCCAGCTCAGTTTCAACATATCACAGTTAAAGAACTATTGTTGAGGTCAATGTAAGCAAAATAGTCAGAGTATTTATACTGTTATTTCATGTATTTGCTGCAGCAACTTCGATGCAATCTTTGATGTTGACTGGTTTATATCATCTCTCACAAAAGATATTGAAATCATTAAACATTTTCCAACAAAGGGAGGGAAACCAATAAGTACATATACCATCCGTGTCCCTGATGCAGGATGCGTAGGACCTAAATTTATTAGTTTCCTAATGTATTTGTTAGTTTCCTAGATTTTCTAGTTTTCCAAAGTTTAGTAGGATTTCTACTTTTCCAGATTTCCAGATTTCTAGTTTTAAGTTTCCTATTTTATTTGGGTTAGGATTTCTGTTTAAGCAAGGGATTTGTATCCTATTATGTCTAGGTTTTAGTTTGCTATAAATAACCCCATGTAGTATTTTAAAATTCAGATTTGGATATTAAATAAACCTTCTCTTTAACCATGTGATTTCTGTCCCTCCTTCTCGGTTCTCTGATTTCGGTCCCTTCTTTCGTCCCTTCGATCTATATTTTCGTCTCCTCGACCTCTGATATTCTTCTTGTTCTATTGTTCTACCCTTTCGTTCGTCTTTTCGATCTATATTTTCGTCTCCTCGACCTCTTATATTCTTCTATGCTCTATTGTTTGAGTGCTTGATTTAATACATACGGGCTGTTCTACATCAGTCCCAAGGAAGTGTAATGCAAAATGCTATACCAGAATCGTTTAGTGCCTGTTCTTAAGAAAAAGCATGTAACTGTCTTTCAGGAGAACGTACCGCTTTTTTGTAAAGAATTGGTTTATCATATGCTTTTGGGATTATCTAGTGTGTGAGATATATGATATTTTAAATTGCTGGTGCTTGTAAGCAAGGAAGAAAAACTTCTGGTACTTGAATGAGCGCCTTTTCAGATTATATAGAATTGACATTTGTAGGTTATGCTTTCTAATGTGCAGGGTGTTCAGCTTACAAAGTTTGATTACAGGCTTTCAACTAAGTTGGATTCAAAACTACAAAAGCTTGGATGTAGAGCCAATTATCATGTCTTGAAGTTTACTGACATTATTAATGAAATGGGGAAAAAGTTGGTTGACAGAATGAGGATGAAAAGCAACCATTTCATTGCCCTGCATTTGAGGTAAATTGCAATTTTTTTTTAACGTTCAAGTTTTTTTTTTCCCTGTTGTACATACTAGTATACTATGAGTAGGTAAGTTATGCTTTCGACAGAATGATTGAAGTATGTTTTCTTAGTATGTAATATACATGGGTGAGTTGTATTGTACCAAAAAAAAAACCTATTTAGGTTGTTCTGATGGGTTCAAGAGGTTTTGTGCTAGAGTTTCCCTTTTTGTTTTTTTGTTTTTTCTCGAGTCTAGGAAAAAGTTTGTGATATTGGTAGTCCATGTTATAGGTTTGAGCCTGATATGTTGGCATTTTCTGGATGCGATTGGCACCATTTTCATCCTTCTCTTCTCGAATGGCTGCACCGGACTTTATTGTTTGCGATGAAAGTGATGTTTTCATCACCAACAACAATGGCAATATGGCTAGAATGTTAGCTGGTCGAAGGCATTAAAACTTGAGTTGAATGATACTTTTTTTTTTTTACTCTGGTGAAAGGGTTTTGATTAATGTTTGGTTCTAACAAGTTCGTTTACTGATGCAGGAGATACTTTGGTCATAAACCAACAATACGTCCAAATGCTAAGAAACTGTCCGTTATTCATGAATTGTAATAACATGATGTGGGAAGAACTTTCCTCCAGGCTTCGAACTAATCAAATTTGATTCATGGGAGAGCCAAATGAGATAAAGCCTGGTAGGGGTGAGTTCCATGAAAACCAATCAGCCTGCATATGTAGTGCATCTAGCACAAAGTCCAACGAAGTTCCAATTCCTCAAAATGAAAGTTATGACAGCCATAACATACATAAGGAGGATGACACGAACAAGGACAGTGGTTACATGACGGGCAAGAAAATAACTGAGGATGAGCAGGATTGGTATGAGATTGATTATACGAAATGAATGTCAATCGTTCTCAGGGTAAACTGCTGCCTAGTGTAAGAGTTTCAGATCCAGGTCTTCTACTTAAACCTGACCAACCAGAACTCAAAGAGTTCTTTTCAGACTAGACTGAATTAATTAGAAGACTAGACTGGATTTCCACCTCCTCGAGTTAGCTGATTTGTCCAAACGAATTCGTCACCAAATTTTTTTTGCTGGTTTGTTTTAATAGGTTACTTGTGCGCGCAAGATTGATTTTGTTACACTGAAGGGTAGTAATAACAAGGACACACAATGTACATAGAAGGCCTCTGTAGCAGCAGCATAGGCATTGGAATAACAGAATGTGCCAATTTCCCATTTGAAGCAGAAATCCAATTGATGTAAAATTTAATACTATTGACTTTTAACAATTGAAAACTTGAATTCAATGAAGAAAATTACATGGCTTACAAACTGAACGGCATCCTCAGCCAAAACAAGAAAGACATCCCCAAGCCTAAGCCTAACAAACTCAAAATCAAAAGCATCCTCAGCCACAAGGCTTGCAAAGCAAACAGCTCAAATCAAAAGTAATTTTGAATTTAGGCATCTTGGCCATACAAAGCCCTCTGCTTTATCATCTCAACATCTTTGCCATACAACAGACATATCCCACACTTTTCCACCGTAAGGAATTTGTCGGGATCATTCAGTACGTTGAAGTCAACATTGACCTCAGTAAAACGGTTGTAAAACGCAGTGGGGCTTGGAGCTCCCTCTACAGCTTCTTCAAAGACATTATTATTATACCACCACACAAACACCTCATGTGAATACCAGTTTTTACATAGTGTATTTAATGGTAAATCATTAAAAAAAGGATGGTGGACTTCATGGCTTTCACCATTACTAGTTTTGAAGTTGTACTTGCATCCAATCTTCACAGACCAAACAAAATAATTGTGTGCAACAAAAGACAGAGCGAAACCTAAGAAATCTGTGCTAAACCAATCACGAGGAAGCTCAATCTTTATTGAAGATCCCTCACTTTGATGGCTGAACCATTTTGGAATTTCATACCCCCAACATATAATGGCAACCTGCACAAATTCCTGAACCATGGATATGGACATCATAATTATTAAACTTGTGAAAAAAAAAGCAGATTCTTCAACAGAGAGTTGTTCATGAGGTAGAGAGAGAGAGAGAGAAAGAAAGAAAGAGATAGAAACCTTCTCTGATTCATATGAATCATATGATGCTTGTGCAATTTTTTCTTCAATTTTGTATTCTTTAAACTTTGATGACGCAGTTGCCATTCGCATAATTTTGAGCTGTGCATCAGCCATTATGTTGCTTCGTGCATTCTCATCCAACTTTCGGCAATCAGAAAATATATGTTTCTCATGAAGGCCTCGAGAAAATATATACTCTTCCCAACCTTGTGTGATTGCAGTGCTTGAACTTGACACTGTCTTCAGTGATGTGCAACCATGTGCTTCAAGACATTGCAGCGATGGGGGGAGCTCTGGTAAAGATTCAAGGTTCTTGCAATGACTGAGGTGTAATTTTCGAAGCGCAAGTAGATTTCCAATTGATGGGGGTACCTCTTTAACCGATGTACATGATAAATCTAGAAACTCCAGATGTTCCATAGCCTCTGAGATTTCAGGGAAGTTTTGAAATTTGGAGCACCAACTGAGATCAAGGCTCTCCATAGATTTCAACTTCCAAATGTTCGTTGGGAGACTCACAAAGTTTCTAGAATCTCTCAAATCTAGCACTCTTGTATTCGTGGGAAGCTCCCAAAACTCGCAAAGAGATTTGCAGCCGTTTAGACTAAGAGAACCCGAGAGTTTCAGCTTACAATTGTTGCTTGGAAGATTCTTAAGGTGTTTACAATATGTAATATCTAAGTGAGATATTTTTTCGTGAGACCAAACTGATGAAGGCAATTCCTCTATTGCTGTGTCAGATAAATCTAAGAATTCAAGATTGCATGGCATCTCGGGAAGAATTTTGAGAGTGTTGCAGTCCCCGAGGCCAAGATAAGTAAGCTTGCCAAGATGTTGAAAATACGAAGGAATTTCAACCAAACTTCGACAGCCCCACATATTTATATGCTCAATTTTTTGACTCCGAGAGAGATTTGGGACTTCAGTTAGATGTTTGCAGTAACGAAGATTGATCCATTTTAAGTTCACAGGACTCTGTAACAAATTAAAGAGAAATGACTTAGCTTGCAAATCATTACTTTCCGAGCCACTTCCCACATGATATACAAGAAGTAAAATAAGTATATATAATATACCTGGTCTTCATTCCAAAGTTTCGCCCCAACTTTGCTAGACGACATACTAAGGACAAGAAGATTTTGAGCAGAAAATGTTGATGGCAAAGATTTCAAAGGATATCTCTCCCAGTCAAGATATCTAAGAGAATTGGGAAGATCAAGAGAAACAATTAATGGGTACTTCTCGAGAAATGTCACCGGAAGATAATAACTGACACGTAGGCATCTAAGTTGATACACCTTTTCGAAGTTTGCATGTTGCAACTCCAAGTGCAGCTTTTCAATCTCATACAAGTCAAAGGATATGGCTTGAACACGCCCATCTCTCTGACAATCAAGAGCAACATTTAAATGTAAATATAATATACAAAAAAAGTTTAATCAAAATCACATTTGTAGGAATAATCTGACTTGTTTATTGTAAATGTGAATATTATTATGTACCTGGTTATTTGTCAATACTTGATAGACATATTCCTCCGCATTGAACAACCTACTGCGTTCTTCAATACGTTGTTCTCTAGCAATTGCCCTACCCATTTCTTGCACCAAATCATGCATCTCTATCCATCCTTCCTTTGAAATTGATATGAGAGACCTATCAATAAGATCATTGATTCCCGCTTCCCCATGGAAATCACGACTATCTAATAATTCTTTTACATAATTCCTCTCATAGCCTTTATGAAAACATGCTATATCAAGAAATATCTCCTTCTCATTGTCTTCTACTCCATCGTAACTTGCTCTCAACACTTTCTGGATTTCTCCGATTGGAACTCGTTTCACTTTTTTCCATTGAACCTCCCACTCTTGTTTGCTCTTGCAACCACGGAATGAGGACCCCATGACTTTAAGAGCTAATGGAATGCCCTTAATATAATCCACCACCTCTCTTGACAACTCAGTGTAATCTGTTGTTGGAGACTTATTTCCAAAAGCATGCGAATGAAAGAGCTCAAGAGCTTCATCAGAACCTAATCCCTCAACGTTGAATATCTTCGCATGGTCAACTTTTTGCTCAAGTAGGCCTTTATCTCTAGCAGTTATAATGATTCGACTTCCTTGGCAAAACCGATCATGATCACCAACAAGATCTTCTAGTTGTTTTCGAGCATTCACATCATCAAGAACAATGAGCGCCTTTGTACGCCTGAGCCTATCTTGAATATGAAGTGGTATAGACGGAGTGTCAATGTTTATATCTTTGTCCTTTAATATCTCGCGAACAAGTTTATTTAGCAACTGATTTAGTCCACCCGTTTGTTCTGATTTCTCCTAACATCTGCAAGAAAACAAGCAGCTTCAAATTTAGAGGACTGCCTGTGAAATACAGCATCAGCAAGGGTGGTCTTGCCAATACCACCCATGCCCCAAATACCTACACAGCAAACACCTGTTGAATCCAAGCATAATAATGACTCAATTTGCTCAATTTTCATTTCAATTCCAACCAAGCCTCTTAAATCACTGGACAATTCGCGGTTCAATTTGGTCCAAATATATTGGACAACTTTCTCAACAAAATGGGCCTCTGTCCTGGCAAATATCATTATGAAAGACGAACAACAGTAAGTATATGAATCAAATGATAACAAGTAGAAACTGACACAAGTTAGAGAGTTATAGTTACCCTGTTTTGCTTGAATAATGAAACCCAGACATATTGGCTGCTTCCTCCAAAGCAGCCCTCCAGTTGACCACCTCATCCCTTCTGCGCTTAAGTGGACGATCTTCACGTGCATAAGTTCCCTGCTGTTTTCGTACATGTGATGGATCTACGTGATAAAAAATGGGTATAACAATCTGTCCATAGCTTTTCTTGCATTCTAGTATATGCACAAGTTCTTTCAAACACCATGTGGAAGATGCATAGTTTTTTGAGAAAATGACTAGTGCAATTTTCGATTTCTTGATTGCTTCTTTAAGGGAAGGTCCAATGTCGTCTCCTTTCTCAAGTCTGTTATCTATGTAGGTCTCAATTTGATTCCGAAGTAAAGCCGCGTGAAGATGGCTGGTAAAAGCATCGCGTGTGTCCTCACCTCTGAAACTAAGAAACACATCGTACTTTTCTTGAAGGGGAGTAGGAAAAGGAAGAGAAGAAGAAGAAGAAGAAGAATTCATATCCGTATCCGTATCCAAAACCTGCAAACATACAAGTCAAAACATGCATATACACTTATCTGGGCAAGAAAGAAGCTGCAGAGGATCGATTGAAGGATGAGATCTAGAAAGGAGTGGTAGAGATTATAGCTATATCATGTTTTGGCAATTGTAGTTGACTGTACGCATATATAAGTGAACGATCCAGGATATAAATACCACCAGATATAAATAATAATAATAACTTGCAAATTAAAATTAGAAATAAAAAGCAGAACGGAAAAACAATGGAAAAAGAAAAAGTAGCGAGTAATTTTCCAAGCATTCAAACTTGCAGATGTTTAAATCGCAATTAGGTATTAACTGTATAATTGTGCTATAATATTATTTTTCATTTTAAAATCTTTATTTTAACAGTGCATTGCTAATTTTTTAAAATAGAAATTAACAAATACCATCTCTATGCAATTTTAATAATAAAACTGTGGAAAACCCAGGCTTAAGTTTGTTTAGGTTAAGCAAAAATTAGTTTGTTGTAAGATTAGGAAGTTGGCTCATCAAGTTGCAATTGGTGTGTACATTGAACTTGGTTTAATCAATGTACCTGAGGTGGCCCTATGTCTTAATCAACGTCGTTGTCGCATTTCCTAACTCTTAATATGAAAAACAGTTCTCTTTTTGTTTGCATGTTTGATTTGATGTTTCAATTTTTTTGTTCTTACTTGTAAAATTGCAAGATTACAATGTTGTTACTTTATATACACGCATATAACATATGGGGAATGCTAGCAACCTTCTCTCTAACATTCTCTTTTGGAGCTTATCCATTCTTTTCATGACAAGTGTCACTTTCCTTACAATTAAAACAATGTCATTAATGCATCACACAAACTAATTTTTGTTTCCAAATTTATCATTATTAAATGTTTTTTTTTAATAACAAGCTAGTTTTTTTTTACAGCTTTCTTACTACCATGTTAAAAAATTAAATAAGAAAATAAAAACTGAAGTTTTTTTTAAGAACGTTCCAAAGAGGACGTATGTTTTATTAAACACAAAAGAAAGATGATATCACTTTCATGATAACAATATCATGAAACAAACTTTATTTTTTTCAAAAAAAAAAGGACGCTTTTTCTTATGTTTTTTTTTTCATATTTAATATTTTACAATGTGCTAAGGAAGTTGTAACAAAATTTGGATAAATTGAAGGAAATATAAAAGCCAATACATTTAATAAGGGTAAACTTGGAAAACAAAAACTAACTTGTGTGATGCATTAATGACATTGTTTTAAGCAGTGGCGGAACCAGAAAATTTTCTAGGAGTGTGCTAAATTTTTTATATTTTTTATATGGGACTATTACATTACCCATTTCCCTTAAAACAAACAGATTCATTCACATTACAAACTAATATAATGTAAAGTACCACATCAAATATAAAATATATAAAAGCATCATCAATAACATCTTAATTACTAAAATACATTACTTACCGAATTGCAAATAGAAGGGTCTCTGCTTATTGCAAATATATAGTACTCGTCAGCTGCTTTGTCATTGCGATTGTATTTGTGCGCATCTGAGTCAGAAGATATAGAACAATCCAAAAGACCCAGTGATTTGCTCATCACAACCCAAAAGATATAGAACAAAATGATATGATATGGCTTAGGTCATGGGGCTACCTCCCCTCCCTCTTACAAGCTTTTGAGTTCGGGGAGGCTATAATGTGGAGTTTAAATGAGGATGCTATTTGAGGAGGTCAATCTCACCATCAACAAATGTAAAGAAATCATGAAACTTAAATATTTTTGTTGAAAAAGTAATGCATATTTGTGTAAATGTATTTCTTTACAAAGTTCTAGAAAAGTCAAGAAGCTTGAACATGATTGATAGACATGTTTGTGCTAAAGAAATGTGTGGAGAAATCTAGAAAGCTTGGTGGAAGAAGAGGCTAAGTTGGATATGATATAGTTCTAGAATAATGCAGCCAAGTCGGTGAATACAACAAAAAATCCGAGTTTTCTAGAACAAAAACTAGTAGCTATTATTGAACAACCCAAGTCGGTGGACTTGGACAATGGCAGCAGCTTTAGTCTATAAATAGGTGTTGTCTCTTGTATAAGTGAACTAAGGGAGTGAAGAAATAAACTCTCAAACTAAAGGAGCCAATAAGCTCACCAATCCAAGTGAAGGGCCAAATAGCCCAAACTACTCTAAGCAAGTGTGGTGGCCAACAAGCCAAAAGATATTGAAGAATGCCGATTAGCCTATATCCATGTACTATTCTCCTCCAAATCTAATAAAATCCCTTCGTTTCAACTATTGTCTCTTGTTCCAAACCCCTTCACCCTTAAACCAACAATGGTATCAGAGCCACACTTATCACACACCCCATACAATTCCAACAAGTGGTATCAGAGCACCACACACATCACACCCCCTACAATTCCAACAATTTTAAATGTTTTGATGATGGGATTGGCCTTCTCAAATAGACTTCTCATTGTAGCCTCACCGAGATCCTACATCTTAATTGTTGGATCAAACTCATTAATTTGATCCAGTTTGATCCAACTCTAAATAATCGGCCATGTTTAATTAAGTTGCACCTGAGGGTCCAATTAAACAGTTTAGAAAGAAAAGAATAGAAAGCAGTTGCTTTAAGAAACAATTGCTCTAGTTGAAATAATTAGGCAAACACTATCGGTGGACAAAAATTCAAGCATTCATACACTGAAAGCATCCACAGTGGGTTTGGCTAGAAAGGAAGAGTGGAATGATTGAAAACTAAACAAAAGGCCATTTGATGTGTTGTTGCCGACAACGAGGAATTCATATGGCCAAAGTGATATGTATTATATGCATAAAGAAAAAAAGGTTTTGAATCAAACAAAGGCCAACAATTGGCCTACACTTTTTTTACATATTCCATTATATATATTTGGTTTAAAGAAAGAAGAAATGGATGTGTTATTATAATATTATTGTAAGAAGTATATTTATATATGCAACATGGTCTAGCACGTTCTAAGGCCTTATGGCCTAATGCTCCAAATCCAAAAAAGGTCAAGTTGATATAAATATATATTTAATAAAGTAGGATGGTGATTGAAGAGATGATGTGCCCAACCTTTCAAGTCCGGGTGGAAATTGAAAATCAAGTCCGGGAAGTTGAAGACTAAGGTAGTGTTTGGCATTGCTTAAATTTTTAAAAAAGCAGCTTTAATAAAAAATTGTGGTAGTTTAGGTGTTTGGTAAACATATGAAATTGGGCTTTTTAAAAAAGTAGCTGTCAATGATCCATGTTTTTCCGAATCTCTCACAACCCAGCTTTTGAAAACAGCTTCTAAAAAAATTTAACCGGTGGTTTAATGAAATTTTGACTTTCCTATATTGTCCTCACTTATTTTTCAAAAGGACAATCCTTTGTCCCTCAATTACCCTTTCCTCTCAAAATAAAAACAATGGCAGCCTCTGCAACTCTTTCATTGTGCTCTTTCTTCGCAACCCATTGCAAAATCTCACAGAACCTTCAAACCCCGACCACCAATGTCAGCTTTCTTTCTCTCTCTTCTTCTTCTTCTTCTTCTTCTTGGCACAAGCTGTCTTCCTCCTCCTCACGACCCACATTCCCTCTTCTAACCAAGTCGGCGGAGTCTGGATCTGCTGTGGTCGTCGAGGCCGAGTTTCAAGCCCTCGAGCCTGAAGCCAATCCTTCGGAGCCTGCGGCTTTGCAGGTTGTTGAAACCCCTTCATCCGAAGTCCCCAAACGCGAGCAATTATTTGGTGTAGTTATGGTATGTTTATAATTTCAACTCATTGACTGAATTTGTGGTTACCCATATGTTTTAAGCTGAAAAATGGCGTTTTTGGTCATTAATTTTGTTGTTGAGTTGATTAACCAGCTGACATTTTGTTTGTAATTACGTTTTTGCTTAGTTTATTTTCTCTAAAACAAAAGTTCGAATGTTGGGTTCTCTAATTAAATCATAATTGCTAATCTTATTACTGGGTTTGCTTGTGTATGATGTCTGTTTAGATTGGTGGGCGCCAGTACATTGTTATACCTGGACGATAGGCTGAAAGGCGCTAATGTCAATGATAAGGTATGAAATTCTTCTCATTCTTTGGTTATTAATTACTTGAATTCTTGTCATGTTTGTTCCATTTTGGGTTTAATTGTAGTTTTGGCAATTATTGTTGTAGTTATATCTAGCTTTAACTTTAGTTTTGTGAAATTTTTTTCTTTAATTGGATTTTTATACATTGCCAGTACAAGAATCACACAAGTGCAGTAATTTTGATGAAGTTATTAGTAATTTTGATGAAGTTATTAACCCCATCTGTTGAATTATACCTGTGAAATTAGGTGTCTTTCAGTTGCCCTCTCGTGGAATTCTTTTGGGTTTGTAAGCGGCTTGGGATCAAAATCTAGTTTTCTTTTTTGGGTACACAATACTTCAAGGGAAGCATCTAATAAATTTTTAGTGCAAGTAGTGCATTAACAGCATGCCCTTCTACTCTACCTAGAATTTTCAATGTTTAGGCCATCCTATTAGTATCTACTTTGATGAATGCTCCTTAAATAACCAAGGCAGTCAATGATAGAGGTAAATATTATGTTAAGTAATTCCACCGCCAATTACAATTTCTTATATAGTCTTTCAGTTTCCTATGAGATATTGACACTTGATGAGGGAGAATGAGGAAGTACTATGAACAATGGGTTTGCCTTTTCGTGGATGCACTTTTTTGGAGGAGCAACCAGAACAGTAGAGTTTATTAATGAGTGCAACTAACTTTGCTGCGATGACTTGATTTCATGTATGGAAACAAGGAAAGAAACAAAGTTTCAATTTTTTTAAATAGTTTTTTGGGCTAATAGGATGATAGAAACGAAGTTAGAGCATACAGGTATATGCATTATGCATATACTGCAATGAGACTTTGCCCTTCATTTAGTTTATTACCCTCATTGGCCTATTGTATTTAAATAAATAAGCCATAGCCTAAAGGATTTTTAGATGGTTTTTTTGGTACTTACTTTTTCTTGATCAATCAATCTTAAGTGGTAATTAACTTCTCCAATGGCCAATGGTTTCTTTGGTACTTACTTTTTGTCTCTACACTATTATATATTCAATGAGAATACCCTCCCCTTGCCCCAGAATATGTGATTCTCCTATTTTCCACCGCTAGGTTTGGTGCTTCTAATAGTAAGGCTGTGTTGCTAAGGCATAAAAGATTAGAAATATATCTCTTACTAAAACTTTTTTTTTTTTTAAATCTTGGTTTTGCAGTGCAAGAAGGTAGAGCTAACTCATACACACAAGAACAAATTGATGAAATTTGGATCGAATGGGCAGCATTTATGAGCAATCACATGTAGCTCTTCTATTTCTAATTAGAGTTTAATGCTATGGATATGATATTTTGTATGGATATAGTAGGAATCAAGATTGGTAAACTATGTAATTACTATTGAATCTTCAAGTTTTATGAAAAATAATTTTTGCGTATATATATATATATATATATATATATATATATATATATATATGTATGGTGTGGGTACTACAAACAAGAACTCCATAGTCTTCATGACAATGGAACACAAGAGATGGAAGCATTGAGAAATAGCATTGCTAAAAGTTTAATGAACGCATCTAATTAGCTTCTTTTATATTGTAGTAATCTATTTGGGCATCTTAAAATTGAACAATTTTTGTATATTTATTATGCTAACCCTCTCTGAAGCCCTCAAAAGACATTGTTATTATTAATATAACAATATTTAGAACTACTTTTGTTACAATAGTAATTTATAATTTATGGTAAAATATGTGTGCTAATTGTAAATTACAATTTTTGATAAAAAAAAGTGTAAATTAAAAAAAGAAAAAAATTTATGTAGTGAAGTTTGTTTTCTTTTTTTTAAAGTAGAAAAAGAATGAAGAAAATAACAAATAGTTTCATCATCATGTCCTTTTCGGTCATTATACACTCTAAAAGCACTTATGAAAAAAATTTACCAAACACTTTGACTACTCACAGCAGTTTTTCAAATATAGTTTACCAAACGCCTAGCTGCTTTTTTTCACAGCTGATTATTTTCGCAGCACAGCAGAAGCAGTTTTTTTTAAAAGCACAGCAATGCCAAACTAGCCCTAAGTCCATGTGGAAATTGAAGACCAAGTCCGGGTGGGAAACTAAAGACCAGGCGAGGTTGGAAACTAAAGACAAGGTTAGGTTGGAAACTAAAGTTCAAACTCACCAAACATCCTCAAGTCCAGGTTCAATCCGTGATGTTAGGATTAGAAGTTCCAGCAGAAGTCTCTTTGCAAGTGGTGGAGTCCCAAGATGAAAAGACTAAGTGTCAACCTACTAAAACTTATTGCATCCCAGATCAAGAGAAGAGTTTCAGAATCCCAATGCCATTTTATTGACTAATCATATAGGTTGGTAGTGGTTGGGAAGTTCTTATTAAATGTCTAGAGCTCCGGAAGGCATTAATATTGGAAGGATTTTCAAGACAGAATTAGTTGTGGCCATTTAATGGCCAAACCTGTGAGCTGAAGGAAGCTCTATAAATAGGTCGTCAGAAGAAGAGAAGAGGACCTCCAACTCAACACACAAAACCAGTCTTTCTATTATGTACTTTTCAATTCATAGTCTAGGATTTTATCTTTCAAGCACTTTAGATTATCCAAGTTCTTCATTTTTCTACTGTAAGCTTACTTTCTTACAATTTAATTTCAATCGTCTTTAAATTCAAGTTTAATTTAAGTCTTTATCGCTTTAATCTATTTTATCGCATTTACATTCCTGTCATTTCGTTTATTGCATTTACGTTCATTGCACTCATCACAAAATTCCTAAAAAATAGCCATACAAAGCTCAATCATCCTTGATCCCAATGAAGAAAAATAACCTAGACCAAGAGGAGGTTCCTTGCTTGGCAGATCAATTGTTTGATTAGAAGTCAGAAGCCCAAATACAATCACACGATCTGTCCATCCAAGCCATCAAGTGGCTTGGTGGTGGCATGCCTACGCATCTCAAGCAAAGAAGGACCAAAAAATCCTTCCATTGGCCTACTTGGCCCAAAAAAAAAAGAAACAGAGGATTTAGATATAGACGAAAGAGAATCTGATATGTGAGATAATTGATGCACTACTGGATCTTACTATTTGCGCGACGAAACCATTTTCATCGCACAAAGTAAATTTCCGTCGCACCAAAGTTAGTGTGACAAAAACATCGTCGCGAGCAATCTATCGTGACAAGATCGTGAAGAAAGACTTTGCGCAACGAATAAAGGTATTTGTCGCGCACACAGTGCGACAATTAACATGTCGTCTCTTAGTATTTTGCGCGATGACACAGTTGTTGTCACGCTGGATAAGCGCGATGGTGAACTTTCGTCGCACAGTGTTGTAGGGACGAGATACCTGTTTGTCGCGCAAAACCTTAAGCGACGAACATACAGCGCAACGGTGACATTTCGTTGCACATTGTTGTAGGGATGACAGAGTTCTCGGTCGCGCATTATCTTTGCACGACGGTAAAAGTTTGTCGTACAAAATTTTGCGCGGCGAAAATATTTTTCCCATCTGTTTTGCGGGACAAATGTTTTCGTCGCACAAACTTTAGCACGACAAAATATTTTATCCCGCCTGTTTTGCGAGACGAATAATTTCGTCGCGCAAAAATTATTTTTTTATAAAACTAAATTTTACATTTTTTTTAAAGTAAAAAAACTAAATTTGATATTTTGTAATAATAAAATGAAATCGTAATTAAAAAAATGTACTGATGAAATAAAAACTAATATAAATGTATATAATTAATAAATGTTTAAAATGTAATTACAAAAATAAAAAACTAATCAAAAAATGTAAAATCAACATTGTCGTCTTGCAGATGCGGCTCGAACGTCTCGATATTGTCGACAGGGGCAGAGGTCGAAGGTGCAGAGGTTGAAGGGCCGGAGGTGTGGTGGCCGAGCTCGGGCTAGAAAGATTCGGAGGTCGACGGGGGACCAAAATTCGGAAGATGAATGCCGGACCGAACCAAGGAATCCACAAGCATGGCGAGTTTGGTCTTAAGGTCGGCCACCTCCGCTGTCAAAGCAGTCACCTGGGGCGAGTTTGACTACGATGATGAAAGGGCTCGAGGTTCCCGCCAGCGGGCATTCCCCATCCCTCGACAATATGTCCTTGGCCTCCTCCCGAGAGTCTGATCCAAGGTCTCCATCAGGATCTGAAACCCCGCATCCTATGGAGGGTCCACAGACTCGAGCGGAGTCTCAGGAGGAAGCTAGGAGGTGGACTCCTGAAGAACCACTTGGCTCTTCTCCACCATTGTCGCCTGTTGAATATAACAAAAAATATTAATTAAAACATTCATAAACTAACCATAAAACTTGAATAATAAGCTACCCATTAAAGAATACTTACATGAAGGGACCCGAACAACTCATTCCCTAGTCGAACATAAATGTCGCCAAAGACGTCGATCTCCGGGAATTTAGACCCCCCCTAAAGTGAACATGAGAATAAAAATGTTAGTACGAAAACAAAAATTCAAATTCATGACATATTACAAATTGAAGATAAATAAATTTATTATTACCCGCCGCCGCTCCTCCATCCTATATGAGAAGGGCCTGGAACCGAAATGGTGAAGAAGAGCCTTCTTATCCCTATTGCCCTTACTAGGCTTCGACGTCTTCTATTATACAAAAAATAAACATATTAGTTCAAATTAAAATGAAATATAATAATTAAATAATTATTAATAACAAACGTCTAATTTTCAACTTCATATAAAAATAAAATTACCTTATAATCGGGATCCTGAAAATGCTGGCAGAGCCACGTCCAGCTATCCTCCGGCGCCTCAAGCTCCTTCGGGCAACCCTCCTGAAGAGCGACCTGCGAATCATCAAATGCCGCAAAATGGTGGTGCAGGTCGCTCTTCCACTGCTTGTACCTCTCAGAGAAGAGTCTGTTGACGTACGCTAACAGGTTGCGCCACTGATGACGCCGGCACATGGGCCACCCCAGGACCAACCGACAAGTGGTCCATCAGTGCCGGCGCAGTGGCAGTTACTGTCTGAGCCAAGGGAGGGGCGGGAGTCGGAGGAGGTGAACTCTGTGCAGTCGTAGGCCCCCTACGACCCCTAATGAGCTCTGACATCTGCATATTGTTCATTCAAAAAACCGTACGAAACCATCATAGTAGAAACTCATATGTACGTCATTAATAAATTTAGATTAATTAAAGTACCTAATTAATAAATCACATTCCAAATGCTAAATCCAAATAAAAACAGAGCCTAATCAAAACCCCCACAAATAATTCAATGAATCCTAACCAACCATCAGACTATAGTGCTTAACATAACAACCACAATAAAATCAACCAAAATCATATCCAAATTTCAACAATAATATAAATGTTAATAATGTACCTAGCTTTTTACAAAATACAGGTATAATATCTGTACAATCTAATTAAATTAGTATATAGTTACAAAATAATTTACCTATACAATCTAATTCAATAATTTACATAAGCAATGCATTTCTAGTAATTTTTTACCCATGTACAATCTAATTAAATTAATATACCTACAAAATCACATCTATACGATATATAAATGCTAACCAAATAATAGGGATTAAATATAAATACTAAAAATTGCAGAGAAACTAAGAAAGTCCCTTACCTTCGTCCGGGAAGCTGGGGAGAGAGAGGTCCGTGAGGGAGAGAGAGGTCCGGCAGAGGGTCCGGCAGAGGGAGAGAGAGGTCCGGCAAAGGGAGAGAGAAGCCGAGAGAGGAGAGGAGAAAATGAGGAGGAAGAAGGAAACCAGGCTGTGTTTTAGTTATAAAAACTTGCGCGACGAAGGACTACCGTCGCGCAAACATTTGGGCGACAAAAATATTAATGACAGAACTTGCGCGACGAAAATAATCATAGCGCAAATGAATGAAGTGCGCCTTTTTAAAATATTAAATATGTGCAACTTGCGCGACGATTACAAAATTTTGTCGCCCAACATATTTGCGCGACGCTATTGTTGAAATTTACGTCGCGCAAGTCTTCCCAAATTTCGAAAACACGCCTTTTCATAATATTCGACCGCCAAAACTTGCGCGACGACAACTTGCGGGACGAATGGCCTTATGTCGTCGCGCAAACATTTTGCGTTATTTCAAAACGAGCCTTTTTAGTCGCGCAAATTTTCCTTATTTAGTCACAACTTGGCGACGAATTATAGTTTGTGTCGCGCAAACCCTAAACCCTAAGTACAGTTTGCGCGACGATCATCCTTCCGTTGCGCAAACCTAAACCCTAAACCCTTCGCGCAAACCCTAAGAGATTTGCGCGACGACACTCCTTTTCGTCCCGCAAAAGAAATTTGTGCGACGAATTATGTTTGTTCGTCGCGCAAAGTAATTTTTTTTTTTTTTTACTCTTTCTTTCTAGTGTGAATATCTCCAAAATCGAAACCAAAAGTTGAATGCAATCCTCTTATTTGTTGTTGTTGATACAAGTCCTTTGACTTTTGTGCCACGTATGATTACATTCTTTTTTTTTATTTTTCAATATTTACATTTTTTTTCATTTTTAACTTGATATAAATTGATATAAATTTTTATGTTGCAGTGGATTCTGAACTTGATATAAATTGCATTATGTTATATTTATGTTATAACAGTGGTAAGGATGTAAAGATGAATATAAGATTATATTATGTTATATTTACCTAGTAATTAGGTATTTTATATGTGTTTATGCTTGAAATAAATTGCATTATTCATCATATAGCATTTCATTGCATTATTCATTTATACATAACATAGTTAAATTACAAAATATTTCATTTACTATGTTTTACATGTCAAGTGACAAATAAATTGCATTATTCATCATCTGAACTATAATAATCTTCGTTATCGTCACTATCGTCACTTTGTCTCCCAATCCTCCTCTGATCCATCACTCATGTCATCGTTCGGGGCCACTGCAACATCGTATCGCGGAAGATCACCGAGGTCAATTGTAATTGATTGAATGGGTATTTCGATTGAAGATACTCCTTCTATCTGAAATGGCTCTTGTATAACATTTGTATCTCGAAATGTTTCCGCATCATTTTCCATTGATGATTCGAAACGTTGGTCAGCAACGTTGTCAACATCGTCGTCAGTTAGGTCTTGTTCTGGTATAGCATACACATTCCTCTGATCCATCTTATGAACAACTTTCCAACCTCTCCCAGCTTTAGGGTCATCCAGATACACGACCTGTTTTTCCATGTTTGCCAAAATGTAAGGGTCGTCATCATACCAAGTTCTGTTAATGTTCACAGATAGTAAGCCGTGGTCGAGTTTAACACTTCCCTGCCTGTTTGGGTTTGTATCAAACCATCGACACTTAAACATGGTCACTTGGTATCGGTCTTTGTAAAGCAATTGCACGACAGTTGTTAATTTGCCATAGAAATCAATGTATGTACTTTCGCCGCCACCTGGGACATGGACACCGCTGTTTTGCTTACACAACTTGTCATCTCGTGCAGCCCCCAAAAACTTGATGCCGTTAACATTGCAACCCGAGAACAATTCTGCGCGAATCGGGCCGAATGCCAAGTTGTATAACTCTTCACTGTAAGTGGGGGAATTCGTTGCTTTCAATGTATTCACCTAATATTATACAAAAACATTCACGTGTTAGTTTGAGAAAATTAAATACCACAATATATATGTCAAATATAAAACACTTATAAACACTTACATATTCGAGAAACCATTGTGGGAACAATTCTCGGTGTTTCTTGGCATACAAATGTGATGGATGTTCTCGCTTCATCATCTCTTCATGTTCATCTAAGTATGTCATTATCTCATCACAATTGTTCAGTACGAACCAATGCGCTACCTCCATGTCAATTATGGAAAACGACTCTCCTCGTCCAGGATCTCCAAAGGGTCGTGCGCTTTGGCAAAAAATAGAGAGTTTCTCCTTTCTCAGACCTCCGTCATTATTCCATTGCGGACGATTGAAAGCAGTCTCAACATCTTTTAAATACATTCCACAGAAAGTAAGCGACTCATATTGCACCCAAGCCTCTACAATTGATCTTTCGGGCTTCGCCCTGTTGCGTACACTTTTTTTCAACTCCCCGAGAAGCCTGGCGCAATCAATCAATAAGATACAAATTAGCAACCGTGGGATAATGATGCATACAAATAATGATGAGGATTATATACCTTTCTATTGGATACATCCACCGATAGGTGACAGGACCAGCAAGCAATGCCTCTTCGAGCAAGTGAACCATCACGTGGATCATACTTGTGAAGAAAGCTGGAGGGAAGATCATCTCAAACTTGCATAAGACTTGGACAATATCATGGCACAACTGATTAATGTCTGATTTTCGCAACGTTTTTGCCTTCAGTTGGGAAAAAAATTGGGACAACAACATTATTGGCTTCACTACATCTTCCGGCAATAGATGTGGAATACCCACAGGAAGTATGCATTGCATAAACACATGGCAGTCATGACTCTTTAGTCCAGCAAATTTACCCCCGTCAACATTCACGCAACGTGCGATATTGGAAGCATACCCATCGGGAAACTTTATAGACGATACAAATTGTAGAAACTCTTTTTTGTCATTCGGTTTCATGGAAAAAAAAAAAGCAAGATCCCTTCTAACTTTATCACTATCCCTATTCATCCATAAACCCCTTCGTATGCCCATTCTTTCCAAATCAAGACGAGCTTTGATCGCGTCCTTTGTCTTGCCCTCGATATCTAGAATTGTGCCCATCAATATGTCAAATACATTTTTCTCAACATGCATAACGTCGAGATTGTGCCTCAATTTTAGTTTCGACCAATATGGGAGCTCAAAAAACATAGGCTTGTGCGTCCAGTTCATATCTGTAGCAGGTCTGGTCCGACTCACTGTTTTCCTGAACGGAGCAAAATCCAACTGGTTAAACTGTTCCAAAATCTGATCGCCGGACCATTCTCTAAGTCTAAGATGATGCTCAGTGTTACCGTCGAACTCTTTATCCTTATCCCGCCACTCATGGTCCCATGGCAACCATCTTCGATGACCAAGGTAACAAACTTTCCCAACGTGCCAACCAGATGTTACAACATCCTTGCATACAGGGCATGCCATGTAACCCTTAGTGCTCCACCCAGAAACCATTGCATATGCCGGAAAATCATTCACAGTCCACATAACTGCTGCTCGCAAAGTGAACATCTTCCCAGTAGATTTATCGTACGTACGCACACTGTTTGTCCACAAATCCTTGAGCTCATCAACCAACGGCCTTAAGTAAACATCAATTTACCTGCCAGGGTCCTCAGTTATCAAAACAGTCATCATCATGTATTCTTTTTTCATGCATTTCCAAGGCGGCAAATTATATGGGAACGCAAAAATAGGCCAAGTGTTGTGGTGTTGGTTTAGAACCCCGAACGGATTGAATCCGTCAGTGGCAAGTCCCAATCTAACATTTCGGGGATCAGCAACAAACTCGGGGAACGTTCGATCGAACTCTTTCCATGCCTCCCCATCTGCAGGATGCCGCATCACATCGTCGTCTACCCGTTTTTCCTTATGTCATCTCATGTTCGTGGCAGTATGCGTCGACATATACAATCGCTGCAACTTGGGTTTCAGGGGCAGATAACGCATGACTTTTTGAGAGATCTTAGTCGTTCTATTCTGAGATGTCATTTTGAACCTCGACTCCTTGCATATAGGGCATGTATCTAATGCTTCATACTCTTTGTAGAATAAAATACAATTGTTTTTGCAAGTGTGAATTTTTTCATAACCCAATCCAAGACCATTCAACACCTTTTGTGCGTGTCTATGGTCTTTCGGCAAACAATTGTCCGTCGGAAGCATTCTCTTGAAAACCCCCAAAAAGTAATCGAAACACTGATTCGACATACGGTACTTAATTTTTCCCTACATTAGCTCCACAATGGCCGTGAGAACAGAAAAGCTCTCGCACCCCGGGTATAACTCTTAGTTGGCATTTTTTAACAGTTTTCATATTGGTCGAACTCTGCACTGTCTATTGGTGTAGGCACGTCATCTTCCTCTTCCTGATTGATGTTGGTCGATGCAAATGGAAAAGCATCGTGTATAATATCCATGACTTGATCATTAGGATCCACAATAGGTTCAACATTGTCCACTCTTGTGGCATTTGAAGACGAAACATGGTTTAATTGTTCCCCGTGAAGGTTCCAAATGCTATATGTCTCAATCATTCCATTTCTTACTAAATGAAATGCAACATTTTTAATTGTCTCCCACAACGTGTTGTTACACCTCCTACAAGGACAACGGATTCTAGTTGCACCTGGGTTGTGTGTACGTGCGAACTCAATGAAATCCCCGATTCCATCCAAGTATTCGTCTGCGCATAATTCCTGGAACCACAATCACAACACAACAATCACGACAACTTCATACGAAGTCATAATGTCACCTTATGCCTCCGTTAAGGGCCCTATCCCATTCGGGAATGCATAGTCATGTCACATAATGTACGGCTACATGAGATTAGATTTCGACGTTGATGAATTTCGGCAGCATCTCGATACAGTTCTTGAGGTGTACCGTAGGTATAAATACCTATGTACCACCCGAAGAACATACAGAGATAACACCGAAATCTCCACAATCGAAACCTAATCCTGTAGCCGTACATTACGTGACATAACTATGCATTCCCAAACTGTTCAAATAATGGGACAATTCAAGAATTAATTGGACCGCAGTCATGCTTTACGCATCCATGCACGAAATCCAACTAATCTCGAACGGGAAACTAAGTGTTACTCAAAATAAAACCAAAAGTACGAAGTTAATTTCAATTAACTTCGTACATCACAACACATTAACACAACAATATAAATATAATTTCACAAAACAAATAAACTTTAACTTAATATAAATAATTTTACATTTCCTAAAATATAAAACGAAGAAAATACCTTCTCAATCGTTTTCAACCAATCGTTAATCACACGTAATATCCCTGTAGACAACGAAATTAATGACGTTAGAATGAATTTAAATTAATACTTTTACACTAACGACAAAAAGTATTTACCTAATGAATGTAGCAAATTCCTAGCTCAGGCAGAGATAGAGGCAGAGGCAAGCTGCAATTTTTGTAGCTTGCCTCTGAAATGGCAGAAACCAGTTTATATACTGAACGGACGATTTTACGTGAAGAATATATTTTCGTCACGCAAAGTTTTGTCGCACAAACCCTCAATTTTCGTCACGCAAAGTTTCGTCGCACAAACCCTCGATTTTTTTGTTGCTTAAAATCGGGTCGACATTATACTTTACGCGACGATCAAATTCATTTCGTCGCGCATAGTTTCGTCGCGATAGAGCACATATTCGTCGCGGAAACTATCAATGTCGACGCGCAAGAAGGTGTCGACATCAAACATTGTGCGACGACACAACATTCCGTCGCGCAAGAATTTGGCGACAAATCAAATCACCCGCGTTTTTTTGCGCGACGAATATTTTTTGTCACGCAAAACATAGTCGCGCAAGTGCTTTTACGCGACAAAAAAAATTACGTCGTCGCTGTTTGTTTTCTTGCGCGACGAATATTTTCGTCTCGCAAGTTTTTGCCGCAAAATTTTGAACCCGCCTTTTTTTTGCGCGACGACAATTGATATGGTCGCGCTAAAGGTTCATGGGCGACGATAGTTTTCATCGCGCAAGATTAAAAATATAAAATTATTATCCTTGCTATTATGCGCGACGAATAATTTTTTGCGTCGCGCAAGATAAACTAGCTCGATGGAATTTTTTTTGTCGCGCAAAATGCCGTCGCGCAAATTGTAAAACGTAGTAGTGATGGGGTAAATTAAGTTGCAGCTGTGGAGCGAATTAAGCAAGAACGAGAGAGAGATATAGAAAGAGTATATATGGCCCCCCAATTTACACGTTTTACATACAAAGTTCTGCTTTTGTATTTTCTTGTTGGGTTCCATGTAGGAAGAACATGCATATGCCCCCAATTTACACGTTATAACCACCACAACTTCATTATTATTATTTATAATTTTGTCTTATTAATCACCCAAAGTTTAGGGGTGTATTCGGTCCATATTTTTTATGAATTTGAATGAAATTTAAAAGTCGAGGTATCTAATTTTGATTTTTTTCAAGAAGCTACCATTGATCATAGGATGAGCAATTAGTTCATTAAATTCGATCAATGGATATCAACGTATACTGCTCCCTTCCTACTTGCTTTACAAAATCACATTGCCATATGGACTTGCTTTTGCTTCTGCTTTCTTTCTTTTCAGCAATAAGAATTGCGTACATGGACGCTCAGGTTGGTCTTTTGATAGAGAGAATTGATTGTTCTAGTGTTGTAACTTATAAGTCAGTGGGATTGCCCCCAGATCAAGAACGAAGTTACAGAGAGTTACTTGCCTGATCAGCAAATATTAAGAGAGAAATAATATGATTTACATGACGAGGCACCTCACGATCGAATTAAGGTATGAGATCTAGAAAGAATTTTTACAAGAAGACTTTCTTAACGCAAACAACAAGTTTCCTAGTGGAGGATTTTATTCTTTTCCCTCTTGGAGGATGCTATTCGTCCAGCGTGAAGTGTGCCCCCTGAAAGCGAAAAAGAAAAAGAAATCCATATTGAATATCCACCCACATTATAATCAAATGTCCAATGGGCATCAACAAATTTATTTGCCTGATTATTAAAAAAAAAAAACAAATTTATTTGCATTAATAGAAAAAAACAAACAAATTTCTTTCTAATTTTTTTGATACCTGGGAGAACTGAAGGCTTATTGGGCTTTGCTCCGAAGTTGGGGCAGCCCAATAGTGGAATTATTCCAAGTTGGATTCATGGGAACGGAAGCTTGTTTATGGGTCGGGTCGGGTCGGGTCCAAACACTGTTAGTGAAAATCCTAATCCACTTTGGAGAAGCACGTGGCATCATTGGGGGATCCATTGTCACCTTCTCTCTCTGTAAATGTAAAAGAAGAGAGTCGGACTCCAAAACGACGGCGTATCACAACTCATTCTCATGGGACGATAGTTAATTTAATGGAGCCCCAATACAAGATGATGATTTGTGTAGAATTTAGGAGAGTGGAGGGAGCTCAGGTCGGGATTTATGGAGCACAAGGAAATCGGATTTGTTCCATGGTTGCAGGCACCAATGCCGCCGATAACTTTGCAAGTAAACTATATTAGATATTATTAATTTCATTTCTGCCTTTTTTTCTTCTTCTTTCTATCTAATCTCATGACTAAGCTTTCTAGTTCCTCTTAACTGCGGATGATCAGATATTCAGACTGAGATTCAAATAAAACTTGATAATTTTTCTAAATGTTGCAGCTGCTGATGTGAAAACACATTTGTTGATTGCTTGCTACTAGTGGAGTGGAGGCTTAAACCAACAAAGAAGAGGGGTGAGTTTCTTGATTGAGCTGGAGCTGCGTAATAATCCAGTCGAGTTTTCCTCCATTTGAGGCCTAACTTATCGTTCTAATATCTTCATTTAAGGCTTAAAAGAAATTTAGTTTAAAGAACATTGTGGTTATGCATTCAGATTCCAAATGGCTTCTTTATTAGTCTAATTGTGGATTGTTATTTCGTTTAGGACTTCTTGATAATAGGAATTTGTAACTTTTTCATTCCATGAGTGATGAGACTGGTTTCTAATCATGCATGTTTTTGTTGCTGATTCAGTCTCTGATGCTTCGTTTCCTGATTCTGTTACAGGTAACTGATGCTGTTGTTGTAGCTTATATCTTCAATGCTACTCTTGTTGTTCCCAAGCTCGACCAGAAATCGTTTTGGAAGGATTCCTGGTCAGTTTCAGCATATCACGGTTAAATTACTGATGTCAAGGTTAATGTAAGCATAATAGTCAGCGTATTGATAATGTTATTTTGTGTATTTGGTGCAGCAACTTCAATGCAATCTT
Organism: Prunus padus; assembly: GCA_024362665.1. Taxonomy (NCBI): domain Eukaryota; kingdom Viridiplantae; phylum Streptophyta; class Magnoliopsida; order Rosales; family Rosaceae; genus Prunus; species Prunus padus. The sequence goes on along the minus strand of JANFAM010000019.1, from coordinate 28,445,830 downwards.
TGATGTAGACTGGTTTATATCATCTCTCTCAAAAGATGTTAAAATCATACACCTTCCAACAAAGGGAGGAAAACCAATGAGTCCATATACCATGCATATCCCAAGAAAATGTAATGCAAAATGCTACCAGAATCGTTTAGTGCCTGTTCTTAATAAAAAGGATGTAAGTGTCTTTCAGGAGAACCTACCACATTTTTTAAAGAATTCGTTAATTATCATATGCTGGTGCATGTAACCAAGGAAGAAAAACTCCTGGTGCTTGAATGAGTGCCTTTTCTGGTTATATGGAATTCACAGTTGTTTGTTATGCTTTCTAATGTGCAGGCTGTTCAGCTCACAAAGTTTGATTACACGCTTTCAAATAAGTTGGATTCAAATTTACAAAAGCTTAGATGCAGAGCAAATTAGCAAATTATCATGCCTTGAGGTTTACTGACCCTATTAATGAAATGGGGAAAACGTTGGTTGACAGAATGAGGATGAAAAGCAAGAATTTCATTGCCCTGCATTTGAGGTAAATTTTTTTAGCTGCTTCAGTATTTTATTCCTATTGTACATACTAACATACTATGAGCAAGTAAGTTATGCCTTCAACAGAATACTTGCTTGTGCATATAATTTCTTTGTAGAGTTAATGTGGGTTTCGTCTTGAAAAATGATTGAATTTTGTTTTCTTTAGTATACAATATGTATGGGTGCGTTGTACCGCACAAAAACCTCTATTTAGGTTGTTTTGATAGGTGGAATAGGTTTTGTGCTAGAGTTTTCCAAATTCTTTTGGACACCATAGGAAAAAGTTTCTGACATTGGTAGACCATGTTATAGGTTTGAGCCTGATATGCTGGCATTTTCTGGATGTGATTTTGGTGGAGGAGAAAGAAAGGAAAGAACTTGGGAAAATTCGGAAAAGGTGGAAAAGTTTACATTTAAGGCTTCACTGATGTCTTGAATGATGTCATTCAATAGTGACCTGTTTTTATATAATTTGTATCTCTACATTATAACTACATTTGATATCTGGGGTTATATATGCAGGCAAGCAACCCGACAAGGGACGAAGACATGGCAGATGCCCTCTAACTCCAGAGGAAGTTGGCCTTATGCTTAGAGCACTGGGTTTTGAAAGTGATATTCACTTGTATGTGGCATCGGGTGAAGGATACGGAGGTGAAGAGACATTGGCACCTCTGAAGAAACTTTTCCCAAACTTCCACACAAAAGAGACTATAGCAAGTAAAGAGGAGTTGACACCGTTTTGATCCTTCTCTTCTCGAATGGCTGCACTTGATTTTATTGTTTGCGATGAAAGTGATGTTTTCATCACCAACAACGGCAATATGGCTAGAATGTTAGCTGGTCGAAGGTATTAAAACTTGAGTTCAAGGATACATTTTTGTCTTCTGGTGAAACGGTTTGATTTGATCATGTTTTGGTTATAACTAGTTTGTTTACTGATGCAGGAGATACTTTGGTCATAAACCAACAATCCGTCCAAATGCTAAGAAACTGTCTCCGTTGTTCATGAATCGTAATAACATGATGTGGGAAGGGTTAAAACAAGAAAGACATCCCTAAGCCTAACACACTCACACGAATAACCTGATTCGAACGCGGCAAAATTAGCTAGTATTGTACGAAGAATTTGACTAATTTTTCGTATTTGGTAATTATCGTATGAGATGAATGTTTGTATCTTGTATGGTTTTGCTACCATCAAGACCTAGTTGATTCAAAACTATGGGATCAATGATTGAAATAAAGATACTATTAAGAACTGGAGTTGTCAAGTCAAAACCAAGTTTGTATGTGATGTTGAGTCGATTATTTGGTTATATCTTCAGGTTCTTCGTGTCCTTTTCTTACAATCTCCCACCCTTCTTGTGAGCCTAGCAAAGCCTTCATCTTGATGCTCCAATTGTTGTAGTTGTCTTTGGTGAGTTGAGGAACTTGGAAAGGAACCACACCGGTAGCCATTTGTTTGTTTGATGTGATGCCAGAGAAAGCAAGCTCTGATACCACTGTTGGGATTGTGTGTGCGGAAGAGTAAGTGGGAGAAAACAGGAATTTGGCTTTATGAAAATGCTTCTTTGATTGATGAGGAGGACTGCTGCTATAATTGTTTTCTGGTCTGATCGTTTCTTTTTTCCTACCCACAATAGCTGATACAAGGCTCCTATTTAAACTAAACATAGAGAGCTTCCTAGAGGCAGTTATTAAATGCTAACCTCCAACTACTAACTTACTTAGCACATCTTCTAACTTACCCTTACACATTAATATAAACTTTAAACATGTCTAATGCATTGGATTTTTCAGATATTAAGTATACATAACCATATCTTGAGAAGTCATCTGTGAAGGTTATGAAATACGTAAAACCATCATGTGTTTGAGTGGGGAAAGGACCACATATGTCTGTGTGTATAATTTCTAACAGTTTCGCACTTCTTGTAGCACCTTTCTTTCTCAAATTTGTCAGTTTTCCTTTAACACATTCTATGCAAACATTGTCTTTGTCATGGTGGGTAAGTGGTGGCAACAGATTTTCTTTGTTTAGCAGGTTCATTCTTTCATCCGAGACATGTCCTAGTCTCTTATGCCAAAGTCTATATGATTCTTCTTTATCTGCTTTTCTTTTAGTGCTTATCACATTGATGCTTAGATTTGCAGTGCTAGGATTTGGTTTCTTGCAATTCAAATGAAACATGCCATCATTTAGAAAACCATTACCAATCATAACTTTATTTCTGAAAATGGAGAATCCATACTCATCAAACTCAAACTGTAAGTTTGATTTTACAAGCTTACTAACTGAAATAAGATTCCTTTTCATAGAAGGAATATAAACTACATCTACAAATTCAAAAATAAAACCAGACTCTAACTCAATCTTAGCTAATCCAATGTACTCCACCTTGACTCTTTCTCCATATCCCACGAACACCTTCATCTCAGCCTTGCTTGGCATCCTCTTTGTTTTGAACCCCTGCAAAGAATTAGCCACATGAACTGATGCACCACTATCTAACCACCATGAATTTGAAGAAATCTCAATTGCATTAGACTCAAACACAAACATTTACTTGATCAGTCTTACCTTTAGCCTTTTGTTTATCTAGCCAGCGCTTGTATCTATCACAATTCCTCTTCATATGGCCAAACTTTTGCAGAAATAACACTTGAACCCTTCTGGACTTAAACCCTTAGTTTCCTTTTCTTCCTTGTTTTTCTTTCTAGCAGTTTTGGCTTTTCCAGAATCCTTCTTTGGTTTGAAACTCTGAACCATGTTAATTTTTTCTTCAGCCTTATCTTTCTTCATATTTTGTTCTTCCTGCACACAAATGCCTATGAGATAAGTTACTGTCCATATCTCCTTTTGAGCTACATATGTACTTCTAAGATGCTTAAAAGTACTAGGCAGAGAATTTATGGCAAAATGCACCATCATGGTTTCATCCACATTGACATTGAGTTCCTTCAGTTTGTTCCCAATTTCCAGCATATTCAGTATGTGTGTTCTTACACACTTCTCCCCATTGTATTTGGCATCTGTGAGTTGTCCCATTAGAGTTCCAATCTCAGCTTTTTTCGATTCTTGAAATTTCTCCCCAATAGAATTAATGAACTTCTTAGCATTATTAGATGGTGTGATGCTTCTCCTGACAGATGGAGAAATTGACCTTCTCATGATTAGAATGGCCATTTTGTTTGCCTTGATCCATTTGGCATATTTAGCTTTTGCTTCAGCAGATGCATTAGCAGTAGGTACTACAGGAGCTTCTTCTTCAATGACCATCTCATAGTCCAGCAGACCTAGAGCAATTTCTACATCTTCCCTCTATTTGGTGTAGTTATAGCCAATAAGAGTTTCAATCGAGTTGTGGTTAACTGAAAAACCGAAAAACCGAAAAACTTTAAAACATGATCGATTCTCACCTTTAGGCAGAGAAAACAAAAATGGTTATCAACACTGAGACATGAAAAATCACTTAAACTTCTTGCACAAGAGAATTTCTACATCTTTGGACAGAAGAAAAATCTCATTAGTTAATGTGTTTAATCTCCCATGCTGTTCTGCTGTAAATAATTGCATTATGAATCACTCACATCTTTGGACAGAGAGTCATTCATTATGCCTTTATTTGCAGCACAAGTTTGATCATAAATCTTTTGAGCGTACAGATCTTGTAGCGTCTTAGTTGCTTTGGCTTGCTCAAGACACGGCAATAACTATACAAACCTATTGATCAATTTCTTCTTGTCACAGCAAAGTGTAAACCTTAACTGTTGCTGTGTCAAGTTTCTTTAATCTTGAAAAACTTAAATCATCTTACAGTTTTCAAGTTCTTAATTCTGCAACAAATTGGTTAGGTAGAAGAAAAATAACTTATGCTCTGATACCACATGTAAACTTATTAAGCTATTAAACTCAGTGTTTTCAAAGGCATGCCTTCGCGCGCGTCGGAGCGAGGTGGTAGAGAATCGCCTGAGGCGGTCGGCTGTTTCGCGAGTTACACATTTAGTGCAAGTAAGGCGTGAGGAGGCATTGCAAGGCGTGGCCAGCGGAGTGAGGCGACGCCAGATCTGGACACTTCTGAACCTAAAGAGATTGCAGAGGTTGAGTTTGCAAAGTGGCTGCGAGGAAGAAGACTCGCGTCTTTTTTTTTTTTTAGGGTTAAATGAAACGACGTCGTTTCACTTGATTGTTTTGAAAAATATAAAACGCAAGCTGTAGCTTTCAAAACGCAAGTTGTAGCCCTTATTGTAATAAAACGCAAGTTGTAGCCTTATTCTAATAAAACGAAATATGTAGCTTTCAATTTCAATATTAATAATAGCTTTCTTGCCCTTTTCTAACTCCTGCGGCTGTTACTTACCTTTTTTTATCTTTTTTTAAATTAATATATTAACACATGGACTTATATATATATGTTCAAAATAAATTATTAAAATAAATTAATGTTCAAAAGGCTTACGCCTCGACTAAAACACCTCACATCAACGCCTCGCCTTTCAAAACATTGATTAAACTTGAACACTAACCTTGCGCTGCCATTAAATGAAAAGCTTGAGAGAGAGAGAGATCTTCTCTAAGATAATCTACTGCCTTAGCTCAAATTCTAGATGGGGTGAATTGCTTGATGAGTTTTCGTTTTGTCTGCTCTTAGAGGGAGCTCTTCTATTTTATATGCATCACTCAAAGAGTCTTGGCCATCAAGAAACTCCTTGAGGTATCCTTATTGCAATAGAACTGTAAATCCTAATCCTGATAGAAGTAGAAACCCCTATAGCCTTGTAATCCATTTAGAACACTGTTACAAAAGCTGCTGGATGAGTCAGTTTGAGTTCTTGATTAATCTTGAGTCTTGCAAACCAATAATGATTAGAAGACCAATCCTTATGTGAGTTTAGGATAGTAAACTATCTTACACTTTGCTGAGTGTGTGATGTGTTGTGGCGAAGAGGCAGACCTTAGCAAACCTGAGACGATACCTGCAACTTTGGTTGGTATTCATACAGTCATTAATTGTGCCACGAGCCGTCCGGAGGAACCCATCAAAACGGTAAGTTTCTATAGTCAATTGTTTCTTTGTTTTTATCAAAAGAAACAGATTAATCAGCCTAGAAATTAATCCCAACTGTACATCATCTTTCGAAGCTACAATTGATCATTGGATCAGAAATTCGTTCAATTGTCTTCTGTTCCTTCCCTACTTGCTTTACAGTGTTGTGACATTGCCATATGGACTTGCTTCTGTTTTCTTTATTTTCAGCAATAAGTATGGTCCCTCTGAATCTAGAAAGTTGTTGAGAGATTCTTGTATGCATATTCCATTTGATTGCATAAAACTTTACCAGACTTAATAATGTGTGCAGTGTTTTTGGTCTTATCTAACCATTTTTATGTGTAGGTAGATTGGGAAGGAAAAGTTGCTCTTATACAATGTGCAAAGGCAATGGGAATCCAAAACTTTGTATTCTATTCCATCCACAACTGTGACAAGCATCCTGAAGTTCCACTAATGGAGATCAAGTATTGCACGGAAAAATTTCTCCAGGATTCAGGCCTAAATCACGTTATAATTCGTTTATGTGGATTCATGCAAGTGAGTCTCACTCAAACTGAACTTTGGACTTCCTCTTTTATGATCTTGTTACTGGCATAACCAAGATCACCTGTCGGGTTGATGTTTCAAATTAATTTTCGTATCAGATTATTACTCTCCTATGACACTCCAACCCCCATTTAATATCTTTATCAGAAAGAACAGTTAAATTAGACAGAGTGATAATAATTCAATTACTTGACAGACACAGGCATGCAAACAAGCACACGCACACCCTGAAACGGCAGGGGATTATTGGGCAGTATGCGGTACCTATATTAGAAGAGAAACCAGTTTGGGGAACAGATGCCCCCAAAAGAATTGCGTACATGGACACCCAGATTGATTATGCTAGATTGTTTCCCTGATTGATTGAATACATTTTATATTACCTCTCCTCATGGTGTCTGAATGCATTCATTTTTTATTAGCATGTAGCTCGCCTGACCTTTGTATTGTAGCTTTAAGAAATGAGAGAGTCAATGGGAAGCTTCTCACATTTGCTGGCCCTCGCGCATGGACAACCCAAGAGGTGAGTAAGAATATTTACCACCATCAACCCTTCATTGTTCTTTCGTCCTCTATTTTGTACAATATAGAATTGAAACCTAAGATCAACTGCGACTGCACTAGGCTTTTTGAGTGGACAAATGATGTTTCTGATAGGTTGGCATTTTCGGAGGTAAGTTCTTATGTTTTGCCTTTTGACATTTATTTACGTGAAAGCAAGTTGTTTTATTCTTGGTGGCTATTGCACTGCAGTTTTGTAACTGTTTGGCTTGCAACATTTGGAGCCTGAATAGAATCTCTTTGGAATTTGTAGGTTCTTTCAAGTGATACTGTTTTCTCTGTTCCAATGAACGAGACATTTAGTCTTCTTGGTGTTGACGGAAAAGACATAGTGACACTCGAGAAATATCTGCAGGAATACTTCACCAACATTTTGAAGAAGTTGAAGGATCTCAAAGCACAATCAAAGCAATCTGACATTTACTTTTGAAAAAGGAGCATTGTATAATTGTAAATGAAGCCATGTATGTATCGACAAGTCAGAGGTATTACACTTGAATTGGGTTTTTCCTGTACCCCCTTTCCTTCTTTTGTGTTCTATTATTGTTCACATATTTCTTGTAGCATCTCCATATTTTCGCTTCTTTATGTAGTCAATCAGGGAGCAAAAATATGGATGCGATGCTTTCAAACACTTACTTTGTAGCATCTTCATAATTTCTGTATCTGAAATCATAATGTTTGTGGCCTACTTTGTTTATAACTTGTAACATCAAGATGTAAGCATTTCCTTTTTGCCAAATGAAAATAGAAATTGCACTACTTGCTGCTGCTATTGCCCCTCAGTTATCATCTTCAACCTCAGTGATTTCTTGATTATCAAAATGTATTTTATATGAGGCCCAGTTACTTTCTTTCAGATAGTTTAGGCCCTACACTATTATGTATTTGGATTATGTTCACAAAATGGGCCGATGGCCAAGCCCATACCATGCTACGCAATGCAAGATCTGCCCAATGTTTTTATGGGTTCACAGATCCCTTTGGTTGTCCAAATATGCAAATACTACCTTGTCTGCTGGTGTTTGTGAAAGTATATATTAGAGAAAATAGAAACAAGGATGAAAAAAAATGGCGAAATTTGAGGAACCTGAGAGCAAGACCCCAGTGAAGATTTTAGTCTAGTGTTGACTCTGTGACTGATTTTTGCCCTACTTCTATCTTTCAATGATAGAAAGAGGAGAGAGTGAATGTAGGCTCAAAGTGGCAATTTAGGTGGTGGTTGAGGAATCTCTACGCTCCTCCCTATTCTACATAACATTATAAGCAAGGTCTTAAATATCGGAAGTTTCGGAAATATCGGTGGTTCAAAAACACGGAAATATTTATGGAAATATATGGAAAATATCGATATCAATAAAAATTGGATAAAAACCACGAAAATTCTAAGAAAAACTTGGAAATTTTTATTGAAACTTTAGATAATGTTTACTTAGTCAATTGTCTATTATTTTATCACAAAAAATTGGAAGGAAATGCATGTCATGGTGGGTTTGAGTGATTTAAGTTGATTATGTAGCGACCTGACAAACACTGTGACTTTAGAAAATATATTAGTGAAAGAAAATTAAACATACCATAATTTTTTAGTTATAATAATTTACTACAATATATTACACTTATACATATGATAAGATATATGAGCTTTACCAAAAAAACAAAGATAAAATATATGAGTAACTTAATACCACATAGAAAGAATTTCTATTAAAGTTCAAACTTAGTATCACATATAATGAACAATATTAAAACTCAATGGTAAATAATAATACAACTCCATAATATATAACAAACAAAAAAAAACAACTCTATAATAAAATAATAAATAACATTAAACATATGCCTAAATTTATTAGGGAATTTTATTTATATGGAAATTTATTCCAGATAATATTAGCTCACAGAAATTTTAAAGACCTTATAAATACAACATGTTGTAGGTATATTCATAAACTGATCAGCAGCGGGGTTGGATAAGGCAAGTCTGCAGCTTGTGACAGGGGGGGTTCGAATCCCCCAGGCGCTGTGTGTAGGGGTGCAAGTTGGATTGGAAAATCCGATTCCGGTCCGAAGATTTCCAAAAAAATCCGACTCCGACAAATCCGAATTCCGTAAACGCCGAAATCCGAAATTTCCGAAAAAAATCGGATCGGATTCGGAATGTACATGGAATTTCCAAAAATTTCCGAAATTTCCGATCCGAAATGTTCCGAACTCATTCCGATCCGATAATTCCGATACATTCCTGATATATTCCGATTTTAAAAATTCCGAATATTTAAAAAGCATTCCGATTTATTCCGAAATATTTTGAATTAATCCTACAAAAGTTTAGACAACAATCAATATATTTAATTTATATGCACAACATTTAGTGAATTCCCATAATGTTTAATTGGTCCATAGTTCTGTCACAACCAACCAAAAACACAAGTTTTCTTTGATATTGTTGCGAACATTATATATACATACATAATGAAAATTTTAAAAGTACATTTAAAAATATTAGTAGAAGGGAAAAAAAAAAATTGTAATGCAACCAATTTTGATTTGATCTAAATTACGTAGTGTATTGATTTGTTTTTCTTTTAATTCTAACTCAATTTCTTGAATAGGACTCATTGAGGCATGAGGTCATGCATTTAATTATAAACATATTTTCTTTATGATCAATTGTCATGGTGCTAATGTATTACTATTTTCTTAATAATGTGAATATAAACAATAGGGGTTACAAAAAGTTAGGTACATCGATGGGTAACTTACCCTTAAAAAAGGTAGGAAATTGACATGTTGTATCAAATACAAATAGGTATCAAACTCTTATTCATGAATCATGATTATGAAAATTTAAAAATGGGGATGATCATGGAACCACATTGGGATTGAACCCTAATAGTAAGTATGTAGTAGTATCCCTTGCAATCTTTCAAGATAAAGTTTATATAACATTATTTCAAATATATTCACATGATATATATATATATATAATATAAAATTATATATGTACATATTTTTTTAATCAATAACATTAATTTATATTTAAATATTAATATTGAATCAAATTATGATAGAAAATAAAAGTAAAAGTAAATCAACTTAATTTAACATATAAAATTATGACTCATGTATCACGACTAAGTCCTCTTTGACAATAATGTTTAATATCATTACATACATACTACTTACTTATAAGGTGAGAGTTTTTTTTTTTTTTTTTTTAAAATTTTAAGAAAAGGTGAAAGAGTCTTTACTTCAGATCCAAATCAGTGCCCCCTCATATTCTCCCCCAGCAAGCAGCAAAGAGATTTCACTCCATCACTCCATCTCTTGGAAAACCAAACGACTCTTCTCTCTCTGCATTAGAGAAGAAAACAAGATGGAACTTCAAACGTTTTCATCAATCTCACTATTAACCTCATTCTCTTTGCAATACCACCGCCGCTGCAAGTCTACACCACTATTCAGTAAGTTTTCTTTTTATTTTCTCCAGATTTTGTTTATGTATTATTGGGCAATTGAATTTGTTAACTTGTCTACCCAATTAGAAAGGAATATTGAAAAAAATAAGAAAGTGTTTTCATTGCTTTGCCAGTTCAATTTCTTTTTCGTTTTAAGGGTGTTAACAGAGGGTTTTGAATCATTTTATTTTAAGTCTTACAGGGTTTGGTCTTCTAATTTTGTGTATCATTATTTTGTGCTTGTGTGCCATTATCGGATTTTATTACATAATTTGTGGTATTAAAGATGAACAATACATATTCTTATAGCCACTGAAACCACAATAATACATATGTCTTGCGTTTTCCTTTAAGTGGAAAGTTTTTGTTATCATCTGTCTTTTTCTTATACACCTAATAGATTGCCTGATTATTTTATATGTTTATTGCAGATCTAAAAATGGCACAGGACTTGGATCATAGCCCTCAGGTTCCCAATCAAGTTCCCGGCCAGGTTCCTGAGCAAGCTACCATTCGTGGCAATCCAAAGAAGCAAAAAATTACAAAGAAATCTGGTTTAGCTGGAAACCATGGAAAATCTGAGGTATGGAATTTTTTTAAGAAAGTTTTGGAGGAGGAAACTGGAAAATACAAAGGAATTGCAATTTGTGTGTTTTGTGAAGCTAGAATTACTGCACCTTCTAGGATTGGCACCAATAAGAGCAACTCCACCCGTTGGGGGGTTGCCATGGCAAGGGGAAAGGGGGGAGGGAGCTAGGGAGGCTACTATTCAAGTGAATAGTGGCTGCCTTTGCAAATAGTAATGTGTGTTTCCACCCATTGCCATGGCAAAGGGCAACTACTATTCATTTTTACTTTTATTTTTATTTTTTACATGTGATTAATTTTAGTTGTATGTATAAAATTAATAATAATAAAATTGCTAGGTATGTATTAAAAAATATTTCTGAAATTTTCAGATTTTTTTCAGATTTTTTTCGATTTTTTTTAAATTTTTTTTGTTGCTGACGTCAGCTTGCCCGGGTTGGGCCTCAGGCAACTTCCCCCCGCGGGCTTGCCCAGTGTGCGTGGGTCCCGCTCTTTGCCTGGGCTGCCCCCTGCCGCTGGAAGCTCTATTTTGGGCTCGGGCCCGTGGGTCCCGCCCCCCCTGCCTGGGCTGCAACCGGTGGAGTTGCTCTAAGCTATGGTCTCATACTAGGACTTGTAAAAAGTTTCCTCGTGATGAACAAGATAATGCAGAGACACTACTTTCTGTAATGGGAGGCCAAACTTACAACTGGAAGTTTGACCAGGAGCTATGTAGGAGGTTTCTTGCAAAAATGATTATCCTTTGTGAACTCCCATTTAGCTTTGTAGAAAGGGAAGGCTTTAGGATGTTTTGTGAAGTTATGCAGCCCAAATTTCATGTGGTTTCCAGAACCACAATCACAAAGGATTGTTTACAAATATATCATGAGGAAAAAAGCAAGTTAAAAGATTATCTCAAAGAGATTTCTGCACGAATATGCATCACAACAGATTTGTGGACTTCGGTTCAAAATCTTGGGTATATGGCCTTGACAGCTCACTTTGTATACAAAGATTGGGTCTTTAGAAAGAAAATCATAAATTTTCGAGTTCTTCCACATCCACACAAAGGAGAGGTTATTGCAAAGGCTATAGAAAATTGTCTCTTAGAGTGGGGAGTAGAAAAGGTTATGACAATCACCCTTGATAATGCGAAGAATAATGATACATGTGTGACAGATTTAAAGAAAAGATTTAACAAGAGAAATATGATGTTATTAGGTGGAGAGAAATAAGATTTTTTTAAAAAGAACCTTTTGAATAATTATATATGATTATAGCCTAGGCTTAACACTATCAATATAATTGATGATTGCTAGAGAAGTAAGGCAGGTAATTATTGTGTAAATGATCAACAAATCCATCACACATCAATTGAGTAGCCATAATAAAATTATTTGATCCTTCAGCTTAAAATAAAACGCCGTTCTCCGGCAACACCTCTGCCGTCTCCGCCACCACGTGTTCCCCCTTGTCTCCGCCGTCTCCGGTTGCCTCCTTCTCCTCCTCGCTCCGTCTCTGGTTCTGCATCACCACGATCACCTCTCGCTCTTGCGTCACTACCATTCCTCGGTACGCAAGAATGCTCTTGATGACCTCTCATTTCCGGTTTTCACGGTTTGTAATGATTTTATATTTTAGTGAAAATTTCTTGTGGTTTTTGAGCTCAGGATGACAATGGCATCGTTGAGGCCCGGTCGAGCTCGGATGAAACGGCCACGTTTCGTGTTCCGGTACGATATTTAATTTAATGGAGCTCCAATAAAAGATGTTGATTTGTGTAGAATTCAATTTAATTTATTTTCGTTTTGATTTTGTTATTTTTAGGAGAGTAGAGGGAGCTGAGGTCGAGATTTATGGAGCACAAGGAAATCGGATAAGTTCCATGGTTGCAGCAATGCCGCCGATAACTTTGCAAGTAAAGTATATTAGATGCCCTTTTTACTCCATGGTTGCAGTAATGAATAAGCTTTCAAGTTTGTCTTAACTGCGGATGATTAGATATTCAGACTGAGATTCAATTAAAACTTGATAATTTATCTTAATCTTGAATTGATTGATGTCTTGTTTTGTTCATTTCATGAGTCATGACGTCGTAATTGAATCGATTCTATGATATGTGATGAATTTATAGGAGAATTTAATTTTGATTATTAGGCTTTTGATTATTAGGGAGGAAAACCAATGAGTCCATATACCATGTGTGTCCCAAGGAAGTGCAATGCAAAATGCTACCAGAATCGTTTAGTGCCTGTTCTTAATAAAAAGCATGTAAGTGTCTTTCAGGAGAACCTACTACATTTTTGCTAAGAATTCGTTATTTATCATATGCTGGTGCATGTAACCGAGGAAGAAAATCTTATGGTGCTTGAATGAGTGCCTTTTCTGGTTATATAGAATTCACAGTTGTTTGTTATGCTTTCTAATGTGCAGGTTGTTCAGCTCACAAAGTTTGATTATAGGCTTTCAAATAAGTTGGATTCAAATTTACAAAATCTTAGGTGTAGAGCAAATTATCATGCCTTGAAGTTTACTGACCCTATTAATGAAATGGGGAAAACGTTGGTTGACAGAATGAGGATGAAAAGCAAGCATTTCATTGCCCTGCATTTGAGGTAAATTTCAATTTTTTTTAGCTGCTTGAGTAATTTTTTCCTATTGTACATACTAATATACTATGAGCAAGTTATGCCTTGGACAGAATACTTGCTTGTGCAGATGATTTCTTTGTAGAGTTAATGTGTGTTTTGTCTTGAAAAATGATTGAATTTTGTTTTCTTTAGTATGCTATATGTATGGGTGGGTTGTACAGCACAAAACCCTCTATTTAGGTTGTTTTTGATAGGTGGAATAGGTTTTGTGCTAGTGGTTTCCAAATTCTTTTGGACTCCATAGGAAAAAGTTTCTGAAATTGGTAGACCATGTTATAGGTTTGAGCCTGAGTGCTGGCATTTTCTGGATTTGATTTTGGTGGAGGAGAAAAAGAAAGGAAAGAACTTGGGAAATTTTGGAAAAGTTGGAAAAGTTTACATGTAGGGCTTCACTGATGTCTTGAATGATGTCATTCAGTAGTGATCTGTTTTATATAATTTGTATCTCTGCATTATAACTACATTTGATATTTGGGGATATATTGCATGCAGGCAAGCAACCCTGACAAGGTACGAAGACATGGCAGATGCCCGCTAACTCCAGAGGAAGTTGGCCTTATGCTTAGAGCACTGGGTTTTGGAAGTGATATTCACTTGTATGTGGCATCGGGTGAAGCATACGGAGGTGAAGAGACGTTGGCACCACTAAAGAAACTTTTCCCGAACTTCCACTCAAAAGAGACTATAGCAAGTAAAGAGGAGTTGACACCATTTTCATCTTTCTCTTCTCGAATGGCTGCACTTGACTTCATTGTTTGCGATGAAAGTGATGCTTTCATCACCAACAACGGCAATATGGCTAGAATGTTAGCTGGTCGAAGGTAATAAAACATTTTTGTCTTCTGGTGAAAGGGTTTGATTTGATCATGTTTTGGTTTATAACTAGTGTGTTTACTGATGCAGGGGATACTTTGGTCATAAACCAACAATCCGTCCAAATGCTAAGAAACTGCCTCCGTTGTTCATGAATCGTAATAACATGACGTGGGAAGAGTTTGCCTCCAGGCTTCGAACTAATCAAATTGGATTCATGGGAGAGCCAAATGAGATAAAGCCTGGCAGGGGTGAGTTCCATGAAAACCCAGCAGTCTGCATATGTAGTGCATCTAGCACAAAGTCTAACGAAGTTCCAATTCCTCAAAATGAAAGTTATGACAGCCAGAACATACATAAGGAGGATGGCACGAACAAGGACAGTGGTTACGTAACAGACGAGCAAATAACTGAGGATGAGCAGGATTGGTCTGAGATTGATAATACGGAAATGAATGTCAATTGTTCTCAGAGTAAAGTGCTGCCTAATGTAAGAGTTTCAGATCCAGGTCTTCTACTTAAACCTGACCAGCCAGAACTCAAAGAGTTCTTTTCAGACTAGACTGGATTTCCACCTCCGTGAGTTAGCTGATTTGTCCAAACGAATTCATCACCACAATATTTTGCTGGTTTGTTTTGATAGGTTACTTGTGTGCGCAAGATTGATTTTGTTACACTGAAGGGGTGGTAATAACAAGGACGCACAATGTACATAGAAGGCCTCTGTAGCAGCAGCATCGGCATTGGAATAACAGAATCGAAGCGTAATATAGAGTCCTTTTCAGATTTTGAAACTTGTAAATGAAGCTACTGGAACATCTTTTGCTTTTTTGTTTTGTTTTTCATTTTCTCCGATGATTCTTGCAGTGAGGCACGAATATTTATATGAAAGGAAGTTTAGGATTTTTCACAACTTCTTCAGGCTTTACTCTCTTTCATTTAGTACGCGCTCTATGATGGGCATTGAAATCCAACGATGGCCCTGATTTCTTCATCTCCAGTTGTCTCCCTCCAAAATTTTAATCTTTTGTAATTGCTTTATGGTGATATGCAAACTGAAGGTGTCAAATTCCCATTTGATGTGAAATTTAATACTGTTAGACTTTTAACAATTGAAAACTTGAATTCAATGAAGAAAATTACATGGCTTACATGGGGCGTGAGAAACTGAACAGCATCTTGAGCCAAAACAAGAAAGACATCCCTAAGGCTAAGCCTAACAAACTCAAAATCAAAAGCATCCTCAGCCACAAGGCTTGCAAGCAAACAGCTCAAATCAAAAGAAATTTTGAATTTAGGCATCTTGGCCATACAAAGCCCTCTGCTTTATCATCTCACCATCTTTGCCATACAACAGACATATCCCACACTTTTCCACCCAAAAGGGTTCATCGACAATGTTGAAGTCAACATTGACCTCAGTAAAACGGTTGTAAAACGCAGTGGGTCTTCCATCTCCCTCTACAACTTCTTCAAAGGCATTATTATACCACCACACAAGCACATCATGTGAATCTCTGCTTCGATCAAACGGGAGCAGATCACCCCGAGGATGGTTGAGTTCATGGCTTTCACCATTACTAGTTCTGAAGTTGTACTTGTATCCAATCTTCATATAATCTTCCTCTGTAGCAGCAACAACAAGACATAGCGCGAAACCCATGAAATCTGTGCTAAACCAATCACGAGGAAGCTCAATCTTTATTGAACATCCCTCACTTTGATGGCTGAACCATTTTGGAATTTCATACCCCCAACATCTAATGGCAACACAAGATCTATTGCCAAATAATTCCTGTACCATGGATAGGGGCATCATAATTATTATACTCGGGAAAAAATTATTCTAGCACTCTTGTATTCGTGGGACATTCAATGGCAACAAATTCCTTTACCATGGATATGGACATCATAATTATTAAACAAAGACAGTGCGTGCGTGAGGTAGAGCGAGAGAAAGAAAGAAAGAAAGAAAGAAAGAGATAGAAACCTTGTCAATTTTTTCTTCAATTTTGTCTTCTTTAAACTTTGATGACGCAATTGCCATTCGCATAATTCTGAGCTGTGCATCAGCCATTATGTTGCTTCGTGCATTCTCATCAAACTTTGGGCATCTAGAAAATGTATGTTTCTCATAAAGCCCTCGAGAAAATATATATTCTTCCCAACCTTGTGTGATTGCAGTGCTTGAACTTGACACTGTCTTCAGTGACGTGCAACCATCTGCTATAAGACATTGCAGCAATGGGGGGAGCTCTGGTAAAGATTCAAGGCTCTTGCAATCTTTGAGGCACAGTCGAGACAACTGAGCAGCTTGTTTGATGCGTGCAGGTATGCTCTTAATTTCGCTGCTACTCAGATATAACTCTTGTAATGAGGTTAAGCAAAAGAGGTAATCAGGGACAACCTCAAGGTTCTTGCAATCACTGAGATCTAATGTTTGAAGCGCAACTAGGTTTCCAATTGATGGGGGTACCTCTTTAACCGCTGTACCTGATAACTTTAGAAACTCCAGATGTTCCATAGCTACTGAGATTTCAGGGAAGTTTTGAAATTTGGAGCACTGACGGAGATCAAGGCTCTCCAGAGATTTCAACTTCCAAATGTTCGTTGGGAGACTCACAAGGTTCTTGCAATCACTGAAATCTAATTTTCGAAGCGCAACTAGATTTCCAATTGATGGGGGTACCTCTTTAACTGCTGTACCTGATAAATTTAGAAACTTCGGATGTTCCATAGCCTCCGAGAGTTCAGGGAAGTTTTGAAATTTGGAGCACCGACTGAGATCAAGGCTCTCCAAAGATTTCAACTTCCAAATGTTCGTTGGGAGACTCACAAAGTTTATGGAATCACTCAAATCTAGCACTCTTGTATTCGTGGGAAGCTCCCAAAACTCGCAAAGAGATTCGCAGCCGTTTAGACTAAGAGAACCCGAGAGTTTCAGCTTACAACTGTTGCTTGGAAGACTCTTAAGGTGTGTACAATATGTAATATCTAAGTGAGATATTTTTCGTGAGACCAAACTGATGAAGGCAATTCCTCTATTGCTGTCTTATATAAATTTAAGAATTCAAGATTACATGGCATCTCAGGAAGATTTTTGAGTTTTGTGCAGTCCCCAAGGTCAAGATAAGTAAGGTTGCCAAGATGATGAAAATACGAAGGAATTTCAAGCAAACTTCGACAGCCATACAGATTTATATGCTCAATTTTTAGACTCCGAGAGAGATTTGGGACTTCAGTTAGATGTTGGGAGTCACCAAGACTGATCCATTTTAAGTTCACAGGACTCTGTAACAAATTAAAGCGAAATGGCTTAGCTTTGCAGATTATTACTTTCTAGGCCACATCCCACATGTTATACAAGAAGTAAAATAAGCATAAATAATATACCTGGTCTTCATTCCAAAGTTGCGCCCCAACTTCGCTGAACGACATATTAAGGACAAGAAGATTTTGAGCAGAAAATTTTGATGGCAAAGATTTCAATGGATATCCCACCCAGTCAAGATATCTAAGAGAATTGGGAAGATCAAGAGAAACAATTGATTGAAGATAACTGACACGTAGGCATCTCAGTTTATTCATCTTTTCGAAGTTTGCATGTTGCAACTCCAAGTGTAGCTTTTCAATCTTAGACAAGTCAAAGGATATGGCTTGAACACGTCCATCTCTCTGACAATCAAGAGCAACATTTAAATGTAAATATAATATACAAGAAAAGTTTAATCAAAGTTACATTTGTAGGAATAATCTGACTTGTTTATTGTAAATGTGAATATTACTACGTACCTGGTTATTTTTCAATACTTGATAGACATCATCTGCATTGAACAACCTACTGCGTTGTTCTCGAGCAATTGCCATACCCATTTCTTGCACCGAATCATGCATCTCTATCCTCCGTCTTATAGGTCTTATAGGTCGTAATTTCATAATTAACATGGCAGCCTTAGAAACCAAGACTGCAATTCTGAGAGGTTGTTGTTTTCTATGTCTATCCAAGGCTACAATTCTGAGAAGTTCTTGATTTCTGCGTCTACCCACTTCTTGCACATTATCTGACTCCATTTCTTGCATATCCTTTGAAATTGATATGAGAGACCTATCAATGAGAACTTTGATTCCCGCTTCCCCATGGAAATCACGACTATCTAAGAATTCTTTTACATAATTCCTGTCATAGCCTTTATGAAAACATGCTATATCAAGAAATATCTCCTTCTCATTTTCTTCTAATCCATCGTAACTTACTCTCAACACTTTCTTGATTTGTTCGCTTGGAAATCGTTTCAATTTGTTCAGTTGATTTTCCCACTCTTGTTTGCTCTTGCAACTAAGCAATAAGGACCCCATAACTTTAAGACCTAATGGAATCCCGTTAATATAATCTACCACCTTTCCTGACAAATCATTGTACTCTGTTGGTGGAGACCTATTTCTGAAAGCATGTGAATGAAAGAGCTGAAGAGCTTCAACGGAACTTAATCCCTCAACCTTGTATATCTTATCATGGTCAACTTTTTGCTCAAGTACTCCTTTATCTCTAGCAGTTATAATGATTCGACTTCCTTGGCAAAACCGATCATGATCATGACCAACAAGAACTTCTAGTTGGCTTGCAGCATTCACATCATCAAGAACAATGAGCGCCTTTGTACGCCTGAGCCTATCTTGAATATGAAGTGGTATAGATGGAGTGTTGATATTAAAGGAGTCCTTTAATATTTCACCAACAAGTGTATTTCGCAATTGTTTTAGTCCATCCGTTTGTTCTGATTTCTCCCTAACATTTGGAAGAAAACAAGAAGCTTCAAATTTAGAGGACAGCTTGTGAAATACAGCATCAGCAAGGGTGGTCTTGCCAATACCACCCATGCCCCAAATACCTACACAGCAAACAACTGGTGAATCCAAGCATAACAATGACTCAATTTGCTCAATTTTCCTTTCAATTCCGAACAGGCTCTTTAAATCACTTGACGATTCGCGATTCAACTTGGTCTTAATATCTTGGACAACTTTCTTAACTAAACTGGCCTCAGACCTGGCATATATAAGTATCAAGGACAAACAAACAAATGGTTAGTAAGTATGGCTGCGTAATCAAATAGTCACAAGTACAAATCAAACTATAAGATACAAAATTAATTACTCTGTTTTGTCTGAATGATCAAAACCAGCTAGATTGGCTGCTTGTGTCAAAGCAGCCCTCCACTTGTGCACCTTATTGCATTTGTGTTGACGAAATGCAAGTGCATAACTCCCCTGTTGTTTCCGTACATCTGATGGACTGATGTCGTAAAAAATGGGTATAACCAACTGGCCCTTCTTTTCCTTGCATTCTAGTATATGCACAAGTTCATCCAGACACCAAGTAGAAGAAGCATAGTTTTTTGAGAAAATGATTACCGAAATCGTTGATCTCTGGATTGCTTCGAGAAGGGCAGGCTCAATTTCACCTCCTCTCACGAGCCTGTAATCTATGTATGTTTCGATTTTCTTCCTACATAAAGCTTCATAAAGATGGCTGGTAAGAGTAAGACGGGTGTCCTCTCCTCTGAAGCTAATAAACACATCATACTTTTCTTGAAGAGGGGGGATATCAGTATCAGCAGCAGCAGCAGAAGAAGAAGATGAAGATCTAGACGAAGAAGAAGATGTTAATGATCTGAGGCACATGATGAAAACTTGAAAGAAGTCAACGCACTCCATATCTCTCTCTTTCTCTGAATGCACCAGAGCTATAATTATGTTTGTGAGTATTTAGATATAGAAGAAAGAGAATATGATATTTGAGATGAATGAGGTTCTCCTTGAAGAGAATCCAAGCATAACATTGGGCTTAGCTCGAACTGGCCTAGTAACAGAAACCTTTGTTTATGGGCCGGGCCGAGTCGGATCGGGTCCACCAAAAGTTGTGACACGTTGTAGAAAATCCTAATCCACTTTGGAGAAGGACGTGGCACCATTGGGATCCATTGCTCTCTGTAGAAGAAAACGAGTCTGCCAGTCGGTCAGCCACACAGAGAGACAGAGATAGCTTCAAAAATATGGCAGCAATGGCTTGGAGGCTTCCCACCCAGCTGGCAACACCCGGCAAATTCCATTATCATTATCATGACTCCAAAATGGCGTCGTATCATAGCTCATTCTCATGGTGCCGTACTTTAGCTCCAGATCATCTCCTTCCTTCTTCATCTTCTTCAACTTCTATCTCCATCAGTACTGGTTCGTCATCTTCTTACTTCTACTGGGAAAGCTTTAATTTTTGCCACTCTTATTTTCAAACTGGAAAGTACCCATTTTTATTGTGTGTGTGCAGGGACTAATACGCGGCGTTTAGTGAGATGTACGGCCAGGGCAGGGGTTGGGACTGTGAATCTTGCTCCAGGGACACCTGTGAGGCCAACAAGTATTCTAGTGGTTGGTGCAACTGGGACTTTGGGTAGGCAGATTGTGAGGAGAGCATTAGATGAAGGCTATGATGTTAGGTGCCTGGTTAGGCCTAGACCAGCCCCCGCCGACTTTCTCAGAGATTGGGGTGCTACTGTTGTCAATGTAAATACAACTTTCCAACTTCCCTTCAATTCTGTGAATTTTCACTTTATTTCTTAAAATGGTTGAAGTTCTATCTGGGTTCTTGGTTTTTATTAGTATCAGAGATATTTGGTTTGGCAATTTGTCATGCTTCTTTGAAATTCAACTACTTTGCTGACTGTGTGATGTGTTGTGGTGAACAGGCAGACCTTAGCAAACCTGAGACCATACCTGCAACTTTGGTTGGTATTCATACAGTCATTGATTGTGCCACGGGCCGTCCGGAGGAACCCATCAAAACGGTAAGTTTCTTTAGTTAATTGTTTCTTTGTTTTTATCAAAAGAAACAGTTTAATCAGCCTAGAAATTAATCCCAACTGTAGATCATCTTTCGAAGCTACAATTGTCATAGGATGAGCAATTCGTTCAATTGTCTACTGTTCCTTTCCTACTTGCTTTACAGGGTTGTGACATTGCCATATGGACTTGCTTCTGTTTTCTTTATTTTCAGCAATAAGTTTTGTTCTTATGTTTGTCCTTGTTCAATGAAGAAACTGAAAAAAAAAAAAAATAATTAACCTTTCAATAAATGGTCCCTCTGAATCTAGAAATATGTTGAGAGATTTTTGTATGCATAAAATATTATCAGACTTAGTAATGTGTTCAGTGTTTTTGGTCTTATCTAACCATTTTTATGTGTAGGTAGATTGGGAAGGAAAAGTTGCTCTTATACAATGTGCAAAGGCAATGGGAATCCAAAACTTTGTATTCTATTCCATCCACAACTGTGACAAGCATCCCGAAGTTCCACTAATGGAGATCAAGTATTGCACTGAAAAATTTCTCCAGGATTCAGGCCTCAATCACGTTATAATTCGTTTATGCGGATTCATGCAAGTGAGGCTCACTCAAACTGAACTTTGGACTTCCTCTTTTATGATCTTGTTACTGGCATAACCAAGATCACCTGTCGGGTTGATGTTTCAAATTAATTTCCGTTATCAGATTATTACTCTCCTATGACACTCCAACCCCCATTCAATATCTTTATCAGAAAGAACAGTTAAATTAGACAGAGTGATAATAATTAGCATGTCTAAATTCAATTACTTGACAGACACAGACATGCAAACAAGCACACACACACCCTGAAACGGTACATGCATATACATGGACAATTGTCCATATGCTCTGAAGGGAATCTAGCCAGGGACATGATTTCATAGAAAAATCCTAATTATGTACGCTATATATCCTCCCTTAGTTATGGTTCTTGTGTTCAGTTGTGAATATCTATTTTGATGTTAGTACTAAGTGCAAAAGTTTATCTTTTCTTTTCCACTTCGCAGGGGATTATTGGGCAGTATGCGGTACCTATATTAGAAGAGAAATCAGTTTGGGGAACAGATGCCCCCACAAGAATTGCGTACATGGACACTCAGGTTGGTTATGTGCTAGATTATTTCCCTGATGATTGAATACACATTTTATATTACCTCTACACATGGTGTCTGAATACATTCATTTTGTATTAGGATGTAGCTCGCCTGACCTTTGTAGCTTTAAGAAATGAGAAAGTCAATGGGAAGCTGCTCACATTTGCTGGCCCTCGAGCATGGACAACCCAAGAGGTGAGTAAGAATATTTACCACCATCAGACCCTTTATTATTCTTTCCTCCTCTAATTTCTAATTTGTACAGTATATAATTGTTCTTTCCTCCAACAGCGGTTGTACCTCACCCCATTATTACCAAATTAACCAAAAGATTACGTATCAATCCCAAAACTTGGGATAAATATAAATGAGTGCTGCTAAACGAACCGTAAAATTAACTGAGTACATCCTATGATCTCCTATTTATATTAGCAGCACTCATTTATATTCTTAAGAAATAGAGAATAGAAGATAATTTTTTGAGCTATTTCTATGAAACAAGGTGCAGGGTTTTCTTAAAGTGCCTTTTGCTTTTAGGTAATAACATTGTGTGAAAGGTTTGCGGGGCAAGAGGCAAATGTAACTACAGTTCCAGTCTCTGTCTTGAGAGTAACCCGTCAGCTGACTAGGCTTTTTGAGTGGACAAATGATGTTGCTGATAGATTGGCATTTTCAGAGGTAAGTTCTTATGTTTTGCCTTTTGACACTTTTTTATGTGAAAGCAAGTTGTTTTATTCTTGATGGCTTTTGCACTGCAGTTTTGTAATTGTTGGTTTGCAACATTTGGAGCCTGAATAGAATCTCTTTGGAATTTGTAGGTTCTCTCAAGTGATACTGTTTTCTCCGTTCCAATGAACGAGACATTTAGTCTTCTTGGTGTTGACGGAAAAGACATAGTCACACTCGAGAAATATCTGCAGGACTACTTCACCAACATTTTGAAGAAGTTGAAAGATCTCAAAGCACAATCAAAGCAATCTGACATTTACTTTTGAAAAAGGAGCATTGTATAATTGTAAATGAAGCCTTGTATGTATCGACAAGTCAGATGATACCTGATAACACTCATGCAGAGGTATTGCACTTGAATTGGGTTTTTCCTGTACCCCTTTTCTTTCTTTTGTGTTCTATTATTGTTCACATATTTCTTGTAGCATCTCCATATTTTCACTTCTTTGTGTAGTCAATCAGGGAGCAAAAATATGGATGCGATGCTTTCAAATTTCTGTATCTGAAATCATAATGTTTGTGGCCTACTTTGTTGTAACTTGTAACATCAAGATGTAAGTTTTTCCTTTTTGCCAAATGAAAATAGAAATTGCACTACTTGCTGCTGCTATTGCCCCTCAGTTATCATCTTCAACCTCAAGTGATTTCCTGATTATCAAAATGCATTTTATATATATTCATAAATTGCAATATCTCCCTAAGAAATATATGAGGCCCAGTTACTTTCTTTCAGATAGTTTAGGCCCAATACTTTTATGTATTTGGATTATTTTCACAAAATGAGCCCAAAGGCCATGCCCATACCTTGCTACTCAATGCAAGATCTGCCCAATGTTTTTATGGGTTCACAGATCCCTTATTTTGGCTGCTGGTGTTTGTGAAAGTATATATTGGAGAAAATAGAACCAAGGATGAAAAAAAAATGGCGAAATTTGAGGAACCTGAGAGCAAGACCCCAGTGAAGATTTGAGTCTAGTGTTGACTCTGTTACTGGTTTTTGCCCTACTTCTATCTTTCAATGATAGATAGAGGCTAAAAGTGGCAATTTAGATGGTGGTTGAGGAATCTATACGCTCCACCCTATTCTACATAACATTATAAGTTAGAAAGTGATTATTACTAGGTGGGCCAATCTAAACCATCCTTGTATTATCAAAGTTGCTTTTCATAGGAGTTTTTATTTGAGTCACTAGTAGTCTTTGTCACATGTAACATGTCTTTTCCTCCACCTTTGTACTCACAATTTCAAATTTCAAGCCCTCAAAGGAAGACAAAGAAACTTGTTTTAAATTTTTTAAAAATAAATATTCATTTGTACTTGTAACTCAAGTGATTAAGATTGTTCGTTTCTACAGGTGACATGGCCTATATTTGAAGAACCCTAAAAAATTATCCTTTTAAGTCATCATCTCAAAATACCATTTCACGGATTATCATACAATGATTGAAACAGAGGTGCATGGAAGTAGCCCATCCCTGTGTTCTGCAAACAATCTTCAAACTTTGTAAAGTTTTGGAGATGACAGAAGTGGGTTTCAAAACACAAGCCATGTAGGCGCCGCTGGGAGACAATCCATGAGTATATATGAACTGAAAAGATGATTTGGGTGTTTTTTTTCTTTTGAGAAGTGGATAGCTAATTGATGGTATTTGAGAGTTGCAGGGTTTTAGCTTGGAAGGGGGCCAATCATAAATCCATCAAAGCACCCACCTTTGAAAGGTTACCTTCCTCATCACACTCACCATTAATTCTTGAGTGGTCCAAAAAAAATAAAACAATGTAGCTGTGTGCAGTCCATTGTGTTTTTTAATTTTTTTCTCTCTTCTGTGAGAAGAAGTTAATGGTGTCTGAATTATTTTCTATTAATTTTTATTTTTCCGTTAGGTTTTGTTTGCTACTGGTGCTGGTTCTTCTTCCTTTGCTTGCATGTGGGCGTGTGTGCTTGTGTTCTTTTGAACTTTTGAGTTTTCCATCTCAACCTATCTACTGGTCAAAGAACTAAAGATAAAGAGAGGCCATGAGCCTTTTTCAGTTAGACAACCAATCTAATGCCTGTCATGTAGTCCTACAAAGCCAAAGTTTTAACATTATGCAAATCTCCAATAGAAAA
This sequence comes from Prunus padus, assembly GCA_024362665.1. NCBI lineage: Eukaryota > Viridiplantae > Streptophyta > Magnoliopsida > Rosales > Rosaceae > Prunus > Prunus padus. The sequence continues at coordinate 28,420,845 of JANFAM010000019.1, read as the reverse complement.
TTCACAAATTAGGGTTAGTAAAGGGATCGAGTTAATGTTACGTATCTAAAAACGCACGACGTTTAGAGAAATAAAGGAAAAAAATCAATTTACAAAAATTAATTTGATGTAATTTGGCAAATCCAGCAAAAATCCTAATGATTTTGTAACGGTGAATGTCACTCACTCTTATTATCATTACAATTATGAATGTGCATTATACACACATATTTTCTTTTTGTTTTCACTTCTTACCGTTTCTGTCTCACCTATAGAAATCAATCTCTCAATTCTCAAGTAGTATATATAAAGCAAAGGACAAGCAATTATAGAGTTGGGTCATTTTCTTTTGGCTGTCTTTTCCGTATTTCCCCTTTTTCTCTTTTGGAGTTTTAGAGTGAATAAATCACTAGCATAGCATGGGACTCATTCCCTGCTCTGCATATGGTTGTCTGTTTTTGTCCAGAAACCTCGAAAATGATTCTTATTACAATTTCCATGTAGCTACCCAACAATCACATATTAAAGAAACCAAAATTGACTGCAACAAGAAATTAACAACATCCCTTTGCTAATTAAGTACAAAACCAAGCACACAATTCAATCAGATTGTAAATTTTATCTCAAATTTGATGCATATATCAAACCGATTTCATCATTTGAACTAGACAGTACCTGTCACTTTACAAAAGATTTGTAACATCTCAACCGATCATTAAGAATTTCTAGATCAATTCCTAGCCCAAAGATGGCACAAATAATTGATGTGCTCAGTTTAATTTTGGGCAAAATAGGCTAGTTGAAAATCTTACTATTAGTATTATTTAAGATCATTATTTTGTATAATTGGGATGCAGAAATGGTCCCCATTTGCCTTCTTTATGTGATGTGTCTAATGGGTCCAGCTAATCCCATTAAGTTTTCAAGTGCAGTAGGTGTAGCAGCAGTGGCATGAGAATTGTCACCCCCTCACATCCTCCTAGTAGTTTACATGGATTTTGGAATTTGGGTTCTGCAGTTGCTGAACTTTCCCATATTTCTATAAGAACATCATGATTTATACTTCTTCACTATAAATGTGTGTGCTGAGTGGAAGAAATTTTAAAGGAGATCCTCAATCAGAAACCCCTGCACAAAGTTCCCCAACACTTCAGGCTTTAAAGATTGGTAGGGCAGTGTGCATATTCTCACTTGATCCTTTATTTGACTTCAAACTTTGTGTTTAAATTATTAATTTATCACTTGCCCAAAGTTCAAAACATTATACCAAAATATATTATAATGTATAAACTTAATTTTTGTATAAAAAAAGTTAGATATATGTTTTGATTAAACAAATGAGAAGACCTTACAAGTGGCAAGGGGCCTAACATTCTTCTGTTCTTCAACAAGATTTCATGGCAGTTTGCCTCCCCAACTTGAATGAATGTGAGGGGTTTCAGAGAGAATGTGAAAGTGATTGTTGACTCTCAGAATCAGCTGAGCCACTTTTCATCAAATAACAGATAGTTTTTTCTGATTTAATTTTCACATGAAGGAAGAAGACAAGAGGATAATACTTTGTCATGTGCTTACAAACTCTGCAAAACTCTGCTCCCCATATGTATATATGTATAGGGAAATGTCACACAGAAGCCACTGAAATTGAAGGGAAAGGGTGACTCTCAAAAAATAATGTCAACCAAGAAGAGAGAGTGTGCTAGTTTCAAAACAAAGCATTTCATTTCACAGTATTCAAATTGGTCAACTTTGTTCACTTTGTTTGAACTGCTCTTTGGCTTCTGCTATAAATGTTCAAGATCTTGGAAGCTTGTCAAATCATTGTTGGGGGTATTAATGTCATGCAGATGACAATAGTTAAAGTAATTCCATTTGCCTAACCAATCATATATTCATCAAACATAATACCAAAATACCAATTTTGTTCTAATTTATCTATTTAAAAGAAGATTAAAAATAATCTTGAAAATTTAACACTCCTCCTCTCCTTTGGATAAATTCTCCTTCCCTCTTTTACTTTCTCGCCCGAATTCCCTTTCCTCGTGGTCTTAATTAGATTAACCAGTCTGACAACACAACGTGCTAAATGTTTTATAAAAAGAAAACACTTTTACATATGATCGAAGGCTGAACTGAGAGGTTTGATATCCCACCGTTGCACTTTTGTTTCATGTTTTTAATATTAATCTTGGTTCGTAAACATGATGTAATTTTAAAATATAAACATTTTGGGAAGCCTAATTTACTTTACTTGTAATAACTTTTTGTCCACGTTCATGGCACGTGGTATGTACAACCAGTGGAGAGAGAACCCTTTGAATGATTATATATGATTATAGCATAGGGTTAACACTATCAATATAATTGATGATTGCTCGAGAAGTAAGGCAGGTAATTATTGTGAAAATGATCAACAAATCCATCACACATCAATAAAATGATTTGATCCTTCAAAACTAAAGGACAAAAAGCATATAAATATTATTAAGTACCAACCCTTTAGCTTATATGTTTGTCTGGTGCAGATGTGTGATGAGCCACATTGGATTCTTTTTGTAATTAAGAGAGAGAGAGAGAGAGAGAGAGAGAGAGAGAGAGAGGCTAGAAGCTTAGAAACCTAATAAATATATGATGTCACAGGCCCTGTCATCAAATGTCTTCATAGTGGGACAGAGGAGAGCTGTGGTACATGAACAAATTGGGTTGGTACCAAACTATAGCATATATATACCATAGATCTTTCCGGGTGAAAGTTTGTGTGTCTTTCTCAGCGAACTTTTTCGGGATAGATCTGTTTCGGTGATATAGCCTCTCCCGGCAAAATTTAACTGGATATATCTTTTCCATAGAAAGTTTGATCTATGGCAGCGAAATTTTTCGAAATAGGTCTTTCCCAGCGAATTGTTTCTGGGTAAATCTTTATCGGCGAAAGTTTTTCTTTCCCAGCGAATTATTGTCATGAGAGATTTTTCCAGGCAAATTTTTTCGCCACGAAAAGCACATTTTTTGTATTGACAAAAGGGCACTTCCAACTGCGCATCAACTCCCACTCTACCCATCTTCCCATACCCATAGCAACAAGTCCTGAGAGAAGATTCATTAGCCGAAAGAAGTTGGCTTTGCTCCTTCTCATGCTCCGCAAATGCGAGTCATGGCAAATGCAATACTACACGATTACAATACATACCAAGAAAATAACAATGCTATACTATTTGATCCTCAACCTTGCCAGTATATGTACCAAATTTAACATTAATATCGATTGCTTGAGGAAATAACAAAGAACGTATTATATATATATATATATATATATATATATATATATAATTTTTAGAAAACAAAAATTATCACCTATCTCTTGTTACATGCATGATAAGATCCAGTCCATTCAATTGACTTTTTTCTTCTTCTGGATTTCAATATGATTGAATGCAATTAAAACTGGACACATTTCAAATTAATTCGATTTATTTATTATTTTGGTCTCAAACATAAATTTGATTAAAATGTTTAATTGCGATATTGTTTCTTCTATTTGTGTTTTTTCATGGGATTTAATTGAAGTTCCCATTTAGACATTAGTCATTAAATGTGAATTATCGTATGTTCTTTTTGCGCATTTGAGAAACTCATATGTGATAATGAAGAATATTCAAAAGAATAGGCACAAAGAGAAGAACTAAGTTACAGCCCCACACCAATAAAAAGCTTAATCCAATCTGGCAGTAGGAAGGAATTCAGTGTTGTGTTGGAGTTGTGAAAAGAGTGGATGTTTGAAATGGATTGTGGGTTTTGGTGATGGCTCACAACAAGGCTTTTGTTTGGTTGTGCGAGGAAGTGATTTTGGAGTTTGTGATAGTTGAGCCATGTTTAGAAATGGCAAAAGCTTTCAACTGTCAGATCTTAACATAACTGGACCGGAAAGAAACGCAAACCCTGGACTGGATACGTAAAGCTTTGAAACATTGCGTAAGTAAGTGAAAACGACAGGGTATTATGGCGTGAGTAAGTGAAAACGACATGATATAGTAGAATGCCATCATAATGCTATGGCGTTGTTAATTCTTGGTTGGTACAATTCTGCAATCATGGCCTTTGACCCCTCTCTTTACTTTGTCTTGAAGTGGGGACTAAGGTAAGGTAACTAGGGACCAAAGCAAAGAAATTAATAGCAAAAGATACATTACATACACGCCAACATGGTGAATTAAGTTTGAGACGGAATGCAAAGGACCAATAGTGTAGTGGTTTGGAGCATGTTTTATTCAGGTAAAGTTCTGAGTTCGAGTCCTAGCATCAGTGTAGTATATGAGAGTTTAATATATTACCGCCCTTCTTAATAGGAAAGGTCCTCAAAAAAAAAAGTTTGAGATGGAACTACCTCGGTTGAAGCAAAAGTTTTAATCAGTCAGTCGCTCACGTTCAGTGAATTCTTACCTTTAATGCATTGTTGATTTCATATTCATCAATTGTTAAGAATCATTATGCCCGCCTTAGCGTTCTTTTTCTTTTTCTTTACACTTTATTTACAGTCGGCTCTGAGGGTGTGCAGGTGGTGTCACCGTACATGCCCCAAACTTAGCTCCAAATTTTAGATGATATATATTAGGACATTTGTCTTAAATTTCTTACAGAATTTCTCAAAATATCAGAGCCCGTCCTGACTATATTCTTCACATAGTCCTAGTTAATCTCTTGTCATCATCATTCTGCTTCATTGCCTAGCTGAGCTAGAAAAATCAATAAGAAAAATTATCCTATGTACTTAGTGATCCGTTAGCAGCAAGAACATGAAGATTAGGTACTCAAATCGAATAAGAACAAGGTGGGGCTGGAAATATTAGGTGCTCAAGTGGAATTAAATTCTGGTAGTATCCTGCACTGCATGAACATGTAGATCATAGTCCCCACATGAGCACTTTAGTGATAAAGCCAAGCTTTTCATTAATGTTCTGTCTCAGAGATTTAAGTTTTCAAGCTCATTATTCTCAATTAGCTAGTTACTAAACCCAAAAGGGGAAAAAATGGCTAATTAAGATGCGACTTCAAATTAATAATTAAGAAAAAGAATTTACGTTCGGGAGAAAGCAATGAGTATATGAGTTATGTTTGATCAATAATTCATGTTCATAATTTGACAAGATAACATGACGTATAAAGTTTACCGTAAAAATTGAAATGCGTATTTTGTAAGATTCTTTTTCCTTGGCTAAGCGGATAGATAACCATCTCTTTCCCAATTTCTAAATAAGCAAATTCAATGATGTTGCATTGCTCCCAGTCCCATCTACCCTATTGTACTTTTAACTTTTTGAAACTGGAAGAAGAAAAAAATAATAAACTAGAAGCAGTAGATAAACCACCATAAAAAAAAAGTTATTACAAGGAGCTTCCTTCCTCTAATAAATTGCTCTTGTTTTCAAAACTCTTTATGTTCAACAACTTTTGAATATAATGGATATCTCTAGGCTATAGCTTTCTGCAATTTTTTCCCTCTCCATCTCGATTATGTATACGACTATATGAACCAAAAAGATGAGGAAAAAGTAAGCAAATAATCATACAAGCTTACAAAAATAGGACCTAAGATTCTTTATATTTTATATTTTTATTCTAAAACAGTGCCAATTCCCCACATTGGACGGCATTTTGAAAAAACATGTTCTAAGGTTGTATCATTTGATCATTAATTTGATTGATAGGGACGTAAAGTTCAGGCAGGTCGACTGCCCATGTGTTTGTAAAATAGTGAAGAGCACACTTAGTTGGGACAAGATTGAAGCACCTTCTAGTTGTTATTCAATTATTTGAGAATATACTTTAACTTGATAAGATTTTATCTCGAAATATATCGGTTTAATTAGTAACGTACTACCTACTTTTAAGCTATAGATTATTGTGGTTCCGATGCAAGATTATGCTCATCTCCATGGACCATGCATGACTTGTATCCAGCCACAATCCGAACGGTTTAAACACAATAAGGTACAATCACATCACATGCCATACAAAATTTTGGAATTTGTTTCGATAAACATAGTAATTCTCTTTTCTTTTCTTTAGAGTTGGTTTGTTTAATATAAGAAATGTTATTTGCATTTCAAAATAAGTCTTGGATGGAAGCTTATTTTGAAATGCAGATGGTTGCACTCGATCTTCCAATCATGAACGAAATGAGATGAACTTTTGATAACCAAATTCCAAGCCAACTGGGTTTTGAGCAACCTTCCATTATCGCTAGTCGTACACTTTAACCTGTTGTGCCCATTAAACTAGAAGAAGAAAAAAAAGCTAGCACTATTGCATTTTTTTTTTTTTTCAACTGGGTTTGTTTAATTATAATATATTGAATACTAGATCAAGATTCAAGTATGATATATATATTTTTACTTTTTTATATGTAGATCAAGATTATATTTAAAATAGGATTCATAAAAAAGGGTAGACAGGTCACTAGACCCAAAAAGAAATGCCACATGGTGTCTCATTAGAATTTTTATAAATAATTTCCTACAAACAATTTAATGCATGGAAACTTCTTTTCTCTTTTTTTTTTATATAAAATTTTATAAATCTGACATGGAATCACCTTTCAAGATGAATAATGATGATGTACGATACTCAAATTATACATACATAATCACATAATGTACATGATTAAATCGGGATTATTGTGCATGGTCAGCGTGGGTATTTTATGCCTTGGCCTTATACTTTATAGTTTCCATCTTAGACCAACCCTTCCCCACCTGCGCTCGTGGGTTGAAATTTGAATATTCCAAATCAAAGAGCTTTTGGTCTCTAAGAAGAAAAGGTATTAGATGTGTATACTTAATTTGCTATCCTTGAAAACAAAGAAAATATTGGTATCATCTATTCAGAATTATTGTTCCGAAGTAACATTTTCTTCTAGATAATCTAATATGTTATTTACAATAATGTAATTACCTAACGCGTAACGACTTTCTCCTAACCAGGAATGGTCCCTACAAGGGACTAACTTGGGCTATAGCCCAGGTAGGTTGTTATTTTATCAGCCTAAAATTTAATTTGGCCCACCTATGCCTACTAATGACAATCATGTCACGCTCACTTCCAAAAGGCTCAAAGGCTCATCGCTCATCTAACAATACACTCAAAAAAAATAGAAAATGAGACAACTAATGAATTGAATTCTCTTTAACTATTGCAAGACATTCTTGTGTATGACATCTTTGTAAAGTTATCTCTAAAATTAAAAATATTTTCGTCTTATTCTTACTTTTTTAGCATACAACCAACTTCATTTTATTTATATTTATATTTTTTTATGAACAGTCTACTGCTAATTTTCCTTTAACTAATAACCATCTTCACACATAATCCCTTTAAGTGAAAAAAATTATATATAAAAAAAAAAAGAACGAATTGGTACCCTGGAGTAGCTGCACCTTTATGTTCAATACTCGGGTGCGTATATAAGGTAAAATTAGCCCACCCCATTTTAATATCTTAGGTCCGTCCCTACTCCTAACATGCTTTGTTAGTTTTGGGATTCTTGTTAAGATTTGGAGCACATAAAATGGGTTGGGAAAGACAAGGGAAAATGATGGGAAAGAGGGTCTAGGTGGTTTGTGGTGAAGCCATTTGGAGAACAATGCGTCCAAGTCCAAGGAAGGCTGCTTCTGGTTTTCTGAGAAGGCTCCAATACGGATAATATCAAAGTATTGACCCAGTTGAACACGTCTGCTTGACACTATTTTATTTGCAAGAAATAAGACGAAGGAGGTCAATGCATGATTGTGACTTTATGAAATCTTTGACATAATTTTTTTTTTCTTTCTCAATCCTTAAAACCCTAGAAATATAATGAGAGACCAACAACCGTTTGCTTAGAGACTCAATGATTTGGCCAAAATGCCCATGCTTTGAGTGATTTTATGCATACAAAAATACATATATTTTATTATATAATATTCAGGTTTAGGCTCCCACATTGACGTAGTCTTACCCTTTTGATGCAGAATCAGAATGATTAATTATGAGATTACTATATTTGAATTTTATAGTATTTATTCTCAACTAGACCACAACTTTTCACCCCCAATTCCAATTAGGTACAACCAAATTTTGCAAAATTTTATTCCTCTTCTTCTCCTTGGAAAAGGGTTTTCCTTTTTTTTTTGGGTCAAATTGGAAAAGGGTTTTCCTTGTTACTGCATATCCAGCATTCATATGCAATGCAAGCATTTATAGCAAGGAATTATAAACATTCTGATGGAAACTTTTGTCAGGGGTTTTGATTATTATTTATATATAAAAAGATTATTCTAAGTAAAGAAAGATTATTAGATGGAAACAGATTTTAAGCAAAGGATTAAAAGGAAAATAAGACATAAAAATAAAATTTAACCTTTAGACTCTTTTTTTACATTTGGTAGTAAACAAAATTTACACAACACAAAATTACCCTCTTGAAGTTTCAATCATCACACTCATCTGGAAATGAAATATACTAAACACATTTAAACACAATTAATCTTTTAATTTACTTCTAAATACAAGTACTGTTTATCATGTACCAGAAGGGCATTGAATTTGGGAAAAAGATGATTAAAAAAAAGAGGGAAATTTTTGCTGGTTAGACACTGGCTTGCAAATTGGGTTCTCTTTTGGAGTGCTAAGTTTTGGTTATTTGTTACTTTGACACATTGGTACAAAGCACAAGGTTTCATGAGCCTTGAATGAAATTGGAATTCATTGTTATATGGTCCAAGTCTTCTTTTCACCTTTAGCTAACCTTCCTAGCCTTTTATGTGAATATGATGCTGCCATTTGTGAGATGCCATCCCACCTCACTATTTTATTTTTACTCACTTTTTCTTTCTTCTCTGTCTCTTTACCTCTTTCAGGTAATCTTCATTAATTTTTAAGTTGTACTGTGCATAGGATTGTATTTCACACATTTGGTACACTCCTTAGATGCACTAATTAATACGAAAATGATCAAGTGCAGAATGCGGACTGTGAGAGGCTGGACGATCGGCTATCACAGTTCGTATTGTAGATGTCCGCTCCTGAACCGGCCTCCTGAATAGCATGTTATTCCAAGAGGCAGTCATGCAATTCTTATGCAGATCTCATTGTAACAAAAGTACGTATCACAAAAATTGTGACATGACAACCCAATCTGAAAGATTTGGAAACAATGGCCAGTTTATTATAAAGAAAAAAAAAATACATAACGGCCAGATAATTCAACTAGTAATGCCCTAATTTGTAACTGAAAAATTAGTCCAACCAACGGCATCCCAAAATTAAATGAAATCATTAAGGGCATGTTTACTTATCATGAATGAAGAAACTAAGGAATCAGTAAATTTAGGAATCGGGGAACTAGTGAATGGGTATGAGAAGAATCATTCTCATTAAGCTGTTTACTAACCACATGAAATCAACACAAGAATGGGGTTGATTCCCATTGTTATTGTTTACTAATTCTTATGAATCGTAACCTAAACTAACTAGATTACTGAAATGCCCTGCACATATTAATTATGTTTTTACATATTATTGAAGGAGCATGTACAGCAATCCAAAAGTTCGTCCTCTTCATCCCATCTCTCTCTCTCTCTCTCTCTCTCTCTCTCTCTCTTTATCTTCTCCATGAAAGAGCATATGTTGGGATGTTTTCATGCTTCTGGGAGGCTTTAGCGTCTACAACACAAACATGAAAAGAAGTTTGAGCGTCTTGGAACTTCTTGGCGTGAGTTTTTATTTTTTCTAGGGTTTGGGGTGTTTGGAATTATGGTAAAGTGGTAAGGGTATTTTTGGAAGGTATTAAGGAAAACAAGTAATGGGAATCGCATCGACTACCCCCCGCTAGTTGATCTGATTCCTGGTTTTTAGGGGATCTGATTACGGATTTTGAGGTGGGGCCTACATATTTTTTCACTCCATATTGCAAGTAAACGCAGGGGAAGTGAGGAATGGAAATCATTCCCTTTCCTCCCATACCCATTACTGATACGTAAACATGCCATAAGATTAATCGTAATCACTTTGCACAATTTATAGAGGGTTTATGACTGCATTTGAACGTTGCCAGAAGCAACACTTGGGCCGTCTAAAACTGTCAAAAAAATAAAGTCCACGGTAAAAACTCAGGTCAATGATTACGTAAATTGAGCAGAAAGAGAAACCTGCAAGAGAGACTACAAGGGTATTTCTGGAATAGTACCCGCGAGAAAATGTATAGGCGGCAACTAGCGTCAAACTTTCCGTCAAACCAAACACCCCAATACACGTGTCGTTTTGTCCCAGAGTCTTTGTAGCTTTTGGTCCAAGTCTAAGCCCCCAGAAATATAATATTTTTAGAGACCTTTCTCAAACCCAAACCCAAACCCAACCCCAACCCACAACCTTCCCAAATTTGAATTATTATTATTTATTATTTATATTTTTTTTATATACAATCGATATGATTCGAACATAGAATCTCCAATATAGGGTAACTAATATTAAAAACTTAATAGTGCGTTTGGATGAGGAAAATAAACTTGAAATTTTGACAAAAGTCGAAATTTCTAAATTAATATTAACCAATTACCGTGTTTGGATAAAAAACATGGAAGTTTAGAAATTATGCGTGGGAAAAAACATGGAATTTGGAGGTTATAAATCACAACTTTAACATTTCTAAAATTTCAAGAGAAATTGAGTTTTTATAAAAGATAACTTTACAAATAAATATTAAATTTCGTATTTTAAATCAGATTATCCAAACAAGAAACTTTACAATTTATAGAACACTAATTTTCGTCATTTTAAATTCCATAATTTATAAATTTATTTGTACTTTTAAATTTCATCATCTAAACGCACTGCAATTACTCGCTTTCCCATTTTCAAATTAGAACTGGGAATTTCCAATTATGTGCTTCTCTAACCATATAAACCATCTGAAACTTTAGGAAACCTCTTCTCAATCTTCAACTAATCTGGTTGTTACCGAAATTAAAAATTTTAAACTTAAAGATATTGGCTAAAAAGTACACCCATAAAATATATAAAAATACTAAAAAAATAGTTTTTAAACTGATACACACCGACGCAAAATGCCACCATACATAGCCTCTCACTCTCTTTCTCTCACATAAACACCAACACACTGTTCACACACTCTCTCTCTTTGCTTTCTGTATCTCTCTGCTACAAGCCGACGACAAACTCCGCGCTGGCAAAGATTCCCCTCGCCCCTCCTTGGTCTTCCTTTTTTCCTTTTCCTTTTCTCTTATCTTTACTCCGCACAAACCCAAGCTCTGAAATTTTCCCGAGAAACAAACAGGCAAACCCAACAACTATCTGAGAATCCCAATCCCACTGTCATGTTTCAGCTGATCTCGCCTTAACCCAACACGTCTCTTTGCCCATACACTCTTAAAGTTTTCTTCTTTTTCGAGCCTGATGGGCTGCGCGGGCTCCAAGCTCGACGATCTTCCGGCCGTGGCTTTATGCCGAGAGCGCTGCGGCTATCTCGACGAGGCGATTCATCAGCGCTACGCTCTGGCAGAAGCCCACTTCGCTTATATTCACTCCCTCAGAAACATCGGCCACTCTTTGCATAAATTCATCGAACAGGAGGTGGGCAATTCATCTGGGTTGCCTCCTTCTCCCCACCTCAACCTCCCTCCTGTCCGAAAAGGGGACACCAAGTCGTCGCCGCCCCACCACTCTCACTCAAATTCAGGCTCCCATCTAAACTTTCACTCCGATTCCGACGACGACGACTTGGGCTCGCTCCACCACTCGGACCACTCGTCGCCGCTGCACAATACTCACCCTGGCGGCCATATTGATTACATGGGCAACGGCCAGGAGGGTTTTAGCTCGTACCCAGATGGGTACATGCGCATGAATTACATGAGGAACAAAGCGACACCGTCTGTGGTGTATCAGCAGAAACCCATGAGCCCAGAGAACGTGTATCACATGGGTGAATCTTCTTCTTCTTCAAATTCGTATTATGGATATCCAAATTCAAATCCTTATTCGAACAACACTGCTAATCCTTACCCCAATTATGGTGGGTACAACAATTACGGTGGCGGGGGTGGAGGGTATTATGGTAATTCATCTCCTCCGCCGCCTTACGGAGCCATATCGTCGCCGCCTGCTTCGGCTTCCACCTCTGTGAAGCCGCCGCCGCCTCCGCCATCGCCGCCGAGAGCTTCGGCTTGGGAGTTTTTGAACCCGTTCGAGACTTACGATAAGTACTACTCGGCCTACACGCCGAGCCGAGACTCGAAGGAAGTGAGAGACGAAGAGGGAATTCCCGATTTGGAAGACGAGGAGTACCAGCAGGAGGTGGTGAAGGAGGTGCAGAGAGACCACAAGCATGTGGTCGATGGCGGGAAGCATTCCAAGGCTGTTGTGGATGATGAGTTAGCTGAAACGCAGCCCTCCTCGCTTTATCAAGCGAGGCCGAGCGTGGAGACCGATGGTGGTGGGGCTGAGTATGAGGTCCATGTGGTGGAGAAGAAGGTTGTGGATGAGGAGGAGAGGCGCGAGAACCGTGGCAATGGCGGCGGTGCACCTAAAGTTCGACCGGGGTCTCGGGATGCTTTTGAAGTAGCTCGCGAGATTGAGGTTCAGTTTCAGAGAGCTTCCGAGTCCGGGAACGAAATTGCCAAGATGCTCGAGGTGGGAAGGATTCCACATAATCGAAAACATGGTGGGTATGGGATTATAGACCTTTTAATTGATAGATTGCTACAAATTCGCTTGCTTGAATCTTGATCTATCTGGGAAGTTTTAAACTTTTATGCTTTTGGTCTGTAGTAGTTTTAGTTTCCTAAAATGGAAAGTCTATAGATCAGGATTTTTATGATGTTTAATTTTTGTTGAATTTGAGCTCTATTTAGCAGAGATTTGACTTTTGTGTTGTGTGGGTCGTTCTGATCAGTTCCTTCCAAGATGATGTCGTTAGTGTCTTCGCAACCTTCTACTTCTAAGAGTGCTGAGCCATCGGCCTCCTCTGAAATAGCTGGTCCTGCTCAATTGGAGTTTCATGAAGAAATGATGATGAGGTCCAAAAATCTCTCTGCTACCTTAGCCAAGCTATATCTTTGGGAGAAGAAACTCTATAATGAAGTAAAGGTATGTTGCTTCCTCCGTTCCTGTTGTTACTAGCTGCATGTTTATTTGTTCATTTTTATGGCTTTGAACTTTCTGAGCCATCTGGGTTTCTTAACAACTCAAACTCTTTCAGACAAAATGGTTCTTACCGTTTGTTCAAATGTATTGTGTAAATTTATTTTATTTTCATTTGCCATAATAAATTTCTTACTTTCTTTTTTGGTTGAATGTGAAATTTCAAATATTTAATTTCATTCTCCCCTTCGATCTAGATCTCTATGAAAGCAACTTCTTTATTTGAAATCTGACCAGTGCATGTTTGCCTTCTGCAAGGCCTCTTTATTGGTAGTTTCATGTTCTCTCAGACATACATCATGATTCACTGGCTAAAACTAGGCTAATATGTATCCAACATGGGTCTATCTTAATAAGTATTTAAGCATTAACCACTACAGGAATTTGACTAGTTCTTTTGGTGACGTACTTTTGCCTTGCTTATAATTCTAAAGTTTAAAGCACTGGGCGTATTCAGGTTTCTGCCCTTCCTAATTTGTGTCTTTTTCAGTTGTGAATGATGGGTTTCTGTTCTTATAATTTTTCAGTCTGAGGAAAAGATGCGGGTAGTCCATGACAGGAAGGTCCGTAAGCTGAAGCATTTAGATGAAAGGGGAGCGGAGTCACAGAAAGTTGATACTACGCGAACTTTAATAAGGAGTCTGTCCACAAAAATCAAAATTGCAATTCAAGTTGTTGACAAAATATCTGTGACCATAAATAAGATCAGGGATGAAGAATTATGGCCACAACTGAATGCATTAATTCAAGGGTATGTCAATCTTCCTAGTTGTGCTGCACTTGTTTTCTATGAATAGTTTCTCCTTCTTTAGTGTATGTATATGGGGTTTTAGCTTAAAATTTGAAGTATCATAATCAATCTTATTGATATCATGATGTTACAGGTAATGTAATCTCTTAAATCTTTTTAATGACCTTTCTATTTTCTAATCCTTGATATTTGACATGATTTATTTATCGAATAATTAGCTCCATGTAGCAAGTGGTGAGAGGGGGTGGGGAAAAGGGTTAGAACTAGAATATGGGTTCAATCTCGTCCGACTTTACCCAAAAACAGTCAGCTCCAGGGGATTGGTGAGGTCCAATGGTATTCCTTCTTAGATTTCTTCAAGACAAAGAATGGAACGAGACTAATAAGGATTAGGCTTGGTGATTAAAGAATAGAAGTATTTAAGCTAGGAGGAGCCTGATTGGGGAAAATTATAAGAAGGGAAAAAGCTTGATCACAGTTTCCTGATATTTTTCAGTTGGTTATCATATTTGAGATCCTCATGTAGGGCTTCCTAAAACCCTTGTGACAAGTCTAAAACTATATAAGTTGTGCCAAAAATATGAAATAGGATAAGTATCATATTCTAAGTTTTTACTTCATATAGTGTGTCTTAAAGAACACCTACCATCATAGAAGGATCAATGAACCTCATTTTTGCAATAGGGAAGATTGGCTGGGTGATGGTGATATTGGGGAGGCTTACATTTATTATTTATGCTTTCATTTTCTCAGTGATTGCTTGGAATTGTATGGTTAATTATTTTTCTTTATTTTCTTACGCTTCAGGTTAACCCGGATGTGGAAATGCATGCTTGATTGTCATCGTACCCAGTGCCAAGTGATTAGAGAAGCCAGGGGTTTAGGTCCTATTGGATCTGGGAAAAGGCTTAGTGATGCTCATCTTGATGCTACATCGCAGCTTGAGCACGAGCTTATTAACTGGACTTTCAGATTCTCTACTTGGATTAGTGCCCAAAAGGGTTATGTGAGAGCTTTGAACAATTGGCTTCTAAAATGTCTTCTGTATGAACCTGAAGAAACACCAGATGGAATAGTTCCTTTTTCACCTGGTAGGATAGGTGCGCCTCCTGTTTTTGTAATCTGTAACCAGTGGTCACAAGCTTTGGAGAGGATATCAGAAAGAGAGGTGGTTGAAACTATGCGTGTCTTCACCACGAGTGTCTTGCAGGTCTGGGAACAAGATAAGCTTGAAATGCGCCAGAGGATGGTCGCGCACAAGGATCTAGAGAAAAAAGTTAAGAACTTGGATAGAAAGGACCAAAAATTACAAAAGGAAATTCAGGCATTAGACAAGAAAATTGTGCTAGTATCAGGGGATGGTGACGCTCTTTCAGATACTGGACAGATTGTATATCAGAGTGACACTAGAAATAGTACTTTACAGGCTAGTCTGCAACGCATTTTGAGGCCATGGAAAGGTTCACTGAGAACTCCACAAAAGCTTATGAGGAGCTTTTGCAACGTAACGAAGAAGAAAGGCTTGCTAGGGAGCAAGAGAGGGTTTCATAGGGCTCTGTGTTAGATGGAGTCATAGCCATCCCTTTTGCATTGATGACTTGGTTTATGATCAGCACATTTCAGCTGTCAAGGTGAATGAATGGAAGCTCAAGTTCTTTGAGGGGCTATTACCATGGAGCTCAAGAATTCATTCCTTGGAGAAAGCTTTTTCTTCATTTGTTGGTGGCCATTCATGGGCTGCTTGGCTAGTTATTGTTGCTTAGAGAAGACTAATCAGGATAATCTGTAATAGCTCAATAGTGCAAGATATTTATCTGGGTTGGCTCTGCAGTTTTAATTTAAGGAGACAACCAGTACAGTTGATAGACGACAATGGCTGAATATTTATACGAGCAAAGACAATGGGCAACAATGCACACAAGCAAAGATGAGGGGCAAGCACAAGAATTGCTGATTATGAATCAACTTGGTCCACTGCCTGACAACATAAATGATTTGAAAGCTGCTTCTGGCCAAAGTTTTTGCTGAATCGAAGTTTGCTCGTAGAATCGCATTACGAGCTATTTTCACCACTCCGTAAATCTGCGAAATCTACTTTCCATAGAGGGGGGCTCATTTCCGGACATAAGTATTGCAATTTGGCAGCATATGAGAGGCATGGAAAGAAGGGCAAGAAGGGAGCTACTTTCACAAATCAAAAGTACCAAGACTTTGCACAAGTTGGCCAAAATAATTCAAGTAAGCGGCTGTCTTTTTCAGTTTTGTGGGGATGATGAGTTTCAGTGTAGTTTGTATGGAGTGCTTGGAGTGACGCAAGTCCTGTCTCTATGCCCAAAAAGAATTGGATATTTGTATAAAATTTATTCTTTCCTTGTTCTTTCTTTTTCAGTATTTCATGAATATCAATTATTGTACAGACAACCTTTGGCAATTGAACAAAGTGACAGCCCCTTTAATAAGAAAATAACCAAATAAAAGTTCTGTTAAACGGCGACGTTTCATGGAGTGTTTTGAATGTGGATGCAAAGTGAAAAGCTGTGAAAATGTGACTTTAGTCTCTTCAATTATTGAGGTTTACATCCTGTAGACTCTATAGAGCAAAAAATACGTTTGGATTTTTTATAATGTTTATGATTAGGCCACTTTGCTTCTATCCAGCAGCCACACTTCCGTGATTCAGCAGAAAACTGTGATTATATGATTGGCTGCTATCTGCAGAAAAAAATAAAAAGTAAATGTTTTTTGAACCGACTGATCTCGGGAGTTGACAAAATTCATTGCTTCTTGATAGTTGAATGGAATTCGCTTTCATGGGTTTTTATAGTTATTAATGAGTGTTGAAAAGTCCAAAATATATCATGCCAAGCCCATTTCAGTTAAACACGTTCATGTTAATCTCTGAATTGGGGTGCATATATAAGGCTAATGATCTGTCTTCATCCATTACAGCTTGACTTTGCCCCAAAAGGCCCATCCATTGTTCCACAGTCCACACATTGTTCCACAGTCCACACATTGTTCCCCAATGGCCATTTGACCATTTTTATATAAACATTGGAGAGTACTATGATCAGTCGGTTCATGCCTTAATATCGTTCGTTAAAGAATGCTAAGCTTAGTCGCTTATGCTTTAATGCTGCTTTTACAATGTTATGGTCAATGGATATAAACATTGAAAAATACATTATTCTCATGACTCTTAGAATGTTATGATTAGTCACTCATGCCTTAGCATGGCTCGTTAAAGAATGCTAACGTTTATGCTTTAATGTTGTTTTTATAATATTGAGAAATAACATAAGAAATAATTTCTCATCAAATCCTTTCCGTGAACTAAATGATGCCTTAGAATGTCATAAATTAGTCGCTCATACTTTATCACTGCTGTTATAATATTAGGATCAATTGCTCATGCAACATTTTTGGCTGTTTTGTCCTCTACAAATTGTTAAAAAAAGCTAGGCTAAAGTCACACTTCCCAATTCCAAATCACTATATATGACATATAAAATGGGGTTTCCCAACTCTCCCTTGTACAAGTATGAGAATAAAGCTTGTGACTATTATGGGTAAATACCAATTTTCTATAGCTCTTCGATTGCGTAACTTATTCTCTTTTTGCAAGTGGAATTAAAAGCAATGGACGTATGGGAATTGGGAACCAACAACTGCCAGTCTTTTTCTCAATTTCCCCAGGTCTTGAAAAATATTCATTTTCACTCACCAAAAAAAATATTCATTTTCATCATCCACCAAACCACTGGTTGACCTTTTCACTTTTTTTCTTTCTCCTTTGGTATCTGTGCAGAATCTGCAGATGGATTTTATTTGGCTACAATCTTTGCTGGCAGTCTTGAGTTTCCACCCAAAAAATTAAAATTATGTGCATTATAATCAGCATTTTTATGATAACCCAGGTTTGTTTTTGGGGGTATATTTTTGTTTTTGATAAAAACGATATTAAGGAGAGTGAATTGAATCTAAAACTTCGAGTACAAGAATAAATACTATTAATTATTTTAGTTACAAGCCTGATAAATCAAGTTGCCAACTTGCCAGTACCAAAATTGTGTCCCAACCAAAAAAGAATTGTGGGTTGTGTTTTTAAACTTTTGGGCATAACACAAACATTATTGAATGGTACCTGCCTACAATGAATGAATGCAACTGTTAGAACACAGTAAGTGGCATATAATGATTTGTCTCCACAAAGAAAAATTGGACCTTTATGAGAAGAGAATATATGCTTTTTAATTGGATAAGGCCACACTTAAAAATAGTTAATACACATCAAGATTAACCAAATGCAACAACCAAACAAGTTCTGGTATCTTGTCATCATGAAGTAATACAAGGAAAGCAAAAGAACAGGACAACTTAAGTACTGGGAAAAATCAGTTGGCTTTTTCTTATACAAATCAATCCGTAGGTCAATCATGATGCAAAATAACAGGTCAGGAGATTCTGTGTTTGTTCCAACCAAACACATATTATTATTAAAAGGGAGGAACTAAAGAAGAAGGGTTTGCTTTGATTCTGCAATTTGCCTGTTTACTGCGTGCCTTATATTTTATTTTGTGGTCAACTGCACCAGGAAAGTTGGGTATTTGTTTAACCATGTTTTCTTCGGTCTTTCCTTTGTGATGAGAATAAACTACCCCAGTCGAGAATAATTTAATTGAAAGCATTAACCTTCCGAGTGTAATTTCAATTCAAAGGGCAAATCTCGTGGGGTTTAAGGAAAAGAAAAGAAAAAGGGATCATGTAGTAGTACAAGTAGAAGTAGTTAAGAGTAGTTATTTTCGCATCTGAGCTTATTTATTCGGTTACTTTCTCTGTCAATATTACATGTATAATAATGTATAAAGAAAAATTATAAATTACAAACATTTAGGAAAAGAATTGCATAAAGCTCATCAGATTTCCATAGTTAAATTTATTCGGACAAGATCAGTGTTGCATTCTTATATATATTTATTATTTTTTATAAAAAGGAACTAATTATATTCTTTTCCTTGTAGGAAAATTGAAAACCAAATTACCAAAAGTGTTCAGTGGAAAAATGGAAAGAAATAAAAGAAGGTTAACTAATAAAACTGTAGCAACTAGAAATGCTTTAATTACCATAAGCTAAACCTTTAGCATTAAACTGCCAGGAAGCTGTGACAGAGAGATACAAAATTCTCTCCTTCTCTCTCTCTTCTAGTCTCTCTTAAACCCACTAGGCACTCAAGCTGAGGAGGCAGCCAGGAACCAGCTCATGTTTTTCCTCTAGTTTTTTCTTCTTCCAACTCCAAGAAGCTCAAGAAACACACAAACCAAGTCATGGGCTGCTGTGAATCAAAGGTTTCAGTGAATGAACAAGAGAAGCTCCAAACCCAAGCACATGCCCACAACAGCCGGACTCCGACCCACCACCCGAACCCATCTCCCGGATCCGACCCGGAAACCGGCGGAGCTCCACCCTTCTCCGAATTCTCCTTCTCGGACCTCAAAGCTGCCACTAACAACTTCAGCTCTGACTTCATAGTCTCAGAGAAGGGTGAGAAAGCCCCTAACCTTGTCTACAAGGGGCGGCTCCAGAACCGCCGTTGGATCGCCGTCAAAAAGTTCACCAAGATGGCTTGGCCTGATCCCAAGCAGTTTGCGGTAAGCTTTATTTATGCTTTTGGCTTCATTGGGTTTGGGACTTTTGGTCGTTTTGGTGGGTTTTCAATCGTTTTGTGAAGTGGGTATGTGAAATGCTTTGTGGGTTTTTAAATTTCTGAGCTTTTGCTTTTGTAGGAGGAAGCTTGGGGTGTTGGGAAGCTGAGGCATCGGAGGCTTGCGAATTTAATTGGGTATTGCTGTGATGGTGATGAGAGGCTGCTTGTTGCGGAGTACATGCCTACTGATACTTTAGCTAAGCATTTGTTTCACTGTATGTGTCAACACCTTTCTTTTCTTTTTTTTCCCCACTTTATACTTTAACTGGTGTATCAAGAATGCTGCTTTTTAGCTTAGCTTCTAAGATTTCTCAGTGACACTTTTGTGAAGTATCTCTAAGTACATAGTTCTCAAACAATCAAACATTGAAATGTAAGATTGCATTGGCATTAGTTTTCTACAACATGACATGTTATGCCATAAATCTTAGTTGGTCTATTTAGCTTATTTCTTAAGCATGTTGTTATCTAGTAGTATTGCTAATCCCAGATGATGTTTTATGTTGCCTTTCATTTGGGGAAGGTGCGGGGATGTGGTTTTTGCTATAGTATTCTATTCAATGTGACTGTATTGTGCTTGTCTTCGTACTGTTAACTTCCTGAGTTTTGCATAGGAGATCAATTGTACTTTTGAGTTTTGTGCCTCCAAATTGAGAAATTAGTGGCTGCATTCTGTTATATCTAAGATTAAATTTTTGGTCTGGGCTTGTTCTTGACAGGAGAATCAAACCATTGAGTGGGCTATGCGTTTAAGAGTGGCTCTTTATATTGCTGAAGCTTTAGATTATTGTAGTACTGAGGGCCGTCCATTATACCACGATTTGAATGCTTATAGGGTTCTCTTTGACGAGGTATTCCTTTCTCAAATTTGATTCTCTTAGTTAAAAATATATGCATTTTCAGTTACTTCAGTGCCCATTAATATTAAGTGTGATATTCTAGTATTTGAATGTGACTTGTAGGATGGTGATCCTCGTCTTTCCTGTTTTGGCTTGATGAGAAATAGTAGGGATGGGAAGAGTTATAGCACGAATCTTGCCTACACGCCACCTGAGTATTTAAGAAATGGTAATAACATCTCTAGTCCAGTTAGTATTATAGTTTTCCTATCTAAAGGAATTTTCCTGCATGAGATAAGCCTTCAGTTGTCTTTTAATTTACATTGTAGGAAGGGTCACTCCAGAAAGTGTTATTTATAGCTTTGGCACTGTCCTTCTAGATCTGCTAAGTGGAAAGCACATCCCTCCAAGTCATGTAAGTGGGCTGCTATATAACATGCTGTATGCGTTTTAGAGCAAATGTATCTTGATGCTATAGTCCTCTTGGATTGTGTCAACTAGTAGTTGTCACTCAAAGTTGAAATTAATTAATTACAAATATTCTTTAGTGGATCTGTTTATACTAATTTGATTGTTCAAATAAGATACGCAGATATATCTTTGAGTATTCAAGCTCTTCAGCATGCTGGATTTGAGAAACGGTTTTCTTCATAACCTCCACATCTTAGTGGACAAATAATCTTGAACAACATCCCTGTTTTATATAATTTCATTCTGTCTCCATAAAATTCACCCATCTTGATGTTATGCAAAAACACTCCCTTCACTTCTTCTAAAAACTATTTTCATGGTTATCTTAGTTCACAGAAATCTCTTCTTGGAATTATGAATGTCAATTTACTTTTAATTTCATTACATGAGAAGATTTTTCGTGACTTTATGAATTATAAGAATACTTCAAAAATGATGGGTATGCCTCCATCATGCTAGAAGTTTAAGTTTACCAGTTTCTGTTATTATCTAGAGTTAACCATCATACAAGATGATCACAGCTATGTTTAAATTATTGGGAAAACATGTTGATATATATATATATATATATATGTGGTTATTTATGTATATATCACTTAAGATGTAAGGTGAGATTTGTTCAGTGCTGGTCTTTTTTATATAAACGGAACATAGTCTAGTATATATTTGATGTATATGCATGTAAACAGGCTCTTGATATGATACGGGGAAAAATATCATTCTCTTAATGGATTCACATTTGGAGGAAATTTTCTACAGAGGAAGCAACCGTGGTTGTTAATCTTGCCTCTCAATGTCTCCAATATGAACCCAGAGAGCGGCCTAATACGAAGGACCTTGTTGCGACACTTGCTCCACTGCAGACCAAACCTGAAGTAAGATACTTTTCTCTAATTGGATTATGAAATAGTCTAGTTTATGAACAAGACTATTATTCTTTTTCTCAGTGCATACTCTAAGTGTACCTCGTTCTTGATTTTGCACTTTTAATTTTGTAATTCCGTGGCATAAGCTGTTCTTGATGGCTCAATATGGCTGGCTGGGTGCAAAAGGAACCTCCTTACACTATATCTGAAAATGATGGAGATCCATGGAGTGGAAAATGATGCATGCACACATGGATTGTGTTGAATGCTGTGGCTTTTGTTTCTCTTCAAAGTTGAAGATCCCTCCGCCCTATTGAAAAAAAAATTGCTGTGGCTGGCATCCTTGCCATGGCAGATGCCTTTAACCTCCTTTGGGGCATTCCCTGGCATCCACATATTCATACATGGCCAAAACTATGTTTGTCTGTTGACCTAATATGAGGTCAAATATGTTTTGTAATTGATGGATGTGCTCTTAAGATGATAAAGGAGCACTGCTTCACATTAAGAAGTTAATAACAAAGGTCTGGACTGCAGGTCCCATCTTATGTCATGCTTGGAATTCCAAAGCATGAGGAAGCCCCTGCAACCCCGCAACGTCCCCTTTCTGCAATGGGCGAGGCCTGTTCTCGGATGGACCTCACAGCAATCCATCAGATCTTGGTTATGGCGCACTACCGAGATGATGAAGGAACCAATGAGGTAGTTGAGTGGTACTAAAGGTCTTGCATATCCCTGTTCATTCAATTTGTGCTAAGAGATCTTTTGTAATTTGGATGGATTCAGTTATCTTTCCAAGAGTGGACTCAACAAATGAGAGACATGCTGGAGGCAAGGAAGCGAGGGGACTATGCATTTCGTGACAAAGATTTTAAAACTGCCATTGATTGTTACTCCCAGGTATAACTTTGTAGCTCGTGTGTGCTTTTTAATTTATATAATAATGGTAAATCTTTTGGGCTGGAAATATGTCAAGAAATTGACTGAACTTTAGACTTGGAACCTTCAACCAGTAGATTATGTCATAATATTACGCCCTCAACTGTTGGTGTTACCATATTTCTTTTCGTGCTCAACCTTTTTGAATCAAATTACTGCTGATGTAGTCTTTTGTTGATTAGGATGGCTATTCGAAGCATTTTGATTTTTTTATGTGTTAGGATGGGCTCATCGAGTTATAATCTTGGAGTAACTGGGTCTTAAGTAGTGATGTACACTTAAGCGGTTCCTTTTGGGTTTTTGCGTGCAGTTCATAGATGTTGGAACCATGGTGTCCCCAACTGTTTTTGCACGACGCAGTTTATGCTATCTGTTAAATGAGCAACCTGATGCTGCTCTTCGAGATGCAATGCAAGCACAAATTGTTTATCCAGACTGGCCCACGGCCTTCTACATGCAGTCAGTTGCTCTAGCCAAGCTAGACATGCACAAGGATGCCGCCGACATGTTAAATGAAGCAACTGCACTAGAAGAAAAGCGGCAACGAGGAGGCAGGGGATCATGAAGTTCAACTATGTAATAAGTGATAAGTCCATTATTCACCACTACCAATTGTCAGTTGTTGAGGCCAACCAAAATTTGTATAAAATCTGAGCTGGGAATCAAAATTGTGTTTACCATTGAGAATGTATTTATACCGAAACATCGATATCTTTTGTTGCACTAGTGAATGTGTGCCTCTCTCCTTCTCTCTCACTGCCTCACTGGTCTTGTACAATTTAGAAACCACAGACAGCTAGTTGCTATCGTTGTGATGTAGAAATGGATAATTTAAGTGACTCCAAACCGTCTTAACATGCTGACCATGACAATGGTGTCATGTTCGTCGTGCACCCACAAAAGCGCATTAATCAGGCTTGTAGACGGAACTTATTTTGAACAATGGTGATAAAATCAGCAGGGCAAGATTGTATTACTATTAACACCGTTTCCTCAGATACAAGAAAATGAGATAAATTTTCCTTGGTGTCTTTCCCATGTGTATTTATAGTCTTATACATTCTTTTTCTTTTCTGTTCATGCAATGGCAACAACGGTATTTTATGGGACAAAATTTGCACGTAAAAACATTATTTAAACAAAAGTTTTGACTGAAAAATCATATGAATTGTATGGGTTTTCTAAATGATTGTATTGGAAGAAGCAAGCAAGACAATATGATCACAGACTTGATCTTTTTTGTAGTCCCTATTTGTCCCTCTAACAGAGAGACAGTCAGCATTGTTTACTGCTTAAACCTTGTGAGAATCAAGTCCCTTTGAATGCCATTGATTGTTGATTATTTATCATCTCTCTTGAGACAATTGGAATCTTGACAGGCTTGATATTTGATATGATTTGCGCAAATCCCATGTGACAGTCATAATTTCAAATGCTCCTGTGAATTTATCCCTCCCGGGTTTGACTTTGCAAAATTAGAGTTAATTCATCTTTTGATTTTTGTAATTAGACAATAGGGATAAGTTCATTTTTCAATTAGTTTTCTAGATCGAAGCCATGCAAAGGATGAGAATCGGAATGCACAGACAGGAGGATGATAGTCGAACCGGAAATCGTGTTAGTTTCAGTAGTTGCAAGAATTCAAGATCGGTTCCAGAGTGAATGCTTTTGAAAGAGACTAGTCGAGAGCTCCAGTTTTGGATTGTCTTTTTCGCCATCTTCCTGGAGGTTAAGTATTTCCTAACCTCACTTGTAAGAGCTCCAGTTTTACCTCCCCGCCTTCTTCGCATGATCGATTGAAGCTCCTGGATGCATTCCATGGTTTGCAACAATGCATCCTTGACAGTGCCACAAACATCCAACAGCCTGAGAGAGCCATCTAACAACCCATTAGTCCATTTCTCATTCTGCCCTTGGGCTAAGGCTTGTTGAGTGAGGGGCAACTGAAGAAACCTATCAACACAGTCATGCAAGTCTTGAAGGCCGCTTAGTTTGTGGCTGATTGATGATGAAGATGTGGATGTGGCCTCAGAAGACCTCAATCTACGTAAAAGTTCATCAACTTCTTGAACGATCGGGTGTGGCCTAGAGGGGAAGCTGTTAGAACGAGTATGGAAAGCCATTTCTTCTTTGTGTATTGGGAATTTGTGAGAAGATAGAATAGAAGACCTTGTTGTTAATGTACAATTGAGATTGATTTTGTTCCTCTCCATATGCATCTGCTTAATATATAGTGTTGGTTGGGGAAGGGGACATGGAAACTCATCCACTTCAATCATCAGTGAGAGGTAACATGATTTCGATTTGGATCTATACGTCCCCTCGGCAATGTTTATGCAATGTCTCTTCCCACACCAGCATTCCAACTCATGAACTGATTAATTTAGCTAATAAAATCTTAGACTAACCCAATATAATGTTACAATCACTCAATCATAATTAACATATTGGACAGCGATCCACAAATCAAATATTAAGCATGAGTGCCAATGGCCCTGTGTCCAGCCACCTTATGCATAGACTCAATTATGCTGATGTATGTTTGTGATTAGTTAGTGCATCTTATTTTTGCAGGTTCTTGACATGATATTGTTAAGCAAGCAGCAGGCAAGATCTGCAATCTGCATTTTTATAGCCTCAGTGTTTCCAAATGTAGAAAAATGGCATGTAGCAGACTTGATGAATTGGACTGCTCCCCAGCGGAAAGACATCCAGCACAATTTTCATTCTTGGATCTGAGATGCGCGTCTGCGGTATTAGTGTCACTAATTAGTTACAACAGTTTGTTAATTTTAATCTGTGTACTGGAAATTGACAAATTTGGCATCCATTTCAATTCTTTTGAAAATTTGCGCAGTGGTCACAGAGTTTTCTTATGAGTTAAAGATGAGCCACTTCTAAAATAAAAGGCTTAAGTGAGTTTTACCAGAAAATTGCTCATTCATTGATGCAGGCAAGTTTTACTAAAAATAAAAATAAAAATAAATGATTGTATTGCAAGAAGCAAGCAAGGCCATATGATCGTAGACTTAAACCCTTTATTAGGCTCTAATTGTCCCTCTAACAGAGGCAGTGAGCATATGCTTACTGCTTAAAGCATGTGAAAATCAAGTCTTCTTTTGAATGTCATTGATCGATGATTATTTATTGTCTCTCTTGAGACAATTGGAATCTTGACAGCCTTGACATTTGATATAATCTGCGCAAATCCCATGTGACAATGATAGTTTTACATACTCGTGTGAGTTTACGTCTCAGGTTTGATTTCGGGAAAATAGAAGAGTTAATTCACTTTTCACTTTCATTATCCTGTAATTAGACAATAAGGGTAAGTTCATTTATTCCATGCACAGGATGATAATCGGAATATAGAGAACGGAAATCGTGTTAATTTCAGTGCTACAAGAATTCATGATCAGTTCCCAAAGTGAATGCTTTTGGAGAAAGGAAGAGACTAGTTGACAATTTGAGCAAAAAAGTATTTTATTATGTATCTGAATTTGACGTCAGAGGATTTATTTGTATACAAGTATGTTTGTCATCTACAAAATCGACAAAGCGAATATACATTTAGTGGTTTAGGATGTTGAGGAGGGAGACTCTTGTTTTGATCATTTGCCTAAATAGGCACTCAACTCCTTCTTCTTGGTCTTGAATGCATGACTCCAGCTGCTCGAGCTGGTTCCGCGCATTATTGACACTTTTGTTTTGAGATTTGCTTGTCTTGTGTCCAATGAGTGAGTTCAATGCAGCATCCACTTGTGCAAATTCATTTGCTTCTGTTTCTTCCTCACAAGCAACTTTTTGAAGTGCATCATCCTGGAGACCAATGACCAGCTGCTTGGCTGTGATTTTGGCCCAGAGATGAAGGACATAAATGACTCAAACACTGCAAGAGTGACTGCTTCAACTTCTCTCAACTTGTTAACAATGTCAATTGACTCATTGTCCTTGTTGAGGGATGAGAAACTGGATCCCTTGAGATTCTTCATAGCCTTTTGGATTGCCTTTTTCACCGTCTTCCTGGAGGTTAAGTATTTCCTAACCTCACCGGTGAGTGCTGCAGATTCACCTCCTCGTGTTCTTCGTATGATTGATTGAAGATCCTGTACGCATTCCTTGGTTTGCAAGATAGCATCCTTGGCGCTGCTGCAAAAATCCAAGAGCCTGAGAGAGTCAGCTAATAGCTCATTAGTACATTTCTCGTTCTGCTCTTGGGCTAAGGCTTGTTGAGTGAGAGGCAACTGAAGCAACCTATCAACACAATCATGCAAGTCTTGGAGACCGCTTAGTTTGTGGCTTATTGATGATGAAGATGTGGAGGTGGCCTCAGAAGACCTCAGTCTGCACAAATGTTCGTCAACTTCTTGTACGATTGGGTGTGGCCTTGAAGGGAAGCTGTTAGAGCGAGTGTGGAAAGCCATTTCTTCTTTGTGTATTGTGAAAAGATAGAACAGAAGACTTAGAAAGTTGTGGTTGATGTACAATTCAGAGTGCTTAATATATAGTGTTGATTGAAGGGGGAGACATGGAATCTCACCCGCTTCAATCATCAGTGAGAGAGGTGACATGATTTCGATTGGATCTATACATTCCCTAGGCAATGTTTATGCATTGTCTCCTCCCACACCAGCATTCCAACTCATGAAATGATTAATTTAGCACATTAAGTATAATGCTATGTAGAAATTGATTTTCACTTATTCACAAGATTACAATACAGGGTATATATACAAGTGGTTGTGCTATAATCGTAGGCCCTAATAACAACACAAACATGAATATGAATTTATGAGTTAATAACAGCAAAATGTCTGCCTATTATTAATGGACTTAACTACTGTAACGGGAAGGAGGCAATTGTAACTCCCTAACACTCCCCCGCAAATCGAGCGGGCACAGCATAGCAAGATTTGAATGAAGAAACTACATAGTGATGGAGATGGCGGCAGCAGTCGGCTGTATTAGTCCAGTAAAAGAACTCCAATCTAGGAAACAACTCTAGGCACCTGAGATACATAACTCTACCTAGGAATCACCCTCTAGGTAGGATAAAGAGAAATAGACATGTTGTAAAGAGGAATGAGAAAGAAAAATAAGCCAGGCAAGTGCATTTTTTTGTTTTTATAAATATAATAAAGATGAGGAATGGAAATTCATCACATGGAAAGCAGAAAGGGATGCGTTCGGAGAGAGCAAAAGGACTATTTGAAGGGAATAATGGGGTTAAGAGATGGTGGGGCAATGCAGTAGAGGATATGAGGTGAAACCAACTTGGGACACACAGAAAAGTAAAAGAGAGCATGGGCAAGTTTGAATTTCAAAGCACCATAGAAACAATAAGATAAGTTATGGGGAAGAAAACCACATGGGAATAGAGAAGTAATAAAGAAAAGATCATGACAAGAGCATAGAGGTCCATAGACATTAAAATAAAGAGGGATTATTCACCAAAAAACAAAAATAAAGGAGGAAACCAAGTGAGATAGAGAAAGGAAAAGAGAGTGTGGGAAAAACACCTAGAGAGAAAATCCTGTCAAAATAAAGATGGAAAAAGGAGAGAAAATAAAGAGGAGAAAAGTTAACACCCATCAAAAGGAGAAGGTAGTCAAGAAAGGGAGAGAGAACACAAGATGCGAGAGACAACCCATTTAAAAGGAAAGGAAACTCAAGATGCCAGTGACAACCCATGAAGGGGAGAGAGAAAACACAATTGAAAAGAAGAGAAGAGAATACCCTAGTAACATAAGAGAATTATAAAGAAAAGAAGACAATACCCTAATGTAACAGAGCAGAAGAAAGGCAGCGCAAGAGAACAACAAAGAAGACATAGACCAGCAGTAAAATCAAAGAAAGAGATTGGGCTTAAGAGGGGAGGAGAACACCGGTTGAGCAGAGATAGAGCGTGAGAGGCTGATACCAAGGCAGCAACACAGAGATACCAAGTTGGCAACACAGTGATAGGGCTTGAGTGGCCAATACCAAGTCGACAACATGGAGGAAGAAACAGGGGCTGTTTAAAGGGAATAGCGGCAGTGTAGCACGACATAGAAGGCTCAGCAAGCGTTCACGAGGCTAGCGGAGGAAAGAGAGACGGATAGGTGAACGACGACAGGCAGCATCAATAAACAAAAGGAAAATATGGAAACCACCATAGAGAAACCATCGAGAAAAACATGCGAGAGAGAAACCACAATCACGAACTAGGATAAGGCTCGGCGAGAGAGACGGCGCGACAGAGACAAAGAAGTCGATAGAGATTTCAAGAGAAAGAGAAACCAACGATAGAGAGGTGTGGTCTGCGAGAGAAAACATAGATATGGTCATCATGTCAAGAGACGGACATGGATGAGAAGTGGGACTAGGTATCTAAGGAGTGGGACTAGGTATATGAGGAGTGGAAGAGGCACTAGGCTATGGAGGAGAGAAAAAAAATATGTGCATCTTTTAGAAGAGGAGAGGAAAAATGACTATACAAAAACAAACATCCTTACGAGTGAGGAGGAACAACGACTCTCAATGTTGGCAATTAGAGGATCGCTAATCGGCGTTAGCCATTAGCTACGATACCATGTAGAAATTGATTTTCACTTATTCACAAGATTACAATACAAGGTTTATATACAAGTGGCTGTGCTGTAATCGTAGGCCCTAATAACAACACAAACATGAATATGAATATGAATTTATGAGCTAATAACAGCAAAACATCTGCCTATTATTAATGGACTTAACTACTATAAGGGGAAGGAGGCAATTGTAACTCCCTAACATGCTACAACCATTTAATCTGAATTAATAAACAATACCACGAGTGGCATTGACGTCCCTGTTTCCAGAATACGTGGGGAGGCAAAAACCATTTAACTCAATTATGTTTGTATCATATAGATGAATTGCAATGTTCCCCAAACAGAAAGAAAACCAGCATAATTAATTAGTCCCCATTAATTTATTTACTTTAATCTGTGCTTAACATTTCCTGGGAGATAATTAGAGGTTGATAGATTTGACATCCATTTTATTGATTTGAAAACTTCGGCAGTGTTAACAATGTCTTTGGAAAATACTCTAAAATGCTTCAGTAAACTTTTTTTTTTGGTCTCTTTTGAATGTGAAGTGTTTATTAATGGTTATCTTCCTCGAAACAAATGGACTCTTGACAGTCTTGTGATCATATTCAACTCCTAAATTATCACTGAAAAATACAAATTCATCAAGTATTGATGAAATTCTGAGCTTCCAAGTGGACCTTAAAACTAAGTCATTATCTGAAGGTAAGAGCGGGTGCAAGTTATCCCACATCGCTTGGTTCGTATCAGACACTATGCTTTATAGACCCTACACGTACAACTTGTATCGCCGAGCTTTGTAACGCAAGCTTATAACCCGAGTGGGGGCTCTGAGGTTGTGGAACATTGGCCTAGTGTTAGCGGGTCGGGTCCGGGTTGGCTATCTTCTGGCTCGCCCATTCCAAGCCAGGAGTTGAACAACGTGGCTCGAGCGAAGGCTCTGGGTCTCCTGGTTCTTAGAGAGGAGGGAACCGCGTAAGGCTGGCTTCACAGAGCAACGATTACCTCCCGCTCTTGGCAGTGGAAGGATAACGGGTCGGTGTCACGCGGATCCACCATGGCCCGCTAGGCTGTCCCAATTGAACCAAACCTTTTTGCATTTTTTCTCCATCAGATATCAAAATCAGGTTTTTCTTTTACGTTTTTTTTGCCTGATGATGGGAAACTTATGCTTTGTGGGGAACTCTCTCCGCTTCTACATTTTAGTGATCAATTTTTAGTTTCACCTAGTGGTTTAAGATGTTGAGAAGAGAGACTATTGTTTTGATCAATTGCCTAAAAGGAACTCAAGTCCTTCTTCCTGGTCCTGCACATTATCTACACTTCGGTGCAAATTCATTTGGTTGTGCTTCTTCCTCAAAAGCAACTTTTATTTATTTATTGCATTATCTTGGAGACCAATGACCAGTTGCTTGTCTGTGATTTTGGCCCAGCGATGAAGGACAAAGTGACTCAAACACTGCAAGAGTGACTGCTTCTACTTCTCTCAATTTCTCATGATCCTTGTTGAGGGAAGAGAAAGCTAATCTTCTTTCTGTGTTGTTTGAAGATAGAACAGAAGACCTTGTTGTTGTGGCTGGGCTGATGTTTAATTCAGAACTGATGGGTTCCTTTCCATCTGCATCTGCTTAATATATAGTGTAAGTTGAGGAGGGGGACATGGAATCTCATCCACTACAATCATCAGGGAGAGGTAACATGATTTCGATGTGGATCTATATGCTCCATCGGCGATGTTTATGCATTGTCTCTTCCCACACCAGCATTCCAACTCATGAACTGGTTAATTTAGCATATAAAATCTCAGAGTTTCCTTACATAATGTTACAATCACTCTATCATAATTAACATATTGGACAGCGATGAATTAATTATATATGTGATAGCACGAGTGGAAATGCCCAGCAGTTTTTTTATATGCTTATTTATGTATCTGATTAGTTAATCTTATTTTATAGTTCCTTGACGTGATTTGAAAGGCTATCTAACTGATTGTATTGGATGAAGCAAGTAAGGCCATATGATCATAGACTTAAATCCTTTTTTAGTCTCTAATTGTCCTTCTAACAGAGACAGTCATCATATGTTTACTGCTAAATCAAGTCCTCATTTTCATGCCATTGATTATTGATTCTCTCTTGAGACAATTGGAATCTTGACAACCTTGACATTTGATATAATTGGCTTAAATCCCATGTGTGAGAATGATAGTTTTTGATTCTCCTGTGAGTTTACCTCAGGTTTCACTTTGGGGAGTTAGTTAATCAGTTTTTCATCTTGTAATTAGACTAGGGTAAGTTTTTTTTGTTCCATTAATTTCCAAGATTGATTGTAAAAACATAGATTTTATGTGGTTATATAGAACATAAATGGTAAAATGTTTGTTGCAGTAGTTGCAAGAATTTATGATTCTGTTCGAAAATGAATGTTTTTGACAAAAGAAGAAGAATAGTTGACAATTAAGCAAATGAGTAAATCATTTTGTATAATCAATTTGATATCCAGAGGATGTATTTGTATACACATGTATGTTTTTCATGTACAAAATCGAACAAGCTAATATCTAGTGATTTAAGATGTTGAGGAGGGAGACTCTTGTTTTGATCAACTGCCTAAAAAGGCACTCAAGTTGTTCTTCCTGATCTTGAATGCATGACTCCAGATTGTGGAGCTGGTTG
Source organism: Prunus padus (assembly GCA_024362665.1). Taxonomy (NCBI): domain Eukaryota; kingdom Viridiplantae; phylum Streptophyta; class Magnoliopsida; order Rosales; family Rosaceae; genus Prunus; species Prunus padus. The sequence continues at coordinate 28,388,854 of JANFAM010000019.1, read as the reverse complement.
TCTGCATTTTTGTGGTCAGATTTTCTTGTCTTAATGAATGATTGCAGAGCAGCATCCACTTGTGCAAACTCATTTGCTTCTGTTTCTTCCTCACAAGCTACTCTTTCGGTGTGAGTAATCTTGGAAACCAATGACCAGCTGCTTCTTAGCTTTGACTTTGGGCCAGAGATGAAGGACAGGAGTGATTCGAACACTGAGAGAGTTACTGCCTCGACATCTCTCAACGTGCTAACAATGGCAATAGTCTCATTATCCTTGTTAAGGGATGAGAAACTGGATCCCTTGAGATTTCCCATAGCCTTGTGGATTGCCATCTTCACCAATTTCCTAGAGGTCAAGTATTTCCTGACCTCAGTTGTGAGTGCTCCGGATTCACTTCCCCGCCTTCTTCGCATGATTGATTGAAGGTCCCGCAAGCATTCCTTGGTTTTCAACAGGGCATCCTTGGCACTGCTGCAAACATCCAAGATCCTCAGAGAGCCATCTAATAGCTCATTAGTCCATTTCTCATTCTGCTGTTGGGCCAAGGCTTGTTGAGTGAGGGGCAACTGAAGCAACCTATCAACACGACTATGCAAGTCATGAAGGCCAGTTAGTTTGTGGCTAATTGATGATGATGATGTGGAGCTGGCTTCAGAAGACCTCAATCTACACAAATGTTTATCAACTTCTTGAACAATCGGGTGTGGCCTCGAAGGGAAGCTGTTAGATCGAGTGTGGAAAGCCATTTCTTTTTCCTTTTTTTTTTGTCTTGTGAGAGAGAATAGATGGCCTTGAAAGTTGAGGTTAATGTACAATTCAAACTGATGTGTTCCTTTCCATCTGCATCTGCTTAATATATAGTGTTGGTTGAAGAAGGGGACATGGAATCTCATCCTCTTCAATCACCAGCCAGAGGTAACATGATTTCGATTTGGATCTATATGTTCCCTAGTCAATGTTTATGCGATGTCTCTCCCCACACCAGCATACCAACTCATTTGCATACAAAAATCGAGTATGCTATTGCACGACGTGGAGAAGCAAAAACCATGCATCCTTCCTAGCTATAGTGTTTATATAATTAATTAAAGTCAATTATGCAGATCGAAGTATATAATCGAATTCATCGTATATTGCAGATCCTTGATATGATTGCTGCGCAAGGAGGAGGCAAGATCTGCAACATGTACTAATATATGACCATGCATTGTCATTGTGGTTTCTATTGTAGAAAAATGGTATGTAACAGACTTGGTGAACTGGACTGTCTGTCCCCCAAATGAAACAAAAACCGGCAGAATTATCGTTACTGGGTGTGAGATCTGAGTCTACCATTAGAGTAATAATTAACTAATTAGTCCCATTGATTTGTTAATGTTAACTGTTTTTGATTGTTTCCCTGGAGATAATTAGACATGAAAGCCCCCAATTAAGTGTTAAAACACTTGAGCTCTAAGAGTATTTATTTGAGTATCTGAGAAAGTATATAACAAATGTATATCCCATTCATGTACAAGTATGAGCCAAAATGCTTTTGGATGAATCATCAAACGTCTTGAATTTCCGGTTTTCATTGTACTTTTGGATGAATCATCCGGTACTAGTTGAATTTTCTAATCTAGTGGTTGAGGATGTTGAGAAGGTGACCTCTATCATAAGTTCAGAGAGTCCTGTGAATTTGTTGAGGGTATCAAACGTCAAGGATGAAAATTTTGCATTAATAACATTTCCACCGAGTAGCTGCCTTGAGCAGAGTAACATTTTCCATTAAATTTTGCATAACGTCGATTTATGCGTGTCATCCTTGCGCAGAGTCCCATGTAATCTCAGTGCTTGCCTTGAACATTCACATTCTAATAGCTGTTTTTTTATAGATTTTCTATTTAAATCCCACACTTCTCTTTGTTCACCCCATGTTCTAAGTTCACCCCAACTTCTAATTTAATTTTGCACAATTTCTAAGAAAACCCCACTACTTTCCCAAACTACCCTTAAATAAACCCCAGGCTGAAAAAATAAGAAATAGAAAAGATTTTCTATTTAAACCCCACAATTTCTCGGCAAGAACAAATTTCACTTACACGAAGGTACAATAATCATCAATTTTTAAGCTTGTTTCGTTGCAATATCTCATACGCCTTTCAATTCTATCTTGTGTGTAATTAGTTTTCTAATTATCACGTTTCTGCCTCCACCCATTCCATCACAAGCACCCTACGAGTTGTGTAATCCAGATACATTTCTGGAACCAAAACATCAGGTATTTTAAATCAAAAATCAAAACAACCAAGCAATCAACAACCAAACAATCAACAAAGGGAACTTCTTCACGGTTCACAAACATGGCTTCTGCAACTACAGGTCCTACAGTACCAAAGAAACAGAATTAGAAGGATAGCAACGAAGTTGAAGATCCTTATATCAGGTTCAGTTGAAAAGACAGAAAAAGAAAAAGCAATAAATGTTGTTCTGTCCAGACAATTGTTACACAATTGAAAGTTGAAGTTTTGACATATTTTTCTTACGTTTTTTTATCTGATTGTTAAAATAAATAAATAAATTACACAGACTCCGGATTAGTTTGTTGAATTGAAAACCCAAGTTCTGCACCAATATCGATTGTGGAAATCATTTCCATCGATATTTTCAATTTAATATTAGAAAACGTAAGAGCATCTCCAAGAGTAGTAGCAAATAAAACTCTTCAAATTGAAGTTTGTTGACCTATGTGTCAATTTGAAAAGCCTTATTTGCTACTTGAATAATTTTTACTCCAACAATTTCTTCAATTCAATTAATGCAATAATAGCATGGAAAATAATAAAAAATATGAAAACATGTGAAAAATATCTATGTATTTATTATATGAAAAGAAAAATGCATGTATTTAACATTTTCAAGATAGGTTTTGTTTTTCCAAAGTAAAATTAAATATTTGAAGAGCCAAAGTCAACTTTCAGGTCACTGAAGAGAGAGAGAAAGAGGTTGCGGCTTTGATGATTGAGATTGAAGAGGCATTTGTTGGAGAGAGTTTTTACGATGTGGCTCACTATTTTAGAATTCCAAATCTGTTGAAGAGGTTTGTTGGAGATCTCTAATATAACTATCAAACTCCCATTTTCTCAGTAAACATAAAACCCATAAACAAGCAACAATCCAATTTCTCACAAGGTAAATATTGACCATACAGTAACAATCTTTTCCGTAACTAAAAATACTTCAAATGCAAGAAAGACAAGATTTACTCTTTTACTCCTGTCACAATGAGATAATCCCTTTCTTTTTACTCTTGCCTCAATGTTCTATGTCTTTAAAAGAGAAGAGTAATCTGACAATAGGATGTAGAGGAGTTTGTATTTTTCTAAAACTTAATATGAAGAGTGGTGGGGTGTGTGTATAGATGTACTACGGTTAAGTATTAAGTTGGATGACCTTTTTTGTCTTTTTATACAATAATAAAACTTACAGCTTAATGATTTAAGTATTGGAGTGAAACAAGAAGAGAAAGTGCGGGGTTTAAATAGAAATTTTTTTTTTCTTGTTTGTAATTTTTCTTAAGCTTGGTCTCTGTTTGTTCAAGGCTTTGAACTATTCTCTTAGGAAGATGTTTTCTGCACTAATTAGCGCCTTGGATAGCATGTCAACTGGAATATTTACAACGCAAAATAGCGCAATAAAGTTTCAGTAAATATTGAAGGAATTCAGGATTAGGATCGGCACCAAACTTTACTGCAATTTTAAGCAAGAAAAAAGAGTAGTAGCAATTTAAGCAAAATAGTATATCATTATGTGTATTAATTTGAGATCAGAGGATGTTTCTCTATAAAAGTCCTTTTTCATGTACAAAATCCAAAAATCGAATATCTGGTGGTTTAGGATGTTAAGGAGGGAGACTCTTGTGTCAAAAGTACAAAATCGAAAAAAGGTGGTGGTCTGGTTAAGAGCAGCGGACCTCCTCGGCCCAGTAAGTTCGGATGCCGTTCACCACTGCTGCTCTGATAAGCCAGCATCCGTTGGCTAGGCAACGGAGCCCAAACATGCGGCTAGCCTCACCTGGGTATCTAAGGCAACTAGGTAACCAATGGAGTCTTTATGGAAACATACGGCTAGCCTCACCTGGGTATCTATGGCAACTATGTAACCAAGGACATACTGGGCCGTAGGTTGTCCGCATTCCACCTTTAATGCCCCCACGTTGGGTCACAAGCCCGCGTTACTAGGCTCGACAAACAAACTTTTAGGAGTTAATTATATTAAGTACTTAACACGCATGATGTGTTTTCAATGTGGGATTTACTGTTTTTTCAGGATAGAAGGAGAAAAGGAATGAAACTCCATCATGAGGTCTTATGTTCACTGCTTCAAGAATGTGAGAGTCAAGTCCTCCTTTGAATGCCATTAGTTGTTGATTATTGAGTATCTGCCGTTGAGATAAATTTTTTTAATCAGGAAAAATAGTTTCATATACGGGAAAAACGAAGTACAATCACCCAGAAAAACTGGAATGGTGCAGTGCTATCTTGTGGCCTCATTAAAATATTACCTTAAAAAACCTCCAAAGAGGAAAATCTGGTCAAGTAAAAAGAGTACCACAATAAGCAATGACAATAACAAAACCTACTCTCCCCCTATCTGACTCAGGTACATCTAAAAGCCAAACCGGTGCCTGATCCTCCCATATGATAACCGAGTGTGCTCCTTAAGACCAAACTGAGCCAAAACCCCATATGTTTAATTTTTGTTTTCTTCTTTGTAATTTTTCTTAAGCTTGGTCTCTGTTTGTTCAAATCTTTGAACTCTTCTCTTAGGAAGATGTTTTCTGCCTTAATTGACGCCTTGGATAGCATGACAATTAGAACATTTACAACGCAAATAGTGCAATAAAGTTTCAGTAAATATTGAAGGAATTCAGGATTAGGATCGGCACCAAATTAAATGCTATTTCAAGCAAGAAAAAAAGTAGCAGCAATTTAACCAAAATTGTATTAATTTGAGATAAGAGGATGTTTCTGTAACCACAATTGTATTCAGCAAGCAAATGTTTATGTGAGGATCAAGTCCTCCTTTGAATGTAATCAACTGTTGATTATTGATTATCCTACTTGAGACAATCAGAATCTTGACAGCCTTGACATTTGGTATAATTTGCACAAATATCCCATGTGACCTCAATCATACATTGTTATAACTCTTGCGAAATACCACTCAGCCTTGTGTACGATTGAGAAATTACAGTTAATTCTTTTTCAAATTGTAATTGGAGAACAAAGAAGTTCTTTTGTGAATTAATTTCTAAGACTAAGTAGAAAGTTATCTTCAGTACTGCATTAATTAACCATATGAGCTTCGGAAAGGAACGCATTCGAAATAAGAGAAAAGATAAGTGACAATTCAAGGAAAAAAGTATATCATTATGTATATGAATTTGATATCAGAGGATGTATTTGTATACACATGTATGTCTCTTTCATGTACAAAATCGAAAAAGCTAATATACGTCTAGTGGTTTAGGATGTTGAGGAGGGAGACTCTTGTTTTGATCATTTGCCTAAATAGGCACTCAAGTCCTTCTTCTTGGTCTTGAATGCATGACTCCAGTTGGTCAAGTTGATTGTGGGCATCATCAGCACTAGGCTTGCTTGCCTTGTGTCTAATGAGTGAGTTCAATGCAGCATCCACCTCTGCAAATTCATTTATTTCTGTTGCTTCCTCACAAGCCACTTTCTTTGACTGCATCATCTTGGAGAGCAGTGACCAGCTGCTGGGCTGTGATTTTGGCCCGGATATGAAGGAAATAAGTGACTCAAACACTGCGAGGGTGATTGCTTCAACTTCTCTCAACTTGCTAACAACGGAAAATGTCTCATCATCCTTGTTGAGGGAAGAAAAGGTGGATCTGTTTTTCGGTTCCCTTGAGATTCTTCATAGCCTTTTGGATTGCCTTTTTCACCATCTTCCTAGAGGTTAAGTATTTCCTAACCTCACTTGTGAGACCAGTTTCACCCCCTCTCCTTCTTATGATCGATTGAAGATCCTGTACGCATTCCTTAGTTTGCAAGATGGCATCCTTGGCACTGCTAGAAACATCCAAGAGTCTGAGAGAGCCATCTAGTAGTTCATTAGCCCATTTCTCATTCTGCTCGTGTGCCAAGGCTTGCTGAGTGAGGGGCAACTGAAGCAACCTATCAGCACAATTGTGCAAGTCTTGGAGGCCACTTAGTTTGTGGCTTATTGAAGATGAAGATGCAGAGGTGGCCTCAGAAGATCTCAATCTGCACAAGAGTTCATCAACTTCTTGAAGGACCGGGTGTGGCCTAGAGGGGAAGCTGTAAGAGCGAGTGTTGATAGCCATTTCTTGTTTGTATTGTGAGAGGATAGAAGAGAAGACCTTGTACGTAGTTAATGCACTATTGAGATTGATGTGTTCATTTCCATATGCATCTGCTTAATATATAGTGTCGGTCGAGGAAGGGAACATGGTATCGCGTCCACTGCAATCACCAGCCAGCGGTAACATGATTTTGATTTGGATATATATTTTCCCTAGGCAATGTTTATACAATGTCTCTTCCCACACCAGCACAACAACTCATGAGCTGATTCATTTTGCATATAAAATCTCAGGGTCTGCTCAAAATCCCTATTAACAATTGGACATAAATATATATTTTAATATGTGATTGCACGAGCAGCATTGACTCTGCGTCTAATAATATGCGGTGAGGCAAAAACCATGTATCCTAGCCATCCTTCTCATATGCTACAAACTCTATTATGCTGATTATGATTAATGTAAGTGATTAGTTAATTCATCTTAATTTCATGATTGTTGCTTGATAGATTAAGAAGGTGTGTGATGTGATGAGTGGTACTTGGATACCACTGATGGTTTAAGAGAGAAGAGGTTTAGAGATGGTTGATAGTGTTTAGGACAATGGCTTTATGAGAAACAAGGTAATTTTATTTTATTGATTGAAGTAGGAAGGGTACAAGGCTAAAGTTGGCTGATGGGAGAGTTGGAGAGCTGTGGGTTTTCAGTTTTTCTTACATAGTTGAATACATAAGTTGCTAGCCTATTTATAGAGTAGTCAAGTCGGCAGCTTTACTTTGGATAGTCGGTTTGCACAGTAACCGACTTACCAAAGTCATTTTTTCAGCCACAATTGTCTTACAAATCTAGAGATCTCTAGATATGTTACAATATACAATTATTAAGAACTCTCTAGTGAGAAGCCAACATACACCAGCCCACCGACCTGGGCTTCTTCATTTGCAGCCACAAGTGGTTTTGTTAGTTCTAGATAATTCTGATTTTTTGTTGTGTTCACTGACTTTGGTTTGCTTTAATTATTCTAGATCATTCATTCAAGATACTTCTAGATTTTTCAAATGTGCATTACTTTTAACATTGCTCTAGGAGCAGGCAAGATCTGCAATATCCATTAATATATGACCATGCATTGTGTTTCCATATTGTAGAAAAATGCTATGTAGCAGACTTGATGAACTGGACTGTTCCCCAAACACCACGAAAACCAGCACAATTATCGTTATTGGGTTGATATCTGAGTCTGCCATGTGAGTGTCATCAATTAATTAGCCCTAGGGATTGGTTATCTAGTTTTTGAGTATTTTCCTGGACATAATTAGACAAGGACAGATTCAAATTCCATTCAACCTGTTCGGGGAAACTTGTGAGTTTTACCAGCAAATGCTACAGGTTCTGATGTTATTAAGTTTTATCAGAAAGAAAACCTGTAAATGAAGTATATTGTGGAGAGAAACGTATTGATTGATTATCTGAGAAAGTATATTGTGCGCGTATATCCCATTAATGTACAAGTATGAGCCAAAACAGTTTTGGATGAATCATCCAGTACTATCTGAATATCCTAATCTAGTGGTTGAGGATGTTGAGGAGGGAAACTCTGGTTTTGATCAAACGCCTTGAAAGGTGTTCAAGTGACTCTTCTAGATCTTGTATGCACAACTCTAAATTTTGCAGTTGGGTTTGTGCATTCTCAATAATGTTATCAGGTTCTTTTGTCTTGTGACCAACAATTGAGTTCAATGCTGCATCCACCATTGCAAATTCGTTTGCATCTGTTTCTTCTTCTTCTTTACATGCTGCTACTCTCTTATGGCGCATCAAGTTTGAGACTAGTTGCAACCCACTTGCAGCTTTGATTGTGTCTTTGGACCCGAGATAAAAGAAAACATGGAGTCAAACACAGTCTGAGTAACTGCTTCCATCTCTTTCAACATCCTAACCATAGCCACAGCCTCATGCTCCTTACTGAAGGGAGAAACACCCTTCAAATTTCCTAAGGCCTTGCAGACCGCTTTTTTCATCACCTTCCTGATTGTCAAGAATTTCTTAACCTTGCTTGCAAGCTCAGTTTTTCCTCCTCGTCTTCTGCTGATGATTGATAAAATTTCTATCATGCATTATTTGGTTTGGAGCAAGGTATCCTTGGCGACACTACATACATCCAATAGCCTAAGAGATCCATCCAATAGCTCATTGTTCTGCTCTTGAGCTGAGGCTTGTCTAGTGAGTGGCAACAAAAGCAGCTCATCTGCACAATCATACAAATCGTTAAGGCCATTTAGGATTTGGCTTACTGATGTAGAGGATGAAGAGGCGGTTCCAGAAGTCCTCAATCTGCACAACTGCTCATCAAATTCTGACATGAGAGGGTGCGTTGTTGAGGGAACACTGTTCAAGTGAGCATGGCAATTGGATTTTGAGGCAGCCTTTTTTTTTTGAAGAAAGTTTTGCAGTGAATTATTGTACAAGTTCGTCTAGTGGTTTATCTTCCTTCATGGGCATCTGCTTCATATATACAAGAGGATGATGACTGACTATTCAAGTATACTGTGGATTGTTAGGGAACATGAAGTATCTCATCCTATTCATATAACAATGAATGGTTTTTTTTTATCTTTGTGATTTGAATATGTTTATCTCAACAATGTCCTTGCCCTGTTCCCTACCTTTCAAATCCCCAACTCACCACCTGTCTTCTAATATTTGTGATGCCCACATTCTGTGTTACATAGAGAGTACACAAGTGGCATTGACGTTGTGTCATACAATAAGCTGCCATAACCATAATTTCACACCTTTTTGCATTCTTAGTTTTAAAGAATTTTTGGTGACAGATCTGGATGCCCGTCTGATTGAGTTGTGGAGTGATCGACAAGTTTCTCTTATTTTATAGATCATCTTCGTCATTTTCATTGAAATGGAAACACCAAGCACCTCCAATACCTGCAAATCAAGTTGTCTGGCCAAACAATCATGGTATGCCTGATGACCGACTTGTTAATGCATGTAAGGTTGTCGTCTGGAATGCGTTGTAAGACATACAGAATATAAAGAAAGGAAAATACATTTCATCAAGAGAAAAAAAAAACCAGAAAATGAATATGCATGCATCTGATTCTGATATAAAAACTAGTTGGTATGAATTGGAAGATGATGAGTGATTCTGACATAGACAATGAAACCACATGATTTTAATAAACTAACATAAAATATTGTGGTACATGATAATTGAGACATTGAGTTAACAGAACTCGTCCCCGCGGAGGCAGGCAGGAAGGGCTGGAATGCTGGATAGAAGAGCTATTATCTTTCTTTTACATATAGAATATGGTACAATACCACTCGTGGTCTACATATTTTATGGTTAATTGTGCAATGCATTACATAATATTGTTACCTAATTGAAGATAATCAGAACTAAAATTTGGTTGGTGATGGGTTGCTGAACCGGTGTTGGGAGACAATGCATAAACATCGCTGATATAGTTTTTGGATCCAGATCCAAATCACGTTGCGACTCATTCAGCTGTGAAGAGGATGAGTTGCTCTTGTCTCCCCTAACCGTGTAATATATATTGAGCAGATGCCAAAGGAAGGAAAGCAAACTGAAACACCCAATTGAACATTCAACTGCAAAGCACAAGGCCTTTCTCTTTCCCATTAAAAAAGAAAATGGCTTCCTTCCATTCTCGCTCAAACAGCTTGCCTTCAACATCACATCCTTTCGTTACAGAATTCAATGAGAAGTTGTGCAGATTAAAGGCATCAGAAACCGCCTCTTCATCATCATCATTCATAAGTCACAAACTCAGTGGCCTTCAAGATTTGCATGAGTGTGTTGAGAAGTTTCTTCTCTTGCCATTCAGTCAACAAGCCTTAGCCCAGGAGTGTGGAGACAAAGGGATCAATAAACTACTAGATGGATCTTTGAGGCTCCTGGATGTGTGTGGCATCATTAAGGACGCCCTTTTACAAACAAAGGAAGGCACACATGAACTTCAATCAATCATGCGCAGAAGACGAGGAGGTGACATGAGCTTCATGAGTGAGGTTAGAAAATACCTTGCCTCTAGGAAGGATGTCAAGAAGGCAATGAACAAGGCCTTCAAGGTCAAGGAAAGTCAGGTATGTTGTGCAAATTGAATGCACTCCCCTAATGATCTTGTTGTTGATGGACTTTGTAACAAACACAATGATGGATGAATCACACACTCACACACTCACAGAAAATAACCAAGCACAAATGACACAAGATTTATAGAGGTTCGGCCAACTCTTTGCCTACTTCCTCTTGGTGATCCCCTTGAGAAATTCACTTCATGAAAGAATAGGTTACAACTTTGGTTTACAAAGAAAACCCCCTTAGAACTCTATTCTCTCCACAAGCTCTCTTTTCTCTCACACCCCTTGCTCAACACTTTGATGCACTTGTGAACACTCTCTCACCCTTGGTGTTTCCCTCCTTGGTGTCTAAACTCTCAAGACCCAACTCAGCTCCTAACTTGAACTGATTGCCCTCTCTCTCTTCCTCCCTTGGTAAGTTAAGCCTCTCTTGGACACACTAGCTCACAGCTTCTTGTCCACTCCTTGAGAAGTAAAACCACACCCTTGGTGAACTCAATCACACTTTGCTGTCTTGTTTTCTCTTCTTTATAGACAGACCTTGGACTTATTTGAGGGCTGCAAACACTTCTCCACGTTCTTGCTATCAGCCACCCACTTAAACACAAAGTTAGGCAAGCCAGAAAACAAGCCCTAAAGCATGCACCCTTTGTCCCTTTGTCTCCTACCTAGAAAAAGACCTTTGATACAAGTCAACAAAGCACATTCAATGATGTTCCAGCTTCTAAGGCACTTTGCCAAACTCCTAGAACCCATAAAATACTTTGGAGGCACATGGAGTTAGGTAGGGAACAAACCCATGTGAAAAACAACTTGAAAACGCGTGGAGAGAATTCAGCACAGGCGGCGGGCGACCGGTCTCCCGGAACTTGCGACCGGTCGCAATACACTCTGTCAGAAAACGACCGGTCGCCCAAACTTGCGACCGGTCGCTTCCTGCGAATTCTCCAGCTCTCCAACTCCACCCAATCTGCTTCAAAACGACCGGTTGCATAATCAATGTGAGCCAAATTTCCAACAAGGTAACCGACAAAAACCATGAAACTCCAGCTGCGATCAACATGTTGAAAGAGTTAGATAAAGTAACTGTTGTTGTGTTTGAATCCTTGTTGTCCTACATTGCTGGTTCGAAATCAAAGTCAAGCCGTTGGTTATTAGTTTCCAAGTTGGTGCAGCCCAAAAGAGTGTCTTGTGAGGGTGAGGAAGCTGCCGATATAAATGAACTTGAGAAGGTGGATGCTGCATTGCACTCCCTTACCAGTCACAACAAGTCAAGCAAATCTGGTTGTACAGCGCAAGCCGAGAATGCGCAGAATTTGCTCCAAGAATTGGGAGCAAACATTCAAGACATTGAAGAAGGACTTGAGTGCCTGTTTAGGCGCTTGATCAAAGCCAGAGTCTCTCTTCTCAACATATTCAACCATTAGGCATGAAAATCATCATGCAGTAAAATAGACATCCAGTTTTATTGAGATCAAACAAATATACTTGTATATGAAAGAGATATATATTATTTTCTCTCTTCAGATTCAAAAGCAATATACTCTTTTGACACAAAACATATCTGCTCTCTGTCCATCTTTTCTTATTTGCAATACTGATGACAATAAAATAAAATTGTAAAACTAAACGAGATGATCTATTTTCCCATGCATAAATAAATAACCCATCAAACAGAATAAACAATACATCAACTTTATAGATTCATCTCTTCAAAAGGTTAAAAAACTTTTGAGCCATTTTTTTTTCAACCTTTGTAAAACTCAGAGTCTTAGGAATTTCTTCTAATTTAATTGATATTATAGTTGTCAAGATTCCAATTGTCCCAACATTCAGAAGATGATTAAACTCAGATAATTAAAGATAATGGAGACTCACGTGGTAGTTCCAGCAGAAGTGATAAAAACAAGTTTCACGTGTAACGATTTGAATCTCCACATGGTTGTTTTTCTTTGTGGGGGAACAGCTCCATATATAATAAGCTTGCTTATTAGCCTGGATAATTTCTTGCATCATAAAAAGACACGAGTGGCATATGCAGAGCTTGCCTCCTCTGAGCACTCACAATTTGATATATTAATCGATCAACAATACAATTATTATTTCCCTAAAGGGTTTTTAACCGTGATGGGCCTTGAACTTATACCCGAGTTTTATTTTGGTTTGATCGTCCAACAATTTTTCTTGCCATTTTGGTAATCCAACCATCTTCAATTCAGTCCTTCCATAAGATTTCATCATTTTGAGGGGTAAAACCGTCAATTTGGCACAAATATCTTTTAAACGACCTACCCAGCTGTCACCCATTCCCCCAAATTGAAACCCTAGTTCACCTATCTATCCAATCCCCTCAAATTGAAACCCTAATTCACCAAAATCCCCAAATTTGAACTCTATCTCGTCACAAGAACCCCAATTTAGCCTTAATTTGGCTCTAATGACTTAAAATGGACTCTAACATCAAATTCACCAATAAACTTTACGTCATGATTGAATTGGGGTTCACTCATGTGAATAAAATTGAAGAAAAATGTGACGGAATGATTGAATTGGCAAATAAAGAGGACCAAAATAGTAAGAAAATTAGTTAGATGACCAAGATGAAACTCAGGTAGTATAAATTCAATGACCATTGCGATTACAAATCCTATTCCTAAATATTTTTACCCTTAAGTTATTTACGGTAAAATGGGCATAAGAAAATTTTGAAGAGAAAGTAACTAAATCCCATGGGCCGTGGTGGGAGTCTTTGTGGAAATTTTGAAAGAGAGATTTTTTTACACATACCGGTAAATTGTAATGAGCCACAAGCCCCTCCCAAGCCATGGGCCTTAGGAGCTCGACAATGCTTAAAACACAAACTAAGTAACTTTCTGCTATTTTTCGATGTGGTATTGTTTCCGAGGAAGAGAGTATGAATCAAACTCTGTCGTGACAGCTTTGGAGAACTTCTCTGTATATTTATATTTATTTTTATAATGGCATGTGACATGTTTGGATGTTAACATAAACTTTCATTCATAAATCATATATGACTTTTATGATACGTAAAGCGTGTGTTAATATCCTCCTTTGAACACCATTTTCTTTTTTAAATGCTGATTATTGATTATCTCTCTTAAGACAATTGGAATCTTGACAGCCTTGACATAATTTTCCATGTGACCTCAATCATAATGCCAACGCCTCCTGTGAATTTACCTCTCACTCACTTGACATGGTATCAATCTGTTCAACACTTTAGAATTTAGTTTTACCATGAATAGGACTTCAATTGGATTGTAATTTGTATATAAGGTAAACGGTGGAATGCATTTAAACTTTTAAGCAAGAAAAAAAGAGAATGGTGGCAATTTGAGCAAAAAGAGTATATCATTATGTATCTGAATTTGTACACATGTATTGCTTTTCATATACAAAATTGAAAAGCTAATATCTAATGGTTTAAGGTGTTGAGAAGAGAGACTCTAGTTTTGATGAGCTGCCTAAATAGACACTCAAGTTGTTCTTCATGATCTTGAATGCATGACTCCAGATTGTCAAGATGGCTTTGGGGATGAGATTTGCTTGTCTTGCATCCAATGAGTGATTTCAATACACCATCCACCTTTGCAAACTCATTTGCTTCTGTTTCTTCCTCACAAGCTACTTTTTTTGATTGCATCATCTTGGAGACCAATGACCAGCTGCTTGGCTGCAATTTTGGACCGGAGATGAAAGAAAGATGGGACTCAAACACAGCGAAAGTGACTGCTTCAACATCTCTCAACGTGCTAACAATGGCAATAGTCTCATTGTCCTTGTTGAGGTTGAGAAACTGGATCCCTTGACATTTCCCATAGCCTTGTGGATTGCCTTCTTCACCATCTTCCTAGAGGTCAAGTATTTCCTAACCTCAGTTGTGAGTGCTCCACATTCACCTCCCCGTGTTCTTCGCATGATTGATTGAAGGTCCTGTACGCATTCCTTGGTTTGCAACAAGGCATCCTTGGCAGCGCTACAAATATCCAAGAGCCTCAGAGAGCCATCTAATAGCTCATTAGTCCATTTCTCATTCTGCTCTTGGGCCAAGCCTTGTTGAGTGAGGGGCAACCGAAGCAACCTATCAACACAATTATGCAAGTCTTCAAGGCCACTCAGTTTGTGGCTGATTGATGATGATGATGTGGAGGTGGCCTCAGAAGACCTCAATCTACACAAATGTTCATCAATTTCTTGAACAACCGGGTGTGGCCTTGAAGGGAAGCTGTTAGAGCGAGTGTGGAAAGCCATTTCTTTTTTGTGTCTTGTGAGAAGATAGAAGAAAAGAGCTTGTAGTCAATGTACAGTTGTTGAGATTGATGTGTTCCTTTCCATATGCATCTGCTTAATATATAGTGTTTGTTGAGGAAGGGGACATGGAATCTCATCCACTTCAATTATCAGTGAGAGATAACATGATTTCGATTTGGATCTATACGTCCCCTAGGCAATGTTTACACAATGTCTCTTCTCCCACCAGCACACACCAACTCATTTTGCATATAAATCTAATTGTATGCTTTCATAATGTAACAACCATTCAGTCATGATGAACACATTGGACAGAGAGATCTGTAAATTAAATAAGAGATTGCACGAGTGGCATCGACTGTTTGTCCCATTATACAAGGAGAGGTGAGAGCTATCCTTATTTTATGCTTAAGCCTTATACATACAAACTCAGTCATGCTGATCAATTTATGGGATTAGTTAATTCATCTTATTTTGCAGGTCCTTGACATGATTGTTAAGCAGGGAGCAGGCAAGATCTACAATATGCAATATGCATTAGTTTTATGACCATGCATTGTGTTTCTGAAATATTAAAAATGGTTTTTTGCAGGCTAGACAAATTAGACTGTTCCCTAATCAGAAAGAAAACCAGTACAATTGCCATTATAATTAGAAGGGTTTGAGATCTGAGTCTGCCATGTGATTGCCATTAGTTAGTCCCATTGATTTTTTAACTTTAATCCGCGTTAGACATAGAGCGAGCATGAAAATTTTAATTTGTGGCAGCCATTTCCCTTTCTATCCAGAGAAGAGAAGGTTTCTCAGTTGAATGTACAATACATTCTGGTGATTTACCTTTCTTCCATCGTTCCGCGGCATGCTGCACCTGCCTAATCTACAGAAGACTCCAAGGGGAGCACAAACATTTATCAACCTTTTCCCATACAAGATTGTTTTGATTTGGCCAAGTGTTATCTCAGCAATGTCTACCCATCACTGGCATCTCAACTCATTTCCAATTATTTTTACATATAAAATCATACAACTAAAGTTTCTTAACCTTAAGATAACGCTCCATACTGATGCCATGCTATATTATATTTTGAGCAATGGTGATAAAATAAACAAGGGCACGAGTGGATTGACACCTTTTCCTCATATCCACGAAAAGGCAATACGTATTCTTTAGTGTCTTACCCATCTGTACTTGCACTTTTGTTTTTCTCTCTTCTGTTTCATGCAGCAGCAATAATGATGTGCATGTGTGACACGTTTGCTCGTGAAAATAAATTCGTTTTTTATGCTAATCTCCGCTGTAATCCTGGATATTAGATCAAGAAATACGGCGCAGATGAAGCTTCATCGACAGCATTAATTAATTGATATTGAGCTGTAATGTAGTTTACATTAGTAACAAACCAGACTGTGAAGCTTATGTGAAGTTCCTGCTATCTGCCTATCTGGTTGTGCTTCTTGTATATTTCCAATAGCCACAGAAACCCTTTTCATTTTGGATTGAATATGATGATGCCTTGTTTCCCATCCAATGGCTCATTATGGCTCTATCATGAATTGGATCCACAACTTGCACCAAATTGTATTAACTTTTCACTAACCAACAATTTAAAAAAGTTCCACACTCTCCCCATGAAAAAACAATATTTAAATAAAACTTTGGCTGATATAAAGATCATATGGATTTTATGGGATTTCAAAAAGATTGTATTGCAAGAAGCAAGCAACTTCATATCTTAGACTTCACCTATTTTCAGTCTCTTTTTTTCTCTTCTTCTTCTCCTCGAAAAGGTGTTTTTAGCCTCTATTTTGTTGAAAAAAAAGGCATGAGATGCAGAGCTAGCCTGCCAAGTTATCCTGTTGTCCCCCTAACAGAAGGACAGCCAGCATATGCTCAGCGCTTAGAGCATGTGAGAATGAAGTCCTCCTTTGAATAGCCGTAATTGATGTTGATTATTGATGATCTGTCTTGGGACAATTAGAATCTTTATAGCCTTGACATTTGATATAATATGCTTTCAGAAATCCCATGTGATCTCAATCGTAATTTTGAAAACTCCTATAAATTTACCTCTCAAGATTCCCAGTTGGCAGAGCAGAACTAACTTCTATAGTTAAATAGCTTTTTTGTTGAAGGGGTGAAAAATTAAAGACTTATTCATCTTATAATTGGACTATAAGGAAGTTCCCCTTTCCATTAATTGTCTTAATTGATACCAATAGGGTCATAATTGGAAAATTTAGAAGGTAATCAAAAGAATGCTAGTTAATCTCATAGCTTGCAGGAATTCATGATCAGAACCTTGTGGGATCCGAAAAATAAATGATTATGAAGAGAGAGAGAGAAAGTAGACCCAATTTAAGCAAAAGAGTATTCATCATTTTGTATTACAAAAGACAATACATGTATATTCATTCATGTACATAAAACCTAGCATCCAGGGCAACAAAAATCTTGGATGTTCATGATACTGCAGCAAATTTTTCACAATTAGTTGCTCAGGGTGTTGAGGAGGGAAACTCTATTCTTGATTAAACGCCGGAACAGACACTCGAGCCCTTCTTCTAGATCCTGACTGCACATTTCCAATTGTTGCAGCTCACTCTGCACGTTCTCACTGTCGACCATGCTGTCAGAGTTGCTTGTTTCTTGACATACAAGGGAACTCAATGCAGCATCTACATCAGCAAATTCATTTATTTCTGTTTTGTCTGCCTCACAACCAACTTTTTTGGTGAGCATCAGCTTGGAAACAAAAGACCAGCCTCTCATCTTTGATGCTGACTTTGCTCCAGAGATGAAGGACAAAAGGGACTCAAACACTGTGAGAGAGAGGGCTTCAACTTCTCTCAGCACACCAATCAAAGCCACAGTTACATTGTCTTTGTTGGTGGATGAGAAGGTGGATTTTTTCTGAGAACTTCTTAAAGTCCCCAGGGCCTTGCAGACTGCCTTCTTGACCACCTTCCTTGAGGCTAAGTATTTCCTAACCTCATTTGTGAACCCGCTTTTGCCTCCCCTTCTTCTGCGCATGATCGACTGGATTTCGCGTGCGCACTCCTTTGTGTGTATCAAGGCATCCTTGGCTGCTGTACACACATCCAAGAGCCTAAGAGAGCCATCCAAAAGCTCATCCACCCACTTCTCATTTCGCTCCCGGACAAAGGCTTCTTGGGTGAGGGGCAACTGAAACAACTCATGGACACAGTTGTGCAAATCCAAGAGCCCACTCAATTTCTGGCTTATGGAAGATGATGAATATGACGATGAAGAGGAGGCATCAGAAGCTGCTATTCTCAACAAATGATCTTCACATTGTTGAAATAGAGGGTGTGGTTTCGAAGGCAAGCTGATCGAACGAATATGGTAGTTGGATTTCGGGTTTAAAGGCGAGGCAGAAGCCATGCTTTTTTCTTCTTTGCTAGGAAGAGAGAGAGAGATGAAGGCCTTGAAATATTGTTCAGCTTAGTTTGCAATTTCAAACTTGGCTTTTTGCTTTCCTTCAACTCCTACTCTACATGTATATAAATAATGGAGCAAAACCTCAAAGAGGAGGAGACAGAGAGCATCTTATCTTATCATCACACACAAATCAATGGGAGCTTATAGCATGATTTGGATTTGGATCTAAAACACCATCTCAGCGATGTTCATGCAATGCTCCCTAACAGCAACACAAACTCCAACTCATTACACAATTATTTTTGTTTGTCCATATCTCATTGTATCTCTAAAGCCTTTAACCACTGAGATTTGGTTCATGTGTTAGTGATGTGACTGCACGAGGGGGGCTGGCTTAAATAATTCATGCAAACTCAAATTTGCATTGTAATGTGGTGAGTCTTTAATTAATTTAATTTAATTTGCAGACAAATACAAAGATGAAGCCTATTGGTTAGGCAAGCCCTGTCTCTCTGGAAGACAAGAGGAGGCTGCTTCACACTTGCACACGTGCATACTTTAATCCACAATGGTACCATAATGCCGTGTGAGATTAATTGTAGGGCAACATTTTACCTTAATTAACCAATTATAATCACCTGTCAATGCTCAGTGTCACGTGTGACTTCCTTGATGATACAGCAAAGCAATGCTTGTGTTTATCTGGGCTGCTCTGCTCTCATCAATTTGTAGTTTTTTATTCCCTTTTTTCATCAGGGTTTGTCACATATTTTCGAATATGACAAATGACTGCTTTTGGTAATCAACTTGATAATGCCCCATATTACTTCGTTAACATGAAATGCCTTAACAAGTAGTCAAGAGCTTGTGGAGTGGTTAAGAGTATTTACCTCAATTTTCTTTGTTCAATGGGCTTAGCCAAGTTGGTTAGAGCGGATATGCTCCCCACTCGGCAGCTTCCCACTCGGCACTTGAGTTCAAATCCCCCACCTTGTAATATAGTTTAGATTAAAGTTGAATATTTTTTTCCAAAGATTAAAATTGAATATCGTCTGTATAAAAGAAATTGTCGATTGTATAAGAAAATAAAATAAAAGTCATTAGACTAAGAAGGTGTAAAGTTAGCAAAACCATAGAACATTAATCCTAATTATTCAGTGATTAATTACTAACCTAAAAAAACCATTTGGGTCCTTCGGGCTCAAGTGTGGAAGATTATGGCTGTATTGATTGAGTTCAAGTCAG
Source organism: Prunus padus (assembly GCA_024362665.1). Lineage (NCBI taxonomy): Eukaryota > Viridiplantae > Streptophyta > Magnoliopsida > Rosales > Rosaceae > Prunus > Prunus padus. Next base: position 28,369,502 of record JANFAM010000019.1, on the reverse strand, counting down.
TGCCCATTTTATCAGTCTTCGATCTCTCTATTTTGATGGACAAATTGGGGAGGGTGATCAAAGATATAAATTCCAATTCCTAGCTTGAGAAAACATAAAGAAGTTCTAAAATGTGGTACGTATGTATTAATTTCTTGTGTTTTGTTATTGTTGTAATTCGATGAAATTAGTTGTTATGGGGTTAAAACTTAAAATTAATGAAAACCCAAATCTGATGATTTGCTTCTTCTTTTTTTCTTTTTTTTCAATAGCCAGAAATTTGTTGCTGTTTATTTGCCTTTTTTTCTCTCTCTTTCTTGTCATGTTGGGTTTTGATGAGTGCTTGATGATTTAAGTGGTCCCAATTTTGGGATGCACTTACAGCACCTTAGCTGGTTATTGTATTCCAACTTCTTTTCTTGTTATTTGATCTCCTCATTATTAAACAAATTATCAGAAAGTTTCCAGCTTGCCATAACCCTATGTTGCGAGTTCCAGCTTCCATTGCATAGCTGACATGTACAGACAAACACAACACTTAATTATAACATTAATTTTGTTAAATCCATCAAATTTTGAGTGTTCAGAGGAAGCAAGACCTGCAAACGCCACTATCTTTTTGTCTTTGACTGACGTAAGGAAATAATTTAGGCTTGTTGGAGCAACTATGTCCCCTACTGTTGGAAGAAGACATGTGGAGGTTTAAATCTACCAGGCACATTGTGTTAAACTTATCATTCTTAATTACTTCTGTGGAGCTACCATGTGAATCTTAAGAGTTGTTATCTGTGTTTAATCACAATTTGAGACAAATGGAATCTATCTTGACAACGATAAGACGAATTAAATTACAAGAAATTTGGCAGAAGCTAGCCTCATATTCTGATTGTAACAACCTGATCCTAAAATAAGGATAAAAGAATAAAATATTAAAGGAAAGGACGATTATACCCCCGATTAAATTATTGGAATTAAATTTTGACTTTATTTTCGGGAAGGAATTTGGTGGAACGGGGTGCACCGTTGTGTCTGGCTCGTCGAAACGAGTCCGTGGACGTGCGGAACACCCGATTCCGAGCCCGAACGAAAGTTTAAAAGTTTAAAAACCCTAAGGGCATTTTGGTAATTTTGAAAAAGGGGTAACAAAAGTAAAAAATCGCGCTGGCCAATTGACCAGCGCGTGTGCGAGCCTCACCCTCCAGCTCTCTCTCTCCCGATCGTCTTCCTGAAAGCCCCAAACCCTCTCAGTTGAACCAGACGCCGCCAGCTCCACTTCGGCGGCGTGCGATCGTTCCGACCACCCCCAAACGTCTCCCCCTTCGCTCCTCAGTCCATCCCTCTCCTTCCTTCCGCCGGAAAACACCTCGAACCTGCTCTGCGAAACCGAAAACTAACCGGAGCTTCTCGCCGTCGATTGTTCCATTCCGGCCACCAAATCGATCGCCCAGGGTGAGTTTATGTGCCTATTCTTCGAGTTCTATATGTTTTCAAGGTTAGTTTTGATTAATTTGGAGGTTTGTGAAAATTTTGAGGGGTTAGGGTTTCGATCGGATTTTTCGAGTTTTGACCGAATTGTTGGCCGGTTCTTGACCGGTTTTCATGCCCAACGAACTCCACACACCCATACGAGTCTATTGGTATAAGGGTTGCAGATTGAATCGAGAATTTTCCGTCGCCGGAAAATTCTCTCAAGCCACCCAACCTGGCCGCGCGTGTGGCTGCGCGTGGGCCAGGTGATGGCGGCGGTTTTTCGTGCCGAAACCTTCCCCATAACCTCCCGAGCGCTTGGGTATGCTCGAATAAATTTTCGGAAATCGTTTGAGTGAAGAACCAATGTTACCGGTTAGATTTAACTAGGGTTAACTTGGGTTCGTTGAGTTTGAACCGTTGGATCGTAACAAAACTTGGAAGTTAAATATTTGGGAATTTTAGAAACCTATAGGAATTTACGGATCGTCGATTGGAGGTCGGAAACCTATCGAACGAACGAATCGAACCTAATAAGGATTTAATCGAATAGTTAACCCCGGGGATTTCCAAGTTAATTAAACGGCTTAAATTAGAATCAAATGGGCCCGGGAACCCTTTCTATCCAAAGTTTGAGCATCTTAAGCCCGGTGATCAGTTTAATTAATAAATTACTTTGCCGAGCTATTTTTAAGTACTAAATGGTTTTAATTGTAATAGGTACTCCAGCTCTGCCGAAATTACGGGAAGGACCTTTGAAGAGCCAAGCGAGCTCGGACAATTTGTGAGTGGACTTTTACTTCTAGAATTTGTTTTATACAATAAAGATTTATTAAAAATTTATTCTGGATTTGATTATTAATCAAGTTAATTAGAAATGCTCAATTGAACTTAACTAATTTTCGTAAATATCTATATATATGCTTTTCATTCCGAGCCTATGATAGGTATTGGAATTAAATCGGGAATGATATTTATATAGTAATGTTTATTTAAATGTTTATTCCTGCAATATTATGGTTATGAGTTTCAACTCTATTTATAAGTTTATTAATTGAATTAAATTGATTTCCTTGAATATCTATTTATGAATTCTATTCCGAACTTATGATTGATTTTCGGGGAATAAGGGTTATAAAAGTGATTTGAGGATTTGAACGGCTCGGAAGGTTAGATTGGATTGAAATTTATGATTTTTGGGTTTATGGTTTTGGAAAGACTTGAGGTTTTATATCCGTGGTTTTAATGATGAGTTTAAGGAAGGTTTTCAAACCCTAGGTACCCTATTGTTGTTTCGGATGACATGTTGCCTACGATATAATTTGGTTATTGGTGATTTTCCCGGTCTACGGACCAATGCTGCCTTCGGATTAAGTCTGCGCGCATGACTATACTCCCCACGAGTCTCGGGGACGCCCGAACCGTGAGGAGCGAGGACGTGCACTACTACAAAAATCGCAATAGACGACGGTAATTTACCGTCGTAAATTTACTTTCTCAACCGTCGAGGAATCGACCGACATCTTTTACGCATAAAACTACGACGGTAAAATACCGTCGTCTATATTATATATAAAAACGACGCTTTTACTAAAAACCGACGTCTATTAATTTAAAGACGACGTGTTTTTATAAAAAAAAATGACGTCTATTATAAGTAAAGACGACGGTTTTTAAGAACTGTCGTCTTTTATGAAATAACAGTCGTCTATTATATGTAAATACGACGGTTGTTATGAAATAACAGTCGTCTATTATTGTGAAATATGTCGTCTATTATGAAATAACAGTCGTCTATTATTGTGAAATATGTCGTCTATTATGAAATAACAGTCGTCTATTATATGTAAAGAAGACGGTTTTGTGATAGAATAGTCGTCTATTGATGTAAAGACGATGGTTTTTTGAAAGAACTGAGGTTTATTATATCCAAAGATGTTTTATTTTTACATTTTACCTTTTTTTCCTTGCTTCCAATTGTTCTCTACAACGATTTTAGCTAAAAAACAACCATAATGCTTTGTGAACAATAAATTCAGCTCCAAATAATCCATCTTCCTATGAATCTAGAAGAATAATTTGTTTCATAAAACTTGAATATTCAATAATAATTACAAAATATCAATCTTCATTCCTATATATCTATACAAAATATCATATCCATAATATTAAACTATATATCTCTACAACGATCCGAATTTCATCAATTTGTTCTTGTGTGTATGAGTTCTTGTTGCCTTCTTGCACTGCAAAACAGGATTAAAAAAAAGGAAGCAAGTTTTAGTTAGAGATACATTTAACAGGATTAAAAAAAAAGAAACAAGAAACAAAAGCCAGAAGTGGGGAGCATAACTTATTTGGATTTCCTCTGACTTGGAGCAAAAACTTCAAATAATTTGAGAAACTGAAACCGGAATGAAAGATTAGAATATGAGCAGCCGGAATGAAATGTACCTCGACTTGGAGCAACCTTGATGGAGAAAGAAAACTTTAAGGTCAGAATATGAGTTGAAGAAAGATAGCGAAATGTTATATATATAGGGTTTAGGGAAAATTCGAAAAATTACAATTCGCGGTCAAATTTTTCAAAAGACCGCGTTTTTAAAGACGACGGAAAGTAAAATAAAAACGACGTATAAATTAAAATATACACGACGGTTTTTAAATAATACGGACGTTATAAACATATACTACGTCAGTTATTTACAAAACCGACGTCTTAAATAAAAAAAACTTCGGAGAAATAGAAATTTGTGCTAACAAGAAACTAAATATACAATCCTACTTGAGAACTCAGTTCTTGTTTTACACCCAACCGAAGTTCTTAGATGGGTTGGGTGTACAACAAAAACTGAGTTCGCAAGAAAGACATTCTTGGATGAGAGGTGAGAATTGAGATATACAGAACGTTTGGAATAAAAACAGCAATTTAAACGAATTATTTAGAATTGGAAAACTAAAAGTGACTTTATTAAGACTTGGAAACCGAAAAGGGCCTTTATTTCGACTTGGAAACCTAAAAGCCGCCGTTTCAGTTCCCAATTTGGCAGATAAAGCGTGCCGATTCAGTTCGAAAGTTTCGAAATTGAAACCTACAACGACGGTATTTATGTTTACCGTCGTCGTTGTACTGACGTTTATTTGGACTTTTGTTGTCGCGCTTGTTTTAAACAACAACGACGGTATAATTAATATAAACGACGTGAAAATGATTTACAACGGCGATATAATGAATAGAACTGTCGTATTATCTGAACAACCACGTCGTTATATTATATTATAACGCCGTAGTAATGATTTACCACCACATTTTATTTATAAGAACTGTCGTAGTCTAACATCTAATACGGCGTAAAATAATAAAAAACAGACGTGGTTAATTACCTTTACATGTCGGTAATTATAAAATTACGGTCGTATTAAATAGCACTTGATACGTATGTTAATAACAGTCGTCTATTATATTTAAAAACGTCAGTTTTATGAAAACATGTCGTCTATTATATATAAAGACGACAATTTTTATGAAAGAAATGTCGTCTATTATATGTAAAGAAGTCAGTTTTGTGATAGAATTGTCGTCTATTAATGTAAAGACGACGGTTTATTTGAAAGAACTGTCGTTTATTATATCCAAAGATTTAGTAATTTTACATTTTTATATTTTTTTTCTTGCTTCCAATGGTTCTCTGCAACGATTTTTTTCTTGCTAAAAAAACAACCATATATAATGCTTTGTGAACAATAAATATACTCAAGAATAATTTGTTTCATAAAACTTGAAGATCAATAATAATTACATACAAAATATTTACCAATCTTCATTCCTATATATCCATACAAAATATTTACCAATCTTCATTCCTATACATACAAAATAATTTGTTTCATTAAACTATAATTCGATCCGAATTTCTTCAATTTGTTCTTGTGTGTGTATGAGCTAGCGTTGCCTTCTTGCACTCGCAAAACCAAGATTTAAAAAAAAAAAGCAAGTTTTAGTTAGAGATACATTTATAAACTTATTTGGATTTCCTCTAACTTGGATATAAACGACGGAAAGTAAAATTAAACATGTATAAATTAAAATATACACGACGGTTTTTAAATAATAGGGCGTTATAAACCTATACTACGTCAGTTAGTTACAAAACCGACGTCTTAAATACAAAAACAATAGAGAAATAGAAATTTGTGTTAAACAAGAAACAAAATTTTTAATCTTTCTGGGGAACTCAGTTGTTGTTTTGCACCAAACTGAAGTTCTTAGATTGGTTTGGTGCAAAAACACAACTGAGTTCCAAAGAGAGACATCTTGCATGACTGAAACCATTCAGAGATGTGAGAATTCAGACTGAACGTTTGGAATAAAAACTACAATTTAAAGGAAATATTTAGAATTGGAAAACTAAAAGTGACTTAATTAAGACTTGGAAACCGAAAAGGGCCTTTATTTCGACTTGGAAACCTAAAAGCCGCCGTTTCAGGTCTCCAATTCGCAGATAAAGCGAGACGTTTCAGTTCGAAAGTTTGAATTTGAAACCTACAACGACGGTATTTATGATTTCCGTCGTCGTTATACTGACGTTTATTTCGACTTTTGTTGTCGCGCTTGTTTTAAATAACAACGACGGTATAATTAATATAAACGACGTTAAAATGATTTACAACGACAATACAATTTATAGAACTGCCGTATTATCTGAAAAACCACGACGTTATATTATATTATGACGACGTGGTAACTGTTTACCACCACCTTTTATTTATAAGTACTGTCGTAATCCAATGTATAATACGGCGTAAAATAATAAAAAACAGACGTGGTTAATTACCTTTACATGTCGGTAATTATAAAATTACGGTCGTATTAAATAGTACTTGATACGTCTCTAATAATACAATTACCGTCGTGTTCATTGGATGTTCAAAACGGCGGTATTATATGTAAAACGTCGTCTATAATTACTACGTCGGTATATTTACACATACCGTCATTGTTTATTTGTTGTCTTTTTTCTGATCGGAATGGCATGTTTAATAAGACGACGCTTTTAAAATTTTATGCGTCGTGTTTTAAAAATGCCCAAATGAATTTCCAATTTTTAGGTGTTTTAGTTTCTGATCCACGTCGGTTTTATATTACCGTCGTCGTTTAAAATTTAACGACGGTATTTATTTTGTCCGTCGTCATTTTACCGACGTCTATTTCGATTTTTGTAGTAGTGGTGGCTCGGAATGACTATGTGTCACCCGGTCTTACGAGGACGTGGCTCGGATTGACTTTGTGTCCCGAGTCTTACGAGGATATGAAATTGACGGATAAATATTGGAATTGACGGAAAATTGAGGAAGGGTACACCTAGGTGAAAATCTAAAAGTTTTATTCGGAAATTCTTATTTTAATTATTTGTTTGCTGGATTAAAACGTTTTGGTTATAAACGGAGGAATTCTATGCTTTGAAGTTCACATAAAGATTGTTTTGGATATTCTTATTTCATTGGATTTTTATTGAATGGAATTGGTTTCTGTTATGAAACGAGAATTTCTGGTTTCGTAAAGTATACATATATTATTATATATTTATATTGCGCATGCTGGTTCTTTTTAGTAGAATTTATTATAATTGTTTTTTTTTAAAATGTTTTAACAGGGGGTTAGTATGTTCTTACACTATTTTCACAAACTTTCTTTTTGGGTCCATTCACCTTTTCCAATGTTTTGCGCCCCCAGGTTGTAGATCGGATGAGCACCACCACTGGCCTTCTGCACCACCACCACCTTCCGAGACTTTTGTGTAGGAACCCAACCCGAAGAACTTTGTAAATTTAAATTAGTTTAGAGGCTCTGACAATTGCCCTGAATTTCTGTAGGCCTGAGGCCATTTCTTACTGTTTTGTTGGTGTGTGAACTTACCTTGTGCATGCTGAACGTTTGGGTCTTCTTTGGGACTTCTATTGCAGGTGTTTAAATTTGGGGAATGAGCAAATTATAGGGGAGACTCTGCCGAATTTTCGTCAGAAGTCGACTCTTAAAAAGGAAGTTTTTATTTTGATTTCTGGTTTAAAAGGGCAAATTGGTCAATTGTGCCCGACACCTGACAGGTGTCGGACAAGCACAGGGCTTGGCGCGAATTCCAAAGTGGAATTTGGGTCAGGTCCTGTCACTGATGCTTATGGTTGAAATCTAAAAGAGGTGTATTCAATTAAGATTTTAAAGGAGTTTAAAAGTTAGTGTGTAGTCAATTCAGATTTTAAAAGAGTTTGTAAAAGTTTGGATGTATTCAATTTAGATTGCAATTGACATTAAAAAAATACATCGAAATCTATGTGTATTCAATTATGACTTTTTAAAAGTAAAACAAAATTTAGGTGTATTCAAAAAGTAATTTATTTTGAAGGAATATTTGAGGCGCTAAACCCAAATTTTCCCCCTCCAAAAAGTAACTATTTGGGTTTTGCCCAGACTCAAATCGTTTTTTCTCCCAACCCTCCGGACTCAAATTTTAAGTCCGCAACTTTATTAAATTGTTTAACTCTAAATTTTTTTATGGAAAACTTTTCTTCATTTAATCTTCTTATATAACGTCATAATTTAATTTTTTGAACAATTTGACCTAAAAAAAATTGAAATTCCACAAATATAATTTTTGGTAGATTAATTGAGAAATGGGTGAGTATTTATAGAGTTTGGAGTGACTTTTGGGGTTGCATCTGATTTAGATTAATTTAAAATATTATTTTGACTATTGGATTTAAATTTCAATCATTGGATTTTTTTTTACCGTTAAAATAGCTTAGATTTAATCTAGATCGTTGATTTAAACAATTAGAATTTTTTTTTTAAAACGAAATTTGAATTGCAACGACAACTTAAGCTGGAACCAACACGTGGCACATGTTGTGGCACATGTTGCCCCAATATGTTTTTTGATGCACATGGGTTGTGCCAGCTGTATGTGGGCTCCACTGAATAGTTTTGGGTATATGCAATACTTGGACAGTATTTGGGTCCAAGTTTGGGTTTTTCTAAATTTTGGCCCCTTCATTTTCTTGGGTTGGGAGAGGTTTTGGGCTATAATTTGGGATATTTTGGGTTTAGCCCTCTTGGGTTGGAGATGGCCTAAGTATAAATACAAAAGGCCCTGACAAATCTTATGTCAACCTTAGAAACTTTGAACGTGCTCTATGCTTTCCAGTCCTTGAACGTGTGTGCTTGTCAAGTGGAGGTAAAAAATGTCTTCTCTTTTCTACGTTTTCATATATGTATGATCTTTCATCATGTGTTTGAATAGTTGTTGTTGCTGTACATCACCATATATCGATGAACAGTAGCATATATATCGATGTACATCATAATATGAATAGTTGCTGCTTGAATAGTTGTTGTTGTTGCCTTCATCATATATATAGATGAACATCAACATCAACATATTTGTTGCTATAAATATTTGTTGTTGTACATCAAACCAGTTTTATTTTTCTACGCTTTTTCAACCTTTTTTTTTTTTTTTTTATGGTTGCTATTATTATTATTATTATTTTTTCTGTTAATATTTATTTTCTGTAAATCACATCATATATGATAGCCTTCTTCGTCGATCTATAGTCATCCTTTTTCTTTTTCTTTTTGTTTTGCGTTTTCCTTCTTTATCAATGTACAATATCTAAATATATTTAGTCCATGCCAAAACAAATAGGAAAAAATTATCTTCATATATATATATATATATATATATATATATATATATATATTTTCTTATGAACTAATTAAAGATTGCATGTATTATCTAGTAACATTATAAATGAGAGATTCACAACAAGGAAAAGGAAAAACACCTTATAACCCATGGACCTCGAAAGAGAGCAATATGCTGTTAGAACTAATGGTTGATGCTGCCAACCGTGGATGACGCGATTCTAATGGTTTGCTAAGCAAGAAAATAGTAGAAAGCAGATACTTCATGTTCTTAATGCAAAACTTGGATGCCAAACAACTTATCATCAATATCAGAGTTGTTTGAAATGGTTTAAGACAAGATGAGGGAAATAATTATGACTAAGTTTTTCAAACCCATGAACAACAACGCGAGAATGCTAACCAATGGAGGGTTGGGATATCTTCAGATATGTGGAGAGATGCTATGAATGACGGGAGTCAAAGATTAGCAATGAAGCAGAACTTATTCGTTTTTATGCATTTAGAATTATAGTTTACTTATCATTTTTTTTTTGTCATGAAATTACTTTTATGTTTTTAGTTTTGCGTATTTTTCATAAACATGCAGACATAAATCCATATTTGGTTGCACATTTGAACAAAATAGATGCCCTTTTTTTTTATTTTCTTTGAATGTATATGGTTTGGACGTTCTTTACAAAATGTTTTTGTAAATGTACTTTTCTCTTTTGAAAATCTAGAAAAACGATAAACATCCCAAAAAAAAACATTTTAGAACTCTAATCAACTCTTTTAAAATCTATGATAAAACTCTAACTAACACCATTAAAATCAATCTAGGAATTCAATCAAACTCTATGTGGAGTTCATAGCTAGAAATCAATTGAAATATATTGAACTCTATAATAACTCCTTTTAACTCTTTAAAATCTTAATTGAATAATTCCCCCTTCCCTTTAAGTATTGAACAAAAACAGGCACTAGGTTGAATTAGCTTTGAGTTTTTCTATCATGGCATTGGTATTGAAATTAAAAAAGATGGCAAAAGCAAAGACAGAGCGCAGATATGTTGTGTCAAAGGGGCATATTACTTTTGAATCTGAAGAGAAAATAAGCATATATCTCTTTCATATACAAGTATGTTTGTTTAATCTCTACAAAATTGGATGCCTATTCTATACTGCATGAGGATTTTCATGCCTAATGGCTGAATATGTTGAGAAGGGAAACTCTGGTTTTGATTAAGCGCCTGAACAGGCACTCAAGTCCTTCTTCAATGTCTTGAATGTTTGCCTCCAAATCCTGGAGCCAAATTTGCACATCCTTGACTTGCATTGTGTTATCAGATTTTTTGACTTGTGACTAACAAGGGATTGCAATGCAGCATCCACCTTCTCAAGTTCATTCGTATTCGCAACTTCCTCGCCCTCACAAGCTACTCTTTTGGCTGCACCAGCTTGGAAACAAATGACCAACTGCTTGATTTTGATTTTGATTTTGAACCATCTATAAAGGACAACAAGGATTCAAACACAGCAACAGTGACCGCATCTAACTCTTTCAACATGTTGACCACAGCCGGAGTCTCGTGGTTTTTGTCTGTGCAGTTACTTTCCCTGACCTTTAAGGCATTGTTCATGGCCTTCTTGACATCCTTCCTAGAGGCAAGGTATTTTCTAACCTCACTCAGGAAGCTCATGTCACCTCCTCGTCTTCTGCGCATAATTGATTGAAGTTCATGCGTGCATTCCTTTGTTTGCAAAGGGCATCCTTAATGATGCCACACACATCAAGGAGCCTCAAAGATCCATCTAGTAGTTCATTGATCCATTTGTCTCCACACTCCTGTGCCAAGGCTTGTTGAGTGAGTGGCAAAGGAGAAAATTTTCAACACATTCATGCAAATCCCGCAGTCCAGTTAGTTTGTGACTTATGGATGAGGATGATGATGAAGAGACAGTTTCTGAAACCTTTAATCTGCACAGGTTCTCCTCAAATTCTGTAACAAAAGGGTGTGATGTTGAAGGCAAGCTGTTAGAGCGAGCATGGACATGTGATTTTGAGTTTAAGGGAGAGGCAGCCATTTCTTCTATGGGAAAAGAGAAGGTGAGATGTACTTGCAATTGAATGTTCAATTAGGTGCATAAGTCTGCCTTCTTTCCCTCTGTCATCTGCTCAATATATATTACATGGTATGGGAGACAAGAGCTACTCAGCTGCCTAACAACTCAATGAGTGGCAGTGCGATTTCGATCTGGATCGAAAAATTATATCAACGATGTTTATGCACTGTCTCCGCACCAGCTGATCGCCTACCGATCACCCAACCATGTTTTAAATCTAATATAAGATGAGCATCTTCAAAGGGGTAACAGTATCTGATAAACTACGCAACAAATCATAGAATATGTAGCACACGAGTGGTATTGCATTATATTCAATATAAATAAAAGTAAGGCAATAACTCTTCTATCTAGCATTCCAGCTACTTGCCTGCCTCCACGGAGACGAGTTCTCTATAACTCTGCCGCGGAAATGTATAAATTCAAGGGGAATGATCACCTAACACAATATTTTACATTAAGAAATCAATTAAAATCATGTGGTCACATATTGTCTATGCCAGAGACTCAAAACCTTGTTACATGCATGCATTTGAATTTTCCTGTGCTTTTCTGCGTGAAATGTATTTATATATGCTATATTCTGCTTGATGGGTTATTTATGCATGGGAAATTGAATTGAATTTTTGTTTAATCTGTCATCAGGACTGCACAATTAAAAAGATGGACAAAGCAAGACATAGAATGGAACAGATATGTTTTGTGTCAAAGGAGTATATTTGTTTTGGATCTGATGAGAAAATACACATACATCTCTTTCATATACAAGTATGTTTGTTTAATGTCTACAAAATTGGGTGATTTTCATCCCTAATGGTTGAAAATGTTGAGAAGAGAAACTCTGGCTTTGATCAAGCGCTTGAACAGGCACTCAAGTCCTTCTCTCTCTCTCTCTCTCTCTCTCTCTCTCTCTCTCTCTCTCTCTCTCTCTCTCTCTCTCTCTCTCTCTCTCTCTCTCTCTCTCTCTCTCTCTCTCTCTCTATATATATATATATATATATATATATATATATAAGGAATAGCTAGATCTTCTATCCAGCATTCCAGCTCTGCCTGCCTCCCGTCCCCGGTGACGTGTTCTGTATCACTCTGCCCAGGAAATATTTTGGCTTTAATTTATATTCATATGGTACATTGTCTGTGTCAGAATCATTCATCACCTTCCATTTCCTACCAACTGGTTTTTTAATATCATACACAAGCATATGCTGCTACCAGGGCCGGCCCTGACATTTTTGTGGCCCTAGGGCCAAACATTAAATGAGGCCCTTAATAAACAAGAAAAAAAAATTTGCTCTTACCCTTTTTGTTCATTTAATTCTTGCACACCTACTTGTGTCAGCAAACACTGCCGGCTGCCAAAGTCACCCATTTTCCATCCCCTCCCCACCCAAAACACAGCCCAACCCCTGCCTCTCTCTGTCTCTCTCTTTCTCTCTACCACTATCTCTTGCATATTTGGGTGGTGAGAAAAAAAAAATCATGACTTTTTCTCTACCGGAAGTTGGGCATATATGTCTTTCTCTACCTCTGCAGACCTTTTTTTGTTGTCAAAATCTCTACAGACTCTTTGGTTTCCCAAATCACGAGGGTTGAACACTTTTTATTTCTTTTAACAAAACCAAAAGAGAACAAGAGAGAAATAAGAAAGAAAGTGGAAGGGGAAAGAAAGAGAGAAATAAGAGAGAACAAGAGAAGAAGAAATAAAGAGGAAAGAGAAGGAGAGAATCGGAGAGAGGGGAGAGGAGAGGAAGAGGAAGAGGACGAAAATTAGTGAGAGAAAAGGGCAGGAGGGAAGAGCAAAGATAAATGAGAAACATAAAAAAGTTTTGGGCCGCAGAAGTGAGGAGAAGTGATGGGCAAAATGCTTTGGGTAGAGTAAATGGCAAAAACAAAGAAGTAAAATAATCATGCTAAGTGCTAACCCACCAAACCCATGTGACCACTTCGGGAGGAGAGATTTGCTATTTGTGTGGTGGGTTACAATATTATATTAATTACTTTCGTTTTTTTAGATGTCAGCATATGGGATCTGGGTCGAAGATGTCAGCCATAGAACTCATTTGGGGGCCCTTAAATTATATTTTTAAATATATATAAGTATAAAGCTATGGGTAATATTATATTTTGTATACATAATATAAAATTTTGGGGCCCTTTCAAGTGGAGGCCCATGGCCGTCGTCCTTCTTGCCATGCCTCAGGGCCGGCCCTGGCTGCTACTGTTCGAAAAATCGGCCTAGGCTCGGCCTGAGCGGGTCTGGGCGCCTGGGCGGATCCTTCATTCCTGAGAGCTTTAAGTGGCACTATGTGGTAAACTAAGCGAAAAAGATTTGGCTGGATCTGCTCCACGAGCTTGAGGCGGCAGCACCAGGTGGTAAACGCGAAGAAGATGACTTAATGGAATACGCTGTACGCATCGTTTTGTTGGGTAGGAGTTATTAAGCAATACGTATCGTTTTGGTGGGTAGGAGTTATGGGCCCAACAAACAAAAACACTCATGTGCACGCCGTGATTGGCAATTACGGCCTATTGTGCACGCCGTGATCGGTTTTTTTTTATTTTTTATTGGTAATAATCAAACTCATGTTAATTGTATCATTCATTCAATACATGCTACCTGTTAAAAACTCAAAATTTACAAAACTAATGCTATCTAACTCAATATTAAAGAATAAAATAGATAACGAACAAGAATGAGATTAATGAAGGGATTAAACTCCATGTGATTGGATTAATCAATAGAAATTTCAAATACAAAAACAAAACATTTGATTGATGAACTGATGCACCTAATGTCAAAAGAGCAATACAAAAAGACCAAGCAATTTCAATAGATGCGCTAACTTTCAAATCTCCAGACCTAAGCAACTTCATCTACATAGAAAGCAAAAGATACTAAGCAGCAACGAGTGTTAGTAGTTAACCATTTCCTCTCTGTACCCATAACAAAAGAGAATACATGAGTAAATCCATTAAATCACATACTAAACAATTAGTAAATTAATCCCAATTTACTGAGCAATCTATTATTCTTAATCCACTCAAAATTAAAAGACGATCTATCTATCTCATATCCCACATTCAAGAAAAGGCAAGTACTGTTTTCGAATATAAATCACGTTAAGGGAAAGAAGGGCTTTTAGATGTCTTGGTCCAAGAACAAGGTAGGGTTAAAAAAGCTAAATATATGCTTAGAAAGATACTAACTCTGAGGTTTCCACTTATCACTGAGAATCTAATTCACTTGTCTAACAATTGGGAATCAGGTAATTGAGAATGTTCAAAAGCAATTTTTCTATATATATCACAGTACTGTATTAACTCGAAATAAAAACAGGGCACATATCTTCAATTGCTCGACAACATAATTTTGTTTTTACAAATTAACATAATGGTTACCTCAATCAAGAGCTAGTTGAAGGAGATGAACTTGATTGGCCATGCGGTTGTACCGAGAACTAGTCGAAATAAGGGTTGGCCTCCTACAAATACCTCAAGGACCCAAACTTTCCTACAATCCGGTCCAAGTGGCACAAAGTGCACACTATCTTGAGGGTTTGTGGATGAAATTTGAGCACGTGCAACAACTTCTCCACTTCCTGTCCAATGTAGTAGTTTGCACTTTTTCTCTTGAAGATTGGCAGAATTACCATGATATTGAGTAGAAGAGGCTTCAAGGTTAACAAATTTGGATAGAAGGTTGGTAGATTTAGCTTTATGGTTGGCCGAAAAGCCTTCAAGAGCATCATTCTTAATAGCTTTATGGTTGGCAGATTTAGATTTGGATTGAAGGTTGACAGTAGAATTGGCTTCCAGGCTTCCAAAACCTTGAGCATTTGCACTAACACAAGGGGACTGCCATGAAAATATACAATAAACAATAAACTCGATTAAAAAAAAAAGAATTTAAAGTCTAATAAAATGTACCTACTGAATTAGCATGCTTCCTCTTAGATCCAGCTCATAGGGAATTGACAATATTTTTCAACTCTTCGACCTCTTTTTCCAATTTAATAACTCTATCAGGAGTATATGTCTGAGCACCCACATGTGAAGGTTTTGCGCCAAACCCAAGTCCTCTTACTCTGCCTCGACGCTCAAGGCCAAGTGCTTTGACAAGAGCATCATTCTTAATAGAGTATTTATCAGCATGTGTTGCATTCTTGTTTTCTTCTTCTATTTTTTTTCCTAAATTGAAATAACCAAATATTGATGTAGCAGTTTGAATGCCAAATTCAATCAAGTGACTAGTGGAATGAACTACAAAGGAATGGATTTGTCCATTACCACTGCATTTGCAACTTCTTCGTTTAAAAATCCACCAGATTTCCTTGTATGCCCACACATCCATACATCTCCTCTTGTTATGCTATCAAGCGATGTTCTTGCTTTTCTCTACAAAGTAACCAATTACCAAGCAATAAGATACTGCAATAAGGTGATGTACTTGTTAAGAAAAAATTAATTTTACCATCTCATCTTTGAGGTGAGCATAGCCTTTACAACTCATTGTGTGTAGCATTGTTTGCTTTGCCCTCATCTTCTTGAATCTCTCACTTATTTCATATAAATATAAGTTATAAATTGATTGATGTTCAAAGACATAGAAATTTTCATTCACATCGTATTTACAATCATGTCGTTAAAAGACATAAATTACCCTTTTAAGGCGTGTTTTCATATGCCGTAAATATAAGTTATTAACGGTGCTCTTTACTATCTTTTTAAGGCATTTTTTTGTCATATGCCTTAAATATCAGTTATTAATGACACAAAAAAAACGTGCCGTAAATGTCAAGTCGTAAAAGCTCCAATTTCCTGTAGTGGAGTCTTGATTATCTTTAATTTATTTGTGTTTAATCATCTCTTGACAGTTGAGACAATTGGAATCTTGACAACTATAACGTCAATTAAATTGCACGAAATTCTTGAGACTGAATTTTTACACCCTCAAGTTGAAAAGCTATGTTGCTTGAGTAAAAAAATGGTTCAAGTTATTCACCCTCAAGTTTTTCAACTTTTGCAAGAGATCAATCCATTAAATCATTATATTGTTTATTCTGTTTAATAGGTTATTTATGCATGGGAAATTGAATTAACTTTTTTTTTAGGGTTAACTACAGTAAACCTCCCAAACTATAAGGCCATTTTCAAGTTCATACCCATAGTTTGAAAATTCGCGAGTACATACTCAACGTCACGGAAAGTTACGAGTACATACCCTCCGTTAGCCAAACTGTCAGAAAATCCGTTAGATGCTGATGGGTCAAAAGTGGGACTCATTTTTTGATGACGTGGACTTCCACATGGACAAAAAACTAATAAACAATTATTTTACTGTTTAAATTTTTTTAAATTATTTTAATAAAACTATCTCTCTCTCTCTCTCTCTCTCTCTCTCTCTCTCTCTCTCTCTCTCTCTCTCTCTCTCTCTCTCTCTCTCTCTCTCTCTCTCTCTCTAGTGGTGGAAGGATCTCTCTAGTGGTGGAAGGATCATTGTCTGAATGAGATGATGCCCCAATCAAGAACCTATGCAAAGTTCGACGGTGGCGATTGGAACGACACCATCATCGTCGTCGAGGTAGACGGCGATGGAGGTGACGGAGAGCATCATTTGCTCCTTGAGCGCGAAGGTGATGTGGACCCCATTGGGCAGGGTCTGGATCAAGGCGCGAAGGGTTTCGATCAGACGGTGGAGGACTTTGCGCAGCGAAACGACGTCGGTTCTGGTGGCGGTGGTGAAGAGTGAGTCGCAGAATTCTTCGAGGAAGGTGATGACGTGGAGCTTGAGGGGAAAGCCGCGCTGGCGAGAGAGGAGAAGGCTTGGTCGAGGAAAGAGAGGTGGATTGGGTGCGCGGAGGTCCATTTGTGTTGCCACTGCGCCGCCGTCTTGGAAGTCGTCAATTAACGACGGAGGCGACGGCGAAGATGCCTCTGGCGGCTTATCGATCATGCTTCAGCTGCTGCCTTAGCCGTGAGCACAACACAACAGTACTTCCTCTCCTACCCAGCCAACCCTCTCTCCTCTCTCCTCTCTCGACGAAGCTGACGAGGTGATCGCGGAAGGTGGTACGATGGCGTAGATTTGGACGGAGACGGTGTATTGTAGAATCCTCCTTGTCGTTCTAGTTTCCAATTAAATTAAACCCTGCCTTTGGGTTTTGGGTAGCTCCATTTCTTCTGAGCAGCCTAGAGAGAGCGAAAAAAATGGTGACATTGGCGATGATGAACACGTACCCACTGTAAAGCTACACGTTCAGGACCAAAGAGCCCAAGATGGAGAAGGATACCTCTGTCGCTAATCGCCTCGCTCGAATGAAAATTAATTATGCCTCATTTTTTAAAATTTATTTACTCCCTTCAATTTGTTCCAACAGTTTTTAGATTTTGAAAGTTGTTTAGGCTATAAACCCTAGTGTTTTTGTTTTGGTGTGTGAATCGACAGCTATATGAAAGAGGGAATGAGGAACAGCGTCAACGCGATTTCTTGGTATGTGATTTGACTCAACAACCGCCCTCTTGAGGTCATGCCTTCCTTGCTATACATGGGGAATGCATGGAAGGGGGAAGAAGAAAATCGCAGGGGGATGGGTTCTGTGGGTTATGGGTTCGTGGGGTGAGGGATGGGGTTCTGGGTTTTGGTCATGGATGAAGAGAGAGAGATCCGGAGTGCGGAGAAGGGGAAGAAATCGGGAGAGAGAGAGAGAGATTTTTTAGATTTTTAAATTTTAAATATGTTTAATTTTTTTTTAAAAAAATATTAGTTTTTGGTCCATGTGGAAGTCCACGTCATCAAAAAATGGGTCCCACTTTTGACACGTCAGCATTTAACGGATTTTCTAACAATTTGGCTAATGGAGGGTATGTACTTGTAACTTTCCGTGACGTTGAGCATGTACTTGCGAATTTTCAAACTATGGGTATGAACTTGAAAATGGCCTTATAATTTGGGGTTCTTGTAGTTAACCCTTTTTTAATCTGTCATCGAGTTGCACAATTAAAAACTATGGACAAAGCAAGACATAGAACATATATGTTTTGTCTCAAATGAGTATATTTGTTTTGGATCTGAAGAGAAAATACACATACATCTCTTTCATATACAAGTATGTTTGTTCAATGTCTACAAAATTGGATGATTTTCATCCCTAATGGTTGAAAATGTTGAGAAGAGAGACTCTGGCTTTGATAAAGCTCCTGAATAGGCACTCAAGTCCTTTTTCTATATCTTGAATGTTTGCCTCCAAATCCTGGACCCAAATTTGCACATTCTGGACTTGCATTCGTAATCAAATTTCTTAGACTTGTGAGTAATAGGGGCATTCAATGCAGCATACACCTTCTCAAGTTCATTCGTAGAGGCAAGGTATTTTCTAACCTCACTGGTGAAGCTCATGTCACCTCCTCGTCTTCTGCGCATAATGGATTGAAGTTCATGCGTGCACTCCTCGTCTTCTCTCTCTCTCTCTCTCTCTCTCTCTCTCTATCTCTCTATCTCTATATATATATATATTAATGAAAGGGAATAGCTAGCTCTTCTATCCAGCATTCGAGCTCTGCCTGCCTCCCGTCCCCGGTGACGAGTTCTGTATCACTCTGCCAGGAAATATTTTTGCATTAATTTATATTCATGTGGTACATTGTCTGTGTCAGAATCATTCATCACCTTCTATTTCCTACCAACTGGTTTTTTAATATCATACACATGCATATGCTGTAGTGTTCGAAAAATAGGCCTAGGCGGCCGCCTAGGAGACTCCTGGGCCCCTGGGCGGATCCTTCATTTCCGAGAGCTTCAGGCAGCCGCCTAGGCGGCTCCAGGGCGCGGCCTAGGCGGATCCTGGGCGCGGCCTGGGCAGGTCTGGAAGCCTGGGCGGATCCTTCATTTCCGAGAGCTCTAGGCGGCCGCCTAGGCGGCTCCTGGGCGCGGCCGGGGCAGGTCTGGGCTCCTGGGCGGATCCTTCATTTCCTAGAGCTTTAGGCGGCACCATGTGGTAAACTAAGCGAAGAAGATTTGGCTGGATCTGCTCCACGAGCTTGCGGTGGCAGCACCAGGTGGTAAACGCGAAGAAGATGACCTAATGGAATGCGATGGACGCATCGTTTTGTTAGGTATGAGGAGTTATTAAGCTATACGTATCGTTTTGGTGGGTAGGAGTTATGGGCTCAACAAACAAAAACCCTTTCGGTCTATACCCAAAAATTGCAATGTAATATTTTTAACTAATATGTTAATTGAATAATAGAGTATTATTATATGCTTTATGCTTAATTTTTTCCCCATGTTTTATATCAATTATGGTACTTGTTGGCGCGAGTAGTCCTAGTCCCATTCTATTTGGGATTTACTTCCTAGTATATTATGATTTTATTTATTTCCTTTTTTTGTATAGATATTATGTAATTAGGATTTATCTTGTTTCCTAGTATAACCCTACTAGGGTTTGTAACCTTGTATTATAAATACCTCCTTTTGGAGAATGGAATATTAATCTGAAAATATTTTACCATATTGTTTGACTTGGCATCAGAGCCAACTTTCTGGTGACCTGTGGATTGTGCCCACTTGTGTTCTACTGTGTGCCCTAATTTCTTTTTAGGGTTCTCTTGTGCCCGTGTCTGTGTCGTGTGTGCCCTCCTGGGTTTGTGTGTATTTTTTGTGTCCCTACTGTGTTCCGCTGCGTACTCTGCCGTATTCGTATCTCTACTGTGTTCGTGCATCTGTCATATTTGTGCCTCTGCTGTGTTCCGTTGTACTCTGCCGTGATCTATTGAGTTTCTGTTGCAATCATGGGTGATAACTCCATTGTTGGTGCTATTGCTGCTGCTTCTGCAAAATTGTGTGGTTCTGACTCCATTCCAGGTACTGGCTTCAATACTTGGATAATTGACACTGGTGCTTCTGATCATATGACTTATGATGCTAAATTTTTTTATGAGTTGTCTAGTAACACCCGTGACCCATACATAACTAGTGCTAATGGCTTGCCCTCTCCAGTTACTAGTGAGGGCACAATCTCTCTCACTCCTACTTTGTCATTATCTCGTGCATTGCTAGTTCCCAATATCCATTGTAACTTGTTATCTGTTGGTCGCTTACTTGATACACTTAATGCTTTTGCTACTTTCTATCCTAGACATTGCTCTTTTCAGGATCTCAAGACTCAGGAGACGATTGGGCATAGTAAACGGATAGGGGGGTTATATTATTTGACATTGCCTTCTGCACCAGTTCGTGATCGTGTCGTTAACACTGTTCAAAGTTGCAATGTCAAAGACAAACAGCAAATTTGGTTATGGCATCGTCGCTTGGGACACCCATCGTTTGGCTACCTTAAACGTTTGTTTCCATTTTTATTCCGCTCCTGTGATGAATCCAGTTTTAAATGTGAGACGTGCATTTTGGCCAAGAGTCATCGAACTGTGTTTCCTTTGAGTGATAGTAAAGCTGACAAGCCATTTGATTTAGTGCATTCGGATGTCTGGGGCCCTGCTCGTGTGTCTTCGAATGGTTTCCGTTGGTTTGTTACATTTATTGATGACTGCACTCGCTTAACTTGGGTGTTTTTGATGAAGAATAAATGTGATGTTGCTTCTATTCTTCCTGATTTTTGTGCCATGGTGTCTACTCAGTTTCATGTTCGAGTCAAAGTGTTTCGGACTGATAACGGAGGTGAATATGTGAATAATACCTTGACCAATTTCTTCAGTACTCAAGGCATTATTCACCAAACTACCACTCCATTTACTCCGCAGCAGAATGATGTGTCTGAACGGAAGAATCGTCAGTTACTTGAAGTTGCCCGCTGACTCATATTGGATATGTCTGTTCCCCATCATCTTTGGGGGCATGCTGTTCTGTCTGCTGCCTATTTGATTAATCGTACTCCTAGCCGGGTTCTTGATTTCAAGACTCCGCATGATGTGTTTAGTGCCCTTATTTCCCCTGTCTCCGTCTCCAAGTTGCCCCCTAAAGTTTTTGGGTGTGTTGCCTATGTTCATGTCTACTCTCATCAACGGAGTAAACTTGATCCTTGTGCCTTGCGCTGTGTCTTTATTGGTTACTCTTCTACTCAGAAGGGTTATAAGTGCTATCATCCACCTACTCAGAAAGTGCATGTTACTTTGGACGTCACATTCCATGAAGAAGTACCGTATTATGTTTCTCCCTCCTCTCCAATTCAGGGGAGAGGGGGAGTGAATTGAAGAGTGTTGGAGTAGAAGACTGTGGACTTGAGGATGACTGTGAAGAAATTGAAGAAATTGTAGAAATTGCTCTCGGGTCGAAAACGACCGGTCGTTCATCTTCCCGCAACCGGTCACTAGTGTCTGGAGCAAACAGCGATACAACCTGTCTGGAAACGACCGGTCGCCCAGATGACCGAGACCGGTCGCTTGAACCTGTAGACAAAGATGATGGCCACGGCCTGGAAACGACCGGTCGCCCAATGACATTTTTGATGATTCCATCGTTACTTCGGACGAACGTGACAGTGATTCTGGTGACTCTTGTGTGGATGAGATGGATGCAAGACCCCCCTCTGCCCTGCCATTGCCCCAGTCAACTCATGATAACAGTGAGGTAATTTCTGATGATATGTCTACTTATCAATTACCCCCACGAACTACTCGTGGGAAGCCCAAAGTACAATATTCTCCTGAAATACATGCCAAGTCCAAATACCCCATTAGCCATTATGTGTCAACTCATCGTTTATCTAAGTCATATACGTCATATTTGTGTCAATTATCTAGTGTATGTGTGCCAACTAAGTTGCAGGATGCTCTATCAAATCCCAAATGGGTAGATGCAATGAATGTTGAGATGGAAGCTTTGAACAAGAATGCCACTTGGGAATTAGTTCCTTTATCGAAAGGAAAAAAGGCTTTTGGGTGCAGATGGGTGTTTACTTTGAAGCATAAAGCTGACGGTTCCATTGACCGTTACAAGGCAAGATTGGTAGCAAAAAGGCTATACCCAGACTTATGGAGTAGATTACATGGAGACGTTTGCCCCAGTAGCAAAGCTCAATACTGTGCGCGTACTTTTATCTTTAGCTGCCAATCATAACTGGCCCTTATTGCAGTTTGATGTCAAGAATGCATTCCTACATGGTGACCTCAAGGAAGAGATATACATGGATCCTTCCCCTGGTATTCCTGTGATCTCCAAGAAGGGTGTTGTGTGTAAAGTGCGGAAATCCTTGTATGGATTGAAGCAGTCTCCTAGGGCATGGTTTGGGAGGTTTGCTGCATCTATGAGGAAGTTTGGGTATGCGCAAAATAACTCGGATCATACCTTGTTTCTGAAGCGTCATAAAGGTAAATTAACAGCTTTAATAATTTATGTTGATGATATGATTGTGACTGGAGATAATCAGGCAGAAATGCAAAATCTTCATAAGTATCTGGCATCCGAGTTTGACATGAAATCGTTAGGTGACTTGAAGTACTTTCTGGGGATTGAAGTTGCCAGGTCCAAGCATGGTATCTTTCTGTCTCAAATGAAGTATGTTTTGGATTTACTTGCAGAAACTGGAATGTTGGATTGTAAACCAATTGATACCCCTAGTGAGCGGAATCATAAGTTGGGGTTATATCCTGATCAAGTTCCTACTGATAAAGAGCGTTATCAACGGCTTGTGGGGAAATTGATTTATTTAGCTCATACAAGGCCTGATATTGCATATGCAATGAGTATAGTAAGTCAGTTTATGCATTCTCCTAGTGTAGATCATATGGGAGCTGTGACGCGTATTTTGAGATATCTGAAAGGAACTCCTGGCAAGGGGTTAATGTTTTCCAAGTATGGTCATACAGATGTGGAAGGGTATACAGATGCTGATTGGGCTGGTTCAGCCACTGATAGGCATTCTACGTCTGGGTATTTCATGTTTATTGGTGGTAATCTTGTTACTTGGAGAAGTAAGAAACAAAAAGTGGTGTCTTGATCTAATGCCGAGGCCGAGTATCGTGGGATGGCCCACGGTGTATGTGAGTTACTATGGTTGAGGAGATGGTTGAGAGATCTTGGTTTTGGGCCGAAAAAACCCATGGATTTATATTGTGACAATCAGGCGGCAATTGCTATAGCGCATAATCCGGTGCAACATGATCGTACGAAGCATGTGGAGGTTGATCGAAATTTTATTAAAGAGAAGTTGGATGCAGAAATTGTTTCCTTCCCGTTTATAAGTTCAGAGTATCAGTTAGCTGATGTTCTTACAAAAGCTGTGTCAACCACTATCTTTCTCAACTCGCTTGACAAGTTGGGCATGCGTGACGTCTTTGCTCCAACTTGAGAGGGAGTGTTGGCGCGAGTAGTCCTAGTCCCATTCTATTTGGGATTTACTTCCTAGTATATTATGATTTTATTTATTTCCTTTTTTTGTATAGATATTATGTAATTAGGATTTATCTTGTTTCCTAGTATAACCCTACTAGGTTTGTAACCTTGTATTATAAATACCTCCTTTTGGAGAATGGAATATTAATCTGAAAATATTCTACCATATTGTTTGACTCTAATTTAGGCCTCTAATTTCTCTATCATTTTATTTTGCATGATTTTGTTATAAATTTATAATTTATAATTATAAATAATAATAATAATAAAAAGAAATGTCTAGGCTCTGATTACTCGTATAGACGCTAGCCCCGCCTGCTGCCGGCCTACTACCCAGTGATTTTTCGAACATTGGCATTTTCATGTTCTTTTTCCTAGATGATATGTATGTTGCTTCAACGCATTCCAGACAATAAGCTTACTTGCATTAACAAGATACTCATCAGGCACCATGAGTGTTTGGCCATAAAAACTTGATATGCAGCTCTAGGAGGTGTTATTGGTTTCCATTTCGACGACAATGAGGAAGACGATCCGTAAGATGAGCTGAACTTAGCAATCATTCAGCAACTCAATTAGCTGGGCATTCAGATCTGTCACCCAAAATTCAATACACAAGGAAGGCAGAAAGTGAGAAATTATGGTGACAGACATTTCTTGTATCAAAGAAAGTCAATGCCACTCGTGCACTGCATAACAAATGTTAAAAGAAATGGGTGATGAGTTGGACAGTTGGAGGAGGTAGGCAACACCGCATGGACATTGTTGAGATAGGTTAAGAAATTCTTGGCAACCAGGAAGATGATGAAAAAGGCGATATTCACAAGGCCTTAGGAAATTTGGAAATTTGAAGGGTGTTTCACCCTTCAGTAAAGAGACTGAGGCTGTGGGAATGGTTAGCATGTTGAAAGAGGTGGAGAGTTAAAGTAATGAGTGTTTACTAACGGATTATTTCTTAATTGAGCAAGCAAATTAATCTAAAATCCTATTAAAATATATTTATTATATTTTAATTTTCAAAAAAAGGTTATCTGGGTTAGAGCCCATGGTAGCCTTTAACTTGGTTCCGTCAGTATGTTGAACTCGAAACAAATTTATAATCGGTGAAAAGGCCCATGAATATTTAAACTTTTAATGCAAAACTTTCATCCTTGACGTGGAATACTGTCACACAAATTCACAGTAGTTTCTGAAATTATGATTGAAATCACATGGGATTATCATATCAAATATTTCAACGAAGATAGTACATTTTCAAAAACTAACGCCATTGAATGGAGGATTCGAGTCTCACACGCCTTTAGCAGTAAACATAAGACCAAGAGTGATGTCTATACACGGCAGGCAATACGGTTGTGTTGCGTACTTGGATAAAATTTGGACCTTGGGATAGACTCTTTCGCTTAAATTGCTACTACGTACTCTCTTGTTCTTGTTTAAAATATCAGTAAATTTTGGTGCCTATATGGCTATTACTAATCCTGAATTCCTGCAATTATCATGCTATTTTGCCTAAATAAGGGTTTGAGCTTAATTACGATATGATCTTGCTTGCTTGCTGCAATATCATCTTCTTTTTTTTAATCAATGGGTATCCATGTGTAGACGACGGGAATTGGATTTTATCTTTCTTTAATATTGAGAATAAAGATAGTAGAAACACTAAAAAAAAAAAATTCTCTTGAAAAATGAATCAGTGAGATAGAAAAGATGTTGGAGATGGGAAAGATAATAGATATTGATAATTTGTTCTTCAAAGGTAGTCAATATTTGTCAAAGACATTCTTGCCAAAGAAATTGGAGTCAAAGGATTGGAAATAGAGGAATCAAGTAACCAATTAGGATGTATTTGATTTTGACTTATTGTTTACTATGAGAGTTGTTAAATCTAGTTAGGATGTATTTGATTAGTATTATGGGGGCGGCATAATCTAAAGCTGAGGTTAAACTTATTTTTATATAACTGAGATTATTATCATTAAGTTGCAATGTTGTGATTTTTTTACAAGTTTCCCAATTGTCATTATATATATGATTATGCTCTTTTTAGTGGCTTCTCGGTCTGTATATTGGATTCAAAATAAAGGCACTCTTTTGCATTACATAAGTGAACGAAATAGCAACAAATGCTTCACTTGTAAGCTAAAAATACACGTATTTTTTTACAAAAATTTCAATATGTGATTTAAATTAAACTCAATTAATTAATTAAAGGACACTGCAACCCTTTTGAGATTTTTGTTGCCCTCATCCTGCGCTATTTCACAATTCATTGACCCTCTATTATTGCCAAATTAACTGTATAAAGAATTTAGAATTTTCCCATTTAATATGTGTACGTACGCACGTATTCTAACCATTATTTAATATCAAAGAACAAACAAAAAAAGTCCACAAAATAATTTAAAATAATTAATTACTATTTACAAAGTAATTTATGAAATCCGTAAAATATTTAAATATTCACCAAAGAAATAATAATTAAAACATAATTACTAATTAAAGTAATTTTTTAAAAAAAGTCTAAGGTGTTACTTAATTACACATATTAAACTAAAGAAGTTGGCCAAAAAACAAAAGTAAAGAAACTAATTTTATATATTTTTTTAGAAAAAAAAAAGGAAAAAAAAGCCTCTCCCGACGACATTTCGTCGGCAAATATCTCTGCCGACGAAATTTCTAAATTTCTTTAAAAATAGTATAGCCGAACGGCTATACTTTTTGACACCTGACGCACAGGTACTGGGCGTGTCCATTTTAGTATAGCTGCACGGCTATACTCAGTTTTTTCCAATTGGTTTTTAAAAATAGTATAGCCGTGCGGCTGTACTCCTGGTTTCGAAATTTTAAAAAAATGGTATAGCCGAACGGCTATACTCAGTTTTTTTAAGTGTTTTTAAAAATAGTATAGCCGAGCGGCTATACTCCTTTTTTCGAAATTTTTTAAAAAGAAATAGGCTAGACTCAGTTTTTTGCTAATTGTTTTTTTAAAAAATAGTATAGCCGCCCGGCTATACTCATTTTTCGAATTCTTTTTTAAAAATAGTATAGCCGCACGGCCGTACTATTTTAATTCAAGAAATTTCGCAGGCATAGACCTCTGCCGATGAACTGTCGTCTGGAGAGGTTTTTAATTTTAAAAATGTAAAATTAGTTTCTTTACTTTTATTTTTTGGCCTACTTCTTTAATTTAATGTATGTAATTATATTTTAATATTTATTTAATATATAAAAATTGAAGAAAAAGTGCACAAAATAATTAATTTCTATTTATTAAGTGTTTTGTGAAATCGTTTGGGTGTTTTAATTAAAATTCTCCATAACCTAAGAGCCCTATTCATTATTATTAGGCCATTACTCGAGTATCTACTGTTCGTTTTTATTTTTACTTTTCTAGAGTTATTACCCATATAAAGATTTTGGCACTTTCACGTTTAATAATATATTATACACGTACGCATGTATTTCTTATGTTTAATACACGTATTTTTTACAAAAATTCAATATGTGATTTAAATTAAACCCAATTAATTAATTAAAGAACACTGCAACACTTTTGAGATTTTTGTTGCCCTCATCTTGCACTATTTCACTCTCCATTGACCCTCCATTATTGCCAAATTACCAGTATAAAGAATTTAGAATTTTTCCATTTAATATGTGTACGTATGCACGTATTTTAACTATTATTTAATATCAAAGAACAAACAAAAAAAAAGTCCACAAAATAATTTAAAATAATTAATTACTGTTTACTAAGTAATTTACGAAATTAGTAAAATATTTAAATATTCACCAAAGAAATAATAATTAAAACATAATTGCTAATTAAAGTAATTAAAAAAAAGTCTAAGGTGATACTTAATTACACATATTAAACTAAAGAAGTTGACCAAAAAAAAGTAAATAAACTTTTTCTTTTTCTTTTTTAAAGGGGGAAAAAAATTTCGTCGGGAAAGATCTCTGCCGACGAAGTTTCTAAATATCTTTTCAAATAGTATAGCCGAACGGCTATACTTTTTGACACCTGGCGCACTGTGCTCGTCCATTTTCGTATAGCCGCACGGCTATACCCAATTTTGTTTTTTAAAAATAGTATAGCCTTAAATTTGTACTCCTGCTTTCACAATTTTTTTAAAAATAGTATAGCCGCACGGCTATACTCAGTTTTTTTCCTAATTGTTTTTAAAAATAGTATAGCCGGTCGGCTATACTCCTTTTTTCTAAAATTTTTAAAAAGAAATAGGCTAATTCAGTTTTTTGCTAATTGTTTTTTAAAAATAGTATAGCCGCCCGGCTATACTCGTTTTCCGAATTCTTTTTTAAAAATAGTATAGCCGCACGGCTGTACTATTTTTATTCAAGAAATTTCGCCGGAATAGACCTCTGCCGACGAACTATCGTCGGGAGAGGTTTTTCAGTTTTATTTTTAATTTTAAAAATATAAAATTATTTTCTTTACTTTTATTTTTTGGCCTACTTCTTTAATTTAATGTATGTAATTATATTTTAATATTTATTTAATATATAAAAGTTGAAGAAAAAGTGCACAAAATAATTAATTTCTATTTATTAAGTGTTTTGTGAAATCATTTGGGTGTCTTAATTAAAATTCTCCATAGCTCAAGAGCCCCATCCATTACTATTAGGTCATTACTCGAGTATCTGCTGTCCATTTTTTATTTTTTATTTTTCCAGAGTTATTACCGGTAAGATTTTGGCACTTTCACGTTTAATAATGTATTATACACGTACGTATGTATTTCTCGTGTTTAATACATGTATTTTTTACAAAAATTTCAGTATGTGATTTAAATTAAACCCAATTAATTAATTAAAGGACACTGCAACCCATTTGAGATTTTTGTTGCCCTCATCCTGCGCTATTTCACTCTTCATTGACCCTCCATTATTACCAAATTACCCATTTAAAGAATTTAGAATTTTCTCATTTAATATGTGTATGTACGCACGTATTTTAACTATTATTTAATATCAAAGAACCAAAAAAAAAGTCCACAAAATAATTTAAAATAATTAATTACTGTTTACTAAGTAATTTACGAAATCAATAAAATATTTAAATATTCACCAAATAAAAATTAATTGGAATCTTTTTTTTTTAATCAATGGGTATCCATGTGTAGCATTTTAATGTACTAAATTAATCAGTTCATGAGTTGGAATGCTGGTGTGGGAGGAGACATTGCATAAACATTGCCTAGGGAACTTAAAGATCCAATCGAAATCATGTTACCTCGCTCACCGATGATTGAAGCGGATGAGATTCCATGTCCCCCTCTTCAATCAACACTATATATTAAGCGCTCTGTATTGTACATCAACCACAACTTTCTAAGTCTTCTGTTCTATCTTCTCACAACACACGAAGAAATGGCTTTCCACACCCGCTCTAACAGCTTCCCTTCAAGGCCACACCCCATCGTTCAAGAAGTTGAAGAACATTTGTGTCGACTGAGGTCTTCTGAGGCCGCCTCCACATCTTCATCATCAATATGCCACAAACTAAGTGGCCTCCAAGACTTGAATGATTGTGTTGATAAGTTGCTTCAGTTGCCTCTCACACAAGAAGCCTTGGCCAAAGAGCAGAATGAGAAATGGACTACTGAGCTATTATTAGATGGCTCTCTCAGGCTCTTGGATGTTTGCAGCAGCGCCAAGGATGCTATCTTGCAAACCAAGGAATGCGTACAGGATCTTCAATCGAACAGACGAAGAACACGAGGAGGTGAATCTGGAGCACTCACCAGTGAGGTTAGGAAATACTTAACCTCCAGGAAGATGGTGAAAAAGACAATCCAAAAGACTATGGAGAATCTCAAGGGAATCGAAAACAGATCCACCTTTTCTTCCCCAAACCAGGACAACGAGTCTATAGCCACTGTTAACAAGTTGAGAGAAGTTGAAGCAGTCACTCTTGCAGTGTTTGAGTCACTGCTGTCCTTCATCTCTGGACCAAAATCACAGCCAAGCAGCTGGTCATTGGTCTCCAAGATGATGCACTCGAAAAAAATTGCTTGTGAGGAAGAAACAGAAGCCAATGAATTTGCACAAGTACTTGTGGATGCTGCATTGAACTCACTCATTGGGCACAAGACAAGCAAAACTCAAAACAAAAGTGTCGAAAATGCGCTGAACCAGCTCGAGAAGCTGGAGTCATGCCTTCAAGACCAAGAAGAAGGAGTTGAGTGCCATTTAGGCAATTGATCAAAACAAGAGTCTCCCTCCTCAACAACCTTAACTACTAGAGAGATATTAGCTTTTTCGATTTTGTACATGAAAACATACATGTGTATACTACAAATACATCCTTTATTGGAAAGTTGATAAACTTCTAATATCAGTTCAATCTTGTGAGATTTCAGGGTTGCACTAATTAAACCCAATTTAATTTGCTAATCTAACAATAATGAAAAAATTTCTCTGCTTTTCAAGATTGAATTCTAAGTTTAAGTCACGTTCATCATAAAAGTAGTAACAGAAATAAATATTACGTTAGTAATCATCAAGATGTAATATCAGAGTTCAGAGCTGTCAAGATTCTTGTTGTGTCGAGAAAAATTATCACATTCACATTCACTCACCAAAGTTGAGTGGCATTTACATTAAAATATGAAAAGAGATTATATACGTGTTAAGCAATGGAAACAGTGCTGGCTAGTTTTCTGTTGCAGGGACAACCGAATCAATTACCAATCTCATGCTGCTCCTCCACATCATGGAAAACGCATACTAAACTCATCTTTGTTGTTTTTGTCTGCCTCTTGCACAACAATCAACCTTGGGATTTTGAAGATTTCAACAAGCAAACCATCTCCCAAAAAAAAATATGGTGAACCTCCATGAAAAGGACCAAACCAAGTTTCAAATGGGCTGAAACACTATTGACTGTTCATCTGATAAAGAAAGCCCAAATTATATATATACTAAAACTCAGTTTTGGAAGCACTGTTCCTTGAACAGTGAACTGACGAAAATAACCTCCACTAAATCTTCTGCTGGCGTTCCATTTTTGCCCCTCCCTCTTTGGATCTTAAACCCAAGCTTCGATGTTCGAGATTCATTTGGAGCCGTTGATTTCGGTTTGTGGCGGTGCCTCGGGAATCAGCCGTTTCTTTTGGTCTTCCTCACATTGGTTCAGAACAAACAGAGAAGATACTTTTGCCTCTTCACCTTCAGTCTCTTTCGTTCCCAAATTTTTCTTCATCTCATCAATACGATCCACGCATCTCAACCATCAACTGCTCACATATTCCTGTCCTCAACCTCCAGCAGACCAAAAAACAGGTAAACTTTGGTTGAGCGCTTTGGAGATTGGTCAGGTGCTTTGGATTTTGGATTTCCATATACAATTTATTGAGTCAATCTCACCGTGTAAACTATAGGGTTGTCTTTTTCCGTTTTTATAGCTCTGGGCTAATTTTTAGGGGGTATTCAGTTGCTATGAATGAAATTTTTAGTGATGTCCTAAGATTGTCTCTGTTGTCTTGGTTAATCTTTCCAGATAAAAGAAGGGAGCTATAAAGTGCCACGTGGAGAAACAATCCAATTTCAGGTTAGGGTTCCAGATTCCACTGTAGTCTCACTTCTTTATGTGAATTTGTTCCTGCCTTTTTCAAATTTTGTTTTATTATTTGAATATTCTTGATTTTAATTATTATTATTATTATTTTTTTGTTTTTGCTACTTTCTGTTTAGTGGATTATTGGGTTTTTGAGCTTGCTTTGGTGCCTGTGAGTACGGTTTAAGGTTTAAGAAGATATGTTGATAGGGGTTTAGGAAAGCTGAATTGTGAGTTGTAATGGTTTGTGCAAATTCGGAAATTTAACAACCCGTAACGTGGATTTTGCATTTGAAACAAAAAAATGAGGTTAAATGTAGTAAAGTTGTACTCATATGCTTGATTTTTGGAGGGAGAAAATCTGGTTTCCATAGTCTGGTAGAATGCTAATTGTAATTCAGTATGTTATTGGTCTTTTAATGTTCAAATTTGCTTAAAAGCTTTGATCCAATCTGTGCCAGCTATAGAGCTCTCTTTATAATTTGGAGTAGTTGGCCTGTCCTATGTTCTCACTCCATATCAATAATTACACATAGATAGCTTTGTACATACGGTGACCTGCATATGAAGATTTCATTGATTGAAAAAAAAAAACTTTATAAATCACTCCAAAGACCATGGCTCTTTTCAACAAAATGCTTTTCAAAGGCAAGAGAAAACTTTTATTGAGACTGGATTTTTGCTGTCACATGTAGATGTCATTCAAATGCATTATTTTCTGTTTTTTTTTTCTCAAGTTGATGGAAAAAATTGCACTTTGCTTTCCTTAGCACCTGAATTATAATGATTGCGGCATCTAGCAGGGCCCTTTTAGGATCTCATGCAATAGTGCTCACACCACCTTTTCTCACATTACCAAAAACTTGACATGTTTGAAACATCAATGAGAAAGTGCTTATAATATAATATGTGAATATAACTGATATATATATATATATATTTTCTTTGGTAATTAATCATATCTTTAATATTTCTTTTTTTTCTACAACCAGCTTTACAGTTCAATTTTCTAGAAAATTTCCCTTTTTATCTTGAAAGTATAATATTCATGTGTCACCTATTGATATTATGAAGAAGGCTTTCTGCTTTGTTTCATTACTAAGGATACATGGTTCTTTCTATGGAAGGTTTTGGATGGCTTATTCTTTCTATCGACCATTTTCATTTATGTTTTGAATGGAAATTTACCTAAACTGCATTACATATCCTGCTCTCCCTAGAAAACAAAAACAAAAGCCCAATGAAAGCAAAAAGAAACAAACAAATTTGATAATGTTGGCCAAGTCAAGAGTCATTTGAGCACCATTTAACATGAAAGCTCTCATTCTATTGGTATGTTCTCATAGCTAGGCAAGAAGGAAAACATCAGCTCCTCTGTAACTCAGTGGCCTCAGCCTGTTGTAATCTTCTTGACCTGCATATGAAGATTTCATTGATTGGAAAAAAAAAACTTTATAAATCACTCCAAAGACCATGGCTCTTTTCAACCAAATGGTTTTCAAAGGCAAGATAAAACTTTTATTGAAACTGGATTTTTGCTGTCACATGTAGATGTCATTCGAATGCATTATTTTCTACTTTTTTTTTTCCTTCTCAAGTTGATGGAAAAAAATTGCACTTTACTTTCCTTAGCACCTGAAATATAATGATTGCAGCATCTAGCAGGGCCCTTTTAGGATCTCATGTTATTAGTTTGAAGTCTATGTCCAAAGCTCCAATAATGTGGTGGATCTCATTCTCACTCCTAGCTAGGTTAAGGTAATAAAAAGTTGAATTAGATGAATTTTCATGCAACGCGTTATCAAACCTATAGGGTTTTATGATTGTTTGAAATTCTTTCTTTTGCTGTGATGATCTGTTGTAGTTAATATTGTTGGGATGATCTTTTTCATAAAAAACTAAAAGTGTATTTTGAAGCTCATGAAGGTAGGAGAGAGTCACATTCATGAGATTTAATTAAGCCAATTATCTGAAAATTTTGAAGCTCAGATAATCAGCTTCTTTTTCATGAATCTGAAATTTTCTATTTTGTGTTTCACATAATTATTATATCTTGAATTTTCCGTTGACATTTCTAACTTTTGTGGTCCTTTTTAGTTTTCATTTCATTCGTTCCATAGTGGGGTTCAGGTTATCAGTGTATTGGTATTCAATATTATTTGCTACTTAACTTTTGATTTTTCTGTTTGGTTTTATAATAAGGCTCTCTTTGTAGCTTTATCAGTATATGTTGCAGGGGCATTAGGTGCTTTGCTTCTGAAGAATTGGAGGAAGGCCGACGGTGACAATGATTTCATGGTGCTTTCGAGTTATTTTCCGTGAGCATCCCCAATCAACCCAATCGGCAAAGCCATGGCCATTACACGGTCCTCTTCCTTCTTCTCCTTCGAAACCCTAATTTTCGCAATCCGATCCTTCTTCCTCAAAATCTAGCGTCAATTTCAAGGTATGCATATATACCCAATTACCCATACATCTATCTATACATCGTTGTTTCCAATTAATGTTGTGACGTTTCTTTGTGGTGAAAATTTTCGATCTTGATTTGGCGGGGGTGGGGGAAACAGATTTTGGAATTAGGGTTTTGATCGATTTCATCGCGTTGACGTTTTTACTTATGCAGAGGATCGAGAGGGTTCGATAATTGCAGAGAATCAACCATGTTTGCCAGGCTTTTTGGGAAACCTAAACAGGAAAGCAATGCCCTGACCACCTTAGACAAATTAAATGAGGTAAAATGACCGATTTATTCATTTGTATTGATAATTTTTCTCAAAGTATTTAAATTTGTATGATTCGTTCGTAGCTTTGTTAGTTTGATTTGGTTTTGGAAGTCTCTAAGTAATACGGTGTGTGACTGTGTGTGCCGGCATGTGGATCATTCTTTATGGGTTTGTGATTAGTTTAGAATGAGAGGCTGATGGGACATGAGGAGCTCTTCAATTATGTAGTTCTTTATGTTTTCTTTGAGTTGGTTGATGCGATTAGATTGCTTTCTGAAGCTGTTTTTCCACATATGAAATGAAGTATTGATTTTCAAGTTGATATCTTGGCAAGTATTGCAACAAAGGCCATTAATCTCGGTAGTGATGATGATAACACCTATTAAGTTGACAGAAATGTTAATTATCTGGATGAACTTTGTTTCTGGTTGTGTTTACACCTATTTTTGTTCCTCTTCAGCAGTTGATTATTTCCTCAATCAATCTCTCTCTGTGTTGTACAGACACTTGAAATGCTAGAGAAAAAGGAAAAAATCTACAGAAAAAGGCTGCTACAGAAGTTGAAAGGACCAAGGAATTCACCAGAGCAAAGAACAGAAGGGGTATGGTTGCAAAATGTTTTCATTCTTATGGAGAATTCGGATTGTGATAATCTAATTCTTGAATGACTTTTAAGGAATTTATTAACTTTTTGCTTTGAGAGAAGGCTTATTCTTCGTTCGCTAAATTTCCCTTCTAGACTATCACCAAAAATTCAACAATATATAAAAAAGAAGACAAAATTAGTGAGGGATAAAATCAGAGAAAATCTGCATGAAATGAAAAATGGGGAAATGGGTACCTCAGTGTCGAGATCGGAAGAAGAAATGGAGGAGTTGGTGGGGGATGAGGGTGCAGGGAGTCTATCATTTATTGGATCTAGCATTTTCCTCTCTCTGTTTCTCTCTGTGTTGGTTTGGATTTTTGGAGAGGTCTCTTTTTGATCTTCTTCAGGTTGTATTTTCTGTGTTTGAAATTTGAATGTGGTTTGGACAGAGATACAGGGAAACCGAGATAGAGGCTTTGAGGTAAAATAAGGAGGAAAACATGGCGGGTCAGGTGGTGAAAGTGAAGACGAAGACACTGGAGGCATGCATGACGTGCCCTCTTTGTAATAAGCTATTGAAGAAGGCTACAACCATATCACTCTGCCTTCATACGTGTTAGTTCCTCTTAATCTCCCTTCCTTCAATTGTTTCTTGATTTTGTGCTAATTTTGTGATATGGGTATCCTTTTGTTTTTCATTTTATGATTCTGCTTCTTCATAATTTGTGCTTTTGTTATCTGGAGTTTGTGTCTATTGTGCCAATTCTGATTTTTCTCTTAGATTGTTTCGTATTTGATTTGCATTTCGTGCCATCTTTTGCAAATTGGAAACTGATATGCCTAATTTAAATTATGTGTTTTGACACTATCTTCCTTTTTTTGTTGATCCTGAGGACGCGCAATTTAAAGCGTGGAGTGATGAGAGTATGAGACCCATGAGAGATGGTGATAGATGGCCCCGAGAAGTGAGGTATGGTTGCTAAAATTCACTTTCTATGTTTTTCGTTGTGGTTCATTATAACTGAGGTATTATGCGATTATGTCAGCCTTTGATTGGACTGGTTGATGATTTTACTTTAGATTTGGATTGTTTGTAGGATTTATGTTGTTATTTGTGTTTAGTTATTCACATGCAAATTGCTTTGTTTTTTTTTTCTTCTGAAAAGTAGCATGTGATTAGGCTGTTTGTTATTTGTTGATACTTGAGCCATTCTGATCAGTAGAGTAATAATAGTACTTAGAAGTGAAGAATCACTTTATCTCTTAATTACTAAGATATGTACACTTTTGTTGTTTTTTTGTTGTTTTTATTTTGAATTTTATCATTGGTTTTCATTTCAATTGAGGATCCATATACAATAGCTATTGTTTTGTTGTAGAATCTTCAAAGGTTCATTACATTTCATGTTTTCTTTTGGGGTGGTTTTGAATTCCAACTACCCACCCCAATTCGGTTTGTTGTAAGTGGCATCTTCCATTTTTTTTCCTGCATCAGTTTAATCCTCCCAAAAGAATATTCAAGTTTGGGTTTTGTTTAATTTTCCACTACAAGAAGGAATCAGAGTCCAAGAATGTCTTTGGAGATTACTCTACTACCATTTTATTGTATGGCACCTATGTTTATTACATGAATACAATTTCGTAGGTGTTGTGCCTGACCGATTTCAACAATTGTAAAAGTCATTGATTTGATTTCCTTTTCTTTTTTATTTATTGTAAAAGTTGATCCAGTTTGCTGAAAAATACAAAATAGAAATAAAAATTGATTTCTATTTTTTAGCTGTTATTCATCCAGTTTGCTATCCAATTTTGCTGATGAAACCTTGCATTTGTATGAGCAAATGTGAAATGGCTCTGTTTTTACAATCCTAGGATGTGTATAAATGTTATGGTATCACCTTATTATTGTATCAATCTTTTTATTTTCTACTCTTAATTTCGTAACTGTGTTTTGCAGAAC
This sequence comes from Prunus padus, assembly GCA_024362665.1. Taxonomy (NCBI): domain Eukaryota; kingdom Viridiplantae; phylum Streptophyta; class Magnoliopsida; order Rosales; family Rosaceae; genus Prunus; species Prunus padus. The sequence goes on along the minus strand of JANFAM010000019.1, from coordinate 28,333,052 downwards.
ACTTTGTTGTAGATATTTGCGATCACATATGCAACCTATTATTGATGCAAGTTAACCAGGTTAGCATTCTAGCCTACTTTTAGTTCAGATTCATATTCATTTTTGATGGCTTATTTCTCTGTCTTGGTAGCTGTATCTATTGCTGAGATGATGATTTTAATCATCCTGAGATGAGAATTAAATTTTAATGTGACTTCTCAACGGTCCTTATCTGTTAAACGAAAAAAAAAATTGCAAATGTACAAAAATTTCTCTACGTAGAATTGAAGGGGTGCTACGGTTAAGCCTCTTCTCGAGTCCATTGTCAAGCCTCTTTTGAGTATGTTATGAATTGATTGCATACACTAAGGTTTTAGTTTTGTGCATTAGATTAATAGAATACTTAGTGTATTCAAATTGTGGTTTGTGTTATTAATGCATATCCGCATGTATCAGATGTTTTTGATGTAATGAACAAAATTATAACCTATAGCCTGTTCTAACAATAGTAGTTTCTCTTATAGTTCCTAGAACCACACTTAATGAGAAACTATTTATGAATAGGTGGAAGGGTCGGTTACTTTTTGTATGATACAGTTCGGTACGTGTAAAGAAAACTGCCATTCTCGAAGGCCCCCAAGGATGATAGAAATCTTTTAGACGTGCATTTAAGGCTATATGATGATGTAATAGTATTTGATCACGTGGAGAAGGTACTCTTCCGATGACAGAAATCTTCTTAGACGAAGTTTGATATGCATACCTTTTCCTTATCTTTTTGCCATGCATGCATTCTCTTCAAATATGACTGTAGATAGGTTTCATACACTATGCTCTTAACAAGAAGGAAAGCAATTGATTCCTATCTATTCGTCGCATGCTCTTACATACTTCCCAAGATTTTGGCTCATTAAGAGCTGCATAAAAGAGGAGGCCTATGCCAAAATTTTCATTGCCAATTACCTATGAATGGTTTTCTCAAAATTTGAGTGGTAATCTAATTATTACTATAACTCGGTTGTGGGTTGTTGAGGTTCTTATGAGCTTTAGTAACTTTCTTCACTTCAGAGAGTTTATGCGATTGATTGGGTGAGGCTAGATCGGTACTCCTCAGTTGAGGAAGCTTATACAGATGGAGTAAGACGTTTGGAGAAATTAGTGGCTAGAGTACACGACATTGACGTATGAGTAACTGTTGTACTTATTTTATCTATGAGTACATTTTCCTTTTGTAGTTTCATTTATACCATATTAACTGCGATGACACTATTTACAATTTCATGTATATATAAATAGAACGATGTTTCCTCCCTATTTTCATCGCTTTATACACATTTCACACAATTTTAAAACCCGCAGCATCGCGCGGGCACCTTTTGCTAGTCCACTCAAAACCCAAGTGAGATTCTGTGATTTTGTTAGAGAATATAGGAATACTATGGAATGATTCCCAGGTATATGCCAAATCATGTGCTTAACAATTCCCATGTCACTCATTATGATATTGGGATAGGGAGATGGGGCTTTTCCAACCTTGAAGCCTATTTTATACTTTTTTTAAAGTCATTGTTTGTACGTAGAGGACTTAAATGAAGAGTTTATTTAAGACGTGGACTAGGCGTGATTAAGAGTTGTTTATATAACCAAAAGGTTTTTTTTTATTAATTGTTACAATGGAATGGAAGGAAAAGGAACTTTTAAAATCCTAGACACAATCTTAACTTATTTATCCGCCTTTATCACTTGACCTAATCGCATTTTATTTGTCCGCTCCATATATGTTGATGTCAAATACCCTACATATAAGGTTTATTTGACCATGTTATAACTAAAATTAAAATGTTGGTTTCAATCAATGTTTTCCAAAAGGAGATTTTGTCTATTTCAAGTTTCAACCAAACATTTTAGAAAACATGAAGCATTTTTTTGTTATTTGTGGAAGCATTTCTGTCACAAGCATAACTGCCATCCCTCTCCCACCATTACTGTCACAAGCAATTCAAGTTGGTTTTCACATGTTTTGCTGGCCCATACCCTGCCATCCTCTCCCACCATTTCAGGCATAATAAAGTTTTTGGCTATACACACAACAATGTGGTGCTTTCTTTTGGCATTTGTTTCTCTTTTGTTGTTGTCCTCCATCCAAGGTGGCACAGCAGAGCAGTGTGGAAGGCAAGCAGGGGGTGCTCTGTGTCAAGGAGGGCAATGCTGCAGCAAGTATGGGTGGTGTGGCACTGCACCTGATTACTGCAGCACTGGTTGCCAAAGCCAATGTGGTGGCGGTGACATTGGTAGTCTCGTGTCGCGTGACACCTTTAATCAGATGCTTAAGCATAGGAATGATGGTGGTTGCCCAGCTAAGGGGTTTTATACCTATGATGCTTTCATTGCAGCTGCCAAGTCCTTCCCTAACTTTGCTAAAACTGGAGATGCTGCCACCCAGAAAATGTTGGAAAAATGGCTCACCTAAGGTTACAAGAAACGGATGGAGCGACCGGTCGCAGGTTTTGGGCGACCGGTCGCATGCAGGCAGGTTTCGAAGTGGCAGCTACGGTATAAAAGCGACCGGTCGCAAGTTCTGAGCGACCGGTCGCTTTCAGGCAGTGTCGAAGCAGAAGCCACGGTACAAAAGCGACCAGTCGCAATTTCCTGGCGACCGGTCGCATGCCTCATGCTGTGCTGATTTATTCAGCACGTTTTCTGCTCTTTCTTCAAATGCAATTTGGTCCCCACCAATTCACATGCAACCCCAAAGTTGGGATAAGTCCAGGACAGTTGGTAAACCACTAGAAAAGTCCTAAACATTGATTAGGTAGACTAGTGGGTTGCTTTGAGCCTACATCATTATGTTTTCCTAAAATTAGGGATCCATGTTTTGAGGTAGGCTGGTTTGGTGCATGTGAGTGGCTTCTTTTCTCTATCTTTAAGTAGATGCAAACGAGCTGGAGCTTGGTGTAAGTGTTGTATTCAGATTTGGGAAGCCAAGAGAGAGAGAGAGAGCATCTTGTATCAAGTGTGTGAGCTAAGGGGTGTGAGAGAAAACAGATTGAGAGTTTGGTTTCTAAGGGGTTTCCATTGAAACCAAATCTGTAACTCCTTCTTCAATATTGAAATTTCTCAAGGGGATCACCAAAGAGGACGTAGGCAAATTGCTGAACCTCTATAAACACTTGTGTTATTCGTTCTTGGTTATTTTCTGTGTGTGTGTGTGTGACAAGTTCATCCTTGTGCTTATCCAAAGTCCATCAACAACAAGGTCTTTAAGGGAGTGAGTTGGTTCTAATTCACAACAGAAAAGGGAAATTGCTGCTTTCTTAGCCCAAACTTCACATGAAACTTCAGGTCAGTAATTCAATTAGTTAAAAAGAAAATTTATTGCCAATTTACCATATTTCATCATTTCTTAACATCAGAATTCAGAAACATACACAAGGGATTGATTTGTCCCAATAATTACAGATTGCCCATTTTTCAAATTAGTCACCACCAGTGTCATTTTTTTTTGGTACAAATTGCTACCATTTTGATTTCATACAAACTATATGTAACACTCTATTTAACTAGCCTTTATGTTTTACAACCCAATCCATTTATTTTATTTGTCTCTACTAATTTAATTATTTGCATGATGATTATATATAAATGTCCAGGGGGGCTGGGCAAGTGCACCTGATGGACCATACTCTTGGGGGAATTGCTATCTCAAGGAACAAAACCCTGGATCTTATTGTGCCTGGGATCCTAATTATCCATGTGCTGCTGGTAAGCAGTATTATGGCCGTGGTCCAATTCAACTTTCTTGGTAAGTACATCTAGTACATTGAACTCTTACCCTTAAGACACGTTTGCCCTTACATTCTCAATTTTAACGATTACATATCCTAATCTTTTTCATTTGTTACAATATGGTTCCGGCGTGAACTTCATCGTCAAAATTTTCATTAATTGCTTGTGTGGCAAGTCTGGGTCCCACTTATTCATTTCTTTCCAAATTAGTTGAACGGTATTTTGTTAAAAAATGGTTTGGTATTAATGCGTGTAATGTGTCCTTCATACGTGGAAAGACACCGATTGTCGAAAATACTCATCAACTGACACGAAATAAGTGAATAGGTGAGACTCATGCCTGCCATATAAGTAATTAACCGAAATTTTGATGTTGAAGATAACGTCGGAACCATATTACAAAAATTTGAAAAGTTTAGAGTATGTAATCGTTAAAATTGAGAATGGAAGGGCAAACGTACCTTAAGAGTAAGAGTTTAAGGTATAAAATTGAAATTAACCCTAAATTCTTCATCGTCTAAGTTATTAGAAAATCTTAAGTGTAACCGGTTGTATACAATTATGCGTCCATTTATCCAAAATAGGTATATGATTGTATATCTGCTGTAAAAATTATATTTTTCCTCTTTCCATAAAGGTCAAAAGTAAAATCCTTTATATTATAAATAATATATAAAACAAATTGAAAAGTCTTTAAAGGTAAAGTAAAACTAAATAAACAAATAATAGGTAAATACAAGTAAAATAAATTATAAATAAGAAGGTGAGTTTGGTATGGTGAAGCACGTCAAAGACGCTGTCATAAAGCCTTTGTAGCCTCCCTACGTGCAGGTACTGGCGGTCTACAAGACTCCAAGATACGACCCCTTGTACACAAACTCAAGATCCGCTATGAACACGTTCATAGACAGATATAGGTATCCAAGTATTGCCCAAAATAATAATATAAAGTAGAGAACATATATAAAAGTAGAAAAAGGAGAGAATCATATTGTAGTATGTGATATTGTGATGGTGTATTGTTGTTGTTTCAAATGTGAAGGAGGAGTGGCCTTTTATAGGCATCCAATAACATGTAACCTTCACCAACCAGAAAATTAAGGCATTCAATTAGAAATAAAACATGAATATTAAATATTTAAACCCTCACAATAAATAAAATAAAACAGCCAAAATAATTAATTAAATAAAACAGTTAAATTTTTAAAACCTTTTTAAAATTCCAACAACATCAGCGGTGATACAGAAAGATATTATCATGAATTATGTAGCTAGATAGAATAATTATGTGTATTTGGACTATAGGAACTACAACTATGGACAGTGTGGAAAAGCCATAGGGGCGGACCTGTTGAACAATCCAGACCTAGTTGCTTGCTACAGACCCAGTCATTTCATTCAAGACAGCACTCTGGTTCTGGATGACCCCTCAGTCACCCAAGCCCTCGTGCCATGATGTGATCACCAGGAGATGGAACCCGTCGGGACCTGACAAGTCAGCGTGTCGGGTTCCCGATTACGAGGTCACTACAAATCTCATCAACGGTGGACTTGAATGTGGTAAGGGCTGGAATGCTAAGGTGGAGGATCGCATTGTGTTTTATAAGATGTACTGTGGCTTGCTTGGATTTGTCTATGGCAACAACCTTGACTGCTACAACCAGAAGCCGTTTGGGTCTGGTCTGCCTGAAAATTAATTGTAATTTGTACCCAACTCATTGTCATAAGGGCAATTACTATTCACATGGCATTAATTTTATTTATACGTATGAGATTAATAAATAAAAATTACTATGTATTTATAATTAAAAAATTCTGAATTTTTTGGAATTTTTCCCCTTTTTTTTCTTTGCTAATGTCGGCGCTCTCATACAACAACTTCTTGCCTTCGGGCAAGGCCAGTTTTGATGGAGCCCACCAGCTACCCGGGCTGGATTTGATTGGTGGAGTGTGTTTTTGCAGCCCAGTGGCCTTTTGCCCTGGCAATCCAAATCGCTTGAACTACTCTTAGTAGTGTGTGTGTGTGAGAAATCCCACTCCCCTTGTAGTTTAGATTATCACTTGTATTCCGAACTTAAAAAACAAACTTCATGCATGTAATGGTAAATTTTTTTTATTTGAAAATTTAATTTAACTTTAAAAAGTTATAGAAACCGGCCAAATTGGATTGAATTAGATTAATCAATTTGGAGTGATTAGATTTTGAATGCTTATAAAGATGGAAAATGTTATTTGGACACCCAGCTCAAAACATTTTTTGTCAAAAATTTCCAATTTTGTACCTACAATTAAGAGGCTTCAAGAATATGTTGAGCTGAGGTTGGAAATGGTTTGCAATTTTTGGATTTTGATGATATTTCTTTGTTGGGCCAAAAACCAAAAATAAAACTGGTTATAAGTAACTGGACTTTAAGCCCATATTCAAAAGAGAAAAATCAGAAAAGCTGAAAGTGAAACAAAATAAAAACTATCCATTGCTAAATTTTGAAGCCCATTTATCCATCACACCTCTCCTACCTACCCATTAGGTCCATTACAGAAAACGTATATATAGATAAGATAGTCATTGCTCTCTCTCAAGAGGAAAAAAAAAACCCAAGAATGAAAGAAAAATAAATAAAAATAAAGAAGCTACAAGCTGTTCCTTAACTAGAACATCGAACACTTGGAAAATTGGCAGTAGTTATAAGCATCTCTCAGTGAGGGATGAGATAATGCCCTAAGCTTTTATCTACAGGACCAAACTTTATTTTACCCGACACATCAAACTAATTAATTAGAAATTAGAAATTAGAAGTTGAGAAGGTTGGGCAAAGGGGTCAGATTTTGAAGCCAAGGGCTATTCATTTGGGTCCAAAATGTGTCTTGGGTCCAGTCCATGCTCAATCTGGGCACTTGGAGCTCTGGCAACCTGTATGTAGGAGGAGGAGACCCTTTAATCTCCATTGCCTTCTCTTCCTTTTGCTCTTGTGCTTCTGTTAGTGATGCATCTTCCATTTCTTGCTTCAATACCACATAGTTTTTGGGCATTTGTAGAGTCAGAACTTCCTGTGGTTGGCTGCAAAATGAGATGGTCTCCATTGATGTTGGAGGAGATGATGTGTTTGGGGAAGCATGAAAGTTCTTTATCTCTTCCTCCATTGCTGCCCTTTGCTCTAGGACTTTCAAGGAAGTTGCCTTCCTGTATATCTTGCATAGTACTATGTCCTGCATTTACAAATTAAAGAAAAAATCCATTAGATCACTGTCCAATTAAATGAGAACTGACCTATATATCAAACTACCTAATCGAAGATTACTCATCAAATTGCAGGTGGCACCCATCTATTAAGCTATGTCATTTTAGAAGTTTAATTAGCAAATGAGACCCGAATATGGCAAAATTTATTGTGTGAGTCTAACACACTGCATCGGATTCTCACACGTATTTTATGAGACTTGTCATAAAACAATGAGGTGTCACCCGTCAATTATCTACCAAGCAAATACAAACTAAGTGTGCACTCAATGACAAGGAAATAAACCCATATGACCAAATTTAAGAATTTTCATGGAAACTTCCCAAGATATAGTTAAGTGTATGGAGATAGATGCTTAAGACTCTTCTTTTCTTTGAGACTACTTGATAATGCTTAGACTTAATTACAAGACTTTGCTTCTTCCCCTATAGTTTTTGAAACTTTGCAAAAGAGAATTAACTTTTAAAGGCCAGCATGTATTAGGTTTGAGTACTGACACCGATCGAATCGACACATTACCATAAATTTTTTTGCCAACCATTACCTTGAGATAGTGGCAATTGTCAGGCAAACGATACTCGTTCATGACCCAATCAGTCTTGGTTCCTCTTGGGGCTCTGCCTTTGTAAAAGACAAGAGTCTTTCTCAGGCCAATGATCCTCTTTGGATCTGAAAGGCTCACAATCTTACGGTCAGAGCCAGTGGCTTTCCAGAACCCAGTTTCTGTGGTTCTGTTAGGCCTTCCTCCACTGCCATGCTTCCTGTCCCTTGGCACAAAGAAGTACCACTCTCTTTCTCCAATCTTTGACAACCCTACAAGTAATTAATCAAACACCCATTAATTAACAACACCATTATAATTAATTAAGCTAATAAAACCATGCATATAACTAAGTAATGAAAGTTTACCAGGCAAGTCCCAAGGGTCATGGTGGTAGATATTGAGAAAACCAATTATGTCAAAACGCTGCCTCTTTCCAAAAACCACGCTCTTGAGGTAGAACTCAAGAAGTTCTTCTTCTGTGGGGTGGAATCTAAATCCTGGAAGTTCAAATTCTGGGGTCATTTGTTCTTGATCCTTGGTGTTGGCTGCCATTGAAAATGTTGGTGACTATAAATAGTGTAGCTTCTGCTTCTGCTTCTGCTTTCTGCTTTCTGCTTAGCTCTCTATTGATTTAGAGAGTTGATTTGGCTCTCTATTAATGTTGGTTGGTTGCACTTGAGACATATACACTCTCCACAGATTGTATTTATAAGGGGCGGGATTGTAGTGCATAACCATATAGCTTCTTCATGATATTTTATATGTTGGTTTGATGGAGAAGCTAGCTGTGGGACCCATTGGACTAAGTCTTGCAATCACCAGTCTACAGAAAATTGGAATTATGTGGGACTTGGGGCCCCCACAAACATGGTGGAACCCACGCGGTTTTTGTAAAAGTCATCACAGATGGTGACATGGATTCTTTTAAGTCTTTGCAATTTTGCTTGACTTCCATTTTCTTGGGATTTTGGACTTTTACTTGGAAATTCCAGGCAGAAGGGGGCAATTTTCCAAGTAAATTTTCTACCACAAAATATTGAATTTTTTTTGGAAGCAAAGTATGAAAAATGAAAGATGCAGAGCTTCAAAGTTCAAAGGCGGTCAGCTAGTCCATGGTCCATTCAATCTTTTTAGTATGAGTTTGAGCAAGTCTAATTTTTGCTTGAGTCTCCTCTTGTTGCTTAGAATCAAATACTAAATCTCACCAACACCAGTGCCTTCTAGTTAATTTGCATATCTTCAACCACACTTGTTGAGCTTCCTCCTCCTTTCCTTTCACATGCACAGAGAAAAATGAAGTGCTTTGCATGCAGAATTTGGAACAGAGGGAACTTTGGACGCATAGTTTATAAATAGTATATGCTTCTTTCATATAATAGAAATAAAAATTCTTACAATATTGAAACCACTTTTACTTCAATAACTTATTAACAACATAACAAAAAATATGCATACTGATGAAAAAAAATCAGAGAAGTACCTCAATCATCCTTAGATAACTACTAATTTCAAAAGCTTAAACTATCCAAAAATCAGCTAACAATTTATATCAAGTTTACATCCTTTTACGTGCATACTCATTTTGCATGTAGAGAGACATATCAATCGAAGAAGATAGACAGACATATAAGTTCCACTTCCAACCATAACAAAACCTTAAGACATATCAATCGAAATTGGGCTAAAACTTAAGTTGTTAGAGAAGGGTAGAACCACTTCCAACCATAACACTTGTCAAATTTCAAAAGAAAAAAAGTTAAAGGAATTCAATAAGTGTCAAAACTCTATTGGTTTTGATGAGGAGCTCCGTACCACTAAGGTAGTTTTGACACTTGTCAAATTTCTTTGTTTTTCTTTTTTCTTTCTTCTTTTTTGTTGATATTTTGTCAATTTTGCTGGAATTTGACAACTGTCAAAATCCCATTGGTTTTAAGGAGGAGCTCCTTCTCAATTTTAAGGAGTCAAACCATGCTAATAAAATTGGTGCAATAATATTAATAGTTTTTTATTTTTGCTAGACAAGAATATTCAATTCTTCCAACTCTCTAAGTGCCAATTTGGCATTGCTTATTTGTGATGATAAGTGATTTTTAAAAAATTTTGGAAAGCCCAATCCGTTTGGTAAACTATAAGAAAATCACTTATTATTAAAAATTGCTGTGAGAGAAAGCTATAAGGGAAAGCAGCTAATGAGGTGCTTTTATTTTCTGATTATGCATGAATCAGTTTCGAAGAGGCGTTGGGTTTAATGATTATGCGGGAATTATTTTTCTGATTATGTGGGAATTAGTACCAACAACACTTTTAACAAAAAGTTTACCAAACGCCAAACTGTTTTCTCTCACAGCTGATTTCTCTCACAGCAAATCTGGCAGCGATTATTTTTACAGCACAGCAATGCCAAACTGGCCCTAAGATAATTTATATCAGAAAAATCTGGTATATATTCCTAACTTAAATCATATTAAAATCAAAAGGTATATTTCAAGGGAGCGCAAGCATAACAGGAGCAGCTGTGATTATTCCTGGAAATTCGGCAAAACACATATGAAAATTTCAATTTAACTCGGATAAAAAACGGAACAAAGTTGGTTCCTTAAAATTGAGGAGTAGCTCATCCTTTCAAACAAATGGAATGTTGACACTCGTCTCAAATTCCTTTAACTTCTTTTCTTTTGAATTCCTTAAATCAAAGTCCGTTTGTTCTAAAGAGCTTCTCCTTAGTTTTTGTTTTTGGTAAGAACCCCCAACAAACAAATAAACTAAGCAACACTAATCATACAAGGTTTAGACAACCCCATCAGGTCATCCACCAACACAGAGCCATGCCAAACAAGAGCCTCATCAAGTAGACACAAACCCAGATCCAAATTATGGCTCCAAGTAGCCAAGTTATTTACAACAATATTCTTTTCTTTAGTTTCAAGTAGCCAAGTCATGCTCCAATTTTAAATTGTTTGAGAGGGGAGGTACATGAGGTAGGTTGACTTGACATGACAGGGTTTTAGATGTTAATCATTAGAAACAAGTTTTTTTCCTTATTGTGGCCAAATCAGTGTTAATTAATTAACCACATAGCCCATTATTTAGGCAATTTGCGCGTATTGGTCAATTATAATTGGTGACCTTCAATCTTCATCCCAAAAAGTCTAAGATAACAATGTGGCCATTGACAGAGACTGACCACAAACAAATACGAGTTTCCAAAGTGTGTTAATTCAAAGCAACTCCGCGTTGTTTACTGCCTTCTTTTCCATACCATATTATTAACTCATAATTAAACAAAGCTTTTTTTAAGAATAAAACTTGTACTTTTGTTCTTCTTTTCTTTGGTGGGTTCGTTTTATTGGAATTTTGACTTGGAAGTCTTCTCTAAAGACTTCAAGTCTTCTCGTTTTATAAGTAAACGATAAGCCTCACCAACATCTATCTCCTTTCTAACTTCTTCTTGTACTGCCCCTAGGCTCCTCCTGACACCTTTTTTTCTTTTACCTCAAAGTATTAAAAAAAACAAAAATAAAGTTACAAATTTAATTACCATTTATTTGCCGTAGCTTTCTCTGTTATTTCCTGGAAACTTTCTTGAATCTTTGGAGCAGTACTTTAAGCTTTCTAATGTATTTGAAATTCAATCCAATGATGTTTCATATCAAATAATAGAACCAAAATTTACACTGCATCATATGTCGAGAGAAACTCTCATGTAATAGAGATATCACTCTTTGCTATTTCTGGCCAATAACACAATGACAAGTATGATAACTTTTTCCACATGTCATTGTGTTATTGGACAAAATTTATACTGCATCGTATATCACAAGCGAAAAGTTATTCCTATATTATTGATGTGTACTATTCACGATCAATCTTTCCCGCATAATGATCGCGCGTGTATACAGTATTCATGATGCAAATGTATTGACTTCTTCATTCATGGAACTTTGGGATAAGAAGCACTGGCTTTTTCTTGGAACTTGAACGATTATTTATGAATTTTTTTGTTATGAAGGTGTGTTACTAATCAGGAATTGGAATTCTCATCAGGAATGAAATTCCACCTATAGAGGATTCATGCGTTTACTTCACATCATGGAATTAAAAAGTAAGTGGGGCCCACATAAAATTAGGAATTGAATTCCTGATTTTGGGGGAATTCAATTCTTAGGTGGGATATGGTATTCTAATTCATGGAGAACTAACACATTAGGAATTCATCTTTTTTACCCATTATATCCTCATACAGTTTTGAAAATTCCAAATTTGCCATCTACTTTAACCCAACAACGAGGACATTTTAGTAATTAGTATCATTCCTATCCCAATTTCATATGGTTTAGTAAACAATTTCAATAGGAATCCAAAATCTAATTCTCCTCAATCCATATTGTTTAGTAAACAATTTCAATATGAATTCAGAATCTAATTCTCCTCAATTGAATTCATCCTCAATTCAATTCATCATCAATTCAATTCCTCCTAATCCAATTCCTGATTAGTAAACACACCAGAAGTGTATTGGGATTTATTTTGGGGGAGTTGCAAATCAGATTGTGAGTTTGATTCGAGTATTCAAATAAAGTGAGTGTTGAACTCTCTGTTTTTTACTTCTCTCTTTATCAAGAGTTTGGTTGTTTTGTTCTTCTAGTTCTCTACTTGTTAGGTCGGCACTGGAAATAAAGCTTCAGAGTTTCAGGTCTCTCCTAGCACTTGGAGATAGTGAACCCTATTTATCTTCCACCTAAATTCTGTTCTTACATAACTTTAGTGATTCGATCACCTTAAGCTGCATCAACTCATCACCTTAAACTTGTATTGGTTTGCTTCCACTATTGCCTATTATCATGTCAGCTTCAAAAGCACTGCAAAAAGTTGCAGCCCCGCAGAGAAGTCAGTCCTGTGCATGGAATTACGAAGTCAAGCTTTAAAATGGGACGTTGATTGAAGTCCTTCCTTTACTCGGCATCAAAATCTAGACACTAGTAAAGCTATTGTCCCCGGCGCAATTGGGGTTTGGGACTAATTTGAACCATCATTACAATTTTCTTCTTGTTTACAGAATGGGATCCAACTGTTCTTTTCTTATTTGTTTTTGTTCCTTATGGTCGTAATATATTGTATTCTTTTCCAAGGTTTCATAATGAGAATCCGACTAGAAATTGGATCCAAAGTTCTAGAATGTTGTTATAGCCATATATGAAAGTCAAGGCCCATGCCATTAGAACAAGAGCACTAGTCGTTAATTTACATTGCTTGATCAAAGATTGATGCTTTTGTTCTAGCAAGTGCTATGTATTTCGCACCAATCCTTAGACTATTAGACTATTCATGAATCGTGATTGTAGAGAGAAGAGCATCATTTGTTTTTGAGATACCAACTTATTACACTAATTTTTGGACACCAAACTACTGTGACAGTGATTCATTTGTTTTTATTTTGGACCCCATTCTGAACCTTATTTGTTCACAGATCAGAAATTGTCCGATTCTATTTATTATTAGTAAAAGGGAATAATTGAAAGCTTGGGACTATTGCATGTGATCAATCAAAATTGAACCAAAAAAGAGATAGAACGAAGGCCAATTGCATTGACAAATTGTAATTAGCCCCCAGCGATTTGTGGAAATAATGTCACATTTATCAAAGATGTCTTCATCAATCTTGATCAATACGTAAATCTTTTGATATCTGAAAGCTGGTGTAGTAAGTTTGTGTCCCTAGTATAATTGTCCGGTTTTATTTATCACTAAGAGCATTTCTATCTATTTGTCATGATAAAGGGCAAGAGCAAGTAAGGGCGTTATGTAAATAGTATATGCCCCTAACAATTTATTTTTTTTGTTTTTCCACCAATTGTCATGACAATCCAAGGGCAATTACTATTCACATGTGATTAATTTTATATATACATATGAGATTAATAAATAAAAAAATTGCTAGGTATTTATAATTCAGCATTTTTTCCAAATATTTTCAATTTTTTTCTTCACTAATGTCATGTTGGCATCAATGCTAACGTCATGTTGGCATCAATGCCCTTAGGCAACAGCTTGGGATGTTCTTGCCTTCGAGCCTGCCAAGTCTTGGTCTTGGTGGAGCCCACCATCTGCCTAGGTTGGATTTGATTGGTGGAGTGCGATTTTGCTGACAAGCCGAATGGGTGGAACTGCTCTAATGAAAGAGAATAATGGAAAGCATATGACTATTTTCCAATCGCATGTGATGTATCAAAATTGAACCCCCCAAAAAAAAAAAGATAGAACAAAGGCCAATTGCATTCTCAAATCGTAACTAGATGTCAACAATTTGTGGAAATAATGCCATATTTATTAGAGATGTCATATAATCGTACCAGTATTAAGATTTCACAATTGTTGAAAAATGGTGTAGTGAGTAGTTAGTTATATAATGGTCCCCTCCCTTTCTGTTAGAGTCACCATGCACCCTACTCTTGCGGGTTGATGATCAATACTCTCTCTCCTCCAGACTGCCTTGAGCTGAGACAAAACTTTTGCAAGAGCATCACGCTGTTCTGTTCTGTGCATCATCATTTTCCTTTGGCAAGGGGCATCAGGAGGAGGACCAGACTGTGAGAGCAGAGCAGCTCTGCACACAGCATCATCCCCCATGCTTCAACCTTTTAGCATACTCGTTTTTGGAAACCATGCTCAAGCTTTATATATGCATTTGAACCATCACGCCCAGTGAAGTTTTCGGCAAAGAATCACAAGGAGAAATAAATAAATAAATAAATAAATAAGTGAAAATTCGTTTGAGCAATTTTATTAGCACTCAATAAAACAAAAAAAACTTCTATGAAACGGGAATGACACTATTTTGTTATCCTCGGTCAATAACGCTATAACACGCGTAATAATACTTCCACATGACATAGCATTATTGGCCGGGATAGCAAAACCCGCACACTCATTTGTTTACCCAAAACATTCTTTGTACTTTTTTTTTTTTGGTAAGGAAACATTCTTGATAATTTCAAAAAATATTCTTTCATGTGATTTTCACCCTTAGGATTACCGCCAATGCCGTTGATAATATTGACACAGGCCTTTTTGGTAATTTAGCCCTTTTTTTCCTTGACTTGACTTAATTTCATATGAGGGCAATATCGTAATTTAAATAAGCTCGCGTTCAAGTCTCCCACTCCACCTTCAACATTCTCTAGTCCATAAAGTTGTCTTCTTTGTCTCTGAATTCTCAATTCTATAGCGGTCTTGTTGTTCATGTCATCCATTAATGTTTTCTATTGATGTTGTTGATGATGTTTGTTTAAATTCAGAAATAATTCTACAAATTACTATATACAGATAAGATTGTATATAAGTTTTTAAAAGGCCAGGTCTGTTCTCAAAAGAAATTAATGGTAGATTCACTCAATCGACAGCCAAATAGCTATAACTTTTCATTTTTCATTACTGTGCATTTCTTAGATCCTTTCTATTCATTGTTTTTACCGCATGGTATGTTCTTATTGAGCTATTTTGTGAAAGTGCACTGTTGATATGGATCTTGAATTGGTAGTTTTTTGGTGGAATCTTGGCTGTAATTAAGGATGACTGTGTGTTTAAATTCTGAAATTTTAGTTTGGATGAAAACTAGTATGCGGCTGCCTATAGTTTGGGGGTGAACAAACCCTTCTTTTTTTCTTCAAATTGGACTTGGAAGCAGGAACTTATTTTACAGATACCATGGTTGAGCAAGTTGAGAAAGAAAATAGAAAGAACATTACTTTTAAAGGGCATGCATCGGATCCAGTTTTAAGTACTGCAATAGCATCACCTGATGTTCCGGACAATATATAAAGGTTGCTGCATCATCATGAAGGTGCAAAACATGCTCTGTTGTATTATTACATGTTTATGAACAATATATTTGTGTAAACATAGGATCACCCTCAACCTGAAAGATTTCTTGTTCCTACTTGCCTAAGTATATGATGAATTGGTGAATGAAGCGACACGACCGCTATACACAGAACCATTTGCGAGGACTTCAGATATCTCGGACAGTGATAAGGGGACCCATAAACTGCTGAGCTTTCTCACTCGATGATGGCATTCATAATTTGAAGAAAGACTGAGGAGATCAAAGTTGATCATAGAAGCCAAACATATATCATTCTCCCAGTAAAAGTGCCGGACGTTTGTGACACTAATCAAAGGCATCAAAAGCTAATGTATCCAAATCCTGTTAAGAGCATTCAGGGGTTGGACTTGCCTACATATTTGAAGGCAGTTGAAAATTTTGCAGAAAGTAAATGGTTGCCTGTACGTGTGACCATTTTGCTTAGTTTCAGGTGGTGATGTCAAATTTCATCTATGTTTTGTAGATGAGTGTTTCATTGACAGGGTCGCATGGTGCATAATATGAAGGTTTTCTTGACAGACATGAAACTAGATTTTGCTAATGAAGAATCAGAAGAACAAAGAACTTCTGGCTTCACAATTATATATTGCAGCTGCTCCTATATAGAAATGAGAACTAAATTTAGAGGAGCTGAATATATGCGATGATGAGGGTGATTATTGCTGGGATTTTTGCTCTAAATATGTAAATAATAGTGTTTGGTTCTCACTATTTTATTGGCTACAAATAGAATTGGGAACTTTTCTGAAATTAAAAAATGCATTTGATAATTGAAAACGAGGCTTCACTTATTGATGAGTGAGGAGTGATTACGACAAATGTATAAGGTTTTGTTTTTTATTGTATGATATTTTATTGAGTCAATTGATAATAAACTAGGCGATTCTCTCTCCTGTCATGTTGTAGAGAGATTTTCCTTTCCAGTTTTATGCAGGGTTTTGCTTCTCCCCAGTTTTATGCTGGGTTTTATTTATCCTCAGTCTTTTTAGACTGGCTTTTAAAATCCTTTACATTGAGGAGGTAAAGTTACTAAATCTAGATGGATCTTTCATACTGGGTGTTGTGAGATCATGTGGGATGCTGGAGGTGTAATCAGTTGTTCTCATGGTCTCCCTGTAGCCCTGGTGCTGGAAAGAGTCTTCTTGATCCTTTATTTGTTAGCTCTAAGTGAGTTGAGCTTGAATTTGTAATAGTTATGTTACTCAGTCTTGTTGGATTTAATTTTTCTGATTTATTGTATGAAAGAACCTCCATATGAGGTGTATTCTTCTTGAACATCTCTTGTATTTACCTCTTTATTAATGAAATTCTACATGTTCTAAAAACAATGAAAAATGTTTAATAATAATAAAGCTCTTGTGAGATTTGCTGATTGCATCAGGCAGTCAACAAATCTAAAAGGTAACACATCACGTATATATTAGGACGTCACAATTCTTTATGACTCTAAAGTTGATTTAAAGATAAATATGATTTTTGGGTAAAGAAGATGAATTAATAAAATATGAACAAAATATCTTATTAACCTACTTTTTCATTTTGATTACATATGTTACCAGCTTTTGTTTTGTTTTATACCAACAACAAAGGGTAACATCTGAAAAAGTATAGAATAGAACGACCAAAGGATTGAAAAAGTAAAAAACAACAAATAAAAAAGCTGTGGGGTACTACAGTCTGGTGGTCGCTAATCAAAAGTTACCCAACCCAAACCAAACACAAGGTTGGCAAAAAGGGACCCACACCTCTCTAAACCCATGTGGGCCCCATCTAACTCCAGGTCCATAAATAATGCAAAATGTTTAAATCATCACAGGCTCACTCACCTCCACAGTACCTTAAAACTTGCAGAGAAAACAGAAGAAAAAATAGACATGGAAATTGTAACACCACCAGTAATGTCATGCATGCCCTAGAGAGCAATGAAAATTGAGAGAATAAAGCTGCTGCTGCTGCTATTTTTTGGACCTTGGTTCTTGTTTTTTCTTTCTATATAATCTTTGTACATAAAATCCAGAGATCACAAAATACAAGCTTAATGATAATGCAGACTTGAAAATAAAGATAGGCCCTTTCTTTTTGAGAAACTAATTTAAAACATACAAAAGAAAAGATTGGACCAGTCAGTGTTTTTTTTTCCTTTTTATCTCCTTGTCAATCAAACCTTGTCATACCATTATGGTATGGCTGGTCTTGTTTATGACCAAAATCAGTGAGCAAAAGCAAAAGGAGCCTAAACCACCTTTTTCCCTAACTTTCATCCTTTTTCATTTGTCTACTCTTTACAAAGCTATCTCAGTCTGCAAAGTAGTTGCTGCATTGAACCCCACCTGTTGCTGCTGCTGCTGTTGTTGCTCAACCTCCCATCTTGCTTTGGCTATGGCTCCATCATGCACAGGCACGTACTCCTAAAACCCCAAAAAAACAAAAGAGCCATCATCATTTACAACCCAACAAATCCAAAAGGAAATGAAGCACTAAAATGGAAATTTGATCAAGACTCTTTCACTAATCAGTCGACAGTCTATTTTTCCATATTTGTGCTTCAAAATCATGGAAATCTGCACACAAAAGTGTTTGACAGAAATGAAAAGAATTTGAAGTCATGTTCATACAAGTTACAAACGAACACACACCTCAAGTTTTTGAACAAGTTCTTTAGCATTGGGGGCAGAGACTATGATGTGGCGCTGAGAAGGCTTGATAAAGCCATCATCCACGGCTTTGTCAATAAAAGTAAGGAGGTAGTTGTAGTAGCCATCAACATTGAGCAAACCCACCTGCAAAAATTGTAGCCATAAAATAAAGTTTCAAACT
The DNA here is from genome assembly GCA_024362665.1 of Prunus padus. NCBI lineage: Eukaryota > Viridiplantae > Streptophyta > Magnoliopsida > Rosales > Rosaceae > Prunus > Prunus padus. Next base: position 28,314,805 of record JANFAM010000019.1, on the reverse strand, counting down.
TCAAGGACAAGACTTTGATTGCTCATTACTGTTTTGCTGGTGGGTTTTTTTTATAAGGTCTTACAGGTTTGTCATGGATTCCAAGCTGTGCCCAAGTGATCACTTCTAGCAACTCCTCCAAAGTTCCATATCCACCTGATGAAACCAAAGCAAGATATTTTATCAATAAAAAAAACCCAATTGATTAACTTAATCAAATAAAAGACACAACTTTATCGGTAGAGAGAGAGAGAACCTGGTAGGGCTATGAAACAATCAGAATGGCGGGCCATTTCTGCCTTCCTTTGGTGCATGTCGGCTACTGGCCTTACCTCTCCAACTGTTTCACCTGTTATCTGTGAGGCTCAATACCACACATGCACACATTTTGAGAGGTGCCATATATACTTTGAAGGCAAAAAGGACTTAACTTTGAACCAGTGCAATAAAAAGAAAAGAGATTTCCACAAACAAATCTCTTTGAAAGATTGACAGATTATGTACCTCTTTGCACATTAGAGTCCTTGGTATGATCCTGACCAATGTGAACCAAACACAATAAACAAACCAAAAATTGGTCACGGGTATGTGTAAAAGAAATCAAGAACCTAAAATGATATGAGAAACCAGAGGAAAAGTGAAAGGCAGCTGATTGTACCCAAGAACATTCCCTCCACCATGATGAACAGCCTGAGAAACCAGACCCATGAGCCCAATGCTACCACCTCCATAGACAAGGTCCAGCCTTCTTGACACCTTGACATAACCCAAAAGCTCAGAACACAAAAAAACAGACCAAGCATAAATTAAAAGTTGAAAACTTTGGACTTTGGAGGACCAATGAAAAAGTACCAGCTCTTGGGCTAATTCAATGGCAGCATCTTTGTAGCAGTTCCTCTTTCCAGTACTGCTGCCACAAAACACACAGACTCTCTTGAATCTTGATCTCCCAACTTTCTCTTCCATGTCCAAAGCTTTTGAGATTTTCAATTTGGTTGGATTTTTGCCTTAGACTTTGGCCAAAGTGACTCATAAATATGGAGGAAGCAGAGTACCAAGTAAAGAAGGAACAACCACTATATATAGTAGAGCTATATACTCCACACAAATATGACTACATGACTAAAAGGGTAGGACCCCCAAAAGCAAAATTGCATTTTTAAAATTAAAATGAAATAAAATAAAATATCGAAAAAATGAAAAATGAGAAGGAAGGAAGGAAAGGAATACTGTGGTTTCTGTTCTGTCAAATGGATTTGTTTTTTTTTTTGGACGAAAGTTCTGTCAAATGGATAGAGACGAAGTAAGACAAAAGGGCAAAGCAAAAAAGACACTGTAGGAAGTCTGTGCACCATTCAGAGACCGTTCCTAATCAACGGTGACACGTGTCTGACATTCATGGGTGAGGCTTGCTGGTGTCTTAGCTGGTAACTTAAGCACCCATTTACAAAGAAAAAAAGAAGAATCTCATCTTTGCACACTACAAATAAAATATCCATAATATCCTCGATATTTCCACGATATTTCCGTATTTTTGAACTATTGATATTTCCGATACCACTGATATTTTAGATATCCATGAACCAAAATATCGATAATATTGACGATATGGACCGAAATATCGATAATATCCTGATATTTCCATCGAAATTTCCGTATTTTTGGACTACCGATATTTCCGATATCATCGATATTTTATTCCTTGCACTACACTACCTTGTGTGGTGGCGTAGCCAGTCTCTTCTTCTTTCTTCTCTCTCTCTTTCTGTCTGCGTCATTTTTAATGCACGCAATCATAACTTGGTGCGTATTTACACGTGCAGAGCCCCTCTGCATCAAATCAAAGATTAACAACACTAAAGTATTGGTTTCTCGGCTTCTTGGCTTCTCGGCTTCTTGTCATGGCTCGACTTGAGTTTTATAGGAGGGGTTAGGCCAGTGAAGTAAAGAAATCATAGCTAATTAACAAATTCAGGATGTATTTAGTGAAGGAGTTTGGGTTTACTAATCTAACTTTTAAGCATATCAATCCAAAAACTTTTTAGGCATAAGTGGGATTGATAGTGGGAAAACACTGAGAATGAAAAGATAATTTTTGCCAAGATACCATTCACCTTTTTACTATGTACAAGTAAATTTAGTTATGATTCGTCCAAAAAAAAAACCAAATATTGCATTTAAGGACTTGACATCTTTATTTTTGTTTGCAAATCTTCATTTTATGGGTTTTTTTTGGGTGAAACTAATACAATGGAAAAACCAACTTATATTACATTTGTACTTATTAAACATGAGAATGCGGTCCTATATAATATTAACTCATTCTTCATGATTTGCACCTAAAGTACAAATTATGTTTGATGGGATGAGAAATTGCCAATCCAATTTTGTTTGGATTGAGATTAGGTTGGGTGCACATTTAATTGCTATCAAATATCAACATCTGGCAATTTATTTTGTATTTTTCTTTTTTTCCCAATTACTCTTCTTTTATCTTAATTCTGCCTTTCTTTCTTCTATAAACAAAACAAAAGAATGAATGACTAGGTTACATTACATGTGTGGGCTCCATAAAGAAAATGTAGAGTTTTTATTCTCTTCAATCATTTATTGCTTCTTTTAATCATGTGACTTTTTTTTAGTACAACCGATAAACTACATGGAGAGAGGTTTTTCACACACATACACAACTAAGATACAATGAGAGTTTTTGAAATATCTTATTGGCAAATCAAGGCCATTTCCCAGTGGGATTGATGAGTAATTATAGTGCGGTAATAGATATTTATTGATACTATACCTTAAAAATAGAAAATCTTAACTATGTCGCTGTCGTTTTATAATATCATTACAATAATTTCTCCAAACATTATATAGTGTATGACTCATATGATTATTTTTTAGGTTTATAATTGGGTGGTCCTTTTGCAGGGCCATGTTGGTTTCACTGGACAATAATGCTGGTTACTGGGTCGGCTGCAGTAGTATAATAGAGGATGAAATACCAATCATGTTTCAATAACATGTGACACTGCTCATTTACAGGGCATGCACACAACAAAACATCAATGTGCCAGTATATCTTATAGCAATTGCCATGTTTGGTAGCATGGATTACAAACAATGGATATCTTCGGCCAATAATACTACACTCGTTATTACTTTCTCACGTATTATAAAACTATTAATTAACTGAAAATAATAAAACAGTATTGTTCCGTTGCAACCAAGTTTTCCTCATTACAATCAAATGACGAGACCACAGTGAAGGCTATAAAAATGCATACACCATCTGCTCGATATAATGTCGAGATGGGCCAAGGGCATGGTGCCATTTGCCAAAGCAGTGCGGCGCAATAATTTTATTTTCTGCAGCATCGCCCACTCCTCTCCTATGTCTATCAATCAAATGTGTACCTTCGCTTAGCTATAGCTCTGTTGAATTTATGCCTTCCTTTATTCTCCTTTCAGTTTTTAGTTGCTACCTATGGAGCTTGGAACTTGTTCTTCCTCTTGGCGTTTTGTAATCTTTTGGGGTAGCTGAGTTGTGAGCAAGGAATAAAATATCGATGATATTGGAAATATCGGTAGTCCAAAAATACGGAAATTTCGATGGAAATATCGGGATATTATCGATATTTCGGTCCATGTCGTCAATATTATCGATATTTTGGTTCATGGATATCTAAAATATCGATGGTATCGTAAATATCGGTAGTCCAAAAATACGGAAATTTCGTGAAAATATTGAGGATATTATGGATATTTTATTCCTTGGTTGTGAGAGTAGTTGATGTTGCTCGTCCTTGTTGATTTACAAGCATTTTGGTGTTTGTTAGTCATATGAATTTGAATTGGGATAAATGCTCCGAAAAGAAGTAAATTAATTAGAAATGATCACTGCTATAAAAATAGAGTAAGAGATTTAAGTTCCTGACGAACATTTAGAACTACACATATAGACATAATTTATCTCGTTAGTGATTCTAATTCAATCTCGTAACATATATAACATGTCAAACTTTCTGATAAAAGAAAACTAACTTTAAAAAATTTAGAAGAGTTAATTACATTTCTTTTATGCCTAATTATAAGCAAAGCATTCTTTATCACAAAACCAATGCACCGCAGATCAAATACTAAGGTAGTTGAGCGCATTATAGTGTTTGTTAGTCAATCAAAATTTCACATTTAGACATAATTTATCTATTTAGTGATTCTGATTCAGTCTCGATAACATATATAACATGTCAAACTTTCTAATAACAATAAACCACTTACTCAAACTTTCTTCATCATAAAACCAATGCACTCCAGATCAGATACAGAGGTAGTTGAGCTCATTTATGCCCCCATGATTACAAAATTGAAGGGGTTTTGTTATTTATACTTCATTTAAGAACTACTTACCATCCCTGTTTCATTTTAAAGAAGATAAAGAAAGTGGAGATTAATTCCATCAGCTAGAGTTGTAGAAGAGGCATAGGCAAAACATAGGCTGGATGGGTTGTGGTTGTGGGATTAGATTGGAGAGCAAAAATCAGCAAACTTCTTTCAGCCGTTAAATTGTCCATAATGGCTGTGCTTTTCAAGAAGCACTTTATCCACCCTGGGAAGTGAGCTCTGTCCATACAATCAACCCTAATTACCGCCAAACCCTTTTCTCTCTACCTCTATATAGTTTACGTACCGTGTGTGATTAACTTGCAGGCAGGCAGCTGCTGCCTAAAATGCCTATTTCATTATAGTGCAGGTTATTGTGCAATGTGCCCAATTCAAATCCCATCAAATCACTGCCTGTCAAGGAATGTCTGATAATCTAATCCCTATGGGAAACTTCATTCCAACTCCTTCTGATTTGGCACACGTTAGATTAAAATAATTGGTTTATCAAAAATACAAATATAGTCGTTTATACACACAAGTAAGTGATTTCTAACCGTTTGATGTATTGTGAGTAAGGAATTAAATATCGAAGGTTTCGGAAATATCTGTGGTTCAAAAACACAGAAATATTGGAAAAATATCGATATCAATAAAAATTGGATAAAAACCACGGAAATTGTTATAAATACATGAAATTTTTTAATGAAACTTTATAAAAAGTTTATTTAGTTAGTCATCTATTATTTTGACACAAAAGATTGGAATGAAATACATTGCATAGTGGGTTTGAGTGATTTAAGTTGATTATATTGCGAGCTGACAAACTCTGTGACTTAGAAAATTTGGAGTAATTAATGAAAGAAAATTAAACACCCTCTAGTAATTTATTTATCATTTTTACTACAATATTTTACACTTTATAAATTGCATGGTAAGATACATGAGTAACCTTATTTCACGTTATTCACTGAACATGATACACATTCTTCACTGAACATGGTACACGTTCTTATACTTATTATTTATATAAAAAAATTGAAAAATAATTAAAGATGTAAACCAACTTGATTTGTCATGAAAATTAGGCACTTTACCATGCTAAAAAAATAATAGTGAAGATTGAAAATTAACTAATAACATAAATAAAGTTATCCAAGGAAGAATTAAATAGGAAATAAAGAAAATAATTATAGAGATTTAAGTAATTAAACAACAATTTGAAGGGGAATTTAGTAATATAAGTACTTATAATGAATAATAAAATAATCAATAACATTAAATGAATTAAATATGAAATAAATAAATTATATTAAGTAATTAAGTAACTGATCAAAAATATAAAACAATAAGTAATTATGTTAATTTTTATTTTGAGGAACAGCTCACACAACATATATAAATATGAGTTTTCATAGGTAATAATCACAAAGTGACCACTAGCAATAATATCGCGATAATATCAATATTATCACCATTTTCAATGAGAAAAATGTAGGAATATATCGCAGCCGATATTTCGGTGATATTTTCGAAAAAAATACAAAAAAATGCTGTACCCTTGCGATAATATTCGATTTTTTACTCCTTGATTGTGAGTAAGTTTCATCTACTGATATACAAGACGGTCTGATCTTATAATAATTTAATGAATATTAAATAAGTTTCATCCGTTGATATAAAATAATAGGATTTTATAGCCGTTATTAAATGCATAACAATTAAATTTCATCCGTTGATAAAGACGATCTAATTTTATAGTTCGTCTCACATGTTTGTGACTTTAGACTAACCATGTTGGTACTTAATACACGTTATTTAATTTTATTAACTAATGGGTGGGCAATTTTTGAAACTGTTTGCACTATATACCCACAAAGCTAAAAGTGGCAAAAACAAAGAAAGAAACTACATCATCAAACTAGAAATGCTATACGCACACAAAAGACCATTAGTGAAGGTCACGAGATGCAAGTATCCATCCTCAATCCCGAAGGAGAAGGGACCTACACTTCCGGGAGCCCCTCACCCCTCCCCCTCTATTATTAACAAAACTCCAAATAATAATAATAATAATAATAATAATAAATCCTATATGCACCAATATTCAAAGTTCAAAACTGAGTTTGATATTCAAAGTGAGTAGGGCCTTACAATGTTCTATTGTTCGATTGGAGTCTTATTCATGGACTTTGGTCCCCATGAAACAGTTGGAATTAACATTCAATTTCAACAATTTGCTGTTTGCCCCAGTCAAATTCCCTCTCTTTTTTGGACATTAACCAATTATTCTCTGAATGTTTACGATATTCCTAGAAGATGGGCGCTTTAGTGAATGGGGCATAGCCTAGGGACGGGTCTGAATGATGGTGTGTGGAGTGGTCTCTACAGTTTACGTACCCAACTTTTCAAACTAGGAACATCAACTTGAAAAGATAGCTAGCTTTTGCACCAAAGTACATCCCATCCCAACCCTTTTATTTCCATGAACATTACAAATTTCCGATCTGAAAATGGAGCCATATGCGCATAACATATATGCTCAAATGATGCCATTAACACAACACAAAAAAACTCGGAGCAAGAATTCTCGCATGAGAAATAATGATTATGAGAGTTCGGCGTATGTGCAAGAGACGTTTAAGAATTTGATTTGACTAGTTTATGAAAGTTGATGAAGGAGAAAATGACATGCAGAATTAGGAGGAGGAATTAGCATGCTGAGTAGGAGGGTCAATCTCTATCTGGACTAGACTGGTTCAAAGATGCCCATGTAAATATTGATTAATTTGGCTACCTAACCTCTGCTTAAACAAGAAGATAAATTAATAATATCAATCAATTGACCTTCCGTACCTAACTTTAACTTTAAGCACCTATCCATCCATTACACACAGTTTTTTCAATTTCATGTCTCTTGCAATTATAGCCATGTTTTTGTGCCATGTACGGTATTAGCGTTACATATATACTATATATAAAGTATATTCTTTATGTTTTGTTTTGTTCCTCATATAATAATAATATATAAAGTTGTCCAACTAGGTTTTATTTTTTATTTTTAAAATAGGAATTTATTTATTTATTTTAACATTTGGAGGCCCAACTATAAAAGGCTACAAAAAGCTTTCCCAGAAAAAGGCCCAACTCTTAAGTACGACATGAAAGTTTTCTTGTTGCATTGCAAGCGATTCAAAACAAAACCCAATAAAATCCAAGCTCACCCATGGTGCTCTAGTGAGAGAAAGGAAAGTTACAACTAATGACCATGTCCCCTAATGAATGATTGGAATGAGACACGATTAGAAGCGGAGTTTAAAGTTGTCTAATTCTCCCTTTAGTATTTTTTGTTAATTTTTAAAATTAACATAAAACTTATCTCTCATGTGAACTACATGAGGAAAGAGCCACTCAATCTACCCAGCAAGAAAATGTATGAATTGTGACTATATAACCGAAAGTCTGATATATGTTTAACATTTTGTATCTTGCTTATGGTTTTCTTCTACTTTGATTTGGGATATTGGTGTAAACTAAATTTGATTATTTTAAATAGATTTTTGGTCATTGTGTTTGTACCTTAAATCTATTTTAGTTCCTCCATGAATGAGGAACTCCAGAAACAGCATGAGCATATGATTTATGCTGCTAACATTATATCTCATCTTCAAGAGATTTATGAAAAAGACACACGTAAAAGGCCTTTTAGCACTATTTGTGAGCTTTTGAAAACCAAGATGGTCAAGGAAGCTCCAGTTCACCAACATGGACTGAAGATGATTGGACTCATTGAGCAGCTGAAAAGTTTTGACAGTCCACTGGACCACAATTTGGCCACTAACATCTTCCCTACGTCCCTTTCTAATTCATTCTCCCAGTTTGTTATGAACTACAATATAGGGAAGATGAAGCACTCGCACAAAACTGTTGAACAAGTGTGTGACTGCTGAAAAGACCTTGAAGAAGGAAGGAGGGAATGAGACGGTTGTTGTTTTTGAGAAGAGATCAACTTCTTCTGCTAAGGCTAATAATAAAGGTAAAGGTAAATCAATGCCAACAACAAGAAGAATGGGAACCCTACTCTGAAACCCAATGGAGGTGTCAAGAATGAGCAGAAAGAAGGAAAATAGGCGAAGGGACAATGTTTCCATTGTGGGAAGGACGGACATTGAAAGAGGAATTGTTGGGCTTACTTGGCTAGCCTAAGGACAATAGAGCTGAAGGTACAGTTTAATTTGTTATTAAATTCTAAACAAATGTTTATACCTTACTTGAGTCTAACAAACAATGATCTATTGTAGGTCACGTTGCTGCACAAGTAGAGAACAAGTAGGAAGCTCATGGAGGATGAAGCGTGCTGGGATTTGGATCGTCAATCTTGTCTTTATTTTGTTCATGGAGGTCTTTTATGAACCTATGAACTTATTTAGTTTATTTGGTTTATTTTGGGATGTATAAAGTGCTTATTTGCTACCTTCATATTTTGAGGATAGCTTTATGGTTTGTATGACATAACCACTAGTTTACTTTATATATGACTATTCATATTATGGTAATATGATGTTTGATCTCTATATGCTTTATGAGTTGAATGTTGTAGGGGTCTTTTTTGTTCCAGCAACCTGACGAATGTGCTTGGGCTGCTGCAAGAAGAAAACGAACAAAACCCCCTGATGCATGAGTTCAAGAACCAGACTCCCAAAAGAATTATGAAAGACTTTCTAAAGCCTTAACAAAATACTCTTGGGTTCTTTTCACCAACAACCAGAAGAACATAACAAATTTATTAGTGACTTAGCTTGAGGAGCTTGTGGCATGGGAGCTAAACCTTCACAAGTTTAGCAATTCGAGAGAGAGAGATCAAAGCATGAATTTCTTTCAGAAGAAAAAGGTTTAGGGTGGAAAATGGAGAATTATGAGGATTTCTATCCCAGAAAGAGAGAGAAAACGATGGAAATAAGAGATGAGGTGTCTAGAGTAAATTCCAGTTTGCTTGACAAAGCTTGGTCGTGCTCTGGAATGGTGTGTGTTGCTGGGTAGAGGGAGCTTTCTTTTATAGGCACTTGGGACCCTAATTCTATGGTCTTCCACCCCCATATTTTCCTTCGCTTCTTTCCATTCATTCATTTTGGTGAAACCTCCTCCATCGGAGTGCAGGCTCCTTTGAGTTCCAAGAATTTCTATATAGTTGGGCCTCCCCATGAGGGTGGGGTGCCGTTTGCTTTCTCCATTGGTTTTCAAACTAAAGCTTGCGGAGGAAAGGAGAGAAGAGAGGAAGTCATTTGTCTAGTGGGTATTCCTCATACACCTGTGAATTCCCTTTGGTTTTTTCATAGTGGCTCCTAGTTGACCGTTTATGAAGCTTTGACAGGGGTGGAATACGATGCCATATTTTTAACAAGGATTCAGGCTGGGCTTTGTTCACGAGTATTGGATTATTGGCACTCTCTTTTCCAGCGGCCTTTGTGGTTTTCATCTAGCTGCTGGAAGTAGCCTATTTGCTTTGGTTGTTTTGGCTAATGTGGGATTGTCTAAGGGTCACAGTAGTCTATGGGATGTTCTCCTAAGGCATTGGATTCCCTTTTCCCTCTCTCATGCTAACCCATGTATTTGGGCCCGTGGAATGGGCTTGAGTTTTAGTGCCCCCAAGTGGCCTAAAACTTTCATTCCTTGGACCCTCAATGGGCCCTGTGAGTGCTTGTACCCATCCATACCACAACCTTCTCAGCAAGCCCCGGGTGATTATGTGGCTTGGGCCCACTTAAGCCGTGTCTATTTGTTATGCTTGCGCTTGAGTTTTATTGTATTACAATAAGCCGTGATCGGGCCAAGTAGCATCAGATAAGTTGGTGAGCATGAACTTATAAAGCCAGTGCATTTTTTGGCCCTTTTGCGCATGCTTGCTTGGCGTGACATGTGGCCCATAGCTTATGTAAGTGCGCCCTACAATTTCTCTTATGTCTCGATCGTGCTTCTTTTGTGATTAATTATTTGTGCTGGGCCGAGAATAAACTTGGGCCTACCGCTTGGATTTTTGGGCCTCAACAAATGTATGAAAGCGTTCTTACCTGAATTGTTTAGAATATTAAGATAGGAAAAATCTAGTACAAGAATGATTTCTAAAAGGTTTAGATTTCACAATCAAGATAATATTCATAGGATAAGCAATATGTGATTCTTTAAAGGTTCCAATTCTTACTTATGAATTGCATCTAAAGATTGAGAAATCCAAACACTCTAAGTTTAGAACTAGAATAGAAATCATATAACTTGTATAAGATATATCTAAGTAACAAATGGAATTGTATCCATTATCTTGTCTATAGCATTCAACGATGATCACTCTCGGTTAGACTATACCTAGTCCGAAATCCAAGAGATTTAGGATTTCAAGAAAGCAAAGAAAAAGGGAAAATACGTAGAGAGCATCAACACTCTTTTAAATGTTATAAAGGGCTAATGCTTGAACAAGATATCTCTTAAAAGAGTTTAAAACATTTCAATGGATGCACTTTGTCAAAAAGGATAATAAAGTATAATCTTTTATAACAAGTCATTAAAATTCCTCCTCACGTTATAACCCCAAGGATAACAATATATTTGATAAGTCCAAGTGGTGACTGGGTGTGGGATTTTTGGTTTCTTGGTACTCTATTGGAATGGTTGTGGTTGGGGATTGAATATGGTAGGTCGGGACGGGACGGGATTTTTTTCAATGTTTATTTGGATCCTAAATCATAACATATCAATTTTAAATTAATTAATTAATATTTTAACATTTTTAAATATAAAAATTACACAAAGGATTAAGATTATTAACATTTGGCAACCAGTGACCAAATTGGTGAAATTGAAAACTTAGTGACTGAAGGTTAGGTTTTCAAGGTTAGCTTTGAAGGTTAGGTTTTCAAGGTCAATGCATCAATTGTCAAAAGTCCAGCATATTGTGAGTTTTCAATTCTCACAATTCATAACAAAGTTTTCAAGGTTAGGTTTTCAATTAGGAGTTCTCAATGCATCAATTCATAACAAAGTTTTCAAGCAACTGTGAGTTTTCAAGGTTAGCTTTGAAGGTTAGGTTTTCTTCTTCTTTTACAGTTTTATAAATGTCTAATTCATAACACCTTCCTGTATGCATTAGGATGCAAATTTTGGCCTAAATTGTTGGCTCAAGTTTATATAAAACGTAGTCTCATTTTTAAGTTTAAAATAACTAAAAAGTCATTTTATGGTTAATTTTTAAACACTTATTTTAATAAAAATTCCAAAAATTTCATATATTAGGTCATCAATGTTCAAAGAAATGGGGTGTTTGGCCCAGTAATTTTCAAAGAAGGCCCACTGTTAAGCATTAAAGTGGCCCAAATATAACTAACACGAAATTACAAGTTACAAATACATTACAAGAGTTGGAAAGGTAACAAAAATTGACAAATAAATCTATCAACACATAAAATACGCCTAGCCTCCTAACTCTAATGTTACAAACGAATTGATTTCATTTTAGTGTATGGTGAACTATATTATGTGTATTCAGAGAAGCAGGGACAAAACATCCAACTCTAAGCTCATTTCCAGCTCCCATCGTCACAAGTAGAGCAACCCTCTTTTGCAATGTCACTGATTTGAACTTTTGTGTCATATATCATCCCCGGCTTCCAGTTAGCAGGAAGCACATTCTGCGCCCAAATCGTCTTCCCATCGAACCCAGCCGTCACCAAGAACCGGAACTGTAAGGCCCCCGCCGGTACCCTACTCGTGTCCCAAATGGCCCCATGGTTTCGAGTCAGGAAACCCCAATTTGAAGAACCAACCTAAATTGCAAAAACAGACGCAAAATGTTAAATGGTTTAGGGCAAACCAAATAGATAGTAGAATATTCAATGGTCAAAGTGAATATTTTTGGCTAACCTGAGCAACATCAATGGCTACTATTTCTGTCTGACCACCTTGATACAGAATTTTGATTGCTAAGTAATGTGGCTTTTGACTCGATTCTTCCACACGCAAGGCAAGATTTTGGTTCTTGTATTCACATAGTACCCTGTTACATACAAAATCAATTTTTTTTTTAATCAGAACAGAAATAGTATAGTTTTATTTTCTTTTGGGTACATTTTTTGACCGTTACGAGCATTAATGTGATTGGGTTTTTTTTTTGTCGGGAGGATCTAATTATTTAAATGTCGGTGCAACGAAAGCTTTATGAATTTTCTGGAAAAAAAAACCAAATTAATATACTTTTAAATTCTAATTTTGGCGTGTGAGTTATGAAATTTTTTTTTTAATGAAGTTTCTAATTAAAACTTTTGCACATGCTTATACCTCTTATATTCCACATCGACAACGCCGCGTCTCAAAATGTCATGGCCCAAACCCTTTCGAGCCATGGCCATGAAAGCTCTGCTGCTGAGAACAAAATCTGTCCGGTTACTGTGATTGAGATCAGTCAAAGTAATTCTGGTCCCTTCTTTTGTGCAAAGAGTTGTGTTCTTGCATCTTATCTGCAAACAAAATCAAATCAATACAATGTATGGCATACAAATTTCAGCCAACAAATTAAAGAAGAAAATAAAGTACCTGGAAGCATGCACCACAGCCAGCTCCGTCTTTGTAAAGGGAAGGCACACCAGCTGCAAGGTGCCCTCCACTGAGTCCCAAGGCCAAGGAACCATACCCACAAGCCCCAGCTGCATAAAATCCAAAAAACAAAATTAACCCGCTAATTTATTCACAAAATCATCAACTGGGTCTTGATCAAACAGAGAAATTAAATCGAGGGTAAAGAGACTAAGAAACTGATGATGATCTTACATGAAAGTGCAGAGGCTTTGGAGAAATAGGCTGCCTTGGATTGGTGCATACAGCTGTCACAAGCAGTGGCAGAGGAGATAGTGAGAAAGAAGAAGAGGAAGCAAAGAAACAAAGCCATTTTGGAGTTTTGATTGTGCTGATCAGAATTGCAGAAAGTTATGGTGAAAGGAAGGGGAAGCCGTGGGCAATATATAGAGTTCAAAAGATTGGAGAAAAGAGAGTGTGGACTGTTGACTGTGGACTGTGGAGGACAGGTCGGCATGTGCTAAAAATGAAAAACTTTCGACTTATTTTATATTATATTTTATATGGGTTTGGTTTTGGTTTTGTTTGCTGTAAGTGATTAGGTGGGATTTTGGGACATTGTGGGAAAGCTATAATAACAAGAAGGAAAGGGACAGGCAATTGATGAAATGCAGGACAAAGAAAAAGGAAGATGATGGGTTTTGTCTGTCACCGACTCTTCCTAGTTTTTTTTTGGGCTCTGTGTAACATGAGACTTGTGCTGCCTATGCGCACTTTCGTGTCCATTCTGCAGGCTACATGTGGAACCCTAAAGTTAGTGAGGGGACAAACTTATTGCACTTGAATTGGGAAGAAGAGGACATATGGTGTAAACTACTAATTAAATTTAAATGTGTGTATGATATATAATTTTCTTACACTTGGTCAACGGGCTCTAGTTCAATGAGAATGATCTTGACAGGTAGATTGATGGTTTTATATTCGAACTCTCATGATATCTAGAGAATGTGTAAGAAAACTCTCTTCCCAATATCATATATATAATTTATTGCACTTGGATTTGCATAGCTTGTAACAAAGAAAAAAGAAAATTTTTATGGGTTCTGTAATGATATTTTGGGGTCTCTTTTTGGATGGGTTTAGAATACAAATGACTAAGATGAATCAAGAAGTTGATGCAATTAAGAAAAGCAAGCTTGGCATTTTCGATGATCTTAGAGATGCTGCCGTGTGTGCACGCATGGCCCTAAATTAAGAAACAAAAACGAAATTTTATCCATTTTTTATCTAAAAAGAAAAAAAAAAAAGGAGAAAAAAGGAAAGAGGAGCAATAAGGAAATAGGGAAATATACGCGTGAGAAGATAAGTTTGTGGAATACGATGATTGCTGCTTTATGAGTGAGTGGAAAGATAAGAACAAATTTAAGTCCACGCAACGCAACACCCACTTGTCAAGCAAGAAATGAATATATAACCAAACGCGTCACAGCTAAGGTTAAGTGAATTATATAATAGGGTAATGTTAGGCTTATCATATTTTTCTACCATATTGTGTACCACATCTCTAATAGAGGTGGAGCCTATCAATATAATGCGGCTCACCTCTATTAGATATGGAGTATATAATGTGGTAGAAAAATATAGTAAGCCTAACATTTTCCTATATAATATACAGCAAGGGAATTAGTGGACCTGTCTTTTTTGTTGATCCATTGATTAAATGGTGATGATAACTGTGAATCACATTATGCATTGATGAATCTTAGATGTGGTACCAAGTTTTAGAAAAATTATTCTATGATATTATTACACAGTTACATCGGGGTGGCATTTTATCATAACATGAGTGAATTAGTTATATTATGTGATAATGTTCGGGTTTAGTTTTAATTTCCGACCACTTAGAATACTAACTATGAATTAATCCTAGGACAAAAATAAATAAATAAATATATAAAAAGGAACAGAAAAAGAAAAAAGATGTGTTCTTTTCTTGAATTCCCTTCTCCGCGTAATGTTTTTTTTTTTTTGGTCTTTTAGTCAAATGCTTGACAGCATTGAAACCATCCTTTTCAAGAAACAGCTGCATTTTGCATCATCATTCATCACCTACAACAACTCTACAACAATGGACTCTGACTGTCCACCACCATCAATTGAACGCTCTTGTGACTGTCCACTACCACCAACAATGGATTCTAATTTACCCCAAAAAAAACAAAAGAAAATGATGCTTCTAGGGGGAGGGGAGGATCTTTATTTGCCCCATGTGGAGTAAATCGCTGAAGGTCATCAAATGCAAATCAGATGGTTGCAAGAAATTGAACTAAATGAATATGCGATTTAGGTTCCAATTATATATAATTAGCTGGTTGTCCGTTAAACCTCTTTCCAAATCTCAAACAAATCCAAAAATAATGAAAATTAAGCCATGTTCTTCATGATGATGCAGCATTAACAACTTCGTGCACAACTTTGCTTTAATTACATGATCTGAAAAACCTTCTTGGTCCATGCAAATGTTCAAATTCTGCACGAGACAATCAACCATGATATTGGATGATTGGGAACAGAATTGGAATTTGAAAGTGGAGGGTTTATGTAGGAAACAAAAACATTTGGACCATTATCTTTTATGAACGGAAATAGGGAATTGAAGTCGAGAGACTTCTTTTGAGAAGTACCACTGGACTAAGAGTTGTCGTTTGGATGTCGTGGTTGTTTTTGTTCATTACTGATGAAATAAAAAGTACATAATTAAACGGGTGGCTTAGCTAAATAAACAAAATGCGACTTAAATCTTTTTATTTCGAGAACACATGACTTAAATCCAAAAGTAATGAAAATTAAGTCATGTGTTCTGTATGAAAATTAAGCAAATGTGTAACTTATAATTGGAACTGAATAGCTTGATCTAATGACTTCTTTCCTATTCAAGCTCTACAATATTTACTTCTTCCCCTTCCCATACCAATTAGATGTATTGTTTCTCAACTCAAAACAAGGATCATTGCCCTGTCCTCTGTGATCTTGCAAGTCAACATGAGAAACTCTTCATAGGTACAACCATGATCACTTTGCCTTTTCAGCGAGAACTGAGATGATCTCGGACCGAGCTTTTTCAAGTGCATTGGACAAATTCTCAGGCTTCCTCCCTCCTGCCTGAGCAAAGTTGGGTCTTCCGCCCCCTCCACCGCCGCACAACTTAGCTATAGGTCCTATGAACTTCCCTGCTTGTATTCCCAACTGAACAACCCCTGGGGTGAACGCAGCAACCAAACTTACCTTGTCATGACCTGGACAAGAGCCCAGAATTACAGCTGCTGGATCTTCTAGTGTCTCTATCAGATATTCGGCTGCTTTTTTTAGTGAATCAGCATCAGTATCTTCCATGGATTCAACTAGTACCCTGTGATATGATATTTTTCCCAAAAAGAGCAACAACCAAAATTAATAAAAAAAAGATTCAGAAAAAAAAAGTATGTGCAGTGTTAAGAGCAAGAACATATAAGCAAATAATGCAAGGCACTATTACATGTTGGTGCAAAACCAAATAGGTTAAACTATAAGATGAGGATCGTGTAAAAACAGAACTCAGTTAATACTTTCTCAGAGTTATGAGATTTGTTTGGCTATAATGCAGACTTTAGTACATAAATCATGAGTTTCTTATCATTTATAGGTAGGTGATTCAGACAAGGACTAGTTAAACTCCCTGAGAAAGATGGTGCTTAGATGATAAAGGTAGATAAAGTTACAATGCCCAAGTAAACATGTTGGCAGATATGTACCCGAATTTTTCTGAAGTTCCCACAGAAATCGCTTTGGTTGCCAATATTGATGCTTTGTAAACTGCTGCTTTTTCACGCAAGGTAGAAGCTTCATTTCTCGTTATCCGTAACTCCTCTAAGAGATTTTCTACTCTGTTTGTTACTTCTTCAGCTTTCACCTTCACAAAGGCAACATTACACAATAAAAATCCTTGTTCCATTTATTCAAAGAGCACTTGAAATTGAAAAAGAAAAGGGAATGGGAAATGAAAAAGAGAGAACAAAAACAAAAACCTTTAACCACAAGCCACAGTGGAAACTAAATTAAATAAGTAGCAGGTGTGAAAGAGTAAAAGAAAACATACTTTGAGGGTGGAACATAGCTGTTTCATATGATAATCTCTGGCATTGACATATTCGATAAAGGCATCACCCGCCACAGCTTCTATACGCCTGATACCAGATGCAATGCCCTGTTCTGAAATTATTTTGAAGCCACGTATTTCAGAAGTATTGCTCACATGGGTCCCACCACAAAGTTCCATGGATACGCCAGGAACCTCTACAACCCGTACCTGCAGCAGGTCATAATTAAGTGAAAAACTTCTCAACCAATTTAATGTTAGAGTGTGTTAAAGCAAACAATTTGCTTTTGGGATCAATAGAAGGTTTGAAGAAGATTTAGCATTTGAGATAAAGTAGTAACGTATAGAAGTTACAACAATGGTCATAATCCAAAGACATTCATACCTCTTCACCATATTTTTCTCCAAACATTGCTATAGCCCCTGCTCCTTTGGCATCAGCAAGAGGCATCACTTTAGTTTGAAGCGGTGTTGCATCCCCAACCCATTTATTAACTAGCATTTCAATTTCTGCAAGCTCATTGTCAATAAGTGGTCGATGGAAGTTAAAATCGAATCTTAGACGCTCAAAAGCCACCAACGAACCAGCTTGTGATGTTTCCTGACCTACAACTTTCTTAAGTGCAGATTGCAGCAAATGAGTAGCAGTATGATGAACCTGCAGAGTTTGATAGAATACATTCTAATTGATTAGTGAATACCAAGTAAAAGATACATATATTTTGACTTTTCTAGTTGCAATTAATTCAGCTTGTGAGCATGAATAAACAGATATCAGAATCTATAGATAGCTTCTATATGTTTGTACCTTAGCCCGCTGCCTTAGTTTTGCATCCACTGCTGCTTCCACTTCTCTGCCAACTTCTAGAATTCCCTCTCTGATTGTACCCTTATGAACAAATATGTTACCCATAGATTTTTGGACGTCTATTATCTCCATAACAGCCTTATGTTGGTTTTCACCTTGTGGGACATATAAAAATCCATGATCTCCAATTTGACCACCTGATTCTGCATAAAATGGAGTCCTGTTCAGCAATACTTCTACTTCATTACCTTCAGAAACCTGTAGGACAGGGTTCCCATTTACAATAAGACTTTCCACAACAGCTGTTGCTGAAAGGGTTTCATATCCAAGAAATTTGGTGTCTGGAACATCTTTTGTGAGGTCTGCATTATTTCCCATGGCAAGTTTAACAGCACTGTGTGCAGCCTGGGATTGACGCCTTTGGTTTTCCATTTCAATATCAAAACCAGTCATATCTATACTTACACCACGCTCTTCAGCCACCTCTGCTGTTATTTCAACAGGAAACCCATACGTATCATACAAAAGAAATGCATCTTTTCCTGACAAGCAGGGTACAGTCCCACTTGCTTTTGCACTTAATAATGCCTCAACTAGCATTTGGTCAAGATATTTTTCTCCTCTCTCCAATGTCTGCACAAATTTAAGTTCTTCCCTTTTCAACTCCTCAAGAATGCGAGGTGTTCTATCTTTTACATCCGGATTTATGTGGGCACTCAACTCTATTACTTTCCCTGCAATGACAGGTAAAAATGCTCCTTCAAGGTTTCCCTGACCGTCCCCCTTTATACCCAGCATCCTACCAGTACGAACGGCCCTTCTAATAAGCCGTCGAACGACATAACCTCTCCCAATATTTGATGGAACAACACCATCCGATATGAGATATACAATTGCACGCAAGTGATCTCCAATAATCTGACATAGAAAAACTTACATGAAGAATCCTACATTGTGTTGGTTGAAACTTGAAATCAGAATTTAACAGAAATTGAAGTTTCTTAAGGAAGGGCATACTTTGAGGTTCACTTTTGAATGATCATCAGCTAGGCCGTATGGTACTTTTGCCAATTCTGAGGTCTTCTCTATAATTGGATAGATCAAGTCAGTTTCATAGTTGTTTGAAACCTGCAAGAAAAACATTACTTAATTAATAATTATTGAACAAACTCATATGATACTTGTGTAGCAATCAATGCATGCTGTGGTTAAAAACAAGCTCCATAAGTTTTCTTGTGGAAGTACTAATTTTGCATAGAAATTTATATTCATTATCTTGTAAAACTGGCAAATGAAATTGATACCTTCTGAAGGATGCGAGCCATACGCTCCAGGCCAAGCCCAGTATCTATATTCTTCTGTTTCAAGGGTTCAAGCGAACCATCATCCTTCTTGTTGAATTCCATAAAAACTAAATTGTAAAACTCTATAAACCTGGTATCATCATTGAGATCCTGAAAATTAAATTAATCCGAAATGTGAAAGAAGGAAAAAAGCATTGCCGTAAAGTCGTCCAGAATTTAAACCTTCTCCCCTCTTAAAGAAAATTTTGAAAACCAAATACATACAGTATCAGAATATCCCCTCTCAGGATGGAAATCATAATAAATCTCAGAGCATGGACCGCAAGGACCAGTAACTCCACTAGTCCAAAAGTTGTCATCTTCACCCATTCTCTTTATACGCTCAACAGGAACACCCATCTGAAGCAAAAGCCACGATATGTTACATTCCGTTCTTACACTATTTTACTTAACATCAGTTATAGAACTAAAGATACACTTGAACAGTTAGTAGAGGAGAAAAAACAGTCTCATATGATAAGTGATTGTGATGCTAAGAGCATATTGCAAAGACACAGTAAAAAGACCTACCACAAACAATGAAATGTTCACAATCACAAGGAGATTTATCATATCATGTTGGGGAAAAAAGCAGTTTAAGATACATGTACATGGAAGTATAGCTAATAAAGATAAAATGGATGAGCAGAAAACACCTAACAAGATAAATGTAGGAAAAACTAAAAGCAACTATTGGTAACCTCATTTTTGGCCAACCTCATCATGCCAGATTTCAAAAGCTTCATTATCATCTTCAAAGACACTAATCCATAATCTGTCAGCTGGTAACCCAAATCTGAATGAAAAAACAGGTGTGCAGATGTTATGTTTTCATGAATAGCCAGAGTATAAATTAATAAAAAGTAACTGATTCTAAGACGGATAAATGAATAAAAATATGTAAAAACATAAAGGGAAGTTACAGTTTCACAAAAGAGTGGGCTTTTCTTATAGAAAATTTCCTGAGGTTCTCAAATACAAAAGTTTACTTTTTTAAGGAGTTCAGATAAGATTCTTTGGAGCTTTCGTATGCAAACAGCAGCATGGATGCCATATCTATATAGTGAATTAGGTGAATCATGGTTAACGATTATTAGAATGGTTGTTGTAATGAGAACAGCGATCATGCTTCAAACAATAACCAGAACTTATAAATTCACATTAACGAATGAGCGATAAACAACATAAAACTCTTGCATACTCTACAGTTGAAAGCTCCCATGCCCATCGGATTGCTTCTTTCTTGAAGTAATCTCCAAAACTGAAATTTCCAAGCATCTCAAAGAATGTATGATGTCGACTTGTTCGACCCACATTCTCCACATCATTTGTACGTATGCATCTTTGTGCAGTTGTAGCACGGGTTACTTGTCTGGGAACCTGAACAGGATCACTGAGTACCATTAGGAAATCTAGAGATTCTCTTTAACTGTATCATGACAGGTTTTCTAGAACGTGTGTCATACCTGACCAAGGAATATGGGTTTAAATTGGAGCATTCCTGCAATTGTCAGTAGAACTGTGGGATCATCTGGTACAAGAGAAGCACTTGGAAGAACTTTGTGACCACGGGAAGCATAAAAATTGATAAACCGATGGCGTATGGAATCCCCGCTCACAGGGAGATCCTTGGACTTACCCTCCATCAATTCATCAGCTGTAGACTGTACAGATGCTGAAAAGCAATGCAGTAAAAACATTATCCTATGAAAGATAAAACAATAAACTCGTAAACCAAAATTCATACAATTAGGCACAGCAACCTGATGTACTTCTAGTGGTAAACTGCATGCTCCGAATTTGTTTTACAACACAGTGCCTGCAGGGAAATATATTGGCAGACAAGAGGGCCACAGTTGCTGTGGTAACAAAATCTGAAAAAAGTAAGAAACAAAATATTTTACCCCATAATAACAAATCAACTTAGTGAAATCTAGCACCACTATTATGTGAACTTAGTGAGAACTCTTATTATTGTTGAACAAGAATTGTTTTCATTTTACAACTTTCAGGCATATTATAGGCTCCGGAAAAGGTAACATATTGGCACTCAAATCCTAATGTAGAAAAAACCCTAGAATAATTAAGGGATTTTGTACGACACCAAACAGTAGAATCCAATAGGAAGATGTCAATAAAACAAAGTTTATACAAAACTTCAGTGGGTGCAAACGAAATTTTACATCAAATAATAAAAAGTTTTCGATGACATACAGAAAATTTGAGGTTCAATATCAAAAGACAAACTTGGACCCAGAAAATGGAAAAGAAAAAAAAAATTCCATTGTGAAAGAGATAATTGAACCACAGACCAAGCTACAAGTAAGGAATTAACAATTGGTATCAATTGGGTTTTCTTCTAAGAACCAAATAGCATGTCAAAGCTCAGTAATTGCTCTGCAAAGCTATGAGTTGGAAGTAAAAGAGTAAAGCAGAGTTGGAGAAGAAAGTACCAGTGGACAGGGCCAATTTGCGATTTGGGTAGATGAGGAAAGTTGACTTGGGCAATAAGCTTGAGCTGGGAAGTGGAATGCTAGCTTTCCCTCCATGGCTACTGAATAAAGACTGTGGAAGCTTCAAGCTTTCCATGGCTATCCCTGTAAATGTCGTTGCGCTCTGAATTTCAAATGGGCGTTTATATACGTTGGAGAGAAGAGAGAGGATAAGCCTTTTTTAGAGGTCCACGTATTAAGAGACCTTATTGAGGTTTTGTGTGTCTTCTCTTTTTCAAGGCCCTAAACAAATGGAAATGCTATAATGAGGGTTTTATAGTGAGGGGTTATTTTGAGGGGTCCAATCCCACCATTGTTGAAGGAAAATGTGAACCTCCCAATATAATTTCACCACCACTAATTAAATAATGAGGTTTTATTATTTTAGGTTCGACCCATTCAAGACGCGGTGTCACTTAATTACAATCCCTTACTTCAAGGGAACACCCTTTGATTCCATCATAAAGAAACAGAACGTGTGTGTTTGATTTTTGCAACTGCTCCCAAGTCGAACCTCAGGGTGCCTACGTATCCCTCACGGGAATCAAGCCACTCGTAGTTCAAAGAATTGCAATGAATGAATGACTCATTACAAAGGGGAATTTCAATGAATTTGATTGAAAAGTGTTTAGGTGAATTTAGTTGAATAAACCAGGGATTCGATTTTGAATTGTGTTTTGGGGGGAATTTGGTTAAGAATAAACTAAGGATTCAAATTTTATTGTGGTTGCGTCTATTGGTATATTAGACTGCCTACGTACCCTTGATGAGATCAAACCAACGTAGTTCAGAAGTATGGAAATTAATGGGTAAGTGTGGCCCACTAATTGAGAGATTGTGTTTTTGAGATTTGAATTTGGGGGCGGTTGCGTCTATTGTAATGCTAGACTGCCTACATACCCTTGACGGGATCAAACCGGCGTAGTTCCAAAATTTGGAAAATTAATGGGTAAGTGTGGCCCACTAATTTGTATTTGATGGATTTGAATGTAATCTCATTGAAATTTTCATGGGTAGATGACCCATGGGAAAAATTGGATGGTTTTGTACCATTTTTCTTATTGTCAATGTCCAAGAAAATTAATGAGCAATTTTGATTAACCCACTTTCTAAAATTGACATTTGCATTTGGGAATTGAGGCAAATAGGCCCGAATGCCATAAGCATTTTATTGAGCCTTCCTGACCGTGAATTTGATTTTGTTGAACCTTCGGTGACACTCTTGTGCACTTGCTTAGCTTGGTGCTGCAAGCTATAACTCATATCTATTTTCTTCATCGGAGCTTCGTTGGCGTGTTTGATAGCAACCATCCATTTGAGAAAACTCTTGTTGTTTCAGTTCTTGGGAACATTGAGGCAGATAGACTCGAATGCCGTAAGCATTTTATTGAGCCTCCATGACCGTCAATTGATTTAGTTCTTGTGAACCTTCGCCACTTCCTAATTTTCATCGACAGCAGAAATTTTGCTTCTACCATGGTGTCGTATTTTAGAAAGGCACAACACATGTTACACTTGCAAGCCTGAAAGCGAATTGTCCCTCCGTGCCATCTTGGTTTTCTGAACTTTGCCAATCAGGTTGCTTTGACCCCTTGGTTCCCAACTTCAGTGCGCAGTTAAATCAGCTGATTGAAAGATTAAGAAAGAACACCACCAAGACCTTGTTGAATTTTACTTTAGTGCCCGCGATTTTCATCAGCTTGGTGATTGCTTTTCCACGTACACCAAATTTCGTTATGGGCCATTTACAAATATTTGTTTGACAGGTCAATCCTGCAAGCAAACTGGCGAGCACCACTTTTTATTTTCTTGCTACTGCCAGCATCAGTAACTGGAACAAATCGGTCCTCTTGAGCCTTGGCTTTAGGAATCTATCTTTGTACAAAATTCTCATGCCTTTTTATTTGGCGTGGAGCATTTCTCACAACAAAACTGGTGAAGCCTTGTCTTAACAAAAATCTCAGAGCTTTATGCTGTTTGTTTGAAATTTTCTATATGGCTCCACCATTTTTCTCCCTTTCGCTTTCAGCTGGACATAACAGATTTGGAGCCTCAACTCTTCTTACGTTTCTGAGCTCACAACAAGCAACCCAACTGCATCTGCCCTTTTGTTTACTTTAGAGCAGACTGCTTTTGTTGCTGGTGAAGCTTTACTTGAGCTTATTAGTTTGAGAGCTTTGAAATGCTGATCCCAATAAGATGGTGTCTGAGCAATTTGATCAACATTTGTCAACCAATCACCTCACTTTGTGACTTTTCTATTTGTTGACAAAAGAACAGCATGCCATGGCTTCCACAATTTGTGGAGAAATTAACGTGGGGATTTCATTTTCAGGCCATGCAACCTAGCCCTTTTTGTTTGGGTAATTGCATGCCTCTTTTCTTTTGTCCTTGCTGCAGCGCCAAGACTTTATAAGAGAACCTGAACACAATGACTAATGCATTTCCGTTTGACAGAAGGGACAAATGACTGCATTGTTTACAGGTGTTTTTCTTTTATTGAGGGTTACACACCCATGAAGGATTTTGTATCCAAGATTTTTGTGGGGTGTAAAACCCAAAGCCTTGATTGAGGGTGAAACACCCGGGCTTTATTTCTAGGGTGCAAACCCATATTTGATTTTAGGGTGCAAGCCCGTATTGTTTTCGCGTATGGCCGTATTCGCTTTCGCGTATGGCCGTATTTGCTTTCGGCGCATGGCCGCATTTATTTTTCGCGCGCATGGCCGTATTCGCTTTCGCGCAGCCGTGTTTTTCGCGCGCAAGCCCGTATTTGTTTTTCAGGGCGCAATCCCGTATTTATTTTCAAGGCGCAAACCCATATTTGTTTTTAGGGCGCAAGCCCGTAATGGATTCATAATCCATAGAATTTGGTTGACGTGTTTCCTGCAACAGCATCTCAACCAAAGCAAAATCCCTCTGCATATGTATTTCCTCCTGGCAGCGTGCCGGTCTCAGCAGCCATTGTACCAGCTGCTGGACCCAATCTTCAGCTAGCCCAAATACCGTTGGTTCTCAGCAGGCCCAGTTGTTTGTGAAGCCAAACCAACAGGTCCCTGCTCAAACTAGCCCATCTGGAGTTTCACTTGGAGTTGAGAACTCTGCTTCTAGTCACTCCCATATACAGTGGCCTAGGATGACTCAAACTGATGCGCAGAAGTGCTCCAATATCTTTGTGAAAGTAGACAAAGACTATTTTGGAGGTGTGGGACAAAGAGGCCATCAACAAGCTGTGCATTGTGTTTCCAAAGTTGATTGATTTTGTAGTGAGTTTCGTGAGGTTTGGTAACAAACCCACCTCCATGTTTGGCTGCTGATGAAAAAGTCGGCAACTTTGGGTCTCATGAGAGACCAATCACTGCCTTGATTTCTGGCATCTGGCGGTGCTTGAATCCGAGAGGGCAGGAGCTAGCAGCGTTGCTTCATCGACAATGACCTCGGAGTGAGAGAGTTTTCGAATGCAGGAGTTATGATGGTGAGCCACGGCTCTCCCTTTTTTTTTTAGTTTCCTCCTCCATATATTGTTTGTGTAGCCGTGCTTTTGTAGGCTAGATAAAAGAGACTGAGGATGAGATAAGATCCAATTTCAAAAGCCATCATGATCCCTTCCTTTTCTTTAGGGAAAAGATTAGCCAATTGCAATTCCTTGCTGTTTCAAAACACGTGGGCATTAGACCCATCTTTTGAACCATATTTCAAATACTTGTCAAACGTATTGGGCTTATCCATTTCCACATTTGTAATTTTTTTTTGTTGAATTTTTTCCGTTCAACAACCATCAACAAAGTACTTTTGGGGGGGTGGGGTAGTAACCCTCACTATAAACCCCTTAGAGTAGTGAGGGGTTATTTTGAGGTCAATCCCACCATCAATAAAAATCTTTTTGAGAGAGTGTGGGGTGGGGGTAGTAACCCTCACTATAAACCCCTTAGAGTAGTGAGGGGTTATTTTGAGGGGTCCAATCCCACCATCAATGGGGGTGGGGGTAGTAACCCTCACTATAAACCCCTTAGAGTAGTGAGGGGTTATTTTGAGGTCCAATCCCACCATCAATAAAGTACTTTTGGGGGGGGTAGTAACCCTCACTATAAACCCCTTAGAGCAACTCCATCAGTGCAGCCCAGGCAGGGGGGATGGGTCCCACGGGCCTGAGCCCAAAATGGTATTCCAGTGGGTCTTGCATGCCAAGGCAGGTAGTGGGCCCCACGCGAACTGGGTTGGCCCTCGGGCAACTTTTGCCTGGCTTGCTGCCAAGGCAAGTTGACGTCGGCGACGTAAAAAATATTTAAAAATCTGAAAAAATCCAAAAATTCAGAAATATTTTTTAATACATACCTATCAATTTTATTATTATTAATTTCATACATACAACTAAAATTAATCCCATGTAAAAATAAAAAATAAAAATAAAAAAAATAAAAGTGAATAGTATTTGTCCTTTGCCATAGTAACGGATGGAAACGAATCTTGCCTTTTGCAAGGGCAGCCACTATTCAAGTAAATAGTAGCTCCCCTCCCCCCTTGCCATGGCAAAGAGAAATTGGGTGGAGTTGCTCTTATTATAGAGGCTCCCACAAAAGAAAAAAAAAGTCTTTCAATGGCAATGTGGGCTTGAGGAAGTCCAAAATTCAGTAACCAAGATCCAAACACGCTCAACCATTTTCAATTGAGGTTTAACAAAAACATAACTTTTCTTCAAAGGAAAAATAAGGGCCTGTAACGTTTTTGGAGAATATTTTCAGAGAATGAAAATGATAAAACGAATTTGTATTTTCTGGATTCGAAAATGTGTCTAGTAGATTAATTGGAAAACATATTCAAAAAATAAAAACAGTGAAAACGTGTCTGGTAGTACAATTTGAGAATAATTATATGTGAACTATTTTTCAAGTGTATTTTTGATAATTTATATTCTGAAAAATAATTAATAAAATAAAATTTTCTAATGTTAAAAAAACCTTGATAATAAAATTATATTATCTTTAGTTTAAAATAAATATGAAATTGAATAATATATCATGGTTTTATCATAAATGAAAATAGAAAAAATTTTGAAACTTGAAAAAAAAATTTGAAAATTGAAAAAAAGAAAAGAAAAAGGAATCAGACCAATACATTGGGTAGAAAATGAAAACGATAATTTGGTGTTTTCAATTTTTGTACATGAGTTTGAATTTGTTTTCAAAAAACGAATTCCAGTGATTTGGAAAACGACATACCGAACCCGTTTTTGGTAGAAAACGAAAACAGAAAATGAAAACGATAATTTGACGTTTTCAATTTTTGTACATGAGTTTGAATGTGTTTTTAGAAAACAAATTCTAGTGATTTGGAAAACGACATACCGAACTCATTTTTTTTATATAGAAAATGAAAACGGGGCAGTGAAAACAGTACCGAATGGCTCCTAAGTATAATTTTACTTTTTCCTTGCTTTAAAAAAAAATTTCTCATGTTGGAATTTGTGGGAGCGATTTTCGTCCCACTAGAATATTCGCCTAAGATTCCTTCGTCTTCTTCCTCTTCTCTCGGTCCCTGCAAAAATAGCACGGAGTGAAAGACCACACCCGGGGGGTGTTGGCCAAAGGCCCTCTGATGCCTAAGTTCGGTTGGGTGTTTGTAGGAAAATCGGGTGGCCGGAGCCGTGTGTGGTGGCCGGAGCCTAGTGTGAGAGAGAGAAAGAGTAAGGTGGCTAGGGTTTGTGTGGAATAATTTCTGCAGAGTTTTAGTAGGAATTTAGACGTACCTTCACCCTTGTGCGTAGCCATCTATTTATAGAGGACCTCCGAGGCTAGGGTTTCAGAAGAATAATTCCATTGATGGAAATGAATTATTCTTCCTGATTTGGTGAGGTTGTTGAGGTTGGTGTAATTAGGGATTTGATTTAATCAAATCCCTAATTAAGGCAAGAATCAAATAACCTCCCAATTAATTTAGGTAACTCCTAATTAGGTTTGGTAACTCCCAATTAGGTCAAATAATTCCCAAATTGATTGGCTTAATTATTTGACCTAGGGTGAGATATTTTTGCTTCCACAGAATTCCTCGTGACATATTGACAGTGTGTGTAAAAATAACCTTTCTCTTTCTTAACTTTTTTTATATATATTACATTAGAGGAAAAGAAACCCCAAGAATTCAATCCTAAGTGCAATGGAGGAGGAGGAATCCACCCAACTGTGGTGGGAACTCATTGGTCTCTCCTTCCTAACTTTGGCTAAATGATACGCGCATTGTTTGACTAAATATAGGACCATGCAGTCACCGAGTCAAGTTTTTATTTTTTATAAAATAAATAATTTGATCATTTCAATAAAATGATACATAGCCGAAATACAACATCAAAAGTAACCTCGAGTATCAAATAAAATTTTACTTAATTAATTACGATAATCCCATCATTGCAATTAGCTCTTCCAACTGAAGGACACATACATATATAGTGAATAAACACGATCAAAAGCTAAGGCAAGTCCTTATCAAAAAGGAAAATAGCCGCTTAACCATGAATTATATCAATTTCATAGCATATCAATTGACATAAAAATAAGCTGGCTCTTTAACCAAACCCTAATGTTACCGAAAACGTCTCTCAAACGAAAAATTAATGCCTCCTATTACTTGTAAATAAGGAATTAAGCTTGAAGCCATGATAATAATTGCTAGGAAAGAAGCAGTGTTGATGATCATGATGATGTTAATGATTGGCAGTGTGTGTGTTTTACTAATATCGGTGGTTATGGAAGCTCATCATAACCCTCTTTATTTCTCTCCACACCCTCACCGAATTTTCCCTTCATTTGCTTCTAATTCTAGTGAAGATATTGAAAGCAGAACTGCTATATATTACAACAATATTCATGAAAGTTGGCAGTGAAAAAGATGGGATCCGGTTCCAACTCAAGAAATAGAGTTGGATTAAGTAAAAGAGTATTCATCATTATCTTATATTCCTAACATTAGAAAAGGAAAGAGTAAGATATCAAATGACACAGATCATATAACTGTATCATATGGCTTCCACTTGATAAAGGGAGAACACAAGCATCCTTTGGAAGACTATGTTGTTGCAGAGACTAGGAAGATTGGTGAGCAAGAGATAGGATTATTTTCCATATTTGACGGCTATGAGGGTCATGAAATTCCTGCATACTTGCAATCTCATCTATTTAATAATATCATAACCGAGCCTGATTTCTTCTTCAACATGACAAGTGCAGTGATTGGAGGTTATTGTTATTAAAAATTGTGTTTTTCCTTTTTTGTAAAACTCTTATAATTAAAAATTGTGTTTGTCCTTTTCCATAAAACTCTTATTCAAACCTTTAGATATAAATAATATATAAAACAAAGCTTTAACAGTAAAGTAAAAATAAATAAAATAAGTCAAGAGTAAGAAAGCAAGCTGATAGGATTTTTAGTACCTGCAAAAACAGGGTTAAAATCACATAAAATACTTGCAAAAATACAAGGTTATTGTAGTATAGATGCTCATGCAAGGTCGATCTCCTCAGGGACTATTAAGCAATTTATGTAAAAACGGTTTCCAATTAACTAAAATTAAAAGTAGAGAAAGTTGATTTGGTTTTGAATTTGTGAAAGCGAAAAACGAATTTAATTAAAAACACGATTAAATGAAAAGAGTTTTAGATATCAATTTATAAAAGCACTAGGGATTCACCGTCACCTAGCAATCCTATGTATTTTTACCAATTACTTATGATTTGCACATGCCACTTTGAAGGTTAGGTTGTCCTAATGTATATTCTACTTGGAACCTCCAACATAGAACGTATATCTAACATGCAACCCGTCCGGACGTTCGGATCAAATCTGAACACGAAAGACTCATTACATTTTGTGAAAACCCTTTGAAAAACCATGCAACCCTTAAGAGCGTGGTGTTCGCCTTAAGTGAACTTACAATTATTAATCACAAGAAGCCAGCGTCAATTCCAGGGAACCTTCCGACCAAAATTGCATTAAATTACTTTTCTAAATATTCTAATGGTGATCAAGCATCAAGACAATTAGATAGTTTAAAACAGTGATTAACAATTCAAAGTATGCATGCAATCAACCATAAGCAATTAAATAAAAATCACATATTCATGCTAAGGCTAAGGTTTCACCCTAGCAAAAGGAAATTAGTTACGCATAATTATAATTGAAATCATAGAAAAAGATTGAATACACCTTGAAGTTGAAGATCTTCAAGCACCCTAGCAATTGCTCTCCACAATGTCGCGTTTTTAATAAGTAAAAAGATGATAGATTAGAGAATCCGTAAAATTGTTGTGAAAAAGAACTTAAATACTATCTAAAACCTAGCTCTCCAATACAGCTTTTCTTTTCCCACAAGGAAACTAATTAAAATAAAGTAATACTAGGAAGTAAAATCCAAATAGGATTAGTGAAATTCGCTCAAAATCTGCCTAGCCACGTTCTGGGTTCAAATCTGCTCCAAATCAGGCCCAATATAGCTTGTTTCGAAGATAAAAATATTCTGAACACATCTACAGAATGTCACGAACCCATCCGAGGTCATCTTGGGCTCCAAAAACGCAGAAAAGCCCAAAACGTCACTTTTCCAGCACAGCGCACTGCTCCTTTAATTGACTGCCAGAAAATAATCGCTTGGTGGAAAAATCTGAAATTTTGATATGATCAAGCTAAGTGACTCACGCACGTCCTCCAACTGGAATTACTCCAAAATTCGTCCATTTGATTATGTTTTGCTCCAGCTGAAGTCGAAAGTCCTATATTGAAAATATAATTCAAAGTATCAAAATTCTTCCAAAATATTAACAAAAATATACTAAGAATAGGGTTAAATATATAATATAAAATATGCTCATCACAAGCCTCATATAGTGAAAGCAAATTAAAGACGTTGTCCTAAAGCCTTTGTAGCCTCCCTACGTGCAAGTAATGACGGTCTATAAGACTCCAATACACAAGCTCAAGGTCCGTTATGAGCAAGTTCACAGTTGGATAGAAATCTCCAAACCATAGATACGAGGAATGCTTAACTAAACAAAGAGTTTTTGTAAATACCTATAACGATGGTTTTCTGTTTGCTTGGAGATAAGAGCATTTCTACCCATAGTGTCATGGCAAAGGGTAAGGGCAAGTAAGGGCAGACACTATTGCAGACTCTATTCATGTGAATCGTGACAAACATAGCAATTATTTTGATGCATTCCCACCCATTGTCATGGCAACCACTATTCACATGGGATATGAGGAGAGGAATTTGTATGGATTTTGGTGTGGGAATTGAAGAACATGGCTAGGTATTTATA
This sequence comes from Prunus padus, assembly GCA_024362665.1. Taxonomy (NCBI): domain Eukaryota; kingdom Viridiplantae; phylum Streptophyta; class Magnoliopsida; order Rosales; family Rosaceae; genus Prunus; species Prunus padus. Next base: position 28,283,801 of record JANFAM010000019.1, on the reverse strand, counting down.
GAAAAAAAAATCTGAATTTTTTGGTATTTTTTTTCTTCCTTTTTTCCAATTTTTTTGGTATTTAAATTGATCACTGACGTCACACTGGCGTCAACTTGCCCTTGGACTTGTCCAATTTCATGGCCCACTTCTTGCCATAGCAAAAGAGAATGGAGTGGAGGTTGTTTTTGGAAGCTCTCTTATCGAACCGAATCATAGACGAGGGAATATGGAGAAGAATGAAGGGACATGATCAACTTCTACAATCATTGTGCATGCTACAACAAACAAGCACATTGATTCTCATTGCTTTCACCATGATCACCACAACTACTCTCACCCATGCAATCCTCTCCATGAAAACGATTGCCAGGAGGATAGTAGTTATGGTGATAATGATTATCGATGTGTTTATTTTCTCATGCTCAAAATTTGTGAGGTGAAGGAAAAAGTTCGGCTAGATTCATAAAATAAATATAAAAATATAGTTTTACACGTAATGTAATCCAAATTTGCAACCAAACGCATTTAATTTGGTCTCCCCCAAAGCCAACGTTGGGTCGATACTCTTGGAAGTTGGAAGGCGTCTTTGCGTCTAGTACATAGTTTATAGTAGTATTTCCTCTAAAAGAAGATTTAATTTGGTCCTAAACCCAGTTGTTTTGGCTTATATATATATAAGTGGTTTTGTCCGGTCTTTGGTAGGAGACTGTGGACTGAAGCTGGGGGTCTTTAGCTAGAAGAAAGTTTTGTCTTTGTTCTTAGCAGTGGCTCCTATATATTTGGAATGAAGCTTTCATTTTTCTGTTTTCTAATTAAAAAGAATGAAGCTTTTGTTTAGTTAGTATAACTAGACTCTCTGCACACGTGTGACATGCTTTTTTTTAATCACGCATGCTACGTGAACTTACACCTATATCAATAATTTTAATTTTTTTATCTCCTTTCTTTTTCTAGATGCCCGTTTCAATAATTTACACGCGATAAAAGGAAAAAAATAACCATTGAGACGGACATCTAAAAAAATAGGGGTGATAAGATAGGAGAAGAAACTGAAAAAAAGAACATAAAAATAATGAAGAAATTGTTTGTGAAGATTGAAGAAGAAGTTCTAATACCTAATTTTTCTTTTTGTTTATTTGATGTATTTGACTCTTTTGCCCCATTTATATTGGATTTTTTTGTTTTAGTGTTTTTTATTAACCAATGGTATTTTCAAAATTTTTGAATGTTTTACCATTCGATGTCTTTTACTTTATATAGAGATATAGATAGAACATCATTTTTAATTTTGGTTGGAAGGAAAGGAAACTTTGCGCTACATTAGATTGCTTTCGATTAGGCTGCGCTTTAGTTGATTATTCCAACTTCATTTGGGTCGGATACCATTAATTGATAAATTATTGTACATAATGGTAAAATCAGCACCAATGGTTATACACATTTTATTTAGAAATCTTGTCGGTAGGAGGAAAATTTTATCGATCAAACACGTAAGATTAGAGGGGCTTATAAAATCTGTCTCGATTACAAGCATCATTTGAGGGAGAGTCCTAAATAATTAAACAAATTTAATTCGTTGAGACTAGAGTAACAAGAATCTAAACAAAAAGACTTTCGATTCCCTCACCAGCAAAATAATAAAAAAGACTTTGCCTAATCCCAATTATCACAAGAACATCTTTGTGGTAAATCAATATGTATAACAGGTACATAACAATGGCCGTCGTTCAAATATTCTTTTGAGTCTTAATTATATCATGTACACGATCGCCATTGATTTCTTCAGTATGCTTAATTACTTCCTATTATTCTAATTCCGAAGAATTAGGGTCAACTGAAGACCCTTCTTTCACAACAGGTCACAGACTCAACAACATACAGAAAAGTATACAAAAAGTTGGCCTCCTAAACATTGCCTAAATATCAAGCCGACTACACGTCGTTTTCTGAAGCATCTAATTTGGCCTTCAACTAGGGCTGCCCTATTAATTAATATTGTGACCTCTTGCAGTGCAGTAAATAATTATGTGGGCTAGCTATAGTCAGGTGTCGTATGATTGAGCTCAAGGTTATGTAGCCGGCAAAATAGAACTTCTTTCCCTAGCGTCACCTGGTTCTAATTTAACAAATTAAATAAATATTTGATTTATTTATTTTAATCCTGGAGAACAAATTAAACAAAGTTTCTTACATGTGAAAGCCGAATTTGCGAAAACAAATAATAAGAAAACCAAGCGTGTTGCTCTAATCTATTGAATATTCAACAGTAGTTTGACTGTAATTTCAATTTGGAATATCGTCCAAGATATCATATTTCTAGTAAAATCGTTTCCTCAATATTTTAATTAATTAACCAGTTTTTATGTCTTGGGCATCATATAAGAGACTTCAGACTATGACACTTTAGTTTGCACAAACAACATCACAGTTGCGATTGAGAGAGTATACGAGTGTTGAAGAATTTGAAATCCCACATCAGAAATTTGATCGAGTGAAATATAACATATAATGAATGGTTCCATTATTAATAGCATTGAGACTTTTTGTATAAAAGCTCACATATGCTTATATAAGGATGGTTTAGTTGAGGATAATATCGATATTACTAGTAATAGACCGCGGATCCGTCCTTATAAAATCTTATTACTAATTCCATACTCTCATATATGCACGTGATACTTTAGCTCAATAAAAATAAATAAATAAATAAAGCGGTGAAAAATCTGGTCAGAGAAAAATGAAAGTTGACACAATCTTGATCTCACTTATATTCAACATTTGGATGTACTTAACAGGATTATTATGGGTTTTCACTGAGACATGCATTGACAAATTGCAAGAAAGAGAAAGAAAAGCGTTTTTAGCACTAATTAGATTACTAGAGAGGTGGTTATAAGGTCGTTTCATCAACTCTGGAACTGGTGGGAGGTAGATGAGCAGACTATTTTAGTATATTCTTAGGAAATGATATGTGTGTTAGTCTGATTTACGTTAGCTAGAAAACCTAATCAAGGTGATGTGAATTCAACTAATTTTCTTAGGTAATAACTTTATAGTACCTATATGTGCCAAAAAAATACATGTAAGAAACTAAAAAAAAGCACCAAGAAACTTCGGTATTAATATTTATGTTCTAATAATCACTTTGCAGCTATCTTATAAACACATTTTCGGAGTGTCAATAACAGTTTTCTAGATATTTCTCCATATGCAGAATACAATTCTGTCTTGCGTAATAAAGCTACGAGTAGACATAAGATGCAGAATATAATGTGACAATGGGCCAGACTATTTTTAAGTTTGTACGTTATGTTAGATTCCTTAGATGTTTCCTAATTTTATATGCCCATTTGCCCTTATTATAAGAAGATCCTAAATTTTATACTATCGTTTCTACATTTTCACGCATCAAATGTATTAATTCTTTTTCCAATTTGTCTCATACGTGCTTCTCCATGTTGCTTAAATAAATCATGTAAGCTATAGGAACATTATTGTTGGTTAGGAAAGTAGTTATGCAATACTGACAACTGCAAGCAAGCAGCTATATGGCTTACGTTAGTTAGGGACCCAGAGAGCTTAATGCCTTGTTTTTCCAGGTCAATTAACCAAACGAATGAGACATGGACTTGGTCCAAAGTCAAGATAATAACAAAATGGGATAAGGGCAACTTAATTATATGATAATCAAGTCCAACAGCTTTAACGTTGATCCAAGCTTAAAGACAGCTAGCATGTCATGACACAACAGTGAAATGTACCTATTAAATAATTAAGAAACTATGGCCGCCAACATGTAGTTTCAATAATAAGGTTGCTCCGCCATATGAACACTTCTGTCCTATCTGTTTCCAATGGATGAGCAATGATTGGTACCCAAATATAAATTATTATCAGGTCAAAAAACTTGTACTGAATTCTATGATAAAATAGTACCAAAATTTATCTTAGGAGTCATTGCATAGAGGTCTATAAATAGACTATATATTACTAATTAATGTGAGTGGCTATACTTCTGGTGAGGAATTAAGGGAGGAGGAGCTAGAAGAGCTAGCTATTAAGAAATAACAAAATGTCTGAAGTAATTGAAGAGATAAGCCCCGCCCCAATAACGCCGCCGCAGGCCACCATAGAGGATCCTCCGGCTCCTATGTCACGGGCGGCGTCTGTGGCTCGGGTGCCACCTCTCCTGATCCCGGCTCCCACCACAGCTGTCAATGGTTATGGTAGTGGTGGTGGTGGTGGTGACCAGATAACACTAAAAACCCCAAAAGCCTTGACCCCAAAATCTCGTACCCCACGGTTCATGACCCCAATAGGGAGCCCTGTTAGGAGGGCTCTCAAACTCACAAGGCTTGACCCCCAAGATGCTTGGCTTCCAATCACTGAGTCTAGAAATGGCAACGCTTACTATGCTGCCTTCCATACTCTTTGTTCTGGTATTGGAATTCAAGCCCTTATTCTTCCTGTTGCCTTCACCACTCTTGGGTGGTAAGTCACCATTAATAATATGTAATTAATTTAACAAATCTTGTCATAAGTTATTTCTCTGTATCTTTAATTATATAGTGCTTTTTTTTCTTTTCTTTTTTGTTAATTTTGTTTTGGTTACTGCAGGACATGGGGGATTATATGCATGACTTTGGCATTCATATGGCAACTTTACACTTTATACTTGCTGGTCCAGCTTCATGAATCTGCTGAAACAGGCCTACGATATTGCAGATACATTCAACTTTGCGATGCAAGTTTTGGTAAGACTTACCATTTTTCATATGTTTAAGCTAAATACCTAAAAGCCCTGTTTGGAAGTGACTATGCAAAAACGCATTTACGTAACTCGTATTGATTTTGCAAAACAAATTCTTAACTATAAATTCTTCTCCAAAAAGTGCTTTTGTAAACTCCAGAAACACTTTTGTCTATTTATGTCAAACGCATTTCAAAGGATTTTTATATTTTTGGAAACACTCTCAAACATACCCATTTAACTAAAAAATTTGATGAAATAGAAAACAGTAATTTGGAAGCAATTTCTACTGATCAATGCAATTTGTTTCTTCAATTTGCTCAGGTGACAAGCTAGCAAAATTCTTAGCCTTGTTCCCAATCCTGTACCTATCCGGCGGCACGTGTGTGGCTCTGATCGTCCTTGGAGGGTCAACAGCAAAGATGTTCTTCCAAATTGTGTGTGGACCTACATGCACTGTAAAGTCCTTAACACCAGCAGAGTGGTACTTGGTGTTTACAGTCGTAGCTTCGATTCTTTCTCAGCTGCCCAACTTGAACTCCATTGCTGGAGTGTCTCTTGTTGGTGCCATTTCTGCTATTGGCTACTCCACGTTGATATGGGTTGTTTCTTTGGACAAGGGCAAGCTTCCCAACGTGTCTTATGATCCCTTGAAAGCCGACAAACAATACATCCATTTTTTTGATGTTCTTAATGCCCTTGGAATGATTGCCTTTGCCTTCAGAGGCCACAACCTTATACTTGAGATCCAGGTATGTTGATTAGTCTCACAATTTCAATTGTATAGGTGTTTAATTAATTCTCAAACCCTTCCTTTTCCTTAATAACAGAAAATTATTTTAGGACCCGACTCTCTATATTTTTCTAAATGAGAGAAATAGGATTTGTCTATGATAATTTGGTCTAGTTCCGAGTTCAAATTGGATAAAAATTATATATAAAAAATTTCACTCCTTTGATTCAGTCAATTAAAAAAGTCGCACATATGCCTTAATGTCAAACAAGTGGATATTTTAAAATTATTTTCGTCCAAATCTTGTTAATTAGGTACACAAGTGAACGAATTATTTTAATTGTGGTCCCTACAACTTAAGTCTTCGTCTGCTGCTCCCAAAAAAAAAAAAACGTCTGCATGACAGATGAAACTTCAACTTGTGCTGAATATAGTTTTTAAGCAAATCAAATCGAGTGCGCCAAATGATTAAAAATAAAAAAGTTAAGTAGTTGTCTTTACTGATGATCATGTATGATATGTTGACCTTGACCAAATGATGTTGAAGGCTTGAAGCTGCAACTACAATAGAAAGCAACTTCATTACAAAGCTTCTGACTAATTTTGTATATTTCCCACTAATTGAGGTATTCCCTTAATTTACAGGCCACAATGCCGTCCAGTGAAAAACATCCATCACGCGTGCCCATGTGGAGGGGTGTCCAAATTTCCTACACACTCATAGCAATGTGCCTTTTCCCCCTTGCAATTGTAGGCTATTGGGCATACGGTCAAAAGGTATACCCTAAACAAAAACGTTATATTGTCATATGTCTGGTAAAAGAATATTAAATGTGACAATACTAATATGCTTTCTCATTCGCAGATACCAGCACAAGGAGGCATGTTTGCGGCCTTGTTCGGCTTCCATGCCCGTGACACGTCCCAATTCATCTTAGGGCTAGCAAGTTTATTCATCATAGTCAATGCATTGAGCTCCTTCCAAATCTACGGCATGCCGATGTTCGACGAGATGGAGTCACAATACACTAGGAGGTTCAAGAAGCCAGCTCCATGGTGGCTGAGGGCCATTGTGAGATGCATGTTTACTTATGGATGCTACTTCATGGCTGTGGCCATCCTGTTCCTGGGAAGCGTGGCCGGTTTGCTAGGGGGATTTCATTGCCTGTGACATTGGCCTATCCATGTTTCATGTGGATCAAGATGAAGAAGCCTAAGAAGTACGGCATAAGTTGGGGGGTTAATTGGGTGCTTGGGGTTGTGGGTATGATTCTAAGTGTTATGTTGACTGCGGCTGGTCTTTATGTTGTAATTGATACTGGTATTAAGGTGAGCTTCTTCAAGCCTCAGTGATTGAAAATCAATGTCAAATAGATGATATATTTGTTGCGTCCAGAATTGTAAACTCTAGCAAGCTGGCCCTAGCTCGCATATGTAGTTTTGTTTTGGTTTTGATGTTTGAAGAAAGTGTGATATTTGTAGTGAAATGTTTCCACATAGTCAAGTTGAATGCACAACATCTATGCCTCAAAAATCTAATTGCAGCTTCTTAATCCACTCCACCCAACAATTTGGTATGGGAAAAACATGTTCAAAAAGCCCAAAGGCAGCAAAAGACAAAGAGCCCAAGGCCTAGCAGGCAAAACAAATAAGAACAACCAGGGACAAGCTCAATAGATGAAAAAGTTATTGACTACCATACGACTACGTGGTATAACAAATCCGCGTTGGAGCAAAAACCGTATACTTAACCAATAATAGCAATAACATTTCTCAATGGTAGCAGGGCGTGGGGAACTAACTATATGCTTGTCACTAGCATTAGCATGGCAGCTCTACACCGTATGACTACTCGTACGAGTACGACTATGAATCTGATGGCTCTAGGACTCTTTAAAGCAAAGAAAACTTAAGAGTTTCTGTTCAAACAATTTTATCTCCACACTAATACCATAATTTGACAAGCATAGCATTTTCTAGGTTAAGATTTTTTAGAACATCTTAAAGAGGAGTATAATTGTCATAATAGGCTTTGTTATTTCGCTATGGAGATCAAATTGTATGGGTGTAAATAAAAAGCCCACTAAGCTCATGGATAAATAATGGATGTGATCCATTGACTGGTACAGAGTGCTTGTTGTGGCCCAATTTCCCAACTTGAACTTAGGGGTGTCAAACGGGACGGGCCGGCCCAACACGGCACGAGTCCAGCCCGTTTAAATGGGGCACGACACGTCACAAACAAGAATATTAGTGGGCCATGCTCAGCACGGTACAAAAGCTTGGGCCGGGACGGAATCAAAAAATGAGGTCCAATGGACCGGGACGGCCTATAGCCGATGGGCCGAGCTTGGCCCGAGCCCGCTTCAAACACGACCCAAGCTCGACCCACTTAACCTTTTTTTTTTGTCTCAATAAGTCAAAACCCACTTAATAGACTTGGGCCCCGTTTGGTTCACGGAACGGATTTGAGGGGAAATCACTTCCCATGTCATTTTTCAAATGATGAAAAATGAAGATTCATTTCCCATGTTTGGTAATGCTGTGAAAGTAATCGGAAGATATCACTTTATTTCCGTTCTCATGTTTGTTTTGAGTAGGAATGGAAAACAAAGTTGGTATAATTTTCCAATTATACCCATATTAAATCAAATAAAAAAATGCATTGAATGATATATATTGTAATTCTAAATTATTAATGGGGACAAAATAGCCATGAAAAATGTGCATTTAATGTTGACTCATTTTCCCAAACTTTTTCATAAGAAGGGAAAACAAAACCCAAGGGAGGAGGAGGGCTTCACTTTCCTCCCTACTTTCTCATGTGCCAAACAACCATTTCTCATGCTTGGATTTACCAAACATGGAAAAGTAATTGATTTCCTATCCTCAAACCTCCTTTCCCAGGAACCAAACGGGACCTTAGAGTTGGACTCAAAGTGTCCTCGAAGCGAGAGGAGCCGTCCTTGACTTTTACTAGACTTCCAGTGGTTTACAAGCAAAGAGGATTTTATTTGTACCCAACATGGGCCTATTCTATTCCAGCCTCTATGCTGAAGGTGCCATTTTCATTCATTGATTCAGTGCTTTGGACTGCCACAACTTACTATGTTATTGGGTATAGCCCAGAAATAAAAAGGTAAGAGCAGTTTATAACACAACAGAACAAGAAATGCTAGAACAATAAATCATAATGCCTTATTGTGGCATATGCTTTATAGATTTTTTTTTTCCCAATGGTTTTCAGGTTCTTCTGCCAGTTCCTTATTTGCTCTGCATCAAGCATCAACATCCATGTGTCGTTTGGTTGCTGTAATTTTCCGAACTATGGTTGCTGCAACAACTTGTGGTACTTCTATCTTAATAGTAATGTTTTTATGTGGAGGCTTCATTTTACCACGACGTAAGTCAAATATGCTAACACCTTCAGTTCATTTTATGGTTAGGTTTCAAAGGGAAACACAACCTTAGGGAATGAAGTTCTAACCAGTCATGGTCTGAACTTTGATGGCTATTTCTATTGGATATCAGTAGGAGCATTATTTGGCTTCACAGTACTTTTCGATCCTGGATTTGCTTTACCCTTAACTTACTTAAATCGAAAGTTCAATTTAATTGACAGATGATAATGTTTAGTATTACAAGACATTTTGTCAGTTTACTTCTAAAAATAATTCAGTTAGGCATGTGTGTTAGCATGCCCAACAACAAAAGTCAGCTTTTTATTTTTTTTACTGCTCTAAACTATGTATTATATATATATATATATAATATTTTTTTAATACTATCGGTTTGATTTGGTTAAACCGGTGGTTTTGAATATTGCAAAACGTATACCAAACCATATACTTCGGTTTGGTTTCTCAAATCGATGAACAGAAAAATTGAAAAAAAAAACCAAACTAACCCAAATCATCAGTTTGGTTTGGGTAGTTTGACCAAGTTACTGGTCTGAATGCCCAGCCCTACCTAAGAGAATTTTTTATTATTTATTTATTACATTAGAGGAAAGAAACCCCTTAAATTTCGAATTTGGTAGCCATGAGGGGAAGGGGAAATCCACCACCACTATGGTGGAACCCATTGGCGCTCGGAGGATTTTTTTGATTGGTAACATCAAACCAATTGTGTATTATATATAAGTGTTAAGGGGTCCAGCACTCCCCTTTGGGCTTTAATTTTTCACAGGCTTGATTATGTATCAATTTCTCGGGGGCTCAACTTAGAGATTTATAAGTGGCACGTAGATATTTTTGGTAGGATCATGGTGGATCAACATGGCAACATATATTATTATGATGCTACTAATTTATGATGATAACGTTTGGTGGGTTTAAAAGTTCATGCGCTCGATCATACACTTTGAAAGAAGGGCATATTATGCAGAAGAAGTCCAGCTCACCACTTTATGTTTCCTCCACATGACCGACATATATTGAAATTTCAATGCTAATACTCACATAAATGACAACTTTTTTGTTGTTGACAAATACAACAACAACATGATCATCTTGTTGTGTTAGGTGGAAGGTAAGTTTAATTTATAATATTTTAGACTATCATATATTTTAAAACAAAAAAACAAAAAAAGAATTCAATGCTTTGAGGTGTTAGATCAATTACTTTCTTATAAGGGAAAGCTTCTCTTTCTCTCTTTTTTTTTTCTTCTTTTCTGCTTGGTTTCTATGGTGTGTGTAGCAATTTAAGTCATGATGTCCTTTTCCTGAGGCCACGTTGTATACAACTCACTATACGTACACGTCAGTGGATTACTCGCATTGAGTTGCTTCTTTACTGGTGTCTTGCTTCTTTCATGTTCACATGGCTTGCGTTTGGAAAAGCAACCAACAAAAGTTTGAGTTTTCTGCATCACAAGCCTCTTTCGCTCATGATGTTTTATTTGAAATATAAAGCATAATTCCTTGTGCCACGTGTCTGCGACTTAAAATTCGGTCTCGGATTCTGCGTGTCTCGAAGGATGTAAGTTCGCTGCTGAGATGGACTATCGTCAAGTGACTATTGAATTTGATTGTAAAGAAATTATCTCTAGTTTGAAAGGCTCAATTTTCGAAGGAATGTGGGAAATCTATCAAATCCTAAGCAATGTTTGTGATATTCTGAACCACTTCTAGACTTGCGTTTGGATGTGGATTCCTAGAATCCCTAACTTGGCGGCAGATCATTTGGCAATGCTTGCCAAATCGAGGATGAGCACTGAAGTATGGGTCAACTTACCTCCATCCTCTCTAATGCACATTCTAGACAAAGATGGTTTACCAAGAGGAATGATTAATGGTAGCTTTTGTGAGGGCTTCTTGACGTGTTTGTTTTGTCTATGAGACTACTGGCCTGTTTGGGAGTGCTTTTGGAAGGGCTAAAAGAGCTTTCTGACAACTAAAAGCTCTTCTAACAGCCTTTGGCAGAACAATTTAGAAGCGCTTCTGGGTCATAGAAGCGCTTCCTAGAGAAGCACCTGTTATGTTCTTCCTCAGGAAGCACTTGAATTTTTTTTTATTATGAAAATTCAATATTTTTATAATAAAAGCTCTTTTGTTAGAAGCGCTTATGAGCAGAAGTACTTCTTAGAGAAGCAGTCCCAAACGAGCCCTACATCTTTTTTTATCTGCCCTCTTTCTAGTAGTAATGTTGTTATTCTTTGTTGTACGTTTGCGCCTTGTTGTTTTGCTGATTTTGTACTTCTCTCGGCTTTCTGCCTTGTTAATGAAATTCCATCTTTCGAACAAAGAAAACACTGTAATCCTATTGGAATAAATTGTTCAAACTTTCTAATTGTGGCTGTTTCTAATATAAATTACAAAATAAGAGCGACATCCACATAATTGTATAAACAAAAAGGACGTCTAATCAATTGTACATAAATAATTGCGAGAGAGAAAGGGATATCTATGGCCACAATGTTTGTAGTTGGATTATAGCTAGTTTCTAGGCCCACTCATGAACTACATGAACTGCATTTTGTAGAAGGGGACAACCAAATCTTAGACTATTGTATCGTGGTGGTTGCATAATGGTTGACATCGTAAAAGCAATGCAGTCGCAGCTGTATCGTGGATCTTGAAAGGATTGGCATCAATTTTATATGCAGAAGAGTAAAGGATATTTGATGAATTGAACTCTCAAGGCTGAGTCATTGTGGGAAAATTACAAGTCTTAAAACCACAAATATATGCAAACCATCTCTATTATGACAAGTATTGGCAGATGGACTATATTGTTACTTAGTGTTAATAAAATTGACAGAACTATAATATATGAGATGTCACCACCTCAACCATATAAAATCTATCAGCTCCTAATTATCATATGTGATAGCTAACTACCACCGAATTCAAGATTTTAATCCAGGAAGAATGTAGTGTGGAAGTGTAAACAAATGGGGGTAGGCCATTCATCCCGCACTCTAAGTGTGGAAATGTGAATAGAATATTCATGAAGAGAGAAAAACTTGTATGACATGTCGACTCTGGCTATAATATGAATTACAAAAGCATAAAAATATACCACACTCGAAAGGTCATGGCTCATTGAGTAGCACATTTAGTCCATCAAATACACCATCGGATTGGTTTTTGTTACCATCCATATATATATTTTTTGATAAAGTTACCATTCATATTTAGTACGTGTATATAATTTCTCGTAGTTTATTGCAACGATTTAAAGTAAAGAGATATATTGGAACAAAATTGATCTCCACTAATCCCCACTTGCTGAATTTGTTGGAAAAAACAGGGCACCAGATGGAGATTTTTATTCAAGACGAATGGAGAGGTTTACATCACTAGCCAGAATATCAAAAATCCACTCAGGTCACACTTGGTTTCATACGGGAGAAATTATAGAATGGTACGGTATCACCACATCAACTGGTGATACTCCCATTCAAAATCTGCCACTTGTCTATTTTTATTGTTAAAAGTTAAAACTAATTACAGCTAGATATGAAATTATACTTTTACCCTTACAAATAAAATCTAAAAAATTGAAAAAAAGAGAGAACGAGTTACCCAAACTATCTCTCTTCGCCACCGCACCCTGCTCTTTCACTCTCTCTCTCTTCTTCCCTACATCTCTCTGTCCTCTCTTGATAACATATGAGAAAACTTTAGACTTTTTAATTGAATATGCATATCTCATTCAATTGAATATGACTTGTCCAAAAGCTGATTTGGGATCAATTGGAATATGCAGATCTCATTCTTCTAAATGAGAGAGAGAAACTGAGAGAGCGGGGGCGATGACCAGGGGAGGCAAAGCTGAGTGCAGTGGTTGGTGTACAATATTCTAGTTTTTTCGATTTTCTATTCTTTTTATTTTGAGGGAGATGGATAAATGGGCAGAATTTCAATGTGGAAATAAACAACAAATGGAAGATAAAGTAGTTGCTGGTACAATAACGAGAGTCTCGTGTGTTTTTCATTGTTGTTAGAGGGGAGTCCCTTTTCGTAAGGGTTTTTAGTTTCTTTCCTTTGGTTTCTCAGTTCTCAGTCCATCTCCACTGTGCTGACACCTGCTTGGTGGGTCTCTGCTTTACGAAGTAATGGAGGAGTTTATCAAGAAGTTCACTGCGAGTATTACTTTATCTGAGGCAGAGAAGTGTACTGTGATCGTCAGCGATGCGGCGGCGGAACGTAGTCGCTGTACAACAAGTTTTCTGGTGGGAAAAGTTCTGTCATCAAAACCAGTTAACAAAGGTGCTTTTATTAGTGTTATGAAAGGCCTGTGGCGCCCTAAGGCATCTGTGGAGATTGTTAGTCTTCGAGACGATCGGTTTCTGTTTGCCTTCTATAATGATGCGGCCTTGCAGCGTATTATGGAAGGTGGCCCATGGACTTTCGGCAGGGACCTTCTGGTCTTAGCTGTAGTCCCTGGTTTGGCAACTCCGGCGTCAGTTCCACTCCTTACTCAGGAGTTCTGGGTGCGGATCCATGGCCTCCCGATCCAATTTATGACGCGAGCCATGGGAGAAGAACTTGGAAAATCACTGGGCAAAGTTTTGGCCGTGAACAGTGATAGAAATGGAATCTGCTTGGGAGACTTTCTCCGTATCCGTGTCACCATGGACATTTCCCAGCCTCTCCGTCGGGGGATTCAAGTTCATTTGCCGTCATCGAATGAGAACACATCCTTTTGGGCTCTCCTTCAGTATGAAAGACTACCGTCGTATTGCCTTCTTTGTGGTCATCTTGATCATAAAACCAGAGAATGTGCTTCCTACAATGGACTGACCATTGATGACTTCAAGTCTCCCTTTGGGGTCTGGCTCCGTGCTGATAGTCCTCTGCTCGGGACCGTAGTCGGTACTCCCCGTCGGTTTGGTCTCTCTCGCTCGCTTTCCTCTTCTGGGTATGAGTCAGACTCGGAGGCGGGGGAGGACAGTCGATCCCTACGTCGGGATGCCGACATGGACACGACCGAGGTGCTCAAATATTCCTCGTCTGACAGCACACTGCTCGAAGCTTGTGTCGCGCATGTGCCCGATTTAAATATTGGTCTAGAAAGCACGCCAATGGCAGAGGAGTGCACTTCTTCTAAAGAGACGAATCTTCATCATTCCTTTGTTTTGGACCTCAGTGCGCCTCCAGCTTTTCCACTAATGGAAAATTTACAACTTTCTTTACTCCCTAATAGTGATAGCGTGAATCATTCCCACCCAGATCTAGACCCCTTATGCCCCCCTCTTACTTTATTGATACCTTCGGTAGCACCTGTGACTGTGGGACCTCCAGCACCCGTGACGGTGGGACCACGCATGCTTCTTGGTGCATTAGATCCGGTCTCTGTTGAGGACCTTTCTCTTTGCTTGGGCACTTGCAACAATGTTGAATTTCCTCTCTCCTCCCCCTCCCCATCTCAAATAAGGTTTGCCCATAATGTATCGGTTCCTCCTCCAGCGGTGAGGAAAAAATTTTCCGACAATCGTAGAAGGAAATTTGGATCTTACAAGAAACGTGGGAGTAAGAATGATAGTGGAAAACGCAAGTTTTTGGAGTCTTATGGAGACGAAGTTTTGCCAATCTCTAAGAAGCATTGTTTCTCTCCTACTACCTCAGTTACGAGGCTTGAAGCGGCGGAGGCTGGCAAGGTCCAGTCTCGCCGAGAGCCATGAATATTTTAAGTTGGAACTGTCAAGGTTTGGGAAATCCCTCGACAGTTCAGGCGGTGTTGAATCTCATTCAACAAAACAGTCCCAAAGTTGTTTTTCTCAGTGAAACTAGATGTCAGAAAGCTAAGTTGGAAAGTCTCAAACTCCGGCTTGGCTTCCTTAATATGTTTGTTGTTCCCAGTAGTGGTTCGGCTGGTGGTTTATGCTTACTTTGGAGAGATGATGTCACTATCTCCATCACTTCTTCTTCCTTAAATCATATTGATGCTGTGTGTGGTCCTGTTGGTTCTGACGACAGTTGGCGGTTGACTGGCTTCTATGGGTTCCCTAAGTCATCTGACCGATCGTTATCTTGGAGCCTTCTGTCCGGGTTGAGCCATCACTCTTCCCTTCCCTGGGTTTGTGTGGGAGATTTTAATGAAATTCTTTCGGTCAATGAGAAGAGAGGGGGCCTCATTAGAAGTGACAGACTAATGGAAGCGTTTAGAGAGATTTTATCGCAATGTGATCTCTTTGATCTTGGTTTTGTTGGCTGTCCTTTTACGTGGACTACCTCTCGCTCTGGTGGCATCAGTTGTCGTCTAGATCGTGCCGTTGCTACCCCGAGTTGGTGTGATCGCTTCTCTCAGTTTCGAGTTGTCCATCTTGCTCCCAGCAATTCTGACCACCTTCCTATTCTCATTGAGGTCCGGGATGGTACTGTGCAGTCCCGTTTTCGTCCCAGTCGGCGTTTTCGTTTTGAAGAGATTTGGCTTCAGCATCCCGATTGTGAGGGTACAGTGCGGTCTGGGTGGGACCGCAATTTTTCAGGTTTGCCTCCCTCGCAAGTTTGTCAGAAAATTCAGTCTACCAGTTTGGCCCTTTCCCATTGGGCGAAGAGTACTTTCGGAAATTTTAAAAAAGAGATTGGGGTGATTCGTGATATGCTTGGTCTCCTTTGGTCTCAAGTGCCTTCGCCTCAGGTTCATGCGGATCGTAGATTTCTTATGCAGAGGCTGGACCTCCTCCTTTCTCGTGAGGAAAGCTATTGGCGGCAGCGTTCTCGTGCGACTTGGCTCAAGCTCGGCGACCGTAATACTGGTTTCTTCCACCAACAGGCTTCTAATAGGAGACGCTGCAACACTCTCAAAGGCTTAAAAGACAGTCATGGTGTCTGGCATGACGATGCTGTGGGAATCAAAGCTATAGTCGTCGACTATTTCAAGAATATCTTTGAAGCTCAACGTGGCAACCCTTGTGCTCTTCAAGAGATCTTGACTGTGGTCGAGCCAAAGGTTACTCGTCAGATGAATTCTGACTTATGCTGTGATTTTTCTGTTGATGAGATAAAATTGGCTGTCTTCCAGATGAAGCCCTCCACGGCTCCGGGCCCCGATGGGATGGCCCCGGTTTTTTACCAAAAATTCTGGAACATTGTTGGCCCTGATGTGGTGAATGCTGTCCGTTCTTTCTTGGCTGGGAGGGGCTTTCTCAGGCAAATTTGTTTTACTCATGTTGCCCTTATCCCAAAAGTTTTGCATCCGCAGGACATGACCCAGATTCGGCCAATTAGCCTTTGTAACGTGCTCTACAAAATTGGGGCTAAGGTTTTATCTAACCGATTAAAACCATTTATGGATACTATTATCTCTCCTTGGCAGAGTGCCTTTGTCCCTGGGCGCCTGATTTCTGATAACTCCCTTGTGGCTGCTGAGGTTGCCCACTATTTGCATAATAAGCGTGGTGGGAAACTCGGCTCCATGGCGTTAAAGCTTGATATGAGTAAGGCCTATGACCGGGTTGAATGGCCTTTCCTTAAGGCTATGATGGTGCGTCTAGGCTTCAGTTCGATCTGGGTTGATATGATTATGAGATGTGTCACTTCTGTCTCCTACTCTTTCTTGATTAATGGCACGCCTTCGGGTTGTGTTACTCCCTCTCGTGGTTTGAGACAGGGGGATCCCATCTCCCCCTACTTATTTTTAATGTGTGTGGAAGGTCTGTCCGCTCTGATTTCTCACAGGGAACGGGAGGGCCTGATTAATGGTGTTAAAATTTGTACTGCTGCACCTAGTGTCCACCATCTCCTTTTTGCTGATGATAGCTTTATTTTTGCTAAAGCTTCCCAAGCTGAGTGTTACCAGGTATTAAGGATCCTCCGTACTTACGAATTGGCGTCTGGTCAAGCGGTTAACCTCCATAAAAGCAGTGTGGTTTTCAGTAAGAATGTGGAGGAGAACACTCGTGTTGTTCTCACGGGTATTTTGGGTGTGGACTGTGTCCTGGTGCACGACAAATACTTGGGTCTCCCAACCTTTGTGGGTCGCTCTAAACGTCTTATTTTTAGTTCTTTGAAGGAAAAGCTGTGGAATAAGTTGGATGGGTGGAAAGGCAAGCTTCTGAGTGGTGCCGGTAGGGAGCTTCTGATCAAGGTGGTGGCTCAGGCTCTTCCTGTTTATACTATGAATTGCTTCCTCCTCCCCAAATCCTTTTGTGATGAGTTTAATAGCCTAACGGCAAAGTACTGGTGGAGTGGTGATAGGGAAAAACGAAAAATTCACTGGTTATCTTGGAAAAATCTGTGCAACTCTAAATCTGACGGAGGTTTGGCTTTTCGGGACTTAAGAGCCTTTAACTTTGCTCTTTTGGCTAAACAGGGGTGGCGTCTTTGTCAGCAGCCTAACTCCTTGGTTGCTCAGCTTTTTCGTGCTAAATACCACCCAAATTCTACTTTCTGGGATGCCCAACCAAGCACAAATTCCTCTTACTGTTGGCGTAGTATTCTTGCTGCAAAGCCAGTTCTTGACAAAGGCACGAGATGGCAGATTGGTAATGGTTCTGCTGTTAATGTGTGGTCTGACAAGTGGATCCCTCACCACCTTTCTCCCTTTGTCTCCTTGCCTCCCCCTCCCAATGAGGCTTTGCGTAGTCTGAAGGTTAGAGATTTGATAGACTCTACGGGTCAATGGAATCTTCTGTACATTCAGACTCTGTTCCCCCCTAACATTGCGATGCTTATTTTCTCAATCCCCTTAAGCTTCCGTAAGCCCCCCGATCGTATCATCTGGCATCATGATCAGAATGGGATTTTTAGTGTGCAAAGTGCCTATGAGGTGGCTTGTCTTTGGCTTCGAACTGGTGATGGGGATCCCAGTTCTGTTACTGTTGGAGGTGAGGCTTACAAACCTTTTTGGTCTGCTATTTGGAAAACAAAAGTCCCTCCTAAAGTTAAAACTTGTGCCTGGAAGGTAGCCCGTGATATCATCCCAACTAGGGTAAATTTGGCCCGGCGTAAAGTGGATTGTGCCCAGGACTGTATCAGATGCATTGCTGCGGAGGAATCTGCCTTTCACGTCTTTGTGGAATGCCCTTTTGCTGCTGCTGTTTGGTCTGCTTCCCCTGTCGGTGTTCTCGTAAATGGTTTTCCTGCTAATAATATGCTGGATTGGCTCAAGGTCGTTTTTGAGCGGCTGCCTACCTCTAGTTTCTCCCTGGTGCTAATGATCTTATGGGCGCTGTGGAAAGATCGCAACTCCCGTATCTGGGAGGGCTCTGGCATCAGCCCGGTCTGCTTAGTGGATCTTGCCAAATCTTGGCTGTGTGAGTTTCAATTTAGTTTTGCTGCCCGTAGTCATCATGCCCCTAGGCAGTTAAAAGCTAGGTGGTTGGCTCCAACTAATGGTTTCATCAAAGTTAATGTGAATGGCTTTTGGCATGCGGAGGATCGCTGTGGAGGTATTGGAGTGGTGATTCGTAATGATACTGGCAATTTTCTGGCAGCCTGTGCAAAAAATTGTCCTAATATTGGGTGCCGTGATCAAATTCATGCACTGGCCCTTTTGGAGGGTCTGCACTTAGCTGCTGCGATGGGTTACTCCTCAGTAAATTTTGAATGTGGTTCCAAGAAGATACCGGTTAGTCATGAATGAGTCCGCTCATGGAGTCCGGTATGGGTGCTCTGTTTCTTGATGCGGTTTTCTTCTGTCTCAATTTCTTTCACTTCGGTGGTTTCTGTGCCTTCTTTTGTAATAGTGTAGCTCTCAGGCTTTCTTCTTTTGCTTTAAGTGTGGGTCATGCTTGTCTCTCGGTGGGAGCCACCGACCTTACTCCTTGATCTCCTCCATGAGGATTGTACTTCTTTTAATCCCTTTGGTTAATGAATGCTTTGTTCCCTTCAAAAAAGAAACTCGGAGAGAGGGGGCGGCGAACAGGAATTGGTAATTTCATTAAGGTGGGAGTCTGGTGCAATTTTTATTCTTTGTGGTTTTTATTTTATTAATTTTATTGTAAAGGGTAAAATTGGATGTGAAAGTCCATATGTATAAAAAAATGTAGTTTTCTTTAAAAAGTGACAAGTGGCAGATTTTGAGTGGGAGTATCACTATTTGACATGGTGATACTGTACCATTCTATAATTTCTCACATACACTTCTACTATAGACACAAAGGACGCAACTTCATGCGCTGCCTTATTACAGTAAAAACTACACGCTGAAGCTAGCCAGCAAGCATCTTAATGTCAAACACAATAGCTTCCACCACTACGTCAACATGACTCTCACCTCTAAGCATTTGAATCAAGTGCAAAGAGTCATATTCCACTTTCACACACAACAACCGATTCTTGATGCAAGCAACAAAAGCTTCCCTTATAGCATCAGCCTCCATTATTAAGGATGACAATGTTCCCCGCGGGTAAAGGTTTTCGCAGGATTCGACCCTAATAGGTCGGATATGAAGGACAAAAAATGGGTATGGGGACGAGTATGGAGAGTTTTTGGATATGGTGTTCGGGAGGGACGGGGATAGTATATTAATTTTTTGATGAGGTATATATATATATATATATTATAGTATATATAAATATGCTATTAAAGTGATTGTACTGACGAAGTTTTATATTTTTATTATTATATTATATATTTATATAATTTATACAAATCTTAAGCCGCATTACTTATTTATTTAGTTAACTTCCAGTCCATATATAAACATTCTTATAGTGTCTTATAAGTTTTTCCTGCTTCCTTTTTTCTTCTTCTTTCATCTTCTTGCTTGCTAACTATTCTATATTAGTTGTAGGTGAATGTATGGGCTTGTGGGGGCTAAGCCCGCGTTTGGGAGTGCGGTGCTTATAAAAAAAGTGGCTTTTTAAAAAAATTTAACCAACCAAAGCGTTTGGTAAAGTATTAGACAGCTGCTTATTTTAAAATCTCGGATATCTCGCAGCAGTTTTTCAAAGCTGCTCCACCCTTGCTTCTAAACATTGATTTTAAAAAAAGCCACCGGTTCCTTTAATGAAAATTTCTTTTTCCCATAACACCCATATTACTTTTCCAAAATGACAGCTCTTATCCTTCTATTCGTTCTATTGCGGTTTCCTCTCCAGAACTCTTCTTCTTCCTTCTTCTCCCATCAATTTATGTAACTTCTCGGATATGAATTAAATTGAATTTTTATGTATTGATCATCAAATCAATAGATTTGTAAACTTTATATCAAATCAATAGATTTGTAAACTTTATATTAAATTGATTTAAAATAGAGTAAAAAGCAGTATATTCATATTTGGGCAGTGGGTATGGCTTGATGGATCTGGGCAGTCGCTATGGCGGATCTGAGTTGGGTGGGTTGCGTCTTGGGTGGATGGAGGAGGGGAGAGAGAGAAAACAGTGGTGGTAGACTGGGGTTTGTTGTGGGGAAGGGGTTGGGTGTGGTGAGTAGATTTGGGGTCGGGTAGGAGGGCCTGGGCAGAGCTTCAGGAAAATAAAGAGATCGAGAGGTAAAGAGAGAGAAGAAGAAAGGAAAAAAAGAAGAAAGAGAAACGGGTTGGGAAGGAAGAAGAAAAGAGAAAGAAATGGTGGTTGGTTTGATAAAAAAAAAAATATATAAAAAAAGTATGTAGTGAAGTTAGTTATTATTATTTTTAAGTAGAAAAAGAATGAATAAACAAATAAATTTCATCATTATGTTCTTTTTGGTCATTATACACACTAAAAACACTTTGGATAAAAATTTATCAAACACTTTGATTACTCACAGCAGTTTTTCAAATATAGTCTACCAAACGCCTAGCTGCTTTTTTTCACAGCTGATTATCATCAAAGCACAGCATAAGCAGTTTTTTTTAAAAGCACAGCAATGCCAAACTAGCCCTAAGAGCCCTCTTGCTTTTTCACATGCTTATATGAAAAAATGATTAACCAAAGAAGCATAAAAGTGAAGGGAAAAAAAACAAATCAAACACATAGAGAAACGTACGTCTTCATGATCATGCAAATAGACAAGTACATTAAGTGGCTAGCTTTATTTGTCAACTATATGGTAGGGATTGGAGACAACAATGATCTCTATGTTGTGATGCTTTTTGCTTGGATTCCATATCACACAGAAATAAAGGTGCCAAGCAAAATCATGCAAATTTTGGGGGGCCAAAGGTTGGGTGGTCATATCATATGTAAGAGTAAAGCACACCCAATGGACACAAAGATATATATATGCTTTGCCTATGTGGGTTTTCAATGGTTGCCCCTCCTACACAAAAGACACAGGATCAGTTTTTTGATACTTTGACAATTAACCTTTGTTTTTCGGTTTCTAATCCCTGGCCCCTAAGTGTATTTTAACTTCATGATCATGCATGCAAAAACCCAATAGTCATGGGTAGAGTTTGCTTGGTTTATAATTCATAATCTTCAACATTTTCAAGTATAAAATTGAAGTCTTTAGTGCGCATTTGTAAAAAAAAAAAACAAATGGCCTCTTCCATCGACACGTGGCAATCGAAAATCTTATCCGAAAATGTTATCTGAAATTTTAGGTGAGAATTTTATAATAAATAGTGACACGTGACAATCGAAAATCTTATCCGAAAGCTTATCAAAATTAATGGTTTAAGTATAAAAAATAGAAAATAAATTAAAGTGAATAGTAATTGCCCTTGCCCTTTGGGGTGGAAACAAAAAAGGCAAGGGCTGCCACTATTCACTTGAATAGTGACAAATCTTGCCTTACCTTTGCCTTGCCCTTGCCCTTTTGGGGTGGAGGTGCTCTCATGGGAGGAGAGATGTTTCCTTTTTTTTTTTTGTTGCTTTTCAAATTATGTTTTAGGTCTTTTAATATTTTATTACTTTTTAAATATTTAGATATTATTTTCTTAATTTTTAATTAAACTTAAATATTTAATTGATATTCTATTCTACCCAAGTAAAAAAAAATTGACACCACATCAAGAACTAACGGAAATTTTAACAATATTACTAATAGTGGAGGCACATTGCAAAAATTTACGATATAAGTACTTTATTATTAAAATTAAGAGTGCATAGACAAACATGTCTTAAGGGTGAGATTTGAGGCTACTAAATTAAAATTAATCCTATATAATATTACCATGATTCCAATTCCATATTATAATATTGTAAAAATCATGAATTGGATCTTATAATTAACTTACATGATTGAGATCCTCGAATCACGCCAACTTTTCAAACAAAAGTAAAGTAAAAAAGCAAAAGCAAGGCATATTAAATACCTCAAACACAAGAAAAATTGCAAAAAGAAATATGAGATCCCCGTGATGCATCGAACAAATGCTAGTCTTGTTCTCTAGCGTACGTCACACTCATGACGTGACTATGGTGATGTCACAAACCTAGTCACCTTGACGCATTTTCTCTCCATCCAGAACCAAGACCTTCAAGTTTTAAACCTTTGCACACAAAAACGTGTCCTGGTTATTAGGCGGAAGAAAATCTTCCATGAACTTTTCAAATATTTATGAAAACGGTGTTACGTATTTATCTCTCTTTCCATATAAGAAAAAATGATCACGAGAGTAATTCACAAACGTTTTCCTCACAAACGTTTTTTCTTCGTAGTTAAGGTTAGCGAGAAGAAAGACACATCTGATCTTAGAATTTCCAAAAGGTTTAATTCCAACCAAGTAAAAACATTTGATTAATTACCATAATACCATGCGTTGTCAAAGGAGTCGTGTGTGTTTCTTGTTCCTTTTCCGACAAGGCACTTTATAGGCATGGACATCCTGAGCCCCACTCAAATGTTCTTTGAGAGTAAAGTTGATAAAAAGCGTGATATTTTGACCTGACGTTCAAAAGAAATACGATGCACAAAATCCAATCATGTCAAGCAAGTCTTATATATTTACCTAAAACTCCTCATCACAAAAGTAGAAATGACCCATCAGAATCCACCTTGCCAGCATCTATTTTGGCTTGTTTGAAAGCACCCCACCCACCTATATATATGAGGAAGGTAGCTTCTGTTTTACAGCAACCAAGAGGATATGGCAGACATGGAAGAAGCTGTTGTTGAAGGAACTAGGGCAAGCCATTCCTTTATAAACTCATCAAATCACTATGCTCAAGTCATTCCCATCACAACCAGTCCTCCCACAAGGGAAGAAGATGGTGCTATTTATATTACATCGTCAGCAGCTGCATATTGGGGAGGTGGAGGAGAGCTCAATCCACAGGATGCTTGGCTGCCCATCACAGAGTCCAGGAATGGGAATACCATTTCTGCTACCTTTCATTTGATCTGTTCAGGAATTGGAATTCAAGCCCTTTTACTGCCTCTTGCGTTTGCCACTCTTGGATGGTAAGTAATATTAACTCTAGATAGATTAAAATTCTCTTACTTTTTTACCTAAACTAGCCTTTACTGTATTACAGCGCCAGTCCAATACAATATTCCAAGTGCCAACCTATTTTGGCAGGCCAAATCTGCACGATTGATTTTGTACAATTAACAATTAATCACAACACATGTTTATAACTCAAAAATATTCCTGGTCCTTGTTCTAATTTGCATAACAACTTTTCAATGGTTGCAGGGCATGGGGAATCATATGTTTGTCACTAGCATTTACATGGCAGCTCTACACCACATGGCTTCTCGTACATCTACACGAATCGGAATCTGGGATTCGATATAGCAGATACCTCCACCTCGCAGTAACGGCCTTCGGTTAGTACGAGAATTAATTCTTCTTCCGAACCAAACACCATTCAGAAATGGCTAGAACTGTATCAACTAAATTTGTTCTCCTTGTTTTGTTCAGGTTTAAAATTAGGTAAGTTGCTCACTATTTTCCCAGTAATGTACCAATCAGGGGCACATGTGTCCAGCTGATCATCATAGGAGGTGGAATCATGGAGCTTTTCTTCAAAAATGTTTGGGATGTCAAGTCATTGACTGGTACAGAGTGCTTCTTGGTGTTCATGTGCATGGCTATTGTTGTGGCTCAGTTTCCCAACTTGAACTCCATAGCTTGGGTCTCATTCATTGGCTCCGTCACAGCCGTTGGATATTGTACTCTGATTTGGGCCCTTTCAATTGGCAAGGGCAGGCCCAGTGACATATCATACAACCCACCAGAGATGGATTCTAACATGGATAGATTTGGTGGCATAATGAATTCAATAGGCATCATTTTTATTGCATTCAGAGGTCACAATGTTATGCTTGAGATTCAGGTGCGTGTTTAGGTAACTTTTCCACTAACAGAAATAAATTAACTAGAAAAACTTACTTCAAAGGAAGGTCTTGTAAATGTAAGCATGTAATTAAGGCTAAATTTATTTTCTGATGCAGGGCACATTGCCATCAAGTTCTAAACACCCATCCCATAACCAAATGTGGAGAGGAGTGACTATATCTTATGCACTTATAGCCATGTGTTTGCTTCCTCTTGCCATAGCTGGATTTTGGGCTTATGGAAACAAGGTGAGGCCAATTCTTTTCTTAGATAAATATATCAAACTTAGAGAGGCGATCAGCAATATCGTCAATATATGTGATACAATACAAATAGCAGCTCTCAAACTTAGGCATACAAATGATTTGAGATTCACAATGTCTTTTGATTTGTGCAGATACCCTCTTCATATGGAGAAATATTGAGCTCAGTTTCAAATTTCCATGGACATAAAACCTCAACATTTGTGCTGGGACTAATTTGCATAATTATAGTGATAAACTGCTTGAGCACATTCCAAATCTACAGCATGGTAGTCTTTGACAACTTGGAGTTCAAGTATACCAGCAGGAAGAGCAAGCCATGCGCCAGGTGGCTTCGAATGGTTTTTCGTTTTCTCTTTGGAGGAGTGGCATTTTTTGTGGCAGTGGCTCTTCCATTCTTACCAAGGTTGGCACCTCTGATTGGAGGGATGACATTGCCTTTGGCTTATGCTTATCCATGTTTCATGTGGATCGCAATCAAGAAACCACAGCCACGAAGTGGAAATTGGTGCATAAACATGGGACTTGGATGCTTGGGGCTGGTTTTGAGTGTTGTTTTAGTTGTTGCAGCAATTTGGAATTTAACTGATAAAGGTCTAAATGCCAACTTCTTCAAGCCTTAATGTGAAGGGTATGAGGCAAAATGTATATTGTTTGCATATACAATTAGAAGAAAAAAAGGAATATTAATGGCTCAGATTCCCACTGAACACTATGCTGTAGCTGTGCTATAAGTTTTGTTATTATTATTTGTTGGAAAAATTACATAAAACCCCCCAAACTATATGGTCGTTTTCAAGTTCATATCTACCTTTAGAGACATTTACGAGTATATACTCAAACTCCCGGTAACCCTACAATTTACCCACTTCGTTGAGAAATTATAGAATGGTATTGTACCGCCACGTCAGTTGATAATACTCCCACTCAAAATTTGACACGTGTACAACCTTTTAAAGAAAAATTAAAATTTTATACAGTTGGATTTAAAATCCCTTTTACAATTTGAATTTGATTTAACAAAAATAGAAATTTCTAAAATAAATAAAAATATTCCTCAGCAACAGCAACCCGTTCTCTTAACTTACATCAAAACCCCCATCCCCACCTTTCTGCCATGGCTACGGTTGGTCTTTCCTTTTTCATATGTCTTTGTGTCTACCACGGAACAAATCCGATTTCCTTGTACTCCATAAATCTCGACCTGAGCTCCCTCCACTCTCCTAAATTCTACACAAATCATTGTTCCTTATTGGAGCTCCATTAAATTAACTATCGTCCCATGAGAATGAGTTGTGATACGTCGTCGTTTTGGAGTTAGACTCTCCTCCTTTACAGAGAGAGAAGGGGACAATGGATCCCCCGATGATGCCACGTGCTTCTCCAAAGTGGATTAGGATTTTCGCTAACAGTGTTTAGACCCGCTCCACCCATAAGGTTCTTACAGAAACAGTTGTTTGCGTTAAGAAAGTCACTTTTTTTTTGTCAATCGCTGGGGAGGGGAGGGAGTAATATTTGGGGTGGGTTTCCCAAGGTGCAGCTGGTGTGGATCGAACCCGAGCCTAGAGGGGGGGATCGGGGAAGCCTCAACCACTGAGGCAAACCTTCATTGCCGTTAAGAAAGTCACTTTTACTTCACCACCTTTGATGAATGATGACCAACATGATTTAATATAAACTTGAGTCTTTCTTATCTTTCTTTTTATATAGGCTTTTATGTCCCTCATGTTAACGAAATTGTCACGAATGGTCCTTAAGATTTTTTGTTGTGACATTAATAGTTCTTAACGTTAGTGCTTTTTATCACAAATGGTCTTCGCCATTAGAAATTCTGTTAAGTGTGACGTGAAATATAAATAGAGCTCACATGTCCAATCACATTGTGACATGTGGATTATAAATAAATAAATAAATAAATATATATTTTTTATATTATGAAAATCCATTTTTTTTTCCGCAACTTCTCATCTCCTTCCCTCTGCCCTCTCTCTCCACCCTATGCCCTCTCTCTCCCCTGCTAGCTTTTTGGGTGCTTGCCCTCTCGTGCATCTTCGATTACTTTGACTGCATGATTTTGTTTTCATTTCTGTCACATTGTCTCAGTCATGCTTGCCTATGTATATATAATGAATTGCTGAAAATTTTCTCTCTAACATTCTCTTTTGGATTTTCTCATTTCTCCTCATGACATGTGTTATTTTCTACACTTAAAACAATGCATAATGTATTAATGACATTGTTTTAAGTGTAGAAATTGACACATATCATGAAGAGACGAGAGAATGTCCAAAAGAGGAGGTTAGAGAGAAGGTTACTACCACTCTCCATATATATATATATTTGTAATTTTTTTGCCTTTTGCTTGCCTTTAATTGATTTGGAGCAAATCAACACGTCTTCGACTCTGCTTTTTCTAACTTTGACGTGTAACGTATAACATGTCCTGTTTGTTTTCAATCTATTTTTTTCTTTTTTCTTTTTTTATATCTAATTTTTTTGATTACGTGTGTGAACTTGACGATAAGAAGACTCTAGTTTCTTCTATGTTTTCAAAGTCAGATAAATTCCATTAACCATAGAATCCAGGAGAACGGGGCTGCTTATTTCAATAATTAAATAGTAAATATTGATAATTTAACAATATAATACTATTATTAGAGATTTTAGAAATATAATATTATCGTACTAAGTTACGGTAATATCAAAATGATATATGTCATACAAGCCCCTTTTTTTTTTAATTAAAACAATCTTCATTACTATCCTATTCCTATCCTTTGTCCAAATTGTAAAGGTTTTGATCATATGAATCTTCATTTCCAATTCCTTATCGTTATATGCAATATCTCTTGTTCAATATTTTAATGTTTTAAAGTTTCATTATCACTAACAAGTGTCATTCTCAACGTTTTCCTATTTCATCGATCAATTTTGTTTTATCTATCTAAACATTCCCCATGTAGATTTATTGCTCAAATTTTTGTTTAATTTTAACTAATTTCTCTACTCTCTTAATATTTTGTTGTATTTTGTCAAATATTGTCCTAATTTTACAAAAATAATATAATACTGGGGCCCTTCATTGTTAATTGGTAGACTGATTGGATACGGCTCAAGTTCACTGGAGGTTCAAAGTTGTACCCATAAAGCCCAAAGTTAAATCCTTTATGGGCCAAACTGAAATGTGGCAAATTGTTGCCAAATTTTACAATAATATTTTTAGAATTTAGTAATTTTAGATTCGAATTCTCATGACACGTTGATAGTATGTGTGAGAAACCGTATTTTCCTCATAGATTATTGATTGTATTCAAAAAAAGTATTATCAAAAAAAGTACATTGCATCATATGCACCTTCGACCAACATTAATATTTATATATAGTCATGGAAAGATGTCATATATAATTATACATATGGTCGTTGAAAAACAGAAGAAGACGACAAAAGAGTAACATCTTAGCTCCTATATATTTCCTAAATGAGGAATGCTAGCAACCTTCTCTCTAACATTCTCTTTGGATCTTTTTCCTTCTCCTCATGACACATGTCATTTTCTACACTTAAAAAAAATGGAGATTTTGACATAAAGGTTGTCTAATGTAATAATGACATTGTTTTCAGTGTAGAAAATGACACGTGTCATGAAGAGAAGGAAGAAGATCCAAAAGAGAA
The DNA here is from genome assembly GCA_024362665.1 of Prunus padus. Classification (NCBI taxonomy): domain Eukaryota; kingdom Viridiplantae; phylum Streptophyta; class Magnoliopsida; order Rosales; family Rosaceae; genus Prunus; species Prunus padus. Next base: position 28,255,792 of record JANFAM010000019.1, on the reverse strand, counting down.
GGTTAGAGAGAAGGTTGCTAGCATTCCCCTTCCTAAATTGTCCAGATCATTGCCAGTTTAAACTTTTAATTAAGTGTTTTTGCCGTCAGTGGTCTTTCTTAAGTTAAATTGGCATGCCATAGAGATCTAGAGGCCCAGGCATCTCATCATTTATCATTATAAAATCCATATGTTATCAAACACCAGTTTTCAAAAATCTAAAAGACTCTCAGCAAACAAGATTACACAGTAAAGCAATGTCACGAGAACTTTGGAAAGTTTAAAGTTCCACATGCTTTTCCATTTTAAGAAACTTCTTTAACGAGTCCGCTGATTGTTTAGGATGCTCCTTCAACCTATCTTTGAAGTCGATGTAGTTGATCTTGAATCTAACGGTGTAACCGGTATTCCATTCAATGTTATCAAACAATGACTACATAAAGTGTCCCATCATGTTAACACCATCCCTACTCAAAAAATGAGTAAAAAACAACTATATTAGTGAAATTATTGGCCAGTGAGAGAGAAGAAATATTTGTTTTTACAAAGAACATGCACTTACTGGATCACTTTATAAAGATAATAAAGATGGCGACAAGATAGTCAATCCTTTTCTTATCGACAAGGGATTCCTCAATCCGAAGTTTGGGATCATTAGGGACATCGTACCATACAATAACAGGTGACATTTATTTAGTTTCAAATAGTAATATTCGACACATGCATGAGATTTCCCTAAAAATCCCAACTTTGTACGTAAAGCGTGTAAAGAGGGGGCAATCTTGAATTATTAGATTTATCTGAGACAGCAATAGGAATTGTCTTCATCAGTTTGGTCTCACGAAAAAAGGGTTAATCGTTTTATTAGTTCCTGAACTTAGATCCGATTTGCATTTGAGTACCTCAATTTCCAAAATGGTATCTGTGGTCCTTTAACTTTAGTTTCATTTGGACAATTAGTCCCACCGTTACTTCTGTCAATTTTTTATGTTAAATGCAGGGGTAAAATGGTCTTTTTATATTAAAACCAAAAATGAATAAAAATCATATCTTTAAAATAACAATAAAAGAAAATCACATAAAACCAACAAAAAAATAAGAAAAATCAAGTTTGGGGGATTTGAAATCGGGATAGAGGGGAGAGAGAGAGAGAGAGTTTAATTTTAATTTTTTAGTTTTTAAAATTTTTATTCATATTTTAATCATTTTTATACAGAAATACCATTTTGCCCTTGTATTTAACAGAAAAAGTTAACAAAATCGACGGCAAAGCACTATCATTCAACGAAAGTTAAGGGGCTTATACTTTAACCATTTTGAAAATTACGACTCAAATACAAATCGAGCCTAAATTAGGCGACTAATAAAACGATTAACTCCACGAAAAAAATATCATACGAGTCTTCCAATCCAAGCAACAGCTGCGAATCTCTTTGCGAGGTGAGGACACAAAAAGAAAATACAAAAGCAGAAGTTTGTACTTAAAACGTGTAAATTGGGGGCCTATTGTGTAACATGTTGTCATTTCAACCAAAACCACGGGTCTTTGTCTGTAAAGCGTGTAAAGAGGGGGCCATTCCCATATGCTGCCAATGCCCTTTCTTCTTTTTCGTGAAGCGTGTATAAGCTCCCATGTGCCCCTTCCTTTCCTCAGTGTAATGAATGCTTTCTATTCTTTCTTTCTAAACTGCTTAATTGGACCCTCTCAGGTGCAACTTAATTAAGCCCATCCATCATCTACGATATCAGATTATCTTTCTTTTTTCAAGTTTTCATCTCAAATATCAGATTTGCTTTAATTATAGCTCTCTTGCATTCAGACAAACAGATTTCGACTCCATTTACTTCCTTCTTTCAAGTTTTCATCATCATCATCATACTCATCACCACTCTGTTCTACATCTACTTCAGATCATTAACATCTTCTTCTTCCACTTCTTCTGTAACCTGTTGCTGCTGTTGATACTGATAAGTTAAGTTTGCAAACTTATATTTATATTATTGTAATTTATACAAAAATGTTTTTTGTGTGGACCGGTGCTTTCTAAGAACATGCTTTCTATCTTTCTTTCTAAACAACAAATCACAATTTGGAGATTTTTTTTATCCTTCATTTCTTATTCTCAATACATCCTATTTGGAGCTAGCCCAGATACGTGTATTTGCATGTATTGACTTGTGTGTTTGCAGGTTGTGGATAGGAATATGAATTCTTCTCCTCCTCCTTCGGCTGCCCCTGCCCTTAAAGACAAGTACGATGTGTTTCTTAATTTCAGAGGTGAGGACACACGCGATGGTTTTACCAGCCATCTTCACGCGGCTTTACTTCGGAAGCAAATTGAGACCTACATAGACAACAGACTTGAGAAAGGAGACGACATTGGACCTGCCCTTCTAAAAGCAATCGAGAGATCGAAAATTGCACTAGTCATTTTCTCAAAAGACTATGCATCTTCCACATGGTGTTTGAAAGAACTTGTGCATATACTAGAATGCAAGAAAAGCTCTGGACAGATCATTATACCCATTTTTTATCACATAGATCCATCACATGTACGAAAACAGCAGGAAACTTATGCACTTGATGAAGATCGTCCACGTAAGCGCAGTAAGGATGAGGTGGCCAACTGGAGGGCTACTTTGGAGGAAGCAGCCAATATGTCTGGGTTTCATTATTCAAGCAAAACAGGGTATACTAAATCTCTAGCTTGTATCAATTTCTTCTTGTTATCATTTGATGCATACTTACTATATATATTCTTTGTCTTTCATAATGATATCTACCAGGACGGAGGCCGATTTTGTTGAGGAAGTTGTCCAAGATGTTTTGACCAAATTGAAACGCGAATGGTCATATGATTTAAAGGGCCTTTTGGAATTGGAAGGAAAATTGAGCAAATTGAGTCATTATTATGCTTGGATTCACCAGGTGTTTGCTGTGTAGGTATTTTGGGCATGGGTGGTATTGGCAAGACTACCTGGCTGGTGCTGTATTTGACAAGCTGTCCTCTAAATTTGAAGCTTTTTGTTTTCTTGCAAATGTTAGGGAGAACTCAGAAGAAAGGAATGGACTACATCAGTTGCGAAATAAACTTGTTGGTGAGATATTAAAGGAAAAAGATGTAAATATCGACCCTCCGTCTATACCAATTCGTATTCAAGATAGGCTCAGGCGTACAAAGGCGCTCATTGTTCTTGATGATGTGAATGCTCGAAAACAACTAGAAGTTCTTGTTGGTGATGATGATCGGTTTTGCCAAGGAAGTCGAATCATTATAACTGCTAGAGATAAAGGCCTACTTGAGCAAAAAGTTGACCGTGCGAAGATATTCAACGTTGAGGGATTAGGTTCTGATGATGCTCTTAAGCTCTTTCATTCGCATGCTTTTGGAAATGAGTCTCCAACAACAGATTACACTGAGTTGTCAAGAGAGGTGGTGGATTATAGTAAGGGCAATCCATTAGCTCTTAAAGTTATGGGGCCCTTATTCCATCGATGCAGGAGCAAACAAGAGTGGGAAGATCAATGGAATGATTTGAAACAAGATCCAATCAGCGGAGAAATCGAGAAAGTGTTGAAAATAAGTTACGATGGATTAGGAAAATGAGAAGGATATATTTCTTGATATAGCATGTTTTCATAAAGGCAATGACAGGAAATATGTAAAAGAAAATTTAGATAGTCGTGGTTTCGTGGGGAAAAGGGAATCAATGATCTTATTGATAGGTGTCTCATATCATCAATTTCTTTTCCAGAACGGATAGAGATGCATGATTTGGTGCAAGAAATGGGTTTGTCAATTGCACGAGAACAACGTATTGAAAAACGTAGTAGGTTGTTCAAAATACAAAGGATGTCTATCAAGTATTGACATATAACCAGGTACGTAGTTTATGTTATATTCACATTTACAATAAACAAGTCTGATTATTCCTACAAATGTAATTTTGATTAAACTTTTTTGTATATTATATTTACATTTATATTTTGCTCTTGATTGTCAGAGAAATGTACATGTTCAAGCCGTATCCTTTAACTCGTCTAAATTTGAAAAGCAACACTCTGAGTTGCAACATGCAAACTTCAAAACGATGTGTCAACTGGAGATGGCTACGTGTCAGGGTTATCCTCCATCAAGTGTTTCTTTTGATCTTCCCAATTCTCTAGAATGTCTTAAATGGGAGTGTCATCCTTTGAAGTCTTTGCCATCAAAATTTTCTGCTCAAAATCTTCTTGTCCTTGACCTTGAAGTGTTGTCCAAAGTCATAGGGGGGCAACTTTGGAATGAAGGCCAGGTATATTATTTTACTTCTTGTATAACATGTGGGATGTGGCCTAGAAAGTAATAATATGCAAGCTAAGCTATTTCTCTTTAATTTGTTACAGAGTCCTGTGAACTTAAAATGGATCCGTCTTCGTATCCAATTTCTAACTGAAGTCCCAAATCTCTCGCGGAGTCTAAAAATTGAGCATATAGATCTGAGGGGCTCTGAAATTTTGGTTGAAATTCCTTAGTATTTTCAACATCTTGGCAACCTTACTTATCTTGACCTTGGGAGGTGCTACAAAGTCAAAATCTTTCCGAGATGCCACGCAATCTTGAATTCTTAGATTTGTCTTCTACAGGAATAGAGAAATTGCCTTCATCAGTTTGGTCTCACGAAAAATATCTCACTTAGATATTAGATATTGTTCCGACCTTAAGCGTCTTCCAAGCAACAGTTGTAAGCTGAAACTCTCGGATTCTTTTTATTCTAGAAGGCTGCGAATCTCTTTGCGAGTTTTGGGAGCTTCCCAAGAATACAACTGCAATTAAACAGTTATATTCTTAAAACCTTGTGAGTCTCCCAACAACCATTTGGAAGTTGAAATCTCTGGAGAGCCTTGATCTCAATAAGTGCTCCAATTTTTCAAAACTTCCCTGAAATCTCTGGAGGCTATGGAACATCTGCAGTTTCTAAATTTATTTGGTACAACGGTTAAAGAGCTACCCACATCAATTTGGAAGTTGAAATCTCTGGAGAAGCTTGATCTCGGTGGGTGCTCCAAATTTCAAAACTTGCCTGAAATCTCAGAGGCTATGGAACATCTGGCGTTTCTAAATTTATCAGGTACTGCAGTTAAAGAGGTACCCCATCAATTGGAAATCTAGTTGCGCTTTCGAAAATTTGATCTCAGTGATTGCAAGAACCTTGAGGTTGTTCCTGATTACCTCTTTTGCTTAACCTCATTACAAGAGTTAGATCTGAGTAGGACCGAAATTAATAGCATACCTGCAAGCATCAAACAAGCTGCTCAACTGTCTCGCTTGTGCCCTAATTGATTGCAAGAGCCTTGAATCTTTACCAGAGCTTCCCCATTGCTGCTATGTCTTAAAGCACATGGTTGCGGCGTCACTAAAGACAGTGTCAAGTTCAAGCACTGCAATCACACAAGGTCATGAAGAATATATGTTTTCTGTTTGCCCAAAGATGGATGAGAATGCACGAAGCAACATAATGGCTGATGCACAACTCAGAATTATGCAAATGGCAACTGCGTTGTCAAAGTTTAAAGAAGAGAAAACTAAAGAAGAAATTGAACAATTATGGAGTCATGAGAAGGTTTCTATCTCTTTCTTTCTTTCTCCCTCTCTCTCTCTACCTCACGCAGACTTTGTCCGTTGAAGAATCTGCTTTTTTTTTTCTTTTCTTTTTTTCAAGAGTTTAATAATTATGATGTCCATATCCTTGGTACAGGAATTTTTTGTCAAGAGATCTTCCGTTGTCATTAAATATTGGGGGTATGAAATTCCAAAAATGGTTCAGCCATCAAAGTGAGGGATCTTCAACAAAGATTGAGCTTCCTCGTGATTGGTTTAGCACAGATTTCTGTTTCGCTCTATCTCTTCTTGTTGATGGCTATGTTTCTATGGAGAATGAAGATTGGATGCAAGTACAACTTCAAAACTAGTAATGGTGAAAGCCTTGAAGTCAAGCATCCTTTGTTTATTGATCTACGATGCTGTAATGATGCACATGAGGTGTATGTTGGGCAATGATGCACGTGAGGTGTATGGAGGCAATGATGCACATGAGGTGTATGTGTGGTGGTATAATAATGTCTTTGAAGAAGTTGTAGGGGAAGCTCCAAGTCCCACTGGGTTTTACAACTGTTTTATTGAGGTCAATGTTGACTTCAACATACTGACTTATGACCACAAACCCTTCAACATACTGACTTATGACCATTTGAACCCTTTCGGGTGGAAAAGTGTGGGATATGTCTGTTGTATGGCAAAGATGGTGAGATGATAAAGCAGAGGGCTTTGTATGGCCAAGATGCCTAAATTCCAAATTTTCCTTTGATTTGAGCTGTTTGCTTTCCAAGCCTTGTGGGTCCGAGGATGCTTTTGATTTTGAGTTTGTTAGGCTTTTAGCCTTAGGGATGTGTTTCTTGTTTTGGGCTGAGTGATGCTCATCAGTTTGTTAGGCCATAAGGTAATTTTCTTCAATTGGATTTCTGCTTCAAATGGGGAAATTGGTGCACCTTCTTCAGTTTGCAGTACATCTAAAATTAAATACGTTTTTCGGTATCAACATCACCATAAAGCTAATTACAAAATATTAACATTCCTTGAAGGAGACATGAACTGAGACAGATGAAGAAATCAGCCCATTGTCGGATTCCAATGCCTATCATAAGCACGTACTAAAAAGATTTTTTTTTTAAAAAAAAAAAAAACAGGTACAAAAGAAGAGCAAGGGGAGAAATTGGAGAAAAATTAAAGAGTAACGCCTTAAGAAGGTTGTGAAAAATCCTAAACTTCCTTTCTTCATATATACATCTGTTCCTTACGGCCAGAATCATCGGAGAAAATGAAAAACAAACAAAAACAGCAAAAAGATGTTCCAGTAGCTCTTCATTTGCTACAAGTTTCAAAATCTGAATAGGACTCTCTATATTAAGCTTCCATTCTGTTATTCCAATGCCGATGCTGCTGCTACAGAGGCCTTCTATGTACATTGTGCGTCCTTGTTATTACTACCCTTTAGTGTGTAACAAAATCAATCTTGCGCACACAAGTAACCTATCAAACAAAACTCAGCAAAATTTTTGGTGACGAATTCGCTTGGACAAATCAGCTAATTTGCGGAGGGGGAAATCCCAGTCTTTAGCCCGAAAAGAACTCTTCTGAGTTCTGGTTTCTGGTCAGGCTTCTTGAAGTAGAAGACCTGGATCTGGAAACTCTTACACTAGGGCAGCACTTTACCCTGAGAACGATTGACATTCATTTCCGTATAATCAATCTCAGACCAATCCTGCTCATCCTCAGTTAGTTTGCTCGTCTGTCACGTAACTCACTGTCCTTGTTGCCTCGTGTCATCCCTCCTTATGTATGTTCTGGCCGTCATAACTTTCTTCTATTTTGAGGAATTGAAACTTCAAGTTGGACTTTGTGCTAGATGCACTACATATGCAGGCTGCTGGGTTTTTCGTGGAACTTCCTACCCGTGCCAGGCTTTATCTCATTTGGCTCTCCCATGAATCCAATTTGGATTAGTTCGAAGCAAGGAGGCAAATTTTTCCCATGTCATGTTACGATACAATTCATGAACAACGGAGACAGTTTCCAAATGCCAACCAATTATGGCAGGCCAAATCTGCACGATTGATTTTGTACAATTAATAATTAATCACAACACATGTTCATAACACAAAAATATTCCTGGTCCTTGTTCTAATTTGCATAACAACTTTTCAATTGGCTTGCAGGGCATGGGGAATCATATGTTTGTCACTAGCATTTACATGGCAGCTCTCCCCACACCACCTGGGGCTTCTCATACATGGTCCAGGGGCGGACTGATTAAGTGGACAAGAGGGGCCCTTGACCCCATAAAACTGGCCGGAAAATGGCTATGGATAGGCCCTCGTGGAGGTCTGAGCAAGGCACTCCCATGGCGAGCAGAAAGACGACTTCCCTAAAGAGATGCACGCAAGGTGCTTCTGTGGCTGAAAGGGCCACAATCTAGGGAGGGAGTGGAGTTGCCTACCAACGCGCAATCGTGGACCGTCCCCTCCTCCTCGCCTGGTGATGATGGGAAGGCTCTCATGGTTGCTCTTGGATATCTCTCGTAGATCTTTACCGGGCTTATCTCCTACCGCTGCTCTTACCAAATCCAAGCCGGAAGGTTACCTCATTAGCTACGGCGGTGCGCCTGCTCAAGATCGCTCCTGCTTTGTCGACTCCGCATTTTGGAGAGGCGGAGTCCACCGACTAGGGCCTTTACTCCAGTGACGTGAACTTCTACCAGGGTCATGTCCTTTGTACTCGATGATGAAAACCCTAAGTGAGGGTTATCAAAGATTGTTCCCTTTTTTAGTAATTAAAATTGAACTCCGAACTTTTCGACCACATTTTTAGTTGCTTCCGTGAGAAGGTTTCAACCATTGAATGTTCTAGTAACTCTAGTTTGATAGCTTTGGCAAGAAACCCAAAAAGACTCTGATATTTGACTTCTCTCTCTACTCAGCTATCATATTAAATTAATGCATTTTGTTAATAAGATTTTTGGGCTTCCTACAATGTGACAAGGCTTTGTCTTCAAATCACAGACCCTTCTTAGGAGGTGTTTCAGGCCTGTCTTGTTCGCCGATTTAGAACTAATAACGTACTTTTGGATCCTTACCAATATAGAGTGTCATTTGGCATTTCCTCCATACCATTTAATCAAAAATCATTAGGTTAAGTTGAGATTAGTCAATTTGCAAAAAGGCTGGCTGTTACTGTTGGTCTTAGACATCTTTATAGTAGTTGAATTTGATCGTTATATACAATGTTATGACCACAAACTGTCATCAATTGTTGCAATGAATATAAGAGCTTGGTGTCTTTGTTTTTTTCTAATTTTATGCTTCCTTTACACATAGAAAGGGGGGAAAGTTTTAAAAATGATATCTATACACAAATATATGTTCATTTTTCACATTTCTGGTTGTTTTGAAGCTAATAAGAGATTGAAATTCTTATTTAGTCCTAGCCCTGTATACTCTTGCTCCTCTGTTTTCTAAGGTAAGATGGAAACAAAAGTATTGGAACTTTTAATTTTTGTTTGTATTGAAAACGAAGTTATAATGCAATGTCGTTTTCAAAAATATGAAAACTTATCGTGGATAACAATTATTGTAGCTTGTAGTTGTTATTTTGACAGGAATTATGAATAAAAAGAACTATGTTCATTTTTTAGTGTTATTTTCGGATGAATTTTTTTTTCGAGACTTTTACACTCATGACCCTAAATGGAGGTATAATACCATCCTGCAAGTCCAAACCTACTGCATACATCTACACGAATCGGAATCTGCAATTCGATATAGCAGATACCTCCACCTTCGCAGAGTAACGGCCTTTCTGTGTTAGTACAAGAATTGATTCTTCTTCCGAACCAAACACCATTCAGAAATGGCTAGCACTGTATTAACTAAATTTGTTCTCTTTGTTTTGCTCAGGTTTAAAATTAGGGAAGTTGCTCTACTATTTTCCCAGTAATGTACCAATCTAGGGGGCACATGTGTCCAGCTGATCACTTCATAGGAGGTGGAATCATGGAGCTTTTCTTCAAAAATGTTTGGGATGTCAAGTCATTGACTTGGGTATGCAGAGTGCTTCTTGGTGTCTATGTGCATGGCTATTGTTGTGGCTTCCAGTTTCCCAACTTGGGAACTCCATAGCTTGGGTTTCCTCATTCATTGGCGCTGTCACAGCTGTTGGATATTGTACTTGATTTGGGCCCTTTCAATTGGCAAGGGCAGGCCCAGTGACAGTATCATACAACCCACCAGAGATGGATTCTAACATGGATAGATTTGGTGGCATAATGAATTCAATTTTCGGCATCATTTTTTATTGCATTCAGAGGTCACAATGTTATGCTTGAGATTCAGGTGAGTGTTTAGGTAACTTTTTTCCACTAATATGGAAATAAATTAACTCAGAAAAAACTTACTTCAAAGGAAGGTCTTGTAAAATGTAAGCTATGTAATTAAGGCTAAATTTATTTTCTGATGCAGGGCACATTGCCATCAAGTTCCAAACACCCATTCCATAATCACAAATGTGGAGAGGAGTGACTATATCTTATGCACTTATATAGCCATGTGTTCTGCTTCCTCTTGCCATAGCTGGATTTTTTGGGCTTATGGAAACAAGGTGAGGCCAATTCTTTTCTTGGTAGATAAATATATCAAACTTGCAGAGAGAGTACGATCAGCAATATCACAATATATGTGATACAATACAAATAGCAGCTCTCAAACTTCAGGCATACAAATGATTTGAGATTCACAATGTCTTTTGATTTGTGCAGAGATACTTCCTCTTCTATATGGAGAAATATTGAGCTCAGTTTCAAATTTCCACATGGACATACAAACCTCAACATTTGTGCTGGGACTAATTTGCATAATTATAGTGGATAAACTGCTTGAGCACATTCCCAAATCTACAGCATGGTAGTCTTTGACAACTTGGAGTTCAAGTATACCAGCAGGAAGATGCAAGCTCATGCGCCAGGTGGCTTCTGGAATGGTTTTTCGTTTTCTCTTTGGAGGAGTGGCATTTTTTGTGGCAGTGGCTCTTTCCATTCTTACCAAGCGTTGGCACCTCTGATTGAGTGGGATGACATTGCCTTTGGCTTATGCTTATCCATGTTTCATGTGGATCGCAATCAAGAAACCACAGCCACGAAGTGGAAATTGGTGCATAAACATGGAACTTGGATGCTTGGGGCTGGTTTTGAGTGTTGTTTTAGTTGTTGCAGCAATTTGAAATTTAACTGATAAAGGTCTAAAGGCCAACTTCTTCAAGCCTTAATGTGAAGGGTATGAGGCGAATGTATATTGTTTGCACATACAATTAGAAGAAAAAAAGGAATATTAATGGCTCAGATTCCCACTCAACACTGTGTTGTAGCTGTGCTATAAGTTTTGTTATTATTATTTGTCAAGTGCTTAGACGTAAAAATGAGAACTATTTTTTAATAACATATACTTCCACGTTGACAAAAATACACCTCATCTCCCAGATCCAAACCCTCTGTCTCTCTCTCTCTCCAGCTACAGCCCCAACCTTCATATCCCAGCTTTACAACTCACGCGCATTCGAGCCCCACCACCGTCAATGGCGGATCCAGGAAATTTACTCCGAGGGTCAACATCTAAAGGCTTGAAAAAAATTTATACACAATATACCCATAAAAATGAAACGATTACATAATAATTCATAGTTAATAGAAATAATCGTGACATTACAAATGTCCACGACGAAGTTTTCATATTCTGAAAACGTAGCATTATAGTTTTATTATCAATACAAGCAAACACATCTTTCTCAATATAAACAAGTAAGCTGTCACTCAACCACTGATCTCCCATTCGCTGCAAGTGGACCTTTCACAATATTCATAGCAGAAAATGCTCTCTCCACAGGCTAGCTGCAACCGGTAAAGTTAAGGCTAATGTGAGAAGCAAATAAGCATAATTATAAGTTCTATGCAATCCTTTCTCCACCATTTTCTCTTGTAAGGCTACCAATCCCCTTCAATTCAAAAAAATTTGTCACCGTATGCATATGATTAATATAAATCTCAAGTTGATCTTCAAGTGCCAAGAGATCTCTGAGAGTAAAATCTTGAGGATAAAATTCAGCAAAACGAAGTATCTTTTTGTTTGTCAAATGCTATGAATGAATCATCTGGACTCAAACATGCCAAACAAAGAAGTAACTCAAGATTTACCTCATCAAGCGATGATTTAACTCCGCAAGTTGCCACTCAATGATTTGAATAAAGATGTCCACACGATAATGATGAAGGTGTGTTATTCTAGGAGCTCTTCGATGTGATCTCCATTGAGCTACATATGCATCATCCATGTTTGGAACGAAGATATCATGTTTGCCACAAAAGGAGGATACTTGATCAAGCAAGGCTTCAAATGCATTCTCTCTCATGTGTTGTAGTTGGTCCTTGCAAACTTTGACTAACGCTATTGTGCATTCCCAATATCTTGGTCTTTCCTTTGTAAAGCTTGTGACAAGTCATTTGTGGCTCCCAATATAGATCTCATGAAAATAAATAAGTGAAATACAAAATCAAAAGATTGTATTTCTCTCAATGACCTACTTGCTTCACCTAGATTATCAGTGGAGTCATCCTCAATAATCCATTTAAGCACTTTCACCACAGATTTAAACAAGGAGATGATACTAATTAATGTACCATAATGTGAGTTCCACCGTAGTATCATCGACGCTTGAGACACATTTCTTGATTTAAGCCTCGCCCTGCTGGAAAAGTATCTTTTTCAAGAGTTTCTATAATATCCTTTTTGTAGTTGATCTCTGAAAGCATGTCACGATGCTTGCTACACGAAGCTCCAACAATATTAACCAAGCTATTGCAAGATGTGAAGAAAGTGGGCAATATCAAAGCATTTCCTTTGCCACGGCCACAAGAGCTAATTGGAAGTTGATGGGCAAAACAATGAATATAATAGGCACAAGGATTTTCCCTGCAAAATATGTGTTTTAAGACCATTGAACTCACCTTCATATTACTAGCTCCATCATATCTCTTATCCTCTTAGCATGGAAATGCTCAATTCCTCTCTTGAAAACAATGTGTCAATAGCCTCCTTGAGTGAGTTTGATGTAGTGTCGCTAACATGTTGAATACCCACAAACCTCTCAATTACATCCCCACTTTTGTCCACATAACGAAACACCACCGCCATATGTTCTTTTTACCGACACATCACGCGATTCATCAACTAATAAGGAGAAGAATGCACCATCCATATCCTTGATGATCTTCTTAATAGTTTCAGTGGCACAAGCATTCACAAGATCTTTTGAATTGTTGGAGCTATTAACTTGAGATTCTCGGGAGCATTTTCTAGCACAACGGCTTTAACTTTCTCATCATGATCAGCAAGAAATTGTAAGAGCTCTAAATTATTCCCCTTTGTTGCTTGAAGTGTCACTCTCATCATGCCAATGAAAGGGAAGACCTTGCCTCAACAAAATCTCACGCAATCAAGAGAAGCTGTCAAGCAAATACGATAATCAATGCGAGCTTGCTCGATTGCTTTATCATAATTGTTCGGATGTGTTGCTTCTCGATTCATCAAATCTACACAATATTGTCTAGATTGATTATGAACACTTCCAACAAGTCCAACATGTTGCCTAATTTTATCTTTCTTCTTCCAATTCCTAAAACCCATCTCTCGTGAAGGCGTCGCTACACCCTTTGACCAATTTTGAAATTGGATTTGAAGAGATAACAATAAAGGCAAAATGCAGCATCTTTACTAATATCAGACTCCAACCAGTCAAACTCATCAAACCATTTGACATTAAAGCATCGATCATACCCCTCGAAATATCAGTTTGTTGAAATGTGTGATCCTTAGGCTAACATGGACCCTTTTGTAGATATGCTCTTCGAACTTCATCTCGAAAGTTAGGATCATAATCCAACATTTGAGGTTGAAGTCCAGGGTCCGCAATAAGATTAGCCAAGATATCTTGCAGCTCACTTTCTTTCGAACTATCCACATCTCTTGAAATACCTACATCTCTTGAAATACCCACATCTCTCGAACTCGAACTACCCACATTACCCGAACTAGAAGTACTTGATCCGAACATTCTCTTAAAGTAGCGTTTCCATAACTCGTATTGGTATGAATAACCAATCAAGCATCAACAATAAAATAAAATAAAAACCCTAACTTATGCAAACAAACCAAAAAAAATCCTTAATTTATTCTAACTAACCAAGAGATATAATCTAAAATCAAAGTATAGCCCTAATTTATTCAAACTAACAAACCAAAATCAAACCTCAACAACAAACATAAAACCAAGAGATATATTCAAAATAACCAAAGCATAAAAGTAAAATCCTAATTTATTCAAACTAACTAACCAAAACCCCTAATTTATTCAAACTAACCAATAGATATAATCTAACATAAAAGTAAAACCTTAATTTTTTCAAATCAACTACCCCAACCAAAAATCCCTAATTTATTCAAACTAACCAAGATATAATCTAATAACCCTAATTTATTCAAACTAACTAACCAAAACAAAACCCCCTTATTTATTGAAAATAACCAATATATAATCTATAACATAAAAGTAAAACCATAATTTATTCAAACTAACCAAAATCAAAACTCCTAATTTATTCAAACTAACAAATATATAATCTAACGTATAACCCTAATATATTCAAACTAACAAATCAAAATAAAACATCAACACCAAACAACAACAACAACTAATCAAGAAAAATAAAGACATTTAACAAGCTTTTATTAATTAATTAAAGCATAAACAAATTAGGATAACATATTAACAAATTTGAGGGACAAATCTACCTTTGAATAACAACTTGAATTTGGGGAGGAGTATAGCTCCACTAGCCGCCGCCACTTCACCTCCTCCGCCGCCGGAGTTGTGGGTAAGTTGGGTGGAGGTTGGTTAGTTGAGTTAGGGTTGGGGATTTAGGTTGAGAAGTTGAGTTGAGTTGAGAAGAAGAAGAGAGAAATGAGTTTGGAAAAGTGATTTTCGGGTTTAGGAGAAAACAGAGTCAAGTCGCTTTTGTTTTTTAAAACTCGACAAAACGACGCTGCTTTGGTTTGGTTTAAAAAAATGCTTTAATGAAATGACGCTGCTTTGAAGACAAACGATAAAAAAATGACGCGTGGTTGAAACAGCTGCCGCTTTGACGCTGAGCGAAGAAAAAATGAAGCTCGCGTAGCTGGCCGCAAGCACGTAGTGCAGCCCAGCCTTCCTTCCTTGCCCCTTTGGGGCATTTCGCCGAGCACTTTGCAGTGCAGCTTGCGAGGTCAATTTCAGAGCTCTAATAGCGGATTTGAGGCTGCAGGGGTTACTTGACCACCCTTGCTCCTCTCGTGGATCCGCCACTGACCACCGTCAATCTCCCAGCTGATTTATCTATCTCTCTTTGCGACCCTCACGACCACACAATGGGTGCGTGACATCGAATGTGTTCTGTGATGACGAAGACGATGGTGACAACGACGAGGAAAATGATACCAGTTTCGCTGGTTTCCTATTTCCCAATACAATCACAGACAAATCTGGGATTGGTTGTTACTTACATGAATTTTTAGAATAAATGTGGTTAATTAAATTTGGTTTTTGAATTGAATTCTATTTCAATAGGAATGAATTTGGTGGTGGTGGTAGGTCTCGTCTGTCACTGTCGTCAGCAAGCCAGTTGCCAAAACCTAGCCATGGTTTAGAATAAGCATAGAATGAATTGAATAAAGCCACAAAAGAATCTCAAAGGGCGGAGCCACAAAGTGGGATCTGGGGTTGCACGACCTCTTGGAAGCCATGGAAATAGGCTTAGAGGTCTCTTGGAGCTGGGGGAGAGACCCCTTGGAGCTGCACACCAGGTGCTTGACGTTTTTCCTGAGGAAGAAAGGAGCTGCTCGAGGAAGAAGCGCTGCTGTTTTTTTAAAATCATCCTGGGCAAAACGAGTCTGCTTTTGACCCAGGAATTTTTAAAAATGGCTTGGCCCAAAGAACTTCCCCCAAAGTCCAAACCCACCCAATACCTCCAATCCCATTTCTTTCAATCGTATAACTTTACCAAACAACGCTTAATATACACCTCTGCCCAACAACCCTTCTCGTATTTCCCATTTCATTGGGTCGTATGGTGAAATCTCTAGAGTGGAGAGTGGGCTTTCATGAGACAAAGATTTATGAAAAACATGAAAATACTTAAATAAATGTAATAAAATACCATGTTTTTACTCCATTCAACTCAAACATTCTAATGAACTCCTAAATTCTATTATTTTCTACCCCCCCCCCCAAAACCCTCAACATGGCTGAAAATTTTATTCTCTTCCCTCTTCATCTCTCGATTTTATAAATTTATTGTTCGTGGTATACTTAAACCTATGTGTTACATTCTTTTGTTTGATGATAATGCGTAATATTTTATTGGATAATGATTTATTGGAATGGATGAATATTGATGATTTTGTGTGTGGATGATTTATTGGATTGGATGACTATATATGATTATTTCATTTGTTGGAATTTAGGTTTATGATTAATTTTGTGATGGACTTCTTGTCCTCTCTGTTTGTTCATTTATCTTAATAAAATTTTTGTCTTTTAAAAAAAATGGTTGACTGTTTGGTTTGATTAATTCATGTGTAGAATTATGGAATGATAAGAGGAAAGTAATAGAAAATTATCTTTTAGTGTTATTTTCATCTTAAAAATTATCGGAACTTTTACACTAAGACCCCTTGGGGTATCAATCCCGGATCCACCACTGGAAGAAGTGGCTCCACCGAAGGAAGAGCAAAGGCAGTGACTTTCAAAGGTGGTAATTGGATCGGTCATCTTCTTCAACTTCATCCCCTCTTTGCCAAAACCAGCCAAGGAAGGAACTGTTCCGTATTAAAGAAGAAACCATAGATGTTGTAATTGTAGATGATGATGATGATGATGATGATGATGTTGATGTTGATGATGGCAGCAATAATGGTGGTGATGGGGGAGAAGCGAGAGGGATAAGGAGTCGTGGTTGGGTTACTTTTTATTTTATTTTAATTTTTATATATTTGATTTTATAAGTTTTAATTAATTTTAAATAATAAAAGAATTTTTTACTGATTTTTTTGTCCAATTGGAAATCCATGTCATTAAAAAATGGATCTCATCTTTGACAAGTAAGCACTTAACTCGATTCACTAACGTTTTAAGTAATGGAGTGGGTAAATTGTAAGGTTTTTAGGGGTTTGAATATGTATTCAGAATGTCTCTAAAATGAGTATGACCATGAAAATGGCCCTATAATTTGAGAGGTTTTATGTAATTTTTCGTTATTTGTTTTATTGTTCATTTGATATCACCAATGTTGATGTGTAAATTGTTTACTGATTTATTGTTAACGTTAAACTGCTTGTGGTAACTAAGTTATAGCTTAGATCACTTGAACGGTTGAGATTGTGTGGCTGAAATGTCTATAGAAAATAGCCAAGTGTCATACACACATAGGCAGAGCAACTTTGTAATGATCCTAATATAAATCGTTTTTGATATATATGAATGAGAATGGCTGAGCTCACTGTGTAGCAGCTCATACGATTTTGCATAAGCATTTTTCCAACTCATTCTTTTCTCTCCTTCCATTTCTCCCAAAAATCCAAATAAGTACCTTAATATTTCAACATGGTATCATCGAGCCAGGTTCGCTCTTGAATCTGGGTGTTGATTCCGCAGCGAGCATTCAAGATTTCAATGCAAAACCTTTATACCCACAAATCGATTTAGTCTCATATGGCTAGTTCGGTTGGAAGGAGTCTCAACTTCAATCTTCAATGGAGAAAACTACGAGCCTGGAGAATTCGTATGACAACGATCTTCAAATCATATGGGATCTGGGAGTTGGTTGAATAAGGTGTACTAATTCCAGATCCAAAAGCTAAGATGAAGGAGACAGAGACATTGGACAAGTCGTTGTTGTCTCGAGCTCTTGAAGCAAGATGCAAAGGCGCTCGGATCTCATCCAATGAGCTGTTTCATATGAGCTCTTCCCCATAATTTCAAAATGAGGTGACTGCAAAAGGAGCTTGGGATCTGTTGCAGCAAGAATACAGAGGAGATAAGCGTGTCAAGTCACCAAACTACAAGGTTTCAGAAGAGATTTCGAGTATATTCGTATGCATGAAGATGAATCTCTCTATGCTTATTTGACTAGGATGTTTGAATTGATAAATGAAATGAAAAGCATGGGTGCCCAAATTAAAAACTTCAAGGAGAATTATCTAAGAATAGAATTGTTCATAAGTTGTCGATAAGTCTTATGATCTTGTATGCACCGTTATTGAACAAACCAAGGATCTTGATGTAATAGAAGTGCAGGAAGTTGTGGCAACCTTTGAAAGCTTTTGAGCAAAGGCTTGATGGGTATTTTGAGAATACTGTTGAGAAGGCATTTGCTAGTATGAGTGTGAAGGGGAGCCAGTTTCTCATCCTCTTCTAGCGGTGGTCACCCAAGAAGAGATGGAAAACTAGAAGGAAGAAGTGGAGGATAAACCCAATTCGGTGGGAAGCAAAATTGGAAAAATGAAAGTTGGAGGAATAATCAATCTAACAAGAATGATCAAAACAAGGGAACTTGTAAGCATTGCAACAAGCTGCACTATGGTGAATGTTGGTTCAAGGATAAAGTCAAGGGTCACAGATGCAGCAAGTTTGGTCACATTTCTACTGATTTACTGCTTGTGGTAACTAAGTTATAGCTTAGATCACTTGAACGGTTGAGATTGTGTGGCTGAAATGCCTATAAGAAACAGCCAAGTGTCATACACACATTGGGAGAGCAATTTTGTACTGATCTTGATGTAAATCATTTTTGATATATATGGATGAGAATGGCTGAGCTCACTGCACAGCAGCTCATATGGTTTTGCAGAAGCATTTTTCCAGCTCCTTTTCTCTTCTTCCCTTTTCTCCCAAAAAATCCAAATCAATACCTAATATTTCAACAACCAAAGGCTTGAAATTTAGCCAACTCATTAGAAACAAGCCGTACTTGAAAATTTTGAAATACCCCTAATAATGCATGTACAAAGGTTGGCACCAAAGTTTTTTTTCTTCATTTTTTTGAACTCCTGCAATAAAGCATTTAATAAGGCCATCTCCAACCCATGGGGCTAAATCCAAAATATCCCAAATTTTAAATTTCAAAACTCTCCCAACCCACGAAAATGAAGGGGCCTAAAATTTAAACCCCAAAGTTGAGGCCAAATAAAGAATCCGCGATTGCCTGGACTAATAAAATTTTCAGTGGGCCCCACACAGCTGGCTCAGCCCATGTGCTGTTATTATTATTATTTTTTAATTCTAATATAGTATCGGGCCCCGTGAATGTGATGGCTTCTCTACTTGTTGGGGCAAGCTGACACGTGTTCTCTTTGGAATTAGTTGCCGTTGCAACAATTCAATTGCATCTTTTTAAAAAAAATAAAATAATTCTAATATAGTATTGGACCCCGCGGATGTGATGGTTGCTATACTTTTGTCATTGACTCGACACGAATGCTAAGTTTTTTTTTATTAAAAAATTCTAATATTAACTTAAATCATGATCTAGATTAAATCTAAGTTTATTTTAACAAAAAAAAGATCCAACGATCGAAATTTAAATCCAACGGTCAAAAATAATATTTTAAATTAATTTAGATCATATCTAACCTCAAAACTCACTCCAAACTCTATAAATACTCACTAATTTCTCAAATAATCTACCAAAAACATTTTTTCTTTTTCTCAATTTATTTTTCCTTTGTCAATCTCATCAATCTCCTTTAATTCTTGTTGAAGATGTCCCTCATAAGGCCTTCTCCAACCTATGAGGGGCTAAACCCAAATTTCCTCCAAAAGTAACTTTTGGGCTTTACCCGACTCAAATCGTTTTTTCTCCCAACCCTCCTGACTCAAATTTTAAATCCGCAACTTTATTAAATTGTTTAAGAATGGTTTAAGTTTATTTTTTTTAATGAAAAACTTTTCTTCATTTAATCTTTTTCAATAACGTCATAATTTAATTTTTTGAACAATTTAACTAAAAAAAATTGAAATTTAATTTTATTCAAAAAGTAAACACACAACATAAATAAACAAATAAAGTTATTATATATTTGAATTGCGGGCCCCATTCTCTTTTTTAAAAGTAATTATTATATTTAAAAATAAATAAACAAATAAATATATTTGAATGCAATGGCAGGATTTAGAATTTTTTAAAAAAGAAAAAAAGCAACATTTGAATTGTTGCCGTTGGATTCCAACGGCAACTTAACCACAAGTCAACACGTGGCCTTCTCCAACTACTCAGAAGCAAAGCAGCCATCTATTCGCGGCCCACCGAAATAGTTTTGGGTCCGCGCAAAATTCGGACGAGATTTGTCCAAATTTGGGTTTTCCCAAATTTTGGATCCATCATTTTCTTGGGTTGAGAGTGTTTTGGGGTTAAAATATGCAGATATTTTACTGAGACCACTGGGTTGAGATGGCCTAAGTTGGAGAAGGCCCAATAGTCCACTTGTTATAAAATAATGAATCACAGATTTTAGAGCAAGTCCAGCAGCCTAAGGCCGGACTCCTGGGGGGGTTTTGGGAGAAAAACAGGTTCCAAAGAAGGCAGTGTTAGCCCGGCTGCATGTGGGGCCAAGAAGATGTGCTGGCCCAAGGGCAAGTCCAGCCCCAGTGTCCAAAACTCTGGGCTGACGTCAGAACAAATTTTTTTAAAGAAAATCGAAAAAATCTAAGAAAATACAAAAAATTAAGATTTTTTAAAATAAATACTTAGTCATATTTTTCACTTCCCACACCAAAAATCTTATCAAAAATATTATCCAAATTTATTGTTTAGGTAAACAAATTTGTGAAAAAAACATAAAAATGAATAATCGTCATTTTCGCTACGCCAATCGCGAAACCAACATCGTTGAAAGGGCAGCCACTATTCACATGAATAGTGCTGCCCTAGCCCCCTTGCCATGGTAAGAGGCAACTACCTAAGTACTCTTATATATATAGTAGCTGTGGAATTGATCAGTGCAAGGAAGAAAAATTGATATTTTATGCTAAATATCGCTGATTTTGGACTCGCGATATTATAGCAAGGGTACATAACTTTTTCGTAATTTTTTCGAAAATTTGCGATATTTCACCGAAATATCGATGGAATATCGCCCGCGATATTTTGGTTTAGTTTGTCATCGAAGAGGGTGATAATATCGCGATATTATCGAAACACATAAAACCCAAAACTCGAAGCTGTTGAAGGGAGCAGTGGCTGATGGTGTTGTTGTTGCGAGAACCACTGCTGAAGGGAGCAGTGACTTGCATCAGTCTCATGATAACCCTTTGGTTAATTAATCATGATTAACATGTTTTCATTTAAATAAAAATAAAATTAAGAACCCCAAAAAATTAATTAAACTGCTGTTTAGATATATATATATAATTTCCAGTAGCATGAATAATTGGCCCCCCAACTGCTGGAGATGATGCAAGTCAGTCAACAACTAGTATTAAAATTGACATACCACCCAGCAAGTCAAGTTACGCACACTACCATATAAATAAAATAATACAATTACATAATTGTCCTGACTAGCTGGAGCTTGAAACTTTAAAGTGCCCACAAAAAGCCATCAAATCTTGGTTTGGTAAAGGCTTGTATTTTAATTTTACAGAGCTCAAGGACATGGCAGCTGCCATCGAAGAAGGGTTTGGCGAAGCAAATTGGAGCACAGATAGGGTTCATTCCCATGAGCAGAAGTTCAGAATCTGCTCAAGTCATCCCCATCACAACAAGTAATCCCACAAGTGAAGAAGATGGTGCTGATTATATTGAATCATCAGCTGCTCCAGATTGGGGAGGTGGAGAGCTCAATCCACAGGATGCTTGGCTTCCCTTCACAGAGTCCAGGAATGGGAATACCTTTTCTGCCACCTTTCATTTGCTCTGTTCAGGAATTGGAATCCAAGCCCTTTTACTGCCTGTTGCTCTTGCTACTCTTGGATGGTAAGTCATATTAACTCAATCTTCTGAATGCGTGATTCATATAGTACTATGTATATGTTTTTCATGGTATAAAGCCAGTTGCTGGTCTTGATGATCTTGCTGGAGTTTTTGAGTGGGAGAGAACCTAGGATGCCCAAGTCAGCTTTCTCTTGTAAATTTCAAGTTCTTTATGAGATTTGGAATCTAAATTACATATAAGTTCGATAAAAAAAAAGTACATATACATTAAAAAAGATAAAGCTTTCTTTCTTTGTGCCCATTTAATATTTCACTCATCTCTATAAATAAATAAATAAATAATTTCTAAAGAGATGAACACCTTCATAACTGAATAGATATTACTTCCTGTGAACAGTCCGTCTATTCATTCATAATAAATGCTCTGAATATCCACGTAGATTTTTGCAGAGGACGGACAAAAATTTTCAACATGCAAATCCCTTTCTTTTCTTGTTCTCAAGATTCAAGATAGGACAAAAATTGTCAATTAATGCAGGACTTTGACAATTCTACACCAAGGAAAAAGCAAATTTGACAGGAGAGGTGTCCAAACTTAGAGTCAAACACAAAATATCTAACTTGAATTTGATGGCTGATATCGTTATTTCACATGTTGTATAATTCTATATTCTACTCGAAATGTTAAAAGTACTAATATTTTATTATTATTTTTCAATAGATTTAAAAACAATTAAAATTGGTGGGGTCAGAAGAATAAAAATTCCGATGGAACCAATCAAAGACAACAATCAGTAATAATAATTAAAGCTAAGTTAGGTCAAAGGAAATAAAATGTTCAAAACAAGGGCCGTCAGTTTTGACCTTTCGCTCCAGCCTTTTTTAATATGTAAACAATGACAACTCTGTTCGATTTCCAACCAGCTGCAATTGTTACCGTTTGGCATGCCACCTGTCATTTGACTGATCGATTGGAGATGCTCTTACAAGATTCAATATGCATGCATACAAATCAATTCTGTTGGTTTAATTTTTATGAACAATTTTCAATGGTTGCAGGGCATGGGGTATCATATGTTTGTCACTGGCATTTTCATGGCAGCTATACACCATATGGCTACTCGTACATCTACACGAATCCGACTGAACTCGTTACAGTAGATACATTCACCTTGCAATCACAGCCTTTGGTTAGTATAGCGTATATTAATCACAAATGTGATGCAAATAGTTTTTAAACGACTGATATCGTATTACTTATACATGCTTTTTCTTTGTTTTTCTTGTTCAGGTCATAAGCTAGGAAATTTTCATCTATACTCCCGGTATTGTATCTGTCAGCTGGTACATGCGTGCAGCTAATTATCGTAGGAGGTGGAACCATAAAGCTTTTCATCACAACTGTGTGCAAGGATGGAGCAACTTGTGATGCCAAGTCGTTGACCACAGTAGAATGTTTCTTGGTTTTTATAATCATGGCTGTTGTTGTGGCTCAATTTCCCAACTTGAACTCCCTAGCTTGGGTCTCTTTGATCGGCTCCATCGCAGCAATTGCATATTGCACTACGATTTGGGCCCTTTCAATTGGCAAGGGCAGGCTCAATGACATTTCATATGACCCTCCAGAGATGGAGTCTAATATGGACAGATTTGGGGGGATTTTGAATGCTCTTGGCATCATTGTTCTTGCATTCAGAGGCCACAATGTTATCCTTGAGATACAGGTCAGTCTTCTTGTTTTTTTTTTTTTTTTTTTTTTACACAAGCGATGTTGAGGGGGGGATTTGGACACAAACGATATTTGGTTTTTTTCTTTTTTATGCAAGGAACTTCTATTTGCACCCAGAGTTTGATCTCCACACCATCTTTGGTTACAATGAACTGATCTTGTTGGGTGTGGTGGAGAATGGAGATCAAATTCTAGGGTTTAACTAAAAGCCCTAATTATTGGTATTTGGTAGGTCAATTTTACTATTACTAGAAATTGTGAAGTTTTATACTAATGTGCAGGGGACATTACCATTAAGTCCAAAGCACCCAACTCACAAGCCAATGTGGAGAGGAGTGACCATATCATACCTACTTATAGCCATGTGTTTGTTTCCTCTGGCCATAGCTGGATTTTGGGCTTATGGAAACAAGGTGAGACCAATTTAATTTTCCTTTTGTTCAACATTGAAAGCTAGCTCAAACTAAACTCTTCTGATTTATGCAGGTACCCTCATCAAATGGAGGACTTTTGATTGCGATTTCGAAGTTCCACGGGCATGACACACCAAGAATTGTGCTGGGATTAATGTTCATACTTGTGATCATAAACTGCCTAAGCACATTCCAAATCTACGCCATGGTGGTTTTCGACAAACTGGAGTTCGACTACACTAGCAAGAAGAAGAAGCCTTGTGCAAGGTGGCTTCGAATGGCTATTCGTGTTTTCTTCGGAGGGATGACCACCTTTGTAGCAGTGGCTGTTCCATTCTTGGGAAGCTTGGCACCTCTAATTGGAGGGCTCACATTGCCTTTGGCATATGCTTATCCATGCTTCATGTGGATTGCAATTAAGAAACCAAAGCCAAAAGGATTCATGTGGTGTGTGAACATAGGACTTGGATGCTTGGGGCTGGTTTTGAGTGCTCTTTTAGTTGTTGCAGCTGCATGGAACTTGGCCTGCAAAGGCCTGCATGCCAACTTCTTCAAGCCTTAATTAGTTTTACTTTTCAAACCATGTATATTGAAATCAGTGACAAGATAAGTACTTGCCAAACTTTTGTTGGATTTATAAAACATCATGGTATATTTATTAACTAAGTCTAAGCCGTAAATTCACAGAGGTGCCTGTGGATGCTGGAGGTGCTCAGCTCTGGAAACCTCTGATGTCACAAAAACACCGTGAAAGCCGGCACAGATTGCCATCTGATAGTGAAGCTGAGGTGACTGGAGCAGGGGATGCAGGTTGCCCAAAGTAGTCAAGTTTAAATACATCATATTAAACCTAACATTAACAGTAAATCCAAAAATAAAAATAAAAATTCATAGAAATACAGAATTATGTGACAGTTTATGCATAACGTTATTTTTCACAACATACAGTTCCACTTTAGTCCCAGTGAATATTGTAACATACATTTCATCCTTTTTTTGGATTTGGATCAAAACATAAAGTTGTGTGTCTTCATGTTGAATTATAAGTCTTTTAGCTAAATTAGAGTTAGTTAAATAACAGTAAGTTTAAACAGTGTCATTGTTGCTAAGTAGAATGATCCTAGTGGATTGCTAGATGGATGGCTGAGATCATTTTGAGATGTAAGAGATCCAGCTTATGGTGCTAACGGATATATCCCTTGCTCCATGTGCGTGAGGTTGTAACAGAAATGAGGGAGAACATACCTCTGTTGAATTATGCAGAGCAGTGGGCCAATTCCACCAACACTTCAGTGGGCTACAAAATCCAGACCCAAATATGATTTTTCTTCAAAATTCGGACGCAGATTAGGTTGAGTTTAACTAAAAACCCAACGACTAGCTACATCTAACGGTCCAAATTCAAAATTTTGAAGCTATCAATGGTCTAGATGTCTTTGAACTAAAAGGCTTTTTTCTTCAAAAAATCCTGCCAGCCGTTGCCGAACCTTTAAAGAGGTTTAGTAACGCCTAAAATTTAGGGAGCTCTAGTTTTCACACACAATATAGTTTACGATTTAGGTAAATAGGAATTCAATTTCAGCTAATTAGGATAAAGCCAAAAGCCAAAATATAGTACATGCTTTTACCATAATATAATTTTAAAATATTAAAATTACAACATATGCCATTATACCATTATTTTGAAATTTCAATATTTAGTTTCAAACACATGTTCCGTTAGCTGAGCACTACAGTCTACTAAAGTCTCTCTCATAACAGCCACTCGCGAACTCGGTTTTACCAAACTTGGCACTAAAGTCTCCTGGTGGACTGAGTTGACCAAATGCCAGACCAGCTTCTCATTGGCTAGATTTATATGGTCATACGTGGATGCGTAGCAGAGGATCCCTCTTAGTTGAGCAACGTAGCGCTGCGTTTTGAGTCGTTTGACTATGCCGTGAAAGTGGAAAAGCTACAAGAGACGCCACGTGTCGCCCGTCCTCGGGCTGTCGTGCGATGCAATCCCAGCTCGTACTGTCTTCTTTACCTCTTCTTTTCTCGTCTGTACTTTTCTATTTGATTCCTTTCCTTCATCAAATTCGCATCTGAAGTTATTGTCGCTGATCACATACACACTGTCCTACTAAGAACATGTTTTGCATGCAATGCAATAAACATGAGAATTTTCTCAATTATTAACGTTTTATCGGAAAAAAATATTTCTATTATTTTCTGTTATATTTTATGCGTTTTGGATTGCTCCTATTATATTTCTATTATTTTTGATGTTTTGCATTTTGGATTGCTCCTTTTAAAAGAGGAAGAGCATCAAATATTTTTGTTTATAGCGTTGCAAAAAATGGAAACTGCATTGCAGCTCATAACGCAATGCGCTATTAATGCAATGCAATATGCGTTAATGCAATGCAATGAACTACAAACTGCATTGCATTAACAGAAATTGCAGGCAATGAACCACAAACTTGCAATGAACTACAACAGCTGTAACATTCCAACAGACTTGCAAAAATTATTCTGAAATCGAATTATGAAACAAAAATCGCATCATAGCTTTCTGTAAAAATCGCAACAAACGAAAAATCTGCAGTGCGCTTTATGAAAAAAATCTGCTCAAATGTGAAAAAGAAACCAAAAGGTAAAGCCATGATCAAAGTACTAAAACTAATATGAAAACACATTTAACTCCATAAGCAAAATTGGTGAATATTCCCATAGACTAGCAAAATTATTATGAAATCGAATTATGAAACAAGAAACTCGCACTGTAGTTTATGGTCAAAAACTCGCAAGAAACAGAAAATGCAATGCGCTTTATGAAACAAAATCGCTCAAATGTGAAAACAAGCATTGAATGGCAGTCAAAAATGAATATCCACTAATGAAACAATTGTATAATTTTCATTAAATTAAAAAGAATCATAATATCCAATTAGAAGCTACTGTAGCCAATTACAAGCAACTAAAATCGCAACGTAGTGTTTACAAAAACTCGTAATGCGTAAACCGACTATACATTCGCTAAACCATATCTAACATAAGCAATCGTCAACTGAGAAGGAATGTTCATATCACCGCCTTGCAAGTCTTCCGTTGTGCCCAACAATCACAACTCCAAATACTGAACTATTGTCGCCCAAGTTTTCTTAAAACTGCAATGCGCTTCCAAAAGTCCAATTTTGAGCTCCCTTGCTCTTGGGTAGTTCTACTCTTCTCTTGCCCACCCAATTCCTCATCTGAGTAGCCACTACTCTTCAAATTGGTGAGGTTAAAGGCCAAGGAAAGAGCAAAAATCCAATTGTAATTAAATGAAACTGCAATGCAGTTTCCAAAACTGCAATGCAGAACCTGTACAATGTAGTTTTGCAATACCATTTCCAAATCAAGACAAATGCATAGTAAGTGAGCTTTATAATAAGAAGTTGCAGCTAAATAAGATCATTGCCTAACATCGATAATTGTGGGTCATGATAAGGAATAGGACATGATTGCAAAAAGTATATTAATGTGACTTAACTTACACCTCACAATCAGTATTGTAGTTCATGACTAAACTTGAAATTAACAACTATATCTCCAATATAATTTGGTAGGCCAAAGTACATTTTGAGCATTTATCAAAAACAAGAACAGTGAAACATTCAAAATGAAGAGAAGTTATGGACTTGTTCCAAAATATGTTAACTTTTAAGACTTACCTCAGATAATTGCACCCAAAAGTCAAAATCAATCCACAATAAAAAGCAAAACTACAATGCAGTTATTATTTTATAACAAAACTTACAAGGAACACTAAGACACTACTCCTAACCACTCGCAAAATAAAATTTAATAAATTCGAGAAATAACACAAGAATCTGGTGATGCCAATACCATTCATTCATCAATATCCTCTTTCAATCCACGTTCTTGTTTGTTTAATTTGGTTTCTTCAATGGTGAAATTGATTGGGTGCTTCTAACTAAGCAACATTTATCCAAGTAAGGAAAATAAAACAAAATATATAGAACATACGACATAGTGGTGCTTCATCGACACTCCACCAAACCTAAATCGCTTTTTGTTTCAATCATAAACAATTCTCTGACCCATCAATGATCAATACAAAGAAGTCACATCTTATAGTATCCATACAAATAGCATTTCTAAAGTCCGCCTACCACCTACTATTGATTGGACACACACACACAAAAGTTAGTTTAAATACAAGATAACATAGCTCTCTTTAACCTCACTAACAGTAGTCTATATTCTTCATCCGCTTATTTTGTACCATTTGTTCCCATCATACTATAGAAAATTAACTAAATAAAAATCAATTCCCCATTTACACTAACACAAAATGAAAGCGCTACTCCGACCGCAGAACTAGGACATTCCAAGTTCACATTAACTACTTCGCCAAAAAAGACTCAAAATTCAAAACAACTGATTGAGAGCACATTTCCATCAACATCAAAGCCCGATCAACCACTACAATTATACATATACAATCATAAACACTATGCTATAAATACAACTATAGATTGGTTTTATGCGACAGCTTATACATATATAAAGAAGAGAGAGTACCGCCAAGGACTCGTTTTGGGGAGGCCGGAGGCCTAGAAGAAAGCGACGGCTTCGCTGCCACTAATCCGCCATCGCAGTCCAAATCGGCTCTTCGGAAATACGCATCGAAGAGATCCAAACGCCATCACCATCGCCTAATTGCGATTCGCCAAGATCGCACCATGAGATCAAGAGCGCTGCGTGCTCAAGCTACCGTGACACCGAGCGAGCGGAGCAATCGTAAAACCACGAATTTGGAACAAAGAGGAGAGAGAGCGGGTGCCGTCATCGTTGATTGAGCGAAGAAGGAAAAGGAGAAAGAGAGGGTGTCACAAGGCTGCCGATGGAGTGAAGAGGGAAGATGAGAGAGAGGGCGTCATCGTCGAAGGAGTGAAAAAGAAAGAGGAAAGAGAGAGAGGGGCTGAGATATGGTTTTCCACGAAAAGGGTAAAATTGTAGTTTACCCTTATAATTTAGACAGCCCAACGAATTTGGGCCTCCTCTTTGGGCATATCCAAAACAAAATTTGATTCATAAGTATGAAAACCAAAACAGAAATATTCTATGTCTCAAATCCTAATTAGTAAAGATTGTTATGTTTAATACCTAATTTTTCTTAAAATTTATGTCATGAAATAGAATTACTAATGGTTTATTGCACCGCAAGATTCTCAAATAAACTAATTCCAAAATTATAAAATTAAAATAAAACCAATTTTGTCCGACAAAATAATGAAGAAAGAAAAAATAATTAAAACAAAAATTTGAGTTTGAGTCCAACCACCATCTCAAATGGGGATATTTATACTCAAAACTCAAATCGTGCCGCCTTCTTGCACTCGAATTCAATCATCTTTCTTATACATTCAAATAGTTTAGAATATCACATTGTAAAAACACACACACTTCCCACCACCACTTCAACATATGAGAATTTGAGCATAGCATTTTGACTTTGACATTGAAGATGGCCTTAAAACTGCCACATGTTGTCTCGACATGGCGCCACTTGTCATCAGTCTCATGCTCAACCATGCTCCTTGAAGTGATCCCTCCCTCCACTCTTTGCTGTATGCATCAATTCTCCACACGAAACTTTAAACCTCCTCTCTTCTTCTTCATCTGAGAACTGCATTCATCAACATAGATTTGAGCAATGTCGGTTTCCGGCCACCCTTTTTAAGCATTAACGTTAGCAGAGAGGCTTCACCCGTTGTTACGTTTTTTCTCTTAACCAAATTCTAATTGTTTCTTGTAGGTTAATTAATTTTTTTCCATCAATTAAGACACGAAAATAACTAATTAAACCACCCATTATGGCAGGATTCAATGGTTTAATATCGATCATTACAGATATAACGTAAAACCCATTATTATATTATATATATCATCATCACGATGTCAGCCTTGCTGTGCAAGTCAAGCCTTCAACCTTCCTCTGCCTTCAAGCCTTGAACATCTTCATCCCAAGCTTTTGAGTTTGTCTGGAATTGTTTCAAGTTGTGTGTTTCTAAAGTGGTAATTACTAATTTCAAACTCCATTTAAGAAGTTTTTTTTTATTGATTTTTTGCAAACCCTTTGGATTAATTCCTTTTTTTTCTGTAATTTTATTGTTTCCTCATGATTTAGAGCTTCTCCTCTGTTTATTGACTTTGTGACTTTTGAAAAGGCATATTTGTTGTTATTATCTCACCTTTTAAATTTATTTTCTTTATTTTCTTTTCTTTTTCTTTCGGTAGCAGCTTAATTTGTCTTTGTAACTTTTGAAAAGGCACATTTTTTATTATTAATATATAACAATTTGTTTCCAGTTCTTCTTTAACATTCTTTGTGGAAAACCAACAAGTTTTCTACCCTTATGTGTCTGCTGCATATATTTTGACAAAATAAAAAAATAAAACTGGCCATACACTTTTCAATCATATGAGATGACTTCCAGTTTTCACATCTGAAACATTCCCACCATCGAAGTCAGCAAAATAGTGCTTAAAAAAAAACCCATAGCTTGTACATCACAGGGAAATAGCGGACATGGAAGAAGTGGATCTTGGCAAAAATCCAGGCCAGATTTGTCCCAGGAGCCTTCTTTTAGCAATTTCATTAGAAATTATCGTCAGAGTTGGCCCAAGTCAATTAGTCCCCCAGAGAAAGAAACTATCACACCAACAGATTGGGTAGGTGGTGAGCTCAATCTACAGGATGCTTGGCTCCCCATCACAGAGTCTAGACAAGGCAGCACATATTCTGCTATATATCATATACTTGCTTCAGGCATTGGACTTCAAGCCCTTCTCCTTCCTGTTTCATTTTCCAATTCTGGATGGTAAGCGACAAGTCTTTCTCTGATGTATAATTGAGCAAGAAAATTTTGTGAAAGAGTTCAGCATTTGTGGTTTTTTATGCCTTTGATTGCATATCTGCACAAAGTTTCATATACAAATTTCAATGGTTGCAGGGTATATGGTATGGAACCATCTTCTCGTCACTAGCATTCTCATGGCAGCTCTACACCCTATGGATCCTCGTACGACTGCACGAATCTGAATCTGGAACTCGTTATAGTCGATACGTGCACCTTGCAGTGACTGCCTTTGGTTGATACCACAAGCTCTTTCTTTTTCTACATAAAACCAGATGGCTAAAAACGTATTAACTATAGATATGTTGTTTTCTTTGTTTCAGGTCCAAAGCTAGGAAAGCTGCTAACTATATTCCCTGTGATGTATCTATCAGGGGTATGTGTGTGCAGCTAATTATCATAGGAGGTGGAACCATACAGCTCTTGATCAGAACAGTGTGTAAAGATGGGGCAACCTGCAATGCCAAGCCATTGACTGGTACAGAAGGCTATTTGGTGTTCATGTGTACAGAAGGCTCAATGCTTTCCCAACTTGAATTCCATAGCTAGAGTCTCATTGATTGGAACCATCACAGCCATTGTATATGTACCATGATTTGGGCACTTTCGATCTGCAAGGGTAGGCCCTGTGACATATCCTACGACCCTCTGCCGCTGGAGTCCACCATCGCTACATACAGCGGTATACTGAATGCACTTGGTATCATCTTTCTTGCATTCAGAGGTCACAATGTCATCCTTGAGATTCAGGTCAGTGTTATTGCTAATTTCCATCATGTCCAATTTTGATGCCAAAACATGACACTCTTTTTGATACATAGCTTATACTTTGGTTTGATCTTGTAATGTATGGCAGGGGACATTGCCATCAAGTCCAAAACACCCTTCACATAAGAGAATGTGGAGTGGAGTTACAATGTCATATGTGCTCATAGCCATGTGTTTGTTTCCTCTGGCTATAGGTGGATATTGGACTTATGGAAACAAGGTGAGAGCAATTCCCTTTGTTTTTTCTTCAAAACAAATATCTCAAATTCTTCAAATTAAGAACTTTAACTAACAGAACAATGTTCTGATTTATGCAGGAACCCTTTAGGAATGGAGCTATACTAAAAGCAATTTCACAATTCCATGGACATAACACATCACAAATTGTGCTAGGACTAATTTACATAATAATCGTGATGAACTGCTTAATGACGTACCAAATATATGGCATGGTAGCTTTCGACAACATGGAGATATGGTACACCAGTAGAAAGAAAGAGAGATGCCTGAGATGGCTTTGCATAGTTATTTGCCTTTTGTTCGGAGGATTGACATTCTTTATAGCAGTGGCATTTCTATTTCTAGGAAGCCTATCACCTCTAATTGGAGGGTTCACATCAGTACCCTTGACATATGCTTATCCATGTTTTATGTGGATTGCAATTAAGAAACCACGTCTACATGGTGGAATGTGGTGTACTAACATGGCACTCGGATGCTTTGGCCTGATTTTGAGCTCTTCTTTTGTTGCTGCCGCAACTTGGAATTTAGCTGTTAATACTTGTGATCAAGAAATTGGGATATAGTTTAAGAACTTCTTTGCATCATACATGCAATAAGCTCTTTCTCAAAGAATAAATTCCAAAATTGAGAATTTCTGATTAGTATTTCAATAATAACCAAAGTAAGAGTAATGCAGGAAGCTTCAAACATTTATCTATTTCTTCTTATATTCCCTTGGATTTCAGGCAAGTTTAAGAAAACCAAGATTCACTTTGATTGGAGGGTTGATGCATGTTCAACTTAAAAGCAGTTCTACAATGTACTTTGAGTGATTAAACTTAGATTAACAAGTGAAATATGATTATTATATTCAGGAAAAGTTAAACTCCCAACCCAAGCACTGACCAAACACATACATGTGATTATGCTAAGCGCACCATTAAGCACTTTCAAGCTCCTAATATCAAAACCTTGCACATAGGCAACAGCACTGAAGCTCTTGATATTTGCAGACTCTGCACACTGTCCACACCGACTCTTCTTAGTTTTCTCCTTCCCAATGGTGGCCATTAGAGGCCACGTCAACCCTCTCCGAAGCAAACGGTACTTTTTTTAGGTTTTTTATTATTTATAACTTCAGTGTCTTGGTACATCTCATAGTTGCTAACAAAGATTTAGTGAAGTATCCATAAATACCAACACTATCTGCCTCTTAAACCATCGGTGAAGTATCAGTTTTTATTACAAGTATTGACATCAGATATTGTTCGAAGCTTTCTTTCTGTTTTCGATTCGATTACACTCGTGTTTGATAGCATTAGCAGGATGGCAGATCAGTACCCCAAGGAGACCAAGGAGACTCAGAGTCCCACTAAGGTAGGAGAGGAAGGTCAAGGTTGTGGGATGTTTGATTTCTTGAAGAAGGAAATGAGAAGCCCCACCAGGAGCAGGAGCAACATAAGCACACTCTTGCTGAAAAGCTCCACCACCATGATGGTGACTCTAGCTCGGTGAGCCATCATTCGATTTGTTTATCATAGAATTAGTCTCAAAACAACATCAATGAATCAACAAGTGTTTGATGTATTATATAAATAATATTTCTTTTCCTTTACTGATTTTGTTCCTAAAAAAATTTTCCAGTCCAGCAGTGACGAAGAAGGTGGGGAGAAGAAGAAGAAGAAGGGACTGAAGGGCAAGATCAAGGAGAAGATATCAGGCAAAAAGGAAGAGGGAGATGCTTACCATGCATCCGTTCCAGTCGAGAAAACCCATGCTATCCCAAATGGAGCGCCGCATGCGGATGATAAGAAGGGTTTTATAGAGAAAATAAAAGAAAAGCTTCCTGGACAGAAAAGGGAGGCTGAACATGGTGCTCATGCAGAGTATCATGCTGTGGATGGCCATTCCCATGAAGCTGAGGCTAAAAAGGGAATCTTGGAGAAGATCAAAGACAAGCTCCCTGGGGGTCACAAGAATGAAGAGGAGAAGCCAAAGGAGTATTAGCATCCATGATGCAACCAATAAAAGATTTAGATGTTAGCGGTAGCGGCCTTTGATGTTTGCTTGCAATGTATTTTGTTTAGGTTCCTCTGTACTTGTGTAAGTTTTTGCTTGTAATGTGTTTGGTTTACAGTCCTCTGTTTTTGTAAAAGTGTTTGCTTGTAATGTCAAATGTGTTTTGTTTAGGGTCTCCTTTGTACTTGTAGAAGTGCTTCATGTGCTTATTTCAGGCATTTACTTCAATTCCTGCCTGCAAGTCTTCTCTTTCCTATAGCTGCAAAATGCTTTAGCTCAAATCTGAATTCAAAAAGCGGTCGAAAACATTTCCACCCCACATTTTCATCCACCAAACAGAAAGAGATACACCCTACAGCAATGCATTATACAGATACTTGTTCTCTTCCACAATCTGTTTTTACAACTATTGAAATTTTTACATTGTAAATGAAAGGAAAATCTACTGAGGCTTAAGCCAAAGCAGTTAAAATGGTACAATGGTACAATTAATCCACACTGAGATTCCCCAAAAATTACTGATCATAAACAGAGTTATCTCATTCATTCGTAGACACAAGAATTGGTCAAATTAGAGTGCTTGGCTAGAGTGCTGCCTCTAAGAATGACAGAGCATCTGATTCTCTCATAAAACTTGGACTTCACTAGTTTTCCCAGAATGTAGGCTCTTGACCTCACAACGAACGTCAGATTCAGCGGCACGGCCAATCT
This sequence comes from Prunus padus, assembly GCA_024362665.1. NCBI lineage: Eukaryota > Viridiplantae > Streptophyta > Magnoliopsida > Rosales > Rosaceae > Prunus > Prunus padus. The sequence continues at coordinate 28,221,437 of JANFAM010000019.1, read as the reverse complement.
CTGTCTCTGGCGATTTTCGCCAACATCTTGAATAACTGAAACTCCACCATAAAGACCCACTTGGGACCCTAGCACCACTGTCCTTATTGTCCGATGCGTCTTCCTTGCTTGGTAAATGTTTTCAATCTGTTTCATTTTTCATGAGCATAAAATCCTTAGATAAATTCATCAACAACAAAAAAAAGGGTAGTGTTCTTGCTATCAGCTCCAAGTACATTGCCACTTACCTCTCAAAAACCAAAACACAAAAATTACAGGGGTCTGTTTTACAAATCCTAAACAGTTAAAAGACTTAATTTTTCAGATAAGAAAGAATTTAGAAGGTTGGAATCAACAGGTTGGCACAGCTACCCATCTTTTGCTGGTTTTTTTAACACATTAAAGAGATAGGAACAGGATTCTCCTGTTGGGACCCATCAAGCTTTGAAATCTCCTAACAATTCTTTTGTCTGATTTCAACTGCATCTCCCAAAAGAAGAATTTGAAATGATCACGGGACTCTTCATTTGGGATCAAATTTATAAATTTAGTATTAAGGTAATAGCAGAATACTAAACTGCAATTAAATTATTCACACACATAAAAACTGCAATTAAATTAACAATCTTAACCCAAAACAAAAAAACAAAAAAAAATGGTATCCTAATTAATGAAAGAATGAAAACCCTAGCCTCCTCTCTCTCCCAAAAACCCTCTACAGCCGTTTTTCATATTGAGGGGGAGGAGGCCACTGTTCTTCCTCCTCCCTCTCCTCTCCTCTCTTCCTCACCTCTAACCTTTCTCCCTTCCTCCACCCATCACAGGCGGATGCGCTCGGCGCCGGATCTCCACCTGCTTCTTTGTTGGATCTCCACCACCATCCTTTTCAGCTTCTTCATATTTTAATAAGTCGCAGAGACCCTTGTGCTTTCTTCATAAGCTTTCACCTCTCCTTTTGCGAGAGTTTTTCCTCTCTCCTTGTGAGAGTTTTTTCCTCTCTCCTTTTGTGAGAGCTTTCCACCTCTCCTTTGTGAGAGTTTTATTTGTTTTAGAATGGCTTGGTTTGTTCAAGCTTCATCTATTTTTGGTTGTTCAATTTGCATTCTTAGTTGGGATGCCTACGCCAGAGTTTCTTCGATCCTGCGCGATCGTTAGTGAATGGCCCTTTGTGGCTAGTTTGTATGGCCTTTTTGGCTAGTGTTTTTTTGGCTGAATTATAAATGCAATTCCAGAATTTATCCAAAAAAATTAATGAAAGAATGAGGGTGTACTTTGCATCTTTTGACCTTCACCGAGGAGCTAATCTCATCTAATCCTCTATTATTTATTATAAAATAAATTAAAATTAAAATTAAAAAAAATTAAAAGAATAATCTTCCCATGCATAACTTGATGTTCACCAAAATGTTGCAGAAAAACTAAATGCGCCATTGACCATGTTTCCAGGTTTGGCTGAAAATGTGATATAAATTGGTGCAGGCCGACGGTGTTTTTTCCATATTAAATAAATAAATAAAATTGAGCCCCCAACAGAGATGTTTGAATTGTGGTTGGGTTTCAGGCTTGGCAGTAGAGCTTTTTCAGGCCCCCCCAATAAAGAGGACCCATCACAATTTTCAGACTTCCATCTGCCCTCACACCTCCCAACATCCGCCGTTTGTTGTCCCCACCCCCAACAGAAAACAAAACCATATATTATAAGTTTATAACTAACACACCGACATTAACGTTGGACCAATACCATATCCATACAAGTCAAAGTGACCAGATTACCCATGGCGTAAACATGCATCTTCTTACTTAACGATGTCAGAATGGTCATTACGCACCTGTCCGGACGCCACCTTGAGCTGGTAGTAGTGAAGCTCCAGCGGCGTCGACGTGACGTGGACGCCGAAAAATGTCGCCGGATTTCTGTAATGGATCCTGACCGTTGAATTTAACGACAGCATATCCGTCGGCACCCCCTGTCCTGTCGCTCCCCGCCTGTATTTCAAAACTCGAACACAATATTCTTCAACAACAAAATTAGCGTCGTCAGTCGACAGAGTCACAACCGAGTCAACTCAGTCCAGCACCGAGTCAAAAAAATACAGTCTTTACCATGACGATGACCTGCGGCTCATAAGCTTTGCTGGCGCCCCACAGGATCAAAGATAACGCCGTGAAGAGTACAACGAACAGCAGCGCGAAGCAGAAGTACAACCGCACTCTGCGGTCGGGGCCTCCTTTCCCGAAAGCGGCGTCGTTTTCGTCGTCGTCGTCGTCGGATTCTTCGACCTCCTCGCGGCGCTGCAGCTTCCGCCAGGCGGAAAGGCTGCGGGGGTTCTTGAGCGAGGCGGAGAAGCGCGACGTGGAGGACTCGCGCGAGTGGTGGATGGGCGAGCAGTGGTAGAAGTGGTGCGCCGGAGACCCCGGTGGGCCTGAGCCGTACGACATCTTCTCGACTTCGTGGTTCGACGGGCTCTGTACGTAGTAAATCGGCCGGCGCGGCGACTGCGGCGGCGTCGACTGCTCCATGTTGTCACCTCCGAATCCGACTTCGCGTGCATTGTCGTTTTCGGAGTTGGTTGGATTTTTTTTTTTTGTAATTTTGAGTAAGTTTGGGGCAGAAATGAAATGGGACAGAGGGTCGTCTTCTTTTTCTTCAAGTTATGTTTCGAGGGGGAAGAGAAGCTTTCTGCGGTTTCGTTCGTTGTTTGTCTTTGGAGGAGGAAGAGAAGCTGTGCACTGCGTATTGTTCACGCCTTTTATGTTCGTGCGCTAGCCGCCGCTGGATTTGATCGGACGGTCAAAGTTTGATGCACGTAGTTTAAGGATGCAGCTTGATGATGGAAATAATAAGAGGATGTGGTTTGGTAAGGTGACAGAATGTGGAAATGTCCCTATTTAAGAGTGCTGCTATTTTCACCTACCTTTCCTATTTTCACACTCATCTTATTTTCAAAATTTTAAAGACTGATTTACCCATTCATAAACGACTTCTAAGTACTATCTAATTTTTGACACATGTTCATTAACTTAACCTATACATACAATGTTAACTTTTAATAACTAAAAAAACTAAAATTAATTCTTCAAAACAAAACCAAAACCCAAGAGCCACCAAAGCTCGTCCATCCCCCACCCGACTTGTTAGCCATCTCACCAAACAGCGGCAACCCCTCCCCGTGCCTCCTGACAAATCCTCCTTTCCTCTCTATCTCTCTCTATCTCTTTGTCTCTTTAGGCTGGGTTCGTTGATTTTCATTTTTGTAGTAATAAGATGTTGGTTTTTTTGAAGGGTAAGGAGGAGTTTGGTGTTGGTGGTGGAGATGGGCGAGAATGATAGATATGAAGTGTATTTTAATAGTGATTTAACATTGTAGACAACTCATCAATAGGAGTATCGATTGAAGACTGCCGTTTTTTTTTTTTTTGTTTCAAAGAACTAAATAATTCTTCAGTTTGTTTTGTTTCTAGAGATGCCAATACAATGGCACATAGTCTTGCATATTTCTATTTCATCAATTATGTTCTCATGGGATAGGGACCCTCCCGCTTTCATCGAGAGCTTGTTGGCTGCAAGAGGATATGTTGTAATCGGTTTCATTTTTTATTGAAATAAATACATCGCTTTCACTAAAAAAATATAGAGAATTTGCTTAAATTAATAATTAAAGGGTATTTTAGGAATAATGGTGGGTGGAAAGATAGGTTTGTGTTTTTTCAAATTTACAGGTGGTGGGTGGGAAAATAAGGTGGATAGGGAAATAGGTCAAGGGGGTGGAAATAGCAGCACTTCTCCTTAATTAACCCCTTATTTTCTCTGCTTAATTAATTAAACCCTCCTAACCCAATCCGGTTGTTACCAAATAGATAAATTAATTAATCTGCTTTCCTAAAGAGGATTTAATTAACCCAAGTAAATTGAACCACAAGATCATTACTAAACCAAGGGGTGTTATAATATAAGGAGGAGTTTGGTGTTGGTGGTGGAGATGGGCGAGGATGATAGATATGGGGTTAAAGTGTATTTTAATAGTGATTTAACATTGTAGACAACTCATCAATAGGAGTATCGATTGAAGACTATCGTTTTTTTTTTTTGTTTCAGCAACTAAATAATTCTTCAGTTTGTTTTGTTTCTAGATATGCCAATACAATGGCACATAGTCTTGCATATTTCTCTATTTCGTCAATTATGTTCTCATGGGATAGGGACCTCTTGCTTTCATCGAGAGCTTGTTGGTTGCAGAGGATATGTTGTAATCGGTTTCATTTTTATTGAAATAAATACATCGCTTTCACTAAAAAAATATAGAGAATTTGCTTAAATTAATAAAGGGTATTTTAGGAATAATGATGGGTGGAAAGATAGGTTTGTGTTTTTTTCAAATTTACAGGGTGGGTGGGAAAATAAGGTGGTTGGGGAAATAGGACAAGGGGGTGGAAATAGCAGCACTCCTCCTTAATTAACCCCTTATTTTCTGCTAATTAATTAAACCCTCCTAACCCAATCCGGTTGTTACCAAATAGATAAATTAATTAATCTGCTTTCCTAAAGAGGATTTAATTAACCCAAGTAAATTGAACCACAAGATCATTACCAAACCAAGGGGTGTCGTGTTGAGTTGGAATTTCGTGTTGGGCTTTAGTTTGTTCTTTGGTCATTGTAAAGAGAGTTCTTTTAGGCAATCCAAAAGATTAATTATACACTCTTCTTTATTTTTTTTAAATTTAATAATCACATTTTTATATAGAGTTGTTATTCAAAATCGCATTGGTGAACTAAGTTAGAAAAAAGTAAATAAGAAAGAAGTGTATAAGTACTATTTGAGGGTGTCAAAGCAAAGAATCCAAATACATGCGAATAACAATTTTCTTTGAAAACTATGAATTTATACGATGGAATGAAATGTGAGTAGTGGGTGAAAATGAAAACAATGGGCGAAATAGATCCCTTGGGATATCACCAAAAGAGAAAAGATACACCAACTAAATCTCTGTTTAATTTATTTTCCTTTCTAATATTAAAAATATCGTTCAACATAAAAAGTGGTGCATAGATTTATTTTTTTTTCCTTTACCTTTATGATAAAAAGGCGATTTAGAAGAAAGGTGACGATCAAACTTTTGTATATGGGTAAGATAGAGTTTATTTCTTCTGAACGACATTTGTTGGTTAGGTTAATTAATCAATATGCCCTATCATCTATTATAAATTAGGTCTTTCCTCTTGTTGTTCACACGCTTCACTAAAAATGTTCTTAATGAATTGCCTTTTCTCAACCAAAAAATAAAAATAGAAAGTGAATGTTTGAATGAAATAGTTATTATTGTACCAATTGAAGAAAGATAGAATAATGATAAGGATATGGATAATTATAGTAAATTACAGCTATGGATTGATAGACATTAAATTACCCAAATAAGATAGATTCTGGGGTTGGGCCCACTGTATGGAGCCATTGGCCCTACTCATTCTGTTTTTTTTTTTTGTGAATAGGAAAGGCATCTTCCTTCCTATTTTCAATTCACTTGCATCCTCCTTCCAATTGGCAAAATATTGGTCTCTCCTGTGTGTAAATATTGACATTGACAATCATCATTTGCAAAGCTGTCGCTGACTCACTGGGGTTGCCAATTCATCATTTTTCTTTCTTCTTTGTTTTTTAAAATTCGTTACAGGTTTGGTTAGATTTATCCACATCCACACTAGAACCAAATACATATGGCAGCAACAGTGGTGGGCGCTTGGTCCTATTTCGGTTTCAAGCTCACATCGGAATTCCAGATTATTCATCCTGGCCAAATTGAAGTCGACTTGGAAAAATATTAATTATAAAATTAAAAATATAGATTAGATTTTACAAAAATATGTAAAAAATATGATTTAGATAAAGCAAACCTTCAAGCTAAACTTTAAGAATTAAAAATATAAGATTGTTGACTTTTGGTCAACCGATTTTTTTCTTTCGTCCGATTCGGTCCGGTCCGAATGCCCACCCCTAGCAAGCAAGTCTTTTCCGTATTGAATGTTATTTCAGGGTTATTCAAGATTTGGCAACTTCAATTTTGTGGAACAATGTGTACTCGAGGCAAATCAGAGCAAAGAATCACTGACTCGTGAATTTGGCGGGTTAATGGTCAAGTCAAGCTCAAGGGAAGAGTACACGACGGGCCAAAAACCAAAAATAGTAATAATTGGCGGGTTCGCATGTTGGGTATGTAAAAGTTGTATTTTTGCACTTTGGGGAATGCTAGAAATTTTCTTTCTAACTTTTTTTTGACATTCTTCATTTTTTTCACGACACGTAATAATTTCTACACTTTAAATAATGTCATTAATAACTTTTATGCCAAAATCTCCATTTTTTTAAGTGTAGAAAATAACACGTGTCACGCTTATGAGTAATAGAGAACGTCCAAAAGAGATGCTAGAGAGAAAGCTACAAGATTTCTCTTACAATTTTGAATAGACCTGGGCACGGTCTTGTTCACAGGCTAAACTGGAACATGAATCGATACTATTCATCCAGTCCGATTTGATTCGGGTTTTAATAAAAATGTCAAAGAAAACAGAATCAACTCGGACCGTCTAGTTCGGTTTCAATTTTCACGATTTGGACCAGCTCTTTGCCTAATTGATATTTTTACAGTAAGCAATGGAGCAAATCGACGAATTCGTACAAGAAAACCGTTTCTAATTCTGAACCATCTTTGGCTAGATACCCAAAAAACAGAAAGAGTCTATCCAGCAAATCATCCTTTGAAACCAGAAACAAATATTGACATTCCAAGATTTATTGCGCCTACCCTTCTCGAAGCAATCCAGAGATCAACAATTTCGGTAATCATTTTCTCAAAAAACTATGCTTCTTCTACTTGGTGTCTGGATGAACTTGTGCATATACTAGAATGCAAGGAAAAGAACGCCCAGTTGGTTATACCCATTTTTTACGACATCAGTCCATCAGATGTACGGAAACAACAGGGGTTTCGCCTCTCTCTTGTTATTGCATTGGACAACTATGAGGATGAATGTTAAATGAATACTAAGTGCAAGTACAACTTCAAAACTAGTAACGGTGAAAGCCATAAAATTTATTTTACCTGAGTTACATTTCAGCGTCAAGTTGAATGGCTTCATTAGCTCGACTGTAGTTTAATGGAAGCTTCCTGACCTTGTTGAGCCACCCAAACTACCCCATAAAGCTAGTTTTTTCCTTTTCTGAAACCCCATAGCCCTAACATTCACTCCTCCAGCGACTTAACCACCATATTGCTTATGTTTTTGGTGACAATATGCTAAACTATTTATATTTATATTGTCTTGTTTCGAATTGTTTTTGCAAGAATTAGATTTTCAGATGAGCATGTGAGTCTGTGTCCTTTCCTTTCAAGTTTAACCTTTCAACTACTCACCACCATGTTTCAACTTTCATCACTTATCCCACCATTCACCACCTCGGTTACATGCACCAGCATATGATAATTAACGAATTTTTTACAAAAATGTGGTAGGTTCTCCTGAAAGACACCTACATGCTTTTTATTAAGAACATGCACTAAACGATTCTGGAGTTAGCATAAGGCCAACTTCCTCTGGAGTTAGCGGGCATCTGCCATGTCTGTTGTGCGCAGCGGAAGTGGATTGCACATTGACAGTGGATATGAAACCATTGAAACAACAAGAGCAAAATATGAAATACAGAAATCCAAAAGACACTAAGGATTTATACTGTTCGCCCGTGTGTAGCCTACATCCGGGCTTTCAAGACAAGAAATTCCACTAGATCCCAAAAAAAGATTACAACCAAAGGAGATTAACCCTCTCACCTATCCTAGGAATTACAGTAGTTTAACTCTCACAACCCAAATCCCAAATACACCCAAGTTACTTCACACAGATAACAAAAGAGAGAACAAATAATACCACACCCAAAGACCAATAGAGAAAACGTCTCTCATTGATCGATAAGGAAATTGTCTTCAAATAGTGTGGCCACAACAAAGGAGCAGCAGCTCCAAAACTCTCATCTTCCTGAAGTGGTGCACGGCTTCACACAAGAGAGAAAGAACTGAATTTCTTTCTCTCGTTGCCGCACTCTACATGGTGAGGCACACAAGCCCACTACTCTGACTGATGCTCTCTCTCCCTTATGTAGACTCGTGAGCTGCCAAAGAAACTCACCAACAGCTCCATGTGCATAGCAAGGAAGTCATCATTGTTGTTGACATTAAGCACCCATCCACTTGGAAACAATAAACAAAGAGAGAAAAAGAATTATTTCTTTCTCAAAGTGGAACACCAACGGCAAAGAAAGAACCCAAAGTTCTTTCACACATGTTGTGGTACACTTGTCACCAACCAATTAGACTCCTCCCATAAAGTAATGCCAAAACCACCTAAAACATATTTGAGCCAAACATTTCGGCATTTCCTCCTTGATTTGCTCCACTAGCTCTTCCACACCAATATTCAAAGCTTTCCCACGTGATTTGCTGCATGTTTCTCTTTCCTTTGTCCAAAAGTTAATAAATAACTCTATTAACAAACCACAACTTTCGCCGCATGAAAGGTGGTCGCACACAAGGCAAAAGCAGAAAACATTAATTTGGGACAATATTCAACAATGTCTTCGCCCTTGTCAGGGTTGCTTGCCTCGCATATATAACCCCAAATATAAACCGAAGTTATAATGCGTAGATAATGCAAGCTTTTTCTTTCAATAGCCGCCAAATGACTACAGGATCATCAATGAGAACGCCTATGGTTTAAAGGTGTGGTGAAGTTGGCTTTCCTTCGACTACTAGTCTTCTTCGTCCGAGACCTTTTCCCGCCTCTCTCCTCTCAGTGGGCTTTATATAAAACAGGTCACTATTGAATGACATAATTCAAGACATTAGTGAAGCCTTACATGTAAAGTTTTCCACCTTTACTTAATTTTCCCAAGTTCTTTCCTTTCTTTTTCTCCTCCACCAAAATCACTTCCAGAAAATGCCAAAGATATCGTGCTCAAACCTATAACATGGTCTACCAATTTGAAACTTTTTCCTACGGAGTCCAAAAGAATTTGGAAAACTCTAGCACAAAACCTAATCCACCTAACAAAACAACCTAAATAGAGGTTTTTGTGCGGTACAACCCACCTATACATACTGCATGCTAAAGAAAACAAAATTCAATCATTTTTCACGACAAAATTGTTGGGATTTGAAGGTGTTTTTAGGATTTTGGAAGATCGGCAAGACGAACAGCAATAAAACAGTATTTTGGAGAGAATGGGTCAGCCCAATGTTGGTGCCCGATTATGCTACTGTAGCAATTGTTATTACCCGATATTGCTGAAAATGAATGCACTGGCTCATATTGAGCTCAATTGTGTATGTCTCGTATATATAATCTAAAACGCTTACATCCAGATCATTACAAAATTGTTCTACCAATTTGTATATGATACTTGGCTATTTCCTATAGGCCTTTGAACCACAAAAAATTCTCCTAACATAAAAGGAATCTAAGTCACATATAGACATTCCAATCGTAAATGGTAAAATCTGTAAAAGTAAAAGTAAATCAATAAACCACTTTACACGTCAACACTTCCTTCTAAATGGTTTGCTCGATTTCACTCCAAGTAGCTCTCTTAGAATGCAGAACCTTTCTTTTGGCAATGCCTTTGTGAAGATGTCTGCAACTTGATCATGACCTTTGCAATAGATCGATCCACCACTCCTTCTTGAATTGCATCTTTGATGAAATGAAATTTCCTTCCTATGTGCTTTGATCTTTGATGGAACACATAATTCTTGGACATGGAGCAGATGTGTTGTCACACATGATTGGTGTAGCTTCAAGTTGTTCTTCTCCAAAATCTCCAAGCACAAATCTTAGCCAAATTGCTTGAGTTGTTGCTTTTGGCAAAGACCGACATATTCAGCTTCTATAGTTGATAAAGCAACACTGCTTTGCTTTTACTAAGGCCCAAGAAAATGCACCACTACCAAATGAAAAAGCATAGCCCGATGTGCTTTTCATGTCATATATTCTCAACCACTCCAATCACTATCACAAAATCCAATCAACATAGCTGGCTTTCCGCACTCATATTCAATGCCATAATCCAGAGGTCCTTGCACATATGTCAAAGACTCTTCTTGTCGCTCCAAAATGCTTCTTTGAGGGACCATGCATAAATCGGGCAAGCAAACTAGTCAATACATAATGTCGAGAATAGGCCACCGTTAATTGCCTTTCCAGCCCCAAGTCTTCGCTTAACTTGTCAATTATGTTGAAGTGTATTCACCACCTTGCTCGATCTCGCTTGATCTGAAATCCACTTTACAACTCCACCATGGCTTTAAATCTTTTGAACACTAAGAAAACACTTGATTTGTGTTGCAAAACACCCAACACATCCTTGTATAATCATCAATGAAAGTGAGGAAGTATCTGCTTCTCCAACAAGAGTGACCTGCATCGGGCCACATCCGAGTGTACTAACTCCAATGGTTGTGAAGTTTCCACACTTCAGCTTTGTCAAATGCTTTTCTCGTGAGCCTTGCCCGTAGTACAGCCCCTCACACACATCTCCAAAACTTTCCAACCTAGGAAGTCCAACCACCATTTCTTTATCTTGTAGCATCTTCAAACTAACATAGTTCAACTTCAAGTGACCAAATCTTCTCGTGCCAATTCCATGAGTGATCCTCAACTGCAGCTCTATTTGCCATCACCGGTTCATGAATTCAAACTTCATAGGGAAGCATCTATTCCCTTTTATTGGAACATTAGCCACCAGCTCTTTCATTTCCTTATCAACATATATGTTCACCATAGAATCATCAAATACCAACCAATAGCCGTTTTCAATCATCCTGACCAACACTTAGAAGATTTTCATCTAAGCCCGACACAATCATCACCTCTTGTATGTATCCTGGGACCATCCTTTAGCTCGATCACTAAGGTCCCTTTTTCCGTAAGCTTGAACCAATTCCCTTGTTCCCATCTTAACCTTGCACTTCAAACTCCTATCAATGTTAGAGAGCAGTTACTCGTGAGATGTCATATGATTACTGAATCCACTATCAATATACCAAGCACCAAGATCAGTTGGCTTTGACAGTGAATGAGAGGCATAGAACATATTGGTTGTCCCCGTGCTTGATTCTCTGCAAAATGAGCAACTAGTCCAGCCTTGTTCTGTATATTGCTAGAGCAATTCCTAGCAATGTGATCAAATTTGCTACATCGGTGACACTTGACTTTATCTTTGAACCAACATTCACCACATTGCAACTTGTTACAAAGGCTTGCAAGTTCCTTTGTTTTGATCATTCTTGTTAGACTGATCACTCTAGTTTTCATTCTTACCACCCAATTGGGTTTATCTTCCCACTTTTTTCCTTTATTCTTCCAATTCTTCTTGGACTGACCATTCCTCGTAGAGGATGAGGAGCCGACTCCCTTCACACTCATACTAGCAAATGCCTTTTCAACAATATTTTCAGAGTGTCTCTCAAGCCTTTGCTCGAACACCTTCACGGTGGCCACAACCTCCTGCACTTATAGTGTCTCTCAAGCTTTTGCTCGAATCCAGCCATATGAGACTAAATCGATTAGATATGAAAATTTTATGTTGAAATCTTCGAATACTTGCAAGGAAACCAACGCCATATTCAAGAAAGAACCTAGCTCTATGATACCATGTTGGGATTTGAAGGTGTTTGATTTTGGAAGATCGGCAAGACGAACAACAATAAAACAATATTTTGGAGAGAATGAGTCAGCCGATGTTGGTGCCCGATTATGCTATCGTAGCAATTGTTATTGCCCGATATTGTCAAGATGAATGCACTAGCTCATATTGAGCTCATCTCGTATGTCTCGTATATATAACGAAAACGGTTACCTCTAGATCATTACAAAATTGTTCTACCAATGTGTATATGACACTGGGCTATTTCCTATAGGCCTTTGAACCACACAAAATTGTCCTAACAGAAAAGGAATCTAAGCTGTTACTTAGACATTCCAACTATAAATGATAAAATTGTACAAGTAAACGTAAATCAGTAAAACCACTTTACACGTGAACAAAAACACACATTAACTCTACAAAGAAATTATCTGAAGTATTCTGTCGAAGGCATAACTTACTTGCTCATAGTATATTAGTTAGTATGTACAATAGGAATAAAATACTGAAGCAGCTAAAAATATTGCAGCTTACCTCAAATGCAGGGCAATGAAATTCTTGTTCCGCCAACCAACGTTTTCCCCATTTCATTAATAGGGTCAGTAAACTTCAAGGCATGATAATTTGCTAACACATCTAAGCTTTTGTAAATTTGAATCCAACTTATTTGAAAGCCCGTAATCAAACTTTGTGAGCTGAACAGCCTGCACAATCAAGAAACTCACCCCTCTTCTTTGTTGGTTTAAGCCTCCAGTCCACTAGTAGCAAGCAATCAACAAATGTGTTTTTACATCAGCAGCTGCAACATTTAGAAAAATTATCAAGTTTTAATTGAATCTCAGTCTGAATATCTGATCATCCGCAGAGAGAAACTAGAAAGCTTAGTCATGAGATTAGATAGAAATAAGAGAAAAGAAGGCAGAAATGAAATTAATAATATCGGCCGCATTGCTGCAACTGCAACCATGGAACTTATCCAATTTCCTTGTGCTGCATAAATCTCGACCTGAGCTCCCTCCACTCTCCCAAATTATACACAATCAACATCCTGCATTGGAGCTCCATTAAATTAACTATCGTACCACGAGAATGAATGAGTTGTGATACGCTGTCGTTTTGGAGTCAGACTCTCTTCTTTACAGAGAGAGAAGGGGACAATGGATCCCCAATGATGCCACGTGCTTCTCCAAAGTGGATTATAATTTTCACTAACAAGTGTTTGGACCCAGCCCGACCCGACTCATAAACAAAGTTCCCGTGAATACAACGTCGAATAATTCCACTATTGGGCTGAGGATGGTTTTGATTTTGAGTTTGTAAGGCTTAGCCTTAGGGATGTCTTTCTTGTTTTGGCTGAGGATGCTCTTCAGTTTGTAAGCCATGTACTTTTCTTCAATTGGATTTCTGCTTCAAATAGGAAATTGGCACCTTCTTCAGTTTGCACATAAAAATTAAATAAGTTTTTCTATCAACATCACCATAAAGCAATTACAAAATATTAAAATTTTGAAGGGAGACAGAACTGAGATGAAGAAATCAGGCCCATCGTCGGATTCAATGCCTATCATATAACGCGTACTTAAAAATATATATATATTTTTTAATAAAAAAACAGGTACAAAAGAAGAGCAAGAGGAGAAATTGGAGAAAATGAAAGAGTAACGCCTTAAGATTGTGAAAATCCGAAACTTCCTTTCATATATACATTTGTGCCTTACGGCAAGAATCATCGGAGAAAATGAAAAACAAACAAAAACTGCAAAAGATGTTCCAGTAGCTTCATTTACAAGTTTCAAAATCTGAAAAGGACTCTATATTATGCTTCCATTCTGTTATTCCAATGCCGATGCTGCTGCTACAGAGGCCTTCTATGTACATTGTGCGTCCTTGTTATTACTACCCTTCAGTGTAACAAAATCAATCTTGCGCACACAAGTAACCCATCAAAACAAACCAGCAAAAATTTGGTGATGAATTCGTTTGGAAAAATCAGCTAACTCGTGGAGGGGGAAATCCAGTCTAGTCTTCTCCTAATTAATTCGGTCTAGTCTGAAAATAACTCTTTGAGTTCTAGTTGGTCCGGTTTAAGTAGAAGACATGGATCTGAAACTCTTACACTAGAAAGCACTTTACTCCTGAGAACGATTGACATTCATTTCCGTATAATCAATCTCAGACCAATCCTACTCATCCTCAGTTATTTGCTCGTCTGTCACGTAACCACTGCCCTTGTTCATGTCATCTTCCTTATGCATGTCCTGGCTGTCATAACTTTTATTTTTGAGGAATTGAACTTGGTTGGACTTTGTGCTAGATGCACTGCATATGCAGGCTGCTGGGTTTTCATGGAACTCACCCCTGCCAGGCTTTATCTCATTTGGCTCTCCCATGAATCCAATTTGATTAGTTCGAAGCCTGGAGGCAAATTCTTCCCACGTCATGTAATTACGATTCATGAACAGAGACAGTTTCTTAGCATTTGGACGGATTGTTGGTTTATGACAAAAGTATCTCCTGCATCAGTAAACAAACTAGTTATAAACCAACACATGATCAAATCAAACCCTTTCACCAGAAGACAAAAATGTATCATCCTTCAACTCAAGTTTTAATACCTTTGACCAGCTAACATTTGTTGGCGCTTAAAATCCAAAAACAGATAATAGTTAAAAGGCAACTTACAGTGTGATGTGGACGGTCGAGGGACCGAATGAGCCTTTGAGATAGGGGTTTTCCTTCTTTCTGGCAGACGATGCTTGGATCCTTGCCAAAGAAGAGATCGATCGACCTTCAGTGATCGTGTGGTACTAGCCGAAGGTGCTCTGATGCCAAAGTTAGTTTCAAAGGGAAGCAAATTTGTTGACAAGGTAAGGGCATAAAGTCCATGAGCAGTCCTTACCTTGTAGCCGGGTGTGAGGCTTTATTTATAGAGCGACTGGGAGTTCTCCAAGCACTTAGTTTCTATGTGGGACTCGTGGGAGTGCCTTCCAAGCTGACACGTGTTGGAGTAAATATCTTGGCGGAGAACCCAAGAAAGATCCGCCAGATATCCGTGATGACGAGACTCGATGGCATACCGAAGAAATACAATGCTCGTTGTCCGCCGTAAGAACGATCGGCAAGAGGTGATCGCCAATTGTAGGACTGACCAACCTGGAATGGGCAAGAGAGGCTATGCTAGCGACAAATCGGTCGCCCCACCGAATGGGCCTCCCGATCTGGCCAAGCTAAGCTGGTTTTTCAATGTGGGCCATGGGCCTTTCCACGGTCATGGCGTGAGAAGTGTCGATATGGTACAAACAACATTCTAGCCATATTGCCGTTGTTGTTGGTGATGAAAACATCACTTTCATCCCAAACAATAAAGTCAAGTGCAGCCATTCAAGAAGAGAAAGATGAAAATGGGGTCAACTCCTCTTTACTTGCTATAGTCTCTTTTGAGTGGAAGTTCGGGAAAAGTTTCTTCAGTGTGGTGCCAACGTTCCTTCACCTCCGTATACTTCACCCGATGCCACATAAAAGTGAATATCACTTCCAAAACCCAGTGCTCTAAGCATAAGGCCAGCTTCCTCTAGAGTTAGAATCTGCCATGTCTTCGTACCTTGTCGTGGTTGCTTGCCCACATGCTGATAAGTCCATAAATTTATACATTTATGTACTCTTTATACTTAGTTTTTGTAGGAGAATTGGATTTAAAAGGACTTATTCCTTTATTTTCTCCATTTTCATATTTCTGGAGCAGTTAATTTATTTCCTATGAAAATATGACTTTTTGGTGGAGTTTTTGTGCAAGGCCAGTTGAGATTGAAGCTAAGACCCTGAAGATAATTGTGGAATTTTTCTAGAATTTTTGGAGCAGCCAATGAGAGCAGTCTTTGAAGTTAAGTCAACTTAAAGTGCAATCCTGTCAAATTTGAGTTACTGTGCGAAAAAGGCAATTTGAAGGACTTCCCAATTTTTGCTCAAGTCCTGCGATATATGGTTGGAAAGATAAGACAAAGATCTGAAATTTAAATATTTTTTCCGATTTTTCTTGAAGGAGGAACAACCCCAAACGTGCGAGCAAAGAATCTGACGTGTTATCCTAGTCAAAGTTGGAAAATGAGTCAATTATTTACCCATTTTGGATTTATGTTTTAATTAGGTTTTTCTTTATTTTTGGGCTGCTGTAAAAGCCCAACTAGGTAGGAATAGGATTGTGGTGCTTTATTTAAGCGTTAGAGAACAACTCATTTAGGGTTACGCAAGATTTGGAGAAATTGGAGATGCCGGAAGAGTACCGCAATTCGCTAAGTTTTATTATTTCTTCCTTATGTTTTTGCTTATGCCGAATTCTATGACTATGTGTAACTAATTTTCCTTTGCTAGGGCATGATGTAGCCCTAGTATGATGATCTAGTTTTCTTATTTTACCTATCTATTGATTGCCGTCGATGTTGGATTCTTAATCACCGTGCTTAATCACTTGGTTGATTATCTTGATGTTTGATCACCATCTAGACTTTTAATTGAGTTAATCGGATGCAAATTAGAGTAAATACCATACTTAATTTGAGGCTTGCTTCTTGTGATTAAGATTTGTAATCTGCCTAGGTAAATACCATACTCCTAGGGTTTACATGCTTGTTTGAGGTTTTCACGGATCTTAATGAGTTTCTATGTGTTGATATTTGACCTAAATACCATAGGCGAATTGCATGTAGGAATATATGAGTTAGCCTAAATACCATAGGTAATTCATGGAAAAGGAAAACTAAGCGGCAACATCAATTGGATCATTAATAGGTAGGTGAATAAGAGGCTAGATTGGATTACTAGTGGTGAATTCATTGTCCTAGTGCTTTTATCAATTTGAATTTCTCATCTTTGTGTTTCGTGGCTTTCTACTTGTTTTGTCTTTTAATTTCGTGTTAATTAAATCATTCTCTTAAAAACCCCTTTTGTGTTTACGTGAGTATGCTACGTGTTTAATTTCTTGTTTATATAATTAGATTAGTTAAAGTATTTTGTGAAGTAAATTAGGTTAGACTAATTGGAAGTTGAACTCTGCTCGTGGGAATGACCTCATATTTGCAATACTAAATTACGATTGACCTTGTGCACTTGCGAGTATAATTTGTGTTTAGACTAATCTTTATAATCTCCATTTTGCAGGTTGTCTAAAATTCACAACACATGCAATATAACCCCAAATATCAAATGCAGTTATAATGCAGAGATACAAATTATATAAAACAGGTCACTATTGAATGACATCATTCAAGACATCAGTGAGGCCTTACATGTAAACTTTTCCACCTTTTCCAAATTTTCCCAAGTTCTTTCCTTTCTTTTTCTCCTCCACCAAAATCACATCCAGAAAATGCCAGCATATCAGGCTCAAACCTATAACATGGTCTACCAATATCAGAAACTTTTTCCTATGGAGTCCAAAATAATTTGGAAAACTCTAGCACAAAACCTAATCCACCTATCAAAACAACCTAAATAGAGGTTTTTGTGCGGTACAACCCACCCACACATATTGCATACTAAAGAAAACAAAATTCAATCATTTTTGAAGACAAAACACACATTAACTCTACAAAGAAATTATCTGCACAAGCAAGTATTCTGTCGAAGGCATAACTTACTTGCTCATAGTATATTAGTATGTACAATAGGAATAAAATACTGAAGCAGCTAAAAAATTGCAACTTACCTCAAATGCAGGGCAATGAAATTCCTGCTTTTCATCCTCATTCTGTCAACCAACGTTTTCCCATTTCATTAATTGGGTCAGTAAACTTCAAGGCATGATAATTTGCTCATTTGCTCTACATCTAAGCTTTTGTAATCAAACTTTGTGAGCTGAACAGCCTGCACATTAGAAAGCATAACAAACAACTGTGAATTCCATATAACCTGAAAAGGCACTCATTCAAGCACCAGAAGTTTTTCTTCCGAGCAAAGCCCAATAAGCCTTCAGTTCGCCCAGATACCAAAAAAATTAGAAAGACATTTGTTTGTTTTTTCTATTAATGCAAATAAATTTGTTTTTTTAATCAGGCAAATAAATTTGTTGGTTCCCATTCGACATAATGTGGATATTCAATATGGATTTCTTGTTCTTTTTGCTTTCATGGGGCACACTTCACGCGGGATGAATAGAATAAAATCCTCCCTAGGAAACTTGTTGTTTGCGTTAAGAAAGTCACTTTACGTCACTACTTTTGATGAGTGATTTAATCTAAACTTGAGTCTTTCTTATCTTTCTTTTATATATTACTAAATAGTGGACGGTGGAATGACTAGAACAAGTCCATCACTAGGAAATTTCCTTTCAACTACTCACCACCACCACGTTTCAACCATTCACCTAACTAATTAGTTGTAGTCTTGTAGCTTCTATTTCCTTTTCGTAATTTCCAATGTTTTTCCGTTCTGCTTATAGTACAATTGCTAAAATATGATATAATTTTTCTTAGTCAGAGTTGGACTGCTTGAGAGTTGAATGCTTGGAAAATTACTTCGCTACTTTTTCTTTTTCGTATTCTCTTTCTTTCTAAACTGCTTAATTAAACCCATCCATCATCTACAATATCAGGTTTGCTTTAATTATAGCTCTTGTGCATTCAGACAAACAGATATGGACTCCATTGACTTCTTTCAAGTTTTCATCATAATCATCATACTCATCATCACTCTGTTCTACATCTACTTCAGATCATTAACATCTTCTTCTTCTTCTTCCACTTCTTCTGTTGCTCCTGTTGATACTGATATCCCCCTCTTCAAGAAAAGTACGATGTGTTTATTAGCTTCAGAGGTGAGGACACACGCGATACCTTTACCAGCCATTTTCACAAGGCTTTACTTCGGAAGAACATTGACACCTACATAGATAACAGACTTGAGAAAGGAGACGACATTGGACCTGCTCCTTCTAAAAGCAATCGACAGATCGAAAATTGCACTAGTCATTTTCTCAAAAGACTATGCTTCTTCCATATGGTGTTTGAAAGAACTTGTGCATATACTAGAATGCAAGAAAAGCTATGGACAGATTGTCATACCCATTTTTTATCGCATAGATCCATCAGATGTACGAAACCAAAAGGGAACTTATGCACTTGAAGATCGTCCACTTAAGCGCAGTAGGGATGAGGTGGTTGAACTGGAAGGCTGCTTTGGAGGAAGCAGCCAATATTTCTGGGTTTCATGATTCAAGCAAAAAAGGCTATACTAAATCTCTAGCTTGTATCAATTTCTACTTGTTATCATTTGATGCATGCTTACTATATATATTCTTTGTCTTTCATCATGATATTTGCCAGGACAGAGGCCGATTTTGTTGAGGAAGTTGTCCAAGATATTTGGACCAAATTGAACCGCGAATTGTCCAGTGATTTAAGAGGCTTGGTTGGAATTGAAAGGAAAATTGAGCAAATTGAGTCGTTATTATGCTTGGATTCAAAAGGTGTTTGCTGTGTAGGTATTTGGGGCATGGGTGGTATTGGCAAGACCACCCTAGCTGATGCTGTTTTTCACAGGCAGTCCTCTAAATTTGAAGCTGCTTGTTTTCTGGAAAATGTTAGGGAGAACGCAGAACAAACGAATGGACTACATCAGTTGCGAAATAAACTTGTTGGTGAGATATTAAAGGAAAAGGATGTAAATATCAACACTCCGTCTATACCAATTCATCTTCAAGATAAGCTCAGGCGTACAAAGGCGCTCATTGTTCTTGATGAGGTGAATGGTCGAAAGCAACTAGAAGTTCTTGTTGGTGATCATGATCGGTTTTGCCAAGGAAGTCGAATCATTATAACTGCTAGAGATAAAGGCCTACTTGAGCAAAAAGTTGACCATGCGAAGATATTCAATGTTGAGGGATTAGGTTATGATGAAGCTCTTGAGCTCTTTCATTCGCATGCTTGAAATAAGTCTCCAACAACATATTACACTGAGTTGTCAAGAGAGGTGGTGGATTATATTAAGGGCATTCCATTAGCTCTTAAAGTTATGGGGTCCTCATTCCGTCGTTGCAAGAGCAAACAAGAGTGGGAAGTTCAATGGAAAAAGTGAAACGAGTTCCAATCGGAGAAATCCAGAAAGTGTTGAGAGTAAGTTACGATGGATTAGATGACAATGAGAAGGAGATATTTCTTGATATAGCATGTTTTCATAAAGGCTATCAAAGGAATTATGTAAAAGAATTATTAGATAGTCGTGATTTCCATGGGGAAGCGGGAATCAATGATCTTATTGATAGGTCTCTCATATCAATTTCAAAAGAAGGATGGATAGATATGCATGATTTGGTGCTAGAAATGGGTAGGGCAATTGCTCAAGAACAACGTATTGAAGAACGCAGTAGGTTGTTCAATGCAGAGGATGTCTATCAAGTATTGACAAATAAGCAGGTACGTAGTAATATTCACATTTACAATAAACAAGTCACACTATTCCTACAAATGTAATTTTGTACATTATATTTACATTTATATTTTGCTCTTGATTGTCAGAGAGATGGACATGTTCAAGCCATATCCTTTGAGTTGTCTGAGATTGTAAAGCTACACTTGGAGTTGCGACATGCAAACTTCGAAAAGATGTATCAACTGAGATGCCTACGTGTCAATTATTATCTTCCGCTGAGCATTCGAACTCCTGGTCAATCTGTTTCTCTTGATCTTCCCAATTCTCTTAGATATCTTGAATGGAAAGAATACCCTTTGAAATCTTTGCCATCAAAATTTTCTGCTCAAAATCTTCTTGTCCTCGATATGTTGTCCAGCAAAGTTGGGGCCCAACTTTGGAATGAAGACCAGGTATATTATATATGCTTATTTTACTTCTTGTATAACATGTGGGATGTGGCCTAGAAAGTAATAATCTGCAAGCTAAGCCATTTATCTTTAATTTGTTACAGAGTCCTGTGAACTTACAATGGATCCATCTTCGCTTCCCTCAACATCTAACTGAAGTCCCAAATCTCTCTCTCAAGTCTAAAAATTGAGCATATAGATCTCACGTGGCTGTGGAAGTTTGGTTGAAATTCCTTCGTATTTTCAACATCTTGGCAAGCTTACTTATCTTGACCTTGGCCACTGCACAAAACTCAAAAACTTCACAAGATGCCATGCAATCTTGAATTCTTAGATTTATCTTACACAGCAATAGAGGAATTGCCTTCATCAGCCTGGTCACACGAAAAATATCTCACTTAAATATTACATATTGTAAACACCTTAAGAGTCTTCCAAGCAACAGTTGTAAGCTGAAACTCTCGGGTTCTCTTAGTCAAAAAGGCTGCAAATCTCTTTGTGAGTTTTGGGAGTTTCCCACGAATACAAGAGTGCTAGATTTGAGTCATTCTTACAGAAACCTTGTGAGTCTCCCCAACGAACATTTGGAAGTTGAAATCTCCGGAGAGCCTTGATCTCAGTGACTGCTCCAAATTTCAAAACTTCCTGAAATCCTGAGGCTATGGAACATCTGGAGTTTCTAAAGTTATCAGGTATAGCGTGTTAAAGAGCTACCCCCATCAATTGGAAATCTAGTTGCGCTTCAAAATTAGATCTCAGTGATTGCAACAACCTTGGAGGTTGTCCATGATGACCTCTTTCGCTAACCTCATTACAAGAGTTAAATCTGCGTTACACCAAAATTAAGAGCATACCTGCAAGCATTAAACAAGCTGCTCAGCTATCTCGCCTGTGCCTAAGGGATTGCGAGAGCCTTGAATCTTTACCAGAGCTCCCCATTGCTGCAATGTCTTGAAGCAGAGGGTTGCACGTCACTGAAGACAGTGTCAAGTTCAAGCACTGCAATCACACAAGGTTGGGAAGAATATATATTTTCTCAAGGGCTTCGTGGAGAAACATACATTTTCTAGATGCCCAAAGTTGGATGAGAATGCAAGAAGCAACATAATGGCTGATGCACAGCTCAGAATTATGCGAATGGCAAATGCGTCACAAAGTTTAAAGAAGACAAAATTGAAGAAAAAATTGAGAAGGTTTATATATCTCTTTCTTTCTCTCTCTCTACCTCAGGCACACACTCTCTGTTGAAGAATCTGCCTTTTTTTCACGAGTTTAATAATATAATGATGTCCATATCAATGGTACAGGAATTTCTTGTTTTAACGCCCCATGTAAGCTATGTAATTTTCTTCATCGAACAGTATTAAATTTTACATCAATTGGATTTCTGCTTCAAATGGGAAATTGGCACCTTCATCAGTTTGCATATCTAAATTGAAATACGTTTTTCTATCAACATCACCATAAAGCAATTACAAAAGATAAAAAATTTGGAGGAGACTGAACTGGAGATGAAGAAATCAGGGCCATCGTTGGATTCAATGCCTACCATACAACACGTATTAAAAGATTTTTTATAAAAAAATTTTTAAAAAAAAACAGGTACAAAGGAAGAGCGAGGGGAGAAATTGGAGAAAATGAAAGAGGGTAACGCCTGAAGAAGTTGTGAAAAATCCTAAACTTCCTTTCATATAAACATTCGTGCCTTTGGACAAGAATCATCGGAGAAAATGAAAAACAACCAAAGACAGCAAAAGATGTTCCAGTAGCTTCATTTACAAGTTTCAAAATCTGAATAGGACTCTATATTACGCTTCCATTCTGTTATTCCAATGCCGATGCTGCTGCTACAGAGGCCTTCAGTGTAACAAAATCAATCTTGTGCACACATGTAAACTTTTCCACCTTTTCCGAATATTCCCAAGTTCCTTCCTTTCTTTTTCTCCTCCTCCAAAATCACATCCAGAAAATGCCAGCATATCAGGCTCAAACCTAAAACGTGGTCTACCAATTTCAGAAACTTTTTCCTAAGGAGTCCAAAAGAATTTGGAAAACTCTAGCACAAAACCTATTCCACCTATCAAAACACCTAAATAGATGTTTTTGTGATGTACAACCCACCCATGCATATAGTATACTAAAGAAAACAAAATTCAATCATTTTTCAAGACAAAACACAAATTAACTCTACAAAGAAATCATCTGCACAAGCAAGTATTCTGTAAAAGGCATAACTTGCTCATAGTATATTAGCATGTACAATAGGAAAAATTACTCAAGTAGCTAAAAAAAATTGCAATTCTTGCTTTTCATCCTCATTCTGTCAAACAACGTTTTCCCATTTCATTAATAGGGTCAGTAAACGTCAAGGCATGATAATTTGCCCTACACCTAAGCTTTTGTAAATTTGAATCCAACTTATTTGAAAGCCTATAATCAAACTTTGTGAGCTGAACAGCCTGCACATTAGAAAGCATAACAAACAACTGTGAATTTATATGACCAGAAAAGGCACTCATTCAAGCACCATAAGTTTTTCGTCCTCGGTTACATGCACCAGCATATGATAATTAACGAATTCTTTACAAAAATGTGGTAGGTTATCCTGAAAGACACTTACATGCTTTTTATTAAGAACATGCACTAAACGAGTCTGGTAGCATTTTGCATTGCACTTCCTTGGGACACGCATGGTAAATGGACTCATTGGTTTTCCTCCCTTTGTTGGAAGCTGTTTAATGATTTCAAAATATTTTGATAGAGATAATATAAACCAGTCTACATCAAAGATTTCATCCAAGTTGCTGCACCAAATACCCGAATAACAATATTAATCCACTGCCTGTTTTGCTTACGTTGACCTTGACAGTAGTTTTTTAACTGTGATATGGTGAAACTGACTCTGGAATCCTTCCAAAATGATTTCTGGTCCAGCTTGGGAACAACAAGAGTAGCATTCAAGATATAAGCTGCAACAACAGCATCAGTTATCTGTAACAGATCAAGAAAGGAAGCATCAGATGCTGAATCAGCAGCAAAAACATGCATGATTACTAACCAATCTTATCACTCATGGAATGAAAAAGTTACAAAGTCCTATCAACTAGTCCTATACAAGAGCTACTTATAACTAGATGCCAAAACGAAATAACTATCGACAATTAGACTAATAAAGAAGTCATTTGGAATCTGGAATGCATAACCACAAGGTTCTTTTAAGCCTTTATATGAACATTTAGAACAATAAGTTAAGCCTTGAATAGAAGAAAACTATGCAACTCTAGCTCAATCAAGAAACTCACCCATGTTCTTTGTTGGTTCAAGCCTCCACTAGTAGCAATCAACAAGTAGCGATTCAAATGTGTTTTCACATAAGCAGCTGCAACATTTAGTGCACGGGTTTTGTAAATCAACAGCCACAGCTGCAATCCGGAAATGGCTGAGACGAGGGGGAACACGTGGTGGCGGAGACGGCGGAGGTGTCGCCGGAGAACTGCTTGATTAAATATCGTACCAGAACACAGCCCCTCCTCATTAAATATCTTTTATTGCAAACTTGAGGGGGCGACGAGTCATATGAGTTACGCGGCCCCTCCTCATTCTTCCTCTACAGCTGACGTGGCTTCCTTAAAAAACAACACGTGTTTCTTTTTCTTTTTTTAACTGTTTTTCTTTCAACTCCAAGCACAAAATCTGGGTTTAGGCAATTTTACCCTCTTTAAAATCCATAGCCAATCGAAGGGTTTTGGGAAGCTGATTTTCAGTTTTCAGAGCATTTCACATCACAACAAAAGACATGAACTTGACCCATTTTAGGGTCCGACTTTGATCACTATCATCACCACCCTCATTACAACCTCCATAACCACCACAGCCAAAGCTCAAAACTCAAAAGCATTTATTGAAACAGATGGCTTCCCAATTGGAAGATGGGCTATTAATTTTCTGTCTGCATTTTCCGTCGAATTGGGCCGAAATCGATACAAAGCAGAGAGAGGAGATGAGATTTGGTTTTAGGAATTGATACAGAGCGGAGGGAGAGGATATGGGAATTGATACAGAGCAGAGAGAGAGGTGACGGTGATGGGGCTCCATAACTCCTCTTTGTTAAAAGTTTGCTTGTTAGCTACTGTTTCTGTTTGGGTTGTTTTCTTCACCCTTTCAGCTCTCCTAAGAAATTTCCTATGTTGACTTCAAGGTACAGTATTGTTTCGAACCCTTTTGGACTAGTGTGGGATCAGTTTGTTGTATGGTGAAGATGCTGAGATCATAAAGCAGAGCAGAGGGCTTTGTAGATCAACCACTTTCCCCTCATATCATTTTTTAGCTTGACTCTATTATATAAGTTACCTCATCGATAGACCTAATTTACAGACGCAAATATCACTCACGGGAAATTGGCACCTGCTTCAGTTTGCATTTCTAAAACAAAATAGGTTTTTTTTAATCAACATTACTATAAACCAATTACAAAATATTAAAATTTGGGAGGGAGACACAACTCGAGATGAAGAAACCCCATATTCATGCTGCCTTACTTGGGAAGAAACTTGAGACCTACATAGTCAAAGATAACATATACAGACTTGAGGGAGGAGATGAAATTGCACCTGCCCTTCTCCAAAGCACAGAGAAATCATTTTAACATTACATAATATACAAAAGCCGTTGTAGAGTCTAAAACATGACATGATATACAAAAGCCCTTATAGAGGCTATTTAAAGTGAAAATTCAAAATTAGCTACTTGTTATTTTCTAATTGATTCTTATAAAATTTTAACACACTAAAAACCAATTAGAAAATGAAAAATAACTAGTTTTGGGTTTTTCTCTCCAAATAGGCTACATATGAGTTTTTTTTAGGACTTTTCCTATTAAGATGGGTGATAGTAAATTCACACACACTACACAGATGCTAGGACTCGAACTCAAAACCTTGCATGAGAGAGTAAATACTCCAAACCAAATAAACTCTATATGAATTTTTGTATAATATGTCATGCTAAAATGGATTTTTGAATAAATATCTCTCTATATGATTCTAATACATGAATTTGCACTATAGAATTTTCCTTCATGTTATATTGATCGGGAGCTTCTATAGTGAGGGGTTTATGGTGAGGGGCATATGTGGGGTATAATCAAAAGGAAATGGGACCCCCAACGCACTTCAAAAAATGCTTGTTGATGTGAGATTATACCCCACACTTTAACCCCTCACCATAAACCTCTCATTATAGCATTTCCATATATTGATCAACAAATTATGCCACATGAGCATTTGAAATCAATAGACAACAAAAACAAAACCCAATTCTTATCCTACTTTCTCAATTGGGCCTCCTCCACACTCCCCACCCACTCACATTCTGGGCCTCCTCAAACTCCTTAATCAAATCACGATCAACATTCCCCTTCGGCCTCCCACGTGGCCTCATCTATATCCGTCCATTTCATCAAGTACTCCATCGTCCCTTCATCCCCAACTCTCTTCCCCACCACACCCTTCGCCACGGCGTACTCGAGCCCACCTCGAAGTCCCGCACTGATCCTCCCCTATCAACTTTGCGTTGACCCACTCAAGTTATCTTCACCGTCCTTCCATTTGACCAAAAACTCCACGCAATCCCCTTTACCTCTCTTCTCCAAAGAACTCCCGCACCTCCGCGTGCTCGAATATTACTCCATCCAACTCCCTAATCACACTCTCCAGCCCCAACCTCCTCGCGAAATGCATCGGGTTCCCCGCGGTGTCGCTTTTGAGTGTCTCCTTAGCCAAATCCAACGGCTCCGTCCCCTGTCAGCCCTCCACCTCCGGACCGCACCCAAAGACCACCAATAACTTCACGCCACCGCCGGACGACATTCCTGCCGCCATGTGCAACGCGTTAGTCCCCGCCATTATCGTCGTGGGTTCAAGTTGGCTCCGGCTTCCGCCAAGACTCAACGCACTGTTCCGACTCGAGACCCGATACAAGATTAGAGCCGTGGCAGTCTGCTCTCCGTCCATGGTGTCAACGTCGCGCCAGTCGTCCTCCGGGCGGCTATAAGTCGCACAACTTCGACTCGCCTTTCTTGGCGGTGGTCCACCATGGGCTCTCGTATTTCGCCACCACGTCTTTGGCTATGAAATCTGAAGGGACCCACAAAGGGGCATGACCGCTTTCCACGAAATCAAATACCCATGCCCTTGCCGCCATCCAACGCCTCGCCTGGCCGATGATCCTGTCGATTCTCGCCGCATTTACACTGGTCGTGATGTGGTTGATCTTTATTGTCGTCATGCGAATGAAAATGGTTTCTGGGTTTCGAGGGATTGGCTTTGGTCTGGTTCCTGGATAATGGAGGCGGATGAAGTTGGGCTTTGTTGAAGTTGTCAAAGGTTCTAGCTGGTAGGATTCCCTTTATTCTAGGGATTACTCCTAGACGTGTTAATAACCCTCCTATACTTGGAGGGACAAATTTATTTTTCTGTTTCTCGATCTAGTCACTTACCACGCATTCTAGGACTTGTATAATCGTGGGTTGTTATCTTATTTCATGTCCGGTGTAAGGCTATTTAATAGCCAAGTTGGTTGTTTAAGTCTTATAAGAATTCTCTCCTAGTTTACTAGTGCAATCATACTTTGTATTCACAAAGCTTTTCAATAATCCGCTTCACTTCTAACATTTGCATCGTAGCTCAATCACGGGCCTCGACTCAAACTTGCAAACACAAAGCAGCTTACTCGAGTGAGAGAACAAGAACATGACGCCTCGAGAATAGCTTTGTACAACCCGCCATTCCAAGGTTAGATGGGCACTATGATCACCGGAGTATGCTTATGGAGAATTTTCTGTGTTCCAAGGAATATTAGCACTTGGTGGAAACAGGAATCGCTGCAAAGCAGAGGGAGTCGATTCTAGTGACTCGCAGAAGAAGGCACTGGAGGAACAGAAGTTGAAAGACTTGAAGGCCAAGAACTATCTATTTCAGGCCATTGATCGTTCGATCCTGGAAACGATTTTGAAGAAGGACACTGCGAAGGATATATGGGATTCCTTGAAGCAGTATATCAATGAACCGCACGTGTGAAGCGTGCTCAATTGCAGGCACATCGAAAGGAGTTTGAAGTACGTGATATGAAGGTCGGGGAAACAATGTCAACGACTACTTTGGCAGTGACGCCTATTATAGCCAATAAGATGAGGCTTCATGGAGAAAGAATGGAAGATGTGGTGATCATTGAGAAAATTTTGAGGTCAATGACTTCAAAATATGATTATGTTGTCTGCTTCGATTGAGGAGTCGTATGACTTGGATGCTCTATCCATTGATGAGCTTCAGAGCAGTCTTCTCGTGCATGAACAAAGAATAAGCTCGGCATGTTGTGGATGAACAAGCTCTCCAAGTAACTTCCTGGAATTCAACAAGGAGGAAGAGGTGGTGGATGTGGCTCTTATCGTGGGAAGAGGAAAGAGGAAGGGTAGATTTGGGTTCGACAAATCTACTCTAGAATGCTACAACCTGTCATGAGCTAGGCATTTTTAGTGGGAAATGTCCTAAGAAAGCCAATGATTCTAAGGCTAACTTTGCAAAAACAAAGGAAGAAATGTTGCTAATGGCCCAGTGTGGATGTTAAGGAAGCCGAGATGGAGTGTATTTGGTTTCTTGATTTTGGATGTAGCAACCATATGTATGGTAGAAGGGAAGCATTTAATGAGATGGATGACAATTTTCGAGAGTCAAGTGAAGCTGGGAAATAACTCCAGTCTTAGTGTACAAGGCAAGGGCAAGGTGCGAATGGAGGTGCATGGGATCGTGCTTGTGATTACAGGAGTCTTCTTTGTACCGTAATTGAAGAATAATTTGTTGAGTATCGGTCAACTGCAAGAGAGGGACTCGCAGTTGCTCATACAACATGGAAAGTGTAAGATTTTTCATTCTCGAGAAAGGTCTAATTTTTGAAACTGAGATGACATGCACAGGATGTTTGCCTTGGTTGCTCGCTGCTCACCGAAGGAACAAAATTGTCTCTCCATGACAAACTACAGCATCAAGCACATCGCTATATTGTCGATATGCGCATTTAAGCTGGAGTGGACTAAAAGTGCTACAACAAAAAGAATATGGTTGAAGGGCTGCCAAAGATCAAAGATTCTCGTAAATTGTGTGAAGACCGCTTGTGGAAAGCAGATCGTGATTCTTTTCCAAGGGAAAGTGTGTGGAGAGCTTCCAAGATATTACAATTGATACATGCTGATATATGTGGCCCAATAAGTCCAATCTCAAATAGTAAGAAGCAATATCTCATCACTTTTATTGATGATTACAGTCGAAGAACTTGAGTTTATTTTCTGGTGGAGAAATCAGAAGCCTTTGCTATGTTCAAAACGTATAAAGCTAGAGTGGAAAAGGAAACAGGAGCATTTATAAGAGGTTTGAGGACAGATCGAGGAGGTGAGTTCACATCACATGAATTCACAAATTTTTGCAATACGAATGGCATTCACAGACAGTTGACTGCTGCCTACACTCCGCAACAAAACGGCATTGCTGAAAGGAAGAATCGAACTATCATGAACATGGTTCAGTGCATGCTGTCAGAGAAGCAAATTCCCAAGACTTTCTTGCCAGAAGCAGTGAACTGGGCAGTACATGTGTTGAATCGTAGTCCAACCCTTGCCGTGAAAAACAAGACACCTGAGGAAGCTTGGAGGGCGAAACCATCGGTGGATCACTTTAGAGTCTTTGGATGTCTATCTCATGTGCATGTACCAGATAGCAAAAGAGTCAAACTTGATGACAAAAGCCTCAAATGCATACTGTTGGGGGTAAGTGAAGAGTCCAAAGCTTATAGATTGTTTGATGCCATTTCAAAAAATTATTGTAAGCCGAGATGTGGTTTTTGAGGAAGATCAACAATGGAATTGGGGATGATAAAGCCATGAGCAGATTATTGTAGCTCATCTTGAACGGAAACTGATGAAGAAACAATTACGTAAGATGAAGGAGAGGAAGATGGATCTAGAGCTAATGAAGATATGGGAACCAATGAGTCTCGATGGTAGTGATTCATTAGAAGTAGGGAATGAAGGCAAAGGTAACTCAAGAGGGACGAACTCGAAGGCCACCAACTTGGATGACAGATTATGAAACCGATGAGGGTCTCTCTGATGAAGAACGTGTGAACTTGGCTCATCTAGCCTTGTTTACTAATGGTGATCCCACTACTTATGATGATGCCGTGAAGAGTGAGAAGTGGAAACAAGCAATGGATCGAGAAATAGAAGCCATAGATCAACGTGGGAATTGACTGATCTGCCATCAAAGGGGAAAACTATTGGAGTAAAATGGGTTTTCAAGACAAAATTGAATGAAAATGGGGAGGTGGACAAGTACAAAGCTCGACTTGTTGCCAAGGGATATTGTCAACAATATAGAGTGGATTTTTCTGAAGTATTTGCACTGCTGGCCTGATTGATACAATTCGAGTGGTTATTTCCTTGCTGCACAAAAAGAGTTGGAAGATCTACCAACTCGACGTCAAATCACCTTTTCTCGCATGGAGAGATTAATGAGGGAAGTTTTTGTTGAGCAGCCACCTGGTTATGAACAGAAGGGGAACGAATCCAAGGTATATCAGCCTCAAAAAGGCGCTATATTGACTCAAGCAAGCTCCACGAGCATGGTACATGTCGAATAGAGTCGTATTTCATCAAGGAGGGTTTCAATAAATGCCCCCACAAACATACATTGTTCATCAAGACAGCCAATGAAGGTAAAATTTTGATTGTATGTCTCTATGTTGATGACCTTATATTCACTGGGAATGATGAGTTGTTGTTCGAGCAATTTAAAAAGTCCATGATGGTTGAGTTTGATATGACCGATCTCGAAAAAATGAGGTACTTCCTTGGCATTGAAGTGATGCGTATAACAGATGGCATATTTATTAGTCAACGGAAGTATGCACAGAAGTAAGTTGGACAGGTTTAATATGAGGCAATGCAACTCATTGCATAACTCGTGGTTCCCCTGGATTTAAACTTACTCGTGATGAAGGAAGATGGGAGTTGATAGCACACTTTATAAGCAAATCGTTGGAAGTCTCATGTACTTAACAACTACACGTCCTGATCTTTATGTTTGTCCGTAAGTCTAATTAGTAGGTACATGGAGCATCCTACTAAGTCTCATTTATTGGCAGCTAAAAGGATTTTAAGGCACGTGAAAGGCATCGTTGGTCTTGGGGTATTCTACAAGAAGGGAGGATGTGAAGAACTTATTGGCTATACTTGATGATTATGCTAGTGACCAATATGACAGGAAAAGTACTTCAGTGTTATGTCTTTATGATGAATTCAGGAGCAGTTTCATGGTCCTCGAAGAAGCAGCTAGTGGTTACCCTTTCCACTACTGAAGCTAGAGTTTATTGTTGCAGCTTGAGTGCGTGTCAAGTAGTATGGTTAAGAAGAATTTTGAGAAGTTTAAACTTGAGGCAAACTGGTCCGACAGTGGTTTATTGTGATAATGTCTCAACCATTAAGCTTTCAAGAATCCGGTAATGCATGGTCGTAGTAAGCACATAGATGTGCGATTTCATTTTCTTCGAGACCTTGTCAAAGATGGGGTAGTGGAGGTGTTGCAGTGTTCTACTCAAGAGCAGATTGCAGACATCATGACAAAGCCGTTGAAGCTTGAAGTGTTTCTGAAACTGGGTGAGATTTAATGGGTGTCTGCAAATATCCTAAAATAAACTAATATCAATGGTATTCAGTTTAAGGGAGGATGTTGAAGTTGTCAAAGCTGTTCTAGCTGGTAGGATTCCTTTATTCTAGGATTACTCCTAGACGTGTTAATAAACCCCCCATACTTGAGGGACAAGTTTATTTTTCTGTTTCTGATCTAGTCACTTACCACACGATTCTAGGACTTGTATAATCGTGGGTTGTTATCTTATTTCCTGTCTTGTGTAAGGCTATTTAATAGCCAAGTTGGTTGTTTAAGTGTTATAAGAATTCTCTCCCGAGTTTATTAGTGCAATCATACTTTGTATTCACAAAGCTTTTCAATAATCCAGTTCAGTTCTAACATGGAGGTGGGTTTGAGGCGGTGAAGATATTGGGAAGGGAAGGGGGTAGCTGGGAGCTTTGGGGCGAGTTTGAGGCCGGAGATGGAGCACTGGCTGACGAAGAGAGCTTCCATGGAGTTTTATGTTTGGTTAGAGAAGCGGCTGAGCTTCCATTGGCGGGCTCTGATGAGAGTTCTGGAGAGCAGAGAGTGTAGGAGAGAGAGATGGGTTACGGATTAGAAATCCCATCCAATCCATTTCTCGTTTGTTTGGAAGTGAGAGTGGGGACATTGTTGGTAATTTCCGTTTTTTTCCTTGGGCTCCAGTATTCTACATTTGAAACAACAAAAATTTGAGTTCAGACCCAAAATTAAGAACAAACTTGGGTTGGGGCCAAATGCATATTGGTTTTTTTGTGTTGTTTCTTCATTTGGGGTTTGCTATTTTCTTCAAGCTATTTGGGCCATTCGTATCCAGGTTCAAGCTAAAATCTGATATGAAGAAATGGGGAAGCCTCAGTAAGTAACAATATCAAACTACAAGAGATTGCGGTTTGTGCGAGAGTGGTCGCATAGCCACGTGGTTCCAGTCGCTAAATAAGAGAATTTCTTCTGAGGTTCACACATAAATATATTAGGGAAAAGAGTTGTGTGTACTTGTTGACATTATCCCCATAATCACGGCAAAAGTTAGGGAAAACAGAATTACAGCTCATTTTCTTTGATGTCAATTTCTTGCAAATTTAATTGTAACAAAACAATATTGCATGTGGATGCCACAAATCACACGCTTAGAGCAAGTCCAAGTGGTTGAATGCAACTCTGGCACGAAGTGGGCTCCATCAGCCTGAGCAAGCCCAAAGGCAAGATTTGCTTGGGTTTGTTGATGTCAGCGATGACGTTAGCAATAAAAAAAATCCAAAATTTTAGAATTTTTTTTAAATAAATACATACCATATTCTTCACTTCCCACACCAAAACTCTATACAAATTCATTTCCTCATATATTATGTGAATAGTGGTTGCCCTTGGGTTGCCATGACAATGGATGGAAACACAACAAGCCTTTTGCAAGGGCTGTCACTATTCACATGAATAATAACAGTCCTTACTTTGCCCTTACCTTTTGACATGGCAAATAGGTGGAAGTGCTCCTATGAGTCTGAATCCCATGGCGGAATATGCTTCAATATGTTGATTTTACAATAAAATTATGTCGAAATCGTGATTTACGGTTGCATTTAAAAAACAAAAACAAAGAAAAAGAAAAACCAAAATATTGCTGTTTTATCAAACTCACATGCGAATGAGAGAGGTTTCTAGGTGGATCAAAAAATTCCTGTCCATAATTATCTCCACGCATTAATTTAATAAGGACTTGACTTTCCATGCATTAATTTTAGATGTACGTAGACTTTTCATAATTTAATTACTTGCCAGTTTTTTTTTTTGGTTCCAAATTTACTTCCCAGTTCAGCAACAACAAAAAAGCATTACAGTCAACTCAACAAAAAAAGCATTGACAATATACTTTAGAATCAACTAAGCTACTAGACTGTTTGATTAATCTTCGTCTCTATACTCAAATTAGATGAACGATTTGTCGTTACTGCAAAAGGTAAAACTATAAATAAATAAAAAAAATTCATGTGAAATGAGTAAGCAATATAAACCCAAAAATATATTTTTAAAATGATTACTAGATTTAAGCATATTAATTTCATATCTGTCTATTAAGACAAAATCCAGACAAAATCTGCATGATCATTACCAAAAACAAAATAAAATAAAAAGAAATCCATTAGAAGCTTCATGGTGGTTCTCTTTCATAGGCTTTAAGGAAAGAGCCAAAAATAAAACACTTGATTTAGCTTAGCATAATAAGGAATGTCCCATAAGCATAAACAATTATTGGTTTACGCATAAACAATTATTGGTTTACGCGTAATGCAATCTCCAAGTTGTCCCCATAATTTTCATACCATTTATTTCCTTTTCCTTGCGCCCACCAAGCACCAACACAACCCTTTTTGTCTGAATATTTTTTCTTTTTAATCTTTTTTTTTTAAAGTGGCTTGTGTTTTGGGGTGTTTGGTCAGTGAGAAAATTAGGCACATGAAAATACCGTGTGTAGCGTCAGAAATCACGGGCTTTCCCACTCTCATCCAGCCATGCATTTGTTAGCAAAAGGAGCAAACGCGGTCAGTCAAGGGCATTATAGTCATTAAACAAATGCCAAAGTTGAATATCTTTTATTGGGTGTGCGCCACGTGGACACTCCACCGCTATGACCCTATGACTTTCCACTATGCACAGCAGCACACTACAGAATACAGATACAGAGGACAAAATTATATCCCAACTCGTTTTGGGTTTTTTTTTTTTGGACTTTTCTTTTTCTTTCTTTTTTTGTTTTGGCAATTTTGCAGTATAAATATTAAGACTAATAAGTCAGGGTCAGTTACCTCAAACCTATTTAAGTGTCTCTTTCTGTAACCTTCTTTGTAATTCCAGTAGAGAAAACTACTCCTTCTTCTTCCTCTCTACCTCCTCCTTTCTTCTTCTTATTCTCTCTTTGATCATCTGCACCTGAATTATTCTCTGAAACATCTGCACTTTCTGAAACTCCAAAATACCAACAACAAAAATGCTGCTAAACTTTCTAGCAGCCCTTCTTTTGGTTCTGGGTTTTGCAACTGCTGAGGATCCTTACAGGTTTTTCGACTGGAACGTAACCTACGGTGACATATATCCACTCGGTGTTCGTCAACAGGTTTGTATTTACAATTTCTTTTATACAAGCGATAGTGGGGTAAGGAGGTTCGACATAAAACTGCAGATGCATGAATAACTATTTTTAATCACTAGAGTTACAATCTCATTGCAAATGTATAATTTATAATGTTAACTTCAACGTGATGTTTTTGTGTGAGTAATTTGAATGTAAACTTTGAAATTTTCAGGGAATTCTTATCAATGGCCAGTTTCCGGGGCCTGAAATCTACTCTGTGACCAATGACAACCTCATTATCAACGTTCATAACAGCTTGCCGGAGCCTTTCCTTATTTCATGGTGCGATTTTCTTCCAAACTATTTGCTTTCTCTTTTTCTATATGTTTTCCAAACACTTTAATGGTAATTAAATCTTCATCTTTGTTAAATTAGCAAAATTTAATAGATTTTAGATATTTGGTAAATGTATCAATCTTTACAAGGCATGAAACTAAAATATATTAATTGCATGGATTTATTTCCTAATTAGTAAGGGTTAGTTTAATTTTCATTCCAAATATATAATATTGCATGATATAAGACGAAACTTAAGTAAAATAAATGAGGTAATTTAGTTTTCATTGTAAAAATATGGTAATATAATTTAGAGAATAATAATCAGAAATTTCAGACAGCTCAGAGGTCATAGACTTTTGTACATGAAATTAATATGGCCGCGGTGACGTAATAAATCTTCCATATGGTTGTTGACAATATAACAAGTGACAACTTGCCATGCATATACTATGATCGAATTATATGCTGGCAAACTTGACATTTATACCCACACGGCACGCATTTATTTTGGTTTCATCAAAAGACCAACCAAACCCATTTGGAAATTTTTATTGACTTTTAATTATTTTCTAACTCTTGCCTTACGTAACGGGAATAACATTGTGAAGGTAGTTTAAGTCAATTACACATTGGTATGCATTTTAACTTTTTTATGTAATAGTGCGTGATCGGTTTGAAATACCGCTCAAGAGTATACGTGATTTTGATGTGAAACTAAAATGGAATTGGGAAAAACAAAACAGGAATGGAGTTCAACAGAGGAGAAATTCATTCCAAGATGGAGTTTATGGCACCACATGCCCCATTCCACCAGGCAAGAACTTCACCTACACACTCCAAGTGAAGGACCAAATTGGAAGCTTCTACTACTTCCCATCCCTTGCCTTTCACAAGGCTGCTGGTGGCTTTGGAGCTATTAAAATCCTCAGCAGGCCTAGGATCCCAGTCCCATTCCCAGACCCAGCTGGTGATTACTCCATTCTTATTGGAGATTGGTACAAGACTGACCACAAGGTTATAAAAAAAAAACCCTTCATCCCCATACAATTTCTATTACTTTTTTTTCCTTCGAAAGAAGGGAGACCGTAAATTCAGATTTTTCACGTACTAAACTAAGAGCTAGTTAGTATTTTCGTCATCAATTTAATTAACCTATTTCTAACCTAACTGCAATGCTGGTCCAATATTGCAGATATTGAAGGGCATTTTAGACCGTGGTCACAGGCTTCCTTTCCCAGATGGCATTTTAATCAATGGACGTGGACCAAACGGAACATCTTTCACATTTGACCAAGGTAATTTTTTGTTTTACCCCTCTAAACTCTTCCATGGCTTGGCTCATTGGTCCTTTTTTTACTGTTTTACATTTTGGAGCTTATTTTTGTCTCTTTCTTACAGGTAAAACTTACAGGCTTAGGATATCAAATGTTGGCCTCCAGAACTCTCTCAACTTCAGGATCCAGGGCCACAAATTGAAGCTGGTTGAAGTTGAAGGGACCCACGCCCTCCAGACCACCTATGATTCACTTGACATCCATGTGGGCCAGTCCTATTCTGTGCTCGTCACAGCAGATCAGGCCCCTCAGGACTATTACATTGCAGTCTCAACCCGTTTTACCAGACAGATCCTCACAAGCACTGCTGTCTTTCACTACAGCAACTCGGCCCGTCAAGTTTCCGGCCCAATTCCCGCTGGACCCACAACCCAAACCGGTTGGTCTCTTAGCCAGGCTCGTTCCATTAGGTATGTCTCTTTCCATCCAATTCAATCCAATCCAATGCCATTGATTAAAAGTAAAGAAAAAGCAAATTTGCCATTTCGCCTTATTTATATACAATATTGTGTACCACATTACCGATAAAAGTAGTGTCTGGCCATGCAAGTGAGTCACGTTTCTGCTAGCCATTTTTGTGCAACAATTTTACAATTATGTATTGATTTGTGTACATTACAGGACAAACCTAACAGCAAGTGGACCTAGACCAAACCCACAAGGCTCCTACCACTATGGTCTTGTAAATGTTAGCAGGACAATCAAGCTACAGAGCTCAGCAGCTCAAGTTAATGGAAAACAGAGATATGCAGTGAACAGTGTGTCCTTCATCCCTGCAGACACACCATTGAAGCTTGCAGACTACTTCAAGATTGGTGGGGTTTTTAAAGTTGGAAGCATCTCAGATAACCCCACTGGCCAAAAGATGTACCTTGACACTTCAGTCATGGGTGCTGATTTCAGAGCCTTTGTGGAGATTGTGTTTCAGAACCGTGAGAAGATTGTGCAGAGCTGGCACTTGGATGGATACTCCTTTTGGGTTGTTGGGTAAGTAAATCAATAATATAATTCAGCATTTTGTTTGAAAATGGGAATTTTGGTTACTAATTTGTCATGCATATATCTTCTAAATTTGTTCTAAGTTCTCACATTTTTACTCGAATTTCAGAATGGATGGAGGCCAATGGACACCATCAAGCCGAAACCAATACAACCTTAGAGATGCAGTCTCAAGAAGTACCACACAGGTTTGTTGCCTAGCTTTCATTTTTAATATCTACAAACGGAAGCTATTGATGTCAAAAATTGGTTCATCGATAAATTAGGGTTTGCTTTCGCCCTTACATATTTCCATGTGGAATAAGTGAGACCGAAAGTATGGTATAAACAAAACCAATCACATAACCACATAACCGAAATTATATATAACCGACACATTCAATAATTTTTCTATTTATACTAAAGTTTTGGTTGATTATGTCACAGGTTTATCCCAAATCATGGACAGCTATTTACATAGCACTGGACAATGTGGGTATGTGGAATTTGAGGAGTGAGTTTTGGGCAAGGCAATACCTTGGACAACAATTTTACCTACGAGTCTACTCACCTGTGGGGTCTGTGAGAGATGAGTACCCAATTCCCAGAAATGCCCTCCTTTGTGGTAGGGCTGCTGGCAGAAGCACCAGACCTTAATGAACAAGCTGCTGCGGATGATTTTATACGCAATATTGATTTAACCATTGCAATTATATTTTATACATAAGTGTCCCATTCTTTGCTACCAAAATTTTTCAATTGTAACATCTGTACTTTTGGCAATAGATTGCAGGTTTCATTCAGTCACTTGTTTGGCATGTAATTAAGTTCTGCTTCAGGTATTAGAAGCCAAGGGGAAAGAAACATCTTGTATTGTTGTTTAATCAGAGAGAGAGAGGAAAGAGAGAAATTTAATTGCAAATTGGTGTATCCTTTCCTAAGGACAAATAAACAGGCCTCTAACCCTAAACCCTAAACCAAAAATTACTCCTCCTCCTGTTTTCTTCTCTTTCCCTGATCTCTACCTCCACGTTTTTTTTTGTTTTTTTGCTTTGCTTTTCTTTTTCTCTT
This sequence comes from Prunus padus, assembly GCA_024362665.1. Taxonomy (NCBI): domain Eukaryota; kingdom Viridiplantae; phylum Streptophyta; class Magnoliopsida; order Rosales; family Rosaceae; genus Prunus; species Prunus padus. Next base: position 28,183,454 of record JANFAM010000019.1, on the reverse strand, counting down.
CTCTCCTCTTTTTCTTTCTTTCTGATTTTCTCCTTCACCCCTTTTTTCCTTCTTTCTCCTCTCTCTTCCATCACCCCCCTAATTTTCCTCCATCTTCCACCATTTTCGGCAGAGCCGGTTCCTTTTCTTTTTTCCTTATTTCTTTCCTGTTTTCTTTCTAAAGTTCAATTTGTTTCATCTCTTAGGCCGTGAAGGCTTCGGTTTTATTTTTCAGGTGCACTTTACAAGTTTCTGCAATGCATTTTCTCTCCTCATTGTTGGAGGCTGCATCACATCAGTTGGTCGTAACCACTATCATCAGCTCCTTGACTCCACGGATGTTTCTTCCGTTGTTTATCCTCGGTGGAACTTATGGATCTTAAAGTGCAAATAGCACTTATTGCTTGGATTATGGTAGCGCTACTCGTACTAGGTGTAGCTTTGGTGGCTTGCTCACCACCATTTTCTGTTGGTTACTAGTTTCTCTTTGGTGGTTGTCGGCTTGCTATGGTGGTGCGGCTTGTGGCTGTTGGATTGTGCGGCACACATCTGTTATTGTTGTTAGGGTTTCCTAATGTTGTGTTGTGTTTTGTGGGCTTTTGCCGTTTGTGGGCTTTTTGCCGTTATGTGGGCTCTTTGCCTTTATGTGGGCTTAATGCCTTTATGTGTACTTTATGCATTTTGTTAATTTTATTTGTAGTAAGCTCTATATCTGTTTGTATTGCATTTTGTGTGAACTCATTTATTTGAGTTCATTTTGATGTAATCTGGCTTTGACCTTCTATTTAATGAAACTCGATTTCGACCAAAAATAATAATAATAAACAGGCCTCTAGGCTCCTTGTTTCTGTCAGAGAACTGTGGACTTATTATTATGTGTTTACAAAGTGATCACCCCTTAAACAACCAAATTTGTTTAAAACCTACCATGGACGGCAACAACTTTCGTCCGTCTATGTGGGTCTCATCTCTATTAGATATTATTTATCGTTAGTAATCGAAGATTTTGGTCTAGGGTTAATCCAGTTATAGTCGGTGTGCACCCTAGTTCTTATCGTATTTAACACTAAGCTCACTATAATTATACTTAACAAACCCAACTCATAACAATGGTCACAGAAGATGCTGGTCAATGGTCAATCCGGCCAATCCCCCAAGTGAACCTCTTATGTTTGTAAGTGCACATTTTCTCTAGGAAGTGACGGTTCCTAAAGCACATATCCATGCATATAAATATCCATCACATCTTAATTGAAGAGAAAAATGAAAGTGAAAGTGAAGCTTTCTTGAACATACAACATAGAATTTGTTGGAAACACACACACGCACACACATAAATATTAATTAGTTTCTTTTAATTACATCTCTCATGGAAAACAAATCATGGGTTGCTCTTCTAGTTCTGTGTTTGGCAATAGCTGTTGTTGGTTTAGCAGAAGCAGGTGCGCCTGCAATCTTCATACTAGGCGACTCAACTGCTGATGTTGGCACCAACAACTTCTTGCCTGGTAGCATGGCAACGGCTGACTTTCCCCACAGTGGCGTTGACTTTCCTTTCTCAAGAGCCACTGGAAGGTTCAGCAATGACCTTAACAGTGTTGATTTTCTCTGTAAGTATAATGTAGTTATGGAAAAAAAGAAATTTGGGAAAGCTAACTTGAACTTCAGCCTAACTCTTTGAACCATGAAGCTTAACTTAACATGTTGCTTCTTGTGATTATAGCTAAGCAATTCGGTCTCAAGAGAAGTCCACGGCCTTTTCTTTCTCTCAACACTACATCTCTTAATAAGAAGAGCTTTTGAGGTGTGAACTTTGCTTCTGGAGGGTCTGGCCTTCTTGACATAACTGGACAAACAACGGTACGTAATCTTGAGAAATGTTGATCTCATAAGCATGAGAGAGAGAGAGAGAGAGCGAGATTTGGTTTTACAGATTTTTCATTTTCTTGTTTCAGCTGACTTTTGGAAAAGAGAGAATTCCATTTGGTGCCCCATTCGTCAATCGAAAAATGTGATCTCATTATCAGAGCAGATACAGCAACTTTCTCTTGTCAAGAGCAATCTTGCTGCCATCAAGGGGCAAAGTGTAACTAATAAGTTGACCTCAAAGTCTTTGTTCTTCATCAGCACTGGTAGCAATGACCTGTTTGGATATTACCATTCAAACAGTTCCTTCCCAAGGAAGCTTTCCTATCGTCTTTAGAACTCGCTTATGAGAAGCACTTCCAGGTGATGCTTTTCTCTATGTTCAACAAGATTCAACTTAATCTTATCCACCAAATGTACAAATTTTCATAGCTTAGCTGAGCCCTGTACTAAAATGGCAGAGTTTGATCGATCTTGGAGCCAGAAAGTTTGGCACTATCAGCGTTGCCCCAATCGGATGCTGTCCATCTCAGAGGATTTACAATGCTACTGGGGGTGTTTGGAGGATTTGAACGATCTTGCGATCACTTTTCATGCAAGGTTGGATGCCCTCTTGTTCAAGCTCAGCTCAGAACACAAGAGCATCAAGTACTCACTTGGAAATGCATTTGAGATGACAATAAATGTCATTCAGAACCCTCTTCCATTCAGTAAGGCAATACTCAATCACAAGCCATAATGCACTTCTTAAAGGAAGCATGCACGTGCTTAACAAAAATGGTGAAGAAAAAGGCACAATCTAAGTACCTTCTAATTTCCTTTTGATTTTTCAGCTTTTACTCAAGTGGAAGCTGCGTGTTGCGGAACAGGGAAGCTCAATGCTGAATCCTTCTGTAGTCCACAAGCCAAACTTTGCTCGAATCGCAACAATTACTTGTTCTGGGATCTATTTCATCCAACACAGGCTGCTTCTAAGTTGGCAGCCGTAACCCTCTACAATGGTGGACCACAATTCGTATACCCGATTACTTTCGCTCAGCTGGCCAAGGCTTAAAGAGTAGCCATTTTAACATGATCAATTTATCCCCAGAAGCAAACTATTTTTGCCATTTTAAAAACTTTTGTTCTGTTATAGTATGGTTGTATTAGAAGAAGAAAAAAAATTGAAACTGAATTGATCAGTTATGTAAGCAGATCTTGATTTTCTACTTCTGAAAGATTCAATCTGCAAAAACCCAATTCCACAGAGATAGGCATGCTGCATGCACTTTTCAGCTTCTTCTTGCTGTGTAACTATGCATTTTGAATCAGAACTTTAGAAAATGGCTTCCAGAATTTAGAAGGCATTTGTCATGGATTCTTATCTAAAACTTAGAAAGAAACAAAACGGAAAAAGACTTAGATACATCAATTACATGATAATATTAAGTTGACAAATAAATAATCAAAACCTGAGAAATACAATGAATTGTATAGAAGAAGTGAAAGTAAACATAACCTTCATTATGTAGCATCATTGACCTATTGATTTGTTTATAAAGCTGAAGTAATAATGTAAATCTAAAATCTTTTATTTGTAGAAGCTTGTGAAAATCATCGGATACACATCCAAGTTATTGTTTCAAATATTAAGTGACCAAGAAGAAAATTTATTTGCAGCAAATTTTCTTGCTGGTCACCCTACATTTAAATAATAAGTTTTCAATATTTATTTTTATATATACTGGGATTTTTGGTAGCTGATAGTGATCAACTCGGGCTGATTACTGCACGGTGAAGTCAACGTGATCGATTGTCAAGGCAGGGCTGTCTCACCTGTTATATCAATTCCATTCAGAAAATCATCTCTTTCCCTCTGCATCCTTAACCAGCTCTCTGGCTTCTCAAAGAACCTCAGTATCTGCTCAAACACAAACAGTAATGAGAGCCATCTTAGTTAGAACTAACTAAATGTTAACCTAAAGTCTCAATGTGGCCTGCTAAGCAAACATTTGCAGTTTGTCACTTGATACAGAAGTTATCAGATTTCTTTTTTCTTTTTTTCAGTATGAAGAAAAGAAGAAAACGAGGAGTACCGTCTTCATGGTTGGCCTTCGAGAAGATGAATGCATAAGGCAGAGGCGCGCTGCGATCATCATCATTTCCATCTCTTCCTTGTTATAGTCTTCAACCAAGTTAGGATCAATTAGACGTTCGCATATGCCACCGCACAACAAGGACCTTGCCTGCAAGTCAATGAACAAAGACACAAAGCTTCAGAGGAAGAGACTATTTTTCAGAATTTTTTTTTAAGCTGGTTGGTTTCTTCCATTACCCATAGTACTAAGCTTTCACAAATCTCCTGGTCAGTTTGAATAGCCTGTTTCCCAGTGATAAGTTCTAGGAGCACCACTCCATATGAGTACACATCTATCTTCTCATCAACCTTGCCATACATCATGTACTCCGGGGCCAAGTATCCAAACGTCCCAACGACATCAAATGGCGCCTTTGTGTTAGCTGAAGCTTGCTGAAGGAACATAGCCGCTCCAAAATCCGACAACTGGAATTGAAAGTTCAAAGTATTTTACAAGTGTGGAAACTTCATTTTGTTGTGCAAGTAGATTCACAGTAGTCAACATAATCAGAGACTAAATGTAGAGCTATTGCGCTAAAGCTTAACATGAGAGGCAATCATCAAAACACAAGTGTCATCTATAAAAAGGTGCAATTAAATCTGGATTTGGTTAAAGCTCTGGTTACCCTGAACCTAGTTAATGCTGGTCAAGATGGCTTCACAAATATTAAGAAATTATTATTGAACTTACGATCGGTTCACAATTGTGGGAGAGGAGAATGTTAGATGACTTCACATCCCTATGGATGATAGGAGGTTTGTGAGAATGATGAAGGTATTCCAGTGCCTTTGCCACTCCAATTGCAACTTTCATCCTCTCACTCCACCTTAGTTGTCTTAAATTATGCCTCAAACTCCCTTCAAAAGATTATATACAATTGCTTGCACCTCCTCCTTATTGCAGAACCCGATTATCTGAACAATGCTTTCATGTTTCATACTAGATAACAAGTCTACTTCTCGAAAAAAATCCACAGCAGAACAGTGTGAGGATTTGAGGACTTTCACAGCAGCATCTTGACCATCTTCAAGTTTGGCACGGTACACCTTACTATGTCCACCCTCTCCAATCACCATGGCAGAGTTGAAATTGTTAGTTGCATAACGAAGCTCTTGCGGTGCGAAATACCGGGTGGACCCTTCTGCTTCTAGCAGTGCCAAGCTATGAAACAGTTTCTCAGCCACCAAGTCAGAAACCTCCACCGTTGTATTCACAGCAGAGAGTGCTCTTCTAGTAGGTGGTCGTATTAATGGTACCGTAGAGGAAGCTGGCACGGTTAATGACTTTTGCAACTGGGGAGTGGTATTTGATTTTTTATCAGAACAAGTGTAGGTTGAAGAAAATGACTGAGAAGATTGCAGGGCTGCTGCCCTCACAGAGCCTTGTTGGGAAGTTCCCTGGCCTCCAAAAAGTATTCTTCCAACAGTATCCATTACCAGAAGAGTGCATGAGGGAGGTAACCCTTTCAAGCAAGTATTCATAGCTGAAGGGCTTGGCCTGCATTGTACTTAACCAAATTAACTATACATGAGAGAGAGAGAGAGAGAGAGAGATTGGGTTTATAGTTTCATTACCCTGAAATGCTGCAACCAAGTACAAGGATTGTTGCATAACTGATCCTCACTTGATAGGGTAATTCAGAAACATATGAATCTCCAATGCAGACTTTTACTTGGAAATCCACCTGCATTGAAAACAAAACAAAAAGCCATAAGCCCCAGTTTTCCTCAATGTCTTTTCCAATTCCAATTTACAATTTCACTAAAAAAGAAAAAAAAATCAATACCTTCTTGGACTTGCAGAGATCTTCATGGGTGTGGAAAGAGTTTGGATCAAAAGCATCAGCCTCTGCTTCTTGAACATGAACAACTGTTACACTGTCCCCTGATTTAACAACAGAAATGAGCAATCTAAGTAGCATCTCTCTGCTGGAGCTATCTGAATTTAGACCAACCATAATTGTCCTCTTCTTCTTCTTCTTCACTGCCTTGGACCTGAAGGATAACATTTGGGGGGCTCAATCTTCTGACTTATCTAACCATGGTACAAGGTGATCAGGCACCAGTTCATTTCAGAACCGGAGAAGAAGAGTGCTGGTTGATGGGAATAAGTATTTACCAATATTTGGCAGGTATTAATGGCACAACATAACTATTTCTATTTCCGAAGGATTGTAGGGGCTTCTTGCAACTATCATCAACTGGATCATGAGCACATGCTTTTTTTCTTTTTCTCACACAGTGCAAGAATTTTCTTTCTTCAAGCAAATTGGACAGAAGAAATGGAAGAGTTGTAGATGCCTTTTTATTATCACTTGAATTGGCTTGTACCGAAGATCTATTTTCTGTCGGTATAAGATTCAATAGCCGCGCTTATTTGTTGTTGCATAAATGAGGAGAGTCCACTGGCCCATTTCTTATTATCTACCTAAAAAGCTTGTGTTTCTTGTCAACCGAGTCTAGCCTAATGAAAAATCTAATGAAAAATGACATTAACTTAAGTTGAAAGTTGAAAGTTGAAACCATCTCATTTGCAGTGTGTGCGAGAAAACTCCATCCCCTCCTAACTTCGACATAAATAAACTTTGACCCCCCACCAAAAAAACTTGTGTTTCTATATTTTTTTTTTCGGGTTACAAACATGTCACGTTATATTTGCGAGATTTCGAATTCTAGGAACCAAATTCAAGACGTGGTTATAACTCGTGTTTGAATTGATGAGGGTTTGGGGAGAAAATTAGGGCAGCGAACAAATAAATGATAAAACATAAATAAATAAGAATTTATCACAACTAAAACCGAGCCCACACGAATGAATGGGACAATATTTGATGGCTTCCAACCATGACCAGATTTACAGCAGAGTGAATCTGAACAAAAAGTTAGGTAAATATGTCGGGGTGGTTAATTAGCAAAAAAACCTTACATGTAACGGGAATAGTAAAAAGTGTTATCCTTTCACGTGTCATTGTGTTATTAGCCGGGGATGGCAAAACAGTGTTATCCCCGTTACATGAAAGTTTCTCTCGTTAATTAGGGTAAAAGATAAAAGACCGCATAATTATTTAAATCATGTTTCATTGAGCGAACATAGCACATACAGTAGGGCATAAACCATATATGCATTTCAAATTACAAATGTACGTTGGTTGGACATGATGAAATCGGCAAAACAATCCCGGGAGAGAAACTCAACAGCCATTGCATGGTGAAGATGCTCTGTGATCACTCAGCAACCTGCAAATGTGAAAGTAGAAATTCGGCTGGCTTCATTGTCACAAAAAGATATCCTACCATACGATTAACAACTTCAAACAGCTTTATATATTCCAACATGTAACACGCAAGCGACAAACCTATCGATCTGGACGCATGATGCACTAAGCCAATATACAGTGTCTTAAGTAACAAAAGCTTCAAGGTATTGAACAAAGCTCTATATATTGGTGAGACCATATATGACATGAGGACAACAATTCAAGGAGTTAAGCAGACTTATCATCTCAAATCACAGGAAAGAAACCATTAAGTTTACCAGAGAAAACAACATAAGTAAATCCAACAATTAGTAAATCCAGGGCATACCTGATTTAGAGGATTATCGGGAGATTTCTTCCATAGCTTCCATATCATGTCCTTGTATTGATTGTGAGTAAGACCTGGTTTCTCTTCCTTCAGCCTTGGGAGCTCAGCTTCTTCAAAAGCCTACAATTATCACAAGATCTCGTCATATTATAAACACAAAGAGAACAAAATTACTAATGTCAAAATTTTCCATATGACCAAAAGCAGCAAACAACAAGAGATAAGATTGTTTATTAACAAGGGGTGACTTATTTTTTCCAGATAGAAAAAGGGCTAACTATCAATGGAAGTTTACAAAGACATCATTGAAAAGGTTCGCTGGCCATTAACAAATCACTGCCCCTAAGAATATGACTTAGCTTAGCAACCAAAATTATACTTCATCAGAATACACCAAATAGTTAACATTATACTTCACCAGGAAACGCCAATACTGCAATACAGAAGTGGGGCAGCAACGACAACTACAAAGATCACATTTTAAATTGCAGTTCCCCAAGAGGGATCAAACATGAGATATATCTGTACATCAGCAACTTACACGAAACCTACAAACTTCTGCCAACCATCATTTCTAGAGATACAGTGTATACAAAGAACATATGCTTGTTACTGAGATCAAGGGAATAAATAAATGACTATAAAAGTTATAGTTCAGAGCTTTAAGCTATGTTTGAACTCCATGATGAAATGGAAATAGAGCTATATCTAAATTTGCTCAAAATTCAATAGGCAACCGATATGTGAAACAGGTGTTCAATTACCAATTCACATTGCAAAGATGTCAGTGCCAACACTAACAAGTAAACAACACTAACGTACACCCACACATCAAATTACTCCTTTCGAGAAGCTGATCATGATTCATGGCCATGTGAGATCATGATACCATCACAAATAACACATAAAGCAGTGTTTCAGAATTCAGCTACTTTAATCATGCCTAGAGCTCCAACCCTCATACTCGTAATTCCTAATGCTCTATTATTCAATAACAGCAAAAACAATTCTATCCAAGTGAATTAGACTTTAGATTTCAAAGTTATCCCAAACAAAATCAAAACCAATGCAATCCAATTCACAAAACCATAAAAACCCTAAAAACCCTAAATTCTCCCAATAACCAAATAAAACGCACCTTAAACGACGCTTTGAGCCTCCTCTCCGGATGCCGATCCACCGGCAAGCTCTCTGCCACCGTCATCTTCGCAACCGCCTCCTCCACCGACCTCGCCTCGATGGTCGAATCGTCCCGATTCGTATTCTCCACCGCCACCATCCTCTCATACTCCTCCTCCTCGGCCGTACGGCTCTGCTTCTTCTTCACCTCATTTGATTTTTTCTCCAACGCCGCCTGCTCCGCCTCCTTCTGCTTCCTCAGTTCGGCCTCGGTGACCTTCGGAACCGGGATCCCGACTCGGCCGACCTTCTTATCGGGCTTCTTTCCCGCCTTCTCGAGCTCCTTCTCCTCCAGCTCCGCCAATCGGCGCGCCTCGGCTTTGCGAGCGGCGGCCTCGGCTCGCTTCTCGGCTTCTTCCTCGCGCTTCTTGGCCGCGCGAGACTTGCTGCCCTCGGCTTCGCGCCAGTACTGCTCCTCCTTCTCGCGCGTCTCGCGCTCCTTGCGCTCGGCTTCGGTCGAGCTCTTCCGAGCCCTAGCCTCCTCCGCCTTGCTGTTCACACCCATCTTCTTCGGCATCTTGCCCGTACGCTTTAGGGTATTGATCCTCTGCGGCTGCGACGACGAGAACGAGGATGATTGATATTCTCTACCTGCGGTCGATGAGGATGAAATACGTGAACTGGCACTGGGTGCGTTCGTTCACAGACGAAGGACAATAACAAAAGGCCGTTACGGTTAACAAGAGGTGTAAGTGGGCCTTGTTTGGGCCTGTTCAGATTTCACCAAACTATTTCATTTTGGACCACGAACCGCAAAATGCATTTGAATAAATGTGATATTTCATTTTGGACGATAAAATCATAATATGAATGAACAAAATTAGTGTGACATATACTATTTGGATGGCAACAGGAGGAGTTGGGCCCGAATTTGCTATCCGATTTGAATCATGCGTCCAGGTGTAGTGAGTGTGATTTTAGTATCTTATCGCTACCGATATGAAAGGTCCTCAAAAATACAAAGTAAGGGCAGTTTGGCGTTGTTGTGTTATGAAAATAATCATTGTCGATCTTTGTGAGAGAAATCAATTGTGAGATAAAGCGGTTTGGCATTTGGTAAACTTTTTGTTAAAAGTGTTGTTGATCTTGATTCCCGCATAATCACTAAACCCGGTCGTCTTTGAAACTGATTATTGCATAATCGAGAAAATGAAAGCACCTCATTAGTTGCTTTCCCTTTAACTTTCTCTCACATCAATTTTTAACAATAAGTGATTTTCTCATAGTTTACCAAACGGGTTGGGCTTTCCAAATTTTTTAAAAATCACTTATCACCTCAAATAAGTAATACCAAACAGGCACTAAACCTCGAACTTAATCTTTAAAATTCACTAGAAAAATATGTATCATGCATTCTATATATATGCATGCAAGCTTAAACATGTAATGGGACAAAGAATGGGTGGAGAGTCATGTTTCATCGCCGTCCCATTAAGGTAAAGCCTAACAGAAATCAGATAAATTTTGTGTCCCTAGTATATTCATTGTCTAAGAGCAAAACCTTCAAATAGTGAGCATGTTGAACCTCTTTGTTTCTTTTCTTTTATTTTCTTTGGGCAAATTTGGTGACTGTGATTGAATTGGATTATGAGGTAGAATTGGATTACATTTGATTGGAAAATGATACACCAATCCAATAATGCCTTTGGTACGACACATGATTAAGGGGTTGGATTAATTGAAATGTGCTATTATTATATGGCTTAGTGTAATGCAATCCAACTTAATCCCAATATTTTGCTCTAGTAAGATTAGACATAATCCGATCTATGTTGTTTTTATGACGCTAAACATTTGACTAGAATTATAAATCTTATCCAATTACATAATTCAACTCACCAAACGGGCCCTTAATGACTAAGAAAGACTGAAATGTCTTTAGTTAAATGTTGACATGTAAGGTATGTAATCACTTTTAACAAGACGTTAACAAAGTTAAGATTTGCTCTTACTAATACTACACATGACCCAAAATATATAATAACCCAAATGATTGTTCTTCAAATCCAAGGACGCAAATGAAGCAACAATTAAACTTTCGGGATCATTGCTGTAATTTGCCCTTGTGGTATATAATGAACGTATAGTGTCACATCTCTTACCGGACAAATTTGTGTAATGTATATGTTAATATGCCTATAGAGACCTTAGAGTCACCCAATGTTTTATTTGATGATAAACAATATAGTAAAGTGAAGAATTTGAACATAAAATTTCAAGTATCGTAACAAATGAAATGCTCTTAAGCACTAGAGTTATAACTCCTCATCCGCAATCGGTTCAACAAATAAAAAAACAAAATTCTAGATTTACATGAAAGGCCAAACAAATCACTCATCACGGAAATTGAAGCATTCATTCATTTAGTTGCATCCTCATGCATTTGAATCAACAACTGAGACTATTATTAATCTGCAAGTGTCATTTGGGATTGTTAGTATTTTAATAGCACCCTAAAGCACGATTATCATTAAATCTGCAAGTTCCTGACCAACAAATAATAAAAATAAAAACCAAATTAATTATCCACTAAAAAATTCCAAATAGTAGCTCAGAAAAATTAACATACACTGGTCCCACAGATCTTTCTGTACACCGGATTATAAACCGTTTGTCACGCAAACTGGGCTTTTCCAAATAAATCGTGCCCGACCCGCCGCCCTATTGTCTGCGGGCTACATGTCGGTCACGTGCAGCCAAATTCTACGGTGGTCCCCCACCTATACGATCGTAATTTTCTCCCACCAACTCTTTCCAATCAACCACACACACGTGGGCCCCACCATGTCACCCGTGGATGATTGGCTGAGATTTGATCGATTCGATAATGAGTGAATGGCCGCCAGTCAAAAAGCGTAAACAAATTGACTTTTCGTGCCAACCACCCAATCGAAAAACGCAAATGTAGGTTTAAATTTAATTAGCCACGATAATGTGCATCTCTCCTTGCATTCCACAATCCATTTTCCGTACATTACAGTAATTTAAAATATCGTTATTGTAAAAAATTAAAAAAAACTCCATTGAATTTTGTTGACCCAAATAGTGTGTTGAACTCCTTCCCTGTACATTACATTAAGAGGAATACTAGCAACATTCTCTCTAACTTTCTCTTTGGACCTTCTCTCTTCTCCTCATGACACGTGTCATTTTTTACACTTAAAAAAATGGAGATTTTGACATAAAGGTTGTCTAATGTAATAATGACATTGTTTTAAGTGTAGAAATTGACACGTGTCATGAGGAGAAGGGAGAATGTCTAAAAGATAAGGTTAGAGCATCTCCAACAGTGTTAGCAAAAAAAACTCTTTAAATTGAAGTTTGTTGACCTACGCGGCAATTTGAAGAGCCTTATTTGCTACTTTAATATTTTGTGCCTCATCAGTCTCTTCAATTCAATTAATACAATATTTGACTTTAAACAATAATAATTAATAAAATTCTTTTTTTAAAAAGATAATATTCTAGAAAATAAATAATATTTATTAAATGTACATCAAACCTATCAAGCAAATAAATGTTTTTAGCCTTTCGATATGATTTTGATTCTCCCAAAACAAAATAAATGTTTTGAAGAGGTAAGGTCAACTTACCAGTTTTGAAGAGAGAGAATGGGGTTGCAGATTTGATGACTAAGGTTGAAGAGGCTGTTGGAGGGAATTTTTCTGATGTGGCTGACCTATTTGAGCATCCCAAAGTGGTTGAAGAGGCTGTTGGAGATGCTCTTAGAGAGAAGGTTGCTAGCATTCCCCTTACATTAATATTGAATATCATCATTGCCACGGGCAGAACTACCCTATGGGCTACAGCCCACTGAAACCTAGGGAGTTTTTTGGGGTTAAAAAAAACAAACTATAGATTAAATATAGTATAGTATGTAATATTATTAACTTATTAAAGTTAAAAAAAAGTCTAATTATTTATGAAATTAGTAGCATAGTGGCAATAACAATAAAATAAGTATACTTTTAATTATGTTGTTGAACATATTATTTTGATATTTTTTTCGGTTGCATTTAATATGTATTTGTTTTATGTTAAAAGTTTATTATATATTCTCTTTCTCTTTCAAAAAAGAAAAAAGAAAAAGAAAAAGAAAGAGTACATAAACTATATGTATAAAAAAATTATCATAAGATTTTAAGCTAATAACTTTAGCTAGCCCACCCGTTGAAAAATTTCTGGTTCTGCCCTTGTGCGTTCCCAAAAAAAATGAAACACAATCCAAAAACGACATTTGTTTTGGGCTAAAGATATCGTATGTATGTAACTTTATATAGACTCCGACAAGATACTTGTCCTTCACACCATGTCAGACTCCGACAAGATACTTGTCTTTAATTTGATGCTTTTTAATTTTAATTTTGTGTGTATTTTAGTAATTGTTTATGATATTAAATAATAAAATAAACACTAAAATTTAACTAAAAAAAAATCCAAGAGTCCAGTCTGGTCCTGCAAATTGATGTACCAAACAACTGATAGGACTTAAAATTCAAGCTAATCTAAACCAGTCCAGTCAAATCCTAATCAATTCAGTCCATCCCATCAAACGGGGTCTTAAGGTCCTGTGAGACCCATGCCTGACTCTTCATTTGGTCCACATTCAACAATTTAACAGTTCAGATCGCACTTGGCTCGTTCATTGAAATAAAAGCGGGTCCTTTCAGAATTCAATCTCTTTAATTTGCATTAAAATATATATAATTGCGCTGAAATAAATTGTTAATCAGCGTATTTACCCAAGACTAATCGTTAATCAATGCGTTTAAAGAGATATACGCTGAAAACGATGTCGTTAAACGAGAATATTAATCATTCGCTTGGGGATGCGAGCGCACGGAATTTAAACCGAGGACGCACGCATCCTAACTTTCGCTCCGAGCGGAAAAACAAAAACACTTCGCTAACCTCTAACCGCCGTTAGGTATCTTTCCCACGCAAAACTTCTGAATTCCCTCCATCTTCCAGACCGGCGCCCCACAACGCATCCGTACACGTGAGCAAACACTGCCACGTCACGCGGGCATAGTAATCTTCTTCTTATTAGAGCGCATAGGGTGGGGCCCGCTGGAAAAGGAGCGTGTCGGGTGCTCAGCCCTGTAGGACAAACGGCGTCACTTTTGCTTTTGGTGCCTTCTTCTTCATCATCAACCCCACTGTGTCCCAGAGTGACAGTCTCATTAGCTTTTTCTTAGAGAGAGAAAGTAAGAGGAGAGAGAGAGTGAAAGAGTGTGTTGCGAGCAAACCTGAAATCGCTTTATCCATCACCACCACCACTAACTTCTTTTCTCTGCAACATTCTTCAGACCACGCGAGAGTGTGCTTCTTCTCCTTTTATCCTATGCGGTAGGCTTCGCGGTAACGAATGTGCGCCTGAGATCTGCTCTGTACGGACGTTCATTTGGATCTTTTGGACGACAATGGGGAGTGTGTCGTCGGAGGACGGCTCGGACCGGTGCGGGAGTTATAGTCTGAGCGCCGATGTGAGCGAGTCCGAGAGTTGCAGCAGCTTCTCGTGCCGGAGGTTCGATGCGGAAGGGGCTTCAAGCTCGATGACGTCATCTCCCCGTCAAGTGCCCGGAAATTTTGGTTTTCAGGCTCCGGTTATGCTTCCGGTGATCGGAGGAAAGGATGTGGTGGCTTGGGATGAGAAGCCGGAGAAACGAGACGCTGATTTGTCTGGTATTGCATTTTGTTTTTACTTTCTCTCTATTTTTTGTTTAATTTTGTTTCTAAATTTGGTTCTGAGGAAGATTCTTGCTCAGTGTTTGGCTTCCGAGAAAAGTGTGGACAAAGGAGTAGATAGTGAATTTTAAGGTCTAAACCGAAATTCTTAAGAAAAATGTAGTGCTCAAAAGTGCTTGTCCAGTTTAATTCCCACACCTTAGAAGCACTTTTGAAGCAAATTAATCCTTATCCTATTTCTTGTTAGTAGAGATCTGACTCTGTTCTATTTTAAGACAATTTATTTTGTTTTTTAAAAAAGTTTAATTTTTTTAAATTTTTTTTTTATGGTTGCAGAGGTTGAAATGATGAAGGAGAGATTCGCTAAGCTTCTGCTTGGAGAAGATATGTCTGGAGGAGGGAAAGGAGTCTGCACTGCCCTTGCTATCTCAAATGCCATCACCAATCTTTCTGGTTAGTCACATCCTCGTGGAATATGCACACCCTTATGTTATTTTGGCAGAGACTTTTCATTTATATGTGGAATTTTGGTTTTCTGAACTCAATTACTGGGTTGGAATGGCAGCAACTGTTTTTGGTGAGTTATGGAGGTTAGAGCCACTGGCACCACGGAGAAAGGCAATGTGGCGCCGAGAGATGGAGTGGCTCTTATGTGTGAGTGATTCAATTGTTGAGCTTGTGCCTTCGATACAACAGTTCCCAGGTGGGGGTACATACGAAGTCATGGAAATGCGACCGCGCTCTGACTTGTATGTGAATCTACCTGCCATAAAGAAGCTTGACACAATGCTGCTTAGTATGCTTGATGGGTTTTGTGAGACGGAGTTTTGCTATGTTGACCGGGGGATAATTGTGGATGATTCCAATGATGGTAAGGATTTTATGCCCGGTGGAAGGCCTTCAATTAGGCAGGAAGAGAAGTGGTGGCTACCCTATCCAAAAGTTCCACCAAATGGATTGTCCAGTGAAGCGCGAAAGAAGTTGCAGCAGTGTAGGGACTGCTGCAACCAGATATTGAAGGCTGCCATGGCAATTAATAGTAGTGTGCTTGCTGAGATGGAAATCCCAAGAGCTTACATGGAGTCATTGCCCAAGGTTTGGGTTTCTACATCTCTTTTCATGATTTGACACATATGGTAACTAGATTACGACTAGCAACATCATTTTTTTAATACCTTCATCTATTTAAGAGTAATATCATGTTGTGTGAGTGTTAAAATCCTGTCCTAATTAAGAGGTGATACAAGTGTGAGTTTATATTTCATTGCCATTCAATTTATTTATTTTTTTCGTAATGAGAGCATAAATAGATGCTAAATATCAATAAATATTCAGGAACTATTGTTCAACGTGCAACTTTCATTGAGTTGATTTTAAATTTCTTATGACACGATTTGTTCTCCATTTCATGACAGAGTGGGAAAGCTTGTCTGGGTGATATCATTTATCGTTACATAACAGCAGACCAGTTTTCACCGGAGCATCTTCTTGATTGCCTGGATTTGTCATCAGAACATCAAACTCTAGAGATAGCCAATAGGTTTGAGGCAGCTGTGCATGTTTGGAAGCAGAAAGACCAGAAGAAACACAATAATCTTAAGAAAGCTAAACGTGCATCTTGGGGTGGCAAGGTCAAGGGACTTGTTTCTGATACTGAAAAGAATAATTTTCTGGCCCAACGAGCAGAGACCCTCTTACATAGCCTAAGGCTTCGTTTCCCTGGCCTCCCACAAACTGCACTAGATATGAACAAAATACAATACAATAAGGTACATTTCACTGTATGTTATCTGTATGTGATACTGCTTAAGATTAGATTATGTTGCTTAAGATGATTTCTTTTATTATTACTTTGAATACACTGGCTTATCAAATTTGTTGAGTTCCTTGGTTTTGTAAACTTGGAGACTGTCTGAATTCGTTGTGGCGCATTACGAGTTATTTGATCCAATCAATTTATGCTGAGACTGTCCAAATGACAGATGCACCCTGTGGCTACTGCATTATCTTCTGTAATATTCAGAACAACAAATCCTCCTAAGTCAACTCTGAATGAATTTTATTTATTTTTGCAGGACGTGGGGCAGTCAATTCTGGAAAGCTACTCAAGGGTGATGGAGAGTCTGGCCTTTAACATAATGGCAAGGATAGATGATGTCCTCTTCGTTGATGATGCTACTAAGCGATGTGCTGCAGCAGAATCAATGTCTATTTTCAGCAGGGGAGGTTTGGATGGCCTTCCTATCCAGAAGAGGATGTCGCCCAGCCCCTTCTCCATTCAACACACTCCTTATGGCTCTCCACTAGCAACTCCGACTTTCTGTTCCTCCACTCCAGTTGTTGGTAGTCCAGGAAGGACACCTCTGTGCGTAAAGCGCAGCATTCGAAAAGAAGTTCTAGACGAGAAGACAGAGAAATTACTGGCAGCTGATTTTGAGAGGGTGTGGTCATATGCTGGAAGCCTCAGCTCTAGAAGAGCAACCGGGGACGCTCCCGAGCGGGATTGACTTGAAAATGTTAGCTCAGTTTTAAGTTGAAGTAGGTCCATATAACAAAAGAAGTTGCACAGAATGGTTCTCAAGCCTTGGATCCTTGGTGCTGTCTAGAAGGGCAACCGGGGGATCGACTTGAGGAATGTTAGCTCAGTTTTAAGTTGAAGTAGGTCCATATAATAAAAGAAGTTGCAGAGCCTGTTCTCAAGCCTTGAATCCTTGGTGCTGTCGAGATCATCTAATATTGTATAGTCTTTATTAGCAATAGAAATATGTTGATCTATAGTTTTGATCAGGTAGTAGATGAAGAGATAAAAGACTATTTAATTTAATGCTGGTTCTAAAATTCCCATTTTGCCATTTAGCTACCATAGACACGAGCTTTTGATTGGATCGCTGTTACCAGTTAACATCAAGCTAGCCTTCAAGCAATTGTTCTGGACTGATTAGTAACTCCGCATTATAGAGAATCATGTCAACATATGAGTCTCGAAAATATGGTCCATTTCTCATCTCCAGATTTCTACCGGCCAAAACGATCATAATATTCTATAGTGAGCTATAAAAAAGAACAAAAAGAAGCTAAAGTGTTGCAGCTGCGTAAAGAAAAGCAAAAGAACAAGATAGATGTGTTTCCAAAAACACTGAATTGAGTAATTTACAAGCTAAGTACATAGTACATACAATATTTCATAATTTAAGAAAATAAAAGAGTTTTACTGTCATTTTATTATTATTTATTTTTCAGTTAACAAGGAAATTGGCAGCCTCTTAACAACTCCCTTGCAGGTTTAGGTGCTTACTGAAAGTAGTAAATATCCTTGGTTCATAAAGAGCCTCATGTCTGGCAACTTTGATCCACCTGATTTGGTTGCAAAGGCTGGCTAGGTCACCTGAACTTGTTGATGCCAAAGCCGCAGGGTGACTGTGTTTTCGCCTTGCACTTAACTATATAAAAAAAGATTTAAACTTGAAACGTCTTGGATTTCAAATGCATTAACGGGTTATTACAAAGCTGTGCACTGATTTTCCACAATCCATCTCCATCTCACAAAGCCAATTCTTCAAACTGACTTTGCACCTGTTGCATTCACTAAATCAGCATTTGCATTCCTTTACTAGTATAATTGTTTCAAATCAGGGATTTAAACCAACAATGGTACAGCTTTACTGTGACAAAAATCAGAAATATTAAAAAATCGAAACATACGTTATTGTGACAAAAATCAGTCAGTAACCTAAGAGGCATAACTGATGTCTACAAAATTGGGGATTTATCAGAACATACTGGCTACAGCACCATACACTGAATAAGTACGAATGTCTTGGCAACGGAAAATAACCATTAAGGTGGGCATTGGTATTAGATTTAAATTAGAACCTATCAGAACTTGGCATCAAGGCGTGTTCAAGGGCCAGATATGAGTTTGTAACAATTATCAAATATATCTATCAGAACTTGGCAAGACTGACAGAGTGCAAACACAACATAGAATGACAAAGAACACAAAGCAAAATTCCAAATGCCAAAAGACTAGACTTACTTGTGTTGGTGCAACCCAGTCAGGGGGTGGCCAAAACAGCTTTGAATACTCTGGATAATCAGATAAAGGTGCAATACTACCATCATCCAAGTCAAACACACCTATATCACGGCCCTTGAACACGCCTTCTTCTTCACCACTTGTATAGAAGAAATTATCTGTAAAAAATATACAATTCCCTTTACAACCAGATAACTCTGAAGCCGAGGCAGAAAAGGTGCAATCATCCCCCAAAAACAACACCCTATCCCCCAAGCTTTTCATTTCGACCAATCTCTTCCCCTCTCTATCCAACTTAAAAACCTTGAACCTAACTGTTCTTTCCGTCAAACAACCATTGAATTGCAATTGGATGATTTCATCATCAACATCCAAATCGGTTTCCGGAGCCATGCTCAAATACATATCAACCACCAACAATTCACCACTTGACTCAACCAAGAACTTCTTATCACCACCAAACACAGAATTTGCAACCACAATCAGATTTGAGTGCAAACCGACGATCACGGTCCGTCCGGTGCCATCAACAGCATAAAATTGTCCTCTAAACAGTATAACATCATCATAAGGTGAAGGCATATCATGAATTATAGTCCACCTCTTATCCTCAGACTTAAACATAGCTAATTTCCCAGATACATGAATGGTAAGCAACACAAAATCATTGCTTTCCGAACCCAAGCACATAAAAACCACCTTTTCCATGTACAAATTACCAGCATCACCAAAAGAGTTACCATTACCGAAAGGCCTAAAATGCACATAGTGAAGAACATATTCGCCACCCAACTCAAAAACCGAAAACTTGGATAAATCCAAAACCTTTGGGAAAGCTTCAGGCAGAGGCTTCAGTTGAAACCGCGAGAGTGGGTTCAGCAAATGCATTCTCCCAGGCACGTCCTCTTCGATCTTTACCAGCCAGCGATCTGGGTTTGTTTGGTTGTGGAAATTAGGCAACCCCATGAGGAATACGGTGCGCTGCGAGAGGTGGAAACCTAAGGTGGTGTCGCAGATGCCATGGTTTGTGAGGAACGGAAACCGACCTGGTAAGCGGCGAGGTCTGGAAGAGACTGAAGAGCGCCATGAGGAGCAAACGGATCGGAAACGGAGCAGATAGAAGGGGCTCCTAGGCGTTTAGCGATCTCCTCTAGGAGTTCTTTGGGGAGTTGAGACCAGTCGGCCATGGATTTCACTTCACTTTCCCGGGAAAGTACGGGAAAATTGGCGAGAAAGTTGAAGACACAGCGTTTGGAAAATCAGAAGAAATGAGAAACGCCAAAGGCCAAAGGAACTAGTGGGGACCACAGTGGTATAAAACGGCACTTGGCGTCGTCGTTTAGTCTAATTAAAAATGAGGCAAGCGGTGTCGTTTTGCGTACTTGCCTACTTTCAGAAAGTTCATTCATCAGAGTGAAGCTCATGGTCATGGAGAAGAAGCAAAGCAGCAAAGCAAGCAGTCCAGGCGAGATGAAGAAGAAGGTGATATTCGGGACCGGCGCGCTTCAGTTAAGCGAGGGCGATGCTTCAAGCTTAATCGGCAGCATAGTCGAGAAAGGTATTTCCGATAAGCCAATGTTGGGCCCCACTCCACCTCCTCGGCCCACCGTTCTTCCTTTTCCTGTTGCTCGCCACCGCTCTGCCTTCCCGGTAAGCCCTAGCAAGCTGATAATTTGGCCCCTACTGTCAAATGGTTTAGTGAATATTTGAGAAAAATGGTAAATTTGTACATGAATTTCTGACTGGTTTTGGTTGATGTTACAGCATCGAAGTCCGGTTAATAGTAATTTGGGTGGTCATGAGAATGTGGATTATGGTGATGGTGGTGAAGATGGAATGAACTTTGAACCCATAAAGCCTTATGCCAACCCAGTAGAGAGGAAGAAGAACAAAGAAATGGATTTTAGCAAGTGGGCAGAGAAGGAGCTTGATGTGAATAGGACTAGAACAATGGAAGCTAGTACTAGAAAGAATGGCTCAAATAAATTGCATCCCCAGCCAAAGCCTCTGCTGGGTAACTTGATTGATGAACAAGACTCTGTGCTGGGTAACACTATCATGCAAATTCAAGCGGACCCAAATCCAAAATCCCTTGCTGATAGTGTTCAAAATGAACAATTGTCCATGTCGCTTGAGACTCAGATTGATGAAGAGAACCGTGCCCGAATGCAAGGGATGTCAGCGGATGAGATTGCTGAAGCACAGGCTGAGATCATGGGAAGGCTGGACCCTGCGCTGCTCAATGTGCTCAAAAGGAGGGGTGAAGAGAAATTGAGGAAGCAAAGAAGCCCCAGTTCTAATAACAATGAACCAAAAGCTTCCCCTAGCTCTCAAAGTGGTATGTCTCATGTGGACACAATGATTACCTCAAACCATATGAAGACTGCGGTAGAGAATGGGTTGGGGCAGAACTCAGGCCAAGCCAGTGGCAGTTTGTGGACTGCTTGGCGGGAAAGAGTCGAGGCTGCTAGGGAATTAAGATTTTCCTTGGATGGGACTGTTATTTTAAATGGTTTCGACCAGATACCTAAGAGTAGTAAGTTATATTACTCGTTTATATAATTTTTGGGCAGAAGCTAACTTTTTCTTTTCGTTCTATTTCACAAGAGATTATGGATCCGTCATCACTCTTGGTGTCTTTGCTATATTTACTGTTTTATTTTCTCTAAAAGCCTGGGACTTAATTCTGTAGTTAATTTTTCTTTTACAATGAAATTAGTAGCATCAGTAATTTTTGCTGTCTGGGAAGTGCGACTGCATTAATGATGGTACTTTTAAAAAGATAACATGTACCTCAATAGGCTTTCAGTTAATTCTTTCTTCCATGTTACAGGTAATGTTTCTGAGCGTGACTTCCTGCGTACTGAGGGGGATCCTGGTGCTGCTGGCTATACAATCAAAGAAGCAGTGTCACTCACTAGGAGTGTGGTCAGTTTATATTCTTGATTTCTGTAGTTGGGCAATAACGGTTTGGATAGTGTCTTTTTTGAATTTCTCTAAATTTGGTGATGTAAGATGCTCATGGGTCTCTGGTATATCGTGTACGAAATCTTGTAGCTCTTAATATAGTTTGCTTCCTGATTTCTGTTATCTTGTTTTACCTTATGCTGTTTGGTGGTTTCAGATTCCAGGACAACGGTCCCTGTCCTTGCATCTCCTTTCAACTGTGCTTGATAAGGCATTACAGAATATTCATCAAATGCAAGTGCAGTTTGATAGAAGAGATGGTAATAAAGTTGACAAATCTGTTGACTGGGAGGCTATTTGGGCATATGCACTTGGCCCTGAACCTGAGCTTATTTTATCTCTCAGGTGAGTTATATCTGAATCTTTATATTCCAAAATTTTGTTGAAACCAATCATGCCTGAATTATCTGCCTTTATCTTGTAATCTTACTCGTCTGTTAGTGAGTTTGTTTTGTGGTGTTATTGCATACCAATTGATCTGTCAAACATGGATAAGCCTCGTTGTTGTTTCACAGAGTTGACCGTTTGTAATATTGAGTTATGATCTTTATTAAACCATATCTATCAGTATCATCACTAATGAGTAGATTCAGGTGTCATGGTCTACCATTTATATTTTTTACGTCCTTAGTATACCTGCGATGTATAAAGCAATCCATGGACCCAGATAAGGCACAGAAAACATTGATAAAGAAATATAAATGCACAATTATAGTTTGAACTGGCAAGTTCTTTTATTGTCTATTCTAACAATACTTTTTAGGTCAATAGGAATCAGTTCTAACTTGATATATGCTCCACATGTACACTTGTACCATCAGAATAATACATGATTATTTATACTCTGTACCTTTCTCATGACCTAGATAACAAGGAGGTATATTGTTGCCCAGATTAATGGTTTCATAAAATTCATTACATGTATTCAACCGGAGTTATTCTAAATTTTCTGTTCATTTATTGGATCATAAAAGGCAAGATAGTCCAGGTATTTCATCTTTACATGTTATAGTTAACTTGTCATATTCCCTAGAGAAAATGTAAGTGTGTTCTCTCTGTTTGCTGCTTATATATCCTGCTATTTGCCCCTCGAAATTGGATGACTTAGATTTATTATCAACCAATGGTAGTATTTGATAGAATATAACAGTTAACCTGAAGATATAATTATTTACTTGGAGATCCTTCACCATTTTTCTGATTCTTTGATTTTTTTACTTAATAATATTGCAATTTAAACTCTGAATTGTAGGCTTTGTCTCGATGATAACCATAGTTCTGTAGTTCTAGCTTGTGCCAAAGTTCTTCACTGCATATTGAGCTATGATGTGAATGAGAACTTCTTTGATATCTCAGAGGTAGAGTTTTTCTTTCCTTTTCTTCCTACTATTTTACTTATATATTTCTTTGTGTTCTTAATTATCTATCAGTATTTAATTACTTCAAGTTTGATGTATTCTGCTCTCAGAAAATAGCAACTCGTCATAAGGATACATTTAATGCTCCTGTATTTAGAAGCAAACCAGAGATTGATGTTGGTTTCCTTCGTGGTGGATTCTGGAAGTACAATGCTAAGCCTTCTAATATTCTTGCTTTTGATGAGGAAATTATTGATGATGAGACAGAAGGGAAACGTACAATTCAAGATGATGTTGTGGTTGCTGGACAAGATTTTGCTGCAGGGTTGGTGCGGATGGGAATCCTTCCAAGGCTTCGTTATCTTTTGGAGGTTAGTCCTTTATTTTCTTTTTATTCAGAATAGAGCAAACACAGATTCACCAATTAGTAGTGTTATATATATAGTAAGATCCTGCTAGAAAAGTTGTTGATTAAAGGACTTTTTAAGAACTTGTGGAAAGATGATCTTCAGCTTCCTCCTAAAGTGTATTGTTTTGTGTGGTTTCAGGCAGACCCTACAGCGGCTTTGGAAGAATACATCATTTCTATACTTATAGCTATTGCAAGGCATTCCCCAAAATGTGCAAATGTAGTCATGAATTGTCAAAGGCTAATCCAAACGGTGGTCAGCAGATTTATTGCAAAAGAGAGTGTAGAAATCCAGCCTTCTAAAATAAAGTCTGTTAGACTTCTAAAGGTAAGCAGTTTCTGTACAACTTTTATTTCCAGTTTGTTCCTAGTACTATTAGATGGGAATTGTATCTGCCTTTAATTCGAGATAAAATTAATACTTATATCCTTAATTTTGTGTATATGAAAGGTGTTGGCTCAATCTGATGGGAGGAATTGTGTTGATTTTATAAAGACTGGGAGTTTCCAAACTATGACATGGCATTTGTATCAATCTATTTCCTTCCTTGACAAATGGGTAAAATCTGGAAAGGAAAACTGTCAACTTTCTTCGGCTTTGATGGTTGAACAGCTGCGTTTTTGGAAGGTTTGCATTCAGCATGGGCATTGTGTGTCATACTTCTCGGACATTTTCCCCAACTTGTGCATATGGCTGAACCCACCTATAATTGAAAAGCTTATAGAGAATGATGTACTTAGTGAATTTGCATCCATCTCTACAGAGGGCTACCTTGTGCTGGAGGCTTTGGCTAGAAGGCTTCCAAGTTTGTTCTTACAGAAGAATATGAGCAATCAAATCTCTCAGTATTCTGCCGATGACACTGAGTTCTGGTCTTGGAGCCATGTTGGTCCAATGGTTGATATAGCTTTGAAGTGGATAGTTTTGAAGAGTGATCCTAGCATATGTAATTTATTTGAGAGGGAAAATGGAGTTGGTGTTCTTCTTGTGTCCCAAGATTTCTCAGTGACTTCCTTGTTATGGGTGTACTCAGCTGTCATGCACATGCTTTCCAGAGTGCTTGAAAAAGTGATCCCAGATGATACTGTCCACTCACATGAAAGTGGTAGTCTTGTGCCATGGCTTCCAGAGTTTGTTCCTAAAGTTGGACTTGAAATTATTAAAAATGGGTTTATGGGCCTTTCAGATACTAATGATGCAAAATATGGAAAAGATCCTAATGGAAGTGGCTCGTTCATTGAGAAACTTTGTCATTTGAGAAGTCGGGGTAAATGTGAAACATCGTTAGCTTCTGTATGTTGCTTACAGGGGTTAGTGGGGATTATTGTTAGCATTGATAGATTGATAATGTTAGCCAGGACAGGCGTCCAAACTCCTTCCCAAAATTACACTTCAACAAGAGAAGAGAAAATACTCAAGGAAGGTATACTCGGGGGGTGTTTGGTTGAATTGAGAAGTGTGCAAAATACTTTTATGAAGTTAGTTGCTTCAGACTGGCACCTTGTGCAATCCATTGAGATGTTTGGCAGGGGTGGTCCTGCTCCTGGAGTGGGAGTTGGCTGGGGTGCCTCTGGTGGAGGATATTGGTCTGCTACTTTTTTGTTGTCTCAAGCTGATTCAAGATTTCTCATTGACCTACTTGAAACTTGGAAGATTGTGTCCAATTTTGATATCCCCACAGAAGAAGAAATGACTTTGACTATGCTGGCAATTAATTCATCTCTAGGAGTATGTGTAACTGCAGGACCTACAGATGGGACGTATGTGAAAAAGGCAATAAACATTTTGCTTGATGTGTCAGTTCTGAAGTATCTTGATCTCTGTATTAGGCGTTCTCTTTTCTTGAATAAGGGAGTTAAAGTGTTTGATTGGGAGTATAAAGAAGAGGATTACCTACTCTTCAGTAAAACATTAGCTTCCCATTTCAGTAACAGATGGTTATCTGTAAAGAAAAAGTTCAAAGATAATGATGGCAATAATTTCTCTGGTAGTAAACCACATAAGAATGTTGAGGGTTCCCTTGACACCATATATGAGGACTTGGACACATCACATATGATCAGTCAAGATTGCACTTCTTTAGTTGTAGAGTGGGCTCACCAGAGGCTCCCACTACCCATTTCCTGGTTTCTCAGTCCAATCTCAACCCTTTGTGATAGCAAGCATGCTGGTCTTAAAAAATCTTCCAATTTACAAGATCTCATTCAGGATCCAGATGATTTTCTTGTAGTTTCCCAATCTGGGCTTTTCTTCCTTTTGGGTATTGAAGCACTGTCCAGTTTCTTACCAGATGACATCCCATCCCCAGTTAAAAGTGTATCGTTAGTTTGGAAATTGCATTCTCTATCTGTGATCTTACTTGTTGGAATGGGTGTCGTTGAGGATGAGAGGAGTAGATCTGTTTATGAAGCTTTGCAAGATCTCTATGGGAATCTTCTTCATCAGGCAAGGTCGTGCAACTTATTGACAGAACCTAGAAATGAAAACAACCTGGAGGTTCTAGCATTCCAATTGGAGATTCACGAGACTTACTCAACATTCATTGAAACACTTGTGGAACAGTTTTCTGCTCTATCTTATGGTGATTTGGTTTATGGCCGGCAAGTTGCAGTTTATCTTCACCGTTGTGTGGAA
Organism: Prunus padus; assembly: GCA_024362665.1. Taxonomy (NCBI): domain Eukaryota; kingdom Viridiplantae; phylum Streptophyta; class Magnoliopsida; order Rosales; family Rosaceae; genus Prunus; species Prunus padus. The sequence continues at coordinate 28,157,636 of JANFAM010000019.1, read as the reverse complement.
GCTCCTGTGCGCCTTGCTACTTGGAATACACTAACTAATTCTCATGTTCTTGAACTTCTGCCACCTTTAGAGAATTGCTTTACTGACGCCGAGGGTTACCTTGAACCTGTTGAGGTACTACATTGACTTGTTTGTATCAATATTTGCTTCGACTATCTTTAATTTAGTTTTGAGAGATTGTGTGGGCGTGTGCATGTTTGTGTGAGAGAGATCGTAATAATGCAATTTAAAATAAATGGTCTTTTTACTGCAAAGGTGATGAAAATGTATCAAATCTGGTGCTTGTGCAGGATAATTCTGGTATTTTGGAGGCTTACGCGAAGGCATGGACTTCTGGTGCCCTTGATAGAGCTGCGAGTCGAGGATCACTTGCATATACACTGGTTCTCCATCACCTTTCAGCATTCATTTTTAATTCGTGCACTGGTGATAAGCTATTGCTTCTCGAATAAGCTTTCAAGGTCTCTTTTGCGAGACTTCTCCTTGAAGCAACAACATGAGGTATGCAAAAATTTCCACAGTTGTTATACTCTGTGTATATTGTGTTTAGTGCGTAAACTGTCCAGATAGTAGATTATGTCTAGCAACATGTATCATACAAAATATGCCTTCTAAGAACTCACGTACATGCAGACAACTCCATCTATGTTGAAAATGATATTTTGCTATGAACTGTGTCATATAATGAATACAGTCAGACAGAAAGGGAAACCACTGTGTAATGTCGACCAAGTAGTTCTCTTAAAGCAGCCCCTTCAAAAGGAATTAACCTCTCAGATTGAACCATTGGTTCTAATTGCACAGTTATGGCCCTATGGGGACTACTTTCCAGGCTGCCTCACCATCATCAAGTTGGATAGAATACATAATTTGATATGAACATTGAAGTTAGTTTTGTTTATTCCGTGGAAATACTTATTTACATAATAACTATTCATATCATGACTACCTTTTTCTTTTCTTCTATTTGGCCCTTATCTCCAGAAGGCAACATTTGAAAGAAAATCTAATGCAAATGTGGAATGTAATTGCAGGCAATGATGTTGAGCCTGATTCAATATAACAAGCCATCTACATCACAGAAGACCAAGCAAGAGTATGGATCACTAGCTTGGAATGTCATTGAGAAGAGGCTTGAGTTACTAGATGAAGCTTATGAAAAAAATTCCTCACTTTTAGCCGCTGTGGAGAAGCTCAGGTCTTCCTTGAAGAACAAACTGTTGTGAGCATGTGTGCACATCGTACGCTTTTGTATGAGAGAGAGAGAGAGAGAGAGGCCGGCTTGGTCAATCGATGTTTTGCATAGATAAACAATTTTTCCAACTTGTAAATGTCTGAACTTACTTTTGTACATAATATAAATTCAACAGAATCCTTTTTACGTTGATTTGAGGCTACAGAGTATTTTCCCTGGTGCGAAGGTCAGCTTGCTTGATTGTAAATTGGTTTAAGAAGCCCAGTAGTTCAATTAAACAAACCCAACAAAGTCCCACATCGACGTAGCGAGAAAGGCTGAGTTGCTCTAGTACTATAAAAGCGAGCCAAAGCCACGGTAAGAAGCATCTTTGCGCTTGGGGCAATGACGCAGCTTATGAGGTTCTAACCGAGGCGCGTCTATTGCTGGTTGAAAACTATTTCCAAACCCCCTCACTGGCCTCGGTTCAGCCGTGGCCTCTGAGAATTTCTGGAAGGGCTCCCTTCGGGGTAAAGCCCTACAATTCATAGTTCAAAATTATTTTATTATTAACAAAAATATAATTTTAACCAATTATTGGGGTATAAAAGAAATTCCAGATTTTTGATTAAAAACACAAGAATTTCATTGTCACCTATATTTACATGCTAGGAAGACTCAGGGCGCTATATTTGTTTATGCTTTTAAAGAAATGGACAATGGAAGCCCAATTGTGTTTTGGTTCATTTGGATGAGATTTAATGTCGTATATCAATGACAAGGGACACTAATGACTTATTAATCCCTTACGGTATGTTTGGATGAGAAAATTTAATGTCGTATATCAATGACAAAGGACACTAATGAGTGAGATTGGAATCCTTGTAACACTGACTGAATCACCTTCAATTCATAACAATTGAATTCCCATTGACCATGTATGAACATGGTAATTCTCTATCTCATATGATTCAAGGCGGATCCCTTTTTTGTTTGCCCGGTATTTTTCAGTTAGGGTGGCGGGTTGGGTTCAGCTATAGAGGCTGATAGGATGGGTTTGGTTCGTTTTGTGGTGGAGCAGATTGGAAACGTGAGGAAGGGGAAGGTGGCACACAATGCGCGCCTGCGCCTGCCATTGGTGGCTAAGAAAAGGAAGGTGCTTCGGTTTTTAGATGAGGCCCTTCTTTTGTGACCCATTCTAGAACAACTTCACAAAATAAGCAAAAAGGATTTTGAAGAAAGAATAAAATATTAAATGAAATGGAAAATTTAAAATTGACACAAGAAACATAACTTATAAAGGATATTCAACATTTGGTTGCCAAGTTTATTTCTATCTCTTTCCAACATGGGTTTTGGAGGCAAATTTCCTAGTGGATGCATTGGTAACATTAGTCACTCTCAACATCCAAAAGTTTGGATATAGTCTCTTCCGCAAATTGCTATGTATGCTTTGAAGTTAGATCATTAGGTCATCTCCAACCCTACAGGACTCAAACCCAAATTTTTCCTCATCAAAATACAACTATTCTTGTATTGCCCTGCCTAAAACAGATTTTCCCCAACCATGCAGACTCCAAATTTGAGTCTGCAACTTTATTAAATTGTTTTAAAAAGGTTTCACTCTTTTTTTTGTGGTTAATTTTTATATATAACTTTGTGATTTATTTTTCTGAACATTTATACCTAAAAAAATTGAAATTTCACAAACATAAAATTATTTCACTTAAAATGAGAATGAGTACATGAGCATAGTAAAAAAACCAGAAGGAGCAAGTTCAAATACAACCATAAAATTATTTCACTTGAAAATGAGTACATGATCATAGTAAAAAAAACAAACATAAAATTATTTCACTTGAAAATAATAATTAAAACAAAAACAAAAAGAGCAAGTTCAAATACAACCATTGGATGCAAACAGTCAATGCTCCAGTGCATGCCATGTGTCCAGTTTTAATAAGTGAAAGTGGATGACTTTTTGCCATCATGCGCTGCTCCTTCACGTGGGTTCAGTTTCGGGCCCACAAAAATTATTGCATGGACTGCTAAATGGTCCCAAATTCTGCCTGAAAAACCAGCTGGGTAATAATTTAGCCCATTCCTATACGTGCGTTGGGAGAGTTTTTTGGGCTAAAATCCCAAATTTTGGGTTAAGTCGTCTTGCATTGGAGAAGGCCTTATGGCATCAGTATGAGTATGACTCGGGGCTTTGTTTTGCAGTTGCTTCTTGGTATTTTTAGTTTCCCATAAATAAATAAATAACGGTTTTGAAAAGCACAAAGTCATTTTGTAAAACGATAACAAATATCGCCTTAAATTCTTGTGCTACAATGAGAAAGAAGTGAACTATTTACATATCATAATCTTAACTTATTTTCTCACTCACCCTTATTACGTGAGCTAATGTCAAGCGCTTAGAATGATTTATATTTTGTGAATTTAAATGAATTAAATGATGGACTGATAAATAAGCCAGTTTTTTTAAGCTTGTATAATTGTGATGAAAAGTGCTAATTGGATTTGTTCGGCATTAATATTGGTGCTGGTTTAGAAAATAGATGAAGAATTTGTATGACAAAGAGTGAACGTGTTGTGTTATTACAGCATAAGTGTGATGAACTTGTTAAGCAATTTGGAACCACAAATAGTTAGTACAGATACCAAGCTTGCCATACCTTTTTCCCAAATTGCAAGCAGCCTTTGCTTCTATTATATGAGAATACAGCCCGTATAAACCAAATCAATTTTGATCTTTAGTTCGAGTCAAACACTCGCAGGTACGCCCTTACCCCTCAGCCTTCGTTCGTAGTACCTTTTAGTTGTTTATAAAAATCCCACATCGGCTGGACCAAGGAAGTATGGAAGTGAACGGCCCTATAAAATGAGAAACAAGAGTCGAGAATAAGCATACCTTTCTCGGCCTTTTGGCTAAGATCAAGTGTAGTATCTGTTCTTATCAGTTTAATATCTGATACGTGGACCAATGGTTCACACGATATTAAATTAATTTCTTTAGGGGGAGGGTCCACCACAGTAGCTTGCTATTGGGACTCTCGTGTGTCGCCCAAGCGTTGCACTATTGCATGGGCCTGGCGCACCCCACCAAAAGTAGTTCAAACTTCGAACAGTCCTCTCAATTGAAGGACGACAGTGTTGTATTTTGTAACACAGGAGAACATCAGAAAGAAAATTGGTTCAAACTTAATTGTCTTCTAAATGGGAAGCCAACCATTGCGCGTATTTTGCAACACAGGAGAACATCCTGAGAAAGAAAAATATCAAGCTGTGAATTTCTGCAGACCCAGCCTAATTCCAACCTTTGAAAATTGCTTGCTTTTCTATTCTGGCCAATCACGCGTTAGGTTGTTTCTCGTGCCAGTGGGAATATTTTCAGCTGTTCTTCCAGAGAGATTTTATTAGTTTCTTATAATTTTCTAAATTATTTGATTTTCGTATCGTATAATTTTCACCGCTAATTTCATAGAGGCATTATTGAAGGAAATGAATACTAGTGTTTGTGGTTGAGATAATAGATGTGAATTCCAGGGAGCCATAGCCATTTATGGGAAACAAGATTTCCTGACGGAAAGAAATGTGCAATATTTAGGCGGTAGGGTTTCCGGAAAGAAGTCGCTCTCACAAGTTGCCAAATGAATTTAGTTTCCAGGGTCCACTTTATCATCAACGTACAGATGATATTTTGAACAGTTGTATGCTTTTGTGTTTGCCTGAAAAAAGCCAGAACGGGACCTGAAAGAGTTACCTACTAAATTAAATGTTGTCCCTTTTTCTTTTCTCATGAGGAAAAAAATGTATAGAAAAGGTAAAAATCAGAAAAGCATGAGTATGAAATGAACTGAGTGGATATTAGTTCTAGACAACTTGGGGTTGATTTTTTGAGACTATTAGTAGGCCATAACTAGGCTGGATTGATCTTTGCCGTTTATAGAAGCAATTAATATCCACCTGATGATGCTCCCCCAACTACTTCTTCATATTCATAAGAGGTAAATTACATCTGATGGATCTTATGATAATCTATTCAAAATCACTTTTCAAAGCAGAGTTTTTCAATAAATAAGTGATTCTTGTTGATTTCTTAGCTGTAAATCACTTTTGAATGGCATTGGAAACTGCAAAAAGCAGCTGTTGCATCAACAAGGGCACTACCTCCACTCCCTGCATGGCCCCGGCTCTTATCTACTTCAGATTGACTGTTCAATATTGAATGAGAATGACAGATTTCGAAATTTTCTACAACATTATGTATCCAAAGCTTTCAACTCCAATCTCTTCCTGCAAATTATATATATACTGCTAAGAGCCTAGGACAAACACACACACTAAGAAATGGACGATAAACAGAGTAGAGAGTTAAGATGGGAAGATGAAGAAGAAGAGCACGCCAAAGTGGATGTCTGGAAATATGTTTTCGGGTTTGTTGATATCGCGGTGGTGAAATGCGCCATTGAGCTCAGGATAGCTGATGCAATTGAAAGCCATGGAATCCCCATGACACTCTTAGAACTCTCATCTGCTCTGAGATGTGATCCTTCTCCCCTTCACCGCCTCATGAGGGTCCTAGTCCACCTCAAAATATTCAAAGAAGAAACCCCAATCCAACTAGGCTCCAAAACGTATGCACAAACACCTTTGTCCAAAAGGCTACTGAGATCAGGAGAAAATAGCATGGCGGCGTTGATCTTACTGTTGAGTAGCCCTGTAATGCTGGCACCATGGCATGTCCTAAGTGCCCGAATTCAAGGTATTAGCAATCCAGCATTTGAGGCAGTACATGGAGAGGACATATGGAGCTATGCCGCAGCCAACCCTGACCACAGCAAGCTTATCAATGAAGCAATGGCTTGTGATGCAAGGGTGGTTGTGCCTGCTGTGATTGAAAGTTGTTTAGAGGTGTTCAAAGGGATTGAGACAATCGTAGATGTGGGCGGGGGTGACGGGACTACTTTGCGCTTGTTGGTTCAGGCGTGTCCTTGGATTCGAGGCATCAACTTTGATCTTCCTCATGTTGTGTCTGTTGTTCAGGAGTGTGATCGCATTGAGAATGTTGGAGGTGACATGTTTGATTGTGTTCCAAAGGCCGATGCTGTAATTATCAAGGTTAGTATAATAGCAAGCAGCAACACATGTTTATATTTTTCATTCATCCTTTGAGCTATTAGTTTCATCACTTCATTTGTCTCTTAATGTTTACTTATTACATCATTTGTCTGCGCTAACGGGATAAGAAAAAATGCGGTTCCTCTGCCATCACTCCCTGATTATCTTGCTATAAGTTTTCTTGCTCAACAAGACACGTTATGACAGATACTCTGATTTCGTTCTCATGAATTGCAGTGGGTTCTTCATGACTGGGGGGATGATGAGTGCATCCGTATTCTTAAGAAATGCAGGGAAGCTATTCCGGAGGACAAAGGGAAGGTGATAATCATAGAAGCGGTTATCGATGCAAAAGATGAGAAAGAGGACATCAAGCTAACAAATGTGAGATTGATGATAGACATGGTGATGATGGCCCATACAAACACAGGAAAAGAAAGGACCTTGAAGGAATGGGGATATGTTCTTGGGGAAGCTGGCTTTAGCCGACACACTATCACACCTATTCATGCTGTCCAATCCGTTATTCAGGCTTTTCCTTAAATTTAGAGAACAAAAAGTTTTGGATTTGGATTTGTTTTTGCAAATTAGTACTGTTTCATTGTATTGTTCAAGTTACCTTTTGGTCTTTCTCTGTTGCAGCATTGTCAAAATTGTCGAGTTAATAACCTACTGCTCTTGTATTTTGTAATCTTTAGATGGTTGGCAATAAAATCTGAACAAATGCGTTGTGGCTGCTATAAATCTTTCTATCCCAATAGGCATGTTTTTGGGCAAAACATGCTTTGATTTTTAAGGTATACATACATGTGATTCACAAGTCTCCAATGTCTTTTGTCTTTCAATGTCCTTGCGACTTATGAGACAGAGCCAATGTAAGGAAGCTAAGCAAATCAGATGAGAGTTTTCTGCAGAATAATGTATCATCTGTATTGACTCGATTGAATTCGCTACGAGAACACAGTATTATATAGCTCAGTAGAGGCTTAGCTCTCTGCTAACAATTTAACAAACTGTTAACCTTCTTACTACCTAAACCATATCTGATATAGCATCATGACATGGCATAATCAGGACCACTCGCATATTGCTAATAATAGAGTTGCTTAGATCATGCTGTTCTAGTACTTCCAGCCCTCCACACAAGTAAGAAAGAAATATTAATGAAAGGTCTAGCAATGAATGGCAAACATCCAGTAAAAGCAGAACCCGATCGGAAGGGTATTAAAGCACGATTGAGACGAAAAAAAAGTTACTCTTAAAACAAAACATTTGTAATGAATTCTACTCTAGTTTCTCTGAGATCTGAATTCATGGCTATCTTTCTGCTAAAGAGAAATCCATTTACTTGAAGTCCCACACTGGTTTTGTGATGCGTACTGAAGCTGAATCGTTTGACAATGATTTGAACAAGCATAGTCGATGATCTGGAAAAAGTAAAAGTTGTCTGAAATGGAAGAATTTCTTAAACACATGACAAGTATTGCAAACACAAACAAATTAGCGTAACACATAACTAAAACATGACATATTTTTTCCGTATCTTAATTATAAAGATCCTTACTTGACTGTGTCCACAAAGTCATGATCTTTGTAAATAATATAACAGCAATAGACAGAGTCTTCCTTTCTTATTTTACTACATGTACCCCCAAAAACATCTGCCCTCAACAAAGTCACGCATGTATCCTATTGGATGAATCAGATGTTCTTGCAAGCTAGACAATAATGTACCTAGCTAAAGATTAATTTACTATAATACAATATTGGATGAGTGTTCAATCTTGTAAAACTCCCAATGAAAATGATAGATTTCTCAATGTTGAACACATGTTCTATAACAAGTAACCAATGCTACAACTCCATTCTCTTCCCTCAAATTATATATACTGCTAAGAGGCTAAGACAAACACACACACACACACACAAACACAAAAAGATATGGAAGATAAACAAATTAGAGAGTTAAGATGGGAAGAGGAAGAAGAACTTGCTAAAGTGGTTGTTTGGAAATACGTTTTTCAGGCTTTTCCTTAAATTTAGAGAACAAAAAGTTAAGGATGTCGATTTGTTTTCGCAAATTATAGTACTGTTTCATTGTATTGTTCATGTTACCCTTTGGTGTTTGTCTGTTGCAGCATTGTAAAAATTGTTAAGTTAATAAGCCTACTGCTCTTGCTTTATGTCGTCTGCTTTGTAATCTTTAGATGGTTGGCAATAAAATTTGAGCAAATGCGTTGTGGCTGCTATATATCTTTGTATCCCAATAATAACATAATGCTTTGATTTCTAATATATACATATACATGTAACCTTCACATTAAGCGACCAAATTCACTGCCCTCCCACCTGTATTGATTCAATTCAATTCATATAGCTCAATAGTTGTTCCTCCGATTTGTGTGTAGATAAAGGTTGTATGTGTTGATTGAGAGTGTGAATCTCACATCGGAGAATTAAAGCTTTGTCAAATGGTATAAAAGATTTTGGGTCTCTCCATCCATTGTTAATTGAATTTCGGGTTGGATGCTCACATTCTAATACTATGTAAGAGTATCAAAACACGATTGGAAAGACAAAAATTATGCTCACAACAAAAAAACAAGATTCATAACTAAAACATGTATCTTATGATAATGCCACTAGCTACAGCTAAACAATGCACGCTTACCATGTTTGTCTACTACGTAGTAAACTTTTTGATAAAATATTTTGGCAAAGAAAGAATTTTGTATACAAGACAAAATCCTTCCAGTCAATTGGGCAAAAGTTGTCTGCCATTACATGAAAATACATTTAAAATTGAGTGGTTGAATCTGGAAAAAATCCCAATGAAAATGATACATTACCTAAATTGTTCAACACATGTTCTGCATGTAACTAAAGATTTCAACTCCAATATCTTCTTGCAAATTATATATATAGAGCCTACGACACACACACACACAAAGAGATGGAAGTTAAACAAAGAGAGTTAGGAGGAGAAGAGGAAGAAGAAGAACATGCCAAAGTGGAAATCTGGAATTATGTGTTCGGGTTTGTTGAAATCGCGGTGGTAAAATGACACAGCACAAGCAAGTAGGTTTTCAAGCGAAAATCTTAAAGAACGAAAATTTGAAATCCACTAGAAAAGTAGAGAGTAATCCTCTTGGAATTATTTGATAAATAAAACTGAGTCCTAAAACTATCCTCATGAACTGTCTAAATATATCCTTCTCACCCTTTGAACTACTAAGGGGAGTTATTGAAATTAAACAAAAGTTTGAAAATTAACTACAACTCTTTAAATGCTCATTTGGAAGACCAAACGGCTTCAGAAGCCCAAAATCCACCATAGGTTACAGCAAAGCTGTGAGTTGCACTCGCTGCGCCGTTCCCTTTCCGGGAATGTATCATGCGCCCCAATTGGAGCTCGGACGCCAAATCTGTAAATTCCCACTACGTCCTTTTTCCATTCTTCGCTCCAACTCTTCTTCAATCCATTCTGTTGAAGAAAAATGTGAACCTCCCAACATAATTTCACCACCACTATTTAAATAATGGGGTTTTATTATTTTAGGTTCGACCCATTCAAGACGTGATGTCTCTTAATTACAATCCCTTGCTTCAAGGGAACACCCTTTGATTCCACCATAAAGAAACAGAACGTGTGTGTTTGATTTTTGCAGCTGCTCCCAAGTCGAACCTCAGGGTGCCTACGTATCCCTCACGGGAATCAAGCCACTCGTAGTTCAAAGATGTGCAATGAATGAATGACTCATTGCAAAGGAGAATTTCAATGAATTTGATTGAAAAGTGTTTGGGTGAATTTGGTTGAATAAACCAGGGATTCGATTTTGAATATGTGTTTTGGGGCGAATTTGGTTAAGAATAAGCCAGGGATTCAAATTTGGTTGCGGTTGCGTCTATTGGTATGTTAGACTGCCTACGTACCCTTGATGGGATCAAACCAACGTAGTTCGAAAATTTGGAAATTAATGGATAAGTGTGGTCCACTAATTTAGAATTTGAGAGATTTGGAAATTAATGGGTAAGTGTGGCCCAATAATTAAGAATTTGTGTTTGAGATTTGAATTTGGGGGGCGGTTGCGTCTATTGGTATGTTAGACTGCCTACGTACCCTTTCGAAGGGATCAAACCAGCGTAGTTCCAAAATTTGGAAATTAATGGGTAAGTGTGGCCCACTAATCAAGAATTTGAATTTGGTGGCGGTTGCGTCTATTGGTATGATAGACTGCCTACGTACCCTTTTGAAGGGATCAAACCAACGTAGTTCCAAATTAAATTGGAAATTAAAGGGTAAGTGTGGCCCACTAATTAAGAATTTGAATTTAGGGGCGGTTGCGTCTATTGATATGTTAGACTGCCTACGTACCCTTTCAAAGGGATCAAACCAGCGTAGTTCCAAGAATTTGAAAATTAATGGGTAAGTGTGGCCCACTAATTAAGAATTTGATAGATTTGGAAATTAATGGGTAAGTGTGGCCCATTAATTAAGAATTTTGTGTCTTTGAGACAATTTGAAGGGTAGATGACCCATGAGGAAAATTTGGGAATTAATGGGTAAGTGTGGCCCACTAATTGAGGATTTTATGTTTGAGATATTTAAATTTAATCTCGTTGAAATTTGCATGGATAGATGACCCATGACAAAATTGTATGGTTTTGTACCACTTTTCCTTTTTGTCAATATCCAAGAAAAATAATGAGTAATTTTTATGAACCCATTAATTTTCTAAAATTGACATTTGCATTTGGAACCCAAATATGGCTTTAAGGATTAAAAATCAATCCATTAACCATGCAATATGTATTTGGGCTGCTGCAAATTTAATGGGCATTTATTTGAATCACCCCACTAAATATATTGGGCTTTTGAGGACCAATGGGCGATTTTTAAACAACCCATTATTTTGCTCTCGGGCTCTCGTCATTTAAATAGACAGCCCACAAGCAAGGACTGATCCATGATCAATAGACCCATGAAGGAGGCTGCAGGGACCAATTAATGATCCAAAAGAATGACAACTCTTTTGAAAATCAGCACATTCAAAAGAGTGGCGCACAGCCACTTTCTTCTTTTCTTTTCTTTTTTGTTTGTTGACTTTTCTTCCTTTTTCTTTTATTTTTTTTTTCTTTCTTTTGGCTGACCTCTGTTGACCATTCGAATTGGATATGCTCTGATTGCATAAAGGCCATACGGCCTTCTCATTTCAAACCCCCTTTTTTATCCTCTGTTTTTGTTTTGACCAAAAAGCAAAACCCACCATACATTTCTTTTGCTCCAACGAATTGCAGGCCATATGGCCTGATCAATTGATTTTTTTTTTGTTGCCGACTCTTCTTAACAAATGAGTCTGTACCCACATGAGTCTTGCGCCATCACTGCACCATGGCTCCGAAATTTCTTTCTCTCTTCCTTTTGTTGTTTGATGGCATCTCTTCTTCTACTTGTTCTGTCAATATGCAAGTGGCTATTTCCCTTTTCTTGTTTTGTTTTGGAATAGCACACTCAGACACAGAAGAAGTTATTGCCTTTTAGCAAGAGGGAGAGACTTGGTCAGATAGCCTGAAGAGGTATAAACCATTTACTCTTTGTATCTGCCATGGGATTAAACCTCCGTGCTTTGGCTTCAGTTATAATTTTCCCTTTTCATGTGCAGATCATGCAAACAAGAATCATTGAACAGAGGAAACGTTGGAGCAGCAGAGGAGTAAACACCCCAGTTTTTTTCCTTATTTGCAGATTTTTGTGGGATTAACTCCCTGCATTTTTGTTCTTTGATTCATGCTATTTTTTTTTATGGATTCATCATCCACTGAGTGTACGGGTTTGCTCCAAATGGATTCATCATCCATAGAAAATGGGTTTTGACCCCAAATTGGATTTTGCATCCAAATAATTGAAGGGTTTGCCCCAAAATGGATTTTGCATCCAAATGATTTTTAGGGTTTGACCCCATGGATTCATCATCCATATAAAGTGGGTTTTGACCCCAAGTTGGATTCATCATCCATGTAGAGTGGGTTTTGACCCCAAATTGGATTCATCCTCCAAAGAATTTGGTTGATGGTTTTTATACCCAAAGCATGGAGGATTTCAAGAGGAGAGCCTTATTGCAGATGAGGTGATGAACCTCTTTTTTTTTGTCTCTGCAGCCTGCCGGCTTCTCCTCCTCTTCTCCCCCTTTCCTTTTTATTTTTTTTCCTCTTCAGCAGCTGCCTCTGTTTCTTCAGCCGTCTCTCCCCTCTGTTTGATGGAGTTTTTGCTGTTTATATATTGACCACCCCAGCAGAGAATGTTTCAATTTGAAAACATGATGATTTGCTGAGCCTCAGAAAACGGAACTGCCGTCTCTATGAGAGTGCCCACTATTGGTCAAACTCTCACCTTTTCTTTCTTTTTCTTTTTTTTGAATTTCCTTCCCTTATCTGATCAGCAAGTTTGTTTTGTTTTGAACACTTATCAACTTACATTAGATAAGGTTTGTTGGACTTGAGATTTGACCAATACAACCTTGGCAAATTTTTTTTGTTGTGAATTTTTTCGGTTCAACACATTCAGCCATCTGTTCTACATCATAAAATGTGCCATTGAGCTTGGAATAGCTGATGCAATCGAAATCCATGGAACCCCCATGACACTCTTAGAGCTCTCATATGCTCTAAAATGTGATCCTTCTCCCCTTTACCGCATCATGAGGGTCCTAGTCCACCTCAAAATATTCAAGGAAGAAACCCCAATCCAACTAGGCTCCAAAAGGTATGCACAAACACCTTTGTCCAAAAGGCTACTGAGATTAGGAGAAAATAGCATGGCGGCGTTAATCTTACTGTTGAGTAGCCTGGTAATGCTGGCACCGTGGCATGGCCTTAGTGCCCGAATCCAAGGTGTAAGCAACCCGGCATTCGAGGCAGTGCATGGAGAGGATGTGTGGAGCTATGCCGCGGCCAATCCTAATGACAGCAAGTCATCAATGAAGCAATGGCTTGTGATGCAAGGGTGGCTGTGCCTGCTGTGCTTGAAAGCTGTTTAGAGGTATTCAAAGGGATCGAGACAATTGTAGACGTGGGTGGGGGTGACGGGACTACTTTGCGCTTGTTGGTTGGTAGAGGCGTGCCCTTGGATTCGAGGCGTCAATTTTGATCTTCCTCATGTTGTGTCTGTTGCTCAAGAGTGCGATCGCATTGAGAATGTTGGGGGTGACATGTTTGATTGTGTTCCAAAGGCTGATGCTGCAATTATCATGGTAATTAGTATATATGTGATACTCTTACTTAATACTGAAGGAAACCTCACAATCCAAATATGAATATTGTTGGATCTAGGGATCATATCTTGTGACACGTGATGTGTCTTTTAGGGTGTAGTTATTACATCGATTGTTATTCAAATCATAAGTTAATTGACACATCAACTGTCACATCATGTGGTTTGCTAATGTTACTAAATTTTTTGGTTCCTCTAGAATTACTCCCCTTATTGTCTTGCTAGAAGTTTTCTTGCTCAACAAGACACGTTATGATAAATGGTCCGATTCGATTTTGTTTTCGTGAATTGTAGTGGGTTCTTCATGACTAGGGAGACGGTGAGTGCATTCGTATCCTTAAGAAGTGAAGGGAAGCTATTCCGGAGGACAAAGGGAAGGTGATAATAGTAGAAAGCTGTAATTGAAGACAACGAAAAACAAGACAACAAGCTAACAGACGTGAGACTGATGCTAGATATGGTGATGATGGCCCATACAAACACAGGCAAAGAAAGGACCATCAAGGAATGGGGATATGTTCTTGGTGAGGCTAGCGTTGGCCGACACACTATCACTCCCATTCATGCTGTTCAATCTGTTATCCAATTTTTTCCTTAAATTTACATAACAAAGTTAATTAAGGATGTGAATTTGTATTCTCAAATTAGTGTTTTATTGTATTGCTCATGTCTTAAAAAATGAATAAAATGTGTGCAATGAGTTGTGGCTGCTGTATCTTTGAATATAGGCATGTTTTTGGGGCAATAAAATACTTTGGTTTTTTGTTTGGGTGAAGAAATACTTTGGTTTTTAAGATGCGCATACATGTGGCCTTCAAAGCATCCAAGTTCACAGCCCCCCAATGTCTTTTTTGTATTTTATATCGTCTTTCAATTATCTGGGTCCACTTGTCATCTGTCCCATCCCATCCCACAATTGGATACAATTGTAAAAGAAGAAGTTGTAGTCCCACATCGACAGAGCGGAAAAGGCTGAGTTGCTATAGTGGTGTAAAACCGAGCGGAAGGCAGCGATTGAGGCATCTTTGCGCTTGGGGCAATGACGCAGCTTATGAGGTTCTAACCGAGGCGCGTCTATTGCTGGTTGAAAACTATTTCCAAACCCCCTCTTGGGCCTTGGTTCAGCCATGTGCCCTTGAGAATTTCTGGAAGGGCTCTCCCTTCGGAGCAAGGCCCTATAAATATAGTCCCAATATTTTAAAACTACAAAGTATAAAAGTCAGGTTTCGCCGGCCCTTATTATCTCCACAAAGCAACAAGCAAATGTGGAATTTAATTTGCAGGCAATGATGTTGAACCTGATTCAATATAACAAGCCATTTACATCACAGAAGATCAAGCAAGATGATGGACCACCAGCTTGGAATGCCATCGAGAAGATGCTTGAGTTGCTAAATGAAGCTTGTGAAACAAATTCCTCACTTTTAGCTGCTGTGGAGAAGCTAAGGCCTTCCTTAAAGAACAAAATGTGTACGCTTTTGTATGAGAGAGAGAGAGAGAGAGAGAGGCCGGCTTGGTCAATGGATGTTTTGCATAGATGAACAATTTTTTTGACATGTAAGTGACTTAACTAACTTTTGTACATAATAAAATTTGAGTTTATTTGAGCAGAATCCTTTTCACGTTGATTTGAGGCTACACAAAACTTGAACTTCGGACCTTGCTCGGTTGCAAGTTAGTTTAACAAGGCTAGTAGTTTAATTAAACGTTTGAACTCAACGAAGTCCCACATCGACAGAGTGGAAAAGGCTGAGTTGCTGTAGTACTATAAAGGCGAGCCAAAGCCACATTTAGAAGTATCTTTGCGCTTGGGGCAATGACGCAGCTTATGAGGTTCTAACCGAGGCGCGTCTATTGCTGGTTGAAAACTATTTCCAAACCCCCTCACTGGCCTCGGTTCAACCGTGGCCTCTGAGAATTTCTGGAAGGGCTCCCTTTGGGGTAAAGCCCTACAATCCCTAGTTTCAAATAATTATTATTATAAACAGAATTATTATTTATTTAGTTCGTGTTTGTAGTTAGAAGAAACACCCGAATTTAAAATGTAAGAAATTTCATCTACTTGTAATTAAATTTGTCAAAATCGACATTAAATACATAATAAGATTGTATTATTATTTATAATTATGTCTAGCAGTGAATATTATATGCCATACAATCAACAAAAAATATGGAAATTTAAATAACAGAATGAAGATATGTAGACGTAGTAAATTACAGTAACTCTTGGCAAGGAGATAGTGAAAACATAGGCGAACATAACTCTGCCAACAAAGGAAGTAAAAGCCATTGTCTTTTTAACTCTAAGAGCATCTCTAAGGGAGTATGCAGATGATGTAGGCAAAATTGTACTATAAAAACCTAGATGGTATGTTGCTTACCCATTTGCCTCATGAAAAAAGTTGGCCACTCCAAGAGACTAGGCAATGTAAGTGTACAAATTATTATTATAATATTTACTTTTATTATTTACATTTATTATTATATTTTATAGAAAGTATGTGAAAGAGTGAAGATGATATTTTATCATAAAAGGTAAGTGGGGCTCAATATACATCGTAAGCAATATTGCCTTGTTTGGGAGAGTATGTATATTTTGCCTACCCATTTACCTTTTCTCTTAGAGCGTGATAATGCTGATATGGCAAGATAAATGAGATTTGCCTACTCTTTTGCCTCCTCCCTTGGAGATGTTATGAGAGTGAAACACGAAGAGAAGAAAGCGTTGGAAAAAAAAAGAAAAAAAGAGAGGAGGATATAGAGGGTATTATGGTCCAAAAGAAGTGTCTTTTGGGACACTACCCCGTTGGAACGCTCTTTTTTCAAAGACATGGGCGCGTTTGGAAGTTTACTAAAATGCCTAAACAACTACACAACTCAAATCAAACGAGAATGACCAACTCCTAAGGAGTCTTCAACCAAAATGGAACCAAGACAACTAGAAACCTCCTCTAAAAACCAAACACCCAACCCCCTATTATATCTCAAATTAGCAAGGCAATCAGTATTAAAATTCTTCTCCCAAAAAATATGCTCCACCTCCACACAATCCAGTTGAGTCAACATCTCTCTACAAGAATCCAATAACCTGGCAAAGGGATGAATTTCAAAACTTCCCCTGTAATGAATAAGTCTAACAGCAATGGCTGAATCCATTTCAATTAAAAGATTCTTTACACCTTTCCCAATTGCTAGCTTAAGGCCAAAGAATAATCCCCAAAGCTCTACTTCTAAAATATGGCATTGCCATACATTAACTACAAACCACCATGCCAAATCCCAACACAGTCTCGAATCAAACCCCCAGTCCCGATAGCACCAGACATACCCCTTCTAGAGCCATCAACATTCAATTTAAACCAATCAGAAACAGGGTTCCCAGGACAGAACCTACTGCTCCTTAATTTCCGGGTTTTTAGTCCCACCAATAACTTTATGCACTCAAAAACTGCAGCACCAACAACTTGACATGGCTGCAAAGGTAGGCTATCATCACCACTAAAAATATGTTGAATTTTCCATTTCCATAAGTACCAGCAAGTAAACATAAGCACATCAATCCAAGGGAAACAACCATACCATTTGACTGTGGAACAAAGATTGCTCATAAGCCAAGGCTTAAAATCAGCCTTAGCTTTCGAAAAATCCCTCACAATCCCTTGGATTTGGTTTTAAAGCTTCAATAAAACATCATCTGTTCAACAAAACAACACATCCAGTGCGTAGCCGTGAGTTAGGCCAGTCAACTAGGACAGTGAACACGTAATTTTGCACTCAAATTCGAATTCTTCTCGCCATATATTAGATTAAGTTAGAGTAATTTATACTATCATTTGTATAAATATAAAATAAGAAAACTACATTCATATCCAAATTTGATCTTTGTTCCAATGATAAATTTCAAGGCTTTCTGTATAGCATGCAATGTTCAGAGGCCAGAGGGCATTGCTGAAGTTGTAGATTTGCTCAAGTTGCTGCTATGAAGTTGATAACTTTGGTGGTGGCCAAATAACATAACAATCAATAGATGGCACAACATAGAAATGAACCCAATTGAATACCTTTCTGGCCTGCTAGATTAAGAACAAGGATAGCAGTGTCAAATTACAACACAACCCATATCTCATAATTGTTCAAAGACTGAAAGAGGCTGTTCTTGTCTAGGTGGAATTTAGTCTGTTTTAGTTTTCTATCCCACATCGACAGAACAGAAAAGAGTTGGAGTGCGAGGCCTCTATAAAAGAAGTCGACCACTCACATTGCAACATACTTACCTGGACGGGGTTTTTGGGTGATCAAGAAGGCCCATGGCCTAGGTTAGTGACCTCCATTGCACTTAGGAGGGGTGCTACCCTATGGTCTCCCCAAGTGGGAGAGCCAACGTCATAATTTGTGTCAGAGGGGGCCTGCGTTCGCGCGGCCCCTGTCCAAAACTAAGTGAAGTTTCACGGCCGAGAGGTCCTAAGTAAATTTCTAGTTTGTATGCTTTGTTTAAATTCTGCGGAGTACACAAATGAAAAGAAAATTCTCTTACGCAGACCAGCTTGGTTGAAAATTCTCAATTTTTGTTGCTTAGTAATATCTGTATATTTTCTGAAAAGAAATAGCCAATTATTATCATTACCAAAAACCAACAGAACAGAAAAAGGAGCAGCAAAACAAATAGCCAATTTGTGCATGTCTAATTGCCAAAAACAGTGGTGATAAAAAAGAAAGAAAAAAAACAGTATTAAACTGTCAACTTATATGTAAACCTCCAAATCAATCTAATTATTCTCACTAAAGTTTCTTCTCGCCCTTGGTAGTTTTCTCCAAACATGCGAAAACTGGAGAAAATCTGTGGTCGCGGATGAGTGAAACTAAAACATATGTGTTTGCAGCTAAGAACAAGATGCTTGCCATCCAGAGTTGAAGAAAAACATTCTGTCCTTTGAACTCAAGCAAATAACCCCACATCAACCAATGAAGTTGACCAGCCACCCACAGTGTCATGCACGATAGGCCTTTCCATTTGAGTTTCATCTTGCTCCAAGCGAGTACCAGAGGCAAGAGACAAAAGAACCACACAAAGTATTGTGCTGTCATTACCTGTTTAACAATGGGCAGAAGTAATTAGGAGCAGAATTTTGTTAGAAACCAAATGTTCAAAAGCACAGTACTGAAACAGAGTTTTTCAATGAGAATAACCACTACGAATCCGACATCGGATGTTACATGGAGCAGAGCCCAATTACAATGTTGAATCACATATGTAACTAATTCACTAAGCTAGCAATTTATAGAAGAAAATAATAGTAATAACGAGAAAAACCTTGTTGAATGCCACAAATGCCACTGTCTGCACTAAGCAGCAGAATGGAAGATCTTGCGCAAAACTCAAAACAAGCACAACCTGGACTATCAACTGAGGCAAAAATGAGACAAGCTTCTCCAATATTGAGAGTTTACGGTTGTACTGGAGGTAGATGTGATAAAAATAAATGGAGAAATTATGCCTTGGATCAGTACGGGTAAGATGATATAGCAGTGCCTCATACAAGAACTCCCACCCATATAGATGATAGAATAAACCAGTGAAAAGGAAGAATACGGCTGCAGATATAAAGGAGAAAACTATCCTTTCTCGTGTTAACGCACTTTTCAAAAGAAACCACGGACAAAGAAGCTGAGAAAGTCGTGTAACAGATCTGTTTTGAGGTGATTCTTGCCGAGGATCCCAAAATTGAAGGCTAGGCTTCTGACCAGATCGAAACACATGCGGATCAAGAATCACAAGGATAGGGAGTGCATAGATGATGGGGTAGATTCTGAAGTGGACAACAAGCCCGTACCAAAATGCAGCTTGTAACACACGTCCTGTTATGAGAGAGAAATTTCCATATGGATTTAGACAGTTATGAGGGGAAAGCATAACAATCATTTTCTAAATAAATAGTTCGAGTACCATACTTATAGTGGAATGCAATGCAATAATTTTTAATAGGATGAAGCAATAATTTCTACTTGGTTTTTCCTAGAAAGATCGTACTGACTAAATGCGAAGCAATAATTTTTAAGAGAATGAAGATGGGTAATATTGAGATCATACTGTTATTATCCAAAAAAGACACTGCTACATGGTCGCCTCAAGAGAGAACGAACTCAGAGAAGGTCAGACAATCATTACAGAAAATCCAAGAGATTGTTAGTTCGATACATAACGCAACCCACAACTCTCACTGAATAGAAAGAAATATAAAAGAACCTCAAACAAACCTATAGTCCCTCACTTTTGATAATCTGCGCTAAGATTTATACAAGTTGCCCATAATTCCATTTTCGCAAAAAGCATTAAATTTGATCCATCTTAAGATAATCCGAAGATATGATTCACTTAATGACTGGCAGCAAAAGCAAGTAGGTGAAGTAGTGTACATGATATGAGTTTTGTGAGTGTCCAATGTAGTTAGTAGCAGTAACAGTTTTCTAGGATGTGTTTTAAGAAATAAATATCTATACAAAGAAAGAAACTTACACCGTTCATGAGACATATGAAGATCCAAAGAACCAAAGCACAAACAATTGGCTCACAGTTCCCACGAGTCCCAATGGTAAAGGTAAACGGATTAAAGAGCCAAACGATCACAGAAAGCATGCTTAAATTCTCAGGCACCCCACGAAGCTTCAATATGGTCCTTATAAACAAACCCACAAGCAAATCTACAAAATTTACATAAAACAAAATCATGTTGCTGCAATTTATGCACCCCAAAACAAAACAAAAAATTAACGCTAAAATTAAGCAAATATGAATGTACCTGCAGCTGAGAAGAGGAACTTGCCCCAAGAGCGGTGAAGAAACGAATTGGGTATGAGCAAAAACGCGAGCAGAGGGGAGTACCTGTAAGTGGATCTTTCAAATGGGGATTTACCAGCGGCCATTAGAGAAGCAGCGTCGGAGAAGACCATGTAATCAATGTCTGTGTACCTCACCTCCATGTGGGTATCCTGCCACTCTCCGTAGAGGATCAGAACCACCCTTAACGCCGCCGAGACCAGGAGGAGCGTTCGGAATCGTACGGACGCCATTGGTTTGAGAGAAACAGAGATCAGAGGAGGGAGTTAGAGGAAAGTGGCGTAGTGTTGAAGTTTCTTTAAGGTGGGTAATTGCTGTAAATAATTGTTTTGACCGAGGGTATTTTGGACACAATAAAGAACAAATTGTAATGAGGCAGGTGGTTGGACCACTTTCCCTAAATATTTTCCATTTTTGGCTAAAATATAATTTAGTTTCTATAGCACTTAATTATATCCAAAATCTCATCTTCTTCCCTCATTTTCTTCAACTACCGAGCCCAGCTGAGAGCTTCAGAGACTAAAAATGGCTTCTTTCTCAGTGGTATCAGCTCCAGTCCATCTCTACCTCCCAAAGAAGCTTACTTTCCCAATCCGATGCTCCTCTGCTTCATCAGCGCCGTCCATTTCGACCCGACCGAGCTCGACCCAGTTCGATTTGAAAACCTACTGGACGACCCTGATAGCCGATATCAATCAGAAGCTTCACGAAGCCGTCCCGGTTCGGTACCCAGATCAGATCTATGAATCCATGCGATACTCTGTGCTCGCCGATGGCGCCAAGCGAGCCTCACCGGTCATGTGCGTTGCTGCTTGTGAGCTCTTCGGCGGCAACCGCGTAGCTGCCTTCCCCACAGCCTGTGCTCTTGAAATGGTTCGTAATTTCTTCCTCCTTTTGCTATACAGGGACTAATAAGACTGAATTGTAAAAAACCCTGTTTGGGTTATATGAATATTCTTGCATAAATAGGATTCTTAGCTTGGAACCCAGCTTGGGTATTTAGAAAAATCTGTAGAATCTTGCTTTGTCCCCTGTTTGGCTATTTGGGTCGTGCTTATTGAGCTCATTTTTGCTTAACTTTCGACATAGGTATTTATTTTGTGCTTGGAATATTTGATAAAGGAAAGTGCTTTATTTGCTTTGAATGACAATTGACAGGTACACGCAGCTTCACTCATACACGATGATCTCCCATGCATGGATGACGACCCATCACGCCGGGGCCATCCCTCGAACCATACAATCTATGGCGACGACCTGGCAATTCTAGCTGGTGATGCTCTGTTTCCATTGGGGTTTCAGCACATTGTAGCAAACACGCCTTCCAGCCTCGTGCCCGAGCCACGCCTCCTTCGTGTGATCACAGAGATTGCCCGCACCGTGGGGTCCACGGGCATGGCCGCAGGGCAGTTCCTCGACCTGGAAGGCGGGCCGGATGCTGTCGAATTCGCTCAAGAGAAGAAGTTTGGGGAGATGAGTCAGTGTTCTGCTGTTTGTGGAGGACTGCTAGGTGGTGCTGAAGATGATGAGCTTGATAGACTGAGGAGCTATGGCAGAGCTGTTGGAGTTTTGTATCGGGTGGTTGATGATATTTTGGAGGACAAAATGAATGGTGCGGATGAGGATGAGATGAAGAAGAAGAAGGGCTTCAGCTATGTGAGAGTTTATGGAGTTGAGAAGGCTATAGAGATGGCCGAGCAGCTTAGAGCCAAAGCTAAGCAGGAATTGGATGGGTTTGAGAAGTATGGGGATGCTGTGGTGCCACTTTACAGCTTTGTGGATTATGCTGTTGATAGAAGTTTTACTGTCAGTGACTCAAGTTGATGATTGATCGATAGATAGATATATATTAACGATGCGTAGATCAAGGCATTCCCTTTATATGATTTCGTGCTTTCTCTAAACTTTTGTAAGCAAGCTCCTTTGCATATTAGGTCAATCTTGCATTAGCATCCCCATTTCAAATAGCATTTACAGGAGCATTTACAGGAGTGCTAGAAGATGATAGGAGCTTTACAGTCAATGAATGTTAAATTTGGGTGAGCTGAAGTTCCAAGTTGTGAGAAGCTGGAAGCTGAGATTTTTGGGGGTTGTTTGAGTCTTTGAGATGGGAGCTGAGATTTGTGGGATGCAAAATTCACTTGGGTCATTTGTTCGCAACATATTATATATGTGGCAGTTCATAAATCAACAAATGATAAAGTAATGCTTTATATAATCACAAATAATGATCATACCAATCACATAGTTAACAAAGTAAAAACTCATTCACATAGCAAATACACATTAATATGACAAAATGAACCAAATGTGGTAAAAAGTATGGTTGCTCTAGCATCCCCCCCTTCCAAAAATCAAAATATCAACATATTTGTAGCTAGTTACTAACTTTACTTATTCAATAAAATTAGGAGATGATTTTCTCACTCATTTTTTGTCCATTTACACTCACTTTGTTGGAAATTGTATGTTCTCACTCCTCTTTTGTCCACTTAACACTCCCTTATTGGAAATTGTATGTTCTCACTCCTCTTTTGTCCACTTAACACTCCCTTATTGGAAATTGTATGTTATAATAAAAAGTAAAAAGTATTAAAACAACAAAATAAAGTGTAAGTAAACAAAAGGAAGTGAGAAAATCAGTGCTCTTGGCAATTGGCAATTGCATTACCACACCAAAAACTGTTTGATGATGGTTTGGGCTTTGGAGACGGTTTAGGCTTGTAAACCAAAACCCAAAATACACATTTCCTCGTCCTTTGATTTGATCAATAAACTAACACCGTTGGATTGGCTTCAGATGCAAGCTTACAGTTGCAGTGTCGTCGACGTTAACACCAAACCCAGATTCCACAAAATTCACGAAGAAGAAAACAGAGCAAAAGAATGGCGGAGGGGAAGAGCGAAAGCAGCAGTAGCTCAATGGAGACCCTGGATCATCTGCCCTCGGCCCTACTCGTCACCATCATGACAAAGCTCGATGTGGCCTCCATCTGCTCCGTCGCTTCCACCTGCACCGCCTTCAAAGCCTGCGCTTCTCAAATCCTCTCCTTCATCCCCTCCTTCCAACTCCTCGTAAGTCTTTCAATTTTTATTTCTGGGTTTTCATAAACGATTGTAAATTGGTTTGTTATTGTTTGCTATTTTCTAAAAAATTGTTACTTTTTGATTTGGGGGTTAGGAAATCGCGCCTTCCATGGATTTGTTGAGGCCTCTGCTGCCTCCTAACCCGTGGCTAAAGAGCATGAAGGTCAACTGTGGCCAGCTAAACGATTCGGCCATACAGATTTTGCTTCAGCCTTCTCTGCACGAGCTTTGTATGCTCAATTGCGACGAATTTACTGGAAAATTGCTTTCGGAGATCGGAGGCCGATGCAAGGATCTAAGGTTGGTTTGGTTTGGCTTGGTTCTGCTGCTTATATGTATTGCTGGTGTTTTTTGATTGTGGAAAGTGAAAAAGCTGTTGTTATTGGCTTTTGGGTATACGAATTCCCTTCAGGTCTCTCTGCTTGGGGTCAGTGGCTGAAAATAGAGGGCTGGATATTCAGTTTTCTGATTTGGAGGAGTTGCTCAGAGGTTGCCATGAGTTAGAAGTAAGGCTCAGTTAAATGATGATAATAACCAAATGTTTAATAATAAGGATTTTAAGTAGCATGGTGCTGGTTGTTAAATGATGATACATGACCAAATGTTTCACCCCTTCATATTTCACGTAGGTGAAGTTCTGATTCTTCTGCCCAAATAAGTTAAGAACATCATTACCCCTTTTTTTGAAGATGCAAAAGATGCTAAGTTTGTACCTAATGGGGTGTCAAATGTTGAGTTTGTTAATATGATTTGATTCCTCCTTGCTCATCTGGATCAATAATTGAATGGTTTGTTATACTTAAGTTTCCCTAGAAACGATGAGGCGGAAAACGCTCGTGCACTTTAACATTAGATGCTTAATGTATATTTCCTTAATTGAAATTTACCCGTAAAGCACATTTTGGGATATCATAACTGTTTGATGTGTTTCATCTAATGCGTGTTTGATAATTTTTGGTAGGCACTGAACTTGATGTTTGATGTCTCATTTTCTGCTGGTCATAACAATTCTCGAGTTTGGGCTTTGGCTTCAGAGAAACTCACTTCTCTTGAGATTGGCTACATTCCATCAGTAATGGTGACTGACCTATTTAGCCCAAATCCCAATTGTATTCAGCCTTCCATATTGCCAAACATTCATAAATTGTGCCTTTCAGTCGACTATATAACTGATGCTATGGTTGGAAAAATTTCTAAAGGTCTCAACTCCCTGACCCATTTGGATCTTCGAGATGCACCCATGAGTGAACCAGGAGTTACATCAGACCTCACAAACTCTGGCCTTCAACAGATTAATCAACATGGCAAACTGAAGCATCTCTCATTGGTCCGGACCCAGGAGTTCCTCTCTACCTATTTTAGAAGAGTAAATGATCTTGGGCTCCTCTTAATGGCTGACAAGTGTAAAACCATGGAAAGCATATTTCTAGGCGGCTTTTGTCGTGTTACCGACACAGGTTTCAAAACTATCTTGCATTCTTGTTCCAAGTTATACAAGCTTAGGGTGTCTCATGGGACTCAGTTAACAGATTTGGTTTTTCATGACATTTCTGCAACTTCCCTGTCTTTAACACACGTTAGCTTGAGACGGTGTACTCTTTTGACCAACCATGCAGCTACTAGTTTGGCTTCTAATAAGGATCTAAAAGTTCTTGATTTGAGAGATTGCAGAAACCTTGGGGATGAAGCCCTCCAAGCCATAAGCACTCTTCCTAAATTGAAGGCGTTATTATTGGATGGCTCTGATATTAGTGATGTAGGACTATCATATTTGAGACCAGGGGTTATAAGTTCACTAATTTCTTTGTCTGTTAGAGGGTGCAAGAAACTTACAGATAAATGCATCTCTGCTCTATTTGATGGCTCTTCTAATTTGGAGTTACAGGAACTGGACCTGTCCAATCTTCCTAATCTCTCCGACAATGCAATTCTATTACTAGCAAAAAGTAGGGTTCCAATACTTGAACTAAGAATGCGACAATGCCCACTAATAGGTGACACTTCGGTAATGGCATTAGCCTCAATGGTGGTTGATGAGGAGAGGTGGCATGGCAACAGCCTCCGGTTGTTGGATCTGTTTAATTGTGGTGGCATTACTCCGCTTTCATTCCGGTGGCTGAAGAAACCATATTTTCCAAGGCTGAGATGGTTAGGAGTTACAGGCAGTGTAAATAGAGATATCATAGATGCTTTAGCTCGAAGCAGACCGTTCGTGCGTATGTCATGCCATGGCGAGGAGCTGGGAGTTGAGGAATGGGATAACTCGCATGATTTTTACATGCATGACTATGATGAGATGGACGAGTTTGAACGTTGGCTTCTAGACGGCGAGGATGAGAATGCTGACGAAGAAATGGAGAATGCCGAAGATAATGCAGAAGCAATGGAGTAATCCGCCATTTAAATTCCTGCTATTTGCCTGTATGCAATATGCTTGTGATTTGTGTATATTGTTGTGTTATGAAGAAACTTAAATTAAATGTATCATGGACCATTGATTAGAGTTTAGCAAGCTGGATTGTATGATCTTGTGGACCTCTTGATCTTTGTATTGTAACTATTTTGGATTTGGAAATTGTATTTCACTTAATTGTATGATAAATTTGTTTCACCATTTATCACTTGCTTTTTATATGACTCCTTGCCAATGTTTTAGAGGTTTTGTCGGTGGGCTCTTTTCGTAGGGTTAAATCCAAGACCTGAGGTTTGATGCCTCTAGTGGTGGTAACCCACAGAAAGTGACAGTGTCTGGCTTTTGAGACATAATCCAATCAACTTCCTTATCTATGTGTAATGATTTACAATAAGACTGCTTGATATGTTGAGTTTGGATATGTCAGCAAGCACACTGGTAGGTTGTGCGGGAAGGATCTGAGTCTCCGCGTTTAGAATTTACGCATTTCGCTTAATCTTAATTGTTGCAATAATCTAACAACTCATAACATGACATGTCAACTACCATGAGTTTAGATTTAGTTTTAACACTCTAAAAGTTCAATTTTACCATTCTAATAAAGTTAAAAAATTTAAAACTTTAAACTTAAAAAATAAATAAATAAACCCAGCACAAAGTTCCCCACTGACAACCCACTACCCCACCCTCCTCCCACCATGAGCATTGGTCACTGGTGGCCTTTTCTTATATATCAACACAAGTTTTCCTACGACAATCTGAAAGATATATAAGACACCAAAAATTCCAAAATCAGGTTGTCATGCTCGTACAGAATCAGTATCCCTTACGTTGTTTATCAATTTATCAACGTCCAGGAATATGGATGCTTGAGGACCATATAGGCAAAGAAGGTCAGAGAGTGAGCAAGAGATAGGATGCAAATGATGCACTGAACCAACTGACGAGGGAGGAGGGAGGAGAGAGGAGGGGTTGGGGTTGGACCATTGGAGATATATGGCAGTCATGGCACTGGAAAATGGGTTTGTGCTGGAGACGTTGGAGGTGAAAATTAGGGTGTTGCTTAAAACTGAAAAAAATTCTTGATTTTATTGGAAGGGTAAAACTGGACTTTTAGAGTGTTAAAACTTAACCTAAATTGATGGTAGTAGACGTGTCATGTTATGGATCGTTAGATTATTGCAACGACTAAGATTATGTGAAATGCGGAAAAAATATGTAGATTTTAAATACAGAAGCTCGGATCCATAGTGGAAATATGTTGATTTCTTAGATATTTCAATTATTCCAATCCATACGGAAGCAAAAAGTACTTGAGTTTCACATTATATCCCATAATCCAATGTCTCTCCCATATTATTGGCTTCCGGCTTTATGACTTCTCTTATTTGAAGTAAGCAAGCATACCATAAAAGTTCGTGAATGTTTTCTTTTTCCCTTTCTGCAAGTGAGCTGCCTTTAATTTTTTTTTTTAACAAATGAAATAATTAAGTTCGTACATTTACACACCCTCCACATTTTTCCTTTCAAATAGTTAAGGGCTATATCACATCTATAAATACTATAATTCAAATAAAATGGACTCACAAGGGCTTGTGGTACTAGATTACTTCGAGTATTCATGCCCCATGTATTTTCTTGGGCTTAAGCCCAACATTTTTATTTTTATTTTTTTGGTTCTATAAGAATTTCATAATTGAGTGCTAAGATTATCTTCTATTTGAGTGTGACACATTCGTTTTGCACCTTTAAAATGAAAAAAAAAAAAAAAAGTCATATTTTTTTTGGTTCTACAAGAAAGTCATATCTGAGTGCTATGTTTATATTTTGTTTTGGTATAGTGACACATTTATTTTACACATTTAAAATGAGACAACTTACAAGGAGAAATTTTTAAATATCAAAGAGACTTTGAAATATATGGCGGTCTAATCCCATTTTTCTTAGCTCAAGGATTACAAAATATTTCTTATGTCATGTGTGCCTTAAAATGGCAACTTCTAAGTAAATAAATCAATCAGGACTGGGTCTTTGGAACATGCATGCCTCATCGTTCTAAACGAGTGAAAAAAAATCCATAATTTTTCCCATAAAAAATAAAATGGTTATGTTCGAAATTTTTCACGAATATAAAGATAAAATGGTCTACCACTAAAATTATCAACTCCATTCATTTATGCTTTTAAGTCGACAATACTTGTCTCGTTTCTACTCTATTCTTTCTCTTTCTTTTGTTAACTTTTAATACAAACGTATAGTATGCATGATTGCATAAGGAGTGTGACAATGACTTTTTTTTTTTTGTTCTTTGTTAATTTCCTTTATTGATATATCAATTCTTGAAATTAGGTAACACCATAACCTTTCATAATGTAGCTTGTTGCATCAAATCTTGCAACAACAGAGGAATAAGAAAAGGGTGACGGAAGGGTTGGCTTCAAAGAGGAAATATGTCCTCATTCAATGAAAGTGATAAATTTGTCTAGGTTCATTGAATGTGTTAACTCCTCTAATTTTGCAACTAGTAAATTAAGAATTACGTTTGACCCAAAAAATAATAATTAAGAATTACATAATTAATCACAGAATTAATATAATGTTATTTGAATCTTTGTTTTGTTTTCTTTCGCTTGTTTTGTTTTCAATTGTTTCTTCCACCATAAACCCTAATCTTGTGCATAAAAAAAAATAGAAAATTCGGGATAAGTACAATTATGATGACAAAGTTGGATGCAATCCTCGCATTTGTCATTATTAATCTAAGTCCTCTGACTTTTGTGTCAATGTAGGATTACATGCATTGTTTGATGTTTACTTTCTTATTTTTAAAAATTGTTAAAATTATTTCGTGGTTCCAATTTTGCCCTTAAAACGTAAATAAAGTAAGAATTGATAATTACGTGGTATAAATGGGGAAAGAATTGAATTCTATCACAATAATGACGAGATTTCATTATGCTTTTAATATAGCGTCATAAATAGGATAAAAAGTTGAGATTTTATTATGAAGTGAATAATTGTTTTCACATTAGCTTGATCTTAGAGATTAATAAAACAAGGGTGTTGTTAAACGAACCATTAAATTAACTGAGTATACCCTATGATATAAGTACACCCTAATAATTCAATTAAAATATTAAATTAACTAAGTACACCATATTTACCTACTAAAAATACCTCTGATACACCATAATACACTCTATAACATGGATCCCGAGCCTCTACATTTAGCTATGGTGCATTTCGGTGCATTTCATAAAATCTGGTCCACTCCATTAATCTAATGTTTCATATTTTACCACATCAAAGTAATAATTAGATTAATGGAGTGGATCAGATTTTATGAAATGCACCGAAATGCACCATAGCTAAATGCAGAGGCTTGAGATCCCTATAACATAACACCCTAATACTAAGTACACCCTATTTTACATTAATCGGCCGTCTTCATCAAATTTGTTCTTGTCAACTTCTTTTCCCTTCATCAAATCAAAATCTTCAGGGATTCACCCACTCATCTTTGTTCTCATCATTATCGTTATAATCATCATCCTCCTCATCAGATTGTCTTTTGATTTTGCGGACATAATACTCACCATTATCTAGGATTTTTCTGTTCGGTAAGGGAGGCAATTAAGTCCTGTAATTTTGTACCCAAAAAGAACTACTGCAGTTGAGCTTTTCAGGATTCTTCTGCTCAGTAAGGGAGGCAATTCGAGCTTTTCAGCTTTGTGCCCAAAAAGAACTACTCCAGTTGAGTTTAATATTGATATTGATATCAATATTTGAATTGTAGCTTTGTACTCCAATTCAAATATTTGCATTGCAGCTTTGTACTCCAATTCAAATATTTGAATTGCAGCTTTGTACTCCAATTTAGTATTTGAATTGCAGATTTGTACTCCAATTTCAATATTTGAATTAGAGTACAAAACTACTGTAGTTGAGTTTAGTACCAAAAAAAAAAACCCATGGCTTTTTGGCAAGTGGTTATGTTCGGAAACTTCAATATGTCAAATCTGTTTAGAATTAAACTCTGAAATTATAATTTGATAGGGTTCAATATGTTGAGTAGGGTCTACTTATTAAAATTACTTTTGTTTCAATATTCAATATATCCTTTTTTGTCATTTTATATTAGGGTAAATTAGTAATTCAATAAATTGTTTGATAGTAGGGTGCACTCAATTAATTTTAGAGTTCGTTTAACAGCACCCATAAAACAAATGTTATACATTTTTCAAGCAGGTTCAAATCCAATGCAATAATTTCTTTAAAAAACGTGATTTAGAGATATGTTTGATATATTTGCCTTTTATGTTCAATGGCACATGTTGTAAATATCTTAAATCTTGTGGACATAAGATTTGCATACTTGGCCACATGGCTGGATTTGTGGACTGCAATCAACAATAGACAATTGATGTCCTGCAATTGAAAAAAATAAAATCTTATGCATTATGCAGTTCAAATAATAATTATAAAACAACATTGGATGCATTAGCACATAAGTTATTAAGTGTGGACAACACTAGTGATCAAATTATATTCTAACTTAAAAGTTTAAATTCTTTTCACGTGAGCAGTGGTGGATTTAGGATTTTTTCGGGGAGGTGTAATATTAACCAAAATAAATATCAACTATTCAATATCTTCAATATCAGTGGCGGACTCTCATACTAACCAAAATCAATATCAATTAATTTAACTAAAATAAACATCAATTAATCAAATCAAAATTTATATAAAATTATAAATTAATCTAACTAATCATAATTGATCATATCAAGTCGTGCGCAACACAATCTCTTCATGCTTGAGTTTGCTCTAGTTTAACAATGAATTACATTCTAACTTACTTTGGAAACTTGATCGATACAATATTTTCTTTCTTGATCCAAGACTTCATCGATATAATTAATACAATTAAGATTTTATAAAGACTTGAAGTTAGATTACAAGTGATGGGATCAATGATCTTTTATTGCACTAGGTTAGGTTAGGTTTCTTCTCTCTTTTTTTTTCATGTACGCTAAGGATTAAAGTTGTTTTTTTTTTTTTAACCATGCAGTAGCTTAGGTTTCCTTTTTTTTTTTTTTGTTAATATGAATTTTTTATACCCTGTACGCTTAAGGACTAATAAATATTGCAGGTTTCTTTTCTTT
The DNA here is from genome assembly GCA_024362665.1 of Prunus padus. Taxonomy (NCBI): domain Eukaryota; kingdom Viridiplantae; phylum Streptophyta; class Magnoliopsida; order Rosales; family Rosaceae; genus Prunus; species Prunus padus. The sequence continues at coordinate 28,126,568 of JANFAM010000019.1, read as the reverse complement.
CTTTTGTGTTTCTCTATTGTTGGGCTTCTGTCCCTCCTGTTACAACCAAAAAAGAAAAAGAAAAAAAAAGAACCTTGTTTTGACCAGGAATTCAAATTTCCTTTGGACTTAAAATGGCTTTGGATAAAGGTGTCAGTAGAATCACCATTGAAATAGACTCAGCTCTTGGTGTCCAACTTTTCCAACAAACTGTTGCATATCGTTTTCATCCCCTTGTTGGTTTGTTGCATAATTGTTGTACTCTTTTAAGGCAGTTTGAGAGCTATCAGATTCATCATATGTAGAGAGAACTATCTTGCTAACTGTCTTGCAAGATGGAGCTACAATCTGGATCTGGGCATTTCCTTCTTTGAAAATACCCCTTTTTAGGCTAGTGATTTGCTGGTTGATGACTTGCTAGGAGTCTCTCATGCCCGTCAGATCCCCTTTAATAAAGTTTAGTTGTTCTTTGGGGTTTAACCCCCCCATTTCATTAAAAAAACAAACAAACATTTCTGCGCGCAGTATGAGTGAGGCATTTTATCAAACAGAAGTTCATCTTCGCTCAATTTGAGTGAGGCATTTTATCAAACAGGTGGAGGGCACACCACAGACTGCCGATGGGCAAATCTCCACCACCTTTATGGCTTTCTCTGTTGAGGAGAGGTGCAGCTACACAGGTCCGCTAGTGCACATGAGTATGTGTCTGTGTGTAAGAAATTCGAATTTGTTATATAATTTGACACGAGTCAGGATCATCATCCCTTGTTTTTGTGTGTCACTCTGCCTACATGCATTACTTTTTGACATGTGGAATTCCACTTAATAATACTTTAACAAATTAACGCTTTTATCTTTTAATACAAATAAAATAATAAAATAATACCACGCGTGTCGTAAAATTAAGTAAATGGATAGAGACACACAAAAGCATGAACAGAGGATCTGAACTCTTTGACACGTTATATTCACAAATGATCAAAATTGAACAATTCATCAATTGGGAAATACAAGTTCGAGTGATGATCATCACAGCTTTAGACTTTTGTTTCACTCTTAATCTATTATTTTGTTCATATAAATTTCTTGAAGACGCACAAACTTTCAATCGACTATTGAAATATTTGATACGGACATTGACTATAATCCATAATACGAATTCGTATTCAATACAAACCCTTTTCTAACCGCTAAATTGGTTCACTCGTCAATAGCAAATTTGTTGCTGAGATTGACTATCAAAGTCTAACAAAGACTTATTCATAATGCGTGATGTGACTGATTTCAAAGGTGGACCATAATAATTTTTCATTGAGGTGCAATGGGCCTGTATAATCTTATCCACACCTCCATGAGTTAACGTTGGACAGCTCCTTCAAGGACATTTTGGACCCACACCAGCCAAACCTAACTCATTTATGAGTTTATTTTAGTATTATGCCTTTCTCTCTGGACTAGCAATAAATATTTTGAGGTATGCTATGATCAATTATTTACGCGAATGAGTAGAGTAAAGTAAAATTCAATAGTGAAAATAATTTATACATCGTACTATGTGATTCTTGATCGTTGATGTAAGTGACCCCTAAATTCATCTGTATAGTAATTTTACTATTGAACAACTGATATTATCAAAAGTCTAACAAATTTGCCCTAATTCTCATCAACTCCCAATGAAAGTCCTCAATGATGAGTTTATTTTAGTATTATGCCTTTCTCAATGGACCAGCAGTAAAATATATATTTTGAGGTATGCTATGATTAATTGCGTGAAGTTGAGTTAATACCAATTCAACTTTGATGTATTGTGAATAAATTCTGCACCATATTATATGATTTTTAATCGTTGATGTAAGTAAATAAGTGAAGTTGAGTTAATACCAATTCAACTTTGATGTATTGTGAATAAATTCTGCACCATATTATGTGATTTTTGACTGTTGATGTAAGTGCTCATCAACAATTTACGTTATCGAAATTTGAAATTTTAAAAAATTTCAATTGCCCATTTTGCCCTTCTTCATCAACCCCCAAATCAATGAAAATGCCCATTTATAGTCATCTAGTAGACAAACACCAAACAGGCAAAAACAAAGCTGGGTTTGGATAAGATTTAATAAGTAATATTTTATTTAATCTTAGCTAAACATGGTTTGGAGTGTTGGACTTTGGACTCGGAAGACTCGCACATTCCCACCTTCTATTCTATCGCTGACCGCTGCCCGCTTCGCTGGCACTCCTCTCAATCCTCATCCTTGGCTGCTTAATTTGCCCCTTCACCGCCTCCAAGGGTCGCTTTTTCACTTTTCCCAATTAGCCCCCTCCGCTTGTTTCCACGTGGCGCCACGTCGTTCGTTTAGCATAAGTTCCCCATGCTGCTGGATCCACCAAACCCAGGGTTATTCCTTTGGCGGGATGCGGGTTTCCTCGTGCCCTACCCGCGCGGCACGTGGTAGTACGATGCCGGATTTCCTCATCCGATTCCCACGTGATTGTTTAATTCCAGCCTAATATTTTAATTAGAGAGGATAATATTTTTTAATTTTTAAGTATCTTCTTGACCTAGGATCGTATTGTTTGTTTATTCATTTAATCAATGTATTTTCATGCAGCTGTTACTTAAAAATTGACTTTGAAATTTTCAACATGGTTGCCGCCAATGGTGTCATCATGTTCAGCTAACTTACTTACATCATATTTACTGGTCATTTGGTTGAATTAATATTTTATTTAAACCCTAATCCACAATTTGCATGTTTAGGTTATGGGATTATGGACTATCAACTTGAAGACTATAAAACAACTAGGGTTTAACTTTATCATGATGCTCTCCAACCAGGACTTGTACTATATACAATGGTGCTTCCCCCTTGATTGGTTGGTACTACATAAATATTTTATTTCAATAGCTAAGCTATGTGAACTGAATAATGGACTCTGAAAAATGAGTCACCACACATGACTATTTCACGGCATCTTCGATGGAATTATTAGGAATATACTGGTGGAGTAGGTTAACTAGTTTAGTTTGTACAATGTTTGAGCAAATTTGATCTGGGCAGAATATTCGCGGATTGTTCTTTTTTGATCCTTTTCTTCTCGTTCATCTCTCTCAATCCCTCCAAAACAATACGGAGTAAATAGACCACACCTGGGGGGTTGTTGGCCAAAGGTCTTCCGATACATAAGTTAGTTAAATGATCTTGAAAAAAATGTGGAGATAACTGAAAGGTATGAGGTCTTTTTCTCATGGGGAGAACTCGGTGGCCATAGAATTTGCGCAGGGTTTCGGGAGTTCAAAAAGTGCTACTTCATGCCTTGATGTAGCCTTGTATTTATAGACCCTTTGGTGGCTAGGGTTTTGGGAAAAAATAATCCTTATGTGGAAAGGAATTATTTTTCCCTAATTTGGAGAGATTTGAATCAATTAGGTATTTAATTAGAATCAAATCCCCAATTGATGGTAAGAATCCCTAATTTAATCAAATAATCCCCAAATAGATGGAATTAACTATAGGTTTGATCTTCTTATCCAAGTGGCACGTTGTAATTGGACTGCTAAATATTTGCTTCCACAGATAAGGTTTCAAAGGGAAATTAACAATATATACCGATATAGTTCATAAGGAAAAACAAATGATTACTCCTGAAAAATATTATATAATGCATTGAGAAAGGGGAAATTTTAGTTGTTGTATACAACATAGAGCCGTAGTGAAAGTGAGTCTTCATAGAGCAATTGTCACCACTTATGGACCCGAACCTAAGTGATTAAGTGGAAGTTCGAACCGACTGATATGATATTGAAGAATTAAAGGATGAGTTGTGTATAGGAGTGAAAGGAAACATAATTTAGGGTAAATAAATAATTTTCCGGAGATAATAGAAAGAAGGAAATGGTGGTCGTATATATAAATGATCAAGTAGCCTGTGTGAAGCCAAGGGACAGAATTATCCCAAAAGCAACCATTGATGATGGTTATATAAAGTAGGTGATGGTATCCAAGTTTTTGACCTCATAAAATTGGCACCTTTTAATTTTCTTCTTCTCTCTAATTCCATGCAACAAAAATACACGACACATTTTACTATCACTATATTTACTTGTGTTAATTCTCCACCTCAGATGCCTGCATCAAACAGCAACCAACAAACACAAACTGATAGGTATATCTCACTGAACCCTTTTAATTACCTATCTGCCCGTCACGTTTTTCTTATGAATTCATTCATATTAAAACCCAACCGCTTTCTCAGCACCAGAAGCATCAAACTCTGTTTTTTTTCCTTGATCATCAAGATACCCCTCAACACCAAAATTACCCTTGTACCCTCGGTGCATGATTAGTGGTCCATTGCTGCTCCAAAAAATGAGGAGTCAAAAATTTGGCCCTATATCTGTATGGGGCCAGGTTGATCACACACAACAGGCCAGTACATAAACTAAATTTATGAGGGAGGGGCATAGTGGTCTTTGTGCTACGAGCTTATCCAAAGCGGTGGCCACCCCAGAATATGCTACTTTGTGTATGGTTTTGGTAATTGTGAGAGAAGAAAGGTGAGTGGAGAGGAGAGGAGGAGGGGAGGGAATTTCATTGGCCGCGCCGGAGGGGGTGGGGGCGGCATTGTCGTCACGGATTCATAGAATTAATTAATTAAATCTAAACATATCCATAATTAATCAACACTACATATCAAGACGGCAACAAGGGGCATGTTAGACTGTAGTGTAGGTATCGAGAACTTATGCTGGAATATTCCATCTTCAATATTACTTGTGTCGGAAAAAAAAACACTTGTAATTGTGAATCAAAATCATATATTAAGATGTGATTTTTTATATATGATACATCCATTATTTATTTATTTATAAGGGATATATCCATTTTTTCAGAAAGTCAATGCTCAACATTTGATGAGTTGAGAAAAAAAACTAAAAATCTAATCATTATTATTTTTGAATACGTAAATGCAAAAGAAACTACTAATTTACGGAGAGAAAATTTAAACAATAACTTGCAAGGAACGATCACTGCTCTAGCCAACTGGCCAAACTCATATCTTTTAATAAAATATATTATGGGACGGAAAAGGGTGAAGGGCTCAGCTCACTATAATTGATGTAGTGCCATCACATTGGATTTTTCCTCATGTTAGCGGATCAGCTTGGGTAGAAATGTAGAGGATCCACCTCGGCATGATTTTACAACGCCAATGGTGTGCACTACGCCGTTAAAAGAGATTGAGCCTCCTCTATCACTGTCATCATATAAAAAGTTTTTTATTTTTATTTTAAAAAATTTCGCTGTGATTTTATTATTTTTAATTTTCAGTTTGAACCCTGACTCTCAAATCCGCGTTCTCCATATAAACGCTGCTCGTCGTTTCACGTAAAAGCAACCAACCGACGATCCTCTCCTCCTCCGCTTTCTCTCTCTCGCCGTTTTTTCCCTTTCTTCTCCGGCACTTCAAATTCCGTCGTGTTTGCGGCAAATGGTGATGGAGGACAATAGCGAGAGCAGTGGCAGTAGAGCGTACGACACGTCGTCTCCGGCTCAGTCCCGGCAGCAGAGGCAGAAGCTTGAGGTTTACAATGAGGTTCTTCGTCGCCTCAAGAACTCCAACAACGACGAAGCTATTCGACCTGGCTTCGACGATGAACTTTGGGCTCACTTCAATCGCCTCCCCACTCGGTACCTTTCGCTCTTTTAATCCTCATCTTTTCAAATTTTTTTGGTGATATTATGTGCATGTATATATATATATATATACATATGTTACTGTTGCTAGTATTTTAATTGTTATTTTTATAAGGTTTTTGTTGATTTTGAATCTGTTAATTGACGATTAGCTTCTGAATCTTGGATATGTAAATTCTTTTTTCCTTCAATTTCTGTTTGTTTGGCAGTGATCTTGTGCTTCACGTTATGACCTAAGTTTCTGTCGAGCCAAACAGAGTAGAATGGAGCAGATTTAGCAATTCTTAAACACATTATTCTACTTTTATTTGAAATATTAGAGGTTTAATTGAACTGGATCAGTTTTTGTGGCTATATTTCGTTTTTTCTCACAAGCAGATAAGCAGGCTTTAAACGTTAATCGTTTCAGTACTCTCGTTTTACTGTTTTGTAGACTTAGAAACGAGTTTTGATGAGTTGAGCCACTTGTCTGTACTTGCGCAATTTCAGGTACGCATTGGATGTGAATGTGGAGAGGGCAGAAGATGTGCTTATGCACAAAAGATTACTGTATTTGGCTCATGATCCTGCTCATAAACCAGCGATTGAAGTCCGGCTTGTACAGGTTAGATCATTGACTACTACACATCTGACTTGCTAACCGTTGTTTCCAATGTAGAAGATTTTCTTGATCCTTGAGTGCTAGCCTTTTCTCTTGTCATTTTCTGTAGCTGGTGCATCGTTATTTTCATCACAAATTTAGTGTATCTTTTATTTATTAAGCTTAGAGTTTGGATTTGAATCAAGCCTAACATATTAATCAAAATGTTTATTATGTCACATTCAAAGTTGTCAGTATTGTGTTAAGGAGTCCGAGCTGCGGTATAATGTGTTCCATGACCTTAATAATGTTTGCCCTTGAGTAAGATTCGGTTCCGAAAAAAAAAAACCTCGAATAAGATGTAATCTGATTATCTTGTTAGTTGTTACCTTCAATGCAATCTGCATCACACTCCTTTTAGTCTGGTCATGTTCCAAGAGTCAAGACCGATCAGATTAGCTATGCTACTAGCGCCCATTTGAACACAGGTTATTTATATATGAACTGCATCCTTTTTTTACATGTTGTTTGGAAAATTTGCCACTCCTAAAAGTCTAGATTTGTAAGATTACAAATTATCAATGAATCGTTGAAAAATCACCACTGAAACAAAGTCTTAAATCATTTGTTCTGCTGGAATTTTCCTTCATAATTTCTTCCTTTTCCTTTTAATTCTTTAGGTACATTAATTGTATGGAAATTTATTTCCCACTTACCATTCTTACACTTTGATACATATCCTCATGCATTCTGGGAATCACAATATTGTGTAGGTTCATTCCATCTCAGATGGGAAGACAGCTGATTCTATCCATTCAGATTCTATGGGTAAAGATGCTGCCCAAAGTTCAAAGTTATCTAGCAGACCAAGGTACTCTTATTTAGTTTCCTAACATTTATCCAAATTTACAAATGCTGTTCCCACATATTTCACACAAATAGTCTGTGAATAAAGTTGTTTACCTTCTTTTTTCTGTTCATCCCACTGCCTGATTGTGGTTAAACTTTACTGACAACTCTAGCTGGCTTTTCAAATGTTAGTATACATCCTCCTCCAGCGTTTGGCTCATCTCCTAACCTCGAAGCCCTTGCACTTGAAGCAAATACAGCTAATGATCAGGATGACGAGAATTCAGCACATGCCAGATCAGAGTTGACTCGGTAAATAGCCATTTGCAGTCTCTAGAGAATATATGTTTTGACTAAATATTTTCTCTATTCTAGTTTTTACTTAGAGTGTATAGGCTCTTCAAATGCATCTTCATTAAGTGTGATAATTATTTGAATTATGTATCCTTTAAATTTGTTGCAGATTGGCTATTTCATTGTTGTTAGCCATGGACTTACTTGATATTTGGTTCCACAAATGAAGTTTCTGACATGCTTGATATACTGCATGTCACCAATCATCCAAATGCTAGCTAGATTAAGTTTACTTATCTTTGCTTAAATATTTGATTTTCATTTTTCCCAATTGAAATGTTAACTGAAACTGAACATTAGTAAATAAACTGTATTTTTATGCCAATGATTTCTAGTGTCACTAGTGAAGCGAAGTGGCTCAGTGCAAATAAGTTTTGATTTGTCTTTATTTTGATTGACAATGATGTAGGCCCATGCATGAAATCACTTTCTCAACAGACGACAAGCCAAAACTACTCAGTCAGGTAATTGATGGGTCTTTCTTTGAAATTAAAACCACGTAATCTTCATGACAACTAAGCTTTTGGCAATAAACACACTTTGAGTTTGGAGACTTTGCAAATTACTGATCTATAAACATAAAATCCTCGCCTAATTTCAACCTGATATTGTCTTCATAGACGTGGAATACATAGTTCAACTTTGAACTTTTTATCTTGCATACATAAAAGTATCTCATATTCTTCATGGTCTTTGCTGTTGTAATAATTTTGGCAGTTGACTTCATTGCTTGCTGACATTGGGCTGAACATCCAAGAAGCACATGCTTTTTCCACATTAGATGGTTACTCCTTGGATGTCTTTGTTGTTGATGGCTGGCCTTATGAGGTAGATACTTACATATATATGTTTAATCATTCAATTAAAATGACTGCCAAAGTTACAACAATTTTGTAAAGCGTGGGATTGAAAATAAAGCCACACTCTCTTGTATTGTATTATATTTTTCACGTTGGCGTTTTTCTGTGTGCTTGGTGTTTGTGAAGCATGTGTTTGCTTAAGATGGGAAACATGATTTTGGTTCACTTGAGTGTTTTATTGAGGAAGTAGTACAACTTTGGCTTTTCAAACTGTCTGCCAAAAGCATTTTATCTTATTTACAACAAGAAACTGAGCGGCTGACTTGGTGTTAAAACAGGAAACGGAGGATCTTAAGACTGCATTGGAAAAGGAAGTTTTGAAGATTGAGGTGATTCTTTGTTACTTATTCTCTTTTTTTTTTCAATTTTTTAAAATTATCGAATAGGGTAGGTGACAGTGAGTAATGTCCAATTGGTATAATGTTCCTTCAGTTTTTCATTAACTGAGCAGAACTATATGGTGCTTCCATCTTTTTCTTTTCCCCATTTGATAATCAAAATGCAATGCGATCAGAAATGCATTACTATAATTGAAACTGTGTGTTTCTGTGCAGAGTCCGTGGCCACCAACTCATCGATCATCGTCTTCTGGTACCGAGCATGATCAAATAGTGGTCAAATCTGAACCTACTCATCTCACAATACCCAATGATGGGACTGATGTATGGGAGATTGATCCTAGACAGTTGACGTTTGGTAACAAAGTTGCATCTGGATCCTGTGGTGATTTGTAAGTTCGAAGTACATGATGCTTATCTACTTCTTGGATCTGTTTCCCCTTTTTTTGTGTCACCCAGCTAAGCATGCAGTTTTGAGTGGCAATTGACTTACTTTTTGGATTTTTGATCAGATATAAAGGTACATACTGTACTCAAGAAGTGGCCATTAAAGTCCTTAAGCCTGAGTGTGTAAGTTCAGATATGCATAAAGATTTTGCCCAGGAAGTCTTTATTATGAGGTATATCAATTCATATTGACCTACATGCACACTATTTTCATTTTAACTGACCTGGGATATTTCCCAAAGTGATTGCCACCAGAGCATTATTTAGGGCTCATGATTGACTTGTTCGCAAGATATTAGACTGGAAGTGGTGTCAGTGTAAATTTTCAAGAGCAGTAATATTTATCCATTATTTTCTTGTACTAGCAGTTTCTAAAGAATGTTGAAAACCGCTCACTTGATTTTGTTCTTTAATGTAACCAACGACAATAGACTCAACTAGCAAATATAGAAATAACTTAGAAACACACAAGAATTATACTGGTTCGGCAGAACTTTTGCCTACGTCCAGTTGTGATTTCTCTAGGTAGAGAAATCACCGCTCCTTTTATTAATAATAGAGATTACAGAACTTTTGTAAACCTTAGAACTAATCTCAAGACTTTTGGCTGTCTCTGGCTGTTTTTCCTCTCTGATTTAAGCCTTGCTGCACCCTATTTATAGGCATAGGGTGCTGATTACATGTCCTTTACAGATTATAATTCCTATTCTAAGTGGGATAAGAAAATAGACTTCTTTACAATTCCAAATAGACTTGTAGGATTTCTAATCTAAATTGAATAAGGAAAACTAAGATTCTTTCCTTGTCCTTTTAGGAGAAGAATCGGTGCACCTTTTTTTCCTAAAACAATCCTAAACAGAAAAGGACACTAATTGACGAGCCAAAACCTAACAAAGAAAACCAAGATGTTGTGGTCTAGGACACATGAATAGAGAAGTTCTGTACACCTGTTGGAAATCGTGAGAAATGTACTAACTTAAAATATTTAAAAATTTAAGGTCATTAGATTTCACACCTCAACTCAACATTCTTTTAGATGTTAGTGATTGTTATGTAACATAGTGATCTTCAATTTTTCATTCACTTCACAGTTTTATTTTCTTGTTCAAGAAAAATGGGGAGGGTTTAAAATCTACTATAATTTCTTTTCATTTAACAAAGTTTTTTTGAAACTTGTAGGAAAGTTCGACATAAGAATGTTGTACAATTCATTGGTGCATGTACCCAGCCTCCAAGCTTGTGCATTGTGACAGGTAATTCCAATGAATTTTATTTTGGTAATTGAAATAAAAATCATAGTTGATGTGCTTTGTTATATCAAATATTTATTCCCTAGTTTCCCTTTTTTATGATTTATTTTTGTCTTATTACAGAGTTTATGTCTGGTGGAAGTGTGTATGACTACTTGCATAAACAAAAGGGTGTTTTTAAGCTCCCAGCCTTGCTCAAGGTAGCAATTGATGTTTCCAAGGGAATGACCTACTTGCACCGGAATAACATAATCCACAGGGATTTAAAAGCTGCCAATCTCTTGATGGATGAAAATGAAGTAAGAGGCCCCTTTATATTTTAGTAACGTGAATAAAACAATGCTGTGTGATTTTGGTGCTGATACTGCTAGAGATAAATAAATTATCGTTTTAAAACCCTCCCTGATATATGCTTCATCTTACAGGTTGTTAAGGTTGCTGATTTTGGAGTTGCCAGAGTAAAATCTCAATCTGGAATAATGACGGCGGAAACTGGGACATATCGGTGGATGGCTCCAGAGGTGCGTACTTACAGCCTTAAAAGTTGACTGAAATTGTTTCCATGCATACCACTATTTAGTTTTATCTTATTTTTACTTATTTATATGTGTATATGCTATGGTATTGATAAGGTTGAATCATGTTTGGAGAGAGAGAGAGAGAGAGAGAGAGAGAGAGATTCATCTAATTTAAGATTGCTAACATCGTTCTTGGCATCCCCAGATTTAGTGCCCGCCATAATTGGCTTCTTGAATAAGAGGACACTAACTTTCAAGGCTTTGAATTTTTACTTTCATACATTAGTTTGGTCTAAGTTAGGGGTGTACATTAGTTCGAAACCAATGAATTTTTATCAATCCAATCCAATCCAATTTTTTATTGAATTTGAGATTTTACAATTCGATCCAATGTGTTCGGATGTCAAGATCCAATCCAATCCAATGTACATTGGATTGGTTTGGATTGGATGATCGGTTTGTATGAAAATATGATAATCGCAAAGATAATCATATAGAATTCAATCCAATAGAAAATATCATTAAGTATGTACTAAATAGGCATAAATAAATTTTAGAAAACAACACTACAACACAAAGTTTGACATTTAGAGTTCAAGTTACATACATTCCTTAAAAAAGAAACGCTAAAGTCAACACAAATACTTAGAAATCTATAATTTTTATGGTATATTAATATATTTTTTTGAAAGAATATCAACAAAGTTGTGTTGGTGCGTTAGTGTAAGTGGAACGTAAAAGTTGGTTTAGGTTCGAACACTAGGAAAGGCAAATATTTGCATATATTTTTAAAAGGTTGGATCGGTTCGGTTTGAATTGGATTTCAAACTCTAGATCCGCTAACCAAACCGATCCAATCGGTTTTTCATTTTTTGGATCCAATCCAATCCGTCAATATTATCGAAACCAATAAAATTGCATTGAATTGGATTGGTCGGTTTTGGCGGATTGGTTTGGATCCTGTACAGCCCTAGTCTAAGTGCTCAATTGGCATTTGTGCTGGTAAACCTTGATGATGAGCGATTGACAACTATCATCATCAATTAATTGATTTGCACTGAGTATTTGACTAATCTGGGTTGTCTCAGATGTTGGACGGGTTCTCATGGTCACAGCTCTCTTTGTAGCTCCAAAAGACCTTCCTGTGTATGACATTTTACCATGACACAACATTATTTTATGCTTGTTTCCTATTTAAGAAGTGTGTTTCTAAGCGACGCCTAAGAAAAAAAGTTATTCGCTAACGAATTTCCTTCCATGATTCTGTCTGTCTTCCTATTACAAGAATTCTAATTGGTTTCTTATCTTGTCATTTCCTTACAACAGTTGTTTTGCATTGAAGGTTATAGAACACAAGCTATATGATCACAAGGCTGATGTTTTTAGCTTTGGGGTTGTGTTATGGGAGTTACTGACTGGAAAGGTATTGCTTTGTTGATAGCAGTTATTTTATAATGGTTGTTTCTTATATTTGCTCTCAGTTTAGATTGTCGTCTGTTTCAACTGGCAGCTTCCGTATGAATACTTGACCCCATTACAAGCAGCTGTTGGAGTTGTCCAAAAGGTACACTATCCTCCATTCCAACCAAAGGCATATTCTGCTTTGACTGATGCATCTACATTGTTGCAAACAATGTATTATAAGTGACCTGGTTCAATGACACGGTTTTCCAGGGCCTACGGCCAACTATCCCAAAGAATACGCATCCAAAGCTTGTGGAGCTGCTTGAGAAATGCTGGCAACAAGACCCGGCATTAAGACCTGACTTCTCGGAAATCATAGAAATGCTGCAGCCATTAGCCAAAGAGGTATAACTTCTGGGTGCTGTCACATGACATTGATATTTTGTGTAGCCATTTGGAAAACATGTCCCAATAGAATGAGCAAAGGTAGCACTAAACCAGTTTTTTCGAACAGGTCGGCGATGAAGGAGAAGAAAAACGCAAATCATCGGGAGGATTTCTGTCCGCCCTTAGGCGTGGTCATCACTAATCGAAGGCACATAGATGTTTATAACATGAGCAAAGGAATTTACCTTGCGTGGTATTCCCCCAACCATTTCTCACATACCATGTACAGTATTACGTCCTCTTTGATCAACTTCTTTCCTCCGTCTGATTTATTAGAGCAAATTTTTTGGACCAACCATTCCCTTTATATTATTTTTGCGCTTTCATATCATAGCACTTAACAGTTAACAAGGACGATGGTTCGGATGAGCTTTTTAACTTTGCAAATATCCAGAGGCTTTAAAATGACAATATATTGTCGTGCATTTTTGTTTGTCCAATTCCTTGGCTTTGCAATTAGCTGGCTTTTACTTTTGGATTGCTTAGTCCTATTCAATCATATGGAGTTTTCTATATCTCAACTGTTTTTTAAATGGTCAGTATTGCGATTAGTGGTTTATAGAACTTGGGCTAGTTTAGCATCATTGTGTCGTGAGTCTTTTTTTTTTTTTAACAATCGGAAAAGAGCGGGACATGAAATTTCGATCACATTGCCGGGTCAAATATTTAATGGTCCAGAAAGGCCAAGCCAGCCCGATTTACAGCTCAATCTCTACAAAGTCCTCTCTTTATTGAAAAGGAGAGTACCAATATCGGGCCTAGAATTGGGCCGCCTTACTTGGCAATTGGGCTTGTAAGTCGTATGTCTTTTTCTTTTAAAAAAAAAAATTTGTTGAGAATTTAAGAAGGAAAAACATGATTGTAGATCACTATAGAACATGATGGAGCTTAGGAACATTTGGCAGTGGGAGAGACATGATACCTTTTCAGGATCCTCTTTCTGAAAAATAAGATAAGATAAAAGGGCCTTAGTTAACTGATACTTCTAGATGGCCAAAAAAAAAAAAGGTTCTAGACTTGGCTATAAAAATTGTCTGCTCAAAAATTAAAAAATATATATCTTTATGTTATACATCATACTTCCAGATTGAAATTTTGTTGAGATTGGGGGAATATAGTGCGAGTTTAACACCAAAAAAAAAAAAAAAAAAAAAACTAGGTTCCTTTTTCTATCTGAAGACCACCTGTCTTATTATGCAAACAGGAATTGAATTGAATTGGTATTAAATTAAAAAAAATCCCCAATCTGACAACAATATACAACCAAAAAATTCCCTAATGCAATCACACCTGCATAAAGATGATTAGTAGAGTGGAAATCTTGGGTGGGGTTTTGGTTGGCTGTAGTGTTTTGTTCCATATGCCATCAAGATTTACATATGGGTTTATAACAATATTGTCAAAAGGAGAAAAATACAAAAAATATTATAATGCATACATAGATTCCATGCAAAAATGGAGAAAAATATCTCAATGTCGGGGTCCATGATGCGTGATCATGCTGAGTCACTGTACAACTGTACAATTCAATCAAAAGAGGGCATAAGTTTAAGAAATAAAACTAATCATACGATATAAATGGAGGTCATCTTTTAACTGAATTGTGCTTGCTATTCAATATTGTGATCTGCCAAAAATTAAAGTATTTTTTTCTGCAAACTTATATGGTTGGGATAGTTTGCAGAAGAATTAAAAACACTCTATAACAACCATAAACACTTCCAACATATTTTGATATATTAGTTAAAAAGCGCGTATGAACATAATTACTTTCTATATAAACAATTCCGTACTTGCCCCAAGTCTAATTTGGTTGTAAGTTAGAACTAACTTAGGTAACAGCGTGACACATAAAGGAGAAAGCTGTGGATAGATGGATCCTCTCACTAAGATAGTGACCCTAAACAAACAAGTTGAAAATCTCTTTTCCCTTTTGGTTGGTTTGGTTTGACTTGGAACAAATCAACCACGACAACCGTACGTCCGTGCATCTCATTATGTCACAAACCCATAATTCTTTAATGCCCCAAACGACATTCCATTTTGGCGTTTTGTCCCCCCACTCCTTCAGGGCCATGGTCGTTCATCCAAGTCCAACGGCGGAATTTAATAATAATATTTTAACCGAACAGAGCCGTAGACTCATGTAATCTACGACACGTAGCGCGTATTATATAGCGTCGTGATTGTTGTCGTATTATTGTACTGTCACACTCACATGATGTATTTTTCTTGGGAAGAGACAGACCATCGGATGGTTGACACGTAATGATATTGGAGAGGCCTGGTGTGCTGCTGGGGGTGGGAGTGTGTCAACGCTGTGTCGTTTGAAAAGTTTCGCGGGCTTTTCTGGAGTTGCGCCACGTAATTAGAAAAAGAGAAGCAAACGCTACAGGCCCTCACCTGAATTTAGCGCGCGAAGATTGGAGCACGGCGCTGCACATTTCCCACTATACCCCTCTTTGTTCTTTTCCAAATCCACCAAAGTCGAAATTACATGTTCAAATGGAAAATGTTAGAAACACTAAATTATTATACAATGATGTGACAATGTTGTATTTTTTTTCATAAATAAATGCTACATTGAATCCAGAAAAAATAAATAAATTATTATTTCATATCATTTGGTGTACAAAAAGTAATTTCTTAATCTCAAAGTATTTTTCGACCAAAAAGAAATCTCAAAGTATTACTCTATTTAAATTTACAAAGTTCTAAAAAAAAAACCCTAATTTACTCTTACTGAATTAAAAAAACTATTATTTCTTAGAACAAAATATGACAAAGTTGAGCAAAGAAATAGGTAAGTTGAGCACATTATGGATCTAAAACAACTCCTCACTTAATATTTTGGTAATTGTTTATGTGAGACAAAAAAGCAACACTTCGTCGAGAGCAAGTGCCACAGTGGTGGCATCCCTCTTTCCCTTGCTTGACACCCAAGTTTGAAACCCATGAGTTTCTTTCCTTCCAATGTAACCAAAAAAAAAAAAACACCACATAGACCATAGTTCAGTATAAAAGGGCATTGACTTATAGACAGAGATCTCAAGTTTAAAACCTCATGACATCTTGGTTGTGTGTATTTGAGAGAAATCCAATTCCCTGTAATTTAGACTATCGCGATAAAACTTTTAATTCCAACTATATTTCCTTAATTTGGCAGATGAATTCAACCAATCATTTTGAGTTATATACAAATTCGGAAACATTCACTTTACTTACAGCAATTTTACTCGTTCCCTTTTCTTGTGGTCAAAGGAATTTTATTTAAACTTATTACCATTTACAGTATAGTCACAATTTAATTTTACCAATTTTTGTGATTTATTTGTTACAAGGGAGATTCAACCTAAAATTACCCTCCATAAAGGATCAATTTAAACCCTCTTACTGTCACTCAATCTACATGAAGTATCTTTGTTCACGTGTTTTTTTTTAAAGAAGCGTTTACATTGAAAGAATGTTGAAATTGTTATTAAAATTCAAGTGCTTTATGAAAGTGATTTTTGACACAAAAGCACTTAAAAAATTGGGATGTGATTTTCCCACTCCCCTTTTCTCCATTTACACTAATTTTTGTTATTTTTAAAATATTTTTTAATCAATTTTGTTATTTTTCTTTCTTATTCTACCCTTACACTACATTAATTTCTTTTTACTTCACTTTTTATATTCTTATTATTTTTTAAAACTTAATTTCCAACTTGCATTCCATTTTCAATAATTTTTTTTCCTTTAATCGAGTAAGAAATTAAGTATTTTTTTTTATTTAATATTAAAAATGTAGTGCAAATTGAAAATTTAAGTATAAAGAAAAAAAATATACAAGTGAAGTAAAAAGAAATTAATGTAGGGAAGGGTAGAATAGGAAAGAGAAATAACAAAATTGATTAAAAAATATTAAAAATAAAAAGGGAGTGTAAGTGGAGAAAAAATGAATGGAAAAATCAGCTCCCAAAAAATTTCTTCTCAAATGAAAATTGAGTTTGGTTGTAAATAGTTTCCTTTTTTTTGTTGCTAGGAATGAAAAGAGGGAAAACTCACATACAAAACACGAGTATCATGAGTACTTGAACCGAGCCTAAGCCAATCCAACTTGAGAGAGAGATATATTCATGCGTTTATGGGGGTTTTTTGGTGTTACTTTTATGTTTATCAGTCTCGTGAATTTCTTCCTTGGGTACTTTTCAAGTAATGGCACAAAAAAGTAATTAAACACAAGCTCCAGGGCTCTTCTATCTGGCAATATTAAATAATGTACGTTGGAAAAACCTTAACCCATGCAAAGCGGCCCAACCCATCTTTGCTTCCTCTTTGTTACCAATACGCCATACCGTCGTCGGCGGCACACGTTTCTCTGTTGCAGCTTCACTCTCTCTCTCTCTGCTCTGCAACTTTTTATTTAAAAAAAAACACTCACTTCATGCCCTTCCAAATTACACGCGGCAACCTAATTTCCCCTATATTATTCAACTATTTTCCTAGCTTCCAAACAACACTCACTTTCCTGACATTATTTGCAGTTTCTTCGTTTTTCATTTCTTTTTTATTTAAAAAGATTTAACAGAAAAACTAATAGCTAATATTTTATTCGGAGAAAATTATTGTTATTATTTATCAGTAGTGTCCTGTATGGATTTCTCGATCAAGAAATCGTTCAAATGCCATGGCTCAGCCAAGCATATGAGGAAGATCTCCGCCGGAGCAGACGATCCCAGCGAGCTCCCCATTCTCCTGGATCACGACAGCCGCCACCGCCAGCCAATGAGCCACGTCAATTCGTCTGACCGGAGAGAGGTCATTGTCAAAATCGACGACGGCGAGTTGTCCTCCAGCGCTACTGCCACCACCAGGGACGCAGTGGCGGCGGACCCCGCCAAGAATGGTGGGAAGATTTGGCGGGAGTCCAGCATCGATTTCTGGAACGAAGACGGCGGCAAAAATGGCGAGGGTTTTGATATCGCGCAAAGACGTAAGACGGCGGAGGATCCGCCGTCGAAGCTGATCGGGCAGTTTCTACACAAGCAGAGAGCCACCGGCGACATGTCGTTGGACATGGATTTGGAGATGGAGGAGCTACGGCAGAACGAGCGGGACCTGCCACCTGTCGCCGAGTCGCCGAGGAACTCGCCAGTATCGAAGGAGCTCAAAGTCTCGTTCCAGGAGCCGGCGCCGGACTCCGTCGAGACTCCGAATGAGTCGGTTTGGAGGCGGTACAGGGACTCGCCCGACGACGAACGGCGTCGTAGCGGGAGGCTGAGTGACGGACGGAACGATGTCGTTCGGTGCACGTCGAACGCGTTGTTCCGACGAGAGCCTTCGATTGCTAACAAGAACAGGTCCGATTTGTTGAGGATAAAGACCAGGTCGAGATTATTGGACCCGCCAGAGGAACCGGATTTTAGGTCGGGTCTGATCCCGAGGTCGGGGCAGATTCCAAAATCTGGTCAGATTCCGAAATCGGGTCCGATGAGGTCCGGGATGTTGGGGCGGGGCGGGGACGATGACGATGATGACCCGTTTCTGGAGGAGGATGTACCTCTTGAGTATAAGAGGGCTAACTTTGACGCATTGACTCTGCTTCAATGGGTAAGCTTGGTTTTGATTGTTGGGGCACTGATTTGCACGCTTACCATACCCGTTTTGAGGGAAAAGAGTTTGTGGAAATTGAAGCTGTGGAAATGGGAAGTCTTGATTTTGGTTTTGATTTGTGGGAGATTGGTTTCTGGTTGGGGGATAAGGATTATAGTGTATTTTCTGGAAAGGAATTTCCTTTTGCGCAAGAGGGTTTTGTATTTTGTCTATGGGGTTAGAAGGGCTGTTCAGAATTGTCTCTGGCTTGGCCTTGTTTTGATGGCTTGGCATTTCATGTTTGATAAGAGGGTGGAGAGGGAAAACAAGAGTGGCGCCCTTGCTTATGTGACCAAAGTCTTGTTTTGTCTCTTGATTGGGGTTTTGCTCTGGTTGGTGAAGACATTGATTGTAAAGGTGCTTGCTTCGTCTTTCCACGTGAGATCGTATTTTGATCGGATTCAGGACGCACTTTTCAACCAGTATGTGATTGAAACGCTTTCTGGGCGGCCGTTGATTGAGATGCAAAATGAAGATGAGGAGCAAGAGAGGCTTGCTGATGAGGTCAGGAAGCTTCAGAATGCTGGGGCTACTATGCCTCCTGACCTCAAGGCAAATGCATTCCCGTCCGCGAGGATTGGGAGGGTGATTGGCAGTGGTTCCTTGAGAAGCGGGAGGGTGATTGCGAGTGGAGGGCTTATTGGGAAGAGCACCAAGTTTTCTACGCCACTTTCCAAGAAGGCAGAGGAGACAGGGATCACAATTGATCACTTGCATAAGCTCAATCCCAAGAATGTGTCTGCTTGGAATATGAAGAGGCTAATGAATATAGTTAGAAAGGGGCATCTTACAACACTTGATGAGCAGATTTTGGATACTACCACTAATGAGGATGAGACCGATACTCAGATCAGGAGCGAAGTTGAGGCCAAAGCTGCAGCTAAAAAGATTTTTCAGAATGTTGCTAGGCGTGGTTCCAAGTAAGTTTACATTACTTCCCATCTTCGTTATAATGATGCGTGTTTGCGTTTATGATCTGGTCTGTAACTTGGCTTGACTGTATTATGGTGTTTCTAAACTTGGGTTCCTATTTGTTTCTTTTTGAGAACTTGAATTTTGCTATCAATGATTGTTTTCTTCACATTTGGAAGTTGTAGTGTCATTCTGTCGACAATTTTTGGTGTTTCCAAAACATGTTTATGCTTTATTGTATTGTTGTTAGTGGAATATTTCATTTATGTAAATTAGAGTTCTTAATTTCTAATTAGAAAAAAGAAAAGAAAAAGAGTTGTATCAGCTATGTCAACACCCTGAACATATATGCATTTAGAGTTTTAATGTCATACACCTTGTGTTGATGTTCAAAACTCAAATTGGTTTACAGCCTTTGTCCCAGTTTTCCTTAGAATCTAGATACTTGTAGTTAGCATGTTGTTGACATTGCATGTGAACTTCCGTTTCTTAATTGACAACTTCAGATCACATGATTTGTGCCAAAAAGGATGCCATCTGTAGCAGTATTGCGTGACATATAATGTCACTCATCAATGCATGACTAACGCCATTTATTTGTTGCCTCTAGTAGTTGTAGATATTCGTGATTTAACTCTATGGATAGGGCCTAGTGAGAAAACAGTTGGGACTCATGTAGCTTGAGAGGTTGGGGGAGGTCTTGTTACAACTGATAAGGTTATTTGTAAGCTACTTTGGTTTATGGATACAATGTAACTATGTATGCTGATTGCATTTATATTTGTACTGCTGCTCAATATTGGTGTATGTGTGTCTGGGTTAGGTGGGTGTCTTTGATGATATGAATGAGAGCAAATAATGTAGAGTGAAAATAAATGTTGAGGATGAAATCTTTACCCACACTCCTTTTTCTCTGCATGTCAAGCCCAATAGCAAATAATGTAGAGTGAAAATAAATGTTGAGGATGAAAATAAATGGATACAATGTAACCAGATTCTTTGATAAATTGGAATATGGCAAAGGAGGAGATACTCAGTCCACAAGGAAATAAGAGATACGATAAAAAATAAGGTTACAAAGAGTGAAAAAATAGTATATGCCATATGTTTTCTGTGCTTTCTGTTTTGAAGTACCAATAAAACCCTTAAAAACATAAAAGTATGCATTTTTTCTTTTGATTAAAATGTGTACAGATTTTGTCTTCAGCTTTCTTGTCCTCATTAAGTTCCATCTCTTGATCACATTCAATTTACCCATTTTCTGACAGGTACATCTACCTGGAGGATTTGATGTGTTTCATGGAAGAAGATGAGGCTGTGAAGACCATGAGTCTCTTTGAAGGGGCAGCTGAGAACAGGAGAATCAGCAAATCTTCCTTGAAAAATTGGGTGGTAAGCTACATGTGCCTAGTGTTACTGGACTCAGAACCAAACCCCGTTAGGTTTGGTTTTAGTTATTTTGGTTGCTTGACTTATCAACTTAGAATTCCAAAATAGTAAGACAAGAGAAGGCAAGTACAAAAAGTTCTGCAGCCCATTATTGAGAAACCTAACAGCTTGTAACCATAGGCATTGAAAAATTTCATGTATGAACATAACTGCATATAAGACTTTCAAGTTGTGGTGTTTAATACCCCTATGGCTTCAAACAATGCCTGAACTTAGTGTTATGAGCTTGATAATGTGCTGTCTATTTGTTCCAGGTCGCTGCCTTCAGAGAACGGAGAGCACTTGCTTTGACACTGAATGACACTAAAACGGCTGTGAACACACTTCATCGTATGGTGAACATAATAGTTGCCATTGCTATAGTAGTTATATGGCTTATTGTGCTGGGAATTGCCACAACCAAATTTCTCTTGTTTGTGAGTTCTCAGCTTGTGGTTGTGGCGTTTGTCTTTGGTAACACATGCAAGACGATATTTGAGGCAATGATATTTTTATTCGTGATGCACCCATTTGACGTAGGAGATCGTTGTGAGATTGATGGTGTTCAGGTAAATTTTCATCTTTACCTGCATCACTTTCTATGCAAATTTGTTTATTTTCATGTCTGGGGCCTAATTTGTTTATCAATGACTCTCAGATGGTAGTTGAAGAAATGAACATTTTAACGACACTTTTTCTGAGGTACGACAACACAAAAATCACGTATCCGAACAGTATCCTTGCAACTTTGCCCATCTTTAACTTCTATCGTAGTCCAGACACGGGTGATGCTATTGAATTCTCCATCCATATATCTACCCCAGCAGATAAGATAGTTATGATGAGACAGAGAATAGTCAGGTATGTGGAAATATCTTTTGCTACTTCCTACTTTAGATTGTGGTGGATTATTATTTTTTATCTCTGAATGATAAATTGTTTCCTGTGGTTGCAATTACAGTTTCATTGAGGGCAAGAAGGAGCACTGGTATCCTGGACCAAAGATCATAATGAAGGATGTAGAAGAACTAAATAGGATAAAGTTTGCAGTGTGGCTAACACATAGAATGAACTTCCAGAACATGGGAGAAAGATGGGTAAGAAGAGCCTATGTGGTCGAAGAGATGGTACGGATTTTCCAGGAGCTTGACATTCAGTACCGCCTGCTGCCTCTCGACATAAATGTCCGTGCAATGCCTCCCATGACCGGGGGTCAGCTTCCTTCTAATTTCACAGCAACTAAAAGCTGAGTGAGGAAACAAAAAGGATGCCCATGTGTACTAAGATGATCTTTCCAAGAAACATATATAGATCCTTATACCACCGCCTTGGGGGCATTTGTACAACCACAGCGATTTAAGTTCATGCAGCAGGATCCTGTAGAATGGAGGAGAGGATGATATCCGTCGGATTTGGTTTGACGGGTAGTTGCCTTCAATCCTTGTTTTGTTTGATTTTGCAGATGGCAGTGGCTAATTAGAGTTGTTACTATTCTCTCTCTCTCACTCTCTCGTATCATCTTCATCTCCCTATATGTCTATGCATATATTTGTAACTATATATCTATTTATTTTATTTAAATTTCCATCCCTCAGTGTTGTTTTTGTTTCCACCATTTCAATGTTCTTTGCATTAACAAATATTAATATTCCAAAATCCGAAACATTTCCAAATTATATTACATTTGCCAGTTCAGTAGAATACCGAAAATCTGACTAAAGTTGTGCTATCTCAGTTCACCAACTAACTTGAATCATCTCTCTAATGATGTTAACTTCACCTCACCTCATTAAAATAATGTTTATATTGAGATAATAATTAGTTTTATTATTCCTCAAAAGTCATCGAATAGAAAAAACAACAAAAATGCAGTTGTGGATCAGATTAGTTGGCCGGGCCGGGTGGTGAGCCTGTATCCTTACTTAAGTTCAAATCTCTTTCTCCAAATAGTTTAAACTATTGCTTGTATTAAGAAAAAAATAGTCAGTTAATGGTCTAGCGGTGGAAAATGGTCTTGATTTACAGAGGTCTCACGTTCGAACCTCATAACACTTGGTAGTGTGTGTGAGCAACTTCATCTTCCTTAGAGCACTTCCAGCAAGGAGGCTAGGGGGAGGGCTGGGGGGTTTTGGGCGAAAATCCGTTTCCAGCAGTGCAGGCTGGCTCGGGCAGGAGATGGACCCCAGCAGACTGGGCTGAACCGAGGGCAGGTTTGGCCCGCGGACGAAAACTCGTTTTGCGCCGACGTCATCGTGTTGACGTCAGCGCGGCGTTCAAACGTTAAAAAAAATTCAAACGCGCGCGCACAGTTCCGCCAACGGCTAGGAGCCACGTGGCAGCATCTAGAACATCCGATCTGATTTTTTCCTCCAATCCAACGGCAGCCAATATTTATGCAATAAAAAATTGAAAAAAATTTGAATTTTTTTAAAAAAAAAATTACCCAAAAATTAATGAATTTTTTTTCTATAAATACCAACCAATACTCTTCACTTTTAACACCAAATCCTCATACATTTTCTTCTACTTCTACTATTATTCACTTTTTACTCAACATTTTATTCACTTTCAAGTTTTATTTTTCCATATCAACTTTATGGCTTCTTCTATCGACGGTATTGGGGCATGGAGCATCATGGAAGATGTTTTATTGTGTGAATGTTGGGTCGAAATTAGTCATTGTCCCATATCGGGCAATGAGATGAAATTATGTCATATGTGGAAAAAAATTCATACCGAATTTTGTGAAAGATCGGGTTCGACCCGTACGGAAATGGCATTATCTAGTAGGTGGAAAATTCTCAATAAAGAGTTGGGGAAATGGAGAGATGCCTTGGCAAAAGCGATGGACAACCATATGAGCGGGGAAAATCTTAGCAATGAGGTAAGTAATTTTCGTTTTATTAATTTTAATCTCCTATTCATTTTTTAAAAATGTTTCTTGCAATTTCTATATTTTGTTAATATTTCTTGTATTTCCAATAAATTGTTAAAATTTCTTGCATTTCTATTAATTTGTTTATATTTGTTGCATTACTAAATTTTTTTTAAGTTTCTTGCATTTCCAATATTTTTTTATATATAGATTATGCAAGCACAAATGTTGTTTGGTGCTACTGGGCAAGGCAAAAATACTTTCAACCATACCCAGTGTTGGGAGGTGGTGAAGAATTGTAAGAGATTCCAAATTATTCCAACGGGTCAGGCCGTTGTGTTGAACGAGACGTCATTCCATGATTCACCGGCATCGGATTCACCTATGGATTCACTGGCATCGAATTCGCCTATGGATTCACCGATGAGTCAAGACTCACCCATCGAAAAGGAACCGAGGCCTATTGGGAGAAAGGCGGCGAAGGCGAGGAGAGGGAGTAGTTCTAACAATAATACATCTACATTTTTGGAGGAAATTGCTAGGCAAAGCGCCAGGAGAATTGAAATAGACTTGAAAACCCAAGAAGACGAGAGGGCAACTCAAGTAGAATATGCAAAAGAAAGGGAGTATGCACATAAAGAGAGGGAGTATTTACGCAAAGAAAACATTGAGAAGAAGGATCGGGAAACTATGGCCATGGATACAAGTCATATGTCTCATGAAACAAAACAATATTGGAATCTAGAACGAAGGGATGTCATGAGAAGAAGGCTTTTCCATGACGATGGACCTAGCAACACGGATTGGTTAAATGACCAAAACCATTAAGTTAGTTTGCTTGTCTTTTCAAAATTAGTTGTAATTCATGTATTTTATTTAATTAATAGTCATTCTTAATTACTTGTATTGGTTTTCTTTGAGTGAATAAAGAAAGCATTCAATAAAATACCTTTTTATTCAAAACCACAACCAAAGCATTAAAAAAAATAAAACCACAACTAAAGCATAACTACAAAACAAACCATAACCAAAGCATTAAAAAAAATAAAACCACAACAAAAGCATAACTAAAAATAAAACATAACATAAGCATAATTAAAATAAAAACCCAACATCTTCACTTCACTTCATTCATCATCATTGCCATTCACCGCCCATAAATGGTCCATCAAGTCAACTTGACGTCTTTCATGAATATAAGACGATTGCATTCCCGTATATCGATCAATCATACGGGTCATGAAACGATCGTCCCTAACCAACGGTTCATGCTCCAACGGTTCACCATTTGGCCCGATGAGTTTTTCATAAATTCTTGTCAAAGCCGTGTTCATGGGATCCGGTTCGTACACCTCTGCAGCATCGTAATCATACTCATCCTCCACAATCATGTTATGGAGGATGATGCAAGTCATCATTATGCTCCTCGGCACCTCCTCATCAAACATGCGCGCCGCACCCCTTATAATAGCCCACCGGGCTTGGAGGATACCAAAACACCTCTCCACATCTTTTCTGTAACCCTCTTGATAGGCAGAAAATAATTTTTTGCTTCTGGGATCGGGGATGGGGAATTGATTTCACAAATGTACTCCACCTTGGGTAGATGCCGTCTGCAAGATAATACCCATCCTGGTAGACGGTATTGTTGATTTCGTAGGTGATCTTCGGGGCTTCACCGCTCAAAACATCGTGGAACACCGGGGATTGACCCAGCACGTTCAAGTCGTTTTGAGATTTGGCAACTCCGAAGAAAGCATGCCAAACCCTGTATCAAATCCAGCAACGGCTTCGAGGATGATACTTTTTTGCCCTTTCCGATTCCCATAGTCTCCTTGCCAAGCTGTTGGGCAATTTTTCCATTGCCAGTGCATGCAGTCGATGCTACCTATCATTCTTGGAAATCCTCGATCTTTGGCTTTTTGTAGAAGTCGGTGGAGGTCCCGGGGCGTTGGTCTGCGCAGGTAGTCCCTGGTGTACAGAGTTTCGACTGCATCACAAAATCTTACCAAGCTCTCCAAAGTAGTGGACTTCCCCATCCGGGCAATCTCATCCACTTGATCAGCAGATGAACCATATGCCAACATTCGTATAACAGCTGTAAACTTTTGCTCGGGAAGAAGTCCCAAAACCCCAGCACAATTTTTCTTTTGAACAAAGTATTCATCATAATTGCAAATATCATGCATGATTTTATTGAACAAATGAGGTTGCATTCTATATCGCGCTCGAAAATGAACATCAGAGTACAGAGAGGTTGGGATAAAATAATCTTCCAGAAGATTCTTACCCCGAGAATGCCTATGTCTGTCCACATTCGGGCCACGACCGACTTGTGAACCACCGCGGCTCTGGTTTTCTTCATCAAGCAAAGGCACTGCTATGACAAGTTGTTGATCTAGTTCTCTCTGCACCCTTTTGCCTTCAGCTCGTCTACGCCTTCTTTTTCTAGTTTCTCGCTCATGCCTCTCCAAGATCTTGTTCATGTCTGACATTGAGAATGGAGAATGAATTCTAAAATATGAGTAATGAAAATATAGAGAAGATCTGGTGTGAGAGGTATGAGCTAAGCCTATGATTTTATAGAAACACAAATGTAGATAGAGATGACACGTAACGCAATTTTAGAGGGCGAAAATCTTATCTGAAATTTGAAATTCGGATGAAATTTATCTGAAATTTGAAATTCAAATGAAATTTATCTGAATTTTGAAATTTGAAATTTATCTGAATTTTGAAATTTGAAATTTATCTTAAATTTGAATTTTGAAATTTATGTGAAATTTGAAACTGAAAATCTTATCACAAATTTTATCCGATTATGATATATGAATTTTATAATAAATATTGACAAGTACGAACCCGAAAATATGATCCAAATTAATTGTTTAGGTAAACAAATTTGTGAAAAAAACAAAAAAATGAATAGTATTTGTCATTTGCCATGGCAACTGCTGAAAACACACATTGGTTTTTGCAAGGGCAGCCACTATTCACGTGAATAGTAGCTGCCCTAGCCCCCCTTTGCAATGGCAAGGGGCCAACTGCTCTTAGAGCATCTCCACCCATAAGGGCTAAGTCTAGGGCAAGGGCAAGCAAGGGCTGCCACTATTCACATGAATAGTGTCAGCCTTGCAATTTGTGGTTCCACCCACTACGATGCTCCAGAGGTGTTTGAACCCGATCCCATGAACACGGCGTTGACAAGAATATATGAAAGGCCTATGGGACCAAATGGACTACCAATGGAGCCCGAACCGTTACTTCGGGATGGTCGATTCAACAACCCCATGATTGATCGTTATCAAGAAATGCAATCTTCATATGTTCACAAGAGACGTCAAGTTGACTTGATCGAGCACTTGTGGTAGATGAAAGGCAATCAGAATGGATGAAGTCAAGATTAGTGCTTTGTTTGGAATTTTGCTTTGTTTTTAATTATGCTTTATTTTGTGTGTGGTGTTTTTTGGAATTATGCTTGTTTTTATTATTATGCTTTTATGTATGGTTTGTTTTGTGTGTTGTTTGCAATAAATTAAGGTTTGTTTTTAATTAATCTTTGTTTTGATGCTCAAATGTTTTTAATAAATTTGGGTATTATTTAATGCTTTTTTTATTGAATAAAAAGGAAACAATACAACAAATTAAAGGATAATACAACAATACAACAATACAACATATGGCAAAGGTGTTTCAATACAACCTAATGGTTTTCATCATTTAACCAATCCGTATTGCTAGGTCCGTCGTCTTGGAAAAGTTTTCTTCTCATCACATCCTTTCGTCTTAGCTTCCAATAGGCCTTTGTTTCAGGAGACATATGGCTCGTATCCATGGCCATGATTTTCATCTCTCTATCCTCCATGTCTTTTTCTTGTGCCTCGCTTCGTTGAATTGCAAATGCTTCCTCTCGTGCCATGTCCAATTCATCTATTTTCAAGTCTCTCTCAATTCTTAGTGAGGAGTTCTTCGCTATTTGCTCCAATAATTGTACACATTCATTGTTCGAGGTGCCACCTCTCTTTGACTTTGCTGCCTTTCTCCCAATAGGTCTCGGCGGACGTGGGAGTGGTGACTCCGTTTCCATTGGGGAGTCCAATGGCGAATCGGTTGATGGAGAATCGTGGAGCGGCGTCTCATTCAACACAACCGGCGGACCGGTGGGAATAATTTTGAATCTCGAACAATCCTTCACAACTTCCCAACATTGGAAATGCATGAAACTTTTTTGCCTTGCCCCATGGCACCGAATCACATTTGTGCTTGTATGATCTATTAAAAAAATAATTGGAAGTGTAAGAAAAAAATTTAATTATGCAAGAAAATATAAACTATTTTGAAATGCAAGAATAAAATTGATTATACAGGAAAATATAGACAAATTGGAAATGCAAAAAGAAAAAAAGATTATGCAAGAAAAATAAATAGAATATGCAATAAAAAAGTTACATTAAATTGATTAAAATGGCAATTATAAATATTTTACCTCATCGGATAGATTTTGACCGCTTCGAATGTTCTCCCTTGCTTTTGTCAAGGCATTTCTCCATTTCCCTAACTCTTTATTCAGAATTTTCCATCTACTAGACAAGGCCATTTCGGTTCGAATGGAACACGATCTTTGACAAAATTCTCCATGAATTTTGCTCCACATATGATGGAACTTCATCTCATTGCCCGTGATAGGGTCATGACTAACGTTCACCCAAGACTGACACAACGCAATATCTTCCTGAAGTTGCCCACGAGCCTCCTGGCCGACGAGAAGATGCCATTTGATTTTTTTTTTTTAATACAAATGGAAAGTAGTAGAAAAATGTGAGTGGAGAGTAAAAAATATTGGAAGAAGAAGTTGTATGGAGAATTGGTGTGGAAAGTGAAAAATGTGGGTGGAGAGTAAAAAAAATTGGAAGGAGAAGAGTTTGTATGTAGAATTGGTGTGGAAAGTGAATAATGTGAGTGGAGAGTAAAAAATATTGTATGGAGAAGAAATTGTATGAAGATTTGGTGTGTAAAGTAAATAAAATGGTTAGGTATTTATAGGGAAAAAATACAGAATTTTTTGTTATTTTTTAAAAAAAATTTCAGAATGTTTTCGATTTTTTTTGTAATTTTTTTAGCCAAAAAAAAGACGACCATCGGATTTCTGGAAAAAAACCAATCGGAGCGTCCAGGTTGCGACACGTGGCATTTGCCCGTTGGAAGCTGACATCAGCACGCGGAAATCAAATCTTTTTTACCGTTGGCGCGTGTAATTCACGTGCCAACGGTAGAAAAAATTTGAAATGCCGCTTGTTGACGTCACAAGACTCGGGCTTGCCCTGGCTGCTAGGACCCACACGAAACCGGGCTGAAGGCTGCTGCGCTGGAGGTGACTTGGGTTTGCTCGGGGGGCCTTTTGCCCGGGTTTGGTCCTGCGCTGGAGATGCTCTTATAGTTTAGAGACTATCACTTGTATTTAAAACAAAAAAGTCGGTTATGTCAACTTGTTTGGGCCCAAAACAGCAGGCCCAACAATAAGTGGGCCCAGCCCCAATAGAGAGGGGGCGACGTGAAGTGATTATGAAAGACTCAAGTGGATGCTTTACATAGTCAGTGAGTGTGTATGTAGTTCACTTCGAAATTGGGAGGGAAGAGAGGAGCATGAGAGAATGGCAAACCTGTCGAGCCTCCTCCACGAGCTCCGAGAACGCATAGCTGCCACCTCAGCCAGTACTCCCAACCACGCCGACGACGACGTTTTGGATGCCCGATTCCGCGCCGTCCTCCCGAGCCTCCTTCACGCCTACATCGTTCCATCTCCCTCTGGTACACTACCCCCAATCTCTCTCTCTCTCTGGCTTTCTCGCACAGTAAGTACAATGCGACGACGTTTTTGAGTGTGATTTTTCCATTGTTTGCAGCCAACGCGAGAGAAGTGACAGCTGTGCTGAAGCTCATCGCTCACACCGCTAGGAACTTTCCCGGAGTGTTTTACCATGGAAAGGCAAGCGCAATTCTTCCTCTGCTCGGCCGCATCTTGCCTTTCTTCGCAGAACCGACGTTTCGGTAAGCGGTTCGTTCGTAAAGTTAATTGCCTTTTCGGTTTGTTTCGGTTCGGGAAAAATGAAAAAAATGTTGAAATAAATTTGGGGATTGAAAAAGAGCTCATTCTGGTTATTGCCATTGTCTTTTTTGTTGTGATTTTATGATGGAGATGTAATGTCTGTTGTTTTAGTTCTCGGCATGGTGTAATCTTTGAAACCGTTGGATCACTTTTATCCTTACTTCGTACCGGAGCACGGGACGCGTACCGTCAGTTTTTCATTGATTCCATGATAGTTGTTGAAGGTAAGGACACGAATTTTTTCAACAACATGGCATGATCAGTTAATTCCAAGATATACCAAAGTTTATTTGGTTTTCTTTACTAAATGATCATATTACCGGATAGTTTGGGATTTGGATTTATATTTGGCTTGAGCTATCTTTGAACTAGTTTTGTATCATTCACCTTCATAAGCATACAAGATAGCTAAATATGTCTTTGTCTTCATTCAGATCTTTTGTATGTGGCGTCAGTCTGTGCAGACGTTTCGAATATTACGGAATCAACTAAATTGACTTTAAAGTGTTTTTGTGAGTCCTTCAATGCAATTTTGGATGATCCTGGTCATCTTGGAGATCTCCCGGCAAGTAATAAACCGAATGATGGGATTGGTATCTTGATTAACCTTACGGGCAAAATAAGGTGGCAACCTTTTGCAATATGGATGATAAAGCTTCTTGGTAAATGCTTAACCGAAGGAACTCTGTATGTGGAAGGACTCATTAATGTGTCATTCGTTACTGCTGCATGTTCCCTTCTATGCTATGGAGATGCTGATTTGCATATGGTGAGTAGCAATTGCTTTATGTTGGCATTTTTAGTACACAATTCAACTTTATGATGCTGGTGCAACTTGAAAGAATTCAACAAGCTGATAATGCTTTCAACGACTTAAGATATTTAAGCAGCCTGTTCTACAAATTTCTCATTATTTGAATTTTATGCAAGGCATGTTTTGAATTTGCATGCGTTGTTGGATCAGCGATAAATTATGACATCATTCCTCATCAGAAGATAATTCAGTCGATATCAACTATATTAAAGGAGGACGAAGAAGGGCTTCCTGTATTCAGGTCTGTCTTTGAATGCTCAAAACTTAAAGCTGTTTGCTATTAACATTTTATTTAAGAATGAGAAGTGAAAATCACCCTGTGGAATGGGAACCCAAAGCAAATTTTCTCTTTCTGTAACATTTATGATGCTACTTTTTGGGGTTAAAGTTTATTATTCATACCATTTAGTAGATAAAAAAGTTTATGCTTCATTATCTTCAATTATCCATCAAAGCATGTTTGGCTTACCTGGAAGGTCAAATTGATTAGTATTGATTTTTTATACACTTAGTAGTTGGATTATGATGAACATCTTATGCATTCTATTGATTTTATGATGCTACTTTTTAGTGGTTGTAGACCTCTCTCATTAGGTTATTTTGTTTTATGCATTCTAACTGAAACATCTTATGTAGATTCTTAGGGTCTTATAGTTTTCAGCTGAGCTTCTTTTTTCATCATAATTTTCATTAATAGGAAAGCAGTTGGTACTATTCAGAAGGGCTTCAAGTTCATGATCATGCATGAAACAGAAGAGAAATGACTTTAGATGTGTAATTCCTGGTAATGGGCATGATGTGCTGGCTAGATATCATATATAGATAGGTATTGCAAACTTTCCGGCATTAATGTGGTCTGGAGAACATGGTTCTAAAAGTCGTCAATTCTATAAGCCATTAATACGTATCAGTGGTCTTTGTGGAATAATAGATTTTCTTTCTGGGGCATTTTATTTTGTTGTCTTTGGGGAATGATAAATGAGATCCTTACATCCGGTATTATTTCCTAATGTTTACCTTGGTATGCCAATGAATTGCTGGGCTTACACTGCAGAAACATCATTTATGATTCATCCATTGGTGATTGCCTTGATGCATTACACAGTAGTTGTCCTGAAGATGTTGTCAAGCTAACAGCTGCTGATTTAGTTGATATATTTCCTCATTCAATGAGGAGTACCAAAAGCCAGGAGCTTAAGGTTAATATTAAAGTCCCATCTGTTGTCCTTGAGATAAATTTAACTTTATTTTGTTCTTGCCCTGTGAATTGCTAATTGATCCGAGGGATTGATTTGTTCTAGGGACTTAAATAATTTCTGTTTCCAGGTTGCATTGTGCAATGCATATATGCGGATTGCGAAAATGTGCCCCCCTCATATCTGGAGGCCAGAGTCTCTCGTTTATGTCTTTTCTTGTCCAGAACCTTGCTTCTCGTTGATAGATTGCTTACAAGTAGCTCTCTCTGTACTTGGTCCTGATCTTGTTGGATGGAGAATTACAAATAGTAACTGTCAGAGTATATCATCATTAAGTGATAAATCAATTGAAAACTCGAGGGTTGGAGAAAAAAGGCCTATTCAGGATGGGGATACTTTCAAGATTAAACGTAAAAAGGTACATAAAGAAATCATGAGTTCTGATTCTAATTTTCAGGTGGAGCTCAAACGTACTCATACAGTTGCTTGTGAAAGAGAAGATTATGCAGATTATATGCATCAGTCGCTTCTTTCTTTTGTTGAACTTTTAAAATCACCTGGTGTCAATCCTGATTCTTTAAGACCAGAGGTTGCATTAACAGCTCTTAGCATGCTTTGCATTGCCTTCTGTAGATACCCAGAGACCAATCTGTCACTAAGCATCTTTCATCAGATGTATGCATGGATTCCCTGGGTATGTCAGCAGGTATGTTGGCTTAAACTGGTGGACTCATCATTAGCTTACCCAATTTCACCTACCACTAAATAGGGTTATATTATGTAGGCAAAGCGATTAAATTCAGTTGGACTTGATATTTCCATCTACCTGGAAGGAATTCACAGCATGTTGCTTTCACAGAGTAAGGAGATGGACCTCATGAAAGATCTTGCTTTTGTGATATTGATATGTTATCTAATTTTCTTAAATTCTATCAAGATAATGGATAATCATGTATGACACTTCTATCTTTCTCCCAGATGAAGGAAAGTCTTTATTCTTTTCTTTTCTTTTTCTAAAAGTATATTGGGTGTTGTATTTTGGCAAAGGCTGACTATCCAAGCATCAATCATCTCATTTTGTACACATACTTAATAATAAATGCACCCTTGTTGAAATCATAAAAGAGGCGCGACTTCATTTCTTGATTAAAATATCCCCCGAAGATAAATCTTAGTTGTGTCAGAGATGCATTGAATGCCTAATATCTTTTATATAAAGTGGGATTGGTGCCTTTTCTGTTGTCCCATTCTTTTTCATGAGAGGTTATACTAGCTCTCCAGTCTCTCTCTCTCTCTCTCTCTCTCTCTCTCTCATACACATGATTCACACACTCGCACAACATCTTCCCTTATTTCCAAAAAGGCCGGAGGAAGTATCGTTACCTTTGTTTCCTTTTACCCTTTATTATGGGAGAGCAGAAAATACAAGGGTAAATTTGACAGTTCTCTTTCTGTAGGGTGCTTGAAGTGGTTTGCTATTTATTGCACGGGCTTTTCTTGAGTCTGCTCTTCTGTTTACTAATACTCCATTCTCTGGAGGTCTGGTTGTTGAGTACTAGAGTTCTGTGCATATGCTGTGATTCCATCATACTGAGTGTTAAATAATTTTATGTTTTTATTCAGGTCCCTTAGCGATGGGGAGTATGGAGTTTGAAAATAAGGATGTTGATGCAGACCTTATACACGTCGTAAAGCTTCCATGGACCCATTCTCTTGTAAATAATACTGGCCCTCATCATCCGTGGAAAACTAAATGCACCTCTGTTCAAGTTGCGTGCAAACTTGGTCATAGAACAAGAACTGAAACCTCAGCTTGAAGTCTTGGATTTGAGCCTTAATGATGAATTTGAAGAAGTTAATATTGAAGCTGTAATTTCGATGCCTGTGATTGTCATTTGGTCTGGTTTCGGTGGGCTGTCACATATATTCAGAAGGCTTGAGTAAGAGAACAGTTGAAGTTGTTCATTACTTTTTGTAATAGTTTTCACATATGTTAGTAATATATATGATCGAAATTCTCAATTTATGAATGTATTGATAATGCTCTGGATTGAAAATGGGATCTTATAATGAAATGTCACCTAAGGCTTCATTGACAAAATAAAAGAAAATTATGAAACTCCTGTTCTTGCTTGAAAAATTATCAGTTATCATGGATGGCCATGTGCCGGAAAACAGTGTTACATAAACTGCATTTGGAAAAGGTATTTTATTGATTAACTACTTTGGGTAGTGGTGAAGGGATGCATTTGTGGTTTTGGCTTGCACTATAAGATTCTAGTCCTTTTGCTGTCAAAGTGATTGTAAAAGTAGTAAATAAATTGTTCTTGTTGTGTGCTCTATGCTCATAAAACCATCAAAACTTCTGTTCATTAAAATACATTTTGTTTCCCACTTGCAGGTTCTTGAGGGGAGAGAGACCTGAGAGGGTTAGGAATATTATTCCCTTTTCCCTTGGTCTTTTGTCATGCCTTTATGGATCTTGTAATGATGGAGATGGCACAAATAGAAGCCAGTGTAAGTTAGTTTTAAATATGAAAAATGAGAAACATGGTCGAACAGCAGATTATTTACTGCAAGGATTCTGGTGTTCAAAGTGTGACAGAAGTGTTAGACAAAATACTGCAGTATATTCAAAAGTCATACGTCCCCCTGATATGAACAACAAAGAAATGAGTTTAGATTGTAATTTTGCCCATCTGCAGTCTCTATTTCTTGAACTTCTTTATGATGAATCAGAAGAGGTTCAAGTTGCTTGTGTGAAAAATATTCACCGAATACTTGTACATGGGGGCAGAGACAATCTGATTAAGTCAAGATTTGAATGGATTAAGTGTGTTGAATATTTACTCCTTAATGGAAAGAATGCTGTAAGAGATGCATTCTGCACCCAGATTAGTTCATTCCTTGAGGATTCTGTTTTGAGTTACTTATTTCTTGATGAGGACACATCAAATAAAAGTAAAGAAGAAGAGTTTTTTAACATAATCAAGCATGCCTTCTCAGAAACTAAAGATCCTCAAATGTTTGAGACTCTTTTGGAATGTACAGCAGAAATAATGATTGCAGTTGACATTCACAGTCAACTATTCTTGTTTTCTCTTTTTTTGTTGGTTGATCAGCTTGATAATTCACACATGACAGTGAGAATGAATGCATCAAGGCTGATACACAAAGCTTGCTACTTTCATCTGAAAGGGGATTTGAACAAATCCTTTTGAAGGTTGTCCATGTTCGAAATGAACTATTTGATTATCTGTCTGCGAGGCTGTCTAGCCGTCCAATTATGGTCAAAGAGTTTACGGAATCAGTTCTTGGTATTGAAACTGAAGATCTTGTCAAGAAAATGATTCCTGTTGTTCTTCCGAAGCTTGTAGTGTCTCAGCGGGATGATAAACAAGCACTTGACACCTTATATGAACTGGCTAAGTGCTTAAACACTGATTTGGTGCCTCTTGTAGTTAATTGGCTACCAAAAGTGCTAGCTTTTGTTCTCCATCGAGCAGATGTGCGAGAGTTAGCTGTTGCATTGCAATTTTACCATACGCAGACTGGTTCTGACAAACAAGAGATCTTCGCTGCTGCATTACCGGCCCTTGTAGACGAACTCATATGCTTTTTAGATGGAGGTGATTCAGATGAGATAAACAGAAGGTATGAAGGTCTACTATGCTCCTGGGTTTTATTTTGGTCAGTGCATTCGGTGGGTTATAATGTTCTTTTCACTCAGATGCTGCCTGCACAGTTCTTTTTTCTTGACTAGCGACGCAATGAATATCAGTAGCAGGGATATTTATTAATACAATTTTACTGTACTGCAACAGATGCAAGAATAATGCCAAGGTATTAACATTTCAAATATGTTTACAGGTTAGCAAGAGTTCCTGAGATGATAAAAGAGGTTGCGAGAGTTCTAACCAGTGGTGAAGATCTTCCCAGCTTTTTGAGGAATCATTTTGTTGGCCTTCTTAACAGTATTGATAGAAAGATGCTCCATGCAGAAGACTTTTCACTGCAGAAACAAGCCTTACAACGCATTGAGATGCTAATTAAAATGATGGGCTCTCACCTTAGTACTTATTTGCCTAAACTGATGGTTCTTCTCATGCATGCTGTTGGTAAAGAAGCCCTCCAGAGTGAGGGCCTGTCCGTGCTGCATTTTTTCATTGTGCAGCTGGTGAAAGCATCACCAGTTAGCACTAAGCATGTAATTTCTCAAGTTTTTGCTGCCCTTATTCCCTTTTTAGAGAGAGATGAAGAAAATCCCATACATCTAGATAAAGTGGTTAAAATTTTGGAAGGACTTGTGCTGAATAACAGGGTCATTCTAAAGCAGAATGTACGCGAGTTCCCTCCACTGCCTAGTACTCCAGCTCTAATTGAAGTGAACAAAGCTATACAAGAAGCCCGAGGGTCAATGACATTGAAGGATCGATTGCGTGATGTTGTTGATGGTTTGAATCATGAGAGCTTAAATGTCAGATATATGGTTGTGTGTGAGTTGAGCAAGTTGCTGAGCCTGGAACAAGAAGAGGTTACAGCTCTGATAACTGCTGAAATTGGTACAGATATGGATATTTTGAGTTCTTTTATCACATCCTTGCTAAGAGGATGTGCAGAAGAATCAAGGACTGCAGTTGGACAGCGGCTGAAGTTGGTATGTGCTGACTGCCTTGGGGCCCTGGGTGCCGTTGACCCTGCTAAAGTGAAGGGCTTTTCTTGTCACGTTTTAAAATTGAATGCTCTGATGATGACCTTATCTATGAGTTAATCCACAAGCACCTTGCAAGGGCTTTTAGAGCTGCACCTGACACTATAATTCAAGACTCAGCTGCATTGGCTATACAGGAACTGCTAAAGATTGCAGGCTGCGAGGCCTCATTAGATGAGAATGCTGCTGCATCTACGTCAGGGACTCCAAAGGACAAAGAGCCTTTGAATGTTGATGCATCTGGAATTATGGGTATTGATGGTAGCTGTAAGATGAATAGAAGGGGTCAGATATTATGGGACCGCTTCTCCATTTATGTTAAAGAGATAATTGCCCCTTGCTTAACCTCTAGATTTCAACTTCCAAGTGTTGCTGATTCTTCATTGCTGGCCCAATTTACAGGCCATCTATGTCATTCAGAAGATGGATATTCTACTGGATAAGAAAGCTGACTGCACATGCCACTGGTTATCGTGGCAGCATTTTCAATGCTTGTCGAGGTATAGTTCGTCATGATATGCAAACAGCAATATATCTGCTTCCATATTTAGTTCTTAATGCTGTCTGTCATGGCACAGAGGAGGCACGCCATGGCATAACAGAAGAAATCCTATGTGTTCTTGATATTGCAGCATCTGATAACAGCGGGAATGCAGTTCATGGAGTTAATGGTGGGAAAAATGAAGTATGCATTCAAGCTGGTTCACTCTCCTTGATAATCTTGGTCAATGGGTGGATGATATTAAACAAGAATTAGCTCTTTCCCAGTCTTTTCAATCAATGGCATCTAAGCAACAAGCATCCGAGACAAAGGATCAAATTCGTAACTCTTTGATAAATCATGACCATCTCCTCGTACGGTGTACATATGTTTCAAAACTGTTGTCTGCAATTCCTAAGGTGTCTCTTGCCAGGGCCTCCTTCAGGTGTCAGGCTTATTTAAGGTCTTTAATGTACTATGAGTCATACGTGAGGGGAAAGTCAGGTTCTTTTAACCCTGCATCTGAGAGAAGTGGCATCTTTGATGACGAAGATGTTTCATATCTAATGGAAATATACAGCTGTCTAGATGAGCCTGATGGTCTTTCTGGCTTTGCATGTTTACGGAAATCTATGAGATTACAATTACAGGACCAGCTCTTAATAAATAAAAAAGCTGGAAACTGGGCAGAGGCTTTAACTTCTTGTGAACAAGCTTTGCAGATGGAACCAACATCAGTTCAAAGGCACTCTGATGTCCTTAACTGTTTATTAAACATGTGTCACCTTCAAGCCATGGTTACTCATGTGGATGGCTTAATTTCTAGGATTCCCCAGTACAAGAAAACATGGTGCATGCAAGGTGTGCAGGGAGGCTGGGCAGGTGGGATTTGATGGATGATTATCTTAGTGGGGCTGATGAAGAAGGTCTACTTTGTAGCAGTTCTGAAAGTAATGCCTCATTTGATATGGATGTTGCAAAGATTCTCCAGGCACTGATGAAGAAGGATCAGTTCTCAGTTGATGAAAGAATTGCCCTCTCGAAGCAAGCGCTCATTGCTCCTCTTGCTGCTGCAGGCATGGATTCTTATGTACGCGCTTACCCATTTATTGTAAAACTTCACCTGCTACGAGAGCTTGAGGACTTTCACACTCTTCTTGCTAATGACTCTTTCTTGGAGAAATCATTTCAATTGGGTGATCATGGATTCTCCCAAGTGATGGAGAATTGGGAAAACCGTCTCAGGTTTACACAGCCATCAATCTGGGCAAGAGAGCCACTTTTGGCCTTCCGCAGACGGGTTTTTGCTTCCAGTGCTCTTGGCGCTCAAGTTGGGAACTGCTGGCTTCAATATACAAAGCTCTGTCGCATGGCCGGTCATTATGAGACAGCAAACCAGGCGATTCTAGAAGCCCAAGCTACAGATGCACCTAATGTTCACATGGAGAAGGCTAAACTTCTGTGGAGCACCCGGCGATCTGATGGTGCCATTGCACAGTTGCAACAGTCTCTCCTGAACATGCCTGTAGAGATTGTAGGCTCCTCTGCAATGTCATCAATTACTAGTCTTTCACTGGTTCCACTGAACCTGCCGCCTTTAGTTTGTGATACTCAATCTTTGAATGAGAATCGAGATATTGCAAAGACCCTTCTTCTCTATTCTAGGTGGATCCATTACACTGGGCAGAAGCAGAAAGAAGATGTGCTCAGTCTTTATTCGAGGGTGAGGGAACTGCAGCCCAAGTGGGAGAAAGGATATTTCTACATGGCTAAGTATTGTGAGGAAGTTCTTGCCGATGCCAGGAAACGTCAGGAAGAAAACATTGAACTTGGTCCAGGGAAAATGCCGACAAGTAGTGATATTGTTGGTTCTTCAAATTTAAAGACTGAGAAAGTTTGGTGGTCATATTTGTCCGATGTACTGTTATTCTATGCAAAGGGGCTTCATAGGGGCCACAAGAATCTCTTTCAAGCACTTCCAAGGTTGTTAACCTTATGGTTTGACTTTGGCAGTATGTATCTAACAAGTGGCACATCATCCAATAAAGATTTGAAAAGTGTCCATGTGAAGGTAACTATTGTTATATTGAAGATGAACTTAATTTCTTTCAGCTACATTTAAACTCTGCTCTCTCCATTCTATATTCTCTTCTTATTTTGGTAGGTAATGAGTATAATGCGAGGATGTTTGAAGGATTTGCCAACATACCAGTGGTTAACAGTACTGCCACAGTTGGTTTCCAGAATTTGCCACCAGAATGAGGAAGTTGTTCGATTGGTAAAAAACATCATTACATCAGTTCTCCGGAAATACCCACAACAACCTCTGTGGATTATGGCAGCAGTTTCAAAATCCACTGTTCCTTCAAGGCGGGAGGCAGCTGCAGAAATCCTACATGCTGCACGAAAAGAGTTCAACCAAGGAAATACTGGCAGCAATCTGTTTGTGCAGTTTGCAAGTCTGATTGATCACTTAATTAAGTTGTGCTTCCATGCTGGTCAGCCAAGGGCAAAAACAATTAATATCTCAACTGAATTTAGTGCCTTAAAGAGGATGATGCCACTGGGAATTATCATGCCAATTCAGCAATCTCTAACTGTTAGCCTACCGACATACGATGGGAAGCTCACTGACTCACTTAGGTCTGATATCTTTTCTGCGACTGATCTTCCTACAATATCAGGAATCAGTGATGAGGCCGAGATTCTTTCATCCCTTCAACGACCTAAAAAAGTGAGTTCTTTTTCTGGATTTAGAAAAGGCTTGTAGTCATTTAACATGTTTCTGATTTTACATCTTATCATACTTGGAACTGAATTGGTTAATCTGTGGTATGCCATAGCAGGGTATATACCGAGAAGGCATCATATTTTACCAAATTACTTATGTATGTTGGTTTTCCTCTTAAATGTGTATGGAATGACTGTTTAAAGTCGTGAACCCCACAACCCCCACCATCCTATGTCCTAACTTAATAAAGGAAGAGCTAGTCACCAATCATCACCTGTTAATCAAATCTAAATTTATACGATGAGTCAATTATTGACTGGATAGATTTCCATAAATAAGTTGTGGTAAAGCACAAAAACTGTGGATTTGGAGAAGATTTTGAAGGGGTCGTGTCCTCTTAACTGTCTGATTTTCTATGCTACGTTGCACATCATCTCTGTAATTTTCAGTCCTTTCTCCTTTGCGTTTCAGATTGTTCTGATGGGCAATGACGGCATTGAATGTCCATTCCTCTGCAAACCCAAGGATGACCTTAGGAAAGATGCCCGCATGATGGAGTTCACTGCAATGATAAACCGTTTGTTGTCTAAATACCCAGAAAGCCGTCGAAGGAAACTCTACATTCGCACCTTTGCGGTAATTCCTTTGACAGAGGACTGTGGCATGGTAGAATGGGTGTCCCACACTCGTGGACTTCGGCATATACTTCAAGACATATATGTAAACTGTGGAAAATTTGATAGGCAAAAGACAAATCCTCAGATCAAACGAATTTATGATCAATGCCATGGTAAAATACCAGAAGATGAGATGTTGAAGGACAAAATTCTTCCAATGTTCCCAACAGTGTTTCATAAATGGTTCTTAACCAATTTTTCTGAGCCAGCTGCTTGGTTTAGGGCTCGGATTGCTTATGCACACACTACTGCAGTTTGG
The DNA here is from genome assembly GCA_024362665.1 of Prunus padus. Classification (NCBI taxonomy): domain Eukaryota; kingdom Viridiplantae; phylum Streptophyta; class Magnoliopsida; order Rosales; family Rosaceae; genus Prunus; species Prunus padus. Next base: position 28,086,019 of record JANFAM010000019.1, on the reverse strand, counting down.
TCCATGGTTGGGCATATTGTGGGATTGGGTGATCGACATGGTGAAAACATTCTTTTTGATTCTACAACAGGTGACTGTGTTCATGTTGATTTCAGTTGCTTATTTGATAAAGGCTTGCAGTTAGAGAAGCCTGAGCTGGTGCCTTTCAGGTTGACTCAGGTGAGAGAAGCAACATGGATACATGTGGTTCCCATTGTGTCAAGTTTCCTTTACTTGCTAGAATTTTCAAATACTTTTATTTTAAGGTGAAAAAAGAAAGACTAACTAGAATATCAAAATGAGGATAAAATCTATATTGTATGTTGATTATCAAAATGATATAACATGCATGCCTCTACATGAGCTAGAATGTTCTAGTGTGAGTACAATTAATACTTCATGATCTGCTAATGATGGTTATAAAATCATACCCAATTTAAATTGTTTCTTATTACCGGGGATTTTATGTTCATGATGACTGGTATGAAACCTGCAGAATATGATTGATGGCTTGGGCATCACTGGTTATGAGGGAATCTTTTTGAGGGTCTGTGAAATCACACTCTCAGTACTGAGGATGCATAAGGAGACTCTGATGAGTGTTCTTGAAACTTTCATCCATGATCCTCTTGTGGAATGGACAAAATCTCACAAGTTAAGTGGAGTAGAAGTTCAGAATCCACATGCACAGGTTTAGATCTTTGGTTATGTCATCTATCATTGTTGTTGTGACAGGTTTACTGTCACTATTGTTCTTTATTAATGTAAAGGTAGTGATGACATTGATTTATCATTTCCTAATTGAACCGAGTTGAGATTTTATCTTCTCAAGGCCTGCCATGTCAAATTGTTGCTGTTAGGTTTTGGCTCGTCAATTAGTGTCCTTTTCTGTTTAGGATTGTTTTAGGAAAAAAAGGGTGCACCAATTCTTCTCCTAAAAGGACTAGGAAAGAATCTTAGTTTCCTAATTCAATTTAGATTAGAAATCCTACAAGTCTATTTGGAATTGTAAAGAAGTCTATTTTCTTATCCCACTTAGAATAGGAATTATAATCTGAAAAGGATATGTAATCAACACCCTATGCCTATAAATAGAGTGCAGCAAGGCTTAAAAAGAGAAAAAACAGTGACAGCCAAGGCAAGAAGAGAGGGATTAGTTCTAGGGTTTGCAAAAGTTCTGTAATCTCTATTATTAATCAAAGAGGCGGTGATTTCTCTACCTAGAGAAATCACAAGCTGGACGTAGGCAAAAGTTACGCCGAACCAGGTATAATTCTTGTGTCTTCTAAGTTTTCCAAAGACTTGCGAGTTTAGTCTATTGCCATTGGATACATTAAAGAACAAGATCTAGTAAGCGGAGGTTTTATTTCAACAAGTGGTATCAAGAGCCTAGGTTAAAGTGTTCTACGATGTCTAAAGGGAAGCTGAATGCGGATCTAGGACTGCGTTAAAGCCCTTTGACGGCAAGGATGACTTCACGGACTGGCAAAGGATGATGAAGAACGTCTTGATACAGCAGGATTTGGATGATGCACTCGATGGTAAGAAGCCGGAAAGCATGACGAAGCGGCATGGACTAAGGTTCTCAAGAAGGCCAAGAGTTCCATCGAGATCCATCTCACAAGATCAGTTCGGTCACACATCACCGAAAAGATGTCCGCCAGGAAGCATGGGAAAAGTTGGAGAATGTTTATATGGGCAAAACCGTGTCCAATAAACTTTTTCTAAAGGATGAACTATTTGGACTTCGACTAGAAGAAGGAGGTGATATTGAAGATCACGTATGCAAGTTCAGAATTGCATAGCTAATCTTGAAGGTCGAAGAAACTTACAAAGATGATGATATGGCTATCATCCTGCTGAGGTCTCTACCTTCGTCTTTCAAGCACTTTCGAACAACTCTAATGTTTGGAAAAGAGTCCCTGAAGCTTGAAGACGTAATTCAAGCTCTTCAGTCATATGCCAAACTGGATGATATAACTGAAAGCTCTCAAGGCCTTTATGCCAAAGGCAAGGAGAGGGGGCGGGAAAAGACAAAGGAAGAGAAAGCGCAACAGAGGTAGGTCAAAATCCAAGAAGAAAAAGGAAAAGAAGGAAGGTTGCTTCGAATGTGGTTCAGCCGATCATTGGAAGAGGAACTGCAAGATTTGGAAAGAGAAGAAAGCTAAGATGGAAGGAAGCTCAGGTTCAGCTAGTGCAGTCACCGAGAATGAGAGTGACGGGGAACTTCTTTCAGTAACATCAGGCTCCAAAGCTTTCGGAAATTGGATTTTGGATACCGGATGCACTTTTCATATGTGTGCAGTAAGAGAATGGTTCGATACTTACAAAGAAGTCAGCAGCGGGGAAGTTTTAATGGGGGACGATTCTTCATGTCCTGTAAAAGGAATCGGCACTGTTCGAATCAGAATGTTTGATGGGATGATACGAGCTTTGGGGAACGTCAGGTATGTCCCTAGACTAAGAAAGAATTTGATTTCCTTGGGTACTTTAGATGAGGCCGGTTATGGGTACAAGTCTAAAAAAGGAAGACTCGGGGTAACCAAAGGATCACTAGTGGTAATGCGGGGTGACCTACAACCCAATAAACTGTATAAGTTAGTTGGGACCACTATAGTCGGGGGAGCAGCTGTTTCTGTAAATCAAAGTATAGAAGACAAGACTGAACTCTGGCATCATAGGCTCGGGCACATAAGCCAGAAAGGGTTGCAAGAATTACACAAGCAAGGCCTGTTGGAAGGCGTGTCATCTTGCAAACTGGACTTTTGTGAATATTGTGTTCTTGGAAAGCAAAGAAAGGTATCATTCGCAAGTAGCAGTGCAGATAACCGAAGCAAGGAGCAACTCAGCTATATTCACTCAGATGTTTGGGGCCCTGCACCAACTAAATCAAATGGTGGAGCCAGGTATTTTGTTACTTTTATGGATGATTTTTCTAGGAAGGTTTGGGTTTATTTCATGAAGCAGAAATCCGAGGTTTTTGCAAAGTTCAAGGAATGGAAAACAGAAACCGAGAATCAAACTGGAAGAAAGATCAAGTATCTGAGAAGTGACAATGGAGGTGAATATACAAGTAATGAGTTTACCGATTACTGCAAGCAGGAAGGCATCACAAGGCACTTCACAGTAAAGAAGAATCCCCAACAAAATGGAGCTGCTGAGAGGATGAATCGAACTCTCATGGAGAGGGAGAGGAGCATGCGATTTCATGCAGGATTGCCTGATAGTTTTTGGGCAGAGGCTGTTAATCATGCAAGTTATTTGATTAACAGATCACCATCTACAGTTCTCGGTTTCAAGAGTGCAGAAGAGGTATGGTCTGAGAAGCAGGTGGACTATTCCAAGCTCAGGGTGTTCGGCTGTAGTGCTTATGCACATATTCCAAGTGATGAAAGGTCCAAGCTCAAACCAAAGTCTACACATTGCATATTCTTAGGTTTTGAGAAAGGAGTAAAGGGTTTCAAGCTTTGGGATATCAACAACAAGAAAAAGGTTGTCAGCCGAGATGTTGTCTTTGATGAGACAACCATGCCTCTGAATAAAGTCGAGAACAGTAGGGAGAAGAAGGATGATGCTGAAATTGAAGCAACAAAGATTCCGTTAATCAATTCAGATGAAGAAGCTCAGGTGGAGCAAATTGAGCAAGATGCCGAATCTGATGGTTTTGAGGAAGAAGAAGAGCATCAGCATCATTCACCAGTTAGGAATCAGGTGGAGCAAGAAACAGGGCAGTTTGAAGGCACTCTAAACCGCCAAACATCCCAAAGGGTTCTAACTCCAACCAACAATCCACCTGCATTCGAGAGATGCATAGCACCGGACAAACCTAATCGGAACAAGAAGAAACCTCGACAGGTTTGGGTTTGACCAAGACGAAGTTAATTATGCTCTTAACATTAGTCAAGGAGATCCAACTACTTATCGAGAAGCTATAGCAAGTGATGAGCGAGATAGTTGGATAAGTGCTATGACAGAAGAAATGGAGTTTCTTTACAAGAACTCTGTTTGGGAGTTGGTTCCTAAGCCCAAAGACAGAAAGTTAGTTGGATGCAAGTGGGTATTTAGGAAAAAGGAAGGACTACATGAACAAGATGCCGTGAGATTCAAAGCAAGGCTCGTGGCTAAAGGGTACTCGCAAAAGGAAGGGGTGGATTATGATGAGATCTTTTCACCTGTAGTCAAGCATACTTCTATCAGATTGCTTTTAGCAATGGCAGCTCAGCATGACATGGAGATTGAGCAGATGGATGTGAAGACAGCATTTCTTCATGGGGATCTAGAGGAGACAATTTTCATGGCTCAACCAGAAGGGTTTGTTGAATATGGGAAAGAGAACCTAGTATGTCAGCTAAGGAAGTCCCTGTATGGCACGAAACAGTCTCCAAGACAATGGTACAAGAGGTTCGATCACTTCATGCTGAAAATCAATTTTAGAAGATGTTTATATGACTGTTGCGTGTACTATCATGTGTTCCAAGATGGGATAATCATATTGCTATTGCTATATGTGGATGACATGCTAATCGCTTGTCAAGACAAGTCTAAGATTCAAGACTTGAAGAAGATGTTGAGTGAGGAATTTGACATGAAGGATCTAGGTGCAGCACAGAAGATCCTTGGCATGGAAATTCAGAGAGATAGGACAGCTGGAAGGATCTGGATATCACAAGCCAAGTATATTCAGAAGGTTCTTGAGAAGTTCAACATGCAAGAAGCAAAGGTAGTTTTGACTCCTTTGGCAGCTCACTTCAAGTTAAGTGGGCAACAATGTCCTAAGTCCGAGCAAGAGCAACGAGTAATGGAGAAGGTGCCTTATGCTAATGCCGTGGGCTGCCTTATGTATGCGATGGTATGCACACGTCCCGACATAGCTCAAGCAATCAGTGTCGTTTCCAGATACATGGCAAATCCAGGAAAGCAACATTGGGATGCAGTCAAGTGGATTTTGCGCTATATGAAGGGTTCTAGGCGACAAAGGATTATGTTTGAGAAGCAAAAAGAAAATGCAGGGGTGTTGGGATATGTGGATGCCGATTATGCAGGGGACTTGGACAAGAGAAGGTCAACTTCTGGTTATGTGTTTACATGCGTAGGAGGACCAATCAGTTGGAGGGCACTATTGCAACCAATTACAGCATTATCGACCACAGAGGCAGAGTATATTGCATTGGCCGAAGCTGGAAAGGAAGCAATTTGGCTTAGTGGCTTGGTAAGTCAAATGGGAATCACTCAAGATTGTGTGAAGCTAAAGTGTGATAGTCAAAGTGCCATTCACTTGGCAAAGAATCAAGTTTTTTCTAGAAGATCAAAGCACATTGAAGCAAGATATCATAGAATCAGAGATTGGGTGGAGTCTAAGGAGATTTGGATTGAAAAGGTTCACACGGATGACAATGCCGCAGATTTCCTTACAAAGATAGTGCCAGCCAAGAAGTTCAAGCATTGCTTGAACTTGATCAATCTCATTGATTGATTAAAGTGGAGCACCTCCACACTTGAGGTGCAATGAGGCAAGAAGAAGATTGCCAAGGTGAAGACTCTTGAAGATTTCCAGAGCTGCTTCAAGAAGGTTCAAAGATACTCTGGGGTACAAACGATCAAGACTTGGTTTGACTCACCAAGGTGGAGATTGTTAGGTTTTGGCTCGTCAATTAGTGTCCTTTTCTGTTTAGGATTGTTTTAGGAAAAAAAGGGTGCACCAATTCTTCTCCTAAAAGGACTAGGAAAGAATCTTAGTTTCCTAATTCAATTTAGATTAGAAATCCTACAAGTCTATTTGGAATTGTAAAGAAGTCTATTTTCTTATCCCACTTAGAATAGGAATTATAATCTGAAAAGGATATGTAATCAACACCCTATGCCTATAAATAGGGTGCAGCAAGGCTTAAAAAGAGAAAAAACAGTGACAGCCAAGGCAAGAAGAGAGGGATTAGTTCTAGGGTTTGCAAAAGTTCTGTAATCTCTATTATTAATCAAAGAGGCGGTGATTTCTCTACCTAGAGAAATCACAACTGGACGTAGGCAAAAGTTCTGCCGAACCAGTATAATTCTTGTGTGTCTTCTAAGTTTTCCAGCACTTGCGAGTTTAGTCTATTGCCGTTGGATACATTAAAGAACAAGATCTAGTAAGCGGAGGTTTTATTTCAACAGTTGCAACTTGAGTGAAAACGTTTCTTAGAGTAGACTGCCCCAAGAAAACAGAATAACTCTCTATCATTATCACATTGATATTTTAGTCCAATGTAGTGTTTCTTGATCTCTCGTACACAATGTGCCACCTGATAGAATAAGGTGTTGGGAGCAAGGGTTTCTTTATTAAACTATGATCCGAAATTCCTTAAATTTGATGCATCTTTTTAACAGAATATCCACCAGATGGATATGGACATATATTCAAGAGTAAGGAATTCTTGATAGAAGTAGTGATGCTGTTCCATTACACGTTTAAACATGATTGATAAGTTTTGATCCCGGTTCATGTTGAGATATGATCATAAATTCCTTGATGTGGATATTAGATCAGAAGTGAAACTTTAGCGATTGTGACCCATGGTTCGTGGTCTATCCTTCCTGAAAATGCTAAACATGTTATAAAGATAGTGGTAAGTTTTTTGCTATAAGCAATCACTAAATTGTGTTCCATATGAACATTGCAGCGAGCAATCAGTAACATTGAGGCAAGGTTGCAAGGAGTAGTTGTTGGTGTCGGAGCAGCACCATCTTTGCCTCTGGCCGTAGAAGGTCAGGCTCGTCGATTAATAGCTGAAGCGGTCTCCCACAAAAATCTTGGAAGGATGTATATCTGGTGGATGCCTTGGTTCTGAAGTTAAATTGATCAAGGGTTCTCCTGTTCTAGAGTTGAATCAACAAAGTCTTTGTGGGCTCGAAGATTTTCTTAAGCAGCCTCACAAAATATCTTAGGAATAGGCTTCAAAGGTTCACTATGAAAGAGTCCTGTAGTGTATATTTTGTTCAGGTATGCTCGACTACTTCTGTCTGTCATAAATTTTATTTTATGCTAGTGTTTTTGGTATCAACAATGCAATGTTGAAGACAGTAGATTAGGTAGTTTCCTATTGCGTTTATCTTGAACTATTTAACACTGGCATTTCGACTTTTCATCAATAATACATAAGGTGGAGGAATTAATGTGGCTAGTCTAGTAGCTATTTGAACCTCCAAAAAGTAATAATTCATTAAGAGATATTATCAATGTGATGTATAACAATCTGAAGGCAATGCATTTAAGGTGGCCACACCAATAGAACTAAGGTGCACAAAAGAAATTTTTCTAACAATGTCATTCTGAGACTAGGGCTTGCAATAAAACCACCAAGAATATGGCACGGGAACCCTGCGCAATGTTTACAATACCATTATTTGTTGTGTACTTTTGTAAGCTTGATCTTTTTACTGAAAGTTCTATTTTTTTTTTCTTCAATGAGTATTCACTGTAATGTCATGAATGTACTTTTGTTATTGCTTGAATTTTATCTATTTTCTCATTTTTGCTATCAAGGTGTTCTTTATTGCGAATGAAGCTTTTAGGTGACGATCCTCGACTGATTCCACGAGGACTGAGAAAGCTGTGCTGGGATACGAATTTTGACATGTGTTCTGCTATGATGATACTTTGTGATGAGAAATGCTATTGTCCTACTATGTTGGTACAAGATTCTAGAAGAATTTGAGTGGCCGGGCTTAACTTGACAACCCCAGACTGATAAAAATGCGCAAGATTGGACAGAGTTGTGCTCGAGTTGTATTTTCCTTCTGGTTAAGGAGATCATCAAAAGAGACCTCAGGTTGTACACTGGTTGTGCTCTGTATATAAACAGGTTGTATCATCCCTCAGTGTAGCGGTTTGTTCGCTCAATAACCATATGGGATGCTCCTCCTAGGGTTAGGATTCAAAGAGAAAAATTGCATTCTCTGTCTGTATATGTGATGTCTGTCGGGAGATATTAAGGTTAATTTTGTATGCTTCATCCCTTCAACACATTCCATTGTATATATACTTACTCATGAGACTTGCACCTGTATTACTATCACCTCCTTTAACGCCAATATTGAATGAAGCCGGAAGCCAGTTCGCTATCCAATTTTTGTACATGCAAAAATGACTGAAATTTCTACATAATAAATATTTATTTATCGATAGGCTTGAATTTATAACTTCACCTGGAGAAAATAGATTATTTATCTTAGCAAAGGTGAGATGGAGAATAGGACGCTGATTATTGTAAAAACCAAAGGTTATGCTCATCAATCTGCTCTTGAGTTTTCCCTAGGTCAAATTTCATATCCTAAGCTAAGAGAGATGATTTTATAGAAAGCTACCCTACGAAGGCAGTCTTTTTCCTCAAGCAGCAACTCAACATAACCAGTCCTTCACAGCTCTCCCCTTGGCAACAAAACAACCAACATTCTTCCGATCGATTCTCATTGGACTTTCCATCCGAAGCATCATCTGTTTAACTAGACCTGGCAATATTGTACACGACACGTTAACACGACACGAATTCGCATGAAATTATCAGTATTTGGGTTGGTCTTATCGGGTCGGGTTGAAAACGGGTGAACCCGTTAAGGACCCGTTATCTTAACGGGTCGTTTAAGTGTTTTTCGCGAATAACCCGTTAACCCGTTAAGAGCAAGGGTATTTGTGTAAATTTACGTTATAAAATCCCTATCTAACCCCACCAATGGCATGCTCCTATCATTCCAAATTATTATTTTATTTATGTTCTTACTATTTTATATTGTTGATTAATTACTTAAATCCCTAAGATTATTTCACTCTTGATTAAAAATACAATCTAACCCACCAATGACATAAATCTCTCATTCCATATTATTATTTTGTTTATTTTCTTATTATTCTACATTGTTGATTAATTACTTCAATTCCTAGGATTATTTTGCTATTGATTACAAATACAATCTAACCCCACCAATAGCATTCTCCTTTCACTCCATAGTATTAGACAAAGAATTGTCTAATTTGTGTTTTCATTTAACAATTTGTTAATAAATATATTCTATTTTTTAAAATGGGTGAAGCGCGCGAAATGAGCAAAAAAAAATTAACTCATTAGTCTTAACGGGTAGGGTTGGGTTTTCGCGAATTTGAACGGGTCGGGTTCGGGTTTAATATTTTCCACCCGTTAGCTTAACGGGTCGGTTGGGTCAATTCACTTTTTTAACGGGTTGACACGAACACGACACAAAACCCGCAAACATGACACGTTTGCCAGGTCTATGTTTAACCAGTCCTTTAACTGGGGATTCCCCTCTAACACTGCTATGCTTTCCTGACCCGCAGACGATAACAACCTCTGCCGGGATCACATCTTTCCCACTGTTCAACCTGCATCGCATTGCCTTAAACCACTCCAACAATATCAAATAAGCTGAACCTAAATGCATGCCATGCAAATCCAACTTGGCCTCCAAGGGTTCCCACACCATCACCTCATCCAAAACTGTTGATTCAACCAACTCCTTAACCAACAAACCCTCATCGCCATTCAAAACCCCGTTCAATTCTTCAATCGAACATGGAACATCTTTCGGTTCTTGCAGCATTGCCATGATCGTAGGGCACGAATTCAAGACCGAATTGTAAGTCCTAACAGAGAAAGGAAGACTCAAACTTTTCAGTTTTTGGAGCCACACAACCATTGCAGCAAGCTCACTATGAGCTCCATACGATGAAAGAACCATATTGGAACAAATTGTATCAATAGCAATCCCTTGGTTCTCCATTTGTTCCACAACTTTCAGCATATCTTCAAACAGTCCCAATCTTCCATATCCATAAACCACAGACCTAAACTCGAAAACCGATGGTTTTAATCCCTTAACTCTCATCTCCTCAATCAAATTGTCTGCTTCACGAGGTCGATCCATTTCACACAAACCACTAACCATTGATTCAAAAGCTCGGTTTTTGACATAAACAGAGGAAGAATTTTGAAGAAGCTGATAGAGGTAACTGTAGGAACTATCAAATCCATGCTTTGAACTTAGCTTAGAGTGTGATTCAACCAACTGGCAATGGAAAAGAGCAAGCTCTCGTTCCCTGGAGCCTAATTTGGAAATGCTTTCAGAGATCTGAGCTTCTGCTTCGTTGTGTTGGCCTTGTTTGTCAAGCAGGGCAACAAGGGCTGCTACCAACTTGGGATTCCATTCAAACCAAGGCGCTTCTGTGATTTTTGAGTAGAACTGGAAAAAACCCAAGTGAATAACTTCGATGAATTGTAAAGTAATTGCTTGTTTGGTTGCTGAGAAAATGAAACAAAAAACAACCCAAACGAAATGGGTCATTATATTTTCTTGGAAACGATTAAGAAATAGCAAAAGATTCAATCTTTTCTTATCAGTTTCTCAGCAAGCAAACACACAGACAGAGAGCAAGAGAGAGGGAGAGAGAGAGAGAGGTGGACTTACAGGGAGGGCGAGGGAAGAGAGATGGGGGAGAGTGGTATCAGGGGAGAGAAGATAGGACAGTGTGTTGAGAGCAATGGACTTGGTAGAGGAAGTTAGGAATTTGGCAATCAACTTGTTGGTGACCTTGGAGTCTCTGGCATTGGCTGCAAGCTTGGTGAGAAAGCGTTGGCCTTGTTTGGTCACTGCGCATTGGATTGATGATGTTAATGGAGGTAGTGGTGGTTGAGGGTTCCATGGCAATGCTATTGAGAAAGAAAGTTGTCCGCTGCCAATCCCTCCCATTTGGCTGAGGCTGAGCATCATATGATTGATTGGGCTTAACATGGACTTGGGAGTTTCCAACTGCACCAGCATATACATGCACCACCACTTTTCTAGCTAATTTTTGGAGAAAAAAAAAAATTCTTTTGTGAAAGTTGTCAATTTGTGAAGGTGGTGTTGCTAATCCAGTGAAGAAGAGATCATGTTCGTGTGGAGAAATTATTATATGATATTATAATGAAAGAAGAGAAAGAATAAGCAAGGATGATGTACCCAACCCTAATAAGTGTTTTCAATCCGTAGCTAAGATCAATCTAAACAGAATAATCATATGATTATGCTACGAAGAATTAACAATCATCAATATTGACTGATATTGGAAGCGATATTAATATATTTGTAAATTTGAGTACCAATCTACACAACTGATATTTTCATTCTTGGTTATAATATGATTTTTTTTATAACTGCAATAATTTCATTAATAAAAGGGCATTACAAAAATGTAGACCCACAAAGGACTCTTGCAAACAATAAACACAACTATTGCTGGGGTGGACATGAGTTGGGTTGGGTCGGTTTTAGTCTCAATCAGTAACCCAATCCGATATATAGTGGTTTATGATTTCTTAAATTCAAGACCCGCTCATTTTTAGGCCAACCCAACCCAAAATTTTTGTGATCGGGTTGGTCGATTTGGTCAGGTTAACTCAAAGTTAAGCCTATTTTTAAATTTTGGTTCCAGCCCATAACTCAACCCGTACATAGCTATTTAGAATTTTTTGAACCCAAGACCCAATCATTTTTAGGCCAATCCAACCCACTATGATCTGGTTGGGCGGTTCGGTCAGGTTGATTCGAAATTGTGCCTACCCCTAACTATTGCTAGACAATGAGCAAAAACCATTTTACATCTTGAAGACCAACTCACAAAAACTAAAAAACATAAGAAAATTTATACTTTAAAGTATAACATTGATATACAGACATTTATTATTGTTCGTCTAGAAATACTTCTGAACACCTTGTGATGCCCCTAGCCGCTGAGCAGACTGTACTTTGGCAACTTAGTGGCTTTGTGTTTGGTTTGCTTGTGCTTCAAGGAACCTGATATGGGTTCGGAGACTGTTCCTTGAAGGGATGCGAAAGGCGTGCCACTACTAGTGATACTCTCCTAGTAGAAAGAGTAAGGGTTTATGGATATGACTGCGCTCATTTATCCTTTCTTCTAACCAAGGCCACTGTGCTCCAAAGAGGGGAATCTGGCTTTAGATAGGTTCTTTTTCTGCCTTAATAAAGATGACTTTTAATGTTTCAAGTATAATTAAGCAAACTGCAGGAAATGCAATGTTCTAGTCCGTTGTTCGGATTGAACACCCAATGCCAAATCTTTATACTAAAATCAGCCCGATAAACATGATATTTTCATTGATGATCGAATACAAGCCTGGTTAGACCGAGACTGATCTAAATACAATAAATCAACAAACAAGAAAAGTTGAAAATGGTACAATCGGACAGAAAGTCTGCAGTATCGAACAAAAGACAATGGTCTGTCTGCAACAGTGTCGTGTTGTCCGATGCTAGCAAACTAGTAGTACCTGCGACCAGAAGCTAGCCCGTATCGCAGATAGGGAGACTTGCTTTGAAATGTGTGAGCTGGAAATCGAAACCAACTATCAAATCATACCAAGCGTTGCTGGCAGAGCATATAGGTTACAAACAATGGCAATGTTATTCCAATCAGGAGTTGTCGGCTGGGAATTAGACAGAGCTATGTGTTTGGGAAAAGAATAGAGTTCCAACAAGGAGTTGTCGACTGGGAACTCAAAGAAAGCGAAGGGAGTTGAGTCAAGTCTTGGCTTTGTCTGCAGAGAGACACTTTGCAAGAAATTGAGTCTAAGACGTTGAGTCTTGGTTTTGAGACGTTGAGTCTGGCTTTTTTGGCTGAAGTTGTGTGTCTTCGCGCTGTCATTGAGACTTAGTATATATAGGCAAACTAGTCCCCTTGTTGGTGGTGTCTGGAGGGCTCTTTGGCTGAATTCGTAGATGATCGCAACCTTTTGTCACTTGTAGAAAACCTGCTCCTGCTGATGTGACCTGGAAATGAACAAGAAATCGTCAAAGTGAAGATTTTCTGGTGTGTTAGTGGGTCGATCTTGCAGGTTGATTTACACCAGAAAATCTTGGGGATGGCCTCCCAGTATTTCGCGCTGGTGGGTTAGACCTCTTCTGATGGGAATAGTAGCCATACCACATTAAATGCGGTGGCAATCGCATTAATGGTGGTGTGAAACGCCTCTACTTACTACGCTCCTCCACTTGCTGTAGACCATACTTCCTCTGATTTGGTGGGTCATGTTCGGATTTTCCAGTGATTAAACCAAATCGTGATTAGGTTTGGCCAATCTTCGAAAAAATCCAACTTGTGAGAGAGATTTGCTTAAGGTACTTGTTTCGAACATTTTCTGTCCGAAAGGAGACGTGGCATTTGTATTTGAAAAGAAACATAAAGCATCGGACATTTGTGTCAGATGCGCAGGTATCTCCGAAGCGCCTCGTTGACCACAGACTTTTTGGTCAATAATTGCGGCTGGAGGACCATTGGGCTCGGCTAACTCCCATTTTGGGCTTTTACGAATGTAGGATGAGCCTTTGACATCTTGGACCTTCCGTCCAACCAAGGTTTTGACTTTCAAAACTGCAGATCAAGGCCTGTGCTGTTTTTGGTACGAACAATTATAACATGGATAAATTTGTTACACGATGTTGAGGTTTTACGGTGTCATCCAAAATCAGTAGTGGTTATAATTTTATATTCTTAAGAAAAAAAAAATTAATGCATTAGGATTGTAGCTAATTTTCATAATTTTTTTTAGGCAACTGTCTTGCAACTGACAAATTGTGGAATGAGAAACTTGGAACGAAAGCTTCCAACACCCCAGCTTCCACTCAAACCGCCAAGCAAGTCGTTTAAAAGCTTCTCTCTCTGTCATCGTCCTTCAATGACTTACAACGTTGTCCTTCGGAGAATGATTCTGGGCAACCGAAACGGTGTCGTATTCAGACTGATGAGCATGCCTCTAGGTCGTCTTTGTCTTTGTCTTCGTCTTCGTCAACATGCGTTCGTACAGTCTGATGTGGATAATTGCAAGTGGACAATATCGTTCAAATTAATATAGTGATAAGTAGAGTGTCGTTCCAACAGGGATCAATTTAACCTATTAAATACTAGAATGATTTATTCCTAATTATAATTGAATTAAACGATGAGAGAATTATGGTGATTAAAATGTAATTAAGCAAGTAAATTAAAAATAAGTAAATAATATAATAGATGAAACCAAAGATGATAAAGTACTAGGGCATCGATTTCACCTAGCTAATCTCACCCAAATCCTTCTACCTTGTTAATCCTATTTACCTAACATGTTGATAATCGTTTTCCCTTACCTCACCAATACTCTCTTCCGAGTTATATTAGTTGTGTTCCTCACAATCAACCCACTCTATTCCTAGTTACGGATTTAGATAGCTAAGAACCCATTAAGCTTTGTGGAAAACATTTAGAGATTACACAAACCATAACCTAATCTTCCGAGTCAGCTATGTAATTTATGGTACTTGTTACAAGAAGCTATTTATTAGGCATCTCCTTCCGGTCTCAACCCAATTCTTCCAATCATGCAATTAGTGGCCAATTAATTGAAAGCATTAAGAACGGTAACAATGACTCAACATGTATAGATAAATAAAATTAACAATATCAAAGAATTAGAGTATTCATAGCTAGGCTACATCGTAGCCCTAGTAAAAGAAATTAGTTCATGAAGGACTTATTGAGAATCGTGATGGTTGATGAAGACATGAGCGGCACCGAATTCTCCAAGTTGAACGCCAAGGTTGCGCAAGCTTTCTTCTTATTCTTCTTAGGGCTTTCGGCTATGAGTATGAGTATGTAGGAATTTGATGGCTTGAAAGTGTAGAGAAGGGTGTTGGTGGATCGTGTAGAGAGGGGTGTTGGTGGATTCTTTGATCAATGACCTAAACTCTCTATTTATAATACTCCTAGAAATCCTACCTATCTAAGGTATAATTACAATTATTATAAAAATAGGATTCCTACTAATTTAGTGTCTTCTTTATTTCTCCTTGTTGACTTGGTAAGACTTGGACTATCTTGAAAAAGGAAATTTGATAACACTCCTTGTGATGAAAGGAATAACTTGGCTTCTTTCCAATTAATCTTCAATTTTCATCTTCTTGCCCCTTTTTAGCTATATTCCATAAATCCTTCATAAATCTCACAAAACATATTAAAACAACCAATTTAAATAAAGGATAAGAATAATTAAATAGGTAAAAGGGTTACAAAATATATATAAAATAGTAGCTTATCACAGTCCTCTTGTTTTGCTTCAACTTCGACAGACAAAAGTTCCACTCAGACCCAAGATGGAGACTTCTATGCATTGAACAAAAGGATCTCCCATTTGATCCGGATTGGCCAGATAGCCCAAGCGAGGGAAGATTTTGATAGGATGGAGCAACGAAATGTTGTAACTTGGAATTCAATGATCACTGGGTATGTAAAACGCAGAGAGATGACGAAGGCGCGTAAGTTGTTTGATGAAATGCCTGAGAGAGATGTAGTTTCGTGGAATTTGATGATATCAGGGTATATATCTTCTCGTGGAGATAGGTATATTGAGGAGAGGAGGAGTTTGTTTGATCAAATGCCAGCGAGGGATTGTGTATCTTGGAACACAATTTAGTGGGTATGCCATAATGCCAAGAATCGGAGGATGAATGAGGCATTACAGCTTTTTAATAGAATGCCTAACCGGAGTGTTGTTTCTTGGAATGCAATGATTACTGGGTTTTTGCAGAACGGTGACGTTGTGCATGCAATTGAGTTCTTTGAGAAAATGCCAGAACGGGATCGGGCTTCTCTCAGTGCACTTGTGTCCGGGCTTATTCAGAATGGTGAATTGGATGAAGCTGTGAGGATTCTTCTCGAATGTGGGAACAGGGATGATGGAAGAGAAGATTTGGTGCATGCTTATAATAGGTTGATTGCTGGTTATGGTCAGAGAGGAAGGGTTGAAGAAGCCAAGAATATGCTTATCCATCATCAGAGGAATATTTGATTGAATGGTTTAACAATTCACTTGGATCAGAGGAAACCAATATCAATGACAGGGATTCTGTGGTACTGAATCACCAACTTCATACAATCAGCATATAAATATCCTTAGAAATGGGAAGAATCTACCCGACCAAGGATATTTATATGCTGATTGTATGAAGTTTGTGATTCAGTACCACAGAATCCCTGTCATTGATATTGGTTTCCTCTGATCCAAGTGAATTGTTAAATCATTCAATCAAATATTCTTGCTTGTATTACCCTGGAGATGTGAAACGACACAATCCAGGAATTAAATATGGTGATTTAGACGCTTATAAGAAGGGTAGTATGCCCAGGACAGGAAGGACAGCTGTGGGTTAACTGAGTCTGAACCTGGTTCTACAGATGCATGAGCTTCAATGAATAGCGTGAACACTGTCAGGTGTCAATCTGGTGGATATGAGCCATACATGATGCTGTTGTCACACTTAACACTAGCGTATTTGGTACACAAGTCATTGTAACTGATGAAGATTAAGTTGGGTGACGTCGACAGGCAACAGGCTGGTACGTTGTTAACATGACCTCTAGTCAAGCCCTTATCTTTGAACTAACCATGATAAAATCATTACCTATCTACTCCACAACTTTGAAACTTGACAATTGTATTCTCTGGTCCTAATTTCTTCAGATTCTAGTGATATTGCACTTCCAGATTTCCAGTGTTTGAGGGTTAAGAAGTGTAGTAGAGTCATCATTAAATATCAATGACAGGCGTGGAATTTTCCTGCTCTTTATTGTTATCATTTCTACAACTCTGGCTCTAATGAAGAAGTCACTAATGGACTTTCAGCATTTTATGGTGGGATCAACGCAAGAGCAAAAGCATTTTCTTTCAACCTTTTCCAAATAGGATCTGTGAACTCAAGGGAGATCCTAACTAACTGATGTTATTGAAATACAGAGATGCATGTGAAGCTTCCATGAGTGATCTTGGAGCTCTTTACGAAATGGACAAGTCTCATGCGTCTAGGGGGCTATTCTTTGGAATTTCAGTGACAGGTGCAGAATCTTGTGACTATCAGTTGGATTATTTATTTGAGCTGACCAATGCATGTCTGTGGTATCAGAAGCAATTTTATGAAGTTTACTGGTCTGTAAGCTATGAATTTGCCATGTTGTTTCTTTTCAATGATATGGAAAGTGGCTAGAGAGTGCAAGAAAGATTCTATGAACCTAGAATGACAGATCACATATGAACCATTTGGTGTTTGGGTGCTCACTCATATCTGCACTTTTTTTTTTTGATGAAGTAGGGGGATAAACCCAAGAAAATATCTGCACATTTTAAGATGACAGAGACTTGCTTCTAAAACTTAGGTTGGAAAGTTTAGCTTAAGAATGACCGCAAAAACCAGATGCTATATCTTATAACACCCGAAATCATGGAGTTTCTGGTTGGACAATACTTGACATTTCCATATATAACTTGCATATGCTTAGTTTTCCTCTACCCTTTGATTTTCTAACAAGTTTATTGTTTTCGGTTATGACGGTTTTCTTGTTCACAGAATCACTGGGTATTTTGGAGTTAAAGATTCTAGTCTTTTGTTTGAACGTTGGGAAATTACAGAGAAAGCCAAAAAGAAACTGTTAATCTTGGAAAGTCGTTAAAAAGTCGGTTGATATGACTGCAAATGTCAGGCTGTTGTGACAACAATTTAATATCAAAGCTCTTGAAATATATTTCTGAAAATCCTAGGTATTCTTAACCAGAGTGATAGACCTCGATATGGTTTTTGTTCTTTACAACACCACAAAATATTAATAAAGATGTCCTAATGAAAACACAAAATATAATCGGATGATAACCTCTTTTTTTCAGACATTCTTCTGACATGTAAACCCACCAACATTTATTTCTTGTAAAGATTTACTCTTTCTTGAAAAGTCTTTCTTCAATTTAACCTGCTGGTTTCCAATAATGGAATGACACATTGTAAACATTTCCAGTAGCATAGTACTCTTTTTTTGAAAGTCTTTTTCGCCCTTCTAGTTTCTAACCATGGAAGTTCTCATCTTAACAATGGCAAGTTGAAAATGAGGAAAAGCAGGATACTTTGCCAGGTTAAATAAGGTTCTAGGGTCTAACTGATATACATTAGATGACTATTACATTTTAGTAAATGATATATGTCAGTCGCACCAATTGGTTTATGGTTATCATTCTTTTCTTTTCTATTTCTTTTTTTGGTTTCCTCCAGCATCTCTTGCACCACAACCCTCCCCAGAGGAAAAAACTATTGCAAAAAACAAACATTTTCTTTAAAAAAATTACTTGTGAGTTACACTACATATAGAAAACTTAAATATGTATTATATTTGTTACAGCACTAGAGACGTGTGACTTACAAACTAACATGCCGTATACATTTTTTTATAAGACTAAGAATGATAAAACTAGTGATTCTCTGCATAACGAAGGTATGACTGATAGGAGAAGTCTCTTAAAAAGCAAATTATGAAATATGGTAATGCATAGACATTTTTTAAAAAATTCATCAAATAAAAGACACGATAATTCCAACTTGCGACATATTTCAACATTAAAAGTAAAATACAACTAAATTAAGATCTGCTTAAAACCTACATAAATTGATAAATTGATAAACATATAATTCTAACTAATCATTTAATTGCATAACATATGATCACATTTTCTAAACCTTGAAACAATTCTACCTCTACAATACTAATCTCAAACTAATATAATAAAAATCAAGAATATTGTTGTTTCTATTTTGATTTTCTATCAATTTTGTTGATTCTGATCGTAACGGGTTTCTTGTAAAGTATTTTGGAGTTTCAAGATTCAACTCTTTTGTTTGGATGTTGAGAAAGTTCCAGAGAAAGCCAAGAGGAAACTGTTGATATTAGAAAGTCGTTAAACAAGTCGGTTGATATGATTGCAAATGTCACAACTTGCTGTGGTGAACAACAATTGAATATCAAAGTTGCTGAAATTTCCATGTATGTTTCTGAAGATCCTAGGTATTCTTCCTTCGATATGGTGTTTGTCCCTTTACCATTGCCACCTTGTAAATCATCATGGAATTCTAAACACCACTTTCACTTTATAGAGTGGTACTGTATCACCACTTTCACTTAAAAAATAGACAAAGAAATGGAAAATATTTAGGAAAAGGCCAAAGACTAGTTTTGTTTTGAATTTGGAACAAAACTAGTCCATTGGCCTTTTCCTAAATATTTTCCATTTCTTTGGCTATATCCTAGTTTTTTTAATAAAGAATACGTGGCAAATTTTAGATGTAAGTATCACAAGTTGAGGTGGTATATCCGTACCATTCTAAACAAGAAATTTAAAATTATGGTTACTTGTAACCAAAAAAAAAAAAAGATCTTGATGGATAATAACCTTTTTTTTATCTATTTGAAAACATGCCTTGAAAATTTACATCTTCAGAGCCCACATCAAGATCAACATATTTGGTAAGGTAGTGTAAAATAGGAACTTTACTCATGGAACAATTGCTAAACCCTAAACTCACATATACTACATGAATATTAAAACTTGAACTTAGAACCTTTACTGAGGGATAATTGCTCTAAACAATTATACTAGTGAATCCTTTGCAACTAAGAACTAATTAAAACCTAATAATAAACATATGATTCTATTTCTAGCTAATAATCTAACTGCGTAACACATGATCAGATTTTCTAAACCTTAGAGCCCTACAATACTAATCCCAAATTAAAATAAATAAATAAAAATCAAATAATATTTCACCTTTCCTTTAAAAAAAAAAAACTGATTAATTTCATATATAAAAAAAGGGGAATGCTAGCAACCTTCTCTCTAACATTCTTTTTGAACCTTCTTCCTTTTTCTCATGACAAGTGTCACTTTCCTTACACTTAAAACAATGTCATTAATGCATCACACAAAATATTTTTATTTTCCAAGTTTACCCTTATTGAATGTATTAACTCTTTTTAATAACAAGTTAGTTTTTACAACTTTCTTACTACCTTGTTAAAAAATTAAATAAGAAAATAAAAACTGAAGTTTTTTTTAATTTTTTTTTCCAAAGAGGATGTATGTTTTGTTAAATACAAAATAATGATGATATCACTTTCATGATAATAATGTCATGAAACAAATTTTTTTTTTTAAATGATGTTTTTTCTTATTTTTCGTATTTAATTTTTAACAATGTGCTAATGAGTTGTAACAAAATTTGGATAAATTGAAGGAAATATAAAAGTTAATACATTTAATAAGGGTAAACTTGGAAAAAAAAAACTAACTTGTTTGATTCATTAATGATATTGTTTTAAGTATAAGGAAAATGACACTTATTATAAAGAGAATGAAGAATGCCCTAAAGAAAAGGTTGCTAGCATTCCTCATTAAAAAAATCCTAATAATTAGCGTGTCATCACCATGTCGTGTCAAGATCCAATTGCATAGTATTTTATTTGGTAGTGTCTTCTCGTGGCTTTTGGATGTAAGTGGACGTCCTCAAATACTCGATGAAGTTACAGACGAAGAAGGAGAGAGAAGAGAGAGACCCATAAAACCAGGCCCAGTGGGGTTTTCTTTGTTCATTTTTTATTGCGGAGAGCAAAGCAAACTGTTTGAGCCAAATGCATTCTTAGCGATCTCTCTGTCCCTGAGACACCGTCAAACTTAACGACCATCTCGAGGCTTCTTCTACAACCGCCCCAAACCCCCCACCCGCGCTTTTTTGTTCGTCAAATCGCTCCGATTTCACTGAGTCATCACACAACCAACTCGGTCCCAATCGATCATCGATCATCGATCAATCTGATCAGAGCAATTTTGGTTGCTGCAGTGAGTTCTGACGATGAACAAGAGGCCACGAACAAGCATCGGCAAGGCTGTCGTCAATGTTTGGCAGCGCGAGGTCGGCGAGCTCTCGGCCAGAAATTTTACCCACCGTGTCGGTGGCTCTGAGGTCGTATCTGGATAACCTTATCCCTGATTGTTATTTAATTGTTTTTGTTGGATTAAATTTTGGTTGAGTGATTCTGATTGTGGGACTGGAATTATAAGCTAATTCCTGTATTGGGGTTTTGCATTATGTATTTATTTGTTAATGAAGTTGTGAAATTTGGCTTATATTAAATTCACGTTTGGGTCATTCAGATCAAGATTAAAGTTGGGTTTTTTCTTGCTTTGTACGGAGAGTTGTAGTATAGAATTCTATTGTGGGGTTGTGTAATGCGTTTTGAAGGTTGTGGAAATCATGTAATTGCCTCTTGAGTAGTGCCTATATGGGTTTGAAATTCTTGTTCAAATCTCTACGGAGGAGAATTTGAGTGTGGTTTGTTATGCATGCAGTTGAAGTGCCTTGTTTCTCATATTGGGCAAAGCTTTAATTAGTTTTTCTTTCTTTGTTATTTTGTTTTAGGATCTTGTGCTCCGACTTGAACTCTACAGGAAGCTCGAGAAGCATCGAGGATGTGTGAACACTATAAGCTTCAATGCGGCTGGCGATATTCTGGTTTCAGGCTCTGATGACAAGCGGGTTATCCTATGGAATTGGGAAACCGGGAAAGTTCAGCTTTCATTCCATTCAGGTCATAATAACAATATTTTTCAAGCAAGGATCATGCCTTATACTGATGATAGAAGCATTATTACCTGTGCTGCTGATGGGCAGGTACTTTGTTAATGTAAAGCAGTGGCATCATGCCATGATATATTCCATTTTTTGTTTTTGATAAAATACTTCTAATAGCATTTGATATTTTTAGGTGAGACATGCTCAAATTTTGGAGCAAGGACAAGTGAAAACTTCATTGTTGGGCAAACATCTGGGGCGCTCTCATAAGTTGGCTATTGAGCCTGGGAGCCCTCACATTTTTTACACCTGTGGTGAAGATGGATTGGTGCAACATGTGAGTTATCATTTCCTATGCTAGCCATAAACATTAATACTTTTTGTTTTCTTTCAACTAGATAAGTAATGTACTCTTGGACAAGCCTAAAAATGGTAATCTGTACTCAGAGGACGAGATCCTTTCAACTAGTGAACTTGATTGGAGGCTTAACAGATTGTGATTATTTGCTAATTCTCTTCTTGTTATTTCTTTGACTTCAAGAATTTCAAAATCTTACGGCTCGTTGATTCTGTCACCATTGGGATTCCAATGGGCAATTTTGAATGTTAAGTCCATGTGATGTTTCTGGTGCTTTTGTTTCAAAATTTGATTTGATTTGATTTTTTATGTGTGGTTATACAATAATTGTGACTTGTTATTACTTTACAGTTTGATCTGAGGACTGGGGCTGCCACAGAACTTTTCACCTGCCAACCTCTTGATGGTAGAAGGAGTCACATGCCAGCCATCCATCTAAATGCAATTGCAATTGACCCAAGAAACCCAAATTTCTTTGCAGTGGCAGGTTCTGATGAATATACTCGACTTTTTGATATCCGCAAGTATAAATGGGACGGATCATCTGATTTCGGCCAACCTGCAAACTTCTTTTGCCCACCACACTTGATTGGTGATGGGCGAGTTGGAATTACTGGATTGGCCTTCTCAGAACAGAGCGAACTTCTTGTCTCATACAATGATGAGAACATCTATCTTTTTGAACGAGATATGGGATTGGGACCTAATCCAGTTTCTATGGGTAGTGATGCAAGTGAAATGAGTGATGATCATCAGAGTGAAGCATCTTCATCAACCATGGGTATTGATGAAAGTTCTGCTCCTCAAGTTTACAAGGGTCATAGGAACTGTGAGACAGTGAAAGGCGTGAACTTCTTTGGGCCTAAATGCGAGTATGTTGTGAGCGGGTCTGACTGTGCGCGGATATTCATATGGAAGAAAAAGGGTGGGGAGCTGATTCGTGTTATGGAAGCAGATAAGCATGTGGTAAATTGCATCGAGTCTCATCCTCACACCACAGTTCTTGCAAGCAGCGGAATCGATAGTGACATCAAGATATGGACTCCAAAGGCCAATGAGAGAGCTATTCTGCCTCAGAACATCGAGAAGGTATGCTTTGTTATTGTTAGCTATTTCTTTTATAAGAAGTCTCTCTTTAAATGTTCTAAATTTTGTTTCATGGACCAACTTGCATGACCTATGAAAACTAAATTTTATTTATCCTTATTTTACATGGTGCTTGCATCACCCCTGGCCTTTGAGTTTTGGGTGGTGATGCATGGCAAGATTATATTTCTTCTCTTCAAGGGCAAGCAGAAAATGGGATGTGAGTGGAGGGTGTTGTCAGGACACAACATTTTCAATTATGACAAACGTTGAATTGTTGGTTACTCATGGTACTTTTCATTTTTGTATATGATCAAAGGACAGAATTTACATTTTGGATTGTAAGTTCTTCTTTTTGAACACCCTTCCAGGTAGTCCTAGAAACTCCTGTATATATGCCAATGTTGGTACTATGATGCGAACAATAAACAATTAGATACATATAGGGCTATAATACCGATGCTAGAACCTATTTGGGCAGCAGAGGAACTAATTTCTCTGCTGTTACTTGTTTGGTAAAGGTCCTGAAACCTGGCCGAATAATATGGTATGCTAGTGAGGATGAGGATGAGGATGAGGAGGATGATGATGAATATTTTTCTGATGATATTTTTCTGATGATGATGACGAGGATGAGGAGGATGATGACGATGGCAATGACTGTGAAGGCAGCAGCGATTGAATGTGATGTTGACGATAACAATGATGACAGTTTGCTTGATGGTTATGATGATGCTAATGATTATAATTTTATGATTGTATCCAGAAGAAACCCAGGGCTAGGGGATGGATGTACCGCCTTTGCTCACCCGAGGACTTGATGTTGCAACTGTTTTCATTGCAAAGGCAGAGGGTAAGCCCAGAGCGCGATGGCGAGAACTCAAATGATGGTCAGGAACTTCTAGAGCTAATAATGGCATTCCAGCGCAACTCTGATGATTCTTCAGAGGACGGAGGAGACACCTCCAGTCAGGATGATTTGTTTAGTTGAGTTATGAAGCCTATGAATAATTGTACATAATTAGGACGAAGTTATACTTATTGGAGAATTTTCCTGTTGACTGGTTAACTTATATTTCATGTATTTTTTTTATGAAGATATTTCATGTTATTTTATTTCTATACATTCGTGTATTTTTTGTCTTTTCAGATTGCCACTCAAAATTATGAATTAAATATTTGCTAGTCTGGAACGAGGGTTACTCATGATAGAGCAATTTAAATCGACGCATTAAGTGAAGTACCAATCACTATAGAGAAAGAAATCATGGTTTAAAACCTGATTTAGGGAGAAGCTAGCCACCCTCCTCGCTGGCCACCTCCTCCTATGCACCACCCACCCTTGCCCCACCCAGTGACAGATTCAGGAATTTACATTGAAGGGGTCAACGTCTAAAAGGTTTTAAAAAAATTTATACAAAAAATATACCCATAAAAATGAAACGATTAGCCAAGACATCTTGCAACTCACTTTCTTTTGAACTACCCACCACATCTCTCGAAATACCCACATCTCTCGAACTCAAACTATCCACATTATCCAAACTAGAAGTAGTTGATGAGACTTGTCTCATTCTCTTATAGAATCGTTCTATAAACTGTATGTATTGGTAGAAATAATCAATAAAGTATACAAACAAACAAATATAATCTATTTAAAAATCCCTAATTCATTCATACTAACCAAAGTAATTAACAAACACTATAATCTAACTAAGTAATCCAATTTACAATTAACAAACCTGCACATACAATTAAAAAGCACAAAAACTAATCCAATCTAACTAACTAAAGCATATAAAATCTATTATTTTAAAAAAAAACCTTAATTTATTCAAACTAACTAACCAAAACTCCAAAATAAAAACTCAAATTTATGATAACATACTTTCAAACTATTTAATTCATGCATAAAGAGATTAAAAATTATGATAACATACTTTTAAATTTGAGGGACAATGACAAATCCACCTTTGAAATCAAATTGAATTTGGAAATTGGAGGGTGATTTTTTTCCATTGCTGCATGCTGCCGCCGCCATTGCTCTGTTGTCGTCTCCCATGTCGGATGGGTGGTGCCATCGTCGGATTGGGTGAGGTTGGTACTTGGTTCAATAGGATTAGGAGTTTGGTTTGGGGATTGGCTGGCTCTTTTGGAAGGATTTAGGTTATAAAATTTGGGGAAGGGGAAGGGAGATATCGGGGGGAGAGGGAAGGAACTACAGCTTTTTTAAAAAAAATATGAGCCAAAACGACGTTGTTTTGGCCAGGTTTAAAAAAAAAAAAAAACCTTTAGTAGGATGATGTAGTTGACGTCAATAAAAAAATAAAAATAAAAAAAAGAACCGCACAAGGAGTGTCGCTCACGCAGGCGCAGCTCTCTTCCTCTCTCCTTGAAGACTTTCGTCGAACACCTTTGCATGGGTCAATTTTCTTCCTTTTAATGGAGGATTCCAGATGTTGCATGGGTCACTTGACCACCCTTGCTCCTCTGTAGATCTATCCCTGGCCCCACCCTCACACCTGGATCCTCTGCACCCTTGTCCTTTTTAGTCATTTTGCAATTGGTAAAAATGCCGTTGAACTTAAGTTGTGGGTGTCCATATAGAATCTTACAGAGATCTAATTCCAAAAAATTTAACTTAAAAATAATAATAATAATAAAAAGACAAGGTGGGCAGGTTGGGCCTCCAAACAAGAAAGAAAAGGAAGGCCAGTTACCGGAGCAACCCGACCCGTACCGAGATCAAGTCCAGAGCCAGTGCCAGACACAGGAGCTTAAATGATGATAATCCATCCAGTCCACGTAACTCCCGCGATATTTTTTCAACGACGACTTTCACCATCATCATCATCAGCATCATCATATCTGATTCTGATTCTGAATCATTTGTTGTACGCCATGGAAGCCCTAATCAGCTCGTCTTCTGTTACGATCACATCATCCTCTTCGCCCTTTTCCATTTTCTCTCCCAGAAAGACTCTCCCTTTGCGACCTGTTCAGCTCCCTCTCGCATCCAAAGGTAAAATATTTCTCTCTTTTGCTCCGTTTGGTTGCCAATAAATCATTAGAATTTTGAAAGCTTTGATCGATGTTCGGAAGATTTCAAATTCGGTTTCCATTTTCCCATCGACCAAACAAAGAAATTTAGAATTATTATTAATTTGATGGATCTCATTTATCTGATGGGAATTTAAATTTCGATTTCAGGAAACGAGAACGAATCCAATCCAAGTACGGAATCCAAAGACATCAAAAACCTTCCAGTTCTTAGCAATCGCCATCTCTCCCTCTCACCACTCTCCAAGGTATTCTATCTAGATTTTGCAAGCTGGGTTTTTTGTTTCCTAATCTTTGTTGGGTAACTAGGAGAAATTAAGCAAAATTGAGTCAGATTTTTGACGTTGTTGCAAAATTGATCTGCTTTTGGTCTTCTTAGCAATAGAGTATGCTTTTTTTTTGTTACAAAGTTATGTATGTTAATAAAAAGTGCTTGCGGTGATGATATTTTGTTGTGTTGAATGAAATTTTTATTCATACATAATGTTAGGATGCGGCAATGGGACTGGTGATGAGTGCGGCGACAGGAAGAGGGTGGACTACAGGTTCTGGAATGGAAGGGCCTCCCACTCCTGCTGGGATTCACACCCACTCAAGCACTGAGAATGTCTCAACTTTTCCCTGGTCTCTCTTCACGAAATCGCCTCGCCGTAGGATGCTTGTAGCTTTCACTTGTAACATTTGTGGGCAGCGGACAACACGGGCAATTAACCCCCATGCATACACCGATGGAACTGTCTTTGTGCAGGTAGAGTAACTTAGGAACTAATCATGGTGCTCAATATTGACTGACTATTATGAATATATAAAGTTTAACAATGTAATTGAGAAATGAGTATACCAAAATTTGTGAAGTAACGTTACTGCATTATGTTTCACTGAGTATTTTTGGCTGATGATTTTGGACAAGTAATTCTGGACTTTTTGAAAAGATGAATAACATTGTGGTCTTGGGATAAGCTTTTAATTGAGAATTATGGCGAACTGCACTAAGAAATAGTCTCCTAATGGTTATGCTTCTTTTGTTCTGGTTCTGCAGTGCTGTGGATGCAATGCATTTCATAAGCTCGTGGATAATTTGAACCTGTTTCATGAGATGAAGTGCTATGTGAGCCCAGGTTTTAATTACAAAGGTAATGGATGGGATGCTGTTAACTTCAAATATCTGGAAATGGATGATGATGATGAGGATGGCATATTTCCCATCCAATGAGGTGGATGGACCACTCAAGGAGTATGTATATTCTGCACTAATGTATTGGAACCTTTGATTAGTCTTCACATGTATATGTCATTATCTAGGTTTATCCTTGTCGTCACATTTTTAAAATTCAGCATTGGGTTGTCTAGAAGCTTAGTAAGAGATGTTTGAACGGCCAAAAAGATTACATATTACTCTTATTTGGAGCTTATGTATAGTAGGTGTCTAACAATGTGCAAATCTGAATGCAATGCCTGAATTTTGAAGCTTTATTCAACATATTCAACGGCTCTTCTTAAGTTGTTGAATGATTTATTCCCTTTAGTTTGAATGATTGTCTAGCTTGCAACAAATTGTTTTGCTATATATTTAAACATGAGCAATTCATTGTGGCTGCTGCCTTAAAATGAAGGTATTTAGTTTGTTTTCTATTTTATTGCATCGTTTCTTTGCCTTTTAGTCGAATGATTCATTCCTACAACTGCTTGTGCCAAAGGATAAATTCTTTCGTGGTTGAGATTGCAGTGCTGGGGAATTTTTTAGTAGATATAACAGATGTCCCTTAAGAGCTTCTCCTTTGCATATTCCATCCTCTTTAATTGTGCAGGCTTTTCTTCTCCTTTGTTTGTTCCATCACCGTCTTGATCACCTTTGCAATATGATGCCACTCAATGATTGCACTAGTCAATCCCTCATGTGATCTCAACACAGAAACCCACTTCATTTTCCTGCATTTGCAAGTTGAATCACTATTCTCCAGTCTCCACATAATTGCCACTGAATAATCAGTATCCTGACTTTAAACTTACCAACACAGAGTTCCAACTACAGTTGATAGAGTTTCCTTTTAGAGAGCCCATTATCTACCGTCGAAAGAGTTTCGCTGCAAATATTTATCTTTGCTTATGTTTCTTAATCCATATACTTGCTTTCAGAAATCAGATTAGTTCAACTTTGTTGGTGGGGGATAACAATAGTTTTTGCCTCAAATAAACTATTAGAATTAGTCTTTTCCTCTTAGAACCAACCCGTAGATCGGTTATAGGATCCACTATGCTCCAGATTTATCCTGGGGCTACAACAAACAGAAAGGGTTGATATCTGTTTGCATAGTTATTATCATCTCCCAGATCATTTCCAAAATTTGCACAGCAAACTACTGGAAAGGCAATATTATGGAACTTTCGATTCTTGAAAGCTCTACAACGTCGTTTAAGAGTAAGACCTAACTTGTATTTAAATCCACAATCATGATGTAGCATTACAATTACAAATAGAAAATATGTATACAAGAAGAGGGTTTAATTGATTTTAACTCAATTAACCAATATGGTTGCATAAGTCTCATTTACAGTGTATAGTTAAGGTTTAAAGCCACTGTCATGGGAGCTAGCTGATTTGAACTGCTAAATGCCCCCATTAGCATAGCAACTCTGATTGGGTCTTGTTCTTAGGTTTCTTCTATAAATTGAAGGGCTCCATAAGATCAAATTGTGCGCTGGAGAGACCTATTGCTTTATGTGAGAATTATATAATTTAAATTCTCACTACGTAGATTCCACAGATATGATATTGCTGATATTGTGACTTGAAATAGGAGAAGCCCTTATCATTGTACTCTGAACAAATGCAATCATCTGCACAAATGAAGAAAAAAAGTGTCAATGTCAATTAAATCCATGAACCAAGAACAACTGATACATCAGAAAAAAAAAAAGAGTGTCATTATCTTTGTGTGCTCATAAAATACCAAATTCTCACCGTTGCAAGGCCAATGGACATTATACTAAACCCTGGGAAGTAAAATGGCGCTTCTTCAGACAGGAACAAAGCTGGATATAAAATAGGAGAACTGGTCAAATTGAATTCGATTTATCTACCCAAAAGGAAAAAACAAAACAAAAATAAAACACACATACCTGTTAGAGGACTAAAAATTAATGGAGAAACAATGTTGGCAAAGGAACTTATGCCTGAAATACATCCTTGAGCCTTTCCCTGATATGAGTTTTACTTTGTGAGTTGATTAAAACATATATGTACATATGCACGTACATATACATTTATGTATATAGCCAACGTGGTCTAGCCTAGTAGAAAGGGCCTTGACTTCTAGATCAGTGCTTTCAGGTTTGAACCTCCATGACACATTGACATTGTGTGTGAGAAAAACCCCTTTCCCACAATATAGCGTGTATCCCCAAAAATAAAGTTGATTAAAACATACTTGTACATACACATGTATTGTACGTACATATGTATGTATGTATGTTAACATTCTCCCTAGTAAAACTACCTGCTCATTGGGCCCAACTTGTTTTGATGCAATGCTACGTATCTGTTGACAGTCAGCAAATTTTTTCTTTGTCAGTCATAGTTCTTCAACAAACAGAAGAAAAAAAAAATCTTTTGCCAACATTAAAGTAAAAAAAAACCTACGCTTGGCTGCACTAAAAACCCAAAAGCAGAAAACAGAGTAGCGGCATAAGGAACCTGCAACATTTGCAAATGTCTCTCAAGGAATTTATAAAACAAAAGACAATATGTGAAGAAACATCTAGTGAAGGGAGTTTGCAAGTTGTGCAAAAGGAGGTTACCCAAACTGCCCATGATATGCTGTTGAGAAACATCTACAAAAGACCAGATCTAATGGTCAGAAATGCATTTGGATGATGATCTCAACATCCTGGATTGACTGTGACACAAGCAAGAGGGCAAGAATGGAAAATATGGAAGAATTTGAGGCAAGACACATACATTGAAACTGCCCACTAAGAGCCCAATTGAAAGCAACTTTTCCTCTCCTATAGCAGGTGCCAACATAGGCATGAAAAGCAGCTGCAGAATTCACAAATAGCAGAGTGCTTTTAGAAAAAGTAAAAGTTAAAGAGCTAAGAAAATTATGTAGCAGCAGAAGGTTTAGGCATAGCTGGCCTGTGAAACGGTTCCCGATATCCCGAAAATCAACATCAGATCAGCAAACTGGTTTTTGTTGAAGTGAAAACGAGCCTTCAAGAAATACTGCATGGCAATCGAAATTCCTAAGTCGATGATATGAGATTTCAATGGCATTTGTTAAACCCTACCATCTTTTCCTCTCTGTTAACAATTAAGAAAACAAAACGAACATGAAATTTGGCAAAGTGTGAAAAGCTAATGCACCATTAATGAAGCTTGCATGCCACCCTCTGCCAGACTCTGGAAGAAGGAAACAATTGCTGCTTGTGACAAGGTCTTACTGCAAATGCAACACAGGGTTTTACAAGTTCTAGCTTTGGAAGATATTGGGAGGATTTTCGCCATGGCGGGTTATCGATACAAACTCTTACCTGCTCCTCATCAAGCAAATCAAATCCCATGCAGACGGAACCTTCTTAAACACTTTTTTCGTCTGCGGTGAGTAGCCATCTTCTTCAATGGCATCTGATCCTCCCTTCAAGATAGGCTGCCTCAAAGTGCCATCCCCTCCCGGCAAGCTCTCCTTGAGAAAAACTCTCATGTAGATAGTTGCCAGCATTGATGTGAAGGCAGCAACCTAAACCATGCAAGGATTTTTAGAACCACATCTAGTAGCCAAATTGTTGGTGAAATAAAGAAGAAAGGCTAGCCTTGTTTTTGCTATTTGCTAGAGCTTAAGAAAAATTTACCTGAAATGTTGAAGCAGTGGAGAGGAAACGAGCTGCTAAGGTTCCACATACAAATGATGCCGAAAGAAAACCAGCTAGAATTCCAAATGCAGATACTCTTTCTCTCTCAGAAACAGTGTCTGCCTGAAATTAAGAAAGTTGCCTAGTTCCAATTAAGAGCTCAAATTCCCCTCCTCAATGGCTGCAATAGCATGAGGGCTACCATGGGCTCTAGCCCAGGTAGACTTTTTTGAAAATTAAAATATAATACATGTATTTTAATGTGATCCACCTGATAAAAGTTTAGTATCCACCCAAATGTAGTCTAGTAACTCATTGTCCACTCTACTTTGTAGGCCTATAGTCATCTTAGATTAATTTGTTTGCTCAATTAAGAAACATAATTCCTTAGTAAACACTCATAACTTTAGCTCTCTACTTTTTCTATTTTCTCCCAATATGTCCTTAATTTGTCCTTAATATTCATTTTAAGCTAATAACTTTAGCTAACTCACCCTTTGTCAATATAGTATTAGTGATACTATATACATAGCGTGCTAGCGTCAGTTGTGATGCATATTCAGCTGTTGATTAGTGTGGAACCCAATATAACGAATTATGCTTAGACTTTTCCAACTATATATATATATATATATATTGACTCATAACTTACCACATAAGCAAGAGTAAGGCAGTTGATGCTGCCTTCGCATACCATGCCAGTCACTGTCCTCAGCGCGAAGTAAGCATAAAAGAAGTTTGTCTCCCTGCTATACGCCAATATCACTGTCCAACAAAGATGGGGCACAATTTTACTATTGAACAAGGATAGCACAATTTTATAAAGTGGAAGTTAGGTGTTTGATATTGATCAGCCATTTGATCAAATATATTATTGCATATGCAATGGGAATTTGGAAGTAGTGGGTGGGGTTCGAATCTCATAGATATTTAAATTGAAAGTTGTCTTGAGACGTCTACACGCGAGTGGGCAACTCCTACCCATTGATGTAATCTGAATATTAGATTTCACGTGCATCAACAGTTAAGAATCGCTCATCATTTGCATGTCGACAAGCGACCCAAGCATTGCTATATTAGTTCTTGCTAGACTTTTTTTTTCTTGTGGGGTAATGAGAATAGGAAAGAGATGGAATAAATATGGGTACAACCCTTTATGGTCCAAACCTAAAATGGACGCAGGCGCATATGCAACAAAGCACTAAAGAAACAGACAAGCAAAAGAAACAGCAAGCAAATTAAGAGAAGTAGGCAAAAAGATATTTATATAGTACCTAGTGGAATAATGGAAAGAGTCAATGGGACTGTGAGCAGAGACTTCCTCCCATACACGTCGGATAGGTTCCCAATTAGCGGAGTCATCACCACCGTTCCCAATCCTATGATCTGCACCACACACATATCATATAGATGTAGGCACCAAAATTAAATTAGAAAGATTAATTCTATCCTCCCTCGCAGAGTACTTAATTTGACTGTGTCTAATCACTTCAAGCTTTACTTACATCTCTAAGATAAGTGAAATTCATTTATACATGTCACTTTAAAATCTCACTCTTTCGTTTAAAGTATATTAGGCGATATGAAAAAATGCTTGACACATAATACTTTTGTTTCGAGACTGTGAATTTGAACCTTTGGACCATTGAGCAAGTTGATTATTATCCAAATATACTGTATAAATTTGCAATCTAACAATATAAATATTTGTATATCATTTTAAATGTGTGTAATTACATTTTAATTAATCAACTCAAATGTGTGTAATCTATCTAAATGTGGGTGATTGAATTTTAATTAATCAACTCAAATTAAATGGGTAAGTGTAACAATATCGTATGGCCATGAATAGGCAATTTGGTAAGTTTAGTTGGGAGGATATGCATATAGAGACATTTTCAGGGTTTGCAAGCTTCAATTCACGTACACACGTTTTGAGTATACGTGTTAGATGCACGAATCTAACAAAGATAAATATCTAACTATGCATAAAACAACAAAATTATTTTATTAAAATGGTAAAAAAAAACAATTACCGGTAAAAGTAAGAGTTTGTTTGTTTTTTTTCCCAAAAGTATAAAGTTGAAAACGCCTAGAATCCACTTAACTCTTAAAAAAAATGCATGTTCTCTTTGTCAGCAACCCTTTTCATTTTATCTTCTTTTTTTTTTTTTTATAGTTTACTTAAGCAACTTAACCATTTCTAAATAAAAAGGTTTCCAACAATAAATAAATAAATCAAAATAATAAAAAGGTAAAATATCTTAAATGTTTTTTTTTTAAATAATGAATTTGCAACATACCCAGAAAAGCAATATGAAGAAGTTCATGCATAGATATCGTGGCATATGAAGGAAGAGAAATTGTTCAACAGAATAATATACATGTATATTCTAAAACGAGATCAGAATTTTTGGGGACTCTTCATTTTATTATGCTAGCTTCTCACATAAAAATTTTTATATAAAAAAATATATTTATAATGTGTTTAAATGATCGAAGAGTGAATTAAGTGAGGGAGAGGGAAGAACAAATTAACCAAAGAGTATGGAAGAATTAATATTAATATATAAAAGATGAAAAGACAAGGGAAAGCGAAATAAAATAGAAAGAAAAAAAAAACATACCGCTTGTTGAAAACCAGAGAGGTAAATGGCAAGAGAGCACTCATCTTGCCCAGGGCAAAGTGCCAACATGGTGATATCAGTTATGGCTGGAATTACCATCAAGCTTGCAAACCCATACAAAAACACTGTCATATACAGATGCCTCAGTCCTCCGATACCTTCCTCCATGCCTCTCTCTCTTCTCTCTCCTCTCTCAAAGTCTCTCTCTCTAGCTTAGTGATCTCAAAATAATAAAACTGAACTTTATAATATATATTATATAGTTTTTTTGTTGTTTCTATAAATACAATAAAACGTAAGCTTCAAATGAAAAGGCAGTGTTGCTTCTTCCGCTCTTACGTTTGTGTTTTGCTGTTTTGCTTTGGCTTTTTACTGTGAGACGAAAGACACAGAGAGAGCTTCACCAAAAAAAGAAAGACAGAGAGAGAGGGAGAGGGAGATGGGGGGTTGGAATTTCTGAGTGGGAGAAGTGGAAGTTGGCTGTTTTTAACCGACCAATGCTGCAATGACAAAATGACCCATGACGAACAAAAAAAAGGGACATTAAAGTTTACTATCATACCTTGCTTCTAAGTTTTTCTAAAGGTGGGCCAAATAGTAGAAGGAAAAAAACAAAGTTA
Organism: Prunus padus; assembly: GCA_024362665.1. NCBI lineage: Eukaryota > Viridiplantae > Streptophyta > Magnoliopsida > Rosales > Rosaceae > Prunus > Prunus padus. The sequence continues at coordinate 28,051,985 of JANFAM010000019.1, read as the reverse complement.
ATTTAAAGATAAATTGATCGAAGAATATTCTTCAACACATTGATCTGACATTTAATAATTGACTATCAAACGAAAAAAATTGATGTCGGCCCGTCCATTTAGAAAAATCATCAATTTCAGTTTGAGCCCACGGCCAGACTCCATATAGTCTCAAACCGTGCTCGTACCGGGCTACTAAACGGGTCGAAATGTGCTCATGCCAAATTTGACTTATGTACTTTTTTTTGTAATTTTTTTTACAACTTCATTTAAATATTTTTTATAATTATGTACATACCAACATGATTTATTATTTATTGGAAAAGTGGCCAATAACTTTATTTAAAGTACATTTAAATAGCTTCATAAAAAAAAGAGTACATTTAAATAGAAAATGATTAGATTATTGTTTGGATTTTAAAAACTGAAGCTTGAAAAATAAAATTATTATTTTATATATAAAGAATATATTAAATTTTAATACATATTATTAGAGAAAATAGACTTGAATTTAATATATATAAATGTAATAATATTACACCCGTGCTCATGTCGTGTTTGGCCGGTCCGTTTGACACCCCTAAGCCTAATAACTCCAAGGACGGCCCAAAGTTAAGCTTTGATAATCCAAGTTTGAATAGAAAATCTGCCCTTTTTTTGGGTTGCCAAAGTTAGGAAGGGGAAGGGAAAACTCACACATACAGGTATCATGGGGACTTGAACTCATAACCCCTTTTGAGCATATCAAAGCCCTGAGCCAATCCAACTGATAGTCCATTGGCGAAAACTGTACCTATCTATTGAGTTAGCTATCAAAGCTTCTCTTTCATCTTGCATTCTTGTTATTCATATCCTAATTCTCTATAGATTCTAGTTGAATTGCGTCATGTGAGTTACACGATCACCTAGTGTTACTAATTTATGCACATGTTTATATTTTCTAATATGGTCACACTGAAAAATTTCTCATATCAACACATGCTCGGCTCAAGTTTAGTTTATTGTGAATTAATTAGTTTTTTTTGTCATCAATAAAGGTAGGGAGATTCGAACATTGAACATCTTTCAATATTAAGAAGAAATTTGCGACTACCAATGGGGTATAGCCTAGTAAAAAAAGGCATTAACTTGCAAACCAACAGTCTCAAGTTTAGATCTTGAAAAAAAAAGAAAAAAAAGTCTCAAGTTTAGTTGGTCCATATAGGAAATGCATAGAACAAGGCTCATAAAATTTGCGTGCATTCGTGAGCTTTGTTTGGCTTGGCCAAGGAAATTACCATGAAAGATTAGTTGTCATCAACCAAGAGATTCCGTTTCTTTTTTCTTTTTTGGGTCTGAGATTTTACTACTCCTATTCTATGTAATTTTTCACATTTTATTTCAATAAATAAGATGACCGGAATGAATTTGGCAATTGAGGGGATGTAGCTCAAATGGTAGAGCGCTCGCTTTGCATGCGAGAGGTACAGGGTTCGATCCCCTGCATCTCCAACTTATCTTTTGAATTGTTCAATTCTATTTGAAATGACCAATTTGAACATTTTCAACCACCATCTCCAACTTATCTTTTTTATCGTTCAACATGTTTTACTTTTTGGGCATGCATGTGGCCACATCTTCCTACTTCCAAAGTCAAATTCACGTCTGCTCACTATAGGCACCTAAACAATTACATGAACTTCACAAAAATAAATTGTTGCTCATCTGTTTCAATTTGATAAATATCCTTGCTCTGCTGCCACAGTTAGATCAGAGAAGAAGAAGATATTGAGGGAGAATAAACTCAAAAAGAGAGAGAAACGTGAACCGGTCTAGCCCAATGAAAAAAGTTCATTGACTTACAGACTAATTGGTTCATGTTCGAACTTCCATAGTACCTTAATAGTGTGAGTGAGAAACACTCATTCTTCTTATAGTTTATACTATCCATTGTATTTAAAAAAAGAGAAAAAAAAAACGAAAATGAATGAAAAATAGAGAGAATGGATAAAAGAAAAACTTGTCATGCTATTTACTGACAGAAAGTCTAGTTGGTCATACTTGACCAAGAATACTGGATTCTCTTTCGGATATATAGTGGTCTGCGGGTAAATCTTTTGCGATCACGGACGTTTTTTTCTTTGGTCTGAAAATCACAGACGTATTTGTGGTTATTAGACTAGAAAAGGCCACCATTCTCTTGTCGTGACTTTGACTTTCATGGCCTTAGGGCATTTTTCTAGTAGTGGATGCATCAAAGAAACTATCTAGTTTAATTAGCTTTCTTAAGCACAAGCAGCACTTGAAATTTAGCCATTGATGCTTATATTGGGATTACTCAGTCTTTGGGTTCCATATTTGGGATATGGAAAGGAAATTTATATCAACAAAAATATAAAAGCCATTGATTCTCAAGCAATTTTCCATGAGATAGGCTTTCATTATAAGTTCAACAATTTCATGGATCTTACCTCCACTGAAAAAAATTGGAAAAGGAGTTGGGTTTTTAAGCATTTACCAGTGGATAATTTTCCCTCTATTTTACCGGAAATTAGGGTTCCTAGAGTTCAAATTCAAATATGAAAGTTGTTGAATAAAAACAAAAACATCCCATATGAATTCACTGTCCAAATTTCTAAGTAGGGTTCTTAATCATACAAGCGTGTCCAAATTTCTGAATAAGGTTCTTAATCATCAAGCGTCATTTGTCAAAGTGATTGGCAAAGAGTATGAACTCGAACAACTGCCTATAAGACTTAAAAGCAATAGATAACCTATCAAATCTCATAATTAAGTGTCCATCACCCCACGAGACTTGGAGAAAAACTTATTTGTACGGAAATAATATTGCTTTGCTATCCCAATCAATAACACAATGACACATGAGTCTTTCTCTGTGACTTTGGCTCCTACCATGGAGTATGTTCCGTCAGCTTGAAAATATATAATTAATTGTAGGTTGAGATAAGACTCGTGAATAGAAAGACAGGCTATACGTACCAATACACACAGCTCATAAGCATACCCTTTGACCTTTTTGCATTTGAAACTTTGAAGCAACCCAATATATCAAATTATTAGGGCTGAAAATTTCTGCTCACCACCAAATACATAGATTCTTCATTCTCGAATCCCACTTGTTTTCACACCATTTTAATTTGAACCAAACTCCATCTGTTAGTTTAATTAATCTCAAAGATGTTCTCTCTCTCTCTCTCTCTCTCTCTCTCTCTCTCTCTCTCTCTCATCAATCTAAGATAAACAACGCAGACAGACCTCTTTAAACGTGTGTACGCGTCGTTTTCATGGGCACCAGCCTCCAGCTCTACTATTATAGACTTTGCATGTGAGCCGTCGGTGTGTTACATTTTATACGTACAATTAAATAATGGAATACTGATTGAATAAGCACCGACTAGTCTATCAAGACTATGCTATGATCAACTTAAAACGAACCTTGTTCCATTAATTTATATGTCATTGAGAATTTTGACTTGTAAGTTTGATATACATTATTGACCCATTACGTGTTAGGTTAAGTTAGATAACTTCGATTCTTGTTTCTCACTTCTTTGTTGGTTTGTACGGTATAGAATGAGGCTATACATCTGTACATTTGCCTCCCTGTCTTTCCCAATCAGTCTGATTAGGTCTCTGCGTGACGGAGATAATGTAAACTTGATATACATGATTGGTTTATTCCTAGTTACGGTGAGTATTTGGAGCTTGGTGGTTGTCTTGACCCTGTTGACTTAGAATATTATCACAGCTAAAACTCAATTGAGCTACCTTCCTAACAAAGTCAAATCGCTGCTACCGTTTAATTTAATATTAATCAAAACTTTCAGTTGCAACCCAGATGGCAAAAACCCACATAGCCAATTCCTATATAAAGCTCCATGATAATGGAATGTTCAAGGGTAAGAAGAGCATTGATTAAAAGCTTAATCAAACACACAGAGAAAGCAGAATTGAGAAAATGGGTTTGATCAAGAGAGTGCTATTTCGGCATGGCAGAGCTCGGATGAATCAAAAGAGCAATCTGATCACAAGAAATGTGTTAATGGAGGCCATTGCAAAAGTAACTAGCAATCATCAGGAGGGCACTAATTTACTTTCACATCAGACTCAGGAAGATGGGGTTGTGAGAATGAAGATTTTGGTAAGAAGGCAAGATTTGAAGCAAGTTCTTGAGCTCATGAATGGCGGGATCAACAATCAAGCCTCAGCAGTTAGGCCATCATCTTTGTGTGTGGAGCAGAAGCTAAGTCTTTTGAGAAAGAAGCATCTTCTAAGAGCCAGTTTGGCGGCCAAGCACAGCCGCCAGAGTTCATGGTGCCCTGCACTGCAAAGCATCCCTGAAGAAATTTAATTACGCTTTGATTAGAAACTATGTTTTTCGAGGGATTATGTTGGACTAATATGTTTAACATCTCACTTTGATCACTGTAAATTTTTTCCAAATCATATTGGTTTTCTCCTTCAACGTAATGAAACTTTCCTTCTTGGTTCTATGATAGCTTGCTAATGCTAGCATTAGCTTAGCTTTCATACCACATCCAAATAAGAATTGTAAGAGAGGATTTCTATTCATATATGTGGAATTAAAACACTTTTTTTTAGAGAATTTCGACAAACAAAACCTCTATGTCTAGTTGCATAAGTCGATCTGTCTAAATTTTACCTTAATTCTTCCTTTTTTTAGAGAGAAATTTTCTTGTAACCGATTAATATCCCTTTATGTAGAATCCGTCCTAGGCGCGCCTGGATTCAATATTTGAGAGAGCGAAAACATGAAACACAAATGTAATTATACAATCATTTTGGGCAATTGATGAGATTGTTTTTAGTAATATAATACAAATTTACTACTATATATTCATTTTGAAATGAAAATTTGGCAACCATTTATTAGTGGTGGAGTGCAGGGGCCATAAGCTTATCTCCATGTGATGGAAAAATGGGAAGCCAAACCAACCACTCCCTTCAGTCACCTGATAAGTGTTGTAGACAAAGAAGAAAACGACCGGCTTTTAAATAAAATTTATTTGGGCTTAAAATAGCTGCGTCCAAAAAATTTTGGGCCGGTCCAGACCGTTACTGGTGCATATATCCATCTAAATTAAAATTAATAAAATAATGGTAATACCCAGTTTAAAACCTAATCAGAAATAACGGCTACTTGAGAAATGAAGAAGAAAGAAGAGAAGGATAACGAGAAAGAGAGAGTCGCTCTTTCCATTGAGAAATGAAGTTGTAACGGATATTTTTCCAGCGCCTAAATCCTGAAGCCATTCAAAAATGCCTGCAACTCTCGCTCACAGCTCTTACCTCTACAACTCCACCGCACCGCCAACCCTTCTGCGAAAACGAGCCGCTGAGCCCAAAGCAAACCAAAATTCCGACCAGCCAAAATTTCCTAAATTGGTTGGTAGTATCAGAAAACAATCAAAGAATTCAAACACCTTCGAAGTCCAAAACTATGCGCTCAAACAGGCTCTTCGTGAGCATGTTGAATCTGGGTGCATGGAGGATGCACTCTGGGTGTTTGAGAAAATGAACCATTTGGATACATATTACTGGAATGTGATTATTAGAGGTCTCACTGATAATGGGTTGTATCAAGAGGTGATTGATTTTTATCATAGGATGCAGAGCGAAGGTGTTTGAGCAGATAATTTTACGTACCCATTTGTAATCAAGGCCTGTGGTGTATTGTCGTCGTTGGCTGAAGGCCAAAAGGTTCATGGCAAGTTGTTTAAAGTTGGGTTGGATTCGGATGTTTACGTAGGGAATGTGCTTTGTGCTGCGTATGCAAAACTTGATTGCATAGAGTATACGGAGAGAGTGTTTGAAGAAATGCCTGTTAAAGACTTCGTTTCTTGGAATTCTATGATTGGTGGGTATGTTTCTGTCGGGGATGGTTGGAGCTCGTTGTTGTGTTTGCAAGAAATGCAGGTGCGTGGGATGAAGCCTGATAGATTCAGTATGATTGGCGCTCTTAATGCTTGTGCTATTGAGTGTTTTCGCCAAACTGGGAAGGAAATACATTGCCAGGTGCTTAAATGTATGCTTGAACTGGACATCATGGTTCAGACCTCACTTATTGACATGTACCACAAATGTGGTAGAGTGGACTATTCAGAGAGGTTGTTTGATGAGGTTTCTACCAAGAATGTTGTGGTTTGGAATGCAGTGATACATGGATATACTCTAAATGCTCGTCCATTTGAGTCACTTTGCTGTTTGAAAAAGATGCAGCAGGCTGCTAAATTGAATCCTGATGCTATCACAATGATAAATTTGCTCCCTTCGTGCACGCAAGTAGGAGCCCTGTTGGAGGGTAAATCCATCCATGGTTATGCCGTTAGACGAGGATTTCTCCCTCATATCGTCTTGGAAACTGCTCTGATTGATCTGTATGGTGCCTGTGGCAGGTTGAAAGTGGCAGAGCGTATATTTGGTCAGCTGGCTGAAAAGAATTTGATATCATGGAATAGCATGATTTCTGCATACGTACAGAGTGGACAGAACAAGGATGCCTTGGAACTATTTTGGGACCTCTTGAGCAAACATCTTGAACCGGATGCAATTACAATTTCAAGCATCATACCTGCCTACTCTGAAGTAGCATCACTAGGGGAGCGGAAGCAAATACATGGTTATATCTCAAAGTTGGAGCACAATTCAAATACCTTCATCTCGAATGCTACTGCTTACATGTATGCAAAATGTGGGAATCTAGAGACTGCGCAAGAAATTTTTTATAGGATGATATCCAGGGATGTCAGTTCATGGAACACTATTCTCATGGCTTATGCCATTCACGGGTTTGGGACAAAATCCATTGAATTGTTCTCCAAAATGAGAGACAAGGGCATTCAACCTAATGAGAGCACCTTTGTTTCCCTGTTAACAGCTTGCAGCGTCTCGGGCATGGTCAACGAGGGTTTGAAATACTTTAACTCGATGAAACTGGACTATGGTATTGATCCTGGAATAGAGCATTATGGTTGTATGATTGATCTTCTTGGTCGAAAAGGCCATCTTGACCAGGCCAAGATTTTTATTGAGGAGATGCCATTGGTGCCCACAGCAAGAATTTGGGGATCATTACTTACCGCAAGTAAAAACAACAGAAACATAGAATTGGCTGAACTTGCTGCTGAGCGCATTTTGTCCTTGGAACACGATAACACCGGGTGTTATGTCTTGCTTTCGAATATGTATACTGAGGCTGGGAGGTGGGAAGATGTCGAACGGATAAAAGCTCTTATGAGGCAAAGAGGACTGGAGAAAACTGTTGCATGCAGCTTTGTTGAGACGAATTGTAGGCCTTACAGATTCATCAATCAAGACAGGTCCCACGTCGAAACTAACACGATATATGTTGTTTTAGATATGATTTTGAGGAAGACAGGGGAAGACAAATATGTTCATAGCATCACAAAGTTCAGACCGTTGGATTCGAAGAGAAAGAGAGCAAGTTCTGCGGAGAGTCACAGTGTGAGATTGGCAATTTGTTTTGGGTTGATCTCCAAGAAACTCAGAAGCCCTGTTGTTGTTAGGAAAAACACAAGGATCTGTGATGATTGCCATAGTGCTGCAAAGAAGATTTCAGAGATGACCAAGAGAGAGATAGGTGTAGGGGATTCTAAGGTCTTTCACCACTTCATAGACGGGCGTTGCTCTTGTGGTGATTATTGGTGACTTTTGACTAGTTTTATAAAAACTTGGTGTATATACTCAATATTGTCAAAATTGGATGAAACATCAGGAATTGTTGAGAGAAAAAAAAAATTTATTCCGCCGCCGGGAATCGAACCCGGATTAATCAACAATCCTTTTTAAGTTGTGCTACAGCGGATTTGATGTTCATTATACACGTAAAAATTTATATAAACGATACGTATGGTTCAGACCCGTGGATATATATATAATACAATTAAATTGTAATATTGGAAGAAACATCAGGAATTGTTGGGATAAAAAAAATTTATTCCGCCGCCGGGAGTCGAACCCGGATTAACTGACAATCCTTTTAAGTTGTGCTACAGCGGATTTTGATGTTCACAATACAAGTAAAAATATACATAAACGATATTACAACTGAATCAGGTATTGTTGTTGAAAAAGAATATATAAAAAATTTATTCCGCCGCCGGGAGTCGAACCCGGATTAATCAACAATCCATATTAGTTGTGCTACAGCGGATTTGGGTGCTAACGATACAATTAAAATTCTATATAACTGATATCTAAACTGATGACCCGTGCATTGAAAGGGCACCCACTGGTTAGGAGGGGGTTTTCTAGGCCCAAATTTTGCTTCTACTAGTTGTTTTCTTTTGGGCGTCGGCCAATGTAACCAAAAAGAAAAATTAAAAAGGTGTGGGTATTTTCTTTTGGGGTCTGCAGTATTAATATCGTTTATGAGTAATCTTATTTAGGCAACAGCATTGTGACCTTAGGCGACGCATGTGGTAGGCGATGTGTCATGCCATGTCGATTAATAAATGTTATGTGTATTCTATTTTTGATTTATTCTATTTTTAATAATCCTTTAAAAAACAAAAAAAATAAAATAAAAACTGAAAAAACAAATTAAAAACCTAGCGTCACGATAAGTGGCCTCACGTCTGTTCTCAACTCTTCATGTGTCTCCACATCACTCTCTTCCTCCATTATTCTGCCTTTGTGATAGAAGTATCTCTAGAACGTGATTGTGAAAGGAGTATCCGTCTCCACAGCACTTCCTTCCTAATCTAGGTGGATCCTATATTTTACCAGGCATATAATATATATATATTGTCTTGGTAGTCCTTCAAGGTTAATCGCTTTGTCTCAACAATGGGGTTGTTAATCCTTCAAGGTTAGTGACTTTGTCTCGGCCATACAACACTAAGCGGGATGTAGAAAACCGTCTTTGCATGAGGGATTGCTTATTTAAGCGCCAACCTTGTTATTGTCTATACAATATACAATTTATACACATACATATATGCAATTTTAAATTAATTGGTATTATACTGCATATATATTACATGAAGTTTATATAAATATTTGGAATTATTTAGGATGAAAGAATCTTCAAGAAGCCATTCAAATGTGAGATGAGTGAAGAAAATGATGAGGTTGAGATTCATGAGACTAGGCTGGAGAATACAATGAGCCCGGAAGAAACAACACAAGAACCTAAGATAAATGTGATTTTTAACACAGCTGATGAGGTGCTTGATTATTATAAAAATATGCAAATCGAGTAGGTTTCCAATGAAGAAGAGATCATCGAATAAAGGAGATTGTGGGAGTTGAAATATGAGACTTTATCATGTTCTCGATCAGGGAGCCCACAAAGTATTAGGGGTTTGCTCAAGGAGATCGTCCACATCACTTGAATGGGAGTATATGATAGAAAGCACCACGACACCCTATTGTTTACCTACAACCTCACGAACACATGAAACAAGGAAATGCTTAAGTCTGATTTTAGTGTCCAGAAGTAATGGAGTTGATCTTGTACTCAACCACAAAATCAGTTTTCTTTTCTTTTTCCTTTTCATTCATATATATATCGTTGTCATAGCAATTTAATCTACATGGTATTGTTAATTATGTCCATTCGTGGATTGGAAATACCATTATTAATTTCTATAGTTGTTCTTCTAGTATCAATGTTGTCACGATTACTTCAGTTTACTGTTAAGAGTTACTTGGGAGCTCCACATTGTTGCCTAAGAGTAGGATGGTTATCATCGATCGAAAGAACCACATTCAAAGCGTAATGCTTTGATCCAAAGAACCAAAACATATAATTCAATGAATTTCCTTACAAAAATATATGAGTATATACACTTATTCATCGAGTGAGCATTTACTGATCCAAGGCAGAGAAACCTATCCGCAATTGTAGGAAATAAAATAAAATAAAACTTGGGCGTTGCGAAATTTGGACTTGTAAAATCACTCAATTTCCTTGTCATTGTAGACCAAGCTATACAACGTTCAGATTAAAAAAGAATGTATATATCACTGCTTTTTGATCAATGATGAAAGAACCCATCATCCTTTGGAGGTAATTGTGCATAACAATTTCTGATAAGCGAAGAGCAAAGATTGACATAAAACACACCAAGCCAAGAACCAAATCCCGTATCAAATTAGGATCAAATTGGAGGTTACGATCGAGTATCACAAAAATGCCGATTAATGTTTTAGTTTAGTTATTTCAAAAGAAAATTTATTCAAGGTGTATCATATATTGAATTATTCATATAGTCACTAAATGTGGTAGAATGTTTCAACCGTTTAGAATTCCTTAGAACTTAGAAGGTGTGCTAGCCAAGAACAGACGTATAACCAGTTAATATTTCAATTCAATCACTAGTTTTTTCATTAGAAGGCAAGTTCTTTCTAAAATACTCTGTTTTAAGTGAAAACACAACAAACCAATAATTTTTGGGGTCGAGAAAGCGATCACGAAGATTAATTGAAAAGAAACTACGCAAAAGCCTAAATTACAAACCATACGGAATACAAATTACAAAAGCTACACAACAAAGAAAGACGATGGAGACACCTACACAACAAAGAAATGCAAATTACAAAAGCTAGCGGATAGAAACCATCGAACAAACTGGGTTGGAGATCTAATTAATTCAAATATTATCACATTCAGGTTGACATTATAGCCACAGTGCCCACGAACTACATGCTAGCTAGACCAACTAATTACACTAATCAATTTTTACAACAAATTGCAGATTCAAGAAACAAAAACTAAGAATATGTACAACAATTTTTACAACAAAATTAGACTAAAAATTGGGTATGTACCTCAATCTTCAACCTCTTTGTCGAGACACGCTTTTGGAGAAGAATAGACAAGTGAACCTCTCCATTCTTCAACTAACCCAATTGCCCGGGGATGCAAATTTCATTCTTATTGAAAAACTCTAACTCTCACCAACAACGGTAGAGGATGGGGATGGATAAATTCGGTGGAGGAAGGGAGGCAATGAGAGAAGCAGAGTAGAGAATAGGGTAATTGAGGGGACTCCAACTCTCAGCCCACGTTCTAAGCGATACTCCTATCATAGTGCAACAACAATGGAGGAAGAGAGTGTTGTGGAGATGCGAGGAAGAGTTGAGAGCAGACTTGAGGCCATGGACGCTAAGGGTTTTTTTAATTTGTTTTTTCAGTTTTGATTTTTTTGTTTTTAAGGATTATTAAAAGAGAGAATAAATAAAAAATAGAATACACATGGCAACATTCATTAATTGATATGGCATGACACATTAGCTGCCACATAAGGCGGTCAGCTTTAAGGTAGTCAATTTTGTAATGTCTAAATGGCATTCTTCGTCGTTTATATAGATTTTTACTCGTATTGTGAGCATCAAGATCCGCTGTAGCACAACTTAAAAGGATTGTTAGTTAATCCGGGTTCGACTCCCGGCGGCGGAATAAATTTTTTTTCTCTCAACATTACGAAGGATTGTCAAAATAAATCTACGATACTGATATAAATAAAAATTTATCTCATCATTACCAAGAAAAATATGACCATATGAAGAGTTAGGGTGCAGAATGATAAAGAGATATAAAATTAGCTATACAAAATAAATCAAGGGTGTTGTTAAATGAACCCTAAAATTAATTGAGTACATCTTATGATCTAAATACATCCTAATATTTAAATCAAAATGTAAAATTAACTAAGTACACCATATTTAACTACCAAAAATACCCATGATACGCCATATTTTCTTCCATGTTGATATCATCCTCCTTCATCCCATTAGGAAATTTCCAATCATACCAGTAGAGAAGATTTGCAAGTCCAAGCTGTAGTGTTGTTATTACCATGTACATCACAGGACAAATTCTTCGACCAACTCCAAATGGTAAAAACTCAAAATGCTTCCCTTTATTATTGATGGAGCTGCCATCGAACCTTTCTGGTATGAATTCTTCTGGTTCCTTCCAAGACTCAGGATCTCGTGGAATTGCCAAGACTCAGGATCTCGTGCAATTGCCTAGCCATTGACAATAACAAGTGTTTTGGGGTCAACATAATAACCTTGGATTTTGAAATGAGACATGGTTTCTCTTGGAATAATCATTGGAGCTGGAGGTTGCAATCTCAGGGTCTCTTTGATTATCATCTTGAGGTATTGAAGCTCATCTGTATCTCGTTCACTGATTTTTCCTTTGTTGCCAATGCATTTTTAACTTCTTCTTGGGCTTTCTTCATCAGTTTATGTTTCCTAGCTAGCTCTGCCATCGCCCACGTCATTGTAGTTGCACTGGTATCTATTCCGCCTAAAAATAAATTATGATTCACAAAAGTACAATGTGACTTTTTTCATCAAGGAATTACTAAATAACGATAAAACAAATTGTCGGAGTTAATACTAAGGTTTTTGGATGTTGGATTTTTCGCTGACATTTGATTAGGGTTGAATATGGTGAGTAGAGTTTACTTATTAGAATTACATTTGTTTCACAATTCAATACATCATTTTTGGTCATTTTATATTATAATAAATTAGTAATTTAATAAATAGTTTGGTAGTATGGTGTACTTAATTAATTTTAAAGTTCGTTTAACAGCAGCCTAAATCAATCTACGAAGTTAGTACTTTTTTAAAACTATATTTTTCTATTTTCTTTCATTGCAATAAAAAAAAAAAGAATATGCAATCATTACATTGGTAGCGAACAAGATGTCGACTTCAAACTGAATTATAATAGTAAAATTGTTGGATTACATAAATGTTTTTTTATTTTCTTTTGGTGTAACATCTCCTCTGATGACGTACGTGCTTCCCTCACGAGAAGATTAGCACTTAAGTAATCTCCTATTAAAGATAAAATCCTAGTCATAAACTAATGGTTGTGCTCCCAAAACGTCGTTGTCATGGTCCCATGAAGGAGTTGGCCTTTGGAATTATTTATTCGAAACATTTGAATATAAATACCCACCAGTCTCTCAGCATATTTGATGTTGAAAATGTGCTACCACAACATTTTGAAGGCTTGCTTGGCCCCCAAATCTTAGTAGGATGCACTTGCATTCATAATTATTATTGGACCAAAAGTTTACCATATTTCATGCATTAACAGTATGTGAATGCAGTGGCGAAGCTAGAAATTCTATCAATGAGGATCAACTTAAATAGCTTTATAATTACAATAAACTTAGTTTTTATAGAAAAATATATTTAAGAATTCAATATAATGATTAAATTTCAATTAATACAAATTTAATATCTTAGTAATTATAACCCAAATTCTAGCAACCTAAAAATAATGAAAGAGTTTCAAAAGTTGATTTTAGATAGAATGAGAAAATCAAATAAAATTCATGGCTCATACATATAAATGACATATGCAGACATGAAAACAAATATAAATCATGATCATGTTCATTGTAGACAATTTATATTTGTGAGAAAGGTCAACACTAAGTATAACTATAAAACAACTTGGATATAACATACATAAATATAAGGTCTTCAAAATGTTGAGAAGGGTCAAGTGACCCTTGTGGGCCTTAATTGGCTCCGTCAATGCGTCAATGCAAATTTTTGGTCTTGAAAATTTGCTACCACGACATTTTCAAGGTTGCTTGACCCCCAAATCTTAGTAGAATGTTGCACATGCATGTATACGTAGTATTGGACTAAAAATTCACCCAAGTTTATTGTGATAAATATGTAATTCTACTCGTTAAGGATAGACTTTGAATATTACGTTGTGTTAAGAAAACTTCACTTGTACTCAAATTAAATTTGAAGAAAATTGAGTATGTTGATACCATATCTAACCAAGCAACTATGAGCCAATCCAAGCAAGGCAAAGAGTCCCACATTGGAATATTACAAGAAGTGAGCACCCCCCTTCACCTATATAAGGAGACCACTCTCCACTTAGAAAAGGATCCCAGAAACTGGGCTTCATATTTAGTCATGGGCTTCGCCCTTCTTCTCTTTATCTTTCGGCCCAGCCCCTTGTACATATGTAAAATACACATTATTAATGAGAAAATACTTCTCCGTGGACGTAGCCCATTCATTAAGGGTGAACCACGTATATCTTGTCTTTTGTATATTTATCGCTTGCCCAAATCTTCATACATATACCGAAGGACCTCACCTTCATCCATCACACCTCATCTCTCAGTTGAGCCCAAAAATGTCGAACCATTTTTGAGCGTCAACAGTTTGGCGTCGTCTGTGGGAATTGACACAAAAAGCTTTTGTCGTTTCTCCTCTTCTTGAGTGCCCTTCGGCACTCTCCTAATCGGCATCTCATAATTGCCGTTCGACAATACCGATGCTGAAGCAATCGTGAGTCCTCAAAACACAAAATACAGAAGAAATATATCTTTGTCAACGCAGCCTACCGTTCGGCACCCTGTTTTGCATGACTTCCATGACTGTGGGAGCAGCCACCTTTCAAGCCAAAAGTATATCACCATGCATGGCTTGCACATGGTGAAGGAAAAAATTGCTCCAATCTGAAAGGTGCCCACGTGCTTCCTCACCACAAGATAAGATTCTTCTTCTTACATATGAATATTATATACAAGCATGCAATATTAAAATAATTCATTACACTATCTTATTCAACAATATGAATATGATTATATATTAATAAAAGAAGTTTTGATATGCTTCAGAATTAAATCCATATGGTCGATCGGTGGATCAAAATGGTAAAGCGTATGTGGGCAGAAAATCCAATTAGAGCTCAGCATGCTGATGCACACAAGACGCCAAGGAGGCCACCAACGTGAAGCCAAAATATGCGAGTGCCGTACAGCACTTCATCCTCCAAAATAATCAATTGGCAAAAACCAAACAGCAACCATATGCTTCAGATTAAAAAAACCAGAGAAGCAATCCGGATCGATCTGCACCCACTGCTCATCTCCAATAATTTAGCTTCAACCAATGGCTTTCATAAGCTATACCCACCTCCAAAATTCTGCCCAGTGCCGTTCGGCACCCAAAGCTGAATTTTTCTAAACACCCATGGTGTCCAGATAACAACTCCATGCATGTTGAACCTGAAAGCTAACGACTGAGGGACTTCAATGTCAAATACTCTCCTCTATTCCATAATCTATCTCAAACCATCACAACGGTGACCTCCCTCGGTAATACGGCAGCTCCATCACCGATCGGTACACCGACGACGAATCTTCTCAAGACAACTGCAGCTCACCAAATTGAACGACACCTCTCATCAACTGAAACAGAGGCCATCTCTCACCTCTCAACAAAATCTACCAAGGGGCCCAAGACGCCACTCCATGCTTCGGCAATTACGTGGCTACAAGGCCACACGAACAAACCATAATCTTCCTTCATGTTCTCGATGGTGGAGGTGGAGAAGGTCAGTTCGTTCGTTTCATCCCAGGAATGATGACGACACACCGTCGTCATAAGAGTATTGGCCATTCCGATTTCAGTTTCAGCTGAGTCAATGCCTGTGAAAAGTCGTAAGTTCGTAACAGAGGAACGAAATGAGAAGACATGTTATGGGTCCACCTTCATGTTCTTCATTTGCTTCGAAGTTGCCTAACTCAAGCTCAAGCCATTAAACCAAGCTACAATCGGCAACTCCGATCCCCCACTGCTGAGCGGTACCTCAATTGCTGGGCAACACCGCACCCCAAAACTATCTCCAGACATGGGTGATGCCCGTGCCAATCGGCAAGTCAGTGAAACGGGAGGTAGAGCCCAATTCGTCTTCAATTTTTCCATAGCTTCTGAAGCCATTTGAAATTTCAAGACTCCTTGGCAGCTTTGGCATGCTCCCTGCCGAACGGCAGGGATGACGCCACACGTTCTGATCGGTAGGGTGGCGACATATCATAAAAGAGAGCCTCCATCCAATCTCCAGAACCATCGGCAGACTTATGCATCATCGCCTTCGGCACATTTGCAACACACATGCATAAGAAGCATACGACACGTGCGATGCCTTCAGCACCCCGTCATTATCATACGGCGGATGCCTTCGGCACCCTGTCATTATCATACAGCGCGATGCCTTCGGCACCCCGTCATCATCATACGGCACGAGGCCTTCGGCATCCCCCATATTCTGAAAGGCACTTTAGGCATTGCCTAGTATAAAGATAAGTGCAACTTTCCTTATCTTTATTATTTAATATAAAAGGGTGCATACCTACCTTATTACGATTGGTTATGATAAGCATAAGCCCTTTATGCCTCTTGGAAATATTACCACAATTGTTATCAAAGGGTACATGGCTATTTAGTATTATATGTGGTTGATAACAAAAGCCATTATGGCTCATCTTTAATTTAATTTAATTTAAATCTTTTGTGGGTCCAGAAGCTCACCGAAGCCATCTACTACTCAATGCCCATTGTCATCAACTTTAGACAAAGGCACATGCACTTGGAAGGTGGGGTGACTTTAAAATATCGTTTCAGCTCATCGACAATGTGAAACAGAAGGTATCTTTGCAAAAAACACCTAGTTGCCAAGCGCCCCTCAAATGTTAGTGGAAACCAAAGCAGCTGTTCAGCACCCACATGGCAACAAATTACTCAGGACACCCAAACAAGTCCAAGTGAAATGGGCTATCTCCATCGCAATGATTCAAAGGCCACCATATTCAAACGGTAGCGCCTACTGCCAAATGGTAAAAGCACAAATCAAGGCCCCCTTCATCCATCGAACGACAAGGTCTATGAACCATCAATGGGTGTCCTGCAAAATAGACGAATCTAGACACCTCACCATCTCCAAAGTACCGAGAGCTTGAGGACTTGCTGGAGCTTCGTCACTTACCGATCGACATTCAAAAAACATTCTCCTCATGGGACCAAGACACGTGACAACCCAATCACGCCATGCCGTGTTGATTTAATTTCTAAAGGCACCCTTGTGTCTGCTTGCAAGATTAACAATCAGCTCACTCCGTCAAAGCTTCTCGAGCCACCATAACAACTACCCTCACTTGTCCTACCGTTCGGCAAATCAAAACAATCGAGCCTTAAAGACATACCCCATTTTTCTCTTGTCTGAAGTTAATTGCCGAACGACAATTTCAATAATTTCAAGGCACCAGCAAATCAGCAATTCCAGTGCTTGTGGAGCTGACACATCTTCAGCCCATCTCCAGCATATATTGTCTGGTCTTTGTGTTCCGCATAAATTGCCTTAAGGTAATCATAATCCAAGTGGGCTACAGGAAATGCCAAACAACAGATCAAGAGTTTTGAAATCAAGCTTTCAATATGGGAAATATTACGAGGATACCGAAAAGCATCACCTACGGCAGGCACTACTTTCCCTCAACCAAAGCCACACCTATCCCGGTATTTCTTCCAGCTGCTAAATGGTAGCCTCACCTCAAATACTGATTGATTTGAGTTGCAAGGCCAAGCCACCGACTGAAAATATACTAAAGTTGAAGACCTGCGGAGCTAATAAAAAGCAAATCAAAATTCTCAAGCCCACACATCTTGTGGCACTTGGCATCATGCCTCCACCAAAAAAAAAGAAAAAAAAAAGAGAGAGATAAAGCGTGTAGCAAAAGAAGAAGAATGGATACAAGGGCAAATTCATGTTTTCCTTCTTTGAAGCTCTAAGGAGTGCAACATGCCGTTCGACACCACTGTACCTTGCCTTTCGGCATCTAGTATCAACGTGCCTTCAGCACCCTGCTGTTCAGTAGAATGTTTCAATAAATGACCAAGTGACCAAGTGGTACGACTCATACCACATTGTCTTTCGGCACATATGCATTATTACATATGCATCATTGCCATCGGCACATCTACATCATCATCATTTGCATAATTGCCATCGGCACATATGCATTATCACATAAACATCGGTAATAGAACATTGGCATAATATGCAAAGCTTTATACCTTCGGCAATCGCCACTCGATATTATGCCATTCGGCACCCGATCATTCGGTCAATTATGGTGTCCTTCGGCACCCGAGCCTTCGGCCAATTACGGTGACCTTCGGCACCCTGTCATTCGACATGCTATTATGCCATTAGGCACCCGAGCCTTCGGCCAATTATGGTGACCTTCGGCACCCTGTCATTCAACATGTTATTATGCCATTAGGCACCCCGAGCCTTCGGCCAATTATGGTGACCTTCGGCACCCAAGCCTTCGGCGAAATTTGGTGACCTTCGGCACCCCGTCATTCGGCGAGTTATTATGTCATTTGGCACCCCGATCATTCGGCTAGTTATGGTGACCTTCGATTCGGCTAAATTTGGTGACCTTCGACACCCTGTCATTCGGCGAGTTATTATGTCATTCTGCATCCCGATCATTCGGCGAAGGTGACCGTCGGCACCCCTTGCCCTTCAGCAGTTTACATCAAGCCCTGCGACAATGTAGATGATGCACTATACGGCTTGGAAGAAGACTAAGGTGTTGCTTGTCAGTGCGTTGAAAATCACAAGTCAACAACCAAGAAGTACCTCCTTACTTGAGAACTTGGGGGACTTCTGTTGATACTATATCTAACCAAGAAACTATGAGCAAATCCAAGTAAGGCAAAGAGTCCCACATTGGAATATTACAAGAAGTGAGGACCCCCCCTTCACCTATATAAGGAGACTACTTTCCACTTAGAAAAGGATCCCAGAAACTGGGCTTCATATTTAGTCATGGGCTTCGCCCTTCTTCTCTTTATCTTTGGGCCTAGCCCCTTGTACAAATGTAAAATACACATTATTAATGAGAAAATACTTCTCCGTGGACATAGCCCATTCATTAAGGGTGAAACACGTATATCTTGTCTTCTGTATATTTATCGCTTGCCCAAATCTTCATACACATACCGAAGGTCCTCACCTTCATCCATCACACCTCATCTCTCAGTTGAGCCCAAAAATGCAGAACCATTTTTTAGCATCAACAGAGTAGAAGTGAGCTTTGCTCAACGCGTGATGTCTTTAAAAGATATGAATGTTATAGAGAATCTTAAGTCCCATATTGAAAAAAACAACAAAAATTCTTTAGCGTTTATAAGTATGGGTCTTCCCACACTATGTAGGTGAAGGATAAGCTAAGTGCAGTGAGAATTAGGTCTTAGGCCCTTTTTGGGATTGATTTTTTGGTCAAAAACCTGCTTCACTTTAAAGTTAAGCAGTTTAAGGTGTTTGGTAAAAATAACATGTTTTATATCACAAATTGTCCCTGAGATTCACAAAATTATTAGATTACATCCTTCTTGTTTTTTTTGTCATTCATAGACCTCAAGGTTAATATGCGTGCCACAAATAGTCCCTACTGTCAGGTTTGTCATAAACTCTATTAGTTTACTGATGTGACATATATGAGGAGCCCACATATCCAATAATATAGTGCCACGTGTATTTAAAATACAATATATATTCTAAAAATAATTTAATTTTTAAAATTCATAAAAATTAAAAATTAAAAAACCAAAAGAAAGGTTGTATTTTAAAATTTAAATTATTTTAAATATATATATATATTGTATTTTAAATACATGTGGCACTATATTATATATTGGATATTTGGGCTTCACATATATATCACATCAGCAAACTAATAGAGTTTTTTACGAAAGGGCTATTTGCAAGGACGCATATCAACCTTGAGGACCATGAATGACAAAAACAAAGGACGCAATCTAATACTTTCGTGAACCTTAGGGACGTTTTGTGATAAAAAGCCAAAATATAATATACCAATTATTTTAAAAGCAGTAGCCTTTTGACAGTAACTTTTAAAAGCAGGCTCTAGGTTGCTTTTCAAAGCTACTTTCAAAATAAGCATATATGAGCCTTTAATGATTTTTTTTACACCACATCCACCTCCACATCAAACTCCACCACCACCACCTCCTCCACCTCAACCTACACCTACACCGCCACCATCACTCTGCCGCCGCCACCACCATCTCCTCCTCCTCAACCTCTACCACCTCCACCTCCACCTCCACAACCGTCATCCCCACCACCACCACTAACACAACCACCACCTCTACCTTCATCATCACCACCACCACCACCACCACCCTCATCTCCATCTCTTTCACCACCACCCAGGGATGGACCTGCCTTAGGACTAACCTGGGCTATAGCCCAGGCGACTTTCTTTTCACCAGCCCGCCTTACATTCTCCATCTCAGCTAAAATAATATTGCGCCCACCTGACCAATAAAGTAACAACAATAAAAAAATTAAAACTAATGCAAAAAACCACACAGGACCACGCCACTTCTGCAAAAAACCAATAAAGTAATAACAATAAAAAATTAAAATTAATGCAAAAAATCACACGGACAACACCACTTATGCAAAAAACCAATAAGTTAATAACAATAACATTCATTCTCTCTTTCCACCCATTGCGAACCCCTGTTCTTCGGAAAAAAAAGAAAGAAGAGAAAATCATCCATGTTCTTCAAATCAACAATTAGTGATTTTAACTATGTGAAGACTCGAAGGGTTCAACTTATATAAGTGTTACTTGTATTTGTATTGTATATACTAGATGCATTTTGAGGGGTAAAGTTCATTATGTCCCCTCGTGTATTTTTTTGTTATCAATAAAATTCACTCGTACCGTCTAATTTTCTATAGGTTTATACGTAAGGTAAATTTAGCCCACGCCATTTTAAAATCCTGGATCCGTCCCTGCCACCACCGCTACCACCGCATGATTAGCGCATAACACTTTCAAAATTTTGTCTATTTTAGTCATTATTCACAATTACAACAATTTTATATTAAATTTACCAAACGGTTTTGACACTACTTTTTGTACTAACAACACTTTAAAAATATTATTTACCAAACATGGAGCTGCTTTACTTTACAGCTAATTATTTTCAAAGCACAACAAAAACGACTTTTTTTTTAAGTGACAATAATCCCAAACTGGCCTTTAGCCAATCAAAGGTAAAGCCCAATTCCCATTTCACTTGGCCCTCTTACATCTACTTTATATAATAAACATCTATTTGTGTATTCGATGTACACATTAAAAAGTGGTATTTCGCATCCTTATTTGAGTTTTTGGTGTTTTTCTTCAGTTCTTTATTCATTTATATTTTTTCCAACACTATGAGGATACATGTTTATTTTATATTTAATTTTTGTTGATGAGAAACGACATTTTAAATGGCCAAAAGTTACTTTTGGTCCCTATAATTTGGCACTTCAATAATTTTTTATCCTGTAGTTTTAATTTCGTCAATTTTGACTATGTAGTTTCGTATTTGTAGTAATATAAGGACAACTTAGTATTGCCTCCAATTTCTTTGACGGTGCAATGGGCAATTTCGTCAACCCAAAATCCTTGAGTGTAAAAGCTCGTCTGAAACTATCCACATTTCATATTAGGCCTTGAAATTCAACCACTAATCCCAATTTTTGAATAACCATAAACCCAAATGGTCAATTTTGAATCCTAATATGAAATAGAAAGAGTTTCATACGAGGTTTTACTCTCAAGGATTTAGGGTTGATGAAATTACCTCTTGCACCGTCAAAGAAATTAACGGAAACACTAACTTGTCTTTAAATTGCTTCAAATACGAAACTACATGGTTAAACTTGACGGAATTGAAACAACATGGTCAAAAGTGGTTGAAATGTCAAACTATAGGGACCAAAAGTGACTTTTAACTTTTTATTAATATCCAAGAAAATTACAATTTAAGGGGACAAATGTGGTAAAGAAGAACAAGAAAGCTCATAACATCCAAATTGGCTCTTCTTTTTTTGACAATCCACAAAAGCTGAAGAAAAAAAACTAACCAATAAAAACAGAGCAAAAGAATTAGAATAATCTGCAACCCTAGTGTCGGAAGAGGTAAGGAGGCATCGAATGTGATAAAGGGTTGACCTCTACCATGAAGTCAGAGGAAATTGGGTAGCGGATGTGCTGAGTTTCCATAACGTGTTTTTTTCCCCCATAAAATGTGTTGTTTTTATTAATAGATTGTGCATTAAAACAATAAAATAGCCTTATATGAATTTTTAAAACAGTTTACTCCACCCTTAGATTGGATTTAAGGGTGTGTGACCACAAACCCCCTAGACCATAAAGTCGAGGAGAACGAGACTATACATTGTAAATATCTCATATACTTTTGATTTTGACAATTATGTTGGAAAATTAGGGTCAAATTACTATATTGTTATAAATTATTAACAAACTACATGTAGTTTAATGAAGATCAAGGTGTCACTGGTGGACCTACACATGAGCAAGAAGCTGCAACTGCACCTCTTCTCACCAGAAAATCATTTAGGGTGGTCAAAATTTGCCCCTTTATTGGTGCCCACCATGTGTTCGATTAAATGTCTGAAAGAGACTTTGTAAAATTCAATTTGATTTCAGCTTCACATAAACTTGTTGTCTCCCAAAATTCCCTTAATGGTGTATCTCTATTTAATAAATATCCATGAGCTTTAATCCCCTTATTTGACATTTGTCCTTTCTTAGTTTCTCAACTTATAATTTTATTTTATTTTATGTAGATTTCACGTTTATTTATGCAAAGTTTCTCTCTTTTTGCTCTTGGATTTCCCTTACAATTCATGGATCCTCCAATGCAATGTGTCATATAGATATGAATTATGAATTTAGATTGATAATTCGAGTTTGACATCGAATTAAGAATTCAAACCAATATGAGTTTAACTCATCCTTTAAATCGATTAGACTATTCATCGCCCAAAACTTGAGAGTTAAACACTAAACTTTGAAACGATAATTATGTAATTAACAACTTATAATTAAAATTCAAAAAAGAAAACCACAAAACTTGGCTGCCAATTAATCCAACCGCGAATCGGTCAATAACGAATCCCAAATTTTAAGAACATTCCATGTGCAACTCATTCGGAAAAGAATAATACTAGTCTTACCATATTTTTATACCACAATTTTATACCATATGATGTGGCGGTGATGTGTACATACCACATCATATTAAATACTAATATTTGTTTTTCTAATTTTATTTATTAAAATACATTTCATTCATTTAATCGATGTGGCGTATAATATGGACGCCACATCGTGTGGTATGAAAATGTGGGATAAAAATGTGGTAAACAGAAGATTACTCTTCGGAAAAAGCTTTAAAATATACAATTCCACAATAAAATTTATCTCAAATAATTTTTTATTAACAAAAATAAATAAATCAAATTCTCTTCCACCAATCAATCATGTGTTCGGCGATTAATAAATCGAACACAATGTATACCTATTTACAACTCACCCACCACCCAATAAAAAAATTCACAATAAAAAAAAAAACCAAAATTCTATACACAAAAGTCTCACTCACTTAATCTCTGTACTGCCTACCAGTCAAAGTCAACACTGACTTTTCCAAAAATGCCCCTGCCACTCCGCTCAGTCAACCTTCATGTACTCGTCGTCGTCCTCTTCATCATCCTCCTCATCCTCATCCTCAATCTCAGACCCATTCCTACAAACGCCCCCAAACACATCCCTAACTCTACTCAAAACGACGTCGCCGAGCCACGCAAAGCACCCGAGCCAGTTCGAGCCGCCGCAGTGGCACTTCTCCCTGAGCATCCGCAACAGCCCCTTGTCCCCGACCTCGGGCGGCGTGGACATCGGCTGCAGGTAGGCCAAAGCCGCGTGCTTCACGAGCGGGTTCTTGATCGGAATCTCGTGCCAGCTGGAATTCTGAGTCGGCGACATGATCGTCGACGTCGACGCCGGCAACAGGTCCTTGAGGCTGGTGTAGGTGACGGTCTGTATCGTTATCATCTCGATGTCGGAGATCTCGATTTCGCCGAAGCCGTTGGGCAGGAGGAAGCTCGGTGAATGGGAATGGGGATTGGAATCGGGGCCAGGGTTAGGGTTTTTAATCGCGGAGATCTCCATATGGGGTTGGGGATCTCCGTCGTTGATTTTGATTAGGAGAAGTGATTAGAGTGAAAGACTGATTTTTCTCAGAGAGAGATTGCGAAGCGGGAGAAGAGGATTGGTTTTTTAGGCACTGAGGGGATTCTGCACGTGGGGGGTCCGTCGATTGTTTTGGTGGGCCATATGATAGTGTGAATTCGTATTCAATACGAAGACGTTTTAAGCGGCGAATTGGTGGGATTACATTTCTCCGAGGAGATGTCGAATCTTAAACATCAAATTTAAATTTGATGGTTGATGTGTGATTGACATCTTACATACTTTACACTCCACCCGATATGTCAAATTAAATTATTATTTTATTACACTTTAGTGTTGATTTGTTTTTAATTAAAAAGAAAAGAAAAGAAAAATAATAAAATATTCATTTGACATCTGCTGGAATGTCAAAAATAACATCTCAACCTCCAGCCTTCATTCCACATCGCTTTGACACATCGGTTGGAGTGATGTGAGATGTTATTTCTAACCGTTAAATGCCTATTTAGACTTTTGACATATGCTCGGTTGGAGATCCCAAGAGTCTTTGGTTGCATGGTAACCTATAGGGTCGGCCTTGAGCATGTGATAACTGGTTATGCGCCTCAAACAACCATGAGCCCAAAATTCTACCTGGCTCGCCATATTAATTTGAAGGGAAATTTGCACAAATGTCATCAATTTTTAGGTATGTGTAAAATTATCATTTATATTTATAATTTTAATTTTTAACCACTTGAATTTGGAAAATATTGCAATTCCTCACTTATGTCTAACTCTATTAAAATTTTCGTTAAATCAAGTTATATACCGCACTCACATGTGATATTTTATGAGATTTTCTATTTAAACTTCACACTTCTCTTAGTTCACCACAACTTTTATTTTAAATTTTCACAATTTCTAAGAAAACCCCACTATCTTCCCAAACTACCCTTAAATACACATCAAGCTGAAAAAATAAGAAATAAAAGAGATTTTCTATTTAAACCCACAATTTTCTTTGTTCACCCCAATACTTAAATTATTAATCAATATTTGTAGTATACATGAGATTTTGTTGTTTTCACAAGATGTTTTTATCATGTGATTAGATCAAAGAAAATTGCTACAGTAAAATAAGATATTTTTACTTAAATGCCTACTAATTTATTCATCTCTTTTAAGATGTAACGAGAAATGTACTGAGATATTTATTCATCTCTTATAATTAGTATTTATTTTTTCGTTTTCCATCTTTTAATTCATTTGCTATTTGAGAACATTACTACAGTAAAAATGGCATTTAAGATGATAATCGTTATAACATGATTAGCAAAATCATATGGCAAGGCATGGCCACAAAAATGCATAAATTTGCATAAAGAAATAGAAGATCTTTCTATCAATTTTGATGAAAAATGTGTGTATAAATATAATCTGAACATGATCAAACTCTTAATATCAGATAATATGATTAGTGCTAAGGATGATTTAAAGCAGAAAAAGTTTGGACTATCCGAAAAGGATTTAAGTTATATTCATGTGTTTGGTCAATATACACTGGAAGCTATAATTATTCATGTACTAGGGTCATTGTTCAACTGTTTACGGGATTTACCATATGTTAGGGTATCCACTTTGATCAATCAGCTTGATTCAGCAGTACCGAGTTCAAGCAGCTTATATTAAGAAAAATATGTGTAATGACAATGTTGAGGAACCTCAACGAGAAAAAAGAAAAGTGAGTAGGAGTCATCATGCTATCGGGATCAGATTGGTGGAGTTCATGTGTGCAAGAGCTTTGATTAGTTTGGAATCAGTAGAAAGCGAGACTCTTGTAGTTCCTAATAATAAGTATTTTTCTAAAACTTAATATGAAGAGTGGTGGGGTGTGTGTATAGATGCACTAGGGTTAAGTATTAAGTTGGATGACATTTTTTGTCTTTTTACACAATAATAAAACTTACAGATTAATTATTTAAGTATTGGGATGAACTAAGAAAAGTGTGGGGTTTAAATAGAAAATCTATATTTTATTTAAGGGCATTTCCATAATTTTTATTATGAACGGAAAAAGTTTTACAAATATCATAACTAATTAAAAATGACCAAACATAATTTACAAGAACAAAAAGAGTCAACATAAGTATCCCATGACTCCCCAAGCCATTCCAAAACCTTTTCCTCCCCACTAACCCCTCGACCACCTTCTCCAATTGCAGATGTTTACAACCTTTTTGGAATATCTAGTATAACTATAATAAAATTCAAATTCTAGCTATAGATGTGAATTTTTTATTATTCGCTGGATGGAGAGAGAGAGAGAGAGATCATTGAATAGTGCAAGCTAAGACGTTCACGAAGGCAACTGATTCAATGATACGATCATTGCAAATATGATATTTAAGTGGAAGAGAGATATGGAGCAATGCGGGAGAATTGGTGGTGGAAAGGGGTAGTGGAGGTCATGGGATAATTAGGTTAGCTCTCCTTTTATATATATATAAAATTTTGTGTGTTTTAAACTGACGAAAATTCCCTTAAAAATATAATTGACTTAATGGATACTTTAACGGAGTTATATATAGGTAGTGAATTGTAACACCTTACAAAATTTAGGTGGTTAAAAATAAGAGGAATGTTAGAAACATTCTCTCTAATTTAATATCATTAATGAATTATATAAGTTTGATTTTTTTTTTTCCAAATTTACCTTTATTAAATGTTTTCTTTCAAAAACATATTTTAATAAAGGATTAAAATCTAATTAATTAAGAGTGCTACTATTTCCACCCACCTATCCTATTTTCCCACCCACCATATAAATTTTAAAAAAGAAAAATTAGGTATTAAACATAAATAACTTCACTAATCAGTATTTGAGACATTGTGTATTTTTGTTTGGGTTTTGATACATAAGAGTCAAATTTTGTTTTGGATTTGGATCTGGCCAAAGAAGAGGCCCAGATTCGTTGGACTTGACAAAATTACAAATGTAAAATACAATTTTACTCCTTTTGTTTAAAAGCCTTTGCCAAATCAGGATCTCATCGCTCTTATACTGACGATGGAGCTCTTTACTGCAGCTCCTTGTCGCGATGAAGCCACTGCCGTCTCCGATCCGCCATCCGAAAGCAAGCCATCACGTTCTCAGTACTTCAACGGGCGGCCACCTCACCGTGATGCACGCGGCTCGGGCCATGGAGACTCAAGTCAAGACTCTTCTAGAAGCTGGTGTGCCATGGAATGCCCTATCTCTTCCAATCTCTCCGAGCGGCGACTTGACGCATGCCACAAAGAAGCCTACGACATACTCCTCAATACCGATGCGTGCTTAACATAATTTATACCAGGAAGTTAGCAGTTTTACCTCTTGTGTTCAATTTTTCCATCCCTAGTTTTAATTGATATTAACCTGTAATAAAACTAACTGCTATACAACACTAGATGAGTTTCAGAATATCAGCAGTCAGTAATCAGTCTATTTTACAATTTTTATTGTTAAGCTTGGATCCTTACCTAATCGAATTGCAATATATTGTGTCGCATTGTCAAGTAGTACTTCTCCTAGGCGTTTTTTATGGTTTCTTATCTTATTAAAGGATCCACTAGCTCAAACGTTGGTTGTTAAGATGTTCTGTCCAATTTGCCATTGGACCTTATCTTGAAGGCACCTAATCTTTGATGGCTGATGAGCACCCAATTTTAAAATAATCAAATCTTACATGCATCAGCTAGACAAAATAAATAATCTTATTGGTATTTTTGTAGACTTCAAATTCAGTTTTTGTGATCTTCCTTTGCTATCAGAGAAAAGTCCAAGCTCCGTGAGGACATAGTCCCCCGCAAGCAGAAAAAACTTCTTCTGAGACGTGCCTTCCAGAAATGTTTTGAAGAGGCAGCTTTACGAGAAGCTGGGCTACTTCAAGAACTTGATAGGTGTTGCTTCCTTAGTGGCTCATGTTCTTTTATATTGTAGTGATTAGATATTTGTTGGTCCACAACTAACATATGGACGTACCAGGAGAGAGCAGCTGAAGTTGAAAAGGATATCGAGAGACAGAGATTGCTAGAACTTGAACATGCAAAAACCAGGGAGCTGCGACAAATCCTTGAGATGGAGAAGGAAAGACAAGCCCAGGTAAAAGCATTTTTCGATACTGTCTTGATCTGCGAAGTTTCAAATAACTCTCTTTTTTGGCTATTCTGTTTGTCAAATAATTGACATTGGAAATGCTGTTACTCTTTGAGCAGTCTGTCATATAATTGGCAGATTATGGCAAATTTGGGTGAAGAATTTGTTAGACCATGGTTCACAATCCTTGAGACTAAATATTATATTTGCTTTGAAACTACACCTTCCCTTTGTATTCTTGTTGCATGTCTCATATTAATTTGACTATAAGGACCGTGAGGGCTAGGAGGACTTGGGCAGCAACGGTTTAGCTGCTGGAGTTGTGCTTTCACCAATTACAAAGAGGCCAGCTGGAAGACCACCAATGAAGAGGATCAAAGCTTTTGGTTAAGGTACAAGGCCATTGAAATGCAATTGGTGCAGTGTTGATGTGCACAACAGGAAGATTTGCAAGACGGTGATATGAACATAACTTGTCAGTTGACGATTGCTTATGTTAGATATGGTTTAGTGAATGTATAGTCATTTTCTGCATTGTAGTTTTTGTAAACACTGCATTGCAGTTTTTAGTTGCTTGTAATTGGCTACAGAGCTTCTAATTGGATATTATGATTCTTCTTTGAAGTTAATGAAAATTATACAATTGTTTCATCAGTGGATATTCATTTTTAATTGCCATTCAATGCTTGTTTTCACATTTGAGCAGATTTTGTTTCATAAACTGCACTGCAGTTTCCGTTTGTTGCAGTTTCTTGTTTCATAAGTCGATTTCATAATAATTTTTGCTAGTCTATGAGAATGTTACAACTGCTCATGAAGTTAAATGTGTTTTGATATTAGTTTTAGTACTTAGATCATGGCTTTGCCTTTTGGTTCCTTTTCACATTTGAGCATATGTTTTTTCATAAACTGCACTGTAATTTCCGTTTGTTACAGTTTTTGACCAGAAACTGCAGTGCAGTTTTTTGTTTCATAATTCGATTTCAGAATAATTTTTGCAAGTCTGTTGGAATGTTACAACTGTTGACCTACTTAAATGTGTTTTGAACTTAGTTTTAGTACTTTGATTATGGTTTTGGCTTTTGGTTTCTTTTCACATTTTTTGAGCAGATCCATTGGTTGCAGTTTTTTACCAGAAACTGCAGTGCAGTTTCTTGTTTCCTTTTCCTTTTGTTGCATCTTGTTCTAAGATTATATTTCAGTTTAGATGTATAACAAATCTTTTCTCTTGTCCCACAACTATAAATATTTACAAACATCCACAAGAATTAAGATACATATTGTCTTGAGTTAACAAAAGACAAATCACTATAGACGATTAATGAGACAATTTCTGTGGTGTAGGAGTTTTGTGATGTATTTTGCTCGATATTCATTCATGAAATTCTTGTCTACACTTTGTAGGAGTTGTGCTTCCGCCAATCATAGTTTGGCTTTGATTTTCTCTTTTGAGCCATTATTTTGATTATTGGCTTTCGTTGGTTTTGAGTTTCATTCTTTTGTGGTGATATTTCTTGTGCCATTTGTGCTCTAAAATAAAAAAGGATGAAAACACTATTAGGACAAGTAGAGATAAACTACAAGGAAGAAGTATAAATAGTTGAGCAGAAAATAGAAAACAGAAACTGCAATGTAGTTTGTGGTTCATTGCATTGAATTAATGCAAACTGCAATGCAATTTCCGTACTCTTTTTCAAATTATACATACATCAGCAGATAAAAAGGTGACCACATATGAAAAATAAATGAAAAACGTTCTAATTACAAATGCCTAGAGATATGAGGGTAAATTCGTGATTTCATACTTCTAAAGCTCAAAAGATTGAAAAACACACAATGTCGCAACCCAAACGCGCAAACAGAAAGGAAAAGCTTTAAAATTCCTAAAATGACCTTTGTCATTTATAATAGTCCTGTGATTCTCTCTGCTTTCACTGGAAGCAGTGGTGTCTGAGTTTTTTGTGCAGTCTCTGAGTTTTTGGAATAGTGGAAGGCGGTTTGTCGAGGTAGAAGACAAATACTCGCGCGAATGGGATAATGGCATATTTTGTAAATTTGAAACTAAATATTTAAATTTGAAAATAATGGCATAGTGGCATATGTTGTAATTTTAATGTTTTTAATTTTATTATGGTAAAAGCAGGTACTATATTTTGGCTTTTGGCTTTATCCTAATTAGCTGAAATTGAATTCCTATTTACCTAAATAGTAAACTATATTGTTTGTGAAAACTAAAGCTCCCTTTTAAAAAACACAATCATATTTTTCCACCCACCAATATTCCTAAAATACCCTTTTAATTATTACCTCATTTCCTTAATCTCTTTTTATTCTCTCTGTTCATGACTTTTCTTTCTGACGCCCCACACATCTCTCTCTCATTTTTGTTGTTCTTATTTTTCATCTCAATTTAGTGTAACCTCATCAATTGGAGGCTACCACTAAGTTTAGGAAGCTATTTTGGGAGCAGCTCCAATGCTTGAAGTTCATTGCTTATTCCTATTTAGGTGAAATATCCATGTGATGTTCTTGACTTTTGTTTTTCATTTTTGTGTAGAATGCAGCCCTCCAATTTATGAGGTTACAAAAGCAGCCATCTGCACAGCCACCTCTCTCCCATCCGCACCCACTCGCACCTACCACCCCTGCCCCCAATTTGATTTTCCCACCCCAACCACACTCCTCCTTTGCTGGCAAAAACCCAAAATAGAAGATGATGACTATGCCATCTAATTTTTTTTCTTTTAGAGAAACCCAGATTGCTAGGTGGGGTATGAGGGCAAGGATGATGAAGAAGGGAGGAAGGGACAGTGGGTTCTTCCAAATGGTTTTGAATATTGAGTAAAGGGAGGGACAATGGGTTCTACTAATGGCGGTTAAGTGTTTCATGGGTTGGATATGAAGATGGGTGTGGGTTTCAAACCAAAAAAGAAAAAAAAAAAGAAAATACGGGTGTGGGTGTAGGTGCGGGCGTGTGTGAGAGAAAGAGAGTTGTAAATTTGTCCTTAGAAGTCATTTTATAAAGGGATAAATTTGTCTTTAAAATTTTAAAGATACGGTGGGTGGGAAAATAAAACAGGTGGGTGGAAATAACAGAACTTTTAATTAATTTAAAATGTAAAAAATTATAAGCCAATTATAAAATAAAAAGAAATCTCTTTGCCCGATCCCTGCCCTCCCGTTGTCCTCTCTCTCTCTCTCTCTCTCTCTCTCTCTCTCTCTCTCTCTCTCTCTCTCTCTCTCTCCCCCCACCTCCCCTACCCCTCTTTTCCCCAGTCACACCTCCCGACCAAACACCCCAAGCCACACCAACCTCATCGTCCCTCACCCTGAACTCACAGTCAAATCCAAAAAAACCCCATCTCCACCCGCTCTCCCAAAACGTCCACATCCCTCCCCAAATCACCCATAAACCATCACATCCTTTCAATGTATAGCAACCAATTTTGTGCAAATTATGTTTTAATTGATATGTCGGTGCTTACATATGTGAAAATTTCGACCACAAAAAAAGACATGTGTGAAAAAGTATGTAGACCCATTTGGCTCTAAAAGCATTTCAGAGAGCTTAGAGCAGGTGGGAAATTTCACGCTTTTGAATGAGATGTTTGCAGAGGGTTTGGTAATGGGCATTGTTGATGGTTCATATCATCACTATGAGCCGAGCCTATTAGAAGGCAGCACGTGGCTAAAAGAGACTAGGTCATCTCCATATCCACCCGACCAGATTGACTCCAAATATCTCTAGAAAGCCTCCTGGTTAGAAGATAGTGAGCATACCAGAGGATTGTTTTGACGAATGTCTTCCACCTCGAATAAATTCCTTCAACTAGGTGGTACCCACCCGAGTATACGGTGTTGATATGGGGGGAATGACCTCTCAACACATCGTTGAATACCGGGGATTGACCAAGCACGTTAAGGTCATTTTGAGATCCCAAAACCCGAGTAGCATTGTACTTCTGAACGAAGTATGCTTCGAAATTGCAAACATCATGCATGATTTTATTGAACAAATGAGGATGCATTCTATATCTCCCTCAAAAATCAAAACTAGAATGTAACGAATTTGGGATAAAGTAATCTTCCAAGAGATTCTTACCCCGAGAGTGCCTACATCTATCCACGTTCGGGACACGACCGGGTTGTGAACCATGGTGGTGTTGGCTTGATTGATTGAGCATATCCACCGCTAAAACAACTTGATCCTCCTCTTCTTCCAACTCACATTCCTCTTTAGTACATTTGTGCCTCATTTCTTCATTTTCTCGCTCAGCCCTCTCCAACAATGACAGGACCCGACCCAAATTTCACTTTGGAATTCATGTCGAACCCTGTGCGTGTCCAACACACAGCGGTGTCGAGCACGAAAGACCAACTTGCCCTTTTAAACTAAAACTCAAAATAAAACTCTTAATTAAAGTTTGACTTCTGCCAAAAATTCGGCAAAGTCTCCCCTGTAATTTGCTCGTTTCCCAAAAATTTACACATGTACCAAACACAATTAAATATTCCCAATTGTTCAACATGCACAAATTTTAATCACACACATTTAGAAGTATTTAAACTAAATGGCCTCTGGCCTTACAACAATCCAAACATAATCGTTAACATCAATTTAAACCTAACATTTTCATCCTTTAAAATCATCAATTCTCGTTATATCAATTCGGTCGTATCATCAACAATTCTTGCCATCACATAATATCCAAGGTGAATCCTAGCCAACCTTTCAGCTACATTCGTTTTAGTAGTTATTATATTAACAAGCACATCATCATTAACGACAACATTACATAAGGAAAACCAACACGTGGAGTTTATAATTAAACAAGCTTCAAATCTCAATATCAATCGGCCTTGAGCCCGCACATCAGTTGATTAAATTCAACAAACATGTTCAATAGATTTCCAATTCAAGCCCATGACCAAATTCCAAAGTATTCTTGCTCGTGTTGCACCTAGATTTATCTAGGGCTGCCTACGTACCCTCATTGAGGATCAAGCCACACGTAGCTCTTTCACAAGAATTTAGAACTCAAACCATCTAATACACTATGTTACAGGCTACAATGGTTCCAAACATTACATTTCAACATTGCCCAAAATAACCTTATCCACGTGAAGTCAAGCAATATATATATATATATATATATATATATATATATATATATATGTATTGATTAACCCAACCATAAATTCGCAAGAACTCTTTGGACTTAGAAAATTTCCACCATTTGTCATATAAAGGTGAAAATAGATAATAAAACATTTGCCCACAAGTATCCAAAATAAAATTATAAATTTCCCATTTGAAACCTCTCAAATCTGTACATAACCTCCACCTAGGTGTACCCCCAATCATAATCCGTCAATTCCCAGGTATCATTCCGTCAATTCCATATATTATGTACAAGTTACATCCTCGCAGTACTCGGGGAACACAAAGTCAGCCCGAGATGCGTTCCTCGCAACACTCAGGGAACACATAGTCAGCCTGAGGTGTGTATCCTTTGATTATCCGTCAATTCCAACCTTTAGCCATCAATTCCAACATTTAGCCGTCAATTCCATTTCCTCGCAAGACCCGGTGACAGGAAGTCGGCCGAGCCGCGTATCCTTGCAAAACTCAGGAGACACATAGTCAACCAGAGCCGCGTCCTCGCAAGACTCAGGAGTCACAAAGTCAACCTGAGCCGCGTCATCGCAAGACACAGGAGCCACAAAGTCAACCTGAGCCCCGTCCTCACAGGAACGAGTGATCAGCCCGAACGCGTATCCTCGCTGAATCGGGGGACACCAAGTCTACCCAAAATGCGTCCTCGCTCCACACGGTTCGGGAGTCCCCGAGACTCGTGGGGCATATCATAAATGACAAATCGGTTTCCAAGGCAATAGGGGGTACTCCTGAGGTAGGTTTGAAAACCAAATCCAAATATGAATATCATCACCCTTCGCCAAAAATCCATTTTCATACTTAATTATATAATATAAAATATAATACTCTCAAAATCAGTTCCCAAATATTCAAAAGTACTCAACCATATACTTAATTATAATAGTAATAATAATTATAATAAATAAATAATGAAACTAATACTAAATAACCAAAAGAAATCCCTGTCTCAATGGACTACTTTCATGATCAAACCCGTAATAAGATTCCCCATTAAACATACACGAACCATTAGCAAAATAAATATATAATTTCACAATATTATTATAACAATAATAACAATAGTAATAATAATCATGAAAATTCTTAGAAAATCCCATCATCACATACTTAGTAAATAATACCCCAAAATTCCTTATAGCATCCGAATACAACCGTACATTAACTCTATATAAACCAAGAATCCAACATACGAATACTTAATAGAAACCATGACAAATCTCATATCTTCATAATCCATGTATTTTAACAATATTCCGAGACTCATAGTTAAGACACTAAGCCCAACCATATATATCAAATGCATTCAACCAAATCCAAACATATCGGATGGTGAACATCACGATAATTATTTCATAAAGCGCCATACATAAGCAATTTATTCAATTCGCCCAACAACTCATAAAGTCCTCAACTAGGAATTAGACTCAAACCCTAGTTCCTAGTATTCAGATGCGTGTACGACACGTACGAGTGTTTCTAAGGTCAAACTACGTTTTCTCGATAGGTGAAACGACCTCGGAGACGCATACAGTCAACCCTTGGTCAAACTTCCCGAATATGGTCAATCGGGGCCCGTAGAGGCCCACGACCTCCAATTGGATCCGAAGATTCCTAAAAGTCCAATAAAATCAACTTTTCACGTCCGGGTTTAATCTCGATCAAACGGCCGGATTTCTCACGACTGCATATGGACGGTTTAGTTTAATTAAACTTTAAGTTATTGATCCAGGATATCAGGGCTCAGATCCACGATCCGTTAATTTTCAAATGATCCTAGAAATACGAGAAACAACATACTAAGAATTGGGACCGATCCAACGGTCCGAACTTATCGAACCCTAAGTTAGCAGCGTTAATAGGCGTAAATCCGTTCAGATCGCTTAACGAACTCCAATTTGAAATCCGAGCACGCCAACACGCTGCGTGATGACGTAAGGATAATAGTAGCAGAAAGTTTGACAATTAAGGCAAGTGGGCGTGGGGAACACGCCCTAAGCGAGATCCGAGGGCCAAAAAGCGATAAAATTGGCATTCAGCCAAACTTGAAACAGAAGCTATCCTTCCGGATACAACAATTTCGGCCTCCCGAACACATTTCTCAACTATGGGAAAGTCAATTTCGAACCCTAAGGGGTCAAAACCTAAGCTCAAAGTCGGCTGAAACTAAAATTTGAAATTTGAGTTACCTAAGCTACGATTCGATCTGCACCTACCCAACCATCAGCTAGAGCACGAAAAATAGGTGGAAAAGCATACCTTTCTTGTCCCAATCGGTGGCCGGAGGAGGGAGAACAAAGCTTGAGAAAATCTGTCAAAAATGGGTCAAAACCGATTCTTTGGCCCTGTTTTCGATCGATTTTCTGGTTAAATCCCTTGGAACTATGGCTAGATATGGTTATGTATGGAAAGAGGAAAGAGAGACGAAGATTTTGCAAGTTGTGGCACCCGATTTGGTGGCTGGACTGAGGAGAAATCGGAGTTTGAAAATGGCTCCCCCGAAACTTCGCGAAAAATCTGGGTTTTAAACTGAACTTCCAAATATTTATGTTGTGCCACTGTGCTTCTTTTGATCGTAACTTCTTCGTTACAACTCCGATTTGAGCCCACAATATACCCACGAACTCGTATCGACGAGCATGACGTAACAGTGTAACTCACTTCCCCAAATTCTCTACCGAACTTAAAATGACCTTTTTACCCTTCTAAAATATTAAATGTTATTTTATTTCCAAAATTCTTAATTATTTTTATCGTATTTTATTTTATCAAATTTTAAACCTTTCAATTTATTTTCTTTTATTTAGTCAACTCAACTTAATTATTTAACTTATCATACTCTCGGGGGTAAAAATGTCTTTCACTTGAATAATTTAATATTTAAATATTAATTTAGGGACGGGATGTTACAAACAACCTCCTCATGTAAGACATTGAAAGTATAATATATTTTGTAAAATCTGATAAATGAAAGGATAGAAAAGATATGGAGGATTGGTCTAAGTTGAGGTTGTGGTTTAATATAGGGATTTAGAAGATAGAGATGACACGTGGCGCAATTGTAGCAACTGAAAATCTTATCCAAAATTTGACAAATGAGTTTTTTAATAAATATGGAACGTGGCAACCAAAAATCTTATCCGAATATTTTATCCGAAAAACTTATCCGAATATTTTTTTAGAAAATCTTATCGAATATTTTATCTGAAATCTGAGATGTGAATTTTATAATAAATACGGACACGTGACAATTGAAAATCTTATCAAAATTAATCTTTAAAGTTTTAAAAATAAAATTAATTTGTTGTGATTAGTAATTGCCCTTTTGCCATGGCAATGAGTGGAAAACCAACAAAAAAATTGCAAGGGCAAGCACCTTTTTTTTTTTAATGAACAAAAGTTTAGGGGGAGATTGACTACTCTTACCACCAACTTCAGAGCATACCCACAACCTCGAGTCGGAAGGACTTACGCGTGACACCCAACTGCCAGCTGCCATGGGTATGGATTTACATAGCACTATTCCTGTAAATAGTAATAACCATTGCCTCTTACCCTTTGCGCTGGCAAATGGGTGAAAATGCACACCAAAAATCTGGGCCAACTAAGGCCATCTCCAGCCATGGGCTATATCCCAAATATAGCCCAAAAATAATACAAAACTCATCTCTAGCCATGGGCTAAACAAAATTTTGGCCAAATTTAGAAGGTCAAATGTGGCCCTTTAGCCCTCCAATCGGGCCACATGTAGCCCAGATTTGGCCTAGGCCAAATTTTTTGGGACCTCATACATGTGCTTTTCATATTACATATTAAAACTCATCAATTTTTTATTTTATTTTTTAATGTGGTCACGTTTTTAAATGTTTTCAATTGTTTATAAAAAATTATTAGTCATGATTGTTGGAGGTCAGATCATTGAAACCCATCCAAAATTTTTTTTTAATAGCCTTTGTTGGCTTTATTATTATTATTATTTTAAATTTAAAAACCTAAAATTTGTCTATAAATACCTCAAAATTTCTTCAAAAATTTTCCCACTCATTTCATTCCACATTTCTTACAAATTCTATCACATTCTCTACTTATTCACTAATTAAATTAAACAATACATAGTTGTGGAATGTATGAGTGTTGTACCATAGTTTTTCTCAAAATAATAAAATATGAAGAACCCTAAAATATACCATACATGACTGGAGATAGAAAAATTTAGCTCTGCACTATTCTTTAAAAAATTAATATTTTAAAGGACTAAATTTTTAACCTTTAATTATATTTAGCCATATCACTGGAGATCACCTAACAACCTATCATTTCAACCCAACACTACAAAATTGCTTTTCGTTATCTATTACATCTAAGAGCATCCACAATCGTATTTCTCTATTTTTTAGTTAAATTTTAGCTAAAAACATATAAAAGTTATTTTAGGAGCTCTCTATAAAATTTAAACTCCAAACATCTTTCTCTAGTTTAGGAAGTCATAAATGCTATAACTCTTTTTAATTGATTCATCTCTATTAAAAAATAATATAAAAAATAGTTAATATTAATTAAAGGTTTGAAATCTCATTGATAAGGCGGCATTAAATTATAGGGAGTACTAGGAGTTAACTTTCTCTCTCGGATTTAGGAGCTCACCAGAGTCTTACATTTTAGGAAGGTGGATAGGGGCGTAGTTGGAGTTTTATTTTTTAATTCCTCCCTAAAATTTATACAGGAGGTGGTTTAGAAGGCCATTGTGGATGCTCTAAAACAACCTTTGGCATCGCTAGAACAACTCCTCAAGCACACTCCAATCAAATCTTCGTTTTTCTTTTTCTCCAAGTGTGTCGGCAATGAAAAACTCTCCTCGCTCAGAGGCTGAAGCAGACTCGTGGGTGGACGCTGAGATAGACGCGTCGCTAGCACTGCAAATCTTGAAAACCGTGCTTCGCTAACATTATGACGCATCGCTAGCACCGTGTATCCACAGTAGTCTGTCAGTTATCTCTTCCTTTTCATGGTTAGCTTCTTCTTCTTCTTCATTGCTTGTTTGTCCTTTTACATTTGCTTTACTTTTCTCATCTACAACACACCCTTTTGGCCTTCTTTTTTGTTCCTTTACTGAGTTATTCTTGAAATCGATTACGGATCGTTTACCTTTAGCCAAATAAGAGGTACTTTTTTGGGTTTCTTTTAATTGATTCCTTGACCAAGCCCCCAACCCCCGCTATTTGGTTTATCTGATCAATTTGATTGCTAGTTTTAGTGGGTATTTTGCGTTTGTGTTTCTTGTGCCGATTTACCTGTATTATTCTGTGGCTATGAATTCATTGCTTGATTTTAGCTGATTCCTTTTTTATTTGCGTAAAGAATCTTACTTTGGTTGCATGACAAAGACTTAACAAGCAATTTATCTTCTGCCCAATGAAAAGGATTCTGAAATGGTAAAGGAGTATGCTTTCTGTAGAGTTTTCTTAAACTTTTTAAGAGAAGTTCAATGAAATACTCCTTTTTAGGTGTGCACGGATTAGTCAAGGTTTGATTGGGAAAGTTGCTAATAGCTTGGTGATTACTAGGAAAATCTACTTGGTTTTTCATGGGTACCCTTAATACTGCAATTTTCTGTTCCTTTTCCAAATTTTGAAAATCGTGCCTTTTCTATTGTTGAATGCAGAAACATAGAAACTCACTTGCTAAGCAAAGTAATGCTAAAATGCTGGACAACAATATTGCTGAGTATGTTGATTTGGGGGAAGGATCCTCTCACAACTTACAGAAGTACCAAAAGGTTTCAGTTATACCTCTTGTATTCTTGATCTTCTATGAGGTCTCGGGAGGGCCATTTGGCGTCGAAGACAGTGTCCAGGCAGCCGGTCCCCTTTTAGCCCTTCTTGGTTTTCTGGTTTTTGCAATCATATGGAGTGTTCCAGAGGCCTTGATAACTGCAGAAATGGGTACTATGTTCCCTGAGAATGGGGGGTATGTTGTTTGGGTCTCATCAGCTTTGGGTCCATACTGGGGCTTTCAGCAAGGTTGGGTGAAATGGCTTAGTGGGGTAATTGATAATGCTCTATACCCTGTTCTGTTTCTGGACTATCTGAAATCAGCAATTCCAGCTTTGGAAAGTGGTCTACCAAGGACAATTGCGGTGCTGGTTTTGACTGCGATTCTCACTTACATGAACTACAGGGGTTTAACAATAGTGGGTTGGGCTGCTATCTTACTTGGGGTGTTTTCACTTCTTCCTTTCATATTCATGGGATTTATAGCAATCCCCAAGCTAAATCCTTCCAGGTGGTTTTTGGTAAATCTGGACAGCGTAAATTGGACTTTGTATTTGAACACTCTGTTTTGGAATCTTAATTACTGGGATTCCATTAGTACTCTATCTGGGGAGGTGG
The DNA here is from genome assembly GCA_024362665.1 of Prunus padus. Lineage (NCBI taxonomy): Eukaryota > Viridiplantae > Streptophyta > Magnoliopsida > Rosales > Rosaceae > Prunus > Prunus padus. The sequence continues at coordinate 28,012,397 of JANFAM010000019.1, read as the reverse complement.
AAAACCCCGGTACAACGCTTCCAAAAGCTCTATTTTATGCTCTTATCTTGGTTGTGGTTGGATACATTTTCCCTCTTCTGATTGGTACTGGAGCTGTTCCAGTTGATCGTGAACTGTGGTCTGACGGTTATTTCGCAGACATTGCTAAAATACTTGGAGGTGTATGGTTACGATGCTGGGTCCTAGCAGCATCTGCTTTGTCAAACATGGGTATGTTTGTGGCTGAAATGAGCAGCGACTCCTTTCAACTTCTGGGTATGGCAGAACGTGGGATGCTTCCTTCAATCTTTGCCAAAAGATCTCATCATGGTACCCCTCTTGTTGGAATTTTATTCTCTGCATCGGGCGTAATTTTGCTCTCGTGGTTGAGCTTCCAAGAGATCGTAGCTGCAGAGAACTACTTGTATTGCTTCGGAATGATTATGGAATTCATTGCATTTGTGAAGTTGAGGATGAGCCACCCGGCTGCATCGCGGCCGTTTAAGATACCCGTTGGTACTGCAGGAGCGATTTTGATCTGCATTCCTCCGACACTGTTAATTTTTGTAGTTTTAGCTCTTGCTCCTCCAAAGGTCATGGCTATAAGCATCTCTGCTGTGATCATTGGGCTTGTTCTGCAGCCTTGTGTTGAGTACACAAAAAACAAGAGATGGTTTAATTTCTCCATGAATTCTGACCTTCCAGATATCCATGCTCCATATCATCAGTGTAACGAACCTTTGATTTCATGAATTCTAGTAGCCATCTTGGTATTTTGACATTATTAGTTGTCTCTGAACTGTGGATCCTAGTTTTTACTTGATACTTGAAATCTGTCTCATGCATATAAAAAAATGTGGTTTTGCTGTGATTTAAGCATTGATAAGGGTGAGAAAACCAATGAGTCATTCGAAAATTGATCACCAACCATTGCCGTCACCACTTGAACATCTCTTTCAGTCTTTATGGCCCAAGAGAGACGAAAAGCTCTCTAGGATTTTAAGATAGTTAATTCTTGGTTCTGGATTTTTGTTTTTTCTTTTTTAGTTCATACTTGACACATATTCCATTTCTTCAGTCCAGAGCTTAAGCTCACACATTAATTGGCAGGTTTTATATCTGGTGGTGCTTCTTAGAGCACTTCCAGCAGTTAGCCCCTTGCCATGGCAAGGGGACTAGGGCATTCTTATTCACATGAATAGTGGCTGCACTTCTGCGATGTGTGTTTAGGTAGTTCTTGTGGCGAAGTGCACTATTTTTTTTTTTTTTTTTTACAAATTTGTTTACCTAAACAATTAATTTGGATAATATTTTCGGATTAGATTTTTGGGTTTGTACGTGTCAATCTTATTTATATAATACATATCTCATAATCGGAAAAAAAATTCGGATAAGATTTCGGAAAAATAAAACTTGAAAGTGAAAAAAATATTAAATAGAAAGTGAATAATAGTTGAAGGAGACAAAAATGTACGAGATTTGGTGTTAAAAGTGAAGAGTATTGGTTGGTATTTATAGAAAAAAAAATTCATTAATTTTTGGGTATTTTTTTTAAAAAAAATTTGAATTTTTTCATTATTTTATTGCATAAAAATTCGCTGCCGTTGGATTGGAGGAAAAAAATCCAATCGGAGAGCCCAGACGACGCCACGTGGCTGCTGCTGGCTATGGGTGGCACTGTAGCGCGCTGACGTCATCCAAAACTCAGGCTCCAAGTCGGGCCAACCTCCCCCGAGGGCCAGCCCAGTCTACTGGGGTCCACCTGTTGCCCGGACCAGCCTCTGTTGCTGGAATCACTTTTTTGGTCCAAACCACCCCCCACCAGCCTTGCTGCTGGAATTGCTCTCATGCTTGCTCAATTGTTCAATTTAATTTTTTTTGGCGTGCAAATAATAGGTCCCCTAAAAACAAAAAAACTTGTGACATTTTCTTTGGGTCGAAGTTTGGAAGGGGAAGGGGAGGTGCTATTGAATTCAAACTTGAGATCACTAATCTGTAGGTAAATGCTCGTCGCTGAGCTATGGACCGTTAAACGATTTGAAAATTATCGTTCTCATAAAAAAAGCCATTATCCCATTGCTTAAGAACTCACTGGTTCTGCTCATTTTCTCTAATGAAATGCCAACCCAATGAGCAGTTTAGATGGTCTTCGATAAGATATGATTGCCAAACAGTGCCTTGGAAGGTGCCTACTAACTAAGCGAGGCCTGTATTTTACAATGTGGCCCCCACGCTCAAAATGTAGAGGCCGATAGGTTGGTGAAGCACATGCAAGCTGAACCTGACTAATATTGATGACATGTTGTCTTGTTGCGAACATCCTCTCCAATGAGTTGCCACACGCTGTTATGTCTGCAACCTACAAAAACCAGGCAAAATCCACGTGGCACTCGCACAGATGAGGAGCAAGAACAAAGAAAAGATGTATTGGCTAGTTGGGTTTCTATTAAAATTGCAGTCTTTGTTATTGAACGGATTTTACAACACTTTGTTGTCTATATAACACCGCTGGCTTTTTGGCCTTTATGGTAGAATTACGAGCCTAAACAAGTTAAAAACAGATCCATAGGAAATAGCAAAGTGTTCTCTGTTTCAGCAGCTAGTGCAAAAAATATATGACCAATTGAACACTTTCATAAACAAATATGAGGCTCATGAGGTGCATAGGCTGACAGAGGGAAAGAAAAAAACCTTGGTAGAAAAAGAGAGGGAGAGAGAAAAAAAGGCATGGGTGCTCAAAACAACACACCAAGAGCTTCACCAAGGAGAAAATCAACTACCCTTCAACACCTCTTTGATCTTGATTCAAAGAGTGCAACTGGTATTAATGGAAGGGAGAAGATTGGCACCACCAATATTGGGTGTTCTTCTTCTTCCAACTTGGAAAATGAGGAAGTTCTTTCTTCTATTTCCTTTTGCAACTTTGTCTTCACCTTCACTGATCCAAGTGAATGTGCTACACAACAAGAACTCAAAAGGCACAAGCTTTTGCAGCTTCTATCTGTTGTAAAATCCTCAAAGAAGCCTCTGCATGATCAAGTTATGTCATCTCTCATTTCTATGATATCTTTGAACCTCTTTAGGCCTCTCCCTCCTCCTTCCAATCCCTCCAGTACTGTAGAATTCCCGGATGATGAAGACCACATATCTGCCTTTTCCCCAGTATGGTCACACCTGCAGTTAGTTTATGACATCCTCATCCGGCTTGTGATCAACACGGATCCTAAGTTACTTAGAAGTTACATTGATAAACAATTTGTTGTCAATCTTCTTGCCTTGTTCCAATCAGAAGACCCAAGAGAACGCGACAGCTTGAAGAATGTATACCACAGAATATATTCCAGATTCACATTCTACCGTTCATTCATGAGGAAATCGATGAACGATGTGTTTTTGCACTATGTGTTTGAGATGGAGAGGCATTGTGGGATCAGAGAGTTGCTTGAGATATGGGGAAGCATCATCAATGGCTTTACAGTTCCACTCAAGGAAGAGCACAAGCTGTTCTTGATGAGGGTGCTTATTCCTTTTCACAAGACCAAGGGGATGCAAGCTTACCATAGGCAGCTGGCTTATTGTGTGTCTCAGTTTGTACAGAAGGAGCCTGTGCTTGGTGGGATTGTTGTTAGAGGGATTTTGAGGTATTGGCCTGTGACTAATTGCCAGAAGGAGGTTCTGCTGATTGGGGAATTGGAGGAACTGGTGGAGAATATTGACCCTGATCAATATAGAAAGTTAGCCCTGCCTTTATGTCTCCAGATAACAAGATGCTTGAACAGTTGGAACTCACAGGTACATGGTTTTTTCTTCTGGCTTGCCAACTTTCCAATCAGATATCAAGAATCTAAATCTGTCTTCTTTTTCCTATGCTTTCTTAGCAAACAAACTGAAAATCATTAACAAATCCTTCAAAAAATGAATACCTGTCATTTTTCAATGCTTGCTGATGGCTGCTAAGAATGAAATTTTGCCCTGTAAAAGCCTCTCGAAATCCTGTTATGCTTTGAATTCATATTTAAGTTTTACACAGCTTTAGTTTTAGCTTTAAGTACTATAATCTTCTGCAATCTTCAAAATTCCATAGAGAATTCTGAAACTACATGTCACATTGTTACAACCATGGTCTTAACAAGTGCAATATTTTGTTTTGTGCTGGACTTAGGTAGCGGAGCGTGCCCTCTACGTTTGGAACAACGAGCAGTTCGTGAAGATGATATCGGTGGCGATGGAGGAAGTGTTTCCAGTTGTGGTTGAAGGCATGGAGAAGAACTTAAAGTGGCACTGGAGCAAGAGCGTGCAGCAGTTGACAGAAAACGTGAAGGTGATGCTAGAAGAAATGGATCCAGTTTTGTACTCAAAGTGCCTTGAAGAAATTGAGCTGAGAGAATCCAAAGCTCACCAAGCAGAAATCAAGAGGAAGGAGAAATGGGATAGAATAGAAATGGCAGCAGCCCAGCATCACAATCAGCACCAGCATCAGTTCCTCCAACCACCACATTTCTTATGTGTTTCTCATTGAATTTAAAACATAAATGTATACAACAAGTCTGTGCTGGCTTTTGATTTTGGTTTCAAATTTCCATTATACAAGGCATAGCTATAACTAGTCTTCCTATTAATTATAAGCTTAATGACGGCATTTGGTAAGAAAAAATATACAGCTGTTCACTTCCATATGAATCCAACCAACCCAGCACAAAATGCCAGCCAGACCACCAAGATACACACACACACACACACACATGCAAGTACATTTGTAACATATTAAACATTGTTTATCAACTAAGGGTAGTTTGTTCTTGCCTAATTGTGTGACCAAAGTACCCAGTGGCGTAGTTAGACTTGGTATGTTGGGGGGGGCATGTGGACTTCAAAGACGTTTATGAAACTTAGGGGTCACAACCATTTCAGGCCTATATGTGGCTCTGGCCTTGAAAGTACTGATTATAAACGTTCATCAAGTGAGATCATGTTAACATGTAGGATCTAATTTTGATTATAGAATATTACTCTCTTAACTAAATAGGTGTACATGTCACTTATTTACATGATTTCAATATGGTGGATGAGAGAAGGTACAGAAAAGTTGTATGACACAGACAGGTGAGATTATAGTTATTAGTTACCTAACTCTTTGTAAATCAAGTGTTATAGAAAGTGGACAAGGATAAGGATCCATTTTCTTGTAGTGAGGATTACAATGATATGAAGTTGGAACATAGGCAGGCCGGCCACTTTAAAAAATTGAAGTTGAAATTCAAGAAGCCGTAAGGGAGAAAAACAAAAAACAAAAAAGAAATCAATTGCCTTTCATTTCAAACAAAAAAAAACACCTAAAAATTAACCATTTATCTCTTGATTTTAAATCTCACCTAATTCTTGGGCGTACAGAAGTCTGCACCTTGCTCAAGGTTTAAGAAATGTGCCTAAAGCGAGAGTTCAATTCTCTTCTGTTTTGTCTGAATATTTTCTTATGAATTTGACAAAGGAAGGGAAATAAGAAAGGATACTTGTTGAAGAATATAAGTCTTACATCAGATGTTTGATTAAATAAAATACAACTTATAATAAGTGGTTTCACTTTAATAGTAACGAGGTTTTTTGTGATAAAACCTCATACCTACTGGGCTTTATAGGTGGTTAAGTTTGGGACAATATCGGTGTTGCTAGTAGTGGGCTCCTGACCCATCTATCTGAAATCTTGACAATACTAGTTTGACACATATGTAAGAAATGATATTATCAAATACTTATCATAATGGAAGTTTGACATGCTAATATTCGGACAATTAACTTTTTTTATTCAACATATGTTGTCAATGAGATTTTGAACGCCCAACCTCTTTCAACAAAGTGAACATTGAAGGCCACTAAACCAAATAATCATTCAATTGAGATCAGGTGTTTAAGTAATAATTCACCTATTAAGACCTAAAATTGACAGTTACTCACAAAAATAACATTCTAACTTCCTCCTCCCTAATATCGTTTGTATAATAAAGAAAAAAAAAACACGAACTATGTAACAAACGATTTGGTTTTTCCCTTAATAATCATTAATCAATACACTGCGCTTTGACTCGAGGCCCAAACAAAACGGTGGCAGTGCTGCTGTCGTTGGTTTTCTCCTTTCGTCCTTCTCTCTCTGTACGACTGTGCGCGCGCGCAAACCAGAGCGACCAGGCCGAGCAGGTGAGCACCACCACTTCTTTCTCACTTTGTGTAGGACGTGACGGTGCGTTTTTGAAGTTGTCTTGTTAATGGGTAACTGGCAAAACTGTGGCCTTTCTTTTGTGCTTCATGAATTTATTGTATGTATATAAATCCCAAGAAGAAAAAAAATGTAAAAAAGAATGAATTTTTGCTTGAAAAATGACCGAAGATATTACATTCCATGAGGCACAGTAGCTTCGTAGATTTATTTACAGAAGATTTTCGGTGGGTTGGGGCGGGCTAAGAATTTGCTAATGAAAATAAGACCCAATTGAAAATTTTAGGTGGGTTTTTTGAGCTGAACCATAATTGGCTTCTTTATTTGATTTATTTTGGGTTGGGATTGTGTATATAATATGTTGTTCATGGCTTCTTTATTCGACAATTGCTTCATTCTTTGAAACAGCTGCACTCACTATTGATATTTTATATATGTGTGTAAAATTTCTTATGCTGTTCAGCTATTTTGACCTAGGATGGGGGCTGTTTCGCAGTCAGTGGCAAACTGTTCAGGTTACTATCCCTTGGCTCTCTTTCTTTCTCTTGGATATTATTTTTAAGGGAATTTTCACTCCATCCACATTTTCCTTCTTGTGATGCTCAATTTTTACTCATTTTTCTCTCTACTACATGGCAGGTTTGATTCATAATTTCAGTCATGCTAAACTACGATTTGGAGTCAGGAAATATGATGGGGCCAACATCGATAACTACAATTCCTTTATGACATCTAGAAGGGTAATTTTAGAATTCAAATTTTGTGTCCAATTATCTAGTAGATGCTCGCGTATTCAGGATTAGGGTTTCGTATTTGCAGACTGTTAAAACAGGGATTCAATACTTGCCTGCACGTCGTACTGGCACCATATGTGCTGCATCTGTGGGGAGCGATCATCGTCAATTGAGCTTTGATGATGATTTACCTCAGGATCCCTACTTTTTGAGTCTTGTCAAAGAAGCAGTGTGGTAATTGTCCCGCTCAAATCATAAAATTGTCAATAGCCTTTGATAATTCGGATTCCCAGTTGGCGGATTTGCATAAGAATAACAGTTATATGTGATTAAGAGAGTGCTGTTTTATTGTTTTTCTCCATTTTTAGGGGTTTGAGAACATTATTCGTTTTTCTGGTTGAGCAACCTAGTCAGCTGAAGTACATTGAATGGCCAGGTTTCCGCAGCACGGTATGTGCAGAAATGTATAGCACACAATAAAGATGTAAAATTATGAATCCTGTGTTGTGAATTTGCAGAATTTTAAGTCATCTGTGAATAGCACACCTGTGGATACTTATTTGGTCATTTTTCATGGGGTACGAATCTGAGGTTGTTTTATTGTTTCGTGCAGCTGAAGACTGCTACTCTGACTCTTGTTCTTGTGGCGCTACTCATTGTGGCACTTTCATCAACTGACTCTGCCCTCAGCTATCTGTTGACTTTGATTCTCAGGCGAACCCCGTAATCAAAGATTAATACCAGAAGTACGATGGAGCTCTGCTGTTAGATTTCAAGCCCCTGCTAGTGATTACATGCATAATTAGAAATATCTGCCCCCTTTTGAATGCAAAACCCTCGCTATTTTGTGTACTTCTTGCCCAAACTGCAGCATAATACCAAATGATGAAGAGTAGCTTTTCAGCTTAATCTTGTGCTATATCGTGCTGCCCGTTGTTCTTAAAGACAGACCTTTCCATATGCATGTGATGGCTAATTAAACCATTAGAAGCTAGGTTATTTTGGTAACGACCCAGCCAAACAATCCCAACCGGAAAAAAAATAAAATATAAAATAAAAAAATAAAAAATAAAAAATAAAAATTTGCAGTCTCAATGACCAAAACTGATCGGACGACGGAAATAAGGTTACACTTAGGACTTTAAATGTTGTGATTCCAAATTTAGGGTTTTAAATTCTTTGTTTAGAATATATATATTAGGTTTTGAAAAGTAGGTTTCAAATTAGTTATTTTAATTAAATACATTCAATTGAAAGTTCTTTTAGCTTGTAATGGGTATGAGCTTTTCCTTAACTCATACAATGAATGAACCATCACGTAATGGGTTTCAAATTAGGGCTTTCCTCATTCAAACGTGACATAATTTATGAAACCCTTAATACAGAGCCTATTTGGAGAGACTCAAAATTAGCCACTTATCAATTTCTAATTAGATTGGTTCTTAGCATGTTAATTGTCTAAAAACCAATTAGAAAATAACAAGTGGCTAGTTTTCAAATTATTCATTGCACGCAGATAAGGGTTACATCCAAGTTTAAAGAGGTAAAGATTGCTTGTTATTTTCCAAACATAAAATCAACATCAATCAATCCGTAAGACGAAAGGTTTCAAATACCACAGCTGCTTAGCACAGCAAGAATAACTTTGCTCCGTCCCAAAAAAAAAGGTTTACAGCTTTTGAACAATATACGAAACAATGGAAAATTTTAATGGAAAATTCTTATAACTAAATGCCAAAATCTCCCTCGTACAAAATCTGTGAAACTCAGAGACACACCCTAATCACTGGAATTGTTGAATAATGCAAAACTCTAAATCTAACATGAAAAATCAATTGATCCAAGACTTGAAATGAGATACTTCTGGCCTTTCTCTAAGTACAAGACAACAAGAACAAACACACCCTCAAACCTTGGGAAGCTGCACCCCTGTACACCATACTCTTGTCCCAAGCCTACGCTGCTTCACTTGTCAGGTCATGCACTTTACAGACCAATTCAAAGCTAATTTCGAGGTTCATTTGAGTTGACAACAAAGCTTCCACTTAAAAATTTGGGACCAAAAATTTGGACTTTGCTTGTAAAACTCGTGACCACAATGAAATGGATGGTGCACAAATTCAACAGTGTAGATGCAAATATGGATCTCTGATGAGCACATAGAGGAGAGAGAACCAGCAGGTACAATAAATCAGCTATGGGTACAATATTAAACTCCGTATTTTGACAGCTTGTCCTTCACGGGTGGCTCCAAAGCAGACATACACTGGTCCCATGCTCCATTCACAAGCATCTGCAGGATTGTATATTTCAAACAAGTAAATCAAACTATCTTGTCTTATTTTGCACCAGTTATCTTGAAATGAAAAACTTCACCCCCACCCCAATAACCAACTAATTTTTGGCAGAGTTTCATGTTGTTTTAGTGTTTTATTTCAAAAAGAGTAATCAAAACATTTTCATAATCTCAAGGTTTATACACAGAAAATTATTAGAACTCTCAAGGATGTTACATAATAAAAGCAATGCTAACCTGCTTATAACCATGCAACACCTGGCAAACTTCATTATGAAGCTCTTCACTCCTTATTTCCTATAAAACATAGCAAATCACAACTTTGAGCTTGTACAAAAAGCACGCACACTTTTTTACATCCACAGATGAGTATAGCATGATTCTTACATGCCAACTTGCAATAGCGTTGCACAAATAAATGAGTGAACTCAATGATCCAGATGGATTGGCTCTAACCTGAAATATTTGAGAAAATCCAAGCGAAAGTGTAAATTGGTATACATGCGGAACGTAAGATGAAAAAAAAAGAACGAACAGAACGCAAAGGCATACCAAAGCACAGAGACCTCGGAAGGCATCCTCCTTTTCAAAATCATCACGTATCCTGTGAGATGAATTGCATGTCAGAAACGAAGTATAGTGGTGAAAACGTAATAAACATTCTGAGGAAGCATATTGCTATTGCTATTTCAAATGTAGATGTACAAAACTTACATTGACAGAGCAATGCACCATGATTGCATAAAATGCTCCATATGCGGAGCCACAAGCTCTGGACAGACCCATGCAAGCCTCCCAAGTGTGATAGCACTGTTTTCAATTAGTGACTTGTTGTTGAGCTCCTGCTCAGCATGAAGAGATGCAATTAAAAGATGACATCTCCTCCATGGTACATGTTACAATTATAATGGAAAAAGAAATCACCTCTGCATGTTGAAGGATGGGTACTAAGCAAGAGATAACCGTCAAAACAATTGGAGAAATTTCTTGACGAACCTGAAATTGAAAGTTACTTTCATGATAACATCATCGAGCAATTAAAGTAGAATATTTGAGTCATGCACTAAGTAACAAGGAATAAAGAAACATAAGAAACCAAAAAAGATGCACAAACCAATACAGGACACAAACAGACACTTGCAGGTGTATATGTGTTGATAACAAAAGTTTGCTCACATCTTCAAAACTCTTTGTGTTTGCATACCAAATCGGCTTGCATTTATTTAAAAAAGAACAGACAATTAATATTTAATACATTTCCCAACATCTGGAAGGGCACCTAGAAAAATAATGGACTGCTCTTAAATCAATTGAATGATGGAAACCCTGATAAATAAGTTGAGCCCACCAAGATTTTATATTGTTCCATCTTGTCCTTTTACACAATGACAACAATAATAACTGATCATGATGATCATCTAAAAAGAGCGCCAGCAACCATACAATTTCAAGTCATAAAAATGAAAAAGCCCCAGCTGAAGCTTTCCAATTTAAATTTTATATCTAGCCAACTTGATGGAAAGTTTACCTTCACTGCTAACTCTCCAATGGCCCAACATGCATTATTTGCAACTGAAACAGTTTCCTTCAGCTTAGGAGTATTCTGTACCACAAGATATTACATAAATCATGACTGCTAAAAGCAATACTGAACATTCTCAATAAGTTTTACACACCAGTTGCTTGGCTGCCACATCAATAAATTCTGGCAACCGAGGTCGCAAATGAACTGCGCATACCTACTCAAAATAAAGGCAAAGGCAACGGTTAGGCATGCAAAACTAAATTCACTGATAAATTAACAGCTATTAGTAGCTTCCACTACACTAGCCTTGTGGCATTGTGTTATCTATTTATTTTGGAGAATTTAATAAGCTCTCAAATTTTGCACGAATATCAAGGATGAGATAGGAGCCCTGATTGCATATCATTTGACAGATTTATTCTCAACTTACTCTTGCAAGATCCCCAAGTAGTGCAAAGCCACTCTGTCGGACATCCGGAGCATCATCCGTGCAACATTGCAAAAGCAGGTCCCTCAAATTGCTCTGTGAAACCTGGATAAGATCAAATAAGAAACATGAAAACACATTTCAATATGCAAGATATATAGTAATTTGACAATGGACGAGGCTAAAGCATTAAATGGGGCAGTATGGATTATGAAATAAGAGTGGATTCCAAGTAATTTTCAAAGGAGATGTTGCACTGGTTTTTGATGAACTGTCAGAGAGGCCAATGCACAAACCCTTGCTTTCTAGGAAAAAAAAACTATTCTGGGAAAGAAATATTTAAGGCAAAGAACATTTAATAATGATATAAATACATGTTATCTCATATCTTTTCTCTATAAAGAATTGGAGAAGGAAAATACCAAGCTCTCTATCCCGCTGCCAAGACCTTCTGCAAGTCCAGAGAGCAGATCAAGAGAGCATACAATAAATTCTTTATCATATGGGACCCCGGAAGAAACAGGATCAACCTGCAAAAGAAGTCCATAGAAATTTCTGATATTAGAGGCACCCAGATGGACTACATACAAACTTTTAAAGCTTATACGACAGGTGTAATATGTGATTTAAGTTGGTGTAATATGTGATTTAAGTTGGTGTAGCTTAATACTTGTTAGGATTGGATAATTTTTTTGCTTGGAACCTTCCTATCTCTTTTATAGAAATATATGTTTCCTGCCCCCACCCAAAGGAAAAGGGAAAAAAATCACTAGCAATACAACAGATATTCAAAATTCCAAAGGCGGTTAGATAGAATACAATGAGACACTTGAGAACATTTTGGGCTTTTATAGTTTCCAGAAGCGGACATACTGAAGTAATCCCAATGGGCACTATATATGCAGGGTATAAAAGATAAACGTCAGGAATATAAGGTACATTCTTGAAAGTAAGCATTTTACTGATAAATTGATACAGAGATCAATAATACAAATGTCTATAATTCCAAGATATGCAAACTAAGCTATGACTTGAAAGAAAGAAAGCTATTACTCCTATCTTTGAAACCTTATACAAGTTCAATCTTGTCACATAATTCATTAACAATCAAAAGATCAGAATTGAACCTTCGCGAGTAGTTGGGACTGGATGATGCTTATGCACCTCTGAAATACAGGCTCAGCAAATTGAGAGAATCCGGTACCCAAAGCCTGAAAATAAGCAAACAAATTAAAATTTTTATACCCACTGCATGTCTTAACATTATTTTTCGCATTAGTGTTATTTCAGGCTGTCAACTCATGAAGTCTTCATGCCCCAAAAAAAGAAGATATCAATGAACAAATATAAGTCACAGGAATAGAAATGAATGTGGTGGCAGCAGCCTAACATGATTCAAGAACAGACATGGAAATTAACTCTCGCCATATTATACGTGATGGGTGCAAAGAAGGAACTATAACAGAACAGCAATCAAATGTACTTCAGTTACTCTTCTGGCAGACAATGCTCCCAAAACCAAGACAGCTTACTCTCTTTCTTCTGTAGGGCGAAAGAGTCTTATTCATGGCACTGACATTTTAACCAAGTCGTCCCTAACAATATTATGTATCAAAATTTCAACTAATAAATGCTAATAATGAGTGTTACATTTGCCTTTCCATTGTGCCTTACAACTACCATATACACAGGTAGTGGTTTAAATTGCACACATACAAAATAAAATTTAAAAAATAAGAAGAAGACTGAAAGAAAACAGCAATATGTACCTGTGATATAGAAGTAAAGCATTCTAGCAATGGAAAGAGATCTTTATCTGAATTTGAAAGTTGTTGCCACTTTGCAATTAATGGTGGCATCAGAATTTCAAGATAAGCGGGCTGCGAACCAAAGCTATTGCATCAGAATTTCAAGATAAGTAGGCTGAAAAGAAAAACTACAGTCAATTGGCACAAATTGTTTTATCATATTCGCTGCATCTGATAAACTCTATTACTCGTTTCTTAAAAACTATTTATTTTGTTTTGAGTGAAGAAAACAGAGATGACAGGAAAGGAAAATACCTTATTCAACTCCCCACCGACAGCATCTGCTAGAGTTCCTATAGCATCATATACAATCCTGAGATTCCGCCTCTGAATAACAATACAGAACTATTAATCATAATGAACTAAAGAATGGGAATAATCAGTGTTTCATCTCTTAATGTTCACACTGGAGGAACTCTATGGTAAAGGCTTGGCAGAAACCTGATATTTCCCAAAAGCACACATAAGGTGTTGTAAAATCATTTCCAAGCGTGGTGCCAACTCTTCTGCTGCCTCCTGCAGCTTATAAACGATCAGTATTTAAAACCAGATATGTAAAAATAACATTGATTGAAAGAATTGGACTGCATTTATATAAGAACCTCTTCAAGTGTCGCAAAAGCAGAGCAAGCAGCCTCCTGTACCCGCTTGTTATTATCTAATATTCTTCTTAATAGACCCACAAGAACCTTGTCAAATTGCTCATAACCTATTTGATGTTCAACACCCTGAAGAAGAAGAACAGGCACGCGTAAAACTCTACAGAGCCAATGAATGATACTCTGTGGGGGATCTAAACATAACACTAACCTAGGTAGTCACATAAAAATACAAAATTTACAATTATGCAAAAAATGAAAAAGGCTTCACAAAGATTATATAAAGATAAAGTGATATATTCAATCAAATTGAAACATATTAAATTCAACAATGAAATATGGAATAAATTTCAATGCATCACTTTTAGGAAAACATGTGCTCTCCAAAGTTCTTTTTTTCACTTCTTGGTCAACCATGAGGAAGGAAAAAAGAAACTGACAGTTTCATAGAAATAGCAAAATTGATATAACTGAACAAGAAAGTAAAGACATAGGAATCTGTAAATACCTGAACAATGAACTTGCTGAAACGAGAAAGAGTCCAACAAGAAATACTCCGTATAAGTGGAAACTTATCGTCTAAAAGAGGGATTAGAAATTTAACGATCTGCAATGTAAATAATCAATTTTTACTTGAATAATTCTGCACAGAATTTAGAAAGTGCACACAAAGAGCAATCTAATAGCAAAAAACTTTCAGTTTGCCGGTTATTTACGTAAATATATAGGCTGTATAGGAAATGTTTTCTCCAGCTAGACAGTTTTCAAATTGTCAATATGGACCATTAATTGTGTAGATTCATATTTGAAAGTGTGGTCCAGACTTACAGTGTGGCGACCTAGCATGCAAGATATGAGGCATATCTAGAAAGAGAACATTACTGTAGATATATAATAAATAGAGGCCATTAATGCAGAATACCGGCTGTCATTAGGGTTCTATGGATGGAGAAGAACAGACAAACTTTTGAAGATCACAGAGGGGTTAAGTTTAAGAGTGGGGGATAGGCCTGTTGTTTTTTCATCTCCTTGGGCATTTTCTACTGATTTTAGGGGTGTGAGTGTGTCTGCCGTATTGTCGAACCGGAAGGCAGCTATTAGTTAGCTTGCTTCTCTTTTGTTTTGTTCTGAGGCTATTTCTTTTTTAATCTTGTTTGTATTAAAAACAGGTCACAAGGGATTACCTCAGTCAAATGAGGATAAAGACCAGTAATGCAACCTTCAGCTATGGCACCAAGTGCCAAAACAGCAGCTTCCCTTTCTTTCCAGGTTTCATCCTCACTGGTGGCCAACTTGGTCTGCAGATATTTGAGATGTTAAAACTTTTATTTGAAACACGAGTACTGATTAGCAGAGCAAAAACTCTTCTACAACAACAGAATAGAACTTTAGCTAAGGCTTGTTCAGTAACATACAAGGCAAAGAATCTTACTGATAGTATTGACTTGTAACAAATCATACAATTCTAACAACTAATTTTGGTTCCTTCATTTCCCTCTCAAAGAAAAGCAGGTCCACATAGCCTTAATTTCTACATGTCCATTCTGGAACATTATTACTACTTGGCAAGGTCAACCCATCAGGTTAATGGAGCAGCAGTGCAATTCTATTTATCAGAATGTGAGCATCTAACCCAAAACCAATTGGCAATGGGTTGGAGAGGCCCAAGATCTTTAAATTACTTATGCTAGGCTTCTATCCTTCGATATAGGATACTATAAACGAACCCCCTTCTATGTGGTGCGCCAAACACGTAGACAATTCTTATTGGGTGACGTGGGACCATTAGGCCTACCACGTGGATAACCAGCTCTGATACCATATTATCCAACCCAAAACCAATTTGCAATGGGTGGAGAGGCCCAAGATCTTTTAAGCACTTATATTGGGCTTCCATCCTTCAATGTTGGAGACTCTAAACACAATTAGAGTATCTTCTACAGCTGACCTAATCGACAAAAGAACATCCACAAATACAGCACACATTACATTTTTCCTGTTGTTGCAGGCCACATAATTTGGAGCATACTTTTCAAACTACATCTTGAAGAGATAACCAAGTAAACAAACTACATGAACATGCATAGTATATGTGTAACCTAATAAAACCCAAAATGTCGAAATCTGCATGCGACATATAATTTTCCATGGGGAACGATGCAACTTCCTACTTTAAAGAGCTACGTAATTCAACATGTAAATTTCTGAGGGAAACCGTGTTACTTCAACTTTGAAGATCTACATAATCTTCTAATAGATAGAACTGTCCATATAATCTTCTAAATCATCCAATTCTTTAAGAGAAAATGGGAGGATGAAAAAGAAGAAGAAAAAAAAATCTTTTTTATAAGAATAAAAGTATAAAATCTTAACAACCAATGATTTCGCTTTAATGCTAAATAAGTCTATAACCTGAACAAAGAGCATCAGCGTTGGGAGAATCTCATCTCCAAACACGTTTGACAGGATATCGAGAGCTGCTGCACTGCATTTGCGTAAATTCCATACATTGACAATATCATCGTCCTGTCATTATCCCAAATTACATCATTTAAAAGATATTCTACTCATTGCCCTCATACTTAAACCCTAAATAAAGCATAAAATTTTGAGTAGTATTTGATAGAGTCAGAATAATCAACCACACTATTTAAATAATAAACAGAAAAATAATGATATGGCAAATTACATCATCTTCCACACTCTCAGATCCATGAGCCCGTGATGAATGAAACCGAGGTTTGATATCCTGCAGTGCAAAATATCAGCTTAACAGATTACGAATATAACTTAAAATACCAAAAATACAGAGAATACCAACAACCAAAAAAATTTGGTCTGAACCTGATCACGGTCTGGAACCGACCCATCCTCCTGCAACAATGAATTGATGCCAAATGAATAACGAACTACAACAAATGGCAATTCAGAATCACCCAAAAACACAAATTGACTCAGTAAAGATAACCTCAGCATCAATGAGGGACTCATCATCATCAGCATAAACCATGTTTGACAACAAAACCTACAGAAGTTGTAACAGGTGTGTTGTGTTAAAAAGAATTCCATAGACTCCATTGTAAGTATGGTTATCACACTAAGAAAAGATCAACAGTTGGGTATACCGGAATTAGACGTGGCAAAAATTCTCTTAAATTCTCAGGCGGTAACTGAGCATCACAATATGCAGACCTGTGTAAAAATACTAATTGTCAAATGAAATTAATATAAAAGACAGAGGTTAAGTTACAAACATGCCAACAGCAAGGAG
This sequence comes from Prunus padus, assembly GCA_024362665.1. Classification (NCBI taxonomy): domain Eukaryota; kingdom Viridiplantae; phylum Streptophyta; class Magnoliopsida; order Rosales; family Rosaceae; genus Prunus; species Prunus padus. Next base: position 27,995,547 of record JANFAM010000019.1, on the reverse strand, counting down.
AAATCTTCTAAGTAATAAGCACATATACACGCAAGAAAAAGTAGCTCCAGATTTGTGAAAAGCGAGAAATAAGCTATGGCATCCAACATTTTGATAGTTGTGAACAAAAAACTTTTATACAAAAGGTAGTCATAGGATGTTCCTCTATGTAAATGTTAAAGTAATGATTTCCAAATGTGAAGGTGATTTGACTCCCCAAAGCAAATTCAACATTTTTCATCTCAAAAAGAAAAAAAAAATTGGTGCATTAAGAAAAAACATGGACTGAATCGCAACTTATAACATCTAAAACAATATTTGTATATCAAATGTAAGCTCCAAGTGAACAATAATAAATTCCTAGAAGAATTGGAGTGAACCCTGTTGTAACAGACAAAATTGTCCTGCTCAGTTTGAAGACGAGGCCATTATCACTCATAGAATTCCAGCTCTAACCTAGAATGTTGTACTTTTGTAAATATCACATATCCATTACTCTTCTTCCCAAAGTGTTTTCAAGTCCTGGTCAAAGAACAACCACCTTAGCTCACCAACCACAGTAGACAACCGCAATCAATTCTCCACTACCCATATCATTGATCACGACCACCTCAGCCTATTGATATAACCATTTAGACAAATTATGAGGAAGAAGCTTCACTAGTGGATCATAGCCGCAAATATAACTTCGTGTGTGAACCAGTAATTAGATGCAATGCTTGGCACCAAGAATATATTGGTAATGACATCACTGTCAATGATGCAAAAGATCCAACTGTAGACAGCTCCTATAGTACTGAGATGCAATGCTTCGCACCCAGAATATATTGGTAATGACATCACTATCAATGATACAAAAGATCCAACTGTAGACAGCTCCTATGGTAAAATCAATTTATTCAAATTTTGGGTGTTGGCTAATTATATCAGGCTAAAGTGTCAACCTCCATAACAAACTTTAGCATGTAGTACAAACCAAAGATGTAATTGTAACTCTCCTCTCTCTGTAACACAAGTATTAGAGACACCAAAAGGCTTTAATATAATTATATAGAAAGATAAAGAGAAGAACCCAGTAACCAAACCAAATTCATTCACTCAATATCTGAAAACTATTTAATGAATCATAAGTTAATGGTGAAAACATTTAATTAATATGTCATTTGTTGGAGGATACCAGAATTCGCAGGCTTCAAGAGCCACTTCTTCATCGGTATCATTGTTGACTCGCAACATGTATTCAATTACATTCCTCAAATGTGGCTGCAGTACCAGATAAGAGTCACTTAAAAGTGTAATCAGTATAAGCAATGACAATAAATAAAACAATGATCATAGAAATATATGAAACATAGAGTAAGATTGTATGCAAGTGTGAGTATATGCACATAGATATATACAGCACAATGCATGATGGAATGTGCAAGCAGGATTAAGTCAATTTTGTCCTATACCCCGTTTTTGACACAGCAAAATGCATGTAGCACATAGACAAATGAAAAAAGGCACAAATTAGAACAAGGGAATAACACAACAGATGTTACCTCCAAGAATGATGGACGGACTTCAATTAGCTGAACAAATGCTGCACTAACCTGTTTGACAAAGAAAAGGGGGGAAACATGTGAACAAAGCCAAAATTATTAAAGCTAATAACATTCAATGTCCATCATATATGACCTTTCTTTGTTGATTCTAAGACTGAATGTGATGGATACTTTGTCCACCTTCCTTATAACCTCTCTTTCGAAGTATATGATTCTTTTTATTTATTTTTTTAAAGCAACAAACCATACAATTCAAATATCGAACTGATCATTATCCAGTCATGATTATAATATTATCTGTCTAGACCAATGCAAAGAACACAAAAAAAAAAATTACCAATATAATCCATTTAAAAACAACTACAAAGGTCATGGTTATCATAGGCAACTCAAGCATTCAGAAACAAATCTTCCACAACAATGAACTTAAAAATAATAATAATAATAAAATATTTGTGAATATTGAAGATTTTACAGCCAAATAGAAAGCAAAATTAAACCGTTAATGGAAGTTAATTTTGAGGGGAAATCTTTTGACCTGAAATGGAATTGCCAACTCAACTTCCACGCAATACCCTTATCTTCAGAATTAAACCCAGAAACGTTAAAGTAATGATACAGTACTCACCAATTTCCTCACTTCAGAAGCAGGGTCATCAGCAAGGACAAATAAACCTTGAAGATATTGATCCATGGATGCATATAGAGCCTGCAATCAAATAGAACATATAAATGCTACACCCCCAATCATCAGAATAAGGTCCAAAAGGTACCAAAACAACAGGTTTTCATTTATACTTACACCTGGCATCAACATAATGTATTGATTTACAGAACCCACGGAAAGCTTTCTTAGAGATGAATGTGGTGACTCGAAAAACTGTACAAAGTGAAGCCATGTTGAGAAAACCATGCCAAAAATAAAAAAAGGACCATCAGTAAAAGTTCAGAGTTCAGCTATACTTATAAGGGTAGAGCGGAATAACTATTTGAAAAGAAAATATAAACTTCAAGATCACTGATAAAACCAAGAAATTATAAGACAATACAGCTATTTCATTATTACCTTCAGTAACCTTGGAAGGAAAATGTTGATGGGACGTTCAGGCAAACCGGGTACATCTGAATCAAGCAGTTGGGGTATATCCTCACAAATCTGTGTTTCATTACAATATTGGTGTCACAAAAATTACTAAGTTTCTGTTTTGTGCCATTAGTTTTACGAGCTACATGAGCAAAGAGCTTTCAGAAATATGCAAAAATTTAATCAGTAAACTCTAGGACATTGTGTTTACCTTGGATAATGCGTCCATAGCACCTTCCATGTGATTTAGGTCATTACTGTCTAAACAACTTACAAGAGCTTGCAATAGTTCAGGCCACCCCAAAATTCCCCCTAGTTGAACAACAACACTTATAATTGTCCCAACTGTAGACCTGATGTGTCTGTCTGCTGCTCCTAAGCAAGGCAACAATTCGGATTTAATATATTGCTGGTATGCTGGAGCCATGGACTTATATGCATTTCTAAGGTTATTCTTCAAAAGCAATCCCGCAGCTTGTCGTATCTCCACTGATTTACCCTGTCCAAAAGTAACCCAAATTCGAACTTCCATCAGAACCCAGAAACTGAAAACTGGTTATGCTACGTTAACCAACAGCCAAAAACAATAAATCATTTTCTTCACAATACACGTTACCATGCCACAGGATCAACTCCAGTACATCAAAAGCAAGACAAAGTTTACCAATTACAAATTCAAGTATCCAACCTTTCCACCACAGCAAAAAGTTTTGACATAAACCAGGATTTGTGGACAAACATTCTAAGTAATTAAGGCTTTCTGGTCCCACCAGCCTGAAACCACTCTCAAAGTCAAGAGAATAGAAACCAAATTCAATCAGCCATGTGACGCAAAGATTCTAATCCCAACTTCATCAGCACCCATAACTTCCATCGAACCCAAACCCATAAGCCACCGTCAACTCAAAAAACGATTATCAATTTCTGACTAAGTATGCAATCCAATCAGACCCATTATCCAACCAATCACATAATCAAAAAGAAAAAACAGAAACCCTACTGATTCAAATTGGAGATGACGACAGAATTGGGGGAAGTGGAGTGAGGGGATTACCTCGGCACGTGCGAGAATGAAAGCCAGGTAGTTATTGAAATCAGGGAACTGAGAGTAGTGTTGAAGTTGCTGCCAAATCTGAGACTTGTCAGCGGAAGAAGACGAATGGGAAATCTGCTGCTCCAGCAACCCGCAGATCGCCGCGAACCCTTCTTCCTTTGGCTGCCACGAGGCACTCGACGCCATTGAAATGGAGACAGAAGTTCTGATTCTGCAACCGAATTTTGAAGTGCACGCTTGGGGTTTTGAGCAGAGAGAAAAAGGGATTTTAGGACAGCCTTGAAGGGTTTTGGAGGGCGGAGCGCAGACGAGGAAAAGAGTACGATCTCTGATTAAATATCAGGCATACAATATTTTCATAATTTATTATATAATAATGTTGATTAATATTAATAGGCAGAAAATTATAATAATTTTTCTTGAATTTCTTCTTTTTTCTTTTTCAATGCTAATTTTGTTATTATATTCAGGCCAATTATATTTTTTTTCTTGAAAAAAACTTAAATTATAACAAGAATGTGCCACTTTGTTGCATTCATTTGACACTTAAAATTGATTTCATCTAATTATTGTTTATCCGTACTCCTATAGTATTCTGTAATCACTGTAAATTAAATATATTTATCTCAGTATACGCAGATGATCTACATATAATTACTTCCGAAGGAAAGATATTCATCCAATTCTAGAGCCACCAAACATCTTCGTTTCAAATGTGGTGGACGAATTGCAACAAACATTAACATTCGATTTCCTTGCTAAAATGCTTGAAAGAAATCTCTTGATACGGAGTTATGAGATGAGTGCCAAAATCGATATTATGTTTGGAGCCCGAATGAATTAAGGGTTTGCCAAAATCGATGCACTTTGAGCCAACACCAATTGGCCTTCCCATAGAATCGTGACTCTCCGGTAATATGACAGGTCAAAATTGAACTTACCTCGACCCCAAAAGAACCATCATACAATTGAAAAGGTCCACATGTTTTTTTCTTTGAAACTTTTTTCAATTATATATATTTTTTATAATTATCATATAAAATTCTTAATGAAAATGTCGAAGTGATTAACATTTTCATTTTTTTTATAAGATAATATTTTTTTAAATGACAGAGTAATAATAAAATTCCAATCTTTACAAAGTAGTGAAACCGAAAGAGTTGACTCCAAATACCAATAACACTCGTGCACCTATCCACAATTGGCAGTACATTTTTTTTTTTCTGCTACATCTTCTCCAATGGAGTTCTACATACATACATTCGAAGGTTTAAGTGACTTGGTCTCCTGTGAGGCCATGAATCACGCTCATAGTATCAGAGTAATGCCACGCCATAAACACTTAACATCGACCACAGTCTCACAAGTCATCCAGCCATCATTCCGACCTTTTTTTTGCAACATAAAAACAAATTGTACTCTACTTACGGACTAGGAATGCAGAAGCAGAGGATTAACAATGTAATAAATGAGCCGACGATCATTTGATCTAATGGCATTCAATCTCCACTCTGTTAAGTGGAGGTCACGAGCGATAGAAAAAGAAAAATGGTGAAACGGTGAAATAAATGAAAACCCAAGTGAACCATTAATTTGATACAATATGAAGTGTACAATGATTTGTGAAAGAGTGCTGCTATTTTCACCCACCTGTCCCCACAGGGGGTGGAGAAATAGCACAGGATGCAACCTCAAAACCTGTGAAAGTGGATGTAACCGTCATTTTCTTGATAAGAATACACCAAATTCAAAATGGCCACCAGAAATAATTCTGTCCTAACCTTGAGAATGGTAAACTGTTAGCATACATCAATGCCAGTCCTGATCTCTCAGTAACTAACTCATATTATAACATGTCTGGTTAAAAGAGCACTTCTCATGCACAATCTTGATACTTGACTTGAGAGACTTCTCACCAGTTCCCTGCATGTCAAAGAATTTGAGTATATCAGCCAGCATGCAAAGATTGGCTATTTGTACATTTTCACAAAAGCATTGATGATTTTGGTTAGAGAAATGCAAGTCCAACAACTCTTTCAAAGGCCTTAAGCAAGTTTTGCTCCTATCACATGGGTATTTATAAACTTCTCTTGCCACGTAATCTGATCCGTTGGCTTGGCAAAAGCATATGCTCCTATATACAATTTGAATGTGCTTGTCATGCACTTTGAAAAGGTATTTGGATATCATTCTTAAGTTCAGAAAATAAAGTGACCAAACTGGCATGAACTGGGATTGGCAAAAATGAGATCAAGAAAGTATAGGCCATTCTTACCTGTAAATGGGAATTCAGTTCGTGAATCTTATAGTGCTTTTGGGATCATCATCCTTTCATGCTTCTGAAATACTATTTTTGCTTCTGGGCTGCCTGTAGTAGAGAAACCAGACAAAGAATCAAAACTGATGTACTAAAAAGTGGAGCATAAAAATAGAATTTATTTCCCTATTCACTACGGGCAGTATCAAAATTTGAAAATTAAAAATCAACTGTCAGAGAAGTGGGCATGTACAACTTTATTGCCCTTTTGAAACACGAGAATGTATCATAGTTTTAAGGGTAAACTGCCGAATACCCCCCCCTGAACTATCACACTTGTCGAAATCTCCACCCTGAACTTTTTTTCCAGCCAATTTAGCCCTCATACTAAATTTTATCGCCAATTTACCCCCCATCGTTAGTTTTTGGCAATTTTCATCTAAATCTCAGTTTAAAAAGTCACATGTCAGGCACATGCTTCAATGTTGAAATAAAAATTGATTTTTTTTTTCTCTGCTTCTTCAAACCACCACCTTCACATCTCCAGCAGCCCCACCGTCTCTCCCTCCCTTCCATGCAGCCCCACCCTCTTCCTCGCAGCCTTATGCGGAGTGAGAGTGGAGATAACAAGAGAACACACAAGTCCAAGCCTTTCTCTTCTACCAGATTCAACTCCATAGTCGAAGAGAATGATGATTTTCAGATCCCTCTTGCCTAAACAGCCACAGCTCCCAAGCCGTTCAAGAACTGAAGCGCTACAAACTCATCAATTCCGGCAAGGAAAACATTTCGTCTAATCTTTTTCAACAGCCAAGACTATTTTGGAGCAAACCCAGGGTTTTGAATCCACGATTTCAGCAACACCTTTTTTATGTGATTGGAAAAGTGTGAGATTTGAAGTGGAAGAAATACCAGATCCTTGAGGAATTGAAGTGAGAGAAAGGGAGAGAGTTTCGGCACACACCCATGCTATTGTTCAGTTTGGGCAATTTTATTCCATTTTGCATTGGCTGATCCTGTTTTGGTTGATTTAAATTGACCTATCTTTTTTATTTAAGATCTGGGTTACTGTGCTTTGTGAATTTGGCCTCCATGTAGGAGGGGAGAGAGACAGAGAAAGATAGACACAGAGATGAAGTGAGAGAGAAAGAGAGAGACAGGAAGGAGGTGATGGTTGTGTAAGCAAAGGAGAGTGGTGGGGGTGGCTGGGTTTGGGTGACGAGATTACCCTCAATAGTAGCCGCATGTGCCATTCACGTGGTGTTTTTTACAGACATTTGGATGGAATTGTGAAAAAGCTAACGGCAGGGACGAAATTGGCGAATAAATTTAATACAAGGGCTAAATTGGCTGAAAAATTAATTCAGGGTAGTAATTCCGACAGTCGGAATAGTTCAGGGGGTATTCGGCAGTTTACCCTAGTTTTAACACTATAACTGAATGCAAGCATAATAGCCTGTGTATGATCCAGTTGATTAACAGTTTAACATACATACATATATACATATCTGCTTTAAAATGATAAGATGCAAAAATTGTATAACACAGACATCTAACTACAAAAATACAACAGCAAGAGCACAATCAAAATTAAGAGAGGCAACTTTTCTTTATGTCAAGTGATATAATTGAAGTCTCAGCATGATAATTGCAATCTTTAGATAAGGTATGAAGAATAGTAAATCCTAGTCAAACCTTTTGGAGTTTCTGCAAAACAGAATCCTCAAAAGTTTGATAGCTCGCCCCAATCAAATTGTTAAGTCGATCAGGTTCATCAGACTTCTGAACTGGTGGAGCATCAGTCACTGCAACTGGTTGAAGAGGTAAAACTAGCAATGGGTTAGAAAGGTCGCCCATCACAGTTTGTGTTGCTGCAACCTACAAATATTAACACCCTGAATGATTAGGGCTACAAATAATAACGCCAATGGTATGTCACTACATTAAAAAAATAAAAGTTCAAAGTAGAAACTATAAACATAACAGTCATGGTATACTTACAGCCGCATCTTTAGTTGTCATTACAACTAGGGCCGAACCTCTCTTCTTAGCATGTTTGATAACAACATCTTCAACCTCACCAAACTTGGAGAACAAGTCTCTCAACCTCTGGGCTGTATAACCTTCACCAACCTTTTCCCAAGAAACTTTAAGCACCTTCTCCTTATCCAATCCCATCTTAGCACCACCCACACTCTCCTTCCCAACTCCCCCACTTTCTCTTTTTGGAACTGAAGTAGTTGCCGCCCCTTTATTCGCATGCATTGCACGTATTCTCGCAATCTCTTCCTTAAGCTTCCTAGCAATTCTCTCCTCTTCATCTCTATCTTTGGCAGCCGCATCTTGAGCAAAGCCAGCTCGTTCTCTAGCTTCAAGATCAGAGACCATCTTCTGTCGCTTGGAATCGCGCTCCAAATGGCGCCGCTGATGCTCTCTCTTAACTCTCAGTAAATCATCAAACAACTTCCTGGCCTTCTCATCCTTAAGTATCTCATAGGATGACTTGAGAATTTGGAAGTTGGCATGGGCATCGGGATCATCCGGCCTCTTATCGGGGTGCAACTCAAGAGCCTTTACTCTGTATGCCTTTGAAATCTCCTTTTCCGTAAGCTTAGCACCTTCTTCACCGGAAGGCAAACCAAGAATCTTATAATGATCAATGTCATCCATATCTAAAGCTACAAACTAAAAGATCCTGTCAGAAAACAAAACAAAAAGATTGCAATCAGCAAATATGCCTAACAATTCAAAGCATGGGCTACAAAACCCATAACAGAGAAAGAAAAAAAACAAATAGAAATTCATGGTGTCTTTGATTTTCATCTAACAAGCTGATTCTGTTTCATGCCTATAAAATTTTGATTTTGAATAGCATGAATTTCACTCCAAAAATGCTCTGTGCATAATTTAAACAAAGGGGTTAGCTATAATCAACAAAATTAACAATCAGAAGCAACCAAACTGCGAATCTAATAGAAGACTGAAAAACCCTAATCAAAAAATGAAATATATACTTACCAAAAGAAGAAGGAACCAGTGAATTGATAAGAAGCAGCAAAATCAGAGGCGCACAACCCACTCTTCGTCAATCCTCGGTGGGCTGCGTTGAGCTGCTTAAAGACTCGGAATCAGAGAATGGACGGCTCTGACGAAACTGAGGCAAACAAAAACTGACGAAACTGAGAGGACTGCGGACGGATCCAGGATATGCACCCCATAGGGTCATAGTGTAAATGCTCCAAAGAAAATTTAAGAGTGGGTTATTTTTTAATCTATTCTTTCTCTTCCAAATTTTATTCATTTCTTGGACAAATATACTTGAATGATTTCAATTTGTCATTTTTTCGATTTATGCTTCTGAGTGATTTCAATTTGTAAAATTTCAAACCAAACCTATGCCAATTAACCAAAAAGCAAAAAAACCACAACCACCGAATCAACAAATCAGAAAAACTTCATCCAATAAATCAAATAATACATGTAAACCATAAATTTCATCCAAGTAATATAAATTTGATTTCAAATTAAAAACATCATACATAATCCTTATTTTGATATTAAGATTTAGAACTTACTTGAATTCAGAAATATCACCACAATAGGTGGTGGGCGGCGGCATGACTCCGACAACAGTGGCAGCACATCGGCGACACTACACCAGGTGGGGATTGGGGAGGTTGGGGTTAGGGTTTTAGGAGATAATAATAGAACTTGGGGTTTTTGGGGGGTGATTATCGGATTGGCTTTGAGGGGTGGGGGAAAGCAGAAGAAAACCTTTTGTTTTTTAATGAGCTCAAAACGACGTCGGCGGCAATGGTGGAGGATATCTTTATAAGAAATTCCATTATTTGTCCTTGGAATTTTGTGTGTGTACTTTTTTGGTAATGGGATTAGCTCAAACAGAAACAAGATGTTTCACGTTGTGTTTGGAAATGAAGCAAGAATGACAAACATAGGTGGTTTTCATCGATGCATCACCTTGTAAATGTAGAGGGCTGCAGGGATGTTGGGTTTGCTTCTCCCTAATTATACTGTGAGATTGGGTGAAGTTGGATTATGGTTGAATATGGTGAGTAATGTATACTTATTAAAATTACATTTGTTTCACAATTCAATATATCATTTTTTGTCATTTGATATTAGGATAAATTAGTAATTCAATAAGTACTTCGATAGTATGGTCTAGGGTATTCTCAATTAAATTTTTTTTTTGATCTCATACCCAATTAATTTTAGAATTCATTTACGAGATATTTAGTTATATGTCCATTCTTAGCACTAGTGATATAGATAAATTCTACACCATTTAATTTATATAAACAAACAAAAAAAAATCCCAAAAATAACAGTTGACCCTATTGAATTTAATTTTGATTATTAAATTACTTTAATGCCCTATTGAGTGTTTTGGGTTTTTTTATCAGGTTTTGAGGTTGAGCTTGTTTTAAAAAATCCATGGTAATTTTGTAATTTATAGGAAGTTCGAAGCCTCTTTGTTATGTTATAAATGAATTTTGAGTGTATTTCTAAAATTCATTTCGTATATATTTTTTATAATTTGGACCTTTATATTAGATATAATAGTGAATCTCCCCTCATTTAGTAGCACCATTTTGAAATTATATGTTCAATTCCTTCATCTTTGGAGGGTAAATCTTTCTTCCATCTCAATTGCGCTTGTTAAGTGTCCCTCCCTCCCTTCTTTATAATCTGAACTGTCCATCAAGAATCTGAACCGTAGAAAAAGCCATGTCAGCAAATTAGGTTATAAAACCACACAATAAATAAAGGGTTAAGTACAATAAACCCCCCAACTATGAGGCCATTTTCAAGTTCATACTCATATTTTGAAAATTCACGAGTACATACTCAACATCACGGAAAGTTACGAGTACATACTTTCCGTTAGCAAAACCGTCCGAAAATCTGTTAAATGCAGACGTGGCAAAAATGGGACTCATTTTTTGATGACGTGGACTTCAAAAACTAATAAAAAAATATTTTACTGTTTAAAATAATTTTTAAATCATATTAAAATCATTAAAAAATGAAAAAAAAATCTCCTCTCTCTCTCTCAGGCTGCTCCACCGCCACAACCACCAAATCCATCAACTCACGCATTCATGCTCTGCTTTTTCTTCTTCCAAATCCATCAACTTCCATTCATGCCCTGCTTTTTCTTCTTCCATTCATACAGAAACAACAAGTCCAAGTGCTTTTCTCTCTTCCAAATCCCATTAAACCCAGAAATGCCATAGAGGACTTGCATGAGCTTTACAAGCCCTTCTTCCCCCAAATCCCATAAAACACCAACACCAACACCAAAACCAAAACCAAAACAACCACCATCAACAACAACACCAAGCCATCAACTCACGCATACGTCACCACGATCTTACCTTGCCCACCCCTTCCTGCCCCTCTCTCCGTCTCTACCCCACCCCCTCTCCGTCAGTCGCCCATCATCTTCCTCACAAGACCACCGGGAGAGGGTGAATCGGAATCGGAATCGTGGGGTTGCCGGTGATGCTTTTTAGGAGTTTCGGATATAATAGCAGATCTCTTCAACTTCAAATCACAAGACCATATCCATATTACATCAAACAAAACAATGCGAGACATTATATAATATACATGTATATGAATAAGCACAACACAACCCCGATCAAAAAATCAAACGGGGTCCAAAGGATGATGGATGCGGCACAAAATTGGAAATTTATCAAGAGAAAAAGCCCAGGACAAGACAACAAAACACGAGAAAATGAGAAATATATATATATATATATATATATGAATAATATGTCACAAAATTGTTCAAGAACAGATCCAACGAAAATAAAGATCAAAATCTAAGAATTGAATGAATAACTCATATCAAAGTCAAGAATCAAGAAAAAAGAAGTAAAACCCGTGTGTAAAAAACAAATTCAAAATCGAACCGACGAAAGAAAAAAAAGTTGGAGAAAATATCGGAAAAAATTTGGTGTTGGCGAGATTCGTGAGCTCAATTTTCCTTTAGCATCCTCGATTTTTGATTCCACCGTCGATTCTTTAAACCCAGTGCATACACAGTATGAAGAACTTCGAAGCATCACGACACATATGGCTCGATCAAAATCAGAAATTGAAACCCGGATCTGGGTTCATTGGAGGAGGCGAGAGAGAGGGAGAGAGAAGAAGAATTTGGAGAAGAGAGAGGGTTTTTATTTTTTTAAAATATGTTTATTTTTAAAAATAATTTAAACAGTAAAATATTTTTTATTAGTTTTTGGTCTATATGGAAATCCACGTCATCAAAATGTCACTTTTCACATCGCATTTAATTGATTTTCCACGATTTTCGCTTAACGGATGGTATGTAGTCAGAATGCTTTCCGTGATGTTGAAGATGTATCTTCGTAAATTTTCAAAATATGGGTATGAACTTGAAATTTGTCTTATAATTTGGGGGTTTACTGTACTTAACCCATAAATAAATTGAAAAAATAAAAACTCCGTCTTTCTTCACTAACTCCTCACTGTTAGCCCTTGTGTTTTCTGGTTTTATTTTGATCTATTTTGTTTTTAAGTTGTCTTTGTAACTCAAAAGCCTCGATCTTTGAGATCTGAAAGTATAGATATGCATGCTGGGTGTAATTTATTTGGTTGAATGTTTGAAATTTCGGCTTTGAGGTTTACAAAAAATGTATTTCAGCTTTGAGGTTAACCAAGAATAGAGCTTTCATGGTTTTGGTGATATCTGAGGCTGAGATTTGAACTGCGCATTGAATTTACAAGCTCTGGCCCCAACCACACCATCTTCAATCTGTAAGTCACTTTCCACAACTGAATATTTCCTTTTTCTGCATTAAAAAACGAAACTTCATATACACCCGATACATTGGCTCAATTTGATGAGTAACCCAGATCTGGAATTCCTTTGGGTTCGCTTTGTTTCCACCTTTTCTCCTCAATTTAGTCTAAATTTTTTTATTGAATCTCAGTGCGTGTAAATGTTTTGAGCTTTTGCGGGAAGTATAATGCAATGCTGATCAATATGGGAATAGTTTGTTATTGCCGTTCCTATTATTGTTGATTTCTGTATGTGTCTGTGTGTGTGTGTGTATATATATGATATATGTATGGATTGTGCTGCAGTAATGAGAAGGTGTAGTGGTTGATTATGGATAAAGAGAGTCCACGCTCTGTATCTTTTCGCACACACCGTAGAGGCGAACGGAGTAATCTGAACCTACATACTAAAGGTAAGTAAAGCCTACTCTTTCCCCATTCCTCAAATTAGTAACAATAATGAATTGTGAATCGTATCATGTCACACGGTGAGGCTAAAGATATTGGTGTGATATAAATTGTATATATATATATAAAAACTATCTTGCTACATTTTTTTGTGGGTTTCTGTTGTAGCAGTGACTTTTGTATTAATAAAGTAGATATCTTGTTTAGCACAAGAAATGTGAGTAATTTGGTGGTGCTGGTGGTACAGATGTGGAAGGGGGACTTCCTCTGGGAAGGGTGTCGCAAGATTATCCCATGAAGATTGTTTGGAAGAAGGGCTTTATTCGATTGGTTCTTGTAGGTGGCATCTTGTGGATGCTACTAATTCTTCTCGCATCGTTGCTTCATGTTTGGTCCTGCCAGTCTTCTATCTCATTCTTCTCAGGTATTTTTCTTAAATTTTCTCATGGAACTATGCCTTAAGTTCTTTGGCTCCTTGTTTGAGTTCATGCTTCATGCATATAGAACTTCACATTTTGTTTTGTATTGGCTCAGTCCCAAAGCACAATACTTGAATTAGGGTTAGCTGATTGGCGCACCTTCATCCAAAAATTGAAAAGCATTGAAAAGTCTTTATTTCAAAGTTATTGTGTTTTGTATTCATCCACATCTTATAGAAAGAAAAAAGTGCATTTTTAGGTTTTCTTTGCATGGCATAGATAATAAAGCTAGTGATATCCAGTGTATTCACTATGATTTTATTTTTTTTTCAATTAAAGCTTACTTATTAGAGTCAGGGTGACTTAATTCAAGTAAGCCTGTAAGAGCTAAAGATTTGACTAGAGATACATGAGCAAATGCTGCAAATATTATTGGTTTCAGCTTTCTTGTGGTATGGGGGATCATAGTTGTCTTGTCATTATCAAATAATTCCCCAATGATAGTAAGGAAGGGAATCTTGTCAATAATTTTGGTATCGCTTGCAATAGGTGCCCCTTTTTTGCTAAATGTTGGTGCCAGTGCAATTAATATTGTCACTACGTACTCGATGAAATAGGTTCTGCTATTTAATTTCCTGTATATGAATATATGTGTTCTCAGTGATTTTAAATAATATCACATTTTTCTTCTTGAACTGCAGCTATGTGTAACAAAGATAGCCAGGTATTCTCCATGTTAGGCTCTATGGGGTTTGTACCAAAACAACAATCGCAACATCGTAAGATCTTTGAATATTTTTACATTGTATTATTGGTCACTGATTAGTTTTCTTAAATGATATTGTTTGTGTTCATATCAAATAGGCTGTCCAATTCCCCTTGCTGATGACCCTGATAAGATAGTTATTCCAAAAGGAAGAACTCCTGATGAAATTGTCAAAAACTTAACCTATGTTATGGAGGATGAAATTTTGCCTGACGAAACTCAGTCATCCCCACTATTCGGAGGACATCAAAATTGGTCCCAGAGAGAGGAGAGCTTTAGACTAAAATCAAACATGAAGGTAAAAATAGAACTTCAGAGTACTGTGTTAGCTCTACGTATTTACATATTGTCAGTCAAAGCATGTGCTTTACTTGTTTGTTTTGTTAGCAGTAAAAGTATAATAGGTCTCGGCTTCCATAGCATCTTCTTGTTATTAAACTGTAGTTTACTATATGTTTAGAGTATTTTTAAAATGGAAAATAGTGATGGCGGACTTTGAGAGAATCGTAAACTTAATGTAGAAACCTTTCCTGTTTATTGAAATTTGAGAAACTTTCTTTTTCTTTTTGTATTGGGGGTGTTACTTCTGCCGTTCTCCATCATTAGTTGGGTAATGTTAATATCCTGCAGGTGCACTGTGGTTTTATTCGAAATGGTGGTGCTGAAATGGCTCCTGCAGACATCAAATATGCCAAGAAATGTAGGTTTGTGGTTGCCTCGGGCATTTTTGATGGTTATGATATACCCCATCAACCTTCAAATTTAAGTCCTCGTTCTAAGAAGCTCTTCTGTTTTCTCATGGCGGTGGATGAGACATCTCTTAAATTTATTAAGGAAAATGTCACAGTCACAGAAGATAGTGATGGGGGGAAATGGGTTGGTATATGGCGTCTTGTTTTGTTGAAGCATCCACCTTATGACGAGCCAAGAAGGAATGGGAAGGTCCCCAAGATATTAACCCACCGTTTGTTCCCTAAGGCACAGTACAGCATTTGGATCGATGGTAAAATGGAGCTCATAGTTGATCCATTGCTAATTTTAGAAAGGTAATAAATTGACCTTATCGTTTGCATTTGACATGTGTGTGTGCACTTACATATATAACTGCAGCTAAGTGAATGAAAATTTGATTTGCAGATATTTATGGCGCGGGAAGCATACATTTGCCATTTCTCAGCACAAGCATCATCGCAACATTTATGAGGAGGCTGATTCAAACAAGCGGAGGAAGCGATATGCTCGACCTCTTATTGATCTACACATGAAAATTTATCGTTATGAGGGCTTGGAGCCATGGAATTCAATGAAGAAAACCATTAGTGGTAAGAAGAAAGACCGTAGATCTTGAGTTATGTAATTTGTCAGTTTTGTTTATTTGTTTCCTCCCCTCGCCGGAAGTTACAGGCACTTGAAAACTAAGTTAATGCCTAACATTATCTACATGTATATGATAACCCTCTTTTATTCATATCATTGATGCAAGCTGTTACATGCAGATGTGCCAGAAGGAGCCATTATCATTCGGGAACATACTGAGATGAGTAATTTGTTTAGCTGCTTGTGGTTCAATGAGGTCAACCTCTTCACACCAAGAGATCAACTGAGTTTTGGTTACGTTGTGTACAGGTTAGGGGATTTGTTTAGGTTCTTTATGTTTCCAAATTGCGAGTACAATTCACTGTTTGTGTTGCATCCGCACATAAGGGAGCATTCTTCTCGTATAGAGTGGGTAACAAATTGGAATCAGCTGAAAGGGAACGGAACCATTTCGAATAAGGGTAAAGATTGGGACCAAGCAAATGCGAACAATGGCAATTTGATAGAGAGTCGGGGGGGCTTGGGTTTGTGGACTCCTTATCCTGCGAATCTTGATTCAGTTGTCCTGCCCCCTGTAGACAGAACATCAAAAGCTGGCTGAGGTTCAGTTGAAACCATTTTGGTCATTCTTATTAACTTTTTTTTGGAGGATTTCTTGCTGGTTGCATATTTTTATCTCATCCCAAAAAAGGCTCGTACGGTATATAACAAAAGAGGAAGAAGAAGATGGAGAAGAAGAATAGAGGTGTTGGTCTTTTATATGTCCAAGACATTAAGAGATGATTAACAAGGAAATTGGCAGCAACGTTTTCAATTTCACGAAGATTGAAACTGGGAACAAAATGTGTACTGACTTGGATAAATTCTTTTAGCATCTGTTTCAGTTTCTACGGGACAAAGAAAAAAGGATTGAAAACAGATTGGAGAATCATATGTACTTTTTAATGAGTATGAGAAATGAAAAATGCGAGATCGAATTCATTGTTGTGGAACTGAAGTGAGTTTGTTTGTCTTGTTCAGTTTAGTACTTAATAAGATCGATTTCGAATGCGAAGTTTATGAGTTGAAGGATGTGACTCATGAGTCATGACTCTGTACTGCAAACCTAGGTTTACTCAAGGCGAAGTTTCTGAGTATCTACCAATTTTTACCTTTCTCCTGGCAAGGTTTTCTTGTTTTTTCCTTAAAAAATATATTTGTCTTTTTTAATTATTTAAAAAAGGAAAATAAATAACCATTGTAATAATTCTGTAAGGTGAAAAAGGTTTGTAGCTTGAGTTTTTTTACATATAAAAAAAACAATGTTCGAAACTATTCTAATTTACTGGAAGGGAAAATTGAAACTTCGGTGCAACAGAGTTGACATACTGCACCTTGGGTTTTTTGTTTTAAATAAATCACAGTGAGTGAACTTGTTAAAATTTTACCATAAAAAACCCCTCAAAAGGAGGAAAATCTGGTAAGGAACAGAAGTACCAGGCACCGCAATACAAAAAAACAATCTACTGATAGAGACCCTGAGTTTAATTCCCCTTTTATGAAATAACAGTTGTATAAAAAAAATATATAAAAGAATATACAAAAATACTAAATAAAAATCTACCAATAAACATGCAAAATAACTTGGCAAGACCTGCTTTATTGCGAACCTAATTTGGTGAGATAGTAACAATGGTGCAATGAATACCAAAATGCTCATTTTATTTCAGATATAACTTAGCAATAAACTCGAGCATGTTCGGATGTCAAAATACACAACAAGACAGACAGAACATTCTGAAAATAAGATCAAGAAAAAAGCCAAAAATGACATATTACAAAATAAATACGGTCTTGAAACAAGCAAATATATACTGCAAGGGCTCTTTAGATCCTAGACGGCCCTACTGTTCCTGAAATTTCACTTAGAGAGTAAAAGCATAACCAAACCAGAACTGGGTGACAAACTAACAAATGATAAACGAAAATACAAAAACTACAAGATCTCTAAATGTCCTCATTGAAAGAATATTTGGACTAGCCAAGACCTTTTAGGGACTCAAACAGAGCACAACCTTTATTATATATGCCGGGATATTTAGAGATTCAACCTAGGGAGAGAATCAATAAACAAATTGCAGAGCTCATAGATAGCTAATTAGGTTGAAGAACATTAAAGAACAGGATATATCAATCCCATTAATTAGCTGCATCTCGGCTGTAGAACAGGTCAAGAGTCTTTGCAGGTATACGGTGGAGAAGCTCACGAGGGAAGATCCGCAGCAACGTCCATGCCAAATCAAGTGACTGGAAGATATTACGGGTATCATAGGCCCCTTGGCTCACAAACTTCTTCTCAAATTTGTCCAAGAACTCCAGGTATAGCTGTGTTTCATTCAAACAAAAATATCACTTCAATTACTCACAAAGGCAGATTGTTAATAAACAAAACCATCTTAATAAGAAAACAGAAAAGGTAAGAGACCAGGTCCTCCGAAGAAAGTGCTTCTTCTCCAACCACAGCTTTCATTGCCTGGACATCCTTCCCAATAGCATAATTTGCATATAACTGAAAGTTAAACAATGCAAGAGAGGGGAGATTAGATGGCGTTAAGTGAAGACAGATTTGAAAAGACACTACCACACAATCCGAAACAAACCTGGTTGGATACATCAGAATGATCCCTGCGAGTCATCCCTTCACCAATAGCACTCTGCAATCATAACCAACTACTTTGTTTAACATAAACCCCATAATTGCAGTGATGTGAACCCTCTCTAGATATTTAGAGAATAAAGAAATCAAAGTGTCATTACCTTCATCAGACGAGACAGGGATGGGAGAACATTGATTGGCGGGTATATCTGCACAGTTGAAAGAACTGGATGGTTAGTTTCAATTCATTTATAATCTCTGCATAACTGATTGTTACCACCTCATTGCAGGTTGTCTATCCAAACATAGAAAACCAACTTTCTAAATGCATCATGAATTACCTTTATTTGGTATCAAGCTAAATGGGAGCTAATTTTTATTTATTATGGACAGATACAGTGACCAGCAATTTCATCAAGTCAAGCCTCAAGGAAAGAAGTCCAAATCCCAGGCACTTGAGAAAATACACGGGGGCCATGGAAAGATAAAGAAAGTACAATTTGTTCTGGTGGCATATAAGCAATAAAACCATGGTAACTTCCCTTTCACAAAATCATGCAACATGTATTGTGTACAGCATTCTGAATGCATGAACATGATACCGTACGCCATGACCATCTTAATTTTTAAGATAATTATATACCCATTCTCAGACCACAACACTGAATGATGTAATGAAAACATGCTAAAACTTCAGTTACCTGTCTGTTGTGGAGCTGCCTGTCAATGTATATCTGTCCCTCAGTAATATATCCTGTAAGATCTGGAGTGGGGTGTGTAATATCTGGCAAGATAAAGAAATCAAAGCTTGTGTTACGGCATATCATTTAAGCATGAATGCATGATATGTGAGACGGCCAAAGTGTAATAAAAATACATTACCATCGTTTGGCATAGTTAAAATTGGAATTTGTGTAATGGAGCCTTTTCTGCCTTCAATTCGTCCAGCACGCTCATAGATTTGTGCCAGATCAGTATACATATACCCTGGATATCCACGCCTTCCAGGCACTTCTTCTCGGGCAGCGGATACCTGCAGTAGCAATCAATAGTTTGGGTTACGGAAGTTATCCTACACAATAATAAGAATACAATTTGCAGTTGGTAGAGGTATTTTAAAAATATAAAAAAAGAGCAAAAATGCTTTTCAAGTTCATATAAAGAATCAGAAAGAAGATGAACATGATGTATGAAATTTGAGAATTCATGTATTTTATTGTTTTCAAAAACTAAGGTACAATTGCATTCTAAAGTTTTTCATGTTACCTCACGAAGAGCATCAGCATAAGAACTCATATCTGTGAGAATGACAAGAACATGCTTCCCGCATTCATATGCCAAATATTCTGCAGTAGTAAGAGCAATACGAGGAGTAATAATACGTTCAATTGTAGGGTCATTTGCCTGTAGAAGATGGCAGAAAACACATTTTAGGCCCAGTACCATTCACACAAAGTAGATATATAGGAAGAACACTCTCAATTCACAGAATTTAATAAGGACAAAAAAACCTTAAATAAATCATGAAAGGCTTCATATGTTCATTTCAAAATATACCAGATTCAGAAAAAGGGTCACTCTCTCCATTGAACCATTTTCTTCAAAATCACGTTTGAAAAACTGTGCGGTCTCCATATTTACACCCATAGCTGCAAACACAATGGCAAAGTTGTCGTCTTCCACATCCTGTAATTTCATACCATAGGTTAGACAATCACATGAATGCTAGAAGTATATCAAAATAATGGTGGGCACTTAGCAGTCTGAAATGAAAATAGTAGATATGTGCAATCTCTACTGGCCAACAAATATTTGGTTACAAAGTATACCCCAGCGTCAAGAAGACTGTCAGATTTCTCCAACCGCTTGACCAAACCAGCCTGGCGACATATCTGAGCAGCTATTTCGTTATGAGGAAGACCAGCAGCAGAGAAAAGTGGGATTTTTTGTCCTCTAGCAATGGAATTCATCACATCAATTGTAGAAATTCCAGTCTGTATCATCTCTTCAGGATATGTTCTCTCACTAGGATTGATAGAACTCCCTGGGGAAGACATACAATAGATTGACAGACATGTTAATGCACATAAAAATTGGAGCCGAACTTATGATCATTAAAAAAAATAACTCACCAGATATGTCTAGGTAAGCCTCAGGCAAAATAGGGGGGCCATTATCAATGGGTTTCCCAGAACCATTAAAGATACGCCCAAGCATGTCCAGTGAGACTGGAGTTTTCAAAACCTGACAAACATGCAAGGGGGAGGGTCAAAATAGCTTGAAAATAGCATAACTATTGTCAGAAAAGATTTATTATTCTTCCTTCCACAACACAATAAAGGAAGATTATGATTAAAACTAATACCTCTCCTGTAAATTGCACGGTGGTGTACTTGTTGTCAATTCCAGATGTTCCTTCAAAAACCTGGGCAGAAAAGAAATTGTTTAACTAAACCATACAAAAACTAAGCACATCAAGATTAAGTAATGATGCTATCATCTAGTCCAGGTTAAGGCAATCATAACAATTGCTGTCCAGAAGATGCACAAAAGCTGACAATAGGACTAAAAAGTTCTCAAAATTATAAACCTATCCATGAATGTGTATTAAAGGGCTCAATCAGGAGAAACTAATAAACAATTCTAAACAGCCGTCACCTGAACAATAGCTTTCTCTCCATCAACCTCCAGGACTTGACCACGTCGAGTTGTTCCATCTCCCAAACGAATATTAACAATCTCCTGAAACTTAGGTCCCTGACATAGTTAACGAGAATAAATTAGTTATTGGTTTCAGAAAAGGAGAAAGTTCCACACAGAAAAGCTTAACAACACTCTAGATGAGACAGACAGACAGGCACCGAGATAGAAAAAGAGAGATAGGATCACCTACCTTAACTTTTTCAAGGATAACCAGAGGTCCGGCCACACCAGAAACAGTTCTGTACTCTGAAATGTCAAGGCAGGGGACATAAGGTCAAATTTGACACCATTAACGTACTAATCCATAATGAACTCATAGTAATGCTAACTCTGTCTAGCTGAACAAATTTGAAGAGTTCAACAATAACCCACAAAGTATCCATCAGGACTGAAGACCGAAAACCGCATGGCCACTATTACCCAGGTCTAAAAATATAAAGTAAACCAGTCCAAGACTTACCCATGCCGACCTCTAGTTGTCCCTCGTCCATGTTGTGATTGTTTTGTGAAACAGCCATTTGCAAGCTTCACGACAAAAAGAAAATAACAAATCAGCAATTATGAATAAAAACCACTAGATGCCATCCAAAGCAACTGTGAATTGTGAAACCAATTTTATAAGATGTCAACTAAGATCACTTCCTAAAGCAACATCGCAAATCAGTCCAATCAAATGAGTGAAGAAATAGATCATAGCAATAAAATTTTGATTGATGACCACTAAATTTCTAGGAATATCAGAAACAGAGAGTAACAAAAAAAAAAATAATTTAAAAACAGAAAATAGATTATTGAATTGCAGTAATTTTAACTGTCTAAATACTGAACCTAGTTTGGGTTAAAGTGTAGATTATAGTGCCCCCGAACCCAAATAACAAAATTCTAATCTTCCACATTGCGACCTTCTTCTTTCCCTTCCTTTTCTCAGCAAGCAACTAAGTGCCCCAAAATTTGTTCAAAACAAAAACAAAATTTGAGGAAACAACAACAATATCAATAACATCCAATTGCTGATTTCAACAATTCGATAAAATTAACCAACTTCGGATAAAAAAAACAAATCTTGAACGAACACGAACTCTAATCACGGTAGTTCGAGCCCATAGGAGTTTATGATCAGACGGTTGCAATTGGAATTGAATCAACGAAATTACAATCAAAGATGGCTGAGAAATACGTACGGATCTGAAAACCTACCTTGTTTTCGATCTGAAGCCAAGCCAAGCCAAGCGGAAGAGAGAGACGAGCAAAGAGGAGGAGGAGGAGGAGGAAGATGAATAAAAAGGCTGAGATCTGATGGACTAGAAAAATAAATAAATTGGAAATTCGTTGACAGATAAATAATAATAACGAAATTAAAATTATTTAAACTGTAATTTTTTTTTTTCTGGTTTTTTGTTTTGTTTGGAAATAAGTGGTAATAATGGAAATAATGTGAAAGACAACAAAAGAGTGTACTGCACTGTCTGTACTAGAGTGTCCAACTAGATGGCGCGCCGATCATCTACATTGGGCCACGTGGGGATATGCTTGTTGGGACTTGGGGCCCACTGCACCTTCATATTTTGGATAGACAATTGAATGGTACGGTGGTTGGTTCTCTTCTCAAAAGTAGACTGTAAAAAGAAGACTATGGTTTGCCCTAAAAAGAGAAGTAAAAAGACTATAAACTTTGTTACATTATGAGAGTTGAAAGTAATAAAGGAGAAGGTTAGGTTAGGAGAATGGTATTGTATGGAATACAAACACCAACGGGTTCACAGTTCACTTTTTCATAATAGGTTATAGATTTATGAATCGTTAGATCTATTTGTATGTCATATGACATTTGTGATATTTGTTATGATCTTGAACGTATTAAATTAGATACAATTCAACATAACGTATCCTACCAGTTTTGTCGAGAGGATTGATGCGACTCATAAGTGTTTGGACTTAACTCCAATCAAATTCAAGTCGAGCCACCAAACGAGTGAATGTAGAAGTCAATATTAGCTCAAAGAAATCTGGCAAGATAGTTGATATGATCCCTCTAGGTACAATCTCTTAGACTATATTATAATCAAAATGAGGTCATTTCAAATTTTAGATTTAGATTACCAACAAGTTCTTAGTCTTGTCGACGCCTCTTAGTGGGGGAAGAGTTTAGACTAATAACTTGGCAACTACTATGACTTAGTCGTGCATACCCCATAGGCCAATCAATTCATGAAATGATAAGGTTCATAACTATGGATTTTATACGATTTCTTTATTCAGTTATAAGAATTGATACATGGGCATAAAAATGCAGCAAAAAGAGAAAATCAAACAGACAAGTTCATTGGAGAAAGTAACTAGACAATGGAAATTGTGCTGTGATCTCATTGAAGCTTCTGTTGAGGCTGCGAAGTGCTTGAATATGAGGTTCATCTTCCTCTACAGGTATGATTTTAGCAAAGCTTCCTTCTTCAAGATAGTCTACTGTGCGGTTGGCAGCTTCAAGTCCCGTGACATAAGATCTCTCCTGTGAAGGAAATGCCGCAAACCATATTTTCAGTTTTTTTCTGCATTTATCTTGATCCATGAAGATAAGACTAATGGTTAGTATGAGTCTCTAACCTGTGACCATGAACCGTGTCGGGTTATGATCCAGTCTCCGGCCATGAACAAGTTTGGAAAAGATGTAGAGCCGCGCATCATGTCCTTATATGAACCTGTTAAGAGAGGACACAACAGAGAAAAAGAAACTGATGTTGTGAACAAAATTAGCTGCAAATGACTCTAACTTGAATAATCATAAAAAAGTCTTTGATTCACCATCTGATAAAGTCATTCTTCCTTCAGTTCATTATTACCACATAAATGTTCTTCCTATAGTTCAGTTAGTTTACTTCAATGTTGTAGCTAAACAATCCGATTTGTATAATAAGACGGCATATAAATCATGCCATAAAAAAACTCTTACCGGGAAAGAAGTGAGTCAAGGAGTTTGGAAATCTGCCAATCTCGTTATCTGTCACAGTAGCATTCTTGAAGTCCTTGATGCACTTTGACAGATAGGATGTCACCTTGGAAACAATTTGCTCATCCTTCAGCGGCAACAGCTCATTGGCACGATACTGCTCAACAGACATTTGGGACAAACTAAAGATAAGATTTTACTTCCAAAGTAAATTGTGTGAATAATCACAAGATAAGAGAAGAAAAGATACTCACAAAATCAGCTTGTAACACTGTTACAGAACTATCTTTATATTCATCATGGATTGCATTCAAATCAAAGAAAGTCCACCCAAATGAATCATCAAATCCAGCGCAAGCATTGCTTGCATTTGGAATCTTAACCTGGTTATGTGTGGAGTTGACAACACAGAATCAGCTCATGACTACAAAAATACCCTTTTACGAGCATATTTTATCGAAAAACTATCCAATCAAAGAGCCTAATAAGGTAGATACTAGATCGATTCTATAGTTGAAAAATTAAAGCAAAGGAGAAAGATCAGAAATAAGCAACAGGCTAGGTTTGGTTCGGCTAGTAAAAATTTAGTAAGATTACTCTTTCCACAAAATATATAGAGAAGGAAGTGACGTTGAAATTGGACTTCCACTGAACTCACCTTCCTATCGAGCCAGAGCTTAACAGAGAGTACATCAATGCTAGCCAAGTTCAAAACCTTAAGAAACTCCTCCCTTGTACACAACACTGCACTATACAGAACTCAAGTACTGCCAATTAAGGTAGAATAGCAGCAATAGGGTCAATTGAAACTCTAAGATGGACTTGATGATGCTCCAGATTGGGTTGGGACTTGTTTGGTTGATGATTTGCTAGGAGTTACTAGAACTCGTTTAGTTTCTACTGATATGCTGATGTAGGTTTTTCTTTGGGGTTTATCCCCCTTTTTTTCATCAAAAAACTCTAAGATGGACCTTACAGTTTTAAAACAAAGAACTATTCAGAAAAAATTATTGTTTAGGCTTTCATGTGGATGATAGTTAGAATGACTCTAGTTTTCACTGTACTTTTTAACATTATCGCTCAATGACAGTTTATAGTGCAATTAACCTATAGCTTCTTTTAACCAAAAGAACCCAAATCAAGTCAACATTGGACATAAGAGAAAATGAATTTTACATTCTGAAATTCGATAAAACGATACCTATTTTCAATAAGTTTTTGAAGAGTGGAGATTCCAACAGCTAAGACAACAGCATCAGCATTATAAATTTCTTTACCACAAACTACTTCTGAAACACAACCTGTTTCCTCATTAATCAAGAAGTCTGTTACTCTTATACGCTTCTCGAATTTGCAGCCTTTAGCCATCAAAGACTCCATCCAGGGCTTGAAAATCCTTTCTCTACTTGATCCACGGCACCATACAAGATCGAAATCTTTCTATACACATCAACAAAATTAGGAATTTAGTTGATAAGAAAGAGAAAGGATGAAAACAAAATATATTGCTCAAAAGTGACAATGAATGTACTTTAAGATTTTCATTATGGGGAAACTTTGCACTGGTAAAATATATACTGCTCTAGTATTTGGCAAAAGGAAGAGTTTGAGTGAACAGATATTTAGCAGATGGTCTGTGAGAATCATGAGCAGATATCCTTCTTACTCTAGAAAGTAATTCAACCAATCACACCTGGTGAGCAAGGATGTAAGAAAGCAGGCCCAGAGTTGCAGCAGCACTACATTGTTCTGCTGGAGCAAAGAGACCCACTTGAAGCAATGGCGATAAGACATTCTGATACAGCCTTTCTGAGCAGCCAAACTGCTTAAAAAGCTCCCTTGCAGTAACTACCAGTTAAAACTCTTAATAAGACTTAAGTTTGAGTTTATCCATCACATGTAACAAATCATTATCCAAACGATGGAACTCCATAGAGCTCCTGATATATAGAGCCTTACTTGAATCATATTTTCTCCAAGCTGTATCCGTGTTGTCAAAATCGATCACTGTAAAGACAAGGCACAGATGATTTGACAAGTGCAGGAATTTTAAGATGTGATGAACTACAATACAACAATGTCCTCCAACATCCACTCACACAATCATACTTCGTGATCTATTTTTGTGTTTTCAAACGAAGAAACAATGGAATAACTGATCAACAGAACTCACTACAACTTCCCACAAGCTCCTCTGGCAGATAAAAGTTCACTAATTAAGCATTTAAAATTTAAATTCCACATTTTGATAGGAACTATACCTGCTGCCGTTAAGGGAAGTGAAGTTAATCTATCAACCAATGGAAGCTGAACAAACTGCAGGGGATATAAACTATATTGATTAACACAAAGCCTGTAAAATTTTCCACAGGAATAAGAAATGAGGCATAAGGGTGCAAGCAAATTACACCTGTGTATAGAATAAGGTTCCCAGTGGAGTTGGCAATTGAGGAAGGTCTTGAAATACTGGAAATTCAACCTGCAGAATGTTCCTGCCTCCCATTAACACATTCCAAAACCTCTAACGCAATCTCAACAGGAACAAGAAACTAACCAGGAAGCCGTGTTTGAACAAAGAAACCAAAAACAAGATGTCAAATGATTACCTCCAATCCCTCTGCTGAATACTGTGCAAATTTTGTCCAGTTCGTGAAGGGTTTGATGCCCAGCTCATCAACAAGGCTGAAAATGTTCTGGTAGGGATACCAATAACCTACAAAACAAAGCAGAATTCAACTATGTGAACTTTGGGCTTCTCAAAAATAAAAAAGGGTGTGTAAAAACCAATTCTTGTAAACCAAATATGAAATAAAATGAACATAATCAGCAAAACCCATTTTCCAAAATCGAAAATAAAAGGCAAAACATTGATGGGTTACCTCGGATACCAACTTCGTCAAGTCCACCCATGTCATTATCACTCTCAAGAACAGTGACATCAAAACCCTGCAAATAAATACCAAATTAGACACTCAAATTTCACCCACTTAAAGATGAAGCAGAGAGAGAGAGAGAGAGAGAGAGAGATTGGACCTGGTTGCAGAGGTGGTGAGCAGCGCCAAGGCCAGCCCAGCCAGAGCCAACAACAACAACCTTCTTCTTTTCCTTCTTGTTTGGGCTTCCATTGGCGCCTGTATGGTCTTGTTCAGCAGAAGCTCTGCAACGAAACCCACTTCGGCTTCTGCTAGAGAAACGCGGCGCGGTTTGTGGGAACGTCAGAGTGAGCCTCCAACAACAAGCCAACGACATCGTTTCGAGTTGAGTTCCCAGCTTTTGGGACACTAACTATGACTATTAACGACTAACGTGTCTTTCTGTTTTCTTTTTCTCGGCTCTGGCCATAGGCCTGCCAAGTGAAGTGATACGTTTATGGCTTGTGGGTTGTGCGGAGGTTCTTCAACTGATATCCCAGAAACGATGTGTGGCGCCGAAACCCGCCAACTTGGATGGGACCCACACGATATATAGAAGAATAATGATTAAGGGATATGAAAGCCAGACCAAGTGTGACAAATTAATTAAACTAAACCCAATTCTTTTCTTCGTGGGTAAATTACTGTTAACCAACCAAGTTTATACTTTTGAAGCTGAAACTATGATGGCTATAAAGAACAACGATGAAAAATAAGCTAAGAATTATGCAAATACGATTAAACAAATTTGAGGGTAGGGGTCACAATGTTAGTGAGTCGTGTTCATATCATGTTATTTCGAGTTTTTCCTTTCAAATACTGATCACTTCTAACCTTAATGAATCATGTGGAATGATTGAACACTATTCCAATGTTTTAAAGAAAAACACACAAGTCCTAACAACAAATATTGCATTGCATACATAAAGTGACAATTAAAAAGGGCATAAATTTTTTTTAACCTATTATTAAAAAATTAAACGAGTTTTAACTCAAGTAACATAAGATCAAATGAGTGAGACGATCCTTGTAAGTAAAAGAAAAATTTATGACTAAAATTAAGGATAGAAAATGTGAACTTCCATCTTCTGCTATGACTGTCTTATCTTCGTATAATTATCATACGTCTCTCTGTAGATCAAACACACTTCAAAGAACGGTAACTTTCTTTTCAACGTTCAAATAAATCCCAAGTTCCAATTACAATTATTGACTGGTAATCCTTTGAATACAATGACATTTCGATCAACGGTCCACAATTATAAATGACCCACTCCACCGCAAAGACTCAGCGCAACACAACACCACTCTCAACGAAACCGTTTGGTTTTTACACAGCCCCATATCGCCACGCACGTTTCGCACCAAATCCAGCCTCACATTTCTCCAAACACATGGCAACAACTCTCTCGGTCCGGCCCAACCGCCTCTCCGCCGGTTCGTCCTTCCCTAGGCCACCGGTTCTACGGCCAGGCCAGGCCCGCCTCCGAAAACGCGACGTGCAATTCGAGCCCTGGAGAGGCTCTATCGTCCCCTCCAACCGCACATTAGACTGGGCCGCCACTCTTGTACACGCCGGCTTCAGAGCCGACGACTCGGCGCCTTTCGAGATGTCGGTGGAGAGCGCCCTGAAGCTCCTCGGCGTGTCAGACGGCGCGTCGTTCGATGAAATTCTTCGCGCCAAGAACTCGATTGTCGATGCTTGTAAAGATGACCAGGAGGCGATTGCGCAGGTTGCTATATCTCCTCATTTTCTATTCAACTTCAAAAAAGTTTTCGACTTTCTGAAATTTATGTCAATCACTTTGTATGATATTTCTGGGCTTTCTACAAATCAGTGGGTTGAAGTTGAACTAATCAATTCTTGCAAAATTGGAGAGATTTGAGTTTTTAATGTTGAATTTATTGAATAATGTTTAAGTTTAGCCACTCTAGCTCTTTTTTTTTGTGGTCAATTCACTCTAGGTTCTCGTTCACGTAAATTTGAGCATATGAATTAGTAAGTTTCGTATTAATATGTTATTTTGAATGCTTAGAATTTGTAGAGTGAATAGTTTTTTGTTTTTTTGTTTTACTCGTTTATTTGATATAATCTTTGGTTTTAGGACCATTGCAAATGAGTATATTTAATGCTTGCAAACAAGTGGGTATTTTTTTAGTAAACTCACAAGCATATATTATGGTGGTCACTAGTTTTGGTTTGGCTTGGCATTTTGTACCCTAATTATGATTTCCGTATCACTAATATTAATTAGTTTAGGTTGAGGCTGCATACGACATGCTGCTTATGAGAAGCTTAACTCAGCGACGAGCGGGGAAAGTTGTGAATAGTAGCGTTCGTTACGCTGATGTTAAGCCGGTGAGTGCTCCTGGAATTAGATCAGTGCCTCAGTGGTTGCAGGCTAATGTGAAGAATCCACCCATTGCAGTTAAAACACCCTCAACTAGTGATCTGGGCGTACAAGCTGGTGTATACGGAGCTTTGATGGCCTTAACTTATGTCAATGGAGCTTCCGGTTCCTCTCTGGGGCCATATGGAGGGGCTGATGTTCCTGGACTGATCCTGGCCGGTAGCTTTGGAGCTTCCTTGTACTTCATGACCAAAAAGAATATTAAGTTAGGTGTGTAGTTTTCTTCTGTACAGACTTCTCTTTATTACTGCTTATTAGATGGTAAGGCATTGGAGAATACTTGAAAGTTTCTATGTGATAGTCTCATATTGGTTTTGTCAATCATGAATGGAAATCTAGGATTTGTTCATTTAGGTAGGTTATCTACCTTCAACTTTGATAATGATGGATCCAATGTGTCTCTAACCATTACATAATAAAGTGGTTTGAAAGTAGTGATCTCTTATTAACAAAAGAGTATTTCTCACCTGCCATTTTCGGCATTTGAGCTGGATATCTGCATTCTTTTAATATGGTACAGTGAATCCAAAGAACATAATTGCATTGGGTTTTTGAAAATGAAAAGGAAGGAAATTCCTTTACTTCATGCTCCTTAGTTTCTGTGTGTGTTTTTTTCTAATCTGATCTTAGGCATTAAGTACTTTGGAGTGATTTTCTGTTCATCTTTGCAGGGAAGGCGACTATCATAACCATAGGGGGCCTTGTTGCTGGTGCCGTGGTGGGCTCAGCAGTAGAGAATTTTCTGCAGGTAGACATTGTTCCATTTCTTGGCATCCACTCTCCGGCTGCTGTAGTAAGCGAATTTATAATTTTTTTGCAATTAGTGGTCTCCCTATATTTAAGGTAAAGGAGCATTGTACCCACGACTTATATGTGAAATCTGTAATTATTCATTGGCATGATCATACCCATGCTTTTTTTAATGATGTGTATCATTACATGTACAAAACTAACACTAGAAAGTAGTGGAACTTCTCGTTCACATCTCTCTCTCTCTCTCTCTCTCTCTCTCTCTCTCTCATCCTTTTCCTCTTTTCTATTCGGATACGGGAGTTGCTATTTCCGACCTTTTGAGGTTTAAGAACTTTATTTCTATGCTATTTTGTATCCTTAGATCCCTACTTTTTGGAGTTCAGGAGCTGAAAGCTCTAAATATGGTTTCCGAACTCCCATTTACCAACGTCTTAAGATCAGATTTAGCTTCCAGTTCTCTTGCCAAGCGGTACATATCAGATTTAGTTTCCAGTTCTCTTGCCAAGCGCTTCTTATGTACCGGTATGAGCCTTTTCGATTCCGTCTAACCAGAATACTAATGGCACCCCATAGACATTGTGATAAACCTGAGTTTCCCAAAATCTACTATTGTAAAAAGTCATTCGCTTATACTGTGAGTTGGAATACAGAGGATGGTGATAGAAGGCAGTGTGTTGATTGCTTGGTAGATCTCTGAGCTTGACGTCTTTGGCCACTAAGGAAATTTGTGGCTGAATTGAAAGCCAAAGAATTGCAGCCCATGAACCCCTGCTGGAGTAGAATGGTGGGACACGTTTGATTTATTGGCTTTTAGTGGGTTGTTTATCGAGTTGGGTATCCGCAACCGCAATTGTACAAAATGAATCATGTTTGCATAATTATTGTCCAACTTGGAGCCCTGAATAGGACGGGGAAGATATTTGAGTTAACCAACCTTGAGCATGAAAAGATGCGTAGGCGTAGGCCAATTTTGCACGATTTGCTTTTGCTTTTCCAGTGGGAATGATGGCCGCAGCCCTTAAATTCACATGTGAGACAAGTCAGTGCCTTTCAGAAATTTCTTACAAGAGTGCCGAGGTCCGTTGCTCGGATGCGGGCGGATGGTTGGTTTCTAACCGTAGATGCATGTGGATTTGAGGAGTGTTCCTTCTGTATAAACCTCCACAACCATGATGCAATTTTGATGTTTTAGAAGTCAAAACTGTATATTGTGAAACTCACATGCATCTACAGCCCTAAATCAGTTGAAAGCCGCAACCATCCGAGGCGATGCAATTTTTATGTGCTCAGAAGTCAGAACTCTTTGAAACCATGGAGAAAGTTCTGTTCACTTGAAAACAAAGAAGTCTACCATGAGAGTTGCAGATACCAATCATAACAACTAATTATAGCAACATTTAACAATTCTTTGCTACAATACGTACGACCACCCCTAAAACTTAAATAAATGTGTCTCAGCGAGCGGCTTTGACACAATATATATCTACAAATACAATCCACAGTTCCAAATTCTCCCATGTCACCTGCTGCTATTTTCTTCATCCTTGGTGCCTTCTATATACGCTGGGTTCCCAACTTTTTCTGCATTTTCACTGCAAGTCACTAGTTCATGGTACATTTTTTGAGAAGCCTTGGAGAACTCGGACAAGGACTCAAAAACTGCACAAAACCCAGTCTGAAATCCATTCAATGTGATCCTTTGAGTTTCTTTCATGTAATTTTGGTGTTTTTCCCTCTCCACATCCAGCTTTCTTCTGAACATGTCTAGCTGCTCCTTCTTCTCTGTCAAGGACTCACTCTGTTGTTCCATATCTGACTCGCATTTGTGTTCCGTAAGCTTTGGCTCAAGAAGCCTGCTCTCTGTCTTCTGGAATGATAGAATTCTCCGGTCGAGCTCTTTTGCTAGGCTGTCAACTTTCCTTTTTTGTTGCTGTTCTTCCCCTTGCTGAAGAGACAGGGCCCTCATGTCCTTTGCGAAGCTTTTCAAGGCAATGGTGACCGCCCTATGCGGTAATTTCTCCACAGAAACCAACCAATCATGGCAAATCACAAGCAACGGTGGACCCTTGACCCCATATGGCACAGCTGAACTCCTGCTCCTAGAGTAGAATTCCTCTTCAGGGACCACGAACTTGGTCAGCCAACCATGGAGAGTTTCAACGTAAGCTTTTTGTGCTGCAACATACTCCTTAAAGCACTCATGCCAGTTCTGAAGCTCGACCTGAAGCTGAAGTGTTGCTTGCCTGTGAGAGTTGTTGCTGAACTTTCCATACGTGGAGCCGGCAAAAGATTTCACATAAAAAAGAATCTTGTTTTGGGTTTCATGACATTCCAACATAATTTTCCAGGTGCGCATTAAGCTGCACAAGATACAAGGAAAATGAAAACTGATGAAACCCACAGTGAAAGTAATTTGGAGGACTGCTTAAGTTCTATCTGTTAACTTCCATACCCTTTCAACAACTCAACAATTTGGGGCTGCAGTTCTTCATCTCTCAGTATCTGGATTCTCTTGGAGATTGACTCAGCACTCCGAATTGCAACCAAGATCCTAGCATATAAATCTTTTACTGCAGCTCGAGTTTTGTCCATTGCATCATCGTCTCCTATATCCTGGTGCTTAAGTCGCGAGCATTTTCTCTCATAGAGTTTCCGTGTGATATCTCCAGCCTAAAGGCAATGTAAATGTCAAATACTCAGACCACATTAGTAAAAATAACAAATTAGTTTTAAGTGTTTGTGTTGTCTATTCTTTACTTGCAACTCAAGTTTACAGCTTGGTGAAAAGGACTCATGTGCTGGGTTAGTCAGACTCAGGGAGACTGTCTTCAGCAAAAATAACTTACCTTAACTTCTTCATAGAGCTTCTTTTCCCAAGCATAAAGCCTTCCTAGAGTAAGCGCATGACTTCCTGAATCCATTCCTCCATAATCGTCAAAAAGATCATTCTTAAATTCTGTCCATGTTGAAGAACTCTTGGAGCTAGACGATACGAGACTCTTACATGATGAAAGCTTGGATGATGAAGTTGATTGATGCCATGCTATAGCTTGAATTAGCTTTGTTGAGTTCTCTGAATTAAAATAGGATCAGTGAAGAACTATAAATGTTATATGGAGATGGAAACAGGGTAAGAGACCAATAACATCAGAACAGATAGAGAGCATAACATCAAAAGTGATTATTAGACCTCTCATTTGAAAAAGAAGATGATCTACATTTGCAAGAATATTCCAACTTTTTGAGAGAAACTGAGGTCCACCAAACCAAATCCTTGGTTAGTCCGAAACAATTTGGAAATAGGACTTGGGCATATATGTAAAAACCAAGTCATGGAAAAAGTTTAAACAGAACATACAATCTCTGTTAAACAAACATAAAAACCAAATGAGCCCCACCATAGATCTTTTCAGAAGATAGTGAAAATGAAGTCGCACAGTGGAATAACTAAAAGGGCAGTTGGAAGCAAATGGGAATTGTTTTGGCATACTTTCTATTAGTTCAATACAGTTGTTAGAAAAGCGAATTTAGGTTGTTACTCTATGCAGCTACAAACAGATCAACAAAGTGAGTGCATAATGAAGATCATTCAGTCAAAAAATTGTACAGGATTGTCAACGTTATGAAGAAAAAATAGCCCTAACACATATGCTTCTATCAAACTGTAAAAGAAAGTGGAGCACCAAAAGGCAACCAGAACTCAAAGGAAAAACTAAGAATTTGAACAAGAAATGAAACCAAGACTCATCCAGACTGAGAACAAATATCTTTATCTTCTGAAGTCAAAATTTCAGTCTAACTTAACAACTAGATTGTGACTGCAAACAGGGAACATGCAAACTAACACAAGAAGACAAAAGAAATACACAGAAGGGTCAAGATCCAAAACAACAAATTAATTACGCCACCCATATTTATCACCACACATTTTGCAGATCAGCTTAAAATTGTGCTGTAACAGGCAACAGAACTCAAGCATAGCTCATACAGAAAGGGAATTCATCCCATAAAAATGGTACTAAAAAATGTGGTTAAATTTCAAGTTTTGAAAAGAGGAAAACAAAGACCTACCTTTTATTTCCTCCAAACCAGACTGCAATTGCACTTTATTAGCCTCTAACATCCTAGATACATCCTTCGCAGAATCACAAGCCCTAGTAAAAAGGTCAACAATGTCCCTCAATGCTTCCAATAGCTCCCTTCCTTCAGCTGGTGTCTCAACAACAGCAAGTCCTTTACGCTCTCCGTGGCTCACTTTAGCTTCATCAACTACTTTCACCACCTCACCTCCACTTTCATGCTCTGCATCAGCATTTTCTTCTACCACCATTACCTTCTTTTCTTGCTCTTTTTCTCTATCCCCTTCCTTTTCTAGCTCAGGGCCCCCTTCCTCTTCTAGCTCAGGTATCCCTTCCTCTTCCCTCACCACCCTCAAATCATCATCAGAGCTCCGCCTGTAACCACTTATAATCTCCGGCCTCACGGCGTCAAAAGGGTTAAAAAAATCCCACCCAAAATCTCTCTGAGGGGATGGCATTGATGGTGGCATTTGCATATAAAAGTACCCACAAGCCTGTTCTTCTCTCTCCCCTGTTTTTTCTTCTTTTACTTCTTCTTCTTCTTCTCTCTCTTCCTCAGAGTAGTCTGAGGATGTTGAAGAAGCACATGAAGCACAGGTAATGGCTTCATGGGTTGACTCAGATGGCCTTTGCTGAAGGAACATTGGGTTGGTTATCATATTTTCAGTGATTGGAGGAGGAACAGGAGGAGGAGAGTGTGGTGAAAATGTGATGAGGAAAGGTGAAGGAGGAGAAGAGTAGCCTGCAACAAAGAGGTCTACGGCTGCAGCTACTGCATATAAAGCATGACAATACTTACAATGTGCATCTGCAAGAGCAGATCTTTTCTCCACTGCTAACTTCAGCTGGCGTTTCCTCTCTCTACAGATGGTAACTACTCCTTCTTCCTCTAGCTTTGAGGCAACACATCCCCCCATCACTTCTCTTGCTAAAGTTGGAAGCTTTTCTCACTACAATAGGTCTTGAGGGGCTTGAGGCTGCTTTTAGGAGAAAGAAAATGGGTTAAAGTGAGAAAGGTGGTTTTTTTGGAGGAATCTGTGTATTTTCTTCTGATAAAAAGGAGGTGGGGTTTTCCGAAAATGGAGAATGTGCTTGCCTGAACTGGGGTTTTAGAGAAATAAAGTTAAAAATATAGCTTGTGTAGAAGTTTCAGAACAACCCATCTCTTTAAGCTAGAAATACAGCTCTCTGAAAGACATAACCTAGTTCATCTCCTAGCACAGTGCCTTGATCACAGATTCACAGCCTCACACGCTAACAAAGAGAGAAACTGCACAGATAATATGCTGCAATGCAACAGAGTGCCTTATTTTATTTTATTTTGTGCTTTGAGAAGAAAATACTTTTCTGCTTAAAAGGACCGTTCAACAGACAGGTTTCTACTTTCTAGGAGAGATTTTTATCTCCTCCAGTCCTCTTAACCCACTTACGATTAGTTAACCACATGTATGCACAGAGAGAGAGGGAGTAGATGACAGAGTATAGGCCAGGCAGAACCCTAGGAGGGAAAGATAGTAGAGGCTCGAGAGAGATAGAGAGAGAGAAAGCTAGAGAGTGTTCCTGTCGAATATTTGGTAATTTGAGCTCAATTAGTTGGCAACTTGCATACATCAACAGTAAACCCATTCAGCCATTCTTTTTCTTCACAATACCTTTTTTTTTTGGGGCAACTTCACAAGACCTTAATAAATACCTAAATTAAAGCAAAATAAAAAGTTTGGAACGATTAAACCCTTGTATGAAATAGGATATCACTATTTTATTAGGGTGATTTTATTAGCACCCCATTATTTGCTCTTTACACCTCATATTAATTTTAAATATAAATAACCTATTTTATTCTTGTACATAATTACCATTAAAGACAAAATATTTAAAATAAAAATTACTCACTACACCCCACATAATTAAATTTCTAATATTCATGGAAATATCTTGCCAAATCCAAATGTGAGGAAAAAAAAATTCGGAATTGGGAATATTGATAGAGTAACAGTGTTGAATTCTTCACCCACTTTGTTGTTTTTGGTGGCAACTGATCACTTCGCCAATAGTGCCCCTCCCATTTTCAAGTCATTTTCAGCGGACTTACCAATATTCTCTCTCTCTTTCTCTCTCTCTCTCTCTCTCAAAAAACCCAATTGCAAATCACAGCATCACAGACTGGTCGATTGGTTTCTTGGTTTTGTTTCTGATATTCTCAACTTCAATTTGGTAATGAATTTTTTGGGGTTCTGAATATTCTTTCTGGTAATCCATGTAATGGCATTGTTACTAATCTTTACGAGCAAAATGGGTTTCTTTTGTTGATCTTCAATTATTGTTTTTTTCTTTTAATTTTGTTTGTGCTCTGTTCTTGGTGTTCTTCAATGGCATCACCCCCAAATTTGGTAATTTCTGCAATGAAATTAGTTTCATTCCATAGCTGTGAGTTTTTTAAAGTTTGGATCTTGAATTGAAAATAACTGCTTTCGCTTGTTTTCTAAATTTGGTTGATGATTTGGGACTGTGATTTTGGGTTCAGGAGGATGATTTGGGTACCATTTCACTTGGGATTTTGTATTTGTCTTTCACATTTTTCTGTTTGGTAGCGTCTCCGGTGGTTCGAGCATTGGAAAATTGTACCACTTAGCATCAACAAAAATTGCAACAATGTTCAGATAAAGAAACCCAGGGATCAAGATCGTTTCTTTTCACACCCTTATTCTCAAAAAGCATTAAAACAACATTCACCAAAACAGGAAAAAAGAAAGAGAACCTCTTCAATGCGAGAGAGATTGAGCTGAAGACGATTGTTGATCCATGTCAAAATCTCATTCCGTCCAACAAAGTAAGCACTGTCCATTATGCCTATGTTGGAAGCCATTTGAACCCAGATTTCCCAGTTCTTCCAATTCGCAGACCCAGGACAGAGAAAGGAGAAAAATACCAAAATAGAGTCGGAGATGAACTGTTGTTTTAGTATTTAAGACGATGAGGATTTAGGGTGTAATTGGTTTTCTTTTCTCCCAAAAGAAAAGATTAGTTATGAATGGGGTGTAGTGAGGGCAATTTAGGAAGAAATATGAGGTGTAGTGAGTATTTTTAAATTTGATTAAAATTTAGTAGGTGTAAATAGAATGTGGAGTGTAAAGAGCAAATAATGGGGTGCAAATAAAATCACCCATTTTATTATTTCTGATCGATAACGGCATGTTATTAGTGATAATTTTTCTACGTGATAGTATGTAATTAGCTTACGGTATTAACCATGTTTCACACAAATTTTTCTGATAGTAAACCCATTCAGCCAACCACTCTTTCTTTTTCTCTCACAAGACCTTAACTAAATAAATAACTAAACCAAAGAAAAATAAAAAGTTTACAACTATTGAACATTGAGGTTTTAGAGGATGACAAACACACACACACCTACAGCTAGAGTGGCAGGGTACGAGTAAAAAGAGGAGTCAAACTTAGTAAATATCTGGCAAAAGGGTGGTCACCACTGCAGAAACCAATGGTCTCTTTGTCTTGTCTTGGGTGTCCTAGTTGTTTTTAATCTGATTTTATAATATAAAAAGAGACATGTGTCAATGTGTCATCATAAATTCTGATTTGTTCAGAAAGTTAGAGAGAGCTTGGAATAGTGAATGAGAAATTGAGAGTTTATTTTCTTCTTATTATAAAGTTTTCGTTACAAATTATCAACTAGTGTAGTAATTTTGAATAATTATTTCATCAATAAAGATTTTAGGTTCGAGTTTTAGTATGTGAATTTAGTATATTATTGATTTTCTTAATAAAAAAGTCTAACCTTGCAAAACAAAACAAAAAATAGATTTTTTTGTTTCCAAAGTCGAAAAAATTGCATTTATAATTCATGTTAAAATCGTCAATCACAAATACCAATACAAATAAAACAACTCCGAAAGCCAATACAAAATACAAATATACTAACCAATTTGACATGACACTATTCTATTCCCATTCTTCATACAAATGTGAAACAATTAAATATTGTTTAAAACAGTTATTATGAAAATAACCTAAAAACAATTAAAGAAGCTCATTAATTGGTCGTTGAAATAAACATTTCCATTGGTACTACCACTACGTACGAACAGAACCCCCCTTTAAATTAACAGTCAAGCATGGGGTTTTAATGTGGTGAAAAGTCTCAACTGTTATTGTCTTTCCCATAAAGACAAATATATCCCTTAGAAATTGTCTACCCAACAAGTGAAATCCATGGAAATGGCACTTTAGATTTTGCAAGGATTTGAAGTTCTCTGGTGTGAGAGTGACATAAAGCAAAGAGAAGTTTTCTGTTTGTTCCATTTGGGAACCAGGTGCGTGGTACCATTGTGCAATGAGTACCTCTGCTAGATCTGATCTGAGTTCCATATGAAACTTTGCAGGTCATTAACAACTTCATATGCTTTCTTCAAAATTTATAAATAAATAAATGTGTAAAGGATTGGGGCGCACTAGGGCAAACACATTATAACGACTTACAATTACTCACATGCAGATGATTGTTGTAAGTACAATTTAAACGAATGAGATAAACAATTATTAATTATCAACGTATTAATTTCATACGCGTCATAATTATCAACTGCATGTACATATATGAACATCTAAAACAAAGTTAAAATGGGATTCAACTATTAATACAGCATAGATATCAAAATAGCAATAATACTTACAAACAAGAATTACCACTTAATTATGTTTTATAGTGTACTAAATTGTCAATTTGTCACTAATAATTTCATCATAACATTTGACTGCGTAATATTATAAATAAATAAAAAGTGGGAAAGAATTGGAGAGGCATGTGAGAATGACAGCCGAGGATCCAGGGAGTGCCTCAAAGTTTGCCCTGGGCTTGAGCATGTAAAACCTTTTTTAACTATTTTATTTCCAACCAAATCATCAGAGACTTGCCACATGGCAGAATCACACAGTGTCTTCCCATTAGTCAAATCTGGCCCAAAACCTGATCAGATTATATGTACCAAGCATCAGGAATTTTCTGCTACTATTATTTAAGTAACAATATTTGCCTTTGACATTAGCATGAGGAAGCTTCTTATCTACTTCTTTTTTTGCCCTTAATTTAACTCAATTTTCATTTTAGTTTTGACAATCTTAATCATATAATTTAGTTTGACTTCTGATCAAACTTCAATCGTAAACTACATTATATTAATAGAAGAAATTCGATGTGAAAATATACAACTACTACATGTAGTGGTACGTCTGTCTTCAAATTTGTTGCATTTTGTAGGGCTTGATTCATTTATAAACAAAACTACACAGTGAAAATAACCAAAATAAAATAACTAAGATATTGCTTGCCTCATTCCTTGTAAGGAGATACTTCTCTTTCTGTGAATTACAGTTTGATACATATGCCAAAAATAATTTATCAAAAACACAAAAAGAAAAACTTATGCACACATGTCATTCTCCTATTGGCAGGAATGTAGGAGCTCCCCAGCCAATAATGCAATGACACGTAGGATAACTTTTTCATGTGTCCTTGCGTTATTGGTCAAGGATAGCAAAACAATGTTATCCCCGTTGTATGTAAGTTTTTTTTGTCTTATCACACACCTGCAAAAATAATTCATCAAAAACACGAAAAAGAAAAACTTATGCACATATGTCATTCTCCTATTGGTAAGAATGTAAGAATTCCTACTTACATATAAGGAGGGGAATATTTTCCAAATAACGAAGATGAAAGTAGAAAACAGATAGTAGAAAACAGATCAAACTAATTTGAGTTTTTTTGTTGGTAAGAAATGTTTTTAAGATATGACTTATTAATGGAGGAGGGATTGTGAACCTAGGCTTTGCACAATTTCTGTGATGGATGGTGTTTTGCAGTTGTTATCTAGCACAAATCCTGAAGGGCATGGAGTAGTGGCATCGAGGGATGTGCCTTGGTTGTCTAGGGTTAGATAAAAAATGGCAATTAGGTGACACCAAATAAGGGTTTTTTTGTATGCGAGTTTGGTGGGAGAATATGCCCTGGTAGAGTATGACAAGTGAGAGTAAAACAGCCTTTCTCTCACCTCGTAACTCCCTACGTCCCTTTTTTCCAATGTTCATTTTGAAATTCTAGCAGGACCTTAGAACTTAGATATATTGCACAATAGCTGTATAAATTGTATAGCAGCTACAGCTATAAAAAGCTTTTAAAAGAAGAACCTCAGGGATTGTAGATTTTATTAGAGTTTCATGTACAATCATCAAAGGTACATGGCAGCCACACCACAGATGCTTCATGTTACAAAAAGCATCCATTCATGTCCTTCTCATAACATGCTGTGCTACATTTCCAATTAGGCAGCAGGAGAAGCAGAAGTGCTTTCTGGAACAGCTGATTATTAATGGTGGAAAACATGTATTAATATAATCGTCAAACTTTGACACTTTCTTCATCTTAATTTCAAACATGAGGACTTTCATGCAACGGCAACGTTACTGTGGCCATATCCCAGCCAACCACGCACGATCGCTTAAGAAAGTTAAAATACATGGCAATGCATGATAGTGGGCAATTTTCTGCCATGTATCATTGCAATATCTGCTGCATTATAGTGTAGGGCAAATATGAAAATAAATAAATAAGAGAAACAAGCAAAGAAATTGGAAGCAAAAACTTAATTTGCCATGTCATAAAATTTACAGATCTGAAATTCCAAAAGAAATAAAAAGCAGAAAAGGATAAGAACAGGGTCAAGGAAATATAGCTATGCTTACTGTCACCTTGAAGTTCTATTCTCCAGTTCTTTTTGTTGTTGGCACAGAAGCTAAATGCAAGTATTAGATTCCAGTTAAAGTTACAGTGTACATTAAAGAATTGAAGGCCCGCTCCTTGTAATCTGTCTTGGAAGCTACCCCTAGTATTAACACAAGATAATGGTACAACAGAAAAACACACAGGAGATACCGTTTGATCAGGTATTGCCAGCTTCCGTCGCCGTAGCATAAGGAGCCAGAGAATTAGGAGGCAGGTTGATTCCACCCCCTCTCACTGATATATTTGGGCTCTTGCCTGAAGTAGCCTTGCTCACAAGGTTTGAGTCAAGAAACACAACAATCACGGTTATGTCATCGTGGAAATGGCGGCGAACCCCACGGTCAATCTTCTTCAGGTCTGAATACCTCATTTCTCTCTTTTTTGCTGCTTCTTGCAGGGCCGTTTTCACCAGCCTCTTTGCACTTCCCTGCATGAGGTTAGCAAACAAAAGTTAAATTCTCTTCCATAGACGAATGACTTGGGTGCAACATATAATAAAAAGGGATTGTTCAACAAAACATCCATAAAACAGATTGGAAGTATAGAATAGAGGTGGATTCGTATTTCTTCCCCCAAACCCGAAGTTATGAAACAGCAAATACTTATTAGGCTGTTGATTCATCAAACACAGGAGGCTCACAGGAAAATGATTGTTTTAGATGGACTGTGCACATAATAGAATGATAGCTATGTCTAGCAGCACAAGAGCCAATCCAGCTAAATTTACTTGGCCTAATTAGAAAAGTCAGAAATTTTGGGTTTTTAGAACACAGTTGGAACAAAGTTGAATGATCCCCTGTATCAATATGCACTGCCTGCTGCATGATATCTAAAAGGAATTTGAACCTAATCCTGAAAAAACATGGGCTTACAACGGGATCTAAAACTAAAACAATGACTTCATAGGAGGATCATTTCAAGTATCTCACAAGATGACATAGATTCTCCA
This sequence comes from Prunus padus, assembly GCA_024362665.1. Classification (NCBI taxonomy): domain Eukaryota; kingdom Viridiplantae; phylum Streptophyta; class Magnoliopsida; order Rosales; family Rosaceae; genus Prunus; species Prunus padus. The sequence continues at coordinate 27,953,697 of JANFAM010000019.1, read as the reverse complement.
TATAATCAGCTGAGGTGGCATTATTTACAGAACTGGCTCCACTCTTATAGATGGATCCTACCCGCTAGACACTTGAGGACATATTTTTTAATGCATATACATCCCATATACATACAAGCATTCATTCAATTCAATGTACCAAAAGATCATCAATTTTTTATAACTTGCAGAAAATCCTCAGTTCATGCTGATACAGATCATAACTATATCATGTCATACCAAGGCTCCTCCTGGTGTTATACGCACAAATCATGATGATAAGGCAATCCTTTGATCTAAAATTAACTTACATAACTTTCTGTGAATCAAAGTTCTAGTATGAGAGACCAACTTAGAGATACCAGGTAAGTTTATGTGGTCAAAAATTTATTTTCTTCCCCAATATTTTGTCTCTCATTAGCAAAATAAAATATGGAGATATGAGTCATAAATACACTAGCCATAGTTTAACTCATCAATTGCTTCCTGATTCTACTTTCAGATATACAAATCGTTAATTTATTTTAATGAATATAACCCCTTTATTGTTAGAGTACCAGTATAATATTGAGAAATAAATCTTACACTTCGTGGATGCTTTTGAACTATGTCCACTGCTTCCTGATTGCTAAGGTGTTCCCAGAGCCCATCAGATGCAAAGATGATAAACTGATCATTCGGCTGCAATTGGATCACTGAAATTGCAGGATCAGCGCTCAGTATCGGTCTTTTGATAGGGTCCCGAAGACGAAACTTGGAATACAAAGGCTCCCTGTTAAATTCAGCCTTTTTTAAATACACATCACCGATAGATCTAGAAATCTGCAAGATGTAAGATTCCCAAAATCAGAGTCAGCATAAAAATGATAAAATGTATCAAGTCAAACCATATAATGCGTAATATTGCAAGACTGAAAATAACCAAAAACTTTGTGTAGCATCGTATGATGTACCATCTATGAGTTTATATTCATTAATGATAAGGTGTCACCTATGAGTGATCGCACACCTTGTATTATATCTTCCATGGACTGATATTCATCAAGATTTGAGTAATGATCTACCAGAGCTATCACTGGTAATAAAGATCTGAAACCATAACTATACAATATTTTCGCTATACATGAATGTTTGAACTTCATTATTCTTTCCCGCACAGCCAGAAACAATCTAGATCAGTACAACTTTCAGATTATTCAAAGTATGGTTGGTTTGTATAGCTTTAGGAAGTACAAGATCTAGTTTGAGAATTTTTGCATTCTTGCTCAGCAAAGAAAGCAAGGAAGACAAATTTGGAAAGAGCATCAGAAGAAAACATGACCCCGCTTTTAATCCCATTGAAAATCATAAAATAGCCAACAAATGCAGCACAAATGTCATCCTGAAAATGTAAATGTGGCCAACATACTCTTTGGAGGAAGGGGGTTGGGGAAGTATAGTTAAACTAAAGCACTAGTATTAGGAACTTTTCAGCATGCACTATAGTACCATTAGATTACCTCAGAACACAAGTATTTACAAATACTTGGTCTTGGTGCAAAGAGAGTAGAGGAGTAATTTGAATGGTAACGCTGCAAAGCACTAATATCAATAACCAATCCTGATACTGTAAAAGAGTTACCTGTATTAGGCCCTTTACACGCCATACATTATGCTTCAAAACTACAACATGTGGATCATCAGGGTGCAAAGACTGCAGCTCCTGTCTCACAGATTCTATACATGCATTGTGCTCTTGTGACAACTGAATAGAGAGCACTTCCCCTGTTGCCTTCACAACTCTCCCCAAAACAGCACGGGAATCACCAAGGTTAGCGATATAAAGAGTTCCACCACAAATAACACCAACAAGGCAGCACGACCCTACTGCTGCAATCTGCGGTTTCATAGGCCACTGCCTGGTAACTACGGAAAGAAAACCCTCTTCTGTTGCTTGAAATGCTTTTCGTATTACATCCACAGACATGGACTGCTGCTCCGAACTAAAGCCTGCATATCAAGGAAATTAAAATTTTACAACAGGGAGTTTGTCTATAAATCTAAGCCCAAATGCACCAACTGAATTGTAAAGTTCACATTCCATATGCTAAACCTTTAGCTGTTGATTCAATGCAAAATCCTTGACTTGAACCTGCCTTTACAGCACATACTCAACTTAATTAGACCGAGACATCATTTTTTAAAACTAAAAAAATTATCAACTCTGCAAGGTTCCAAATCCTAACTGATGCACCACATAGCTAAACCATGCCCTCTATTGTAAATTTTTGCCCTTCAAATCCCTGAACAATATAAAGGCCAAACATAATTTCAAACCAAAAGCCATAAAGCCAGCAAAGCTTGCTGACGGAATTTACAATGTCCAGAATTCCATAAAAAAGTCTAAATCCACTTACTCTTGAGATGCTGAAAGAGGTGTTCATTGATATAACGTGATGTCTCTGGTCCACCATGCCCATCATAAACACCGATAAAAGTACCATGGGGGCCAGATTCCTGCGTGCTCAAACTGCCCGACTCAAGCTGACTCTGATCCTCAAGTAAATTATTTGCCTGAACTACAGCCATTGAAAAATCACCATTTATGTGCTGGCCTGTGTCTTTGTACCACAGGAGCCCGTCTTGACGACCCCCCGAATCTGCACCGGTATGAACGTATCGATTCGACCTCGGCCGAAAACAGGACCTCAAGAAGTTCATCAACTCTGATAACATCCCTCATCTCATCCAAACAACCCTCCAAAATCTCCACATGTAAGAACGACTTTAAAACAACTGCCTGACCCCTAAATCTCAATTGAGTCTGGTATAGTATTGTCCTCTATTTCTCAGCTCAACTATCATACACTACAACAGACATCAACAGCAGAAATACAACAAGGTTAACAACTGCACAACTAAAAATCTTTTTCTTTCATTTTATAGAAGCTGCACAATGAGAACCCAACAGATCAAAGAAGCCGCCTTTACAGTTAATTTCTGTTGGGATTTGCACAAAAAGGGTAAAAATTAGGACCCAATAGTTCCAAAACCCATCTTTGTTTCCATTTAAAACAAAATACCCATGACCACAAAAGCCGTAGGTAAATGAGAAAAAATCAACAGAAACTTAAATGGGAGGTTTGAAAAAAGAGTGGTCAAAGTCACTTTTTTTAATTGTTCAACGAAAGAGTTTGGTCAGCCATTTGGAAATCCAGAAGGTCTACCTATTCACATTGGTAAAAATGAACCTCCTGTTATACAAAATCCAAAACCCCAATAATCACAAAAAAAAACATTTTTCTTTCTCAAATATCGTGACCAAGAAGAAAAGGGAACTTACCCAATTCCTAATTTGACTGCCTCTGCTGGTTGAAACCGCCGGTGTGCTGCAGTTGAAGTTGAAGATCTTGGAAAGAAGAGAAGCTCATGTGGGTATGGAATCATTAGATCTGTGGATCCATGAAATCAAAACAAGGAGCAAGCTTTGGTTTTATATATATATCAATTAGCGCTGTGTGGAAGATGATGAGATTGTTGAACAAGTAGACAGAAGTGAATGGGAGTATTCAAAAGGAAGAGTTTTTGTGAAAGGGAAGATTGGGCCAACTGAAAAAATTAAAACTCTCTCTCTCTCTCTCTCTCTCTCTCTCTCTATCTCTCTCTCTTTTTCTCAGCAGACAAGCCCCATAAAAGACCAACAATGGAGAGCTTGAAGCCAGCAAAGCAAAGGTCCAGCTATGGGCTCCACACCACTATATGCTACAGAGAGAGAGAAAGAGAAAGGAAGAGAGTCAATGAAAGTTAATATTTTGGACAATGATAATGTGGACGAAAATATTATGGGCATTCCATGAACTGCAGCTCATGTGGCAACACGTGGAAAAGGTGGAATAATTGGTGATGGTAGAACTTGATTTCATTTGACAATTTTGCCAAAAAGGAATTTGAGTTTGGAGAAAATATTTTTTGTGACACAATTTAAAGTTACTGTAAAACTATTTAACAAAATAACATTGTTCTTGGCCTTCCCTGATTTTACTGCTCCCTTCCCCGATTTTACTGCTCCCTTCCCCTAAACTAAGCTCTTTCTATTAAAAATCTATATAAACGAAAGTCTAAAATAGGTAACGTTAAAATCATTAGTTTAAAATGTTTACGAAAGAATGTGCAAATTCATCGTTTAATCTTTTAATCCTCAATCTCTATTTCGTTAGAGGAAGCCGAACTTATAAGATTTGTTCAACAAAAAATCATACTTCCAACTCTTTTTCTATTTTTACTTAGAAAACAGTAGAAACCTTGTGGCACAGAATTGTTGTACCGCTTAAGGTGACTGTGTTTCCAGGTTACTGCTGGGCGGAGTGACATAGTCCGCTATTTCTGGTTGTTCACGCCTTCAGAGTTTTGAAGTCCAACCCACAAGAAGTTTTTATCCCCTACATGCGTGACTTGAAGAGTTGAGGGGAAGAGGACCAATAGAGTGCCAAGAATTCCAAATGTCAGATGTATGATCTAAATTCAGAGGTGTTTTACTATGCAACTTTTGGGTCATCATTCTTCCAGAACAAATTTGGACGTTCCCACTAATAATGCAAATTGAACAAAACAACCCTCCGTCCATTATTTTTGTCCATCTTACCGTCATATTTGTAATTATCCTTTAAAATTAATGTGTATTTTGGTTTAAACACTACTCCTTTTTCAAATGAGGTGGTTGGGAGGTCAAGTTGTGTACGCGTAAGTGATTGTCAGCTGTAAAAACATTATGAAAGTTACTTCACAACATCGACAGCTTACAGTCGACGGGAGGTAAATGCATGTGCAACGTAATTTGTGAATTCTTTGCAGTCATGATATCAAGATTAAGCTTTATGTAACATTTGTGTGGATGTAGTTATTGCAAAGCCTAATTCGTAGGGCATTGTCCAGCGCATATTGGACAGTGTCCTACACATTGGATTTTCTGCTGAGGTGAAATCCACTTCATCCATTTGGTGTTCATAGCCATCTATTTTTGGACCCTACCTTGCTCTAGCCTGCTACTTACTTCACATGGAAGCTATTTCTTAGGGTTGCAGTTCTAGCATACACAGCCCCCCTCCTCTCTTCACACACACATGTACAAATACTCTTCCCCAACTGGACTTTTAAGAGCACTTCTAGCGGAGCAGTCTTGCCTGGGCAAAAGGCCCCCCAAGCTTCAAAAACCAACTCCAGCAGTGAAGGCAGCCGGGCAAGAAGTGGGCTCCATCAGCCTGGGCAAGCTCAAAAGCAAGACTTGCCTAGATTGTTGCCTGAGTTTGTTAATGTCAGCATGAAATCAGCGATCAATTTAAATACCCAAAAATATTTTTAAAAAGACCAAAAAAGACCAAAAAATTTTTTAATATAAATATCTAGCTATATTCTTCACTTCCCACACCAAAACTCCATACAAATTTCTTTCCCTATATCTCATGTGAATAGTATTTGCTTTTACTTGCCATGACAATGGGTGGAAAAGCAAAATAAATAAGAGTATGGCAGTCATTATTCACGTGAATAGTATTGGCGAGTCATTACTTATTTAGGATTTTGGTTCCTTACTATGTTAGGATTTTGGTTACTTACCCATTTATCTAGTCCTATTATAATTGAGATTTATTTCCTATTGTAATTTATATTTATTTTCTATTGTAATTTGGATTTATTTCCTATTTTATTTAGGATTGTACTTCTTTATAAATACCTCCATATTGGAGAAGAATAAAAATATGAGAATATCTGAGCATAACTGAATATTTGCCTTACTTTGTTTGACTTGGTATCATAGCCTAGTTCTCTTGTGACCTGTGCTTGCGTTGTGTTCTCCTTGCAATTTAAGTGCTCTCCTCCCCTCCTCTTCAAAGGGGGGGGGGAGGGGGAGTGAAAAAGATATGTTTCTCTTTCCCATGGAGATATTGCCTTTTTCTTAACTTCGACAACCCTTTCTCTTCAGGGGGAGAGGAGTAGTGAAGAGAAGTTGCGTCTGCGTGAATGAGCTAAAGTTGATATGGAAGAATTTGTCATCGTTTTCAGTTTCCGTTGCTATGATCATTGTTGATAATGTTGCTGTGTTTTGATCCGTCTCTACAACATAAAAAAACCTAACCCTAAACACTACCTATTTCCGCTGCACTATACACCTAGCCTATAATCCTAGCCCACCGCCACCGTCTACCTTGCTACTGCATTTGCCTTACGTACTGCCGTGCTTTTATGTGTTCTGCCTTATCTACTGCCGTGCTCACAAAGCTTATGTATTCTACCTTATCTACTACCGTGCTCACAGGGTTTCTGTGTTCTGCCTTATCTACTGCCGTGCTCATAGGGTTTCTGTGTTCTGCCTTATCTACTGCCGTGCTCATAGGGTTCTGTGTTATGCCTTATCTACTACCATACTCACAGGGCTTTTGTATTCTGCCTTATCTACTGTCGTACTCACAGGGCTTCTGTGTTCTGCCTTATCTACTGTCGTGCTCACAGAGCTTATGTGTTCTGCCTTACCTATTGTCGTGCTCATAGGGTTTCTATGTTCTACCTTACCTATTGACATGCTCACATCGTTTTTGTGTTCTGCCTTACCTACTGCCGTGCTCGCAAGGTTTCTGTGTTCTGTCTTACCTACTGTCGTGCTCGCAAGGTTTCTGTGTTCTATCTTACCTACTGTTGTGCTCGCAGAGTTTATGTGTTCTGCCTTACCTATTGTCGTGCTCACAGGGTTTCTGTGTTCTGCCTTACCTACTGCCGTGCTCCCAGGGTTTCTGTGTTCTGTCTTACCTACTGCCGTGCTCACAGGATTTTTGTGTTCTGTCTTACTTACTGTCGTGCTCGCAGGGTTTCTATGTTCTGCTTTACTTACAGCCGTGCTCGCAGGGTTTCTGTGTTATGCTTTACCTACTGCCGTGCTCGCAAGGTTTTTGTGTTCTGCTTTACCTATTGCCGTGCTCGCAGGGTTTATATGTTATGCTTTTATGTGTTCTGCTATGTGCCCTATTTTTTAGGGTTTGCTCTTGTGTTTCCGCTGTGAACTTTACTTTAATTTGTCACTTGTTTCACTCGTGGTTGACGAAAAGACCTTCTCTACAATTGGTGCTTCTCAAGTATGGTGTTCTCCGACTTGCTTGTCAAGTTGGGCATGCGAAATATTTTTGCACCAACTTGAGAAGTAGTGTTGGCTAGTCCTTACTTAGTTAGGATTTGGGTTCCTTACTATGTTAGGATTTTGGTTACTTACCCATTTATCTAGTCCTATTATAATTGAGATTTATTTCCTATTGTAATTTATATTTATTTTCTATTGTAATTTGGATTTATTTCCTATTTTATTTAGGGTTGTACTTCTTTATAAATACCTCCATATTTGAGAAGAATAAAAATATGAGAATATCTGAGCACATCTAAGTACATCTGAGCATAACTGAATATTTGCCCTACTTTGTTTGACTAATAGTGTCTGACCTTACTTGCCCTTACCCTTTGCCATGACATCATGGGTGGAAGTGCTCTAAATCCTCATGCTTTTCCTTTTGATCTCCTTTTGTTCTTAATGAAGCTCTTGTTTTGAAAAGATTTATTTTTATTATTTTGTTTTATGGGAAATGTTTCTTATTGTCTCACAACAAAGATGCCTAAATTGTTACTTAATTGTATCATTTAAATTCACAGTGCTTAATATATAAAAAAATTCACTGTGTGACAACATAATTAATCTATCTAGCAACGTAAGTTTGACAAGATAAGATTAGCTTTGTTTGATATAACAACGTTAATATGGACTACAAAGGATTGCTACAGTTTGATTATAGTGAAGGAAAAGTTTTTTGAGAAAGGAAAAGGGAAAAGGAAAACTGAGTGCTTGCTAACGTACGCACATAGCACTAGGTGATAAAATAAGGGTTTGTCATTTTCAGGTAATTGGATAAGATGGCATGATCCACCAACTAAATAATGTTCGGTTTCCAGAACTGCTGGGTCCATTTTGCAGAGGTCATTTTGGCTCTCCATGACAGAAAGTTACAGAAACCAGAAAAACAGTGCCCTCTATTTTCTATTTAGAACTTGTATTTTCTATCCATGGACATCCACATGACTTGTCACATTCTACTCAATGTTGGTCCATCTGTACGTGTTCATTGTTTCCTGGCACCATAATCTCATTTGTGCCTTTGTTTTGTCCTGGAGGGTAAAAAAGGTTAGCAAAGGTGTTGCTCATGGTGTTCAATTAAGCCGAGCCTGGCAGTCGCGGGGTGGCTCTCAGCCGTTGATGGGTTGTGAGACCCTCTTTCATCAACAGCTCACAACTGCTCGTATTCGATTACCAGTAGCATTTCTCGAAATGAGAAATGACGCATAAGGTACATAAATATGCCACTTTAAGTGGCTAACTAAGGACCAAAATACCTTTAATCTGAACTTAACAACCAGCTAATCAAATGGCCACTTTAAGTAGTTTGAACTGCTCAGTTTTCCACTAATTAACAAGATCTGGTTCCTTTTTACTATATAAGATATGCTTCTTCTCAATATGCTTTTTTTTTTCCCACAAAACTGCCTGCCTTTATATATTAATCTGCACGTTTTTATGGAGGACCAACCATTACTTGCTATAAAGAGATACAAATTAGGCACTAGCTTCATGCAGCAGCCTGCATAGGCTACTCAAAAACGATTTGCCACAAGACCTAACTATCATTAAACTATTTATTCCTGTTGAAATAAAACCTCTGCTTACTAGATCTTGTTCTTTAATGTATCCAACGGCAATAGACTAAACTTGCAAGTCAGGAAAACTTAGAAAACACACAAGAATTATCTTGGTTCGGCAGAACTTTGCCTACGTTCAGTTGTGATTTCTCTAGGTAGAGAAATCACCGCCTCTTTGATTAATAATAGAGATTACAGAACTTTTGCAAACCCTAGAACTAATCCCCTCTTCTTGCCTTGGCTGTCACAATTTTCTCTCTTAAAGATTTAAGCCTTGCTGCACCCCATTTATAGGCATAGGGTGCTGATTACATATCCCTTTCAGATTATAATTCCTATTCTAAGTGGGATAAGAAAATAGACTTCTTTACAATTCCAAATAGACTTGTAGGATTTCTAATCTAAATTGAATTAGGAAACTAAGATTCTTTCCTAGTCCTTTTAGGAGAAGAATTGGTGCACCCTCTTTTTCCTAAAACAATCCTAAACAGAAAAGGACACTAATTTACGAGCCAAAACCTAACAATTCCACCAACATATTAAGCAACTGTTTGACAAGTTTGGCATATGAATAAATAAACTATATCATCCACAGGAGTTTTGCACTGAAGACTACAGATGTGTGGCACATTTATGCATTGTGGGGACACCTTTTTTTAATTGTCTGTCTGAATTTTGCTCATATGGTCATAATTAGTCAAACTCAGCTTCTGCTTAAAATTTCACGACATTGCTGTTTCATGGTCAATAACTAGTTTTGGTTTCAACTTTTCACAGTGGTAAAAAAGAAAGGCTGATAAAGACACATGATCTCCTGCATGTGCTAAAGACACAAAAGACTTTCTCAGTTCCTCCTGTATAGGCCTCTGCTGCCTTCTGCAGACAGGAACAGAAATAAGATGACAGAAAGAATCCAATAACATTATTTAGCTCAGTAATTTTCCTTTTTCACTCTGCAGATTAGGTTAAAAACCCATCAAATTTTACAGTCTTGTAGATGATTTCTTGTCATACACTCATTCTAGAAACAATAAAAAAATCCAGATTTCCCATTTTTTGGGTTATGCATGCATTGACTAGAATCCATTACTGCACTGTGCTGATTTGTCTCTTTCTCTTTATGTCAATGCAAAATCAATTAGTTTGATCCTGGAAGAAGCCTTCCCCTGAATGTGTATTCAAATCCCTGCATTCTGATAAACCTTATTATATATTTTGTGATAGGCATGCATGCAATGAAACGCTAACAGATAAAGTTAGATAAGAAGCGAAGAGAGATATGTCCCTTTACCTAACACTTAAAAATTCAATGTGTCAGAAAAAAGAGAAGGACATGCCAATCTCTATGATTAGAAATAATGGCTTGAACACCCTCATCAAATTTGGTTCAATCAATCCCAAAGATCCAGGGCCTTGTATTGTATTTACCAGTTGAACAAAATATACAGAGAGCTGATGGAGAATGGACAGAGAGGCCGTACAACCTACAGAGAAAATTGACAATCTGCAAGCTTCAAGATGTTGTGCCATGTGAAAGAAGAGTAAGACATCCTACCCTCTCTTTGTATTGCAACCCTTCACAATAAAACCAACTGATTGCTTGCCAATAATTTTGAGGATCCCTTCAAAAACATGGTCCTACCTTGGATCTCCATGTCCATACCTCTTTGAAAAGAAAGTACAACAATTAAACCCATCTGGTTTTGTCATAAATGTATAAATTCCAACTTCCAAGTTAATGGGTAAATCAGAATTTTTTTTTTTAAGCAAACAAATTATTAGGTTTGTAATTACAATAAAGTGACTTTTGATAAGGCTTGTGATCACAAGTGTAAATTGGGTTCATAAGGCTTTTGATCAATCAAAGAAATAAAATTCAATGACATAAAGTCTTTCTATGAAGTCTTGCTATACCTTATCCAGTATCCCAACCACCAGATATCAGCAATATGGATAATGTTCTTCTGAGTCTTGGACTCAAATCTATGTAGACTGACATGTCTCAAATGGAAACAATGAACCTGAGAGAGCCTAGGTTCTGCAGCATTAATGGAGTGGACCATATATAATTTGATTTTTTTTGTATAAAAAAATGTTATGTATATGCATTATTCTTGCTTGCTGGTTCATTGAATAAGGATTAATTATCAAATTAATGGCGTGAGAGACTTGTAACTCAAATAATTAAGAACATTTACCTTTTTATTCGAGGTCTTAAGTTTGATTCCTCCCTAATATTACTTGTAACAGGAGGCTTAGTTAAAGCCAACCCTGAATAACTTCCCCTAGGGTCTCTGCTATTCAATTGGAGCAGATGAATTGGACCACTTTTGGCCTTTTTTTTAATTATTGTTTCAATGTGGATAAGAATTGAATTTGATCCCACTTCCATTTTCAATGTAGTTAGCAGGACCCAATTGACCAGACTCATATATTTTTTTTTTTTACTTTTTTGTCCTTATACCCTACCCATCTTCAATCTCTGGGCCAATCTGATTGGATTTTGATTAACTTGATTCTCTTCTATTACATCATTTTGACCACTGACTTGGAATGCATAAACTCCGGAATGCATAAGCTCCTTTTTCTCTCCAAACTCTCCCCCAACTGCCCATACCAGTGAAAGCTTAGTTTTGAGCTCACAACATGTGAAAAAAAAAGCTATCACTCTTTCTTCGCATGATGTGTGAGGTGTCCTCTTAAGTAAATAAAACCATGGATGATGTATGCTGTGACATCTACATTGCCTTAATTTTAGAAAAAAATCATATAAAATATTTATAAAGGTCAAATTACATGCATAATGAATTTATATATATGTGTGCGTGCACGCATAATGATTTCTCGAATTTGAGAAAGATTGTATAAAAAATGTGATACCATGAATTTAAGGGTTTGCAAATACGGTTGTCAAAGGGTGTGACAATAAAAAAATAGACCGTCAAACTGAAACACATAGAATTGAGTTTTCGAAAGCGGTTTTTTGAGAAAAATAATTCAACTATTTTTTTATGTCTTCTTTTCTTCATTTTTTCTGTAGGCATAATAATGTGCTATTTTCTGAGCAGCTTGTTTAAGTTTTATACTATTGTGCTACATGCATTATTGAACTCTTTCACATATGATACTTGGAAAGAAAAATGTTGGAAAAGAGTTAGGCTCGAAACAAAAAAGAAAGGTTAAGCACTTAAAATTGCAAGGTGCGAAGTCATTTTCTGACTTCAAGTTGGCAGAGGAAAAAAAGGAAGTCATATCAAATAACAAATATGTTGGATTTGATGTTTCATCGACCACTGAAAATCCCATATATTATAATTTAATGTGTTGTAATGATGTGCGGGACTGTCTCCTTGGATTTAAATTTTAGGTTAACTTAACATCAGATTGACCCCTGAGAGACTGAGGATACTATTATCAATTCCAAACTATCTATACTAGGAAGGGTAAGATCTGAGGCAAGTCCTATTGAAAAATAATTGGGGTTTGTTTCTCTATATAAACACTTTTTTATTTGTCTAGAGTTTGACGGCCGGCATCATAATCCACCCACCTCCACAATTAGCAGTTTAATACTGTTAAATATTCCTCCATTCTTTAAAATTAAATTTAGTTTCCGGTTTCGAATATATTATTGTTATTGGGAGTGGGCGTCAAGATTGGAAAATTGAGATGCGCATTTGGCAGCTGCATTGCCAAATGGGTGAAACTATAGTGAGGGGTTTTAAAGTGAGGGACATGGTGAGGGGTTTCAATCTCACCATCAACCAAGCATGGGGGTGCATCAATGGTGAGATTGAAACCCCTCACCATGCCCCTCTCTTTAAAGCCCCTTAATATAAAAGCTCCCTTGGCAAATATGAGGGTGCGACAAATGCGTTGGGCTTCACAGCCTTCTCCCTGGGTTGATTCTATGGCTTCCCTGTGGGTAGATGTCCACGGTTGTAGTCTTGTACTTGTGAGGCTTTTGCCTTTTTCTATGAAACTAGATCTTCCGGACCAAAAAATAAAAATAAAAATTCAATCACAAATATTATTGTTGGATGTGCATGCAAATACCCTTTTATTTTTTTCCTTTTTCCTCCCTCTCTCTCTCTAGAAGGGAGGAGAAGAAAAGGGACAACGTTTGAAATTATAAAAGTAGCCCAAAGTATAGACTTGGGTATTTTTTAATTATTCTTTCTAATTGGCCCATCACTGATAAACTTTGGTCCACCCCAAATGTCTTATATGTCATGATCTTGCCAAACCGACTAAGTAAGATTAATTAGATTAATACATGGTTTACACAATAATTGAAGATTCAATTATAAAAAAAGCAGTCTAGATATTTAACTTTTGGCTTCCTAATAATTTTCCTAGAACCAGAACATGCATGTCTTATATGAAACCTCCTAAATAAATTTTAAAAACAGAATAAAGGTATCATATTTTATTATTATTATATATAAACTTTGAGAAAAAAGAAAAAAAACTTTTGAAAAAGATGTTAAAGCGTTTTGTGGCTAGAAATTAATATTCGAATAAAACTATTATTATTAAAAGGGTTTAGAGCCATAAGTTGAACGTAGAAGAAGAATTAGCATTAAAAAAAAAAAGTCATTTTCAAAATTATTGAATGTCGTGGTGGGAGATCCACCTAATTAATTCAGGATATTTGTTCTTTTCTCAGCTTGCTCTTGTGCAGGTTGGTAAGCACTGATGCTGAGAGAGGATTCACTTAGACTATAATCTCGGCAGAGTTAAAAGATCAAACGAGTTTCAAGTTTGACAAGCAAAGGAAAATACAATGAAATCAAATCACGTATATTCTTATGACTTATATTTTTGACTTTACAGATTTAGCTCTAACCAGTGGCGGACCGAGAATTTTGTTCATACGGTGTTTATGTGGGGAGTAGTGGACTGTCAGCTAAATTGCTGAAATTAATTTTTTGCTATGGGCTGGCTATATAAGACAAAGTGAGGGCTTTTTATGTTTGGGTGAATAGGCTGTATAAATTTGACCATGCAAGCTTAACAAAATGAAGTGTGGGTAGATGCTTATCGTTGGCCTAGCATAGGTTTGCCAGTGACTGTAAACCGTGTTAAAGGATTTATATTTTTAAACATTGTTAAATGGATCGCATTTTTGTAACTATATTATTGTGTAAATATGATCGAAAATCGTAAGAGGCTTAGAGATTAAATGATTAAGAGCATTCAGTATAACGTAATGAGACACATGAATCAATATTTTGCATAGAAGAAATCATCATATGATTTGGACTTGAACACAAAAGAGTTAACTTATGGATCTTGATCCAAATCCATATTTGACTTTCCCTCACTTTACTTGTTCCTAACCATTCATTTAGGCAATGTTTGGTACGCTTCACTGGACTGGATTGGGTTAAATAGTACTCGAAACTCATGTTTGGTAATAGACGATACTAACTTAAATGAGACTGTATAGTCTAATAGTGAAAAAAGCACCTCACTCGCTCGTCTAATATAGTGAGCCTGAAAAGTGGTTCGCTAAATAGCACGTTCCTAAATAAAACACGCTAGTCCGACGCCTCTCTTTAAAAAATATAAGAATTTTATTTGTTTTCTTTTTATTATTGTTTTAAATCTTTGAATTGGGTTTTTTAGCATTTATTTATTTTTAGGTCAAAATCTGTAAATATAATTTAAATATTACAAAAATTATTTTGATATTGCATTTGACCACGTTTGCATTTGGAAAATCAAACTATATTAATTTACAAATGTTTGATATTCTTTTTATATTGAAACAAGTTTAATAATTCATGATGTGCTGCTTTATTTATCGCAAACAATTTTTACATTGACAAATTATATTTTTTAGTTTGAAGTCAAAAGTCAAATATACAAAAATTATACATACATATATATATATATTCTTTTTTAATTAATTTTTTACTTGGTCGTCCATGAAAAACCTAGAATTATATAGCGTGAGTTTAGCTCCTTAGCAATATTTCGACCAACAACAAAAATAAAGATTTGTAGTAGTCTTGGGGCAAGGCTAGGGAGCAACTAAGATTAATCTTGAGAGGCCAAAAAAATATTAGAATTTTATTATTTATAAAAAAAATATATCATAATTTTCTATGTTTTATTTTATTATTGTTTTAAATCTTTGAATTGGGTTTCTTTGCATCATTTATTTATTTTTAGGTCAAAATCCTTAATTAAATTTAAATATTACAAGAATTATTTTTTAGTTCAACACGACACCAAACATAGGTCTTCACTATTTTAACAATCCAGCTTCTTAGTCTGACGCAACACCAAATGTAGGTCAGTACTTAATCCAGCTTATGCCAATCCATGCTAATCCAAGACAGTCCCAGGATCTAGTTCAGTCAAAGACAGTCCGCCGTACCAAACGACCCCTTAAAGGACTTAATCCTCACTCACTCACTGACCTTAACATCAAAGTTAAATGAACCGATTTAAAATCAATTGAGATGCAACATGCAAATTTGTTAACCCCTAGAAGTAATCTTAACTTTATATTGTTTCTTTCCCACACAGTATCTTTTTTTTTTGGACAAGTTCCCCACACATTATCAGTCACAAATAATATCAGAAATGCTATAATGAGGGGATTGTGGGAGGGGTTTAATCCCACTACAAGATGTGTTATGGAATAAAATAAAAAAAAGAAACAGATCAATATGGCTTCTGAGTCTAACCCAAGAAAAAATAAGAAAAAGTAAATAGGGGAAGGGAAGCTATGGATCCAGCAAGGAACTTTCAGCCTTATTCTAGGCCGCGTTTCAGCCCAAACTTAGAAGATAACCCACCTGTTTTTTTTTTTTTTTTTTCCCAAGACGAAAACCCACCTTGAATCCCGTGCTAGGTTCCCTTTTTGCCCGTCTCGCTCTCTCTCTTCTCTCTCTCTCTCTCTGCTCTCAATCCCACAATTTGATATCTGAAACCAGAAAAAAAGATGGCATTTTGGGGTAGAATCAGCCAGTCTAAGCTAAGGCAGTTGTCCCATCATTCCAAGACTATTCCTTATGCTGCTTTGCTCAACCCTACGGTTTCACATTCGAAAGCATGTGTTTCAGAAAATCCATATTTGATCTCTCACTATGGACCAACTGATTTTGGCAGCAAAGTTAGGTTCTTTGCTGCTCCAGTCCAGGTAATCATATGGGCATGGCTATTTCAGGGTAATTAAATATTTCATGTAATTCGTTTGGGGTTTGAATATATATTTTTTGGTTTGATTTTATTTTGTGGGTTGTTTGGCTTATATGCTGCTATTTAGTAATGAGTTATGAAGACGTGATTAAACTGATCTGGCTGTGCACATAATTTGTACACTTTGTGAATGTGTTTTTCAGTTTTTGGAGTGCCTCTGTTTTTGAAGTGTGCAGTTTGTAGCATATTGAAATTGGGTTTCTGTTTGGGTGTGATTTGTGAGGCATATGAGTCTTGATGATTTCAGTGCAGCTGAGTGATATGTGGTTTTAATTCATGTATTGTTGAATTTTAGGCTAATCAAAAGAAGGTAGAGAAGGCTGCGAGTGGTCCACGATTGAATGAGCAGATTCAAGCTGAGTTTGTTAGACTTGTGATGGACGAAGGTATTATCTTTTATAAGTGATTAGAAGTTTATGAGTTTATGAGTTTATGTCTATCCACTTTTTCACATGTGTTTAAGTTTTGGAATTGATATTAAGAAGTAATGCACACAAACACTATATTAGGTGTATGAGAAAATGATGGTAACAGTGTAAAAATAAAAGGTTTTAGTTTGGATGCGAATGCTGTTAAATGTTAAGGAAACTGATAGAAGGAAGCAAAAATGGCAATCCGGCCAAGTGGTGTCTCGCTGAAGATGTTAGTCGGTATTTAATATATAGGGGGCATGAAAAAAGAAAAGGAAAGAAAGTAAG
This sequence comes from Prunus padus, assembly GCA_024362665.1. Lineage (NCBI taxonomy): Eukaryota > Viridiplantae > Streptophyta > Magnoliopsida > Rosales > Rosaceae > Prunus > Prunus padus. Next base: position 27,937,099 of record JANFAM010000019.1, on the reverse strand, counting down.
AGAAGGAAAGGAGTATCAAAAAGTTTTCTGACCATTGATGACAGAAAAATAAGAATTCCAGTTAATCACAGCTAGTCTTGTGAATTGGCGGTTTTAAGCTGATATTCATTGGGAGAGAGATAACAAGTTTTGAGACTTTAAGTCATTGTAAATAGATGGAATGCTCTGGTAGGTGGAGCTCTGGGTATATGACCAAAGTCAAAAGGAGAAGGAAATAAAAGAATCACTATGTTATGGGGTGGTTTCAAAGAAATGATGAGCTGTTTTGGGGTGATGTATGAGTGTAGTGGACCCTATTTGATGTCATTCTGATTATAAGTATGCAGGGCATTGTATTGTCTCAAGGCGTGAAGCTCTGGAACGCGCAAGGAAACTTGAGCTTGATTTAGTTGAGGTAAACAATCATGTAACCATGCCACTTTTTCTGTAAATTAATGATTTTGTTTTTCTTTTCTCATATATTACTAAACAAGGGGATTTTTTCATGTCACTTTCTTCTTCATTTGTGCTATGGTATTTTTAGTCTAGGATGCACACTCGTGTAATTGCGATGAATATCTGAATGATTAACTTAAATAGGAGTTATCAATTAGTTTACTTCTTGTATGGGATTTATCATTTAATTTTGTTGTATTTTTTACAGGTTACAAGCAAGGATAATCCTCCTGTTGTTAAAATCATGGATTTCCATAAAGAGAGGTACAAAAAAGAAATAAGGGACAAGGAGAAAATTAAAATCAGGGTAGGTTTGGTGTATATTTGTGCCTTTTGGCTTTGGTGTTGAAATGAAAAACCCTCATCAGTAGGAATTATTAAAAGATAAATCTGGTGAAACTCATTTACAAGGAATCAAGGTGGAGGCGTATGTCTCTCTCTCTCTCTCTCAACTATAAACTCATGCTTCGATTTTAAGATGGAAAGCTTTTAGAAAATTAGACTATCAGTATGAATTTGTCTTTACTGTGGTCACTCTGCACAACAATACATGTCAAAATGCAAACTAAGCAGTTAAGTTGGCTGAACAATGCAACACTGAGATATGATGCGGTTTGAGCCATTTCTTGGTGCATTAGCTACACCTAGGCAGCTTATAGGGTTGTCAACTAGGTGATATGAATGGCAGATTCTCAGTTCACAAGTTGTTAGGAAATTTAAGAGAACTTCAGAATAAAATGAAATCATTTTTACCGGGTATAGATTTGGATGAAAGTGTTGTAAATCAACATGGTGAAGTGCATTGCTTTCTTATTTTTATCCCTATTGCTTATAAGTCAGTTGGGTTGTGGGGAATAGCAAAACATCCCATATTCTCAATAATATACAATTTGCTTCACAAATCTTATAATGGTCATGATGATGCTAAAAAAACAGCAACAGAAAGATAACATGGACATGATACTTCTAATCATTACTTTCTGTAGAGTTAAATGAGCATTAGACCTCGCATATAATAGATGTAAATATAGGACCGTAGTTTTAAGTTGTTCCTATTGAAAACCTATTGATGTAATATAAGTAAACTATATATGGTCCATGGTAGTCAATTCCTTTTCCCCCCTGTTTTTGTTTGTAGTCTTCCTCAGCCTTCCTGTGATTTCTCGATAGAGTTCTATATTTTTAAAATGATTGTGCTGATTATGTTTTAATCAGATTTTTAATCCATGCAGTCTGACAAGAATTTGCGACCAAATTCTAAGGAAGTTAAATTCTCTCCAAAAACTGTAAGTTATTTATTTAGTGCTTTGTTCTTCATTTCCACCATCCATTTGTGCATCTTCAAGCCAATGTCATTATTCAGATTAAGGGAAAAATTTAAAATATTTTGTAAAGAAGGGAATTCTCATCAATAACCGCAAAGATTTTGACTTGAAAACTGGTCAAGGACTCAAAGAACTAAATGATAACATGGTTAAATATTATTTTGTTTTTTTCACTAACTCAGATTACCATGTTGCAAGGGATTGCTATGTAAATTTATTTGTGGTGCCATTCTGGGTTTCCTGAGAATTTCAAATTTTCATTTTACCTGCTCGCTTGGTTTTCTCTCTTTCCCACCCCTCCTACTCTGTGTGTAATTGTGTAATTTTTTTGTATGTATCTAAGAAAGGTGATTTATAGTAAGGCAATAGTTCCCCCCAAACCACCCCCCCGGAATACCTTCCAGAGTTGAGCATCTGGAATGTTTGGTGTCATTGCAACTCACTAACCTAACTGTATGGGTTTAGGTTGCTTGAAGAATTTTTCATAGTATCTTCTGTATCTTATAAGTAACTTTAAACAACAACTAAGTAAATGATTTTATCATACTTTATATGTCATGGTGTTCATTGCACCTGGGATTTGTAATATATATTGGGGTATGCTAGTCATCTTGCTGGCTGGACCATTTCTGGGTTTTCTCATTCTATTTTCATTTTCATTTCTGGATGAATATGCTGATTATATTTCGAGTATCAATCTAGTAATTTTATGATTTAAAGCATATTGGGGTGATGTTACAACATACGTACTGCTTCTGATTACAGGAAGCAAAGGACCTAAGGATGAAAGCAGATATGGTGAAGAGATTTATGGAGAAAGGTTACCGAGTGAAGGTACTTATTCCATTCTATTAAAGAGTTTTAATAATCAATGGATCAATAATTGTTATTGTTAGTACATGCTGTCATGAAATTATTAGTGTTGTCCTAGTAACGGCATAGTCATAGCTTGCTCCTCTCTTTTTCCCTAGTCTTCGCTGCTGCTTCCTTTTTGTTTCTTACAGTCTTGTTCTTAGACTGCATGCACTCCTTGTGAACACTAAAAACTGCTACCGTTACCATTTGCATCAGAAAATTCGTATTTGACAATTCTATTAAAAAATCTCACACCCTTCATTTGATCAACCAAAAAAAATACTCAAGATGGTCATTCACATTATCTCCTGCACTATTATTCTAAATTTTCTGAAACCTCTGCATCAAACCTCAACTTTCTCCAACCTTTAGAACTTGAACTTGCAATCTTCTTAAAATTTTGCCTGCCCTATGGGCTTGTCTGTAGCATATGCAATTTGTCTGTGCTGCCTAACATCAAGATAGGATTGATGTAAAACTGAATTTGCATAAATTTCTCAATGCTATGATTCAAATGATTGTATAGTCTCAAGGTTTACGGTTAAAAAGAAAAACACTTGTATAGTCTTGGGGAAAGGACTGCTCAGTTATCTGTGGCCAACGTTGCTTTTGTTTTCGAATCTGTATTTTGGGCGGGGGGAAGGGAGATGATTGGAGAGGGTTGGCTAGTTTCTAGGAACTTTCTACGTTGGATGATGATTCTGTATGTACCACTGTCTTTATTGCAGGAATTCAAGTGAGCTTTTAGCATTGGGAGAGATAAATGTTGCAATATTTTCATGGAATTCTTATTTGCTGTGGTATACTGGCTTCTATTTAGGTTATCCTCAAATTGTGTTGTGAAAATAGAGAATTACTTAGCTTGTTCATTCACGAATGATTCTGTTGATAGTGAAGTATGAATGTCGGATGGGGTTTGTTTGGCTTAAACTTTAGACGTTATTTTAACACCAACAAACTTTTGGAAGAGTTTATACGAACTTTGAGATCAATTTTACTCTCTTAAAGGAATGCCTTATTAGCCCATCTAGTTCATATGTGTGCTTGTCAAACGCCTTGTAGATTCATGGGATAAGTTGTGTTGTTTTTCCAAATACGTCTGTTTCATGCATCTATCCACAAAATCATCCAATTAAAGTTATCAGAATTAACTAATATTTACCTAATTGGGTTCTGTGGATCTGAAACAGTGTACTGCCACGGATGCTGCTGAGGATAAAAACTTGGGAGCATTGTTTGCTCGTCTCACTGTGTTGGTATCGTCAGATACTCTTTTGTCATTGTTTTGTATTCATTTGTCCTGTTCCTCTTCCTTCTTTTATCAATATATTTCGTTTCTTTTCAAAAAAATTACTGTTTGTCTTCCTTTTTTCCTCCCACTCTAAGTGTAGCGACCATTTGCAGATGGAAGATGTAGCTCTTGTTGAATGTGAGCCGACGCTGGGAAAAGGAAAAGAGGCATATATAATGGTCAGGCATAGGAAGTTTGGCCCATCAAAGAAGGGGACTGGAAAGAAAACGAATACTGAAGAAGAAACTACCCCTGATGTTCAAAATAAGGGTAGTAATGATGCAAATGTTGCTACTTCACAGCGTGATATTCGGATAAATACAGTGCCACAAAGAGCTTCATCTCAGTCAGATATTAGTGATTCAGGCTTATTGCATGCCACACCTACAAGAGCACACACAGTTCCACTGCCCCCGCGAGAATCTTCTGACGGGACTCAAAATAGGTACAGAAACGATCCAAGGAATCCTTTTCCACCAAGAGGAATGGATTATAGGGGCCCGGGAATGAGAGAACCGAGGCAAGCTCAGACCAGTGCACCTGTATTTAGAAACTCAACGCCTCCTCCTAATGATATCCCCAAGCAAGAACCATCGAGTCCTAGTGCTCCCCGTACTACGGGACCTGGTTATGGGATCTTTAGCAATCAAAAAGGTAATGCTCCTCCTAGACATGGTGTAACGGACAGGGTCCCAGCAAATTCAAACTCACCCAGTTCAAGACCTGATAGTAGCCAAAGACCAGGCGCAGGCATTGATAAGGTTGGCGGATTCGGGATCTTCAGTAGAGAAAGCTCTGCTGAGAGCCCAAACAGGCCATTTAAGCCGAAATAAGATGCTGAAATAATATTTAATATGTTATGATGATTATTTCAGAAATATCTTACTGTATGGTTGGTGCTTATAATAATTAGTCATTGTATTCACCAATTATTTTGAGATGACCATAGAATTGATTTCTCCTTCAAATTCAAGTTTTTCTGCCTTGGCTTGAAGGGGTCAAACGAATGTTCATCTGTCTATAATTTTTATTTAATTCGCTTAGTAAGCAGATTTTGCTATGGTTTTGGTGTCCTGTCAGTCTTGAACCAACAATTTAAAGATTGCATCTTTATTTTTTTGGCAAGCTTTAGAGATGGCATGTTATATAGTTTTGGTACTGCATTTAAAATTATAGTGGTATCTTTTGTTTGGTTTTTTTTGTTTTGCTTGGATAACATCGGAAGGTTTCACATTCTTTAATGTGCCAACAATCTGCAACTGGAGTTTTAAATCAATAAAATTATCAAGTGCATTCCAGATGATTTAATTTGAGTGGTTGGTGCATTCTCCTTGCAATTAAAATTTGAGCTATTTAGTTAAAGGGTGCTGTTAAATGAACCCTAAAATTAACTGAGTACACCCTACTACCAAACTATTTATTGAATTACTAATTTACCCTAATATAAAATGACAAAAAAGATATATTGAATATTGAAACAAAAGTAATTTTAGTAAGTACACCCTACTCAACATATTGAACCCTAATCAAATTAGATTTTCAGAATTTGATTCCAAACAGATTTGACATATTGAAGCTGTCGATTAGGAGAACAGCTGTGACCTCGGCTGGAATGGGTTGATGATCCATCCGTTGAAAAACATGAGGTTGTATTACTACTAGATGGTGAATACCGGCTACTTCTGTATGGCATCTGTTTATGGCTATACTGCCATTTTGTAGACACCCCCAGTCTAGGACCCCGACATTCAAATCTTACAATCAGAAGGAGAAAATCACACAATGGTATTTGCCCCCACTGGTCAGAGAACATTTTAAGCTATTGGGCAACTTGTATTTTTCAATTTCCTATTAGCATAAAATTTCAAAAAAATTATCATCCACAGAACTCAACTACGCTAAGAACTAGGCAAAATGGTTAGGTATTAATCACCTTCCGGGACATTTTCCATGAACCATGTGATATGGGAAACCTCTTCATTGTTGAAGTATTGGTAGAGTCCATAAGAGGACAATACCAAAAAATTGGTCGATGGTGAAGAACAAAAGGAATGCAGCAAACGTAAGGAGCAGTTCCCACATAATGATGACAACTACGATGAATGATGAGAACAAAGATGAGTGGGTGAATCCATGAGGGTTTTGATTTGACGAAGAGAAAAAAAGTTGACAGGAACAGATTTGATGAAGACGACTAATTCATGTAAAATAGGGTGTACTTAGTATTAGGGTGTTGTGTGATAGAGTGTATTAAGGTGCATCATGGGTATTTTTGGTAGTTAAATATGGTGTACTTAGTTAATTTTATATTTTGATTTAATTATTAGGGTGTACTTATATCATAGGGTGTACTCAGTTAATTTTAGGGTTCGTTTAACAGCACCCTAGTTAAATAGTCATTCTTAGCACCATTTAATTTCTGTAAATAAATTCAAAAAAATTAAAAAATGATAGTTAAATTCTATTGAATTTAATTTTGATTATTAAATTATTTTAATGCCTTATTGAGTGTTTTGGGTTTTATATGAGGTTCTGGGGTTGAGTTTGTTTTAAGAAAACAATGTCAGTTTTGTAATTATAGAAAGTTTGAAGTCTCTTTGTTATGTTGTAAATGGACTTTGAGTGTGTTTCTAAAGTCCATTTCATGTATGATTTTTTTTATAATTTGAACTCCTATATTGGGTATAATAGTGAATCTCCTCTAAAATTGTACCAAATTATGATTCTAGTTGTTTCCATTGAAATCCCGGCAATTTCAATTGTCATGACTTAGTTAATCTAATTTGCTAGTTTGAGGACGGTGACTTAATTTAGTTAATTTTTTTTTTTCGACATTAACTTTTGAGTGACATATGTGAGGGTAAATTGCACTTATTGGAGGTGTAAAAACACTACAAACATGTAATAGGATTTGAAGCGAGCTTATTATAGTTGAAGTGGTTAAGAGTAGTTATCTTTGCACCTGATATCATATGTTTGAATTCCTCTCCTCCAATATTGTTTATATCAACGCATTGAAAATGGGAACAAGAAAATTGGAAGAGAACCAACGGACCCTTATGCTTTTACGTAGTGGATCCAAATCCATGTTATGTTACTCGCTCCACACTCAATTCAAAGCTCCGGACCCGGTTAAAACAAGCTAACCCATTCGGGCCGGGTCATATATATAACGTGCCGCCCAAATTGTCAGGCCGCACAGTGCACTCACTTAAAGCCCTAGCGCGAGCCCGAGACAAAAACAGCGAGAGTGCAACACCACTATTAATCTCCAACTGTAAGCACTCGCAATTTCAACTTTCAAGCTCGGACCAATCCTCTTAGCTTCAAACGCATATTCAGCTCTTCTTCGTCTACGTCTCCAATTCAACTGGTTCTTCTTGCCCGTCGTTGTCGTTCTTATTCTTCTTCTTGTTTCTACTCGTAGCAGGTAAAGATTTCAAGCTCGGAGTAAAACCTAAAAACTTGTTTCGTTGTTAATGAATTCTTGGGTTGGGAGATAATAAAAGGAAAACTTGGACTGCTATTGCAGGTTTTCCTGCTGTTTTGCAAACTGTAAAAAGCAGCTGATTTGACTGTAAATATGAACTAGGTCTTGGGTTTAGTTTGCTTTGTGTCTGTTTCATTCGGGTTATAGGGTTTCGGGATTGGTAATGCATTTAAACTCAGGTAAAGTAATGGTTTTCGTTACTGAGTTGTTGGAGGTAAAATAAATCTGGAATTTAGATGAATTATAGTTTAAGAGAACTAAGTTTATGGGAGATTTATGTTTTTAATCTTGTTTTTTGGGTTTGTATCACCTACATTTAGAAGCCTTGTCCTAGGTGTTTGTAGAAACTATAGAATCTCTAGAGTTTGAAATGTTATTATTATTTTTCTCGCTTTCAATTTGGTTTACTTTCAGAAAAATGCAGGCTTAGTACTTATAAACTCATTGCTCTGTTGATTTATTTTTTGGCAAATGGTTGCAGATATCATCAGCATTAAGGTCTATCTGGGAGGTTGTTTTTGTTACATTGTTTGATTAGAAGAAAGGTTTAATGGATTTTGACGAGTATGAGTATTTAGAGAAAACGGTTGAAAATCCCGAACCCCAGAAATCAAAGGAAATATCAAATGGTGGTGAGGAAACTCTGAAATCTGGAGAGAAAGGGCGCAGTCGAAGTTCAAAACATAAGAGTGATGAGAAAGGTCATGATGAGGAACGTCACTCAAAGCGTATAAAATCTGGAGATGACTCACGTGAACATGATCATGATCGGCACAAAGAGAGGGGATCTTCTCGTCATCGCTCACGGTCAAGAGAAGTAGAAAAGGATCGCCACAGGAGTAGCCGGGAACATAGAGGTAGGGAGGACAGGGAAAGGGAGGAAAGAAATGGAAGGGAAAGGGACAGAGACAAAGAGCGGGATCCTGATAGAGGTAGAGACAGGAAAGAACATGACCGTGAGGGTGACAAGGACCGTGAGGGGGACAAGGACCGGGAGAAGGAGAAAGAGCGATCACGTCGAAGCAGGAGTCATTCAGAAAGGCATCGAAGTGATCGGGATGAAAGAGAGAGGAGCCGGGACGTGGAGCATAAAGAAAGAGATAAGGAGAAGGATTTAAGGGAGCGGGAAAAAGAAAGCAGGTATTCTTTAGATTTATATTGTTTGGCTTTTTAGCTGTCAAATTATTTGTTAGACTGCATAGTTTGTGTTTGGACCACTATCCTTTTTAGCACACAAGCATAAGTGACCATCCACTGGATTAATCGTTTAAAGTTTAATCAACTACTGATAGCAAGTCATTGTACTGCATATTAGTAGCATAACTGAATCTCAAAGTATCTGAAATGGAACAAAATTTGGTTAATGAGTTTTGTTGTATGGAAAGTTCAGGTGCTTCTGGAGTGAAAACAGATTAATTAATCCATCTTAAGATGATAATTGTTTTTCTGACATTTTGTGCTGCCTCGTTGTTTTTCTACTTCCAAACTTGGACTGGATTGCAGTAATTGTACTTTCAGAGGAATGACAATGTTTCTCACTATAACATGCTTTACTTTCGGAGAGTGTGCATATCTATTATTAGCCATTGTTGTGTGCATATTTCTCTTTGTTCTCAATAGATTTAAACTATAGTTCTTGTGAAAGAGGTATTGCAGCCCTTTTTTAGTTAATAACATGCAGGAAACAGATTCATTTTTGGTTTTGCATTTTAAAGGGATAACTCTTGGAATAAAGCATCGACAACCTTCTATTTTATGAAATCAGGAATCTAAAGGATGAGATATTGTAGTTTTAGCAGTTAAAGAGTATATTATGCTCTTAATTGAGGATCAACATGAATCTAAAGGATGAGATATTGTAGTTTTAGCAGTTAAAGAGTATATTATGCTCTTAATTGAGGATCAACATATACTTAAGGGTGGCAAACCTATAGGCTATATATATATATGTCTGATGCTGAGTTATGTACTTCTGGAATGTCTTGGACCGTGTGAGCAAACTCTGTTCTCGGTTTATTGAATTTAAGATTCATGGACCGGGCACTCTTCCAAAAGTAATGGTGGAAATAATTTGTGTAAATCTGTTGGTGAGGCTGCAGAGGCATTTACTGAGAATCCTTTTTCAGGATTTTGTTTGTGCAATTTCTGTTGGCATGTGTGTGTATATATGCGGCATATGCAAATGGGCAGTTTTCCCACAGGAGACACTTTGTGAGTTTCATAGGTGTTACCTATGATGGGGGTATGTTAATTATTTCGTTTCCAGCCTTTCCCCTCATTTGTACTTTCCATTTAGAAAGGAGGCATTTTTGGTTTGGGTGGCCGATTGTGTTGCTCTGTGCACTTTAATGTCAATGTAAAAGGGCAGATGGTTAGGGTGGTGGCGTTTCTTTGTTATATGGTATATTCTGCTCTTTGTGGTGTCTCTGTGTCATAACTACCTATGTAAAACAAGAAATTTTTTTAGTTGTCATGAAGGCTATATTTGGGCTTCAGGCAACCCCCCGCCCCCCTCTCTCTGAATATGCCTTGTTTTGTCTTGCTTTACTTTTCTGGGTGGAAGTTGACGTAAGATTTTCTAGCTGGAAGTTGATTTAAGTTTTTTGTCCTTGAGGAAAATTTATCTGAAAAAAGAGAATCCTTTACATTACAGTAACAGTTTAAGTTGATGGAGACTTTGTATACAGAAATGTAGTGGCATATGTCCAATTGTTGTAACTCAAAAAATATATATTTTTGGTTGCTAAGTGGTAAACTCAATTGATAGTGAACCAATGGTGTGCTTATTCCAAGTCTCCAATTGCCCAACAGTTTCATAATTTGTTTGGTTTTTATGTTTATCCAGTCTAATTTGACATGGGTTCTCTTCTGGGTGTGGAAGTGTATCCACTTTGAACATAAACTCACCTTTTCTGTGCCACAGATTGTTATTATTATTGTTAAATTTTTTTTCGGTGTCGAATTCTTTCCACCCAAGCATTATTTAAGCTTTGATAAGTGGATTCATGCTATTGTTTAAATGAATATTGTCAGTTAGTGATACTTAAGCTTCATAAGTTACTTCAATTAACGGCCTTAGAAATTCTGAATATTGAACACTAGATTCTGGGAACTCGCAGATATGCTAGAGCAATCTTCAGATGGTCTTTCTGGCAATTGGGCCAGGCACAGCTCAGGTCATGGGTCTTAAATGTTTCTTCTAAACATTCTGGACTCTATTTAGAAGCTTGCAATGCAAGAGTGAGGGTTCGATGTCGGAGTTTTGACTGTGGTGGTGATGTCATGTTTTGCTTTTCGTTATCCTCCCCCTCTGAACTCAGTTGCTTAATTTTATTTATTCTGTTGCAGAAATGCTGGTGGGGGAGTGATGGGCTTTGCTTAGAGAAGCACCTGATCTTCTGATGCTTGTGGGAAATTCAGTGTTCAGTGGTTACAAAATTGGCTGTTATTTTCTTGTAGTATACGTGTATAATTAAATTTTAACGTGTTTGATTGCGTGCCTTTAGTGTTTAGGTTATAGATGAACCTCAGCAACCTTTGGAAGTCGTTTTTTGTGATCGTTGCGTCTTGAGAGGACTTTGTTGGTTCTCCTTTGCAAGCTTAGATATCTTCTACTATTTAGCCTAATGTGTCTGTGTATAGGTACAAACGTGCATACACCCTTCAATATGTATGTACTTTCACATAAATATAATATACATATATATACTCACCTGCAAGCTTTTATTCCCATAATGAGAAACTTATGCAGATTGCTCATCTTAGAGGCCTCACCTTACGATCAATATTGTGTTCTATTTTTGCAAGCTTTCTTATTGAGACTCATGGTTAAAACACTTGCATCATTTTAACGTGATGTTTCAATGTGGCTGTGAAAATAGATATAGTCTGTGTTTTCAGTTTGTAGGTATAATTTTGTTCTGTATGTTTGTGATTCTTTCACTGGAATAAAACTTCCAACAGGTTCCAGATAATTGCAACTAGGTCCTTTGGTACTGCCATCCATACAACTTGATGATGCTGTTTCATTTAACATTATATTGCTTATATAAGGTACAAAATCTGTTGTTAGTCCATCTTATGAAGTTGGATTGCATACGTTACCTGCTTAAAATCAATGTTCCCATTTCAGCTAATTGCCAGAATGTACTCCAGATTGGTTCTATTTATGTATTACGATCACAAAGGCTCATATGTTCACCATCTGCATACATTGGCAATTTCAGTTAACTTTGTGTAGTTCCCTGCAGAACTATGATTCATGGGTTCAGCCTTTACTCACTATTGGAGAAAAATTTGCTGCCATTTTGGAAATACTCTTTTATTCCTTTCTGTTTATCATTTAAGGTTGTTTTCTTTGCCAATTGAGAGATTTTATCCATTTTGAGGATCCAAGGATATTCTATGTTTGATCTATACATGTGTTGTCTTGACATGTTCTCCCCTGGAGTCATTTATTAATGTTCTGTCAATAATATTACAATTGTTGTCAATTTTTTTTGTTTCTCTGTTGCAGAAGACATAAAGACAAAAAGGAAGAAGCGACAGAACCAGAGGCTGATCCGGAAAGAGATCAGAGGACAGTATTTGCTTATCAGGTAAAGCAAATATCTTGGTGTATGCATTCTATGGTGTTATCTTGAACTTTCTGTCTATCGCATTATCATATCTTAACTATTAAGATTTGGTGAACAACTTTGACAGATTTGTCTGAAGGCAGATGAAAGAGATGTATATGAGTTCTTCTCAAGGGCCGGGAAGGTTTGTACATTTGACAAATCATAGAGGATGGTAGATAAAGATCTTAAACTATTTGGCTAAAAGGGACTTCTTGATATAAATGTGTTATGTTTCCACTTTTTGTTATCAAGAAATTAAGACGTTACAAAATTTGTGACAAAGACAGCTTAATATCTAACATCAAGTATACATGCTAGAAAGGTGTGGTGGGGCACCCTAACACTATCTGATGCAGTGCTTCAACTAAACCAAATACTGGAAGCCCATAACGTTTTTCATTAAGTGCTTCTGTGGATGTAATTGTTAGTATATTTCTAAGATTGTAAATCTAATAGCTCTGAATTGTGTATTTTTAGGTCCGCGATGTACGCCTCATCATGGATCGCAATTCAAGACGTTCTAAGGGAGTTGGGTAAGTTTTCTTATGTCTTGGTGACAGAGGCTTTGGTTGGTCGTTAACAGAAGGTTCACTTCAAAAGTTACCCGTTATGCACTGGTAGCGTTTAAGATGGTGTGAGTCTTAAATTATCCGGTTGCTGATGAAAGTTTATATGGTTGTTTTGAGAAGAAACCAATTATTTCATTCTAAGGTGCAAATAAGACTATCCTTTTAATGTCGCTTGGTCATTTTTGGAATGGTTGGAAGTTCTTGCTTCCTTCTTGATGGCTGTATCTTCCTTGTTCCAACATTTCTTGTGCAATACGAGGAATCATCACATCATTTACAATGTTAAAATTTTGCACCATCATCTTAGAAAGTTTCCGATCATACTGATCTCCTTTGTACTAAAAGCAGTACATTTAGGTTATTCTAATTGGTCAAGATGATCACATAAAGGACATTTTTCTTTCCCCGGTTTGAACTATGTGTGGAGACTCCAGTAAACTTTGCTAGTAAATGCATCTATATGTGGCAATTGGTTTTTGATTATCCAAGAGTCTAATGGTGTCGAGTTTGTAGGTATATTGAGTTTTATGATGCAATGTCGGTACCTATGGCGATTGCACTCTCTGGGCAGCCTCTTCTTGGTCAACCAGTGATGGTGAAGCCATCAGAGGCTGAGAAGAATCTGGTTCAATCAACATCTGTGGTTAGCGGACCAGGTGGGATGATAGGCCCATATTCTGGCGGAGCTAGAAGGCTGTATGTTGGAAATCTCCATACCAATATTAAAGAAGACGATCTCCGCCAGGTGAGTACTTTTCTGACACGGTTCTAATGTTGGCATCGCATAATGTTAAATAATCAAGCTTGCTGTTCGTTATGTAATTTTTTTTCTTCCTTTTGAGCACTTCTGTTCACAGTTTCCTAATTTTTTGTCTTTGTAATTATGAATATTTTTTGCATGTTTACTTTCAACCTTTAATTTGTGATATATATATATATGCAGGTTTTTGGAGCATTTGGTCCTGTAGAACTGGTTCAGTTACCTGTTGACGAAACTAACAACTGCAAAGGTTTTGGATTTGTGCAGGTCTGTTTGACTACAACTTTCAACTTAAGCAGTCTGGATATAGAATAATATAAAAATGTGTGCATGTATGTAGTTATATTGAGCCAAAGGTCAACCAACAAGCTTTCCATAACATGGTTTATTTAAAACTTCAAAGACTGTTGCCATTCTCCAGTTCTGTTATTTATTTATATTTATTTTCAAGTCCAAATCCATGTAGAGGAAATTTATTAAAGGAAAGAAAAAAAGAGGTTTCAACTGCCGGTTCGTTGTAGCTTGAGTTGGAAATTGAAATTGGTTCTAAACAAATGCAAACTTGTCTTTTCTTCATTGGGTCTTCTACTGCACCAGAATTAAAAAAGAATCTAGTGTATGGTCTTTCAAGTTTCTTCCCAACTCAAACAGGGAAGAGTGGGCACCAAAACTTCCAACTGGCTTACTAATGGTCTCCTGTCTATCTCACCTGCCAAATCCTTAGCTAGGTGTGGGCATGGGTTGGGTCGGATTGGGTTAAGGCTCAACCCACCATACATTTTCAGGTTACAATATTTAAAAACCTGAAATGCCAATTAAATAAAGTTGGGTTGCCAATTTTATTTTTCTTCTTCCTTTTAGTTCAATTCCATTCCAGTTCTTATCAGATGCTGGATATGATTCCTTGTAATTGTATTGAATAAATCAAACTCATTGAATTAGTTGCTTGCTTGCAGTTCTCACGTCTTGAAGATGCTAGAAATGCACTGAGTTTGAATGGACAATTGGAGATTGCAGGTCGACTAATTAAGGTAATGGCACTTTACTATATTGTTATTATACTTCGTCCTCCTGAAATATGCTTGTATTGTGTACTCTTTCCAAGTTGTTCAATTAGGTAATGTGTGTTACTGGTATGTTAATTCCTCTGGTTAATTTGGCGATGCTTTTTTGACATGGAATGCATTTATTGATTGTTGGATTTTTCTGTTGCTGACTCTGTTCAGCCTTTCATTGCTGACATGGATTATACAGTGTGATCACTGTGAAATAGCCAAACCCAGCAGGCCTACTGTTTGATCGTGCATGAACTGGGGTTTTGTTTATGTGCTCATTGAGTAGCATGTAGTTAATGTGGTGAACTTCTCATAATGTGCAGATTGTTGTAGCATGTAATTTTACTTATAACTACAAGCACTAGTTCATGATACTATTAGGGCCTGTTTGGGAGTGCTTCTGGAATGGCTAAAAGCGCTTTCTGAGAACTAAAAGCCATTCTGACAGCGTTTGGCAGAACAATTTAGAAGTGCTTCTGGGTCATAGAAGCGCTTCCTAGAGAAGCACATATTATGTGCTTCCTCAGAAAGCACTCCCAAGTGCTTTTCCAAGAAGCACTTGAATTTTTTATGAAAATTTAAGATTTTTATAATAAAAGCGCTTTTGTTAGAAGCGCTTATGAGCAGAAGTATTTCCTAGAGAAGCAGTCCCAAACGAGCCCTTAGTATCATTGTCTTAAATAGTGCTTGTGGTATTTCCTGAATTGAAGCCTTCCTTTGTGCTTTTTTGTTTTGAAATATTTGAATGTGTTGTGGCTATGTGTCATCAACTGCTATCGTTCTGAGAATTATGGGGTGGATCAGGGTTGCCACTTAGAATGATGCTTTAGATTCAGGTTTTCAAAAGTCGTTGCATTGTTACATAATTGTGCATCCTTGTGGTTTCCTAAAAGGAGGATTATTTATTTATTTATTTTTGAATAAAACATTTGTATTGATAATCAAGAGGAAAATTCTCCTCGATCATACAACAGAAGGAAAACTGAACTCATTAAGCATCAGAATATCTAATAGAAAATACAACTAACCTACTGCACCCGAATATGTGTCTATAACTAGTAAACACTTGTGTAAAATCATCTTAAGAGTGCCACCATATCTCTTAAAACCGTATATTAAGTAATTTGGGAGCTCATTTACCCGAGTCCTCATTTTTCTATTTAGGTGTCAGCTGTTACAGACCAAGCTGGAATGCAAGATCTTGGAGCAAATGCTGGTGATTTTGATGATGATGAAGGTGGTGGATTGGTTAGTAAGATCATTTCTTTTATGTTTTTATTTGCTATTAACACAAAGAATTTGGGGACATATATGATTGCTAAGAACTTTTTGCTCTGGCTTAATAATGTCTGGGAATAATTGTTGAATGTATGGAAGCTGCTGCTCCATTGCTTTTAAGCCTTTTGCTGCTTGGTGCTTATGGTATTTATAGTTGGTTCGATTGGCTTAGTATCTTCTGTGTTTATTGTTCTCTTATTTACTTGAGTAGATATATATTTCTTATTTCTTAAATGATTAGAGTTCATTCTCCTAGGAGAAAAATAAGGTCAAAAAATAATTTGAACTGCCATCTCTTGTACTCCTGCCAGTTTTGATATTGGAAAGATTGCTCAATTAAGATTGTTTTGTTTGCTATCTGATTATTGAAGTTGATCTTGATAATTCAAAATAACATAGCATCCATGAATTTTGTAATCCTTTTAACCGGTTTCGTCACTTATCCCTCCCCTTTGCTTTAACTAATAAGATATGCATTGTCTCTCAAGGCATTGCAGACCTCAGCACTGCAAAGCCAAGGGTGATAGTTTGGCATAGAAAGAGTGTCTGCACTGCATAAATTTTGTTGTTGACCTGAGTGAAGGTGATTGACGTATTGTTTTAATAATCTTACAGTCATTGAATGCCCGCTCTCGGGCAATTCTCATGCAGAAATTGGATCGCAGTGGCTCTGGATCAGGGTGGGTATTTTCTGAGCACTTTATTCTATTTCGAATTGTTTTAGTTGGTCTTACATTGGCTTTGTATGCAGTATTGCTGGTCCCCTAGGCACTCCCGCTGTCAATAGCGCTGGTGTTTCTTTACCAATGGCACTACCAACGGCACCACTCCTGGGAGCTGCACCATTGGTTTCTCCTCTTGTTCCTCCCATCACCGCTGTTCCTGGTATCGCCGGACTTGGTGTTGCCGGTCTTCAAATTCCTTCTGCCACTCTTCCTTCTATAGATACAATTGGTGTTCCAAGCGAATGTTTACTGTTGAAAAATATGTTTGATCCAGCAGTTGAGGTTGGTGGTGGATTCTTCTGATACTGATAGATTTTCTTTATTCCCTTGGTGGTTATATTAAATAATTTGTCTTCCCTTTTGGGCAGACGGAACCAAACTTTGACTTGGACATTAAAGAAGATGTTCAGGAGGAGTGTTCAAAATACGGGAATTTGAGGCATATCTTTGTAGACAAGTAAGTTTTGTTCGCATTAGTTATGTTGTCCTTTGTCTCTTGCATATGTCTGACTTACATTCATGTCAATGAGCAGGAATACCGCTGGTCATGTGTACTTACGATTCGAGAATACACAAGCTGCGATAAATGCTCGGCATGTTCTCCATGGAAGATGGTTTGCCGGAAAGATGATTGAGGCAACATTCATGGTAAGGACATTTGTTTGTGGCAATATATATTTATTTTGGAACATCTCGTTTATAAAAATGTATTTTCATCTTTGCAGTTGCCCCAGAACTACGAGGCTAAATTCCCGGAAAGCAGATAGGATTATTATGCAGTGTTGGAAATGTAGAAAATGTAGAAACTGTTGGTGATTAGCCTTTTGGGTCCAATTTTCACGTGAGAGAGTATTTAATGAATTATAATCCGGACTTTTTGTGTGAGAAGAAAGAATGTCATGCTCAGTTCAGCATTTGGAATTTGCTGATGGGTCAAAAGTTGGATGTACACCAACTTGGAATTTTTACCACCAGGGTGCCATGTGAATTTACAGTTACAGATATGGGTTTGTAGACTTATTGATGTTCTCATTTGTCAAAAAATTTCAATGTTATAATATTTGTCTTCACTAAATTGCCTCATAGAAGGATTTCATATATTTGCAAGATTCACCTTACCTGACCTATTGGGTTTTGTCAAAGCTTGAAAAAATTCAAAGCAATTTCGTATACGCATCAACCTTGAAATTTAATTAACCGTTGTGTTATGCCCTTGATTCGATTTTTTATAAAAATAAAAATTTGAAGATTATTTGTTTAGATTTTTCGATTAAAGAATGAAAAGGAAGAGGGAGATATGAAACAAAAATGAAGAAAAGAGGGAAAATTATAAAAGATAAAATAAACCACTCCCCTTTTGTCCGCTTACACTCCCTTTTGTTTTTTTTAAAGTACTACTATAAGATAAAATGGAGTGTAAGTGAACAAAAGAGGAGTGAGAGCATACAATTTTCAAAAAATAAAGTATAGTGAGAACATACAATTTTAAAAAAATAAAGTGTAGTGAGAAAATCAGTACCCAATAAAAAAGTATTTTTGGATGCTGGAACAATTTTGCAAGAGAGTATGCCAAATTGTTTCTGATAATTTAAAAAAGTTTGTGTTGTTCATTGTTTTGGATTTAAGTTAAAATCTGTGCTCAGTAAATTAAATACTTCCATCTTGTTTTCGACATTCCAAAAAAGACATCATGTACTTCTTCCTTATACAATCATAAGAAAAAATTGAACTAGAATGATTATCTTGCGGGTTTAAACTTAAACAACCCAAGTATATTTTGGATGGGGAATACTAGCAACCTTCTCTCTAACCTTCTCTTTTGGACCTTCTTCCTTCTCTTCATGACACGTGTCAATTTTTACACTTAAAACAATGTCATTAATACATTAGACAACCTTTATGTCAAAATCTCCATTGTTTTAAGTGTAAAAATTGACACGTGTCATGAAAAGAATGGAGAAGATCCAAAAGAGAAGGTTAGAGAGAAAATTGCTAGCATTTCTCATTTTGAATTGGCTCCACAGTGAAAACAGACTGTTTTGAGCACAAGAAGAAGAGGAGAAGGGAAGTCAAACCGAAACACTGTCTGCTGCTGTCAGTATTGACCGCCAATCGTCATTCGTCATCTTCAGCTCAGTTATGCCTGCCTTCTACAGTCCCATCACAAATATATGGTCATCTCTCATTCTCATTGGTCTCTTCTGTGTATCTTTGTTCTTCCCTTTCAACACTGTATCAAAACCCAAGTAAAAGAAGTAAAAGCCTCTGTTTCCAGAGCATAATCAAGTAAAACATGGAAGCAGAGGCAGATGTTGTGATTGTGGGAGGTGGAATTTCTGGCCTTGCAACATCCTGAGGTTCCCTCTCTCTCTCTCTCTCTGATACACACATGTTGATGTTCATGGTTCATATGTTTATTACTTTGGCTGGAAGCAAAATTGAAATTTTTGGGTGTAGGCTGGGAATTAGAAGCTTGGTGTTGGAATCTTCTGATAGTTTGAGGACAACAGGATTTGCATTCACATGTACGCACGGAACTTTAGATTTCTCCCGACGAAATTTGGTTTGCCAAGGTTGTTTTGACTTTTTATTTTTTTATATATTTTTAATATATATATATATATATATATATATATAATTAGTTTCTTTACTCTTTTTTGGACAACTTCCTTAGTTTAGTATGTGTAATAAAGTAACACATTAGACTTTTGTTTAATTATTTTAATTAGTAATTATGTTTTAATTATTATTTCTTTGGTGAATCTTTAAATATTTTACTGATTTTGTAAATTACTTAGTAAATAGTAAATAGTTATTTTAAATTATTTTGCGGACTTTGTTTTTTGTTCTTTGATATTTAAATAATAATTAAAATACGTGCATACTTGTATAATACGTTTGCTTTTATATATAAAAAAAACGTGCATTAACCGAGTCTTTAAGAGGTATACGGAAAACGGAAGTATTATTGAAAAGTACGTACGTACATGTATAATATGAGTATTAAATGGGAAAAGAGGAAGGAGTCGAGGTAGGGGTAGTCTGGCAATAATGGAGAGTGAAATAACGCCATATGAAATCTTAAAAGGGTTACAGTGTCCTTTAATTAATTAATTGGGTTTAATTTTGTGTGTCTTATTGAAATTTTTGTAAAAAATACGTGCATTAAACATGAGAAATACGTACGTACGTGTATAATAAATTATTAAATGTGTAAGTGTCAAAATCTTTATACAGGTAATAACTCTGGAAAAGTAAAAAAATAAAAAAGGGACAGTAGATACTCGAGTAATGACCTAATAGTAATGGATGGGGCTCTTTGGCTATGGAGAAATTTAATTAAGACACCCAAACGATTTCACAAAACATTTAATAAAAAGAAATTAATTATTTTGCACACTTTTCCTTTAATTTATAATATATTAAATAATAATTAAAATATAATTACATATATTAGATTAAAGAAGTAGGCCAAAAAACAAAAGTAAAGAAACAAATTTTATATTTTTAAAATTAAAAATAAAACTCAAAAAAATTCTCCTGACAAAAGTTCGTATGCACAGGTCTTTACCAGCGAAATTTCTGGAATTAAATTTTCTTTATAAAAGTATAGCTGGTCGGCTATACGATTTATATATTAAAAAATGGATGCACCTAGCGCCTGTGCGCCAGGTGTCAAAAAAGTACAGCCGCGCAGCTATACTTTTTGTAAATTTTTTTTTAGAAAAACGAGTATAGCCAAGTGGCTATACTATTTTAAAAGAAACAGAAAACCTATCTCGACGAAATTTCGTCTGCCAAGGTTGTTTTGGCTTTTTTTATTTATATAATATATATATATATAATTAGTTTCTTTACTCTTTTTTTTTGACAACTTCTTTAGTTTAATATGTGTAATAAAGTAATACATTAGACTTTTGTTTAATTATTTTAATAAGTAATTATGTTTTAATGTGTAATAAAGTAATACATTAGACTTTTGTTTAATTATT
Organism: Prunus padus; assembly: GCA_024362665.1. Taxonomy (NCBI): domain Eukaryota; kingdom Viridiplantae; phylum Streptophyta; class Magnoliopsida; order Rosales; family Rosaceae; genus Prunus; species Prunus padus. The sequence goes on along the minus strand of JANFAM010000019.1, from coordinate 27,916,705 downwards.
TTAATTAGTAATTATGTTTTAATTATCATTTCTTTGGTGAATCTTTAAATATTTTACTGATTTCGTAAATTACTTAGTAAATAGTAAATAATTATTTTAAATTATTTTGTGGACTTTGATTTTTGTTCTTTGATATTTAAATAATAATTAAAATACGTGTGTACTTGTACAGTACGTTTGCTTTTATATAAAAAAAGGTGCATTAACCGAGTCTTTAAGACATATACGGAAAATGGAATTATTATTGAAAAATACGTACGTGTATGTATAATACGAGTATTAAATGGGAAAAGAGGAAGGAGTCGAGGTAGGGATAGTTTGGCAATAATGGAGAGTGAAATAGCGCCATATGAGGGAAACAAAAATCTCAAAAGGGTTGCAGTGTCCTTTAATTAATTAATTGGGTTTAATTTTGTGTGTCTTATTGAAATTTTTGTAAAAAATACGTGCATTAAACATGAGAAATACGTGCGTATGTGTATAATAAATTATTAAACATGTAAGTGCCAAAATATTTATACAGGTAATAACTCTGGAAAAGTAAAGTAATGACCTAATAGTAATGGATAGGGCTTTTGGGCTATGGAGAAATTTAATTAAGACACCCCAACGATTTCACAAAACACTTAATAAATAGAAATGAAATATTATGTGCACTTTTTCTTTATTTTTTGTATATTAAATAATAATTACAATATAATTACATATAGTAGATTAAAGAAGTAGGCCAAAAAACAAAAGTAAAGAAACTAATTTTATATTTTTAAAATTAAAAATAAAACTCAAAAAACCGCTCTCGACGAAAGTTCGTCGGCACAGGTCTATGTCGGTGAAATGTCTTGAATTAAATTTTCTTTCTAAAAAGTATAGCCGAGCGGCTATACTATTTATATATTAAAAAATGGACACGCCCAGTGCCTGTGCGCCAGGTGTCAAAAATGTAAAGCTGTGCGGCTATAATTTATTTTAAAAAATTTAGAAAACGAGTATAGCCGCGCGGTAATACTATTTTTTAAAGAAACAGAAAACCTCTCTCGACGAAATTTCTTCGGCACAGATCTAAGCATGCGAATATCAGATTTCTCCCGACCCAATTTCATCAGCGGAGGTTGTTTTGATTTTTTTATTTATAAAAATATATATATATATATATATATATATATATAAAATTAATTTCTTTACTTCTGTTTTTTGGCCAACTTCTTTAGTTTAATATGTGTAATTAAGTAACACCTTATACTTTTTTAATTACTTTAATTAGTAATTATATTTTAATTATTATTTCTTTGGTGAATCTTTAAATATTTTACTGATTTTGTAAATTACTTAGTAAATAGTAATTAATTATTTTAAATTATTTTGTGGACTTTGTTTTTAGTTATTTGATATTTAAATACGTGCGTACTTGTACAATAGGTTTGCTTTTATATAAAAAAAAGTGCATTAATCGAGTCTTTAAGAAGTATACGGAAAACAGAAGTATTATTGACAAATACGTACGTACGTGTATAATATGAGTATTAAATGGGAAAAGAGGAAGGAGTCGAGGTAGAGGTAGTTTGGCAATAATGGAGAATGAAATAACGCCATATGAGGGAAACAAAAATCTTGAAAGGGTTGCAGTGTCCTTTAATTAATTAATTGGGTTTAATTTTGTGTGTCTTATTGAAATTTTTGTAAAAAATTACGTGTATTAAACATAAGAAATACGTGCGTACGTGTATAATAAATTATTAAACGTGTAAGTGCCAAAATCTTTATACAGGTAATAACTTTGGAAAAGTAAAAAAATAAAAAAGGGACAGTAGATACTCAAGTAATGGCCTAATAGTAATGGATAGGGCTCTTGGGCTATGGATAAATTTAATTAAGACACCCAAACGATTTCACAAAACACTTAATAAATAGAAATTAATTATTTCGTGCACTTTTTCTTTAATTTTTTATACACGTAATTATTTTGTGCACGTTTTCTTTAATTTCTTTAATTTTGTGCGTACGTGTATAATAAATTATTAAACACCTAATAGTAATGGATAGGGCTCTTCTTCTTGCTTCTTCTTCACTTCTTGTGGTGCTTGTTGCTGTTGAGGACTGATAATATTCACAAACTGAATTGTAGGGGAGGTTGACATGAATGAGTGGCTTGGTCCACATTCATCAACCGGTTGTGGTGTAGGCACATCCCGCTTTATTTCAAATATTGTGGGGTCTGCTCTCAAGCTTTCCAATTCTGCCCAAATTCTCTCATATAGTTGCGCACTAGCAAAAGGTGCCCGCAGCATGGGTTTTAAAATCAAAGGCAGTTTGTACTAAATATATATGTCTGAAATCAACCCAAAACATCAATCAAATGAAACCAAAGACAGTTTATAACAACTCCATGTCCTTTTTCATGTGAAAAAAGCTCCCTAAAAAAACAAAACATTTCAAAAAGCCACACGAAAAGGCATTAATATATAATCAAACGCATTATGTTGTTATCACTCTTATCAACAACTCCTCCAAACACATCATATCATCCATAAACTAAAAGTTAAAAGTCAAAAATAGTAATATGTATCTAAGCACAAATCATACATGAAACAGCTTGTCATTGGTTCAAACCACATAAGAATTACTTGGCTTTATTTATAGCTGTACAACCATAGCAATTAGTTCAAATTTATCCCAACCAATTGTCAATTGATGCCATTAGCTAATTACTATGCTTTATTCACAAAATTGAAACAATAAATTGGAATTTCAACATAGAAACGCACCTCTAGCTTAAGAGAACCAAAAACAACCACCAAACAGCTTTATCAAAAGCAGCAAAACACCACCTACAAAACATCAAAAGGAGACATGGTTAAGAAAGAAGAGGAGAAAAAGCAAGAAAAAACTGAAAAAACTGAAAAAAAATTGCAGTTCATGATTTTCTAGTCCCAAAACTGTCCAAATATGTTTTTCTGTGCAGTGTTTTTATATGAGATGCTTGAACTTCGTTAGTCCACTACTAAAACAAAAGAAAATTCTTGGAAAACAAAAACAAACACCTGCTAGTTCATCTTTGGCTAGTGACCATACAGCATCAATCAACCGCAAGAGTGGAGCCTTGATGGGACACTTTTAGGTAAGCATAGGTGTCCTTGTTTGTTTAGTGTCTATTTAGTTTTATTCTCATATTGTGAAGTAGACACCTGCTAGTTCATCACAACAAAGTATTATCAAGAAATAGGAAATGAATCTTAAGCTGGTTATGATCAATCAGGTTTCTACTGCAGGTGTAGTATTCTCTAAGCACATCGTGCAGATATGCTCCTATGGGGGTAAATTGACTGGTCACTGAGCATATTAAAATTGAGTCCACAATGAAACTTAAACAGCAAAAGTCCCAATTTTCAGCAAAGCCCCAATCCCCTAATTAATCAACATTCACAATCAGATCCACCAAAACCTAAACAATACATGCAACCCAACAACAGAACCCAAAAACAATCCAATTAATAAGCAAAAGCCCTAATTAATTTTCGTCAAATAACAGAACCAGAAGCATGCATAAGGTACATGTAAACCCTAAAATCCTTTATTAGGACTTTCTATTTACCTTAGAAAACACTTACAGCCCAATTAAAATCAAAGTCCCTAATTAATTTCATGACACCCAAATTTTAATTTCGAAGAAAAGCCCTGATTTTGTTAATTCAAATTCAGATCCAGAGCAATTAGAGGAAGAGGAGATATACCTGATATTGAGATGCGAAAGCAAGCTTGAGAATCGAGCAATTTGACGAAGGCGATTGGAGAGTGAGACGCTGCCAAGTTGGTGATGAGAGCGAGAGTTAGCGGATGAAAAGTAGAGAGAGAGGATTGAAGAGATGAGAGAGAGAGTGAAAAGAAGCTGACCTGGTTCGGATTGAGAGGAGAGACCGGTGGAAACGGGGGAGTGTTTTGAGCGATCCAACGAAACATCTGGGAGTAAAAGAGACGCAAGAAGGGCAAGGGGCTCATTTCACTGTGCTGCTGAATAGGACAAAAGGGAACCAAGAACAAATAATGGGGCAAAAAACGTAATTTCACTGTTCATGATGAACAGCTTAAGAACAGTACTTCTCAACTCAATTTTAGTGTACATACAATTTTGAGTTGGTGGCTCAGGTTCAGATTATTTCTATAGTATGAAGTTTCTGTAAGGTGACCTTTTCTTTTTAATCTTTACTAACAACATGGAAACAAGATTCGAACTTGAGACATTTTTAACGTTGAACAGAGAAACGTCAGTAGATTAAGAATTTGTTGGTGTAAGACGGCTTATACCGATGAATCCAACAAACAATATTACCCTCTCCTAGTGCTCAAATATAGCTGCTAAAAAGACAACATGGCGGCTAAATAAACAATACAAAGCATTTGGTGGCATTATTGGGGTTTTGTGCTTCAATTAATAATAGATAAGAAAAGGTGGATCAGATTGAACATTGGCTGTTGTCACTTGTCTTTAGTGTGACCGTCATCCCCATCGTCATCTAAATTGTATTCCAACTATAACAGTATCCAATTGCCGCTACAAAATGTAATTTGAATACCCATCTCGTCCTTCTATTTATATATCTTTGCTTTGTGAGTCTGTTTCCACTATAACAGTATCCAATTGCCGCTACAAAATATAATATAAATACCCATCTCATCCTTCTATTTATATAATAAACTAGAAGTTTAACAATCCAAATTTTTTTATACTTTGGTATGATAGATTTGGTCATCCAGGGTCAACAATGATGCGTCAGATAATTGAGAATTCATATGGTCACCCATTGAAGGACTAGAAGATTCTTCTATTTGGTGATTGCCCATGTGAGGCTTGCTCACAAGGAAAGTTGGTTATTAGATCATCACTGGTACAATTTGTTGGTGAATCTCCCATGTTTTTACATCGAATCCAATGAGATATATGTGGATCTATTCACCCATCATGTGGACATCTTCGTTATTTTATGGTATTAATAGATGCATCATCTAAATAGTCACATGGTTGCTTATTTTCTACTTGGTCTGTTTTTGCAAAACTTCTTGCTCAAATAATCAAATTAATGGCACATTTTCTTGATTATCCCATTAAAACTATTCGTCTTGATAATGGTGGCGAATTTACATCTCAAGCATTTGATGAGTATTGCATGTCAGTTGATATGAATGTTGAACACCCTGTTGCACATACTCATACTTAGAATGGTTTAGCAGAAAATTTTATCAAACGCCTTTAAATGATTGCTAGACCCCTGGCTTTAAGATCACAATTACCCATTTCTGCTTGGGGACATGCTATATTACATGCTGTATCTTTAGTTCGCATACGTTCAACTTCTATTCATCAATATTCTCCATTACAATTTGTTTATGGACAACAACCTAATATTTCTCATTTAAGGATTTTTGGTTGTGCTGTTTATGTTCCAATTTCTCCATCACAACGACCTAAAATGGGTCACCAACGCCGTCTTGGAATTTACATTGGATTTGATTCTCCATCCATCCTTAAATATCTTGAACCCTTAACGGGCGATACGTTTTTGGCCCAATTTGCGTATTACCACTTTAATGAGACATTTTTCCTGCAACTAGGGGAGAAAAAGTACTGATTCTAGAAGAACGGCGTGAAATTACATGGAATGTACCATCGCTATCTCATCTTGATCCACATACAAATCAAAGTGAACATGAAGTTCAAACGATCATTCATTTGCAGAATATTGCAAATCAATTACCGGATGCATTTACTGATACAAAGAAAGTAACAAAGTCTTATATACTGGCCGGAATTACTCCCGCAAGGATTGATATCCCTGAAGGAAAATATGCTAATACATCAAAGGCACGCCAGAAACGTGGGCATCCTATGGGTGCTAAAGATAAAAATCCCCGAAAGAAAAAGACACTAGTGCATATTCCTGAAGAATATAAAATCATAAAACAAGTGAGTACTCCTAAAGAGACAATAACTGATCAGTTTAAAGTTGTCAAAGACAGCCTCCGTAGTGGCATATGCACCCGAAGATATGTCTGATGAGATTACTTTAAATTACATGAGTACAGAAAAAAGCTGGAATAGAAAAAAAGTAATTATTAATAATATATTTGCATACAAGGTTGCGATAGATATTATAAAAGACAATGAAGATCCTGAACCAAAAACGGTTGAAGAATGTTGACATAGAAATGATTGACCAAAATGGAAAGATGCTATATAAGCAGAATTAAATTCATTGGAAAACCGTAAAGTATTTGGACCAGTAGGCCGAACGCCTGAGGGTGTAAAACTTGTTGGATACAGATGGGTGTTTGTACGAAAACGAAATGAGAAAAATGAAATCGTAAGATACAAAGCACTTCTCGTAGCACAAGGTTTCTGGCAAAGACCTGAAATTGATTATGATGAGACATATTCTCCCGTGATAGACGCAATTACAATACTCTTCTTAATTAGCCTGGTTGTCATAGAAAGACTTGATATGCGACTTATGGATGTTGTTACAGCATATTTATATGGATAACTTGATACTGATATTTATATGACAATCCCTGATGGTTTTAAAAACACTGCAATAAATGATCCAAAACAGTGTGGCTTGTATTCAATCAAATTACAAAGGTCCTTGTATGGACTAAAGCAATCAGGAAGAATGTGGTATAATCACCTTAGTAAATACCTCGTACGAGAAGGATATATAAACAATCCCATTTGTCCTTGCGTTGTTATTAAAAGATCGGAAAATGGATTTGCCATTATCGCAATTTATGTAGATGATTTAAATCTTGTAGGGACCCCTGAAGAGCTTACAAAAACTGCTGAATATTTAACGAAAGAATTTGAAATGAAAAATCTTGGAAATACTAAATTTTGTATTGGTTTGCAGATAGAGCATTTATCAAATGGAATATTTATCCATCAATCAACATATATAGAAAAATTGTTGAAATGATTTTACATAGACAAAGCTCATCCATTAAGTAGCCCTATGGTTGTTCGATCACTTGATGTAAAGAAAGATATGTTTCCTCGAAGAGAAGATAATGAAGAGCTACTTGGTCCCGAAGTACCATATCTTGGAAAGACTAAATTTTGTATCGGTTTGCAGATAGAGCATTTATCAAATGGAATATTTATCCATCAATCAACATATATAGAAAAATTGTTGAAACAATTTTACATGGACAAAGCTCATCCATTAAGTAGCCCTATGGTTGTTCGATCAATTGATGTAAAGAAAGATGTTTTCATCCAAGAGAAGATAATGAAGAGCTACTTGGTCCCGAAGTACCATACCTTAGTGCAATTGGAGCTTTAATGTATGTTGCAAATTGTACACGGCATGATATTACTTTCTCAATCATTTGATTAGCAAGACATAGCTCTGCACTAACAAAAAGGCACTGTAATGGTATTAAACTGAGATACCTTCATGGAACAACCGACATGAGTTTATTTTATTCAAAAGGATCAAAATCACACATAGTGGGTTATGCAGATGATGGTTATCTTTTTGATCCACATAATGGTATATCTTAGACTGGTTATGTATTCACTTACGGTGGCGCTGTCATATCATGGAGATCCATAAAGCAAACTTTAGTAGCCACTTCTTCAAATCATTTTGAAATATTAGCACTACATGAAGCAAGTCGTGAATGCATATGGCTGAGATCTATGATTCAACATATACGAGAAACGTGTGGATTATCTTCAGATAAAAATACTCCAACAATATTATACGAAGACAATGCAGCTTGTATTACCCAAATTAGAAATGGTTACTTCAAAGGTGACAGAATCAAGCACATTTCACCAAAGTTCTTCCACACACATTAGCTTCAACAAAATGGTGACATACATATTTAGCAAATACAATCGAGCAACAACTTTGCAGATTTGTTCACCAAAGCATTACCAACTACAAAATTCAGAAAGTTGGTTCACAATATTGGGATGCGTAAACTCATAGATCTTTTGCCAGCATAAGGGGGAGCGTGTCATTAATAAAGATTTCCACAATCGTACTCATTTTCCTTCGCTCGGGTTTTTTTTTTTTTTTTTTTTTTTTTTTTTTTTTTATCCCACTAGGTTTTTCCTAGCAATGTTTTAATGAGGCAGTGTCACACGCTTGTATGTGTTATACAATACATAACACAAAAACATATGTTGCACATGAATAGGTACTCTTTTTTCCTTTGACCAGTTTTTGTCCCACTGAGTTTTATTGGCAAGGTTTTTAACGAGACATATTTCATGCATGGTGGACATCCAAAGGGGAGTATTATGAATAAGTTGGATTGTTATGGATGCCTACCATGCAGCTTTAAATAAACAATTCCTACCACTATATTAGTGCATACCTTAATGTAATAATGACCTACCACTCATTGCTAATATTATATTTGATTTGAAAGTATGGTAAATATGAACTCCATTTGTACATCATTTGCCTATAAAAGTCTGCATTATGAGAATGAAATATAAGCTTGAGCAGAACAATTCAATGCTCAGTATCTTCCTCTAAATTCTCCTGATATTTCTTTAAGTTTTATATCAGCAAGAACTTTCTTTTGTCATTTTGTAATTTGTATGAAGTTTCTGTAATGCGACCTTTTCTTTTTAATTTTTACTAACAACAGGGGAAACAAGATTCGAACTTGAGACATCTTTTAACGATGAAAAGAGAAACATTATTAGATTAAGAGTTTGTTGGTGTAAGATGGCTTATACCAATGAATCCAACAAATAATATTACCCTTTCCTAGTGCTCAAATATAGCTGCTAAAAAGACAACATGGCTGCTAAATAAACAATACAAAGCATTTGGTGGCATTATTGGGGTTTTGTTTGGCTGTTGTCACTTGTCTTTAGTGTGATCGTCATCCCCATCGTCATCTAAATTGTATTCCCACTATAGCAGTATCCAATTGCCACTACAAAATATAATATAAATACCCATCTCATCCTTCTATTTATATATCTTTGCTCTGTGAGTCTGTTTCCACTAAGAACCAAAGTAAAAGCCTCAAATATCATTCATGGAAGTAGAAGCAGAAGCACAAGTTGTGATTGTAGGAGCTGGAATTGCTGGCCTTGCAACATCCTTAGGATTTCATAGGTTCTCTCTCTCTCTCTCTCTCTCTCATGTCTGTGTGTGTTTTAGTACTGCTAAAGCAAGTTATATGATTGTACGTATGTTGTTCACTATGACTCTAAGCAGCAAGCAAAATTCAAAATTTTTTGGCCGCAGGCTTGGCATCCGAAGCTTAGTGTTGGAATCGTCGGATCGTTTGAGGACAACAGGGTTTGCATTTTCAACCTGGACAAATGCATGGAAGGCCTTAGATGCCCTTGGTATTGGTGATACTCTCCGCCAACAACATGAGATTCTTCATGGGTATAATATCTATATTACATTTTTCGACATTTTGACATATTATGTTATTAAGCTGTCAATACATGTATGTTTTGATGTGTGGACACTTTGACAACAAAACATACATAAGAGAACTTTATCTCCTTTGAAGTCCATTGATCTCTTTTTGAACAATTTCGTTTATGTAATGTCCAAATTAAGCTAGATACAATACAAAAAATAAACTGACTTAGATATACCCTTTTGCTTGATAAATTGGTAGACAATTGCTCTCGGTGATGTAAATTTTTTTTTTCTGCTAGTAGTTGCTTTACATACACACTTGAAACATGAAACATGATTGAAGAGTTTTGAATACAGGAATGTGACTTTCTCAACGATTTCTGGGCTTCCAATAGTTGAAACGTCATTTAAGGCGAGGGGAAAAAAGTAAGTTTATCAGTAGAGCAGTCTAAGTTCCTCAGTAGCTTCTATTCCTCTAGTTACTGCATCTCATTTTTGCATACTTTTCGACCCCCAAATATTGTTTTCCTGCTTTTTAATTTTTACCCTCTATTGAAAATCACTTATAACAAGTCTGTTAACATTCAATTTAAGCATGCTCAGATGATTGAGAATTTGAGAGTTTAAATGATGTGCAGCGGAGATCATGAAGTTCGATGTGTGAAAAGGAACTTGTTGTTGGAAACCCTTGCAAATGAGCTCCCTAGTGGCACCATCAGGTTCTCATCCAAGGTGGTTTCAATCGACGAATCGGGCTACTTTAAGCTGGTTCATCTTGCTGATGGAACCATCCTCAAAGCCAAGGTAGACTAATCAGATAAAAAGTTGATTGTTCAAATTTTAACACCTTTTCATATCTATAACTTTTCGCATGTGGTGCATAAGAACAGCTCAACCTTGTTAGGGACTATCTGTTTGATAGCTTCACATTGTACACCATTAACTATATAAAGTTCTTTTTGTTGAGAGAATGCAAAGCCTTGCCTTACTATATATAATGTCTTAGGCCGCCTCTCCATCCACCGTAATCAATTGGTTTTAGGTTGAATGTTCTAATTCTTTCGATTATATGTATAACAACGCCTTGATTGAATAGGTCTTGGTTGGGTGTGATGGAGTGAACTCCGTGGTTGCGAAATGGCTTGGCTTCAAGCAGCCGGCATTTACAGGGAGATCTGCTATTAGAGGTCGTGCCAACTTCAAGAGCCCTCATGGTTTTGATCCCATTTTCATGCAGTTCTTTGGGAATGGTGTTAGATCTGGTGCCCTCCCTTGTGATGACAAAACTGTTTATTGGTTCTACACTTGGGTTCCCTCCAGCCAAGGTAAGCCTTCCATACCAATTTTGGGCCCCTTTTTTTTATTGCTTCCATTCCACAGACATTTTTTCTTCCATTTGCTTCAGAATCTATGGTTTTCAGCTCTCAATCACAAGACAAATAACAAGACAACAGTTATAAATTGTTTCATAATATGTTGCTCAGATTACTTGAAAGTATGTCACATTTTTTTGGTTTGTTTATTCTTCATGTCTTGTAGAGAATGAGCTAGAAGAGAACCCAGCTCAACTGAAGCAACATATCTTAAGCAAGCTCGGAAAGACACCTGATAAAGTAAGAGATGTTATAGAAAGCACCGAGTTGGATGCCTTTGTATCCTCTCCATTGAGATATAGGCATCCATGGGAGCTTCTGTGGGGAAATATTAGCAAAGGCAATGTGTGTGTAGCCGGAGATGCACTGCACCCCATGACCCCAGACCTTGGCCAAGGTGCCTGCTCTGCGTTAGAAGATGGCGTCGTATTGGCAAGGTGTCTTGGTGAGGCCTTGTTGAAAAGCTCAAGGCAAGGAATGGAAGATAAAAGTAGAGAAGGAATGGAGGAACATAAGAAGATTGAGGTGGGGTTGAAAAAGTATGCCAATGAAAGGAAGTGGAGAGGCTTTGATCTGATTAGCACAGGTTATGTGATTGGTTTTCTGCAAGGGAGGGAAGGAAAAATTATGACATTCTTGAACAAGTTCTTGGCTCCTCCCCTGGTTCTGCTGATGTTGAAGAAGGCTGATTTTGATTGTGGAAAGCTTCGCATCTCTTAATGCAATGAGACACTAATTTTATTCCATAACGAAAAATTCTGGAAGCTTCTTGTAGCAACAATTAAGATATTACCGTGTATTTACTTGTGAACATGTTTAGTGAATGGTTTTCTCACTGCCAAGTATGTAAAATAAGAGATAAATAAATCGAAATGTTTTTCATGACTTTATTGAAATCCGAACAGAAAAATATCTTATTTATATCATTTTAAAGCATTTTTTCATAACATATTTAATTAGCAATAATAACTAGGAAAATGCAAATTCAATTTCACTTAATTAGGAAAATGCCAAAGAATAAAAAATATGATGTAATTTTACAATCATGCAGTGCAAAAAGCTAAAAAATTACCAAAAATGCCATTTTAACTATTTCATTTTAAACCAAAAAGTAGTACCTAATTTTACAATAAAGTAATTAAAAAAAATATCAAAATTACACATAATGCCACTCCTTCTAAGGCAAGCACACTATGCCACATGTCCAACTCCGGCAATCCCCCTCAAGGCCAGTCACCGCCGGTCAGCTGTGGACCAACTCCGTTGGCCTTTATTAACCCTAAAAAAATAGAAGATTTTATGACATTGAAGGGACTTAAACCTTGACCCTCAAAGGAGGAAGCCTCACTCACAAACCACTACACCAAACTTGTTTTTATGATATTCATTCAATTACACAATATTTATATAAACAATAAACGGTTTTTTTAAATAAAATAAAATAAATAATTTCAACACAAATTCACTCAAAAACTGCAAACAAAAACAGAAACTACGACAAAAATACAATGTATATATCAATGATGTAAAAAAAACAAAAACAAATGAAAAAACAAAAACAAAAACTACTAACAAAAACAAAAAATAACAACAAAAATACAATGTATATATCAATGATGTAAACAAAAACAAAAACAAAAACTACTAACAAAAACAAAAAATACAATGTAGATATCAAATGTTGTAAACAAAAAACTCTAAAAATCCTTTTTAAAAACCATTATCATTCTACAGGGACTTTTCAAAACCTCTAAAAAACTAAAAAACTACCAGAGAAGATGAAGAGGAACATAAAGAGGTATGCAGTTTATGTTTTTCTGCAATGCAGTTTATATTTTTCTACAATGCAGTTTATATTTTTCTGCAATGCAATTTCCGTATTCTGCATTCCAGTTTCTGTTTCATCCATGCATTCTAAACCATTATCATTCTACATGGACTTTTTAAAACCTCTAAAAAAACAAAAAATCTATTAGAGAAGATGAAGAGGAACATGAAGAGGTATGCAATTTCTGTTTTTCTGCAAAGCAGTTTATGTTTTTCTGGATTGCAGTTTCTGTTTCATCCATCTATTCTAAACCATTATCATTCTACAGGGACTTTTCAAAACCTCTAAAAAAAGCAAAAAAACTATTAGAGAAGATAAAAATGAACATCAAGAGGTATGCAGTTTCTGTCTTTCTGAAATGCAGTTTATTTTGTCCAACAATGCAATTTCTATTTTTTGCATTGTAGTTTCTATTTTACCCATTTGACAAGTTAGAAACCTTCATAAATTTCTAAAGTTCTTCCACTCCACAAATGTCAGTAATTTGTGTGTTCCGCACTAAATTATAACATATATTGAATTATCATTCATCATCATCAGCCACAGCTTAATGGTTACTTTAAATAGAAATTTAAGACATAATAACAAAGGTGTGCTGAAGTGATGATATATACATACATACCTTCATTTTGTTCCAATCTTTGATTTCACTCAACACAACACCATCGATATATACTAGTTATGTTGCCTTCATATGTATGGATGGATGGTGGTAGCTGTGAACTTGCCCTCCCTGGATATATAATAATAATAATGAGTTTGCTGCCTCATAGTCACAGCTACCATATTGATTTTTCCTTCCCTTGGAATTTCTGAAGATTTAGAAGAAAAACAAGCAAACAAATGTGATGATATGGTTGGAATTAATATATAAGTAGGTAAATAAAAGCTCAGTTACCATAAATTCTTAATGCAGATATTTGGGATGTGAGAAATCTTGGCCCACTCTCCATTGTCTTCTTAGTAATGCTCTGAAAGTCTCCCATATGCAAAGATGTCAAGAGTCTGCAATTCAGTTTCAAACAACTCAGTGATACTGTAATTCAAATATCCACCACAGGACCAAAATGATATGAAGTTTCTTCTCTGGCAGGAACACCACATAAAGCTTTATATTCAAGCTATTAAAGTTTGCATCTTTCAAACTTCAATCTATTTAAACAACCCAATACAACTTTTAAGCATCATTTTCAAAATCAAATCCATCACGTTTTACACCAATAAGCAAATTCATTAGAGCGCCGAGCCACTCCATTAAAGACTATCCATTTTCCATATTTTTCAATTCAAGAACTCCAATTCAAACCAAATTCAAGCCTTTCCATAAAAAGGAGATCCAAACAAACCCTAAAAGGTCAAAATGAACATAATTTGTTTATCATATCCAAAATATGAAACACTAATCATCCAATGGAGAACAAAAATTGCAGGAAAATCCACTCTCATTAAATCAAGACACATATTTGTGATCAAAACCCACGCTTGGGTCAATGCAATTGCCCCAAGGCCATAGACATCAATAACCCCCACTAAGAGATCCTCGATTATTCATCTACCTGTGATTATCATTCCAATTAAATTTTCTCGGCAAGCAAACAATTTGATAAGGAAAATGACATAGAAAACAGCTGATTGCGAAAAAATAAAGGAAGTAGAAAGGGGAAAACTCACAGGCTTTGTCGAGCTTGTAAGAATTGGCAACTCTGCCTACCGCCACCTCCTTTCTCTTGATCTCGGGCAAGGAGAGGCAGAAGAGAGACGAGGAGGCTTTGGAGTCGGCAAGGTTGAGGACTTAAGCTCCCGTGAGGCTGACCTCAACTTCCGGTCGAGAGCGGTCAATGGTTCTCAAGTGGTTCCATCGAGTTCTGTTTACAGAGAGATCTGATATTTTTTTTCTAGAGAGAGAATTGATTTGACAGGACCGGACCCGAATTCCCCCGAACCCGGGACCGACCCTGCGGTTTTTTTTCCTGCATCCGTATGCAGGGCCCACTTACTAAAGAATTTCACTTCCTACTCCCGAGTCAAAAGTGAAAGGGCCGAGACTTCTGCCGAAATTTCGACAGAGTCTCCCCTGAAAAACTGACTTACCCAAAAACTTCAACCTGTCAAACAACACACAGTTTACAACCCAATCGCCAGCAAACAACTACGAATACAGAAATAGGCCTCCTGCCTTCAATTCCAACCCTAATGGGCGATAACAGAGCATATCTAAGGGTAATTGAATTTAAACAATAATTCAACATTAAGAGAAGTGGACATAGAAGTCCTACCCTTCGGTCGAAGCTCGCGAGAAGGAAAACTCGTCTTGAAAGTTCGGTTCGCGGCACAACAGCCTGGGGGCGCAAAACAGGAAAGTGTGAGTGGACGAAAACAAGTTCAATACTTAAAACAACATACTAACCCCACCTTTTTATTTTAAAACGATGCAAAACAAAACAATTCAGAACCTTAGTATATGTAGTTGATTCCCAAACCCAATACTTCAAAATAGTAAAGGAATAAAGAAAATCCAAACCTTTTTCGTTTCCTTTTTCCCGAGGCATAACCTCCCAAAAACTGATCCTCATATAAAAATATAAACAGAAACCACTTGAAATCCAGGAGCACGAAAATCAATAAAGTTCTCGTAACAAAACAACATTAAAGTTCCAATAATAATAATAATAATAATAATAATAATAATAATAATAATAATAATAATAATAATAATAATAATAATAATAATAATAATAATAATAATAATAATAATAATAATAATAATAATAATAATAATAATAATAATAATAATAATAATAATAATAATAATAATAATAATAATAATAATAATAATAATAATAATAATAATAATAATAATAATAATAATAATAATAATAATAATAATAATAATAATAATAATAATAATAATAATAATAATAATAATAATAATAATAATAATAATAATAATAATAATAATAATAATAATAATAATAATAATAATAATAATAATAATAATAATAATAATAATAATAATAATAATAATAATAATAATAATAATAATAATAATAATAAATACCACGTACAGCAGAATCCTCAATACTAGTACGTCTGTGACCAGTCCTACGCGCGCAGACTACCCACTCAAGGGTCTACAGCGACACCCCATCAAGGGTGCCCCGGGTATCCGACATATTCAGTATCCATTTCATCAAGTATCCACTTTCCAAAGTTCCAAAACCGGGGGAGGTACATAGGGTAGTGCTTATAGCACTTCAAACTGACATAACCAAACACTTCTCACTTTCCACGATATCCACACCCACGTACCCCACACATAACCAACATACAAATATCCATTCTCGAAAATATTATATAACTCAAGATACTTGCAATATGTCAAAGACCCGAATATATATATATACACACCAAAACTCAATACCCAAAGTATATACTCACAATAGCCACCAAAATCCAAATACCAACACATATCCCGATAAATTGATAACACAATATAATTACAGCATACGACAATCATATAATCCCCATACAGACATAAACTCCAAGTATCAAAAGTGACCCAATTAAATCCATAATAATACAAGTCCCAAAAGTTAAATAATAGTAAAGTTCCATAATCGAAAAGTAGATAATAATTCTCAAAACGTAAAACCCGACACTGAAATAGTTAGCTAATATATCACTATTAGTTATGGAAGTATATATTGGAAACCCCCCTATGTTTATAAGTTCCAAACATTAGAAATTACCCGACAAATCCATAATTAAAAAAAATGAAAACTCCAAAGTCAAATAACCCAAATATATAACCGAAACCCAACATTTATCAAATTAACAGCCCAAATGTTTAATTCAAATTATAAATATAAATTCCGATAGTATAAGCATAATTTCCCAAAAGTATATCATATAAGTTCCCAAAGATATAGAATATAATTTCCTAAGGTAATATAATATAAGTTCTCAAAAGTATATAATATAATTTCCCAAAAGGTATATAATATAATTTCACTAAAGGTATAAAATATAGATTCTTAAAGATATACAATATGATTTCACAAAGTATAGAATACATATATATTTCTAAGGTACGGAATATAACCCGCAATGTTCTTAGATTTCAAATGTTAAAGTAAATACAAACTTTCATAAATAGAGCCATATAGAATCCCAAAATTCAATAACCAAATTTCATAAGATCCGAAATACGGTAAACCATAAACCTCAACTTATCAAACATATTTAAAGTATAAGTAACTATTCTTAAGGTACATTAAATGAACCCAAAGTATTTGCAAACCACACCAATTCCCAATATTCTTCAAATTCATAATTTGTAAACCATATAAAACCCCAATGTCACATAACCCAAAAAATCTATAAGCCGATACCAAAATAATATTATAATCCCGAACACGTCACCCAATACTCAAATCACCACAAAACTTGGTTATTACATATATTCCAATAAATTCATAATATGTCAAAAATCCCATACTAAACCAATATGAAAATATAATTATCATGTCCCGTATAAAGCCCGGGACCCAAAACATGCATAAACCCAAATATAAATTATATTCAAGGAATACCATTAAAATCCAATTCCAAGATTTAAACAATATTTAAATCCAAATAATCGAAAGAAAACCATTTCATATGCACTTCAATTCATCCTTTAAAATATCGTTGAAAAACAATGTCCACTCACCGTTGGTCCTACGCTGCATGACCCTAAAGGGTCACGCCTGCTGCGTAGCAGAGTCAACGTATCTAAAGCGATAGATACGAGGATTGAATTAGTAATCGAACCGAAACGAGAACCTTAAACTCAAATCCTACCAACACCCGACTTAACGTGCCCAAACGTCCTACGGAGGATTTCAAGGTCAAACTACTTCTTCTAACCAATGGGACCGCCCCGGAAGACTCACGGTCAACCAACGGTCAAACACCCTGTTTTGGTCAACCCGGGCCCGTTAGGCCCACTACCTCCAAAAGGTTCCGGACATTCCTAGAAATCCAACAAAGTCAACTATGTGGCAAAACGACCTCGGGAGAGCCTCAGTCAACCCTGGTCAAACTTGGTCAAACCGACCCGAATAGGTCAAACCGGACCCGTGGGTCCCATGACCTCCAAACTTACCTCCGAAAGTTCCTAAAGGTTCACTACAGCTTAGAGAACACGTCCCAAAAGTTTGGTCTCGATCGGACGGTTGGATCGCTCACGATCACACGATCGGACGATTACGGTTTAATTCCAACTTCAAGTCATTGATCCGGAGTATCCGGGACTCCGAATCATGATCCGTCAATTCCTATACGATCCTAGAAATACGAGGGACCACATACGTGAATTCGGATTCGATCCAACGGTCCGAACCCATCGAACCCACGAAACGCGCAATAGGCGTACGTTGGTTCGACAGTCAAACGACGTCCGAATCGAAATCCGAGCACACGTACGCGTTCGTAGCGACACGAGGATCGCATTGGAACACCGAACCACCACCACCACCTGGCCCACGCACCGCCGTGGGTTGGGTGTCTTGATCAAAGACCGGCCAACCTCCAAACCTCAAATCTTGCGACACCACCAACACCATTAGAACCACCACGTTGAGGTGAGTTCAGAACCGCCACGAACCGCCACAGAACCGGCCGACAATTGGCCGGAAATTCATTCCAAACACCGGCCAGATCTGGGTTTCAGATCGGATAACCACTACAACACAAAAACCCTTTTATGACGTCTGATTTGCGTCATGGAAGGCATTTAATGACGCGGATTAGGCGTCGTAACCTACGTCGTAGAAAGGGGGGGTCATGGAAACTTTTTCAAAACACGACGTCTATTCCGCGTCATGGAATGGGGTTTCAATGACGCCGATAGTGTGTCGTGGAAACTTTTTTAAAACATGACGTCCGTTTCGCGTCATGGAATGAGATTTCAATGACGCAGATAGCGTGTCATGGAAACTTTTTCAAAACACGACGTCTTTTCCGCGTCATGGAATGGAGTTTCAATGACGCGGATAGTGTGTCGTTGAAACTTTTTCAAAACATGACATCTTTTCCGCGTCATGGAATGAGGTTTCAATGACGCGGATGAGACGTCATTGAAATTTTTTTCATGACACAATTTAGACGTCATTGAAATTCTTTAATTTTTTTAAAATAAAAATTCTTAATTTGTATATATATATCCCATTATTTTAATTATGCAAAAATAAAGACACAAAGCAAATACTCTAAATTATATTTCTATTATTCAAAATGATTCTAGTACATTAAAATTGTCTTTAGCTAATCCCACAAAGTCAATCCTATGAAGTTTGAGTAGATTTGATACTTGCATTGTCCAAAACAAAGTAAACATCCAAAAAGATGATCTCCATGATAGTTTGAAAGGATGTAATGCTTCATGTCCATCAGTCATTAGCCTTCTGATAGTTTGGGGAGTCCAATGTTCGCATCAAACCTTCGACTTCTATAAAATTTCAGTAAATGGAGTAGACCAGCCCAATCAGTATCCTGCAAGACAATCAGATGTCAATAGCAAAAATTGGCATCTCAAGATACAGAAATAAACAACGCATAGAGCATTCCAATCCGACTGTACAAGCTAGGGTTGAAAAAATACCAAGACCACCGATTCAAGGACTCAATTTGAAATACACTTCCATAAGATACTCTTTCTTTTTCATTGTTAAGGAAACCCGATTATTATAACCAAACACAATTTGCAATTATAGGTGATAGAAGAACTAGAAGTTCAATTACATTTTAAACAAGCAATGTGACGGATAAAAAAGAATTAGCAATACTCTAGATTACTAAGTTAAGAAGGTTGCTGAATCGCCTCACTAGAAAGTATCAGATAGTGTTTCTCTGTTAAGAACTAAAAAAAAAAAGAGTAAATCGGTGAAGAACACCAGATACAAATAACTAAAAGTAAAGGGTTAGATATTTACATGAACCTATTTCAAGATTTTAACAATGAAGATCACAACTCAAGTAAATCACAGACTCCAAGCATAATAGATAACACTATAATGTATAGCAGTTTAACACAAATGATAATAATATTACCTCATATGATGTATTTGCCAATGCAAACGCGGCCTCAATTCGAACTCTCCAGAAGGCCTTGATACCAAAGAATAAATCTTCAGAAATATACACTCCAGTAGCTTCGAACTCTCCAGAAGGCCTTTGAATGGCATTATATTTCCAGTAGCTGCTATATTTCTCCAGCCATTGGCAGAACTGGATGATCAAATGTACCATCAAGTTCATAAGCCCTGATACTCATCATTCCAGGCCATCCATTGTCACCGTCTCGCTTTTCAGATTTTGGATTTGCATTAACAACAGAGGCACTTGAATCCAACAAGCCTGTGCACCCACGTAAAACTGCCAATTCAACCATATTCTTCCGCTTGTTATAGGAGAAGCCCATCCTTTCAATTTTAGTGCCAATGAAAGAACAACATATTAGTTACTGAATCTGTAAAAGAGATCCTGCAACCATGAAAGGCTTAATATTCCAAGCAAACTGAGGTTTTCATTCATCTAAATCACACTCACAAATGACTACCAGTAAGAGGGAGGGTGGGGTAAAGCATCAATTGAAAAAGAAAGAACATGCACGGGCTAAACTCCAAATCTTCTTCACTGGGTACCACAAACACTGGTAATAACTACAATCAGCCATTTCTGTCGTCACAATATATGTACATATAGATAACTTCAACAGGACCCCCACATGATATGACTTGTGAGAGGCTGTTCAAACAGCAATTTATAGCCCATTCGAATGGGCTCTCACATCCCCAAAAAAGAGATCCTGCTGATGAAGGAAGAGTCCTGTGTGTGTAACAAACAGGCACACACGAACACAGACATATATGCATTTACATATGTGTGTGAAATAGAGACTAAAAAGATGCAATAGAAACAGTGAACATAATGCACTAACTAGCACTTTTAAAGCAAACTCAAATATATATTAAATAGAACTAGAAAACCAGAGTGGATGGGGGCTATTCCAGGTTGTTAATACTCACCCTTCTATCATTCTTTGCATGGGATTGGCAAAGGAAGAATCGATGACAGAAGATTATGGCTGTTGCAATCGTTACCTGGGGTCTGCATAATAAAATGTTCAGGATCAACATAATGCTGAATATTTTATCATAAATTATTTGGTAGAATTTGGGTCACAAAACAAGATAATGGTTTCAAATCCACTATGAAGGAGGAGAATGAGAATAAATGACAACCAAACAACAATAACACTATTTGCTTGGAAATAAAGGGTGAAGGAAAAAGAACTAATGGATAAGGCTTAAAACTCACACTTTAAGTCTCATCCCCAAATCTTGTAGAAAAGTACAGTATGACTAGCGTAGATATGCCTCTTTCTTTAAGTCAATTCCATCTAGTTTAGATGGAGAATTTTCTTCAATTTCCTTTCTGGAAAAGTACCAACAGGCTCCTTCGTCTAGCTTGTCCTCAGTGTGTTTATAGGAACCAGTATCACTCATACCATAGTTAGAGGAATCGCCAGACAAAAAGGAAGCCATATGTAAGTTTCAATTGCTTTTTGGCGTGCTTGTTCTTCGTAGAGTTGCCATCTTGTGAGCTCCACTTCCCTTTTTGCTACTAAATCTGCAACCCCACAAGGAAGGAAGTCCTTGCCTCTATAAAGTAATATAATAAACTTATTACGTAGTATCAGAACTCCTCCTGTGAGACACTGCATTAATAAAAATTACCTTTAAAATACATTTATATTTCACAAGCAATATGCAGTAGTTGCAATGTAGAAATGGAACATAGACATGCATGTCGACCAGTGAAAGAGTTAATTTGATACTTGGTGGAAAAGAGACAACATGATACCCAATGACATAGGTGCAAGTAACATGAAGGACAAGCCCTCGAAGTCAGTCATACGTAGGTGCCAATGACATAGGTGCAAGTAATTTGATACTTGTTGAAAAGAAGAATTGGCAATTGTGAATTCTGATCAGGCGGATATTTGTTCAGGAAAATTAATAGGTGGGCAATTTTTCCCAAAAAAGGTGAGTCATTAATAATTGATGTCATGTATGTGCATATATTCTCTTAAACTTGCCTTCAGCTCATATGCCATTTGCTCGTTGTTTGTGTTCAGAACTCTGAACTTCACAGCAATCTTCACTATAAGACTTTTCTCCCACAATTTTAAGATGGCAGCAGCAAGGCCTTGAAGTTTTCTGTTCCTTCCTTAAGAAAGTAAAAAATTAAAATTTTAATAAAAAAGGCAAACAAAAGTAGAGAAGTTGAGTACAAAGAAATGTATGCATGCACCACCATGCATTGCCAAGTATGGTCCATTTTATGGGGAAAAATTGACATATAACAGCAGGAAAGGTAATACCTAAGACAAAATGAGTAGGTAATGAGCGAGCAAACTTCCTCAAGAATGTTAGTTCATCATCTGTCAGCTTTGATCTAGTGTGTGGTGGACAACGCCTAATTGGAGCTTTGAACCCAGGAACCACTTCTGGAAGCAAGTCCGCATCTACTGGCAAAGGTTTGTGTATCCACCAGTCAATGAATCGAGGTCCCAAGCCATCCAATAATCTATCTGCTTCCTTCTCATATAATGACCTACTAGTTGGTTGGCAACTCATACTGGTTTCTTGAAAGGTTCCAGTTTGAATACAATCCTCTTCTGCATCCTTTCCGCTCATCTTTTCATCCACAGGACTTTCAAATGATTTATATTGATAACTACTACTTTCTTCCAAATCCGGCTGCATGAGATCGGAGGACTTGACAGTCAGCAGAGCATTGGCGCATCTCTGGAAATTTTTTTGAACTCGACTGTATCTTTCTTTGTCCAAACAACCATGCCTCCAGTCTTGGTCTGTATATGAAATATATGCACACACACACACACACACACACATATATATATATATATATCATCATCATCACTGGAAGCTGTAATAAGAACACAAATATATATACAAGAATTGAACCAGCAAATGAATGCTTCTCTAATTTTTTAAGAAGAATTCCAACAGGCAAAAGTCAAATAAAACACACCACAATCCCAACAGGCAAAAGTCCCACGCTACACGAGCTGTTATTGAAATGAATCTCTAAGTTCAATGTTCTTCAAGCACCGACAACTAAAGTAACTGAACATAAAGCATATATTTCAAAAAAAATGGAATGCTGCAGAACAACAATTAGATGCTTTGCTAAGACAAAAAGTACTTTTGGCATCAAGTAGCATGAACCTAAAGCTTTCCCATATCAGCAGATAAATTTTGGCTAATGTAGAATGACTTCAGTTACATTATATAAGTTAGTGTTACTCAAATCTTTGAACAATAAAGCTATGTCATTCTAGAATATAATTCTTCCCATCAATTATACATTATATATGAAGCCACTACAATCAGTTTTGTTAAACTCAACAAAATGATTAGAAATTGTCAGAATATAACATTCTCTGCATGAAAAAAGAAAGTAAAGCAAAAGAACAAACCCAACCTCAACTATTTCTTGAGCTCTATGCATATTCCGGCAGAGAGGCACATCAAATTTGACCATGGCAAGTTCATTTGTTTTCCAAATGAACTTTATGTCATCCACAACGGCTTGAGTGACCCCAGCTTTCTTGACCTTCACCCATTTCCTCATCTTTGCAGCCTCACCTCTCAACCTCTCAAGCAACTCTTTCTCGAGGCTCACTTAATACAACTCTGACATAGACAGTTCACAATGTTGAAACTGTGAAGACTAATCACCAAATTCCAGCAGCTTCCTGCAGATGGATTATCAAGTCAGAACCAGCGGGGCGTATGAGCATCACAAAAAACTTCATGAAAAAAAAATTGCAAGAAATAATGAGACACATTGGTTTTGAAAACTGGGAACTTCAGCACCCACCAAGTTATTTTTTCAAAAGTTTGGTTATTTGGTCCTTTGAATCTTTTCTGGGGCTTCCTCTACTAAGAAATATAATGTATTGTTCCTTATATGGCTGAAAATCACTTGGGTATTAACTTAAAACTCAATTTCTCCCAATGAGCCAGGGGAAACTAACACACACACACACACACATGTTCCGCGAAATTATAGCAAGCAATTACTTTTCTGTCGAAGCAGAAAAGATCCACTATTGAGTATGTGCAAAGGTAAAATATAACCGAAATTTGATACAATTAGCTT
This sequence comes from Prunus padus, assembly GCA_024362665.1. NCBI lineage: Eukaryota > Viridiplantae > Streptophyta > Magnoliopsida > Rosales > Rosaceae > Prunus > Prunus padus. The sequence goes on along the minus strand of JANFAM010000019.1, from coordinate 27,892,877 downwards.
AAATATGGATCAAAGACTACGATGCCTTCAACATAATAAGAACCTGATATTCTATGAAAGGGGAAACCAGTTAGGAGTTACCACTTTGTTGGAGATCCTCCTGCCAAAGGTAGAGATGGTAATAATCTGAAAACCAAAGATTCTCTCTATCAGATAAAAAAGATGATTAACTTGATTAGAAAACACTGGACACCCATTAATCCATTAAATTGAATTGAAAACACTGGAAACACAGAGATAGATCGAAATGCAGAGATAGACTGTGTTGTCCCAACAAAGGTATAGTTTGAACCAGATAACATAAACTACAGATCAAGGATAGGTTCAGACTGAACCAGAGATAGATAGAGACAGACTGTGTTGTTCCAGTCTTAGATTGAAAGGCAGAGATAGATCGATTTATCTCTAGTTTGTTTTAGATAAAGAACCAGATATTAAAAACAAACTAGAGATAGATCAATCGAAGTGCCCACCCAGGTAAAAACGATTGAAGTGCCCACCGAAGAAAATTAAGTTTGAAGTGTTGTATTCTTAAGCTACCGATAATACCCAAATGATAAACAGGAGAAGAAATTTTCACAAAATTGTAATTACTCTCTGAAAATAAAAATTCTAAATACTAACGCACAACTAGAACCCAAATTCAATCAAATAAAATCAGAAATGCAAGTAGAATCTTGGATTCAATTAAATAAAATCACATACATATAGGAATCCAAATAAAAAACAAACATTCACATAGAATCCACAATAAAAGCAAGCTACAGACATTTAGAATTCAAATCAATCCTAAACTGATACCAAAACTTTGAATCAAGCATGGAGGTTAGGGCTTTACAAAATCACACCTTGAGAACTGTCACTCAGCTTTCACCTTCAAAGCAATTGGCCTCGAGCAATTGTCTTCTAGCTGATGAGGAGATGAAGCTCTTGAATGTTCCAGTGAGAGAGAAGCCATAGATTGTGAGAGAGGGAGACAAGAAGCCAGAGAAAGAGAGGGAGGGTTTCGATGGGATTTGATGAGAGAGAGAGAGAGAGAAATTTGCAAAGTCTGAGAAGGAAGAGATCTGAGAGAGCATTTGGGATTAAAGAATGAGTTAGAGATTGGAGATAGAATATGAGGCTTCTGTAAGGGAGATAGAAAAAAAAAGACGCACCAAACTTAAATTTGGTGAAAAAAGGGCGGCATGCGAAAATTTTTGGGGGAAAAAATTACAAATCTATGACGCATATTCTACGTCGTCAAAGTGCTAAAGATTCTATGACGTGGAATACGCGTCATTGTAAATATAATTCTATGACGCGGCGGATGCGTCGTTAAATTAATGACGCATTGATGACGTCGTTAAACTATAAACTTATTAATGACGCGGATCCAACGTCGTCTAAAACCTCTAGAATCCATGACACACATTCTGCGTCATTGAAAATAATTTTAATGACGTGTCTAGCAAACGTCATGATAAAAGTGTCATAAAATCGCTTCAATGACGCATTTTAAAAACACGTCATAATTTATGACATTTAATGACGTGTATTTTTGATGCGTCATTAAATCTGTGTCATCAAAAGTCCTTTTTTTTGTAGTGAACCTAGAGTCCTAATCGATCCCAGATAACCCCGAAAACGGCTAGAGGAGGAAGAGGAGTCGAAAGCTTACCAGAATCGACGAGAAAACCCGCCGGAGCTGCCGGAACGAAGCCGGAGAAGGAGCCGGAAAAACCAGTCACCACTGCCGGCGAGAATCGCGACGATCGACGGGGAAACTGGTCGGGTCTTGACCTGGAGCTCATGCCGGTTCGAATGGGACCGGTCTCGTGGCCGGCCGTGGCCGGCCGTGACCGGTATCGCCGACGACGAGAGAGAGACGGAATCGGAGAGAGAGAGACGCGGGAGAGGAGAGAGAGGGATTTCGTGGCTTCTGATTGGCTGGGGGTATTTAACAAATTCTGAAATGACCAAAATGTCCTCCAAACGATCCGTAGTTCGTATCGAGAGGTTCCGCCCGTCAACGGACTCATTTCGACGAGCCGGACGCAATGGCGCAACTTGTTTCACCAAATTCCGTCCCAAAAATTAAGTGGACCGAAATGCCCCTCTAATTATTAAATTCTTATTTAATTCCAATTTCTTAAATTTAATCTCTTTTTATTCCTTTTTAATTTCTTATTTTACAAAATTCATTTTAATTTAATTAATTCCTTTAAATTTGGGTTAGGGTCGTTACATGATTTGGCCAGCCTTTTTAAACAATAAGGGTAAAATTGTATATTACTTTTATAATTTAGCCAGGCCCAATGAATCTGGGCTTGCTCTTTGGCCAAATCTAAAAGAAAATTTTGATTCCTATGTTCAAAACCCAAACAGAAATACTATAAGTATTAAAACCTGATTAGTAAGGATTCTTTTTGCTAAAACCTAATTTTTCTTAATAAATAACTAATGGAGGTGCAAAAGTGAAGGGTTTTATGTTAAAACCAGAACTTGTATCTCTTCAACAAATGGAATCCTTCTTAATGAAGTTAAATTTTGATAGTGTTGATACATAAAATAAAAAAAGAAGTGGTTAGAAAATTGAATACAGGACATCAAGTGCATAAAATAAAAGAATTATTAAGAATTCCAACATGACATCAAATGCATGAATAGAGGCTCTAGCCATTCGATTCACAAGTGCATTGCTTTGTTTCCTTCATATATTTTTTTTGGTTACATTCTTTCCTCCATCTTTGTGTGGTGGTGGTGTTTTTTTTTTTCCTTCTATAAAAGCATGTCCAGTGCAGAGGGGGAGCTAAGCAATAGGGGGCCCAAGGCCCGGAAATGACCTCAAGCGCCCAAGAATCAGCCCGGGCAAGCTGTGGGACCCACCTACCCGGGCAAGCCCATGGGCAAGTCTCGCCCGGCCTGTTGCCTGAAGGCTGCTAACGTCATGAGTGACATCAGCAACTGACAGAAACCAATGGGAAGAAGCCACGTGGCACTTCCAGGAGCCTCGGATTCCGGATTTCTTAGAAATCCAACGGGAAAATTCGAAATTTAAAAAAAAAAACCAAAAAATGCAGAATTTTTTTTTTCTATAAATACCTACCAATATTATTCACAACAAATTCTTCTCCTTCAAATATTTTTCACTTTCCACACCAAATATTTTTCTCATTCACTAAATTCCATTTGTGTCAAAAAATAAATGGCCTCTTTCATTGAAACCGGAGACATGTGGACAACTGTTGAAGATATTTTGTGGTGTGAGTGTTTGGTCAAAGTTGGGCACGGGCAATGAGATGAAGTTCTCTCATATGTGGTTCGGTGCAATTGGGAAAGGCAAAAAAGGTTTCAACAATCACCAATGGAAAAAAGTTTCATCTCCCATAGGTGCTCAATCAAGTCAACTTGATGTCTCTCATGAACATAAGAAGATTGCATTTCTGTATAATGGTCAATCATAGGGTTTTTGTAACTGTCAAGCCCCAAAGTCGAGACACGTGACAGCGACACATACCTTGAAGATCCCGAAAATAAAACACCTAAGTCCAAGGGTTATACTCTCAAGATTCCCAAAATACTCTAAGCCCTTATAAATAAATTAAAACTAGTTGGATCAGAGTGTTTAACAACAGCGGAAAAATAAGTATAATTTATACGAAATTTGTTTGAGGGTTAAACCAACCCCAGAGGTCATGGAATAGTATCACCAACCTCCGAAATTGTTTTACAAACCAATATTGAAAATATACCAACCATCTAGAATTCATATTTATACATATGTAGTAAAACATGATCAGCTGTGATGAATAGGGTTCACAACCTGACAACAACATGAGATACGAGCCAAAAGTTGACAAGTGAGGAGGTCACACCAAGATGTCACCCACGAAAGGAATCTACAACAAAAGTAGGGGACTATGAAATTTTTATTATGAGCTTAACAAAATATTTGAAAATTTTCAGGGCGTCACAGTAACGACCATCCCTAATCAACGATTCGTGCTCCAGTGGTTGTCCATTTGCTCCCATGGGTCGCTTGTAAATTCTTATCAATGCTGTGTTCATGGGATCGAGTTCGAACGTATCTAGTTCATCATAATCATACTCATCCTCCACAATCATTTTATGGAGGATGATGCAAATCATCATAATGCTCTGAAGCACCTCTTCATCAAACATACGAGCAGCACCCCTAACAATCGCCCAACGAGCTTGCAGGATACCAAAACACATTTTCACATCTTTCCTATAACCCTCTTGAAAGGCAGCAAAGCTTTTTTCCTTCTGCAATTGGGGATTCAGAATTGATTTGATGAATGTCGTCCACCTCGGATAAATTCCGTCAGCTAGGTAGTACTCACCCGAGTATACGGTATTGATGATTTGATACGTGATCTGAGGGGACTGACCTCTCAACACATCATTCAATACCGAGGATTGACCAAGCACATTGAGGTCATTTTGAGATCCCGCAACTTCGAAGAAGGCATGCCAAAGCCAGGTATCGAATGATGCAACGGTCTCTAGAATGATACTTTTTTGGCCCTTTCTATTCCCATAATCTCCTTGCCAAACACTTGGGAAATTCTTCCTCTATTGCATCACATAATCTGACTAGGCTTTCTAGGATAGTTGACTTCCCCATCCTAGCAATCTCATCCACCTAGTTTGCAGCTGCCCCATATGCAAGCATCCGTAAAGCAGCAGTAAGTTTCTGCTCTGGAAGAAGACCCGAAACCCCACTAGCATCGTACTTCTGAATGAAGTATGTGTCGTAATTACAAACATCATGCATGAATTTTTTTTTTGGAACAAATGAGGTTGCATTCTATATCTCCCTTGAAAATCAGAATTAGAATACAATGAATTTGGGATAAAATAATCATCCAAGAGATTCTTACCCAAGAGTGCCTACATCAGTCCACGTTCGGGACACGCCCGGGTTGTGAACCAGGCTGATGTTACCTTGATTGATGGAGCATACCCACCGCTAAAGAAATTTCATCCTCTTCTTTTAACTCACGATCTTTTTCATCACGTATGCGGCTCATTTCTAGTTCATGATGCAATTAGTATCATTGTCTTAAATAGTGCTTGTGGAATTTCCTGAATAGAAGCCTTTGTGCTTTTTTGTTTTGAAATATTTGAATGTGTTGTGGCTATGTGTCGTCAACTGCTATCATTCTGAGATTTATGGGGTGGATCAGAGTTGCCACTTAGAATGATGCTTTAGATTCAGGTTTTCAAAAGTCGTTGCATTTTTATAGAATTGTGCATCCTTATGGTTTCCTAAAAGGAGGATTATTTATTTATTTATTTATTTTTGAATAGAAACATTTGTCTTGATAATCAAGAGGAAAATTCTCCTCGATCATACAACAGAAGGAAAACTGAACTCATTAAGCATCAGAATATCTAATAGAAAATACAACTAACCTACTGCACCCGAATATGTGTCTATAACTAGCAAACACTTGTGTAAAATCATCTTAAGAGTGCCGCCATATCTCTTAAAACCGTATATTAAGTAATTTGGGAGTTCATTTACCCGAGTCCTCATTTTTCTATTTAGGTGTCAGCTGTTACAGACCAAGCTGGAATGCAAGATCTTGGAGCAAATGCTGGTGATTTTGATGACAATGAAGGTGGTGGATTGGTTAGTAAGATCTTTTCTTTTATGTTTTTATTTGCTATTAACACAAAGAATTTGTGGACATATATGATTGCTAAGAACTTTTTGCTCTGGCTTAATAATGTCTGGGAATAATTGTTGAATGTATGGAAGCTGCTGCTCCATTGCTTTTAAGCCTTTTTGCTGCTTGGTGCTTATGGTATCTATAGGTGGTTCGATTGGCTTAGTATCTTCTGTGTTTATTGTTCTCTTATTTACTTGAGTAGATATATATTTCTTATTTCTTATTTCTTAAATGATTAGAGTTCATTCTCCTAGGAGAAAAATAAGGTCAAAAAATAATTTGAACTGCCATCAATTGTACTCCTGCCAGCTTTGATATTGGAAAGATTGCTCAATTAAAATTGTTTTGTTTGCTAGCAGATTATTGAAGTTGAGCTTGATAATTCAAAATAACATAGCATCCATGAATTTTGTAATCCTTTTACTGGTTTCGGCACTTATCCCTCCCTTTTGCTTTAACTAGTAAGATATGCATTGTCTCTCAAGGCATTGCAGACATCAGCACTGCAAAGCCAAGGGTGATAGTTTGGCATAGAAAGAGTGTCTTCACTGCATAAATTTTGTTGTTGAACTGAGTGAAGGTGATTGACGTATTGTTTTAATAATCTTACAGTCATTGAATGCTCGCTCTCGGGCAATTCTCATGCAGAAATTGGATCGCAGTGGCTCTGGATCAGGGTGGGTATTTTCTGAGCACTTTATTCTATTTTGAATTGTTTAGTTGGTCTTACATTGGCTTTGTATGCAGTATTGCTGGTCCCCTAGGCACTCCCGCTGGCAATAGCGCTGGTGTTTCTTTACCAATGGCACTACCAACGGCACCACTCCTGGGAGCTGCACCAGTGGTTTCTCCTCTTGTTCCTCCCATCACCGCTGTTCCTGGTTTCGTCAGACTTGGTGTTGCCGGTCTTCAAATTCCTACTGCTACTCTTCCTTATATAGATACAACTGGTGTTCCAAGCGAATGTTTACTGTTGAAAAATATATTTGATCCAGCAGTTGAGGTTGGTGGCGGATTCTTCTGATACCGATAGATTTTCTTTATTCCCTTGGTGGTTATATTATATAATTTGTCTTCCTTTTTGAGCAGACGGAACCAAACCTTGACTTGGACATTAAAGAAGATGTTCAGGAGGAGTGTTCAAAATACGGGAATTTGAGGCATATCTTTGTAGACAAGTAAGTTTTGTTCGCATTAGTTATGTTGTCCTTTGTCTCTTGCATATGTCTGACTTACATTCATGTCAATGAACAGGAATACCGCTGGTCATGTGTACTTACGATTCGAGAATACACAAGCTGCGATAAATGCTCGGCATGTTCTCAATGGAAGATGGTTTGCCGGAAAGATGATTGCGGCAACATTCATGGTAAGTACGTATGTTTGTGGCAATATATATTTATTTTGGAACATCTCGTTTATAAAAATGTATTTTCATCTTTGCAGTTGCCCCAGAACTACGAGGCTAAATTCCCGGAGAGCAGATAGGATTATTATGCAGTGTTGGAAATGTAGAAAATGTAGCTGGTAATGCCTGTTGGTGATTAGCCTTTTGGGTCCAATTTTCATGTGAGAGAGTATTTAATGAATTATCATCAGGGCTTTTTGAGTGAGAAGAAAGAATGTCATGCTCAGTTCAGCATTTGGAATTTGCTGATGGGTCAAAAGTTGGATGTACATCAACTTGGAATTTTTACCGCCAGGGTGCCATGTGAATTTACAGTTACAGATATGGGTTTGTAGACTTATTGATGTTCTCATTTGTCAAAAAATTTCAATGTTATAATATTTGTCTTCACTAAATTGCCTCATAGAAGGATTTCATATATTCGCAAGATTCACCTCACCTGACCTACAAATTGGGTTTTGTCAAAGCTTGGAAAAATTCAAAGCAATTTCGTATACGCATCAACCTTGAAATTTAAGTAACCGTTGTGTTATGCCCTTGAAATTTAATTATTTATTTAGATTTTTCTATTAAAGAATGAAAGGAAGAGGGAGACATGAAACAAAAATGAAGAAAAGAGATGCAGGAAAATTATAAAAGATAAAATAAAAAGGGTGGTGATTTTCCCACTCCCCTTTGTCCGCCTACACTCCCTTTTGTTTAAAAAAAATAATACTTTTTACTATAAAATAAAAGGGAGTGTAAGTGAACAAAACAGGAGTGAGAACATGTAATTTTCAAAAAATGGAGTGTAAGTAGATAAAAGAGGAGTGAGAAAATCCGTACCTAATAAAAGAGGAGTGAGAAAATCAGTACCTAATAAAAGAGGAATGAGAAAATCAGTATCCAATAAAAAAAAATATTTTTGGATGCTGGAACTATTTTGCAAGAGAGTATGCCAAATTGTTTCTGATAAGATAAAAAAGTTTGTGTTGTTCATTGTTTTGGATTTAAGTTAAAATCTAAGCTCAGTATATGTAGTAAATTAAATACTTCTGTCCTGTTTTCAACATTCCAAAAAAGACATTATGCACTTCTTCATAAGAAAAAATTGAACTAGAATAATTATCTTGCGGGTTTAAACTTAAACAACCCAAGTTTATTTTGAATTGGCTCCACAGTCAAAACAGACTGTTTTGAGCACAAGAAGAAGAGAAGGGAAGTCAAACATTTTAGTGACCATGAAGAGAAGAAAAGGAGTAGGAAATTCGAACTTGAGACTTATTCTAACATTGGAAATGAAATACCATTAAATTAAAAGTTAGTTGGTAATTCAATGTGAACATTAATACACATTAAAAATTAGATGCCAATCATTTTAGTGACCATGCAGTATTATTACTCATTAAATTTACTGTATTTGTGACTATTATTCATTTGGTCACAGGGAAATTGGTCACTACTGACCTTTTTTCTTGTAGTGTCTGCTGCTGTCAGTATCGACTGCCAATCGTCATTCGTCATCCTCATCGTCATCTTCAGCCCAATTATGCCTGCCTTTTACAGTCCCATCACAAATATGGATACGAATGATACTGTCATCTCTCATTCTCATTGGTCTCTTCTGTGTATCTTCGTTCTTCCCTTTCAACACTGTATCAAAACCCAAGTAAAAGAAGTAAAAGCCTCAGTCTCCAGAGCATAATCAAGTACAACATGGAAGCAGAAGCAGATGTTGTGATTGTGGGAGGTGGAATTTCTGGCCTTGCAACATCCTTAGGACTTCACAGGTTCCCTCTCTCTCTCTCTCTCTCTCTCTCTCTCTCTCTCTCTTTCTCTCTCTCTCTCTCTGATACACACATGTTGATGTTCATGGTTCATATGTTTATTACTATGGTTGGAAGCAAAATTGAAATTTTTGGGTGCAGGCTGGGAATTAGAAGCTTGGTGTTGGAATCTTCTGATAGTTTGAGGACAACAGGATTTGCATTCACAACATCGACAAATGCATGGAGGGCCTTAGATGCCCTTGGTGTTGCCGATTCTCTTCGCCAACAACATGTCACACTTGATGGGTAATTTTCACTCCATGCATCACTCTCTCTTTGCTCCTTCAACTGTTCATGAAATGTTTCTTTACCATACAATCCTAACATGTTATGTTCTCATACTGTCAATCTCGACCGTTAGTTAGACGAATACAATCCTAACATGTTTGTTGGTACTTACTAAGTTCTACTTTTGCACGCATGTAACTGATTGCAGAGATTTGAATGTACAGGAATGTGACTTCCTCAAGAATTACAGGGCTTCAAACGTCTGAGATATCATTTAAGGCTAAGGGAAAGCAGTAAGCTTATCAATGGCATAAGTGCTAAAAGTTATTTCTTACTGATGCTTAATATTGGATATCAATTGTTTGCTAGATTCTAGCACTTTGCTTCTAGATTTTGTTAGTATCAATATTCAAGCATGCTAAAATGATTGAGAGTCTACATGATGTGCAGCGGAGACCATGAAGTTCGATGCGTGAAAAGGAACTTGTTCTTGGAAGGCCTTGCAAATGAACTCCCTAGTGGCACCATCAGGTTCTCATCCAAGGTGGTTTCCGTTGACAAATCGGGCTACTTTAAGCTGGTGCATCTTGCAGACGGGACCATCCTCAAAGCCAAGGTAGACTAATCTTCCCTTTTTATCTCTATTTTTCCCTCAAAAAGCCCTTGCAAAGGTCAAGTCATTATCAAACACGGCACTCGCTCTTGCAACTTATCCCACATCGTTCGGTTGGTATCAAACACTACACTTTATAAACCTAACACAAGGAAGTCGTGTCGCCGAGCTTTGTAACGAGAGCTTGTAACCCGAGTGGGGGCTATGAGGTGCTGGAACATTGCCTCAGTATTAGCGGGTCGGGTTCGGGTAGGCTATATTCTGGCCCTCCCATTCCAAGCCAGGAGTTGAACCCTGTGGCTTGAGCGAAGGCTCTGGGTCACTGAGTCTCTAGAGAGGAGGGCACTGCGTAAGGCTGGCTTCACAGAGCAACGACTACCTCCCACTCTTGGCAGTGGAAGGATAACGGGTCGGTGCCACTCGAATCCATCATGGCCCGCTAGACTGTCCCAATTGAACCAAAACCTTTTTGTTTTTTTTTAAACCAATAATAACATCATCTCTTTTTGGATGGAAATTGGAAATTTTAAGTACTTTGATTTGATCTAGTCACTTAACAGTGTTATTGCTGTGATTGAGAATAGGTCTTGGTTGGGTGTGATGGAGTGAACTCTGTGGTGGCAAAATGGCTCGGCTTCAAGCAGCCGGCATTTACAGGGAGATCTGCTATTAGAGGTTGTGCCACCTTCAAGAGCAGTCATGGATTCGATCCCATGTCCATGCAGTACTTTGGGAATGGTATTAGATCTGGTGCCATCCCTTGTGATGACACAAATGTTTACTGGTACATTACTTGGACTCCCTCTAGCCAAGGTAAGCTTCCACACAAATTTTGGGGCTTCTTTGCTTCCTTTTGGCACCCTTAAGGCTCAAACAGATCCTTGTGACCAAAAATAAAACTTTGGATAGATGATCCTTAGATTTTGGTCCCGTTTCGCCACATAGTATGCTTCAGAAATGGTTTTCTGCTCTCAATCTCACCACAAATAGAATGTTTGGTACTATATGTTCCTCAGCATCTAGACAAGATGAAAATATTTTTTTTTCGTTTTCAATTCAGAAACTTTATGACTTCATATTGGTGCTAATAAGCGTCTATAGTCTGTAATTGCCATCAAACCAGTATCAGTATGTCACATTTTTTGTTTATTCTTCATGTCTTTTGTAGAGAAAGAGCTGGAAGAGAACCCAGCTCAATTGAAGCAATATATGTTAAGCAAGCTCGGAAAGATACCTGATAAAGTAAAAGCTGTAGTTGAAAACACCGAATTGGATGCTTTTATATCCTCTCCATTGAGATATCGGCATCCTTGGGAGCTTCTTTGGGGAAACATCAGCAAAGGCAATGCTTGTGTCGCAGGAGACGCTCTCCACCCCATGACCCCAGACATTGGCCAAGGCGGCTGCTCTGCATTAGAAGACAGCGTTGTATTGGCAAGGTGTCTTGGTGAGGCCTTGTTGAAGAACTCAGGGGGAGAAATAAAAGATAAGGAGGGTGAAGAAGGGAAGGAAGAGTATGAGAGGATTCAGAAGGGGTTGATCAAGTATGCCAATGAGAGGAGATGGAGAAGCTTTGATCTGATTAGTACAGCTTATGTGGTTGGTTTCTTACAAGAGAGTAATGGAAAATTGATGAACTTCTTCAGGGACAAATTTTTATCTGCAATCCTGGCTGGTTTGCGGTTGAAGAAGGCAAATTTTGATTGTGGGAAGCTCAGCATCTCTTAACTGCAATGATACTTCCTCTGCTTATATAACAGTGATTTGCATGCAAGCTTATATGTCAATCATATTAGTGCAAGAACTTTCTTTTGTCATTTTGTAATTTGTATGAAGTTTCTGTATGGCGACCTTTTCTTTTTAATCTTTACTAACAACAAGGGAAACAAGATTCGAACTTGAGACTTCTTTTAACGTTGAAAAGAGAAGCGTCATTAGATTAAGAGTTTGTTGGTGCAAGACGGCTTTTACCGATGAATCCAACAAACAATATTACCCTTTCCTAGTGCTCAAATATAGCTGCTAAAAAGACAACATGGTTGCTAAATAAACAATACAAAGCATTTGGTGGTATTATTGGGGTTTTGTGCTTCAATTAATAATAGATAAGAAAAGGTAGATCATTCATGCAAGCTTATATGATTGTAAGTGTGTTGTTAACTGTAATGTCCGTGTGTGTTTTAGTACTGCTAAAACAAGTTATATGATTGTAAGTAGGCCGCCTCTCCATCCACCGTTATCAATTGATTTTAGGTTGGATGTTCTAATTCTTTCGATTATATGTATAACAACGTCTTGATTGAATAGGTCTTGGTTGGGTGTGATGGAGTGAACTCCGTGGTTGCGAAATGGCTTGGCTTCAAGCAGCCGGCATTTACAGGGAGATCTGCTATTAGAGGTCGTGCCGACTTCAAGAGCCCTCATGGTTTTGATCCCATTTTCATGCAGTTCTTTGGGAATGGTATTAGATCTGGTGTTATCCCTTGTGATGACAAAACTGTTTATTGGTACTACACTTGGTTCCCTCCAGCCAAGGTAAGCCTTCCATACCAATTTTGGGCCCCTTTTTTTTATTGCTTCCATTCCACAGACATTTTTTTCTTCCATTTGCTTCAGAATCTATGGTTTTCAGCTCTCAATCACAAGACAAATAACAAGACAACAGTTATAATTGTTTCATAATATGTTGCTCAGATTACTTGAAAGTATGTCACATTTTTTTGGTTTGTTTATTCTTCATGTCTTGTAGAGAAAGAGCTAGAAGAGAACCCAGCTCAACTGAAGCAACATATCTTAAGCAAGCTTGGAAAGACACCTGATAAAGTAAGAGATGTTATAGAAAGCACCGAGTTGGATGCCTTTGTATCCTCTCCACTGAGATATAGGCATCCATGGGAGCTTCTGTAGGGAAGTATTAGCAAAGGCAATGTGTGTAGCCGGAGATGCACTGCACCCCATGACCCCAGACATTGGCCAAGGCAGCTACTCTGCGTTAGAAGATGGCGTCGTATTGGCAAGGTATCTTGGTGAGGCCTTGTTGAAGAGCTCAAGGCAAGGAATGGAAGATAAAAGTAAAGAAGGAATGGAGGAACATAAGAAGATTGAGGTGGGGTTGAAAAAGTATGCCAATGAAAGGAAGTGGAGAAGCTTTGATCTGATTAGCACAGGTTATGTGGTTGGTTTTCTGCAAGGGAGTGAAGGAAAAATTATGACATTCTTGAGCAAGTTCTTGGCTCCTTCCCTGGTTCTGCTGTTGTTGAAGAAGGCTGATTTTGATTGTGGGAAGCTACGCATCTCTTAACGCAATGAGACACTAATTTTATTCCATAACAAAAAATTCTGGAAGCTTCTTGTAGCAACAAATAAGATATTAACATGTGTTTACTTGTGAACATGTTTATCGAAATGTTTTTCATGACTTTATTGAAATCCGAAAAGAAAAAAAAATCTTATTTATATCATTTTAAGAAATTTTTCATAACATATTTAATTAGAAATAATAATTAATGGAGGTGCAAAAGTGAAGGGTTTTATGTTAAAACCAGAATTTGTATATTTTCGACAAATGGAACCCTTCGTAATGAAGTTAAATTTTGATAGTGTTGATACATAAAATCAAAAATAAAAGAATTAGGAATTTGAATACGAGACATCAAATGCATAAAATGAAAGAACTATTAAGAGCTCGAACATGACATCAAATGCATGAATAGAGGCTCTAGCCAGTCGATTCACAAGTGCATTGCTTTGTTTCCTTCATCTTTCTTTTTTTGGGTTACATTCTTTTTTTGTTTCCTCCATCTTTTTGTGTGGTGGTGGTGTTGTTTTTTTACTTCTATAAGGCTGTTTGGATTGGGCCTTGTGGTTTTTTGGGCCAATCCAACCTAAGCAAGCACTACGTAAAGCGAACTTGTCAGATTTTTTTTCTTTCTTTCAAAAAACAGAAAAAGCGACGCCGTATGAACTTCGGCCTTCCCTTCATTTCCCATCTCTCACTCTTCTTCGTTCTCTCTATCTCTTTCGCTTAAACTTGCAGGGGAGGAAACGTAGCAAAACCCTAGTTCCTCCATCGCCAGTTCCGATCAGCACGAGCTACAACTAAAATCAAGGTAATTCGTCTTAATTACAAATCAATTTCAACTTTTTCGCTTTTATCTTCGTTCAGCATTTGATTGAATTTTGTTCTCTGTAATCTGGGTACAGTCTCTTTAAGATGACTCAAGACGTGGAGATGAAAGAGGTCCCAGCGCCTTGTAATCCTTCTAATTCAGCTTCGTCTACTTCTCCTTCAACTCTTCATAGTAAGTTTTCCATCTACATTTATATATCTCTTTTCTGTTAAAACCCTAATTTTCCCACATTGTTTCTGAAGTTTAAGTAAGTTAGTGGTACTTTATCAAATTGGGTATGTGGGATTTGACTTTAGATTTTCAATCTTTATTGGTTTTTATAGATTTGAAGGATATTGCTTCACTCCTTGAGACTGCTGCATATACTCGAGAGGTTCGGCGAATTGTGCGTGCCGTTAGGCTAACCATGGTGTTGAGGCGGAAGCTGAAGGTTTCTGTGCTCACAGCATTCCTCAATTTTGCCCTTTCGCCAGGATCTGAGGTTCACAGCCGGCTATCCTCGTATCTTCCAAAGGTGATTTTGGATCTACCTTATTGAATTTTGGATTTAAGCTTGTATAGTCAATGTCCTTTTTTTTACTTTTGAGCACTGAGAATGTGAAACATTGGTTACACAGGACGATGAACATGACATGGACGTTGATACTGCAACATCTGCTACCCAGGTTTCCTCAAAGCATGCCTTGCCAGAGCTAGAGATTTACTCCTACTTGCTTGTGCTCATTTTTCTGATTGATCAGAAAAAATACAATGAGGTGAAGCAATATACCCGTCATTACATGTGGGTCCTATAATTCAAAAAAATAAAATAAAATGAAGCTCTAATGTTTGTAATAATGTTGCATTGCGGTTTTTTAGGCTAAAGCTTGTGCCTCGGCAAGCATTGCTCGAATTAAGAACCTCAATAGGAGAACCATCGATGTTTTGGCATCCAGGCTATACTTCTATTACTCCCTTAGCTATGAATTGACTGGTGATCTTGCAGAGATTAGAGGGTGAGTTGTATGATATCACGTTTTAAAGATTCTTTTTAGTTAGTTGTGTCTGTCTGTGTGTTCTTTTGACGTAAGAATGTCATTGTACTAAGGAAAGGTCTGATTGAATGTTTTTTTTTATTTTAAAAATTTCACTTATTCCCTTAAAACTAATTTATTCAGTCATTCATTAACAGAAATCTCCTTAATCTTCACCGGATTGCAACATTGCGCCATGATGAGCTGGGTCAGGTAAATTGTAATATTATGAGCAATTGTGTCTGTTTTACTGGTTTCTTACATGTGTAAAACAATGTGATGCAGGAAACACTTCTCAACCTTTTGCTTCGCAATTACCTCCACTATAACCTGTATGATCAGGCAGAGAAACTGAGGTCCAAGGCTCCTCGATTTGAGGCTCACTCAAACCAGCAGGTCATTCTTAATTATTTCACTCTATTAGCCATAAACTGTCTATCTAGGATCACCATCATGTGTGAATGTAGATGTATGGTTCATCCTTTTTTGGAAGGCTAAGTTATGTTCTTGCATGTACATAACCAATTTCTAGGTTTCTGCGTATTCTATTGTACAACAAATGCGATGTAACATGGGTACTATGAGTTTTTTTTGGTGGCATGCTTGGTTCCTTGAGATGGCTGCTGTTTCTTGAGATTTCTTTCTTTCTTTAGCTATTATTTGTGTTCATTTATATTCGGTGGACTGCTTGTTCATCTCCATTGTGTACTTGTTCATCTCCATTCAACAACTGACTATCAAGGACTTCTCCTCAATGTTAGCATGTTGCAGTTCTTGTTCTCTTAGGAATAAGCAAAGTTTTAATGGAACTTTAGTGATTTCTGTTATCTTAGGAATAAATTATATTGTGTGAGCTTTGAGTCTATATTTTAGAATTTGTTTTTTCTTCTTTTGTTTCAATCTTAAGCCAGGACGGTCCCTTGGGAAGTAAGTTGATTTACCACCAGCTGTTCTCATAGAGTCAAATTATATTAGCTTGATCTAAAATATTGTGGTAGAGAATCTATACGTGGCAAAAAAAAAAAGCATATATTTCTTAAGTGGTGGTTCGTTTCTGTCCAATTATAGGATGCATATTCTGATTCTGACAATGTTCTCTTGCAGTTCTGCCGGTATCTCTTTTACCTAGGAAAGATCAGAACAATTCAGTTGGAGTACACTGATGCAAAGGAGTCCCTCCTACAAGCTGCCAGGAAAGCCCCTATAGCAGCCCTTGGTTTTCGAATTCAATGCAACAAGTGGGCAATTATTGTACGCTTATTGCTTGGAGAAATCCCTGAGAGAACTGTGTTTATGCAAAAAGGCATGGAGAAGGCTTTGAGGCCATACTTTGAGCTAACAAAT
The DNA here is from genome assembly GCA_024362665.1 of Prunus padus. Lineage (NCBI taxonomy): Eukaryota > Viridiplantae > Streptophyta > Magnoliopsida > Rosales > Rosaceae > Prunus > Prunus padus. The sequence continues at coordinate 27,876,652 of JANFAM010000019.1, read as the reverse complement.
GTAAGTCTGAAATTCTGAAACCTTTAACCCTGAACTGTACTTCTCCTGGAAAGAACAAGGGTTGACAAAGGAGGATTTTTTTTAATGCCTGTCTTTTTTAGTGGAAAAGCCAAACTCAAGTACTTAATTGTGTGGCTTGACTGTCTTACCAAGTTTGAGAGTAATGACTGTATTTTATGCTGAATTTTGGGGATAATAATGCAGTATTTTCCTAGGATGAGGCTGGGATGGCCTTCTTGGAATCAGTAGGCCCCTGAGCCTTTTCTAACTGCTGGTTTTGATTGAGACAATTTTTGTTTTCAGGCTGTGAGAATTGGTGACTTGGAGCTGTTCAGAAATATTGCCGAGAAGTTCGTGAATATATTCAATTCAGACCGAACCCACAATTTGATTGTTAGGCTGCGACATAATGTCATAAGAACTGGGTTGCGTAACATTAGTATCTCGTATTCGCGTATTTCTCTGGTCGATGTTGCTAAAAAGTTGAGATTGGACTCTCCAAACCCTGTTGCTGATGCTGAAAGTATTGTTGCCAAGGCAATCCGTGATGGTGCAATTGATGCCACCCTGGATCATACAAATGGATGGATGGTGTCAAAGGAAACTGGGGATATCTACTCTACTAATGAGCCCCAAGCTGCATTTGACACAAGGATTGCATTTTGCCTCAATTTGCATAATGATGCAGTGCGAGCACTTCGGTTCCCACCAAACTCTCACAAGGAGAAAGAAAGTGCTGAGAAGAGGAGGGAGAGACAACAACAGGAGCAAGAGCTTGCAAAGCATATAGCTGAGGAGGATGATGACGAGTTTTGAATCAGTTGTACACTGAGAAGGCATCTACTTGCCCTGTGAAATGCTCCCAAAAGCTGTGCATTAATATGCACGTCAAGGATATTTTTAGCTTCTGGTCATAATTGACTTGGGATAGTGGCTGTTTCCATTTGATGTTATAGATTTATTATATTGAGCCAGAGCAACCTCTGTTTCGATCATATTTTGAGGCCTGCTTGTTACTTTTTCTCAGATATGACAGGACCGTCAAATATTTTGCATTTTCAACAGACATTGAACATGTTATCAGGTTCCCGTAGGAGTGCCCTCATGCATGCTCTCTTGTTGGTTCTTATGTTCCCAGTAATTTGACAATTGATGAAGTTGCATATTGCTAGCAAGTACGTTTTGGTCATGGGTGTGTTAGAAAATTCTATGGTAGGGAACTATGGAATTTGAATTTGATGTACGATGGAATTATAAACGATCCTCTTCATGCCAGGAGATTGAAAATTTCACCTGCCCTTTTTCTGGGTGCTATGTTCAACTTGTTTTAGGGTAGATGGTTTTGTAACCCCTTTTCTTTCCTTTTCAATTTTGATACGTGCGTTTAGGGATGGAAATATTATTTTCATTTGTATGCCAATTTTAAAATAAGGATGAAGAGAACTTGCCAAAAAGAGAAGAAATATGAAGAAAGCCTTAATCAAGGCAACACTTCTCAAGTCATTGAGATTTACAAACTCACATTATCAAAATTAATCTAGTTTTAAGTTGCACAAAAAAATGCTACTGATTTTTATGACTCCCTGTGAATGATCAGAATCATACTGACCCAGCGGGGCCAAATGTTACAAACTTTACAATGTTTCTGATTGGAAAGGAAGAATCACAGATATTGGTTTCATCTCTAGTAGAACCGATGGCATGCAATCTCAAATTCTAATGTCTTTTGGGATACAAAACATATGAGCTTAGGTAATTCCACTTCGTCGATGAGAAAAGACAATGAAATCCACCAGTTCGATAAAGACTGACTCAGAAGTTCAGTTACAATCCAGTCAAGATCATTCAACCGGTTGAACTTAAGCCAAATGACTTAACGATGATGCTCACCCTTTCTGCAAAAGTTTTTGAGGTTATCTTTTTACCTGGCTCATGAAATGGGTTTGAAATTGCATCCACATAAGCAGCGTGAAATCTCCTGAAAAACTATACCATGAATCAACCAGTCAGAGGGATTATCTAAACTTTGTTGCATATAGACAACAGTCACTAAGGAGAGCATCGTGGAAGGACAGGGAAGCATAACCAATTAAAACAAACGGAGCAATCCAAACAATTATAGCATGCTTACTTTCAAGAAACTTAACATCTGCCCTACAGTTATCGTAATAAGTAAATGATGACAGGATTAAGCAGTTATTGTCAAGGGATGCTTTACATGCATGCAAATAGAACTCCTGCCACAATATCATATCTAACTCATTCTCACGAAGACTAAGCAAGGACAAAGGTCGATCAAGAGCTCGTTCAATTTTCTCAAAATAGATTCTATCTCAATCACTCTAGAAGTTCACATTATATTAGATCTTTTCAACTATCTAGTCAAGTTACTTTCACGCAAGGACTAACTGCCATACCTGTTAGTTGCATCCTCACGGACTGGTTTTATGATTTTCAAGGTGGCATTTACATCCTATTTAACTAATGTAATAAACGACTCTATATAATGTAGCTGAAAGTAAAGGTACGCAGTTTTAGTTAAGCAGCATAACGTCACTTACCAGACTGGAACAGAAGGATGAAATCTATAATATCTATTTGCCACTCAGATGACAAAAGAAATCTTGCATATGTGCTCGAAGCCAAAGTAAAAAAAGTAAACATAACTCATCAGTCAACTCCCTTTAAATATACACAATCCTCCTAAGTTTCTTCCAATAAAACTTGCATCCTTAGCTTCCTATTTTAAGTGATTTCCCCAGAAAACAATTAAATAAAAGTTGTTTCAGAAAGATGAATATACACTTAAGAAAAACGTTCAGATAATCAGCTAATAAACTAATTTATACTGGAAAACCTCTGTCGAAGTGCCGTCTTTCATCACTAGGCTGATGACTTAATATGACATGTCATAAATTGACGAAAATTTTATGAGTGAATGCCGCATGATGTTCAAATTTTCGCATGATAAGTTCTTTAGGAAGATACAAAACTCAGAGCAATACTCACATTTCTAACATCTGCATCCTTGACATCAAGATCAGTAGTTACCAAGATAAACTTCACCTTTGTATTGGTCAAATAGCCATACCTGCAAACAATATCACCATTTAAGACCGACATAACGCAATATACTGGTGCTAAACAAAATCAAAGACATACAAATGAAAAAAAAAAATAAAAAATACTCACACTTTGTAATTTTCAGTTGGATAAAGCAGACCCAAGAATGTCTCATTCAAGGTCGGTCCAGCCTTCTTTGGATTGTTAACTGCAAAATCACACCCACATTCACAAACATACTTAAATTCAAACTTCAATACAAAAACCCAAAACATCAAATTCCAAATTTTGAGCTGAATAAAGCAGACCCAAGAAAGTTTTCATTAAGTAATATCACCATACACACATGATTTCACTGTTTCTTGCATTTCAAAATCCGAAAAGGACCCAATTCAGAACTATTTACCAGAAGCCAAAACTGAACATTTGAAAATGTAAAGGAGACCCAGATCCGAATTTTGCTTTACCTCGCTCGTCGATGACGTCGAGGGAGCAGTGCACGATGTGGTGGAGCTTGAGGGCGTCATCGGCGTCGTTGAAGCTCTGAATGTACAGTGGGTTGTTCTGGTGGCCGACGACGGCGATGCAGACGATCATCTTCTCCGCTTCAGTTTTCCGTTTGTTTGCTTCAGTGGTGGAAGCGATATAATGCCGCGTTTCGACGTTGTCCCGGGTTGCGTTACGACGTCGTTCTGAATATATGAGTTGGTCGATCTAGACCGTCTAAATCTACCCGGGTCTTTTAACTACATTTACCGCTCAATGTTTTGTGCCTAGGCCTCAGGCCCATTGTTCTGCTTGATTTTATGATTATTTTGCTTTGATGACATTTAAGTAGGGTTTTTAGGTTTAATGGTCCCTCAATTTTGACCCGATTCGCATTTTGGTTCCTCAATTTTCAAAATTGTTCATGTGGCCCTTCAACTTTAGTTTTATTATGACAAATGGTCATGTCGTTAGTTTCGTTAACTTTTTTTTTTTGTTAAAAACAGGGGCAAAATGACATTTTATTTATTTATTTATAATTTCTACCATTTGAATATTCCAACAAAGCCATGGATAACCTCCACCACTACCCCAGCAACAATTGATGACGCTCCCACAACCCACACCCCCCCCAGTGATGGCGAGCATAGGAAGAAGGTTTGACAGGACCCGACCCAGATTCCACCCCGGAACCCGAGCCGAACCCTGTTGATGGGCCCACATCAACCCATGTCGGGCCCACATCCTAAACAGTTACCCTCTTCCCGAGATACAACCTATAATGGGCCAAGACTCTCAGAAAAGCAGGCGAGTCTCCCTAAAACAAGGACTAGCCCAAAAACTTCAACCTGTCAAACAAGCAACAGATAACAACCCAAGCGCCAGCATGCATACAACAGATACATAACAGGCCTCCGGCCAAACTAATTCAACCCTAAAGGGTGATACAGAGCAATCTAAGAGTACAAGAATTCAACAGCGGAAAAAAATAACAGATTACAAGTTTAGGGTTAAAGGATTTCAATCCTACCCTTCCAACGAAGCTCGAGAAGAGAAGCGCACAGCCAAACGATGTCGAAGCAACTACGGTCTGGGGGGCGCAAAACAGAAAGAGTGTGAGTGGACAAAAACAAGGTTTTTCATACTTAAATCAAAGTAGTAACCCCACCGTTTAAAACCATGCAAACATGCATCTGAAATCATTTATATATTTGAAAACCGTACTAATTCAAAGTACGTGAAAACATTTCCAGTTTAAAACCCCTTTTACATTTCCCGAGGCATAATCCTCCCAAAACAAATCCCACACAAGTTTATGAAATATAAACAAAAGGATTTATTAACGTAAAAGGATAAGGATGGAATAAAATTCACATAAGGTAAAACAAACCTTAATATGACGAATAGCTTGCTTACAGCAAGCAAATCAAACTTGACAGCAATAAAGATAATAATTGCAGTTCAAAACATTTATATATATATATAAATATATATATATAAAACAGGATTTACAATCCCACAAGTAAAACCTATAAAGTACTGAAATCAAATCAAGTACTACAACCAAACAGGTAAATAGTTTCCCAAGCATCCCCAAACTCACAATCATGTGCTTACAAGCACGACAAGCAAGGAACGATCCTCACTAAAAGAAATATGAATACGAATGTACTAACACACGCGTATAGGTATAGTATAACTATAACACACACAAGTACCAGGGGAAAACAATCCAACAGGGGATCATTTGACTGGACACCGGTACGGTCTCGACAAGACCCCGTGCCCAGGGTTAAGCCGTCCAATCGGGACTAAGCTCACAGGCCCGCAAGGTAAGGAACCATCAATACCACTACGTCCAAAATATGTCATGCGCGCAGACTATCCAATTAAGGATCTACAGCTACACCCCGTTAAGGTATGCACCGGATCGAACCGCAACAGAGTACTCGCATCATCAGTATCAGAACAGGGGGAAGGTACAACACAGGGTGCTAAATGCACACACATCAATCATCATGCGATAACAGTATATATATACATATATATACAACCACAATGTACCCAACCCAAAACACCAATATTAGGACATACAAGTCCGTCAAGCATATAACCAATATATATACTCAAAAGTAGGACATCACTGTCCAAAACATATTTATATATATTCAAAATAATCACAAGGGTCAAACGACCGCATAACAGATTAATATTAAACCAAACATCATTTTCAGTGAAAAACCATATTTAAATCTCATTCAATGCTAAATCCAAGCATACAAAATCATAATAGAATCAACAGTCTCTAAGACGTCAAATATAAGGTATAAACATATATATATATATATCAATATATATATATATAACCGAAGTATTGAAAACCCTTTTCTTAAAGTAGATAAACATATGTATATATATATATATCAAGGTACATATATATATATATATATACATACAACCAAAGTATGGTGATCATTTTCTTAAAATAGATATACCTATATATATATAAATAATATATATATATAATCAAGGTAAAGATATATCAATATATATATATATATATATATATATAACCAAAGTATGTATACATATATATATATATATAGTTATATAACCATTTTCCACTATTACAAGTGTTTACTCAAAGTAGCGATACATATATATATATATAAGTTTATATATATATATAATCAAAGTATACGTATTATAAATCATAGGGTTTTAACCCTAAAACAGAACATGAAATCAAACGGACTATACTAACGTCCATATATTCAATTATATAATTAAAATATAATAAAACGGTTCCGAGCTTAAAATAGCTCATTTGTATAATTAAAATCCGATATGAAAATCAACGGGCGTTACTACGTCCCGTTCAATACCCAAAGGTATAAATAATATTAAAATATAGCCAACAGGGCCCCACATAAATCCTGGCAACCCAAAACATGCATTAAACTCAAATGCATAATCATTTAATATAAAACAACCAAAGTCATGTCAATGACTTAAAACACTTATCCAATTCAAGATTTAAAATCATTAAATCTCATTTCATGCATATCATGCAATTCATTCAAGTCATGCACATTGAAAACAAAGTCCACTCACCGTTGGTCCTATGCTGCACAACCCTCAAAGGGTCCCGCTTGCGGCGTAGAAGAGTCAACGTACCTAAAGCGATAGATACGAGAATTGAATTAGTACCGTGAACGTACGAGAACCGTAAACTTAAACTCTAACAACAACCCACTTAACGTGTACGTACGTCCTACGAAGGATTCCAAGGTCAAACTGCCTCTTACAACCAGTGGGACCGCCCCGGAAGACTCACGGTCAACCGGCGGTCAAACACCCCATTTCGGTCAACCCGGGCCCGCGGAGCCCAAGACCTCCAAAAGGATCAGGACATTCCTAGAAATCCAACAAAGTCAACTACACGACAAACAGACCTCGGGAGACACTCGGTCAACCCAGGTCAAACTTTGGTCAAACCGACCCGAGTAGGTCAAACCGGACCCGTGGGTCTCATGACCTCCAAACTTAGATCTGAAAGTTCCTAGAGGTTCAACACGACCTAGACAACGTGTCCTCAAAGTTTGGTCTCGATCCGACGGTCGGATTGCTCACGATCGCACGATCGGACAATTACGGTTTAAATCCTAACTTCAAGTCATCGATCCGGAGTATCCGGGACTCCGAGTCACGATCCGTCAAATCCTATACGATCCTAGAATTATCTAGATCCACATATCCAAGAATGGACACGATCCAACCGTTCAAACCTATCGAACCCGAGAATCACGCAATAGGCGAGATCCGTTCGATAACCAAACGATCTCCGAATTGAGATCCGTCAACTCCTACACGCTCACAGCGATACGAGGATCTCAATTGAACAAAGACCCACCACCACACCTGGCCCACGCGCCGCCACACGCGCCACCGTGGGTGGCGGGTGGCTAGAGCGATTCTGGCCATTCCAAAATTGACGAACCGAGCTACACCACCCATACCTATCGCACCACCACCATCCCAGGAGTCCAGAACCGGTGAGAGCCGGCCAAGAACCGCCGGCCACTGGCCGGAAAACTCAAACCAAAAACCGGCAAAATCAAGGGTTTGAGATCCGATCACCACAAAGCCAAATCGATCGAATCTAAACCCAGAAATAGCAAGAGGAGGAAGAGAGGACTCGTTTTCGTACCTTACGCGACGGCAGAGGTGACCGGAGCCGGCCGTGCGACGCCGTGAAGTTTCGGAGATTTCCAGTCGATCGCACCGGCGAAAATGGAGCTCTCCGGCGACGATCTACGGTGGGTTCTGACGAGGACGGCGAGACGCGTCGATTGGGACCGGTCTCAGCCTCAGCCGTGACCGGACGGCGGTTCTGCGAAGGGGAGGAGGCGACGGCTCGCGGGAGGAGAGAGAGAGAGGAGAGAGAAACCGAAACTGGTTTCTGATTGGGCCACTTGTCATTTTATAATATTTTATTTGTTTTACAAATTACTAAAATGCCCCTGAAGCTCCCGACCTCATATCGAAACGCGCCGCCCGTCAACGGACTCGTTTCGACGAGACGAATGCAATGGCGCAACTCGTTTCGCCAAATTCCGTCCCGAAAATAAAGTGGACCAAAATGCCCCTTTTAAATACTTAAATCCAATTAATTCCAATTAATTCCTTTTTAATTCATTTTAATTATCCAAATTAATTAACTTATTAATTAATTCAATTTATCTTATAAATTGGGTCAGGGTCGTTACAAGGTTTTTTAGTTTTTAGTTTTGTTTTTCAGGTGAAAGGAATATTCAGAAGGTGGAAATTAAAAATAATACAAAAATATCATTTTGCTCCTACATTTAACAGAAAAAGATAACAAAATTGGCGGCGGGCCATTTGTCCTAACGAAAGTGAAGTTGAAGGACCACGAGAACGATTTTAAAAATTGAGGGACCAAAATGCGAATCTGATCAAAGTTTAGGGACTATTAGACCTAAAAACCCCCATTTAATTATGTACGAAAAAATAAGGGTTAACATCAAAAGACCCCCTAAAGGTTTGGAGCCATTCTCAATATGGGCCTCAGAGTTTCAATTTCACCAATTTAAACTCCATGTTTTTTCAAATTTGACCAATTTAAACATTCTATTAAGTTGACTGTTTGGTCATATGTTAACTGATGATGTGTCCATTGTAGGCCCCACCATTTTTCCCCATGAATTATCATGCGAGTATAAAATTATCTCTATAATTATTTGGGTAAATTAAGGGCACGAGTGATAAATCAAGAATAAAGTGGTTTTTTATCCCAAAAAAGAAGAAGAAAGATTTGTTTTACAATGATTTTGAGGGTACCCTAAGTTCATATTTTATGGACAACGGTTGTTGAATTATAACAAAAAATAATATGGTTGCAGGTGGTTTTAACGCAATTTCATATATACATTTTATCAAACTTTTAAATAATAGCGAATAATAAAGGCTTTTTTTTTACTCTAAACTTTTACTTTCTTTAAATATATATATATATATATATATATATATATATATATATATATAAGTGATAATCTAAACAATAAGAGGAGGTGGATTTCTCATGCACACTACCAAGATGTCATGGGGGTTCGAACATGAAACCATTAGTTTACAAGTTAAGACCTTTTTTCACTGGGGTAGACCCCGTTAATTACTCCAAACTTTTACTTGTGAAAAGAGAATTGTAATATATTTGTCTAAGGATGACCGATTGACTTAAAACAGTCCAAAGCTAACTTCGAAAGGCTTTATACTGCCTTGAGGGAAAAGGCTACCTTGCCTTGCCCTTAAAACTCTCACAGCAGTCTCCTTGGCCCAAGAAAGCACAAACAATTAAGAATTTGAACAAATATTAGGCTTGAACGATAGGAACAATCAGATTGAAAAAAAGGGGCAAATATACCACTTATACCCCCATTTTTGCAACATAACTGTTGGTACGGTCCTCACATCCAATGGTGGTAAAATATTTATCTTTAAAATTTTAATTGAAAATATTTACTGAATTTTTTTGCTCTTCTTTGTCAACGCATTGTTATGTTGACCATAGTTTTGATGAAGGCCGAAACGGCCAATCATAATTCGTATTTCTTCTTAATTAAAAAAAGAGAATGAAAAATAAAAGACGATTAAGTTCGAAACCCACCTCTCTCAAATAATTTATTATTATTTTTTAAAATTAATATTTGAGTGAACAGATTATTAAATATCATAATTATTTTTTAAATGGAAGCGTATCTAAAATCACCAACACTGAAGTTACGAAACCACCCTTATGCCGCTTCCAGCTCCGCCCTCTGCATTATATTCTCCACGACAAAGCACAATACCCTGACAGCCCCTCTCCGTTTAAAAAACGTCGTCTTCTTCTTCCTCTATCAGACTCATCTCTGTTTTTCTCTGCTCAAACTCTAAGATTTTCATTAGGTAATTCTCACATAACCCCTTCTTTCAATCCTCAAATTACATATAGCTCCAAGCTCCTTTTTTGTTGTTGTAATTTTTGATTAATCGTTTTCGTTTTTCTCAAATGCTTTAAATCTCAATTGGGTTGGATTGAAATCTATGATAAAAATATGCAATCAGACGTTATTGTGTGCGGATTTTTGCTGATATGGTTTTTCCATTGTTTCTTTATATTTAAAATTGAGTGCTTGGCTCGTCTGCTAAATGTGAGCTGCTCGAGGGTTTCTTAGCTGCGATTTTATTGATATGATTACTTTTTCTATTTATCCAATACCCACCCTCTATCTTATTGAATCGGATTGGACCATTGGGTTCCACGGTCATATCTGATGATTCTCACCTTTGGATGTGTTTGTAAATTTTTTATAGCTTAACGTGACTTGATTCTGAGGTTAACTCTTCAGTTTCTTATGTTGGATGAGGATCATGTATTTGCATGTATGTTTTTTCAATTATGTATTTTTGGGGTTGGAACTTTTAGAAGTATTTTATGAGTAATTTTCTATCTGTTGGATAATCAATTAACAGGCATTAAGTGTTAATCTTTTGTACGCATTAACCTAAACTCGTATATATTTTTTTATGAAGAACTTATAAAAGTAACTCAGTTTGCTGGTTAAGTAGTAATCCACATAACTCTTTATTTTCCCAGAAGCTTTATGAAGAGGGAAATCATATGAGTTTAGCTTTATGATAAGTACGACAAATTTAGCAAGGTGTTTCCTTTCTCTTAAGAAGATGATCAATCTCATATTTTTGTTACTTTTTTGGTTATATCAGCTGGACGATAAGACCACATTTATCGTGTGTTCTTAGATTTTTGGATGGGAACTAAGCAGCATGACACCGTTTTTAAAGAGGATGAGCCCACTACTCTTGACCGTGATAATAATTCTTTGAGTCAGGTTGATTCTTCAACAAGTGAAGTTCTATCTGATCCAAATGTAAATAATGAAAGCAATGAAGTTAAAAAGTTGAGTGAGGTTGTCAGTAACATTAACAATACCCCATATATCTATCGGCAAGACGTTGTGAGGAGCAAGGGTGGTTTGATTGGGATTGTGACTGAAGTTGCCGGTGATTCAGATTCTGATAGCAGCATCACTGATGATGAGGATGATGATGAAGATGACGACAACGACGATGATGATGATGATGGTGAAAATGAGGAAGAAGCTCGTAACGATAATACTACTCATGGGAATGGTGACAAGAACAAAAGTGGTGGTAATGATAAGAGCGGTCCCCTTCCTGCTGACCAGGTTCGAGTACTTTGGATTGATGAAACTGAGTCAACCCAAAATATTAGTGATTTATCAGTTGTTGATCGAGGATTCTTACATGGGGATTTTGTTGCTGCTGCTTCTGACCCAACTGGGCAAGTTGGTGTCGTGGTGGATGTCAATATCTCTGTTGATTTGTTAGCTCCTGATGGGTCAGTCATAAAAGATATATCATCCAACAACTTAAAACGCGTGAGGGAGTTCACTGTGGGTGATTATGTGGTCCTTGGTCCCTGGCTAGGTAGAATTGATGATGTTTATGATAATGTGACAGTTTTGTTTGATGATGGTTCTGTGTGTAAAGTTATGAGAGCAGAACCAATGGATCTCAAACCACTTTCCAAGAACATGCTTGAAGATGTGCATTTCCCTTACTACCCAGGGCAGCGTGTGAAGGCAAGGTCATCGTCAGTTTTCAAGAATTCTCGGTGGCTATCTGGCTTGTGGAAACCTAATCGTCTGGAAGGTACCGTTTCCAAGGTTACAGTTGCATCAGTATTAATCTATTGGATAGCCTCTGCTGGCTGTGGACCAGATTCTTCTATTGCCCCTGCTAAAGAGCAGATTCCCAAGAACTTGAAACTATTGTCTTGCTTTACACATGCAAATTGGCAATTGGGTGATTGGTGTCTTTTCCCCCCATCAGTGTCTTCATCTTCCATTCCCTTAGACAAGGATTTGTCAAAATTAGAACTTCATGATTCTGTAAACAGTGAGTTAGAATCTACTCAAATGTGTAGTGGGTGCGATTCAGAAGAGAGTGCACTAGAAGAACCAAATCGAAATAACGAATGCATGGATATTGATCCAGTGTCTGTGTTAGATGGAAACAATGAAAATACTGGAAGGAATACATCTATTGAATCTAGTTCCTGCTGTAGTTCATTGTCAGTTTCAAAGGAGCCTGTTAATGAAACTTGGCCTCTTCATCGCAAAAAGATCCGCAAAGTTGTGGTTAGGAGAGACAAGAAGGCACGGAAGGAAGAAAGTTTTCAAAGATCCTTTTTGATTGTGAATGCCAGGACAAAAGTTGATGTGGCATGGCAGGATGGTACAACAGAACGGATGCTGGACTCAACAAATTTAATTCCGCTTGATAGTCCTGGTGATCACGAATTTGTTGCTGAACAGTACGTGGTGGAGAAGGCATCTGATGATGATGACGATGCTGGTGAAGATAGGCGTGTTGGGCTTGTGAAAAGTGTCAATGCCAAGGAGCGAACAGCTTGTGTAAGGTGGTTAAAGTCAATTTCCAGAGCGGAAGATCCTAGAGAGTTTGACAAGGAGGAAGTTGTGAGTGTCTATGAGCTTGAGGGGCATCCGGATTATGATTACTGTTATGGGGATGTTGTTGTTAGACTGTTGCCAGTTTTTTTTTCTGCACCAACTGCTTCAGGAACAGACTTTGATGAGGAACCAAAGCAGCAAGATATTCCAAGTGAGCTTAGATCTGCTTGTAAGAAAAAAGAAGATCCATCTAGTGATGAAGCTTGTATGGACTTCTCAGATCTTTCTTGGGTTGGAAATATAACTGGTCTTAAGAATGGGGATATTGAAGTTACATGGGCTGATGGGATGGTTTCTATGGTATGTTCATTGCCTGATTCAAATCATCACTTTGTTTTCTTCATGATTAGTATGTCAATCTTAAACCTCAAACTCTGTAACTTAGACTTATCAGATTCACAACATCAGTACTATATACTCTCATGTGCATAAAATGGTTCAATTTATAAGGTTGAGGGTATCTGTTATTTGAATTGTTAAAGTTATGTTGATTAGGGCAAAGAATCTTGTGAAAGGGATGTAAACCTTGTGAAATAAACCTGCGATCCAATAGAGTATGAGAGAAGAGTAGGAAATCATGGGAAACTTGTGATGGTAAGAATAGTCTCATTAGCCGCGTAAAAAAAAAAGGATCTTTTGAATATTTGGGGCTTGGATTATTACTTGAGATTTCAAAAATAAAAATGAAAATCTTCGTTCAATCTGCTCAACCTTGATGTGCGGCATAAGTACAAATAAGTTTGTGCTTGTTTTTGAAATATAATCATACTTAACATTTTATGGAAGAGTTCCAAGCATTGTTGATTCAATTACTTGTTTCTTTGATATTGTACAAGGTTGGACCTCAAGCAATTTATGTTGTTGGTCGAGCTGATGATGATGAGTCAATTGGTGCTGGGAGTGAGGTTAGTGATGCTGCTAGTTGGGAAACAGTTAATGATGATGAGATGCATGCACTATTTACCCCTGAGGGTACAGAAGAGGTTTGTTTCTGTTTGAAATAGTAGTATTTTTCACCAAATTTACAATCAGATGTGTGCCAGAAAAGAAATAGTTTGTCTATAAAAAGAACTCTAATGTATTGCACTGTCATATGGGGTTGGAATAGTTATTCAAGATGTTGTTAGCTCATCTGGGATAGAGGTCTTGACTTTTGACATTAATGTATTCTGGAAGATCATGACCTAGTATGTTTTATACCTTTGGACCCGTAGGCCTTATTGTTCTCCTTTCCCTTTAAGAACATGGGTACTTGAATTCATCTTTATTGTCTTTCAAAGCATTATTAAATTGACAGACTGTGTACTTGAACTCATCATATTGGGAGATTGATTCTTTTTTCATATCTACGAGTCTGACCATCAAAAGTTTGATTCCTCCCCTAGATGAATTTATTATTGTCCTAGATTATAATTGGATATTGAAGACTTTAAATATACTCTATTATTTGTGTGATTTTTTATTGTTGAATAAGATGAGCAAGATTTTGATGTTCAGGAAGTTGGGCTACAAAATGCCTCCGATATTAATACTGAACCAGAAGAGAGTGAAGAGAACAATTCTGGAATTAACCCAGCTTTGTCTGTCCCCTTGGCTGCGCTTCGGTTCTTTACCAGACTTGCAACTGGTATATTCTCAAGGGGTCAAAAGAATTTGGATTCAATTTCTTTGGATGCTGGAGGTGAAGGTGAATTTGAGCCTCGTGAAGTGGAAATTTCTCAGGGAAGAGATCATGGTGAAGATTCCAGCTCTCAAAAATCTCGTGTGGTGGATACTTGTGGTGTGGAAATAAATAAGGGAGAAAAAGAAAAACATGTTTCCCCCCAGACTGCAGAAGTGTTGGATGCAGCAGAAATCCTATATAATGTGAGGACTGAAGAATCAGATACGTCAGAATGTAGGAAGGATGATGTTTGCAGTTTCAAACGCTTTGATATAGCCAAAGACCCTTTGGACCATCATTTTCTTGGTGCAGTTGGGCAGGTATTTTTTCTATTTCAATTTCAACCCCAATGTTGCTTTGTGTATTAGCATTTAGCATTGTGGCGGGACTGTCATTTAAATCTTGAAGGATTCCTCATTCAGCATGCATGGACATACTATATATTAGTTATAATAAAGTATAAACAAGGAGTTTATCTTTAGGAACAGAAAAGAAGGAATGAAAATAATGTTTTTAGGATATTTCGATCTAATAATGAATTTGCCCATTTGATTTCCATTTTTCTTTTCCTCCTATATATTTGATTTGACAATATAAAGAAAAATGAACTCGAAGTTGTTATGTCAAGAGACTTGCCTGTCATTCTATTCTGGCCTTGTTGATTGGTTTAGTCATTTTAATTGCGTGATGGCCATATGTGGTTGTTGACTTATAAACTAGGACTGCTCTTATATTTCTAACCTGTTTTTCACATTAAATGTACTTACAGAATACCAGTGGAAGAAAGTGGTTAAAGAAGGTTCAGCAAGATTGGAGCATCCTTCAAAATAACCTTCCTGGTAAGAATTGGTGTCTTATTTTGACTATCACTATCTGTCCTAGTTTAGCAACACTTGGTTTTAACAGTAAAATTTAAACAGATGGGATTTGCGTACGAGTTTATGAAGATCGAATGGATCTCTTGAGGGCAGTTATAGTTGGGGCTTATGGGACTCCTTACCAAGACGGCCTCTTCTTTTTTGATTTCCACCTCCCTCCAGAGTACCCTGATGTTCCTCCGGTTAGAACTACTATCTAATTTTTGTTAATCTTTGGTTAAGCTATAATTTCTTTTTTGGAGAATGAAAATATCGTTTAATTAGCCAATTTGTAACATTCTCTTCGGATTTGATGCAAAGAAAAGGTAATTTCCTCTGGTTCTCTGAATAAATTTGTGATGTTACAGACAGCATACTATCATTCTGGTGGCTGGCGGATAAATCCAAATCTATATGAAGAAGGCAAGGTGTGCCTTAGTCTTTTAAATACTTGGACTGGCAGAGGAAATGAAGTATGGGATCCAAAGTCTTCTAGCATCCTTCAAGTGCTTGTTTCACTCCAGGGGTTGGTGCTAAATTCAAAGCCATATTTTAATGAAGCTGGCTACGACAAGCAGATTGGGACCGCTGAAGGAGAGAAAAATTCATTGTCCTACAATGAGAATACTTTCTTACTGAACTGCAAGACAATGATGTATCTTATGCGGAGGCCACCAAAGGTGATGTTTCATATTTCAAATATTCAATTTTCCATTATAAGATTCTATTCTCTTTATGCGTGTCATATATATAGTTTTCCTTTCTCTTTGTTTCATCAAAATTTTCTTGGTGATAAGGATCCCATCCTCAGGTGGTGCCATATTAGTTGGATTTTACTCAATCGGTTCATAGAATTTTCTATGTTGCGTCTGATCATATACATCCTACCCAGTTGTAGTTTTAGCTATGGCTCTGGGTCCCAGTCACCTATGTGTAAATTTACCATATTTTTAAATAGGAGACGATGGTGCAGTCTTTATGTGAATTAGATTCGGTATTGAGTTGGGTGTGCACCTTGAAATAAGTGGTATGACATGAGCACTATGAATATACATGGTAGGAAAGGAGGCATCATGTTAAGTATATCATGTAAAATATTACCACCAAACTATATCATGTATAATTTATCACCAAACTGTATCATGTAAATATTGAGCTTATTTGATGTTTGTTTTGTTAATACTTGCTTGCTAAATACTTGGAGACCACTCTTCATGTTCTTGTTGTGCGATCCATTTTTTAGCAGTATTATTCACATTTCAATGTCATGTACAGGACTTTGAAGAGCTTGTCAAAGACCATTTCAGGAGGCAGGGTTATTATATCTTGAAGGCCTGCGATGCATATATGAAAGGGAATTTGATTGGCTCTCTCACTAAAGACGCCTCTGCTGTTAAGAGTGATGTAAATTCGACCTCGGTTGGTTTCAAGTTGATGTTAGCTAAGATTGTGCCAAAGCTCTTCTTAGCTCTGAGTGAGGTTGGAGCAAATTGTCTTGAATTTAAGCATCTGCAACAATCATAGCATAGGTTTGAAGATGCAATTTGCCCCTGGATCCGTCAAGCCAACAAGGTCAATCTGTTTTGATTCATTGTTGTTTCCTAAACAATTGAGATACTTGTCAATGTAAAGGGTTTTCACATTCTATTAGATTTTTTTTTTCTTTAACTCTCAATAGAAATTGAAAGCCTTATCCATTTTAGGCAGTGGGGGTTTGTTAGAGCAAAGTTGCTGGCTGGCACTCTCATTTTTTCATAAACGATAATTTTCTATTAGCAGCAAAATTGGCCGCTAGCTTATGTTGACAAAACTTTTGGTAGGTTTTTGTATGGGGCTTTCTGCGATTGCAAAAGCTTCACGTTTTGTTTGCTCATTTGTTCAGGATTTCAATGGATTGAATTGATTTTTAAAAAATAAATGGCTTCAAATAACTATATATCAGATTTACCATGTGAAATGGATGGCTTCTCATACTCCAATTCCTTAACTCACTTGTTTATTTGTTTTGAGTCATTACAGAAAACCCAAAAGATATCTTCTCTTCTGGGCATCATCAGCTCTGTGTTATATTCAATATTTTTATTCAATTGATCAAGCCTTTTTAACAAACTTTTTTTAAAGAATGCAAAACATTCTTAGTCCTTGTAGAAATCAAACTGGGGTGCATGGCTGGCTCCAAGTTAAATTAGCCATTTTATCCCCGAGTCAATTCAATTTAACCCATTGAAATGTAGTGAGTCAGAATCCTAACATTCGTGTAGTGTGTGTAAGTCTAGTATACTATCGCTCATCTCAATAGAAAATGGTTTTTTTTTTTTAAATCCATTGAGCTTCAGCTTTTAACTTTTCGATTTTCCCATGGAGTGCATCTAAATTACAATCCTGTCAATTCAAAATCTACCTTGTTGGAAAGGGAACTCGAAAGGTGCTTTTCCACTTTACAATAGGACATGCTTATCATGTAGCCTTTACCAGTTTCATAATTGTAATCATAAACCGCACAATTTGCCCAGTGTCCACTCAATGACTTTACCAAATAGACGTCAAGCCGTAGCATGAACTTGTAATTATGTATGACATTAAAGTGATTGGTTATCTATACTGTGGTATTAGTGCGTCTTCCGGTACAGTGTACTCTGTGCAGCAAAGTTTGGGAATTTGAATGTGTAACAAGTACATTATTAATAAGAACAAAATAAGTTTAAGATCACAAATCCAAATCTAGTATAAAAAAAATAATAGTGGGATTAGAGAACCCATTGATTGACAAAAATAATAATAGCAATAACATAATTCTCCTCTCACTGGTTTGGAACAGGTGCATTGTTCCCCTGCAATGCTTAAACTGAATCTACTTTCACTACTCTGCAAACCAGAGGATTCCACGTGTTGTCGTCATCGATAATTACTAAAAATTTCATGGCTGTTATGGTCCCAGTGCTCCTTCCCCTGATATGACACAAGAAAGATAGAAGAGTTTCATGCTAAAGCGCCTCAGCAAGCAAGATTACATCTAGATTGCTATATACTAATTGCAAGGTTAGGCTTTGTGGTCTCAGATTTTAAAGATAGTAAAGGCCTTTGTGCGAGAGCAAATAGCTTGCGCAAACATTGAGTTATCAAAGCAGGTGAAATTTACAGAGGCGAACTGTATCTTCTTCAAGCTTTATGCAGTACCAAGGATGTAGATGTGAAATTTCGATTTCATGAACTTCAAAGAATTCCCCTAAAATCAAGCGACAACAAGATGAACACCAATACTATTACAAATTCCATCACATCAGAGATGATGTCTTCTAGAAATAAGCATCCATACCCAAGGATATCATCTTCATCTTCTAACTCAAAGTTTCTATATGTACCCCCGATTACAGACTTTCCGATGCTAATCAAATCTTTTGAACCCTTAAAGGATTCAGATAAACTAGATTACCAGCATCTGAAATTCAGCATTAGCTAGCTAAAAAGCTTATGGATGCAATACTGTACAACTTTCAACATAGACAAATAACTTAACACTGAGATGCTACACCAATTGACCCCCTAACGGATTAACCACTCTTAAACACTACGCAGTTCAATATTAACAATCATTAGTCATTCATCTCCACTTGCATCTAGAAGATGACAGAGGAAAATAAAATTTGGTCCTACTACTTATGTTCTTTGTTTTCCACAAGAAGTTAAACTTGAACTAACAAGACAGTATCATTCACGAAAAAGTAGAATGCAAATACTTCGTCTTAAACTTCAAAGAGCACATCTAATACCCGGATTTTTCAGCAACAAAACCCAAATCATGTTCTCAGCAAAAGTTGTTCACCCAATTCTAAAAGAATTCAACATTCTTGATCAAGCTCTCACCTTTTCAAAATATTGCTTTTAATTTAGTCCATTCTAATCAAAGCATATTACAACCAGTTGCTCAACTTCAATTATCATCCAAATGCCCTATTCATAACATTGCTAAAGCAAAAATCCACCATCAAATTCAACCCATGAATTTAAGTAGAGAAAATACAAATACCATGTAGATGAACAGCATTCACTACCCATTTTCTATGTTTATTTTCATCCCAATAAACATCAAGGGAACTGAAAAAAAAATAATAATAAATATATATATATATATATATCTATATATATAATAAAATAAAAAACTAAGGATAAATAAGTACCAGCAAAAGATGTTCATAGACCACCGGTCTTGATGAACCTTCTCCGAGCCAAAAACCTCGACAGCGGAGGCGTAAGGGCCAGAGTAATTGGAACCCGAAGCGGAAACAGAGCCTTGTTACAGAGCACAGCCAATGCCAGTGCCCCACCAGTTGAAGCCGCGAGCTCAGCCGTCCGATTCCTCTTCTTTTCCTCAATCACAACCGTTGATTGGCCAATTTCGGAGGTGGGTGTGTCTCGAAACACCGACCCATCAGAGATTTCAGTTGGGTTTTGGGCGCTTTCGTCTTTGGAGGAGACGCTTCCCATGTGAAGCTTGTCGAGCAGCAACTCAACGTCGAGGTTGTTGTTGATGGCTACGTAGAGGCCTGTAATTGAGGCAGCTGAGACTGAGAAATGGACCCCAAGTGCCACCTTGCCGTACTTCTTCAGGAGCTCTTTGAATCGGCCAGCACTGAGGATGGAAGCCATTGATGGACAAAAAAAAGTTTAGATTTTGGGGAGTCGGTGAGGTTTTTTTGAGAGAATGCTAGGGTTTTTGTGGACTTTAATAAGGTAAACTGGGTTTCTTATGATTTTGTTAGTTTGATCATTCTTTTCGGGGGTAAAGTGCGGTTTTGCCCCCTGAACTATAAGGCAATTCGAACTTACCCCCCTGAACTATTTCGTTTGCCAATTTAGTCCCTCAACTCGTAATAAATAGTCAATTTCCCCCTTACCGTTAAGTTTATCTAATTTCATCCATTTTTCTGTTAATAACAAGGGCAAATTTGTAATTCTAACTTAAAATTCATAAAAATATTGTAAATAATTAACTTTTAGAAGCAAAAAAAAATCTTTGGGGGAGAAGAAATCGGTGGGGGTGGGGGTTTTGTGAGGAGAATAATTTTTTTTTTCTTCTAAAAGTTAATTATTTACAATATTTTTATGAATTTTAAGTTAAAATTACAAATTTGCCCTTGTTATTAACAGAAAAGTTGATGGAATTAGATAAACTTAACGGTAAGGGGGAAATTGACTATTTATTATGAGTTGAGGGACTAAATCAGCAAATGAAATAATTCAGGGGGGTAAGTTCGAATTGCCTAATAGTTCAGGGGGCAAAATGGCTAAAAATCCTTCTTTTCGGACAAGAAACATGAAAAACTTGGTTATGGGGTCAAGGACTCAGCCATTCAAGTGGTTATTGGAGCTCCAGGTGGTTGATCTTGGGCCTCATTCTACCTTGGTTCTTTTTTTCTCTTTTGGGCCATAATTGGTTAAGGACATTGGAAAGCCCATGATTGAAGCTTCAATTTTAACTTTTTTAAATATTTTTATTTTGTAAAAATTGAAGCTTCAATCTGATTGATGTCTCTCATCAATCTACATTCAGTTACAATTTTATTGACCCTCACCATTTTGTTGTGAAAAATTTGTTTGTGTATGTGTTCGGTTGTCATCATTAGAGTGTGTGAAATTCGATGTTTATAATGAGTTTCACACTTTTTATGTGAGAAAGTTCGGCACCCATAAAATCAATTACAATGTAACTTTAGACTATGACTAAAATTGATAACTGGCATTATATCGAAGATTAAATATTTTAATCAGATAGTCGCCACTTCTAACGATGGAGGCAATCAACAATGGGTGTGATGACATCTTCTTATAGAGAAATTTTTATATATTCCGTGTACACCATATGGTTGGTGTATCATCCAATAGACTTAGGACATGTAGAATTACTCTCCAACTTACTGCATTACTTTTTATAACATGTAGTAGGCTGCAATGGAAATATTCCACATCTTACATCTATTAGATGGTATACCAGCCACGTAGTGTACTTAGAATAGTCAAAAATTACTCCTTTTTATAAGTCGGATAGCTACTACAAATATTTCTTCAACATGAAATTGTATTAAATGTTGATTCGAACTGAATTTTGAGATATGTAGAATATGTCCTTTGAGATTGCATGTCCCCAAGCTTCTACCAAAGTGAACAAATAATCAAATAAAGTACTCGAAGTAGTGTTTTTTTCCATTAAAACACTGATGCTTTATGTTTCATTAGGAAAATGGTGCGAGTGGAAGGAACCAAAATGGTGGTTGTGGTTGTGGACGTGTAGGTGGTGGTGATGGTCACGGCTGTCGAAGCCGGCGCCATTCTCTGCGGCTTTAGCCATCTCACTACGCCATCTTGATGGGTTCCTTGTAAGCTCCAGCAAAGAGTCCCTCACATCATCAGCTTCAACCATCTCACTATCCTTTCTCTGTTTACCAACAAATAAATAGAGCTCATTTTATATAAGATTGCTTCCTTCTTTTTTTTATATGGAAGATGTTACAAAGCTCACTTTTCTCTCCATGCTTTTTTTTTTTTTTCAACTCTCTCACAAGGTAGGTTGACCTACATGAGTCTCAAAATATCACAAGTCCCATATTTTGTGAGGAAACTTCTTGTTTACAATGAGTGTATATAACTAAGCGTTCATATGCTTACACATTGATTATGTGACAAATGATTGTAAGAGGAGCAAATGATTATGTGAAAGAGTTGGAAAAAGTTGAATTTTATAAGTCTTCCTTTTATATACATGTGAAAAAGGTATAAGTATTTTCTTAAGCCAGATTGTGCTAGAAGCAACTAACCTCTACGATGAAGACATTGGACACGAGGCATCTGAAGCTAGTCACATTGGCATTAGTAACTTCCAGGCTTAGAGAGCTCAAAGCCTCCATCAATCTCACAAATCCACCAGGCTTGTGCTCACAGAACACTTTAACATAGAACTGATTTCCATCTAATTGAGCCACTTCCACTTGGGGCTACAGCATTTTCCATTTCTTTGATAATTAGCCAAGAAAGGAATGAAACCCAAATGAAAAACAAAACAAAACAAAAAAAAAAGAAGAAAAAAGATGCTTAAAGAGAGAAGAACAGGAGATATATACCTCCATCTGTTGTGTCTTGTGGTCATGGATAACATCTGAATCTTGGCTTTGTTTGGAGACGCTATCGTGTTGATGATCAGTTTTAGGCCCCCCAGGGTCAAGTCCACTTTGAATCTCTGATTGGATATTGTTGTGGTGGCCAGTGATGCCAGAGTTCTTTGGACCTTCATCCTCTGCATGATCATCAAGCTCATCTTGGAGTTGTTTAGCTTGCTTCTGCAACTCCTGCACATACTCGATTGCATCCCCAAGAATGGAAGCCCTGTCCAACTGTGAATTAACATGAGTTGGCATTAGAAATAAGATTGCACTTTTCTAATAACATCAAATGCCAGTTCACAAGAGTTGAGATTTTCTAATGAGCTTTTTTCTTCTTTTCTTGTATCGTTTATAAAGCCCAAATCGATCGAATACATAAGCGAAGTGAGACATGTTTGCATAACCTAAACACAAATAGAACGAGGTATCAGAAGAAAAGGAGTGAGATGATGTAATGGTTACCTTTGAAATATTGGGAACCAAAGCTCTAAGAGCAAAAAGTCTTTCATTAAGCTTCTTCCTTCTCTTTCTCTCAGCAACAAGGTTTTTGGCTTGAGGCCCTTTCCCTGCCCTCCTTCTCGGGTATTTTGCATCATCCTCCTCATCATCAATCTGATCACTGCAATCAGACAGTCCATCTGCAGCTGGTCCTTCGTCATGTATAATTGAGTCCTGCTTATCTTTACCGTCCTGCTGATCCATGTCTGGAGCTAATGCCTCCATGTATTGCATATGCAAGTGTTGTTGTGTCTCATCAGCCATCATGGACCTTTGCATTGCCTCCATCTCTTGAAACCCGTTTTCTGCTGAGAAACTAAATGGGTCCATTTGCTTATCTGAAAGAAATGGTTCATGTGACGAATCTCCATAAGAAACATCAATAGTATTCTTGGTTCTGTTTCCCAAGTTGTAATTAGTAAATTGCTGCAAGAAGTTGATTGGAGAATTGCTCATGGAGACATCATATGGTAGGTTCAGATTATCTAACTTTGAACAAATTCTAGAGGAAAGGGGGGGCTGGAAATGAACATTGTTGGTATCCATTTGATCATTTCCATTATCTAAGAGGTTCTTTGATTCGATTTCAATCATTATACTCGTACCGGTTATGTTATCGATGGTGTCCTGCTCCAGTGAGATGCTGTATTGGGCTGTGACAAAATCAATAACATGCTGATCTTCAAATACCTGCAGGGACAGAAAACAGAACAATTAATACATTCTCAATGTGATAGTTTTATTACCATGCAAAAAGATCATTTCTTTCAGATAATGAAGGATAAGGCTGTACTTTATTGCTCATACAAAATGTGCATGCTTGGGGTAAAGATAGACAAATGAGAATTAAAGAGCAATTGGAAACATAACTTGTTTGGTAACAAGCAGCTCAATTAATCCTCCTGGTATTGGAATCAAAACCTTGGTACCAACTGTTTCCTGCAATTGGAAATTGGAAAACTATGAGCTCAATACTAAAAGTGCTTTCTCTTTTGGAAATAGGAGAAAGAAGCTGAGTGGTACTTGCCTCTGGAGTACTTAAACATGTGTTATTAGAGAAGTTTAACCAACTGGGTTGGTTTGATATCAAGGTCTCTGCATAAATCCTGTTCATAATCATGAGCTCTCATGGTTAACTAATTTAAATATATGAAAAAAGTATAACATTTTCTCACCAGACTTTCAACTGAGCTCGATATGAAAAGGGCGTGTTATATTGCTAGATTGTCAATTTAGATCACACACATTTAAACAAGATTCTATCTTATCGATAGTTCAGATTGACAGTTCCATAACATATATAACACGTCAGTCTAGCAACATAGTATGCCAGACCGTCTCGAAAGATAAAATTTCTTATATAAATATATATGAAAGAAATGAGGGATAAAGGAGAGAAAGGATAATCATGTAAATAGGTACATACCCGGTGTCTAGGGGTATGGAAGAAGGCATTTTGGCAAGAAGATCACAAGCTGTGGTTCTTGGATGCTGTAACATGGTATCCCTACAAGGAAGGACTGGAGGGAAAAGAAGATCTTGTCCAGCATCATATTGGGTGATTTCAGCCCCTGAACAGCAACAATCCATCCACTCAATGAACCTAAAAATTAAACAAACCCCAAAGTCACACACATACATATATATATATATATATATATATATATATATATATATATTTGTGACAGGAAGAAATTGACAGATTAATGCAGTTAATTATAGTTTCTTAACCTTTGGTCTTCACTCAGTTTCCAGATAACACAAAAGTCCCAGCCTTTCAAACCCACAAGTGATCTAAGCCTCTGTATGAGGCTTGTCATTATCATCATCGTGTTCAGTCCACCTACAAGGTTTGATTTTAAAACATTTATAAATTAAAAAAAGCGAGCCGAAACGAGGAACAAATTAATTAAAAATTCCAACAGATAGCTAGAGTACTAGTAGCTAAGAAGAAGAGAGAGAGAAAGAGACCTGAAAGATGATGGTTTGAGGAGTGCTTGGTCTTGCTTGGGAGATGAATGTGGCTACTGCCTCTTTTGACTGAACAAATTAGCAAGAAAAACAAAACAAGGATGGAAGAAGAAACAAAAGCCAAGCAGCAGAAGAAACAAAGATAGAGATCCATACAACCTTCAGTTGATAGCAATAGTTAACTGCTGCACCATCATCATTTTCATATCCAAAAGCTAGCCTACATATAACACCCCATCTCAGCAAACTCACAACAAAACAAAAATTTCTATATCTGGTACATATATTTTTGGAGCTTGGAGTAAAATCAAGAAGAAAAACAATTGGGGCCTCCTGCATTTCACAAAATGTTTCTTTTTATATGGAGAGAAGTTGGTAGGTGAACTGCAGTCCATGCATGAGTGTGAGATAGAGCTTATTAATTAATCAATTAATTTTTTTTTTGGTGGAAACTACTTCTCTCCTTCTGTGTAAGTAGGAATTCCTACATTACTGTCAATGGCAGTTTGACATGCGTGCATAAGTTTTTCTTTTTGGATTTTGGATAAATTATTTTTGCATATGTGTCAAACTCTGATTTGCAGGAATTATGTCCTTCTAGAGAAGGAGGCAAGCGGTATCCTTTTTTTTGTTTGATTTTTTGGGTATTTATGGTAATGATGGCAGGGCATATTGCATGAACTAATATAGCGTACAAAATGCTAACTACCTTTGCAAAAGTTTTTCATTCGTTTTGGTTTGGTATAATATGTATTTGCTCATGTTTCAACTACTCTAGGGCTTTAAACCAAAAACGGAAACCATGCATCAGCAATTCATCGAACAGGTGGTGAACAAAACGCGGGCTCTGCTGTCCCCCATTTACATGAAATGGCCAACAGTCCACAACAAAGCTAGCTACATATGAAATTTGAACCTAAGGCTTCCACAAAGAAAATCTCTTTGAGACATTTTGACGTAAAACAAATGGTACACATTTGGGCGGCTTTGCAGTGACATATCGGCTTTTTAGGCTAAATAATTTTGTTCGCTAGGTCAAAAAATACCATTTTAAGTTTCAAGAGTGTTTTTGGAATTGTGTTATTTTCATCTTTTGCTTCCAGTCCAATTAGGCTTCTTAGGGTTGATGCTAGAGTTTGAGCTAGTATTAAAAACAACGTTGGCTTTGAGATTAGAGTTGTTATTCCCATTACTATTCAATAAAACTTTGAGATTTTTCTCTTCATCTTTTTTTTGGGTGAATTTCAGACTTGCACATTTTAAAGCTATTGGTTAATTGTGTCAATGAAGTCTAGTCCAGTGGAAAATGACCTTTTACGAGTGGTCTCAGACTATGTTGCACAGACACTCCACTAAGCCCACGTGTCAGAGTGTCGGACACTCCTCGGACACCCATGTCCAACGGTCAAATCTGTGTCCACAGTCAAGACACTCCCCATACGTGGTCAGTACACTCTCCGGACACATATCAACTCATACTCATGGTCAACTAATGTGTTAATTCAATTATAATTCATATAAAATTAATAAACTACATAGGAAAGGCTTAGAAAGCTTGAATTTCACTATATATGGTATTGTGAAATTGGAGTATGAACATCAATATTTTGTTTTTGTTTAATATATATAAGTATTATTATAATAATAAAAAAATTCATTGCCGTTTCCCCATGTCCTAGTTTTTTGAGATTTGCCGTTTTCTCGTGTCGCGTATCCATGTCCGTGCAACATAGATCTCATGTTTGAATCCTCATGGCACATTGGTAGTGTGTGTGAGAAAACCCCCTCATCCTTTCTTACTTTGGCCCAAAAAATAAAATAAAATGAAAGCTATTGTTTAATTGTTTAATTGCTTTTGCTTATTATGCCGTGTCACATTTAATCAAACACTATCAACTAACAATGTCACTCATCACAGTAGTGTATTTGTCCGTCCCTTTGCATATGAGTTCGATCCTCCTTCCGCATAGTAGTTTAGACAAAGTAATAGTAACAACACGAGCAAGTTTAGAATTTGAAAACGACCATTCTACAGCTTAATTATAGGAAAAGTGAAAGAAACTGAATGTGCCTAGTTAATTGATACATAATTAGTAGCTACAACAATTAATAATTATAAAGATGTTGGAGGTGGTATGGAGAAGCATGGTAATTGTGGAGATGGTGCTGTTGGTAATTAGAGGTATCAAATGGGACGGGCCAACCTAGTCGGCACGAGTCCAGCCCGTTTAAATGAGACACGGCATGGCACGAGCGCGAATATTAATAGGCCATGCTCGGCACGGCACGAAAACTTGGGCCGGACCGGGATAAAAAATGAGGTCCAATGGACCGGGCCGGCCCATGGCCCGACATAGGCTGGGCTGGGCTTGGCCCAAGCCCGTTCACTGCAAGAAAAATGGTCTTTGTTGACGGCTAAAACGTGTCACCTAACACGTTACTTGACAGCTCAAAAACCGTCAAGAGTGTGGGTATCAATAAAAGGTACCCCATTTCTTGACACCTTTTAACCGTCAAGTCATATGCGTTCTTGACGGCTAATAGCCGTCAACTAACACTTTCTTGACGCATTTTAAACGTCAAGTTAAGTTTACTTGACGCGTTTTAACCGTCAAGTAACATTTGTTCTTGACGGCTATTAGCCGTCAACTAACACTTTTTTGACGCATTTTAAGCGTCAAGTTACACTTCCTTGACACGTTTTAGCCGTCAAGTAATCCTTCTAGTTGACACGTTTTAGCCGTCAAGTAATCCTTCTAGTTGACACCTTTTAACCGTCACCTTTTAAGTGTCAAACATATTTCTTGACATTTAAAAGCTCTTTCTTGATGGATTTTAGCCGTCAAGAAACAAGCACTTGCATTAAAAAAAATAATAATAATAAAAAGCTGTCAAAACGGACTTTAATAAACCAAATTGAAATTATACATCCACTATAAGAATATACTTATATACAATACCTTAATATACAAAGAAGATTATGATATTTCAAACTATCTATAGTCAATAGTATTGAAATTACAAAAACAAACAGATATAGTAGTACCAACGTCGTAATCTGCCTCACTGCTATAAACCCTTATAGTTTCATTATTGGCTACACCTGTAAATGGAAATAAATAGTCATTAAGCCCACCAATTACAGAAACAAACAGATATAGTAGTACCAAAAAATTTTATATTAAGGAGTTAGAGCAAAAAAGGAGAAGTGGTATAAGAACAAAATGGTTAACATCTAAAGAAACAAATATTTGAGCACAATAGAAAAAGAAATTAACCAATTACATAAGACTGGACACAAGCACCCTACAAACTAAAGTATGAACACCGAAAGAAATGTGTAGTTAAGAAATGGTGCCAAAAAATGGTACCGTTCCAATATGAATTTGATGAACAATTCTTGTGAAATGGAAATAAATTCATGCTTGCTCAGGCTAAAATACATATCATGATTACTTCACAAAATTTATAAGTCCTGAGCACCATCCATAAAGAAGGATATACAAATAGACAGAAAATCACCAAGTAAACAGAAAAACAGAAAATTTACAAGTCCTGATTACTTAACAAATGCAACAGTCAAATTGAAAATTACATAACAAATGCATAAGCCTTTAGAACTGAATAAATGCAGCAACACCGAACATGAATAAAAAAGGGACAATGTCAACCAAAGATTTCATAGACCAAAAACAGGCCACACATAAAGCGGACATCGAAATTGGGAAATATTAACAAAAGCATTTCGACTAGATACATGATATGCAATACACATTTATGGCAGCATAATGTTGATGCACGTTTAAACAAAAAATTAGAATAGGAATTAATATCGACTATAATGTGCACAAAGGTAGGTAGACATAAGGCTTTTATTACTTAAAAGAAAATTAAATATTTACCTCTCTGGGTTACTAAACAAGACCCAATGGGATGAAATTGACGAGGTAGCATATTCTTTGACCTAAAAACTGCTAGACAATATAGTATAAATTTATATGAAAAGAAACCCAAAACAATGGAAATACATAGATGACCTTAAAGAAGTTAAGAAGAAATGGGCTGCAAGATAAGTGTTATAAGGCTCTCCACTTAACCCTACACATACAAAAGTCACAAATTTACCTTCAATCCTAAAAATCAGCAAAACCCATGAACAAATTGAACAAATAAATTCACGCCACACCTGCTTTGAATAAACCAAGGTACCAATCCGTCTAAATTCTAGTAAAAATGCCAGAGCTAAATTGATTGAATTAATCTATCAAGAAGTAAACCCTCGATTGTATGGATAGGACCAGAAGATCAAGAAACTGATGCTGCTGCCATCAAAATGTAAATTTGTGAAACAATTTCTAGCCATGTGGGTTGTAACAGAAATTCATACTCAGGCTGAAGTGTTGGATTATCCAAACATTAAAATAATTGAAAATATGAAGAAACTAAAATAATGAAATTCAGAGTGTGTACGGATTTGGCCAAATTATAGCCGTACCAGTGTATGGATCAATGACTGGATCATTTTCATTACACTAACAACAAAAACAAAATAATAATAATCAAATTTCTATAGTGCTTGCTCTTTTTTTTTTTGTCAAAATCTGACTTCAATAAAGAAAACTAGAGGGAAGAGAATACAAACAGAGCCAAAAGCTCATACAGCAAGACACAAGAACTAGCCAAAACCCAATACTTGAACCAAGCTCCAGTAAAAAATAAATACGAAAATGAACATAAAAGAAAAACATAGAAACCGATAAGACAAGGAATTGAAGACAAAACAAGAAATTGACTCCTTCAAATTCCTATAAATGAAAACCAAGAAATTCATAGAAAATATCAGGGCTAGGAGAGAGAGAAATGACCAAAAATAATGAGAACCAGAGAAACCATACTAAAATCCAAATATCTATTAGGAAAACGATCCAAATACATAAAACAAATTAAATCTGTATCAGATTCATGTTTTCAGACTCGGAACTTTTAAACAAAATGAACCCAAATACATAGAAGAGATCGAATCCATTACGGTGTATTAATAGTCCAGATTTCAAAGAAAACAACCTCAAATACTAAAAAGAGATGAAGAAACGCACCCCAATTTGCAGCTGACATAGGACGAACTCGATTCCGGTGATGCCGCTTAACCAGAGCAGGAAAGATTCTCCAACACCATCTCATCTTCTCTGTCTGCAGTCGGGTCGATCACCCACACCATATTTCATGGGTTCCACGGCGGATCGTGAAGCTAAGGTCGCTGATCGAAGTGGGTCTCGGTTCTTTTTTGTGATTTTGCAGATGGTTGTGAAATGGTTATGGATACTGGTGTTTATGGGGGTCCGAGTGGTTGAGCTGAAGCTAGCTTTTGTTCGAGGAAACGAAAGTTAGAGGGGTTGTGCTCTTGTTGATGTTGATTTGTGGGTTTTGCAATCTACTTAGAGTGGCTGAAAACCCAAAGATACCAACAGAAAAATTGGAAAGGAACTGAAAGAGATCTTGAGCGAGAGAGTGAGAGCATAAAGATGAGAGAGAGCATAGAAGAATTGAGCGAGAGATTGTGCGACACAGTGATCTTGAGAAAGAGAAAAAATTGGGCGGCGCAAGAGGGACAAAGGGAAAGAGACGAGAGAAGAATAGAAGTGCCTAGTACTTAGGGTTTTCTTCTTTCATTAAAAAATAAATAAAAGATTAATTGTCCCTTTTTTTGGAATGGTAACTGACGGTTTCTACTAAACGTCAACAAAATGGCTTTTTACCTGACGTTTTTTCAAAACCGTCAAAGCTATGGTGTATTAGCTGACACTTTCTATTAAATGTCAGGAAAATCTGAATATAATTGACGTTTTCTTAAAAGTGTCAAAGCTTTGTAGAATAGTTGATGGTTTTTCAAGAAACGTCAACTATTAAGTGTCAACTAAGGCCTTTTTTCTTGTAGTGGTTTCAAGCGCGGCACGAGCCCAAGCCCGCTTCAAGCACGGCCCAAGCCCGGCCCACTTAACATTTTTTTCTTTCTCAAAAGTCAAAATGAAATAATTTGACATCTAATGTCATTGTTTATATGGTTTTTTTTTAAAAAAAATCATAAACATATATTTGATGTCTTTCATTTTAGGGAAATTACTTGGGTCCTTAATTAATTAAAAATATCAACTACAAATTAATTAAACAACATTGGACTTGATATCTAATCAGTACATATGACATATACGCTTCTCTTATAATCAAAGCAAGACATTTCTTCACATATAAAATAATAAGTTGTTTAAAGATGAAAAGTTGAAGTGAACTTTGTGGAGTTGGACACTTTTTGCCCTCCGCCCTTTCATATTGTTTGGATGTTTGATTGATTAATGTTTTCAAATAGTTCATCATTTCTTGCCTCTAATTATATTTTTAATGTTTATAATTTGAATTATCTAGTGGAAAAAAAAATCAAGTGAAAAAAAATTCAAATTAAATGGGTTGGTTCTTGGGCCCAAGTACGGCACGAGCACGAGCACGGGCACGGCACGAGCACGAGCACGGGCACGGCACGAGCACGAGCACGGGCACGGCACGAGCCCTACCCGTTTCAATGTGGACATGGGCTTTAGGCCGGGCCGGGATCAATGATTTTACTAAATGGGCCGGCAAGGCACAGCCTGATAAATTAAATGGGCCGGCCCGGCCTGGCACGAAAATGTTAAAAGCACGAGTTTAAATGGGACGGATCGGCCCGACACGGCCCGTTTGACACCTCTACTGGTAATGATGGTGATCATCATGATGAAAGCGATCCAATACACTCCCATTTTCTGATGCTTTGGCTTTGGCCATCTCAGGCCACCCTTTTGATGATGGGTTCCTTGTTATCTCCAGCAAAGAATCCCTCACATCATCAGCTTGAACTACTTCACTGTCTTTCTTCTGCATAACCAGACATAATACAAGCTAATATTAAGGGAAATTTGCATAAATACCGCCTGAACTTTAGGCTTGTGCACGATTACCACCTACCTCTAATTCAGTTAAAGTTTCCGTTAAGTCAAGTTACAATCAAAATCAAAATCCCAATTAATCTTATTTGATAAGGTTAACTTATTATTACCTCAACTTTAAAGACATTGGAGACAAGGCTTCTGAAGCTGGTCACATTTGCATTGGTTACTTCCAAGCATAGAGTATCCAATGCCTCCATCAATCTCACAAACCCTCCAGGCTTGTGCTCACAAAACACAGTCACAAAGAATTCATTGCCATCTAATTGAGTCACTCCCACTTGTGGCTGCAATTTGTTGTCCAAAAAATATATAATTTATTTTACATCCAAATTTATAAGAATATAAGATTTTATATTAAATCTATATATATGCCTCCATTTGTTGTCCTCTGTCATTAGTACTATCTGAGTCCTGTTGCTGTTTTGAGATGTTGCCAATATCACCTGATGTGCCCACATGAAACCCAATTGGAGGCTTATCATCATTTTCTGGTTTGTTTGTAATGCTTGTTCCATTTTGATTTAGAATCTCTGGTTGGAAATTGTTGTGGTTTCCACAGGTATTGGCACTACTTTTCTTATTAGGTCCTTCATCATTTGAATGCTGTTCAAGCTCATCTTGGAGTTCCTTTACTTGCCTCTGCCAGTCCTTCACGAAATCAATCGAGTCCCCGAGGATGGCAGCCTTGTCCATCTGAGAATCAACATGAGTAAGCATTAGATGCTGCTAAAGGGGTCATGTTTTTCTAATCACATTAGCTATGATCTCAACTGTTAATCAACATATAAACTGCCACATGAGAAAATGTGGTTCATCTAGCATTACTTTTCTATGTTACTTTCCTATTGAAAATGCTACTTTGAGAAAGAGCCAGGAAATTATACTAAGTTCTGAGAGTTGGCAAAAATAAGGCCAATGATGATCATCACCTTAGAAATGTTGGGAACCAAAGCCCGAAGGCGATACAGTCTTTCGTTGAGCTTCTTCCTTCTACTCCTCTCTGCAACAAGATTTTTGGATTGAGGCCCTTTTCCTGTTCTCCGCCTATATTTTGTGTCATCTTCATCATCAATTTGATCACTGCAATCTGAGCCTGAATGATCTGCAGTTCTTCCACCCTGGGCCTCATGTTTAACTGAATCTTGATCCTCAACACCCTGCTGCTCCATAGTTTCCAATGCCTCCATAACATGCATACTATTATGCATGTTTGGTGCATCAGCATCAACTTGAAGCCCCATCTCTACCAAAGACTCATGTGAACCCGGCTCATAGTACACATTACTATTAACATTCTTCATGCTGTTCTCTGAGTTGTAAGTGACATGTTGCAGGAAATTCATTGGAGAAGTGCTGCAGAGACGGATTCGATCAACTGATATGTCGTATGGCACATTCGAATCATGATCCACTGGGGAAACAACGGGAGGCTGCTGGAAATGATTACTGTTTGGATGATCATTTCCTTCATTTTCATCGCCTGGAAATGGCTGTGGTTGTATAATATTGTATTTGAGTGCTCATGTCATTTATATTGACAGGGAAGCTTGTATTGCAGCCAGCACTAAGCAGGGTGTCTTGCTTCTGTGAAATATTGCATTGGGCTGTGATATAATCAATCACTTGTTGGTCTTTAGAGACCTGTGAATTTGACAATTTCCAAAACAAAAAAACAATTTGTGAGAGATGTGACCAAAATAAAATTTCAAATCTAACATAAGAAATTAAAGCAAGGTTTGAGTGAAGCATCATAAAATATCATACATCTTTGGAGACAAACAGCTCAATCAACCCTCCTACACTTAGAACCAAAACTCTGGTCCCATCTCTTTCCTGCAAAATGCAAGTAGAAGTATACAGTTACATTTTATTATATGTTCAGAAAAGGACTTTCTTTTGGAAATAGCTAGGAAAAATGGGAACTTGAGCTCACTGCCATGGCACTTGAATCTCTGTTAGAAGATGAGTTCAACCAAATGTGCTGGTTTGATATTAATGGATGTGCATAAATCCTGCTCATGAGCAGCCATGGTTAATGATATAAAAACACGAATTAATTTCTTTTGTCAAGATATGTATGGTAATCGGTAATTATGATTGAATGAGTAAACAAAAATGCTAAAATGAAAAGGATATATAGGTACCCAGAGTCTAAGGACAGAGAAGAAGGAAGCTGGGCAAGAAGATCACAAGAATTTGTTCTTGAGTGCTGCATTGTATCTCTGCATGGAAGGACTGGATAAACTGGAAAAATAAGTTCTTTTCCTCCATTAGTCTGAGTGTTCTCATCAGCCCCAGAACAACAACAATCCATCAACTCAATAAACCTAAAAAAAATAAATAAATAAAATCAATCTAAAAATTAGTCACAAAAATAAACATGAATTAGTAACTGCTAATTAAAAAGTTCCTCTTAACCTTTGGTCTTCACTCAATTTCCAAATAACACAATAATCCCAGCCTTTCAAACCCACAAGGGGCCTAAGCCTCTCAGTCAGATTTTGCATGATGATGTTCATGCCTCCTGCAATAATCAACTGTAAAAGACCAAGTGGAAACATGGAATTAATTTCAAATTCTTCTGATAGAATATTTGCTAGAATCAGCTAGATATTTTGTCAGAAAACCAAATTAAGATGACTATCAGTAACTGCAACAAATTGGGAATTCTTCACAATGCTCCAAGTTTTTTTGTTTATATATATATGGCATTTGTGTTATTATTAGCTTTTGAAGTTCAATATGGTTCACTTCCTCATTGAATGTATACTAACAAGCACTCAAGAGAGAACCAGACCTGTCAGGTGACAACAATGCTTCTTGCTTCCAAGATTATTGTGGCTGTCTCTTTTTACTGAACAAAGTGAGAAACTTTTTTGGTGAAAGAACAAAATTTTAAAAAAACAAAACAAAAGAAAAGAATGGAACCACAAAGAAGGGGTAAGCAATAGTTAACTACTGCTTACACCATCAGTCAAAATAAAGCTCACAGAAATTGCCACCCACCTCATCCCTGAAAACCCATCTTAGCAAACTGAGAAGAAGCAAATCTCAATATTCTATTGGGTAATCTGCCGAAAACCACCCTAAACTATCACGCTTGTTGAAATGTCCACTCTGAATTTTTTTCTCTGCCAATTTAGCCCTCGTATTTTTTTTTATTGCCAATTTACCCCCCCACCGTCAGTTTTTATCCAATTCCATCCAAATCTCCATCAAAAAAGTCACATCAAGCACATGGGTCCCACATTTTATTATTTTTTAAATTTTAAATTGATGAAAATATAAATAAAATATTAAAACCCAAAAAATTAAAAATTAAAAAATCTCTCTCTCTCTCTGCAATCCCAGACCCGCAGCCCCACCATCTCTCCCTTCCCTACCTTCACATCTACCCCTCTGCGATTTTCTTCTTCCTCTCCCCCGGCGACTATTTTCTTCTCCCTCTACTCCCCAGCGATTTTCTTCTTCCCCCCTGCAATTTTCTACCATTTTTATTTTTTCTACTTCTTTAAACCACCACCTTCACATCTCCAGCAGCCCCTAAAACCAAAACACCCATCTGGGTTCGAGACTAGGAGAGAGAGAGAGAGAGAGAGAGAGAGAGAGAGAGAGAGAAAGGTTAAAAACCCAAAAACCAAAATCCCATATAGGTTCGAGACTAGGAGAGAGAGAGGTTCAAAAAACCCATCTGGGTTGTGTTCAAAGCCAAAAACCCATCTAGGTTCGAGACTAGGAGAGAGAGAGAGAGAGAGAGAGAGAGAGAGAGAGAGAGAGAGAGAGAGAAAGTTGTTCAAAGCCACGAGCCTTCTCATCCCAGGTGGGTTAACAGTCTCAATGGGGCTCTTCCCCCGACTCCCCCCAGAGAACAGTTGCTGGACAGGTTTTCTATTAGTTGACAAGTTTTACAAACTTTGAAATCAATCTCTTTAAGTTTATTCTTGGCATTTTCAGGTAATCAAATGATATGGGAATTTCTGGCACATTGATTAAAATTTTCCATTTGTCTTGCCATTTTGCCAGATACATTGTTGGACACAAGCATTTAGGTTGTGGGTTGTGGGTGGTGGATGGTTGGAATTTTACAGAGGATGATGGGGTGAGGGGGAGGAGAAATCGAAGGAGAGAGAGAGAGAGAGAGATAGAGTTTTTTTAATTTTTAATTTTTTGGGTTTTAATATTTTATTCCTATTTTTATCAATTTAAAATTTAAAAAATAATAAAATGTGGGACCCATGTGCTTGATGTGACTTTTTTGAATGAGATTTGGATGGAATTGATAAAAACTGACGGTGGGGGGTAAATTGGCAATAAAAAAAATACGATGGCTAAATTGGCAGAGAAAAAAATTTATGGTGGACATTTCTACAAGCGTAATAGTTCAGGTGGTTTTCGGCAGATTACCCTATTCTATTCTGAGTTTTCCAGTGAAAAAGAGCCAGGAATGCAAAAAACAATTGAACCCTCTGCATCTCACAGATGTTCCTTTGTTTATATATATATATGTTTAAGGTTGGTGAACTGCAGCCCATGCATGAAGGAGAGAAATTTGTTTTTATTAAAATGATAACAATACCGAAGGGACCACATTTCTTAACTGCATAAACTAAACCATATTACGTGATACATGGAGTTCACTTTACATCAATTATTATGAACGATTGTACATAATACAAATACTTCATAATGTGATTAAATTAATGTAATCTTGCTAAAATTACTTTTTTGATATATATATATATATATATATATATATATATATATGTGTGTTTTTAGATAGTTAAAGAAGAAGAGATTTAAAAAGATTGTATGTGAGTTGGAAATGATGGGGAAAGGCAAATTGCATGACCTTTACAGACAAAGCTCCGTGGATTTTTTTTGAACTGACAACACGTAGGAAGAACATGCGTATGACCCAATTTACAAGTTACAACCACTAAGGCTTCTTTTTTTAATTTTTAATTTTGTCTTATTAATCACCCAAAGTTTAGGGGTGTATTCACTCCAATGGAGGAGCCATGAATTCTATAAGGGATGGTCAACTTTAAATAGCTTTATAATCACAATAAATTTAGTTTTTATAGGAAAATATATTTAAGAATTCATTATAATGATTAAATTTTTTGGTCAGTCATGAGTAAATATCCTTATATGTTCATATGGGCTTAAGTTAAAGTAATATTTTGAATATTTTAATTTGATTTTAGGTTTATGGATCCCATGATACCCATGATACACTCTAATACACTCTATCACATAACACCATAATACTAAATACACCATATTATACTAACTATATGGTCATGAAGAGGGCGTTTGATGAAGGGTGGGGTGCTGTGATTGCCAAAACCGTAAGTCTTGCTCTTCTTTTATTTATGTGTTTGGATTCTTGTTCACTTACATACCAACAAAGTTATGATTTGTGATATAAAGAAGGGTCACTTTAAGGATCCTCTTTGCTGTTTCAACCTGCTTTTAGTATCTTTTGTTTTCTTTTGGTGAACAATCTGATTTTAAGTATCTTGATGTTCTGAGTTATAAACATTTCTAAACCTTCCAAGACGGAATCTTAATGCACACGACAGTGCTTAGTTCATGTTCTTCCCTTTTTTTTCTTTCCATCTCAATTGAAATGGTTTAACTTTTTTTGTGACCAGCATCGTAACATTTGAATGTGTTAACTGCAGACATCGAGGCCGGAATACAGTCAGATTCTCGTAACAAGAGATATTGCATATAACTAGTGGTGGATCCATGATTCAAAGGTAAAGTAGGCAATACGAGTGAATTTCATTCATAAAAAAAAAAATACACCTAGTTAGGCAGACATAATGAGTAGACCTGGTATTCGTGTCGTGTTATCAGTGTTCGTGTCATGTTCATGTCAACACGGTTTTTTTAACGGGTTGACACGACACGACACGATAAAAACGTGTGAGAAATACCCAATACGAACACGACCCGCTACAATTCACGAATCACACGACACGATTCACCCGTTAAGAATTAAAAAATTAATTAAAAAAATGAAAAATGAAAAATTGGAAAAAAAAAAAAAAAAAAAAAAAAAAACCTCACTTACAGAACAAAACCAACGCAACCTAGCCCCCACTCCTCTTACACGATTCACCAGACTCATCGCCTTCATCAACAACAATTACAGACAAAAACAAATGAAGGCCAATACCTAACCAAAATTCACTGAGTCTGAGATATGGAATTAATAACAAACACAAACAACAATGTTGGAAAAGAGAGCTTTTCGCAGGAACTGAAGTATAAATAAAAATTTTAAAATATTGAAAAATTCATGCCAAGAAATTGCCGAACATGGAAGTGGACGTCGTCTGCACCACAGCCGGCTGATGGGTAAGAACAAAAGGGATTTCCACATCTCCACCTTTAAAGCTGAGCCATGGGCGCAGAGATGCATTTCCTTCTCCATCTGACTTTTTCTCATTTTTTTCTGAGTCTTGCACCTATTCGCCACTTTCTCTTTACTTTCTCATTTTTTCTTTGAATTTCAGTTCCTCCTACGAAAGCCCAACTCTTGAACCCCTGAAAAAGAAAACAAAAATCATCTTTGGAAAAAAAATGAGAGACATGGAGTAGATGAAAGTGGAGAAATTTTTAAATGTACCGGGTACACCACGTGGCTGGTGTACCATCCAATAGACCTAGGACATTTGGAATTACTTTCTAATTTATTGTATTATTTTTTATGACACATGGGCGAGCTGCATTGGAAACATTCCACATGTCCTACACCTAGTGGATGGTACACCAGCCACGTGGTGTACCGGGAAC
The DNA here is from genome assembly GCA_024362665.1 of Prunus padus. NCBI lineage: Eukaryota > Viridiplantae > Streptophyta > Magnoliopsida > Rosales > Rosaceae > Prunus > Prunus padus. Next base: position 27,838,096 of record JANFAM010000019.1, on the reverse strand, counting down.
ACCCAAAAATTACTCATGAAAGTGAGAGGTGTGAGATCGGAAGAAGAAGAGATGAGGTTGAGGTTTTGGGTTTATTTTTTTTAGAATTGCAAATTACAAAATTACCCCCATTTAACGGGTTGGTTCGTGTTTTCGCGAATTAACACGAAACGACACGATAACTTACCGTGTGGGTAACGGGTCAACACGATAGCGACACGACACGATAACACGGACCCGAAAACTGAATTTTTCGTGTCGTTTCGTATCGTGTTATCGTGTCGTGTACAATATTACCAGCTCTAGTAATGAGCCTTACCCTCAAATATGCATATCTATACATAAATAAAAGCTTAACAACAAAAAAAAAGTAAATACAATGCAACATAAAACTAAACTATTTAAATCTAGAACTTTACCTTACGAGGCTTAGAAATCTTAAATTCCTCAATTATCTCTTAATTATTGATATTATTAGCAAACTCTCTTTCAATATGGAGAATCATGCAATCAGCAAGGAATTCATCAGCTATGGTGCTCCGAAGTCTATTCTTAATAATTCTCATACATGAAAAAGCTTGTTCCGTTGTTGCTGTAGAAACAGGAAGAGTCAATACCAACTGAATCAACCTATAAAGCAAATGGTAGTTTTCTGCCAAAGTTGTTTCCACCAATTGATGACATAACTGAGGAAGAGTGGTGATTTCCTTAAAGCATGGAAGGAGATGCATATCATTTTGAAAATACCTCAACTCAATTTCTAAAGCTTTCAAGTCACTTGGAATGAAATCAGCATTATAGAATTTCTCAGCAAGTTTACATAGATGCCCAATATTTGAATGATTTGAAGGAATTACGAGGAATCCAATGCTGAGCTAAGAATAAGAAGTTAAACTGTTTGCTCTGGAAATCTGTCATTTAACAACCTCAACATGCAATCTATCACATCATTAAATACATCAACGCGGTAGTAATGTTCAATGTAATAAAATCTTTTTGTTGACAAGAGAAAATTTGAGTGGGTTGGGTATTGGGTAATTTTTGATTTGGCAAAAAATGGAGTAGGCAGCTGCCTACCCTGCCCTTAGGGTAGGACAAATAAGGAACTGAAGATTCATATGATCAAAACCTTTACGATTTGGACAAAGGATAGGATGATAATGAAGATTTTTTTAATTAAAGAAAAGGGCATATATGACATATACCATTTTGATATTACCGTAACTTGGTACGATAATATTATATTTCTAAAATCTCTAGTAATAATATTATATTATTAAATTATCAATATTCACGATTTAATTATTGAAATAAGCAGTCTCGTTCTCCTAAATTCTATGGTTAATAGAATTTATCTGACTTTGAAAACATGGAAGAAACTAGAGTCTTCTTATGGTCAAGTCAAGTTCACACACATAACAGAAAAATTAGATCTAAAAAAAAGGAAAAAAATAGATTGAAAACAAACAAGACATGTTATACGTTACACGTCAAAGTTAGAAAAAGCAGAGTCGAAGACGTGTTCATTTGCTCCAAATCAATTAAAGGCAAACAAAAGGAAAAAAAGTACAAAAATAAATATATTGTTGTAAAACTAGGGAGTTTATTGTAGGTAGAAATAAGAGGAAGGGAGAGACAGTATAATTTGCTCAAATCAACTTGTATTCCATTCATATTTGATGCCATTATTTATAGGGGTAGAGAGTCTTAAATCATTTACCACCCATAATTAGTAGGTTACAAGTATATAATGATGGGTATTATGACAGGTTAATTGTGGCTATTATGGTGTGCATCCATAACCTACGGATTTATAACACTCCTCCTTGGATGTCCACCATACAACGGTGTAGTTGCCTCATTAAAACCTTTGCTAGGAAAACCCAGTGGGACAAAACCTTAGCAAAGGAAAAAGAGTACAACCCGGTCGAAGGGAAAGAGAGTACATTGCACATACGTCCGATGTAGTAAACCCGAAAAGCTACCTTGATTGATATCTCCCCCTGATCTTCAACAATCTGATTGCTTGTAAAGTCATCGCATCCCGATACCATACACCAACTTCTGAAATATAGACTTCGGGAGAGCTTTGGTAAAGAGGTCTGCCAGGTTATCTTGGGAACGAATTTGTTTGACTTCAATCTCTTGACTCTTCTGAAGCTCATATGTGTGGAAGAACTTTGGTGATATATGTTTGGTTCTATCACTCTTAATAAACCCTTCTTTCATTTGAGCTATACAAGCAGCATTGTCTTCATACATGATTGTCGAAGCTTTTGTTGTTAAAGAAAGATCACATGTTTTCCGAATATGGTGAATTAGGGATCTTAACCAAACACATTCTCTATTGGCCTCATGGAGCGCAAGAATTTCTGCATGATTAGAAGAGGTAGCAACCAAAGTTTGTTTGGTAGATCGCCATGAGATCGCTGTATTTCCACAAGTAAACACTTCCATAAGTATGCAGTAACAACGTCCATAAGACGCATGTCAAGTTTTTCTGAAACTGCAAGACTTATTAAATAACGGAATGTAATTGCATCCATAACAGGAGAATATGCTTCTTCATAATCAATCCCAGGCCTTTGAGAAAAACCTTGCGCAACTAGTCGTGCCTTATACCTTGCAATCTCATTTTTCTCATTATGCTTTCTTGTGAACACCCATTTATACCCCACAGGTTTCACACCTTGTGGTGTTCTAACCACAGGTCTGAATACACCACATTTTCCCAAGGCATTTAACTCGTCTTGGATTGCGTCTTTCCACTTTGGCCAATCAGGCCTCTGTTTGCATTCATCAACAAATCGTGGTTTAATATCTTCATGACCTTTTACAATTTCAGTAGCTACTGCGAAAGAAAAAATATCATCAATAATCATTTCACTACGATCCCACAATTCATCATTGCATGTGAAGTTTACAGAAATTTCTGTCTTAGGTATCTTTGCCTCTTCTGTGGCTTGTGTCTTTTTAATGACACTTTCATCCTCTGGATGAATTGTAGGTTCAAGGTGAATCTCTTTCTCAATAATATCTTCATGAACTTTTTCATTAGGATTGGAATATGCTTTCGATTTTCTCTTTCTAGGAGCTGAGTCCTTCGAACCAATGGGTCTACCTCGCTTCAGTCGTGCAGTAGATGATTCATTTGCTGCAACGTTGGTTAATTCAATTGGGATATCAATCCTTGCTGGTGTATTTGCCACAAGTATATGTGATTTTGTCACTTTTCCTGTATCAGTGAATGCATCTGGTATTTAATTAGCAATTTGCTGAAGGTGAACAATCCTTCGTACTTCATTTTCATATTGAGTTGTACGATGGTCAAAATGAGACAAAGCGGATATGTTCCATCCTAATTCACGCCGTTCTTCATGAACGATCTTTTCTCCCCCTAACGGCGAGAAGAGTGTCTCATCATACTGACAATCGGCAAAATGTGCTGTAAAAGTATCTCTTGTCATAGGTTCGAGATATCGAATGATAGTTGGCGAATCAAAACCAATGTAAATTCCTAATCAACGTTGAGGACCCATTTTAGTCGTTGTGGGGGTGCAATTGGCACATAAACTGAACAACCAAAAACCCTTAAATGTGATATATTGGGTTGTCTCCCGAAGGCGAGTTGTAAAGGGGAGAATTGATGGTGGGCAACGGGCCTCAAACGAACTAAAGATGCTTCATGTAAAATTGCATGTCCCCAAGCAGAAATTGGCAACTTTGTCTTCAATAATAAAGTGCGAGCAATAAGTTGGAGACTTTAATAAAAGCTTCTACTAATCCATTTTGAGTATGGACGTGGGGAACTGGGTGCTCAATATCAATCCCAAGTGACATGCAGTAGGCATCAAAAGTTTGGGAGGTAAACTCACCAGCATTATCAAGTCGAATTGACTTTATTTGATAATCAGGGAATTGTGCTCGTAATTTAATTATCTGAGCAAGGAGCCTAGCAAAAGCAACATTACGAGATGACAATAGGCAAACGTGTGACCATCTTGTGGATGCATCAATTAAAACCATAAAATAACGTAGCGGTCCACAAGATGGGTGAATTGGCTCACAATCCCCTTGAATTCTCTGTAAGAAAGATGGATATTCAAAATCAAGTTTTGACTGAGATGGTCTGATGAACAATTTCCCTTGGGAGCAAGGTTTGCAAGACTGTTCAATAGACAAAGCACTATGGCAAGGCTTTAAAGGATGTTCATTTGAATTTGAAATGATCCTACGCATCATTATGGATCCAGGATGCCCAAGACGATCATGCCAAAGCATGAAAGTCGTTGGGTTAATGAAATTCTGGTTCATGACAGCATGGACTTCAACCGCTTTGATGGTTGTATAATACAACCCAGAAGAGAAAGCAGGAAGTGTTTCCAATATACGCCTCTGGCTGTTGATATTGGTGGTAATGCAAAGATACTCCACATTGTGATCATTTCTAGTTTCAATATGGTATCCATTCATTCGAATGTCTTTAAAACTTAGTAAATTTCTTCTCGATCTCGAAGAGTACAAAGCATTTTCAATGGAGAATTGAGTCTCATTGGGTAACAAAATTTGAGCTCTTTCAGAGCCATCAATTAGGTTTGCAAAACCTAGTATGGTAGTTAGCTTTGCTTTTGATAAATGTAAATTGTCAAAATATTTTTTATCTCGGAGAATTGTATGTGTTGTTGCACTATTTGCAAGACAAATATCTTCCGCATTTCTCACAAAACGAGAGCATCAATGATTGTTTTCCATGCCTTTCAATTAAAATATATATATATATATATATACATTAATAAATAAATAAAAACCACAATGATAAATATGTAACATGGTAATAAATGAAACAATAATATAAATGGACATCCTATAAATTTGATGAAGAAACTGCAACCTATATTGTGGCACTACAAGAAAACAGGTCTTCTGTGACCAAATTTTACGTGGCGCTGAAAATTCCGTCACATTTGGCTTGTATAAGTGAGAAAATTTTGCAAGTCGTCACCTAAACGTCTTGAAATGACCTAACAAAATTTTCACTCCATCTTCGTCACAATATAATTTCGGTGTCGTCACAAATTACATAGCGGGAAATCTTGGCGCCCAATTTTTTTTTCTAAATGTGACGAATGAGGCTGAAAATTTTATTGGGTGAAGATTGGCAGCGTCACTTATGGCCCAAAAGAAAAAAAGAAAAAAAGAAAAACAAAACCCAACGCTTCATTCAACCCAAGTCAAATGCTTCGTCGTCATCTACACTAGCCCAAGAAGAAAACCCAATGCTTCATCTACACTAGCTGCGCTCTCATCCACAAACCACCGGCGACGACGACCACTGGTCTTCCTCTCTTTCTCTCTCGCGCTCTCTCTTTCTCCTTCTCTCCCTTACTCCCTCTCTGGTTTTCGTTCATGGTTGTACAAGAACCAATTGGATCAAGCCACTCTATGCTCTGTCCCGCCAGATTTTGATTCTATAAGGCAAAATGACATTGCTTTGCAGCTACCGGCGCTGAGAAAGCTGCTTCAGGTGCTGAGAGAGAAGAGAGAGAGAGAGAGCGAATGAGGGTGTGGCAGCAGCAAGTGTGGGCCTGGAAATGTGTTCTTGGTCGGGATAGGGCATGAGGACCCTGAGCTCCTGACATTGAAGGCTTATAGAGTTATTCAGAATGCTGATCTATTGTTGTATGAAGGGTTGGTGTCCAATGATATGTTGGAATTGGTTGGCTCTAGTGCTAGACTTCTCTATGTGGGCAAGACTGTTGGGTACCATAGCAGAACCCTGAGTTCTGACTGAATTTCTTCCGTTAGAAGGTCTGCTTCGAGCTAGATTACTTCAAAGATGACTCTTTGGAGTGTTTTGGAGATTACAAAGATTATGAAAATTTGTTGAGGTTTTCATATAATGAAATGACCTGAGTTCTGCCTGTTTGGACCTTGTAAGATGGTGCAGAATTTGTATTCTTGACTTCTCACCGAAGTTTGACTTGTTTTGAATTGTTTTAGATCGAAAGATCTCTGGATTTGTATTTTGCTTTGACTGAGAGTTGGATTTTTTGTTTGATTGGATGATTATCCTTTTTGTGGTGGTTTTATTTCCTTTTATAGAAACTTTTTAGTCTAAAATATTCACAAAATATCTCTAGGATATTTTTAGCTAAAAAGAAATAATTGGCCTCAGATAAGGAGTAGTTGATATCATCTTTTTGACTGTGAAGGAGGCTTTTCGTAACTTTTTCTCTGAGAAAAAGACATCCTTTCAACTTTTGTGCTGGGGAAAAGTAAGAATGTGTCTCAGCCGTCAGCCTTCTTTTTTTTTGAAACTTGGTTTTAGAGGCTTTTGACTTTGATTAGACCTTTGCTTTTTTTGGAGAGAAAACTTATGTCTGTGCACAAAAATATCCCTGAGTCTGCTCGTTGTTCTCAGTTCTGTATGACCAAGTTTCAAAATCTCTGCTCTTTTCGGAACTTGGTCCATTTTCTATTCATTCTTCTGAAATGGTCTTGGACTCGGGTTATTTTCCATTTAGTGGCAATTAATTTTATCTTTGATGCTCCTGTTTTTTAAGTACATGGTTATTTTCCATTTTTGGCAAACAACTTAATTATTTAATCCTTGTAATTCCATTTGGGCTTAGTGTACAGATTTCGAGCCCAAAGAGGAGGAGTACATGAATTGCTACTGAGTTTTGCTGAAGCTGGAGCTAATGTTGTGAGCTAACTTTGGATGGCTGCATAGATTTTAACTTTTGTTGGAATTGGGCTCCACTTGTGTTTACCAATTTTAAGTCCTTGTGTGTTTAGAACTATCTAAAACTTTGGAATTCTTATAAGTCGGTTAATAATAGGTTGATAGTTTTACTGATTTTCTATTAATTCTTCTTTTGTTTATTTCTGTGTCTAGCCACAGTCAATATCCTTGGAAGAACAAGTAGACCACTAATTGACAGTACATAAAGACCTTGTTAAAAGGCTTTTTTCTTGTAGTGAGTTAACTTTTTAGATGGTTTAAGATGTTTTTGAATTATTTGTCTAGATGGTTTGTACATGATTTTTTCTGTGTAAATGAAAGAAAAATGGATTTGTTGTGTAAGCACATCTTTTTGTTATATGGAGGCCATATTTTCTGCCTATATTACCACAGGAAAGATTCTTTTGTAGTTTTTTATGCTTTGTATGTACACCTTCATTTTTAGGAGTGTGATTTTTATTTTTTCATGCTTCTTGACATTTAATCCTTTGATGGATTCGGTTTTTCATCCTTTTATTTTCCTCACCATGGTCACTTCTTAGACATCAAACATTAATTCTGTTTTTCTCATATACTGGTCTTCTCACTTTAATGTTAACAATGTTGTGTTATGTTTCATATCTTCTGGCAGTGTGTAGCTTCCCAGCCAGAAACAAGGATGTTCTTCCCCAATGGTAATTTGGCCTTTTATCTCTCCGTTAAACAGCTTGATGTTCTTCCCCAATGGTAATTTGCCCTTTTATATCTTCTATATCCATTTTTATGACCATTTTTCTTTTTATGACAGTTGAACTAAAAAGATCCATTTTTAGTTGTCGTTGAGGATCTTCAGCAAGATCTTCAGCAATTTGGTTCAACTCTGTTTCATCTTGGTACAACATTACTTTCAGTTGTAGAAAAATTACATTGTAGTTATGAGAAGAAAAAACACGTAGTTGAGACTATTGTATATCAAACAATGTAATTATTTTGATGTAATGGAATGAAATTTGAGTTCAATTTACTTGTGAAACTTTGGGATCTTGAATGTATTATTTTGCTATATTATACAAGAAAAGAATATAATGGGGAATGGTAGTAATTGAGTTGAATTTAATTTAATTGAATGTTGGTCGGATTATATGTGAGACGTACAGTGTCACAATTTTCATAAATATGTGAGGAACAACTCCCCACTGATGCTTGTGAAATGTGACCAATGCGGCTTGTCACCGATAGATACATTAAGTGATGAAAGATGCCTCGTGCAAAGGTACTATATGTGACGAAACATTCGTCACATATAGAACCAGTATGTGATGAATCGTAAATTCGTCACGTCAAACAATCTGTGACGGGGTATAGGTGACGAACCTTGTGACGCCGAAAATGTGTCACATATAGTCAATTGTGACGAATTTACATGTGTTAAGTGACGACTACTCGTCTTCACAGAACGATTGTTTTCTTGTAGGTGCATATCACTCTTTATATTACACTTATAATTTCAAAAAAAAAAAAACTACTAACATGAACTCATAAAGTGAACGTCATCATTTATGCATAACTTTATTATTATTATTATTATTATTAGCTTTTGAATATTAACTTTAATGAGATTTTGTATTTTTAAACGTCAAACGTTACCAAGGTAGTATAATAATTGTTTGAAAGGATTTGTTTAAAGTTTACACAGTACAGACCAAACGTTTAGGCCAAGATTTGTTTCAGATATTGTTGCAATACTAACTTTATCAAAAGTTGTGAATAAATTATTAAGGAGGAGAATAAATTGAAATTGAATAAAAGTTTTAACTGTTGAATTGAAACAGACGTTATTAAGTATAGAACTTTAGTTTTTTTTTTTTTTTTCAAAACATGCAGACCCACTTGGCGATAATGTTAATATTGTTTAAAACGTTGTTGGACTTTAAAGTGCTTAATGTTGAAAACGTACAGTAATAGAATTTAGACAAAACTTTCCTTTTCCTTTTCTTTCCTTTATTTTTATTATTATTATTATTTGTTTAAAAAAAGAAACAGAAACGTGTAGGTTTTGAATAGTAAGTGAAATCCAATTTAATAAAGATTGTAACAAATACGTTTTTTTTCATTTGAATTTTGTAATCAAGACATAGTTTTATTGTACCATGTAATGCATGTCTATAAATGATCCTATTTATTGACGGGATGTGTCACGCTTTCATTTATAACCTATTATATATTATTAATGTTTCCATGAAAATATATATATATATATATTAAAATGTTATTCGAAAAATAAAAATGCAAATAAAGTTTTTTATTCAATTTTATTCAATGGAAATATCCAAACTAACATGTCAAAAGATTTTTTTTTTTTTTTTAAAGGAAGTAAACTTAGCTCAAACAACATAAAATGGGAAAAAAAAAATTACAACAAAATTAATTAGGGAGCACCCCACCACTAATCATAGGATCAAATGATTTGCCATCAGTGTCAACGAAGAAGTCTGAAACATCAAGGTGAGTGACATCCAATGGTTCTAACTTTGTTGAATCAGCATCCATCCAATGTGTCTCAACCTTTTTTCCTTTGCTCTTGATCGAGGCTTGGTAAAGATCAACCAAATGTTTTGGCGTGCGGCATAGAAGTGCCCAATGCCCATTTGTACCACACCTATGACATGCTTCCTCAATCACCATGTCAGTTGAACTCTGGGAGCCATTTCCCTTGTCTTGTTTGTTCCACTTCTGGTGGTTATAGGATGCTTGGGTATTTCTTGGTACTAAGCGGTGGCTATGACTATTTTGGTCTTGACCATTACGGGTACCCCTACCACGACCACGTCCTCGACGACGGTCGCCATGTGATAAGGTAGCATATGCCTCATGAGAGGGTGCCAAGGCAGCATTCACTTCAGGAAGTGGTGCAGATCCAGTTGGACGGGACTGATGGTTTTGCATCAGAAGCTCATTATTTTGTTCAGCTAGGAGGAGACAAGATATGAGGTCTGAATACTTTTGGAAACCTCACTCTTGATATTGTTGTTGCAAAACCACATTAGAGGCATGAAATGTGGTGAAAGTTTTCTCCAATAGGTCTGCATTAGTTATATGCTGTCCACAAAGTCGTAACTTGGAGCTAATTCTAAACAGAGCAGAATTGTAGTCAGCCACTTATTTGAAATCTTGTAACGCAAGTGCATCCAGTCATGATGAGCCTTGGGATGAATAATCGTCCTCTGATGGTCATATATTTCCTTGAGATTTCCCCAAAGGGCCAACGGATCCTTGACCGTAAGATATTCACATTTCAACCATTCATGGATGTGGCGTCGGATAAAAATCATGGCTTTCGTTCGATCCACAGAGGATGCCTCATGCCTTCCTTAATAGTTTCCCCTAGGTTCATGGCCTCAAGATGAACCTCAGCATCATTGATCCATGAAAGGTAATTCTTTCCAGAGATGTCGAGTGCAACAAAATCGAGCTTTGCCAAGTTCGACATTTTCTATATAAAAGAAAATGGAATGTGTTAAAGCTCAAGAAAAATTGTTGATATAGTAAACATAAATACAATTATCAAAACTTCTGGTTTGGGATGTTTAGATAATTGGAATTGAGGAACTTCAGGCCCTCAATTATTTTGAATAACAGAATCTTAGGTTCTGATTCGATTAAGGAACTTCAGGCCCTGATCTCTTGTTAATAAAAAAAAACTCATCATACCATATTGTGTTTAAATAAAATGAAATAAAAACTTCAAAGGAGAAAAGAAAGAAAAAATAATTAAAAAAAATTGCATACTACTCGTGTTTTAATTAGCTACAGCATGCATGCAAACAAGTTTTCAATTAATAGTGGTCATATAACAACAACAACAACAAAAAACTATATGTTCATGCATTCATTGGAGGACAAGCATACAGATTTTAATTTAGGTGATAGTCTCGGCAATTTAAATCATGTCTAAAACATGATTTCAAAAAAACAACCGTCATCGAGTTTTGTAGATAAAAGAAAGAAATAAGAGAAGAACACGTAAAACTAGGGAATTTGTTGTAGGTAGAAATAAGAGGAAGGGAGAGACAGTATAATTTGCTCGAATCAACTTGTATTCCATTCATATTTAATGCCACTATTTATAGGGGTAGATAGTCTTAAATCATTTACCATCCATAATTAGTAGGTTACAAGTATATAATGATAGGTAGGTTACAAGTATATAATGATGAGTATTATGACAGGTTAATTGTGGCTATTATGGTGTGCATCCATAACCTACGGATTTATAACATATATATATATATATATATATATATATAGGCTTAAGTGCTACAGTGCCTCTTGAAATATTGGTCAATTCCCATTAAACCCTCTCAAAGTTAAAGTGACCCACTTTACTACATTGACCAATATTTTGCATCTTACTTTGCCCCTTACCGTCAAGTCTGTTAAAAATGCTGATGTGGCACCAATGGGACCCACATTTTATTATTTTTTAATTTTAAATTGATTAAAATATTAAAAACCAAAAATTAAAAACAACTCTCTCTCTCTCTCTCAACCCACCTGCAACCAACCCAAACATTAAATCTTTCTCACAATGTAACTGGACAAAAAAGAACAACAGAGAAACCAATGTAGAAGTGCATCTTCTAACGAAGACGTTACTTTAGGGAAATCAAATCAGCTAAACCTAATTAACATTCTTTCTAAATCGTTATAGCGATCCACAGCCAACTTAATTCCAGTTTCTGTAACCTGCTTGGTTTCAAGATTATAAGAACACAAATGGCTACCACAAGGATATCCCACGAGGAGTTCGTTGCTCATTCTAATGGCCAAAGGGTAAAAGCTCATCTTTCCAGGAAGGTAAACAGTCAGCAACTTCTTGAAAGACTTTTCTTGTAGAACCCACAGGTCAATGTGGTCATTACCAGCTCTGAAATCTAGATTGGACTTGAACAGGCAAATTGATCCCTTGTACTCCGCAATTAATTCCTTGCAATTATCAAGCATGGATTCAATTCCATCGACAACAACATCTGGTAGCAGAAACTCTTCAAACACCTCACTGTCGGTATCAAACGACACGAAACAATAAGTAGCATCCTCTTTCTTCATAATACAATATGCTACTCCATTATAAACTGAAACCCACCCGCAACACACCCCCTCCCTGAGCAGAACCCAGAAACCCACCTGCAACCCACCCCATCCCTGCGCAGAACCCCGTTGCACCCCCTCCCCCCGCAGAACCTAGAAACCCATCGGCCCCACTCCCTCCGATTTCTTACACCTCCCCCTTTCCTCGATTTCTTCTCTGCTCCCCCTTCCCGATTTCTTCTCAAATCCCCTTTTCCCCACCACAACCCTCCAAGACCCATCGCCCCCTTCCTCTGGTTTTTCTACACCACTCCCACAGAACCCCAACCCCCATACGCATTCCCCTCCTCCTCGACCCGTGCCCCTAGCCCCCTTCCCCATCGCAACTCACCTTTAGAGAGGAAAAATTATAGAATACTACCGTAGTATGACCACGTGGTACATCTTGTACATGTGTTATAATATGGGTGGACGACATGGTTTATTTTCCCTCTTTTTAAGGAATAATATCTATAAATATCTACTAATATTATAACACGTGTACAAGATGTACCACGTGACCATACTACAGTAGTATTTTATAATTTCTCCTTAGAGAGAGAGATAGCAAATTTTCAATTTTTTTAAAGTTTTAAAAATTTATGTTTGTATTTTAATTTTTTTAAAGTAAATAATATTTATTATTTTTTAATTCATGCTAGAGGTGGGCGCCACTTTGTCACATCACTGAGATGTGTGGGAAAGTTGCCAGTTAGGACGAAATTACCAATATAACCCTGCCACGTCAGCATTTTTAACAGAGTTTTTAACAGACTTGACGGTGATGGGCAAAGTGAGACGCAAAACATTGGTCAATGGAGTAAAGTGGGTCACTTTAACTTTGAAGGGGTTTAGTAGGAATTGACCAATGTTTCAGGGGCAATGTAGCACTTAAGCCATATATATATGCATGCATGACTGAGACAGTGTGACTGAAATGAAAACAAAAATCATGCAGTCAAAGTCTCGAAGATGCACGAGAGAAGCAAGCACCCAAAAAGCTAGCTAAATATGTTACTTTAATGATAACTCTTTTTTTTTCATTTTTCTTTTTGCATAATGTTTTTTATTTTATATAATTTTAAGGGCTAACATCATTTTACCCCCTCAAGATTTAGGGTCATTCTTGAAATGGGTCGCGCAATTTTAATTTTGTCAATTTACGCCCTAATGTTTTAAAATTCGACCAATTTACACATTCCGTCAATTTAACCGTTTGGTTTTCTGTTAAGTGATGACGTGGCAAACGTGGGGTCCACTTTTTTAGCTTAGGTGTAATAAAACATGTAAAAAATAATAGGGCAAACGACAAAAGACATCCTCCACGTTTGGGGTGCTTCTCAATATGGACCCAAGGGTAGCAATTTTATCAATTTACACCCTTACATTTGCAACATCGTCCAATTTCATTCTTACGTTAAGTTGACCGTGTGGTCAATCGTTAAATGCTGACGTGTTTACTGTGGGACCCACCCACTAATCAATTTCCAAATTTTTATTATATAAAATGATAAAATAACATATAATTAAAGAAAAACTAAATATATTTTTAAAAACCTAGACTTACAGCCTTCCCCACCCCTTTCACCGACGCATAGCCGCACCCACCCGAGCATCTTCCCTCTCTCTGTCCCTTTCTCCCCCATCCCATCTTCTAGAGTCCTTCGTTCCCCGGCCATCGACCTCTCCTTCGAGAGACTTCTCGAGTCCAAGTCCTGCAATGCCGATAAGACCAAGCTCATTGATCGCACTCTCCAATTGGGTGTGTTGCCGGGTTGGGACGAACATGGGAGCTTGGGAGTTCAGCCGGCTAAACGAGACGTTCTGGACAGAGATGGATCTGATGTAGAATCAGATGAGGAAGAGTCATCATGGCGTCTCTCTCACCCTAAGCTTTTCGTTTTTCATTTTTGATTTCTGGGCAAATCTGCAAGGGCCCTTTTGGAGCTTAAGATCCCTTTGTTCAATTTCTCTTCCTCCATCTGCATTTTCGCCACTAGAATTTTCATTATTTCTGGGTTTTTTTGGGTCTTCAACTTCGTCTGGGTCTTGAACGTTTAGGGCCCGGCCATGGCGGATCTGTTCTGGAGGTGGGGGCAGTGGAACAAAAGGAAGAAGAAGAAGAATGATGACGGCGGAGCTGGTGGGTTGGGTTTTAAAAAAAAAAATAATAATAATGGCAGCCGCTGGAAATTTTCCAGCTTCGTCGTCTGCACTAGTTTCCTGGGGCTGGCGGCGGCGCTGGGCCTGTCAGTCGGAGATCTTGGTCGTGGTGGAAGATAGAAAGGAGGAAGAAATTAGAGGAAGATGAGGTTGCGGATGATGATATGGATCCAGAGGGCTGAGATTTTTTAAGTTAATTTTTTTAAAATTTATGTTTTTTTTTGTCAGAATGTTATTTTATTATTTTAAATACCTTTTTTTTTGTTAGTAGTTGGGTCCCACAGTAGACACGTCAGCATTTAACGATTGACTACACGATCAACTTAACGGAAGAATGAAATTAGACGATGTTGTAAATGTAAGGGTGTAAATTGATAAAATTACTATCCTTGGGTCCATATTGAGAAGCACCCCAAACGTGAAGGGTGTCTTTTGTCGTTTGCCCAAAATAATATTACAAAATTCTTTACTTTTTAAGTTAATTAAAAATATTAAAATCAATTATTTAAAAGTAAAAAAGAAAAAAATCAACATTCCAACCAAACCCTATCTTCTCTTTCAACCCAGACCACCTCACAACCACTGCCTGCAAACAACCCACTTTTCCCGTTCCCCAACCCATCGCATGCATTGATAATACTAGTCAACGGCGTAGGCGGTGTCGGAGATCTTGGAGTAGACGACGGCAAATTGGGAGCATATGAAGGTGGCTGCCTCCGTGGTGTAGGGGCCCAGCAACTGGGCCAGTTGGGTTGAGGAGTAGTCTAGGTACCGGAGGTGGGGACGGGGGTTGGGGAAGATGGGTGGGGTTGGGGTTTTCTGGGCTTGGTAAAATACAGAAAACCAAGATGAACCATATAGAAGTTTACCTTTCCGATCACAACCCATTTGTCATCTTTCCAAAATTGGCACACCTAGATCCTATGTTTGTGCTCTCTAAACTCCTTAGAAGATCCAAGTAGCCTAGTCAAGTAATAATTTTCATCCAAAACCTTCAACACCTTAGCCATTTTCCAGAATCCAACATTGAACACCTCAGCAACATCACCAACTGCCAAAATCTCCGCACTTTGAACAGGTGGAGGGCAAGGCCTAATATCCTACCTTGGGGTTTTATGGGCTTGGTTTGATTGTTCTTGTGTTTGTTTTTATTTATTTATTATTTTTTTTTTTAATAAAATTGGGGAAGATGGATGGAGCGGGTGGAATTGATATTTGTTTTTAAATATTCCTTTTTTTGTTGTAAATAATTGATTTTAATTAACTTAAAAAGTAAAGAATTTTTTAATATTATTTTTTACATATTTTATTACACCTAAGCTAAAAAGGTGGACTCCACATTTGCCATGTCATCACTTAACAGAAGACTAAGCAATCAAATTGACGGAACGTGTAATTGGTTGAATTTTAAAACATTATGGCGTAAATTGACAAAATTAAAACCGCGTGGCTCATTTTAAGAATGACTCCAAATCTTGAGAGGGTGAAATGGTATTAGCCCTAATTTTAATATTTTTAAGTTTGAAGAGAGAGCATTGAGAGGAACTGGCTCTAAAGAAGCTTCGCATGACTTTCGTGTGTCGGTCTCCAAGGTAAGTAAGAACATGTGAAAATCAAACCTGACATGATCACAATTATCAACTATTTTCCCTTTAGAGCAACTCCACCCATAAGGGTAAGGGCAAGGGGGGGCAAGGGCGGGCACTATTCACATGAATAGTGACAGCCCTTGCATTTTTTGCTCCACCCATGGAAGGGCAAGGTAGGGCAACTACTATTCACGTTAATATTTTTTAATTTTTTTTACTTAAACAATCAAGTTGGATACGATTTTTGGATAAGTTTTTGGGTTGCCACGTGTCACTATTCATTAAAAAATTATCATATAAAATTTGATATAAGATTTCCGGATAAAAATTTTGGATTAAATTTTCGGATAGGATTTTTGGTTGCCATGTGTCGACATTTTGATGAAACTTTCGTATCTCAATTTTCAGATAAGATTTTCGGATAAGATTCTCTGTTGACACGTGTCAAGATATATCAAAAAAATTCTAAGCTCAGATTTCAGATATGATTTTCATCCTCTTAAATTGCGCCACGTGTCATCTCTATCTTGTAAATTTCTCTATAAAACTACACCCTCAACTCAGAACATCTCACACACTTCTCTATCCTTTCATTTCTCAGATTCAGAAAAACACATTATATTCTCAATGTCAAACTTGAGGAGGGAGTTGGAGAGGCAACAACAAAAAGAGGAAGAAATCATGCGCAGACGGGCTGAAGAAGATCTTGAGATGGATGAAAAGGACAAAGAAGTTCTTTTAGCATTCCATATGATGAATCAATCAAGCCAACCCCACCGTCGTCGTGCCCCAAACGTGGACAGACATAGGAATTCTTGGGGTAAGAATCTCTTGGAAGATTACTTTATCCCACATTCTTTATATCCTGTTTCTTTTTTTCGAGGAAGATATAGAATGCAGCCCCATTTGTTCCAAAAAATCATGCATGATGTTTGTAATCACGACACATACTTCGTTCAGAAGCATGATGCTTGTGGGTTATTGGGTCTTCTTCCGGAGCAAAAACTTACAGTTGGTTTACGGATGCTTGCGTACGGGGCATCTGCAGACCAGGTGGATGAGATTGCTAGGATGGGGAAATCAACTGTCCTAGAGTGTTTGGTCAGATTTTGTGCTGCAATAGAAGCACTCTACACGGCGGAATACCTCCGCAAACCCACTCGGAGGGACCTCACGTGTAAAATAAACAATACACAATATCAGGGTGCGTACTACCTAGCCGACGGCATTTATCCGAGGTGGACGACATTCGTCAAAACAATTCCAAATCCCCAATCGGAAAAGGATAAAAGCTTTGCTGCCTTTCAAGAGGTTTATAGAAAAGATGTCGAAAGGTGTTTTGGCATCCTACAAGCTCGTTGGGCAATTATCAGGGGTGCTGCACGTATGTTTGATCAAGAGGTGCTTCGGAGCATCATGATGACCTGCATCATCCTCCATAACATGATTGTGGAGGATGAGTATGATTATGATGCCCCAGAGGTTTTTGAACCCGATCCCATGAACACGCCATTAACAAGAATTTATGAACGGCCAGTGGGACCAAATGGAGAACCAGTGGAGCACGAACCGTTGATTAGAGACGGTCGATACAACAACCCTATGATTGACCGTTATCAAGAAATGCAATCGTCTTATATTCACGAGAGACGTCAAGTTGACTTGGTCGAGCACTTATGGGAGATGAAAGGCAATCACGGTGGATGAAGTCAAGTTTAATGCTTTGTTTGAATTTATGCTTTGTTTGTGTGAGATTTGTAATGAATTAAGCTTTGTTTTTATTTATGCTTTATTTGTGTGAGATTTGTAATGAATTAAGCTTTGTTTTTATTTATGCTTTGTTTGTGTGAGATTTGTAATGAATTAAGCTTTGTTTTTATTTATGCTTTGTTTGTGTGAGATTTGTAATGAATTAAGCTTTGTTTTTATTTATGCTTTGTTTGTGTGAGATTTGTAATGAATAAATTGCTATATTATTTAATGGTTCATTTATTTAATAAAATAGAAACAATACAACAATTAATACATACGGTAACTCATTCACTACAACCTATTGGTTTTGATCATTCAACCAATCCGTGTTGCTAGGTCCATCTTCATGGAAAAGCTTTCTTCTAATAACATCTCTTCGTTTTAGCTTCCAATAGGCCTTTGTTTCAGGAGAGAAATGGCTCGTATCCATGGACATGATTTTCATCTCTCTGTCCTCCTGGTCTTTTTCTTCTGCCTTTTGTGCTAGAATTGCATTTGTTTCAAGTCGGGCCTTGTCAGCTTCTTGTCTTTGCATTTCTCTCTCAAGTCTAAGTGCGCTATTCTTAGCAATTTGCTCCATATATTTTACACAATCATTGTTCGAAGTGTTCCCTTTCTTTGCCTTTGCTGCCTTTGCCGCTTTTCTCCCAATAGGCCTCAGCTTACGTTCGATTGGTGAGTCTTGATCCATTGGGGAGTCCAATGGTGAATCGGTTGTCGTTGAATCGTGTAGCGGGGTCTCATTCAACACAACCGTTGGACCGGTGGAAAGAATTTTGAATCTCGCACAATTCTTCACAACGTCCCAACAATGGTGATTCATGAAACTTTTTTTGCCCCCGCCCATGGCACCGAACCACATTTGTGCTTGCATAATCTATTACAATAAATGAATTGGAAATCCAACAAAATATTACAAAATTGGACATGGAAGAAAAAAAATATAACAATGAAAAGAATAAAATAGTCTACAATAGAAAATAACACAATTTGACATAAAAGAAAATATAGAAAAAAAGGACATGGAAGAAAATAGAAAAAATACGAAATGCAAGAAAATATAGAAAAAAGGAAATGCAAACAAATATTTAAAAATTTTGACATGCAAGAATATATATAAAAAATTTACCCTCAAGAAAATATAGAAAAATAATGCAAGAAAATGGAAATAAAATTGTGACATTAAATTTAATAAATATTTTACCTCGTCCGAAAGATTTTGACCGCTTCTAATGTTGTCCCTTGCTTTTGCCAATGCATCTCTCCATTTCCCTAACTCTTTATTCAACATTTTCCACCTACTAGCCAATGCCATTTCCGTACGAAGGGAACCGGATCTTTCACAAAATTCTGCATGAATTTTTCTCCACATATTTTGGGACTTCATCTCATTGCCCGTGATCGGGCAATGACCAACTTTGACCCAACACTCACACAACAAAAGATCTTCCATGGTGCTCCAAGAACCTCCGGCTTCGATGGAAGTGGCCATTTCTATTTGTACACAAAATAGAATTTTTGAGTAGAAAATGTTGGGTGGAAAGTACAAAAAATTGAAAGGAGATGAATTTGTATGCAAATTTGGTGTAGAAAGTGAATGGGTATGGTAGGTATTTATACAAATCATTTCCAGAATTTTATTATATTTTTAAAAAAAATTTTGCAATTTTTTTGAATTTTTTAAAGGGAAAAAATGCCCCAGCCGTCGGATTGTACAGCAAAAATCGATCGGAGGCCCAGGAGGCAGCCACGTGGCACATAGCCGTTGGGGGGTTCACGGACGCGCGCTCGTTCAAATTTTTTTAATGTTGGCGCGTGCATTGCACGCGCCAACGTTAAAAAAATTTGACCGAGGCGCGTTGACGTTAGCGTGCTGACGTCAGTTTGCCTCGGGCTTGGGCTCGGGCAAATCTTGACCGTGGGCTCGCCCGGGCTGGTGGGTCCCGCATGTAGCCTGGGCTCGGGCTTGAACGCTAGAGATGCTGGCCTTCGATCGGGCTGCCTCCTGCCCCCCTCCCCCCTTAACGCTGGGCTTGCTCTTATGAGGGGAGCAACATAGAAGAAACTTCGAGCCCTTTTCCCAACACCACAAACAGAATCTTTAACTAACTACTACTAATTTCAAAAGGAACAATAAAGAATGCTACAAGCGTCGAGTAAATTCTGATCGTTAATGTATGGTGTATAGTGGGTGCTATATGCATTAAGGATTAGAACACGTTTACGTGTGAACAAATGCTACAAGCGTCGGGTAAATTCTTACCGTTAATGTATAGTGGGTGCTATATGCATTAAAGATTAGAACTCGTTTACCTGTGAACAACCATTGCAACGCAACTCTTTTTGTGAGAATACCTACATGTTATCACTTTCGAATTATAAGTATAATTCGAAGTTTGAATCAGCAACTCATTTCATGATCATTCTTCTCCTATTATGCCCATCATGGTTGTTGAAGGGGGAAAAAAGGATTACCCCTCCTGTCATTCATGATAATAATTCAAGTAGAATGACCTTTAATTTTCTTGATAATAATATTTATGTTTGAATGGTGGATCTCGCTAGGCACTAGGTGTTGTTGGTGATAAAAACGACTTGAAAATTTAAAATTTTGAATTTTTCATGCATTCTTTTTCTATAATAAGTACAAAGAATACAAACAACATGGCTGCCACATGAAAAGGGACAAATGAAATGATGTTGTTGTGGTTTGCGCCACGTGTTCCATCGGCTTCGATGTCGATGGGCACATCAATAACGGACGAGGTTATCCATGCACCGACCGACCGTGTGGGCCCTGCTGGTTTTGGAGGGACATTGTTGGTGAGGGGCCCACACTCCAAAGAGGGACCCGAATTACCAGGTCCTTTTAAAACGGGCCTCACAAAGGTTGGGTGCGGTTTGAAATATGGGGGTCCTACATGGGCAAGCGCGTGTTCAGACGTGTACAGGACAGAGTGGCACTGGGATCTTTCGTGCGTAGATGCGAGCATGGAACAAAATATCCATAATATCCCGATATTTTCATCGAAATTTTCGTATTTTTGGACTACCGATATTTCCGATACCATCGATATTTTAGATCTCCATGGACCAAAATATCGATAATATTGACGACATGGACCGAAATATCGATAATATCCGATATTTCCATCGAAATTTCCGCATTTTTGGATTACCGATATTTCCAATACCATCGATATTTTATTCCTTGGATGTGAGACAGTGTCCGAGTTTCAAACTTGAACGCAGTGGCCCAACCGACCAACTCTCTCTTTTGTTTTTATAACATTATCAGTATTTTTTTTTTATTTTTCATAATGTGAAAAGTGTAAATGTCTTATCACATATTATTTCCCAACGATCAGTCAGTTATGCGAATCTTGTTTTGTACTATTTTACGAGAATGAAGATTCGAATTTGGGTGTTAGTAAGCAAGGACATTACCCTAGTCATCTTCTCTATCTCACATTTACATTTTGAGTTTAGAGTTAAACTGCCTAGATTTTGAGTTTCCCCAAGAATTCCATAGCTAAAAATTTAAATTATAAACTCTTGTAGGATGATTCTAAATTTTAAAACAATCAACTTCATTAGGATTGAGGTAAAAAAATACACTAGTCTTGGTTTCCAATCAATTTAAGCTGCTTGGAAACTTAAGAAAGTCCGAGCATTCGGATTCCGGATATATATAAGGTGACTAGGGTTTGTTGCACACATGTCCCTTAGGGTTTGTTTGGTACACCTCCTTGGACTGGACTAGCTTAAATAACAATCTTAACCCACGTTTGGTGCAGCGCTTCTTTCAGTTAAATGAGACTATACAATCCGGGCCCATGAAAAACGCTTCACTCGTTCAAGCAAAATAGAGAGCTCCGTGGAGGTGCTGCTAAATAACGAAGTCGTTGTTTTGGACGATCGAGTCTGCCATTATCCAATGTACTCTTCTCTTTTCTTTTCAACGTTGCTCTGGCTCTCCTCTTCTGTTTTGCTTTGCTTTCCTTTGTCCGACCACCACCATCAAACCCACAACAACGAGCCACCACATACCCAACCGAATCATCATCATCACCCAATCAGTCAATCAAACCATCATTACCACCCATAACCAAACACCACATATCCAAGTCAACCACCATCACCACCCAATCGAACCACCACAACCATTAATTAATGGAACAACATAGAGAGGTTGATTCAATTGGATTTGTGGCAGCATAAAGAGAGAGTGAAAAGAAGGGAAGGAAGAAGAAAAGAGTAAAGAAAGAAAGATACAAACAAGAAACGGCCTGGGAAGAAGAAAAGAGGAAGAAAGAGGGAAAAAAGAAATGGGCCAGGAAAGAGAAAGAAGAAGAAAAGACACGAGGAAGAAGTAAGAAAAAGGAGGACAATGAGAAAAGAAAAATAAATAAAAAAGATAAGATATTTTTAGTCTTTAAAAAATATTAGAATTTTATTTATTTACTTTTTATTTATTTTTAGGTTCAAAATTCTTAATTAAAACTAAATATTAAAATAATTATTTTTTAATCTGATACAATACCAAACATAGGTCTTCACTATTTTTACAATCCAGCTTCTTAGTCCGATGCAGCACCAAACGTAGGTCAGTACTTAATCCAGCTTAGGCTAATCCAAGCCAATCCAAGACAGTCCCAGGATTTAGTCCAGTCCATGACAGTCCGTCATACCAAACGACCCCTTAGTAGGCTACATTGAGGATGCTAGTCTAATATGGTCCTTCCTCCACTGGCTGTGATACTTGGGACCGCATGTATATGATGTTGTTGAAAGCGCATACCTATTAGCTTTAGCTACCTAAGGGAAGTATTTTTTCGAGGGGGACTATCCTATTGAAAGTTGAAATCTTAAAAGGATAACAAGCATAGAGAGAGTAGCTGCGGGACAGAAAGGGCTGTTTGTCGGATCCCGAGCCTCTGCATTTAGGTTTCGTGTATTTACCCGCATTTCATGAAATCTAAGCCATCCAAATAATCTAACTCCCTTAACACATGACACCTCATCAAACTGTAATCAGATTTTTTTTTCCCCAAAACTCATGTTAACGCCGTTTTTGGTTTGTTTTAACGTGTTTCCTCCTCCGTCTCGTGAGCGTGTTTCATCAGCGTGCTTTTTTTCTTTTTTATTAACTTCCTTTTCTTCCTGGTTTAAACGTTGTGGTTTTGATTGCCTTGCTGCTAGCCGTCTTGAATAAAAACTACGATTCCAACTTCCAATTGTCTGTATTATAATGAAAATTCTGATAAAAGCTGTTCTAAATGACCAAGTTACTATAGAAAGATAAACAACCGATCCTCAATTGAAAAAATCAACTTAATCTTAATCAGTCAGAGGAGTAAATGTGGATGGCCATAAAATTGCATCTTGTACCTTAGATAAGCTTATTTGCACACTGGGGATTCCCTATTTCTCCTCAACCCTTTCCTTGGTCAGGTTAATGGTATTAGTTGGCTCGAGATCGATCTCAATTTCTTTGGCGGCACGAATCGTCACCTTAATCATAATTCCTCCCCTCAGCCTGGAAACCAGCTGAAGTGTTGACTCCTTTCAAATGTTATAATATGGAAGAGTTATCTTCCAATTGCTTACCAACAAAACTGAATCTCTATCCAATTGAACCACAAAGAACACTCAAACCCAGGAAGAAAGGAGTTTTGAAAAAAGTAAAAAGAAAAAAAAAAAGGCACGCTGAATGAATCATGCTCGCAGCTAGAGGAGGAATCACGTTAAAACAAACCCTCAACGGCGTTAACACGAGTTTTGGGGAAAAAAAATCTGATTTAAAGTTGGACGAGGTGTCATGTGTTAAAAGGGTTAGATTATTTGGGTGGCTTAGATTTCACGAAATGCGGGTAAATGCACGGGACTTAAATGCAGAGGCTCGGGATCCCTGTTTGTCAAGCACAAGCATTCGAGTTGTCTACATCCCGTAATTGCAGGATTTCACATATTGCCCGAATTATTTTTCATATTGTTCTCAATTACAAATGCCTTATTCATTTTCAGCCGGGGCAGTACCAAAACTTGGCCCTTCAATCTCAACAAACAGTGACGTTGAGTGGTTTATATCATTTGATAACGTTTTTTGACAGCTCTGAAAGCCAAAATACTCTTTTGTCAAACTAATGCGAAAGCTAGCAATGACTTCTTTCCAGCTATGTATTATTGAGTTGTATGGATTTAAATTAGGGGTTTCCAACTTTCCATACTATAATCTCCTTTTCCTTTAGGCTCTGCATGTGCAGTATTATTCATACAAAGAGAAATATTTTAGAATTTCTTGAATGACTATATATAAATATTAATGTTGGTCGAAGGTGCATATGATGCAAGGTACTCCTAATAATTAAATTTGTCGGCGTCAATTTTCCCAAATTTTAATAATACTTTTTTGAATACAAGCAATAGTCTACAAGGGGATACGGTTTCTCACGTCACATCACGCATACTATCAACTTGTCATGGAAATTCTAACATGAGACCACAAAATTCTAAAAATATTATTGTAAAATTTGGCAACAGTGTGCCACATTTCAGTTTGGCCCAGATGGATTTAATTTTGGGCTTTATGGGTACAACTTATAACCACCAGTGAACTTGAGCCGTATCCAGCCAGGCAACCAATTAACAGTGAAGGGGCCCAATATTATTTTATTTATGTAAAATGAAAATAAGTAGAATTAGGACAATATTTGATAAAATACAACAAAATATTAAGAGGGTAGGGAACAAAATATAATATACGACTGATTAAGATAAAACAAAAAAACAAAATTTATCGATGAAATATGAAAACGTTGAGAATTACATGGCTTACATGGGGCGTGAGAAACAGAAGAGCATCCTCAGCCAAAACAAGAAAGACATCCCTAAGGCTAAGCCTAACAAACTCAAAATCAAAAGCATCCTCAGCCACAAGGCTTGCAAAGCAAACAGCTCAAATCAAAAGAAAATTTTGAATTTAGGCATCTTGGCCATACAAAGCCCTCTGCTTTATCATCTCAGCATCTTTGCCATACAACAGACAGATCCCACACTTTTCCACCGGTAAGGGTAAGGGTCCGTTGAGATCATTCAGTGCGTTGAAGTCAACATTGACCTCAGTAAAACGGTTGTAAAACGCAGTGGGGCTTGGAGCTCCCTCTACAACTTCTTCAAAGACATTATTAGTCCACGACACAAACACCTCATGTGAATCCTCTACATCTTTCTCGCATCCATCGCGGTGTAATATACACAAAGGATGGTTGACTTCATGGCTTTCACCATTACTAGTTTTGAAGTTGTACTTGCACCCAAACTCCATTTCCCATTCAGCATCAACAACAAGAGATAGAGCGAAACCCAAGAAATCTGTGCTAAACCAATCCCGAGGAAGCTCAATCTTTATTGAAGATCCCTCACTTTGATGGCTGAACCATTTTGGAATTTCATACCCCCAACATCTAATACCAACCGAAGATCTCTTGCCCAAAAATTCCTGTACCATGGATATGGACATCATAATTATTAAACTCGTGAAAACAAAAAGCAGATTCTTCAATAGACAGAGTGTGTGCATGAGGTAGAGAGAGAGAGAGAGAGAAAGAAAGGAGATAGAAACCTTCTCAAATTCATATGATGATTCTCCAATTGTTTCTTCAATTTTGTCTTCTGATTCATATTCATCATCTGATTCATATTTATCATCTAAATCATATGCAGAGATAGAAACCTTCTCAATTTTTTCTTCTATTTTGTCTTCTTTAAACTTTGACGACGCAGTTGCCATTCGCATAATTCTGAGCTGTGCATCAGCCATTATGTTGCTTTGTGCATTCTCATCCAACTTTTGGCATCTAGAAAATTTATGTTTCTCAAGAAGCCCTCGAGAAAATATATATTCTTCCCAACCTTGTGTGATTGCAGTGCTTGAACTTGACACTGTCTTCAGTGACGTGCAACCATCTGCTTCAAGACATTGCAACAATGGGGGGAGCTCTGGTAAAGATTCAAGGCTCTTGCAATCGACGAGGTACATGCGAGACAGCTGAGCATCTTGTTTGATGCTTGCAGGTATGATCTTAATTTTGGTCATACTCAGATTTAACTCTTGTAATAAGGTTAAGCAAAAGAGGTAATCGGGGACAACCTCAAGGTTCTTGCAACTACTGAGATCTAATTTTCGAAGCGCAACTAGATTTCCAATTGATGGGGGTACCTCTTTAACCGCTGTAGCTGATAACTTCAAAAACTCCAGATGTTCCATAGCCTCCGAGATTTCAGGGAAGTTTTGAAATTTGAAGCACTGATTGAGATCAAGCCTCTCCAGAGATTTCAACTTCCAAATGTTCGTTGGGAGACTCACAAGGTTCTTGCAATGACTGAGATCTAGTTTTCGAAGCGCAACTAGATTTCCAATTGATGGGGGTAGCTCTTTAAACGATGTACCTAATAACTTCAGAAACTGCAGATGTTCCATAGCCTCTGAGATTTCAGGGAAGTTTTGAAATTTGGAGCACCCACCGAGATCAAGCCTCTCCAGAGATTTCAACTTCCAAATGTTCGTTGGGAGACTCACAAGGTTTTTGCAATCGGACAGTTTAATTGCAGTTGTATTCTTGGGAAGCTCCCAAAACTCACAAAGAGATTTGCAGCCGTCTAGACTAAGAGAACTCGAGAGTTTCAGCTTACAACTGTTGCTTGGAAGACTCTTAAGGTGTGTACAATATGTAATATCTAAGTGAGATATTTTTTCGTGAGACCAAACTGATGAGGGCAATTGCTTTATTGATGTCCAAGGCAAATTTAAGAATTCAAGATTGCATGGCATCTCGGGAAGGTTTTTGAGTTCTCTGCAGCACCCAAGGCCAAGATAAGTAAGCTTGCCAAGATGTTGAAAATACGAAGGAATTTCAACCAAACTTTCACAGCCAAACAGATCTATATGCTCAATTTTCATACTCCGAGAGAGATTTGGGACTTCAGTTAGATGTTGGCAGTTGGTAAGATCGATCCATTTTAAGTTCACAGGACTCTGTAACAAATTAAAGAGAAGTGGCTTAGCTTGTAGATTATTACTTTCTAGGTCACATAACACATGTTATACAAGAAATAAAATAAGCATATATAATATACCTGGTCTTCATTCCAAAGTTGCGCCCCAACTTTGCTCATCGGCATAACAAGGGCAAGAAGATTTTGAGCAGTAAATTTTGATGGCAAAGATTTCAAAGGATAATGCTCCCATTGAAGACATCTAAGAGAATTGGGAAGATCATGATAAACAATTAATGGAGGATAACCACTGACACGTAGGCATCTCAGTTGACACATCTTTTTGAAGTTTGCATGTTGCAACTCCGGGTGTTGCTTTTCAATATTAGACAAGTCAAAGGATATGGCTTGAACATGTACATTTCTCTGACAATCAAGAGCAAAATATAAATGTAAATATAATATACAAAAAAAGTTTAACCAAAATTACATTTGTAGGAATAATCTGACTTGTTTATTATAAATGTGAATATAACATAAACTATGTACCTGGTTATATGTCAATACTTGACAGACATCCTCCGTATTGAACAACCTACTGCGTTCTTCAATACGTTGTTCTCGAGCAATTGCCCTACCCATTTCTTGCACCAAATCATGCATCTCTATCCATTCTTCTTTTGAAATTGATATGAGAGACCTATCAATAAGATCATTGATTCCCGCCTCCCCATGGAAATCACGAATATCTAATAATTCTTTTACATAAATCCTCGGATAGCCTTTACAAAAACATGCTATATCAAGAAATATCTCCTTCTCATTTTTTCCTAATCCATCGTAACTTATTCTCAACACTTCCTCGATTTCTTCGATTGGAACTTTTTTCACTTTTCTCCATTGAACTTCCCACTCTTGTTTGCTCTTGCAACGACGGAATGAGGACCCCATAACTTTAAGAGCTAATGGAATGCCCTTAATATAATCCACCACCTCTCTTGACAACTCAGTGTAGTCTGTTGTTGGAGACTTATTTCCAAAAGCATGCGAATGAAAGAGCTTCAGAGCTTCATCAGAACCTAATCCCTCGACATTATATATCTTTTCATGGTCAACTTTTTGCTCAAGTAGGCCTTTATCTCTAGCAGTTATAATGATTCGACTTCCTTGGCAAAACCGATCATGATCACCAACAAGAACTTCTAGTTGTTTTCGAGCATTCACATCATCAAGAACAATGAGCGCCATTGTACGCCTGAGCCTATCTTGAATATGAAGTGGTATAGACGGAGTGTCGATATTTACATCTTTTTCCTTTAATATTTCACCAAGAAGTGTATTTCGCAATTGTTTTAGTCCATCCGTTTGTTCTGATTTCTCCCTAACATTTGGAAGAAAACAACAAGCTTCAAATTTAGAGGACAGCCTGTGAAATACAGCATCCGCCAGGGTAGTCTTGCCAATACCACCCATGCCCCAAATACCTACACAGCAAACACCTGGTGAATCCAAGCATAATAATGACTCAATTTCCTCAATTTTCCTTTCAATTCCAAACAGGCCCCTTAAATCATATGACAATTCGCGATTCAATTTGGTCAAAACATCTTGGACAACTTCCTCAACAAAATCGGCCTCCGTCCTGGCAAATATCATTATGAAAGACAAAGAATATATATAGTAAGCATGCATCAAATGATAACAAGTAGAAATTGATACAAGCTAGAGATTTAGTATACCCTGTTTTGCTTGAATCATCAAACCCAGCAATATTGGCTGCTTCCTCCAAAGCAGCCTTCCAGTTGGCCACCTCATCCCTACTGCGCTTAAGTGGACGATCTTCAAGTGCATAAGTTCCCTGTTGTTTTCGTACATGTGATGGATCTATGCCATAAAAAATGGGTAAGACAATCTGTCCATAGCTTTTCTTGCATTCTAGTATATGCACAAGTTCTTTCAAACACCATGTGGAAGAAGCATAGTCTTTTGAGAAAATGACTAGTGCAATTTGCGATCTCTCGATTGCTTTTAGAAGGGCAGGTCCAATGTCGTCTCCTTTCTCAAGTCTGTTATCTATGTAGGTCACAATTTGCTTCCGAAGTAAAGCCTTGTGAAGATGGCTGGTAAAAGTACGGCGGGTGTCCTCACCTCTGAAACTAATAAACACATCATACTTTTCTTGAAGAGGGGGGATATCAGTATCATCATCATCAGCAGCAGCAGCAGCGGCAGCAACAGAAGAAGTGGAAGAAGAAGAAGAAGATGTTAATGATCTGAAGTACATGTAGAACAGAGTGATGATGAGTATGATGATGATGATGAAAACTTGAAAGAACTCAATGGAGTCCAAATCTGTTGGTCTGAATGCAAGAGAGCTATAATGAAAGCAAATCTGATATTTGCGATGAAAACTTGAAGAAGAAAGCAGTTGGTTGCAGAGATCAGATTTTAAGTTTAGCAATTGTACTAGCTGACGGCGCTTGACTATATGCACAAAGCTACAAAACGATCCAGTAAAATAATCAGAGATGGAAAAACGAGAAAGGGCACATGGGAGTGGCAGCACAATGGCCCCCTCTTTACGCGCTTTTAGAACCCTAAGGGCTCGTTTGGTACACAGGACTGTCTTGACATGGACTATACTTAGGGACTGTCTTGGCTTGGCTTGGCTTGGTCTAAGTTGGATAATACTTATCCTGCGTTTGGTGTACGCTTGGACTAGGACTAGATTTTTTTTTCAAAACTATCTATGTATATGTATATATGTATAAATACATGTATTATGTATGTGTACATATGTATTTTATAATATATGTGACATGTATGTGTATATACATGTATATATGTATATTATAAATAATATAAACATATATATGTACACATACATGTATATACATGTATATATATATTATAAAATACATATATATATATATATGTACACATACATGTATATACATGTATATACATGTATATATATTATAAAATACACATATATATATTATATTATAAAATACATATATATATGTATGTATTATACCCATGTATATATGTATATTATATATATATAATATATATATATACACATACATTATACATATAATATATATATACATACATTATACATATATAATATATGTGTATATAGGTGTATATATGTATATTATAATATATACATGGGTATAATACATACATATATATATATATGTATTTTATAATATATATATATATATATATGTATATGTATATTATAATATATACATGGGTATAATACATACATATATATATATGTATTTTATAATATATATATATATACATGTATATATGTATATTACAATATATATAATACATATATAATGTATATGTGTATATATGTGTGTATATGTATACTATAATACATACATGGGTATAATATATATACACATATATGTATATATACATATATATATATATATGTATTATAATATATAATATATAATATATAATATATATATTACATATATACACGTATGCTATTATTATAATATTAATATGTATATGTGTATATGGGTATATTATAATAATAATATACATGTATATATGTTTATGTATATTATATATATTATATATGTATATACATATACGTACATGCGTATATACATGTATATATGCACATTATAGTATATGTGTAAGTAAGTTTAATAATAATAATATATGTTATTAATTTTACAATATAATATATGCATTTTATATATTGGTGAGCATTGGGACTAGCTAATCCTCCCTTTCCACATGGGATTAGTAGTCCCCTCCTAAGGAGGTGTTTTTGGTGGGCGGTATTAGCAATCCCATCTAAGACTAGGATTAGATAAAACAAACGTAGACTAAATTTAGTCCAAGCCAGTCCAAGCTCAATCCTGTGTACCAAACGAGCCCTAAGTACCTTACCTAGTTTTTTATTCGTTTTGATTTCAGTTTCTTTCATGTTTCAACTACTCTACAACTTGGAAGTTGGAGCTGAAAACATAAACAATTTAACACATCAACAACATTATGATGAGATAGGGCAGGTTCATGTGGTGCAAGACTTGTCCACCCATTTCGATTAAAGGGCCGGCTAACAGCCTAGCTATATATAATATGCACATACGCATGTTACATTACATCCCCTTTAATTTCATTCAGGAATATATTAAATCCCCTTTAATTTTTACAAATTAGCACACAAACTTTCAGAAAAAAAAAATTTCAATTAATGGATGCAATGTTAAAGGGATGACTTTTTAGCGGTGGATCCAAAAATTTAACTCAACGAAAGTGAAATGAAAACCCTTTTAAATGATAAGAGCAACTCCACCGGTTGCAGCCCAGGCAGGGGGGGCTGGGTCCCACGGACCTGAGCCCAAAAATGAGTTTCCAGCGGGCCTGGGCAGCCTGGGCAACGAGCAGGCCCCACGTGAACTGGGCAAGCCCGCAGGGGGAAAGGGCCTGAGGTCCAGACTGGGGGGAGGCTGACGTCAGCAACGTAAAAAAACTTTAAAAATTCTGAAAAAAGTCTGAAATATTTTTTAATAAATACCTATCAATTTTATTATTATTAATTTCATACATACAACTAAAATTAATCCCATGTAAAAAATAAAATAAAAACAAAAAAATGAATAGTAGTTGCCCTTTGCCATGACAACAGGTGGAAACGAATCTTGCCTTTTGCAAGGGCAGCTACTATTCACCTGAATAGTAACCCCCTAGCTCCCCCCCCCCTCCCCCCTTGCCATGGCAACCCCCTAACGGGTGGAGTTGCTCTTAGGGGGTTGCCATGGCAGGGGGGCTACTATTCACGTGAATAGTGGCTGCCCTTGCAAATAGTAATGTGCGTTTCCACCCGTTGCCATGGCAAAGGGCAACTACTATTCATTTTTACTATTTATTTATTTTTTTACATGGGATTAATTTTAGTTGTATGTATGAAATTAATAATAATAAAATTGATAGGTATGTATTAAAAAATATTTCTGAATTTTTTGAATTTTTTCAGATTTTTTAAATATTTTTTTACGTTGCTGACGTCAGCTTGCCTTGGCAGCAGGCCAGGCAAGATGAGCCCGAGGGCCAGCCCAGTCTGCTGGGCTCCACAGCCTGCCCGGGCAACATTTTGTCGTTGGAAACAAGAAATTGGGCTCAGGCCCGTGGGTCCAGTCTCCCCCCCTACCTGGGCAGCAACCGATAGAGTTGCTCTAACGGGTGGAGTTGCTCTAATGAACTAAGTTATTTTGAGAGAGAACTTTTAACAAACACTTGGTACCCACTTGCACCTTCCCTCTAACAAAATAGATGCAATAGGCTTAGGTAAAACTCCAACTTTCTTGAAAGTTGATGAGAGAACGGTAGTCCGTAATGGAGTCAACTGACCTTATTCATTGATCACGTTGCAACCCGTATCTCTAACGTAATATTAAATTTATACATTTAAATAGGACATTCAATCTCTCAGCTGGCATGTTCAAGTTCCTCCACCTGTGGCTCGTAGAATTTTGTTTCAAGCTTTACAATGTGGACTTCGTGTGGTTTTTTTAAAATATTTTATTTTATTTTATAGAGAAGAGATTGAATAAGGTTTACATAGCCGTGACAGAGAATGACTAACATCACGGCATGACTAAATTTGGTATATGAGAACTCAAATTTTCTTATTGATGAAATCGAATTTCCTCTCAGGAGACCATCAATGTTAAACTAAACAAAGAAAGCAATGGAAGTATCCATAAAGTCAATTGGGACCTTAATAGTTATTTCCCAACCTAATTTATAGGCGGTCCATGTTCTACTTATTCTTCACACCTTGAAATGCAAGAAAAAAGTGTACTTTTTTTTATAAGCACATGAGCCTGCCATTTCTAGGGAAACAAGGGTGGCAAAATGATGATTATTGCGAATTAATCGAAGGAGCATGATGTAGAAAAAAAATTAGCTTCTAGAGAGGAGAGGCAGATGATGTATAAAAATAATTAACTTATAGAATCGTGTAACTTATCTTCAAAATTTTAAAGACAAATTTACTCTTTTGTAAAATGACTTTTAAGGACTTAAGAGAAAAGCCTCAACTCACGTAACCCACCTATTCTACCGTTCGATAAAAAAAAAACGTATGACTCCTCAGTTGCTAAAACATTTATTCAGTCCGTCAAACACAACTTGATCATCTTCATATCTCAACTACTAATGATTAACAAAGAGAATTTGCTTGAATTAATAATTAAAGGGTTTTTAGAAATAATGATAGGTGGAAATATAGGATTGTGTTTTTTCAAATTTACATAATGCGTGAGAATATAAGGTGAATGAAGAAATAAGGGATGAAAATAGCAACACTCATTTAATGGTTAATGTCAATCTATTGAAGTGCAGATTTCTAACTTTAATGACAAAGATCTTATCCTATTTACATTCACAAAGTCAATTCTTCCCAACGCAAAACTAAATGAACACGTAACGTAGCTCATATCTTATGGCTTATGAATAACTTTCTAGAAGTAATTTACACCGATGCTAATGTGAATTGATCCCACCATCTAATCTAATCAAATCAAATCAAATTGTTAGAATATGCAATAGAATCTACACATCTAAATGTGTGTTTTCGATGAATTTGAACTTAAAATATCTTGTTAACAATATAAAAAGGAAAATTACTAAACTAATAGCCATTAAATTCTTTTAAACACTCAGTAGTGCCAACATGGTCATAGCTCAATAATAAAAGTTTTGTTTGCATCGCAGATCAATAATCTCATATTCGAACTCTAATGAAACATCCCTCCTCCCCTACCCCACTTTGACAACACACACTTGGTAGCACTAAAGTGCGAAAAGTTATTTACAATTGATTACATACATGATGTGGATGTATCATGTACAAAATTATTGGTACATGACAAGTATTTTCAAAAGAGAATACATACAAGAAACACATATCTACTACTACTTAAAAAAAATAATATTGTCTTAAGATTTTTCCCTTTGGGGAATGGCTTTTGTCTTTAACTATTTACTTTCCATCACCTAAATCTAAGATCGAACTCTCATTTCCTCCACGTTGACCCAAAAAAAAAAACTCTCATTTCCTCCACAAAAATTGTAGCCAATAGTTAGTAGGAGCCACCACAACAGCATCAGCTAGAGCGTCAGCGAAGGGGGGCCATGGAGAAACGTGGGCAGTGGCTCACCTATGCCTTCTGTCGCGTGTGCAGTCCGTAATAATCAACTTGGAAAAATATTAAACACTTTCACATTGGAAAATATGTGAACTTTTCTGGATTTTTTAATTTATTTAGTTGCTTTCTACAGAGAACTGATTAGTCATCGCCATGGTCAAAACAAGAGTGCTCCACCAACTTTTAGTCATCTACTACTCCTCGTCACACAAAAATCGTTTCCTATAGAATCGCTGGGAGAGCAGAACAGAAAACCCACCACAACCCATTTCATTTCAAGGTCTTTTCTCGCACTCTGCCGCTTACTTTTTTGTCTTCTGGTAGTTATTGTTGGTTTTTGGTGGAATTCTGATGTTGGTTTTCTTTGGAATCTGTTAAAGATGCTAAATTCTTTAAGCCCATGAATGATCTTGTGGTGGGTGATGAGAAAGTTTAGGAAATGATATGTGCATGTTTTTTTGTTTTTGAAGATTCCTCTTCATACTCAGCTTGGTTGCTGAGAAAAGGTGGGAATACCAAGGGACTTGAGCTTGTGTTATGATTTAAGTTCTATAGGTTCTTTTTCGTATGAAAAATCTGACCTTACCAGCTTAGCTGACTTGTTAAATTTACCTGAATTGAGTGGTGAATGTTAATTCTTGTTTGCTTGGTTGCCTATTTGCCTGATGTTGAAAGGTTCAATTTTAACTTTTCTTATCTGTTTTTTTTTTCCTTCTCTTGCTATGCTTTATCAGCAACCAAATGAAGCTTTATGGAAGTTATCAGTATTTCTGAGTGTTAATTTTCATGATTTTATTAGAAGTTCAATTTTAACTTTTCTTATCTGTTTTTTTTTTCCTTCTCTTGCTATGCTTTATCAGCAACCAAATGAAGCTTTATGCAAGTTATCAGTATTTCTGAGTGTTAATTTTCATGCTTTTATTAGAAGACATGTTGCTTTTTGGTCTTGGTTGAATGATTATCAATTGTATGCTTGCCTGATTTTGCTGAACTTCTGTACAAAATATTAGAGAGAACCTAAAGGTTTGGAATTTGAAGAAAATTATAGGAAAATTTGTTAGATTTGAAAAGAAAATTTCAGAAGCTTCCATGTGTCTGGGTTAATAAAAATTCAAAATTGTTTAATGGAATTATAATTTGCAGCCTTGCAGGTGAGCTCAATAGAGAGATGTCTTTCATAGGAAGAGTACACCCTGACTGCGTTAATGTATCCAATCCATACCATGAATGCACTGAAAATTGCTTGAGAAAGATTCAGGAAGGGAAAGGCCGGAAGACTAAAAAGAAATCAGGTTAGTATTCTTGGATCAATTTTTTTATTATTATAAATAAATGTAATTAAATATCCTTGAACACTTTGAAGATTGACAAATTCATTTTCAGTATAAATTCTGACTAGTCTTTCTTAAAATGTGAGTACCCGTGTTTTCCCCTGTTGGCACGCAAATCACGTCATTGGTCGTTTCTCACATCAATGCTTATTGGATTATCTGTTCTGTGTTTTGTATAAATGATTGGCATGTTGTTTAGTCTCATAACTCTGTTAATTTTGAATACCTTGCAGCTTTTATTCAAAATTTATCTGGGCAGATATGTTTTACTAGTAGTAGGGTTACGAGGTGCAGTGAATTATTCGTTTAGAGATTGTTTCTTGCAGTGAATTAGTGGCTCGAAGACTGTTTCTTCTTTTCTTTTAATCATTTTCTGAGTTGGAAATTTTAGAAATTTTAGAAATTTTTTCGTTTCTTTTCTTTTTTTCAAAGATAATGGCGGCAGTTTTAAAGGTGGTGAGTTCAAAACAAAGGCGGCCGAAGATAGAAGAGCATCTAATCCTTACCATGACCCTGAATATTACCAGCAACAAACCGGTGCCAAACCTCGTGGGGATATAAAAGAACCAGGTTTTTCCCCACTTTCGTGTGATAACTCTCAATGAACTGTGTTAAGTAATTTTGTACATTTTTCCTTTCCTTATCTGCAATAATTGAAAAACCACATAGAAGAGCAAGCTGTTCATACAGAGCTGAAAGTCATTCCAATTGTCAAACCTATGTTTTCTGTTTGACAACATTTAGATGCTCTTCCCAAGAAAGATATTTGTTTCACCATCGCCTATATAACCTTTCCTGACATTCCCTTCTTAATCATACGAAAAATCTACAGTACTTCAACCCCCCAGTCCTAGGAAATGCCATCAATTCATAGCCAGTGTGTAATTCTATAAACAGAATCTAGTTTCATGCTTGCCTTAGGCATGCCTGAGGTTCTGCAAGGAAATCTTCTTACAAATGATGCGTTGGAGTTTCTATGAGCTCCTGGGCAAGAGAAGCTCTTCGTGTGGTTGTGCAGGGAATACACAGATTGTGAATTTATTCATTTCTCTTCCACCTGCGATGCAAATAATACTCACGGATTGTAATCCTGGTTGCTCCCTTTTCTAATGGGCAGTTTTAATTGCAGGTTCCATACTTGATGTTCCTATATTGGGCAGAAAAAAGGAGAGATCCCGACCAAAGCCCCCTCAAGAGCTTGACAATGCCCCTGGCCAAGGTGCGGTTTATCATTTAGATGCTCCATCATCTCCATCTAAGGAAAAGGTGGTATTAGAGAATGGTAAGCATAAATCTTCCTTCACCTGACAGATTGTGGATTTATTTATTCATTTCCTCTTTCCCTGCCATGCATATACTTATGGGTGCAGATGTAATTGTGCTTCTTTTTCCTAAGTTAGCATTAGTTTTGGTTGCAGTCTCTGCCCTTGATGATCCTATATTCGGCAGAAGAAAGCAGGGATCTCAACCAAAGACTTCGGAAGAGCTTGACGATGTCCCCGTTGAAGGTTATAGTTTATCCTTCTGATTCTCCATCATATCCATCTAAAGAAATAGTGAAACTAGGGAATGGCGAGCATGCATCTTGTTCCACTTTACAGATTGTGGATATATTTATTCATTTCTCTGCCCCATGCCATGCCCATATACGCACGGATGCAGAAGTATTCATGCTTCTTTTTCCTAATTTATGGTCAGTTTTAATTGCAGACTCCATGCTTGATGATCCTATATTCGGCAGACGAAATCATGGATCCAAACCAAAGAGCCATGAAGAGATTGAAAATCTACCAGGTGAAGGTGTAGTTTATCCTTCTGATTCTCCCTTGTTTCCTTTTAAGGAAAAGGTGAAATTACAGAATGGTGAGCATAAATCTTTGTCTCCACCGATTGCTGAAGTAAAAGATCCTTCTTTCAACAAGGAACAAATGCAGGCCTCTCTGTTAGTGCCTCCATCTGGAATTATCACAATGGTGCGCCCTCTCTCTTTTCTCCCCCTCCACACAGCCTAACCTCCTGGCAGCCAAAACGCAAATTTGTTACAAACTCTTTTTTTTTTTTTTTTTTTGGGTATCAATTTGACTCCTCTCTCATGTTATCCCTCTCTGACAGCCTGAATATCCCAAAGACCCTCCAGAGGATGGTGCTACTGATGTCACTAGTGAACCACCTGGTCATGGGGATGACAATGAAAATCTTCATCGTTCTGTTCCAAATCATACTGTCAACAATGCTGGAGAGGGTGCTGCTGGTTCAGCTTTTGATTCTAAGAGCTTTAGTTTCTCCGGTACACTCCGTGCTTTTGAAGAGAGTGATGAGGAAGATACGCGATCCGTTAACTCTGATTCCAGTGTGTCTGTGGGAAAATACCGTGTGAAAGGAAGTTTCTCTTCAATTCTTCAGTCGATTTTTGACAAATACGGTGATATAGCAGCAAGCTGTCAATTGGAATCAATTGTCATCCGCTCTTACTATCTCGAGTGCGTATGTTATGTGGTTCAAGAGTTGAAGCGAACTTCAATCAAGCAGCTGACAAAGCCTAAAGTCAAAGAAATGTTGTCTATGCTTAAGGATGTAGAATCCTCAGGAATGGATGTTGGTTGGCTTCGTCTTATCATCAACGGATGCGCAGAAGCCACTGAACTCGTCAGTCAGCATCGAGCAATCGAAGCAGCGAAGTCCAACTGTGATCGCGATATAGAATCAACAAAGAAAGAACTAGAATCACAAATGGAGGTTTTGGCGCAAAAAGAAAAGGAGGTTGCTGATGCCAAGAAGCAAGTTGCTGAAACCAGAGCCCACCTGAGGGAGCTTGAACTTAAATCTTCTGTTCTGAGTGAGACTGTTAGTAACATGAAGTCCAAGGTTGATAATCTTCAAAGCAAGCCATTGTTGGACAAAGTGTTGTGAGGCAACTTCAAAAGCTGTAAAGCCTGTAATCACTAGGTCGCATATAAAATGTTCAGAAGGGTGAAACTAGTCTAGTACATCCTTTTATACATGTAGCTATTTAGTAAACATAGGTAATCATGTTGATTTCGAATTGTGGTACTTGCTGTAATAACCTCAAAATTGGGATTTTGTTGTTATTAATATTCCGAAAAATCATACAAGGTTAATTAAATGTGTGGGCAATTTTATGAAGTTGGTTTGGTTTCGAAAAAATTGGATTAAGTGTGTTTAATCTCAATTTGGACTAAAATGCCCTTACGTTTAATTTAATGATTTTTCAAAGGACGTTTAAGAAATTGAAGTGAGAAAATTATGATTATTGGATGGAAAAATAGTTCACGTTGCTATGAGCGTGTGGTGATTTTCGGAGAATTATTCGAAGCTCGGATGAATTTTTTAAGAATTATTGAAGTTGGACAAAACAAAACAAAACAAAAAGTGGGCCCTGGGTACTGTATAATTGACGTGTGAAAACTGTTTTTGAGATAAAAGGGTTTGATGTGATCACATGTGGTGACTTAAACAGTTCTTAAAAATAAAAGAATTGTGGTTGTGATGATATTGATGAACATGAGTACCATGATTATACAAGGATTTTGTGATGCTAATGAAAGTGCATGTGATTGTATATTATGTGAAATTGACATATTTATACTAGGAATATGGTTTACTCATAAGAGCTTTATTAAGCTTACCGGGTTTGTTGGTGATGAACCCAGTACACTATTCAACGGTGTAGGGGATTATCTTGCAAGTGACAGAGACTACGAACAGAGTAACCGAAGTTAAGATCAGAAGTTCTGTTGATGTATATGTTTTGTACAGGATGTGGTTATTTTGGTGTGAAGACTTCTGCTGTGTGTATTAAACTCTGAGGAGCAGATTATGTAATAGGTTGAAGTTTCAATTTATTACATAATTGGTGTGATGTAATATTTGATTCAGAAAAGTTGAGTCTGTATTTACATTATGGGTTCGGAACATATTGTATAGTATTTTAAAAAATAAAAAAAATTACAGGTACAATTATTAAAGGT
Source organism: Prunus padus (assembly GCA_024362665.1). Classification (NCBI taxonomy): domain Eukaryota; kingdom Viridiplantae; phylum Streptophyta; class Magnoliopsida; order Rosales; family Rosaceae; genus Prunus; species Prunus padus. The sequence goes on along the minus strand of JANFAM010000019.1, from coordinate 27,799,252 downwards.
TCTGAGCTTCGCGTCCCGGATTGTTGGTTATTTATAATAACTTTAAATATGTTATTTGAGGTTAAAAATTCGGGGCGTGACACTTGCACTACAAGTACTTAGGGATTTGATGAAATCATGTCACTTTTCTTTCAAGTTTTTCTGCTTCCATTTATATTAACACAATGGAGGTAGAAGAAAGTAATTGACAAATAAATCCTTCTATATCCCTTTTCCTGAACAAGTGAGCTCCTCATCTGATATAAATTTGATCCGGCTCGTTTTCTATAAACTGCCAAGGTTCTTGTTTGTGCCGTATTTGTCAGCTTCATACCATATTTTATCATCTACATCACTTGTAATTTTTGGCCGTTGGATTGATGAAATTTTGGAAGAGAAATCTTTTTTCACTTGTGATTTTAGAGAAAAACGTGTATGTCACAGGTTCCTAACTAATCATGTTATGCCACGTGTGATAAGGATTTCACATGACTGCCACATGTAATAAGGATTTCACATAACTGCCACACATGATAAAGATTCCACGTGACGGAACGTAATTAGAAGGGAATAACAATGCTACCTCCACGTGCAAGTTATTCTCGTGATTTTAAGAAGTTGGATGGAGGTCTTGGATTGAGATTTATGAAATTTGTATGGAATAATTGGACTAATTATCATAAGTTTTGCTTGGCCAGCCATTGAAGATTTAAGTTGACCATTTGTTTTGGTCGAATGCTTTGGGCCTAATTTTTTCTATTTCCATATCAATGAGGATATTAAAAAATAAAATAAAATAACCCAAAAAAAAAACAAAAATATTTTTTATTCGAATTCGCGCGTCAGTCCTAAGCCATTTGTTCCTCACCCCTCTTTCCCCAAGCAAAACCTAAACGCAGACACCGACCACAGCAATCGAAGCAATTCATCTCGCAGGTTCGTCCTTTATCTTCGCAATTAGTTTCGTACGACTATGCTTTTTTATGTTTTGGTTTGAGTTAGGTTTCGTTTAGTTGCCGATAAGTCGATGAATGATTTCAAGGAATTTAGATTTTAGAGCCATACTTCATTATAAGCTTTCTAAGTAAAGATTTGGAGTTTAGAGGAGTTGGCTTTTTGAAATTAATGTCTTTGATTTGGTTTTGGAATCTGAAATTAGGTTTATTTGATGGTGTAATTTATTTCAGGTAGCTTCAAAGATATAGAATATCTGAATGACGAAAGACATGTCTGACGAAGGAAGAGTACACCCAGATTGCAGAAATGCATCCAATCCCTACCATGAATGCAGCGAATATTGCTTCACAGTTATTGCCGAAGCCAAGGCTCGAATGGATCAAAACCGATCAGGTATTTTTTTTTTCTTTAACCAGTGCATTTTGTGTCTGTTTAGTATGTCATAATTGGCTTTTTTCTGTCGTGTTGTGTCGTGGCCTAGAGAAAGATGAAATCTTTCTTTCTTGTACTTCAGTTTTGACTCCATAACTGTAAGCTGTATGGTCTTGGACAGAAGCTGCTTTCATCTGAAACTGAACTTCAGGGGACTGGTTTTATGGGATGATACATTATTTTCAAATGTTATTACGGAGCAGGGACTCAAGTTATTAATGTTTCCTTCTTTTTTATATAGAAGTCTGCAATTTTTTTTTGGTTGTATTCAAATATGTGTGGTAGAACTTTAGCTATACTTGAAAATTCTAGGTCCTCCATTTTTTTGCCCCCTTATGAAACTATTGTTATACCATCCCAATTTGTGTTTTTATACCTAAATCATTCTGTTCTACACTACATCAGAAGCTGTGCAAGCCAGTGGTGGTAGTGGAAAATCCAACTTAGAGGCTGTCGAGCAAGAGGAATATGTACATAATGAAAAACCAGATTCCGAAGAACTTGCTGATGATGGTGATGACCATCCTGAGGAGGAGAATATGGAAGGAGAGTTTACAAAGTTCACAGGGAGGAAGAAAAGATTGTGGGAATTGAGGATGAAGATGGTAAGTCCTTGTCATTAAGTTCATTGGATTTTAAAATATAAAGCTGTCATACTTCTTTATTGATTCCACTGTTAACTTTTATTAGAATAAGGCAAGAAAAGACAATCAAACGGATATTGCAGCTGAAAAGAAAAGACTGGAACCTCCACAAGAGTCCAGGGGCATTTCTAAACAAAAATGGCTTGAAGAGAGGAAGAAAAGAATTGGCAAACTTCTAGATGCAAATGGATTGGATATGAAAAGCGCGTACATGTTAGATACACAAGAGATGGCAGAGGCAAAATACAAGAAATGGGAAAAGGATCCTGCCCCAGCTGGCTGGGATGGTATGCTTTAGGATCTCTGCTCATTAACTCATTGTTATTTATTTGTTAGGTTAAAGTTTTAGCTGGTCTGCTCATTAATACATATGCTCTTTATGTTCCTTTGTTTCAGAACATAGTTGTAGCTGTATTTGATATTGACTCATGATTTTTATCAAACCCAGTTTGCTTTTGAAGTTATAGAATATGAGAGAAAGTTTGTTGATATAAACTGGAATGGTTTAGTTACTCTTAATGACTAGATAAGAATATTTAGGACATATGAGGAAAGGAAATGGCATTGTATAACCTAGGATTAAGCAAGAGAGAGGAGTATTAATGTTATTACATGATTTATTTGATCCTATGCCATACATGTGTTTAAGCAAAATTGGGGTATGTATATACATCGTATTGTCAACCATGTGCTTTAATGCATGCTTTCACGCATATCAGAATTCTCTATTGCCAATTGTGATGCAGAAAGACCAAGTGTTGAAGTGAACAATATTCTTGATATCCACTTTGTTCTTGTAGTCGTGTATAAATATATAAAATCAAAATGTGATCTGACATGTTGTTCAAACAGTTTTCAATCAGAAAACTCTGTATGATGCATACAAAAAGCGAACAAAGAACATTGAGATTGACTTGGAAGAATACAATAGGATGAAAGAGGCTGATCCAGAGTTCTATCGTGAAGCTTCCAGCCTCCAATATGGGAAGGTATTTTGCTCTTGAGGGAAATCTGATGATTCGTGGTAATCTGGTTTAAAATGGAGTCTAAGCCCTGAATGTTCTATTTAATTGCGCAGGCTCCAAAGATATCAGAGGACAAGATTGATAAGATGGTGAAGGAACTCAAGGATCGGGAAGAGAAGAAGCAGTCATTTAGCAGGAGGAGGAGGTTCCATGATGAGAAAGATATTGACTCTATCAATGACCGAAATGAGCATTTCAATAAGAAGATTGAGCGAGCCTTTGGTAGATACACACTGGAGATCAAAAACAATCTTGAGCGAGGAACTGCATTGCCTGACTAAGGTAAACTCAGCAAAATGCACTGTCTTCCAATGTTTTTCTAATTATGTAATCAACTGACTTATGGGAACTTATGATTCCCTCGACTTACTTCTGGCAGATTTGGTGCTGGGGAATTGTAATAACACATGTTGGAATTAGGGGTGGAAGTGTTTTGTTATACTCAAATTTCGTTATAGTTTTAAGTGGCATAACAAGTTTTCGTGTAGAAACTGATAATAGTTGTCCAGTTAACATCGGAATTTAGACATTTTTTCATATAGGCATATATGCATCATTTGAAAATTATAAGAAAATGCCTGAATACATCATGACAGATGCAGTCCTCACGCATATTGGTCCCGTGTGATAGGAAAGTGGAAACTTATCTAGATGTGGGTGATTTCAGTCCTGCAAGAACAGGCAAAAAATCATGAATAATGGCATATTGCTCAAAGAGGAATGGAATGGGCCTACAAAACTCCCAAACGTTCTAGCTATATGTCCTTCATGATTTGCAGTGCTTTTATTGATGCCATGGCATCTTGTTTTGAATGTTTGAGAGGGTGTTAGAAGACCCCATCCAGATTCCCCCCTTTCACCAAGAATTTTCTATTTTATTTTTAATGTCCCAAAACGCGAAGTTCCTCTCTTGTCAGGTTCCAAGCACCATTAGAATGGTAGGGCATTGCATGGCATATCATTGCAAATAAAAAACAATGTTGTTGGAGCTCAATTTCAGAATGTTGCACAAGTTGGAAATATAAAAGTTAGAAAAAATAAATAAATTGGGTTGCATAGCATTGTCCTATTCATTTATTCTTCTGAACTTCAAGCTTTTGGTGGTGTGTTGTGCTTCATATGTGTATCCCATTTTCCACGCGTTGATATGTAGGTGCAGCTCTTGAATCTTCTCTACCAGTTTTTGGGTAAGATGAACTGAAAAATACTACACAAGGATTTCTTTTTCTTTTGGTTATTTTTGAAAGAAGAAAAGAATTGATCAGAGCTGACATGAGTTAGATCAGTTAATCAGAGCAGACCACTTTCTTGTATTTAAGTTCGAGCCCCCTTAAATAATTTAGAGTATCGCTGGTATTAAAAAAAATGATCATAAGGAAAAGATGAGGTAGACTGCCGCTTGAAAATTTGTAGCAACGATTTGCAGAGATTTGTTTTGTATTATTAACCATCTACAACGGTAAAACCCTGTGGTCCTGTAGGAGCTACATTCCTATCATTTCAATTTCAGTTCATGCTTATCAAAAAAGACTCAAAAATAATAAAGGAGCATAGAAATGAATATTTTGAACCATAAACTCTGCCTCACTGGCATCCTCGTGAAGAAAGTTTGAAGGCCCAGCAGGACAGGTGAGGACCACAGAACAAAATAAACAAATTTGAAGCCCGATTTTTGACACTGCATGGACCACTCTCTCTCTCTCTCTCTCTCTCTCTCTCTCTCCATCAAATACACTTTGGTTTCCAACGAAATGACCATCGTGAAAAGACGAGAGGCAAATAAAATAACAGGTAAAAATATACAAAAAGGTCATTTTCTCCTTCCTTGTTCTTTCTTGGAATTTCAGTGGACCAAACCAATGAGCTTCATCAGCCCATGTGCTTGCCATGACATGCAGTCCAATGCGCTTTGGTTATATAGTCATGTCCAGTCCAATACACAGAGAGACAGAGAGTCCTCCACGAAATCCCATTCTGCTTTCCACTTTCTTACTTTATTACGAGGCTGGGTTTGGTTATTATTAGTCCACTCCGCTCCAAAAACTGGACCAACACTAGTCATTTCAGACCTTTCCAGAAAGGCACAAAGAAACCCAGGTACAGCAGCAGAAAAACTTCTATAAAACGAAAATAGTACTGTTTTACTATTCTCTCCATCAATTACTATGCCAAATGAAAAAATTATTATGCCACGAAACAATAATATTCCCGTTGCAAGTGTTTCTCGAAGAGCAGTACCGCACTCACAAAACCCTTTAGCCCCAATATGTATGTATATAATAATATATGTGCAGAGGCATCTTCAATGCTCTAGACTGCTCTTGGAAGGACACGTGGCGTGAACCCACTGGAATCCAAGGCTATTCAGCACAAAGAAAGCAAAGACCTTCGCTATGCTTTGTAGAGCCAGCAGTTTTTAAATTACTGTGCCAAGAAAGTTTAAAACTTTGGTTTGTGCAATGCATGGATTGAAGACAGCTAGCTATCTTAATATTTTAGCTTGCTAATTAGAGCAAGTTGGACTAAAATTTTACCTAGTAATTAAGAGAGAGAGAGAGAGAGAGAGAGGTAGCAAAACATATCACTACTCAATGCACATCATCCACAGCTAACAATAAGAAGAAATTAAATGATAATAGAGAAACAAGAAAGATATATAAGATGATCATCAACATCAAAATCTTCTCATACACACATCATCAACAAACTAATAAGGCTTTTTCTTTTCTTCCTTTTTCATCTCCTCTCTTTTGAATCAGTTGGTTGGGTTGCTTCTGAATGATCCCAAAGCCTTGATAGCTGCTGCTCTGAGAATGTACTGGTGGTATGCAGCTGCAGCCAGAGCTCCAACAAATGGCCCAACCCAGAAGATCCACTGCACAAATTCACAAAACCATGTTTAGAAGACCAAAAAATCATCACAACAACAATAATCAAAACGGCATGTAGTATGAGTATAACAAAGACCAAAAAGCAAAAGGGTCTTCATCTTACATGGTCATCCCAGGCTTTTTTATTGTTGAAAATCACAGCAGCACCAAAGCTCCTAGCTGGGTTGATTCCAGTACCAGTGATTGGGATTGTAGCCAAGTGCACAATGAACACAGCAAACCCAATAGGCAGAGGAGCCAAAACCTGCTCATACAAACCAACCCACATGTTAAAATCATCAAAATCTCAAGACCCAAAAACTAAAAACCAAACTTTTTTTTTTGTTTGGAAAACTAAACAGAAACCAAAGATGGAAAGAAAGAGAGAAACAAGAAAAGCTAAAGAATTTGAGACTTACAGGCACGTGGGAGTCACGTGCACTCCTCTTGGGGTCAGTGGCTGAGAAAACTGTGTAGACGAGAACAAAGGTGCCAATAATCTCAGCACCCAAAGCTGTGCCCTTGCTGTAGCCTGTAGCCACCGTGTTGGCGCCGCCACCCAGTGAGTTGTAGTTGTGCTTCTGGAAGGCCTTCACCAATCCAACACCAGCAATAGCTCCCAAGCTCTGGGCCACGATGTAAGCCACAGCTCTGATCAACGAGACCTTGCGAGCCAAGAAAAGCCCGAAAGTCACAGCTGGGTTGATGTGACCACCTGAAAACAAACCAAACCCATCAGAAATCAAACACTTGAAAAAAAAACACATGGGTTTGGAAGAAAAGGCCTAAAAACGAAAAGGGTTGCTGATATTTTTACCAGAGATGCCGGCGGTACAGTAGACGAGGACGAAGATCATGCCACCGAAGGCCCAGGCAATACCCAGAAGGCCAACGCCATCACAAGGGCCTTTCTGGGCCTTGTGGCCTATGACAGTGGCAACGGTGATGTAGAGGAAGAGGAGGGTGGCTATGAACTCGGCTATGAGGGCTCTGTAGAAGGACCACCGCTTGAGCTCATCACTGTCGATGAGAGGAGCTGGTGGTGGGTCCACATAGTCCTTCCCATGGTGGTGGGCTTGTCCCTCTTCACTCACTTCTTTGGACATTTTTGTCAAGCAGGTGGAGAGCACTCAAAAGTCTGGTCCTTTGCTCAAAAGAGTGTAGAGAAAGAGCTTGGAGGTTTTTGGGAGTGAAGGGTTTGTTTTTAAGAGTGAGGTGGAGAAGGGGAAAGAAATGGTACATTTATGGATAAGAGAGGGGTATTTTGGGGATTTTAAAGTATGTGAGAAATGGATGGGAGTGAGTGGGACAGAATAGGAGTGAGGTTAGAGAGAGAAAGGAAAGGTTGTGTTTTTTAAGGGTTTTTAGAGAGAGAGAGAAAGTGATGGGTGGGGCCAGAGGGTACAGCAAGACCATGTGAAGGCTAATCATCTCTGTGACTGTGGAAGGGGAGAGGAGCTAGGAAGGTTTAGGGTGCATTTTTGCTCACCACTTTAACTTTAGGTGTACCCTCATTATCACCTTTAATGCTTGACACGTGTCCATAGGTATAACCATGGTTCCATAAATACAAAGCAAAAGTTAACTATGATTATGCATATGGACACGTGTCAAGCATTGAAGGTGATGGTGAAAGTACACCTATGGTTAAAGTGGTGAGCAAAAATGCTCCCGGAAGGATTATGCTGATGGGTATTGGGTAGGGCCAAAGAGGTGAGTCAGCCTGGCATCCAACTAAGGCCACGACCTACAACGGTTATATATCTGTCCAATCTCTCTCTGTGTGTATGTAACTTGTGGGGTTGAAGAGATTGGTTTGGGGACCAGTGGGTATATTTCTATTTGATGTGTTTAGGGCGGCATTGAGAGCTGTGTCTAGAGTAACCATCCTTTTCCCTTGAACAATAATTCAGCTCAAATATGTGGTTTATGTTTTAGTTTATTGGTTCAGCTCACCAAACCAAATGTTGAGCCATGTTTAAGGGTTCAATGTTCTTCACCTACTTTAGGTTGGAGGATTGAGGAGGATGACATGCAAAATCATGATAACAACTGGTTAGTGTATTGAACATACATTAAACATATTCATTAAAGTATTTCAACGAGAAATGCTAATGTGACCTGCTCAAAAGATGATATCTATATAGATTTGTTATCACCTCATAATTTTACCTCAACAATACATGAGGTGACAAAAAATCCGTGTATGAAATTTCTCTTGAGCAAGTACAATAAACATCTCTCATTCTTAATTAGTTAGAATTTGTATAACATAATTTAATGGAACACAAGAATATTCACAAATTTGGATTAAGGGATGACCCCCTCATGTGGGTTTACCCAAAAAAAACATGTGTAACCCATGTACAGAACGAAAAAGAACAAAATTATTCAGACAGTCGCATGTATGTGGTTCATCATAACCAGAGGATTTGAGCTGGACATACATTCTATTTGAATTATTTATATAAGTGCTTGTTTTTTTAATGGTTGAAATTGAGATGTGGGCCCTTCACAGAAAATCAAAAGAAAACGGTTGTTGTTCCTGTGGGAAAGTTTTCTTTATTTTGATGGAAATCATCGTCCAAGACGTCTTTTAGCCTGGATTTTATTGATTGCTTTGTCTTCATCCAATCCAACGGTACTATTTTACTTGCAATTGCAAAGAAAAGAGAGTGATGCAGTGCAGTCACGAGCATCATGAAAGATGCATGTCCAACCTTCCATATTTAATCCTCTTAGGCTCTGATGATTTTGATTTCAAAGTACCTGATCAATTTATCATGGCACAGGCAGGGCCCTCGTGTTTTCTTCTGCCCAAAATACTCTCACACAATTGATGGAATTTGTTTTGTTTTGTTTTTTTGGTTTTGTTTTTAAATGAAGATAAAAACTAGTACTAGTAATAAGTATTGACTGGTAAATAGTGGCAATGAATTAAAAAAATTAAACGGGCACGTGGTTGGTGTATTATCTAATATATATATGATAAATTAAAATAATATTTTTCTATGTCCTATGTATATTGGATAATATTTTCACATACTTAATGTGAATTTGACAGGTTCATCTTTCTCCCTAGAATTTAGAACCATAATCAATGCAAGATCAATAAGTCATGTGCTCGTAGCGTGTTTATAAGAACAAAAGTAGATACCCTAGCAAACTCTATGAAAATCTTATTTGGCAAAAGAAAAGTGTAATGACAAAATAAATAATGACTAAAATTTTGAAGAGAGAATTTACTAACTCAATAATTTTATTGTTTTATATACAAACGATAATCTAAATTATTTATAATTTACATAAGGACTCAAACTTAATTGTAAAAAGACGGAATCACTACCTGGTAAACCGATCTAACCCATTTTTCTCACGTAACTCATAATTTAAAACAAGAAATTCTTTGATTTGTATTGAAATTTGTGCCACTTCAAATGAGTTGAGGGGACACAAAAATCCACATGTCCAGTAGCTAAAACAGCTACATGCTTCCAGAGCCTTCTTTCTTCAACCGTTAAATGGGTAACGCAACGGCGGAACGGTCATATTTTTATGGGAGTGCTAGCAATCTTATCTCCAACCTTATTTTTGGATTTTCTCAATTATCTTCATAATATGTGTCAATTTTTACACTAAAAATAATATCTAATGTATTAATGACATTATTTTTAGTGTAGAAATTAACACATGTCATGAAGATAATAGAGAAGATTCAAAATAAAAAGTTAAAGATAAAGTTGGTAGCATTTCTCTATTTTCATATTCATCTTTGTTGCTGTGAGTGAGGCAGTGGGCCCAGCAGGGAAGGGGAGAGGGACCCACGTTCTTTTATAAAGCGAACTGCTATTCTTTTATAAAGCTAACTGCTATTTTCCTAGCATTTCTCATTTTCCTAAGAGATCTAGCTGGGTATCATTCCGATACTGTTGATGCTTTCTTCCATTTGACGAAAATGTCCAAATTCTTATCCGCAATGCCCTAAAAAAATTTACAAGAAAACAAATTGCAATCTGATTAATTGTGTTCATATGACTCATCATAATTCATTTCTAATTTTACACTCAACTCTTGTTGACCAAAAAAAGACTACATACATTGTCCATTGTATTTTCACTTTTTAAATAGACGAACTTAGTATTTTCATTAAACACTAAATTATGACAAAAATAGTTAAATATAAATAATTTTTATACAATATCACATGACGAAAAGGAAAAAAGAGAAAGGTGGAAGATGAATGTATAAAAAAAGTAGGTAATGTTTTTCTTTTTAAAAAAATTTAGAAGAAAGCATAAACTAGAAATTCCACTCTTTAATCTTTACAATGTGTTTGGAGATGAAGAAATTTAAAAGTACAAAGGAATTCATAAATGACGGAATTTAGTGTTCTAGAATTTGTAAAGTTTCTTGTTTGGGTAACATATTTAAAATACGGAATTTAACTTTTATTTGTAAAGTTATCTTTTATAAAAACTCAATCTCTATTGGAATTTTAGAAATGATGACTTTTAGATAGAATTTAAATTTGGGATTTATGATCTCAAAATTCCATATTTTTTCTCATGCGGAATTTCCAAATTTATATGTTTTTTTATCCAAAAATGGGAATTGATTCATGTCAATTTAGAAATTCTAACTTTTGTCAAAATTTCAAGTTTATTTCCCTCATTCAAACGCAATGTTAATAATTTATATGAAAATTTCTTTTCCTCCTACCTGACAAAAAAGAGAAAGGCAAAAAGAAAAAGGGTTTACATATTCATGGTATTCGGGATTTGGATGGTGATTCGGGTAGAATAGTATGGCTTTTTCTTATCACGAAAAAGGGCATACCAATTAAAAGAAAAAGTAAAAAATGGAAAAAGAAAAGAGAAAGATAAACAGTTATTTGGATGGTATTATGGCAGTAGAAAAGGCAAAATTTACTGTAATTTTAGGAAGTTTGTGCATGTAAAAATGCATCATTTTGTTCTTGAGAAAGCTATATAGTACATCCACAACAGGAGTACTTGTTCCCACATAAAGTTTGTGCCGGAGAAAATCGAACAAAGAACTTCGAGTGTAGAGTCACATGCTCTTAATCATGTTAAATTAGAATAAGCTTTTCTTCTTTATAGTGTGCAAACGCTTGTTTAATAAGTTTTTAGAACTGCTTCAATGCAAAAGAGAAGCTACTAGCCCGTCACTTGCCCACATAAAATTTGTACACACCAATCACTCTTGGAGACTGGCTTTGTACATATGGTGAAATTTTTGAAAAGACCCACCTAGAAATGTTGTCAATCAACATTCAAGAATATATTTTTATAGGGGCATATTGTTGGTATTGGGAGATTACAGGGCCAGGGGTCCCCAAATTATTTGACCTGATCTTGGTGGAAGCTTGTGAGGGGGGAAAACAAAAATGAAAGGTTAATCGAAAAAACAGATTAAACAAAATGCCCAAATCTAAGTAAGTTTCGGGTTTTAGTTACTCAAGGTTGAGGCACAAAAGTTCCCTCTGCTAAAGCAAAAAGACTTACATTTAACGGGAATAACACTGTTTTGCTATTCCCAGCCCATAACATAATAACGCGTGGAAATGTTATCCTACATGTCACTGTGTTATTGGTCGGAATAGCAAAAAGTGATATCCCCATTAGATGAGAGTTTCTCTCCTGCTAAAAACTATCTTCTTGTTTTATGTTAAGGTTATTTTGGCCAATAACGAACCTTAACCACAAAAGCTACGATCACACATAAGTTGCAGATAAATTTTGGACACAATTTTTTATTTTCTTTTTGGGTTGGGGGGTCGATGATGATCCTGGCAAATTGTTTTTGGGGAAGACATAATCTGATTTGATTTTGAAGATCTTCATTTTAAAACAACAGAAATTATAGGAATAATCCACGGAGGATATTCCCTTCCACATCTTCTGGTTGATTAACTAACAGATGGATTAATTAATAAAGTTGGACCATTAGAGATATGTGGACCCTCGAATCATTGATGCTTAGAACATACGGCAGAGCACGGAGATCATTCTAGCTTCAACCCCAATAAAACAATAATTGTTTAGAAAAAAAAAAGAAAAGAGAAATTCACTATTATACCCAATATTGAGGTCTAAATTATAAAAAAAAACCCTATATGAAATGAACTTTAAAAACACACTTAAAATTTATTTACAATATAATAAAAAGACTTCAAACTTCCTATGATTACAAAACTACCATGGTTTTCTTAAAACAAGCCCAATCCCAAAACCTCATAAAAAAAATTCAAAATACTCAATAGGGCATTAAAGTAATTTAATAATTAAAATTAAATTCAATAGGGCATTAAATTCATTTTTTGGGTTTGTTTATAGAAATTAAATAGTATAAGGTTTATCTATATTATTAGTGCTAATAATGGGTTTTTAACTAAATATCTATAATAAAAAAAAAATAGTACGGAGAATATATCATTAGTAAATACTCATACGAAAATGGTTTTTAATAAAGAAACATAATCTATACAAACAAGTAAACCTCATTTCCTTATCACAATCTCAAGCCACTGAGTTTTACAGAACATACATTAACATGGATCCTGGCCGGCCGAAACAGCTTGGCTGCCTGAAACCGGTTCAACCCAGACAACTTGAACAACACTTACATTGTAGGGATTCAACTTCAACATACAGTAACATGGATCATGTCGCATTGTCAAGGCTATACATGCAAAACAATTATAGATGATGGAATTAATTGTTCCAAAATTTCCTGCATATGCAAGCAGAATAGGATAAGGAGTGATTGTTCTTTTGTGGTTGAACCAATCTGGGTTGTGAGATATACAGCAACAGAGTCTGCAATGAGTGTGGTTGTGACAATAGTAACTCTCTTCCCAAGTGTTATCTGCTTCGTGATTGAAACAGTAAAAACCAGAGTTTGATATTCAGATCTCGAGCAAATGTGGAGATTAATACGAAGAGGAGCAATCATAAAGTATATATCTCAACAATGTTTTGAATCAAGGGCTTTAAAATGCTTTATCCACGAGTGAGCATCGGATAGCTACTTCACTTGTGCACAAAACGTGTGATGACCCAATGAACCTGTTTATACATAAAAAGTGTCAAAATAAATCAATTGTGAAGGAAGGCCGTGTATGATTAGGGTTTCAGCAAGAGTAGCTATCTATTGACACTTACAATGTTATTTTCAGGATCAGCCCAGTACAATCCTTGTATTGCAATAATAGCCAGGTTGGATGTTACGAGAACAAAAATACTCAAAGACTGTATTCCCATCCACTCCAACACAGATGTAATGCACCTGTAACCATAAACGTCGATCTGCAATAAAGAGCAGGCAGTATGCTTGTCAATTTGGTTGTTATAATGAACCCTCATTATCTAAAAAATTGTAAGGATGGAACTTGCTATACCTACATTGACTGAAGAATGATGCCAAAAAAAAAGAAAAAAGCAAGCATGAGGCTGATATTCATTTAGAAGAATCACGTGCGTTTAGTTTGTGTGAGGAATTAAAGTCTGCCATAAGTACAAGGCAAGAAGAAAACAGGATTGTGTCCCACTGAAATTTGATCTTTTGGTATAAGCTCCTACCATCATTCGTGAATTATTTGTTTCTAAAAAAAACAAATAGACCAAGATTCCTAGCCTAAAATCTCTATTTTCAAGAATCTAAAGATATAACGAGCTTAAAGTCTCTATTTTCAAGAATCTCTGTTTTCAGATGGGGAACATGATCACTATGTCCAAGCCTCATTAGCTCACCAAAGACGCAAAGCATGGTAAAGCAAGAATCATTTAAAGGTATCACTTCCAATATATAAAATAAACTCTTAGAAACTGACCAGTAGATACAGAGCGCAAAATGTGATTCCCGCAGATGCTGAAGTAATTAGCATATAACTGATAGTGTACAGAGATTTATTTACAGGAATGCCTGAAAATTAGACATGAATAGGAGTGCAGAAAAGTTAGTACTAGAGCGCAGTAGAGCTAGGTAAAATCAAGTCTACATACTAACAGCTTGAAATTCATCACTGAAAAAGTAGATTTTGCTTAAATCATCTTAACCAGAGTAATTTAATTGAAGTACCCACCCACTGAGTTCAACGCAACAGTAACATTTATATTATAAGTACCTACGAAGGCAAGGAGTGAACCAAGGACAAATATTGAAACTGAAAACAAGGACCAAGCATTTAGGCGCCCTTTGTGGTCCTGAAAAGTAAACAGCAAACCTGCTAAGTAAATGACTAAAACCATAAAAGCTTGCATGAAGCTTAAAGATGATAGACAAGATAATGCACAACTCGTTGAACTTCTCATATGACAGCATAGAGTTCAACACATCTTAAGGACTGTTGTCAAGGTTTTTGTTGATATTGTGTCAACACAATAAAGCTGCTAAATATTTTTCTAAAGTGAATAATGAAATCCACTTAACTTTTGAACAAGGTATTACCTGTAAGTGTGCAAGAATGTGACCATATTGAAGTCCAATTATGCAGGTCACTGCAGCTGTTAGGGAGCTGTGAACACATAGTAAGAATGTCAAAAGACTGATATTTGTTATTAGCTGCGATGAAATGCCACGGCATAACAAAATATAAATTACTAAAGAAGAGGAGCCGGTGGCCAAGTGGGAGACAACAATGGATGATAGTGACTGCTCTAAAGTCACAGAGGCCGAGAGGATACTTGTACAGGCTGAGCCAATTAAACCAAGTAGGAACATATTTCTACAGCTACTGTTGTCATTGTTATTTCAATGCTTCTAACATATTTGCCATTATGGTTTTGATATGAATTGAGAAATACTATCATGGGCTCTATTAGGCATCATCTAGAGTGGCCATAAATAAAACAAGATGTTGACATGGAAGGAAAGTAGTTTGAATTTCTGTAGCTTGACAGATACCTCCATTTGAATTGTTGGTTTCTTCTTTTTCTGAAGTTAGAGCTAAGTAAATCTTGAAACATATTGATAGCTAAAATGGTATGTCATGAATAGAATAACTGAAGCAAACACAACTTAACACCCTTGTGAATATGGTAGAATCGAAAATGGTTAGATAGGCCACCTTAAAATACCTTCAGGATCAAAAGGAGCATGACACCATGGAGGCGAACTCTCTGGAACCTCACCATCAGCAGACAAGTTGCACTCCTGTAAATCATGATTTTCATAAGGAAATAATCACCCACATAAGCATTATAGAATAAGTAACAATGAGCTAAGTTACCTTCAGGTTCCTGTAAACAGGTTTCAAATATAGATGATCAACACCCAGAATACAACGATCAATCATGCCAGCAGAATTACAGGCAGGTCCAAGATCTCCTCTCACAGAACATTTCACCTACATTGAAGTAATCAGAATGTGATAATCGAACGAAAAATAAGGCATGCTATTCAACTAAAGAAAAGCGCATTTGGCACAAGGTGGATTGGTATCTATCGAGGAAGATGACTTTATCAACTTGACAATGAAAACACTCATTGGAAGATGGGTATCTTGGTATGGGAGAAAATATTAACTTCTGAGAAAAGAAAAATGATGTACATGTTCTCCTTATACATACATGCATTCAGATGCGGAGATGCATGCATGTAGTTAGTTCTATGCTTTAAGCATGATATCAACAACACAAATCATTGAAAGACAGCATGGAGAAAAAGGGTTATAGGCAGAAAGCAGTTTTAAAGATTCTACAATGTAAACATTTGCTTGTTCCATACTCTAAACATTAACCAGACAAGTCAGTGAAAGACAGAAAGACAATTATTTGGAGAAGAACCAAAGTGATGAAGATCCCATGACCTAAACATTTTCTCTTCTCCATCATACTAAGAATGTAAAACATGACTTTAAAGTTATTGAGCCATATCAGGAATAAAGTTATTTGAACCATAGCAGGAAAGAACATATACATATAAAAAAAGGGTTCTGAGCATGGTCTCACCACATAAACAAAACTATCATTAGAGGGAAGCAAAGAAGTTGGTGTTGATGCTTTGAATTCCCAATCTGGTACATACAAACCATACAGTAACCCTGCGTATATGGCTGATAATGAAAAGATGACACACCTAAAAAGTAGAAAACAGAAATTGACACTACATAAGAAGAAAATAAATTCAGTGTATGAGAACAAGATAAAGTGATCCAAATATTGCTTAGACATTACTCCAGTTGCTTTGAATTCTAGATAAGACATTAGTGATATGGTAAGTTGAAAGTCAACTTTTTGGAGTACTTTTGGAGAACAATAACCACCTCCTCGCTTGTCTATGTTGTTATAGATCACAACATAAATAAAAAAGGGATGCTTTAGTGATCATGTTGATGATGTCCTACTAATGATGTAGATGACTCCAAATAAAGCTCTACGCTAAACACACATTATGAAAGAATTCATATCATCTACTTTACGTGTTCACAGGCCAACAACCAAGGTAGTCAGACAACGCTCACAGACATCATTCATAGAACTATCGTTCTTCATGTTCCTTAAACTTGTTGGAAAAAACAGTTATGATTTCTTAGGTAGAAGTCCAGTAAAAATACATATTATACATGGTTACTAAATATGTTAAGTAACAAAGTGCTAAAGTCTATAGATTAAAACCGTACCAGTGCCAGTAATAACTCCTGAAAAATCCCACTTCACCCCATGTCTGACATGATAGCCAGATTTCGCACAAAGCCGCAACAATATATCCAACTGCTATCCTCTGGATTCAAATGACAATGGTGATAGAAAGTTAACTGTCTAACAATAAGAATGAAGTAAAGAAATGTATTCAGTTAGAACTATATGTATTCTAAATTCACTCTGCTAAAGCAAGCAACTATCTGAACTGGAGGCTAATGTGGTCACCCTTGTGAGACTTTATTTTTTGAAAAATGAACTGAAACCATCAGATCAAAAGTTAAGGTAATTACATCCGCTTTATCCAAAAAAAAAGAAAAAGTTTAAGGCAATTACACATGGCAATGCTATAGAAAAATTACACGTGGTAATTCCATAGAAAAACTACACAAGGTAATTCCATAGAAAAACTACACAAGGTAATTCCATAGAAAAATTACACATGGTAATTCTATAGAAAAATTACACATGGTAATTCTATAGAAAAATTACACATGGTAATTCTATAGAAAAATTACACATGGTACTTATATACAAAGACTTAAACCAATTCCCAAGTATTTGGCACCCAATTACTAAACCTACATCCTAAACACTTATCTTTTCACTCGGAGATGTGCATACCCCAACTATTCTAGAATGGAAAGCAGTTCAAACATATTGGAATGAAAAGCTTATGCACCTGCAGAGTGCCAAACCACCGTATTCTTTCAATGTCAACTCCAAAAGTCAAGGAAGTTACTCCATGGAAATAACCACCTGAAATGACATTGACCACGCACAGTTGATATTTCCAGTAGTACTTAGTATTACATATCAATAGAAGAAGAAAAATGTAATACAATGCCAACTGCAGGATAAAGGAGTCATTGGCATAGGAAATAGTTTATGTTGGCTCAAAGTTATGTCATTGGCTAGATAATGCTTCCCTTTTCCAGTTCATGTCATGATAATACGTACACAAAGTTGAAAGGACAAAAATCAACATCTTTCTTGACCACTGGTCAAATCTAGGGATCCTTGTATATCATTTAATATAGCATAGATGTTTCTGTGCATGGCATGCTTATAGAAGAGCTTACACTGAATAAACAGAAAGTATTACCTTGAAGCAGAACGCCTAGAATAAAAAGTTTTAGGGCCTTAAACAACGCCTTCCATGTAGCTTCTGCTCTGTTTGTCACCCTCTGTAATTTTCAATCAAAATCAAGTTTTTAAATTCTGTAATTTCATAACTAAATTAAGAACCTTAATAAAAGAATAAAATAAAATAAGCCTTCTATTCCCAATCACAATACTAAACTGGAAAGGTGAAAGTTGAAAACAGAAAAATTTCCGAATTCTATGTATAAAAAAACTCTATAAACTCTGCAAGTACCTTGTAGACAAGAGCAAGAGAAACTCCAGCAATGAATAGAAAGAAAGGCATAACAAAGTCAGCCAAATGGAGACCGTTCCATGGCGAGTGAGCGATTATCGGAAAAATTGTGCCGCCATAATCAACTAGCATCATCAGCTGTGGATTTCAAACAATGCAGATTACATTCGGCAAACACAAATCTATGTCACGTCCTCAAAAAACTTCCTAAAGATAAAGAAAATGAATTGAAAAGTGAAAATTCGATGTTCTGCTTTCGCTTTCCGAGAGTCGAAAATTTCTTCACCGGCAAGCTGATCGAAAATTACAGGAAAAAGAAAGAAAGAAGAAGAAACGAGTAAGAGTAAGACTTGAGAGTATCAGTCTCTGTAGTAATACTCATTTCCCACATTTTCTTAGCAGCCAAACAGTACGGATCGAAAGTCAACGCGTTTGACTAGAAGCTTAAAGGTTACAATTCGAAGCTCTAAACGGAAATGGAGGTGTTTAGAGAAGGAGAGAAGAGAGCTCACGAAGACGCAGAGGCCGCGAAAGACATCGAGAGAGGCGATACGTGGAGGTTTCGCGCAGATGGTAGCCGGATGGTCTTCTCCGTTTAGTAACGGCGCGTAATCGGCCATTTTATTGGCCGAGACGCCGAAATATCGGAGTTTCGGTAAAGCTGCAGGCTGTGAGTGGTTGGCAGAACGAAAAGTATCGCCTTTATTGGATGCGAATGCGATGAAGAAGACGACGACAAGAGACTTGAAGAGACGACGGTAACTTTTTTTTTTACTGTTTTGGTACAAAAATACGCTCGGGGTTCAAGTGGGAGAAATTTTTGAATGTTCCGGGTACACCACGTGGCTGGTGTACCATCCACTAGAAATCGGACATGTGGAATTACTTTTCCATTTACTGCATTATTTTTTTTTTGGTGAGATGGGGCCAAGAAGGCCAGAACAAAAAAAAAGACTAAACAACCACTACTCTAGGCCTAGCCAGGCTGCAAACATCAGCAACAAGGCTATCAAAAACACAAGGAGGCGCCAGCTCAAACCGATGAAAGCCAGGAACCATATCATGACTCATGTGAGCCAAAACATCAGCAACACAGTTTTGTTCACGAAACACATGAGTGAGAGAACAAAACCAATCCAGTGCATCTTCAATTTGCAACAATTTATCAAGCTAAAAAGAGGATGAGTGGAAGCAATGGAACCAGCAAGAAGAGACACCACAGAGTTAGCATCACATTCCACCTCAACATGTCTGCAGCCAATATCCCAAGCCAAATGAAGCCCCCAAAAAATACCCCAAAGCTCAGCCTCAAGAGTAGAACCAACACCCTGATTGAAGCAAAGCCCGTAATCCAATCCCTGCAGAATTTCTAATCAAGCCACCGCTCCAATAGCACCGTAATCGATTTCCGACTCCCATCGGTGTTGAGCTTAAAAACCAGGAAGAGGGGCATGCCAATGCACCTGCACGACACACTTCTTAGGGGAGCTAAGCATAGGCTTACAAGCTGTAAACCAGTCCATAGCATACTGCAGAATCGGCTTATGAGACTCGGAAGGCATAACAAAACCAGCCTCAAAAACAACTTTACAGCGCCACTTCCAGATGAACCAGAGACAAACAGCAAAAACTAAGGACCAAGGCAAATTATCACAAACAACTCGTTTAGATCGCAAATTGTGCAAAAGCCAAACATCAAAATCACCCACATGGCGCTTAACCAACTCATCACTAAACCCAAAGCCACTCCAGATATCCATAGAGCAACAACAACCTCTAACTAAATGCTCAATAGATTCTATAGGGTAAATACACCTGGGACAAGGAGCACAGGAAGCAAGGCCCCTTTTCTGTCTTTGATAATTGGTAAGCAACTTCTTATGGCACAACAACCAAAGAAAGGTTTTAATCTTAGGAGGAATTTTAAGGGTCCAAAGAAAACCCCACTGCCACGGTGGAACATTCCCTTCAAGAACAATGGTATTATAAACTGACTTAACAGAGAAATCACCATTCGGAGTGCACTTCCAAATTCTTTTATCCATACCACTCCCAAAAAAACCAGCATGAATGCTTAAAATCATCTGGACAATCTCATCAGGCAAACATTCCTGCAAACAATTCATATCCCAACAACCATCTTCCAAAAAATCACTAACGTTAAGTTGGAGCATTTCCTCAGATAAATCAATTAGAGCATGACTCTGCAGAGGACCACAGCTTAACCAAGAATCAGTCCAAAATAAAATATTATCACCAGAACCTACCCTCCATTGAAGGCCATGAGGGAGAAGCTTAGCACCATATAAAACACCCCTCCAAACACTAGAATCGCAACTCAAATGAAGATCCTTAGCAGCAAGAAGATCATATCGCCTCAAATACTTAGCATTCAAAACCCGAGACCAAAGGCCTTGATCATTACGAAGCAATCTCCAACCAGTCTTAGCCAATAAAGCTTGATTCATCCAAGCGGTTTTCTTGATTCCCAAACCACCAACAGTCTTAGGTTGACAAACAGTATCCCAATTAACAAGATGAACCTTATTCTTATCCGCAGTATGGCCCCAAAGAAAATTCCTATTTAACTGATCAAGTTTATCACAAATAGAGACAGGAAATTGTGTAGTTTGCATTGAATAAATGGGAATGGCAGAGGTAATCGATTGCATCAAAGTAATCCTACCAGCCATAGAAAGAGTATGACTCTTCCACGCAGACAACCTTCTTTGAACCTTATCAACAATCTCAAAATAAGTAGCCTTAGTAACTCTTTTATGAATCAAAGGAACCCCAAGGTATTTACCAAGGCAATCGGTAAGAGGAGAACCACTAATAGCAGCAACTTGGCGGGCTAAATCGGAGTAGGTATTTGGGGAAACACAAATCACGCATTTCTCAAAACTAACCCTTTGACCAGAGAGATTACAGAAGTCATCTAAGCACTGCTTCATAACCTTAGCTTGAGTAATGAAGCTTTACCAAAAAGAATCAGATCATCGGCAAAGAATAAATGCGACACCATAGGACCCCCTTGACAAATGCGAACAGGCTTCCAGATTTTATCACGAACTCTTTGATGAATAAGATGAGAAAGTTTCTCCATGCACAAGACAAAGATATAAGGGGAAAGAGGATCACCCTGCCTAATCCCACATTTAGGAACAAAAGCCTCAGTTAACTCACCATTAAGAACGACTTTATATTGGACAGAACTAATACAAATCATAAGAAGCTCAAGAATCCTGCCTCTAATGCCAACTTCCCAAAACACTTCCCTAATAAAATTCCAGCTCAAACGATCATAAGCCTTAGATAGATCAATTTTCCAAGCAACAAACCCTTTTTTCCCTTTCGAAACTTTAAATTTATGCAACATTTCTTGAGCCACAACAATATTATCAGTAATATGTCTGCCTGGCACAAAACTCACTTGAGTGGGACTAACAAGCTTAGACATAAGAGGTCTAAGTCTTGCAACAAGGATCTTAGAAACCACTTTGTAAAGAGTGTTACACAGACTGATAGGCCTTAATTGAGGCATAGTAGTAGGCCTCTCAACCTTAGGAACCAAAGCAATCAAGGTATCATTGAGATGCTCAGGAAGAGAAGCAGTTATAAAACAATCCTTAACAACTGAGATGATATCACTAGAACAAAGATCCCAAAAATTCTGATAAAAAATAGCAGGGAAACCATCTGGCCCAGGGGTTTTAAGACCTCCAATAGCAAACAAACTATGTTTAATTTCTAATTCAGTGACAGTGCCACTTAAGCCAGCTAAATCATCACAACCAAGCTGAGGAAACAATTGAGGAAGCAAAGAATACTCACCAGCCGAAACAGAAACATTAAACAGCCCTTGAAAATACTCACAAACAATCTGCTTCATACCATTTTTCTCAGTCACCCACACTCCAGCATCATTATTCAACCCTTCCAATTTATTCCTTCTCCTTCTGATGACAATAGAAAGATGAAAAAACTTAGTGTTCCGATCTCCTTCCCTCAGCCAAGTATTTCGAGATTTTTGCAGCCAAAACATCTCTTCCTGATCAAGAATGAGATTATACTCTTTAGTCAACTCAACCTCAAGATTACAGAGAAAAGGATTGAACTGCAAACACAACTTTCGTTGAATACCAGCAAGCCTAGCTAAAAGTCTCTTTTTCTTTTGAAAAAGACTGCCAAAAACATGCTTATTCCAATGATGGAGAGAAGGAATAAGACTAATAGATTTATGAACAGCATGACCCTCACTAGAACTCCAAATATCAGAAATGAACTCAGAGAAATCAGGATGGCTCAACCACATAGCTTGAAACCTAAAAGGCAAAGAAACTCTTGTGGGGGCATGATTAGACAATAACTTCACCAAAAGAGGGCAATGATCCGAATTAACCCTAGGAAGATGAGATAAATGAGCTTCAGGAAACAAAAGCCGCCACTCAATGTTACATAAACCTCTGTCAAGCCTTTTCCAAATAATACCCTCAGAATTCCTTTTGTTACACCAAGTGAAATTGGCTCCAGAGAAGCCTAAGTCAACAAGATGATTACGATCAATCCAATCAATTAAACTCTGACCACCATTGTCCAAATTACCACCACATTTCTCCTTCGCACACACAATGTCATTAAAATCTCCAAGGACAAGCCACGGAAGGTTAGAAGCTTGAGCAAGACCATCAAAATATCGCCAAAGAGACTCTCGAATCCCAGGACAAGGATTAGCATAAACCACAGTGAGCAACCACCAATGAGTCCCTAAACAAACAAGAGCAGTAATGGATTGGCTAGAGTGGGCAATGACATTAAGGGTGACAGAACTCCCATTCCACAAAAGCCAAACACCCCCTGAAAACCCAACAGCATCCACAATATGGTAATGGGAAAACCCCAAAGTCTTAGCTACATTGAGAGCCCTAGGCCCACTAATCCTAGGCTCAAGCACAGCAAAAATATCAATGGCATAAATCTTCTTAAGATCCTTAATAGTACTAGCACATCTATCCTTACCAGCACCCCTCACATTCCAAGAAACAATCATCATAAAAAGGAAGGAAGAAGGGAAGAACTTAGGGAAAATCCTAAATATGCAATAGCTCTGCCTCAAGAGCAGAGACCTCATGCTCACAAGCCATACCAGTAGGCAGACCAACTTCAGACGCACAAGAATCAGTGAAATCCCCATGTTGATCCATATCATCAGGGGCAATACTCACACCAGAAGACTCAGCTTCATGCAGCTTCATTTGGCTAATATCAGGCGGGTCATGACCATTAACCAGGCCAGCCTTGCCCAAAGAAGAATCATTAAAAGGAGAACCAACAACATTGAACGAGAAAACCCCACGAACGTCATCTTGAACCTCAGACCCACTGACTTGTAGCCCCACAGTATCAAACCCTTGAGCATTAACAGGTTTAACCCCCACTTTATTCCTCCAAGGCTTCCTCAAATTAGGGCCACCCTTAACCATAACACCTCCCACTTTGGACAATGAAGCATTAGTGATGTCTTTCAAAGGCTTTTTAAAAACCCAAGGTGAAGACTCACGAGGATGGGAATGTTGTTTTCCATAAGATTTAGCCTTAGAAGATAGAACAGAACCAGAAGGAGTGGCAGACTTCACATTCCCCCTTGTGCTAACAGGGGTAAACCCCTCCATATCATCCTTTCCACTATCCTCCTCAAAAAGAACATTGAACCTGGACCCAGAGAAGATATCAGCATCCTTAGACCCAGACTCCTTTGAATTCAACTTACTTAACTCAGAAGCCTTCCCTGAAACACTCACCACCTTCTTTTTATTAAAACTTCTTGGTTTCATTAACATCCACTGCCCATGCATCTTAGCTGGAATCTCAGCATCTTCAGTAACATGATTATTAACACTGAGATTACCACTCTTATCCGAAGTATTAACCTCCATATTCTCAGCATTACCTGAATTTGACTCCTGCTTTTTGGCTTGCAATATAACAGGGCAAGAGTCTCTACCATGACCATAGCACCCACATTCAAAACAGACTAATTGAATTCCCTCATACACAACCCCATAAGAACGACCTTCCACCTCAATGAAAGGGGTTAGAGGTTTAGCTAAATCAAGTTCAACACATACTCTAACAAATTTACCTCGAGCTTGACTCATGGTATGAGCATCTACCTTTACAGTGGTACCAATAAGATTCCCAATCTTCTCCATAACATCAGAGCGAAAATACTCCACATTCAAGCCATTAATCCGAACCCAAGCAGTCATATGAGTGATTTTTTCCTCTTTGGCATTAAACCCAGGCTTCCATTGTTGGGTCACCACATACTGCCCAGCAATTTGCCAAGGACCACCCGAGAGAACATACCGCATATCTTCCGCTAACAGGAACTTAGCAATGAAATAATTATTCTCCAAATCGATTAGGCTCATCGGACCCTTAAGATCCCACTTCTGAAGAAGACGAGTCCTCAAGAAAGCGTAAGACAGATGCCGCCCCATGAGCTTAAGAATTACAGCAGTGCGCCGTGGCCGATACAGACAGCTCTTAACTTTATCAGAAAATTGGATTGAAGGAATCTCCCCTTGCTTAATGACAAAATCATCATCACCAATCACCAATTGATCCTCAGCCATGCCAAAATCCCCAGAAACCTTATCTTTGAAGCTCATCGAAATTGGAGGCAAAGGGGGAGGAGGGTCATCTGAATCCAATCCACCAACATCCATCATCTCTTGAGTACGAGCTCTCTTCTCACCAGCAACTGGGCCCTCCTTGACAGAGCCACCCACGCCGGCAGAGAAGACAAACTCCGGCATCGCAGACTCCACCTTGAGCGGTGGTAACGGTCACAAAGAGAAACAGCAAGAAAAGCGTGAAAAGGGAATAGAAGGAGCAGAGCGCGTGAAGCGCGTTCTATTTCATTCGGTATCTAATTTCCATTTACTGCATTATTTTTAATGACATATGGATGGGTTGCATTGGAAATATTCCACATATCCGATCTTTAGTGGATGGTACACCAGCCACGTGGTGTACCGGGAACACCCAAAAATTACTCGTTTAAGTGGCTACCTAGCGCGGTTTTATTGGCGGTTTAAAATGTTGGTACGAAGGCTTAGGGCACTTCCAGCAGTGAAACCCTTGCCATGGCAAGGGGGAGCTATGGCAGCTAATATTCACGTGAATAGTGGCTGCCCTTGCAAAAAGCAATGTGTGCTTCCAGCAGTTGCCATGGCAAAGGGCAAATACTATTCATTTTTTTGTTTATTTTATTTTTTTTACATGGGATTAATTTTAATTGTATGTATGAAATTAATAATAATAAAATTGATAGGTATGTATTAAAAAATATTTCTGAATTTTTTCAGATTTTTAAAAATATTTTTTACTTCGCTGACGTCACTTTACCCAGGCAAGAAGAGCCCGAGGGCTAGCCCAGGTTGGTGGGCCCAACACCAGCCCGAGCCCTAGGGGGCTGCTGAAACTTGATTTTGAGCTCTTCCCCCCAGCCCGAGCCCTAGGAGGTTGCTGGAAGTGCCCTTACAACAGTACCCTGCCTGTCCTATAGTATTTGATTTTTTAATTAAATATGTAGGGGATTGTAAGTCCCCGTGAAGATTTGTTGGTTTGTAATGAGCTAAGTACTTTTCAGAATGGAGCTCCTACTACTAACTAGGGGTGGGCATCTCATCCGAATTATCCGCGTACCGACCGTACCGTACCGACGGTTTGGTTTGGTTTGGTTAAATAATTATTTTTTAATTTTAATTATCCCGATCCGATCCGTACCGAAAAGTTTGGTTTGGTTAACGGTTAACAATATCCCCAACCCGACGGAAACCCGTACCGATCCGATATTAATAATTATTTTATTATTTAAATACTAATATATGTATCTATTTATTATTGGTTGGATATTAACTTATTGTAGACTGCCACACACTGGAACACAACATGCATTAACCCTAAATCGTTCCTTTACTTCTTTTAGTTTCATCCAGCCGCCCTCTATTAGCACAGCTCCATCTCTCTCTCTCTCTCTCTGTTAGCACAGCTCCATCTCACTCTCTCTTTTAGCACAGCTCCATCTCACTCTCTCTGTTAGCACAGCTCCATCTCATCCATCTCACCCTCTCTGTTAGCAAAGCTCCATCTCATCCATCTCACCCTCTCTGTTAGCACAGCTCCATCTCATCCATCTCACCCTCTCTGTTAGCAAAGCTCCATCTCATCCATCTCACCCTCTCTGTTAGCACAGCTCCATCTCATCCAGCTCCAGTCGCACAAGAAACCATCTAGCAAAGCTCCAGCTCAGTCGCACAGCTCCATCTCTCTGGTAGCACAAGGTATTTTGCTTTTTAAACTCATCCGATGCCTCTCAGTTATTATTGATTAAAGTAATATGATTAAAGCTATATGAATTGGAACAGATGTTGACTCTTCAAATGTGCATAAGAAATCCTAGTATTTAAATATTGTATGGAATGAATCAATTAGCTTTATGAGATGAGCAATTAATTAAGTGTTTAATTGTTAATAAATGTTAGTAAGAAATGTTCACTAGTGCCCACCTAATTGTTAATTAATTGTTAATATATGAGATGAGCAGTTCTCTCGGATAAAAAGGTGGTTGTTAATAAAAGCTTTGCTGTTTGTTTGTATATCAAGAATCAACAATCCATATCTTAAATTTTTAAATTTCTTTTGGTTTTCAATTGCATTCATATGAAATATGTTTATGTTCTCACTTTCATAATTTGTTTAATGATGTAGAGGTATATTCTAGTTCTCAAATGGAAGAGAAAGTGGTTGTCATTCCATCTTGAGTACATATTGAATGGTATAGTGAATAATAACATTCCTTTATCTCAAATAACATGCCCATGTACTTGATATTTATTCTTAATCTTGTTTTTCTTTGGCTGCAGTACACAAATCAGATTTGGATTGAAGATTACTAGGCCTATTTGCTGCAATTTGTGGTTCTTTGAAGCGTTTTGAAGCGTTTAAACTAATTTCATTCAAGATAAACTTGGAAGTATTTTGCTTTGAAGTTTTTTGTGTAAATTTCCTATATAAGGGATAAGATATGTGGGTTTGTAGTACCTCTGTAACTTGTTTTTGAGGAGAAGACATTATTAGTCTTTTTGAGATTTATACTTTTGTCATTGAATCATGCACAGGGTTATGTTAGGTTTATAAATTAAAATCATGTGATACGAAATAAATTGTGTTATTAGTATGTTGTATTACGGTACTACCGATCTACCGATCCGTTCCGAACCGAATGTTAGGTTAACCGATCCGAAGTCTACCGAAATCTTTGGTTTGGTTAACGGAAGAGAAAATGCTCTACCGAAGTCTTTAGTTTGGTTAACGGAATAGCCCTCTACCGAACCGATCCGATCCGTGCCCAGGCCTACTACTAACAACAGAAATATCACATTGAATGCGTACTAAAGTAGTAGCACGAGCATATGAAAATACAACTCTCGTTGGATTATCATATTTTATTGACTAGTATAGCATCGCTTTAAGAGTGAAAGTTACTATTCAATGAACTATTATATGATGACTCAACGAGAGTGGTATTTCTATGTATTTGTATCGAGTAGTACGAGATCATACCACAGAAAATCAGACACCAATATTATAGATTTTAATGAAAAATTAGTAAAATAATATCATATCATTTTGTAGTAATGTTGTGAAAAATAGTACTAAAATACAATATAATATAATTGGTAAAAAAAGTAGTAATGTTGTATGTAACATCTCATTCCCAAAACTTAATTAAATTATTAAAATAAATGACAATTTTACCCTTAGGGTTTCTTGGTGGGTTAGGGTTGACTTTTTGTTCATGAAGGAATTTGAAGAAATAAGCTGCACCGTTGTGTAGAACTCGTCGATACGAATACGTAGACAAGTGGCTATGATTTAGCCCTGCATTGTTGGAGACGATAAAAATATAGTCCTACACTATTCCTTAAAAAAATTATAAATAATGGACTAAATTTTATGGGTGGGCTATGTTTAGCCTTCCACTGCTGGAGATGGCCTAAGACCCTAATTGGGATTGGCTATGAAAATGGTAGTTATAATATCCAAATTTTATCTAAAATTGAGCATTGATACTTGTTGGCGCCCGAACATCAAAAATCAGATTTTACCCATGCCTACAACCGACTCTAGCAAAATTCTTTAAATTATACAAATAATTATCTATGTAGCACGGACACTCCATCAGGCCGAAGTGTCGGAGTGTGGGACACGCGGACACGGCTTGGACAAGGGTCAATAGTCAAGACACTTTTGGACACGGGTCAACGGAAGTCAAGACACAGAAAGGACCCATTTGAAAATTTTAAAATAAAAAGTGGGGTCAAAACATAATTATTGAAACATTTGTGGACATATTTGAAATATTTTTAAAAAATGGGCTAAAAATGAAAATTTAAAAAGTATTTTTTTTTCTATTTTTTTTCTTTTTTCTAATAACAACAACAACAATGAAGACACAGATGTATGAAGATGATTGAGAGTTTACATAATTTATGTTTTATTTTGTTGTGTATTATGTATGGATGATGATGATGATATGGTATTATGATACTAAAGTATTGAGTAATGGATGAATTATTATTTTTAAATATATATAACTTGTAAGCATATTAGGATTTATTATTATTTTAATTGCCGTGTCCTATCCGTGTCCGTGTCCTAATTTTTTGAGATTTTCCGTATCTCCGTGTCGCGTTTCCGTGTCCCCATGTCCGTATCCGTATCCGTGCAACATAGACAATGATAATTATGTTGTAGAACCAATAGGGAAATACATTTCAAGAAACAATGATGTTGTAGAACCAATACGAAAATGCCACGTAAGTTAAGGGAAAAAAAATTAGGGATCGTCAATTGACCAAAAAAAAAAGGAAAATTAGGCATGTCAAGTATATATATATATGACGGAGAAGAACAATTCCCTCTATCTTTCTCAAGAACCCCAACTAGTTTCTGTATTTTTCATAGGCAATTAAAATGGCAGAGAAGAGCAATGCCCTAAAATTCAAAGAGATTGTGCTCCAAGTAGATAATTTGGTCTTCCTGGTTGAGAGGCTTGCAATACTCTTGGTCATAATTTTTCCCAAATTTTCATGCTTTTCCTTCATCTATTTCATTCTCACAACTTTCTTATCCATGGAGGCCTCCCTCCAGCGTCAACTTGTTTCTAAATCAACTGTAAGTAAAAAGAATTAAGTTTTTATATAATCTTCTCTGTTAGTTAAGTAAGAATTCAATTTGAGATTGTTGCTAATTACTTACTGATAATTTTGATTATAAATGTGCAGCCAAATTATCAACATGTGTTCGTGTTTTTGCTTGAGAGAGCTGCCACCGTTTTTCTAGTGCTCTACAATTGGGCTACAAACTATTGGTATATATCTATGGCTTCCTTGGTGATATCTGTCACATGCAGTGCTTGCATCTTAAATTTCATGCCTTGGCAGAAATTTCACAAGAATGGCATCCCTTGCTCTAATCCATGTTCGAGTATGATGAATTTGTGGAAAGATAAAGTGAGTGTTACTTTTGAGTCGTTCTTTTATTTATTTGTATACAGTGGCGGAGCTAAAAATTTGTCGTTATAGGAGCATGATCATAAAAAAGCTACCACAAAGAAAAACCGGCATTTCGTCAAATATGTAGCCCTTTCTTGAAAGAAAAACACAAAAACATTGAGAGCATAAATTTTTGGTTAATCATTTTTTTATGCCTAAATTATGTTGTATAATTTGTGCAGGAACGTATGTTCTTGTTGGAGCGGCTAGCAGTCATAGTGTTTGTTTTGTATCCCAGATCTACAACTCCTTTGGCTGATTTCTTCTGTTTTTCTTGTATCTTGGACCTAATTCGCTCTGCCTTGCGGATAATTGTCAATCTTAATGAAACTGTGAGTACTCAAACATAACATTCCGGTATTATGATCGTCTTGCACAAGCACGTACGTATACGTGCATATAGTAATGTTCTCTCTAACATAACATTCGATAAGCATCTAACGTTGTCGCACACAAGCATGCACGTCTCTATATTGTATGTGTATGAGCACATAATTATTTGTTCTTTTGTCAGATATCTACCATGTTACGTTTCGAAATGTATCCAAAAATAATTTTGGTTTGATGTTCTTGAACTAATTCTTGACTGAAATTGACTAAATACGTGCAGGAGCATGGTGATGGCTATCTATTTCGAATTGAGCCAGCCATGGCAATTTTTTTGAAATTCAATTGTACCAATCGAATCATATTCATAGCCAGAGTTGTTTTTGTTGTTGCCAACAGTGTTTACTTTGTTGACACCTTTGAAACCAAACAAAAGCCAGCCCAAAAACAACCTCAACAACACTCAGGCCAAAACAAACCATAACAGGGGCAGCAAATGCAGGGGATTATAAAGTAAATTTAGAGTAATTCATAGATGAATGATTAACTTTGTTAGCAATCGGCCATTCAACAAGTATGCATACGATATCCTCTAGAATGTCTCTCTCTCTAAAATGAGAGCTTCTCTCTCTAAAATGAGAAAAACCCTGCTCCTGTAACAGCTACCCCAAGCCCATATTGGCCCCATAGGGATTTTGGTTTTGCTTGAGTTACCTTCGCTTTCTTTCATCCAGCTCTCTACAGTAGGCCGTCATTATTACAATCCCTTCTCTTATTTTATTCTTTCCTCTTCTCTTATTTTATTCTTTCCTCATCTTTATTCGATCCCTTGTTCCAACTAGAGTTGTCCAAAAAGTTCCTCTTTTCGAGAAGTCATCTTGATTTTCGCATCTATGGAAAGGGAGGCAGCTGATGAGCTGGTCCTCCACCTTGAAGATTCCCTTGATTTATCAAATATTAGTACTGGCATCCAACTCGTTGGATGTATTATCGCCTCAAAAATTCCAAATATTGGGGCTATCAAGAATATTCTAAGAAAAGCCTGGTCAAATTTTGGGGAAGTAAAGATCTCACATGTCAAAGAGAATATCTTTTCCATTGTGGCGGAGGATGAAGCGGGTGCAGGAAAAATTGTTGAGGCTAGCCCTTGGTCGGTGATGAGACACTGCTTCTCGGTCAAATACTGGCCACCTGATATGGCGATGGAAGAACTTCCTACCCATAAGGTCCAGTATTGGGTGCAAGCGCATGGGATTCCTATCAATATGATGAATAAGGAGTGTGCTGGAAAGATTGGTGGAAAATTAGGGGAGGTGCTGAAGTTGGAAGATAAAGGGGGAAGCAGAGGTTATCTCCGTTTCCAAGTGGACCTGGACTCCCGAAACCCCCTTGTGAAGGGATTCTGGCTGCCGCGACGCGATGGCACTACATCATGGGTTGAGTTACGCTATGAGAAACTGGGTGATTTTTGCTTTTGCTGTGGGCGGCTGGGACATAGGAACTCCACTTGCCCGGTAAACAATCAGAGTGAAGAAGGATCAGGCTATGGCAGCTGGCTGGCGGTGGAGCCGGTGAGACTTGAACCTGTCAATCTACTACAACCGCAGGGGCCAACCGGGGGAAGAAGAATGGCCGGCGAAACTGGTGAATCAGGCCAGTGGCCTTACAATTGCCGAAGGGCGGCCTCCGAGCAACGGCTAACCTCAAAACAAAGTCAGGGAGGCCAGCAAAATGTGGTACGGCCCCCTGCCGCTGGCAGGAGCCTGAGGGGAATGTCGGGTACAGAGGAAAGCGTGGGCACGATCTCTGACGAGGTTGCAGCTAGTCAGCACAGCCAGGCAAATACTGACATTTCAGGTAGAGACAAAGGGGACCAGCCAGCTTTGACCTTATCGCGTGATTCGAACGCTCGCACCTATGGGCCAAATGGTAGGGAAACCTCTGATTATGATAGCAACCTTGCCCTTGTTGAGCTTAATGTTCCTTCACAGATGGTTAAGCCTAGTAATTGGGAGGGCCCAATGTCTTTTGAACAAGTTATGGACCTAAGGCGAGCCCAGATCTCAATGGGTCACCAATATATTATGGATTGGGACACTCCTGGACCAAGTATGAGAACACCAAGTGTGGAGGATAACAATACTTATATTGGGAATGAGGTCTACATCAAGAACCCCTTTGATACTACTCCGCGACACACTTTTCACTATCCAGCAGAGGATGACCAGAGAGCCTTTAGCCATAAGGGTTTGAAGCGGTCCGCCAAAGTGGAGTGGCAGGATGTTGGGAGGGAGCAAAAAAGGAGCAGAAGTTTAGGAATAGAGAAGATACAAACCCAGCTTTCCCCCAAAAAGCTGACTAGAGGTGGCCGATCCAAACGTGGTTGCGGGAGAGGAAAAGGGCGATCTTCTTCAATTAAACCGAATAGGAGAACGGGAGGGGTAGTGATAAGGGAAATCCAAGTTGCCCAGAATGAATACAAAGGAGACCAAGATGATGGACTCATGGAAGTTACTGTGGAAGCCTGCTATGGTTCAAAAGATAGTCTTGGTGTGGATCTGGAATCCAGGAATTCGGGAGTGCCCTCCCGGGGCTGTGGCGACTGGCCCTCAACAGCCACAAAATCGTCATGATATACCTTCTATGGAACTGTCAGGGTTTGGGTCCGAACCTGACAGTCCAGCACCTGGGCACCATTACCAGGAAATATCGGCCCTCCATTGTCTTTCTCATGGAAACCAAAATGAAAGACAATGTGATAAATGTAATAAGGAGGAAGTTGGGATATCAAAATTCTTTCAATTTTGATCCGGATGGTATTGCTGGCGGATTGAGTCTTTGGTGGAACGATGATTTGGACATCCAAATATTTTCTTCATCAAAGAATGTTATTGATACGGCCATCACTAGTAGGGATGGGGATTGCCCAAAGCGTATCACTTGGGTGTATGATACACCGTATAGAGAGGAAAAAGATGCTTTTTGGAGGAATCTGGAGCAGTTAAGTGGAGATAATTCCTTACCCTGGTTATGTGCAGGTGACTTCAATGAAATTTTATGGGGTTTTGAAAAAAGTGGAGGTCGCGAGACGTCGGTTTATAGGCCTCAATACTTGATGAATTTTATGGATAAAACTGGGTTAATTGATCTTGGGTTCCAAGGCCAAAGGTTCACTTGGAGAAATAATAGATCCGAAGGGGGTTTAGTGTAAGAGCGTTTAGACAGGGGCCTGATTAATTGTAATTGGCAGGAAGCTTGGCCAAACTCTACTGTTATTCATTGCCCAACTGTGGGATCTGATCATTGTCCCCTTATGATTGACTCGAGCCCGGCCCTGAAAAAGGTAAACAAGCTTTTTAAATTCGAGGCCTTTTGGGCATCTGAGCATGATAGTAAGAAGATAGTTCGGAAAAATTGGCATGAGGCTATCTCTAGAAGGAATTGGCAGATTGACAAATGGTGTTTAGGCCTTAAGTGGTGTAGAAGGGGCCTTCAAAAATGGAGCAAGGAAAAGTTTCCAAACAACAACAAGCGCATTCGGGAGCTTATGGAGGCTCTCTCTGAGCTACAAATGGATTGGGAAGTCAATTATTCCCTCATTGAACCGGTAAAGTTGGAATTGGCTAAGTTATGGTCCTATGAAGAGAAGTTTTGGAATCAGCGATCCCGCGTTAAATGGTTAAAGGATGGAGACGCAAACACAAATTTCTTCCATCACTCCACCATTCAAAGGCGCAGAGACAGCCGTATCTGCAAGTTGAAGCTGGACAATGGGAATTGGATTGAGAATGAGGTTGATATTCGAAGAACTATTGATGGTCATTTCCGTGGGCTGTTCACTACTGGTGGTCGTCGGGAGTTCCAGGATGTGCTAGCAAGCATAAAGAGGGTGGTTTCACCGGAAATGAATGAGGCACTCTTGCTCCCCCTACAGGATGAAGAAATTGATATTGCTGCGAAAGAGATGGGGGCATTGAAATCCCCTGGCCCTGATGGATTTCAAGGTTTATTCTACCATACATACTGGGAGTCGATCCGTGATGAAGTTCGGGGAGCGGTTCATGAGTTTTTCAGGGGGGAAGTGGGGCTGGATAAAGTTAATGGCACAAACATCGTCCTTATTCCGAAGATCCCTAACCCGAAAGCTGTGAGCCATTTCCGCCCTATTAGCTGCTGTAATTTCTCATACAAGATTTTTGCTAAGGTCTTAGCCAATCGGTTCAAGCCCATCCTGGAGCAAGTTATTACCCACCATCAGAGTGCCTTTGTGCCCAATCGACAAATTCAAGACAATGTGATTATTGCTCATGAGGTTTTTCACCATCTAAAAAAGCTAAAAAAAAAGAAGTGCTTTGAAATGGCCATGAAATTGGATATGAGCAAAGCTTATGACAGGGTCGAGTGGGATTTCCTTGAGGCTACCATGATTAAGATGGGTTTTGACAAACGATGGGTGTCCCTGATCCTTCAATGTGTTCGATCTGTGGAGTTTTCTGTGATTATTAATGGCAAAGCGTTTTCGCCCCTCAAGAGGCCTAAGGCAGGGTGACCCCTTATCCCCTTACCTTTTCATTATTGTCAGCGAGGCCCTATCTGCGATGATCAATGAGGCGTGTATAGCTGGCTATATCCAAGGTATCAAGCTCAGCAGGAATGGACCCCTGATTTCTCATATTTTTTTCGCTGATGACTCTCTTATGTTTATGAGAGCTAGTCTGGAAAATTGCTCTAATATGCTGGCTGTCCTTAGGAGCTACTGCTTAGCCTCAGGCCAGCTGCTCAATACTGATAAGTCTTGCTGCTTATTTAGCACCAATTCTCCTACTGATGTCAAGAATAGTATTTGTGAGTTGTTGGGAATGACGCTTGTGGAGAACCCTGGGGTATACTTGGGATTGCCGACCGCTTGGGGAAAATCTAAAAAGGGAGCTTTGAAATATGTAAAAGATCGTATTCTTGGCAAATTGCAGGGCTGGAAGCAGCTCCTTCTCTCTCAAGCTGGGAAAGAGGTCCTAGTTAAAGCAGTTGTTCAGGCTATCCCGACGTACCCCATGTCGGTTTTTAAGTTTCCTGTCACCTTTTGCAAAGAGCTTGACTCATCCATTGGGAGTTTCTGGTGGGGACAGAAGAATGATTCTAACAAGATCCACTGGGTAAGCTGGGAGAAGTTGGGCCTTGCTAAAGTTGAAGGAGGAATGGGATTCCGTAATTTTAGTGAATTCAATTTAGCTTTATTAGCAATGCAAGGCTGGCGGTTGCTCATGAACCCTGACTCCTTATGGGGGTGCATACTCAAAGACAAATATTTTCCTGATGGCAATGTGCTTAATGCTAAAAAGGGTGCCAATGCTTCGTAGGTCTGGTCAAGTATCCTGGAGGGTTTGAAAGTTATCAACCAGGGCGTGCAATGGCAAGTGGTTAATGGAGAGAGTGTTAGGCTATGGCATGACCGCTGGATTCATCCTATTTCGGGCGCTCAGTTATCCGGCCATTTATCGGGTGATTTATGCCAAGAGACTCGTGTTGCAACTATTATTGATCCTTGTACCCGATCCTGGAATGTGGAGCCAATCAGACAGCGCATCTCTACCCAGGAGGAAGCGGCCATCTTGGCTATCCCTCTTGGTCCCCGTGACGGTAAGGATAGGCTAGTTTGGCCTCTGAATAGACATGGGCAATACTCTGTCAGGTCGGGGTACTATTTTCTGCATCAACAGGCTAGAATGAGCATCATGGATAAAGCCTCGAGCTCCAGGGGGGTGGATAAGAAACTCTGGAAGCTAATTTGGCATGCGAAAACCCTTCCAAAAATTCGACACTTTATGTGGAAGGCTATGACCAACTGTCTGGCTACAAAGGCCAACTTGGCTGGAAGAAGGGTGACATGCCCCTCAACTTGCCCTATATGTGAAGACCACCCTGAATCAGTTGAACATGCCCTCTTGACTTGTCTTTGGGTTATTGGGGTATGGTTCGCTTGCCCGTTGGGGTATATCGGTAATAGGCAACAGGTAACCTCTCTTCACCAATGGTTTCTCTCCCTCTGCAACATTCCTGACCAGCCTAAAGATGAGATTAAAAGATCAATTACTATTTTGTCTTTTGTTATGTGGAGTATTTGGAAAGCTCGTTGTAAAGCCGTGTTTGAATATTTGCATCCAAATCCTTTGGAGGTCCTGCGTGGAGCTAGGGAGGCATGGTCTGAATTCTTTCAAAATGAGGTTTGCCCAGGGATTATCAATAGATTAGGTGGAGATGAAGGTGTGGTGAATCCTGGTCTGACGTGGTGTGCTCCCCCTAACCCCTTCCTTAAGCTGAACGTGGACGCTTCTTGGCAAAAAGCTTCGGGTTTAGCTGGTCTTGGTATTATCATCAGGAACCATATGGGTGAATTTAAGTATGGAAAAGTGTTGAAGACCACATCTGGGTCTGTGGAGATTGCTGAAGCGCGGGCGATTATTGAGGGACTATCCTTTGCGCTGGAACTTGGCATCACTCATGTGTGTGTGGAGTCTGATTCAAAGAATGTTATTGATAATTGTTCAGGAAAAATTGCCAGAGGGGACTGGGCTATTTATCCCTCTCTATGTCAGATACAGGATCTGAAGTCTAAGTTTTCTGCTGTTCGTTGGACTTGGATCCCAAGAGAAGCCAATGCGGTTGCGGATGCTGCGGCGGCGATTGCATTCGGTGGGATGGGTACGGAAGTTTGGGTCGATCGGCCCCCATCCTCCCTCGTTCATGTTCTGTCTCGAGATGGGCTTCCTTGCCCCCGTAGGCTTTGTTATGGTGTTGAGTTTTTGGACCGTTGACACCTGTTGCCATCTGCAATGTGTCTGGTTTATGTCCTAACTCTTTTCTCTCTGTAACTCTGGGTCGGTTTGTTTTTTTGCCTTTTGGTTCTTTGGTTTAGTGTATGCTGTTGTGTCTTGGCTAATGATGTACTGCTCTGTTTTTCTCTGGCTGTTGCCTTGGCTTCTGCCTAATGAATTATTCAGTTTCCAAAAAAAAGATTAACTTTGTTAGCACTCACACTTCTAAATTTAGAGTAATTCCTGTTTTTTTTTTTTTTTTTTTTTTTTGGTTATACACATTCATATATGATCTGCATGATTAGAAAAGTAAAACAGGTGAATTTGACTTTATTAAAAAAAAACCTATGCAGGAAACAAACAAAGGTGAACAATTAGAGAAGGGGAAGAACAAAATTGAGGATGATCCACCAAAAGAAAAACCTGAAATTGAAGAAAAATCAGCGAAGGAAGAAAATACCAAATGGGAAGAGGGTTTTGTGGAAGCTGATGGCCAGCTGAAATTGAAGCAGAAGCATCAAAAGAAGACAATAACAAATGGGAAGAGGATTTGATGCAAGAAGCTGAGGACCAATTGAAAGAAAAGCCTAAAATTGAAGAAGAAAACAACAAATGTGAAGAGGATTTTCTACAAGTTGATGACAGTTGGGAACATTTGAATTCACTGGAAGAAGTTGATGACATTTGGGAAGAAGAATTGGTGGAAGCTGATGAATTTGATAGTGTCAGTGAGATAAAAAAATTGAGGAAGGAGGAAGTTGAGGGCATTGAAGAAGTTGAGAGATTGAGGGCTGCAAATGAAAGTTTAAAGAGAGAAAAGTATGCGTTGAGGCAGAGACTGGAAAGAGAAAGAGAAGCATATGAACAAGAATACCAGAACATGGTGAAGAAAATGCAAGAGGAATTTGAGGGAACATTGATTTTAGAGAGACAACTTTCCACAATAAGTTGTCACAAAAGAGTAAGATAAATTAGTTGTATGGTTTAGAGAGGAAAACTATTGTGCTACGAAAGTGACCTAGGTGGCACGTTTTGCAGAGTTACTTTTTTGTTAATTGCATCAGTGATTCCAACAGACTCTCCTAATGCAAATGTTATGTTTTTTTTTTCACATTTTTTGTACATGATACAGTAGAACTTGCCCTACGCTTTCGTTCTTAACGTCCTTGTTGGCCCCTTCGTCCTATCGACACTAGCCTCACAGTGGCTAGCCTTCGAGGAATCAGTCGCCGACTGCTTAAGAGCTGATATACCGTTTTAAGATATGTTATTTTTTCAATTTGGCATATTAAAAAAAGAAGAATCACTAGATCATGTTTGTGTCGTGTTGTTTAAAAATGTTTTTTATTTATTTATTATTTATTATTATTTATAAATAAAACAAAGTGTTGGCACGTGAGTCCAAATGAGTTTTGTAAGGATAATCATCATATGCACTTATAATCAAGACTGGAAAATAATGATGGAAACAACTTCTTAAGATAACCGAATGAGGCATGCCCAAGACGTTTATGCCATAACCAAACTTTGTCTCTCTCCCGAACGAGTTCCACTTGTTGTGAAAGCTTGACCAACCTTGGTCTTACTATCCGTGCCCAGTCCAAGTAGTAGAGTTTGCCCCGCTGAGTACCACAACCAATCGTCTTTCTGTGAGGATGAGAGAGAGAGAGAGAGAGAGAGAGAGAGAGAGAGAGAGAGAGAGCCCTCCCCAATCACGGGGAGGGTACCATTAGCATTATACACCACCGATTGAGGAGACGGTGTATGGGTGGCAATTTGTCGAGGATCAAATGTCATATGATCAGTGGCTCCGTTGTCAATGATCCATGTGTATTTTTAGAGGACGTATGAAAGACAGAACCTTTGGTGGTGACGATAGAAGCACGAGTCCGGGTTAGCAGGATTGACCGCATGCTTCTGTGAGTCTACAGAGAGAATCATAAGGGGTCCTGACATCGCAGAATAAGTAAGATGTGATTTGAGAATTTGAGAATTTGAGGAATTTGAGGAATTTGAGGAATTTGATTTGAGGACTTTGATGTATGAATTTGATTTAGGAATTTGATTTGAGAGTTATGTGTATGAGATTTGAGGGTATGTGTTTAGGGATTTTGATCAGAGGAATTTGAGGAATTTAGATTTGAGGGATTTGGATTTGAGGAATTTAAATATGAGGAATTTGATTTAGGGTTTTGGGATTTGAATATGAGAAATACTTTAGGTTAAGTTGTATTATTCTCCATAAGGAGGTATATATAGGAATTTATATGAGGGCTTTACAAGGAAATATATACAATAATCAATTAGGATAGTATCTCCTAATTATACAATGAAGTAAGGAAAAGAAATTCCTTAATTAATCAAGGAAATAAATCTCCTTGATTAATTAGGAGACTCACTTTAACAGTGTGTATAGTGCCTTTTTCTGGGCCACCTATTTTACTATTTTTTTTGTTGTTGGAACCTCTTTTACTAATTAAAAATCAATTTAAAAATCAATGAGAAGTGAAAAATAGTACTTGTCTCTTTGTCAGAGTCATAAGTTATCTTTGCGGTGTTTATTTTTTTTCTTACACATATTAAGAATCAGAGGTGATAATTAATTGGCTTATAGATGGCATGTCACTACCTATATTATAAAAGCTGCATATACACTTAAATGTAAGTTTATTTATTTATCTTGGGTTGGTGAGGGAGATTATTGTTGCAATTGGACTGGAGTTGTCTGCGACAATTTAACTGGTCCTGTCCGTGAGCTTCACCTTGGAAATTATTATTCAGATGAGTATTTGAATTACAGTTTGTAGCAAGAAAACTCTTTGGGTGGCAAGGTAAATACTTCTCTACTAAATTTAAAGCATCTGAGCTACTTGGATCTAAGCAACAATGATTTTGGAGGAATACTGATTCCTAGCTTCTTAGGTTCTCTTAAAAGTTTAAGATATCTTAACCTCTCAGACTCAAAGTTGGCTGGAATAATTCCGCATCAATTGGGAAATCTCTCGAGTCTACGCTCTCTAGGACCCCGGAGTAAAAGCTACTACTGGATGAAGGCTGAGAATCTCCAATGGCCTTCTGGTCTTTCGAGCTTGCAGAAGCATCTGATTGGTTTCAGGCTCTGTTGCACCGATACGGCTGTTAACTCGCAAGTGCACGGGCCATTGGATAGTATAGCTTGTGTAAGTACGAGGTCGATCCCACGAGGATTGATGATAGATTGATTCAATTTGATTCCCTGCACAAAACAGAAATCCAAAAGAAAATAAATAAAACAAGAAAGAAAGAAAAGAAATTAACTCAAGCAAATTAGTTACCAAGTTCAATTCATATTCTTAGATTGATTCTAGCTAAAGTATGATTAAGCCATGGTGTCTGGTCCTAACCTTGTATTTCTAATTCCCTAATTAGATCCTTCTTGTCGAACCTAAATTAAGCATTAGAAATCCATTAAGCAAAGAAGAATGTTTTAAACAACCAAGCATGTATCTAATCCATGTTGTCGAATGTCCATACATACTCTTCCTATTCATAGTTCAATTTGAATTAATGCATGGTGTCTACTCTTAATTCAAACCAAGATAGCTAACATACAAGTTTTAATGGTGATCACCCATTCAAACAAGCATATTAACTTATAAGCACAATGAATAAGAACAAGAACTATAATTGAAACTTGGAAGCTAATTAAACTTGAAAACTAAGAAAAGAAATTACATTACAATGGAAAATAAATTACAACTAAGAAAAACTTAAAGGAAACAATTGAGAACTAAAAAGAAAACTAAGAGAATTTGAGGGAGAGAAGGGAGAGGAGCTCTAGAGAGATGTTTGAGAGCTCCCCCCCTTGGGGTGTGTTTACATGTTTGGAGAACTCACTATTTATAGGCCTAGGGGAAGTATAAATCTGATTATACAATTGAATTTATTAATCACACTCACTTCACCAACTTACACCACTCAATTCACCACTAAAATGATTAGCTCATGCATGACAATGCATTGCAGTCAGCTTGTGGGCTCGATTTGGGCTTGTTCCTTCACTCTAAAAAATCTGCAAAAATATGGATCTTTAAGCTCTTTGTCTTATCTTTCCAAGCATATGCAGCCCAACTCAAGGAAAATTCAGGGAAGGCCTTCAAAAGTCATTTTTGGCCCAGTAACGCAGATCCTGCCGATTTTGACCTTAAGCTGCCAAAACTTGTATAACTTTTTCTAGAGGACTCGGAATCACGAACCGTAAAATGATCCAGAAAATAGACTTCCGTATCTTTCCAATGACGTATGGCTCATTATCTGGTTCTTCTTGAGCAAGTAGAGTCCAATCCGTGAAGTTGACTGATCTGCAGACACCGTTTTGAGCTAACTTGACTCCAAAATGCATTAAATGAGTCCCAAACTTATTACACTGAAACAAACACAAAATAGATTAAAAGCACAAGTTTAACTCAAAAACATAACCAAATCATAAGTTAGAAGGGTACAAAATGATATGTAATTATGCATCGATCAAATACCCCCAAACCTATATTTTGCTAGTCCTCGAGCAAAACAAAAGGAAAACAAAGATAAAAATAAATAAATAAATAAATTTATTAGACCACTTTCGTAGGTAACTCGATTGCATTGAGCATATGCAACAAGCCTTTAAACCTCTAGGCATCCCTAGTAGGAGGAGTTGTGTCTCCTGAGGGTTTAACAGATACGATACCCACAAACGTTTCTTGACTCTACAAAAAAAAAAACAAAGTAGTTAGAAAACAAAAACAAAACAAAAACAAATACAAAAACAATATTTCCGAACATTTTCTGAAGAGAAATGACTCATGCACATGACTCAAAAGTTTTAACAATAAAAGCTCATTTTTGGACATTATTCACAATGTGGCAAAGTTCAAAACATAACATGCTCAAAGTGTAGTAGTGTGATAGCCAAATGCAACAAATTCTCCAATCTTAGTTTTCACACAATTTCAAAAATCATACAAAGCACAAATTCAACTTCAAATCTCACCAAAGTTGTTCTCTCACAAATGAATCACTTAGAAGAGGGTTACAATGCAACACTCAGTTATAAACATGATATTAGAGTTAAACCATAAGGGAATTAACTCACAATTGAAAGATGAAGAACATGCATTATATGATCTCAAGAAGGATGCCAAACACTTAAAAGTAGGAAAATGGATGCAATTCAATCACATTACATTTAAGATCAATTTAGGTCTTTATCATAGGTTGTAATGGGGCCAAGGGTGTAAGGTGAGTGAGAAATGAAAGGTATGGATAACACAAAGTCCAAAGAACTCATAATGTAAGAGCATAAAACAATTTTTTCCAAGACTTGAATCATCACAATGAGGATTTTTTTTTTTTTTTGAAAACTCCTTATACCTCCATTTATAAGAATTCACACTCCTTTCTTTTAATTGAACAACCACCAATTTATTTTGAGGCCAATAAAGAAACCCAAAAATGAATTTTCAATCAACCACAATCACAACATTCTCTTTTCTTCCACCAATTGGGTGATTTTTTTATTTTTTATTTTCAATATATAATACCCCTTCCCAAACTTAGTATGAAAAAC
Source organism: Prunus padus (assembly GCA_024362665.1). NCBI lineage: Eukaryota > Viridiplantae > Streptophyta > Magnoliopsida > Rosales > Rosaceae > Prunus > Prunus padus. Next base: position 27,756,953 of record JANFAM010000019.1, on the reverse strand, counting down.
ACATCATAATTAAAGCTCATGAGTTCCTTAGAAAAGGTAAATACTTGTTTTTCAGGCTAAGGCGAGGAAATATAATTGGTTAAATGAAAGAAAAGGTTTACATGTAGGCTCAAAATGGTTAACAATGGAAAAATCATGCTTAAGCATGCATAAGGTTAGCTTGAAAGGCACAAACGATCCAAAGAAGGCCTTAATATCATTTCTTAAATGTCATGTAATTAAATTGAATATGAATGAATGACTTTTAAGTGTTCAACCAAATCAATGAATAATGAGATCAAACAACAACTTAGATGACAAGAAAATAAGAGTATGTGTATAACACTCATGAAATGAAGCACAAGGCTCAAAAGCTCACATTATATGGTTATACAAGTTTAATTTATGCTTGATACAATTCTTTGGATCATGCAAATCCTTTAATTGGAAAATTATGAAACAAATGGCAAGTGTAAAGAAGGTTTCGAACATATCATGCTAGAACGATGCCAAAAGTTTTAAATTTTTTTTTAAATTTTTTTTTTTTTTTAATAAAAAGAAATCCAATTTTCATTTAAATCATGCAAACATTTATCACAATCTCATCATATGTGTTCGGAAAGTGACTCAAAATAAAAACAAAACAAGACTAAAATAAAACAGAAAAAACAAGAAATCTTTTTTTTTTTTTTTAAATTTTTATTTTAAGAACACACAATTATACAAGCAACTCTAGGATGACCAGTTAAGGGCCTCAGAAAACACAGCCAGGGGTTCCGGGAAGGTTGGAGGGGTCACAATGGTCCCGCTTAAAACCCAAACTTCTTAGACACCGAAGGTGTCGCCTAAAGAACTCCTAGACACTGCATAGACGGAGGTTGCTTACTGGAGTTACCAAAAGTCAGCTCATATGAAAAATCTTTTTAATTTTTTTTTAATTATAAAAGAAACAGAAAATAATAACAATATAAGTAAAGAGAAAGGATTGGATACTCCCCCTTGAAGCGATTAGGTCGAGCATGGATGCATTTGGAGGTAGCTACTCCTCCCACTACTCCATACTTCCTATTCTTATGATTGAAGTTGCCTTCTCTCCCTTTTTATTGAGCTATCTCATATTGCTAAAACAAACATAGAACTTGGAATGGAATTAAAAGGATTAGGAAATAAAAACTGAAACGAAAAGGAAAAACAAAAGTAAAACAAGTAGGGAAAGAAAATAGAACCAAACTATGCCGTCAATCCCCGGCAACGGCGCCAAAATTTTGTTAACTCGCAAGTGCACGGGCCATTGGATAGTATAGCTTGTGTAAGTACGAGGTCGATCCCACGAGGATTGATGATAGATTGATTCAATTTGATTCCCTGCACAAAACAGAAATCCAAAAGAAAATAAATAAAACAAGAAAGAAAGAAAAGAAATTAACTCAAGCAAATTAGTTACCAAGTTCAATTCATATTCTTAGATTGATTCTAGCTAAAGTATGATTAAGCCATGGTGTCTGGTCCTAACCTTGTATTTCTAATTCCCTAATTAGATCCTTCTTGTCGAACCTAAATTAAGCATTAGAAATCCATTAAGCAAAGAAGAATGTTTTAAACAACCAAGCATGTATCTAATCCATGTTGTCGAATGTCCATACATACTCTTCCTATTCATAGTTCAATTTGAATTAATGCATGGTGTCTACTCTTAATTCAAACCAAGATAGCTAACATACAAGTTTTAATGGTGATCACCCATTCAAACAAGCATATTAACTTATAAGCACAATGAATAAGAACAAGAACTATAATTGAAACTTGGAAGCTAATTAGACTTGAAAACTAAGAAAAGAAATTACATTACAATGGAAAATAAATTACAACTAAGAAAAACTTAAAGGAAACAATTGAGAACTAAAAAGAAAACTAAGAGAATTTGAGGGAGAGAAGGGAGAGGAGCTCTAGAGAGATGTTTGAGAGCTCCCCCCCTTGGGGTGTGTTTACATGTTTTGAGAACTCACTATTTATAGGCCTAAACAAAAGGAAAACAAAAAATAAAAACAAAATAAGTATAGCTTGTGCACGGGCCATTGGATAGTATAGCTTGTGTAAGTACGAGATCGATCCCACGAGGATTGATGATAGATTGATTCAATTTGATTCCCTGCACAAAACAGAAATCCAAAAGAAAATAAATAAAACAAGAAAGAAAGAAAAGAAATTAACTCAAGCAAATTAGTTACCAAGTTCAATTCATATTCTTAGATTGATTCTAGCTAAAGTATGATTAAGCCATGGTGTCTGGTCCTAACCTTGTATTTCTAATTCCCTAATTAGATCCTTGTTGTCGAACCTAAATTAAGCATTAGAAATCCATTAAGCATAGAAGAATGTTTTAAACAACCAAGTATGTATCTAATCCCTATTGTCGAATGTCCATACATACTCTTCCTATTCATAGTTCAATTTGAATTAATGCATGGTGTCTACTCTTAATTCAAACCAAGATAGCTAACATACAAGTTTTAATGGTGATCACCCATTCAAACAAGCATATTAACTTATAAGCACAATGAATAAGAACAAGAACTATAATTGAAACTTGGAAGCTAATTAAACTTGAAAACTAAGAAAAGAAATTACATTACAATGGAAAATAAATTACAACTAAGAAAAACTTAAAGGAAACAATTGAGAACTAAAAAGAAAACTAAGAGAATTTGAGGGAGAGAAGGGAGAGGAGCTCTAGAGAGATGTTTGAGAGCTCCCCCCCTTGGGGTGTGTTTACATGTTTGGAGAACTCACTATTTATAGGCCTAGGGGAAGTATAAATCTGATTATACAATTGAATTTATTAATCACACTCACTTCACCAACTTACACCACTCAATTCACCACTAAAATGATTAGCTCATGCATGACAATGCATTGCAGTCAGCTTGTGGGCTCGATTTGGGCTTGTTCCTTCACTCTAAAAAATCTGCAAAAATATGGATCTTTAAGCTCTTTGTCTTATCTTTCCAAGCATATGCAGCCCAACTCAAGGAAAATTCGGGAAGGCCTTCAAAAGTCATTTTTGGCCCAGTAACGCAGATCCTGCCGATTTTGACCTTAAGCTGCCAAAACTTGTATAACTTTTTCTAGAGGACTCGGAATCACGAACCGTAAAATGATCCAGAAAATAGACTTCCGTATCTTTCCAATGACGTATGGCTCATTATCTGGTTCTTCTTGAGCAAGTAGAGTCCAATCCGTGAAGTTGACTGATCTGCAGACACCGTTTTGAGCTAACTTGACTCCAAAATGCATTAAATGAGTCCCAAACTTATTACACTGAAACAAACACAAAATAGATTAAAAGCACAAGTTTAACTCAAAAACATAACCAAATCATAAGTTAGAAGGGTACAAAATGATATGTAATTATGCATCGATCAACGGCGGATTTTGGGGGTATGCGAGTATCGGATACGGCGCCGATACGATACAGCTCCGATACGGCACCGATACGTATCCGATACGCCACGTGGCGTATCGTAGACTTTTCTGGTTTGTTGACTTCCTGATACGGCTCCGATACTCCATCGATACGGCACCGATACGGGAAGAAGAAAGAAGGAAAAGGAAGAAGGAAGAAGGAAGAAGGAAGAAGGGAGAGAAGGAAGAAGAAGAAGAAGGAAGAAGGAAGGAGGAAGGAGAAGGAGAAGGAAGAAGGAACACCCACCACCAGCAATCGCCATCTCAGAGTCTGCCATCGCAAGCCTTAGTTCCTCAAAGTTTTCTTCTGCTTTGTTAATTTTTTATTTTATTTTTAAGACTGTGTTGTTATTTATTGGGTAATATTGGGGTGGGATGGGGTGATCGGCTGTTGGGCTGTCTTAATATTTGGGTTGTCAGGTTGGGTTGTTGGGCTGGCTGTTGGAATATTAATTTTTCTATTTACATTATATATATAATATAAATAGAAAATATATATATATATATATATTATTTTAATCGCCGTATCGGTGCCGTACCCGTATCCTAGTTTTTGAAAATTTGCCGTATCGGCGTATCGTGTCATATCGTATCGCCGTACCCGTATCCGTATCGGTGCAACATAGGTTTCATGTGACAAACACACTCCCCTCTATGCTGGTAGAGTTGCATATGTCCGGTTGTGAACTCAGTCAAATACCAGTTGGTGTTGCAAACATGACAAGGCTTACAGTTCTTAGGCCATCTCCAGCCATAGGCTATATCCCAAATATAACTCTAAAATAATGCAAAACCCATCTCCAGTCATGGGCTAAACAAAATTTTGGCCAAATTTGGAGGGCTACATTTGGCCCTTTAGCCCTCCAACCGGGCCACATTTAGCCTACATTTGGCCTAGGCCAAATTTTTTGTGGGCCCCATCCATGTGCTTTTCATATTGCACATTGAAGTCCATTTACTTTTTTGTGGGCCCCATGCTTCTCAAAATAATAAAATATAAATGACCCTAAAATATAGCCTTATATGACTGGAGATGGAAAATTTTAGCCCTCTACTATTCTTTAAAAAATTAATATTTTGGAGGGCTAAATTTTTAGCCCTTGACTACATTTAGCCCTATGATTGGAGATGACCTTAGTGCCAGTTTGGCATTGCTTATTTGGGGTGATAAGTGATTTTTTAAAAATTTTGGGAAGCCCAGCCCGTTTGGTAAACTATGAAAAAATCGCTTATTATTAAAAATTGCTGTGAGAGAAAGCTATAAGGGAAAGCAGCTAATGAGGTGCTTTCATTTTCTGATTATGCAGGAATCAGTTTCGAAGAGGTGCTGGGTTTAATGATTATGCATGAATTATTTTCTGATTATGAGGGAATTAGTACCAAAAACACTTTTAACAAAAAGTTTACCAAACGCCAAACTGCTTTCTCTCACAGCTGATTTCTCTCACAGCAAATCTGACAGCAATTATTTTCACAGCACAGCAATGCCAAACTGGCCCTTAATCTCAGGTGGACCGTGGAACATCATCTGGGGTACCATACCTCAATGGTTGTACACTTGTAGCAATCTTGAGTCCCTATCCCTTTATTTGAATCTGTTGCGAGGTGAAATTTCAAGTTCCATTGGAAACTTGTCAGCCATTGTCAACCTTGACTTGTCTGCTAATCAACTTGAAGGGAAAATCCCAAACTCATTGGGAAATCTTTGTAAGTTGACGGTTCTTGATCTGTCAAGGAACTATTTCAATGGAAGCGTATCAGAAATATTGGGAAGCTTGTCAAGGTGTAGTTCAGTTCAAATGGAGTCACTGAAGCTGTCAACAAATGATTTTTCAGGTCCACTATCCGATCAGCTAGGAAATTTCAGACATTTACGCCTCTTTGCTCTTTCGAGTAATTCAATATCAGGTCCAATTCCAGTGTCCTTGGGAAATCTGTCATTCCTAGAAGAGGCAAGCATTTCTGAAAATCATTTTAATGGAACTCTTCCAAAAACTACTATGTAACGGCTCGGCTATAATATTTATATTAAAAAAAAAAAACGACCCCGTAATATACTCTTTTTAAAATTAAAAAAATATCCAGAGTATAGCCGGTCGGCTATACTCTTTTTAAAAAAAATATACCGAGTATAGCCGCCCGGCTATACTATTTTTATTAAAAAAACTACGAGTATAGCCGCGGGGCTATACTATTTAAATTATAAAAAGAGACCCGCCTGTAATCCTAGAGCCAATTTCGCCACGTGTCTAAAATAGTATAGCCGCGGCTATACTTATTTTTTAAAAAAATGAAAACTTTAGTATAGCCGGTCGGTCGGCTATACTCTGTTTATTATAAAAAAAACCCCGAGTTGGAAACGGTTTGATGACGGTCTGGCGGGCAACCAATCCTTATTCTAGAGATTTTCCTGTTGACATGGGTTTTGCTAACTTGTGTATCTCGAAAACCAGTAACTCGGAACAGAAGATTGCTACAACAAAAATGTGATTTAGTCTGTATTGCTTGCAGATATGCGAGAAAGTCTTTTGCGAAGATCATCTTAAAGGTCGATCTGAGTGGTTGCCTTTAGAAAGTTGTCTTGTCTGAGATTTGTTGCCTTTCCAGAAACAGGGACGGGTACGAAATAAGGTACAAGAAAAGAGGAAACATTTAGTCAAAAGAAGAGAGGTAAGTGAAAAAATTGTTCTTGCAAATATATGGTTGAAGTTAGCAGATTTAGCAACATTCATTTTGCTTTTGGATGCAAGATGGAATCTAACAATGAGAATCAGACTCTGCCAAGCAAAGAAAAATGTGAACTTGCTTTGGAAGGAGCAGGTTCCCAAGAACACTCGGATAAGATTGCAATGCTTGTGGATGATGAAGAGCTGGAGCTGAGAGGATTACAAGGAAGGCCAAATGCACTGGGGTTCTCTGTTCACTTTACTACTAATGGAGATCATGCCTGTTCACTTTGCAAAGGTTGGTTTGAAGGAAGAACGGAACAAATTTTCCACTCTAAAATGAAATGCTGTAATATGTATGTGTCTGCATGTATAGTATTTTGAGCTGTGGATAAGGGATTTTTGGGATTTCAGATTTGCTGGCCAAGTTTCCTCCAAATTCTGTGAAGATGAAGCAGCCATTCTGTATGCAACCTTGGGATTGTTCTCCAGAGATTATCAAGAAACTGTTCAAGGTATGTGAATTGCAAACTGTTTGTGGCCTGATTTTGTTAAGTTCTTTTGCAAATATAGGACATCATTCGTGAAAGATGTCATACACTCCACCTATTATTGCATTTGCTTTTTCTTATTTATGAGGTCTGTTTTTGTATTCATGATTATACGACCTATAAGAGATTGGAATAATTTTTTTGTGCTCGCTAATACTGCCTAATGGTCTCTCATTACTCTTACCAATCTTTTTCGTCGACGCTCTTATTGCATAGATTGAAGTCATAGGTCGTTCTTGCAGAGATGTTATGCAAACTATGATATACTCAAGAAAAAGATATATCAAGCACTAGAGATATATGGAATGTGGTCTAAATTTGATATTGGAATCTACTTACTCTCTTTTGTGTAGTTCGTACCAAGTGTAGGAATTTATTATTATCTTGTCAACTTTATGATTCCTTATGGAAACTGGCAAGTGAAAAGATGTGCAGTGTTAAAGCACCACTCCAGATTGCTGCAGTTTTTTTTGTTGGGTTTATTAACAAATGTGTCTGGGGGTCATCAATTCAGATTGCTACATTTTGTTTAGTTATCGTCCTCAAATATATTCTGGGTTGACTTTCTTGGGCAGGTTTTCCATTTCCTTTATACTTATGCTGTTATGGTAGATATAAGCTCCTTCACTATTGATGAGTTTGCCCAAGCATTTCAGGACAAGGTTATATCTTATCTTTGATCCAACATCGGATTTATTGTGTCTTCTGCTTGCTCGACATCTTTGGTTCGTGAAATGCCTTTTAGGATTCTTTGCTACTTGGAAAAATTCATGTGGCCCTTCTGAAGCTTCTTCTATCTAATGTTGAAGCCGAGCTTGGCTGTGGATCTATATACCTCATTTGAGCAAATCATGCAATTTTCTTGCATTTATTCACTCGTTGAGTTATGAACAAACAGCATATAATCGTGCAGATCACAGACATTTACAGTTCATTTAACTTATGATAATGTTGTATAGTCATATGTCACAGCAGTTTTCTAAAGGCTCATATGTTTAGAACTTTGTTGGTAACAAAAAGAGAATGCAATCTATCAGACTGTTGACATGTGTCTTTACAGGGAAGTTAAATACCGCTGAAAGTAGCAATATGATATCAGATAAATTTAAAGAATATAGGAAAGAGGATATCAGCTAATAATCAAAAGTTTGGTGTGACTACAGAAAAGGTGTCCATTGCAGAATGTCTGACAGATACGCTTAGGCGACAAGAAATTTTCTGAACAAAATCATAATCAGAGATACTTATGCACTTTTAGAAGATCCACTTGCTTTTTGTGGTATAGTTGATCAGAGATACTTATTTTTGTCAAACTCTTTAGACTTTTTTGCTCATCTCTTAAATCAATTGTTATTTCATATTATTATGACAAAATTGTATGGAAGTACTCAATAACTAAGCATCTTTGTCAAATGATTTGGCAGGTTGAAAATCAAGAATCCACTCTGGAATTCTGGAAGAGATCGCTAAACCCTTTAACATGGACAGAAATACTGCGTCAAGTACTGGTTGCCGCTGGTTTTGGTTCAAAGCAAGGTGCAATGTGAAGGGATGCACTTAGCAAGGTCTTCTAATTTAACTACCGTAGTTGCAATTGATTTTTCTAAGCTCCATTTCCTCTCTAGTAAATGTATTTAATTATCAATACATCTGTATTCTGCAAGTTAAGTGCTATAGATGCCTAATAATATGTGTTCATCACCCAAAACCTCGAGCATTCAAAGCCTTACTGGCAATTGTCATTTAAGATCTGTCATTACCCTGAATAATCAGAAATTTACCATACTAAACGACCAAAATCAGAAATTTTAGGTTTTACATATAATATGTAGTGATTGAATGTTAAAGGAAATAGTTTCTTCAGTGTTGTTTGTTGTGCATTCCTAGATAATATCTGTTTGGCATATGTTTATTTGTCTCTGCTTGTCTCTGGAATTATTTGCTTTAATGACCAGACATGCGCAGGAGCCTTTATTTACTTTCTTATGGTGGTTTTATTTATGTTCTACAATTAATAAGCTTTATCTGTTGTTGCATAAACCTATCTATAAATGTAAAATTTGGTTTTTCAAATTGAATCTTCTGCTATCTAGGAAATGAGCCTTATGGTGAAGTATGGTTTACGCTCTGGTACTTTGAAGGGTGAATTGTTTAGAGTTCTGCTAGAGCAAGGAATTCATGGGTTGAAAGTTTCTGAGTTGGCGAAGTCATTGCAGGTAATTTTCTTGTGTTGTTATCATAATCTCTCATGTTTTAATAATTAAGCTGATACCAGCCAAGCACAGCATTGCACTTGAATTAGTGATGGACTTTGTTTTTGTTTTGCTGATTTCTGAATTGAACCTTTCCAGTGGAATAGAGGAACTAGAGTCTTTAATTGGTTTAACTCTTTCAAGTGTTCATGCTCTTCCCTTCATCTATTTCATTCTCACAACTTTCTTATCCATGGAGGCCTCCCTCCAGCTTCAACTTGTTTCTAAATCAACTGTAAGTAAAAAGAATTAAGTTGTTATATAATCTTCTCTGTTAATTAAGTAAGAATTCAATTTGAATTTGTTGCTAATTACTTACTAATAATTTTGATTATAAATGTGCAGCCAAATTATCAACATGTGTTTGTGTTTTTGCTTGAGAGAGCTGCCACCATTATTCTAGTGCTCTACAATTGGGCTACAAACTATTGGTATATAGCTATGGCTTCCTTGGTGATATCTGCCACATGCAGTGCTTGCATCTTAAATTTCATGCCTTGGCAGAAATTTCACAAGAATGGCATCCCTTGCCCTAATCCATGCTTGAGTATGATGAATTTGTGGAAAGATAAAGTGAGTATTGCCTTTGAGTCGTTCTTTTATTTATTTGTATATAGTGGCGGAACTAGAAATTTGTTGTTATAGGAGCATAATAATAAAGAAGCTACCACAAAGAAAAACCAGCATTTCGTCAAATACGTAGCCCTTCCTTTAAAGAAAAACTCAAAAAATTGAAAGCATAAATTTTTGGTTAATCATTTTTTATGCCTAAATTATGTTGTATAATTTGTGCAGGAACGTATGTTCTTGTTGGAGCGGCTAGCAGTCATTGTGTTTGTTTTGTATCCAAGATCTGCAACTCCTTTTGCTGATTTCTTCTGTTTTTCTTGTATCTTGGACCTAATTCGCTCTGCCTTGCGGATAATTGTCAATCCTAATGAAATTGTGAGTACTCAAACATAACATTCCCATATTATGATCGTCTCGCACAAGCACGCACATCTCTATACCGTATGTATATGTGCATATAGTAATGTTCTCTCTAACATAACATTCGATAAGCATCTAACGTTGTCGCACACAAGCACGCACATCTCTATATTGTATGTGTATGCGCACATAGTTAATGTTCTTTTGCAAAATATCTACCATGTTACGTTTCGAAACGTATCCAAAAATAGTTTTGGTTTGATGTTCTTGAACTAATTCTTGACTGAAATTGATTATATACATGCAGGAACATGGTGATGGCTATCTATTTCGGATTGAGAGAGCCATGGCAATTCTTTTGAAATTCAATTGTACCAATCAAATAATCATATTCATAGCCGGAGTTGTTTTTGTTGTCACCAACAGTGTTTACTTTGTTGACACCTTTGAAACCAAACAAAGGCCAACCCCAAGGCAACCTCAACAGCACTAAGGCCAAAACAAACCAAAACAGGGGCAGCAAATGCAGAGGATTATCAGCTCTGTTTCTACAACTCACACTTCTAAATTTAGAGTAATTCCTGATTCTTTTTGTCAAATTTTTTTTTGGTTATGCACATTCGTATATGAGCTGCATGATTAGAAAAGTTAAACAGGTGGATAAAAAAAACTATGCAAGAAACTAACAAAGGTGAACAATTAGAGAAGGGGAAGAACAAAATTGAGGATGATCCACCAAAAGAAAAACCCGAAATTGAAGAAGAATCGGCAAGGGAAGAAAATACCAAATGGGAAGAGGGTTTGGTGGAAGCTGATGGCCAGGTGAAAGAAAAGCTGAAATTGAAGCAGAAGCATCAAAAGAAGAAAATAACAAATGGGAAGAGGATTTGATGCAAGAAGCTGAGGACCAATTGAAAGAAAAGCCTGAAATTGAAGAAGAAAACAAGTTGATGACAGTTGGGAGCATTTGAATTCACTGGAAGAAGTTGATGATAGTTGGGAAGAAGAATTGGTGGAAGCTGATGAATTTGATAGTGTCAGTGAGATAAAAAATTTGAGGAAGGAGGAAATTGAGGGCATTGAAAGAAGTTGAGAGATTGAGGACTGAAAATGAAAGTTTGAAGAAAGAAAAGTATGTGTTGAGGCAGAGACTGGAAAGAGAAAGAGAAGCATATGAACAAGAATACCAGAACATGGTAAAGAAAATGCAAGAGGAATTTGAGGGAACGTTGATTTTAGAGAGACAACTTTCCACAATAAGTTGTCACAAAAGAGTAAGATAAATTAGTTGTATGGTTTAGAGAGGAAAACTATTGTGCTACGAAAGTGACCTAGGTGGCACGTTTTGCAGAGTTACTTTTTTGTTAATTGCATCAGTGATTCCAACAGACTCTCCTAATGCAAATGTTATGGTTTTTTTTTTCACATTTTTTGTACATGATACAGTAGAACTTGCCCTACGCTTTCGTTCTTAACGTCCTTGTTGGCCCCTTCGTCCTATCGACACTAGCCTCACAGTGGCTAGCCTTCGAGGAATCAGTCGCCGACTGCTTAAGAGCTGATGTACCGTTTTAAGATATGTTATTTTTTCAATTTGGCATATTAAAAAAAGAAGAATCACTAGATTATGTTTGTGTCGTGTTGTTTAAAAATGGTTTTTTTTATTTTTTATAAATAAAACAAAGTGTTGGCACGTGAGTCCAAATGAGTTTTGTAAGGATAATCAACATATGCACTTATATAGGATAAAGTTAGCTAACCATTTGAATTTAAATTATTAATTAAATGAGGGTAATATGATAAATTCATATTTTTCATATTTAAAATTTTAAAAATTAAAAACAAAATAAGATAATGGAACACAACTACCAATTATCTTTTTTAATTCTAAAAGAAAACCAATTCGCACTCCATCTCTTAAACCCTAAGTCTACTAGATATATATGTACTCCATCTCTTAAACCCTAAGTACGCATGCAACAATGGCAGACACAAGAAAGGTCTTCAAAGTCATAGATATGCTACCCAAAATAGATAATGTCCTCCTCAAGGTTGAGACGCTTGCCATATTCATGGTGATAATCCTTACCAAATTGGAATGGCCATCCATCAACAAGCTCATTTGGAGGAGTTTTTTTCGCTTAGAGCTCTCCCGCCTTCATCGACTCGATGCATTAACTGTGAGTACTTGATGAATTTAGGGTTTGAATTTTTCGAAAGAGTTTTTGAAATTTATTTTTTTTGGGTGTAAACTTGTTGTGTGGTAACTTATAATTTTGATTATGTATGCAGCTGAAATATTATCGCTATTGTTTTTGGCTTGAGCGAGTTTGGAGTGCATCCTTAATACTCTCCTATAGGTCTGCAAACTATTGGTATATAGCTACTGTGATTTCCTTTGTGATATCCACCATATACAGTGCTTGCATTTTGGAGCTCATGCCTTCGAAAAGGCAGAAGTCTCAGAAGAATGGAATCTTTAGCCCTAACCCTAGAGTGAGTTCATGTTCATTCATAAATCTTTACAATTATATTTATGATATATATATGCATGCATAAGTTTAAGTAACATTTGATATTATTTATGCCTTTGTTTGAGATTTGGACGCATACATACGGTGTACAATGCACATACGTCATAATGTGTATTGTTAAATTATGAATTTAAATTATTGATCAAGTTGCTTTTTATCTGAATATGCGATTCTGATTCACATTATAGTACTACGCACATGATCAGGAGTGTACATCTGCGCTCAGTATTTGCGTTTTTGTATGTTGAACTGGTAGGCCTAGTGAGGATATACCATGAGATTCATGGGCATAAGTTTATACTGTATATTTGTTTTTGTATATATATAGTAAAATAATCCAATGTTTTTCAGACAAATTATATATATTTAGACTGGAAATTAGCTTTACTTTTACTGTATGTAATACAATTACACATTTTATTTGGTTTTGCCTTATTTATGTTCTATTAATCTTGCAGGAAACAAACATGAGATCAGAGGCGTTGACAACAGGGATTACTTCGCAAGAGATGGAGATTTTCTTGGTGGAGCGGTTTTCGAGCCTGCTCTTTATTATCTCACCATCCTCTGTTGCAAATATCTGGGGTCGATTTTTTTCTCTTAGTCATGTTTTTAACTTAATTTTCTTCGCCCTGCGGTTGGACTACAACATTTGGCCACCTTCGAGTACTAAAACTACAAATACACGAGGTAAGTGTCTATATATGTTGTTCTCTTGTCAAACGGCCTGAGATTTTATGTTACTAGATAGGAACCCGAATCATTGATAAGGTGAATTATGTTACTATGCATGTGGTGTATACGTTACACAAATGCGTAAGCTGACAACATTATTTTAATGGACTTGTGTTGGTTGACTGTGAATCTCATGCTTTCTGCCAAGAGTTAACCTGATCAATGACTTGCAAGAGAAGCATATTATGTTGTCGAACTCTCTAATAAGAGATTTCTCAGTATACGATCATACATGAACATCTGTATATTGTTTGTATAAATGCGTACGTAAATATGTACATGTATATAGAATTTTGTTTGGGATACTTCAACTAATGCTTGACTGAATTTGACTATGAGCAGAAGCGTGGCGATATCTGTTTTGGATTGAGCAAGCTGCGACAATGATTTTGGAACTCCATTGTGTCCATGGAATCCCATACAGCTTGGCAATAGCGAGATGTCTCTTTGTTTTGACTAACATTGGTTACATTGTTGCTCAATTCATTGAGCCAGAACAGTGGCAGCAGAAGATTATCAAAACTATTTTTAAATTCAGAGTAAGTCCTGATCCATTTTATCAATATTTTCTTGAATTTGGTTTTTTACACATTTATTTTGTTAACAGAAGACACCAAAAGAAGAAAATAACAGAAGGGCTAAGGGTATAAGATGAACTTAATCCAACAGTGATGAATCATTAAATCATAGAGTAGATGTATATTACTTGCCTTTTGTATAGAGAATCAGTCTTTTTCTTAGGCATTTATTTATTTATTTTGCAGAAAGCTAACAAGGGTGAGCAATCAGAGAAAGAGATTCCAAAGTTTGAGAATGATGGACCAAAAGAAAATTTAGAAAATCTTCAAGAATCAGCAAAAGAAGAAAATAGCAAATGGGATGAGGATTTGGTGGAAGCTCATGACCCATTGAAGGAAAAGTCAGAAGTTGAAGAAGAGGTAGTAAAAGATGAAAATAACATATGGGAAGAGTATTTGGTGGAAGCTGATGACCAATTGAAGGAAAAGTCAGAAGTTGAAGAAGAGGTAGTAAAAGATGAAAATAACATATTGGAAGAGTATTTGGTGGAAGCTCACGAACATTTGAAAGAAAAATCTGAAGTTGATCACCGAGAAGCAAGAAAAGAAGAAACAGATAAACGGGAACGTTTGATTTTGCCAGAATTGGCAACTTTTTTGAACTGGAAAGAAGAACGGAGGAAAGCTAATGAAGCTTCTAATCTCTTTGGCAATGGGAACAGTGAGATTGAGAATGAACTGAAGGCCACAACAGCTGAAAATGTAAGAATTTATAGTCAGGAGGAACTCGAGGAGGAACTTGTGGACATTTATAGTGAGGAGGAACTTGGGGACATTTATAGTGAGGAGGAACTTGTGGACATTTATAGTGAGGAGGAACTTGTGGACATTGAAGAAATTGAGAGATTGAAGGCTGAAAATAATATTTTGAAGAGAGAAAAGGAATTTTTGGAGTCACAGAGACTTGTATATGAAGATGAGAAAACTGAACTAACTCAACAGCTTTCTGCAACAAATTCTTGGTACCAATACTATTATCAAGTTGCTATGCATAATGGAGAATTTATCCTCCAGTTGGAGCAAGAGAGGAACAATCTTTCTGCAAAGCTTTGTGCTGCAACACAGTGCTCTGATTATTACAAAGCTTGTTTAGGCTACTCTGAAGAAAACTCCCTCAGGTTTATGGAAAAAAACAATGAGCTTGCTAGAAAGCTTCAGGATGAAACTATTTTGGCTAGTTCCAATCATAAACGTGTTTATGAGCTTGAAGAGAAATGTCGGATGCTCGAGGAAGCCAAAACCAATCTCACAGCAAAGCTTTGTGCTGCCACTGCTTCCTCTGAACTATATCGAAGCATGTTGCATAATGCAGGCTGTTAGATTTTTATTTTTATTTTTCTATTTGCTCTGCTCGGATAATACCACTTCCTCGTGGGGATTTACAATTTTTTAACAGAATTATTTGCCTTCACTGCACATGATTTTGGGATTTTGAATTGTCTAATATTTTTTTAGGCTTATTTACTGTTTCACCCCCTAGAACTCGAGATCACTCTCACTTAACCACCCGGAACTCAAATTTTCTCACTTTACCCCATGAATTTCTAAAAATTGCTGAAATTTTCTCATTTACCACTTCCATCAATTTCCTTCCACAAAACCGTTAAGTGTGCTGAAGTGGCATGGACATTCTAGTAATTTTAATCCCTCTATCTTCTCTTTGCCCCTCTTCTCTATTCTATCTTCTCTCTCTCTCTCTCTCTCTCTCTCTATATGCCTCTCTTCTCTCCCATGCCTACAACCGACTCTAGCAAAATTCTTTAAATTATACAAACAATGATAATTATGTTGTAGAACCAATAGGGAAATACATTTCAAGAAACAATGATGTTGTAGAACCAATACGAAAATGCGACGTAAGTTAAGGGAAAAAAAAATTAGGGATCGTCAATTGACCGAAAAAAGAAGAAGGAAAATTAGGCTTGTCAAGTATATTTATATATAAGACGGAGAAGAACAATTCCCTCTTTCTCAAGAACCCCAACTAGTTTCTGTATTTTTCATAGGCAATTAAAATGGCAGAGAAGAGCAATGCCCTAAAATTCAAAGAGACTGTGCTCCAAGTAGATAATTTGCTCTTCCTGGTTGAGAGGCTTGCAATACTCTTGGTCATAATTTTTCCCAAATTTTTTCATGCTTTTCCTTCATCTATTTCATTCTCACAACTTTCTTATCCATGGAGGCCTCCCTCCAGCATCAACTTGTTTCTAAATCAACTGTAAGTAAAAAGAATTAGGTTGTTATATAATCTTCTCTGTTAATTAAGTAAGAATTCAATTTGGGATTGTTGCTAATTACTTACTAATAATTTTGATTATAAATGTGCAGCCAAATTAATTATAAACATGTGTTTGTGTTTTTGCTTGAGAGAGCTGCCACCATTTTTCTAGTGCTCTACAATTGGGCTACAAACTATTGGTATATAGGTATGGCTTCCTTTGGTGATATCTACCACATGCAGTGTTTGCATCTTAAATCTCATGCCTTGGCAGAAATTTCACAAGAATGGCATCCCTTGCCCTAATCCATGCTTGAGTATGATGAATTTGTGGAAAGATAAAGTGAGTGTTGCTTTTGAGTCGTTCTTTATTTATTTGTATACAGTGGCTGAGGTAGAAATTTGTCGTTATAGGACCATGACCATAAAGAAGTTACCACGAAGAAAAACCTGCATTTCATCAAATATGTAGCCCTTCCTTTAAAGAAAACTCAAAAACATTGAGAGCATAATTTTATGGTAAATCATTTTTTTATGCCTAAATTATGTTGTATAATTTGTACAGGAACGTATGTTCTTGTTGGAGAGGCTAGCAGTCATTGTGTTTGTTTTGTATCCAAGATCTGCAACTCCTTTTGCTGATTTTCTTCTGTTTTTCTGGTATCTTGGACCTAATTCGCTCTGCCGTGCGGATAATTGTCAATCCTAATTAAACTGTGAGTACTCAAACATAACATTCACTAAGCATACACAAGCACGCACATCTATATACCGTATGGATACGTGCATATAGTAATGTTCTCTCTAACATAACATTCGACAAGCATCTAACGTTGTCGCACACAAGCACGCACATCTCTATATATTGTATGTGTATGCGCAAGAGAATTTTCTTAGTCAACTTTAATAGATAGAAAGTTATACCATAAGATTCAAAAGGCTGTTCATGATATAAAAGAAAAAACAGGATTTATAGATACTGATAGAATTTTCGGACTCATTAAAAGAAAACATCATATGTATTATGGTATAAGTCTACGTGAAAAAGCCCTAGACAATAGATATACGTCTAATAAAGTAGAAATACATTTATTAGAAAAAAGAGAAGTTATGGGGCATATTCAAAAACTTCCTAAGGAAGTCAGAGATGCTATAGGATGGATTCATATAGGAGCTATATAGATTATTATCCGAGCAACCTTTAGAGAAGGTTTAGATACTCCTATAACGCTTGCAATTCTAGATAATAGAATTATAAACAAGCATGAGGTGACTTTGGGGATTTTAAAAGGAAACTTAAAATACCAAAAGATAATTTTCACGATACATCCCAAGTTTAGTTATCACTTTAATGATAGACAGTTTAATAGAGTCTTAACTTTACTTCAAGATTTTGAAAGAAAAGAGTTCATGAGAGAAGGCAATAGACCTTATTCTATTACCTATCAGATATCTTATGCTCTGAGCAATACCCATCATTCAGAGTGTTTTAAAGATAACGAATATATTTCATTACCAAGCATGTTCCAAGATTTAGGTCAAATTTTTAGACCTGAGCAATTTCCAATTGATATTAAGAGAGATTTTTCGCTGGATACTTGTGACAAACCAATGTTACTAGGATCAGAAGAATCCGTTTCATTACAATGGACAGATTCTTTAGTTAGATGTACCTATAGAAGAAGCACAGATTTAGGAAGCTCTTCAAAGATTAGCATAAGTTCAAACATAGATAAAAAAAGCTTTAAGATTGAAGCAGAATATTGGAATATCTATGAATGGACCCCTATAGATATAACATTCAGCATAAATATGATAAAAAACTATATAGACCCTAAGATAGTCACTTTGTTTGACAAAGACAACGATGGTAGATCTGTAACCGTTAAAATAAGGTTCGGAATACATGATATAGAAATCGATTCTTTATTAGATAACTCACTTAACAAAGAAATTTTATTAGGATCAAATTTCTTTGAAAAGGTAAAACCATGGAAAACTTCTTCAAGCGATTTGACTATATAGATCAGCACGTCATTAGAATTTCAAAATAACCAGTAGATATTCAATCTATATACCTATAGGCTTAACCTATAACGAGTTCAAAGCTGAATATTTTGCAGCTTATATAGATACAGGAGCAGGAACCTGTTTAAGCAAGCCAAGCTGTTTTCCTGATACTTATAGGCAGCAATTACCTCAAATAGGAGGAAGAGATATATCAAATAGATACATAAGATTAACTGAAGGAGTACTAGAGGCAAAAATTATTATTGGAAAATTTTTGATTAAAACTCCTCCGATTTATTTTTATGATACATGAGTTGATATTCTTTTTGGAAATAACTTTTTACAGTTGTTCCGACAAGTAATATTTAATCATGATCGATTTTCTTTAAGATTACTAACACCATGTAATCATTGGATCCATGTGTATAGATTAAAACATGCCTTTAAAAGAAAGACACCTTTGTGTTTTCAACCGCGCAACCAGCGTGGTGATAATCTTGTACATAGAAGCAAAGATTTTGACCCGATACCTATGTTAAAGATGAATAGAGTTTTGTTTAAAAGTCTAGAAATAGATTTATAGGAAGGGATAGAGTTGGTAAAAGGGAAAATAGGACGTTGTTATTCCTTAAACCCTCAGAAGTTTTGGGAAAAAAAAACAGATATTAGCCCATATAGAGTTACAAGACAATGATAAGATAATCAGGGTAAAACCATGAGACACAATGAGTTAGACGTTAAAGAATTCAATATTCAGATAAAAGAGCTATTAGACCTCAAGTTAATTCAAGATAGTGTAAGCCCACATAGTAGCCCTGCCTTTATGGTAAGAAATCATGCTGAGATAAAAAGAGGAAAAGCAAGGATGGTAATTAACTATAAAGCTCTAAATGCTGTTACTATCTTTGACGGATACTTTTTACCTCATAAAGATACTTTGATAAATACGACAAGAGGAAAAAAGATTCACAGTAAGTTTGACTGTAGGTCAGGTTTTTATCATATTCGATTAATAGACGAGTCAAGACCCTTGATAGCTTTCTCTACCCCACAGGGTCATTATGAATGGATAGTGTTACCTTTAGGATTAAAAAATGCACCTCAGATATTTCAGAGAAAAATGTATAATATTTTCAACCAGTTTGATTTCATACATGTTTATGTTGATGATATAATAATAAGTTCAGAAAACCTTATTGAGCACATAAAACATTTAAATGTTTTTGCCGATAAATGTTTTGAACATGGATTAGTACTTTCTAACAAGAAATCTGTAATTGCTGAAAGCAAGATTGAATTTCTTGGTTTAATTATTGATAAAACTGGAATTGAAATGCAAGAGCATATTACAAAAAAAGTTAATGATTTTCCTGACAAAATAAAGGATGTAAAGCAATTAAAAAGATTTTTGGGAGTACTTAATTATGCAGAAGGTTTTATTGAAAATCTAGTAGAACATCGAAAACCTTTGCAAAAGCTTTTAAGGAAAAACACACCTTTTGAGTTTACTTCTGATTTGATATCTGCGGTAAAGATTTTCAAAAATAAGTGTTTAAAATTACCCAAGCTATCAATACATTTAGACACAGATAATTTAATTATTGAAACAGATGCTTCGGAAAAATGTTGGAGTGCTGTTTTAAAGAAAATTGAGAATACTAATGAAATTCCTTGCATGTACACTTCAGGGACTTTCACTGATACTGAGGAAAGATATCATATTAACGAGAAAGAGTTGTTGGCCGTAGGAAAAGGATTTAAAAAGTTATCATATTTCCTATTGCCAAGAAGGTTTATTTTAAGAACTGATAATACCCATGTTAAGTCTTTTTTACAAAAGAATTGCCGAGTACACCTGAGTATGAAAGATTGATTAGATGGTAAGCTTATTGTGCAGAATATATATTCGATATTGAAGTAATTAAATCTTCAAAAAATATTCTTGCAGATTTTCTCACTTGTGGTGGAGTTTAGAGATTTCAAAGAGCTTTGCTCTAACAAGATTTCAGACATGTCAGATTGCTTGTCCAGTATAAGCGTCAGTATTATAGATTTGAAGGAATCCTTACAAACAAGATCATCCAAAGAGATTGCTGATATAGCTGAAAGCCATATTCGATATACTCAACGTGCTATAACGCGTTATGATTATCTGGAAAAGGAATTGTGGAATCTGTTCACAGAATACGCAATTTCTCAATCAACTTCATATCTCAAGGTTCAAATCCTCGAGAGCCAAATTCATTTAAAGATAAAGAAAAGACAGTATCTGCAACACCTTCGCAGGTCTTTGCATCTACCGTCTCGATAGCAAGTAAAAATCCACACTACTTAGAAAAATATCAAGAGCAGATGATGGGATTTTATTAGATTCAAAATTGTGAAAACCGTTTCATAGATTTCTCTGGATTTTATCCAAAAGTTAGATTTACTGGAGGAGCTAATCCTACAGAGATTCGTGAAGCCTATGAATTTGGAATGTTGGGAGAAATATATCTCACCACCCCTGAATTCAACGAATTATCTGCTTTGCCTAAGTGGATAAAGATTGGAGTACAAGATAATTATGAACATAACCCAACGATTAAAAGAGATGATACTCTCCGATTAAATTGTTTCAGTGCAGGACCTGATTTTGATTGTAATCATAAATATCCCGCCTTTAACTTTATGATTTTAACCAGGTGTGTAAAAGATCAGATAACCATTCCTGGAAAAAGAAAATCTTATCCAGCTTTTATCGATAAAGACGTGCACGATCGAAGAGCAAAAGATTTGTCGGCAATTAAGATAAGGATGAAAAATGTCTTAAAGCGGCCATTTCGGACGTATTCTTCGGGAAAACAATCCTCCAACCTATTGATCACTCAGTTGACAAAAACTACTCCACTAGCTGCTGAAAGGTTCCTCACCACTAATATAAAGTGTATTGATGAAAATTTGCTGCCAAGCTCTGAAGATTCACAAAAAAGATATTGTCAAAAGAATCATTATAAACGACAAGTCTGTCACTTCTGTCCAAAAGCAGAAGCTACATATGAGGAGTCAGCAATGTCGGAATGACTAAAGCAATGACGTCAATAGATTCCCAAAGTAATTGGAGAAAGTTTGAAGTCCGCCCACAGCTATAAAAGGAAAGAAGATTGAAGATGAAGGCATCGAAAAAACGAGGAAGAGAAAAAGTTTGAAAAAAAAAATTGTAGAAAGAGAGAAAGGAATGAGGAACTAAAACCCTCATTTTTCTTTGTAAAAAAAATAAAGCCCAAATAGGCTTGAGTATATTATTATTATTATCAATAAAATTTTTGTTTATTCCACTTAATTCCAGCTCTTCACAAAATAATCAAAACCCTTTGTCAACCCAATTTAGCTGCTACTCGCTATGACCACCTCGGTATCATGACCAGAAAAGCCAGGAGGGCGTGTTGGGTCAACTTTGCCGGTAGGTTGAGAAGCGTCTAGGCGACCTATGAAGTTAGCAGGCACAACGACAGGACACTGTGCAACACTAAGTGAAGGAAGGCAAGGGACTGATCAAAAGTGAAAGGTATGGAAGCGAAGTGGCTAAACTTTAGTTTTATTAATAATAATAGTAATCCAATCATGGCTAAAGTCAGTTTTACTTTTTACAAAGATAAATATCAATCCATATACTTCTCATTCTTGCAAAATATTCACAAAATATTTAGCTGTAATGATGTGCGCTCAAAGTGGTATCAGAGCCTAGTGCTCTAAAAGAGTTGTAGATATGAATAGTAAACAAAAAACTGATTTAATCAGAAAGATATTATCATTGCATGTTCGCATAGTAAAAATTAAAGACCAAATAAATGATGTGAATAATATGTTACATGCTTTAATGCAAGAATTAGTACAGGGAACTGAATCTTCTTTTCCCTCTGTGATTGATTTAAACCATCAAGTAAATGAAGCAAGACTTAGAAATTTAAATATTTCATGATGAATAGTAATATTGATTACTTTTCTGCAACCGATTTATTAGATGTTAGCAATTCAACTCAATGTTTATATTGCATCCTTTTGGATTCGCAAATGAGTAGAGTTAAAGTAGAGATACAAGATCAGGAAGATTTGAGAGACTATTATCGATATAGATTAAGAAAACTCCGAGCTGATAGTACATACCTATAGAAACCATAGAGATAGTTAGAACCCGTATTAACAATCATCTATTAATGATACAACAACTAGAAAATCATCTCGAAAGATTAGAAGATTTAATGGATCAACACCATACCACTTGCCATGATGGATAAATATTCTGAATTAGAACCAGGTGGAAATAAGATAGAAAGAGATATTAAAGAGATACAAAAAACCATTCAATATTATGGTAAGATAATTGAAGAGATTAAGCAACTTTTAAGCTTAACCAAGAATACCTTTTCTACTATAGGTAGAGAAAGCTTAAACCCAAGTTTCTACAGTGCTAATTTTAGTGATACTTCTTTTTTGAATAAGGAAAATGATGGATCAGTATAAACTAGAAGATTTGTCTGAAGACGAAATTAATGATTTCACTAATCTTTTAAGCCAATTAAGGCTTAACGCTTTAGATGAAGATCCTCTTCGTGCCATCAAGTCTGAAGGAGATGACAATGATGACGAAGATGATGTTCATTACCAGCATTAGAGATATGTTAACCCAACACAGGGAATAGGATTAGTATATAGCAATTTGAAAAATGCAGAAGAAACCCCTGCTAACAAGATGAAAGCAGAAAGGATTAACCCTTTTGGAACATATTTAAATCTTGATTGTCAAAATGATATAGAATCTACGATAGATCAGTGTAAAACCTCTGTAAGAGTGGCCATAAGCATTAATAAATGGGCGTTACAAGATGCCATAAGATTTATAGAAATGACTTTACTAGGAAGTGCTGCCAGACATCGGAAAGCGCAGACTGAAGAAGAGAAGAGTGTTATTATCTCCAGCACGGACATAGGCACGATCATAAGCAAATTTGTTTTAGGATTCAAACATGAATTCTTAGGAGAAGGTTACATAAACCTTCAAGATGAGTTAACAAAGATTAAATATAGAGATGCTTTATTAAGACTTGAATTAAATGATATGTGTGCACTAGATCAATACATCTGTGCATTCACTACATATTATTATCATTGTCCAGAAGCCATTGGTAATATTATGTATTTAGATTTATTCTTCAGTAAGATACCTTATCCATGGGGATCAAACCTTTTAAAAGATTATCCAATCTCTACTAGAGATACCCTAGGTAGAAGAATTTCATACCTTAAGGAACAATTGAGTAAATTGTGTAACCAGTCAATGATATTAAAAAAGTCAAAAAGATTGATAAAATAAAAGGAAACACCTTTATGCTGTAAAAGCGATAGCCTACCAACAACTTTTGGAAGTTTACCAAAGTTTACCCGAAACAAGAGGCCATATAAGCCAAAGAGATAATTTCCCGAAAAAGAAAACCTTGGTTTTATAAGAAGCCAACTAGTTCTAAAAAACGATTTTATAGAAAACCAGTATATAAAAGAAATCCTAAGAGAACGAGTAAGAAATCTAAAGATCTCAAAGATTGTCGTTGTTATGCTTGCAATCAGATAGGACATTATGCTAATGAATGCCCTAATAAGTTTTCAGGAAAATTGATTTTAGTCGACCCAGACATAGAAGAAATGATTGCTAATAATGATTTTATACAAATAAATCAATTTGATAATTTGTCTTCTGACGAAAGTATATTTGAATTAAATTCTGATACAGATTCCAATGACTACTAAAGAGTTATCTAATTTCTTAGATACCTCTTCAGGGGGTGTGATGAACCAAAGTATGAGTGATTTAGTAGGAGAATCATGTTACGTTTCGAAACGTATCCAAAAATAATTTTGGTTTGATGTTCTTGAACTAATTCTTGACTGAAATTGATTATATATGTGCAGGAACATGGTGATGGCTATCTATTTCGGATTGAGAGAGCCATGGCAATTCTTTTGAAATTCAATTGTACCAATCGAATCATCATATTCATAGCCAAAGTTGTTTTTTGTTGTCACCAACAATGTTTACTTTGTTGACATCTTTGAAACCAAACAAAGGCCAGCCCCAAAACAACCTCAACAGCCCTAAGGCCAAAACAAACCAAAACAGGGGCATCAAATGCAGAGGATTATTATCAACTCTGTTTCTACAACTCACACTTCTAAATTTAGAGTAATTCATGATTCTTTTTCTCAAATTTTTTTTTTTTGGTTATACACATTCGTATATGATCTGCATGATTAGAAAAGTTAAACAGGTAAAAAAAAAACTATGCAAGAAACTAACAAAGGTGAACAATTAGAGAAGGGGAAGAGCAAAATTGAGGATGATCCACCAAAAGAAAAACCCGAAATTGAAGAAGAATCAGCAAAGGAAGAAAATACCAAATGGGAAGAGGGTTTGGTGGAAGCTGATGGACAGGTGAAAGAAAAGGCTGAAATGGAAGCAGAAGAATCAAAAGAAGAAAATAACAAATGGGAAGAGGATTTGATGCAAGAAGCTGAGGACCAATTGAAAGAAAAGCCTGAAATTGAAGAAGAAAACAAGTTGATGACAGTTGGGAGCATTTGAATTCACTGGAAGAAGTTGATGATAGTTGGGAAGAAGAATTGGTGGAAGCTGATGAATTTGATAGTGTCAGTGAGATAAAAAATTTGAGGAAGGAGGAAATTGAGGGCATTGAAAGAAGTTGAGAGATTGTGGACTGAAAATGAAAGTTTGAAGAAAGAAAAGTATGTGTTGAGGCAGAGACTGGAAAGAGAAAGAGAAGCATATGAACAAGAATACCAGAACATGGTGAAGAAAATGCAAGAGGAATTTGAGGGAACATTGATTTTAGAGAGACAAGTTTCCACAATAAGAGCTGATATACCATTTTAAGATATGTTATTTTTTCAATTTGGCATATTAAAAAAAGAAGAATCACTAGATTATGTTTGTGTCGTGTTGTTTAAAAATGTTTTTTTATTTTATATTTTATTTTTTATAAATAAAACAAAGTGTTGGCACGTGAGTCCAAATGAGTTTTGTAAGGATAATCATCATATGCACTTATATAGGATAAAGATATAGCTAACCATTTGAATTTAAATTATTAATTAAATGAGGATAATATGATAAATTCATATTTTTCATATTTAAAATTTTAAAAATTAAAAACAAAATAAGATAATGGAACACAACTACCCATTATCTTTTTTAATTCTAAAAGAAGAAAAGAAAAAAAGAAAACTAATTCGCACTCCATCTCTTAAAACCTAAGTCTACAAGATATATATGTACTCCATCTCTTAAACCCTAAGTACACAACAATGGCAGACACAAGAAAGGTCTTCAAAGTCATAGAAATGCTACCCAAAATAGATAATGTCCTCCTCAAGGTCGAGACGCTTGCCATATTCATGGTGATAATCCTTACCAAATTGGAATGGCCATCCATCAACAAGCTCATTCGGAGGAGTTTTTTTCGCTTAGAGCTCTCCCGCCTTCATCGACTCGATGCATTAACTGTGAGTACTTGATGAATTTAGGGTTTGAATGTGCACCAACATGACGTAAATTATTCGAAAGAGTTTTCAAAATTTAATTTTTTTGGGTGTAAACTTGTTGTGTGTTAACTTATAATTTTGATTATGTATGCAGCTGAAATATTATCGCTATTGTTTTTGGCTTGAGCGAGTTTGGAGTGCATCCTTAATACTCTCCTATAGGTCTGCAAACTATTGGTATATAGCTACTGTGGTTTCCTTTGTGATATCCACCATATACAGTGCTTGCATTTTGGAGCTCATGCCTTCGAAAAGGCAGAAGTCTCAGAAGAATGGAATCTTTAGCCCTAACCCTAGAGTGAGTTCATGTTCATTCATAAATCTTTACAATTATATTTATGATATATATACATGCATGCATAAGTTTAAGTAACATTTGATATTATTTATGCCTTTGTTTGAGATTTGGACGCATACATACGGTGTACAATGCACATACGTCATAATGTGTATTGTTAAATTATGAATTTAAATTATTGATCAAGTTGCTTCTTGAATATGCGATTCCGATTCACATTATAGTACTATGCGCATGATCAGGAGTGTACATCTGCGCTCAGTATTTGCGTTTTTGTATGTTGAACTGGTAGGCCTAGTGAGGATATACCATGAGATTCATGGGCATAAGTTTATACTGTAAATTTGTTTTTGTATATATATAGTAAAATAATCCAATGTTTTTCAGACAAATTATATATATTTAGACCGGAAATTAGCTGTACTTTTACTGTATGTAATACAATTACACATTTTATTTGGTTTTGCCTTATTTATGTTCTATTAATCTTGCAGGAAACAAACATGAGATCAGAGGCGTTGACAACAGCGATTACTTCGCAAGAGATGGAGATTTTCTTGGTGGAGCGGTTTTCGAGCCTGCTCTTTATTATCTCACCATCCTCTGTTGCAAATATCTGGGGTCGATTTTTTTCTCTTAGTCATGTTTTTAACTTAATTTTCTTCGCCCTGCGGTTGGACTACAACATTTGGCCACCTTCGAGTACTAAAACTACAAATACATGAGGTAAGTGTCTATATATGTTGTTCTCTTGTCAAACGGCCTGAGATTTTATGTTACTAGATAGGAACCCGAATCATTGATAAGGTGAATTATGTTACTATGCATGTGGTGTATACGTTACACAAATGCATAAGCTGACAACGCTGTTTTAATGGACTTGTGTTGGTTGACTGTGACTCTCATGCTTTCTGCCAAGAGTTAACCTGATCAATGACTTGCAAGAGAAGCATATTATGTTGTCGAACTCTCTAATAAGAGATTTCTCAGTATACGATCATACATGAACATCTGTATATTGTTTGTATAAATGTGTACGTAAATATGTACATGTATATAGAATTTTGTTTGGTATACTTCAACTAATGCTTGACTGAATTTGACTATGAGCAGAAGCGTGGCGATATCTGTTTTGGATTGAGCAAGCTGCGACAATGATTTTGGAACTCCATTGTGTCCATGGAATCCCATACAGCTTGGCAATAGCGAGATGTCTCTTTGTTTTGACTAACATTGGTTACATTGTTGCTCAATTCATTGAGCCAGAACAGTGGCAGCAGAAGATTATCAAAACTATTTTTAAATTCAGAGTAAGTCCTGATCCATTTTATCAATATTTTCTTGAATTTGGTTTTTTACACATTTATTTTGTTAACAGAAGACACCAAAAGAAGAAAATAACAGAAGGGCTAAGGGTATAAGATGAACTTAATCCAACAGTGATGAATCATTAAATCATAGAGTAGATGTATATTACTTGCCTTTTGTATAGAGAATCAGTCTTTTTCTTAGGCATTTATTTATTTATTTTGCAGAAAGCTAACAAGGGTGAGCAATCAGAGAAAGAGATTCCAAAGTTTGAGAATGATGGACCAAAAGAAATTTTAGAAAATCTCCAAGAATCAGTAAAAGAAGAAAATAGCAAATGGGATGAGGATTTGGTGGAAGCTCATGACCCATTGAAGGAAAAGTCAGAAGTTGAAGAAGAGGTAGTAAAAGATGAAAATAACATATGGGAAGGGTATTTGATGGAAGCTGATGACCAATTGAAGGAAAAGTCAGAAGTTGAAGAAGAGGTAGTAAAAGATGAAAATAACATATTGGAAGAGTATTTGGTGGAAGCTCACGACCATTTGAAAGAAAAATCTGAAGTTGATCACCGAGAAGCAGCAAAAGAAGAAACAGATAAACGGGAACGTTTGATTTTGCCAGAATTGGCAACTTTTTTGAACTGGAAAGAAGAACGGAGGAAAGCTAATGAAGCTTCTAATCTCTTTGGCAATGGGAACAGTGAGATTGAGAATGAACTGAAGGCCACAACAGCTGAAAATGTAAGAATTTATAGTGAGGAGGAACTCGAGGAGGAACTTGTGGACATTTATAGTGAGGAGGAACTTGTGGACATTTATAGTGAGGAGGAACTTGGGGACATTTATAGTGAGGAGGAACTTGTGGACATTGAAGAAATTGAGAGATTGAAGGCTGAAAATAATATTTTGAAGAGAGAAAAGGAATTTTTGGAGTCACAGAGACTTGTATATGAAGATGAGAAAACTGAACTAACTCAACAGCTTTCTGCAACAAATTCTTGGTACCAATACTATTATCAAGTTGCGATGCATAATGGAGAATTTATCCTCCAGTTGGAGCAAGAGAGGAACAATCTTTCTGCAAAGCTTTGTGCTGCAACACAGTGCTCTGATTATTACAAAGCTTGTTTAGGCTACTCTGAAGAAAACTCCCTCAGGTTTATGGAAAAAAACAATGAGCTTGCTAGAAAGCTTCAGGATGAAACTATTTTGGCTAGTTCCAATCATAAACGTGTTTATGAGCTTGAAGAGAAATGTCGGATGCTCGAGGAAGCCAAAACCAATCTCACAGCAAAGCTTTGTGCTGCCACTGCTTCCTCTGAACTATATCGAAGCATGTTGCATAATGCAGGCTGTTAGATTTTTATTTTTATTTTTTCTATTTGCTCTGCTCGGATAATACCACTTCCTCGTGGGGATTAACAATTTTTTAACAGAATTATTTGCCTTCACTGCACATGATTTTGGGATTTTGAATTGTCTAATATTTTTTTAGGCTTATTTACTGTTTCACCCCCTGGAACTCGAGATCACTCTCACTTAACCACCCGGAACTCAAATTTTCTCACTTTACCCCATGAATCTCTAAAAATTGCTGAAATTTTCTCATTTTACCACTTCCGTCAATTTCCTTCCACAAAACCGTTAAGTGTGCTGAAGTGGCATGGACATTCTAGTAATTTTAATCCCTCTATCTTCTCTTTGCCCCTCTTCTCTATTCTATCTTCTCTCTCTCTCTCTCTCTCTATATGCCTCTCTTCTCTCCCATGCCTACAACCGACTCTAGCAAAATTCTTTAAATTATACAAACAATGATAATTATGTTGTAGAACCAATAGGGAAATACATGTCAAGAAACAATGATGTTGTAGAACCAATACGAAAATGCGACGTAAGTTAAGGGAAAAAAATTAGGGATCGTCAATTGACCGAAAAAAAGAAGGAAAATTAGGCTTGTCAAGTATATATATATATAAGACGGAGAAGAACAATTCCCTCTTTCTCAAGAACCCCAACTAGTTTCTGTATTTTTCATAGGCAATTAAAATGGCAGAGAAGAGCAATGCCCTAAAATTCAAAGAGACTGTGCTCCAAGTAGATAATTTGCTCTTCCTGGTTGAGAGGCTTGCAATACCCTTGGTCATAATTTTTCCCAAATTTTTCATGCTTTTCCTTCATCTATTTCATTCTCACAACTTTCTTATCCATGGAGGCCTCCCTCCAGCATCAACTTGTTTCTAAATCAACTGTAAGTAAAAAGAATTAGGTTGTTATATAATCTTCTCTGTTAATTAAGTAAGAATTCAATTTGAGATTGTTGCTAATTACTTACTAATAATTTTGATTATAAATGTGCAGCCAAATTAATTATCAACATGTGTTTGTGTTTTTGCTTGGGAGAGCTGCCACCATTTTTCTAGTGCTCTACAATTGGGCTACAAACTATTGGTATATAGGTATGGCTTCCTTGGTGATATCTGCCACATGCAGTGTTTGCATCTTAAATTTCATGCCTTGGCAGAAATTTCACAAGAATGGCATCCCTTGCCCTAATCCATGCTTGAGTATGATGAATTTGTGGAAAGATAAAGTGAGTGTTGCTTTTGAGTCATTCTTTTATTTATTTGTATACAGTGACTGGGGTAGAAATTTGTCGTTATAGGACCATGACCTTAAAGAAGTTACCACGAAGAAAAACCTGCATTTCATCAAATATGTAGCCCTTCCTTTAAAGAAAAACTCAAAAACATTGAGAGCATAATTTTATGGTAAATCATTTTTTTATGCCTAAATTATGTTGTATAATTTGTGCAGGAACGTATGTTCTTGTTGGTGCGGCTAGCAGTCATTGTGTTTGTTTTGTATCCAAGATCTGCAACTCCTTTTGCTGATTTTCTTCTGTTTTTCTTGTATCTTGGACCTAATTCGCTCTGCCTTGCGGATAATTGTCAATCCTAATGAAACTGTGAGTACTCAAACATAACATTCCTACGCATACACAAGCACAGATAGTAATGTTCTCTCTAACATAACGTTCGATAAGCATCTAAGAGCATCTCCAAGAGTAGTAGCAAATAAAACTCTTGAAATTGAAGTTTGTTGACCTATGTGGCAATTTGAAAAGCTTTATTTGCTACTTGAATAATTTTTGCTCCAACAGACTCTTCAATTCAATTAATGCAATATCATGGAAAAGAATGAAAAATATGAAAACATGTGAAAAATATCTATGTCTTTATTATATGAAAAGAAAAAAATGCATGTTTTTAACATTTTCAAGGTAGGTTTTGTTTTTCCAAAGTAAAATTAAATATTTGAAGAGCCAAAGTCAACTTACAGTCATGAAGAGAGAGAAAGAGGTTGCAGCTTTGATGGTAGGGTTGAAGAGGCTGTTGGAGAGAGTTTTTCTGATGTGGCTCACCTATTTTAGAATTCCAAAGCTGTTGAAGAGGCTGTTGGAGATGCTCTAACATTGTCGCACACAAGCACGCACATCTCTATATTGTATGTGGATGCGCACATAATTAATGTTCCTTTGCCAGATATCTACCATGTTACGTTTCGAAACGTATCCAAAACTAATTTTGGTTTGATGTTCTTGAACTAATTATTGACTGAAATTGATTATATACCTGCAGGAACATGGTGATGGCTATCTATTTCGGATTGAGAGAGCAATTCTTTTGAAATTCAATTGTACCAATCGAATCATCATATTCATAGCCAGAGTTGTTTTTGTTGTCACCAACAGTGTTTACTTTGTTGACACCTTTGAAACCAAACAAAGGCCAGCCCCAAAACAACCTCAACAACACTAAGGCCAAAACAAACCAAAACAGGGGCATCAAATGCAGGGGATTATCAGCTCTGTTTCTACAACTCACACTTCTAAATTTAGAGTAATTCATGATTCTTTTGTTTGGGATACTTCAACTAATGCTTGACTGAATTTGACTATGAGCAGAAGCGTGGCGATATCTGTTTTGGATTGAGCAAGCTGCGACAATGATTTTGGAACTCCATTGTGTCCATGGAATCCCATACAGCTTGGCAATAGCGAGATGTCTCTTTGTTTTGACCAACATTGGATACATTGTTGCTCAATCCATTGAGCCAGAACAGTGGCAGCAGAAGATTATCCAAACTATTTTTAAATTCAGAGTAAGTCCTCATCCATTTTATCAATATTTTCTGGGATTTGCTCTGTTTTTTACTCATTTATTTTGTTAACAGAAGACACCAAAAGAAGAAAATAACAGAAGGGCAAGGGTATAAGATGAACTTAATCCAACAGTGATGAATCATTAAATCATAGAATAGATGTATACTACTTGCCTTTTGTATAGAGAATCAGTCTTTTTCTTAGGCATTTATTTATTTATTTTGCAGGAAGCTAACAAGGGTGAGCAATCAGGATGGTGAGAGGCTAAGATTATTCCTTATTTGTTCTAACAAAAAATGCAAGATATATATATATATTTACAAATAGTATAGCCGGGCGGCTCTACTATATTTTTTATATTTTTTTCTTCAGAAATAGTATAGCCGAGCGGCTATACGTTTTTTTACTAATTTTAAAATAGTATAGCCGCACGGCGTTACTGTTTTAACACGTGGCTATAGCGCTGGGCATATATATACATAGTATAGCCGACCGGCTATACTAGATTTTTTGGAAGAAATAGTATAGCCGCACGGCTATACTCGTTTTTACAAAAACAATTTTAAAAGGTATAGCCGCATGGCTTTACTGTTTTGACACGTGTCGCCTAGGCACTGGGTGGGTGGTCCATATATATATATATAAATAGTATAGCCGGACGGCTATATTAGATTTTTTTATTTTGTTTAAGAAATAGTATAGCCGCACGGCTACACTCTGCTAATTTGGAAACTTTCGCCGGCATAGATCTGTGCTGACGCAATTTCGTCGGGATAGGGTTTTTTTTTACAATTTTATTTTAAAAAATTTATTTCTTTTTTTGCCAACTTATTTAACTTAATATATGTAATTAAGTAATATCTTAGCTTTTTTGAATTACTTTAATTAGTAAGTACTTGAAGTTCAATGTGGAAATATATTTAAAGCCCTCGAATTACTTTAATTAAGGTCAAAAAAATAAATTACTTATTTTCGTTTGGGTGTTTTAATTAAATTTTTCGAGAGCTCAAGGCCCAAGTCTTTGATCAATATAATTATTATTCATGCACTCGAATTACTTTAATTAAGGCCTTGAAGGGCTTAATAAATATATTTAAAGACCTTGAAGGGCATTTACAGATAAATCTGTAAATATATTTCCTCAAATGACTTAATAAATAATAAGTACTTGAAGTTCAATGGACATCAAAAAATAAATTAAGTATTAGACACGTACATACGTATTTTTCAATAACACACCCGTGTTCTACAAACGTCTTAAAAATTCAGCAAACGTACAATACTTGTATTATACAGGCACGTATGTATTTTTCAGGTTTAATACACGTATTTTTTTACAAAAATTTCAAATGGACATACAAAATTCACATCATTCTCACATATTATACACATAATTCTCACATATTATTGAATAAAAATAATATATTTTTAAATTTTTAAATAATTTATATTAAAAATATATTATAGTGACTGAACTTTTAAGTTGTAATGTGCCAAAATTTTGCAGAATAAAACACGTACATATTTTATTGGTATTTTTTCCGTTCCGTATTTTACTAACTATGAATGAATGTGAGAGGCTAAGATTATTTCTTATTTGTTCTAACAAAAAATGCAATATATATATTTACAAATAGTATAGCCGGGCGGCTTTACTAGATTTTTTATATATTTTTTCTTCAGAAATAGTATAGCTGATCGGCTATACCCTTTTTACTAATTTTTAAAAAAATAGTATAGCCGCACGGCTTTACTGTTCTAACACGTGGCTAAATGCGCTAGGCATATATATAAATAGTATAGCCGCCGGCTATACTAGATTTTTTAATTTGTTGGAAGAAATAGTATAGCCGCACGGCTATACTCGTTTTTTTTAAAAAAAAAATTCAAACAGTATAGCGAGAATGGCTTTACGGTTTTGACACGTGTCGCCTAGGCGCTGGTGGGTGGAGTGGTATATATATATATATATATATATATATATATTGTATAGCCGCCCGGCTATACTAGATATTTTAATTTTGTTTAAGAAATAGTATAGCCGCACGGCTATACTCTATTAATCTGGAAAATTTCGCCGGTATAGACCTTTGCCGACGCAATTCGTCGGGACAGTTTTTTTAAAAAAAACTTTAATTTAAAAATGTTAAAATATAAAATTAGTTTCTTTATTTCTTTTTTTGCCAACTTATTTAACTTAATATATGCAATTAAGTAATATCTTAGCGTTTTTGAATTACTTTAATTAGTAAGTACTTGAAGTTCAATGTGGAAATATATTTAAAGCCCTCGAATTACTTTAATTAAGGTCGAAAAAATAAATTACTTATTTTCGTTTGGGTGTCTTAATTAAATTTTTCCAGAGCCCAAGTCTTTGATCAATATAATTATTATTAATGTATATCAAATCCAAAGCCAAGCCCATTAGCCCAATTCTCAAATGTTAACCACACCTTCCAATCTATCATTGTGCTTTGTTTATAAACACCTTTATAGGAGTTTGTATTTTCGATGTGAGATTTTCACATATGGGAAGAATATTTGGTGGATGCTCATGACCATTTGAAAGAAAAATCTGAAGTTGATCACCGAGAAGCTGCAAAACAAGAAACCGAAAAACGGGAACGTTTGATTTTGCCAGTATTGGCAAGTTTTTTGAACTGGAAAGAAGAACGGAGGAAAGCTAATGAAGTTTCTAATCCCTGTGGCAATGGGAACAGTGAGATTGAGAATGAACTGAAGGCCACAACAGCTGAAAATGTAAGAATTTATAGTGAGAAGGAACTTGTGGACATTGAAGAAATTGAGAGATTGAAGGCTGAAAATAATATTTTGAAGAGAGAAAAGGAAATTTTGGAGGATTCAGAGAGACTTGTATATGAAGATGAGAAAACTGAACTAACTCAACAGCTTTCTGCAACAAATTCTTGGTACCAATACTATTATCAAGTTGCGATGCATAAGGGAGAATTTATCCTCCAGTTGGAGCAAGAGAGGAACAATCTTTCTTCAAAGCTTTGTGCTGCAACACAGTGCTCTGATTATTACAAAGCTTGTTTCCGTGACTCTGAAGAAAACTTCCTCAGGTTGATGGAACAAAACAATGAGCTTGCTAGAAAGCTTCAGGATGAAACTATTTTGGCTAGTTCCTATCATAAACGTGTGTATGAGCTTGAAGAGAAATGTCGGATGCTCGAGGAAGCCAAAACCAATCTCACAGCAAAGCTTTGTGCTGCCACTGCTTCCTCTGAACTATATCGAAGCATGTTGCATAATGCAGGCTGTTAGATTTTTATTTTATTTTTTTCTATTTGCTCTGCTCGGATAATACCTCTTCCTCGTGGGTATTTACAATTTTTTAACAGAATTATTTGCCTTCACTGCACATGATTTTGGGATTTTGATTTGTCTAATATTTTTTAGGCTTATTTACTGTCTCACTATCACTTAACTACCTGAAACTCAAATTTTCTCACTTTACCCCATGAATCTCTCAAAATTGCTGAAATTTTCTCACTTTACCACTTCCATCCATTTCCTTCCACAAAATCATTAAGTGTGTTGAGGTGACATGGATATTCTAGTAATTTTAATCCCTCTATCTTCTCTTTGCCTCTTTCTCACTCTCATCGCACCCCACCCCTCCCCCTTTTCTCTATTCTATCTTCTCTCTCTCTCTCTCTCATACCCAACCTCCAACGCACCCTACCCCTTCCCTCCCTCTGCCTCTCTTTTCTCTCCCTTCTCCAACCATCATCGCACACCCCACCCCTCCCATCTTCTTTCTTCTCTGTGGCTCTTTCTCTCACTCTCACTCTCTTTGCCAAGAGAGAAGATGGGAGTGGCTGTCAAGGAGATTTTTTTATAAATTTTTTGAGAGGTGGTGGTTTGGGTGTGTTGAGTAATTCCATGAAAGGTTAGGTCTGGGGAGGGGAGAGGAGAGAAGAGAGGTGAAGAAAGAGTGAGAGTGAGATAGATAGAGAGAGGCAGAGGGGTGGAGTGCGATGGAGGTGCGCTGGGGGTTGGGTCGTGGGAGGGGATGGGAGGGAAGAGAGAGGCAAAGAGAGTGAGAGAGAAAAAGAGAGAGGCATAGAGAAGATAGAATAGAGAAGAGAGAAGAGAAGAGTAGGGGATGCGGGTTGGGTTGGGGAGGGCATTTAACGGGAAAATCAAACGGCGTTGAGGGGAGGGGATAACATTTGAGACGGAATGGAAGAATGGGGGGTAAAATGAGGAAATTTGAGTTCTAGATGGTTAAGTGAAAGCGAGCTCGAGTTCTAGGGGTGAAACAGTAAATAAGCCTATTAAATCAGTTATTTGGTTTTCAATCTTTTATATCACATTGAACGTTAGGTCTCTCAAATATAGCATAGAGATCAAAATTTGTATGATGCCACTGTACCCCGGCTCGGGGCGTGACAGAATGGAAGTAGACCCAAAAGATAAAACAAATCAGACCCATCCACTTTTCTTAGAGGGGGTAGAAAAAGGAGCAAAGGCTGGGATTGTTAGATTTTATAATCAAGTTCTATTTGACAAAGTTTGCCTTTCAGGACTGCTGAAGATGAAAACCATTTTTCCTTCTGAAAGACAGTTTACGGGGAAAATAGGAAAGACTTGAAAATGGGTAAAAGATAAATTTCAGGGTATGATATCTAAATACTGCTTGACCATTGCATATACCACAATTTATAAAAATAAATAAAAACATCAGGCACCAATTTATAAAAATAAAAAACAGGGCAGCAAACAATTTAGCTAATAAAACCGTTTCATATTATGATAACAAAAGAGGTTTACAGAAATCTTGGTAAGATTTCAGCAATAATTTAACAAAAACCGTTTCAATTGATGAGTAAACCCCTTCCTCCAGAAGCAAAATATGAACGGCCCTCTAACTATATCAACATTCCTAGAACTCTATCAACATTCTGGACAAGGAACTCCCTCGACTTCATTCGAATGCCCATTGGTTCTCCCTACGAACTTCCTCTTCTTCCTCGGGAGTGAAATCATTCTTGATGTTAAAGGTCTTGCGAATCTCTTCAGGTGTCTTTCCCTTGATCATGTCAGCCACAGTCTGGCAGGTCAAATCCAGCAGGCTCTTGATGTTCAGATAGTTTGCAGCCTGAAATTGGCAGGAAAAAGTTGTTAGTCAAAAGATGATGATAATGAAACCTTATCAACGACACATATACAAACACTGCTGATAAAACCTAGCCAATGATGCATATACAATCAGAACCAATGACAGATTACATACTGCAATACCCTGCAAAAGTCTCCAGTTACAAAAATTGAATGATTTTACAGAACAACAATTAACAAACTATAATAAAACCCTCTAAAAAGAATAGAACTGCAGTCCAACGATAGAAATTAGCAAAGCTATGAGACTCTAAAACCCAAGTTCTTGAGTCCCAAAGATAAATAATATAGCATTATTCACAATACAAGGTTCATCGTTGTGTTTATTTTTAAAAAGAAATCATACCCAAACCCTAAGAGAGGGACAGCCCAATTTTTTCCTCTAAATATCATCAAAAGAAACATTTTTTAAAAAAAACCCTTTTTCCTCTAGTTTCTCACAATTAAAACTAAAATTCAACAAAACATTCAAGAAGATGCAACAAAAACAAAGCACAAACACTGAAAAATAATTGGTTTGAGGGACTATACCAAGATTGTATCAAACAGAACACTCTGGTCAGCCTTGATTTCGTTGACGAAGTCATCGTTGAACTTCTTGATGGTCTCCTTGTTCTCGTCATTGGCCGCAAACTCAACGCTCTTCCGGCAATACTCTACGACCTTGGCGAGGATATTGCTTTGGACGTTGGGCAGAGGAATTGCATTGTCAACACAGTCGTCTTCCACCATGTGCTTGATGGTCTGCGACTCCAGAGCCACCGCCTCTTCCACCTCGAACGTCTCGCCGTCCGCGCTCATCAGGGTAATCATCTTCTTCTCAGTGGCCATTGCGCTTTACGGTCTCAGAGAATTGAAATTGCGAGAGGTTTTCTTTGGCTTTCGCAGTGAGAGAGAGTTGTGTTTGGGTGAATCGCCACCTCAAAGGGTGAAA
Organism: Prunus padus; assembly: GCA_024362665.1. Lineage (NCBI taxonomy): Eukaryota > Viridiplantae > Streptophyta > Magnoliopsida > Rosales > Rosaceae > Prunus > Prunus padus. The sequence goes on along the minus strand of JANFAM010000019.1, from coordinate 27,719,593 downwards.
ATTGGGCAGCATTATATAGGCACTGAAGGTAAGCCCTAACCCTAGCTTTGAATTCTCGGGAAAAGGAGACTATTTTTTATTTCCTTTTTTGTATTTTGGTTAAATCCAAAAAGGATTTGGGAACGTTTTCCCTAATTAATGCGGAGACGCGACGTCGTGTTTCGGAAGGAAGTTTGTTTTTTTTCTTTCCTGTAATTCGTGTTTCTGAAAAGGAGAGAAAATAAAAGAGTTTTGGAATGTTCCAGAATTTTCATGGTTAATATTTCTTTTTTCTTTTGCCATTAGGAAACAGTCGGGTCTAACTTTTTTTTTAAATCCTTTTAACTATATAATTACTAAAATAGCCTCAATTGTATACGTATTATTCTATCCACACAAAAAAAAAGAAAAAAAAAACTGTATACATATTATTCAGCTTATTTCAATTTTTAAAAAGTATAACTGATATTTCACCCTCAATAATTGACACATAAACTAACATGATAAAATGTACTAGGGGTGGGCAAAATTTCATGTTAACCCGACCTAATCATGAGAAGGGTGGCTTCGTTTGAGTTGGTTTAATAATGAGCGAGTCTTGACTCCAAAAAATCATAAACAGCACTATATTATTGAGTTTTGAGTTGAAACCAAAACCGACCCGACCCAACTTTTGCCCACCCAACAACACACACCAAACGTCCCCTTTTGTTTGAAACTCATACTACTTTCTAGTAAATGCTCTCAACTACTTGAGCTACAAACACCTTATATTTTTTTTTAATCCTTTTTGTTAAAGCAAATAACTTAAGGGACACTAAATAATTTTATATAAAAAAATACAAACCCCAAAAACATAACCAAGAAATAAATCCGTGGAATAGGATTTGTAGTCCAAATTAGATTGGCTTAGATTTTAAAATGGGAGGACTATATAGACAGAAGCTGAGTTTGTTCTATATATAATGTATATTGTGAATGCAATATGGGGACATATAGATTAGTTGAATTGGGTTCATGTCTTGAGTTGGGTCTGTCAACCTTCCATAATCCTCCTAATAGTATTATGTCTTTTCTTAGTGAAGATTTACTTGGAGTCTGTAGGCCACGAGTCATTGTTTAGTTCCTCTATTGGGCGTTAGCCCGTTTCTTCACCCAAAAAAAAGGGGAAAACTAGGAACAGTTGGATTGGAATTTACTTGGTCGTCAAGTTTCATCTTTCGTTGCTTTTTTTTCTTTTTGGTAAAAATCTTTCTTTTCATTTATCATGATAGTTACCTTTCTTGTCCAAAGTGTCATAACATCCTTTTGTTGTATATATGTGTTCACCACTTTTGCTTTAGTTCATGTGATGGTAGGGCAAAGTTCCCCATTGACTTGAAAACCGTTGATGGTCAACAACTCAACTTTCTTTAGTGTGTGAGCGTGCCACTGTTAATAATTTAAAAATGCTAATAGACTTGAAAATGTAATAACTTGCGCCTCAAGCTATTGATTTTGACATGCGATTGTGAATTTGGGTGAAGAATATCTCTCAAGTAAGTTCTTGTCTTGCCTCAGACGGGTGAGGACTTTACAATTTTTCACAGTAAAACTAGTAAATTCTAGCAAAAAAACATATAAAAATAAGTAACAAGATTTCAAGCAGAACTACCTGAACCGCAGGCCATGGCAAGAGTCTGCAAGATTTGAAAGTTCTCTGAACTTTGTACTTTCATTCCTTGGTAGTCTCAAGCGGCAGAACTGACTTCTGGCCCGGCTGGATTGGAGTTCCTTCTGTTTGGATTGAATCTTCTTGCACTAGAGTTGTACGTCAACACCTTCAACTAATAAAGATTAGCTGGAAATCGATACCAATGTTGAGATTGGCAGAGCTATAATCAGTTTGAGCCATGGGAAGGCCTAGCAAATGGACATAACTGAGGGTTTGCATCTGTTCTGCATGTTTTGAGAAACTATCTCTGTCTGGACTGGCCTGGATTGAGGATAACTAGATTTCTGCTTGATTCTCCTGCTGGATAGACCCCTGTTCTGGATCGGATTTCTTCAAGGAAAAGATTGCATGTTTGGCATCAATCTTGGAGATTTTGAAGATCGTGAGACCTTTGAAAAATTTGTTGATGTTTTTATATAATGAATCACCTGAGTTCTGCCTGCTTCACTTGTTCTGGATGGACTCTAAAACAACAGAGAATTATGTTCTAGCTATTTTGCTGAAGCTAGAAAGCTTGATTGCTTCTGGATTCGAAGGCTTTTAAGATCATATTTGATTTTTGTCAGTTTGATTGAGAGTTTTTTTTTAATTGATTTGTTGAGTGTCCTTTTCTCAGTTCACGTCCCCTTGTATTTATAGGTATTTTAGTTCCCTAAAAAATCTGGAAAATATCTTCTAGGAAGTGCCTTGTTTTAGCCAAAAAAGAGGTAATTAACTTTTGATAAGAAGTAGAAAATATCAAGAATTGGCTGTGGTGAATATCTTATGTCTACTTCTTGTAACTTGTGATAAAAATATCACACTGTTGAAGCCACATGGGTGTTTGCAGAGAAGCTCAGTTTGCTTTTTTTGAGAATTCCTTTGAATGTCCTCTGGCCATTTCTTTGTAACTTGTGCTTTAAATATCTTGGCTAATGAGAGCATGCAGAGGAAGCTCAATATGTATCTCTGAGAATTTAATGGCTATGGGAGATAACTTCTGTTTTTCACCTTTCTGCTAGCTTCTTTGAAGATCAAACTTTCAAGTTTCAAAAACCTATGTAATTTTTTGGAACTTGTGAAGCTCACTTTGGTTTATTCTTCCCTTTTGAAATGGTATGGGCTTTTCTTTAATTTTGGCAAATAGAGCCCAATCTTACTTTTGAAAGTAACCCAAATAGCCAGATGGGCTGTAGTGCACATTTTTGGGCCTAAATAGTTTTAATAATCTGGTCCAATCCTTTTTTTAAGTCAAACAACTTTTAATCACCATTGATGGTAATTAAAATTTTAATTTCTTGAAGTATGAAGTTGGTTAATTTTTCAATTGCGTGGGCCTTTCTCCATTTTTTGGCAAATAGAAACCACTTTCTATTTCTGTACAGAGTCCTGTAGCCCATTGGGCTGGTGCGCATAATTCAGGCCCAAACAATATGACTAACTATTATATGAAACGAGAAATCGCAGTTTAACTCTTGATATCCAAAAATACTATCTGTAGCAATTTGATAAAAGAATCCAAATTTCTTTGAAGATGAGAGATGTGTTGGGCTAAGTGAAGCAAATTCCAAGTTTCCAACCGAATTTGAGCACTTAGAATTATAGATGAACGCAATTATATGTAACTTCTCATATATGACAGGATTCTGAATCGGAAGCCAGTATTTTATAAGACAACATAGTAGATATACATGTTTGTCCACATTGATCCTTATAAAATATACATTCTAAGTAATTTTAAGAACCGCACTCGCAGTAGCTAGAGCCTGGATTTCCCATCTGTAAATTACTCCATTTGCACCAGGAAAGCCCTGAATATAAAACCCTTTACACCGACCGATGCTCACAGCCTCGAAACTGGTAAACCTGCAGTGGAACAGAAGTTTCAGCTGTAGAGAACTTTCATGTATGACCTTGACATAGTTTTAAAGACTGTTACCTAAGGTCTTGGCGTTAACAATGCTAGGACTGGCAGCCGGTGGTGGAACATTCTCGTTGAGGAATGGTTCTATCCGGTTTGGATCTGACCAAACTGGATATCCTTTAACTTTTCCCTAAATCATATAGTAAAGTAAAGGGGTCAGTACTTTAGTGCCACAGATGAAGATATTCTTCTGAGGCCATTTTTGAATGATGTGAATCTTTTTTTTTTTTCGTTGCTGCGATTTTCTTATAGTTAAGTGACATACCAGGACATTGAGAGCAGCCAGTGTTGCCATTCCTTCACGAGTCCACTACATAAACCATCAAGGGACACGATTAACTCTATGATCTGAGTAATTCTAAGTTCTGTAGCTTGATAAGGTAACAAATTTCTTTGTTCGAAAGCTAGGTCTCTAAACTGTTCAACTTAAAAACAATATGGACCTAAATTACCTTGGAGGCAGAAGCAATGTGAGGTACCACAATAGCATTCTTTAAGTCGGCAAGCCCAGGTTTCATGTAAGGCTCATCCTGATACAACACCATTGATGAGCCACTCAAATGATAGAGATGATGTCCAGAAGAAGACTGGAATTGGACAGGGAAGGTGAGTTTGTTTACCTCAAAGACATCCAGACCAACCCGAAACATGGGATTTTGTTTCAAATGCTCTACAAGAGCCACTTCATCAACCACAGGCCCTCTGCTACAGTTTACAAGGACTGCTTCCTGTAAATATATATGTGACATATTATTTGAACAAGTAAATACATATGTGAATATTGCACAGATTTATACAAATAAGAAGCGTTTTTCGAGCTTCACCTTCTTCATAATTGCCAATCTTTCTTTGTTGACTAGATGATAAGTGGTTTTATCTAGAATTGGGTGAAGGCTTATCTAGAATGAGAATCAATAACCACACCATAAGAAAGAGAGTAATAAAAAATGGGAAGAAAAAAAGGTGTGAGGGGAGCAAGAGCCATACCACATCTGCTTCTCGGAGTACCTCATCCATGCTTGCTGCTCTTTTCCAAATCACAGGCTGTTCACCATTGGCTTTTAGGAACTTGGCATAAGCTGGAACATGGAACATACAGGTATCAGAAAAGAGTTCGACAAGATTTATGCAATAAACTGATTAGACATGCCTGTAACAAACTTTTCTAGCCGTGTAGCCTGGTACAGATCATAGTAAATTAGGTTCATTTTGAAACCTTCAACCTGTTAAAAATCAACAGTCACTGATCAGGACCGTTAGCGATAAATTGTAAGAATCAGCAGGGGATAAAGGAAAAGAAAGTAAGGAAAAGTTCATGCTTGCCAATCACTAGACTAAGAATAACATATTGGACCAGGAAAAATACCATCATTCTGGCATATGCAGAACCTATACGACCAGCTCCAATCACACCAACAGTCTGCCCTTTGAGTAAGTTTCCCACAAACCTGCCATAGTAAAAGAGACCACTTAAGTGTATAATTTATGTACCATGAAAAGACAAGCGAAGAATTGATCGTTTTTATAAACATGGTAGTCATACAGGTTAGGAAGCCATCCATCATATAAGCCGGCCCTCATGAATTCATCTGCTTCAACTATTCTTCTAGCAGCTGATACAGACAGTGAAGCTGCCAGCTCCGCCGTAGTTTCTGTAAGTACTCCCTAACCATATGAGCAATAAAACCATTTCAATATCCCCAATTTTTCCAAAAGAAAAGAAAAACTAAAATCCTAAATTTTATTTCATATACCAATCAGAATTAGCAGATACATAGAGGTACTTGTTTTCTGTATATAAGGTTCCATTAGACCATATGTGCAAGCATGCTACTTTCAATTACTTCCTTATTGAAGATATGTGAAATAAACAAAACTTCTATCAGAAACACAAGTATATGAGAAAACTTGCACTATTGGTACCCATAAAACTACAAGAAAACAAGCAGTAGATTTGGAACATTCACTTTCCTAAATTAAAAAATTAACATTTTTTTAAAAAAAAGGGGAAAGTAGAGAGAGTGCAAAACTTACAGGAGTGTTTCCAACAGCAACTCCATACTTGTTAGCAGCATTAACATCAACATTGTTGTAGCCAACAGCCATGTTACTGAAAGCTTTGCCTCCTGCTCTGCTCAGTGCTGAGAACAAAGTCTCTCCCCAATCTTCTGTCAGCTGAAAAACCAACACGCAAACACAACTCAACCACTTTAAATACAAAAAATAAAAATTACAAGGACACCCGAAAAAAAAACAAGAAAAGAAAATTAAAATTTGCCTGTCCAATAACTCCATCACACTTATCCCCAATCAGAGCAATGATATCCTCAACAGACAGAATTGTTTTCTTCTGGGTACATATCTGAGCACAAAAATCAAACATTATCTCATCAAACTCACATAGCTAATGGTCCAAACAGATTAAAGAAGCGGAGAAAAAAATATATTAAGAAGATTACTTCAACTCTGCAGTCTTGTTCAATTAAGAGATTGATCCAGCGAGTTCCAGGCATGGGTTTTGTGCTGACAACTCTGTATTTCCCATTTGGGTTCCACACTTCAATTGAAACTGGTTTGGCCATGAAAGCTTGTCAGCAGCTCAAAGGGTCTGGCTGAGGATGCTGACTGTAGAACAAGAGAACTCTTTAAATTTCTGGTTCTAACCGTAATGGTGTGGTGTGGTGTACAATAACTTGTAGTCTTCACTAGTAAGATTGATTGAACATGTGGATTGTTGAATTTGTGATGTTGGTTTTATGGATACAGGATAATATGATAGATTGGTGGGTCCTTTTTTTGTTTTTATGTTTTGGTTTTAGGTACGGATGGACTCTTCATGCTTTGGAGTTCTTGGACCTCTCATTAGGAATAAGATAATGATGACATGGCATCATGGATGGATGACACATAACCCTTTTGTTAGTAGAAGGTGATTAGGAAACTGACCAAACCAATGACATTGGACCATTTTCTAGGCACATGAGAACTGCAATTATACTTTTGAATCAATTATAAATCAATGCTACTGGATATTAACCTTCATTTTTAAGGGGTATTTTGACTAATCTAAAAAATTATGTAAGTGACTCTGTATTATTCACCAAATGGTTTAAAATGTCACTGTGTGTTGACAGCAAAACTTCGATTAGCTCGGTCAAAACTACAATTTAACGATTCCTTAATCTAGACTAATTCTAATCCATTTCCCATCCACCTTCACCACTTGACCTAATTCCAAAGACGAGAATTTTTGTGTATGGAATGAGGGAAGTGGGATTCTATAGTGATAGGCCTTAGATAAGGCCCTTAGATGATGTCATATCTCTTAATCATTAGATCATATTAGATAGCCGTCTAATTAAATTAGCTTGATTCAACAATTAAGATATATGACCTTATCTAAGGGCCTTATTTCATTATAGAATTACTCTTGATTTGAGATTGAAGTTGATGAAGTTGTTCCATTGAAGGAAAACTATCAAATGTGGCCCAATATGTCAAAACAATGAGGGTGTTGCTGTGTTGGCGTAACGACCTTTCCCTCTAACCAAAGCCCAGTAGCTGTGACTCATGAAGGTTGAGTTTGCCAAAACTGGACTTCAAGGCCCACATCTCAAAATTAATCAGACTTGGGTCAGCAAAAGTGAAAGTAGATGGAACAAATGGATATTAAATCAGAAAAAGAAAACAAAAAAGCGAATGGATATTCTTAAGCAAATATTCCAGATTAGGCTTACTTGGTGTCTGGCTTTACGAAGCAAATATAAACCCAAGGTGAATAGGAAGCCAACCTTAACAAGGTTTCATATTTAAGTGGCCAAAATTTCTTTGTCAAGTGCGTGTGCACAGCATAAGCAAGCATGGGGAATTCATGTGTAAGCATGTGTAAGTTGTAACCAGGATTCTTCTTCTGTCATAGGAAGGGAGGAGGTAGCTTATCCTTTTAGGCATTTAATACTCCCCCAGTTCATTGGAGGAAAAGGTCCAAATTTCAAAATCAACCACTAACTTGGATTTACCTGTCAACTAGTTTTATTCCAAGCAATATTGACCCCTAACCACCCCATAAATATGTCTTTGCATCTATGTTATATATACATGTGTTGTGGAGTATGAATAGACTTATCAAATTTATCCACTAAATGGTGCTTTCCAAATCATGCGACAAGGTTTCACTTATACAGATTCTTAGTGGCATGGGTTGTCTTTTTGGAGGATAAAAAGTTATATAGGACGGTCATGAGCAGCTTATAGGGTGTGTGGATTGGACGACGACACAAGGTTTAAAAAAAAAGCATCTTATGAAACCTTTTAGACCAAAAATAATAGTAACATAAAACACATCAACTTTTATTTATGTTAAAAGCTTCCAAAATCAATGAGCCGACCCTGAGAATAGTCGTATATGTTTTGCGTGTTTATCTCATCACTTGACATTATTATTTATGCGATGATAAATGTTCAAAGTTGACTACGAAGAATCGTTTTTAGTGTCCTCCAAGTCCGACCTAATGTATATTCATTTGACAAGTCGGTTGTCTTGTAAGGCTGGAGGTTGGAACTTGGAAGGTTAGGGCAAGCTCTACTCAATTTGAGCAATGGACCGAATTGGTGAGTTGTTGACCATTACACATAACAATAATGAATAACAATAAGGATTGCTGCGTCCTTTCAAGATCAGGAAGTGGAATGGGGAAAAGGAAGGGAAGAAAAAGAGTAACGTGAAGGCTTCTATTTCCATGTGTTCAAAGGGGATGTTGTGGACAAAATGAGGCCATAAGATTTGTTTTAGAATTTTAGTCCATAGAGTTTAGAACTATAACAACTAGTTACCTACCCATTTTATTTTATACATCCGAAATTGATGGACAGATGGAGCGGCTATCAAACACAAGACTTCAGATGTTGTATGTACTCTTAATTACTTGAGTTACAATCTCCTTATATATACAACATCGTTTATAAAAGACTATATAATATCTTAGGATAATTTAGATATGGTTAAGATCTAAATGATAATTACTCACTTTCACAATATTTCTGTAACTAAAGATAATTCCTATTTGAACAATCTTCTTCCCCAGCAGCCCCTATCTCTAAAATATTTGATGAACCTTGCAACTTTATCTTCATTTATTTTTCAAATTTCAAATTAAAGGTTTAATAGATTGATCCATAGTTAGCTCAATAAAATGAAATGGTAAATGTTGATAAAAACAGAAAGAAATAAATTTTTTTTTAAAAAAAAGCTATTTTAGAAGTAGAGAAAGGGGCTTTTCGAGAATAAAATTGAAGAGCTTGACAATTTAGGCGGGTTAAGGACAAAATAAAATTATAAAATTATAATTGAGAATATTCTATATTCAATTTTCAATTTTCGGTTAAAATTTAAACCTTCTCTGAGTTTTGAGCCAGAGCTTATCTTCTTCAGTTCTACTTCTTCACCACATCCCCTGTCCGTCTCTCTCCAAATTCTCTTTACCTCCCAAATCTAAACCCTTACACAGACACACAGAAGAACAAAGGGGTAGAGAGAGAGAGAGAGAGAGAGAGAGGAGAGAGAAGCCATGGAAAGGCTTCTGTCCTCTTCATCCCCAACCCCTTTGAAACTTCATCTAAAACCCTCTCCTTTTCTCCATCGACTCGGTCGCATTGACTTGGGAAAACTCAACCTCCCCGCTTCCCAACTGCCCAATCCCAGAAGGATTAGCTTGGTTTCCTGCAAACATCAAAACCCATCTCCACTGTCTTCTTCTTCTCCTTCTACATCAGCGCCGTCTAACATTTTGCCGTCTCTCTCGTCGAACCGGGCCGAGTCGCCAAATGGGTCGGATCCAAAATACCAGCTTCTCAATCAGATCGCAACTGGGGCTTCTAAGCAGCGCAAGGTATTTTGGATCTCTTGTTCAATTGAAAGAAATAGATCATAAAAAAAAGTGATTTTTTAAAAATTTGTGGGGCTTTTTTGTTGTTTATGCTGCAATCATGTTTTAAAATTGCAAACAATTGGTTTCCATGGGCGATGGATTGTTTGGTTATTTTCTACGGATTTATTTTTTATCCAAGTAGTTAATTTTGCCCCCTAATCTTTGTATTTTAGAACATGTCCATCATTCTCTAATAGCTCGCGTCCATATAGGCAGTAGTAGCAGCCTAATTTGTTCTAGTAACCACGCTTACAATTTTTTAACTGAAATGATGCCTTTGGTGATTCTAACTGCCAAAATTTTGATTGTCAACCAATTCAACTTTAGGGTCCTCAAAGAGAATGCATTTCTTACAGTCAAGTTTGGTCCTCCTATCCATACAAATCTTCTGTTTTCAAGACCGTCGGAGAGCGGAATGATATAGAGGTCTACTATTTTGTAGACAAGTCCTCTTTTCTGCCTCGAGAAATAAGCCAGTACAAATATTCGGATACTTATTCCAACATAAAGCCTCTCAAATCTCCGTGCTTTTTAAAAACTTAGCATAGCTTAGTCAGCATGGTAATGGAGACCTAGGGCTGAAACTTGTCTCACTAACCACTAGAAACAAAGCTTTGCCATGGAGGCCCCAGAAGAAAGGAACAAAATTGGGGGAACTCACAGATGTAGGTTCATAGGTGATTCAGTAACAGTGATACTTAAACACACATTAGATTAGCAATGTCAGAGTTTAGTTATGTCTGGGTGTTTTTTGTTGGTCTAAAATGTTTTCTTTAAGGTAATATGACCCAAGTTCAATAGTGTTTTCGAGTGCGTATGTAATTTAACAATTATCACTTCACCCTAACAGTCAGTATTCTGGAGTATCCAAACGATTGCTAATCAGTGCAGCTGTGTTCATATTTCATATTTTCAAGCATTTTCAGATTTTATACAATGAATTTTCAGACATTGTATTCAAATTTTGACGACATTATTGATATTGGTAAGCATGATATTGAAATTGGATGGATCTTTAAAAACATGCAATCTCATAACAGTTAATACCAAAACTGCCAGAAATTCAAGTGGATTCTCTCTTATCAACTTCTTGTCTACTTGGTTGCACCCTCAGGGTAGGTTTTAAATCTAATCTTTAGGACATTGGATCTTAACAGGGAGTTTGAATGAAAGAAATCATGAATTGGAGTAAGAACATAGATGATACTATCTACACAAGTTTTCATTATTGTCCATGTGTGCGTTGGTGCAATATTATCTTAACCCATGACAGTTTCGTATTTGGTTTACAACTACTATCAACATGAAAGTTATAAGTTATGTTGGAAATGTTCTTTAAAAGTACATTGCTTTTTTTACTTTTGGAAGGGGGGGCTGCAAATCCCCAGCTACAGTTACTTTCACATGCAACCATTAAGCTATTTATTTTGACCAGATAACTTACTTTTATATTCCTAACACGTCCAGGCCATCAACACTGGGGCATTTGTTGTGCTTTCTGCTCTTGTTTTGATCTTAATACAACCAGCTTTTGCACCAGCAGCTTTTGCATCCTTTCAAACTGCAACAAAGACCAGTAGCCCGGCTGCTGCTATTGGGGGAAGACTGATCCAGACCGAATTACTTAGTAGTGCATGGACTGGTTTCTTTGCTGGTTGCTTACACACATTATCAGGGCCTGACCACCTAGCTGCTTTGGCTCCACTCTCAATAGGACGCACCCGCATTGAAAGTGCTTTAGTTGGAGCCCTCTGGGGATGTGGTCATGACGCTGGCCAGGTTATCTTTGGCTTACTATTTCTACTGCTAAAGGATCGGCTTCACATTGAAATTATCCGAACCTGGGGCACAAGAGTTGTGGGCATTACTCTACTAGTTATTGGTGCTATGGGCATTAAGGAAGCTTCAGAAGTCCCAAGTCCGTGTGTTGCCTTAGAGAATGGCGAGTGTGATGTTAGTGTATATGAATCTCTAGAAACCCCTACAGTTGGGAAGAAGAAGATTGGTTTTGCTACTTTTGCCACTGGAATTGTCCATGGGCTGCAGCCAGATGCATTGATGATGGTCTTACCAGCGCTTGCCTTGCCATCTCGCGTTGCTGGTGCTGCATTTCTGGCTATGTTTTTAGTTGGGACCGTGGTTGCAATGGGAAGCTATACAGTCTTTATAGGCTCATGTAGTCAGGCATTAAAGGATAGAGTTCCTAGAATAACAGAGAAACTGACATGGGCTTCTTCCCTAGTCGCAATTGCTCTCGGGTTTGCCATAATCATCAGCCAGTTCTTCGGGTATAGCCTGTACTAGTATTGTTGACCGAATTAAGATTCACGTTTCGCAGGCTTCTCCACTGAGTGTTGGACAAAGATCTTAAAAGGATTATTCGATTTGTTTTCAGCAAAAGTTCATCTGCGTAGTACCATTTCTCCGTGAGAAGTACCATCATCCAGTTTTAGAGGGGCAACCAATCAGTTTGGCTTAACGATTTGCATTATTTCATTTGCTTTATGTTAAATGATTAACCTTTCTATAGAAAAATGGTTCTATTTTGTTGCACAAGTAGTTGTTCGTACCAGTTATTAATTTGGGAAATTCTACATCCAAAATAGTCTTGACTGCTTCCAATCCAAACCAAGCAATGATATCCAGTTTTATGCAATGTCGACAGAGTCAAGACGTTGTTTGGTCTGCTCCTGGTCCATGGTTTAAGAGCTCAAACACTGGCCATTTCCAAGTGTCTAATGTGGAATTTGCACTGTTTTTTTTTTCTTTTTCTCTTCAATCTAATATGACTTTTACTAGTTAAAAGGAAAAAAAACGTGGAATTTGTAAATGGAGAAAATCAGATAGGCACTCAAAGACTCTTGGGGCCTCTTTTTGCAAACAATATGGCGTAAATTGAGTCACATGTTGAACAAAAAAGTTTACGAAGGTAGCCAACGGGTATAGTTCAGTGGAAAATGATCTTAACTTGCTGACCAATGATATTCAAAACAAAAGTTTAGGAGGTAAATTGACGATATCAATATCGTTTGAGCTAAAACGTCATATTACTCTTATTCTTGTTATAAAATATTATGTTAAAATCTAGTGTTGTTTTTGTGCATCATGTTCACTATAATGAATCCTATTAACATCTAAAAAAATAATGTATTGGGGAGAAAATATTACATTACCTACTAACTCTCTATGCTTAATTTGTATTTTATTCGAAATATATAAATAAGTTAGCTGCATTTTCTCAACTATTTACATATCACTTCTTAATAGTTTTCCAGCAGCCTAAAGTCTTCTTTTTTTGTTTTTTTGGAGAAGAGTGATAAGATTTTATTAAAAGAGGATAGTAACAAGTACAAAAATGCCAGGTTATGTCATCAGGATTAGGTGAGTGTCTCTAATTCAATGGGTTTGTTCGTTGGGCTAACGGAGTAGCCATACCTGCTCAACCGCAAGCGGGAGCGGGAGCCTTACCTCCAGTAGAGTACCCCCCGTCCCCCTCAGAACATGCCCCAAAACAACTACAAGTTACAATCCTCAAATAGGATATCAACAATAAAAGATGGCGGTTCCTCAAACCAAACGACAAAGGTGCCAATATGAACAGCAAACTTGGCAATACTATGAGCTACACCGTTAGCTTTTCGGTGAATATGGGTAAAACCTTCTCCGGTGATCTAAGCTATCATGTTACTGTCAGAGACAACGTGCTTTTGATTAATTATTAGCAATGCATGCATTCGTATGTTGGGTTAATTGAAAAGAATCAGTCCCCAAATTTTCCTTTTCTTTATTGTAAATCTGGACATCTTATCTTCAGGGATGGACCCAGCATTTCAAAATAGGGTGGGCTAGATTTATTTTACTGGACTGTTAGATTTTAGGCTCTACTAAATCCTTAAGGAAGGCTTATAGAATTGATCCTAAATATATATAAATTTAATTTGAGAATATATCATTTTTATTTTATTTGTTAAAAGGCCTATTTTACACTAACAATGTCAACAACTTTTCATCATATATGCTTAAAACATTAACACTAATTATACCTGGGCTATAGTAGCCCAGGTTGTACAAAGCATATAACCGTCCATGCTTCTCTTCGATACATAATATAGATTCGAAAGCATACGTAAGTAATTCACAAATTAGTATATTGAGTTTTTTTAGATATAAACTTTCTCGTTTATAAAATTTTAACTAGAAACCTCTTCCAACAAAATGGAAACTAGTGTTGTTACACAAAATTGTTGTCGGTCAATCCCTAAATCTACGTCTAAGATGAATACATGTTGTATGAGTCCCGCGTATATTTTAAGGAGCGAATTATGACCCATCACATCTAATTTATATAAAGCATTATCTTCATGAATAACAAAAAATGTTTTCTACATTAAAAAACAAAATTGACATGCCAACGTGGTGTTACAAATTCATTTCATTCGCATAATTATTATTGTTAACTGTAAACTCGATATGTGTTATGTTTTAAATGAATTTGTAACATCAAATTGAGATATTACCATTATGCTTGCCGTACACAACAGAAAAGGAAAAGAAAATTCCCATTTCAATTTCTCCTAAAACAGTCAACACGGCAGCAAGCCCGCGAATCTCTGGCTCCTGTTAAATTGTCCTCACAAAATCGTGAAAAGGGCCCCACACAGCGAAATTTCACAGAAATGAGACGCACACACAAGTTGAATTGAATCAGAGCCCCACATCAGATAAAATTTAAATAAAATAAATAAATAAATAAAGTGAAAATTAAAGAAAATTAAAGTGAAAAATAAAAATAAAAATAAAAAATAAAAATAAAAGCTGTACGGCTACTACTGGAAACAGCGGATAACTAGGAGGACCACAGCACCAGAATCTCCTGTCAACGCTTACCCCTTTTATTTTACTTATTTTTTACTTTACTTTTTTGTTTTGCCCAAAATTCAATTATTCCAAGTATTTTAGTTAATTAATTCTCCATTTTCGAAACTACCATTTTTTACTGTTTCTTTCTTCTTTCCATTTTATGGCACATTTAACGTGATACAATTTTTTTTTGAGCATATCCAAATCTTAGTGGAAATTAATTCGTATTATCTCATCATTTTTAGCTTTGATGTTGTGTTTATATCTAAAATTAAGTCATTGCGAACATAAGCACCATATCAGCACCGATCGATACAATGTGTTCGACTCTAATAAGAACACAATGAGTCCGTCATGTCACAATAAACCTCTTACTAGTCTTTTATCACAGCCAACTTAAGTGCCTAACAATATTTGAAAACTTGTAATTTAAGAAAGAAAATTTTATTTCTTAGCTTGAACAAGAGGTTGTTAGGAGAAGTATAAAAGGTAAAACGTGTAGAAGATGGACCATATTATGCTTGGCGATTATGATGCGTATTCGGACGACGGCTATATGATAATGTGGACCTAAAGAAATTCCAAAAACTCCATCCTCACATGTTTAAGATGCCATGACTTTTTGTTTGCTCACTATAAAAATAAAATAAAAAGTTTTTTTTTTCTTCTTCTCTATTTGTTAGCATTAGATAATTTCAATGTGAATTTTATATCACCATCAAGTCTGCAAAACAAGCAAAAGATCCAAGTACCTGGTTTACAAAGTTTAGTTGCTAATTTTAAGCTTTTAAAACTTTCATTGACTTGGCAAGAAATTAAATAAATAAAAGAATCATTTTTTTGCATGAAAACAGCACATAGACTATGTTTATCATCTGACATTTCTTTTTCAATGAAATCTGTCAGTGCAAATTGATCACTGCCAAATGCAAAATAATTGGTACAAATCTGATATGAATAATCAAATCAATCCACCATTGACAGAAAAAGAGAAACAACAATATGGACAAAAGGAAAAAGCAGATACTTACATGAAACGGCATAGCACTATTTGGAAATTTTTGGCTAATCACGTTATGTAATTTTCTACTGACAGACAGTAATTGGCCGAAAATAACACTGTTTTACTATTTCGTTCCAAACAACTTTTTTTGGTATATGAAAGGAAAAAGATGCTGCGTGCTGTATTTTTCTGTTCAATTGGGTTGTTGGTCGTCTAAAGTACAAACTAAAATCTAAATTCAGAGACCCTAAAAAGGCAAAAAGTAAAAATTAAATTAAATTAAAAAAAGAAAAACCATTTGCATCGAAAATGGTTCTGTTCACTCCAACATCATCATCATCATGACAACATCATCCTGCTAAAACCAAGCATCCATGTTCACTTTCTTTCCCTTTTTTTTCTCTCCTCTTTTTCCCGGAAAATCAGCCTAGAAAATCAAAGCCTCTATGCTGGCCTTCTTTGGTGTTCTGCAAACAGGGCAACAATCAAGAACAGCCTCACAAGCTTTGCATGAACAAAGGTGCCTGCAGGGAAGAAACAGAACACACGAACTCCGAGAATTACAGCTTTTGCAAACCTTCATCTTCATCCTTATCTGTTCATAATCAACACCATCACTGTCTGCTTCTTCTTCTTCTCTGTTATCACAGCAAGACTCTGCATCGTCTGCCCCATTAATGAGACAACACGAGACTCTCTCTCTGTACTGTTCTAGAGTGTTGTTTAAGGACACAACCATGGCTTCGTTTTCTTGTGCCACTCTCTGCCATGCTTGGTTTTCAGCCTCCAATTTTCTCAAGAAATCTTCAAGCTCCATTCTTCTCTTGTTTGCTTGTGTTATTTCCTCATCCTTTTGCTTTAATAGTACTTGGGTTGTGGACTCTATTTTCTTCAACAGCATTGCAAGCTGCTGTTTTCTCTGTTCTTGAAGTACCAATCTCAATCTCTCATTCTGTTTTTTTTAAAACATGGGAATTGAGTAAAAATCCAAAACCATGAAAGCAAAAGCAATTTCAAGTAAATTGGATGAAACCGAAATCATATAATCACAAATTGTACTCAAAATTGGCTTCTAACCTGTAATCTGATGTACTGATCAATCTCTTGTCTCTGCTTGGCAGCCTGAGCTTCCATAGTTTGAGAACAGGAGGCCATAATGCTGCTACAAGTATTGTTGTTTTCCAAAGTGGGAACCAGAAAACTGGTATCAAAGCAAAGATTTTGATTTATCTGCTGCTGGTTTTGTAGTTGTTGCTGTTGTTGTTGTTGTTGTTGTTGTTGAAGTTGGTGTTTCTGTTGAACATTGAAACAGAAGTCACTGAACCCACCACCACAATCATTGTCTACCATCCAATCCTGTGAGCCATACAATGGAAACCCAAGATTCTCTGAACACATCTGAGCTTCAATGGCCATCTAAATCAACCAACCCAAAAGATCAAAACTTGAAACAAACCCTTTTCTTCAGATCTCTCAGGCTTTCTTCTCAACCAGTTCTTGGACCCAAAAAACCAAAACCAAAGCCAAAACTAGTTCTCTTTATTGAGGAATATGTTCACAAAGGTGGTGGACAAGAAGTGGGGAGCATATATATAATATGTGAAGGAAAGAAAGGAACCCAAAACATTTAAAAAAAAAAAAAAAGGTTTAATTAATGAGGGAGTATAGAAAATTGGGAATGAATAAATAAAGTAACAGGAAACTTGGAAAAGGGTAAGGAGATGTGGCCTAGGATGCTTAGTTTCTGCCTCTGTCTTTAAAAACTGCCTTTTCTGCCTCTTTTTTCTCTCTTTGTGGATGGATGGTGTTTTGTATATATTAGCATTAGAAAGCGAGAGATGTATGGGACGCGGTAAGCAACAACGTACACATGCAGATTTTGTGACTAAACTATCGGGTCAGAGATTTCAGAGGAAGCGTTTGTTTTTGAATAGAGAGAGAGAGAGAGAGAGAGAGAGAGAGAGAGAGAGAGAGAGAGAGAGAGAGAGAGAGAGAGAGAGAGAAGAATTCAATTCCAAGTGGGTGAGAGTGAGGGGGGCCTCTCTGTCTCTCTTGTGAATTAGTCAGTTTTCATATTTATATCTATTCAGAGAAAAGATGAGAGAGAAGAAGAGAGAGAGAATTATTAGTGATTTTTGTCAGTTTAGTCATCTGGAAAGGCTGAGACTAACCAGAATAGGATCCTTTTATTTCTCTACAATTTCTAAACATTTTTTCCCTTTTTTATCTTGGAAATGTAAATTTATAATTTTCCTTTTTTTAAAATTCTTACTTATTTTGGTCACCTTTTGTAATCTCAATCAGGAACATTGCACCTCAAAATGTGGTGAGATCATGCTAATCTGTTAAGTATTTTAACCCAAGTTTTGGAAAACATGCTTAAGATTTTTTCTGGAAATTTGTATATCAATAAGGCAGTATTTATCTCTTAATCTGTTTTTCGATTCAATGCAAAATTACTGGGAAAGTCCTGCCTGCTAATCATTCTAGGTGTTGCAGGATTAAATGTAGGAGATCTTTTTGCAACCAAGTCGTTTTTTTTAGTAAAATGGATTTGTTTTGAACCAATTCAATGTGTCAACAAATACCTAAAATATTGTGCAGGCGTATTAATCAATTTGGTTAGTAAGTTTGTTTGATTTCATGGTATTAGGATATCTTCAAGACATTGTTTTATCATGATAATGTGGTTAACTTGTTGAGTTCTTATCGAATTGATTTATTATCGATTCATCGAATTATGACAGAACGAGGGCAAACTTTATTTAAAAATAGAACTAAGGCTGGCCGAAGGTCCTTTAACCTATTAAAACTGTCCGAGTTGCCCCCAAAGCAATACTTGATTATTATGTAAGAATTTCCTTTGAAATCCTCAAAAATTATCGTCATAGATCTGTGTTTTGCATGGGTTCTTGTAGTGAAAAAGGGCAGGGACTTTTTTTTCTTTCCTTTTGCTGCTAGGAAAGTACACCGAATGTAGGCGTTAAGTAATTTAGGGCTCGTTTGGGACTGCTTTTCTAGGAAGCACTTCTGCTTATAAGCGCTTCTAGCAAAAGTGCTTTTATTATAAAGACGTTGAAATTTTCATAAGAAATTGAAGTGCATCATGGAAAAGCACTTGGGAGTGCTTCATGAAGAAGCACATGGCAGGTGCTTCTCCAGAAAGCGCTTCTAAACTTTTCTACCAAACACTGTCAAAAGTGTTTTTGGTTGTCAGAAAGCGCTTTTAACTGTTCCAGAAGCACTCCCAAACAGACCCTTAATTGTATATGACCTTTTGAACATCCCTACAAGGCAGTGCATAATATTTAGTAAATCTATGAATTGTTGTGACTTACCTAATGAAAACACACTTATTGCGTTAATGGGTCTCGTCAAAATATTAACAAAAGTTTATTTTGAGTAGGAATGTGACGTGCGCACCAACTTAGAGATTAACTTACTTTCATACCATATCAATTAATTACTATCAAGGAAAGCGAGATGATATACTAGAAGCTAGCACAGATGATTAATGTTGAGATTCCAGCTAATACCCCTTCTAATAACAATCTTAATATTCGACTATAACAAGAAAATATCTTTACTTCGGGAGAAAAACTTTCATATCTCCGTTGCAACGTCTCATTTTCGCAATAATGTGAACAGAGAGATAGAGTGGAGGACAATGCAACCGGAAGATGTAAGTTATTAACTTTTGAATATAGAGACCCTTACATTTTTTTTTTTGGTCGAAACATAGAGAGCCTTGTATTGTGTTCCCATAACTTGCCAATTATGATTTCTCGATGGGAAGTCTATCAAGGAAGTGACTCATAATCCTCCACCCCTGAAAGTGACAATAGAGAAAGAAAAAAAGGAAAACTTGACTCAAAATTAATATTTATGTTAGCTGCCATATCAAAATATTGTTTTGTTATCTCTCTTGAATATTGGACCGCTATACTATACCTAGGAAATGATCTCTATTTCCTTGCCCTTTCTAAATAAGAGTGATTATAGAATACTATGGTAGTATAGTCAGGTGGTAGACTTTGTACATAAGTTATAATATAAGTGGATATTTATTGATATTATTCCTTAAAAGGGGGGAAAATAAATATTGTCGTCTACTCATATTATAACATGTGTACAAAATATACCATGTGGTCATACTATTGTAGATATAGTTACATACTAGCCAGGTCCTGAGATTTTGAGGGCCTTATGCGAAACTTAAACTGGAACCCTCACATAATCTAATATAAAATTAATTTAAAAAAAATATTGCCATGACTTAACGTCATAAAACAATTTTTTTTTGTAACTAAAATTCATCATCAATTAGTATGTCATAACAATTACAAATCAAATTCAAAATTTTTTTTAATGTTTTCATTTGATAAAATTAAATATTAGTATGTTTGGTAAAAAATAAGAATTCAAGAGAAAGAACAATGCATTAAATTTTTTGTTTTGAGTGGAAGAAAGTACATTTTTTTTATTGGAGAAAACATATGAGTGTGATATATATTGCTGTTAGTTTAGTTTGATCGTTTCCCTTGGCATTACTAAGACTCGAACATGGACCTTTCCCTAAAGGATATGCATTAAAAACCAACTCCACTAAATACACTGTTGTGTCGATGTACTGCAGGTTGGAGTATATATACAGCTTATAATATTAATATATAATATAAAGTAAAAACATTTCGGGGTTTGTGCGGTGGCGCCACTTGAACCATACCAGGGCCGCCCTGTTACTAGCCAGTGACGTAATCACGCTGCATGAATGACTTATGCCAATAAACTCCGTGGAAACTAAAACTCCAAATACCAATTTTCTTCAGTCATTGAAAATTGAAAAAAGCAGAAAAAAGAAAAAAGTTTTTTTTTTTTTTTTGCTGCAGAAAATTTACAGTTTGGTGAGCAGCCATGTGGCGATGAGCCTTTAGGACCCCATATGAGGGCATGAGGGCTTTCTGATACTTTGGTGTGACTGTTTCTGCAATCAATATGTGAACCCATCCACCACTTCATTGACTGGCTAGTTTTATATTATTATTGACTACTTGAACGATCGATTTGATGAGTCTCTGATATTGAAATGTGCAAAAATCCAAACCCTATTTCTCATTATCTTCTCAAGAATTCGATGCAAAAGTCTCTTCTGCAGCTTCCCAACTGCTTCTCTTTGTTTTGTAGCTTTCGGCAAAGTGATATGGACGCTTTACATGTCCTGCCTCTCTCCCCTCCACTAATTGGTGCCAATCTCCCCCCCTACCCATGAGTCTTTGTAATCATATACAAGTTTACAAACTCGCAAAGTCATTTGTAATGAAAACAAATTCAAATTCAATCCCGTTTAATCGTTTCATACATTTGAGGTGACCGTAATTTTTTCAAATTTATGTAATACAATTCTTGTCGCGTAACATAATGTTAGAATAATTCAGTTAAAAGATGACATAAATAAGGGTTATATGACTTATATGCAGATAGACATGATCCTATATCGGAAATAGTTGATTCGCTTCTAATGCAATCAAAATTGAATTAGATTTAACTTATAATGGATCTGGATTGTAAGTTGGGAACAATACTAAATTTACTTTAGTAAGACGTTATACAATTCTACATAAGTTGTTTTTTTATTTTGGTATCAAATACATTCAATAATTTGTCACAAAATAGGTGGTTTAATTTATGTTTGGAAGGCTCCTACCTCATGACCCACCAAAGAAGGGTGTGATATGGAAGACTCTGTCTTGGCATGCCTCAAATTATGACTTGAAGAATAGGTGGTAGACCCATTTTTTATGGGGCATTAACAATTTAACATTATATTATGGGCACAACGACATCATTTCATTTGTCCATTTTCATGCGGCAGCTATGTTGTTTGTATTCTATAATTTCTATATACTTATTATAGAAAAAGAATGCACGAAAAATTTAATAATTTCAACTTTCAAGTGGTTTTTATGTGGATACATGCGTATAAGTATCAGTCAATTTTAAGACATCTGGAGATTTGATCGATATTTAGGACTTGAATTATTATAAGAAAAATACTAGGCTTATTATATTTTTATACCACATTGTGTACCATCTCTCTAATAGAGGTGGAACCTACCAACACAATAGGGCCCACCTCTATTAGAGATGTGACATACAATATGATATAAAAATATAATAAACATAGCATTGCCCTTTTTACTTTTTCCCCTTCAACAACCATGATGGGCATAGTAGGAGAAGAATGATCATGAAACGAGTTGCTAATTCATACTTCGAATTATACTTATAATTTGAAAGTGATCACATGTAGGTATTCTCACAAAAAAAGTTGCGTTGCAATGGTTGTTCACAAGTAAATAGTTTTTGATCCTTAATGCATATAGTACTCACTATACATCAACGGTCAGAATAATCCTTAATACATATAGCACTCACTATACATCAACGGTCAGAATTTTTCGGACCTTGTAACATTCTTTCTTGTCCCTTTTGTAATTAGTAGTAATTAGTTAAAGATTCTGTTTGTGGTGTTGGGAAAAGAGCCCCAAGTTTCTTCCATGTTGCTCCCCTCATAAGGGCAAAATAGTTGAAAATTGTTTGTGATCATGTCAGGTTTGATTTTCACATGTTCTTACTTACCTTGGAGTCCGACACACGAAAGTCATGTGAAGTTTCTTTAGAGCCAGTGCCTCTCAATGCTCTCTCTTCAAACTTCAAACTATTGGTCTTGTCGTCGACCCAAAATTAAATATTTTTCTTATAAAAAAACATTATGCAGAAAGAAAAATGAAAAAAAAGTTATCATTAAAGTAACATATCTAGCTAGCTTTTTGGTTGCTTGCTTCTCTCGTGCATCTTCGAGACTTTGACTGCATGAATAAAAGGCAAGCAAAAGGAAAAAAAAGTACAAAAATAAATAAATATAGGAAAAAAAGTACAAAAATAAATAAATAAATATTTATTTTTGTACTTTTTTTCCTTTTGCTTGCCTTTAATTGATTTGGAGCAAATCAACACGTCTTCGACTTTCTAACTTTGACGTGTAACGTATAACATGTCTTGTTTGTTTTCAATCTATTTTTTCTTTCTTTTTTTAGATCTAATTTTTCTTCCATGTTTTTAAAGTCAGATAAATTCTCTTAACCATAGCGTCCAGGAGAACGAGACTACTTATCTCATGTAGATTTATTGCTCATATTTTTGTTTAATTTTAACTCATTTCCCTACCCTCTTAATATTTTGTTCGTATTTTGTCAAATATTGTCCTAATTCAACTTATTGCATCCTCATTTTACATAAATAAAATAATATTGGGCCCATTCACTGTTAATTGGTAGCCTGGCTGGATACGGCTCAAGTTCATTGCAAGTTAAAAGTTGTACCTATAAAGCCCAAAATTAAATCCTTTCTGGGCCAAACTGAAATAGATTTATTGCTCATAAGATAACATTCGGCCCTTTCTCTTTCTTCTTCAAGGAGAACCCCATTCATCTTCTTCAACAACGAAATACTCACAAACATAATTAATTATAGCTCTGGTGCATTCAGAGAAGGAGACAGATATGGAGTGCGTTGACTTCTTTCAAGTTTTCATCATGTACTTCAGATCATTAACATCTTCTGCTTCTAGTTCTTCATCTTCTTCTGCTGCTGTTCCTGATGATACTGATATCCCCCCTCTTCAAGAAAAGTATGATGTGTTTATTAGCTTCAGAGGAGAGGACACCCGTCTTACTTTTACCAGCCATCTTTATGAAGCTTTATGTAGGAAGAAAATCGAAACCTACATAGATTACAGGCTCGTGAGAGGAGGTGAAATTGCGCCTGCCCTTCTCCAAGCAATCCAGAGATCAACGATTTCGGTAATCATTTTCTCAAAAAACTATGCTTCTTCTACTTGGTGTCTGGATGAACTTGTGCATATACTAGAATGCAAGGAAAAGAACGGCCAGTTGGTTCTACCCATTTTTTACGACATCAGTCCATCAGATGTAGGGAAACAACATGGGAGTTATGCACTTGCATTTCGTCAACTTGAAAAACGTTTCAGGGACAGTATCGACAAGGTGCACAAGTGGAGGGCTGCTTTGACACAAGCAGCCAAGCTAGCTGGTTTTGATCATTCAGACAAAACAGAGTAATTAAATTTGTATCTTATATTTTGATTTGTACTCGTGACTATTTGATTACGCAGCCATACTTACTAACCATTTGTTTGTTTATCCTTGAAAATCATATGTGCCAGGTCTGAGGCCGCTTTAGTTAAGAAAGTTGTCGAAGATATTCGGACCCAATTGAATCGCGAATTGTCATATCATTTAAAGGGCCTGTTTGGAATTGAAAGGAAAATTGAGCAAATTGAGTCATTATTATGCTTGGATTCACCAGGTGTTTGCTGTGTAGGCATTTGGGGCATGGGTGGTATTGGCAAGACCACCCTTGCTGATGCTGTATTTCACAGGCAGTCCTCTAACTTTGAAGCTGCTTGTTTTCTTGCAAATGTTAGGGAGAACTCAGAAGAAAGGAATGGACTACATCAGTTGCGAAATAAACTTGTTGGTGAGATATTAAAGGAAAAAGATATAAACATCGAAACTCTGTCTATAGGACCAACTTCAATGCGAGATAGGCTCAGGCGTACGAAGGCGCTCATTGTTCTTGATGATGTGAATGATCCAAGTCAGCTAGAAGTTCTTGTTGGTCATTATGATCAGTTTGGTCAAGGAAGTCGAATCATTATAACTGCTAGAGATAAAGGAGTACTTGAGCAAAAAGTTGACCATGAAAAGATATACAATGTTGAGGGATTAAGTTCCGATGAAGCTATTCAGCTCTTTCATTCACATGCTTTCAGAAATAAGTCTCCAACAACAGAGTATAATGCTTTGTCAAGAAAGGTGGTAGATTATATTAACGGCATTCCATTGGGTCTTAAAGTTATGGGGTCCTTATTCCTTGGTTGCAAGAGCAAGCAAGAATGGGAAGATCAACTGAACAAATTGAAACGATTTCCAAGCGAACAAATCAACAAAGTGTTGAGAGTAAGTTACGATGGATTAGAAGAAAATGAGAAGGGGATATTTCTTGATATAGCATGTTTTCATAAAGGCCATGAAAGGAATTATGTAAAAGAGTTATTAGATAGTCGTGATTTCTGTGGGGAAGTTGGAATCAAAGTTCTCATTGATAGGTCTCTCATATCAATTTCAAAACAATGGCTGGATATGGAGTCGGAAAGATGGATAGATAAGCAGTCAGGAGGATGGATAAAGATGCATGATTTGGTGCAAGAAATGGGTAGGGCAATTGCTCGAGAACAACGCATTAGGTTGTTCAATGCAGAGGATGTCTACCACGTATTGACAAATAACCAGGTACGTAGTAATATTCACATTTACAAATAAACAAGTCAGATTATTCCTACAAATGTAATTTTGATTAAACTTTTTTTTTTTTGTATATTATATTTACATTTATATTTTGCTCTTGATTGTCAGAGAGATGGACATGTTCAAGCCATATTCTTTGACTTGTCTAAGATTGAAAAGCTACACTTGGAGTTGGAACATGCAAACTTCGAAAAGATGAATCAACTGAAAGGCCTAGATGTCAGTTATTATCTTCCGTCGATCTTTACAAGTCCCGGTCAATCTAGATATCTTGTTTCTCTTGATCTGCCCAATTCTCTTATGGCACGTTTACTAACCCGTAATCGGAATGAGAATAAGGAATCCGATTCCGATTACGGATTATACATGTGTTTACTAAAATTGGGAGGAATCAATAGTGTGCGGGGCCCACACAAAAAATGGAATTCAATTCCAAGATTTGGGTGATTTGGATTCCCAACATTGGGGTGGTATTTGGATTCCGGATTTCATCCGTAATCGGAATGATAATTTTTTTCCCTTTATGCCCTCACTTACTTTCATTATTTCCAAGATTATCCTTAACCCTAGAAATAAAATCAAATCATTTTAGTATTAAGAATTAACTAATAGAAATATTTACATTTATAAAAAAAAATACTTAATAGAAATACTTACATTTATAAAAAAATTATTTATTAGAAATACTTAAATTTATAAATAAACAAATAAAAAAATCATTTTAGTGTGTCTATGAAATAAAAAAGCAATTTAATTTTTTCTTACTATTATATACTAGATCAATTTTTATTAAAAAAATATATAAAATATTTGATTTGGGACAAGGGCATTTTAGTAATCATATTGGTTTATATTCGATTCTTTGAATTAGTAAACGACTTTATGGAATTCTATTCCGATTCCGCATGATTTTAGTAAACAACATCAACAGAATCGATTACGATTCCGCCTAATTTCAATTCCTCCTCAATTCAATTCCTCTCAATTTGATTACGGATTAGTAAACGTGCCATTAGATATCTTAAATGGAACAGATATCCTTTGAAATCTTTGCCATCAGAATTTTCTACTCAAAATCTTGTTGTCCTTGAAATGACGTCCAGCAAAGTTGGGGAGCGACTTTGGACTGAAAACCAGGTATATTATATATGCTTATTTTAGTTCTTGTATAACATGTACCCTAGAAAGTAATAATATGCAAGCTAAGTTATTAATTCTTGTTTAATTTGTTACAGAGTCCTGTGAACTTAAAATGGATCAATCTTCGTGACTCCCAACATCTAACTGAAGTCCCAAATCTCTCTCGGAGTCTGAAAATTGAGCATATAAATCTGAACGGCTGTGAAAGTTTGGTTGAAATTCCTTCGTATTTTCAAGATCTTGGCAAGCTTGCTTATCTTGACCTTGGGCGCTGCACAAAACTCAAAAAACTTCTCGAGATGCCACGCAATCTTGAATTCTTAAATTTGTCTTGCACAGCAATAGAGGAATTGCCTTCATCAGTTTGGTCTCACGAAAAAATATCTCACTTAGATATTACATTTTGTAAACACCTTAAGAGTCTTCCAAGCAACAGTTGTAAGCTGAAACTCTCAGGTTCTCTTAGTCTAGTGGGCTGCGAATCTCTTTGCGAGGTTTGGGAGCTTCCCATGGATACAAGAGTGCTAAAATTGTCTCTTTTTAACCTTGTGAGTCTCCGAATGAACATTTGGAAGTTGAAATCTCTGGAGAGCCTTAATCTCAGTGGGTGCTATAAATTTCAAAACTTCCCTAAAATCTTGGAGGCTGTGGAACATCTGAAGTTTCTAAATTTATCATGCACAGCGGTTAAAGAGCTACCCCCATCAATTGGAAGTCTAGTTGCGCTTCGAAAATTAGATCTCAATAATTGCTACAACCTTGAATCTTTACCAGAGCTCCCCGCATCACTGGAGAGTCTTGATCTCAGTTGCTGCTCCAAATTTCAAAACTTCCCAGAAATCTCGAAGGTTATGGAACATCTGGAGTTTCTAGATTTATCACGTACAGCGGTTAAAGAGGTACCCCAATCAATTGGAAATCTAGTCGTGCTTCGAAAATTAGATCTTAGTGAGTGCTACAACCTTGAATATTTACCAGAGCTCCCCTCATCACTGGAGAGTCTTGATCTCATTTGCTGCTTCAAATTTCAAAACTTCCCAGAAATCTCGGAGGCTATGGAACATCTGGAGTTTCTAAAATTAGCAGCTACAGCGGTAAAAGAGCTACCCCCATCAATTGGAAATCTAGTTGCGCTTCGAAAATTAGATCTCAGTCATTGCAAAAACCTTGAATCTTTACCAGAGCTCCCCTCATCACTGGAGAGCCTTGATCTCAGTTCGTGCTCCAAATTTCAGAACTTCCCTAAAATCTCAGAGGCTATGGAACATCTGGAGTTTCTAAAATTATCAGCTACAGCAGTAAAAGAGTTACCCCCATCAATTGGAAATCTAGTTGAGCTTCAAAAATTAGATCTCAATCATTGCAACAACCTTGAATCTTTACCAAAGCTCCCCTCATCACTGGAGAGTCTTGATCTCAGTTGCTGCTCCAAATTTCAAAACTTCCCAGAAATCTCAGAGGCTATGGAACATCTGGAGTTTCTTAAATTATCATCTACATCGGTTAAAGAGCTACCCCCATCAATTGGAAATCTAGTTGCGCTTCGAAAATTAGATCTCAATGAGTGCTACAACCTTGAATCCTTACCAGAGCTCCCCTCATCACTGAAGAGCCTTGATCTCAGTTCGTGCTCCAAATTTCAAAACTTCCCAGAAATCTCAGAGGCTATGGAACATCTGGAGTTTCTAAATTTAAAAGGTACAGCAGTTAAAGAGGTACCCCAATCAATTGGAAATCTAGTTGCGCTTCGAAAATTAGATCTCAGTCATTGCAAGAACCTTGAGGTTGTCCCTGATCACCTCGTTTGCTTAACCTCATTACAAGAGTTAGATCTGAGTTTGACCAAAATTAAGAGCATACCTGCAAGCATCAAACAAGCTGCTCAGCTGTCTCGCCTGCACCTCATCAATTGCAAGAGCCTTGAATCTTTACCAGAGCTCCACCCATTGCTGCAATGTCTTGAAGCACATGGTTGCACGTCACTGAAGACAGTGTCAAGTTCAAGCACTGCAATCACACAAGGTTGGGAAGAATATATATTTTCTCGAGGGCTTCATGAGAAATATATATTTTCTGATTGCCCAAAGTTGGATGAGAATGCACGAAGCAACATAATGGCTAATGCACAGTTAAGAATTATGCGAATGGCAACTGCATCGTCAAAGTTTAAAGAAGAAAAAATTGAGGAAAAAATTGAGAAGGTTTCTATCTCTGCATATGATTCAGATGATGAGTATGAATCAGAGAAGGTCTCTCTGTCTATCTATCTCTCTCTCTCTCTCTCTCTCTCTCTCTCTCTCTCTCTCGCACGCACACACTCTGTCTGTCTCACTCATCCTGTCTATTTTTTTTTCACGAGTTTAATAACTATGATGTCCATATCCATGGTACAGGAATTTTTTGGCAAGAGATCTTTGGTTGGCATTAGATGTTGGGGGTATGAAATTCCAAAATGGATCAGCCATCAAAGTGAGGGATCTTCAATAAAGATTGAGCTTCCTAGTGATTGGTTTAGCACAGATTTCTTGGGTTTCGCTCTAACTCTTGTTGTTGCATACAAACGCTATGCTCCAGGGATTATGCGGATTGGATGCAAGTACAACTTCAAAACTAGTAATGGTGAAAGCCATGAAGTCAACCATCCTTTGTTTCATGATTCAGTATTCCGTATAGAAGGTGCAGTCGTAAAGAAAGCTGTAGAGGAAGGGGATTCACATGATGTGTTTTTGTGGTGTTATAATAATGTCTTCGAAGAAGTTGTAGAGGAAGCTCGAAGCCCCACTGCGTTTTACAACCGTTTTACTGAGGTCAATGTTGACTTCAACGTACTGACTTATTACGACCACAAACACCTTCGGGTGGAAAAGTGTGGGATATGTCTGTTGTATGGCAAAGATGCTGAGATGATAAAGCAGCGGGCTTTGTAAATTCAAAATTTCTTTTGATTTGAGTTGTTTGCTTTGCAAGCCTTGTGGCTGAGGATGGTTTTGATTTTGAGTTTGTTAGCCTTAGCCTTAGGGATGTCTTTCTTGTTTTGACTGAGGATGCTCCTCAGTTTCTCACGCCCCTTGTAAGCCATGTAATTTTCTTCATTGAATTCAAGTTTTCAATTGTTAAAAGTCAACAGTACTAAATTTTACATCAATTGAATTTCTGGAGATGAAGAAAGCAGGGCCGTCGTTGGATTCAATGCCTATCATAGAGTAGAACACGTACTAAAAAAATCTATAAAAAAAAAAAAAAACAGGTGCAAAAGAAGAGCGAGGGGAAAAGTTGGAGAAAATGAAAGAGAGTAAAGCCTGTAGAAGTTGTGAAAAATCCTAAACTTCCTTTCGTATAAACATTCGTGCCTTACGGCAAGAATCATCGGAGAAAATGAAAAACAAAAAAAAACAGCAAAGGATGCTTCAAAATCTGAATAGGCCTCCATTCTGTTATTCCAATGCAGATACTGCTGCTACATGGACCTTCTATGTAGATTGTTGAAATGGGTATGTTTATTTTAAAATAAATTATTGAATAATCACCTTAAATTATATTTAAGAGTGGGAATTAAATTATTTTAAAAGTAGCAATTTAATTTCTTTAATAAGGGGCTGTTATCCCTCAATGGGTAATTTCCTAGCCTTTAACGTGCAACACCTCTTCTAGCTGCATACTATATATATTAGATATATGCCTTGCTGTAAAATATATACGAAGAAAAAGTGAATAGTCTTTTTGTTTTCTTTTCACTCTTATAAAATTCTCTCTTTCTTTTATTTATTTTAGTAAGATTCTGACACCTGTAAAGGGAATCCGTAGTTTTTCTTTATTGTAAGGGGCCACAAGTAATAATTTATTTTATATATTTTCTAAATTTGTACCAAAGGAAAAAAGTACAAATATATTTATACAGTGGCGGAGGCATGTTAACGTATGAACATGTCTTGTTTGTTTTCAATCTAATTTCTATTTTTTTTTCTTTTTTTAGATCCAATTTTTCTGATTATGTGTGTGAACTTGACCATAAGAAGACTCTAGTTTCTTCCATATTTTCAACAGTCAGATAAATTCTATTAACGATAAAGTTCATGAGAACGAGACTGCTTATTTCAATAATTAAATCATGAATATTGATAATTTAATAATATAATATTATTACTAGAGTTTTTAGAAACATAATATTATGGTTCAAAGTTACGGTAATATCAAAATGGTATATGCCATATAAGCCCCTTTCTTTAATTAAAAAAATCTTCATTATCATCCTATCCTTTGTCCAAATCGTCATTCTCAACGTTTTCCTATTTCCTCGATCAATTTTGTTTTTTTGTTTTATCTTGATCATTCGTATATTATCTATCTAAACATTCCCCATGTAGATTTATTGCTCATATTTTTATTTAATTTTAACTCATTTCCCTACCCTCTTAATATTTTTGTCAAATATTGTCGTAATTCTACTTATTGCATCCTCATTTTAATAAATAAAATAATATTGTGCCCCTTCACTGTTAATTGGTAGCCTCTGCTGGATACCGCTCAAGTTCACTGCAAGTTAAAAGTTGTACCCATAAAGCCCAAAATTAAATCCTTTGGGCAAACTGAAATGTATCAAATTGTTGCCAAATTTTACAATAATATTTTTAGAATTTGATAGTCTCATATTCGAACCTCCACAACACGTTGATAGTATGTGTGAGAAACCGTTTTCCTTGTATACTATTGTTTGTATTAAAAAAAAATGTATTATTAAAATTTGGGAAAATTGACACCGACAAATTTAAGTATTAGGAGTACATTGCATCATATGCACCTTCGACCAACATTAATATTTATATATTGTCATGGAAAGATATCATATATAATTATACATATGGTCGTTGAAAAACAGAGGAAGACGACAAAAGAGTAACATCTTAGCTCCTAAACTGAAGGAAGTTGAGGTTCTACCCCAAAATTAATTGACAATGGGGGGAGTAGCCCAACTCCTTATAAACTCTTGCTAGGTTTCTCAACTTCCCAATGTGAGACTTTTTACCTTCACATTCTCACACGCCCCCGCACGTGTGGCGAATTTTCAAGCCTAACACGTGGACAACACATTTTGGGTGACGTGGAGCACGTGTGGCCGTTGGGCTTTCACACTCGGGCTAACCCGCTCTAATACCATGAAGGAAGTTGAGGTTCCACCCCAAAACCAATTGACAATGGGGTGAGTAGCCCAACTCCTTATAAACTCTTGCTAGGTTTCTCAACTTTCCAATGTGAGACTTTTTACCTTCACATTCTCACATAAACATTTCCTAAATTGTCTAGATCATTGCCAGTTTAAACTTCTAATTAAGTGTTTTTGCCGTCAGTGATCTTTCTTAAGTTAAATTGGCATCTCCATCATTTATCATTATAAAATCCATATGTTATCAAACACCAGTTTCCAAAAACCTAAAAGACCCGCAGCAAACAAAATTACACCGCAATGCAATGTCACAAGAACTTAGGTTTAAAGTTCCACAAGTTTTTCCGTTCTAAGAAACTTTTTTAACCAGTTCGCTAATTGTTTAGGATGTCTCTTCAACCCATCTTTGAAGTCTATGTAGTTGATCCTGAACATAACGGTGTAACCGGTATTCCATTCAATATTATCAAACAATGACTATATAAATTATCTCATCACGTTAACACCATCCATACTCAAAAAATGAGTCAAAAACAACTATATTAGTGAAATTATTGGTCAGTGAGGGAGAAGAAATTTTTGTTTTTACAAGGAACATGCACTTACTATATCGCTTTATGAAGATAATAAAGATGGCGATCAAGGTGGTCAATCCTTTTCTTATCGGCAAGGGATTCCTCAATCGGAATTTTGGGATCATTAGGGTCATCGTACCCTACAATAATAGGTTGTTAGAATTCGGTATATAACTTTCCAAATTTGATTGATTTTTAAGAACAAACAAAACTTAGAATCTTAGCAACGTATGCAGGAGCAGAAAATATACAGAGAGAATGAGAATGTTCAGGAATTTCTTGTTATTGCATCAGTACCAAAAATGCTGCATAAAAGGCATGACACATACTGCCAAAAATGACAGACCCTAAAAAATAGGATGCAAGGACTCATCTCCAGCCATTCAAGGTCATTGGAGGCTATGATCATGACACCTATACACGAATTGGTTATAGGCAGTACAGACTTTACAGCTAGGAATGACAACTGTAACCTTTCCTAAAATAGAAAGAAAAATAGCCGTTGCACATTGCAACTAACGGCTACTACTAAAAAAGGAAAGTTTCCAAGTTCTTCAATTTCTTCATTTCTTTCACTGTCAAACTGCAGGGTTAGCATCTGCAACTTGATTTAAGCTTGGTATGCAGCTTAATTCTCAACAGCCTCTCCTAAGCTGCTAACAGGCTTAACTCCAAGCTTTAACCTCAAGTAATTGAATCGATCTTTGGGTAGAGCTTTTGTAAATATGTCTGCCAACTGTTCTTCACTTCTGCAGAATCTAATATCAATCACCCCTTCTTGCAAAGCTTCTCTGATGAAATGATACCTTCGGTTTATATGTCTTGTTCTCTGATGGAAAACAGGATTTTTGACCATTGATATTGCAGACATGTTGTCACAAAACAATGGTGTTGCATCAGATTGCATTTCACCAAAATCATCCAGCACAAACCTTAACCAGATAGCTTGAGCTGTTGCCTCAGCTGCTGAGACGTATTCTGCTTCTGCAGTTGACAATGCAACTGTGTTTTGTTTGACTGAAGCCCATGAAAAAACTCCACTGCCAAAACTGAATGCATATCCAGATGTGCTTCTACTGTCATCTTCACTGCCAGCCCAATCAGAGTCACAGAAACCAATTAAAACAGCTTCCTTGTCTCTTGTATATTCAATGCCATAGCTTAGAGTACCTTGAATGTATCTGAGGACCCTTTTTGCAATTCCCATGTGCTTCTTGGTGGGGCTGTGCATGAATCTTGATAGTAGACTGGTTGCAAACATTATATCAGGCCTGGTTGCAGTTAGATATAACAAGCTGCCAACAATTTTTCTAAACAAACCTTCATCAGCCAGCTCACTTCCATCGATTTTCTTCAGTTTCTCACCAGTAGGTAGAGGAATTGTTACTGATTTACAATCTTCAAGACCAAACTTTGCAAGTAAAGACTTTGCATACTTGCTTTGGTGGATAAATACACCTTTTTCAATTTGTAGAACTCCCATTCCCAAGAAATGATGTAGGAGTCCTAAATCAGTCATCTCATACTTCTGCATCATGTCTCTTTTAAATTCACTAAGCAATGCATTACTGCTTCCAGTATAAACTATATCATCAACATATATAGAGACAATAATCAGTTTACCTTCTTCATCAGTTCTGGTATATAGTGTGGCCTCATTAGTACTCCTTTTAAAGTTGCAGCTTGTGAGATAAGAGTCAATCTCACTGTACCAAGCTCTAAGAGCTTGCTTCAAACCATAAAGAGCCTTCTTCAATTTATAGACCTTATGACTTGCATTTTCTACTTCAAAACCCTCTGGTTGCTCAGTGTAAACCTCCTCCTCAAGAACTCCATTCAAAAAGGCTGACTTCACATCTAATTGAAACAATTTCCAACCCTTTTGAGCTGCAAGTGCAATTAGAGTCCTAATTGTATCTAGCCTTGC
Source organism: Prunus padus (assembly GCA_024362665.1). NCBI lineage: Eukaryota > Viridiplantae > Streptophyta > Magnoliopsida > Rosales > Rosaceae > Prunus > Prunus padus. The sequence goes on along the minus strand of JANFAM010000019.1, from coordinate 27,686,015 downwards.
CACAGGGGCAAAAGTTTCATTATAATCAATACCAGGTTTCTGAGCATACCCCTTTGCCACAAGCCTAGCTTTGTGTTTTTGAACTGTTCCATCCAGGTTCAGCTTGGTTTTGAACACCCATTTGACTCCTATAACTGGTTTATCTGCAGGCCTTTCTACTAGCTTCCAAGTTTCATTTTTCTCTATAGTTTCAAACTCAGCATCCATTGCTTCCTTCCATGCTTTGTCTTCAATAGCTTCAAGATAAGTTTCAGGTTCAATAATGGTCATGTGACATCTTGCATAAATGTCCTCCAAGCTTTTCAGCTTTACTGGTGTATTGCTTGGAGTAGATCCTTGACTTGTGTCACTGCCATTTCTCTCAGAGACATATTCATCATCTGAGATTAATTGATTCAGATTTGGTGAATCAATGTTGTGAATTTCATGAGAGGCTGCTTCTGTTTCAGCTATCTCAGAATTTCCATTTCCAAAAATGAGAGGCACTGAGACAGTTTCATCTTGCTTACTGTCCCAATTCCAGGATTTGTTCTCATCAAAAACAACACTCCTTGAAAGTATCATTTTCTCAGTTTGAAAGTTATAGATCCTGTAACCCTTTTCACAGCTGCCATAACCCATAAAAACTCCCTTGCTTGCTTTATCATCAAACTTTTGTCTAAGGTTTGATGGAATATGACTGTAACAGATACTTCCAAACACCCTCAGATGTTTTACACCTGGTTTTCTTCCTGTGAAAGCTTCAAATGGAGTTTTGTCTGAAACTGAAGTAGTGTAGCACCTGTTTTGCAGATACACAGCAGTACCAACTGCTTCAGCCCAGAACTTTACAGGGATTTTCTTCTCAGTCATCATTGATCTTGCCATTTCACAGATTGTTCTGTTTCTTCTCTCAGCAACCCCATTTTGCTGAGGTGAGTAGGCAATAGTCAGTTGCCTCTCCATGCCAAGATCACTGCAAAACTCCAGAAATTCATGTGAAGTGTACTCTCCACCTCTGTCACTTCTAAGTTTCTTTAAGTTGAATCCACTTTGTAGCTCAACAAATGCCTTGAACTTTTTGAACACACTTATCACACTTGACTTGTTTCTGAGAAAATATACCCAACACATTCTTGAGAAGTCATCAATGAATGTGATGAAGTATTTGTTTCCTCCTATTGACTCATTTTGCATTGGACCACATACATCAGTGTGTATCAACTCAAGTGGATTGTTAGCTCTCCAAGGTTTCTCACTGTCAAATGGTTCTCTGTGGCTTTTACCATACACACAGCCTTCACATTCACCTTCCTTTTCTGAGAAATCAGGTAAGCCTAGCACCATTTGTGTTTGCTGCATTTTCTTCATGCTTACAAAATTCAAATGCCCCAATCTCCTATGCCAAACCCATGGATCTACTTGTACTGCTGCCTTCATTCCTATTGAGCAGATAGATTCCATAGACAATGGAAAGCATCTATTTCCAGCCATTGCCACTTTGGCTACAACATTGTCAAGGTTGCTGTCATCACAAATTACTGCATAGTTTCCTCCAAACAGAATGTAGTACCCATGCTCCATCATTTGTCCTACACTCAACAAATTCTCATCCAGACCAGGGACTAACAACACCTCATTTATATATCTTTTCCCTTTTCTTGTCTCAACTACTAGTGTTCCTTTTCCTATGGCTTGAACAAGGTCACCAGTGCCCATTTTCACTTTGCAGGTTACTGACCTATCAAGATTTATCAACAAGGACTCTTGAGAGGTCATGTGATTGCTACAAGCACTGTCAACAAACCACACAGACTTGCTTGATGCAATTGAACTTGCATGACAAGCATAGAACATTGTTCCTGTGGTAACCTCTTCCTCCTTTGCACAGTTTGCAACTTGTTTACCATTTTCACAATCCTTAGTAATATGACCAAACCTATTGCATTTTCCACATCTAGGTTTGCCTTTGTACCTGCACACACCAAAATGATACTTCTGACAGACTTGGCACTGTGGTTTCACACCTCCTTGGCTGCTACTTCCCTGTTTATTTTGTGAATTGAAACTGTTGTTCCAATTCCCTCCAGAACCATTGTTCCAATTTGAGCCATTATTGTTGTTAAAGTTTCCACCTTGAGACCAATTTGACCCCTTTTTATTTTGTCCTTGCCACTTTTGATTTGACTTTCCCTGAGAACCTTTATTAGCTCCAGAAGATTGATTATTTCCAACTCTGAGACTGCTAAAAGCTTTCTCAGTTCCTGCCAATTTATCCCTTTCATCATGCAAATCCTCTCTCTTATCATAAACTTTGACAGATGCAAGGATTTCTTCAACTCTAATAGTGTCAAGGTCTCTAGTTTCTTCAATGATTGACACTATGGACTTGTACCTCCTACTTAGACTCATCAACAATTTTTGGACAATCCTTTTCTCTGTTACATCTTCTCCTAGAGATTTCAGGTTGTTTATTATTTCAAAAAACCGAGCCAAGTAGTCATCCAGAGATTCAACATCATTCATTCTCAAATATTCAAAATCAGCTCTAATGGCTTGTAATTTCACAGCCCTTACCTTCTTGTCACCTCTGAACTCTCTTCTCAAGATTTCCCAAGCACCTTTTGCTGTTTTCTCATTTCTGATGCGAGGAAAGAGCTCATCTGTTAAAGCTCCTTGAATAAGACTCAAAGCCTTGGCATTTTTGATCTTATCTTCCCTGGAGATGATAGGTGCTTCCACTGGAATTTGCTCAGCCTCACTTTCTTCATCTCCAGAACCTGCTTCCTCTTCAAGAATCGGCTGTGGTTGCACTCCAATCTCCACTGCATCCCATAGATCATATGCTATGAGAATGGTCTCCATTTTCACTGACCAGAAATCATAGTTTGAACCATTGAACTGTGGAGTTCGTAAATCTCCACCTGAGGATCCTGATCCCACCATTTTCAGTGAGTTTCAGTGAACCAACTCAATAAAGGAGCAACCTTTATCTCACTCAGAGATTTCAGGAGGAACTCCCTTTCTCACAGCTCACGCCCCTTGTCTATAATCAAACCAGAAGCTCTGATACCATGTTAGAATTCGGTATATAACTTTCCAAATTTGATTGATTTTTAAGAACAAACAAAACTTAGAATCTTAGCAACGTATGCAGGAGCAGAAAATATACAGAGAGAATGAGAATGTTCAGGAATTTCTTGTTATTGCATCAGTACCAAAAATGCTGCATAAAAGGCATGACACATACTGCCAAAAATGACAGACCCTAAAAAATAGGATGCAAGGACTCATCTCCAGCCATTCAAGGTCATTGGAGGCTATGATCATGACACCTATACACGAATTGGTTATAGGCAGTACAGACTTTACAGCTAGGAATGACAACTGTAACCTTTCCTAAAATAGAAAGAAAAATAGCCGTTGCACATTGCAACTAACGGCTACTACTAAAAAAGGAAAGTTTCCAAGTTCTTCAATTTCTTCATTTCTTTCACTGTCAAACTGCAGGGTTAGCATCTGCAACTTGATTTAAGCTTGGTATGCAGCTTAATTCTCAACATAGGTGACATTTATTTAGTTCAAATAGTAATATTCGACACATGCATGAGATTACCCTAAAAATGTTGAAATAATGTATACGTTGATGGTTAATGCCATAATTACCATTTTCTGTGATGTAAATAAGTGGATTGTGATAGTTTCACTCTGTGTGAAGCAGTAAATCTCGAAATCCTCTTGGGTAAGCATGAAGCCAGTCAGAAAGCACCCTGCCAACCGAATTTATGCAAATTAATTCATGGTAAGCTCAAAAAGGGTTTGATTAACATGGTAAATAACACGTACACATCAGTGGACCAATGGGGACACCATTATGCTCGACTGTCACACCATCATGTGTATATATATATCCACATACAGGGGCGGACGGATTAAGGGACAAGAGGGGTCGCTTGACCCCATGAACTGGCCGGAAAAATGGCTATGGATAGCCTGTGGAGGTCTGAGCAGACCCCATGGCGAGCAGAAAGACGACCCCAAAAGATGCACGCAAGGTGCTCGACGAAAGGCCACAGCGAGGAGGGAGAGTGTTCTCGAAGTTCCTGAGTCCAAATCCAAACTCCAAAACGCAAAACTCACTCTCGCAAGTACAGAGAGAGAGTCTTCTCCACCAGAACTCTGTCTACTCTTGAGCTGTGTAAATCTCTACTCTCATTTTTGCCTTTTAATTCTTTAGCAAACATGCCCTTATTATAATATGCTTATTCAAATTGAACTTTTGATTTCTTCTTTGAATTCTGTAGGTGTCGGTCTGCAGTTAAAATGAAGTTTCTGGATTGGTATGTAAAGATTGCACTTGGGTTGGCTCTGATTGGAGCTTCCATGGAGTTTTTCATGATCAAAACCGGCTTCTGTGTGAGAACTCTCCTTTTTCACTCCTTTCCATCTTTACCCAATTGCTTCTTTCTCCTGATTACTATTGCTTTGCTGCCTATTATTTCTTCTTCATTTTTTTTTTCGGGGTGCAAGTATCTATCTACCCCTGATATTTATAACTGGAGTTTGCAATTAACTGTTTGGTAGAGGATTAAGTTCATCCTTAAATTTAGATTTTTTTTTTCCTTCTTAGAATTGATTAGATTGTGATTGTATGGTGCAAAGTCATGTAACTTTCATAAATATTACAGGGTTGTTCATAACTGTTATAATGTATTGAAAGCAAAACATCAGACTTGTATTAGGGAATTTTGAAAATGGCTGAGATGGCATTATATGTGCACTTCTATATTTAATGTTAGATATGAATGATATTGGTGGTTGAACTGAACTTAGATGAGGTTTCACATTGACACGGTTTTTATTGATGTTTTGGACCCTTTGAATTGACACTTTTGTGGCTGCTGGTTACTTCCAAGTGGAGTTCGAACTTGGGGAACAACAGTTTCCACTAAATATTTCCTTTGATCTGTGTTACTCCCCATTTGAGCCCTTGTTGCGGTGCACTTGAACTATGGTTGGGCCCGCTAAGTTGGAGTATAGTGTAGCCAAAGATATTGTATTGTTATTTTAACATGAATTATGAACGAAAGTACTATGTTCATGCTTTTTAGTGTTATTTTCGGATGAAATTTTTTTCGAGACTTTTACACTGACCCTACGAGGTCACCATCCTGCGTCCGCCACTGTCCACATATATAGTTAAATTAAGAATTTGAACAAAAAAAAATAGTTAAATTAAGAAAGGAAAAGCCATAATTTGTGGCAGCTTAAACTCATGGTTTTTTACTTACCTGATTGATTAACAAGAGCGTCTGTCTTGTAGCTTGGTTTTGCATCATTTTGACAAGGTACATCTGCTGCATACGTTTCTGAGTAGTAATTTAGTCCAATAAAATCAAATGAGCCTTTTAGGGCCTGTTTGGTGGGCTGGACTGGACTAGACTTTTTGAATTAAAATGGACTATAATCCTGTCCGTCGTTTGGTGAGCCTAAATGCACAATGGGACTGGTTCGGACTTGTATTTTCTACGGGATAATAGTCCAGCAAACCCTAGTATTGTAAACCTGAGGGGAACCACGACATCGCCTCGCCTCCACCTCCTTTCTCCTTCGATCGTCTACGCCTCCGCTTCATCTCTCCTTCGATCGTCTACACCCTTGCCTCCACCTCCGCTCCTTCGATCATCTATGCCTCTTTCTCCTCCTCCTCCTCCACCTCAGCCTTTCCGAAGGTATGTTCACTATACGGGCCTAAGCTTTTCGTGATAATCCAACAATATCGGGGCTCCTGAGCTGATAATCCAACAATATTTCATTTTTAATTTGGGTTTATCACTCTTGATTTGTTCGTTTGAATGCTTTTTGCATACTAGTTGGCGATACATGCATTGCAGCCAGAAGGGTTTTCATAACCGTTTTCAATATAAAGGCTTGAATTCTGGAAATATTAAAAATGGTGTTTTCACAATATGATTTCAGTTGGGTTGAGATATTATAGAGCCGTACATGTTAATTGTGATCACTTGTCTCCAGTTAACTTATTTTGTTTGGAAATTTCTGTTGTTTAGTTCTTTTCTAAGGGTGGCTTTAATATTTAGTATTCTCTTTCATTTGCAACTTGCAACTTGCATATGCGTCTTGCTATTTGTATTCCATTTGATGATTTCCGTTTTTCTTCCCCAGAATGGAGCACAGAAGTTATTGGGCATCCTGATCGCTATTGGTGAGGCAGAAGTTATTAAGCAGAGGAGGAAGGTATGTTTACCATGAGTTTGTAGCTATGCTTTTAGTAAGTTATATATGGACTTTTGTCTTTCTAAAAGAATTATAATATCAAGCATGAGATTGTAAGCCCAGAGAATATATGATATCATCACACTCTGTTTTAGCTTACATGAGATTGTAAGCGCATAATAGCAATGAACTTGCTGAGAAAAGTGATGCTAATTTTTGGTCTGAGACTTATCGTTTTCATTGGATCATCAAGTCTTTTGTTTTTGTTTCGGGGTTTTCTTTGTAGTTTTTCTTGTATATGGTTTTGATTTTGTTATTTTTTTTTTTGTGGGACTCATTTGGGCTCCTTGTGCCACTGTCTTGTGTTTTGGTTTGAGAATTATATACTGCACTGCTATTGATATGATCTTTGCTCTGTTTAATTTTTTTACATTTTGTTTTGAGACTGTTATTACACAGTTATTGTGTTTCAGTTTACAAAATTTTTAAAATTTTGATCAGGTTTTGATTTTGAATCTTTTATTTATTTATTGAGGTTATGCTGGTTGTGGTTATGCTTGTTATTATTTTCTTATGCTTGTAGTTTTTTATTTGGTTGTTAAATTGCGATTGAAATCATATTACAGTTATACTGAACTGTTATTTGTATTGTTTACAATTATACTAGACTATTGCACTTCTACTACCTACACTATTATTATAGTGTTGTGGTGATATAAGGCTGCTACTGCAGTGTGCTGGAATGGTGTTATTTGTAACATGTTGCGATGCTTTTAAAATTTTACTTTGATCAATTCCATTTCCCCAAGCTAAAGTCATAGGAATTTTCTTCATTTGGACCAGATTAGATTCATTAAACAGTTTTGGCGTTCTGAAGCTTTCAATTTTTCAATAGATACAAATGGTAGAACCTTACCTATACATCATTGAAGTGAGTAGAGGCTTGTTGCAGTGTGCTTCTTAGTCTTATCTCTATGGTTGTGCTGACTGGACCTGATATAGTGACATCTAGGAGCAAACCAATGAAAGTCACAGATTGTGATTTTGTTATTGCTAATATTGTTAATATTCGTGGTTGTTACTTTATGTAGATGTCTAAGGGTAAGGCTAATAGATATGTATTGCAAGCCAATGAAGAGGAAGCATTGTTAAATATCCTTGATGAATTAGTTGCGAGTGGTCAACGTTGTGACGCCGGCACATTCAAAGCGGGGACAATGAAATTGGTAGAAACTAAACTTAGATAATTGATCCCACATACACCTATTAGAGTTAAACCCCATTTGGATTCTAAATTGAAGAGATTGAAGAAAGATTATAGTATTGTTGTTGACATGTTAAACCAAAGTGGTTTTGCTTGGAATGATGAGAAGAAATGTGTAGAGGTTGATAGCGACGAGGTGTGGAATGCTTATGCAGAGGTTGGTAAATACATTTTTCTATTTATTTGTTTTTTCTAATTTAGTTTATGTTTTGGTTGGATTAACAAATCTTATTTTTATTTTATTGCAGCACCATAGTGATGCTATTGGGTGGAGAGATAAATCTTTTACAAAGTTTGATAGGCTTCAAAAAGTTTTTGGCAAGGACCGTGCAACTGGAAATTCTGCTTTAGCTCCTGCTGAGATGGTTCTAGATGATGATGATGAAGCATCTGAGAGTAACATTCCTGATGTACAGTTGGATGGGAGCCATCATACTGATCAAACTCAAGCTCAATCCAAATCATCATCATCAAGAAACAAAAGGGTAAGACAAGGAAATAAAATGGTTGATGGTTTGGGAAGAATTGCCAATGCATTTGAGAGTATGATGGAGAACTCTGACGCCAAAGTGCAAAGGTTGGTTGAGAGCTTAAAGGAGCAGAATGCAGATGATGATCATAAATTTGTTGGAGATGAGCTAAAAAAGATGGGATTTTCTATTTTAGATAGAATCTCTTTGCTTACTTTATTTACTGGTTCGGCAAAAGTGCGTGTGTTCAAGACATTAGATGAGGGTGATGATAGGTATGAGTATGTGACGACACTGCTTAGAGATCATAGATCTTGTGGTTGAAACGTAGTTTTGAGTTTTTACTTTGTTATACTTTGGACTTGTTGTATTTTGATGGGCAAAAGCCAAATAGGTATTTTAATGGCTTTGTTAAATTTGGATATGGTTTGAGCTATTTTAGAAGTATATTTTGGAATATTTTTATGGTATCTTCATGTGATTTCTTATTTTTAATTTTGTGTACATGTTTTTTTATTAAATTTAATTATTTCTAATATTAAATAATTTAATAAACATTAAAATAATTTTTTTTTGAAGTCCAATGCAGTCCAGCCCATACTTGTACCAAACAAAGGACTGGACTTTAGTCCAGTGTAGTCTAGCCCAACTTAATGTACCAAACAACTTATTAAAGTCCAACCCAATCCAAGCCAAACCAGTCCAATACCCCAAGTCCAATCCTAACCAGTCCAGTCCAGCCCACCAAACAGGGCCTTAGTATCTTGGATTGCTCTTTAGTGAACTTCAGCAATCGATTTTCAACAAGAGATTGCAAGGTGTGCGGATAGTGACCATTTGTCAAGGGATCCATAAACCTAAAATCGAATTAAAAGATTCAAAATATTACTTCAACTTAAGCCCATATGAACGTATAAGGATATTGATATTAATCAATGAATTATATAAACTCATGAAGCTTTACTTATCCATGGTTCGAGTAGAGCAGGGATAATTTGTCCTCTTGTTCATGATTTATATGCATTGACTTCAGGAGAGTGACTTTCATTAGGATAAATTTGTACTCAATTTATTAGGGTTTTTTTTAATGCTTAATCTGTCAAGGTAGAATATACTTGCACATTGAATTAAAATGTATTTCAACTTCAATTCTGGTCTTTATTCGTATTTCCATGGACTAAGTTATGTAAACGTTTAAATATTGCACTGAGCAATTGTTTACAAGGGTGAGCACAATCCAAGCGTGTAAAGGATTGTGGAAATCCTAATGGAAATATTCAGGCGAACAGTTAGAGAGGAAGAGATATAGAGTGCGGGAGAGAATGCGGGGAAGAGTAGAGAGAAGAGAGAGGAGGAAAGAAATTAAAGGAAGGGGTAGAGGAGGAGGAAGGAGGAGAGAATCGAGATGTATGCTGGGCTGTGCGCCATTTTTACAATTTTTTATTTATTATCACATAAAAGTTAACTAGGCTTAACAGAGAGAGAAATAGAACAATGGATCTCTCAGTGACGGTGATACCACGTCGTTCTCCATCAGTCCTTGGACCCGACCCGACCCATAACCAAAGATTTCTGTTACTGGCCCAATGTTGCAGCCTGGTTATTTGTATATTTATCAATCATATAGTTACTAGAAGTCTTTGAGTTGAGTGTGTTAGCCAGACTTCTGGTACTAATATTTTCCTTCAAAATGTATAGTCACTAAAATAATTCGGGGTGAGTTTGTTCGGGATGCTGGCTTTTATTCTATACTGGTTGAGTCTGATTCACAAGCAGTGGTAAATAACTTAAAGAATGGCGAGGAAGAGTCATGGGCATCAGATGGACATCTAATTGATGATATTAAGAGGAGTTTGCAATAATTTGATGATGTTATTGTGTCTTTTAGTCCAAGGGGTGCAATCAAGTAGCTCATTTTCTAGCAAGGCATGCACTTAATTGTAATACTATTGTAACTTGGATTGAACCTATGGCTGAAGCCAATTGTACAAGATGATACTGTTGTATCCTCTTAATTGTTATCAATGTTTTGCCCTTTCGCCAAAAAAATAAATTATTTAATTTTGTAAATCTCTCAAAAAATTTAAAGACTTTTTAAAAATCACAATTGAATATTATTAAATTTTCATCAACTCTTTAAAAATCTAAATAACGTGGTGCTTGTGTGGAGGTCTAATAATGTCTTTGAAGAAGTTGTATGGGGAGCTCAAATCCCCATTGCCTTTTACAAACATGTTACTGAGGTCTATGTTGACTTCAGGTACAAGATTATTTCGAACCCTTTTTGGCCAAGTGTGGGATCTGTTTGTTGTATGGTGAAGATGCTGAGATCATAAAGCAGAGGGCTTTGTAGATCAAGTACTTTCCCCTCAGATCATTTTTTAGCTTGATCTAAAAGGAAATACGTTTTTGTATCAACTTTACAAAATATTAAAATTTTGGAGGGAGACACAACTGGAGATGAAGAAATCCCATCTTCAAGCTGCCTTACTTGGGAAGCAAATTGAGACCTACGTAGATAACAGATACAGACTTGAGAGAGGAGATGAAATTGCACCTGCCCTTCTGCAAGCCATAGAGAAATCATTTTAGCATGACATAATATACAAAAACCTTTATATAGCCTATTTAGAGTGAAAATCCCAAAACTAGTCACTTGTTATTGTCTAATTGGTTCTTGGTTCTTATAGGCTCTATATGAGTTTTTTTTTTTAATTTTTAAGAATATTTTCTATTAAGAGGGACGATAACATACTAAACTCACACACACTACACGGATACTAGGACTCGAACCCAGGACATGCCTGAGAGAGTAATTACTTCAAACCAAATAACTTCTATATGAGTTTTTGTATAACATGTCATGCTAAAATGGGTGTTTGAATAAATATCTCTCCATATGATTCTAAGACATGAATTTGCACTATAGAATTTTCCTTCATGTTATATTGATCAACAAATTATGCCATACGAGGGCGGCATCTTGCAGGTGGTGACGTTTAGAGCAGCTCTGTGATGTCGGTGTTATGGCTATTTCCAGCTTGCTTTCAGTTTGTTTTGCTCGTCCGATTTGTCTGGCACTGTTTTCCGTGTTTGTTTTCGCTGGTAGCTGCTTTGTCCTTTTAATGAAAACATCATTTCTTCTGAACCAAAAAAAATATATATGCCATATGAGCATTTCAAATCAATACACAAGAACAAACAAAACCCAATTCGTATCCTACTTGGGTGAAACTATAATGAGTGGTGATGAGGGGTTTCAATCTTACCATCAATAAAGCATGGGGGGGTGCATCAATGATGAGATTGAAACCCCTCATCAAGCCCCTCACTATAGAAGCTCCCATCCTACTTTCTCAATTGAGCCTCCTCCACACTCCCCGGCCCACTCACATTCTGGGCCTCCTCAAACTCCTTAATCAACATTCTCCTCCGGCTCCCACGTGGCCTCATCTATATCCGTCCATTTCACCAAGTACTCCATCGTCCCTACATGGACTCAACAAAATTTAAAATAAAAAAAGAAGCCCTAGTGGTTGTAACTTGTAAATTGGGGCCATAGGCATGTTCTTCCTATAAGAAAATACAAAAGCAGAACTTTCTACTTAAAACGTGTAAATTTCAACGAAAATCCACGGATCTTTGTCTGTAAAGCCCGTAAAGAGGGGGGCCCTTCCCATGTGCCCTTTCTCGTTTTTCCATCTCTGATTATTTTACTGGATCGTTTTGTAGCTTTGTGCATATAGTCACGTCAATTCAGCTAGAACAATTGCTAAACTAAAATCTGATCTCTGCAACCAACTGCTTTCTAAGAAACCCCTGCTTTCTTTCTTTCTAAACAACAAATCAAATCAAGAAACCCCTGCCTTCTTTCTTTCTTGCTAATGATGGACTACCTGCATATTTACATCTGCATATTGACATCTGGTTTTACATATTTTACTGATACATCCAATTTGGAGATTTTTTTATCCCTCATTTATCATTCTCAATATATACATCCTATTTGGAGCTAGCCCAGATACATGTATATTCATGTTTTGACTTGTAAGTTGGCAGGTTTTGGATACGGATATGAATTCTTCTTCTTCTCTTCCTTTTCCTGCTCCCCTTCAAGAAAAGTACGATGTGTTTCTTAGTTTCAGAGGTGAGGACACACGCGATGGTTTTACCAGCCATCTTCACGCGGCTTTACTTCGGAAGCAAATTGAGACCTACATAGATAACAGACTTGAGAAAGGAGATGACATTGGACCTTCCCTTAAAGAAGCAATAGAGAAATCGAAAATTGCAGTAGTCATTTTCTCAGAAAAATATACGTCTTCCACATGGTGTTTGAAAGAACTTGTGCATATACTAGAATGCAAGAAAAGCTACGGACAGATTGTTATACCCATTTTTTATCGCATAGATCCTTCACATGTACGAAACCAAAAGGGAACTTATGCACTTGAAGATCGTCCACTTAAGCACAGTAGGGAGGAAGTGGTCAACTGGAAGGCTGCTTTGAAGGAAGCAGCCAATATTGCTGGGTTTCATGATTCAAGCAAAACAGGGTATATTAAATCTCTAGCTTGTATCAATTTCTACTTGTTATCCTTTGATGCATACTTACTATATATATTCTTTGTCTTTCATAATGACATTTGCCAGGACAGAGGCCGATTTTGTTGAGGAAGTTGTTCAAGATGTTTTGACCAAATTGAATCGCAATTCGTCAAGTGTTTTAAAGGGTCTGGTTGGAATTGAAAAGAAAATTGAGAAAATTGAGTCGTTATTATGCTTGGATTCACCAGGTGTTTGCTGTGTAGGTATTTGGGGCATGGGTGGTATTGGCAAGACCACCCTTGCTGATGCTGTATTTCACAGGCAGTCCTCTAAATTTGAAGCTGTTTGTTTTCTTGCAAATGTTAGGGAGAACTCAGAAGAAAGGAATGGACTACATCAGTTGCGAAATAAACTTGTTGGTGAGATATTAAAGGAAAAAGATGTAAATATCGACACTCCGTCTATACCAATTCATATTCAAGATAGGCTCAGGCGTACAAAGGCGCTCATTGTTCTTGATGACGTGAATGCTCGAAAACAACTGGAAGTTCTTGTTGGTGATCATGATCGGTTTTGCCAAGGAAGTCGAATCATTATAACTGCTAGAGATAAAGGCCTACTTGAGCAAAAAGTTGACCATGCGAAGATTTTCAACGTTGAGGGATTAGGTTTTGATGAAGCTCTTCAGCTCTTTCATTCGCATGCTTTTGGAAATACGTCTCCGACAACAGATTACACTGAGTTGTCAAGAGAGGTGGATGTGTTGTCAGGAGAGGTGGTGAATTATATTAAGGGCATTCCATTAGCTCTTAAAGTTATGGGGTCCTCATTCCGTCGTTGCAAGAGCAAACAAGAGTGGGAAGTTCAATGGAAAAAAGTGAAACGAGTTCCAATCGGAGAAATCCAGAAAGTGTTGAGAGCAAGTTACGATGGACTAGAAGACAATGAGAAGGAGATATTTCTTGATATAGCATGTTTTCATAAAGGCTATGAGAGGAATTATGTAAAAGAATTATTAGATAGTCGTGGTTTCTATGGGGAAGCGGGAATCAGTGATCTTATTGATAGGTCTCTCATATCAATTTCAGATTCTTGTTGGTTAGATTGGCAGTCAGAAGGATTTATAGAGATGCATGATTTGGTGCAAGAAATGGGTAGGGCAATTGCTCGAGAACAACGTATTGAAGAACGCAGTAGGTTGTTCAATGCAGAGGAATATGTCTATCAAGTATTAACAAATAACCAGGTATGTAGTAATATTCGCATTTACAATAAATAAGTCAGATTATTCTAATTTTGATTAAAAAAATTTTGCATATTATATTTAAATGTTACTCTTGATTGTCAGAGAGATGGGCATGTTCAAGCCATATCCTTTGACTTTTCTAAGATTGAAGAGCTAGACTTAGAGTTGGAACATGCAAACTTCGGAAAGATGTATCAACTGAGATGCCTACGTATCGGTATCAATACTTTCTCAAGGAGAACCCAAATTGTTTCTCTTGATCTTCCCAATTCTCTTAGATATCTTGACTGGAGTGGATATCCTTTGAAATCTTTGCCATCAAAATTTTCTGCTCAAAATCTTCTTGTCCTTGATATGCCGGACAACGTAGTTGGGACGCAACTTTGGAATGAAGACCAGGTATAGTATATATGCTTATTTTACTTCTTGTATAACATGTGGATGTGGCCTAGAAAGTAATAATCTGCAAGCTAAGCCATTTCTCTTTAATTTGTTACAGAGTCCTGTCAACTTAAAATGGATTTGTCTTCATTTCTCCCATTATCTAACTGAAGTCCCAAATCTCTCTCGGAGTCTAAAAATTGAGCATATATATCTGGATTACTGTGGAAGTTTGGTTGAAATTCCTTCGTATTTTCAACATCTTGGCAAGCTTACTTATCTTGGCCTCGGGCACTGCACAGAACTCAAAAATATTCCCGAGATGCCATGCAATCTTGAATTCTTAAATTTGTCTTGTACAGCAATAGAGGAATTGCCTTCGTCAGTTTGGTCTCACGAAAAATTATCTCACTTAGATATTAGATATTGTAAACACCTTAAGAGTCTTCCAAGCAATAGTTGTAAGCTGAAACTCTCGGGTTCTCTTAGTCTAGAGGGCTGCAAATCTCTTTGCGAGTTGTGGGAGCTTCCCAGGGATACAAGAGCGCTAGATTTGAGTTTTGCAACCCTTGTGAGTAGTCTCCCAACGAACATTTTGAAGTTGAAGTCTCTGGGGAGGCTTGATCTCAATGGTCTTTCTAACTTTCAACACTTCCCAGAAATCTCGAAGGCTATGGAACATTTGGAGTTTCTAAATTTATCACGTACATCGATTAAAGAGGTACCCCCATCAATTGGAAATCTACTTGCGCTTCGAACATTACATCTCAGTGATTGCAAGAGCCTTGAATCTTTAGCACAGCTCCCCCCATTGCTACAATGTCTTGACGCAGACGGTTGCACATCACTGAAGACAGTGTCAAGTTCAAGCACTGCAATCACACAAGGTTGGGAAGAATATATATTTTCTCTAGAGCTTCATGAGAAACATATATTTTCTGATTGCCCAAAGTTGGATGAGAATGCACGAAACAACATAATGGATGATGCACAGCTCAGAATTATGCGAATGGCTGTTGTGTCTTCAAAGTTTAAAGAAGACAAAATTGAAGAAAAAATTGAGAAGGTTTCTATCCCTCTCTCTCTCTCTCTCTCTCTCTCTGTTGAAGAATCTTTTTTTTTACACGAGTTTAATAACTATGATGTCCATATTCATGGTACAGGAATTTATTGCCATTAAATGTTGGGGTTATGAAATTCCAAAATGGTTCAGCCATCAAAGTGAGGGATCTTCAATAAAGATTGAGCTTCCTCGTGATTGGTTTAGCACAGATTTCTTGGGTTTCGCTCTATCTCTTGTTGTTGATTTTGAATGGGAACTGGACTTTGGGTGCAAGTACAACTTCAAAACTAGTAATGGTGAAAGCCATGAAGTCAACCATCCTTTGTTTAATCCACACACGAATAGAGGAAGCAGAGATTCGCATGAGGTGTTTGTGTGGTGGTATAATAATGTCTTTGAAGAAGTTGTAGAGGGAGCTCCAAGCCCCACTGCGTTTTACAACCGTTTTACTGAGGTCAATGTTGACTTCAACGTACTGACCTTGTTTAGTATACGCTTTCGGGTGGAAAAGTGTGGGATCTGTCTGTTGTATGGCAAAGATGGTGAGATGATAAAGCAGAGGGCTTTGTATGCCCAAGATGCCTAAATTCATAATTTCTTTTGATTTGAACTGTTTGCTTTGAAAATTTCATAATCTTAAGCAGAGGGCTGAGGATGCTTTTGATTTTGAGTTTGTTAGGCTTAGCCTTAGGGATGTCTTTCTTGTTTTGGCTGAGGATGCTCTTCAGTTTCTCACGCCCCATGTATGTAAGCCATGTAATTTTCTTCATTGAATTTAAGTTTTCAATTGTTAAAAGTCAACAGTATTAAATTTTACATCAATTGGATCTCTGCTTCAAATGGGAAATTGGCACCTTCTTCAGTTTGCATATCTAAAATTAAGCACGTTTTTCTATCAACATCACCATAAAGCAATTACAGAAGATTAAAATTTTGGAGGGTGACAAAACTGGAGATGAAGAAATCGGGGCCATCGTTGGTTTCAATGCCTATCATAGAACACGTACTAAATGAAAGACAATAAAGCCTGAAGAAGTTTTGAAAAGTCCTAAACTTCCTTTCATATAGACATTCGTGCCTTACGGCAAGAATCATCGGAGAAAATGAAAAGAAGAAAAAAACAGCGAAGGATGTTCCAGTAGCTTCATTTACAAGTTTCAAAATCTGAATAGGACTCTATATTACGCCTCCATTATGTTTTTCCAATGCCGATACTGCTGCTACATGAGCCTTCTATGTGTTTATTTTAAAATAAATTATTAAATAATCATATTAAATTATATTTAAAAGTGGAAATTAAAATATCTTTAATAGTAGGAATTTAATTCCTAGCCTTTAACGCCCAACATCTCTTCTGGCTGCTTGCTATATATATTAGATATATAACTTGCTGTAAAATATATATGAAGAAAAAGTGAATAGACCTTTTGTTTCCTTTTCACTCTTATAAAATTCTATCTTCCTTCTATTTATTTTACTAGGATTCAGAGCAACGTAGTCAGAAAAGTGTTTGTATTGGGGTCCTTCCTCAGTACAAGGAAGAACATAAACAGAGAAAATTATGGGACTGTTTTATCCTGGAGACCTTGTATTATGACCCGTGTATTGTGATCCCATAAGTTGCTAATTATGATTTCTTGATGGGAAGTCTGTCAAGGCAGTGACTCATAATCCTCCAACCATAAAAGTGACAACAGAGAAAGAAAAAAGAAAAACTTGACTCAAAATTAATATTTCTGTCAGCTGCCACATCAAAATCTTGTTTTGTTATCTCTCTTGAATATTGGACCTCTATGGTATACCTAAGAAATTTATATATACTAAAGCCCAATGTAACTAGATATTGTTCCTTGAACAGTAAAATTACGCAAATACTCCCATTTTTATGTAGCAAACCGTTTCTTTTCCCAGCAGTGCCTTGCGAATCTGCCGTTTGTTTCCGTTTGGGGCGGTGCCTTGCTAATCTGTCGTTTGTTTTGGTCTTCGTCACATCGCTTGGTTCCTCGGTTCAGAGCTTTTTCATCAATTACAGAGCTTTCGCGTGAGCAATCTTCGATCTTCGTTCGCTGCGAGTTGTCTGATTATTGGATTTCAGGTTTGCATCCTCTCAACTTTTAACTCTCCTCTTCTCAATTTATGTGGAGCTCCTGTGTTAGAGATGTTAAGAACTGGATTAATAGTCCTTTTCCAATTTTTTGGATCTATTGATTATGGCAGCTGGACAATTTTTGGGCTTTGCTCTATTGTGTGGTCATGGGTCTTTTTATCTGTCCTAGATTAGGAGCTGTGGTTAAGGTGCAGCTACTTTATTTGATTGTTTGGTAGCTCTGTTTTTTTATTGTTAGAGGTTTCTTTGACATGTTCATCATGAAAAATTTGGGCAATTGTTGGTCTTTACTCTTAGATTGTGATTGAGGTTCAATTATTTTCATTGCCACAAAAGTTGCTCTTAGTTGTTGATTCTTGGAGGTCGTAACCAGCAATTGGGTATTATGATTGTGTATTTCGATTGTTTGGTAGCTCTGTTTTTTTTTATTCTTGGAGGTTTCTTTGACATGTTGATTATGGAAAATTAGGGCAATTGTTGATCTTTACTCTTACTCTTAGACTGTGATTTAGGTTCAGTTACTTTCATTGCCATGCAAGTAGCTCTTAGTTTATGATTCTTGGAGGTGGTAACCTACATTTTGAGCCTCCTTTGTTAATTGGAAATATGGAGAAAGTGTTGTCAATTGGGTTTTATGATTGTATGGATAAATTTCATTTTGTTTGAATTTAGTTTCACCCCCTAAGCAATTCCTTTTCTGTATTGTTAAAATTTTGAGAATGGATTTGATCTTTTGGGCGTTGTATACCATTCTTTCCTGGGCTAATCTATATTTCAACAACGTAACTAATTCTCCTCTCTCTCTCTCTCTCTCTCTCTCAAGGAAAACAAAACTTGAACAAGCTTTTTTGATTTTGAATTTGTTAGGCTTAGCCTTAGGGATGTCTTTCTTGTTTTGGCTTGAGGAAGCTCTTCAGTTTCTCACGCCCCATGTAAGCCATGTGATTTTCTTCATTGGATGTAATGTAAGTTTTCAATTGTTAAAAATCAACAGTATTAAATTTTACATCAATTGGATTTCTGGAGATGAAGAAAGTAGGGCCATCGTTGGATTCAATGCCTATCATAGAATAGAACACGTACTAAAAAAAATATTAAAAAAATAAAAACAGGTACAAAATAAGAGCGAGGGGAAAAATTGGAGAAAATGAAAGAGAGTACAGCCTGAAGAAGTTGTGAAAAATCCTAAACTTCCTTTCATATAAACATTCGTGCCTTACAGCAAGAATCATCGGACAAAAAAAACAGTAAAGGATGTTCCAGTAGCTGCATTTACAAGTTTCAAAATCTGAATAGGACTCCATATTATGCCTCCATTCTGTTATGAGATTTTTGTAGAAATGTCACGTCAATTTATACATCAGTTTCAATTTGTCACCTTAAAGAAAAATTTAACCGAAATGTCACCTTAAGTTTTCAAAACTCATGATTTGTCACCTAATGACTTTAACATCATCCAATTTTCCATTCATTTTGAAGGGTATTTTAGTCTTTCCAATTTTCCTCCATTTGTCTGTGATTGTTATTGGCTTGGATTTGCTGAGGGTTTACATATTGGAAATACTAAAATACCCTTCAAAATTGATGAAAAATTGGATGATGTTAAAGTCAGGTAACTAATCATGAATTTTGAAAACTTAAGGCGACATTTCACTTAAATTTTTCTTTAAAATGACAAATTGAAACTAATACATAAGTTGATGTGACATTTCTACAAATAGCCCTTCTGTTATTCCAATGCCGCTACTGCTGCTACATGGGCCTTCTATATGCATTGTTGAAATTGTTATGTTTATTTTACAATGAATTATTGAATAATCACCTTAAATTATATTTAAGAGTGGGAATTAAATTATCTTTAATAGTAGGAATTTAATTTCTTTAATAAGGGGCTGTTATCCCTCAACGAGTAATTTCCTAGCCTTTAACACGTAACACCTCTTCTGGCTGCATACTATATATATTAGATATATAGCTTGCTGTAAAATATATATGAAGAAAAATTGAATAGTTTTTTTGTTTCCTTTTTGCTATTATAAAATTCTCTCTTCCTTTTATTTATTTTACTGAGATTCTAAGCAATATAGTCAGAAAGGTGTTTGTATTCGGGCCCTTCCTTTTATTTAGTTTACTCAGATTCTGACACTTGTAAAGAAAATCCGTAGCTTTTATTTTTGTGGGGGCACAAACAATAATTTATTATATATATTTCCTAAATCTGTACAAAAGGAAAAACGTACAAATATATATATATATATATATATATATATATATATATATATATATATATATATATATATATATATATATATGCAGTGGCGGGGGCATTTTAACGTATTAACACGTCTTGTTTGCTTTCAATATTTTTTTCTTTTTTTTTTTAGATCTAATTTCTCTGATTATGTGTGTGAACTTGACCATAAGAGGACTCTAGTTTCTTCCATGTTTTCAAAGTCAGATAATTTCTATTAACTATAGAGTCTAGGAGAATGAGACTGCTTATTTCAATAATTAAATCGAGAATATTGATAATTTAGCAACATAATATTATTACTAGAGATTTTTAAAATATAATATTATCGTACCAAGTTACAGTAATATCAAAATGGTATATGTCATATAAGCCCTTTTCTTTAATTAAAAAAATCTTCATTATCATGTTATCCCTTTGTCCAAATCGTATAGGTTTTGATCATATAAATCTTCATTTCCAATTCCTTCCTTGTCGTTATATGTAATATCTCTTGTTCAATATTTTAACGTTTAAAATTTTCATTATCACTCTCAACGTTTTCCTATTTCATCGATCTATTTTTTATTTTTTTTTATTTTAATCATTCCTATATTATCTATCTAAACATTCTCATGTAGATTTATTGCTCATTTTTTTTGTTTAATTTTAACTCATTTCCCTACCCTCTTAATATTTTGTTGTATTTTGTCAAATTTTGTCCTAATTCTACTGATTGCATCCTCATTTTACATAAATAAAATAAGGCTTAATATCACAAAAGGTCCCTAAGGTTTACGAAACTATCAGATTGCATCCTTAACGTTTTTTTGTGTCATTCGTGGTCCTCGAGGTTAGTATGTGTGATCACAAATGGTCCCTGCCGTTAGGTTCCGTTAAAAATTCCGTTAGTTTGCGACGTGGCATATATATATATTACAAAACATCCTGAGGTTCACGCACCTATCACAAATGGTCCTTGCAAATTTTTTTTTATTTTTTCATTTAAAATTCATAAAATTTTGGTTCTCATTTTTAAATTTTATGATTTTTAAATTATTTAAAAATATATATTGTATTTTAAATACATGTGACACTATATTATTGGAGATGTGGGCTCCACATATATGCCACATCAACAAACTAATGGAGATTTTAAAAATAATTTAAAATTAATAAATTTTAAAAATGAAAAAACCAAGGGTTTAGGGTTCATAAATGGTTCTCAAGGTTAAAATCCTTCTATAAATGGTTTTTTTAATTTTTAAATTTTAAATTATTTTTAAAAAACTTCATTAATTTGTTGATGTGGCATATATGTGGAGCCCACGTCTTCAAAAATATAGTGTCATGTGTATTTAAAATATAAAATATATTTTAAAATAATTTAAAAAAGAAAACCAAAATTTTATGAATTTTAAATGAAAAAAAAATTTTGCATGGACCATTTGTGATAGGTGCGTGAACCTTAGGGATGTTTTATGATATATATATATATATATGCCACGTCAGCAAACTAACGGAATTTTTAACGGAACCTAACGACAGGGACCATTCGTGATCACACATACTAACCTCGAGGACCACGAATGACACAAAAAAACGTTAAGGATGCAATCTGATAGTTTCGTAAACCTTAGGGACCTTTTGTGATATTAATCCTTTCTGGCCAAACAAAAATGTGGCAAATTCTTGCCAAATTTTACAATAATATTTTTAGAATTTGATGGTCTCATATTCGAACCTTCATGACACATTGATAGCATGTGTGAGAAACTGTATTCCCCTTGTAGACTATTGCTTGTAATAAAAAAAGTATTATTAAAATTTGGGAAAATTGACACCGACAAATTTAATTATCAGGAGTACATTGCATCATATGCACCTTCGACCGACATTAATATTTATATATAGTCATGGAAAGATATCATATATAATTATACATATGGTCGCTGAAAAAAAGAGGAAGACGACAAAAGAGTAACATCTTAGCTCTTAAACATTTCATAAATTGTCTAGATCATTGCCAGTTTAAACTTTTAATTAAGTGTTTTTGGCGTCAGTGGTATTTTTTAAGTTATTGGCATGCCATAGAGATCTAGAGGCCCATGCATCTCCATCATTTATCATTGTAAAATCCATATGTTATCAAACACCAGTTTCCAAAAACCTAAAAGACCCTTAGCAAACAAAATTACACCGTAATGCAATGCCACGAGAACTTAGGTTTAAAGTTCCACATGTTTTTCCGTTTTAAGAAACTTCTTTAACCAGTTCGCTAATTGTTTAGGATGTCTCTTCAGTCAATCTTTAAAGTCTATGTAGTTGATCCCGAACCTAACGGTGTAATCGGTATTCCATTTAATGTTACATTAACACCATCCCTGTTCAAAAAACGAGTAAAAAACAACTATTTTAGTGAAATTATTGGCCAATGAGGGAGAAGAAATCTCTGTTTTTACAAGGAACTTGCACTTACTGGATCGCTTTATGAAGATAAGAGCATCTACAATGGGCTCTTTAAACCACCTCCTTAGATAAATTTTAGGGAGGAATTGGAAAAATGCAACTCCAACCATACTCTCTATCCACCTCCTAAAATAGGGAGACCTCTAGGAGCTCCTAAATCTGAGGAGAGAGAAAGGACTCCTAGTGGCTCCCTATAATTTAATGCTGCTTTATTTAATGAGTATTTCAAACTTTTAATTAATGCTAAATATTTTTTATATTATTTTTTAATAGAAATGGACCAATTAAAAAAAAGGTAAAGCATTTATAACTCTCCAAATTAGGGAGTATGGTTGGAGTTGAAATTTTTTAGAGAGCTCCTAAAATAGCTTTTTTGTATTTTTAGCTAAATTTTAACTAAGAAATAGAGAGCATCATTGTGGATGTTCTAATAAAGATGGCGATCAAGATAGTCAATCATTTTCTTATCGGCAAGGGATTCCTCACTCGGAATTTTGGGATCATTAGGGTCATCGTACCCTACAATAATGGGTGACATTTATTTAGTCTCAAATAGTAATTTTCGACACCTGCATGAGATTACCCTAAAAATGTTGAAATAATGTATACGTTGATGGTTAATGCCATAATTACCATTTTCTGTGATGTAAATAAGTGGATTGTGATAGTTTCGCTCTGTGTGAAGCAGTAAATCTCGAAATCCTCTTGGGTAAGCATGGAGCTGGTCAGAAGCACCTTGCCAACGGAATTTATGCAAATTAATTCATGTTAAGGTCAAAAAGGGTTTGATTAACATAGTAAATAACACGTACGCACCAGTGTACCAATGGGGACACCATTATGCTTGACTGTCACACCATCATGTGTATATATATCCACATATATAGTAAAATTAAGAAAGAAAAAGCCATAATTTGTGGCAGCTTAAACTAAAGGTTTTCTACTTACGTGATTGATTAACAAGAGCGTGTGTCCTGTAGCTTGGTTTTGCATCATTTTGAGGACAAGGTATATGTGCTGCATACGTTCTAGAGTAGTAATTTATCCCAATAAAATCAAATGAGCCTTTTAGCATCTCGGATTGCTCTTTAGTGAACTTGGGCAATCGATTTTCAACAAGAGAGATTGCATGGTGTGCGGATAATGACACTTTGTTAAGGGATCCATAGACCTAAAATCAAATTAAAAGATTCAAAATATTACTTTGACTTAAGCCCATATGAACATATAAGGATATTGATATTGCCATTACTCAATTTCTAAGTTACTCATGACTGACCAAAAAATTTAATCATTATAATGAATTTTTAAATATATTTTTATTTATAAAAACTAAATTTATTGTAATTATAAAGATATTTAAAGTTGACCATCTCTTATAGAATTCATGGCTCCTCAACTGGAGTGAATACACCCCTAAACTTTGGGTGATTAATAAAACAAAAGTTTAACTAAATAAATAAAAAAAGAAGCCCTAGTGGTTGTAAATTGTAAATTGGATCATACGCATGTTCTTCCTACATGGACCCAACAAGAAAATACAAAAGCAGAACTTTGTACTTAAAACGTATAAATTGGAGAGCCAATTGTGTAACTTGTTGTCACTTAAAAAAAAATCCACGGAACTTTGTCTGTAAAGCGTGTATGCTTTATCTTTGCGCGGCTTGTGTGTGATTGTTGCGTAGTTCATCAACGACAAGGTTTTGGAGTGTTTTCGCACAACAAGTGGTATCAGAGCAGCGGTTGTGGCGGGCGTTAGTTTATGCCCAAGTGCTCTTACAACTTTAAGAGCGGCAATGTGTTGACAATGGCAGGCGACAAATAGGGAAGAGAAAGCTCCCAGACAAAAGCACCACATGTGTGTTGTGCAAATGAATGCACCACCCCTTAACAGGATCTTGTTGTTGATGGACTTTGGACAAGCACAAGGATGAACTTGTCACACACACACACTTCAGAAATTTAACCAAGAACAAATAACACAAGAGTTTATAGAGGTTCAGCAATTTGCCTACGTCCTCTTTGGTGATCCCCTTGAGAAATATCAATATTGAAGAAGGAGTTACAGATTTGGTTTCAATGGAAACCCCCTTAGAACCCAAACTCTCAAACTGTTTTTCTCTCTCACCCCTTAGCTCACTCACTTGATACAAGATGCTCTCTCTCTCTCTCTTGGCTTCCCAAATCTGAATACAACACTTACCACAAGCTCCAGCTACTTAGCTCTATAAAACAAAGAGAAAAGAAGCCACCCACATGCAGCAAACCAGCCTACCTCAAAACATGGATCCCTAATTTCAGGAAAGCATAAAGAGATAGGCTATCATACAACCCACCAACCTACCTAATCAATGTTTAGGACTTTTCTAGTGGTTTGCCAACTGTCCTGGACTTATACCATCCTTGGGGTTGCATGTGGATTGGTAGGGACCAATTAGCATCCAAAGAAAGGGCAGAAAACGTCTTTGAAAAATCAGCACAAAGATGAAACTTGCGACCGGTCGCCAGGAATTTGCGACGGTCGCTTTATACCGAGAGGACGTTAAGAAATCGCGGCGACCGGTCGCCGTAACCTGCGACGGTCGCTTATACCGAGACTTCAACTTCAAAACCCAGCTTGAACGCGACGGTCGCTTCAAAACTGCGACCGGTCGCTCCTCCGATTCTTGTAACCTTAGGTGAGCCATTTTTTCCAACAATGTGTCGAGTACAAAGGTGGAGTTAAAGACGTTCACCGGCAAAGAGAACTTCACGCTTTGACAAAGAAGAATGAAGCATGTCCTTAAGCAGTAGGGTCTCAGGAAAGTCTTGGCAGGCAAGGAAAAGAAGCTAGAAATCATGACAAATGCGGAGTGGGATGACCTAGATGAGCTCGCTAGATGATCCATTGAACAATATCTAACTGATGAGGTGTCGTGTAATGCGATGGAAGATACCGCAAAGTAGACATGGGAAAATCTAGAAGAGATGTTTGCAGCCAAATCATTGTCTAGCAAGCTTTTCTTGAAGGAAGAGCTTCACTCTCTAAAGATGGAGGAGGGCACAAACATGATAGAGCACGTTAGTGCCTTCAGCAGGTGTATTGCGGACTTGCAAAGGATGGATGAAGTTTATAAGTCGAAATACAAGGCTGTTATGTTGTTAACATCTCTACCTCCATCTTATAAGCACTTCCATACGACGCTGATGTTTGGGAAGGGAACTTTGAAATATGAAGATATCGTGCAAGACATGCTAACGCATGATAGAATGCTTCAACGTTCCAGCAATGTCTCTCAAGGTAAAGGTCTTGTGGTCAAGTCCGGAGAGAGAGGTAGGGGAAGGTCAAAGTCCAAGGCGAGAGACGGTTGTTTCAAATGTGGGTCAAAGGATCATTAGAAAAAGAATTGCCCTACATGGCTGATGAGAGTCTCAAATTACATCTTTTTTATATTATTTTGGAGACTTTATGATATAATTTTGGCTTAATAAATAAAATTTCACTTGTTGTTACATTTTATTCTCACCAATTAGATTTATGAATTTTTTGTATTAATTTGGTGAACTTATTAGGTGACACTACGAGAAAATTGGCCTTAGTTGACGGCTAAAATGTGTCACTTAACACGTTACTTGACGGCTCAAAAACTGTCAAGAGTGTGGGTATCAATAAAAGGTACTCCCTTTCTTGACACTTTTTAGCCGTCAATATTTATTCTTGCGGCTTATTAGCCGTCAACTAACACAATCTTGACACTTTTTAAACGTCAAGTTGCTTACTTGACACGCTTTTAACCGTCAAGTAACATAATAGCCGTCAACTAACACTTTCTTGACACGTTATAAACGCTGTTGCTTTACTTGACACGCTTTTAACCGATAAGTAACATAATAGCCGCCAACTAACACTTTCTTGACACGTTATAGCGTCAACTTAAGCTTACTTGACACATTTTAACCGTCCAAGTAACATTTGTTCTGACGGCTATTAACGTCAACAACACTTTCTTTGACGCGTTTTAAATGTCAAGTTGCTTACTTGACGCTGCTTAACTTAAGAAACAAAGGGGTAATATTAAAAAAAAACCCATTAGATAAACCAATATATATAAAACAAACAGGAAATTGTACATCCACTATAATAATATAATTAGTCTATTAAATAATTTAATATACAACTAATGTTACACATTAAATTACTAAATAATTATTTAAAGCAACAATAAATTAATTAAATACAAGACTTCAAAAGTACAATAAATAATACACCCCATCAAATTGCCCAAATTAAAACTATATTGAAATCACAATAAAATTACATTTTAAAGTAAACATACTAAAATGAATCAGCTATCTAAGAAATATAGTAAAATACTTGTTTGTTGTAAGCTTTCACTTTCCTCGTAGCATCTCTAAGTAAAGCCCTTCATTATTCTAAGGCTGCCTTTTGTGGTTCAACCTCAATATTGATCAAATCACCGCCAAAACATGACATAAGGATCAAAGAGTTAATAATCATATCATCCTTAAACAAAGTGAAGGAAAAAGAACAACCAAACAATATAACCATTGGAATCCATTAACTAGTACAGATTTTTAAGTCAAACAATGAACACCTACAAATTCAATTAAATCACACTACAAGAAAAACAGCATTTAGTGACTAAAAAGTGTCAAGAAACATATTACGTGCTAGAGCGAGAAAAACCACTCATTAAATTTACATCTACCTAGATGTGGCCACAAATCCAATACCATTTAATTAGAAAAGATATGATACAATAAACTCAAGTCCATTTAAGTTTGCGGGCATACATGAACTGACAATGTTTGATTAGCCCAAACCATACAACGATTGGCAAATGCTTAATATCTCTAGGCTTGAGCAGACTCATTCACAATTGAGAGGACTAGGATAGGTAAAATAATAATGAGAAACAAGTTCGCCAAAGCCCAGATAGTCCCTTAATATGGGTATAGAAAATCCCAATTACTAGATATGAATTAGCTATGACTTCCATACAAAAATAAGACTTCCATATACATATATGAATATGCAGATATGAATTAGTCTAGTAATAGCAAGGGTACTTTTTTTCTTTTTGCCAAATGACATTTATAGTCCTTGTAGTTCTCTTGATTTTTTTATTTTGGTCCGTAGTTTTCTTCATATAAAGATAGTAAGTATTCATAACAAGGTATATACTACATGATCACAAATTTACATGATAATAAAAACTCATACTCCAAAATAAAGTTAAGATTATAAATCATGTATGTCAATCACTTGAATATTAAAAAAGAAGTAAAAGATGATTGTTACACTATACTAAGACTTCTTTTTTCCAATAAAGTAATTATAAATGTACAAGGACTTTGAGATAGTTCTAACTAAAAGTAATTTCAAGGTTTTCTAAACTCCTGTCACAAATAAATGCCAAAAGAAACAAAGGAAATGAAATCAGATATTCATCATTTTGATTGAAACCATTTCAGATTCTGTAATAAAACCAAACACTAAGAATAATAATAATGACAATAATACCAGTAGTTAGAGAAGTTATGAAAGAGTTATCATATTTTCTGATATAAAAATTTAAGATATTTTCCCATATACTTTGCATCTAACCTCAAGTAATCTATGTTACATAAGAAAAGTGCAGCCCTTTTCCATATCGAAATTTGGTTCCTTTTGGTTCTTGAAATTCCCTATACGAGTTTATATGTTCATTTTAGTTCTCATTAAAAATGAGTCTTCCATGATATTTGTTTGTAGACACATGCTTTTTTTTCCCAGTATCTAGCACAAAAGAATAAAAAAGATCGACAAATGGAAAACCCTTCATGATGGATACATGAGGTAGTTAGAAACTATGAGCTCAACCACAAGTAATAGGCAATGAGGTTCAACATCTTAAAGTTTACTTAAAACTATAACTTAATACATACAACAAAAAGTATCAAAGAAATTAACTTCTCTAATTTCTTTCCTAATGATGCGGAATAATGCAAGAATAAAAAACTTTAAAAATATAAATGAGATTGAATTTGAAACAAAATGAAACTAGAATTTAACCAATATGAGCAAACTGTAGAAGAGGAGACCTACTTTATAAGCTTAGGTTGTCTCCGTCGCCCTCCGAAAGGGGGAAGTACCAGTCCAAACCATGGAAGCCCTTTAAAAAAAAAAAAGAAATCAATTTTCAAACTTGAATGCTTGATAAATTAATATGGGTCTTGTATCCTTCCTTCAGCATCAAGCACAACCATGCATGGACATGACTAATAAAACTATCCAGGATGAAAATGAATATAAAGCGCAAAATGGAGAGATTACGCTTTCAAGATTTCTAACCGTGAATGATAAAAGGAGGGTGGTGGGGAGATTAGTTATGTGAGACAACATATTTCACCTTTAGTTCTTGCATCTTTAAGGAAGTGAGTCGACCCATCTTTTCTACCACGGCATTACCATTACTGAAAACAAAGGAATGGAATAAGACTCTTTTCTTGTATGGACCCCTAAAATCTTCATTCAAATAGATGCAAACAGATTCAACAGATTTATAATATAGATTCATCATATAAACGATTCAAACAAAATCTTGAAATTCAAACAATCAAATGAAATAGATTCAAATTCATTCAAACCACAAAGAAATCAACATATCATAATCATAATTATCATACCTCCATTGAAATACCTGTTAGAAATGCCCTAAGAGCCAATACATTTGATGTAATCTCCTTAGAATACATTTTAGTATATGATAATAAAGGGCAAATTTATTTTGTTATCTTTTACATTGATTAAAGAAACAAATGTCAGGGGAATGCTAAATAAGAGATAAAGTAATCTAAAGAAGATTAGATTAGGGAGACCTTTAATCTCTTACTATAGTATCCCAAAATGTTCCTAATCATAGGATTATCAAATGGGCATTGATAAACCGTCAAGATTAGCACATACTATGTATGCTCAATTAGGAGGATGGTTAGTCTCAAACCATTTGTGTAGATGACACTAATACAAGTATGTGGGTGGTCATTAGTGAATGGGTACATCAACGCGATCAACCGTAGTTCTCGTATGGAGTATTTATCTACATGTCAAACGAGAACTCATAGTTGCAATAATGCAAATTAGTCCTTAGACACGAGGCATCATGGTTGTCCTATGATGCGTTATTGATCTTAGATAACTCTTAAAGGCAAGCCGTAAAGATTTGTCTAAAGTGTTGTTGGGGTCTCTTAATTCATCATAGGGGCATGTGAATGTACAATAAGGAATCTCTACCTTCGATAAAGAAGGAGAATGTTTCGAGATGTGATTCGTAAATCTTTGGCCAAAGTATTTTGAGCTTGATTTAGAAAGTTGTTCTTAATCATGTTCTATTGAATCATATGAGGTTATAAATCATATTAGGGGTTTGACATAATCAATCCGTACTCCTAATAATATGATATGAAACATTGTATAAGAGAAGGACCGTATTGCATTGTAATTCCAATGAATAGGTTCTTCACCAATTCTGGTTAGCTTGGGTAGCCTTGATATATTGCTAGATGTCACTCTTGGTTCGTGGAAGTCCTAGGATTGATTGTGATCAATCCATATAAAGGAAAAATTAAAAGGGGTTTTAATTCAGTTGGTTAGAAAGAGTTCTAATATTTTCCCACCGCCATGCTAATTAGAACCTAATGGATCGCACACCTTAAATGGTTATCTTTGAGAAATACATATGATGTTGTGGAAATAAATTTGATCGATTTGATATGGATGATTTACTACGTGTAAAAGAGTATTTGGGCCTCGGTAATAGTTAACGGGAAGCCCAAATGGTTGGGTATTAAGCCCAAGGGCTTAAGACACCTAAACATTATGGTTTAAGTGTCACAAGGCCCAATTTTGGAAGCCCAATGGGATTTGGCCGAAAATGCATAAGTAAATGGGTATGGGAATTGTTTCCATAAGCTCATTTTTACAAAAACACAATCCAATGTCAACCAAATAGTTTTGGGAGATCAAAGAGAGAAAAAAGAGAGTTTTCAAGAGTGAAACACTTTCATCTTTCAAGAGGTTTAGATTGAAACCAAGTCTTGGGGATCTAGCACTAGCATCCTTGTATTCCCAAGATTCTTCCCTCTCATCTCAAGGTTCCATTGGTGTGGAGACTTAGAGGCCATATCCTTTTGTGGCTCACAAGGAGGAGAAAGATCAAGGAGCAAAGATCAAAGATCAAAGAGGAGATCAAGAAAGAGGAAATCATCAAGAGAAGACCAAACACAAATTGGTTCATATAATTGCTTCAAGGGTAATTAGATCTTATCCTTTCTCTTGAATTTTCCATTCATGAAATCATATCAATGTTCATGGCTTAAGATACTTGGAAGAAGTTTTGTTTTTGATTTTAAACAACAACCACCATAAACTTCCGCTGCGATTAATTTGATTAAATGTATGTTTAATATTCAAATGAACTTCTCAAAAATGTTTTGAAAATTCCTTCAATACCCAGAGCCCTCAAAAAACCCTAAAAATTCGAAGAAATTTTGGATGAAATTCAATGGGGTTGGGTTAGGTTAGGGTTTCGGGAAAGAGAGAGGGTGAGGTCGAGAGAGAGAGAGAGAGAGAGAGAGAGAGAGGTGACCGAAACAGAGAGGGTGAGGTCAACGGTGATGTGGGTTAGGTCGAGAGAGAGAGAGAGAGGATAAGGTTGACAGACGAGAAAGGAGATCGAGAAAGGCGAGACGAGGCGTGAGATTGATGGCGTCGGCGTCAAGGCCGATTTGGTGAGGTAGGGAAAGATGATAGAAGTAGAGGGTGAGGGTGAAGGTGAGGTGAGGTAGAGGGAGGGAGGGAGGGAGAGAGAGAGAGAGAGAGAGAGAGAGAGAGAGAGAGAGAGTCGGAGACTGAGAATGAGAGGGTGAGGTCGATTGAGAGAAAATGAAATGAAAGAGAAAGGTGAAGCTAGGTTATTTGTGGTTCTGATCTAGTGCAAGCATCCCCAGTGTACACTCTTATTTCACCCAACTATCAAGTGTTTATATTGACACTTTTTGTGAAGTGTCAACTATCAAGTGTTTACATTGACACTTTTTGTAAAGTGTCAACTATCAATTGCATATACATGACGTTTTTTTATTAAGTGTCAACTATTAAGTGTTTATATTGAAACTTTTTGTAAAGTGTCAACTATTAAGTGCATATAGTGACACTTTTTAAAAAGTGTCAAAGCTATGTATCATAGTTGATGGTTTTTTGTAAAGTGTCAACTATGAAGTGTCAACTATTGATGTTTTTCTTGTAGTGTGAATTTATCTTTTGTAGGAAGTTGGAAAGCCAAAAGAAGAAGATATATATTTGTCCAAGTTCAAGCCAAGTGTGAAGAGAATTGCTGGCGGATTTTATTGAAGAATTGATTGTGAGATTATTGTAATTATAAAGAGAAGTAAAGAGGGAGAAGAGAAGACAAAACTGTTGAAGCTAAAGAGCCTATTTCATGTCATTCATAGCCATTTAACGCCCACTACCTCAACGTTATTTCTTTTCCACCAACTCTCCACCATCAACACATGTTTAATCCAATTAATCCCTCACTTAAAACCTTCATTACCTACCATGAATGTATTAACTTTCCACTCACCTCATTGACTACTATAAATCACCCATCAACTTATTTGGCAAAGGAAGCACTACGACAGATTTCTTTATCCATTTCATTCAAAATTTAGTTATGTTTTCCTTTGTAATGAATTGCTAGAACTCTAGCTAAGGCTAAAGGGAATGTCCTTTGAGTAAGTTTGTGAATTGTTCTTTAATCCAATATACGGTATGAATTGCTAAATTCTTTTATCTTTGGTTGTTCAATATTTTCATATATCCTTTTATTTTAATTGATATTAAGTGATACTATCTTTTCATGAGTTCAATTATATTTTTCTCATTGTTAAGAACTGACTTAGCATGCTTTTAAATTAAAAGATTAGATATTAAGCAATTCCATTTTCTGAACAATCACTAATAAAAGATAACATTGAAAAAATTAAATTGGTTTTAATTTCTTTATCTTCCGATTAAAATTTCTCAATGATAATTTTAATCGAGTTATAATTTGGGTTAAAGAGCATGAAACATATTTTGCTTAAAAAATTGAACCATGATGCCTTAGCATTTCCATTATTGATATTTCATTTTTAAAACTCAATTTCTACAACAATCAAATCAAATTACTTTTCCATTTTGCTTGTCACTTGTATTTTGGTACGTTTAATTATTTCTTTGTGTGCAGACATTTGCCTACCTGCTCCCTGAGGATACGATACTTGGACTTCCAAGATTATTACTACGTGTGACTACTTACACTTGGGTAGACGCAACAAGTTTTTGGCGCCGCTGCCGGGGAGCAGTGAAGTGAAAAGTAGCACAAGGAAATTCATTGTTAAGGTTTGCGGTTTTAGTTTCCAAAGCTAATTCGGTAAGGCTTATCAAACTCTCAGTTTTTCATTTTTGTTATTTATTTTTGTTTGCTTTTGTCTTAGTTTAAAAAAAATAAAAAGAAAAAGAAAAAGAATTTAGTTTAGTTTAGTTTTTTTCTTTTTTATGTTGTTTCTTTATTTTGTTTATGAGATATCGTGATCGGTTTTGTAGATTTGCAAAGAGACCTCAATTTGACCAAACTTCATCACAAATGGCTGAGAACAATAATAATAATAATGAATTGGAAGTGCCCCAAAATAATGAGAATAATCATAGTGTTCATAACGATGAGAACCCAATTGTTAGGACATTACATAATTATTTGCATCTTGCTCGTACAAGTGTGCCATCTTGCATAATTTTTCCGTTAAATGGTCAAACATTTGATTTTAAACCGGGCATGATACAAATTTTACCAACTTTTCATGGAATGGAATCTAAAAACCCATATTCACATGTGCGTGAGTTTGAGGAAGTTTGTGGAACTTAATACAGTTTTGCTAAAACTTTTTCCATTTTCACTGAAAGATAAAGCGAAAACTTGGCTTTATTCTCTAAGGCCAAGAACAATTAGAACATGGCTTGAAATGCAAACTGAATTTTTCAAGAAATTTTTCCCAATTCAAAAGACAAATTCTTTGAAAAGACAAATGACCACATTTTCTCAAAAAGACACTGAGTCTTTACCTCAAGCTTGGGAAAGATTTAAAGATTTGTTAATGTTATGTCCTCACCATGGTTTTGAAAGATGGAGGGTGGTAAGTCATTTTTATGATGGCTTAACACCTAAAGATCGACAATTTATTGAGATGATGTGCAATTGAAATTTTATGTATAAAGATCCTGAAGATGCTTTTGATTTTCTTGATGAAATTGCAAAGAAATCTCATATTTGGAGCACTCCCAACACATTTGAGCATAATTCCCAAAAGGCAAAATCTTCTATTAATCCTTCTAGCAGCGTTCTTTATCACCTTAAGGAGGAAGATAGTCTCAAAGCTCAATTGGCAAGAATGGCTA
This sequence comes from Prunus padus, assembly GCA_024362665.1. Taxonomy (NCBI): domain Eukaryota; kingdom Viridiplantae; phylum Streptophyta; class Magnoliopsida; order Rosales; family Rosaceae; genus Prunus; species Prunus padus. The sequence continues at coordinate 27,652,545 of JANFAM010000019.1, read as the reverse complement.
GGGAAGTTGAAACTCTAAAATCAAAATTGCCTCAAAAAGTTAATTCAATTGCAAGTGAAGAAATTTTTTAGATTTGTGAAGTTTGTGGGGTCATGGGACATGTAACAAAAGAGTGTCAAACACTTCCAACTTTCAGAGAAATGTTTCATGATCAAGCAAACTTTGTTAATCAATTTCAAAAACCATCCACTTTTTCTGAAACTTATAATCCAGGATGGAGAAACCATCCAAATTTTAGTTGGAGAAATAATACTAATAATAATGTGCCTCAACAAAAATCTAATTCTTTTTATTATTCTCCACAGGTGGAAGGACAATCATCGTCATCAAATTTGGAAGATGTTATGAAGCAATTCATGCAAAGCCAAACTGCCACAAATCAAAAGAATGCACAAGACATTGGTGAGATTAAGAACACTCTTTCCAAACTCGCTTCTTCACTGTCAATTCAAGAAAAGGGTAAATTTCCTTCTCAAGTTCAACTCAATCCACATGCACAGTTAGAGGTAACTACCCCTTCTTCTTCTCCTTTGAATGAAAATAAGTATGTACATGTGAAGGCTGTCACTACTCTTCCTAGTGGGAAAATAATTGGGAAAGATGATTCAGAAAGAGTTGAAAATAAAAAGAATTTAGAAAAATCCAAAAATGATGAAAAAGAAAATAATGATTCTGAAATTATTAAGTGCCCTTTTCCTGCTCCATTCCCACAAGCACTTAAGGCTGTAAAGAAAAATCAAAATCCTGAAATTTTGGAGGTTTTTAAACAAGTGAAAATCAATATACCTCTTTTGGATGCTATAAAACAAATTCCTTCATATTCAAAATTTTTAAAGGATTTATGCACTATCAAAAGAAAGCACAATGTTGATAAGACCGCATTTTTAATTGAAAATGTAAGTACAATTCTTCAAACTAATACTCCACCTAAGTATAAAGATCCAGGTTGTCCCACTATTTCTTGTATTATTGGGAATTTTAGCATTGAACAAGCTTTATTGGATTTGGGTGCTAATGTTAATTTGTTTCCTTACTCGGTTTATAAGCAATTGGGTCTTGGTGAATTAAAACCCACCTCAGTAACATTGCAATTGGCTTACCGTTCAGTCAAAATCCCAAGAGGTATGGTGGAAGATGTGCTGGTTCAGGTAGACAAATTTTATTTTTCAATTGATTTTATAGTTTTGGATACTGAACCAGTTGTGCATTCTAGTTCTCAAATTCCTGTCATTCTTGGAAGACCATTTCTTGCTACATCTAATGCTCATATAAATTGCAGGAATGGACTTATGCAACTATCATTTGGGAACATGACATTGGAGCTCAACATATTCAACGTATGCAAGCAGCCCACAAACAATGAAGATGACAAAGAAGTTTACATGATCGAGACAATTGTTCAAAATTGCTTTAATTCTTCTTTTTCTTCTGATCCATTGCAAATTTGTTTAGTAAATGGGGATTGTAATTTTGCACAAGATTTTGAAGTACAATATTTTATTCTTTGTTAGATTATGCGCAGGTACAAGAACATAATGGTTGGGTACCAAAATATGAGGAGCTGCCAATTGTGAGTGATGAGACAAAATCATCAAGAGAAGAAGCCCCAAAGTGTGAATTGAAGCCTCTACCTGCTGGACTTAAATATGCTTTTCTGGGAGAAGATGAGACCTATCCTGTGGTAATATATTCTAAACTAGAGCTTTTGCATGAAGGTATGTTACTTAAAGTTTTGAAAGATCATAGGACTGCTATTGGATGGACTTTACAGTTTCACCAACCATTACAGTTTCACCAAGTGAGGTGTTCGGGGATACTCCGAGTATGCAGCCAATTGGAGACGTCCAAGATGCAGTGGAGTAGGACACTGAGGTGGAGGAATTTGGGCAACAACAACAAACTCAAGATGAAGAAGAAGAAGATCAAGTTGAGCAGCCATCTATAGAAAGGTCCAGGCCCAAGAGAACCATCAAACCTCCTCAACGGTTTGGATGGGAAATGGACGCAGTTCACTATGCTCTAAACATGAGTGAAGGAGATCCAACCACGTTCCAAGAAGCAGTTGAGAGTTTGGAGCGGGAAAGTTGGATGGGTGCTATGATGGATGAGATGGAATCTTTACACCGGAACTCCGTTTGGGAGTTGGTTCCTAAACCCAAAGTCCGGAAAGTGATAGGCTGCAAGTGGGTGTTTAGGAAGAAGGAAGGGATACGTGAGAAAGAGCCAGCTAGATTTAAAGCTCGTCTAGTGTCCAAGGGGTACTTACAAAAGGAAGAAATTGACTATGATGAGATCTTCTCCCCGGTTGTGAAGCATACTTCTATACGGTTGTTGCTCTCCATAGTGGCACAATGAGACATGGAGGTGGAGCAAATGGATGTGAAGACGGTGTTCCTCCATGGAGACTTAGAGGAAGACATCTACATGAGTCAACCTCAAGGGTTCGTTGAAACGAGTAAAGGAAATCTGGTTTACAAATTGAAGAAGTCATTGTATGGGTTTAAGCAATCTCCAAGACAGTGGTACAAGCGCTTTGACACCTATATGTTGCAGATTGGTTATAGAAGATGTGAATCGGATTGCTGTGTGTACACTCATGTGTCAAGGATGGGAAGATTATCTTGTTGCTACTTTATGTGGATGATATGCTGATCGCATGTCAAGACAAGTCAAAGGTGCAAGAGTTGAAGATTCTACTCGAGAAGGAGTTTGACATGAAGGATCTTGGGCCTGCACAAAAGATCATAGGAATGGAAATAAGGAGAGACCGAGATGAGGGCAAGTTGTGGCTGTCACAAAGCAAGTACATATCTAAGGTACTTGAAAGATTCAATATGTTGGATTGCAAGCCTGTGTCTACTCCTTTGGCGGAGCACTTTAGACTAAGTGCCCAAAAGAGTCATTCTAGTGACAATGAGAAGGACGAGATGAGTAAAGTTCTATACGCAAGCGTAGTAGGGTGTCTCATGTAAGCAATGGTTTGCACACTCCCCGACTTGGCTCAAGCTGTGAGTGTAGTTTCAAGATACATGGCAAATCCGGGCAAACAACACTGGAATGCAATTAAGTGGATTTTCAGGTATTTGAAGGGCACCAAGAAGTTTGGGATTTTGTTTGAAAGACAATAAAGAAAGGCATATGTGTCGGGTTATGTGGATTCAAATTATGCGGGAAACTTAGACAAGAGGAGATCCACCACGGGGTATGTTTTAGTTTGTGATAAAGGATCGATTAGTTGGAGAGCGGTACTACAATCAGTCACTGCCTTGTCTACTACTGAAACGGAGTATATGACACTAACGGAGGGTTCTAAGGAAGCATTATGGCTGCAAAGATTGACATAGGAGTTTGGGGTAGATCAAGACCTGGTGGTGATTAAATGTGACAGTCAAAGTGTTATATGTTTAGTCAAGAATCAAGTGTATTATGGAAGGTCTAAACATATTCATGTACGGTACCACCGGATAAGGGATTGGGTGAACGATGGGGACATTACAATAGAGAAGGTTCATACATATGAGAAAGCTTCGGATTGCTTGACCAAGCTAGTCACAGCTGAGAAGTTTAGACATTTTTTGAGCTTGCTCAACCTTATTGCATACTAAAGATTGAGGTGGAGCTCTTGGGGGTTACAAGAACGATTTCCAAGTGGCTTGAAGAAGTTCTAGGGATCAATGATTTTCATAAGGTGTTTAGGCTGGCCAAGGTGGAGATTGTTGAAGATTGGCTCGTCTAAAGTAGCAGAAGGAAGAATGGAATGACGAAATAGGCTCTTGAGCGAAAATTACAGGCGCTCGAGCAGCAGAGAGGTTCTTTGAAAGAGCTTGAGCGGGTGTGAGGTGCTTGAGCAGATCGCGCGATTTCCTGACGAAATCTGGACATATTTTCTCAAGTTTCCTATTCCTTTTATAATTGTACTAAAGCCCTATACATATAAATAAGCACTTTAGAACTAGGGTTTTCCATAAAGAGAACGCAAGAGAGCTTTAGAGAGAAGCTTTAGAGCCAATGGTGTGAGAAAAGAGAGTTAGGGATATCTTCATTGTAACCAAAGGGATTCTTTCATACTAGTGAATTTCTCAGGAATTACCAAAAGGACGTAGGCACGACGCTGAACCACTATAAATTCTTGTGTTATTGTGTGTGTGTTTACTTTGTGGTTTCGTGTATGCTTTATCTTTGTGTGGCTTGTGTGTGATTGTTGCGTAGTCCATGAACGACAAGGTCTTGGAGTGTTTTCGCACAACATGTCTTGTAAGTTGTAACTTTGTGCATATAGGTACAATTGCTAAACTAAAATCTGATCTTGCTAGTCTCTACAAGCAACTCCTTTTTTTTTCTCTTTCATTCTAAACAACCAAGGCAACAAACCTTTGAAGCTCTCCCTCCTAACACGATCATCAGGTGCAACTTAATTAAGGGCTAGTTTGGCATTGATGTGCTTTTAAAAAAAACTACTTCTGCTGTGCTGCGAAAAAAAGCAGCTAGGCATTTGGTAAACTGTTTTTGAAAAACTGTTGTGAGTAGTCAAAGTGTTTGGTAAATTTTTATCAGAAATGCTTTTAATCTGTATAATGACCAAAAAGGACATGATAATGAAATTGTTTGTTATTTTCTTCATTCTTTTTCTACTTTTAAAAAAAGAAAACCAACTTCACTACATAAATTTTTTTCTTTTTTTAATTCACACTTTTTATCAAAAACTTTAATCTACAATTAGCACACATATTTTACCATAAATTATAAATTACTATTGTAACAAATGTAGTTCTAAATATTGTTATATTAATAATAACAAAGTCTTTTGAGGGCTTCAAACATAACAAATATACAAAAATTGTTGAATTTTAAAATGCCCCTATAGATCACTACAATATAAAAGAAGCTAATTAGATGCATTCATTAAACTTGAAGCGATGCTATTTCTAAATGCATTCATTAGCTTCTTCTTTTTGTTTCCAAAGGTTCTCTACAACGATTTTAACTATAAAAAAACAACCATAATACTTTGTGAACAATGAATTCAGGTTCAAATCTGATATTGCCCACACCATACATATATATACTCAAAAATTGTTTCTTTCATAAAACTTAAAGATTCAATAGTAATTGCATAGTTTACCAATCTTGATTCCAACTATATCCGTACAAAATACCATATCCATCGAATTAAAATATAATTAGAAATAAAGGAGCTACATGTGATTGCTCATAAATGCTGCCCATTCGATCCGAATTTCATCAATTTGTTTTTGTGTGTATGAGTTAGCTCTGCCTTCTTGCACTGCAAAACCAAGATTAAAAAAACAAGTATTGATCTATAATTTGAAGTCTGTAACATATCAAAAGCTCAAAACAATACAAAGTAACCCTCTTTCTTCCACATGTTTTAAAGTTGAAATTGAAAACTAAGCAAATATATAGACATATAGAAGCAAAACAGTCACAGAGAGAGAGAGAGAGAGAGAGAGAGAGAGAGCAAAGGCCACAGACAATCAGCAGCAACACATATGAACTGAACAGTTTAGATTTTCCATTTTTGCATTTGGATGTGAGAGTTCTTAAAAATTATGACATTTCGCTTGATAATGGCAACACTGTGAGGCTTCTGACCTAAGAACAGACATAATTTACCAATAGTATTCTTAAAAATTTCATGCTTATATAATTCCCAAAGAGCTTGATAATGGCAACACTGTGAGGCTTCTGACCTAAGAACAGACATAATTTACCAATAGTATTCTTAAAAATTTCATGCTTATATAATTCCCAAAGAAATTAGAAATCAAAATTTTACGTAACATTTATAGCTTATTGAATTTCATAATCCACTAATTAAAGTTAAACAAGGTCATTTTCTAGCATCATTAAACTAACCCCCCATAAGCTGACCAACATATTACCTTTACTTTTGTTGATTACTGATGATGACAGTGCGGTTGGAATTCTTCAGAGGGAATATTATCTTCTGTTAATTCTTGGGAATTGAGTGGCTTTCCCAAGGCAAATTCTCCACTAGCCACACTCGAAGGGGCAGATGCCAAGACGGACAAATCCACTATATGCTATATGTTTAAAAATGATGATGGCTCCCAAGAAAACTTCCTTAAACCCACTTCTCAATCTCAACAAGGGACAAAGAGTCCAAGCAGGGAGTATTCCTAATGATTCATGAAAGAAAACCAAGAACAAGAAGAATCCACACATGAAAATAAATTGATCACCTTGACAATTGACATAAGAACAAGAACTATATAATTTTCCTAATCTTTAATATATATATTACTTGAGGAACTAGCTAGCCTATTCTGCCAAGAGGAGACAAAGATGACATAAAGTCTTAGCCAATATTTCCAGCTTACTAGGGAACAGTGTTGTTGAATCTCTTAAGTCTGTGTTGTGGATAAAATGTTTTGTTTCTGTCATATGTTCTAAGGCAAGATGATATTGCATTCCCATAATTTACTGAGAATGCAATTTCATACCAATTTACAAATTCCTGATATTTCAACCATATGTCAGTTTATGAGTTCCCCACCACAATGATCAGCATGCTACAATCACTTTTGATAAAGCCCACCAACAAAAAAAATATATATATATAAGGAAGAACTTGAAACCATGACCCAATCAAAAATCTTCTAACACAATAAGTCCACCGACACTAAAAAAAATAATAATAAGGAAGAACTTGAAACTATGACCACTAAAAAATAAAAGCTTTATTTACCAAAAATCTTCCAACACAATAATGGACGACAACTTAGATGGTACATCAGTTTCAAAGAACATGATCTTTTTTTTTCATTCTTGAGAAAAGAGAAGCCTGCAGATCTGGAGCTAATGGCTTCTTCACTCTTTTCTTGTCTTGTAACTAAAAGAGAACTAAAACTAAAGTTCAAAGGAATTATGTTTGCGCTTGAAGACAACAAGGTTAGGACAATGGAAAAATCAACACGGGACTTGACTTGGGGACTTGGGTTGCAATCATATATATATATAGGACAGACATGTTTCTCTTTCTGTCTCTCTGTCTCTCCCGTGTATTCCCCCTAAAGCCCCAAGAACACAAAACCCCCAATCTCATAGAAACCAAAAAAAACCTAATTTCATAACATATATAAACCCAAAAATCATAAATGTAATGAAAAGATGAACTCATTGATGAGTAGCTGATTGTTGTTAGCAATTAACTCCTTGATTGAGAGACTGGAATTTTGAGATGTAGGGGGAGGCAGAAGAACAAACGTGAGAAGAGCAGTCTGACTTTGAGAGTGAAGGTCGCGAGATCTATTTTGTGAGAGGGTCAAACTTTGTCATTTTGTAAAATATTTAGGGCCATTATAGGAATAATGAAACTTTCATTAATCAAATAACCGGCTCTTCTTTAAGCAGCTTTTGAAAGTTGGTTTATGCTGACTTTGAGAAATCGCTTCTTATGAGGAGTGTTTTTAAAATAAGCTAGTTTTTTTTTTGTTTATCAAACACTTTTAGTTGTACAAATTTTATTTTAGTTGTCCTAATTCTACTCATTACATCCTCATTTTAATAAATAAAATAATATTGGGCCCCTTCACTGTTAATTGGTAGCCTAGCTGGATACGGCTCCAGTTCATTGGAGGTTAAAAGTTGTACCCATAAAGCCCAAAATTAAATCCTTTCTGGGCCAAACTGAAATGTGGCAAATTTTGCCAAATTTTACAATAACATTTTTAGAATTTGGTAGTTTCAGATTCGAACCCCATGACACGTTGATAGTATGGGTGAGAAACCGTGTTATCATTTTATACTATTGCTTGTATTCAAAAAAAGTATTATTAAAATTTGGGAAAATTGACACCGACAAATTTAATTATCAGGAGTACATTGCATCATATGCACCTTCGACCAACATTGATATTTATATATAGTCATGGAAAGATATCATATATATACATATGGTCGTTGAAAAACAGAGGAAGACGACAAAAGAGTAACATCTTAGCTCCTAAACATTTCCGAAATTGTCTAGATCATTGCCATTTTAAACTTTTAGTTAAGTGTTTTTGCCGTCAGTGGTCTTTCTTAAGTTAAATTGGCATGCCATAGAGATCTAGAGGCCCAGACATCTTCATCATTTATCATTATAAAATCCATATGTTATCAAACACCAGTTTCCAAAAACCTAAAAGACCCGCAGCAAACAAAATTACACCGCAATGCAATGTCACGAGAACTTAGGTTTAAAGTTCCACAAGTTTTTCCGTTTTAAGAAACTTCTTTAACCAGTTCGCTAATTGTTTAGGATGTCTCTTCAACTCATCTTTGAAGTCTATGTAGTTGATCCTGAACATAGCGGTGTAACTGGTATTCCATTCAATGTTATCAAACAATGACTGTATAAAGTATCCCATCATGTTACACCATCCATACTCAAAAATGAGTAAAAAAACTATATTAGTGAAATTATTGGCCAGTGAGGGAGAAGAAATCTTTGTTTTTACAAGGAACATGCACTTACTAGATCGCTTTATGAAGATAATAAAGATGGCGATCAAGATAGTCAATCCTTTTCTTCTCGGTAAGGGATTCCTCAATTGGAATTTTGGGATCATTAGGGTCATTGTACCCTACAATAATAGGTGACATTTATTATAGTAATATTCGACACATGAAATTAAATGAGCCTTTTAGTATCTTGGATTGCTCTTTAGTGAACTTCAGCAATCCGTTTACAACATTTCAACAAGAGATTGCATGGTGTGCGGATAGCTTCGTCAAGGGATCCATAAACCTAAAATCAAATTAAAAGATTCAAAATATTACTTTAACTTAAGCCCATATGAAATATGAACATATAAGGATATTGATATTGACATTACTCAATTTCTAAGTTACTAATGATTAGTCTCTGCAACCAACTGCTTTCTATCTTTCTTTCTAAACAACAAATCAATACCGTGTGAATGGTTGGAAGCTTTGTGAGGCGAAAGCGTTAATTATTTCACTTCCACCTTTTTTTAATTGCTTTGTGATACTTTGGTGTGACTGTTTCTGCAATCAATATGTGAACCCATCCACCACTTCATTGACTGGCTAGTTTTATATTATTATTGACTCCGTGGAAACTAAAACTCCAAATACCAATTTCTTCAGTCATTGAAAATTGAAAAAAGCAGAAAAAAGAAAAAAGTTGTTTTTTTTGCAGAAAATTTACAGTTTGGTGAGCAGCCATGTGGCGATGAGCCTTTAGGACCCCATATGAGGGCATGAGGGCTTTGTGATACTTTGGTGTGACTGTTTCTGCAATCCATATGTGAACCCATCCACCGCTTCATTGACTGGCTAGTTTTATATTATTATTGACTACTTGAACGATCGATTTGATGAGTCTCTGATATTGAAATGTACAAAAATCCAAAACCCTATTTCTCATTATCTTCTCATAGAATTCGATGCAAAAGTCTCTTCTGCAGCTTCCCAACTGCTTCTCTTTGTTTTGTAGCTTTCGGCAAAGTGATATGGACGCTTTACATGTCCTGCCTCTCTCCCCTCCACTAATTGGTGCCAATCTCCCCCTACCCATAAGTCTTTGTAATCATATACAAGTTTACAAACTCGCAAAGTCATTTGTAATGAAAAAAATTCAAATTCAATCCCGTTTAATCGTTTCATACATTTGAGGTGACCGTTGTAACAACCCGGTCCTAATTTAAGATTAAAATATTAAAATATTAAAAGGAAGGACGATATACCCCGATTAATTTATTGGAATTAAATTTCGACTTTATTTTCGAGAAAGAATTTGGTGGAACGGGGTGCACCGTTGCGTCCGGCTCGACGAAACGAGTCCGTGGACGTGCGGAACACCCGATTCCGAGCTCGAATGAACGCTTAAAGGTTTAAAATTGGTGGGGGCATTTTGGTAATTTCGCACTAAGGGTAGAAAAAAATAAAACACGCTGGCCAATTGGCCAGCGCGTGTCTGCCTTCTCCCCCTCACCCGGTCATCATCTTCCTTCGACCCTAACCCTAGCCGATTCGAACCAGTGGCTACCGACCACGATTCCGGCCAAACCAAGCCGCCAAATCTCCCGAAACCTCCCCTCATCCTCCTCGTGCCACCCCTGCCCTTATCTCCGGCCGAAACCTCCTCCAACCGCCTCTGCGAACGCGAAAGGGTCCGAGAGGTTTCGCCGTCGATTTCGCATCTCCGGCAGCCAAATCGATCGCGCAGGGTGAGATTCTTCATCTATTTGTTAAGTTTAAGCTGTTTCTACAATTATTTTCGAGGAATTTTGAGGTTTGGATGAGATTGGATAACCTAGGTTTTGCTCCGATCTGGTTCGAATTTCCGGCGTGATTCCGGCCGGTTCTTGGCCGGTTCTCACTGCCAAATTACTCCCCTCCACCCACTGATCACTTAGCTATAAGCCTTGCCCCGAAACTCCAAGATTTTCCGTCGCCGGAAAATCTACTCTAGCCACCCAATCTGGCGGCGCGTGGGCCAGGTGGTGGCGTCCCATTTTCTTGCCAAAACACTCCACGTAACCTCCCGAGTGCGTTGCTATGCTCGAACGAATTTTCGGAAACCGTTTGAGTGCAACACCGATTTTACCGGTTAGGTTTAACTAGGGTTAACGTGGTTTCGTTAAGTTCTAACCGTTAGATCGTAACGAAACTTGGAAGTTGAGTAATTGGGAATCTTAGAAACCTATAGGAACTTACGGATCGTTCACCGGAGGTCGAAATTCCTACGAACGATCGAGTCGAACCCAATTAACTATTTAATCGGATATTTAATTCCCGGAAGTTATAAAAGCAAGCTACCGGTTAAAAATAAGCCTAGATGACTGGACCCGACCCTAATTTCTCTTTGGAATTCGGGCCAAGCCCTGTCCGTGTTCGACATCTGTCGGGTGTCGGACACACTTGACCAATTTTCCCTTAAAATTAAGAAATTGAGAAAACAGAGTTTTAAGGTTCGACTTCTGCCGAAATTTCGGCAGAGTCTCCCCTGTAAATGGCTCAATTTCCAAATTAATTACACCTGCAAGAGCACAATAATAATTCCACAAACTTCAGCAAGCACAATTTAGGTTTCACACACAACAGAAGTTCAAAAGTACGGCCTCAGGCCTCACAACAGTTGGGCAAGTTCAGAGCTTCTAAAGTATTTAAATACAAAGTTTTTCGGGTCAAGGACCCTACACAAGTTGTGAGAGAGCAGTGGTGGTGAAGACGGGCCGGTGGTGGTGCTCAGCTACAACCTACAGCCTCGGGGTGAAAACATTTAAAAAGGTGAGTGGACCAAAAAGGTAGGTTTTAGAAAATTGAAAACAACATGTTAGCCCCACTGTTAAAAAAATTAGAAAACAATTCTATAACGAACAGTAAATTAAAGTAGGCATATAAAACAAATTTATAAAGTTCATCAAAATAGAAATTCTTATTCATAAACGAAGATATTAACAAATCAACTTTAAATAGAGTCCACCTAGGTATACCCTTATAAATTCCGTCAATTCCATTCCTCGCTAGACTCGGAGACACAAAGTCAGCCGAGCCGCGTCCTCGCAAGACTCGGGAAACACAAAGTTTACCCGAGCCGCGTCCTCGCTAGACTTAGAAAACACAAAGTTTACCCGAGCCGCGTCCTCGCTCCGCACTGTCCGGGCGTCCCCGAGACTCTTGGGGCGTGAGTCATGCGCGCAGACTTAAACCGAAGGCAACAATGGTCCGTAGGCCGGGTAATAACCAAAATCACATTATTCCATAGGCAGTATAATAATTCCGAAGGCAACAGTTACATACTAGGGTACCTAGAGTGGTTTGAAACCTTTCATAACCATAATATTAAAATCCTTTACATAAGTAAAACCTTGAGCCTTTCCAATTTCATAAACCATAACCATAAATTCCCTTATAAGTTCCAAATCCAAGGCTCGGAAAATAAATTCATAATTCATTATGCAGGAATTCAAATAATAAAATTCATAAACAATGTTCAGCATTATTTATTTCATAAAAGCAGTAAATAAGCATTTATTGTAATAAAAGTCATTTATAAAATCAAAGGTCCACTCACTGTTGATCCGAGCTTGCCGGACCCTTAGAAAGGCATTCCTGCAACTCCGCCGAAGCTTGAGTACCTATTTACGAAAATTAAACCATTTAATAGTTAACGACTGCTCGGCATAGTAATTTATTAAAATAAATCGACCCCCGGGCTCAAAATACTCATACTCGGAATAAAAAGGGTTCCCGGGCCTAAAAGGGTTCATTTGTGGTTAGAAAGGTTTCCCGGGCCCATTTGATTCTAATTTAAGCCGTTTAATTAACTTGGAAATCCCCGGGATTAAATATTCGATTAAATCCTTATTAGGTTCGATTCGTTCGTTCAATAGGTTTCCGACCTCCAATCGACGATCCGTAAACTCCTATAGGCTTCTAAAATTTCCAATTACTTAACTTCCAAGTTTCGTTACGATCCGACGGTTCAAACTCAACGAACCCAAGTTAACCCTAGTTAAATCTAACCGGTAACATTGGTTCTTCGCTCAAACGATTTCCAAAAATTCGCTCGAGCATACCTACACGCTCGGGAGACTACGGGAGGTGTTTTGGCATGAAAAACCGCCGCCACCACCTAGCCCACGCGCGGCCACACGCGCGGCCAGGTTGGGTGGCTTGAGAGAATTTTCCGGCGACGGAAAATCTTGGAGTTTCGGGGCAAGACTTATGGGTATGTGATCAGTGGGTAAAGGGGAGTATTTTGGCGGTGAAAACCGGCCAAGAACCAGCCGAATCACGCCGGAATCACTGAGTTCCGATCACCCAAATCCTAACTCTCAAATCTGCTACACAAGCTCAAATTGATCGAAACCAAAGTTAAAGAAAGCTAGAACTTGTCGAATAGGTCAGAAAACTCACCGGAATCGAAGAGTTTGGCAGCCTGACGACGCCGGACGGAGATGAGTTACTCCGGTTAGTTTTCGAGCTCGCAGAGACGGTTTGAGGTGGTTTCTGGCAAAACTAATGGCAGGGATGACACGAGGAGGACGAGGGGAGCCTTCGGGCAAGATCTGGCGGGTTGGCTTGGCCGGAGTTGTGCCGGCCGCCACCTAGTTCGAGAATGACCGAGAGAGAGGGTTCGAGAGGTTGACGACGGGAGAGAGAGATCGGGGTGAGGTTTTGGCACGCGCTGGCCAATTGGCCAGCTTGATTTTCTAATTTTTACCCCTTAATGCAAAATTACCAAAATGCCCCTACCGTTTTTAGGCCTTTAAACGTTCGTTCGGGCTCGGAATCGGGTGTTCCGCACGTCCACGGACTCGTTTCAACGAGCCGGACACAACGGTACACTCCGTTCCACCAAATTCCTTCCCGAAAATAAAGTCAAATTTTAAATCCAATAATTAAATCGGGGTATACTTGTCCTTCGCCTTAATATTTAATATTTTTAAACTTAAATTGGGATCGGGTTGTTACACTAGAGGGCTTAGAGACTCTTCTTACCAAGTTTGAACACTTTTAGGCTCGGGGGTCGGGATTTTTATTAAATTACTATACCGAGCTATGGTTAATTAATAAATGGTTTAATTTTCGTAAATAGGTACTCAAGCTTCGGCGGATTTGCAGGAAGGCCCTTCTAAGGGTCAGGCAAGCTCGGATTAACCGTGAGTGGACTTTTGTTTTCTAAATGAGTTTTATTTAATAAAGTTTATTAATTATTCTTAATGCACTATTATGAATTATGTTTTCAAGCATGAGATTGAATTTCAATGTTTTATTGAAATATGATTATGGATGTTTATTCAATTCTGGAAAGATTCTGAAAAGGAGAATTATGCTTCAATATTATGGAATTTGAAAGATTTTTAGGAAAGAGGTTTTAAACCACTCTAGGTACCCTATTGATGTTGCCTTCGGAAATATTATGCTGCCTACGGAATAAATATTGATAAGTGGTTATTACCCGGTCTACGGACCAATTGCTGCCTTCGGTTTAAGTCTGCGAGCATGACTCACGCCCCACGAGTCTCGGGGACGCTCGGACCGTGAGGAGCGAGGACGCGGCTCGGGTAAACTTTGTGTTTTCCGAGTCTAGCGAGGACGCGGCTCGGGTAAACTTTGTGTTTTTCGAGTCTTGCGAGGACGCGGCTCGGTTGACTTTGTGTCTCCGAGTCTAGCGAGGAATGGAATTGACGGAATATAAAAGGGTACACCTAGGTGGACTTTAGAGAATTGATTTGATAGCAATTCTTTTTATGAATAAGAACTCATGCTTTAGTAAACTTTATAACTATGTTTTTATATGCATACTTTGATTTATCGTTCATTTATAGAATTGTGTTTTATGGTTTTAACCGTGGGGCTAATTTGTTGCTTTTCAATTTTTCTGAAACCTTATTTTCGGTCCACTCACTTTTTCAATTGTTTTACGCCCCCAGGCTATAGATTGTAGCTGAGCACCATCACCGGCCCGTCATCACCACCACCGCACTCCCACGACTTTGTGTAGGGTCCTTGAGCCGCAGAAACTTTGTATTTAAGTACTTTAGTAGCTCTGAACTTGCCCTACTACTTGTGAGGCCTAAGGCCGTACATTTAATTTTTGTCGGTGTGTGAACTTTAACTTGTGCTTGCTGGAGGTTGTGGATGTAAAAATTGTGTTGTTGCAGGTGTATTAAATTTGGGAATTGAGCCAATTACAGGGGAGACTCTGCCGAATTTTCGGCAGAAGTCAAACCTTAAACTTGAATTTTCTTGATTTCTTTCTCTAAAGGGCAAAATGGTCAAGTGTGTCCGACACCCGACAGATGTCGGACACGGACAGGGCTTGACCCGGGTTCCAAAGCGGAATTAGGGTCGGGTCCTGTCAACCGTAATCTTTTCAAATTTATGTAATACTATTCTTGTTGCGTAATATAATGTTAGAATAGTTTAGTTAAAAGATGACATAAGTAAGGGTTATCTGATTTATATGCAGATAGACATGATCCTATATCGGAAATAGTTGATTAGCTTCTAATGCAATCAAAACTGAATTAAATTTAACTTATAATGGATCCGGATTGTAAGTTGGGAACAATACTAAATTTTGTTTTAATAGGACGTTATACAATTCTAAATAAGTTGTTTTTTTTTTTTTGGTATCAAATACTTTCAATAATTTGTCACAAAATAGGTGGTTTGATTTATGGTTGGAACTTGGAAGTCTCCTACCTCATGACCCACCAAAGAAGGGTGTGATACGGAAGTCTGTCTTGGCATGCCTCAAATTATGACTTGAAGAATAGGTGGTAGACCCACTTTTGATGGGGCATTAACAATTTACATTATATTATGGGCATAACGCATCATTTCACTTGTTCCTTTTCATGCCGCAGCCAGCCATGTTGTTTGTATTCTTTGGACTTATTATAGAAAAAGAATGCACGAAAAATTGAATAATTTCAACTTTCAAGTTGTAATTATATGGATACACGCTTATAATTTTAAGACATTTAGAGATTTGATCGATGTTTGGGACTTGAATTATTATAATGGTGAGGTTGGAACTAACAACACCTAGTGCCTAGTGAGATCCACCATTCAAACATAAATATTATTCTCAAGTAAATTAATGGTCATTCTACTTGACTTAATATCATGAATAACAGGAGGGGTAATCCTTTTTTCTTTTCCCCCTTCAACAACCATGATGGGCACAATAGGAGAAGAATGATCATGAAATGAGTTGCTGATTCAAACTTCGAATTATACTTCTAAATCGAAAGTGATAACATGTAGGTATTCTTACAACAGGAGTTGCGTTGCAATGGTTGTTCACACGTAAACGAGTTCTAATCCTTAATGCATATAGCACCTACTATACATTAACCGTCAGAATTTACCCAACGCTTGTAGCATTTGTTCACAGGTAGAAGTGTTCTAATCCTTAATGCATATAGCACCCACTATATATATTAAGGATCAGAATTTACCCGAGGCTTGTAGCATTCTTTCTTGTTCCTTTTGTAGTTAGTAGTAATTAGTTAAAGATTCTGTTTAGGGTGTTGGGAAAAGGGCTCGAAGTTTCTTCCATGTTGCTCTCCTCATAAAGGGAAAATATTCTTACTCACCTCGGAGACAGACACACGAAAGTCATGTGAAGTTTCTTTAGAGCCAGTTCCTCTCAATGCGAATTCAAAATATTAAAATTATATAAAATAAAAAACATTATGCAGAAAGAAAAATTAAAAAAAAAAAGTTGTCACTAAAGTAACATCCCTATTGTGCAACGTGTTGTCACTTCAAAAAAATTTCACGGAACTTTGTCTGTAAAGCGTGTAAAGAGGGGGAGCCATTCCCATGTGCCCTTTCTCGTTTTTCCATCTCTGATTATTTTACTGGATCGTTTTGTAGCTTTGTGCATATAGTCAAGCCAAGTCAGCTAGTAGCCTAGTACAATTGCTAAACTTAAAATCTGATCTCTGCAACCAATTGCTTTCTAAGAAGAGAAATGTTAGTAATCTTCTCTCTAATTTTTTTTTTTGAATTTTCTCTATTATTTTCAAGATATGTGTCAATTTCTACACGAAAAAATAATGCCATTAGTACATTAGACATTATTTTTAGTGTAGAAATTAATATATATCATGAAGATAATAGAGAAAGTCCAAAAAAGAAGATTAGAGAGAAAGTTGCTAGCACTCCCCAAGAAGAAATCCTGCTTTCTATCTTTCTTTCTAAACAACAAATCAATATATACATTCAATTTATTTTAATCCTTAACGTGTGAAGTGTTGGGTAATTATTCACTTCTACCCGTTTTTTCATTTCTTGTTTATTTTTTAGGGTAGTGATTTCTCCACTCTCTTTTTATCCACTTACACTTCCTATTAACATTTTACTATAAGATAAAATAGGAGTGAGAACATACAAATTATTAAAAAATAAAATGTAAGTAGATAAAAGAAGAGTGGAAAAATGACTACCCATTTTTTATTATCTCTGGTGATTGTCTTGTAACTTTGTGCATACCGGCACAATTGCTAAACTAAAATCTGATCTAGCTTGTCTCTGCAAGCAACTCCTTTTTATTCTCTTTCATTCTAAACAACCAAGGCAACAAACCTTTGTAGCTCTCTCTCTTGCCTAACACGATCCTCAGGTGCAACTGTATTAACCCCATCCATCAGATTCCATCTACAATCTCAGATTCTCTTTCTTCTTCAAGGAGAACCCCATTCATCTCAAATATCATATTCTCTTTCTTCAGAAGCAAAAGTTTGTACGTGTAAAACGTGTATAAGGGGGGTCCATTGTGCTGCCACTCCCATGTGCCCTTTCCTTTCTTCAGTGTACGAATGCTTGAATTTTTGTCCACCCAAAGTGCTGCCACGCCCAGCGTTTTGTCGCTTTATGCACATAGTCAAGTCACGTCCACTAGAGCAATTGTTTCGTAAAGCAACTGCTTTCTATTCTCTTTCTCGAAAATTCTAAACTGCTTAATTGGACCCTCCCTCACTTAATCAAACCCATCCATCATCTACAATATCATATTTAGAGTAGTGATCTCTTGGTCACTTAGTGACCAAGGATCTCACCCACCGTTGGATTTAAATCCAACAGTCTAATAGAGTTTCTTAAAAGAAGTGCAAAAGTAAATGGACCTTTGGATTTAAATCCAAAGGTAGGTGACCACGAATTCCTTGGTCACTAGGTGACCAAGAGAACACTACTCATCATATTTATCTTTCTTCTTCAAGTTTTCATCTCAAATATCAGATTTGCTTTAATTATAGCTCTGGTGCATTCAGACGAACAGATATGGACTCCATTGACTTATTTCAAGTTTTCATCATCATCAACATACTCATCATCACTCTGTTCTACATCAACTTCAGATCATCAACATCTTCTTCTTCTTCTTCTTCTGCTGCTGCTGATGCTGCTGCTGCTGCTGATGATGATGATACTGATACCTCCCCTCTTCAAGAAAAGTATGATGTGTTTATTAGTTTCAGAGGTGAGGACACCCGCCGTACTCTTACCAGCCATCTTCACAAGGCTTTACTTCGGAAGCAAATTGTGACCTACATAGATAACAGACTTGAGAAAGGAGACGACATTGGACCTGCCCTTCTAAAAGCAATCGAGAGATCGAAAATTGCACTAGTCATTTTCTCAAAAGACTATGCTTCTTCCACATGGTGTTTGAAAGAACTTGTGCATATACTAGAATGCAAGAAAAGAAATGAACAAATTGTTATTCCCATTTTTTATGGCGTAGATCCATCACATGTACGAAAACAGCAGGGAACTTATGCACTTGATGAAGATCGTCCATTTAAGCGCAGTAGGGATGAGGTGGACAACTGGAAGGCTGCTTTGGAGGAAGCAGCCAATATTTCTGGGTTTCATGATTCAAGCAGAACAGGGTATACTAAATCTCTAACTTGTATCAATTTCTACTTGTTATCATTTGATGCATACTTACTATATATATTCTTTGTCTTTCATAATGATATTTGCCAGGACGGAGGCCGATTTTGTTGAGGAAGTTGTCCAAGATGTTTTGACCAAATTGAATCGCAAATTGTCATATGATTTTAAGGGCCTTTTTGGAATTGGAAGGAAAATTGAGCAAATTGAGTCATTATTATGCTTGGATTCACCAGGTGTTTGCTGTGTAGGTATTTGGGGCATGGGTGGTATTGGCAAGATTACCCTGGCGGATGCTGTATTTCACAAGCTGTCCTCTAAATTTGAAGCCTTTTGTTTTCTTGCAAATGTTAGGGAGAACTCAGAAGAAAGGAATGGACTACATCAGTTGCGAAATATACTTGTTGGTGAGATATTAAAGGAAAAAGATGTAAATATCGACACTCCGTCTATACCACTTCATATTCAAGATAGGCTCAGGCGTACAAAGGCGCTCATTGTTCTTGATGATGTGAATGCTCGAAAACAACTAGAAGTTCTTGTTGGTGATCATGATCGGTTTTGCCAAGGAAGTCGAATCATTATAACTGCTAGAGATAAAGGCCTACTTGAGCAAAAAGTTGACCATGCGAAGATATTCAACGTTGCGGGATTAGGTTCTGATGATGCTCTTGAGCTGTTTCATTTGCATGCTTTTGGAAATAAGTCTCCAACAACAGATTACACTGAGTTGTCAACAGAGGTGGTGGATTATATTAAGGGCATTCCATTAGCTCTTAAAGTTGTGGGGTCCTCATTCCGTCGTTGCAAGAGCAAACAACAGTGGGAAGTTCAATGGAAAAAAGTGAAAGAAGTTCCAATCCGAGAAATCGAGGACGTGTTGAGCATAAGTTACGATGGATTAGGAAAAAATGAGAAGGAGATATTTCTTGATATAGCATGTTTTTGTAAGGGCTATACGAGGATTTATGTAGAAGAATATTTAGATATTCGTGGTTTCCATGGGGATGCGGGAATCATTGATCTTATTGATAGGTCTCTAATATCAATTTCAAAAGAAGAGGGGATAGATATGCAGTCAGAAGGACGGATAGAGATGCATGATTTGGTGCAAGAAATGGGTAGGACAATTGCTCGAGAACAACGTATTGAAGAACGTAGTAGGTTGTTTAATGCAGTAGATGTCTATCAAGTATTGACATATAACCAGGTACGTAATAATATTCACATTTACAATAAACAAGTCAGATTATTCCTACAAATGTAATTTTGATTAAACTTTTTTTGTATATTATATTTACATTTATATTTTGCTCTTGATTGTCAGATAAATGTACATGTTCAAGCCATATGGTTTGACTTGTCTGATTTTGAAAAGCAACACCGGAAGTTGCAATATGCAAACTTCAAAAAGATGTGTCAACTGAGATGCCTACGTGTCAGTGGTTATACTCCATTAAGTGTTTCTTTTGATCTTCCCAATTCTCTTAACGGTCTTCAATGGGAGCATTATCCTTTCAACTCTTTGCCATCAAAATTTACTGCTCAAAATCTTGTTGCCCTTTTTATGCCGATGAGCAATTTTGGGGGGCAACTTTGGAATGAAGACCAGGTATATTATATATGCTTATTTTACTTCTTCTATAACATGTGGGATGTAACCTAGAAAGTAATAATCTGCAAGCTAAGCCACTTCTCTTTAATTTGTTACAGAGTCCTGTGAACTTAAAATGGATCAATCTTACCTACTGCCCACATCTAACTGAAGTCCCAAATCTCTCTAAGAGTATGAAAATTGAGAATATAAAGCTGCATGGATGTCAAAGTTTGGTTGAAATTCCTTCATATTTTCAACATCTTGGCAAGCTTACTTATCTTGGCCTTGGGCGCTGCAAAAAAATCAAAAAACTTCCCGAGATGCCATGCAATCTTGAAGTCTTACTTTTATCTGAGACAACAATAGAGGAATTGCCTTCATCAGTTTGGTCTCACGAAAAAATATGTATCTTAGATATTACATATTGTACACACCTTAAGAGTCTTCCAAGCAACAATTGTAAGCTGAAACTCTTGAGTTCTCTTAGTCTAGATGGCTGCAAATCTCTTTGCGAGTTTTGGGAGCTTCCCAAGGATACGACTGCAATTAAACTGTCTGATTGCAAAAACCTTGTGAGTCTCCCAACGAACATTTGGAAGTTGAAATCTCTGAAGAGCCTTGATCTCAGTGAGTGCTCCAAATTTCAAAACTTCCCTGAAATCTCGGAGGCTATGGAACATCTGCAGTTTCTAAATTTATTTGGTACAGCGGTTAAAGAGCTACCCACATCAATTGGAAATCTACGTGCGCTTCAAACATTAGATCTCAGTGATTGCAAGAACCTTGAGGTTTTCCCCGATGACCTCTTTTGCTTAACCTCATTACAAGAGTTAAATCTGAGTATGACCAAAATTAAGAGCATACCTGCAAGCATCAAACAAGCTGCTCAGCTGTCTTGGCTGTTCCTAAAGGATTGCAAAAGCCTTGAATCTTTACCAGAGCTCCCCCCATTGCTGCATTGTCTTGAAGCAGATGGTTGCACGTCACTGAAGACAGTGTCAAGTTCAAGCACTGCAATCACACAAGGTTGGGAAGAATATATATTTTCTCGAGGGGTTCATGAGAACCATATATTTTCTAACTGCCCAAAATTGGATGAGAATGCACGAAACAACATAATGGCTGATGCACAGCTCAGAATTATGCGAATGACAATTGCGTTGTCAAAGTTTAAAAAAGACAAAATTGAAGAAAAAATTGCACAAGCATCATATGATTCAGATGATGAATATGAATTAGAGAAGGTTTCTATCTCGTACTTTCTTTCTTTCTCTCTCTCTCTCTACCTCACGCACACACTCTGTTTGTTTAATAATTATGATGTCCATATCCATGGTACAGGAATTTGTTGACATTCAATGTTGGGGGTATGAAATTCCAAAATGGTTCAGCCATCAAACTGAGGGATCTTCAATAAAGATTGAGCTTCCTGCTGATTGGCTTCGCACAGATTTCTTGGGTTTCGCTCTATCTGTTGTTGTTGTTGCATACACACTCGATGATCCATGTTATCTGCTGATTGGATGCAAGTACAACTTCAAAACTAGTAATGGTGAAAGCCATGAAGTCAACCATCCTATGTGTAATATGCCCCCGTATGGTGGATGTAGATATTCAAATGAGGTGTTAGTGTGCTGGGATTATGGGGTCTTTGAAAAAGTTGTAGAGGGAGCTCAAAGCCCCACTGCGTTTTACAACGGTTTTACTGAGGTCAATGTTGATTTCAACGTACGGACTTGTGACAACAAACCCTATCGTGTGGAAAAGTGTGGGATATGTCCGTTGTATGGCAAAGATGGTGAGCTGATAAAGCAGAGGGCTTTGTATGGCCAAGATGCCTAAATTCAAAATTTCTTTTGATTTGAGCTGTTTGCTTTGCAAGCCTTGTGGCTGAGGGTGCTTTTGATTTTGAGTTTGTTAGGCTTAGCCTTAGCTTAGGGATGTCATTCTTGTTTTGGCTGAGGATGCTCTTCAGTTTCTCACGACCCATGTAATTCTCAACGTTTTCCTATTTCATCGATAAATTTTGTTTTTTTGTTTTATCTTAATCAGCCGTACATTATCTATCTAAACATTCTCATGTCTACTTATTGCTCATTTTTTGGTTTAATTTTAGCTCATTTCCCTACCCTCTTAATATTTTGTTGTATTTTGTCAAATATTAGCCTAGCTGGATACGGCAAGTTCACTCAAAATTAAATCCTTTCTGAGCCAAACTGAAATGTGGCAAATTCTTGCCAAATTTTACAATAATATTTTTAGAATTTGATGGTCTAATATTCGAACCCCCATAACACGTTGATAGTATGTGTGAGAAACCTTATTTCCCTTATAGACTATTTCTTGTATTCAAAAAAGTTTTATTAAAATATGTAAAAATTGACACCGACAAATTTAATTATCAGGAGTACATTGCATCATATGCACCTTCAACCAACATTAATATTTATATATAGTCATGGAAAGAGATATATAATTATACATATGGTCCTTGAAAAACAGAGGAAGACGACGAAGGAGTAACATCATAGCTCCTAAACATTTGATAAATTGTATAGATCATTGCCAGTTTAAACTTTTAATGAAGTGTTTTTGGCGTCAGTGGTCGTTCTTATGTTAAATTGGCAAGCCATAGAGATCTAGAGGCCCAGGCATCTCCATCATTTATCATTATAAAATCAAACACCAGTTTCCAAAAACCTAAAAGACCCTCAGCAAACAAAATTACACCGTAATGCAATGTCATTAGAACATAGGTTTAAAGTTCCACATGTTTTTCCGTTTTAAGAAACTTCTTTAATCAGTCCACTGATTGTTTAGGATGTCTCTTCAACCCATCTTTGAAGTCTATGTAGTTGATCCCGAACCTAACGGTGTAACCGGTATTCCATTCAATATTATCAAACAATGACCATATAAAGTATCCCATCACGTTAACACCATCCCTGCTCAAAAAACGAGTCAAAAACAACTATATTAGTGAAATTTTTGGCCAATGAGGGAGGAGAAATCTTTGATTTTATAAGGAACATGCACTTACTGGATCGCTTTATGAAGATAATAAAGATGGCGATGAAGATAGTCGATTCTTTTCTTATCGGCAAGGGATTCCTCAATCGGAATTTTGGGATCATTATGGTCATCGTACCTGATGGGCATATTTTATATTATATATTTAACCCTATTCTTAGTATATTTTGGTTAATATTTTGGAAGAATTTTGATACTTTGAATTATTTTGTCAATATAGGACTTTTGACTTCCTCTGGAGCAAAACATAATCAAATGGACGAATTTTGGAGTAATTATAGTTGGAGGACGTTCGTGAGTCACTTAGCTTGATCGTGTCAAAATTTCATATTTTTCTACCAAGCGGTTATTCTCTAGCAATAAAATAAAGGAGCAGTGTGCGGTGCTGGAATAGTGACGTTTTGGGCTTTATTGCATTTTTGGAATCCAAGATGACCTCAGATGGGTTCGTGGCCTTCTAGAGATGTGTTCAGAATATTTTTATCTTTAAAAAAAGCTTTCTTGGGTCTGATTTGAAGGAGATTGGAGCCCAAAACGTGGCTAGGCAAATTCTGGGTAGATTTTCCAAATCCCACTAGGATTCTATATCCTAGCATTATTTTATTTTAATTAGTTTCCTTGTGGGAAAAGAAAAGCTGTATTAGGTAGGTTTTAGGAAGTATTTAAGTTCTTTTTCACAACAATTTTAAGGATTCTTCTTTTTGGCTTCTTGAACGTGGAGAGCTATTGCTAGGGTTTTGGAGATTTGCGATTTTAAGGTGTTTTTTCATTCTTTTTCTTCTTAATAATATTTTCTATGATTTCAATTATGAATATGTGTAACTAATTCCCTTTTGCTAGGGTGAAGCCTTGAACCTTAGCATGAATATGTGATTTTTATTTAATTGCTTATGATTGATTGCATGCATACTTTGAATTGTTAATCACTGTTTTAAACTATCTAATTGTCTTGATGCCTAATCACCATTAGGATATTTAGAAAAGTAATTTGATTCAATTTTGCTCGGAAGGTTCCCTGAAATTGACGATGGCTTCTTGTGATTAATAATTGTAATTTCGCTTAAGATGAACATCACGTCTTAAGGGTTGCATGGTTTTTCAAAGGGTTTTCACAAAACATAATGAGTATTTCATGTTCAGATTTGATCTGAACGTTCGGACGGGTTGCATGTTAGATATACGTTCTATATTAGAGGTTCCAAGTAGAATATAAATTAGGAAAACCTAACCTTCAAAGTGGCATGTGCAAATCATAAGTAATTGGTAAAAATTCATAGGAGTGCTAGGTGACGGTGAAACCCTAGTGCTTTTATAAATTGGTAATTAAAACTCTTCTATTTAATCGTGCTTTTAATTAAATTCGTTTTTAGCTTTAAACAAATTGAAAATCAACTTTCTCAACTTTTAATTTAAGTATTTAATTGGAAATAGTTTTCTACATAAATTGCTAAATAGTCCTTGAGGAGAACAACCTTGCATGAGCATCTATACTACAATAGCCTTATATTCTTGCAAGTATTTTACGTAATTTTGACCTATTTGCGTGGTTGGTAAAAATCGTATCAGTACCCTACAATAATGGGTGACATTTATTTATTTTTAAATAGTAATATTTGACACATGCATGAGATTACCCTAAAATGTTGAAATAATGTATACGTTGATGGTTAATGCCATAATTACCATTTTTCTGTGATGTAAATAAGTGGATTGTGATAGTTTCGCTTTGTATGAAGCAGTGAATCTCGAAATCCTCTTGGGTAAACATGGAGCCAGTCAAAAGCACCCTGCCAACCGAATTTATTGAAATTAATTCATTGTAAGCTCAAGAATGGTTTGATTAACATGGTAAATAACACGTACGCACCAGTGGACCAATGGGGACACCATTAAGCTCGACTGTCACACGATATCATGTTTGAAACTTTGTTAAACTCAAGGTTTTCTACTTACCTGATTGATTAACAAGAGCGTCTGTCTTGTGGCTTGGTTTTGCATCTTTTTGACGAGGTACATCTGTTGCATACGTTCCTGAGTAGTAATTTAGTCCAATAAAATCAAATGAGCCTTTTAGCATCTCGGATTGCTCTTTAGTGAACTTGGGCAATGGCTTTTCAACAAGAGATTGCATGGTGTGCGGATAGTGACCCTTTGTCAAGGGATCCATAAACCTAAAATCAAATTAAAATATTCAAAATAATATTACTTTAACTTAAGCCCATATGAACATGTAAGGATATTGATATTGACATTACTCAATTTCTAAGGTACTCATGACTGACCAGAAAATTTACCTAAACACTAGACCACATGAAATCTAGATCAATCAAATTCAACCTTCATCTGCAATAACAATGATTTGAGTTGTTATTTTATAAGAGCATACCATCCATAAGAGAAATCCAATACTCGTGATGCAGCATCTTTGTCTTTCTTTTCATCAGAAACTGGCACAAACCAATCTGTGTTCAACGTTATCCCTATCGATCCCTTTTGTGATACCTGTGCTTGTTCAACATTTGATTATTTAACACAACTAAGAATCCAGTACTGCCAAGAAGATAAATTATAACCATTGAATTTTGGGTGTAATTAAGACCTGATATTTATCTTTGTATAATTTTACAGCGGCTGCATGAGCTAGAAATTGATGGTGCGTCACTAAATATGACTCAGTCCCTGTCCCTGAATCTCCACCAAGGCAATTTAATTTTTGCCAATCAGAACATTGTCCAGGTGCATACTTCCCAGTTGCATAACCATTCTTACTGTAACTTCAATGTAATCCAATGCAACTTTGCCACCAAACTCTCTAAAGCAAAGCTCTGCGTAATCTTGAAAATCATCCTTGTCATATTACATCAGAAAATTTTAAAAATAAAACAAGAATTATAAAATTTTCAACAAAAAAATATATTTGATTTTCACTTGCACAATGTTAGGGCTTAAGAAACCACCGTAATCATCCTCCAAACCTTGGGGAAGATCCCAATGAAAAATTGTGACAAAGGGCGTTACACCTGCCATATTCAACAATTAGTATCTAGGAAAATTAAGAAAAAAAAATTTAATTAATGAAACTTTTTGGTTGATTTCTTCATTAGTCAGTGGAGTCATGCATAACCATTAGCCAGAAGCTCGTCGACGAGGTTCTTGTAATAGTTGATTCCTTCGTAGTTCACACTCCCACTTAGTTTTCCTTCTGATCAATATATACAATACAAATAATTTTTTGAAAGAAAAAAGTTCGACAACAATAAGATAAATATTTAGGTCAGAGATTAAAGTAATTAAACTGTACTTGGTATCACTCTAGACCATGAGATTGAAAATCTGTAAGCATCTAAACCAATTTCCTTCATAATTTGAACATCTTCCTGTAAACCAAATATAATTAATTAGAAAACTCATTCATAATAATGTTTAGAGGATAACCATCTTCATCTCGTACCTTATAGCGATGATATTCGTCAATGGCCACATATCCAGTGCTGTGGTCCGTTATTATCTCTGATTTTTTTTTCCCCATTAAAACACAGTGAATTTTAGTAATTGGCTCCAAATTAGCACAGAAAAGCATTTCCTTCAATTTTTTTTTTCTTTCTTTAAATGATGATTTTGATACAAAATTGAAGACTTGAATAGAACAGAAGAGACCTGGATACTTGTGCATGTATGTATCCCATATACATGGTCCTTTACCACCTTCATTTGCAGCACCTTCATACTAAAATTCATACAAATAAATACATAAATATAAAGCTATGGGTCTGTTTGATAACCATTTCAATTTTAGTTTTTAGTTTTCATTTTTCGTTTTTCGTTTTTTTTGTGTGCTAAAATAGTATAGAGGAAAATGAGAGTGGGAATGAAAGTGGGGATGAGAGGAGAGGATAAGAGGGATTTGTTTTCACTTATGTTACTCATCCTCCCTTCCTCCTTCTTAATCTCATCTTCACTCTCATTCTCACTTCCATTCTCCCTTGTTGATGCTCAAAAATGGTTCGGCACTTTTGAGCCCAATTGTGATGTCTAAGCCTTCAGAAGCCTGTGATCCTTGACAGAGCGTCCAATCTGTAAGACAAGAAACTCTCAGTAAGGCCTAGGGCACCGGTGTGGTACCTGCTGAAGGCTCTCCGATACTTAAGTTAGAATAAGTACGAATTCTATAGTAATTTTAGCAGAGTAATAGCTAAGTGGCCGAGGGCACTTGATTACCTCCTTTTTGGGACTTGTGCTTGTCTTTATATGCCTTGAGAGGTGTGCATTTGGAGTATAATTTCAATGTGGGACTGTGGATATTTGCCTAAGGAGGCTCCACGTGTCCTGAAGAGGATTGGAGTGTTTTGAGCTCTTGAGTCCATTCGGTAGATTGATTACCGAAGGCTTGACCTGCCGATGGCGTTTCTTATCAATGCATTGGATTTCCACGTGTTACCTTCTTATTGGTAGTTCAGATCGGGTATAAACAGGAGTCCCCCAAGTTCTCAGTTAAAAGTATCTTAGTTGGGGACTTCTTTTGGTCCTCGGTATCCTAGTCAGCCGAAGGCTTGACAGTAGGGTTGGTTTGGTAAGTGGTGTCATGCCAAGAAGGGGGTGCCGTTCGGCTCCCTGTCTCTGACAATTATTTTGGACACCTGAAATTATGCTTGTCGTATGGTAGTAGAATATGTCGTTCGGTGGCGCTAGGTGGCCAGCTGTCGTGATCGGTAGATATCTGATGCGGAACTGTAGCGGTAGAAGTTTGCTTTTCGTTCGAACATGTGCATAACATGACGCTTAGTCTTCGGCGCGCAAGTTAGGGTTCCTAGATCGAGGCAACATGATGGCTCCTCGTTTTCCATGCGTCGCGTGCAGACTATCGCAACGCGTGATTGGTGCCACGTGTCGGAAGCATGCGTCCGTATCAGAGCCATAATTGCACCGTTTGCATTATCGAGGCGAATCGGCTGGTCCCTTCAGTATAAATAGAGGGTGATGGCTGATGAGGAGCTCACTTGCTGCAGTGATGGTTGCCAAAGCTTCGGCCTCCACCCACTTGGTGAAGTAGTCTACGACTACCAATGCATATTTAACATGACCCTTCCCTTGGGGCATCGGTCTGATCAAATCTAATCCCCACTGCACAAATGGCCATGGGCTAATGATCGGCGTCATTGGTTCGGCAGGTACGTGAGGTATGCTACTGAATCTTTGACATTTATCACACTTTTTACTAAAGAAATTGCATCACGATGCTTGGTTGGCCAAAAATAGCCCTGCCGAAAGGCCTTGTGGGCTAGTGAACGGGAACTAGAGTGATCACCGCAAATGCCACTGTGAATTTCTCGAATGACATAGTCTCCCTGTTCGGTAATGATGCATTTCAAATAGGGGGTAGTGTAGCCTCGTTTGTAAAGGATTTCATTGATGATTGTATATCTTGCCGAACGGTTTCATATCTTTCTGGCTTGTGCTTTGTCGATTGGCAGAATGTCGTTCGCCAGGTAAGAGTATATTGGCTCCATCCATGTGTCAGCGTACCGTATGACATATACCAGTTGCTCAGTTGTGCTTGGCTGACTAAGAATTTCGACAAGAATTTACTGCCCGATTTTGTCGTTGATGGCCGAATCTCATAGGCAGAGAACCTATGCAGTTGTTGATGGGCTGCCGATAGGTAGGATGACATAAACGAGTCTTTGGCAGCAAAATCGGCCGTTACCTGATTCATTATAAGTTGAGAATCACTGTGAATGACGATCTACTTAGCGCCTATGTCCTTTGTTAGCTGAATGCCAGCAAGAAGGACTTCGTATTCGGCCTCATTGTTGGAAGTTCTGAAGTTGAATTGGAGAGCGTATTTGATCTTATTCCCTTCGGGTGTAGTCAGGACAAGACCGGCACCACATCCCTGCTGATTAGCCATCCATCCATTCGATAATGTTTGCTTGGCCGCCGCCTTTGCGATTTCTGTTGCTTCGGGTACTGCTAAAGGCGTAAGTTCTGATATGAAGTCTGTAATTGCATGTCCCTTCTCTGCTAGTCTAGGATTAAACTGAACGTCGAATTCCCTTAGCTCAATTGCCCATTTGATCAATCGGCCAGAAGTTTTCGGCCTTTGGAAGACCTGCCGAAGAGGTTGGTTCCTCAGAACTGCGATTGTATGAGCTTGAAAATATGGTCGAAGCTTTCGTGCCAAAGTGATCAGGGCTAAAGCTAATTGCTCAAGAGGAGGATACCGGAGTTCTGCTCCTTGAAATGCTCGGCTCACATAGAAGATAGGTAATTCGACCCTCTCTGGCTTATGTATCAGTACTGAGCTAACAGCAGTGCTAGATACCGAGAGATATAGGAAAAGGATTTCTCCTGGTAGAGGCTTGGATAACAATGGTACTTTGCCCATGTAATCCTTTAATTCTTGAAATGATGTATCGCATTCAGCTGTCCAGGTGACATGCTGCTTGCTTCCTTTAAGGGCTTTGAAGAACGGTGCGCATCTATCGGTAGCCTTTGTTATGAATCGTGTTAAGGCTGCAACACGTCCGGTAAGACTTTGAATGTCTTTTTGTGTCTTCGGAATTTCCATATTCGTCAATGTTTTGATTTTTTTAGGGGTTGGCTTCAATCCCAAGCTGGCTAATCATGAAGCCTAGAAATTTTTCAGAAGACACGCCGAATGCGCACTTCGTTGGATTCAATCTCATTCAGTACTCTTTCAAGATGCCGAACATTACAGACAGATTCTGGAGGTGCTGATCGGCAGTTTTGTTCTTGACCAACATGTCGTCGACATAAACTTCCATGATGTTTATGCTTGGCAAAGATCTAGTTGACTAACCGTTGGTATGTCGCCCCTGCATTTTTCAAGCCGAACGGCATGACGTTATAGCAATAAGACCTTTGTTTATGATGAATGTCGTGTGCTCGCTATAGGTAGGGTCCATGAAGATTTGATTGTAGCCTGAATAGGCATCCATGAAACTAAGTAATTCATGTCCGGCAGTTGCATCAACGACCTGGTCAATCCGTGGTAACGGAAAGCTATCCTTCGGACAAGCCTTGTTTAGGTCAGTGTAGTCTTGACACATCCTCCACCCACCTTTTTCTTTCTGAACCATGACTGAGTTGGCCAACCAGACTGGGTAAGTTGCCTCCCTGATGAAGCCGATGGCTTGAAGTTTATCAACTTCGGCCTTCATGGCTTCGTACCGTTCCGCACCATATGATTGCCGCTTTTGGTGTACATGTTTGTATGCCTTAGAGATGCTGAGCTTGTGGCTAATGACCAGAGGTGAAATACCTGGCATGTCATTGTAAGACCAAGCAAATACCACAGAATGATGACGCAAAAATTGGATGAATTCCGAACGGAGTAATGCCGTTAGCATTGTACCGATCTTCACACATTGGTCTGGATGGTCCTCATGTAGAACCACCGTCTCTAATTCTTCAACCTGCTGGGCTTACGGCATCGGTGTCTCATATCTCAGGTCATCTGGAGGTTCATTACCGTTCGGCGTACTGGCCACAGAGAGTCTCTTTGGGTGGTTTGGGCGCAATCGAGTTGAGTGCCATTGCATAGCAAGTCCGAGCGCTGAGTTGATCTCCCTTGATTATTCCAGTGCCGCAACAAGTTGAAAATTTCATAAGCAGCATATGGGGGAAAGATGGTCTTTGATTCTCGTGAGTGTTGTTCGGCCGATTATGACGTTGTATGTCGTAGGGTAGTCGACAATGAGAAACTGGTCGTAGACCATGGTTCTTTGTGGGGCCATGCCGAAGGCTATGGGTAGGCTCACACTACCGACTGGCTGTACTAGATCCCCTGAGAAACTGAGGAGAGGGGTGAGTTGCTGATTGACATGCTCGTCGTTTATTCCCAGTTCCCCAAAGGCATACGTGAAGATGATATTTACCGTATTGCCCGTATCGATCAGTACTCGTCCAACGTCGAAGCCGACGATTTCTGCACGGATTATCATAGGATCATCATGCGGGTAGAGGATGCCCTATTCTTCTTCTTCACAAAAGGTTCACATCTGACCTTCGGCACCTTCTGGTGCCGGTTGCTTTCAATACCAAGGACTTGTGGGTACTGAGCTACCCTTACATACTGTTTCCTTAACTTGTTGGATATTCCCGCCAGAGTGGGTCCTCCACTAATCATGTTGATTTGCCGATTGGGAGCCTGGGTAGGTGGCTGCTGAGGCCTTGCGATATATTGATCGAGCTTGCCCTCCCAGATGAGGCGTTCAACAATCTTTCTCAGGCTTATACACTCTTCGGTATTGTGGCTGTTGTGCTGATGGTAAAGGCCTTCGTTTATTAGCACAGCTTCGTAAGTGGTACTGAGCAGGGTATACACTTCTTGTGCTTGGTCATTATTCAGTAAAGGCCCTCGGTGGTCGTTGTTGTTATACCTTCCCTTGTTCTTTTTGTGATTCCCCTACCGAGAGCCGAAATCATCCTTGCGCTTGTTCGGTAAAAATGGGGGTTTCTATGGTGAGAACTTCTCTTGCACCAATTCCTCTTGCCGAACAGTGGGTTCGGTCCTTGAGTTAAAGTATTCCGCCTGGGCGTGGATAGCTGCCTGCTTCATCAGCTTGTCATAGGTGCGCCAATTGTTGCTGTGCACCAAATACCGAAAGTGAAAGGGCCGAAGGCCACTCTTAAAGGCGCCAAAGGCTACCCAGTCATCGGTCTCTGGGCATCGAGAATAGTCGTGGCTGAACCGGGCTGCATACTTATGAAAAAACTCGTCATCACGCTACCGAAGGGTATAGAGATCATCGGCAGAATACAATCGGTCCGTTTGGATCATGAAGTGGTTTAGAAAGATCTGTTTTAACTCATTAAAGGAGTCTACTGTGCCTGGCTCCAATCGGTAGAACCAGTTAAGCCCGGCTCCGGTAAGTGCTGACGAGAACAAGAGGCACTGCCCTTCGTCGTTGAGCCCCTTGCATCCAAGGGCCGATTGGAACGTATGAAGGTGGGTTAATGGGTCCTCCACCCCCGTATAGAACGGGATACGCAAGGTCTGCACGTCCTTGTCCGGCCTGAAATTTTTGATTTGTTCGATAAACAGATCTGGCCGAAGCTTGCTCCACCCTGGCTCCTGTGAGAGTGATCGGTCGTCCTCCATCTTCTGAACCCTCTGTAGAAGGAGACGAATGACGGGGTCTCGACTCGGGACTTCCGATTCCTTATAGTCTTTCGATTAGTGATACACCCTTTTTGGGTTGACCTCCGAGTACCGTGTAGGCGTTGCCGAACAGTAGGAAGTGTTCTTAGTTCCGGATAAGACGTACTCAGGGTCGGACTCTCTGGTGGATTCCAAGAGTTCCACCCGTCGAATGGGGGATTTATTTCCCAATACCCTCATGCGAGTGTCCCTAAGACTTGCCTCAACCCTGATCGATGATTTGTTCCTCTCCTCCTACCGATCTATTAATCGGTGGCGACAATCGGAGTAGATCTTTTGAGGTTTGTGGGGCTCATCCTTTGGGGCTGGGACAACCAACTGCTTAGAAAGTGCCAGAGCCTCCTTTTTCGCCTTCTTTCCCTTATTTGACTGACTGAGAGCCTGTAGGCTCTAAGAGGACTGATCAGTTTGAATATTATGGGTTTGTTGCTGATTGAGCTGTTACTGTGTTTCATCTACCTTAAATAACAAGATGTTGTTGTGTTCTTGCATCTTTGCCATGTCCTGCCGAAGTGTTGCTATCTGGACTAAGAGTTCGACTTCGGTAGTAGATTGGGGCGTTGCCGAATTGCCTACTGGAGTGCATGGAGGCATTGCTGGGCTCAATGCGCTATGCTTGCCGAACGGTAACTCATCTGCCGGTAGGAAGAGTGGGACTGGTGCAGTACCCATCTTAGATGCAGTAGGAGTAGTGGATTGATTAATATCGATTTCCCACATACGGCGCCAAACTGTTGATGCTCAAAAATAGTTCGGCACTTTTGGGCTCAACTGTGATGTCTGAGCCTTTGGAAGCCTGTGATCCTCGACAGAGCGTCCAATCTGTAAGACAAGAAACGCTCGGTAAGGCCTAGGGCACCAGTGTGGTACCGGCCGAAGACTCTTTGATGTTTAAGATAGAATAAGTATGGATTCTATAGTAATTTTAGCAGAGTAATAGCTAAGTGGCCGAGGGCTCTTGATTACCTCATTTTTGAGACTTGTGCTTGTCTTTATAGGCCTTGGGAGGTGTGCATTTGGAGTATAATTTCGATGTGGGACTGTGGATATTTGCCTAAGGAGGCTCCATGTGTCCTGAAGAGGATTGGAGTGTTCTGAGCTCTTGAGTAGCATTCGGTAGATTGATTACCGAAGGCTTGACCTGCCGATGGCGTTTCTTATCAATGCATTGGATTTCCACGTGTTACCTTCTTATTGGTAGTTCGGATCGGGTATAAACATCCCTCTTTCCCTTTATATTCTAGCACAAAAAATAAAAAATAAAAACTACAATTGAAATTGTTATCAAACAGTTCCTAAATTAATCATCTCAAGCTTGACATCTAATGAGAACATTCAAAGATCAAAGGCCTAGCTAGAGGTACCTGGTAGGCGGATGAAGCTGTCCCAAACATGAAACCGTTCGGAAAACTGCTCCGGTTGAGAGGGAAGCCGAAGTCTCAGATGATTTGCCTGGATAGATTTACTACTTGTCAATGCACAACCAAGAGCAAGCGGGAGGCCTAAAAGGAGGAGGGTACAATTTGCCATAACTTCAAATATAATTTCGTTGTCAGGTCTCTACAATTGGCCTTTAATTATATATATACATGGCAGGA
The DNA here is from genome assembly GCA_024362665.1 of Prunus padus. Classification (NCBI taxonomy): domain Eukaryota; kingdom Viridiplantae; phylum Streptophyta; class Magnoliopsida; order Rosales; family Rosaceae; genus Prunus; species Prunus padus. The sequence continues at coordinate 27,618,725 of JANFAM010000019.1, read as the reverse complement.
AAAAAAAAAACACAACCCTTCCATATAATCAAAGCTATAGGAGAAAAAAGAAAGTGGGGTAATTTGAAAGTTGTCGCTAGCCTTGAATTTCAATTAGAATCTGGTCAATTATGCGGGAAATTTGTTTTAAGTTGTGAATTGTGACCATGTTAAATAGTCAATGAAAACACACAAAAGTTACAATCACTAATTAACATCTAATTTACAAACCCAATTTTCGCAATATGTTTGTTTTGCTACCCACACTTATAGTGGGTGGTATAAACACAGTAAACATATTACGACGGATAGCTTAATTTCCGTCACACAATCACTTTAATAACCTTCTTAGTTACAATTGTTATGATCTTTAGAGAATCTCTAACCAATGTTATTTTAGTTAGTCCATTACATGCTTTCTATTTAGCTTTTAAGTATCATGGTTAGTTGGTGCAACCTGGGGTTGTTCTACACACTGAGATAGCGACAAGTTGGATAGTAAAGGAAGCAGGGGAGGAGGACCAGAGGCAGCGTGGTGAGCATGCTTAAAGCGAGCAGAGGTCCCAACCGCGTGAAGCAAATGCAGGAGACACGCATGGATTGAATTGTTGGGATCAAGACAGCTTTCTAACTTATTGGTTTTGATCTCATGTGGTTTGGGAGAATATATAGTTAATAGTTTATTGGTGTTTTGTGTGATCCGTGTATTAGTTCTTTAGTCCTTTGTACAAATGTAACCCTTCTCATGAAATACAAAACACAAAACTTTGTGGGGTGTACTGGGTAAATATGCTCGTGTTACTGGTGTGTGATCGTGATTTTACTGTCCTAATTAATTGACATTGTATGAATTTGAGATTCACCTTAAAACTATGTCCTAGGTTCCTTCATCCCTCGTTCTCATCTCAATATCGTTTGTATAAAAAATAAAAAACTAGTTAATCAAATATTCTATTTTAACTTTTAAAATGCACCTTCTTCGACCATATGAAAACATTAATGGAAGATATTATATATAGCCGTTTAAACAAAATGAAAACGACAAAAAAAGAGAATCTGAGCATTATAACATTGCAAAACCAGTCTAGATCTTTGCTAGCTTACCCCCTAAAGATAAGAAAGAAAATAGAAGTCCAGATTACTGCTACTTTAAACTTTAAAATATGCCGTAGAGGTAGAGATCTATCTCCATCATTTATCGTTATAGAAACCATGCATGTGAATAAGTCCAGTTTCCAACAACTTATACAACAGTTTATTTGACCCGAAAAAGAGTTCCAAAGCCATAACATAGGCCAGGCAAATCTCAAAGACTAAAAAGACGTGGAGATCTATGATGATGAAAGTAAATCCCCTCTATGCTTGTAATGTAGATGGACTTGCATATGTAATATGTGTTTCTTTTCCTTTTATGTTCTGAAAAGTGATATCGAATTTGAAACATCTTCTAACATAACAGACACAAAAAAACCCATTCAAGAAATTCTAGAATATTTCTCTTTGTATGAATAATACTGCACATGCAGAGCCTAAAGGAAAATGAGATTATAGTATGGAAAGTTGGAAACCCCTAATTTAAATTCATACAACTCGATAATACATAGCTGGAAAGAAGTCATAGCTAGCTTTCACATTAGTTTGACAAAAGAGTATTTTGTCTTTCAGAGCTGTCAAAGAACGTTATCAAATGACCTAAACCACTCAACGTCACTGTTTGTTGAGATTGAAGGGCCAAGTTTTAGTACTGCCTCGGCTGAAAATTGATACGGCATTTGTAATTGAGAACAATATGAAAAAAAGTTCAGGCAATATAAAGAGCTTCAGTTGCGGAATCCTGCAATTACGAGATGCAGACAACTCGAACGCTTGTGCTTGACAAACAGCCCTTTCTGTCCCGCAGCTACTCTCTCTATGCTTATTATCCTTTTAAGATTTCGACTTTCAATAGGATAGTCCTCCTCGGAAAAATGCTTTCCTTAGGTAGCTAAAGCTAATAGGTATGCGCTTTCAACAACATCATATACATGCGGTCCAAAGTATCACAGCAAGTGAAGGAAGGACCATATTAGACTAGTATCCTCAATGTAGCTCACCAAGGGACCATGTGTGCAACAAACCCTAGTCAATCTTGATGAAGTTGATTGTTTTAAAATTTAGAATCATCATACAAGAGTTTTATAATTTAAATTTTAGCTATGGAATTCTTCAGGAAGCTCAAAATCTAGACAATTTAACTCTAAACTCAAAATGCAAATGTGAGATAGATAAGATGACTAGAGTAATGTCCTTGCTCCCTAACACCCAAGTTCGAATCTTGAGATGAGGCCTTTTGGCGAAGCCAAGTAAATTCCGGGCCACCAAACCCTGCAACTGATGAGAAGGCCCTATGGAGTAAAGGGAAGCGTGTACGTTGTCACACTCCCTGCCTTCCAAAGGTGCCTAAAGGACGGGCCAGACGCAGCAGAGCGACGACCCGGGAGCGGATTCCCCACCGGAAGATTCCAAAAGTTAAGATATGCCAACTAGCTCAAGTCCCACAGTTGATTCAATAGCTTCAATAGCTGTGTTCTCTTTATATCTATCAATGAGGGATTTCCGGACACCAAATGGATCAAAGAACTAATTCTTTTTGGAGCTCGCTCCGCTCGGACAACGTACCCGCGCCTACTTGCCCTTCCTTCTTTTGAAGTATCGTTCGACTCCTGTCGGGGAGTCTCACTTGCTTTCAGGGGATTATTCATATGATGAGGAAGTTGGAGTTACCGTTCCTAAAGTAGTACAAAACAATATTCGCATAACTGACTGGTCCTTAGGAAATAATATGTGACATGTGATAAGCGATATACACTTTTCACATTACGAAAAAAATAAATAAATAAAACTGATTATGTTATAAAAACAAAAAGAAAGAGTTGGTCGGTTGGACCACTGCGTTGAAGTTTGAAACTCTCACACTGTCTCGCATCTACGCACGAAAGATCCCAGTGCCACTCTGGCCTGTACACGCGCTTGCCCATGCAGGACCCCCATATTTCAAACCGCGCCCACCACCCATTTAACCCCACCCAACCTTTGTGGGGCCCGTTTTAAAAGGATCTGGTAATTCGGGTCCCGCTTTGGAGCGTGGGCCCCTTACCAGCAATGTCCCGCCAAAACCAGCAGGGCCCACACGGTCGGTGCATGGATAGCCTCGTCCGTTATTGATGCGCTCGTCGAAGCCGATGGGACACGTGGCGCAAACCCAGAGCGATAAACCCTACAAGGGGACCCACTGACAACAACTGACGACCCAGATCTCTTGATGGCCCATACGGACGACCCAGATGATTTTAAAAATAAAAAAGATCCCAAGGGTCAAGGGGGTTGCTTATAAAAGTGGGAAGAGCGCTTGTATCCATAGTGCAACCATTCTCGCTCTAAAATTCAAATCAAAATCAAAGCTTTTTAAGAATATTTTTGGGTCTTCATATTTTCTCACACCTTATATTATTAGCTGCAATTTGGTTATCATCTGTGCCAAATCAAAAGGGTTGCCATGGGTGTTCTAGATCATTTCTCAGATCTCTTTGACTGCTCAAGTGCGGGTTCCAGGCTCAAGAAACGCAGGCAATTCCAGGTAATTTTTCTTCACAAAATCTCCATCGCCCAGAAAGTGCTTATAATGAGTAGATCAAGCAAATCCCAAGTGATTTTTAATTTTGTAGTTTTTTTTGGGCCTGAAAATAAGTGATTTTGGTACTTGCTTTTTGCTTTTCTTCGCTGAAACTGTCAAAATCCGTAATTTTTGTTGGAGAATTTTTCATTTTGAATCTTGGCAATTCCAAAAGTAAAAGCAAATAATCATAAAAGCTCAAAAGTTGTGGGCTTTTTGTGTGTCAAAAGCAACTGGGCTGTCGCCACGTGTACTATGCCAACTATACAATCTAACCTAAATGTCCAACTGTTTGGTTTTTTAATCAGACGGTGGAGATCAAGGTGAAGATGGACTGCGAAGGATGCGAGAGGAAGGTGAGGAGATCTGTGGAGGGGATGAAGGGCGTGACGCAAGTGGACATTGAGCGCAAGGCCCACAAGCTGACAGTCGTTGGATACGTGGACCCGGGCAAGGTGCTTGCACGTGTCGCCCATCGGACGGGCAAGAGGGTGGAGTTCTGGCCATACGTCCCATACGACGTCGTTGCCCACCCATACGCCGCTGGGGTGTACGACAGGAAGGCTCCGTCCGGGTACGTGCGGAACGTGGAGGACCCGCAGCTCCGGAACCTGGCACGTGCGAGCTCGACGGAAGTGCGTTACACCACGGCATTCAGTGATGAAAACCCAGCCGCCTGTGCTGTCATGTGAACCGTCAATTTGTGACGTGCCATCGATGGAATTTATATATTTTTTAGAATCTTGTTTGGATATGTCAATGTTGTATGCTAATGCTGCACAATTTTTTTTTCTTTTCTTTTTTCATTTTAGGTTTGTTAAGAAATCAAAACTATTGAATTGGCTAAGCTTGAGCTTTTAATTGTATATGTATGTGAAGTGGTTGAATTTAGTGGAATATTTTGGATATTTGACCTGTAGTTTGGTCTTTATTTTTTGTATACCCCAAAAAAAAAAGACAGCTTAAGTTAGATGCTCGGTCTGAATGAGTGGTTTTTAACCGTTGATTTATGTGGGATGCATGCACAATACAATAAAGGTTGAGATCTGTTCGCTCGTTATAAAATGTTTTAAATTTGAATTATTTTGCCAATGGTTGAGATTTGTTCACTTGTCACTCGTTGAAGGGTGTTTCAAATTTGAATAATTAACACTTTTGTATTTTACCTATGAATCACAGAAAGCATTTGTTGTAGGCATGATCGCTTAAATGAAACTTGGTAAAAGTATATGAAATTATTGAGCTAGACCATGGCAGATGGGACTTTGCTTTAAAGTGCCATAATTCAGTTTTAAATCATAGCTTTCATATAAGGATTGTACAGTAAACACTATCGCCCCGTGGCTCTATGGAAGATGAGACTTTGTTTCACAAAAATAGTTACGTATCTAAATCATACGGTTGACGAAAATTGGACGCAACCCCTTCTCTCCAAGATCCAACAGCCCATATCTTGGGGTTCAAGTTTCAGCGCCCACCAAGCCAACTACGGCTTAAGACAAAGTCGTCAAAGCTGCTCATGTTTTAATAATGTAATGAAAACGACCTTAGTCGTATTGCTTTAATTACCCAATACTTTCCTTATGCAGCCTAGCTGCCTAACACGGTAAGAAAATGATTATATTATAACATAACACTTATATTATCAACGACTAACACTCATTCATGCACGCGTGAACTGTTCCTAGCATTCATCTGAACACCTATTAAAATCTCAAATGCGCAATTCACTTGACTATTAAACGAATAACAATAACATTGTAGACATTGCCTATTCGCTCTCCTTTTAGTTACCAAGTGTAGCACCCGAAATGACAATTTTTTTTTTTTCGAGTGATGTAATATTTCGAGCACATTAGATGCTACCACATGAGATGAAGTGTTTTTTATATGAAAATATATTAGTTGGGCCCTAAAATTGAAGTTTTTTTAAAATTATTCAAGTCAAAGTGGGCTTCTTTAGTTGGGCCCTAACCTGTTGTGCTAACCCAATTTATTTCCTCTTATATATCATGTTTCGTACCCTCACTCCGCTTCACTCTCTCACACACTCTACCACATTTTGGCGGGAGATCAGAAAGCAGCAGAAAAAGTAGAAGAACTCACAGAGGCGGCCGTAGCCACAACCATGGCGGAGGACCAGGACCAAGACAATGCTCTCCTAGAGGAAGAGTACGCCGTGTGGAAGAAGAACACACCTTTCCTCTACGACCTCATCATCTCTCACCCTCTAGAATGGCCATCTCTCACCGTCCAGTGGGGCCCATCGGCCCCACAGCCCCACGCCGAGACATATTTCGCCGTCCACAAGCTCGTACTGGGTACGCACACCTCCGATGGCTACCCCAACTTCCTCATGGTCGCCGACGCCCTCCTCCCGACACCCCAACCCAACTTTGACGCCATTTCTGAAGAAGATCCTGAGATGCCTAAGGTACTCAAAATAGGTGCTTTTTCTCCCATTTTCAAATGAAAAATTTATCGGTACCTTGAATTTCGTACCATTTTCGAGATATTTGATGTGGGTTCCGAGTATTTCAGAGAAATGAATTGTGGGTAATAGGTATTTTTGAAGCAGTATTTTGTGGCCACCTAGTGTATGTTAAAATTTCTAGCTGAAAATGTTTGTATGTATGGTTGGTGTGAATGTAGGTGGAAATAACGCAGAAGATTCCTGTTGATGGGGAAGTGAATAGGGCACGGTGGATGCCACAGAAACCGACTATTGTGGGTGCGAAGACCAGCGGTGCTGAGGTGTATGTGTTTGATTCTGCGAAACATGGGTTGAAGCCTCAAGAGGGTGGTTGTGATCCTGATTTGAGGTTAAGGGGTCATAATAAAGAAGGATATGGCTTGTCTTGGAGCCCTTTTAAGGAGGGTTACCTTTTGAGTGGTTCTTATGATTGTAAAATTTGTTTGTGGGACGTGTCTGCTTCGCCTCAAGAGAAAGTGCTTGATCCAATCCATGTTTATGAGGTAAATTTGGGACTAAAAACTTAATAGTTTTTGGTATGTGTAGTGTACATTTTTTGGCTATGGGGTGTCTAATCGTTTGACTATGTGAATTGTGAATGCCTCTTTTCAGCGTCATGAAAGTGTGGTTGGAGATGTATCATGGCATCCGAAGAACGAGAACCTATTTGGGTCTGTTGGGGATGATTGTCAGTTGATGATTTGGGACTTGCGCACAAACCAAACGCAGCATTCTGTGAAAGCTCATGAGAAAGAGGTCACACAACTTTGCAATTTTGCGTTTACGAATCTCATTGAATTGCACATGCACCTGGGAATTAAGCATGTTACCTTTCATGCAGTTTGGCTCCGTATACTAACTTATTTCAATGATTTGAGTTATAGAATCAGATAAAGTTAGTTCAGGAAAGATTTGGAGAATTGTTTAAATAGGCACTTAGGGAGAAAGTGAAACCAAAGTTGTAGCTAGCAAAGGTATCGGTTTCAGAAATATGAATCAATTTGTTGCTTCACTTATGGGTATTATTGTAGTTTTTTGGTCAAAATGGGTATTATTGTAGTTTTGAAGGGATCATTGTTGCTTTCTCTTTTATCTTTCTATTACTATATCTCTTGTATATTGTTACTGAAAACTTCTCCATCACTCCCATTTGTTGGGTGTTTTCAGGTGAACTATCTTTCTTTCAATCCGTATAACGAATGGATTTTGGTGACAGCATCTTCAGACACTACTATTGGTCTGTTTGATATGCGGAAACTGACTGTGCCATTGCATGTTCTGAGTAGCCACACGTATGTTCTTTATGCCCCTGCTCTCCCCTCTTCATACAAATCAAGTATATATCATCATCATCTATGTTCTTTCATGTCTTTGTGTGTTTCCCTTGATCTGTGCACAGTTAAGACTCTGTTACCAGGTTTTGGATATCATTTTACTTATCTGGCTCCATGTTGGTTTAGGTCCGTAGTTTAATATCACAATCCAAATTAAACACTATACTAAGACATATTCTTCATGTTGCAATTTGCAAAATTACTCTCTTCTTTTGTATTTGAAGTACATCAAACCAATATCTTAGGATTGATGCAGTAGTCTGATACTTATGTAGCATACTAGTCTGATAAGTCACATATGTAATGACATAGTATTTGCAGTGTTTTAACTGAAATTCCTCATTCTCTGTTGGTTCCTTGCAGAGAGGAGGTGTTCCAGGTTGAATGGGATCCCAATCATGAAACGGTGTTGGCATCTTATGCCGATGACAGAAGGTTGATGGTTTGGGACCTCAACAGGTAAGATTTCACATATTGCTTCTGCTTTTTTGTTTTTGCTAGAAATGCTTTTGCTTTTGTTTATCTTCTAGGTTATGCAGCTTTTACTTATTTCATTCATGCTTCATAGGATTGGGGATGAGCAGTTGGAGGGAGATGGTGATGATGGCCCACCAGAACTTCTCTTCTCACATGGCGGCCATAAAGCAAAGATATCAGATTTCTCTTGGAACAAATATGAGCCATGGGTCATTTCAAGTGTAGCTGAAGACAATACTCTTCAAGTTTGGCAAATTGCTGACAGTATATATGGGGACGATTTTGATGTGCAAGCTTCCGATGTCTAATGATAAATTCTCGACAGTCAACTTCGAAGATAATTTTCCAACCTTTTTTACTAATGTAAGCTCGTGTTGTTAGGTGCCGTGTTAAGACTTTTCTTTTGAGATGATTACAAGGCCAGAAAATTATGCATCTTCAAAAAGATAAAAACAATGTTAATATTTGGATGGATTTGACAGAATTGGTTTTTCCTTTTCACCATCTTTGGATGAGTACGTTTGTCTTGATGGATTTGATCGGCTATGCCAAACCTTTGTAAAGAAAATGTTGCAAGTTTGACTCTATCATTGCCCTTGATTTTAGAACCTTATAATGTCTTGTGTTTTACTCTTTTTGAATACAAGCGATCATTCTAAACTAGAAGAATGCGGGTTTCTCACACACTATCAAAGTGTCATCAGGATTTGAACATGAGACACTGGTCAAGAAGATTGTGTTTCCTGGTATGGCCTTCTTTTGAAATAGGAAAATATCAACGCCAAATATAAACTTAATCATTTTGTCCTCCCTAGCAATTACTCTCAAAACATCATATCACCTTTTCACGGAGAGTTTACAGCAGTTATTTTTGTAAAGGAACCTTTGGGTTATTTTTCCATCACTTTAAATCCCCTTGCCTCATTCAAGAATCAAATATTCAAAAAGGAAGACGAAAAAACTTAAAAATTCGTTCCTCAGTGATCAAAATCACGTTAGTGGGATATCAATATACACCAACTCCTTTCACTTTTCTCTCCTCTAAATCTAAAGATATTACCCATCATATAGATGAGAAAGAACTATAAGAAATTCACCAGTGGAGATTAAAAGTCAACTGAACACACAAGAATCCACATCACTAAAATAAGTTGGTTAGCAGAAGCACATACTGACCATCCAAAGGCAATGAACCTACAGAGATCCTCCTTGCCATCGTCAATGGTGGAAATTGGGTGTCCATTGACATGCACAATGGCCAGATGCATCACTCAAGGACAATATACTGTGAAATTTATCCACTAGTCAGTCACCATTTGTGGATGACATGAATCAGTTGGCAAGTAAACTTGAGTTACAAGAAAAAGCTTTCATCTTAACAGAAATGCATTCTTTTTATTCCTCTTCACCAAAATGCTAAGCTCTTTAAGTTATTTTGATGAAGAGAAGCACTAAATCAACAAAAGCTGGAAACTACTCAAGCTTCCACACAGATCACAAATTTGGATCTCACAAAGTGAGTTTTGTGACTCACCTGTTTACAGCTCATAGTACTGAAACATGATAGAAAGCACATGCCACCTTCTCTACGGTCTGTAATTCATCAATCAATAATTCATGTGGCTTAGAAAGAGAAAGAATGGCTATAGTAGAACTACTTATAGCATATTGACATGAAAATTTGGCAAAGTTACAAGAACCAAAGGTAATTTGACTGATATATGTTGCCTAAGACTACTAGAAGGTTAATTCTAAAGGAATTTGAGCTTCATAGAAGACCATTACGTTGTCTCTGCCATAAGTTTCACTGGCTACACATCAACTAAGTTTACAGCACTACAGCACATGCCAACTTAAAATATAACTCGAACAAAATACCAACTAAAATAGCAGCAAATCTTCAACTTGGCGTAAATAAACCATCCCATGCAAAGAACCAAACAAATGGTTCAAGAAATAGAAAAATTAAAAAATTAACCAAAAACACAAAACGACCTGAAGGAGAGCTGATGCTGCAGTTTGAAAAACTACTTATTGCAGGACAATATATGTACTCTTGGGGATAATGAAGCTGCTTCCTTCCTCAGCCCTTCAGTTTGCTGCTGCGGCTCGAGCCCCTCCTAAAAAGACAGACACCATCTAATCAGTGAAAAGAATTGCACACTTCCAAGTTCCAACAGCTGTATTCAGGTCTATTCATTTCATGATCAACAAAAGAAGAATCTTCAGCCACCCGCCCAGGAGGAAGATAATAAATTGTAATGCACAATGTTTAACTCATAACATGAAGGCCTTAACCAACACCAATTTTCCAATTACCAAATCAACAGAGATGATTTTGTTTATATAGCCAGCCAAAACAAGTGCAAGTCATTGTCTGGTAGCATGACATGGAAACCCTTTATTGACTCTTTTGTACTTCTTCCTACTGAACTCTTCTTTTATTTTTTATAGTTAAAAAGTCTCCACTTCCGGCTCTATCTCATGATCCACTTTTCTCCACAGAGTAAAGGGTCCCGAACAGAACGGAATAAAAACATCCTCCAACTCTTATGATCAGTTCAATCTTCCAGGAGAAAGCGTAGTTTAAAGAGATGATTTCACAAACTAGGATAATTTAGCAAATCCTTTTAAAGGTTATAGCTAATTATGATAGATTTCGGACATGTAACAACACAAACACCAAGATGAGTTGTGCGTAATTCATGAATTTGAAAAGAAATATGCTAACCACAACATTACAGGCACAATAATTTGTATTCCAACAATCCAAACTTAGAGTAGAAACAAATAAAAGAAAATCTTAAAAGACCTCATAAAGTATCACCCAATTCCTAATGCAACTGATTTCATCAGGGCTCAATGAAAATAATCCTTTACAACTAGATGGAGCGCCCTAGAGAACCATCTTGCCAATGCATGCACAAAAGACTCATGAGACAAGTTCTGTGTATATCAAGGAAACAGAATTGGTCGTGATTAAAACCCAACTATAACAATAGAACAAGAAACATATATGAGATAACAGATATGAATATAAAACCATACAAATAACTCCAATTAGCCGACTAACTAAAGTAAAGTAGTCATAATAAACACAAGCCATTTAGGTTAAGGAATCTTACGTCTCACCCTTCCTCTTATTTGTACCAGAAGAATTACCATGCGACACCCCATTTCCAAGTCCACAACCAGAAAGCTCCTTGTATCCTCCATCCTGATTTACCAAACACTGAAGATTCTCAAAATCACAACCGCTAAATCCTTGCCCATTCATCACTGCACCATCTCCACATTTTCCATCAGCCCCTTGATGAAGACAATAAAGCTGATCATCACACTGTACATTACATGGATTCATCACATACGCATTGGGGATGCTTGGGTTAGTCAGGTTGGGATTCACTGATTTCTGATATGGAAAAGATCCAATTTCTCCTTCAATCCTTCCTCGAATGTCCACAAGCAAACACTTGAGCCTCGCAATCTCAGCCTCCAATGCAGCCTGACCTTGCAACCTCTTCAACAACTGCTGATTCAGAGCTCTCAATCTCACAACTTCATCCTCCAAAGACGCTGCCCGTGCTTTCTTCTTCTCGCGATACTTACGAACTGCTTCTCGATTACCTGAAGGCCGTTTCTTCGATTTCTTTTCCCCAGATTCAGCAGTGTCATCAGTTCCAGCCTTGTCTTCACTTCCTGTTGCTGAAGACACGATTTTAGTGTGTACATGAAAGCAAGTGTGTGTATGAGAGTAGTCAGGGCCAGGTGGGTTGCAAGTGTGGGTGTGAGTACAAGCATGAGTGTCGTTAAGAAGGTCATCAAAGAAGCTGTCCATTGAGCAACTACTCGGATGTTCACCGCCCATGTTTGGACCCGAAAACATCTCTTGGTTCGAAAAATCGAGCTCTCCGTCCTCCATTAAGGCAAAGAACAAGAAGATCTAAGAACAATAAATTCCAACTGAGTGAATCAGTATCAAAATTTCAAACTTTTGGCCTCCACCCAGATGAAATTTCGAGTCCTCTACTCTTATCGACGGAAAACACAGAAACCCAGATGAAGAATTGTAGTTCAAAACTTGTGTTATACACGAACACAAAGAATCTACCAATTCAATCACGACCCAGATGAGATTTCGTCTGCCCAAAGTCTACCAAAGCTTTTCAGCCTAAATTAACAAACTGTACGGAGGATTCAAAAGCTAAAAGATGAATTACAGAATTATTCCCTGCGATTAAAGTTATGTGGCTGACATAAAACTAACAAGGAAAAGAGCAAAAAGTTTACGGATTTGATAATGGAACCCTAGGGAACACAGAGAGCCAGTGACAACGAGGAAGACAAAGCTATGGAGAAAACCAACGAGGAAGACAAAGCTATGGAGAAAACCAACGAGGAAGACAAAGCTATCTCGAAAACCCTAGAGAGGCTAACATGGCAACATCTTGACTTAAAAATATGAACATACCACGGATTGGCAAGTGGTTCAGAAATTCCGCGAAACTCTTCTCTCTTTCAAAAGTCAGATGACACACTTCGGAAATGTCCTCGCTCTCAATATATACGTATTTAGAAAATCGGATGAAAATTAAAATATTTGGGGAATAATTATCTCGTACGTCAGGCCCTAGGGTTATGTGGAAACTTGAAGGGATTGAGAAGATAATGTTGTGGTGAAACTTGATCCTGGCCGTTGATCGGATAGATCGTGTACTGCACATTAGCACCGTGTGATTTTGCGACTCTGGTTGCATATGGGTATAATGGCACTGCTATAGGCTAGGGACCTCGGGAGCTTCTATAGTGAGGGTTTAAAGTGAAGAGTTAAAGTGAGGAGTCCAATCTCACAATTAAAAGGAGGGTGGACCTTCCAATGCACCCCCAAGTTCTTTGTTGATGGTTAGATTGCTCCTCACTTTTAGCCTCTCACTTTAAGAGCAACTCCACGTGCAGGCGGGGATGGGTCCCACGGGCTTGAGCCAAAAATGTTGTTCCAGCGGCACTTTGTTGCCAGGGCGGTGCGATGGGCCCATGCGGACTGGCCGCCAATCTTCCTGGCCTCTGTGCATCCGTCAATGATATTTTCTTGTCGACGACATATAAAAATATTTAAAAAATCTGAAAAAATCCAAAAATTCAGAAATATTTTTTAATACATACCTATCAATTTTATTATTATTAATTGCATACATACAACTAAAATTAATCCCATGTAAAAAATAAAATTAAAATAAAAGTGAATAGTAGTTGCCATTTGCCATGGCAACGGTGAAATGCACATTACTATTTGCAGGGCACTATTCACTTGAATAGTAGCCCCCTAGCTCCTTCCCCTCCCCCTTGCCATGGCAACCCCCCAACGGTGGAGTTGCTCTAAGGCCATCTCCAATCATAAAGCTAAATGTAGTCCATGGCTAAAAATTTAGCCCTCCAAAATATTAATTTTTTAAAGAATAGTGCAGGGTTAAAATTTTCCATCTCCAATCATGCATGGCTATATTTTAGGATCTTTCATATTTTATTATTTTGAGAAGCATGAGGCCCACAAAAAAGTGGATGGATTTCAATGTGCAATATGAAAAGCACATGCCTGGGGCCCACAAAAAATTTGGCCTAGGCCAAAGCTAGGCTAAATGTAGCCGGTTGGAGGGCTAAAGGGCCAAATGTGGCCCTCCAAATTTGGCCAAAATTTTGTTTAGCCCATGGTGGAGATGAGTTTTGTATTATTTTGCGCTATATTTGGGATATAGCCCATGGGTGAGATAGTGGTGGGCGCGGTCCGGTTCAATTTCAAGCTCACATTGGAATCGATTACTATTCATCGGTCAAATTGAAGTTGACTTGGAAAAATATTAATTATAAAATTAAAAATATAGCATTAGATTTTACAAAATATGTAAAAAATATGATTTAGATATCAAACCTTCGACTAAACTTTAAGAATTAAAAATATAAGATTGTTGACTTTTTAGTCCGATTTTTTCTTTCGGTCCGGTCGGATGCCCATCCTTAGCTGGAGATGACCTAACCTCCTCATTATAGTCTCTCCATAGGAACCTCACGTGGGACCAGGCATCCTGAAAATAACATTTTTGCTTGGCCTTGGCCCAACCCAATACAACTTACAAGGGCCAAGAGAATTGATTGTGGTATTTTTTGGAAGTCCAAGCGATGGTCTAAACTAAACGGGAATGAGATTTCTCACACACACACAACTAATAAGATGTAATAGGGATTCGAACTTGAGACATCTTTTCTGCAAGTCATAGCCCTTTTCCACTGGACTAGACCTGTTGACAACTGATTACGGTTTTAACTCGATTGGAATTGCTTCTACATAAAATACTTATGCTCACAACTTCTTTTGTTAGAAACGATTTTCTTGTAAAGGACTTACAACTCAAGTAGTTAAGAGCATTTACTCATGCATTCAAGTTTCATAAAATAAAAATAAAATAAAAAGAAGCGGTTTTCTTTGTCTTAAAAGAACACTGAAAGTTTTGTTAAAACCACTTTCCAATTTTTTTGTACTACCACAAACGAAAAGAATAAAAAGAGAAGTTCGTCATATGCAATGCAGTGTTAATCCTGTCTTTTTGTTATTATTATAATACTTGAAATGATAAACTCTCGTTTGATTGAAGTTGAGGGAGAAAAGAGAAAAGGTTCTCTTTCACGCTGGAATGAAAATGCTGAGAATATTTTAGAGAGATGATGCTTGTTTGACTTTAGGTTGATGTAGAGTGTTGCGACATTACCCTTCCATCTTCTTCAAATTGTTTTATATATGAAACCAACATAGACTGGTTCTTGTTACAAAAATAATTATCAATTGTTTTGTACATATCATGTTTTTTATGTTTGATTTTGGGTCTCGGGCTTATAGGTCCGCCCCTTTGTTGGTTTCAGCCCTGTCTTCTCGTTTTGGGCCGGCTTTCGAGCTTTTTCAATGGTGGTGGAACACTTATTCCACTACATTTACGGCATGAGTTTGATTTTCATTATCTTTTTCATGAATTTGAAATTAAAGGAGAACTAATTCATCTTCTTATCATTGCATGTTGAGCAAGGATTCAGTAATATGACATGATTGGGCTTCAACTTTCATATGAATTGTGGGGTTTAGACTTTCCATATGATTTGAGTCACAATTTTATTGCCATGCCATTTTAGCACAGGCTGATTGAGCTTTTAAGCACTTTGAACAGACTACAAGAAAAAAAGGTTATGGACTGTCTTTAACATCAAAATCAATGTCTCGGTGCATGCCGTTCCCTCGACCAGGTTACTTGTGGAAGGGTGGGGATGGACAAGCCCTAATAGAACTCATCAAGGTTTGTTTACTAAGCCATTTATGCTCTCATGGTATTTAGTACAGATAGTCTTCCGCATACAGATTTAAGACAGTGCATAGAAAAAGAAAAAAAAGGGTTAAATTCGTGGTCTTAGATATCAGTTTCAAACTCCAAAGCTTTATGGAACTTTTGTCCTCAGCATGATCAATGCTGCAGATCACCAGTGGCGGACCTATTAAGGCGCAAGGAGGTGCACTGCACCTCCTCTCGCCAGAAAAACCATTGTAAGTGCTTCAAATTGCTCCTTTGCTCAACTGGTGTACAGATTATCTTATTTCCATTTTCAACATTTAAGTAAATGTCTTTGTCCTTTTACTTTCATTTATTTTTATATTACTCAATTTACTTACGTTTACAATGTAAATAAGGAAGTACCCTCCATTTGGATTCAAATAAAAATAATAAAAAATCAAATTCTCACTAAATCAAAATATGAAAAATCAGTTTTAGTGCAAAATACGATTTAGGCTAAAAATGATGGCTCATTAAGTCAATATATACTTCATACTAAAATCCCATAAAATCAAGTTTTCTTATTTGATGTGTAAGGAATAAAAGCCGCCAAAAATTATCTTGAAAAAATGATTATTCCGAAAAACCATTTTTCATACTTAGTCAATATTTTTACATAAAATAATTTGTCATGTATGATATGAATCCATGAAGGGACTTAAGGTCAATTTAGGTAAAAACCTTAGATGTTCAATCCACAAAAGAGTTTTAGTCTTTCAAAATTGCACATCTGCTAAAAAATTCCTGGGTCCGCCGATTCAGATCACAATTCTCAACTTTTTAAGTCTAATTTGAGATTAGAAGTTAGGAGAGATTAATTTGCCATTTGGTGGCTGGTTCTCCAATCATGAAAGTTAAGCTGGAGAATTTTTTGAATAAAAGCAATTTTATAAGAAACAATGCATTGAAAGCATATGTTTCCGTCGAGCCTAGTAGCCTGGACTTGTAACTAAATAGGGCATTAAAGTTATTCGCTACTTGATGACCTTCTCAAGTGAGGTGTGAGGTGGTCTTGGTTTGTTCACTTCATTTGAAGTCGCACAAAGCACGCCCTCGGGTTAGTAGGGTCCCCCAACCACCGTGGGTGGGTAGCAAACCTAAAAAGCATCTGTTTCCTATATTGGAGCCCTTTAATTTTATAGTTTTTATCTGCTTTGCTTCATCAAGGCTCACATTTTATAGTATCTGGGATTTTAGATTTTTGTCTTTTCATCCCATTTTCTCATCTCTTTAGCTTGATATTCTTTCTTTACTTTTGATCTCATGTTTTCTTATAACGCTGGTTTCTTGTATTCTGAAGCTGAGTAGAGGAAAGGTG
Source organism: Prunus padus (assembly GCA_024362665.1). Lineage (NCBI taxonomy): Eukaryota > Viridiplantae > Streptophyta > Magnoliopsida > Rosales > Rosaceae > Prunus > Prunus padus. The sequence continues at coordinate 27,602,122 of JANFAM010000019.1, read as the reverse complement.
GAGGCTGAAAAGGAAGGAAAGGAGGAAAAGATGAGGAGGAGAAAAGAGAAGAGGAAAAGAAAGGAAAATGCGGAGATTCAGCAGAAAAGGCAAAATATGCGGGATAAGAGGCACAAGATTGAATGTGATGGAGAGAAGAAAGTTCAAGAAACAACTGACAGTAAAATAAGAAAAGATAATCTCACTGAAGAGGTCAAGCAGCCCAAGAAATTTGAGGGCCAACATGACTCTTCTGGAAGCTTCTGTGCTTGTTGGGTTTGCTCTCTTCATGCAGACATTGATCTTCTCTTGCCATATCTTTTTCAACTGAAAAAATGCCTGGATCAAGTGCTATATAGAAAACCAGCTTGTTCAACTCCCACACAGACAGACACTGCTGTGCAAGAGAAGTTTAAGAAAACTTCTATAGCTGATGAGAAGGCTGAAGCTGTTCTTGTTCCCAGCTTCTCTCAAAATGGTTCTCAGCAGATAGAATCACAATTTAGAGAGTTGGTTTTAAATTGGGTTCCTCCTCCCTTGGAGACTCTAAGCAGTGTATTTAATGAACAAGATCAACAGTGGCTCTATGATAGAGTGTCACTCAGGGATGACACAAATAAAAAAATTAATGCTGTCAATGATCATTTGTGCTATCCATTTACAATGCTATTTTAGGAATGTGTGTGAGGAACTCATGCCATTTTGTAAGCCGGTTTGTTTGATGTAATCGGATCGAAGTAAGCTTAACCCTGAATTCAGATATCTGATTTCTTTTACAATTGGACTTTCCTTAATGTGGTAATTACTTGAAGAATGATATTTTTGAGATTTTGATCATCTGTGCAGAAGCCATTTATGCAGAAGCATGTAGATCATTGGCACTATAACCCAATTTCAAACTGTTATTTTTATTCATATCTGCGTGGAGGAGATAAGATCACCTCCATCTGGCAAGATAAACTATATATATGCTGAAAATTGAGCTTCCCACAAGCTACAGATTCCATCTCATTCTGTGATTATGTTGAAAAACTGAGTTTCTGACAAGCTAACAAGCTACAGATTTCCATCCTTTTCACGCTATCACTTCTAGATTTTATTTACATCTACAATCCACCCCACCATTGGGTGCACATATTTTTCTTCCCCTATACTGTACAGATGCTAATTTCATGTCTGCACAAGTATGTGACAGACTTACAAAACAAGAGAAAAAGAATTCAATAGAGTACAAAAGAAGCTAGTCAAAGCTTGATGATCTGCTCCACCTTCCTTTCAAATATTCTTCCCAAGAAACGCTGTTGCTCCGCTCCACACTACTGAATGATGTTGTCTCATCATCGACATCAAGCAGTGCGAGACCCAAATGTGACACCGCACATGAATTTGGATAAACTTCATCATCATTATCGTCCCAGATTTCTGAATCCTCCACATCAAAAGATTGAGAGTTCACTTGCTTGTCAACATCTGAATCCCCTTTCAAGAGCTTCAGAATCTAAGGAAAAGAAGAGCATGAAACTTGGAATTTATTCACACTAATACTAACAGAAACCTATTGCCTACATATTACTAAGAATATGACATTTTCATACCGCACTCATTTTAGGACGAAGCCGAGCTGAGCGTGTGATGCAGAGTTTTGCTGCATGAACCATTTTCAGCACCTGAAACTCATCAAACTTTCCACCCAAACTTGGATCCAGTATGTCTTTTACATCCCCTCTATCTATTTTAGGCTTTGCCTGAGATGTAATTCAATGTCATTTATCCAAAATAGTTACAAGGAGTCAAATAAAAGCAAACAAAATATGGAGGTGGCTCTTACCCACATGACCAAGCTTTCTTGTTCCTTGGGAGTCTCAGAGCCAATTGGTTTTCTTCCTGATAATAATTCAAGCAGGACCACACCAAAGGCATAGACATCAATCTTGTCACTGATCTTTCCATACATGAAATATTCAGGAGCAAGATAGCCAAATGTTCCAACTACATCACATTCAGTCCGAAAAGATGTAGTTGTTGGTCCCCATATTGCAAGGCCAAAATCAGATAACTGTCACATAGATGCAAGCAATTAGCCAATGTCATAAGGTTGTGATCATGTTTTAAACACCATTTCTTTGACTCTGGTTAACCAGTACCTGTGGTAATAACTCTTTGGTGAGAAGAATGTTTGAAGACTTGACATCTCTGTGAATAACCGGTGGAGAACATTCGTTGTGCAGGTAATTGAGGGATTCAGCAATCCCCACAGCAACATTAAATCTGACTTCCCACGGCAATACAGATTTGCCTACGTTCTTGCCTGCATCACCTTTCATTTTGAAATCAACATGGTTTCTGACAATTTTTACCAAGCAAATAAAAGAGGATTAAAGTAGTTAACCTTTACCATGTAAATTTCCCTCCAAGCTTCCCTTAGGCAAGAAATCATAAACAGAGATTAGAACATTGTCTTCAATGCAGAAACCAAGCAGAGGCAAAATGTGTTCATGCTTCAACGAGGAGATGATATCAACTTCATGGGCAAAATCCGTCCATGCTTCTTTGGATGACTTCATAAGCTTTACTGCCACTTGCTTGCCATCTGCAAGAGTTCCCTTGAACACAAGGTTGGATCCTCCTTTCCCAATAAGATTTTCTGTTAAAAGAAGAGGAAGTTAGATAGATAGATACTCGAAAGTCTAAATAGAGAGACAGGAAGTTAAAGAAAAGGCAATCTCAGGAGAAAGTATATGTTAAAAACCTGAGGAGAATTGAGAAGTGGAAGTTTTCAGACCCTCATGACTGAACCATCTGCAACCAGATGAGTTTGTTTCCAGGAGATGCTTTAACTTTTCTGGTAGCTCATCCAAACCAGAACAACTACCCTTGATAACCTCATCAACAATGTCACTAATACCTCTTTCAAAAGGATTTTCTTTGATAGTTGAACATTGAGGAGACTGCTGTGGAGAACGGTCCGGTAAGCTCATCACCCATTGCACCACAGACATGTCTCTTGGGGCTGGGAATTGTGGATTCGCAGAAGTCGCTCTGCGGAGTAGGGGCCATCCAAGGCTCTTACCCACATGCTCTCCTGCACCAAGTGAAGTTGATCTACGAGGGACTCTCTTGTGTTCGTTCTTCAAGTCTTCTCTACTATGCTTTGAACCATCTTGGGAGCTCTGAGACATATCAGAAAATGATTTCACAGTTTCTGTACCAAGTGAAGTTGATCTACGAGGGACTCTCTTGTGTTCGTTCTTCAAGTCTTCACTACTACGCTTTGAACCATCTTGGGAGCTCTGAGCCATATCAGAAAATGATTTCACAGTTTCTGTATCTTCCTCAAAGTCACCAAACTCAGATGAGCTTCCTTTAGAAGTGAGATTTTCAATATGAGAAAGACTTGGCCTTGGGTCACCTGTGAGACCTACCATAACCAAAACACAATTTAGTATTCATGAGAGACCTACTGGTGGGGTATTTTCTGGGACTCAAAATACCAACCCGGTAGTTGATTACTGGTGCACCTTCTGAACACAATTTTCCCATTGTGGATGGCCACAACATCAGTGGTTGGTGGCAATTTCTTAGCACAGAATTTCGCCGTAGAATCCCAACCCCTGCAAATGAAATCTGCTTAGAGTAATCAGAAAAGAAACACATGCACTAAAACCAATGCAAGTTTTCCTGAGTTCCAAACTCTCTCCCTTACCCAAGAGTGTTTGGCTTGCTTGTGCCTACAACTATGGCCATAGTAGTACGGTTCTTTGCCTCTCTAACTAGAGCTTTTTGGATTGACCTTCCCGTCAAGACCTGACTGATGAGGTGTACCTGAAATTTGAAGTATGACAATCCATAATCAATCTCAAATTTTGCAACATATGAAATAGTGCAAGAGTTGTGAAGAAAGATTAAGAAGTATGAACCTTTTTCATATCACATAGACCCTCATAGTCCTCTAGGTAACCATCCAATATCGTCTTGGCTTTCGAAGCGTAATCTGTACACATTAACATAACACATAATGTTATTTTTACATGTTATGTTAGACTCTCACTCTGAACTACACATATAAAAAAAGGTTTAGCTAATCGATAGGCCAGATTGACCAAAACATAACATTTTATTTACGAGTATAACAATGAAGCACATATCTGCAGGTATTACCAGAACTTCGACAGACATGAACTGCAACGACGCAATCTCCGGGTTCAGCGACTTTCACGAGAGCCCAGCCAAGCAGCTCTCTGCTCTGGCTATCAATTGGAATCCCAACCAACACAACATTCTTCTTCTTCTTCTTCTTTATAAGATCCTTGAACACCTCCTCAAGTATCATTGTGTTCTTATGTTTATGCCTCTGATAAAATCTCTCTCTCTCTCTCTCTCTCTCTCTCTCTCTCTCTCTATCACAATCTCAAAATTTCTATAAACCCTTTCTGACTTTCAACCCTCCCACTTCTTGAATTTAACATTTCAACCCTTGCAACAAAAAAAAGCCACCATGGTCACTCAGGCCAGAAGAAATCAGAAAAACCAACGCCCAATTACGACATAACATTTCTGGAGCTGCCACTTGTGGGTATAAATGGTGCCCATCAACACACGTAATCCCATTAAAATATTGCAGATTTATAAAATTCAAACAAATCCCATTTGAAAATTAAAGTCCTTTGATATAAAAATAAAAAGAAAGAAAACCATGAAAAGAAGCAGAATCAAGAAGAAGATAAATGTGACCAGACAAAATAACACGCACCTAAAAAATCTTGTACCCACTCGTGGCTCAATCCCAACATGTTTTAAAAGCCAATGCCTCCAAGTAGCATCAGCAGCCTACCTACTGCAACTAAATTCAACACCCAGAATTCAAAATAAAGTGCTAAGCTGACAAAAAAGGCTTAGATAAGCAAATGGGTGTTTTTAAAAACAAACAAAAAAGGAATCTGAAAAAGGAAAACAAGAACAAAAAAAATGCTGGGTTTTGGGAATTGTGTCGGCGAGAGAGTGAATTCCCGCCAAAAGTGGACAAAGCCCTTCTTCTTCTTATTTTATTTTTTATTTTGTTTTGATTGCTGGTTTGGCTTTGGTTCTTGTTTAAAGTGAAAGTGGCAATTAAAGAGCTAATTTGAGGCCGTTAAAAACCACCAGTTTTAGCGGGAAATCTCAGAAATGCGACAAAAGAGGACATGCGGGCTTCAACCAGTTTTTTCGGATTAACGAAAACAGGAGGCTGTAGACGGCCGTTGCCGTACCACTTATTATTTAAATTCAACTAATCATAATTAATTAATTAATTAATTATTGACCAAGAAAAAAGATAATTAATTAATTGATTAATTGACACAAATAAAGTAAATAAACGACCGACAGCTGAGCTGAGCAAAGAAAAAATTTCACCAAAAAAAGGAGTGATGGTGCAGGTTTAATATGGCCGTCACATCAAACATTTTGGAGGATGTTTATCATGTCATGTCTATAGTAACAAAGTTAATTGCAATGGTTTATTTGAGATTTAATTAATTAGTGGTATATTTTTTAGATTAAGACTTTGTAGAATTGAAAGTAGTTGGTATTTTGGAATTATAAAATTACAAGATGAAACTCAATATTTCCTTTCCTTTTAGTCAAACATCATAGTGAGAATTATTGAATACAAGCGATAATCTAAACTACATGGAAGGGAGTTTCTCACACACACAACTAAGATGTCATGAGAGTTCGAACCTGAGATATATGGTATGCAAGTCAATCCCTTTTTCAACTCAGTTAGACCTCGTTGGCAAAATCATTGTGAAAATTTGATCAACTAATAAGGGTGATTGAAACTTTTAGCACTTTTAAAATTGAAAAAAATACCATTAGACAAGAAAAAAAGAAGATAAAATAAGAGATTAGTCAATAATTTGACACGAAAAGTTTTCTTCCGTGTTTGAATGGAATTAGAGTAGGGTGGATTGGAAAAATTGATAGGTCTTCTAAGCTATATTCTCTCTTCTTCTTTTTTGGTCGAAGCTATATTCTCTTTGTTCTTGTTTCTAAAAGCAAATTAGGCATAATTCCATGGGCCACCTGCATTTGAAGTATTTCGAGTGGATGTTTTTTTTTTCCTGCTAATTTGATTGCTCCGATGTCTACTTCATCCACGTGTCCCCACATCGGAGAATCCACCGACAAAAGGATGGTAGGGCAACACATGGAACATATGTGGTAGGACAAGTAGATGAATGACCCATTGACATGAGATGAGAGCAATCAACAATTATTGTATGTTTTTGGACCAACAATTATAGAATCAACTTTTCTATCTTTTTGGACCAAATTTCACGTTTAACACTTGATGGAAGGTGTGATACATGAGGAATTATTCTATGTATAATGTAAGACGACGACTCTATCATAATAACTGATCACGTAATACGTACGTTGCAATAAAAAAGTTGGTATATAATTAATCTTTTTATTAAATTAAATTACACAAATACAAAAATTATATTCTAAAATACGTATCACTCAAGTAGTTACTTTAATTACCATGTTATGCTCAAAATTTGTACAAAGTAGCTACAAATACCGTACATATCACACGCATTATACTTCTAAGTCTAAACATGATATTGAACTTTTAATCATGACCAACTACTAAATCAAAAGTTATTGAAACTAAACTTACTACCCATTTAGGCAAGAGCTTATCTATCATATAATGCAAAAAAAGTAACAATATTTAAGCACGTAATTACGAAATTAAGTAGGGTTTCCACTTTCCACCGACGGTTTATTGGGCTAAGAAAGGGAGCTAGCTAACTGCTCTTCCCAAATGGACCATGGTGGTCCATCACCATTTTTTGGAGCCATGCAAAGAAATTATTTGTTAGGAGAATATATGGTAGGTCAAGAAGATATATAAACCCAACTAACCTTCTTTTCTATAATAATAATGTCAACCATATCCATATTGTGGAAGGAAATATTGGCGCTCCAATCACGATGTGCTACGTGGACAAGAAAATTAAATCTTAGGTCAAATAATCAAACTCATTTATTTGAGGAATTATTTAAGACCAAATTATGGATTCTTGTCATCAATTAGGGATTTGATTCTAATTAAATCCCTAATTGATTCAAATCTCCCCAAATTAGGAAAAGAATAATTTCATTCCATATAATGATTATTCTTTCTGAAACCCTAGTCACCAAGGGCTCGTTTGTTACACCGTATTAGACTCTGGATAGGAGTAAATAGTCCATATCAGGTGTTTGGTGTCAACTTGTATTATTTAATTACCTGACTATTTAAAACGGGTTGGACTTTTAATACTCTCCTTACCTGACTAACTAATACAACCCAAAAACCCCGGTTTAGATAATACACGCTTAATTATACGGCTAGGGAAAAAAGTGTTCAAGTGAGAAATCAGACGTTATTTTCATCTTCTTCTCTCTAGGGTTTTTCTCTGCTATCTTCTCCACAGGTTATTCTCTTCACTTTTCTCCAGGTATCCATCTCCCTCTCTCTTGTACTCTATGATGAGACCTATTTGTTTTATATTTGAATCAATTTTACTTTTTATTGCATAAATCGTGAATGAATCATACAAAACAAACTTTTTATTGGTTGTGATAAAAATTGATTCAAATATTGGAATGTCGAATCAATTTTGGTTTCGTGATAATTGAATTGAATGTCAATCGATAAAACAAACTTTTTATTCAATTTGAATCAATTTTGATATGCGGCTGTGTTGGTATGTTTTCTTAATAATCGAATTGGAATGCTGTCTTTTTCGTGCTGTCTTTTTTTTTTTCTGCGCATGGCATGTTGGCTTGTTTTCTCAATAATCGAATTAGAATGCTGTGTTTTTTTTTTCCAATTCATGCATGATTATTTGTATTTGTTTGACTAATTTTTTTCCTTTATATATTATGCTAGATATGGATGAAAGAAAGATTGTTGCTTACTTTATTATTAGATTGTGGTTCTTGCATATTATGGCTTGGTGTATGATGTGGTTCATGAAAAATTACAATTTGGAACAAAGGCGCCAAGAAAGGAATGCCATTAGGAGTCAAAGGTTTTTCAGGATTGCAACTCGGTCCAAGTTATTTAGATAGCCTTATAGGAATTGACGACACCCAAATGTGTGAACCAAATTAGGATGGATAGGAGAACTTTCCATTATTTATGTCAATTGCTATGTGATGATGGGAGAGTGAGAACAAATGGTTAGAAGAGCAAGTGTGTATGTTTTTACATACACTCGCACATCATGTGAAGAATCGTACTATGAATAGTAGATTTAAGCCGATCGGGGAGACTATTAGTAGGTACTTCAATTCAATCTTGCATGGTGTGTTAAGATTACAAGGTAGACTTTTGAAGGTGCGGAACCCATACCTGATAATTGCACCGATAATAGATTGAGATGGTCAAGGTACTGTAAAATTAAATTAAGATTGGACAATTTTATTATCATATTTAAGAGTTCAATTTCTAAGGTACCTTATTGTAGGGGTCTTTTTCTTCCTAACAAATGGACGAATGGGTCGGCCGTAAAATGCAAATGAATGAAATTTCCCCGTGTTCGAGTTCAAGAATCAGCCCAAAGAGTGCTTCAAAGGTTCGTGGAGCCTTAGGAAGCACCTTTGGTTTCCTTCACCGATAAAACCAGCATTTGCTTGCGCATCAAAATTATGGCTTGGCATGAGAAGCTTTGTGGCATGGGAGCCGAGCATTCATAAGTTTAGCATGAGAGAGAGAGAGAGCTTGGATTTCTGTGGGAACTAAGGGTTAGAGCCAGAATGGGACGTTTGATTGGGTTTTGGCTAGGGAAAAGAGATAGCTATGGAAGAGAAGGATGAGGATGCTTGGCCGGGTGGCTTGAGTGAATTCCTCGCGGCTTGACAAAGCTTGATCCGCTCTGGGTTGTTGTTGTTATGAGAGATTATGATTGCTCTCTAGATGTGGATTGCTTGGCTCTAGATGGGTTGTTTTTTGCTGGGTGGAGGTGCCTCCTTTTATAGACACTAGAACCTCAATTTTATCAAGTCATCCTCCCATTTTTCCTTCACTTTCTCCCATTTGATCCTATTTGGTGAAACTCTCCCAGCCTTAGTGCATAGGCCTGAAGCCTTTGGAGTTCCTGCATCCTTACCCACCTGGATTTCTTCAAGGGGGTGTGGCGCCACCCACCTTTCCTCTTGGTTTTCCCCATTAAAGCTTGCAGGAGAAAGAAAATGGGTAGGGTGCTAATCCGCTGGTATTCCTTCTGCACCTGCAAATTTCCTTTGGTTCTTGCAATCGGCTCACTAGTTGGCTTGGTTATGAGGCTTTGGCGATGCTAGATATTTATAAGATGTCAATGGACTATTGGCCGATGTATTGGGTCGTTGACTCTATTCTGCCGCCTATGGGTTGGTTTCACTTAAGTCACTGGAAGCACTGCTAGTTTATGCTTTGACATGGTGCTGAACGCTTTAGGCTAATTTGGGTTTTTCCAAATGTTGTAGTCTTTAGGTATTTCTCCTAAGGCATTAGGTCATTTTTCTCTCTCTTTGCTTACCCATATGTTTGGGCTCAAGAAATAGGTTTGAGTTTTGGTGCTCCCAAGCAGCCCAAAACTTATATTCCTTGAACCTTCAATGGGCCTCATGAATACTTGTAACCATCCATACCACAACCTACTCAGCAAGCCCTGCATTCGCGTGGCTTGGGCCCACTTAAGCTTGTAGCGTGGCTTTTGGTGTTAAAATAACGATGTTTCGCTGACATTGCGTGTTTTCTTTGGCATGTTTGTGCTTGATTTTAACCGTATTGACAAAGTGCTATGACGCTTAACGAGATAATAAGCATGGGTTCATAGAGTTAGCATGTTTCAAAGGCTTGTTACAACTTTCTCGGATTGCGTGCTTACGTGGCATGGCATGCAGCATATATCAAGCGATACGACGAATTCTCGCACGTCTCAACCGGGCCTTTCTTCCGAGTTAAATGCCATATTGGGCCAAAATGCATTTGGGCCTACCTCCTTGATTTTTGGGCCTCAACACTTATTTTTTAATTGCGTAGAAATGCTTGGGGGCATTGGATGGGACTTACATTAGGTTCGTGTCCCTAAACAAGATAAACCAAGATATCGAACACTAAAGGGGGAAGTTGCAACCAATGTATTGGGAGTTTGTACTCTCGACATGAAATTTATATTTGTTTTCCTTGGTTGGGAAGGATCCGCTTCTCGATTCTAGGGTGTTACGAGATGCAATTAGTAGACCAACAGGATTAAGAGTTCCTACTGCAAATTTAGATTCTTGTGTTTCATTGTGGTAATAATATTAAGCTTGATTATCTTTTTGGTAAGGTACATAATATTTGTTTAATTGTTAGGATGTTATTATCTTGTGGATGGTGGGTACAATAAATGGTCAAGGATATCTGGCTCCTTATAGGAGTACAAGATATCATCTATCTGAATGGGAGGAATAGAATGGCACAAAATAATCATGAAGAGTATTTCAATATGATGTCAAGTATTGCAAGAAATGTGAGTGAAAGGTGTTTCGACTTCTTAAGATGCGTTTGGGGTATCTTGCCAAGTCCAAAAATTTTCCCAATTGAGACACAATGTAAAATCATTACAACTTGTTGCCTATTACATAATCTTATTCGTGAAGTAGATGGTTGTTGATCCATTGGAGAATGAATTGAATGGTACTGAAAATGGGGAAACTAACCAAGATGGTGATTTACTTGGCACTATTGAACCTTCAGATCAATGGACTGCATGGAGGAATAATTTGGCTATGCAAATGTATGATGAGTGGAACAGGAATGACATTGTTGTAGTTCACATAATTTATTTATATTTTCTTGAAGGTTGTTTGGAAAAAAAAAATTGTTTAATTTTAATAGACTATTTGTTTTGATTAGTAGTTATTTTATTTTATCTTCCATCTCATTTGAATTTAAATTTCCACTTCAATTATCAAAGATTTTTTCTTTAAAAATAGTCCGATCCGATGTTATCCGAAACAAGCACCAAACACAATATAATTTAGTCGATCGTTTATCTAGAACACCACCAAACACTTTATAATATTATGGATAAATAGTCAAGATTCTAATGCATTAATACTATACTACGTAAATTAGTCAAGACAAAGACGACGCATCAAACGAGCCCCAAGAGCTCTATAAATACGAAGCTACACACAAGGCATGAGGTAATCCACAAATCTTGTGAAAGTACTCTCTCTCTCTCTCTCTCTCTCTCACGGCTCCGGCCACCCGGTTCTCCCTGTGAGAAAAAACCTCCATCCTTTCAGTTATATTCTCATCTTTTTCAAGATCATTTAACTGACTTAGGCATCCGAAGGTATTTGGCCAACACCCTTGGATGTGGTCTATTTACTCCGTTTTGTTTTAGAGGGATTGAAAGAGATAAAGAAGAAGGGAAAAATCAAAGGGAAAAGTTCTATCATGAGGAAATTTGACGAAAGAAGAATTAACCACGAAAATGATAAACATGTACGCTCACACATAATCAAACTCTTCGTTTTGGCATGAATGACATTATTTTGATTTTGATTTTGAATATGATTCATTTGAATTTCATGGAAAATAATAGGAATTCATGCCTGCATTAATCAATGCACGTTTATATTAATATGCATTACTTGTAACATTATTATTTATATTCTATATATGATGAGTATTGATTGAACTAGAATTATATTGGAAAACCTATATTTTATGGCCTCTGGTGGCCCTCTGAGATTCGATTGGTAAGTGAGAAAGCGATTTGCAAAACAAGAATGACGACTTTGATTCCTAACCGAATGGATAATGATGGAAAAATTATATATTAATTAAGATTAGGTTTATTTTTTGATATACCCCATGAAAGTGTATTTGAGCCTCACTTTGCCCCCTGAAACTCATTTTGTCTGACTTTACTCTATTTTTCACACATACTTGTCTCAGTGTACCCATTTTTCACAAAATATTAATTAAAAATTCAATTTTAAAACCTAAAATTCATAAATAAAAAATGGTAAAGAAAATTAATTTTTAAGAAAAAAAAAGAAGATTAAAACAAAAAACAAAAAACTGCACCCTCTGCTCGCGTCCTCTTCTCTCTCTGTGATACCCGCGACCCAATCCTCAGCCCCCTCCCCTACCCCTACCCACTCTATGCCCTCTCTCTCTCCCTCCTCTTCCTCCCTCTCCCCTCTTCTCTCTCTCTCTCTCTCTCTCTCTCTCTCTCTCTCTCTCTCTCTCTCTCTCTCTCTCTCTCTCTCTCTCTCTCTCTCTCTCTCTCTCTTCCCTCTGCAAATGGTCCCTCTATTTTTTTCTCCCCAACTACCCAAACCACCCCCACCTAGGGATGACAACAGGTCGAGTAGGGGCCGAATACGACAATACCATCCCCGCCCCCATCCTCGTTTAATAGGATTCGGGGAATCCCCATACCCGTCCCCGTCGAGGGACTATCCTCCATAGCCACCCCGAATCCCCGATATTTCCTTCTCTCTTGCTAAAAAATGAAAGGAAAGGTGGAGAATAAAGCACACCCAAGGGGTATCGAACCCCTACCACTTCCATTCCACTCCCATACCATACCTTATCCACCATACTACAAACAACTTTATGATTAGATGTTACACCATTTAATATTTATATATATGCTACAGACTATGTCAACTTAGAAATTTAAATTTTAAAAAGTTATTTGCTGGAAAAATGTACAAAAAAAAGTAATTGTAGTTTAGTTAGCCAAGAAATAGAAAAGAATACACATATGATTAAGTTTCAATTATTCAATGATAGATATATTTAGTTCTCTCCTTAAGAAAGATGTTTCATTCATTACCAAGATTTAGAAGTCAAGATGTCTTAGATTTTTTTCTTTCTTTGGTATAATAAAAAAGATTGGGTTTCTGCATCTTTTGTTTTAGGCTGTACTATAAATTTTAAAAAAAATTCATATGGGGCTACATCTCTTTCCTATGGACAATAACCCACAAGTTCCTTAATATTGAGTTATATTCAAATTGTATAAATATTAAACTTAATTGGGTGTTCAAATTGAATATATAAGCTTTTGCTTTGAATTTCAGGTGGTCAACTTAGAAGCACAGTTAGCTTCCCTCCAGGATCAAGTAGTTCAAAGCTTTTTGTATGACTCTCTTGTAGAGACTTCATCAAACACCTTGCCACAACCAAATTCAAGCCATATCAATAATGTTGGAGCTACATCAGACTATGTCAACTTAGAAGACACTTCTTCCATGTCCTCTTTTGGAGCTTTATAGTGAAGAGAATGTCACAATGAGTGCATATGAATTTTTGTTGTATTTTTTTAATTTTTAATTTATTTATTGTGAATTTTAGATGATTTTATGGGATTTTAGTATGAAATATTAGCTAAGTAACGAGCCCAAATATGCATTTTTGTTATATTCAAATAAGCATATTAACCAAGAATATATTAATATAAACTTAAAAATGAAATACATATATGACCTATAAACTAAAACCAATGCAATGAGGTGAGGAGAAGAAGTAGAGATCAGAAGAGGTGAGAAGAGGGATGGGTAGTATTAAATATATTGATTACTTCTTTATAACACAAGAGTAGTATACTAGTATTTATATATATATATATATATTGATTATTCTTTGATAATAAAAAATATTGATTATTCCCTTATGTTCATATTACACACAAGGGAATGCATTATGGTAGGCTAGCTAGTTGGGTTAAATAACATTGTAGATGTAATTATACAACAAGAAGTGTTGGTGCGCTGGTGGTAAGTGAGTTTCTATCTTGGAGGAGGTTAGGGGTTTGAAACCCCTTGGCATCACCACTTAAATGTTTTAAATATTATATTATATATTTATTAATTTAATATTATATATACATATCGGGGATGGGGAAATCTCCGTGCTAGGGTCTGCACTGACGGACTGTACCATGGAGATTTCTGCCATCCCTACCCCCACCGTCGAGCCTTACCTGCTACCCAATATCCAGCCCCCATCCCTGGCCTTCTCTCTCTTTGTGCAAATCTCAAATACTCTTTAGGGGTATATAAAAAAATAAGCATGCAAAGGACCCACTAGTGTAGTGGTTTGGAGCATGTTCCACCCAGATAAGGTCCTGGGTTCGAGTCCTAACATCAGTGTAGTGTGTGTGAGTTTAATATATTATCGCCTCTCAATAGGAAAGGTCCTAAAAAAAAAAGAGTCTAAGATTAACTATTATTAAGACTAAGCTCATAAGCAAAATGGGCCCATTTCGGTGGGTGTTTCTTTCAATGTGCTTTTATTTGAACTAAAGCCCAATTATTGCAATGGGCTTTGCTTATGACCCGAAAAATGCTTTCGAGTCTCACCAACGATAATCAACATGTGATTAAATGCCAATTTGGCATTGCTTATTTGAGATGATAAGTGATTTTTAAAAAAATTTAGGAAGCCCCGTTTGGTAAACTATGAGAAAATCACTTATTGTTACAAATTGATGTGAAAGAAAGTTATAAGGAAAAGCAGCTAATGAGCTGCTTTCATTTTCTGATTATTCAGGAATCAGTTTCAAAGAGGCGCTGTGTTTAATGATTATGCGGGAATTATTTTCTAATTATGCAGGAATTAGTACCAACAACACTTTTAACAAAAAGTTTACCAAACGCCAAACTACTTTCTCTCACAGCAAATCTGACAGCAATTATTTTCACAGCACAACAATGTCAAACTGGCCCTAAATTTACCACAAAAGTTCAATAATAATTATGAAAATTCTTCCAAGCAAGAAAACAACAGTAATGTTGAAGTGTAGCTTCAAAAACTTGGCAGCCATAATATTCATTTTCAAGCAAAGGAGCTCAAATTATAATTTGGGGGCCTCATTATATATAAGACAATTATAGTAATAGAGAAGCTGGATATATATTTTTAAACAAGATTAATTTGGGTCTTAATTACTTAATTAGCCCATGGCATACTTCTGGGTCCAGCTCCGAGCTGTGGACTCATATTTGACTTTGTCAGTCCTGCACATATGAGCAATCTCTGGAACAAGAGGGTCATCAGGGTTTGGGTCCGTTAGCAGTGAACATATCGACAGTAAAACCTGCATGTCACAAAAACAACAATATTAGAGACAAAAGAAAACTATATTTTTTTAACGAACTGATATGATATGACATATCATTTGAAACTTTTTTTTAATTTTGTAAATAAATAAGGTCTAGAGTGAGCTCAGAATATAAATATAACTATTTACTGACTAACCTGGGCTATAGACCAAGTGGGAGTTTTTTTTTCAGCCTAAAATCTATAATACAACCCACCCGAGCCTACCCATAAGACCCGTTACGTTCACGCGTAACTCCTTCACGTAAGGTCAATTTAGCCTATTCCATTTTAAAATTCTAAGTGATGGTATAAGTTTCATGTATGTTAAGGTCTAATGCGGTTTTAAACTGAATATGTGTCACCTTGGATATGGTGAGTGCTGGACTCCATTGCTCCTTGAGAATGTCCAAGCAGATATTGCCATTGCTGTTTATATTCGGATGGAACACTTTGGTTCTGAAGGCAACCTGCAAAACATTTATTTATTGTATCCCATAATCTCACAGCAAAGCATCAGAATATATTTGTATGGCAAAATGATGCAAGATTATTCACAGAGTTTTAGTGATAGATTTGTTGTATATATACCTTTGGAGGTTTGAAAGGATAATCAGGTGGAAAATGGATAGTTACAAGAAACACACCCCCTGAGTAAGGACTATCATTTGGACCAATGATTGTTGCTTGCCAATGGAACATGTCCTCAGCCACAGGACCTGCAAAAAGAAAAAATACCATTAGAAATTACACACACATATATATATGTATATTTATTTATTTTCCAAGCAAATAAGCCCGAATCTAATTGTTTTTGCTTCAGTTCTTTTACCTGCACTGCATGAAGTTGGTGGATCTCTCTCCAAGTCCTTGAGCTCCTTCAATATTCTCTTTGAGGCCATTGAAGCAGTTCCAAAGCTGAAGCTTCCTGGTTTTGTTGAGTAAGAACGTGAACAGAAGGATGAAGGATGGATTAATTTGCAAAAGAATTACAATCTATTGACACCCTGAAAAATGGTAGGTTGGGGTGTTGATGTATTTAATGAAGGGTGAGAAGGAGAGGTTCATGAATTCTTGTGGACTCTGATGAAAGTGGGAACAGAATCAGTTCCAGAACAAAGTTGAAAGCAAAAGAATCAAGAGACTCAGAAACACAAAAATTCAAAGATTATCTGCTGCCACAATCTCTCTATATCATAAATAAACAGCTGTTGACCAAACAAAAATTCTAATTGTTTTGTTATGCAGAAATTGATGCCACAATCTCTCTGTAACAAGTACTGAAAGTGATAGATAGATTCTAATTGTGAGGGCATGCTTTGCTTTAAGTAAAGGGCTAAGTTTTTTTAGTGAAAAGATCTTTAGGCCAATTATATGCCATGAGAGCAACTCTTACCACGCAAAAGAAAAAGATATTCGTGCTTGGCTCAAATCGCTCACTTCTTGAGAATCTGGGACAATTTTGAAGTTGATGGGTGGGGGGATGTATAAGAAGATTTATAAAATATTCTCATACGAAATACATATACAGTTTTACCGTAGCTTATAAGGACCTTGATCGCCCCACTTCTTTTTTCCCTTGATTCTGCTTTCTGTTTCGGCTTTTTCTTTCTAGTCTCTCCATTCAATCATGTGTCACCGTTCTTGGGCTGGTTAATTTTCCTCTCAAACCAGTCACATATGTATGTTCATGTATATATATGCCGATTCAAGATTCAGGTGCGGACGTCCGTACTATGAACTATGAGAGGCCGGTCAACTGGCAATATGGTCATTAGAGCGGCCTCTCATAGTCCACAATCCTGATAATAGAGGATGTCAAACTGTCTTAACATTCAAGATTGTATGTCATGAAAATATAACCACCCATATATATTCTTGAAATTTGGAGTGTACTCAATCAGGTTACATGACGTGGATATTATATTGTTTAAAAAGTAAAATATCAGTACTATATAGGGGCAATACATTAGGGAAATCAAACCCAACGAGAAGAGGGTTCAGCATGTTAACAAACACGTAATACAAATCAAATCAGAACCCAGCCTATACAGCAGAAACAAAGAACTTGATGCATAAAGAGAGCTCCTACATCTGTCAGTCGAAACTACGATGCCCAGCTTGCTGCTTCCTCCAGACAGAAAAATATAACAGGGACTGAAGAGAATTAATGGATACTAATTAGTCACAGTTTCTTCCCAACGCTATTCTTTCCACGCTCACAATATAGAGCAGGCCTTCTGTGCTTTTCTCTTCTTTTTCTTCTTCTGTTTTGGTGGCTGGAGAACCACTTTAATGGCTGCGTCAAAGACTGCTTTCACATTCTGCATTCACAAGGGGTATTTAACATAAACATCATCATCAGTGTGAGATCGTGGCGTGCTTCCCCTTGTAGGTATCACAAGTGATTTGAATTGAAGTTACAAACCTGCTGTGTTTTTGAACTACACTCGATGTAAACCGGAGCCCCAATCAGCTTCTTTAGTTCCTCTCCCTTCAAAAAGAACCCCCAAAACAAAAGGAATGTAGAAAATCAGGTCTTAATCCTATTAGTTGGTCTGAGTTTGTGGAATTTTTTTTTTTATAACAAGAATAGTGAAGAAAAGAAATTGTGACCATAACTCAGGTTGCAGTAGAAAATACCTGGGCTGTGGTAATTGGCACTGCACCAGGGTGATCTACAAAGAACTGCTTATCATCCCGAAGATCTATAAGAAGAAAATTTAGCAGTCATGAGAAGCGAAGCACCAAAATGGGCAAGATAAAGATTATGTCCAGTATACTGCAATACAACATGATATAGACTAAGAGTACATGTGATCACTACTGCAACACGGAATCAGACATGATCCGATCAGAAGATACTGATTATGCCTACGTTAATATCTATAGCAGAGAGATCTCTTCATTTCAAAATGCACATGTAAATGTAGCTGCATATGTACATGATTACATTTTATCATATATAAATGCCGATCTGCAAGGGATTTACAAAGAGCACCTCCTGACAAAAATTTCAGTGCCACTAAAATTGAACCAGTGGTCAGTATAGACCTCTGTGTGTTTGCGTGTGTGTGCGTGTGTGTGTGTGTGAGAGAGAGAGAGAGAGAGAGCTGTTACAAGTGTTCATCAAAAGGAAAACTTGCAACCTTTACCAAGCTTTTACCATACGAATCCATTGAGATTCTCAAAAAGCTAAAAGTAAATTCAGATTACAGGAGAAAGCAACCCAGAAGGTATACAAAAAACAGAAACAGTCAACACAAAAGCTGCACTTGAACCATTTATATCTCGAAACAATTATACTTAAATGGCACCCCCAGAATTCCTAGGTTAGCATAAGCAGGCAAAGCTAATAGCCAAGGAAGAACTTCATAGGGAAATGAAAAGTGCTACATAATATTGCAATTAAAGTTGAATCAACTGATATTTATCACGAGTAGCATAATAGGAAACAAAGGAAAGCAGGGGAGTAGAGATTTAACCAAGCTTAGTTCCCACGAGAATAATTGGAACACCAGGTGCATAATGCCTCAATTCAGGAACCCACTAAACATTGAAAAGGGAAAAAATAAAAACCTCATCAGCAAACTTAGACATTAAACAATAGTTGAAGAAACTGGGGGGAAGAAAAGAATAAACTCTGAGGATAGTGTGAGTCTTACTTTCTTGGCAATATTTTCATAGCTGGCCTTACTTATGAGAGAGAATGCAAGTAGGAAGACATCTGCCCCACGGTAGCTCAGCGGTCTTAATCTATTGTAATCTTCCTGTCCTGTTCCATAATTTTAAACATCAGGCCCAATGCTTTAGAAAAAGACAAAACTATGAAGAAGGAATATTGTTCAGATTTGAACTAACCAGCAGTATCCCACAATCCCAAATTAACAGTGCTCCCGTCCACAACCACATTTGCACTGAAATTGTCAAACACAGTTGGCACATAATCCTGCTCCCCAACATATTGCAAGCAAAAACAGAAAATCATAATCATCCTCTAGAAAATTCAATCTCATACAGAAAAAAACATGCGAAAAGCAAAATTTTGAATCTTAATAACCACATCAATGCAAAATCTAGATGATAAAATTCTCAAAGTTTTACATACATGCTATAATTTTTTATATCACACAAAGCACTTCTAGTCTATTGAACAGGTATAATGCAGAAAGGTTTTTATTAAGCGATTCTGATCAATCAAGGAAATATGTAAGCAGAGCTACAGAAGCCTCTACAAAAGAAAGAAAAATAAACAAAAAGTAAGAGAAAACTGTAGACATGAAATTTTTCTGAGCTTACTATTCAACTTAGTTACTAGGCTTAATCCAGAGATATGATTCAACACAGGTTCAGGAATGACAAATTATAGAAAGGGTCAACGTTACTGAACAAAACCAAGAAAACTCTCTTATTAAATTCTGCACCACAATAAAGTGAACAAAAATAAAGGGCTCTGATCAGCTCAATTCAAACATAAAGGCTCAAACTTGATCGAAATTTTAAGATTTCTTCACTATATTATACATACCAAATACAGGGTAAATTGAAAATGTTAAAAAGAATGACCTACAACAAATAAAAGCCCTGATCATGCTAAAACCGAAAATCGAATTCTGTAGGAGTCTAGTTTCATGTGATTTCCTGATTTTGCTTCTGAACACCCAAATGAGGAAACATAATAGAAAAAACAAAGCTTTGCTTTCTTCATCCCATGTTTTGTTGAAAACCAAACAAAAGAAAGTAAATTGTGCTCTCAATAATCTTGCAGTAAACCCGCATTGACAAACCTCAAAGACTTCAACTTTCACCCTTTTTGTTTTCTCTTTCCTTTTCTTTTCCGCAGTTTTCTCAGCAACCAAACAAAACAATAGGAAAAGAAAGAAGAGAAGAAGAGCCCTTTACCGTAGGGAAAGTGTTGCTAGTGTAGGAGATGAGCATGCAAGTCTTGCCCACCGCTCCGTCCCCAACTGTGACACACTTTATGAACCTGGAGGCACTCATTTCCTCCCACCTCTGTCCCTTCCTTCTTCAACTTGTGCTTCTACAAAAACCCTAATTCAGAAAATTGCAGAGGTTTCTTAACCCCCACCACAACCCAGTTTAGTTGAGAGACAGAGACAGAGACAGAGACAGAGAGGAGAAAAAAAGGAGAGAGATGGGAAGGCAAAGATGAAGGGGGCTGGGCCTAAAGAGCCAGCTCCTGACAGCTATAATAATACTATGATATTAATGCGTTACTGTGTACCTCAATGACTCAATCCCAGGCCCCATTTTTCAACCTTTCTTTCTATCTCAGTAAACTCCACCAAACAAAACAATCAATTTGTCCTCTTGGGCATTCTTTTATTTCAAGAGATCCAAAAGACAATCACAATATCACAGGCATTTGCCTTTTTTTTTTTTTTTTTTTTAATAATTACTGTCATTGACTCATTGGGAAGAAGTTTACTTATTGAGGAAACATAGGAATATTAGGCTATTAATTTGGTGCCATGTAGTTATGAAGGTTGAATCTTATTTATTCTGGTGTTTCTTTTTGTGGGGATGTCAATTGTCAAACGAGTTTGCATGTGGTGCACCTACATTCCTATAGTGGCAATCCCCCTTCTTCCATTTCTCTGTTTCTTTTCCTATTTTGTTTTTCAAGAATATGTCAAAATAATTTTATATTCTCAATCATATATGTAGAGAAATATCTAGCATTTGAATTCGTGGTAGTTGTTTTTATTAGTTAAAGGATGTTTCAAGTTCAACTCACAAAAATACGATAATAATATTATTATGCATTCGATACCTAGTCAGTGATTTGATGTTTATCGTATTCAAAAGTCAACCAACGTTTTACTTTTAGCTAACCTAGGTGCATTTTGGGTGCTACTGCAGCTTCCATTGGGACCTAAATTCTATAATATTGTACAAATAATAACTTAGAAAGGCTCAATGCCTTTGTTTTCAAACTTGAACTTGGTAGTTAACCTAATAGCTTAAATAAATCATAGTTTGATGCATCATTTTAGTTTAGGCAAGCATGCACGTCCCTTCCATGCTTTACAGCCCCACAAAACAGCACCAAAAACAGACACAAAATGTGAGGTTGGTTACATAATTAAAAAAGGTGAATAAGATGGCTTTGATTTGAATGCCAGAGAAATGAGTGCATGTGTTCAAATTTCGTTTTCAATGGCGAGCCCAAGTTCCATCAAAACGAAAACTAAAAAAAGATGGCCAGTTAAAACCCATTTAAGGGTAGATGCTGACAAGTTTTATGGCTGAATTTGCAATGTTAAATTTTCTTTTGAACATTTTGCTTTCTTCTGAAGCAAATCAATGGAAAATCCTAAATGGGGTCCTAGGGTTCCTTGGCCTTCAAGGTTACCCAATATAATGTGTACTATTGTGGACCAAAAAGAGAAAAATAAAACAAGTAGAAGATTAAAAAAAGGGTAATGTTAAGCTTACCATATTTTCCTACTACATTGTGTATCACATATCTAATAGAGGTGGAATCCACCAATACAATGGAGCCCACCTCTATTAAAGAGGATGATACATAAAAGAAGAAAACGCGATGTTTCAAAGATTTTTCTTTAAAAAAAAGGGACTTGACTAGTTGACTTGGTTAGGATGGTCCTTGGCTTGGCTTTCAGTTTATTGACCTATCATGCCCACTGACTCTGCAACCACGCAATTCCTTTAATGAAAATGCCAGTGGTTGAACCGTTAATGCCCAGTCCACCCACCACATCGTACTAATTGAAAGACAAATTATAAGATATATAAATATACATATTTTCTCCAATGCGAATGTTCAGACGTTATTACGTGCAGAAGTAATGTATTTTTTACTATTCCTTCTATGCTTTTCTTCATGTTTATAATGACGCTTACTCACACAATAATAATGTTAGGATGTCCGCATAAGAGAAGAATTGTATAATTGTATAATTATATAGCATAATTTATGACCCAGAAAAATAAAAGATATATAGCATAGTTTTAGGAGGAAAAAAATGAGATTAGAATATTTTGGTTGTGGTGCAGTCTATTAGATTAAAGCTAATTTTGAGAAAGAATTAACACAACGTGGGGAGGGTTAAGAAGTGGATGAGCATTCTTTATCAATGGTGTTAATTAATTAATAAAATTAAAATGCATGTTCAAAGGTGGGCATTTTTCATGATTTGAATTTTGAAAACTTGAAGGAGGATTGATCACCTGCTCCACAATAAACTAATTTGCTTTCTTTCAAAGTTTTGTTTTGTAGTTTGGTTCTGCCTCTTCTTTTTCTATGTTGTTCTGTTTGTATGTATATTCAAAATTAAGGCACATTCAAGCATACTTGTTTGGTCAAAATTTGGAATTTAAAGAAGAAAAAAACCATTTGCCAAACCCTTTGGGTTCAGTCCCTATCAATTTAAGTGAAGGAAGAAGTTGTCCTTATTGATAATCTTTAAGAAAAAGGAAAAAGAATCTTTGCTAAATGTACTTTAATAATAAAAACTTTGTGGAAAATCCCAATTACCTAATTATTTATGCCTACAAAATTAATGTGGGAAATCAATGCAAATTTGGGTAGCACATGGGGAGATTTAAACCCACTCCATGAGTGCATGTGCATGGATGACCAACCATCCCTCCAACTCCTATCAAATCAACATCTTTACATCTGGCTCATTGTCAACATACCTTGGTCCCCTACCCATAATTTTAAGACCATAATCAATTTGATATAACATGATTGTGTATTTTTTTTAAATAAATACAAGCAATAGTCTAAATTATAATCAGAATGAGATTTTACACTATTAAGGTCTCATTAGAGTTCGAACTTGAGATTACAATGAAATAAAACATATAATTAATGTTCCAATTTTCTAGCATGTGCTGACCTAGAGCTTGGCTCATAGCTCTAACTATAGAGATTGATAGTCAGCCAACGTGCTTGGAATTGTGACTCTTATGACATTAAATGTGTGAAAATGATTGTGATGTAAGAGAAATTTTTTTTAAAACAAACAAGGAAGAAAAGAATCCAACATAGGACATCGAAGTGTAAAAATAAATAATCTTTATTATTTACCACTTGAATTACAAGTCTCACCTCCTCTCTTCCTCCCCTCTCCCATTCTCCCTTCCTCCACTTATCATAGGTGGATGTGTTCGGCGTCGGATCTCCACTACCATCATTTTGCAGTTCTTCATATTTGGAATACGTCGCAGAGACTCGTTGGGTTTTCTGTGTAGTTTTTACCTCTCCTTTTATGAGAGTTTTTCATCTCTCTTTTGTGATAGTTTTCCATTTCTTCTTTGTGAGAGTTTTATTTGTTTTGCAATGGTTTGATTTATTCAAGCTTTATCTATTTTTGGTTGTTTTGAGTTTGCACTTTTAGTTGGGATGCCAATACCAGAGTTTCTTCGATCTTGCGTGATCGTTAGTGAAATAGACCTAGATTTTCTTAATTTTAATGTTAAACCACTCCATTATTGTAATGGACCTTTGTGTCTAATTTGTATGACATTTGTGGCTAGTGATTTTTTGACGGAATTATAAATGCCATTCCAGACTTTCTAAAAAATATATATATATATGAAACTACAAATGTGGCATCAATAATATGCACCGCCCCGCATTAAAAAAAAAAAAAACAGAAGCACCACCCAAGCCAACACCCGTGACACAAAATGTTGCTGCAACTAAAGATTATATCATAAAACCAGACAAACTCTTACAAAGCAATGGAACAAAAAGATGAGTCGGATAACTGTTGCTGCTACAATTGAGAAACCCTGACAACAAGCTTGTCTCCATGCACACAAGCCCAAGTCAAAACAAAAACAAATCATAAAGAAAAAGAATAAAAGAATAAAAGAATAAAAGAATAAAAGAATAAAGAATAAAAGAAACGTACAACATAAGCATATACAGCTTTTCATTCCTTCTCAAAGCTTTCAAGACTCGGAAGAAAATTTGAAATAGCAAATTCTTTGACTATTTATTTTCTACCTATATTACTAATAAGAAGAATCAGTCCTGGTTGGAAAAATAAATAAATAGTACAATTTCCTCATTAATGTTACACTAAAAAACAAAAAAGAAATGTCAGCTCACAACCTTACCCTACAATTTTAAAGCAACTAAAAGAGTGAAAGGGTCCAAAATGTATTGGCAAAGAATCTTACAAAATTTTGGTTCAGCCCTGAATCGAATTCAACATTATATAGACAAGATGTGTAGAAGTAGTGCATACAAGGCTCAGAATCCGTCATCAGAGCTTATATACTCTAATTCAATCATCCTTCCCATGCCCTGCTTTGTTTTGTCTGTCAAAATTTTCTCCTTCCCAGTTTTCATTCTTTTTGCATCCATTTGCTGGTTTTCTATGATTGCAGATGGATCCATGCTTACACTTGATGGTTTCCTGAGGAACAATAAACAGATCTTCAGTAACAAGGAAAAATAACAAGTTACATTGTACAAATAAAAATATTGTAAAATAATCTTATAAATGAATCACCTCTTCTCTAAACCGGAGATCGGTTTGCTTTGCATTTTTGACGCTTTAATCGCATCTTTCGGATCTGTCTTCCCTGCATTGCAAAGGTATCTAATGAGGAAATTGCACACAACACTGCCAGCAAGAGCATAGAGGGATCATACACTTAACCTGTCATCTCAGCCAAAAACCTTATTCCTTGCGAGTGTGTATTTGTAGTCACTCTACCTGCATTGCTGTTCATATAAATCACTAATCAGACAATTTGACAGAATCCTATAAACTTACTGTAAAAAAATCGCATGTCTTGTATATTGAACACCTTTTTGGATTTCATTTCTGGTTGCGCATCTTGTAAGTATAAATGTGAAAGTAATTATGTTCTCCGGTTTCTAGATGATGATGGATTAATATAATTTGTAAGATGAGAAGGCGGTTGTATCATTGGCAACTAAAGAGCATTGCTGAATTGCTTGATAATCAAATGCTGCTTAAATATTTTTCTTTCCTATGCTGTCTATGACAAACCTTAATGCCTTCTTGAGGCCTTCCACGGACAATAGCTTCACTGGTTGCTTACGCTTGCACACGTTTGTTTTGTCCGATAGAGGATCAACCATAAAAATCCCTTCTCTATTGTGAGGAGTCCGAAATGCTGTTCTCAAGTTCCTGGTAGCGTTAAAAAATATGCATAATCAAACGAAATATACCACCAAGTTAAATAAACTAAAACATATTATACAAAGGGGGTCCTTTCATAACACAAATGTGAAGTTTAGATTAAAGAGAACCAGATCATGCAAAGCATTCATCACTTACCCTCCATTGAGCTCAGTTCGCATTGTCATCGTGGAATATTTCTGTGATTCTTTCTGAAGAAATTAGAGATGCAGGAAATATTAATAAGTTTACCTTGAAGACGGATCAGGCAAGCAAAGATTAATGCTTTAAATTCACATGCTTACCGATTTATGAAATTTACAATATATTCCACGACGTCTGAGATAACATGAGGAACCAATGTTAAAAATATTAAGAAATAAATGGTACAAAAACTACTGCAAATGAAGACCTGCATAATGATACTCAAAACTCCATTGGTTGGCAAAACCATAGAAGTGCTTAAAGACACCATACTAGAATGTGCTCATATGGATCAGCAAAATATCATTTTTCACTTGGTTTATGTATCTGGTTTCAGGTAAAAGAGCATCTATATGATGCAACTTATTACTCAATTATCCTTTTGTGACAAAGTTCTATATGAAAGCACTGACGCGCATGTATAGATGTTTATCCAGTGCCCTTGCTTAGGGTTTAAAGATGATTCATAAACCTCAATATCTTAGTGAAGATAACAGTCATATGGCTGTGATTATAACCATCTGTCTTTGAAATAAGGTGATCAAAGAACAGCATCTTACATACTTGTTTATGACTACAGTACAAGCCATTCCATCCTTTCTTTTCCCTTTGCAAACTCCATAATCAACTGAAGTGCCCATCTTCAGCATTTGATTGGCTGAATACACACTCAAAGAAAAACCACCACCCTGCATAAACAGATTAAAGAAAAGTCATCTTTAGCGATATAAAAAGAAAATGTCAATAAGAGAAAAACACTGATTGACAAATTAATACCATAGCATCCTTGCGTACAGTGCAATTAAATAGCGCAAACACCATTCCAGCTTGCTCTTTGCAGTTCATCTCATAAGCATCACCAAACAAGAAAACAGAAATGGTATCTTCATCCAAACACCCAAATTTCCATATAGAATAACTCTTCCCTGTGGAACTAGTTTTTGTATTCCCCTTCTCAGTCAACACTCCAACAGTTGCCCAACATCCTGAAAGAGTATCCCCACGCAGCAAATTCCTAGAAAATCCCATTTAAAAATTATATATCAGAACCCAAATCTTTTTTTTTTTGGGTCAAGAAGAAAATAGAATATCACTATAAAGTTTCTAACCAAACAATTCCTAAATATGCAAGGATGTGAACAGAAAGAAGATTACTTTATGGCGGATAACCGAACAAAACGGATGTCTGAAAAGTGATCATTAAGCTCTAAAGGAGTAATCAACTGCTTCCTGTACGAAAAGAAAAAGGATAAACAAATCAAACACAACGCCCAAGTTTCCTCACATTAATTCTTACATGTGCATCATGTACAAGTATTGGGGATTACCTGATTCGCAAACCCGAAAATTTCTCAACTTCTGGATCAGCGGAGGCACTGGGCCGGTTCAATTTGCCAGTCTTCTGAACCTGTTTAGGCTCGTAATCAAGGCAGTCCTCGACAGCATCCCTGAACACGGACATGTCCACCGGCCCTCTTTGGCTGGAAAATTCATCGTCCGATAAGTAGCCTGCAAAAAGTAAAAATGAAGTATTGATAGAGACCCATTAAACTTTTCGACAAATTGAGAGATACGCAGATCGAATTTCCAAGATTTTTATCGAAAATGAGCAACCCAATTAAAAATATTCATAAAAATTGAAAATAAAAGAAAAATAGGTAGGTGTATAAAGTATACCTGCTGAATGGGAAGGCGAACCAGGAGGGGTTTCCAAAACCCTATCTTGAAGAGAGAGAAGGAGATCAAGGTCGTCTTGGCGATTTGACATGGTTTGGATATCTCTCTCTGTCCTCTGTGTATTGTGAATTTTGTTGTAGAAGAAGAATGTATCAGGCTAAGAGAGTTTGTGTGTTAAAATTGTGGAGGTCAAAAAAGATTAGTTGGGCTGTGGAGGGAGGGTTTCAATTTTTTGGAGGGAAGGCGAATTGGAAGTTACCAAAACGACACCGCTTCGTCATACGTTGTAACAATCTGGTTTGGGCCTAGCCCATTGTAGCTTGATTTGGCCCAAAATTAACTTGATCAAATTTTGATTGGCCCATTCACCTTGGGCTTATTAATAATTTGGCACATAAATTTCGTTATATTAAATTAGTATTACACTCATTTATTGTTAAAAAATAATGGGTTATTTTCACACATGGTCTCTGAGATTCACGAAATTATCACATTTGGTCCTTGAGGTCCCTAATAAATAACATTTTGCCATTCTTACAGTGCGTTTGGATGAGGGAAGTCCCGATTCGACCCATTGCTATCCCTGCGTCCACGACAACGAAGCCCAGCCTTTCTTTTCTTCTTTCTGTTTGGCTATGGATTTCTAAACCAAATAGTTAAAATGGTTGGTTGGTCAGGTCAGGATCCACAGAACTTGGCCTATTATTGTTTCTTTCTTTGCCAAACCATGAGGTTATGTTTGGGTTTAGGATATTTCTTGCTGAAAATGTGTTGTGTGCATGTGCGAATTTGGTTCATGTTGCTTAATTTGCACACACTGCATCGCAGTTTCTATTTAATTACAATTGGCTAAATTGTTTTGTCATTGGATATTGGTATGATTTTTGAAGTTAATGGAAATTATACAATTGTGTCATCAATGGATATGCCTTTTTGACTTTGTTTAGTTGCTTGTTTTCATTAATAGGAGCATTTTTGCCCAAACTGTGCAGTGCAGTTTCTGTTTCTATAGCCTGCAGAAGCACCAACAAAGCTTGAAGCAAAGCCTGCAAAAGCACCAACAAAGCCTGAAGCAAAACCTGCAGAAGCGGTGACTGCTGCTTAGTCTTGGCCTATTGGGAAGCAGAAGCACCGATCACCACAAACTGCATTGCAGTTTCTGTTTCCGTGTAATTACAATTGGCTAAATAGATTGGCAAGATTATAAACGACAATGTTGTGTGTGTGTTAGATGATTATTTTGTGTCTATGTTGAAGGGCACAAAACCAGAAAGAAATAGAATTGTTATGCAGTTTTTGTTTTTGTTTTTGTTTTTGTTGTGTTTTTATTATAGTTGTAAATTATTTTTGTTTTCGTTTTACTTCATTGATATATGCATTGTTTTGTTTTAGAGTGGTAGTTTATTGCAATTTATATATAACTCTAGAGTATGATGGATTTGTAAACAAATCGTGCGCGAATCGATGTTGGATATAAAACGTAAATTGCATTGCAGTTTCAGTTTCCGTTTGGGCTGTAGGAGTTTGGGTTGTAGGCGTGGCGTGGGTCTATAGGAGTTGGTGGACAGCTGGAGATTGACCTCAAATGAAATAATAAAATTATTTAAATAAGTTTCAGTGGCATTTCTTGTAATTTATATGATTTATTAGTTGTAGTTTAGTAATTTTAGGTACATTTAATAGTCTTTGACTTCAAGCAAATTAGGTGAAATTAGTTTCCTATCGATCAAAATATGAAACTCCCTATTGATTTTAAACTAAAGCTACCTAAAAACAATACAAGTTGAAACCCATTAAAATGTTTGACCCAAAAAGAAACTCCCATTAAAATGAATTGGATTTATATGAATAGTTTTGTAAATGAATCGAAGTGGATACAAATTTAAATGTTTTACTTGTAGGCCAAGATACGCACAACTTAATTTGGTACCCATCTAAGCCGAAATGCCCTAATTTTTGACATGGAAAGACACAATTGACATGGAAAAATAATAATAAAAAAAGAAAAAAGGGAAAGTGCCCAAGTGGAAGCATATTTCTGTGGGATATGATTGATTTATGAGAAAACAAAGTAAAAAATAATGAACCAAAAAATTAGACAAAAACATGGCTAAATGTGTGCCCACTGAGTTTCCATATAGGCATGCAGAGAGATTAATACAGAAGAAAATCTGGTTTAGCCTTCAGTCTCGGACCTACTGTTGCATCTCACTAGAGTGAAGAAAGCCACACATCCAGACATTCCCTCCTGGCCACAGTCCACATTCAAACCCCACAAACATCGGATTTTTCTATCTTCTAACAATAGTATAAGTGAAACCTTGATATTCAAATACTTACACTAGTGAGACAGACAAAACATCGGAGAAAACCCAAGAAATAAGGGACAGGAGATTGAAACAATCAAACTCCTAAAAAAATAAATAATTATTTTTCCTTGTGTTTGATGGAATTTTGGAACCAGTTTTACTTGTCCAAGTTTGAGAGTTGAAGAACATAATTGTAATAATGGTGGTACCAAGCAGGGTGCTATTGCTTGCTCTTGTGTTTTTGGTGGCCTCGGCCACATTAGTCCATGCCAAAGGTAAGAAGGCGGATCCGGAGGAGGAGGGGAGGAGGGGACGAGCCAGTAGCTGAAAAGGGAGGGAAGAAGCAGCTAGAAGTCGGCGAGGTGACCTATGATGCCAGGTCCCTCATGATCAATGGAAGACGGGAGCTTTTCTTTTCGGGTTCTATTCATTATCCGCGGAGCACGGTGGATGTAAGTTTGTGATGTCCATCTTCTTCTGTTTTCTTTTCGTACAAAGGAGATTAAATGGGAAAGAGGTTGGAACTCTAACCTTGGGTGCTAGAGTAAATGCTCTTAACAAACAAAGCTATATGCCACCTCTCCTCTTTTCTTTTTCTTTTTTCTAATGGATGTGTTTGTTGATGAAATTCAATGTTTTAATGTCTGTGCTGAATTGGGTTTCTTCAGATGTGGCCTGATCTTCTCAAGAAGGCTAAAATGGGAGGTTTGAATGTGATCGAAACTTATGTCTTTTG
Source organism: Prunus padus (assembly GCA_024362665.1). NCBI lineage: Eukaryota > Viridiplantae > Streptophyta > Magnoliopsida > Rosales > Rosaceae > Prunus > Prunus padus. Next base: position 27,571,936 of record JANFAM010000019.1, on the reverse strand, counting down.
GAACCTTCATGAGCCTGTGAAAGGCAAGGTACTAAAAATGCTATAGAGATTGTTGCTTGCAGTACATGGAGCATTTGTGAAAATTATGGCTTGCATTAAATCTTGTTCTGATTTTGCAGTTCAATTTTGAGGGGAACGCCGATTTGGTGAAGTTCATTAGGCTGGTTCAGGATTACAATATGTATGTCACCCTTAGGGTTGGCCCATTCATCCAAGCAGAATGGAACCATGGGTATGTAAATAATTATTAATTCTGAAATCATCTCATTCTCTTGCAATGGTGAATTATATTTTAATCTATCTATACATATTTCTTTCTCACTTTAGAGGCCTTCCATATTGGCTGAGGGAGGAACCCAACATCGTATTCCGTTCGGATAATCCAGCATACAAGGTATATCAGTTGGTTCCACCTTAATGTCCAAAACTATTATCTGCACAATATGATATGCTACAATTTGAGGAGTCACATTGACTGATCACTAAGAGCTTTCTATTTGCAGCAACACATGGAGGCGTTCGTTTCGAAAATAATAAATATGATGAAAGATGAGAAGCTATTTGCTCCACAGGGAGGTCCAATCATCTTAGCACAGGTTGGTACTTGGATGGTTCCTCTCTGAAAATTATAAGTAACCCTTATACTTAACATAAATACAAGTAAATTTCTTTTATGGCTGAACTATAATGTTTCATGACACAGATTGAAAACGAGTACACTCATGTCCAACTTGCATATAGAGAATTGGGAAACAGTTATGTACAGTGGGCAGCAAATATGGCACTGTCGCAGAATGCCGGCGTACCATGGATCATGTGCAAGCAGAAGGATGCTCCTGATCCAGTGGTAAGTGCATAATTTGATTTTCATTAATTCCAAGAGAAATTATGCATTACAATTGGCCAATAGAACAAAGTTTTATTTGTTGTTCTGTCTTTTGGCCTTAAAAAAAAATTGATTATCTGGTGCAGATTAATACTTGCAATGGAAGGCACTGTGGAGATACTTTTACAGGCCCTAATAAGCCCCACAAGCCTACTCTATGGACTGAGAATTGGACTGCTCAGTGAGTATATACCCCTTAGCTGCTGTCAATGAACAACTTATCTGTAAATGAATAAAAAGGGAGAAGATCAGACATCAGAGTAGTAAATGAAGCTTGGAATTTATTTTTTAAGTACTTATCTCCTTTTCCTTCTGGCTGTTCTGGGCTCTCTGGATTGCTGACCACATTTTTCCTTTTCTTTTCATAATTACAGGTACAGAGTATTTGGTGACCCTCCTTCACAAAGATCAGCAGAAGACATTGCGTTTTCAGTTGCGCGCTTTTTCTCGAAGGACGGAACACTAACCAACTACTATATGGTAACTTGGCACCTCTTTAAGTCGTTCAGAAAATCACCACTAACAGAATGCTATTCCCCTGTACATATATGTATACGTGATAATAAAGCACCCTTATATTACACTTGCAGTACCATGGTGGGACAAATTTTGGAAGAACAAGTGCTATTTTCACAACAACTCGCTACTATGACGAAGCTCCTCTCGATGAATATGGTAAAGATCTTTAAAAACTTACATCTGTAATGATGATTCAACAAGGTTGCTCATCATAAATGCATCATGTTGGGTCTTGATTTTACTTGTGATGCAGGTTTGCAAAGGGAGCCTAAATGGGGTCACCTCAAGGATTTGCACAGAGCTTTGAATCTATGCAAGAAGTCTTTGTTTGCAGGAACTCCTGGAGTGCAAAGGTTGGGGAAAGAAACCGAGGCACGTATCTAACTATTCCATAAAATTGAGAGTTAGGGAGGGAGAGAGGGAGAAGAAATTGTCACTAATAGGAAAAAACTTTTCTACTTTGCAGGCTCGTTTCTATGAGAAGCCTGGGACAGACATGTGTGTTGCTTTCTTGGCAAACAACCACTCTACAATTGAAACAACTGTGAATTGGCGCGGCCAGGAATATTTCCTGCCACCACATTCTATTAGCATCCTCCCTGATTGCAAGACTGTGGTCTTCAACAGTCAACAGATTGTATCACAGCATAATTCAAGGAACTTTGTTCGATCGAAGACTGCTAACAAATTTAAGTGGGAGATGTTTCCAGAATCCATTCCAACCACCGTGCAAATCCCAGTCAAGCACAAGAAACCACAGGAGCTGTACCACTTGCTAAAAGATACCACAGACTATGGATGGTTCACCACTAGGTAAGTGCAAGTGTGTAGCTTAAGCACCATATGATGTGAGGATGTCAAAAAAATTTAAAACCAGATTGATTTTACTCTCATAAACATTATTGTATAACTTGTGTAAGTGCTTCTACTGCTGACTTGATCTTGTGCTCTGATTGCAGCCTTGAGCTGGGTCCATATGACTTGCCAATGAAGGAAAGTATTCGCCCAGTTATACGAATTCCAAGTCTTGGTCACGCAATGAGTGTATTCGTCAATGGTGAATATGTTGGTAAGGACACAATAGCACACAGCATACATTATTAGTACAATTACATACATACTCTTGTCACTTGCTGATAGCCAAAATGACCAAGAAATTTGAGAATGTTTTCAGGAACGGAACATGGAAGCCATGCGGAGAAGGGTTTTGTTTTTGAGAGACCTGTTACATTCAAGCAAGGGGCCAACCAAATATCACTGCTTTGCATGACAGTGGGACTCCCAGTAAGTAGCTCATAACTTGGAATTAGTACTGTTTGATCACTGTGGTAGAATTTAAAGCAGACACTGACTATGTGTTGTTTATCAATGAAGGATAGTGGAGCCTACATGGAGCACAGATATGCAGGACCCCGTACCTTAACAGTCCTGGGATTGAACACCGGGACAATCGATCTCTCACAAAATGGCTGGGGGCATAGGGTAGGTACCACATAATTTCTTTCCCATCTGTCAAATATAAAAAATGAGTATTGGATATTAATTATATTGGTTCCATTTTTCAGGTTGGCCTGAATGGTGAAAATCTCCATGTGTTCACTGAGAAGGGAGCACAAAGAGTCCAATGGACTAAAGCAGCTGGGAAAGGAAGGGCTCTCACATGGTACAAGGTAAGTCTGAATCAAGCAAGCCTATTCAACTTAGATTCATCCTAAGAAATTCTAATTTGTGCTTGTACACAAGCACTTTTTGTTTCCTTTTTTCTTGCAGCATTTAAGATCCAATGCTTTTTTCTGCAGACAAATTTTGAGGCTCCTGAAGGGAAAGACCCCGTTGCTATCCGGATGACTGGTATGGGCAAGGGGATGATTTGGGTGAATGGTAAAAGCATAGGCCGGCACTGGATGTCCTTCCTCTCTCCTCTTGGACAGCCCACTCAAGCGGAGTAAGTAAAATTACATGAAAAAGCATGCTGCAGCGACATAAATCACCACGAAAATTGCAAACTAAAAGTTCTAATTTGCAATCCTTGTGATCAGGTACCACATCCCAAGAGCCTTCATTCAGCCAGGTCAAAATTTCCTTGTTGTATTGGAGGAGCAGGAGGCTGACCCCAAAGACATTGAGATCCTGACCGTCAACAGAGACACCATCTGTGCCATAAGCACAGAGATGCATCCTCCACACGTTAAGTCGTGGGAGAGAAAGGGCGGCAAGTTCAGAACCATTGGACCTGTCTCCGGACCCAGTGCTCAGCTCAAGTGTCCTAACTTGAAAAAGATTGTTGGTGTGGACTTTGCAAGCTTTGGCACTCCTGAGGGCATGTGTGGAGCCTACAAACCTGGCAAATGTGACTCTCCGACAACCAGGAAGGTTGTTGAAGAGGTAAAAATCTCCTTGATCATGCAGATCAATCTGAGATTTCTCAACCACATTAAGTTCTAACCAATCTTTCTTTTCTTTTCTTTTTTTCTGTTTTGGTTTTCTTTATGCAGCATTGCTTGGGACAGACTTCATGTACAGTACCTGTGGACCCCAGGCTTTTTTTCAAAGCTGATCCTTGCCCAGATATCAACATCAAGACACTTGCTATCCAAGTAACTTGTGCCTTTTAAGGGGTTCAGAGAGAGTTTTGATAGAAAAAATTTTGGGGTGATCGATTGTCGTCGTGCATTGAAGTGAAGACCCTACAGCCAGCTTTGTGAAGATCCTACAGCTAGCTTTGTCAAGATCCTAGAAGCTCAAATTTATTATTTGTGGTAATTTAGTTCTCATAAACATGTATCCAGATTTTTCTTTTTGTGACGTTCATTCATAAATATAGAAGCTGACTTAGTCAGTCATTCATTTTCTTTATGCCAATCTTCCCAAGTTGCTTCAAATCTGTTTCTTCAAATCAGTTGCAATATAGCAAACTAGGTTTACAGTAACATATCCATGTTAAAATGAGCCCACAGCCAAGAAGCATGACATACATACTTTTGAACCAAAAATATCCATGTCAACTTATTGGTAACTTCATGAAAACAACTACTTCCCAGGAAGACTAAAAATTCATGAAGGCGAAACATAAGAGTTGAAAATAAATTTTCAATTTTCAAAATCAGTCACTTTCGTCGTCGTACAATTTACAAAAATGCAAGCTGCATAGGAGCAGAAAATTTTATGCAAGTTCTTTCCCAGTTGCTCTCCAGCCAAATTAATCTAGCAAACTAGTTTTCTCATTGTAATTAATTAGTTAATGTTGCCTCAGTTACAATCAACTATGGAAACAACTTCTCCATTTTTGGCCCATACATGTTGCTTTGAGGAAGCGTGGAGAGCCAAAAGAAAAGAAGCATGGAATACTTGGAAAGGATCCATTAATCAAATCAATCCATTAGTGAACAATTTGATTTGGGCAGTTTGGGCAACCTCTACATTACCAAAGAAAACCAAAGAATGTTGTATAAATGGAGAAGGGCAGTGAGGTTTGGTTTTGTTATAGCAACTTATAAGATAGCTTTTCCCAAAGATTGATACGATGTGCTGAGAGGGAGTTCAGAACTTCTGTCCCCTCCCTATTCTTCTAACACATGTCATCTCACTTAACCATTAATTTAACACTGTTAACTAATAAAATAAAATTAAAAGTAAAAAACAAGAACCCATTAGTCACCAACTCCAGCAAAAACCCACCGTTCTCTCTCTTAAGGTGAAGATAACCCACTGAGCATCAAGTGATGGTTTTGGAGAAAACATATCCAAAGCCTCCCAAGGTTGAAAAGAAAAAGTGAGAAACTACCTCTATTTTTCCTGTCCTCCTAACACAGATTAACAGATTAAGAGAAGGGAGCAAACCCTCCAAGAGTTTTCTAACGGGGGACGCGGTGGTGTCGTTTAGAGAGAAGGATTTCGATTTGGTGAGGAAGCAAGGTTGATGAAGCACTCGTTTGGGCAAGATTCTAACGATTTGGATCTGGTGCAGAAATTCAAAGAGAGAGAAATGAGGCTTGGGGCAGTTAGGTGAAGTTGCAGTGGGGTTGCCGTCAAGGTGTGGTTGTGCTCGGTATCGGTTGCAAAGAAGACCAAGGAACCAAGGTTTGTGTAACTATTTTATAAATTTTTAATAGAATTAATAGTTTTAATAGAATTAAGTCAGTTAAGTGAGAGGACAGGTGTTAGAAGAATAAGGAGGTTACAGAGAGGGACAGAAGATCTGAACTCGCTGAGAGGTGCGGCTCGTAAGAAACTAGGGTTCAGGCTTTGACACAACTCCAATACAGCCCAAGGCGAGCCACCAAACAATAACGATGCCTAAAGTTTGCGTGCAACATAGGATAAATTACCAGCATATCCATCACATATAAGGCATATTATGCTTATGTTGCACGGACACAGATACGGGACACGAAAACGCGACACATCGACACGGAAAATCTCAAAAAATTAGGACAAACACAACTAGAACACAGCAATTAAAATAATAATAAAATAATAATAGTATATATTTATATATATATTTCAAAAAAAACACATATTCAATAACATAAAAACATTATTTTTGTTGGGCAATGCACTTGATAAAATATAAAAATATATCATATTGACAACTCTCTCTCTCTCTCTCTCTCTCTCTCTCTCTCTCTCTCTCTCTCTCTCTCTCTCTCTCTCTCTCTCTCTCTCTCTCTCTCTCTCTCTCTCTCTCTCTCTCTCTCTCTCTCTCTCTCTCTCTCTCTCTCTCTCTCAAGAATCCTGTCTTCTTCCCCAAATGCACAACGCCTTCCTTGCAATATATAAATTTTTTCCATTTTTTTCAAATCGTGTATTGACTATGAGTTGACCGTGTCTTAACTGTGGGCACGGCGTTGACCGTTGAACACGAGTGTCCGAGTGTAAGCGTCCGACACGTGGACACGGCGGCTCGACAAAGTGTCCGTGCAACATAGGGCATAACTTTGAGATTTAAATAAGAGAAAAATGGAACTGGAACATATTTATTTCGAAATCAGAATTGGCATGAAATTAAAAGGCACAAAAATATTTCAGATATTTGTTTCCCCTTTCATACTTTTATGCGATACATGTGTATATTCTACCAGCCTATATGATTGGAAAACAAAACCGAAATTTAAAAGAACAAAAAGAAGATCAAGATTTCCTATTTATTTACAATCCCTGGCAGCTGAAACGGCCCTCTCGGAAAACTCTCTTTACAGTTAAAATCCAACCTGAAATGAATTCAATTAACCCTTCAGAACCACAAATAAATAATTTCAGACAAGTAAAAAAAAACATGAATATAAAAATGTGAAAATCAATAGAGGATGAGAGGAAGAGAAAAAAATGGAGGACCAAACAACTCCAACTATATAACCTTAACTTCCATGTGAAAACGTAAGAAATCTTACCTCAGACAATGTTGTTAAGTTTAGAACCGCACCAATGAGAAGCCATTATTTGAGTAGAGAAGTAGGAATGCCACTTTCAACACCAATATCATTCCAAGGCTAAACCTAGTCACCAAAATACAAAACCACTCCTAATTGTTTTGATGTAATTAATATACACGGAATCGATATGGCTAGTCCCAAAATCTCTCATGACAAATCAAAGGATCCTTGCCCTTCACTGATTGCATACAATAGTTTCTTCATCATAACTTCCTGTTTAAAGCACAAAATAAATAATAATCCCAGAATGAGTGAGATTATATGTTGCAATAAGGAATGCCAATGGCCAACGAATTAACCGAACAGAATAATACCTTGGTAGAGTAAGGAGGAAGCTTCAGGTAATTCGCGCATGTCATGACACTTGGCAGATCATCATCCGCCAACTCCGACGGCCCAGTCCCATTGGCTGCAGTATTATTTGCGGTAGAAGAATGCTGCACACACCAAAACATTAACTCACTCTCCAATACACACAACCACTAAAAACATTATGTACTATATATACAATGTACAGTCATCGTTTGACATGATTCTATAGACGCCACAAAAAGAAAACCACCAATTTCAGAATATACCACTCAAAACCCCTATCTAAATCACTTGTACCATACCTTTCTCACAATGGTCAATTTTGGATTCAGCACTGCCAAACCACCAGGCGGAAGCCTAGGTGCACCAGTAACAAACTGGCAGAAGGCGCGTTGTTGCTCTGGCGTGAACTCTCCCATAATCTCTAGCAACTACAAACATTATAAACAAGGACTCATAAGACAAAGCAACTACAAACATTATAAACAAGGACCCATAAGGCAAAAACAGAATCATTCATCTCCAAAGCACCATCTTCAATATAAAACAAAAACTTACATTGAGTATTGCAGGGCTCTTGGCAGTGTATCCATGATCAAACTTTATGTGATCAACAAGGGTCTCCGCCTGCATATAATAGAAATAATTGAAATGAGCATAACCACACTTCAAATAAAATAGTATGAATTAGCGAAGACAAAAAGAAAAAATTACCTCCCACAACTCTCTACGACCACAAAGCAGATAGTCCAACTCATGTGGAGTAAATATTTGTAAAGATGATATGTCAAAGACCTGATAGTCATATAGTACACGAAAAGAGGAATTAATTATTGGACAGTGTCGAACAAACATACAAAGGATATTTTTTTTTTAAATACAGCAAGCACCAGACCAAAAAGTTAATAACCTACAGCGAGAACCATGATCCTGCTACCTACTACAAGACCAGGTGATGTTATTCAACGTCCCTTTTATTTAATAAAGGTCCTTTCATATCCCTCCACTTCTCCTCTTCTCCCCCCCACCCCACCTTCCCTGTGTATGAAACTCATTTGCTGAGTTGTAAGATACAAAAAATCATGCGTACTAATTATAACTGCAACGGGACATAGAACTAAACAATGATATTTAAAGAATTAACGCACAAATACCTCATACGGAAATGTCAAAATGCAACAATTTTATTTGGTTACGAACTCAGTCAAGATCAGATACAAAAAAAAACTAAACCTGATTGAACCCTGCTCTAAATGCTTCAATTTGCCTCATTATTCCAATCTTCACGGTCGCATCAACAACTAAAGATATGTACTCTTCCAAGTTATTGATATCAACCTGGAATTTTGAACAATATGTTAACGACGTCTTTACAAGCACATAAAGGCTCAGAAAATACAGATGAACTAGAAGGTTTTTTTGCTTACATTTTCATCTCCAGCTTTCAAGACGTAATCTGGATAACCAGGAAGTGTAAAATCTAAACAGAGATCATCAATTGAAGCCCCACGGAAGCGCAATTCAGCAATGGCATCACGATTATCACCGCTAGATTCTAGATATAGTTTCCGGCACACAAGGTTATGTAATTCTTGCAAAGTCTTTCCAAGCTCAGCATCAAAGGAAAGCACATCATGTAAATCAAGATCCTGAAGGAGGGGGAGGGAGGAAAGAATAGAGGTTAAATATATATGTCAGAACCATGTTGATGAAAGTATAGAACAAAACCAATGAATCACCACAAGAAAATATAACTCTAAACCCAAAGAGGTGAAATGAAAAATGATATATTTTTTCATTGGCTTACTTGACCAAGCAAAAGTTTATAAAATGCTGTTGATAGTGGTAAGTCCAATAGACGCCCATCTTGAAGAGCCTTCGCCATCACCCGTCCAACCAGCCGGAAATACTCTGTGACTTTTGAAAATTGGCTACCATCAGAGGCAACAACATTCGGAGGCCAGGGACGAGGGAACAACCCAAGAGGAGCTTGGACAATGTCACCATTGCTTTTTCCATCTTTCTGTTCATCTCCATCAATATCCATTGATGTTTTCTCCATTGACGAATTTGACCTCCACATGCCAAGCCTAACTTTTTGGAGGTCATGACTTAAAAGTGTGTAGAACTCAAGTGTAGGACCTAACCCAGTGCCCACTTCACCGAAATATTCTACTTCAAGCAGAGACTTTTGGCTGGAATACATCTCCATTACTTTTGCAGCAGAATCCAAAATCCGGTTTCGGGAGACACGGACTTTCTGGCGCTGCAATCTCCCAACTCTCACCTCTCGTTCATTTGCTGATCCATGACCATCAGCACCCTGCTGTTGCTGAAGACGGTACAAAGCACGAGACAATCCAAAAGCAGTTGAATAGAAATACTGTCTTCGAGTCTCAAAAGGAAACAAAAATGGACATGCTTTTGTCAACTGATAACACCAAGAGGGAAGACTCCCACTACACAATGCAAGGGCATCTTGAATTTGTCGTGCTAATTTGGGAGTGAGTTTGCTGTTAATAAATTCCTCAGGAAAAACCCTTGCACCAGTTGTACTCAACTCATCCAAATTTAAAATTTTCCCCTCAGCAAAACTGTCAGAAACTATCTGAGCTCTCAGACGAGGTGCAAGCTGATTCAAGCCCTCTAGTACACGCAATAGTGCCAATATATTATAAGTAGGATTAGATTTTTCCAAATCGCAAGGAAGCTCTCCCTGCAAAATGCTATCCAGAAGTGACATTCGGTGCAATTGTGAATCAGAGTTGGAATTGGAAGCAGATCCAGATTTGCCAGATTTCGATGCAGTTGTAGAACTAACTCCTCCAGCAGATGCCCTGTCAGCTAGATTGTCTGGCCTCTGGTACGTGATAGTGTAAATATCACTCCACAGCCTGCTACCATCACTGGATACAAAATCACTGCCAGCATACCGCTCATCATCATCATCATCCTGCACAAGCTGTCTCTGAATGGCCTGATAGATAGTCAGATGCCTATTAAGCTGCTTCCCACCAGAAGTAAAAATCAACTTCGGAGGATCATTAGAACCACCAAAAATGGGGCGTCCTTGTCTATCTCTGCCTCCCCTAATTCCCCTGCTAGCCGATCCAAGCCCAGCCATAGCAGCAGCAGCAAATGACATTGCACCCTTTGAACCATAAGAATTACTACTCCTATGCTCAGCAGAATCTGAGCCTCTGACTGTAGCAGCTCTGCTACTAGAACCAGAAGCTGGATTAGTCTGGCTGTCACTTGTTGCTGAAGCTACAGTAGCATCCTCAGCTGAGTCTCCCAATTTTACATCATGCACTTTATCCGGCATGCAAACGGGAAGAGAGTCATCTCTTAGAACCTGAAGACAACCCAAATACCAAAAGATTATAGTCGAGGTAAGTATCCAACAACTCCTATCCTGTTCAATAAAAAAGTTAAAGATTCACGGACAACATACATCATCATGGTCATCATCTTCGTCATCTGAGATATCATCATCTTCGATAACCAATGCATCATCAATCTCAACTGGCGATATATCCAATTCCTCATCCTACAGAGAAAAGGAAAATAAATTACTGTTCACACCGAAATGTAAAAAGGAGGGGTGATTAGACCATCTATTCCTCCAAACCAAACAAAAAGAAGAAGACAAAAAACAGTACACTAGCAATAGTCTAGTGTATTAACAAAACCATATAAAATACAGATATCTATAGAAGTTAACCGCCAACCAATGTTAACCAATTATCTGATATCCAATCCCACCACCACAAATAAAGACATGTTAGCATTAAGAGAATAAAGTTTAGGAGGAGAGGGTGAGGCTACATTATAAAGACACCAAATCTAATGCACCACCTTGTCCTACATACTGTTCTAAGTTCCCTTAAAAGGGGATTCAGTTGCAGCAAATACCCTATAAACACTTGCTTGGATGATTTAGTTTCAACCTACCACCAGACGTTTTGAAGGAACAGAACTTTTTAGTATTTCTATCCCCACTTTAGTTTGATAATCAACACCCTGAGGTCGCATGAAAACTGAATCTATATCAGAACCCCAATGCTAAACATGAAAGATGGGTTCTTAGAATAAGTTAGCATAAAATATTATTAGTTAGTTTATCAGATACGCAATGAAAGAGATTGGTCAAAGAGTACTCATGAAGTGTCTGTCAGCATGAACTAAACTGACTAAACAACTGCACAATTCAACACCAACTGTATCTCATTCATGATTTCGGATGTCATTTGGGTATCAATAACAAACCTCAGAAGTAGTGTCCCCGTTTGCAGGTTTCATTTGAACATCTTTATCAAGTGCTGCTCGTCTACGAGCCGCATTTCTCGTTTGAGGGCCTCTTCCTTCTTCCTGAGAAGGCTTCAAAACAGCTTTACCCTTCCCTTTTGATGAGCTTGTGCTCTTCTCTTGTGATGGTTCCCTCCTAGCTGCATCGCCTATATTCACAGATGTTCTGGACCGAGTTGAATGGCGACGAGTGGTGGGAGCAGGATTTGAAGTCGACAGAGATGAAGCACCAGCTCCTGTAGGTGTAGTTCCAGATTCTGAGTTTCCAGCAGATGCAGCAGGCTTCTGACCAGATTCACCTCGCTGAACTCGAGGCCAAAGAAACTCTTCTACAGCAGCTAAGCTTGCCAATGGATCAATCAGTACGACATTCGATGAATAGTCTCGGAGAGCCTTTTCTCCTTGTGCTCGACAGAGCCGCAACTTAAAGGGCTGAGATAATGCACTAAGTCCAGAGGAGAGGCGTGCACTCCCAGTGGATGACCTAGATGAATGACTCAGCACGACAGGGAAACGCTCTAAGGAGGACATAGCATTTTGGAGCTTCTGAACAAGGACAGTCATCGGTACGACTCTTCCTTCATCAATACTGAAAGGAAGAGCAACAGAAACAAATGACTTAAATCTTCTAAGTGCTTGTTGACGAAGCTTGGGTAAATTAGCTTCTGAAATCCTTTCCTTGGAGAAGTATCCACAAGAAAAATAGTAAAGCAAAGCTGCAACAACACCACTACCAATGAACTCAAAAGTGGATACACCATCCCCTTTACTTAGTTCAGATAGCATCTCAGATACCACACCAATCAAGTACTCCTCCTTATTTGCAGAACTATCAGCCAAGCGAGACCCAGAAGCTTTTGATTTTCCCTTTGCTTTTGTTTTTTGGTCATCAACACCGGCATTCAACTTCATGCAGAGATTCTTTAAATGTAATAAATCATCTGTAACTCCAACTTCAACAGCCCCAGGATCCGAAGGGAAGTACTTGTCTTTAAAAGCTTTAGCACATGCACTGACAGCCATTCGAAGGCTGGAGTTAACAGTAGGAATCTCCAATGAACCCGGTGGTGAACCAATATTTGCTGAAGCAGGAGTCTTAGGTTCTTCCAATAAATTTCCATCTGGATTTGGGTTACTGTTGCGTCGTCTATAACGCCTAGAACGTGATGATGTTCCAGGAACAGGATCACTATCTTTTTCAGCAGAAGATACTTGGGAAGGAACTGAATTTGGAGTACCAGGTAAGATAAGTTGGTCCACCGCATGAACCACACCTTCTCTAATAAACACCTTGGAGAAAGTATTGGGAAGCTTCTCCATGAGTATCTCGGCAATTTGGAGAGCAGGAACCAAGACATGTGGATCTTTCCATGCTAAAACACCAGCTAAGAAACTATAGAATCATTTATAATGTACAAGTTAGTAACTGTATTAGCAAGCTATCAGCATATCAAGAGATCGGTTAAGACATATGGATACCTTGAAATATTTGTCACACTTAATAAAGACTGTATCATCTCTGCCGGGCTGAAGTACATTAATTTCCCAATGACTGATAGACATTTGTGGCGAACAGGGCCATTAACGCTAGAACCATAAATCTGTTGGGATGGTATACACATTTATCAACTATAACAACTAACAAACTATAACAACTAACAAACTATAACTCAGCTGAGTGCCAACAACTGACCTGTATTAGAACAGGAAGGAGATCCATTCCAAATTGCTGAAGAAGCCCAGGCTGCTCATTCAGTAATTTCTCACGAGCTGAAATCTCAGGACCATTTCCATTGGTGTCTTCTTGTTTCCCAGAACCACTAGCAGATGCCTTTTTCACAACAGGTCCTTTCATAAATAAATTGATGCTGGATGGAATGGAGATGGTTCCTTGTGGTAATGGAGGAAGTAGCTCATTTGCCAGATTGACAATCTCAAAAATCTAGGCAGTGGAATAAAAATAAGGATGAAGTTGCAAGATGTAAAAAAATGGCACAATTGAACAATAAGCTTTACGCTAACAATTTGGAACCCCCATAAAAATTATAAACCATCCGATTTTACTACTGTTTAGCTGTTACTGTTCAAAGAACCAAGCCATGCAATGGGTAGTCAAATAAGTTCAAGTTGGAATTATATAAAGAAACCGCTTATGAATCAGAGGTACAATAAAGTCACATGTGGGTCTAGATGTCCTAACACACCATGAGATTGCAAACCATGAATCGAAGCTCTCTCGTGGATGAACCACCCATGAAAGAACATACAACAGCCCAATTCAAAAATAATAATAACAGTACTGTCGACACCATTTTCACCCCAACTCTAAACCATCAGGTTCAATCTCATAAACTTATATGCATGCAGAAATTATATTAACTTTCAGATCTAATAAATAGCTCACGGTTTCAAGGCAGGAATCGACCTCAGATCAATACAGAACTTTTCAATTTGCTAAAATAGCAAAATAATTAAACTGAGAAGGTACAATGAGAAACTCCAAATGAAGCAGTAATTACCTGTTCTGGTGGTCTACTTAAAGCAGGAGAAACTGATGTGTTAGAAGAAATTCCAGAACCTGAAAGTACATCTTTAAGAATGCCACTGATCCCAAGAAGAAGCAAAGTTTTGGAACCTAAAGGAGAGCCACTTGCACAGGTTGAAAGTAGTCGGATTAAGCCCTGTATGGTTTGCAAGTCAAAATTGGAGCCCTCTTGTACATAGATTGCGTGCTTATGCTATGTTCAAGCATCAAAATTTGAAAAAACGAATTGGGAATTGGACTTACAGTATAAGTAGGTGTACTCAGGGATGACTGTCCACCTCCAGAATTGCTGGTGGAAATAAGGGACGCAGACTGAGTAACTAACCCATGGTTACATAATTCATCAAGTTTGTCAGGAGATGATGCAAATGCTTCAGCAATTCGTGTCAGACATACAGAAGCATGCTCCAAAACCTACAATAATAACAAAGAGCACATCATGCAAAGGAAACGAACAAGAAAGCAGTTGTGCTGGTTTTAAAATTGAAACTCAGAAAAGATGAGCAATACCTTTGCATCATGATACTGCAGAAGGTTTGTCAACAATGGGACAGCTTCCATGACAAAGTCGGCTGCATCTGAAGGAAGTTTCTTGCACATATTCGCAGCAGTTGATAATGCCACACGCTGAAACATAACAACAGTTGAATAAAATCCAAAGGGAAAGTAAAGTCTTCTCTCAGCACACCTAATAAGTTATAAACTACATTGGTTCGCTGGATCACCTGGACTCCTGTAGAGAAAAAATCCAGATAAGAAAGGACTGCCATAAGAGCACCAGCTCGTAGGCAAGCAGTTGGGTGTTCCTGAGATATTTTCTTCAGAGCTTGAAGTGACTGTTTACATCATAACAACCAAAAATATCAGTACCGACGAAGTATATCTCAAAATGACACAAAATTAAAACCTCTGAGTAAATACCAATACCTATTTTCATTTCATTCTCATCAAATTAATTAATGTAGAACACAAACTAACCTGTTCGGCCAAGTCCATGTACTCTATCGTTAACAACCTTGCACAGAAGCAAGAAACAGCACCATAATGCACAACGGCAGCGCACGATGAAGGAAGCACATCACAAAGATGAGTGAGTGCTCTAGCAGCAAGGAGCATAATATCGGGATTGCTCTCATGATTAAGCAAACCCACAAGCACAGGCACAAACGAATCAACTGAAAACGTGCTCAGTGACTCCTCGGTACCAATCGAAAGCATTTCACAGAGCTGAGTCAAAGCCTCAACCTGCTTCCCTTCTTCCCCATCAGCTCTTAACCCAGATAGAATCTTCTTGAGTCTCCCGCTCTGGTGCGACGATGACGCTGAACCCATAGCCGAAGATGGAAGAAGATCATCCAATCCGGCACCGATTTTCCTAAGAAGCCCTTGAAGGGCACTACTCGCGGAAGTCAAGTTCTGGTGCAAAATCCCAACACCGCCTTCGCTGTCATTGTCATCGTCATCGCCATTTCCACCTCCGTCCATATTCAACCCTAGGTGCCGCTCAGCTTCTCTCTCCCTCTCCCTCTCTCTCTCCCTCTCCCTCTCCCTTTCCCTCTCCCTATCCCTAACCCTAACCTCGTGCTCCTTCTCCTTGCCCTTATCGGAGCCATCCTTATCAGAACTCTTGTTGCGGCGGCCACGCGAGCCAGACGATTCATTGGTGGGGTCCATGGGTGCGGGTGCGGGTTCAGTTTGTGTCCGAGAGGCGCGAGAGCGGGTCGTGATCGGCGCGGGGTTAACAGAAGAGAAAGAAGAACCAGAGAGACGAGTGCGCTTGTATGAACGAGTGGTACGACCGGACGATGAAGAAGAAGGGGCTGCTGAGGTGGCCTCCGCCCGCTTCCGGCTCCGAGTTTCCATACAAGAACCCCAACCCCCAAATTTCGTTTCACTCGCTCGCCACGGAGCGGCGATCACACCATACCGGATCCGATTGTCCCCTGCATCAAAATTGAGAATCCTAGGGGGAGAAAAAATCGAATCTTTGCGAAATTCAGCTCAGCAGGAGCAAAACCCCAAATCCGAAACCCTAGATTGTTCACTCTTATAAAAAATTTCCAACAAATAAAGCCTGGAAATCCCCAATTGAACGCGAACCTGTATTATTCGAAGACAAAATTGATTGAATTAAATAGTGATTTTGGATTGAAATTCCAATTCGATTTCGATTAGAGAGACGGAGTGAAGGAGAGAGTGAAAGGAAATGGGGGAGCCCTAAAAAAAGTGTCTGCAGAATAAAAAAGAAAGGGAAGGCGACCTTTATACAAATATTCGGTCTTAATTTATTTTCATTAATTATTTGTTTATTTTGTGAAAGGCCAGGTAGCAAATTGGTCGTGGCCTCTTTGGTGTGGGTATTGGCTGGTTTTCCGAGGGATGGCATGTTTATGTATCACTCAGGGCTTGGACTGGCTCGTTTGAGTGACGGGGCTAGATTGGGCAGACTAAATTTAGACTACGTGTTTGTTTTATCTAATCCTACTTAGATGTGATTCTATCGCCCACCAAAAACACCTCCTTAGGAGGAGTCAGATCCTCTGTCCTATTTTTGTGTGTCCTCTGCCTACATTCTTTTTGACATGTGGAATTCCACTTAATAATACTTTAATAAATTAATGCTTTTATATTTTAATACAAATAAAATAATAAAATAATGCCACATGTCATAAAATTAACCCATGTAGGCAGAGAATGACACAAAAATACTGAGAAGATCTCAACCCCCTTAGGAGGACTACTAATCCCATATGGAAATGGAGGATTAGCTAGTCTCAATGCTCACCAATGTATAAAATGCATATATTATATTGTAAAATTAATAACATATATTATTATTATTATTAAACTTACTTACACATATACTATAATGTGCATATATACATGTATATACGCATGTACGTATATGTATATACATATATAATATATATAATATACATAAACATATATACATGTATATTATTATTATAATATACCCATATACACATATACATATTATTATTATAATAATAGCATACGTGTATATATGTAATATATATTATATATTATATATTATAATACATATATATACGTATATATACATATATGTGTATATATATTATACCCATATATGTATTATAGTATACATATACACACATATATACACATATACATTATATATGTATTATATATATATTGTAATATACATATATACATGTATATATATATTATAAAATACATATACATATTATAAAATACATATACATATATATATATATATTATAAAATACATATATATATATATATGTATGTATTATACCCATGTATATATTATAATATACATATACATATATATATATATTATAAAATACATATATATATATATGTATTATACCCATGTATATATGTATATTATAATATACATATATACACCTATATACACATATATTATATATGTATAATGTATGTATATATATATATATTATATGTATAATGTATGTATATATATATATTATATATATAATATACATATATACATGGGTATAATACATACATATATATATATGTATTTTATAATATAATATATATATATATGTGTATTTTATAATATATATACATGTATATACATGTATATAAATGTATGTGTACATATATATATATGTATTTTATAATATATATACATGTATATACATGTATGTGTACATATATATGTTTATATTATTTATAATATACATATATACATGTATATACACATACATGTCACATATATTATAAAATACATATGTACACATATATAATACATGTATTTATACATATATACATATACATAGATAGTTTTGAAAAAAAAAAAAATCTAGTCACTAGTCCGAAGCTTGACACCAAGCAGGATAAGTATTATCCAACTTAGCAAAGGTAAACCAAGCGAGCGAGACGGTCACTAAGCGTAGTCCGTGCCAAGGAGACGGTCATGTGTACCAAACGAGCCCTCATAGTATGTGACGGGACTGATCTGAATCCCACCTCGGGACCAGCGGGATCTGTGGTGTTTGACATTTAACCCATGTCGGGCCGCTCACTTAATTAAACTACCATCCTTTCCTTAAAAGTACGGAAAAGATGGCCGACTCGAAAAATCCGGCAGAGTCTCCTCTGAAAAAGGACTTTACCAAACTTCTTCACTGTTAAAACAATGAGAAACAACACCAAGCTGCGGCGACGCACAAAGTAAAGCACAAGCTTTACACTAGGCCTCGGCCTTGAATCCCAACTCCTAGCGGGCGATAACAGAGCAATCTAAGAATTCTCTTTAGTTTTACAACCAAAGTATAAGTTTAATGAAAGCAATACGATAGAAGTGCCCTCTGATACAGGGCTCAGGAATACAAAGTCTTGGCTCGGGTACTCGGCTGCGGTCGAACTCACTGCTGGGGCGCAAAGCAGGAAGATTGTGAGTGGACAAAAACAAAGTTTTATCATAATTGAAATCAACATACTATCCCCACCGTTTCAAAAGCGATGTCGAGAAACATGCAATTAAATCATTTATATACGTAAGTGATTGAAATCCAAGAATCAAATAATTTCAACATAAAGCCAATAATATCCCATAATGGGCGACCTCTTTCCAATGCTAAGAATCCCCTCTTTCAACGCATGTCATAGTCCGAAACAAAACGAGGAAGAGTTTTTACCCAAATATTAAGAGGACTAGTATAAATAAATAATATAGGTAATATAATTAAATAAATAAATAGATAAACAAATACATATATATATATATATAGATACGTAGGTAAGAGACTATACCATTTTTGACAGGAAACAATCCAACAGGGATTGTTGGTGAC
The DNA here is from genome assembly GCA_024362665.1 of Prunus padus. NCBI lineage: Eukaryota > Viridiplantae > Streptophyta > Magnoliopsida > Rosales > Rosaceae > Prunus > Prunus padus. Next base: position 27,553,108 of record JANFAM010000019.1, on the reverse strand, counting down.
CACATGGAGAAAAATACCTTTACAACCACGTGGCCGAGAATGGCCGTCCCAAATGGGGACTAACTCCAGGACACGCACGGAAGAAATTACCTCAATAGTGTGCGAATTTGAATAAAGTCCTACTGTATGACCTTGGCAAAGGGCCTCTGATAACACCCACTTGAGTGAACCGGGTTCCGTTATCCTTTAACCTTTACTGTAGCAAGCTTAGGGAGGTACATAGGTGGTGCTAATAGCACTCTAACAAAAACACATAACCTTGACATACCCTAAATCCAGGTATTCAAGCAGTACTCCAAAACTTGAACACAAGACCACCGGGACGTTGGTGACGCCAACATCCCGACTGCGAAAATATAATCAAAGTCATAGTCAAAAATAACCAATCATATCCGAATAAGTAAATCTAGACTCAACATATTTATAACCAATTAAATATAACCTTAATATTTCAATAAACCATATATATGAAATTCACATAAAAATCCACAATTCAATTAAATAAGTTCATATGCATAGTTTTCAATCTTTAAAAATAATGCCGATTCAAAACAATGTCCACTCACAAGTAATCCCATTGCCGCTTGACCACGAGAGGTCACTTTGCTGTGAACCTCGAGCCTCGAGTACCTATTACGAATACGAGGAATAAGTAACAAAAGTCAACGCGTAATTGAATTTAAATTCAAATCCTAATTCCCGGGGTTTAGAGTGCACAAGAGACGTTCGGTGAGGTTCTAGGGTCAAGTAGGCTTCGCGGTCAAACCACCTCGGAGTCGAAAGTCAACCGCGCGGTCAAAGCTGCACACTGTCCCAGCAAGGCCGCGGGGTCCACGGACTCCAATCTTCGATCCGAAAGTTCCTACGAGTTCTACAGCCACTGAACCTATCACGAAAGTTTGGTCACGATCGGCGGTCGGATTGCTCACGATCGCCGCGATCGGACGGTTATTGGATAACCTAACCTGGGGTTAATGGATTGGAGTATCAGGGACTCCAATCCTCGATCCGACAATTTCTACACAGTCCTAGAAATACGGGGAACTACGTAGCTGAGTTTGGGTTTGATCCGGCGGTTCAAACACGTCGAACCAGGATTCTGCGCATAATAGGCGCACACCCGCTCGACATCCGGCAACGTCGGTGAAATCGAAAAACACCGGCGCAGCTTTCGGGGCGAGAGCGCGCATCAGAACAAAATGTGGCACCACTACGGTGCCCGCAGCGCCGCCACACGCGCGTAGCGCGTGGGTGTGTTGAGTAATTAGTCACTGAAAAGGCTTCGTCACCGCGCTCACTGTGGCTATAGGTTCCCCTCGTCGAGTTGAGCAACTTATCTCTTTGGGTGGCCGCCTTAAACGGCCAAGATGGCCGAATTTCACTTTGAAAGCCAGCGGATTCTCGGGTTTGGATCGAACGCTCAGGGCACCAAATTGGCCAAAACCAGGGACGCGGCTAGCTTGAGGAGGTTGGGGGTTGAGTTTCATACGATCCCCATGGAGATACTTGCCGGAGCCGCCGAACGGCCGTGAAGAACCGGCTTAAACCGGTCGATACCGCCAATCTCGAGGTTTCCGTAGGAAAAGGGGTGGGACGTGTTAGGGGCTTAAGTAGGTTCTAACCGTGCACTGGAGTGCCTCGTGTGCTCGAGATGAGAGAATCGAAGAGAGAGATGGTCGGGGTCGAGAGAGGAGGAGAGACGGAAGAGAGAGAGAGAGTGGCGGGTGTCACCGACGATGTACGCGTCGACCGGCTCAGTTTGAACTAGGGTTTTCTCCAAAAATCAAATTACCCAAAATGCCCTTTGATTACGGACCTCCCGGATCGGGACGTGCCGCCCGACTATGGACTCGTTTTGAGCCCGTCCGCAATGGCGTGATGGTTTCGAAATTCCAAACGGATAATTATGTGACCTTTACGACTCTAACCTCGAGTGAATAGTAATTTCACATAATTAATTAAATTAAATTAATTTAATTAAAATTTAGGTCACGGATGTTACAGTATGAACCAAAATATCCATAATATCTCGATATTTTCATTGAAATTTCTGTGTTTTTGGACTACCAATATTTTAGACCTCTATGGACCAAAATATCGATAATATCGATGACATGGACTGAAATATCGATAATATCCCGATATTTCCATCGAAATTTCCGTATTTTTGACTACCGATATTTCCGATACCATCGATATTTTAGACCTTGGTCATGGGAATGGAAAGAAAATGAATTATTTTCATTCCTGACTTTATCCGCGTTTACTTGCAATCACGAATGACAAAATGTGTGGATCCCACTTCAAAATTCATAATCACATCCCCTCAAAACCATGAATTAAATCAACTAGGGAGGGAGGGGTAGTCGATCTGATTCTCATTCCTTTTTTCCCTTATTACCTTCCAAAAATACCCTTTTAAGATAATTCCAAAACACCCCAAACCCTAGAAAAATAAAAACTAACGGCACTTTAATATTATCAAGATAATGCTTAGGTTATTATTATTTGATTTTGTTCAAATATTATTTGAAATTGGTTAGTTTAGCACCACAATCTGGAGGAACATGGACATAAAACAAAAACTATTGACACATTTTATGTTCTTCCATCCCATAAAATGAAGAAACCAAACTTTTGAAGCCTTTCTTGTCTAAAAAAAATTAAATGGCTGCTGAGAGATAGATAGTGAGGGGAAAAGTGATGAGAAATCTAGAATTGTGTGTTTGGATGCTGAGAAAGTTAGCTCAGAAAATTAGAAAGAGAAATAAATCTGAAATTTTCCTCTGATTTCATTCACTTGAATAATGATAATTACAGTAGTTTACTTTTATACAAGATAGAAACTTAGCTATGAATAACAACTTGTAACTAACATCTAACAACATAGTTAAGCCAAACATGACAGGTGTCATCATCTGAGCCTTCTTAATCTATATGTGATTTTCTATGTGCAGGTTCAGAGTTGTTAGTATGAACTTGTATTGATTGCTGAGACATACTTGTAACAAAAAAGTGGTTGTGGAAGGAGGGTATAAGGTGATTGTGGGGGTGGTTGGGCCGTGGCTATAGGATAGGGAGTGGGTTGAGTTAAGAGGAGGAGGAGGAGGTTGGGTGGGGAGGGGGAAGAGGGATGAGAGAATGTGGTTGGTAAGGGCTGCTAGGTTTTTGTGGGGGTGGTTGTGGACGGGCTATAAGTTGGACTGAAATGCCACTCCATATTAGAGTAATTTGACAAAAAATTTGGGATTGTCCTTGAATTGCTCGGAATTGAAACTACAAGGACAAAATTGATCAAATTGAAACTACATGGACCAAAATGGTAAAAGTGAAAAACTACAATAACTAAAAATGACTTTTTGCCGAAAATATATAAGGTGGTGGTGTCACTGTCAGGTCAGGTTTGTACGAGAGCATTCAAGTTGTAGCCTCTTCGCAAGGTATGTATCTAGCGGGTTGGGTACCACACAAAAACCCACCCTACCCATTTTTTTTCTTATACCAAACTTCTTCTCGTTGGATTTCTTTAGTGATATTATTAAAGGTGGACTTCAATTTGGCCAAATCGGCTAAAGTGATTGATTCAAACCGTAATGGTTGATTTGGTTTTGTTTGATTTTTATCAAGAAAAAATTCAAGCGGTTCAAAATCAAATCATGTTATAAATCTATGGAATGTGGATGGCCACCATAACATCCATTACTTCCACACCTTATTGCTTTGTAACTTATGTCCTTATTATTGTAATTAGTAGCTATAAATTGTGGATTAAATACCTCTGTTGTAAGCCTATAAATAGGCGCTTATCAAAGATGAATAAGACATGTTAATACAAGTTCATAGAACAAATTCTATGTCTTTCTCTTTCTCTTATTTCTCTCTACAATTTCCCTTAGTTTTATAACAAATCAAGCATTATTGCTTATAATTGATTTATTATATTTGATATAATTTACAATGCCATAAAGGATATGCTTTAGCACATGTTTTTTTTCTCTTTTGGTAGATTTATATATCTTTTGAACATTTATAATTTAATTAGGCTTAATATCACAAAACGTCCCTAAGGTTTACGTAACTATCATATTGTTTTTTTTTTTGTCATTTGTGGTCCTCAAGGTTAGTATGTGTGATCGAAATGGTTATTGTTGTTAGGTTCCGTTAAAAACTCCGTTAGTTTGCTAACATGACATATATATATATCAAAAAACATCCCTAAGGTTTACACACCTATCACAAATGGTCCCTGCAAAATTTTTTAATTTTTTTAATTTTTTAATTTTATGAATTTTAAATTATTTTTTAAAAACTCCATTAGTTTGTTGATATGACATATATGTAGAGCCCATATCTTTAAAAATATAGTGTTACGTGTATTTAAAATACAAAATATATATTTAAATAATTTTAAAAAGAAAACCAAAATTTTTTGAATTTTAAATGAAATAAAAAATAAAAAATAGCATAGACAATTTGTGATAGGTGCGTGAACCTTAGGGATGTTTTATGATATATATATGCCACATCAGCAAACTAACGGAGTGTTTGAAGGAACCTAACGGCAGGGACCATTTATGATCACATATACTAACCTTGAGAATCACAAATGACACAAAAAAACTTAAGGATGCAATCTGATAATTTCGTAAACCTTAAAAACGTTTTGTGATATTAAACCATTTAATTACTCTGCATGTGAAAAAGATATACATAACTGGTTAATCACTTTTCTCTATATCGTAAAGGTTAAATTAATCACTTAAAAAGTATAATCCGCTTTAAAAATTAAAAAGAAAACATAATCCATTGGATTTAAATTGGGTCACCAAATTCACCTTTGAGTTTAGCGAAATCCCAAATCCCAAATGGGCCTATCACTAATACTTGCAACATGAATTGGTCCAGCACGTAGGCAAAAATACTCTCAAGCCCATTATGCCTCTTTATGAAAATTTTGAGAAAATAATATAAAAAAGTTTATCTCTATCATTTGCGTTCCCATTGTTATATCATTACTATTTACCCAACAAGTATAAGCCATTTTCTTGAAGGTGAAGCAAGTGTTCTGCTACATAACATAGTGCCAAAAAGTCGTTAACTACTAAAACATTGTTCCAAAGGTGATTAAGAAAACACAATTAGACGGATGCTTGAGTTAAGAACTTGATGTTGAGGCGTGCAAATGCACTATCTTAGTAAATACGCCACACCTAAATGAAGAAAATTATGATGCCACACCTCCAACATAAAAATAGCTAATATGCTTACAAGCATTGAAGTTTCTGATGATTGCATTCATTTTCCTTGTTCAAGCAGCTGGATAAACACCTGAACTATTCCAGAAATAGAAAATCTCCCCATCAGCAAGCATCTCATTGCAGCAAGGTGAAAGAAAGAAATGGGCAAGCAAAGCATGAGCATATCACATCAGATCAAATCCAAAAGATCATCAAGAGGCTTTTTTGTCATTTGCTTGGGGAGCTGATCATATGGGTTTGTGGCGCATCTGCAGTCTCAGTACCAAATAGTAGTGCCCCATACTGGAAACATAACAAAGATGAGAAAAAATAATTGACCACCAAACACCTGGCATTTAACGCCAAATTTTAATTGAATCAAAAACCAAAAAAAAAACCTTTAAAACAATAAAAAATAATATTTTTTAAAACAAAAATAATCTCCCAGCCTAGTAACTCTCCCTCCTCACGCTGAACCCTACCTTTGCACCCTTTTCCGACCAACCTCATCAAATCCAATCCAATCGACCTCTTCTCAAACTTCCAACATGGTCTTCTTGAACCTAATATAAGAAGAAGTAAAAAATCCCAAACCCCCAGCTACACTCCCTCCATCTCTCCCCTTTCAACCGCATGTACTCCTTGTTGGCATGACTTGTGGACAATTGATTTTTGTTCCTTACACACCAAGGATTTCCATTATAATTATATTTGATTTACTTTCATTTCTAATTTCCTACTGTAAATATAAATAGGAATTTATTATTTACTTGCTCATTAAAGTTTCGTTGTATTATAAATATGACCTCCTAGAATGAGAAGAATTCACAGAAAATTCTAATAAACAAATATTCACTCATAATTTTCATATTTTAGCATGGTATCAGAGCTACGATCTTGGAATTGCTGACTCTAGTTTCCAACCCCCGCCGCTGCTATGGGGGTTGACAATTTTTTCAACCCTCATGGAGGTAGCACCACTGACTCCTTCTCTCATTCTCAACCAACCATAGCCGAGTTGAGTGCCCAGGTGGCTCAGCTCCTACAAATGCAGACTTCGACCCCGAACTCGATCTTGAATCAGGATCCTATTTTGATGACCCCAAACCCGATCCTGAATTAGGATCCTATTTTGATGACCTCGACCCCGACTACAATGGCGACCCCGACCCCGACACATGGACGAGATTGCGTATATTGTGGTGATCAGAGACAGACTCGTGAGACTTGTTTTAAATTGCATGGCTACCCAATACAACTTGTAATGATACTGGTTATGGATTCCATACTTCATATCAGAGTGATTACATGAGCTGGATAATTGATTCCGGTGCAAATGATCATATGATGTTTGATCCTGATGATTTTCTGACTACTACCCAACCCCGACGAACTTGTATTGATAACGTTGTAAACACGAAAATCCTGCGACAAATGAGACAAGAATACGTGTACAAAATAAATCTTTGTATTGATTTATCAAGTGTGTAGGTTACAATCTCTGTGGGTATCCTTTTACAAAAATAAAAGAAATTCCTTTTATTCGATCTCCAATGGTATGTACGGTTCAAGGGTGCCAAGCACTTGATCTTGAATCGGAATTTGAGACTTCGTCGAGGGCCGTCACGGCTTGATCTCGAGCACGTCAGGACCAAGAGTAGTGTCACGCGGTGGAAAGTCTTCGGCTTTGAGGTGAAGGAATCGGCACGTGTTTGTTATGCTTGTTGATTCTCCACGAGCTTGATGAAGAACTTGAGAGTTTAGGTTTGTGTTTGACACAAGGGTCGTAGAGACTTGATCTTGATCAAACGGGTAGCACAAGACTTGTTTGGTGATTTGGCTTTTCTAGGGTGGAGGAACCGGCACGTATTTGTGGTGCTTGATGGCTCTTCCAAAATTGTGTGAAGAATACAGAGAGTTTTCTGATTCTTCTGAGTGCTTGAGTGTATTTTTTCTGGACCTTTTCCTTTGTCTCGGGGCCTCCTATTTATAGGCTCCAGCATGATGCTTGACCTAAATAACTTTCCATCTTTAGGACCTTGATTTATGGAGTTCTGATTTGATTTAGAATCAACTCCGATAATTAGGCAATTTAACCAAATTATCTTTGATTAATTGACTTGATTTATATTTGATTTAAATCAAAGTCAATTATGGAAGATTCTTCCTTTTAATTTTGTCTTTACTTTGGGCCGTTTGATGCACTCCGTCGGATGTCGACACGTGTCGCCTTCGCCAACTAATCCAACTTTGATGAGTCACATGCCACGTGAGCGGATTATGGGGCCCACGATTTAATCCACCAAACCCTAATTATTTTCTCATTTGAAGGGATTTAATTCACCAAAATTTTGATGTCTACAAACGCCAATGAAGTTACTTATCCTATGACAAGGGCTGGCACTGTTGCACTCTCATCCTCTCTCTCACTATCTAATACTTTACTTGCTACATTTTTATCCAATAAATTAATGTGAGTTAGTCAGCTTACTGAACAATTGAATTGTTGTGTACTCATTTACCCGAGTTTTTGTTTGCTTCAAGATATTCACACTAAGGAAATTCTTGGTCGTGGTACTAAGATGCTATATTATGTAGATGACAGTCCCGGCGTGGCTAACAGTATGACGCATCCCTTTGATAGCAAACAAAAGCAAATCTGGTTGTGGCACCGTCGATTGGGACATTCGTCTTTTAGTTATATGAAACATCTTATACCATATTTATTCTTAGGTTTCAAGAACTCCGACTTCACATGTGATACTTGTATTTTGGCCAAGAGTCACCGTGTGCCCTATTCATTGAGTACGAACAAGTGTACTACTTCGTTTACGTTAATTCACTTTGATGTCTGGGGACCTTCACCTATCACTGCTCCTTCTGGTGTTCGGTGGTTTGTCACATTCATAGATGATTGTACACGGATGACATGGCTTTATTTGGTAAAGAATAAAAACGAAGTGTTTTCTCGTTTTCAGTCATTCCACAACAACATGGTGTTGCTGAACGAAAGAATCGACATTTTCTTGAAACTGCCCGAGCATTTCTGATTGGCGCTCATGTTCCTCACCATCACTGGGATGATGCGACTGTGACTACAATTCACATGATCAACCGCATGTCTTCTGGTGTATTGACCTTTAAAACTCCTTTACAAGTGTTTGCACAACATAGACCCCTATCCTCTGTTTTGGTACTCACACCCCGAATCTTTGGATGTGTGGCTTTCGTTCAACTCCACAAAAATCAACGTAGCAAACTTGATCCTTGTGCGCTTTGTTGTGTTTTTATAAGTTATGCCACTCATCAGAAAGGTTACCGTTGTTATCATCCTCCTACACGACGTACCTATGTTACTTTGGATGTGACCTTTCTGGAATCTGAGATGTTCTTACATGACCCATCATCCAATTCTACGCTTCAGGGGGAGATACGAAATGAAGAGCAGAATTAGAGCAACTTGGAAAACAATGAAATTCTCCTATGTACAGAAATGATCGATCGTCCCGAGTCTGGAGCACGAGATTACTCTTTGTCGAAAAGCGATCAATCGCCCATTCATATCGATCAATCACCTGACCCACCTGATCCATGCGAAGATGTTTCTGATCCGGGTCCCACACCTATAGACAATACAGAACAACAAGATGAAGATGAAGACCCCCCTCTAACTCAACAGTACCAACGAACCAATCTCCTGAAAATATCCTTGAGGTCACTACTCCCCTACTACACTTGTGAATTTATAGCATAAATCTATTGGATACCAATTACCTTTCAGGCAGAATTGTGGAAAGTTGCCAAATCGTTATTCACATGATATTGGCAAGACATTAAAGTATCCAATTACGAATCATGTATCCACTGAGAAGCTGCCTAAACCACTCAAGGCCTTTGTGCATCAGTTGTCTGCTATTCATATCCCAACCAAGGTTGCTGAAGCATTTAAAGATTCTAAGTGGGTTCAAGCTATAAAGGAAGATATGAAAGCTCTTGAGAAGAATCAGACTTGGACACTGGAAACTTTACCAAGAGGAAAAAAATTGTCGAATGTAGATGTGTGTATACCATAAAACACAACGTTGATGGATCTATCGAGCGATACAAGGAAAGACTTGTGGCGAAAGGGTACGCACAGACTTATGGTGTAGATTATGAAGAAACCTTTGCACTAGTTGCAAAATTGAATACAGTCAGAGTCTTACTATCCCTCGCAGCTAATTTGGCTTGGCCACTACACCAGTTTGATGTAAAGAAAGCCTTCCTACATGGAGAACTCATGGAGGAGGTGTATATGGACATTCCTCCTATATATTATATTACTCATACTGGAATAGTATGCAAATTACGAAAGGCGTTGTATGGACTAAAACAGTCACCACGTGCATGGTTTGGACGGTTCACCATAGCAATGAAGAACAATAGTTTCAAATATTCAAACTCGGATTATACTTTGTTCTTGAAACATCAGAAGGGGAAGGTAACAACTTTAAAAATCTATGTTGACGACATGATTATTACCGGGAATGATAAACATGAAATATCTCAGCTACAAGACTATTTGGCTACTGAATTTGAGATGATGAATCTAGGTGGACTCAAATATTTCTTGGGGATTGAGGTGGCCCAATCACAACAAGGCATATTTCTCTCTCAAAGAAAATATGTCTTGCACTTGTTGACAGACACAGGAATGCTAGATTGCAAACCTGTAAACACTCATGTTGTTCAGAATCATCATCTTGGAGAATATCCAGATCAAGTTCCAACTAACAAAGAAAGATACCAAAGGTTAGTGGGAAGATTGATCTCCTTGTCTCATACTCGGTCAGACATTGCTTATGCGACGAGCGTCGTTAGCCACTTTATGCATTCTCCAAGTGAAGACCACATGAATGTAGTTATTCGGATACTTAGATATTTGAAGTATGCACTTGGAAAAAGACTTATGTTCTTAAACATGGTCATCTGAATATTGATGGTTACACAGATGCAGATTGGGCAGGAAGTATAACAGATAGGAAATTCACATCCAGTTACTTCACATTCGTGGGAGGTAATTTGGTTATATGGAGAAGCAAGAAACAAAAGGTAGTCTCCTTATCTAGTGCATAAGCCGAGTTCAGATGTATGACCAAAGGAATTTGCGAACTCATTTGGTTAAAGAGGTTGCTTACTGAACTTGGGTATAGACCTATATCTGTAATGAATCTCTTTTGTGACAACAGGGCTGCAATAGCTATTGCACATAATCCAGTTCAACATGATCGCACCAAACATGTTGAGGTAGATCGACACTATATCAAACAGAAACTCAAAGCTAAAGTGATTCAGTTTCCTTTCGTAAAGTCTGAGGATCAATTAGCGGATATTTTGACAAACGCCATTTCTAGTAAAGTGTTCCACAATTCATTGGACCAGTTGGGCATTGGCGACATCTATGCACCAACGTGAGAGGGAGTGTTGGCGTGACTTGTGGACAATTAACTTTCTTTCCTTACACACCAAGGATTCCCATTATAATTATATTTGATTTACTTTAATTCCTAATTTCCTATTGTAAATATAAATATGAATTTATTATTTACTTACTCATTAAAGTTCCGTTGTATTATAAATATGACCTCCTATAAAGAGAAGAATACACAGAAAATTCCCAAAAACAAATATTCTAGTTCTCATATTTTAGCACCCCCTATGTATCTTCTCCCCTACCAACCCACCCACCCCTTCTTCTTTCTATCTTCTTTTTTTGGTTATGTTCTTTCTGATTTGATAATTTGGCTCTTGGGTTTTTATTTTTAATTTTTGATTTGTTTAGTCAAATTTTGATTTGGGTTATTTGGTATTTCTTGTTTAATGTCAGATTGTTGATTTGATGATGCATTAGTCAATTGCGAAGAAGAAAAATTAAGTATTGTATTTTGTATATGATTAAATATGATTTTTGCTTAGTTAGTTATTTCTTGATTGATGGCTCATCTTTCTTTTGACAATCATCAACCTCAAGTATCTTAGTTATTTAGGAGCTGAGTGACATTTTCCGTTTTTCCAGGGGGTTTGGGCGGTGTTGTGGGTTGAGAGAGAGAGGGTCGGGAAAGATAAGTTGATGTTTTTTCTTTAGGGTGTGTTTGAATGATGGATTTTGAAATGATGAGATTTCAAAATGATGGGATTTTGAAATGAAGGGATTCCAAATGATGAGATTTATAAAATCACTTGTTTGGCTAAATATTTTGTTGGTGGAATTTGATTGGGTAAATAGTTTGATCTTAATTACCAAGATATTAATTCTTGCAAAGCAACAGAGGAACTTTACTTAACTATCCAGAATCAGCAAATCAAAAACAACAATTGGGCACTAAACAAAAACTACCCACAATTTCTTGGCGCATTAATAAAAACCACCATAATTCTTAATCAAGAAAATCCAAAATTACCAATAAAATACAAAGCATGAGATCTCAATCAAGAAACCCAGTCGTCGTCTTCGTCGTCATCATCGTCTACGACATCAGCAAGGTCGTCGTTTCTCCGATGCTTGTCCACCGCCTGGACAACATGAGAACCTTCATCGGAGCCGAGCTTTGGAAATTTCTCGAAGTCAGCATGGTTATCTCATTAAGGCTACAACCCTCCCCTTCTTCTCCGAGAAACAACCTCCATTTTCGCTCTTAAAGCTCCATCTTTCCCTTCATTTTTCGAAGATGTTGAGGAGGGTTACGAGCTCGGCTTTGCTCTGGACCTCTTCAGTCCTCCCAGCCCTATCAAAACATCGTCGCTTCTGTCGTACAAGCTGATTCAGCGAGTTGAAAGGCTCGGAAGTGAGATCTTGTTGCAGAGCCTGAAAGACAGAGTCAACGAGCTCGAGTCACGGTTTGATCGGCTGGCCAAGATCAAATCATGTGGGGATCAAAAGTACACATGGACGGCGGAGATCAAGGGACCCTAGAAGCACGGCCTGGAACTGAAGTACAAATGGACGACGGAGATCAAAGAGGGAAAGCTTAATAAAAAGGCGGAGAAGGAGGAGGCGACTGACAATTTCAAAGGAACACATGTTTAGGTGTTACTTCATAATGAGATTTGGGCTTTACAAATCCCTCCTCCAAATCCCATGCCATTTCTCAAGTTCCACCTTTACTTTTTCCAAACAAGTTCTTTTGGCCCATGAGATTTATAAATCCCAATAGAGCCAGAATCCTTCCCACAAATCCCTCATCTAAACACACCCTTAAGTCCTTAAAAATCATTTTATAAAGGGGTAAATTTATCTTTAAAATTTTTAATATAAGTTGGGTGGAAAAATAGGATAGGGGTGGAAATAGCATAACTCTTTATTACTCATATAGCCAAAAATTGGAAATTACAACTTGGTCATAACAATATGGGTGAAGTTTGAATTTTGATGGAGAATATGTGGGTTGGGTTATATTCAAGGGGAAAGGCTACTATTGGCTCGTTTGGGAGTGATTCTGGATATGCCAAAAAACAATAATATAGAGAATCACTTTAAGTGATTTTATGAAGAAGCATGTGGGAGGTGTTTCTCTCCAAAATCACTTAAAGTGATTAAATTAAGAAGCACATGAGAGGTGATTCTCCACAAAAGTGATTATGACATATCCAACCTTACATTGATATGTTTTTGTTGGGTGAGAAGAGGAAGGGTTAGTTTGACATTGCTGTGCTGTAAAAATAATCACTGTTAGATTTGCTGTGAGATAAATCAGCTGTGAAAAAAAGTAGTTTGGCGTTTGATAAACTTTTTGTTAGAATTGCAATTGGTAGGAAAAAAAGACGAGGTTATTTTTGGAATTTTGAAAGTTTCATTAAACCAAGCGCATCTTCAAAACTGATTCCCGCATAATCAAAAAATGAAAACAGCTGATCACCTGCTTTCCCTAATTGCTTTCTCTCACAACAATTATTCAAAATATGTGATTTTATTATCTTTTACCAAACAAATTGAGCTTTCAAAAATTTCAAAATAATCACTTATAACCCCAAATAAGCAATGCCAAATAGGCACGAAATGTAATGTAAAATGAGCCAGTGATGAGGGGTAGTTCTGGAAAATTAGTTGGGTTACGGAGAGTAAATTATTAAACTTTTATTAAAATCTTGTTGGGTGTAGAAAATTTGCTGGGTGGAACCAGTTAACAATTGGGTATAAAAAGAAACACCCGTCGCCATCTATGCTCACTTGTACGTTCTAAAAAGGAGAGAAATCAAAGTGGGCCCCAATTGCGGAGCCCACACACATCTTAAAAATAATCGGGCTTTTTCCCTGCAGTCCAGCAGACGAAGTTACCCGATCGAGCCACGTGGGACCTCCTCGTCGAATCAGATATGAGCTTTTTGGACACCAAACGCCAGGCCGCCACGTGTACGACCCCACCATACTGTTCCCACATCAGATCCGCGCTCCACGTATGACGCGAGTTGGCCAGAAAGGCCTTGAAAAGAACGATTGCGTTTGCGTGCCTCTGCCTCGGTTGGAAACTGCCAAATCCCACCTGGTTTTGCCCTCCATAAAAGGACAATTGAGTAACATTACATAGTTTTCTTCAGAATATTAAACTTTTTTTGCTGCTTAATTAAGCAATGTTAATGCAGTGATTTGCACTGATCTGAAAAAAGTTGAAAAATGGGCGTTTTCTGGAAGATATCGAGAGATTAAGCCGAGAAAAGCGTGATTTGTGTTTGGTGATTAAGAACAATGGGATTCTTCAGTACCATTTTTGGGTTCTGTGGATTTGGACTTGGGATATCGATTGGTCTTGTGGCTGGCTATTTCCTTTTCATCTACGTCCAATCCACCGATGTTCAGGTTCTCTCCTGCATTTTGTTTTTTTGATATAGCATCCTCAATTTGCATTCAATTTGTTATGTTTTTGGTAGGAGTTGAGTTCTCGTGAGCTCCCTCTCAGGCTTTCCGTCTTTTTGCACGGCAAACCACCCTCCTTCATGCATCACCGTTCCAAATGGTTCCTAGAAACTTTTGATCTTTGGCTTGGTAGAGTCCGAGACATTACTTGGGCTGGCATTTCCAGACGAACATATTTCACTGTTTTTTCTATATTGGGTTTTGATTTGTGTCTCATTTGAATTATCAGAACCAACCAGGCTATGAGTTGTTTTGCGTTTTCATTTTCTTGTCAAATTATGCAAGCTTGTCAAAGGCTTGTTTCTCTTTGCCATTTGGTTATGTGGATGGTTTAGTGCACCTCCTCCAACCCATAATGGATAGAGTCTCAGGGATTTTAAGGGGAAGAGAAATAACAGGCTCCTTAGGAATTAATGGCTATTGGTATATATACATTTATATTATGTGCATGTGTATATAATGTGAGTGTGTGATGCAGCATTGTTATATGCATTTATTGACTATAGTCTTTGGGTTTTTAAAAAAAAAACAAGGGACTTGTAGCTCAAGTGATTATGAGCATTTACCATGCACCTGAGGTCATAGGTTCGGTTCCCCCTTCCCCCAATATCACTTGTATAAAAATAATTAAAAATGGTCAGAAACAAATATGTCATGCATTTAGGTGTAGGAGAGATTCTTAAAGTCAGCTTCATAATCATGAAGCAAGCAATGTAGGTGCTCTGTGCACAACATTGCTGCAGTTATGACAGCTTAGTACTCGCAGAGGCTTGAAGCCTTTAGCACTTCATGTCTGTAAGTGGGTTTTATAGAGAAAGGGTATAAATGTAGAGGAAAAAAGGAGTACTGGAAAAAACATGTGCGGTGTGTGTTGCATATGTTTGAAAAGCATGGCTTGCCTATCTGCGTTTGTCTAAGTCTAATTGATTGATTGCCTTGGGTTGGTCAGAATCCTGAAATTAGTCCGTTGGTCGATCAAGATACGGAAACTTTGCAGCGGATGCTTCCTGAGATACCTCTTTGGGTGAAAAATCCAGACTATGATCGTGTAAGTAACTAATGTCTGTTTCGACAAAAAAAAAAAAACTAATGTCTGTAACTATTAATTGATGTCATTTATTATGGGTCTTAACAGCCTAGTGTTTTAGCACTTACACAGTTATTGATATTTTCTTCTTTTCCATGTGAAGCTTGATTGGCTAAACAAATTCCTTGAGCATATGTGGCCTTTTCTGGACAAGGTGATTTCTATTGTCTGATTGTTCTTGGAATATGATTTTTTCAATCTTAGTTTGCTTTTCTCATCTATTCTTTACTTGTTATTGATGGTTCATGGCTTTCTATTTAATTTTTATGTAGGCAATCTGCAAGACTGCAAAAGAAATTGCAAGGCCCATAATAGCTGAGGAAATTCCAAAGTACAAGATTGAGTCTGTTGAATTTGAAACACTGACTTTAGGTTCCTTACCACCAACTTTTCAAGGTTAGTGAACTTGAGATTCCACTTTAGAGTTTCTCTATAAAAAACGACTCGTCTAAGAATTATTGGGAACTTCAGATCCAGCTTTGGCAGCTCACTGTCTTCTTGAGTTGTTAGGAGAAATTTTGTTTATTTTTGTTTATTTGAGGCTAATTTATATGATTAACTTAAAGGAAAAATATAAATCTTTGATAAGATCCGTTTTGGAAACGTAGAATGTAAGAAAAAAAAAAATGTTCCGACTCCTCTACCAAATTAGTGAACTAGGTTTACACGAGAGGCACTTTAGATGCCGTTGTTTCTTTCTACCTACCTCTTCACTTGATTACTTATAAGTAATGGGAAAAGTGGCTGACTTAATGTTTAGGTATTTTATTGGTCTTGTGTTTGGTTTTGGATATACATTGACACACACACATATATTGTACATACAATGTGTTTTCCCAAGCTTGCATTGAAATTTTTGCATCTTATTGGTTTTAGGTATGAAAGTTTATGTCACTGATGAGAAGGAGTTGATTATGGAACCCTCCATAAAATGGGCTGGAAATCCTAATGTCCTTGTTGCTGTGAAAGCATTTGGATTGAAAGCAACTGCTCAGGTTTATGCTCTACTTTGCTAGGAAAATGTTCTACTGTTAGTTTATTTGTATGCTGGTAAGAGAGAAACGATATAAATGCTTCTGTCGTTGCTTTATTGTCTGGTTCATTTCAGGTGGTGGATTTGCAAGTTTTTGCTGCTCCACGTATTACTTTGAAGCCGTTGGTTCCAAGCTTTCCTTGTTTTGCCCAAATAAATGTATCTCTCATGGATAAGGTTAGTTTTGCGGTGAAATAAAATTTTAATAATGGCATCTTAGGAAGTTGGATTATCTGGTTAATCTTGGCACTTGACTACAGTATTGTAACCGCAGCTAAATAGTCCTGGTCTATTATAATTTTGCAGCCCCTCTTTATCGTACAAGTTTTACCTTACATTTTAAACTGGACATTTTTTGAAGTCCAGATTAATCTTTTACATTCTTTGTTGAATCTATTTAGTGTTGGTTCATGATTTCCACCGGAAAAGTTTTTATTTAGATCTTATGCTTTTCATTACTAATCCTTCAATCTTCTCCTTGATTATTTTCTTGTGCTTTTGCAGCCTTATGTTGATTTTGGATTGAAGCTAATAGGAGCTGATCTTATGTCAATACCTGGCCTTTATAGATTCGTCCAGGTAGAATGCCTTTCTCTGTTTCTGTCCTTTACACATATGTATCCCCCTATTTTATAAACACACATGCCATACATAGATTGATCAGTAAGACGAAAGATTACTGAAAGTTTAATGTTGCTTTATTTCTTACATTTTGTGGCCCCTACATTGGTGGTGGATGTTGAATGATTGGGTCTATTTATGCAGCAGTTCATTATTTAAGCTGATTTTTCACAAAAGAATCTTCTCCTTGCTGTGATGCTTATCAGTTTCATAATAATGGTTTTAACTGTGTTAGAACGGGTTTTTCTGCAGGAGCTTATCAAAGATCAGGTTGCTAACATGTATCTGTGGCCGAAAACACTTGAAGTACCAATAATGGACCCAGCAAAGTACATCTCTGCATTTGTATGAAATTTATTGTGACAAATACTTTTCATTTAGTTTGGCTGAGAAAACTACTTGGCCTTTGCAGAGCCTTTAACAGGCCTGTAGGAATTCTCCATGTGAAGATTCTGAGGGCAATGAAGTTAAAAAAGAAGGATCTTCTTGGTGCTTCGGACCCTTATGTGAAACTAAAGCTCACCGAGAACAATCTTCCATCACACAAGACCAGTGTCAAGCACAAGAACCTGAATCCTGAATGGAATGAAGAATTTAACATCGTTGTTAAAGATCCGCAATCTCAGGCTTTAGAACTTCTTGTTTATGATTGGGAGAAGGTATATTATTTCAGTTTACCAATCAGAAGCCATATGTTATGTTTTAATTATGTATGTCTGAAGCATTTTATCCCTTATTTTAGGTGGGCAAACATGAAAAAATGGGTATGAATGTAGTACCTCTGAAAGATCTACCCAAGGATGAGCCAAAAGTTTCGACTCTCGACCTTCTTAAAAATATGGACTTAAATGATGCTCAAAATGAGAAGCAGCGTGGGCAGCTTGAAGTGGAATTGACTTATAAACCTTTTAAAGAGGAGGACATGCAAAAAGGATTTGAAGAAACACTGACAGTACAGAAGGCTCCTGAGGGAACTCCACCTGGGGGAGGTTTGCTTGTTGTTGTAGTTCATGAAGCTCAAGATCTTGAAGGAAAGCACCACTGTAATCCATCCGTTCGACTTATTTTCAGAGGGGAGGAAAAAAGGACCAAGGTATGAGGATTTTGAGGACATTTGTTATATTTTTTTAGGTATCTTGGTTTTGATTCTTGGAGCCTTCTATATACCTTCTTTTTTGTAATCTTAAATGGTTGGTCATGGGAATGATCTGTGCAACATTCAGCTTTTACTATTACAATGTATGCCTTATGCCTAATATTATATGGTTTTCTTCTTTGGGTGTCAAAAGAAGAGAAGGGACAAAGGAGTCTATGATTCTTGAAGGAGTTTTCATACATCTTTATTCTTATCCTACATACACACATACAAAACACTGACACACACGAGGATGTATGCATCTTTGTTCTTCACTTGAATGGTGACATTAGACAATTTGAACTCCAAATTGTACTCTGAATTGTCAATGAACGGAGTTGTAGGAAATGATAGAAGTTCTAAATTCTAAGGTTGCTTGTTTTTATGTTCATGGATTTCCCTTTTAACTGTGCAGCCACTAAAGAAAAGCAGAGATCCACGATGGGCAGAGGATTTTCAATTTATGTGTGAGGAACCTCCCATCAATGACAAATTACACGTGGAAGTTGTCAGCACCTCATCACGAATGGGCTTGCTGCATCCAAAGGTGTGGATCAAATATCTTTTTTGCATAGTATGCAATATTTACATAGAAAAATGAGCAGTTATCATGGATTCTGTTGCATGTAGGTGCTGGGACAATCAAGCTGCATTTTGGTTGATCAGATAGTGTGCAACTTTAACTTTTAGGCTAGAATTCCCTTTGCTTAAAAGTTCATGGCACTTTATTCATTTGGGTAATGTTACAATAGAAAGCAAATCATGGTTTTTGATTTGCACAGTATCATAAATTTTTCTGTCATAATACAATATGCTCATGCTGCTTATGCCCGATTGGCATGCCCTTTGGAAATTCTCCTGTATTGACTGTTTTACAAGATGAAACTGGATATGCCTGGGAACACATGCTTCATTTCATTGGTTTGAGCAACAGTCATTACCGGTTGTTGCCGACAAAGTGACAATCGCTGGATATAGTATCTTGTTCTGCACTCAGCTTTCCTGTCTAGAACACTTGTATTTTCACATCCTTGTTTTGTTTATCCATCTGACGGAAACCTTTTTTTTTTTCCGTTTGGAATCAGGAATCTCTGGGGTATGTTCAGATCAGTCTTTCGGACGTTGTGTCCAACAAACGGATCAACCAGAAGTACCATCTTATAGACTCAAAGAATGGTCAGATCCAGATTGAGCTGCAATGGAGAACTGCTAAATGAGCTCAAACTTTCTTTTTCTTCTTTTTTGTTTTCTCCCCTTTAAACCCTTGAGATGGAACTTGGTACAAGATTTGAGTCTTAGCGTACCACTTGATATGGAACTTCTATACTTCATTGTCATCAAATCACATCGATTTGCTTGTTCTTCATGTACATGATTGTAATAATCTTACAGCGAAGCTTATTGCAAAGTGAAATGATAAAATCTTTGGTATTATCAATTATTGGGTTTGCGTTGCTCATGTTTTAGCTTGGATTTGGTTTTGTTGTGTTTGATTATTTCCAAGCAGTGGAGATTCTTTTTTTCTTCTTCTTAATAATCAAACATAAAAATGAAAGAAAAAAATCCTCATCCCTTACCGTTTGAGGGATTGGAACTTAAAGGTAAAGTGTAAGTTCACTACTCTGATCGATTAACTTAACATACGTCTGTTTTTTCCCTCTATTTAAATGTAAAATATACATATATAGTTTTTTTTCTTAATTATAAAAATGAGCATAACTGACGTTTCATTTAATCAAAATGTTGGAGAAAGGTGAAAAATTACTCTAAAGAATCAAAATATTGGATGAGTTTTCATATAGTAATAATGAGAGAGAATTTTCAACGAGGGGCGGGCGGCCGGGTATGGGTTTTCGGGGACCCGGCCCGTGAACCCATTGCCCATTGCCTACGGCCAGTTCAGTCGGTCTAACCAACTACCAAAATCGCAATCTCATCACTATCAGTCACTCTCTCTCATCGTTTCCTCTCTGCTCCGAGTCGCAGTAGCTCTGAGTTTCGGGTTCAATGGCGTTACCGCTCGTTGATAAAGAGTACCTCAAAGAAATCGAGAAGGCTCGCTGTGATCTCCGTGCTCTGATATACAGCAGAAGCTGTGCTCCCCTCATGCTTCGCTTGGCGTATGCTCTCTCTTTCTCTTTCTGTGTTTGTTTCTCGAGAAAAAATTGCGATGAAAAGACAATCTGAAGGAAACATTGAGTGAAATCGATATATATTATTGTTTTCATTTCCTGTGATTTCTCAGTAGCTCAGTGTATCATATCTACACATCGAGCTTTGTTTGTTTTGTTTTTGTAAATGAAATATTTGGCATGTCATTGTTTGTGTCGATTTTGTTGAAATTATGACTGTTCTTGGATATGTGAACTTGGAGATGGCACGATGCTGGCACCTACGACGCCAAGACGAAGACAGGTGGGCCTAATGGGTCGATTAGGAATGAGGAAGAGTACTCTCATGGTTCTAATAATGGCTTGAAGAAGGCTATTGATTTTTGCGGTATGCTTGTGTTGCTTCGTTTCATGAATATTTATTTGACTTTCTAAACTTTGATCGTATAATTGTCAAATTTACGCCTTAAACATAGGCAACTGGGTATATATGAGAAGCGAAAACTAGTATAATTATTATGTTGTTTGGTTCATGGGTTATTTGTTTGAATTTATTTGTGATCTTGAGGAGTATTGTATTTGTTCTTAGATATGAGCAGTGAACACAAATAGAATTTTTTGTTTTTTGTTTTTTGTTTTAAGATATTTTTTTAAGGACCTTTCATGGGGAGCAATTGCTAAATATACTAAACTCACACACACTACCTTTCATGGGGGAGCAATTGCTAAATATACTAAACTCACACATACTACCTTTCATGGGGGAGCAATTGCTCCAAACCACTACACTAGTGGGTCCTTTGCAATAGAATTTGTTGTTTAAATAGTGCAACTGTGCTGCCATTGGTCTGGTAATTAATAGCTCTAGTCCTTGATGAAAGAGGCATTTTGCAAGTTCAGATTGTTTTACTATATTGCATATGTAGTTGAGAAGACTCGTATTGTGCTTACTTGGGTTAGCTTCAGTCTCTCATTTCTAAGAAAAGGGAACTACAATGAAACCGTACATAAGAAAGCATGTATAACAGTTGTCAATATGTTGCATATGAGGTTACCTCCAAGGTGCCCCACAGTTGCCAATATTTGTTTAATAAAAATACCATTCTTATGGCTGTTATACAAGGTTCTCATCGCTTTCTTCATTTATTTATTCTTTCTTTTTTTCTGGGTGCTTCTCTTTCTGGTGTCAGAGGAAGTGAAGTCTAAGCATCCAAGGATTTCATATGCAGACCTTTACCAGGTGATTATAGTTTTGCAAGAGCTACTCTGCCTATATTTTAGTTCATCCACTTGCAAATTAAGAGATTTTACAAAGATCATAAGTGTTTTTTCCCTTCAATTTGTTGGTCATAGCATGGATTCTAATGAAGATACTGATTAAGGGACATGATTACTTGTACTGTCAGCTTGCGGGTGTTGTTGCAGTTGAGCTGACTGGAGGCCCCACCATTGATTTTTCTCCTGGCAGAAAGGTATGTTGTGGTCAATGGTCAGTTGTTTCAAGAAACGTAGCTAATCTCCCTATCATTGTTTTTTAAGTTTTCATTTGCTTTTTGATCCTTTATAGGATTCCAAAATCTCTCCTAAGGAAGGACGACTTCCAGATGCTAAACGAGGTCTATTCCAATACCTAAGATTACTTCTGCAAATTTTATTTCACCCTACTTTAATGTATTGGTATTCCGGTGTGCTTGATGTACTAGCGTCTTGATTGAATTATAACTCATAATTGGGATTTCTCAATTATCCCATGCTATAAGCTGCTTCCATGTCACAACTCAACTCACTTCCCCTCCCCCACACTCTCTCTTCTATCTTTGTTAATGTATTTAAGCATGCTGCAGTTGTTACGCTTGCTTGTGTTTGCTTGTCTATGATTTTCAGTTAAATTGTTTGGAAAATGACATTTTTTTTTCCATAAAAGAAAGTTGAATTTCTTGTTGGGTTTACAGGTGCACCACATCTGAGGGAAAAATTCTACAGAATGGGGTTGTCTGACAAGGATATTGTTGCACTATCTGGGGGTCATACACTGGTAATTATTCCTTCTTGTTTGCATCTATATATGGTCTTCTTTGGTATTTGACAGACATGTTTACTCTCTGTCATTTTCTGTGGTAATAGGGAAGGGCACATCTCGAGAGATCTGGTTTTGATGGTCCTTGGACTAAGGAACCTCTGCAGTTTGATAACTCGTACTTTGTGTAAGACTTGAACATGGGTGTGGTTATGAACATGCATTTGTATTTGTACTCATTATGAATTATGCATAAATGTCTATGGTTATGAACTTTCATTCGTATTCATTGTTGATACCAGGGAACTGTTAAATGGGGAATCAGAGGGGCTGTTGAAACTTCCAACAGATACAGCTTTAGTGGAAGATCCTGAGTTCCGTAAATATGTTGATCTGTATGCAAAGGTAATTTTGGGTTTGGGCTTGTTCGGTTCTATTTTGTTACGAAAAAATGTTTGGGGAATTTATCACTGCTTGATTATATTAACACTATTGGTTCAGAATTCTTAGAATTACTTTGGTTCTTGTTATTATAGAAGCTGGTTGCTGCCCTTATGAAATAATCAAATGTGACCTTGCCCATGTTCTCGTGGTGTATATAATCTGATCAACTGATCAGCCCTGACATGCCAATCACTGGGGAACTGTTAGATTTAGTTCAAACCGTTTATAAGATGGCTTACTTCTTATATTTCCCTTGTAAGTTGTAAGCAATCCTATAACAACAGGTTTGGGCAGATTGAAAGCTTTTTGGTTTCACCAACTTGCAGTGGAGCCTTACTCAATTATATCATCTCTCCTCTCTTTGTTCTATAAAGTTAATTTTTAAAATTATTTTCCTATGAATTATGCTTTTATGTAAAATTGACATCAATTTGGGCTGGGCTTTTCTCTGAATTGATTAACTGATACGGGGTTAAGATCAGGCTCTTGCTTTACTATGCAGTAACACAACACCTCTTCAGATGATTGTGGCCACTTCGAAGCTGAGGGTAATTTGGTTAAGTTTCACATTTGCAAGGGGTCTTGGGGCAGGAACCATTTGCGGTTGATACCAAACCCTCAATTTGGTGTTTGGTTGAATTGATTAAACTTTGTTACTTGGCTAGTGATGCACAGGGGAAGGTTTGGGGCCTGCCCCAACTGGGGAAACTTACTCATGGAGATGTGTTTTAAAATTAAAACCGGAGGCATGATGTGGATGGTCTTCTCTTGTGTTGTCTGGTCCTACTGTGCATATATGTATGTTATTATTACAATATTTTAGCTAATATGGTGGCACGGAAAATGCGAGGATGGAAATCAATACCCCTTGAGGCATGGATGGCGGTGAATGTTTACCTTGAAGTGGGACGGGGGGCAAGGATGGGACCAAATTTTTTTAGGGCAAGGTTGGGATAGTGAATGCGGTCCTGACCCTATTGCGTCTTGTGCCTATCCCCATGCTTTGATGTTTCCTAAAATAAGATATCTTTGTCTGTTTATTTATCTGTTTTCTTTTGACATTCCTTTTCTTACTTTTGTAAATTTGGCATACGGTGCAGGATGAAGACACATTTTTTAGAGATTATGCTGAATCACATAAGAAACTTTCAGAGCTTGGGTTTACTCCAATCCCCTCTTCTACTAAGACAGCAAAGGACAGCACCATACTGGCACAAGGTGCAGTAGGAGTTGCAGTTGCTGCTGCTGTTGTGATCCTAGGCTACTTGTATGAAGCTAAGAAAAGACTGAAGTAGACTTGCTAAGCCGATTACCTTGTTTTTTCTTTTTCGGCTGGAGATTACCTTGATCCCCTATGAATAAATGACATTGATTATGATTATAACTGTTAGTTTTTCTTTGGGTTTAACCGAGACGTTTGTATAACAAGGAGGATTGTCACATGCCTTTTCAGCTTGGTAGCTAGATTGGTGTAGTAGAAAGATACTAGTGAACTTTTTCTTCATTTTGAAGTAAATAACATAACGCACGGATTACTCTTTCAAAGAAAGCAGATTATCGTATGCATTCAATTGTTAAGCGTACGGACTACCTCGTTTCCTACTGTAATACAAACATGCATGCATATGGGGCTTGTACAGATTTACAAGCACTCTACATTTGTATACTAGTGTGAATCGTGATGTGCTAGGGATCTTATTATTCTTTATACATTGCTTAAGGCTGCTTCACTCTGGTATCTCTTCCTCTTCTTTTTAGACCCTTTTTTGGTGCCATTTATGGGCCTTACCCATCTAACTCGAAACAACGTAAAATCCCTAAAACAGGGTCAGTCAGATTGTGATAGGAAGATGGAAGGTGTATCATTCAATGTGACAGCTTGGTGGCAAAATGGGTCCCTCTGACAGCCTTACGCCATAGAACCCATGAATTGAGTTGAGTTTGGGATGCTGCGATTGCTAAAATATGAATATGGTTTGAATACTTTAGGTTAAGTTGTATTCTTTCTCATAAGGATGTATATATAGGAATTTACATGTGGGCTTTACAAGGAAATAGAAAAAGTAATCAATTAGGATAGTATCTCCTAATTATACAATGATTTGTCAACTATATAAAATAAGGAAAGTAAATCCCTTAATTAATTAAGGAAATAAATCTCATTGATTAATTAGGAGACTCAATTTAACACTCCTTCTCAAGTTGGTGCATATATGTCACCAATGTCCAACTTGGTAAGTGAGTCATAAAATACTCTTTCACAAACAGCTTTTGTTAAGATATCTGTCAGTTGATCTTCTGATTTTACAAACGGTAGGCGGATGATCTTTTTCTCAATTTTTTACTTGATGAAATGTCTATCCACTTCAACATGTTTGGTTCGATCATGTTGAACTGGATTATGAGCAATATCAATAGCTGAGTTGTTGTCACAATGCAACTCCATCGGCTTTTCAGGTTTGAAGCCCCATTCTGTCAAGAGTTTTCTGATCCACAATAATTCACAAACCCCTTAAGCCATTCCTTTGTACTCTACTTTTGCACTAGACTAAGAAACCACATTTTATTTTTTACTCCGCCAAGTGACTAGGTTACCTCCTACGAATGTAAAGTAACCAGAAGTAGAGCGTTTATCTATAATGGATCTAGCCCAATCAGCATCTGTATATCCAACAACTTCAAGATCTCTATTTTTTTAGAAAATTAATCCCTTCCCAGGGGCTGACTTTAAGTATCTTAAGATTCGATCAACTGCATTCCTATGAGAAGTACTAGGTGAATGCATAAACTGACTAACCACACTCACAGCATATGCAATATCTGGTCTTGTATGTGCCAGGTATATAGCCTTCCAACAAGGCATTGATACTGTTCTTTATTGGTTGGTTCTTGGTCCATATCTTCACACAACTTGTAGTTCATCTCAATGAGTGTGTCAACCGGCTTACACCCAAGCATTCCTGTTTCAGTGAGTGGATCCATTACATACTTCCTTTGAGACAGAAATATACCAGTTTTTTACCTTGCTACTTCAATTCCAAGAAAGTACTTTAGATCACCTAAGTCCTTCATCTCAAATTCCTAAGACAAATACTTTTGCAGCTTCAGTTGCTCTTCGGTGTCGTTTCCAGTTACAACTATATCATCTACATAAACAATCAGTGCAGTAAGTCTTCTTCCATCACGCTTCACAAACATGGTGTGATCTGAATTACTCTGTGTATATCCAAAATTCTTCATAGATTTAGTAAATCTGCCAAACCATGCTCTAGAAGATTACTTAATCCATACAATGATTTTCTAAGCTTGCAAACATGATTCTTCTTGTCAGAAGCTGAATTACATCCCGAGGGTAAGTCCATATATACTTCTTCTTCCAAGTCTCCATGTAAGAATGCATTTTTGACGTCAAACTGATGTAATGGCCAATCAAGATTTGCTGCTAGAGGTAATAGGACTCTAATATTGTTAATCTTGGCTACTGGGGCAAAGGTCTCCTGGTAGTCTATCCCATATTTCTGTGTGTACCCTTTCGCCACCAATCTAGCTTTATATCTTTCAATGGATCCATCTGCTTTGAGCTTCATAGTATAAATTCATCTGCATCCTACTGTCTTCTTTCCATGAGGTAAGGACACGAGTTCTCATGTGACATTCTTTTGGAGGGCTCGCATCTCTACATTCATAGATTTTTTCCATTTTGGGTCTTCTAGTGCTTCAGTAACACTGTTGGGGACAGGTATGTCAGCTAATTGCTTTACAAAGTGTACACATGCCTCGATAATCTATTGAGAGATATGTAATTGTTGATGGGATATTTCCCTTGGCTTTAAGATCTGCTTCATATTGTACTCGAGGTTTGCCACGGTTCTTCCTTTACGGAAGGCGATATGCAGGCTCTGTGCCTTCTGAAATCAAATCATCATGGGATATTTCATTAGTGTTATTAGTTTCAGGGAAAGATGTTGAAGCGGGCAAAATCTCATGAAACGATTCAATTTCCTCCTCCTGATTTTGACAGCGTGGAGACAACGTAACATTTTCTTCTGGCGACCGGTCATTTTGAAGCAGGTTCTCCAGGTTCGAAGTGTGACGACCCTGACCCAATTTAAAAGATAAAATGAATTAATTAATTAAGTTAATTAATTTGGATAATTAAAATGAATTTAAAAGGAATTAAAATGATTTAATTGGAATTAATTGGATTTAAGTATTTAAAGGGGCATTTTGGTCCACTTTATTCTCGAGACGGAATTTGGCGAAACGAGTTGCGCCATTACGTCCGGCTCGTCGAAACGAGTTCGTTGACGGGCGGAACATTTCGATACGAGCTTCGGATTGTTCGGAGGACGTAAGCGTCATTTCAAATTTTGGGAAAAATCTGATATAGCCATGTGGGCCAATCAGATTCCCTCTTTTCTCTCTCTCCTCCTTTCTCTCTCCTCCCTCACGATTCCTCCGGTTCTCTCTCTCCGATTCACTCTCTCCTCGTCGCCGGCGACACAAGTCACGGCCGGCCACGAGACTGGTCCCATTCGAACCGGCGTGAGGAGGCGGTCATAACCCACCGAAATCTCCGCCGATTGTTAACTCGCAAGTGCACGGGCCATTGGATAGTATAGCATGTGTAAGTACGAGGTCGATCCCACGAGGATTGATGATAGATTGATTCAATTTGATTCCCTGCACAAAATAGAAAACCAAAAGAGAATAAATAAAACAAGAAAGAAAGAAAAGAAATTAACTCAAGCAAATTAGTTACCAAGTTCAATTTATATTCTTAGATTGATTCTAGCTAAAGTATGATTAAGCCATGGTGTTTGGTCCTAACCTTGTATTCCTAATTCCCTAATTAGATCCTTCTTGTCGAACCTAAATTAAGCATTAGAAATCCATTAAGCAAAGAAGAATGTTTTAAACAACCAAGCATGTATCTAATCCATGTTGACGAATGTCCATACATACTCTTCCTATTCATAGTTCAATTTGAATTAATGCATGGTGTCTACTCTTAATTCAAACCAAGATAGCTAACATACAAGTTTTAATGGTGATCACTCATTCAAACAAGCATATTAACTTATAAGCATAATGAATAAGAACAAGAACTATAATTGAAACTTGGAAGCTAATTAAACTTGAAAACTAAAGAAAAGAAATTACATTACAATGGAAAATAAATTACAACTAAAAAGCAAAATGGTTTTGTTACAACAATTGAGAACTAAAAGAAAACTAAGAGAATTTGAGGGAGAGAAGGGAGAGGAGCTCTAGAGAGATGTTTGGGAGCTCCCCCTTGGGGTGTGTTTGAAGGTTAGCCAAGCCTCCTATTTATAGGAGAAGGAAAGCATCAAACTCACATGCCAATATTCTTCTTTTGACAACAAGTTGCATAGCCACCTCAAGTTCACATGAGCATCCATCTCCTTTCATCATTTGGCTAGTTCCCACTTGATGCTTTTGCTTTCTTTATTTCTTACACAACCTACTTCAATTATGACAAATAAACATGCTTCTTCCCCACTATCAACAATAGCACATGCATAGCTAATCATAACCAAGAACTATCAACAATAGCACATGCATAGCTAATCATGACCAAGCAATTTGCAGTCAGCTTGTGGGCTCAATTTGGGCTTGTTCCTTCACTCTAACAAATCTGGAAAAATATGGATCTTGAAGCTCTTTGTCTTATCTTTCTAAGCATATGCAGCCCAACTCAAGGAAAAATCGGGAAGGCCTTCAAAAGTCATTTTTGGCCCAGTAACGCAGATGCTGCCGAATTTGACCTTAAGTTGCCCAAACTTGCATAACTTCATCTAGAAGACTGGAATCATGAACCGTAAAATTCTTCAGAAACTAGACTTCCGTATCTTTCCAATGAAGTATGGTTCATTATCTGGTTCTTCCTGAGCAAGTACAGTCCAATCCGTGAAGTTGACTGATCTGCATACACCGTTTTGAGCTAACTTGTCTCCAAAATGCATTTAGTGAGTCATAAGCTTTATTACATCGAAACAAACACAAAATAAATTAAAAGCACAAGTTTAACTCAAAAACATAACCAAATCATAAGTTAGAAGGGTACAAAATAATATGTAATTATGCACCGATCATCGATCACCTCGAATCCTGGCGCCGACCGCAACTTCTCCGGTTTTTCACGGCGTCGTTCGGCGCCACCGTCGACCGGCTCCGATGAACCAGGTATGAAACTCGATCCCCTCTTCATGCTCTAGCTATTTCTGGGGGTTTTGGTGATCGATTGGGCGATTTTAGAACAGATCTAGAATTCTAGGTTTTAGGCCGGTTTGGCCGGATTTCGATCGTGATTTCCGGCCAGCTGGCGGCCGGTTCTGCGACGGTTCTGGCCGATTTTGGACTCCTTGGGAGGTGGCGAGTCTAGTGGTGTGGGTGGTGTCGGCCGGTGTGAAGGTTTGACGTTGGCCGGATTTACTCAAGGCACCCGCCACCCACGGTGGCGCGTGTGGTGGCTCGTGGTGGCGGGGTGGTGGCGGTTCTTGGGTCCATAATGATCCTCGTATCGCTGTGAGCGCGTAGGAGTTGACGGATCTCAATTCGGAGATCGTTTGGTTATCGAACGAATCTCGCCTATTGCGCGATTCTCGGGTTCGATAGGATTGAACGGTTGGATCGTGTCCATTATTGGATATGTTGATCTAGATAATTCTAGGATCGTGTAGGATTTGACGGATCGTGATTCGGAGTCCGGATACTCGGATCGATGACTTGAAGTTAGAATTAAGCGTAATCGTCCGATCGTGCGATCGTGAGCAATCCGACCGTCGGATCGAGACCAAACTTTGAGGACACGTTGTCTAGGTCGTGTTGAACCTCTAGGAACTTTCGGATCTAAGTTTGGAGTTCGTGGGACCCACGGGTCCGGTTTGACTTATTCGGGTCGGTTTGACCAAGTTTGACCAGGGTTGACCGAGTGTCTCCCGAGGTCTGTTTTTCATGTAGTTGACTATGTTGGACTTCTAGGAAGGTCTAGATCGTTTTGGAGGTCTTGGGCTCCGCGGGCCCGAGTTGACCGAAATGGGGTGTTTGACCGCCGGTTGACCGTGAGTCTTCCGGGGCGGTCCCACTGGTTGTAAGAGGTAGTTTGACCTTGGAATCCTTCGTAGGACGTACGTACACGTTAAGTGGGGTTTTGTTAGGGTTTAAGTTTACGGTTCTCGTACGGTTCGCGATACTAATCCAATCCTCGTCTTTAACGCTTTAGGTACTTTGACTCTACTACGCAGTAAGCGGGACCCTTTGAGGGTTGTGCAGCATAGGACCAACGGTGAGTGGACTTTGTTTTCTAATGTGCATGACTTGAATGAATTGCATGAAATGCATGAAATGAGATTTAATAATAGTTTTAAATCTTGAATTGGATAAGTGTTTTTAAGTCATTGACATGACTTTGGTTGTTTTATATTAAATGATTATGCATTTGAGTTTAATGCATGTTTTGGGTTGCCGGGTTTTATGTGGGGCCCTGTTGGCTATATTTTAATATTATTTATACCTTTGGGTATTGAACGGGACGTGGATAACGCCCGGTGATTTCATATCGGATTTTCATTATACAAATGAGCTATTTTAAGCTTGGAACCTTTATATTATATTTTAATTATATAAATTGAACATATGGACGTTAGTATGGTCCGTTTGATTTCATACTCGGTTTTGGGTGTTTAAACCTTATGATTTATAATACGTATACTTTGATTATATATATATAAACTTTTATATATATATATGTATAGCTACTTTGAGTAAACACTTGTAATAGTGGAAAATGGTTATATAACTATATATATATATATATGTACTTTGGTTATATATATATATATATATTGATATATCTTTACCTTGATTATATATATATATATATATATATATTGATATATATATATATATATATATATGTTTATACCTTATATTTGACGTCTTAGAGACTGTAGATTTTATTATGATTTTGTATGCTTGGTTTTAGCATTGAATGAGATTTAATTATGGTTTTTCACTGAAAATGATGTTTGATTTAATATTAATCTGTTATGCGGTCGTTTGACCCTTGTGATTATTTTGAATATATAAATATATGTTTTGGACAGTGATGTCCTGCTTTTGAGTATATATAATTGGTTATATGCTTGACGGACTAGTATGTCCTGATATTGGTGTTTTGGGTTGGGTACATTGTGGTTGTATATATATATATATATATATATATATATATATACTGTTATCGCATGATGATTGATGTGTGTGCATTTAGCACCTGTATTGTACCTTCCCCTGCTCGAGCATCGATGATACGAGTACTCGGTTGCGGTTCGATCCGGTGCATACCTTAACGGGGTGTAGCTCAGTAGATCCTTAATTGGATAGTCTGCGCGTATGACATATTAAGGACGTGTTGGTATTGATGTTCGCTACCTTACGGGCCTGTGAGCTTAGTCCCGATTGGACGGCTTAACCCTGGGCACGGTGTCTCGGTGAGACTGTACTGGCGTCCAGTTAAATGATCCCCTGTTGGATTGTTTTCCCCTGGTACTTGTGTTGGTGTGAGTTATATTACTTATACGCGTGAGTTAGTACCTTCGTATTCATATTTCTGTTAGTGAGGATCGTTCCTCGCTTGTCGTGCTTGTAAGCACGTGATTATGAGTTTGGGGAAGTTGGGAAACTGTTTACCTGTTTCGGTTGCAGTATGCTTGTTTTGACTACAGCATTTATTAGGTTTTGTTTTGGATTTGAATCCTGAAACTGACTTTCATATATATATGTTTTTATATATATATAATTTGAACTACATTTGAGTTCTGTATATTTGTCAAGTTTGGTTTGCTTGCTGTAAGCAAGCTTTTCGGCATTTTAAGGTTTGTTTTACCTTATGTGGATTTTATTCCATCTTTATTCTTTTACGTTAATAAATCCTTTTGTTTATGTTTTATAAACTTGTGTGGGATTTGTTTTGGGAGGTTATGCCTCGGAAAAGTAAAAGATTAGTTTATTCACAAAAATGGGTTTTAAACTGGAAATGTTTTTACGTACTTTGAAATAGTACGGTTTTCAAATATATAAATGATTTCATATGCATGTTTGGCATGGTTTTAAACGGTGGGGTTAGTACTTTGATTTAAGTATGAAAAACCTTGTTTTTGTCCACTCACACTCTTTCTGTTTTGCGCCCCCCAGACTGTAGTCGTCGCTTCGTTACCGTTCGGCTGTGCGCTTCTCTTCTCGAGCTTCGATGGAAGGGTAGGATTGTCATCCTTGAACCCTAAACTTGAAATCTGTTATTCTTTTCCGCTGTTGAATTCTTAATCTCTTAGATTGCTCTGTATCACCCTTTAGGGTTGAATTAGTTTGGCCGGAGGCCTGTAATGTGTATGTTGTATGCATGCTGGCGCTTGGGATGTTATCTGTTGCTTATTTGACAGGTTGAAGTTTTTGGGCTAGTCCTTGTTGTAGGGGAGACTCTGCTCGTTTTTCGGCAGAAGTCTTGGCCCCTTATAGGTAGTATCTCGGGAAGAGGGTAATTGTTTTAGTACGTGGACCCGACATGGGTTGATGTGGGCCCATCAACAGGGTCTGGCTCGGGTTCCGGGGTGGAATCTGGGTCGGGTCCTGTCACGAAGAACTAAGGGGGGCGACCGGTCGCAATCAATTGGCAACCGGTCGTTTTGAAGCAGGTTCTCTGGTGACCGGTCGCTTTCCTCTGGCGACCGATCGCTTTCCACTGGCGACCGATCGTTTTGAAGCAGAGTTGTTTCCTGGGGAAAAAAATCAAGAATTTGGGGAGTATTTGATTCTTGATTCTCCTCTTGTGATGCTGAAAAATATACGTCGTGTTCCCGGAACACAACATCCATGGAGGTATAGACCTTCTGACTATGAGGATGATAACACCGGTATCCTTTCTGATGAGGTGCATAACCAATGAAAACACACTTTTCGGCTCGAGGGTCCAATTTGCTTCGTTGGTGATCATGTAAGTGGACAAATACAACACAACCGAAAATTCGGGATTCCAGGTTTGGGGTTTGAGGTGTTGGATATGATGGTGAAGTGTTTGAAGTGGTGTTTGGAAATTTAGAATACTGGAGGGAATCCGATTGATGATGTATGCCACAGAGACGATGGCTTCTCCCCAAAAAGATCAAGGCATATTGGCACCAAAGAGAGAGGCACGAACTATTTCCAATAAATGATTTGAGGAATTTAGATTTGAGAGATTTGGATTTGAGGAATTTAAATATGAGGAATTTGAGATTTGAATATGAGAAATTTGATATGAGAATGTAGAGACAATCGAGGATCGATTGCTCTGATACCATGCTAAAATATAAATATGGTTTGAATACTTTAAGTTAAGTTGTATTCTTCTCCATAAGGATATATATATATATATATATAGGAATTTACATGTGGGCTTTACAAGGAAATAGAAACAGTAATCAATTAGAATAGTATCTCCTAATTATACAATGATTTGTCAACTATATAAAATAAGGAAAGTAAATCCCTTAATTAATCAAGGAAATAAATCTCCTTGATTAATTAGGAGACTCACTTTAACAGCGATACCACCACGGTCACATCCTCGTTATATGTTAGTTATTATCCATAAATTAGGTTGCAAAATTAAAATAAAACAACATTTCAAATTAATCAAGTTTTTTAGAAATAGACCTTGTCTATATAAAAAAATGGTACCAAATACTAGGAAAGTAATTAGGAGGAGGCCATTTCAGAAGCTTTATCCACCATGTGGGTCATTGAAAAATAGACCTCCTCCCCTGCGCTCAAGGTTGAGACTAGAGAGCCCCACATGGGGGAGGGAGGGCAGCCAAAGAGGTAGGTAAGAGTTTTAGGACAGCCCTCCACTGTCCTATACCAAAAGCACATGACCTCCACGTGTTGATGTGCTGGCTCTCACCATACATAATTGTGATACAAAATTTTGCCGATATAGAGCCATACCCTCCTCCTCCTCACAGCCCCTTAAACCCCATTTACCTAATTGTGATTTGATTCTTTTTTTCTTCCACGTTTATTGTCTCTCTCTCTTTGCATTGTCCATGTGCTATTGTGGGCATTTTGTAGGAAAAACCGGTTGCAGACAGAGACCATTGTGCTCATCTCTGGTGTCTACACACAACCTAACAAATTTCAATCATTGAGCTCAGTTCGTTAAGAGTTTGGAGATTAATTTTTACAGGTACATTCAATAATGCAAATTACATTTGGTTTTAACTTTTTGGGGTTCTCTCCTTTTGAAAGTTACATACAAATTATGTGGCTTTAATGCAAAGAGTCATGTTTGGGAAAATACATACATTAACAGTTGAGAGTCGTCCACTCATGCGCAGCACAGGCAAGTTTCTTTATCATATATCTTAATGCATAACATATGGATGAGGTTATGTGGGTTTTGTGAGGGAAAGAGAGAAGTACCTTGTGGGGAGGAATGAGAGATCATAAATCATGCCAAAGTTCAACATCAAGAGTGAAGGCAGAGGGAGTTGGACTGGGTGCCATAGGACAGTCAGAAAGGATGAAAGAAAAGAAAAGAAAAAAGGTAGGTGAAATACACACACAGATAATAACACAAGTGGACCTGTCTCTCTCTCTCTCTCTCTCTCTCTGAAAACAACTTCTGCCCATGATCCTAAACTCCTACCATCCACTTGAAATTCATGATGAGAGAGAGTGTGTGAATGTGGTGTGGTGGGTAACAAATAATAATAATTTGCAAATTGGAAGGGGGAGGAAGATAACAACAAAAAGGTGAATCGACCTTCCCATCCCTAACCCTACCCCTTGTTGCCTAAACTTGCACCACAAGGTTGGGGGAAAGAAAAAAATAGGAAAAGTGGAGGGTGAACCGAAGCCCACATACAACTACAACCACACTCATTATCTTTTTCCTTTTCTCTCCTTTTCTTCCATCATCCTGCCCTTGAAACCCAACTTCTAACCCTTCTAGAAGCCCTCACTCTCACTCTCTCTCTCTCTCTCTCTCTCTCTCTCTCTCTCTCTCTCTCTCTCTCTCTCTCTCTCTCTCTCTCTCTCTCTCTCATGCTTTAGCAATAGAATAAAGAACCACAACTACCCTCTCTGTACTCATGCACAAGAATAGCCAAACCACTTGTGACATTTCTTCCCAAAAAAACCCACTACAACCAACTTATTAAAATAACAAGCACCTAGCTCACTAGCCCTAAATTTTTTTGATTCAGTACAAAATCCCCAATCCACATTTACTCAGATGCGTCCTCATGACATTCCATGGAACCAACTCTGAAGCATTCAAAATTTTCAACTGTGGGGCAATAGAAACCAGTTGAAAGAATCAAAAATTTGCCTCGGGACAAATGATAAAGTACACAGAGAGAGAGAGAGAGAGAGAGAGAGAGAGAGAGAGAGGTGCAAGAAATAGGCCAGTATGATCAACTCACTTGGTACCAAGTTTACCAACTACACCATTAATATTATATATCATATATTATAATATAAGTTCCATGTATACGTGTAATTTTTGTACATGTTGTCTGGGTGAGTTTTGAGAAGAGGGTAATTGGAATTATTTAATCTCAAAGTTTTGAGACAGGGCATAAAAAGAATGGCGGAAATCAAACCATGTCTTCGCCTTTTTTTGTATGTGATTTTATATACCTTACTTTTACACCTACCTGAAGGTTACTCGTAGGGCCGTAGTTAATGTCCCTTTAACTTATTGTTTGTGATTGATGCCATAATATCATCAAGTTAGAGAGAGAGAGCCCAGAGAGGCCACCAGCCACTCCCTCTACCTGTCTCACCAACTCACATCTAGAAGCAATTAGGGCCAATTAGGGCCCCTTCTCTCTCTCTCTCTCTCTCTCTCTCTCTCTCTCTCTCTCTCTCTCTCAGTCAAAAGGCTATAAAATCATACGCCAATTCCTCGCAAGGGCCGGCCTTTATGTTGGCGCAATACAAAAAACAAGGCCTCCATTTTCCACCTCCACCACCACCACTACTTCAGCTCTAGCTAAAGCCAAAAACACAACATAAAACAACAACAACCACCCCAGCTCTAGCTGCTCCTACTTCTTCTTCTTCTTCTTTTTCTTCTTCTAAAAAGTCTTCAACTTTTTTTTAAAATTTAGTTTTTGATTAAATGGGAAGATCTCCTTGCTGTGAGAAGGCTCACACCAACAAAGGAGCTTGGACCAAAGAAGAAGATGATCGCCTCATTGCCTACATCAGAGCCCATGGCGAAGGCTGCTGGCGCTCACTTCCCAAAGCTGCTGGTCTCCTTAGATGTGGGAAGAGTTGCAGGCTGCGTTGGATCAATTACCTTAGACCTGATCTCAAGCGTGGCAATTTCACTGAAGAAGAAGACGAGCTCATCATCAAACTTCATAGCCTCCTCGGAAACAAGTAAGCCCAACAATTCATATCCTCTGTTTTTTTGGAACAGAGTTTTTGCACTCTCAAGTTTTTGAGTTGTTTAACATTAATGGGTTTTGTTTGGATTATGTTACAGATGGTCTTTGATAGCTGGTAGACTACCTGGAAGAACAGACAATGAGATAAAGAACTACTGGAACACCCACATAAGAAGGAAGCTTCTGACCAGAGGTATTGACCCTACAACTCACAGACCACTCAATGAGGCACCTCAGGATTCTGCTACCACCACAATTTCTTTTGCTGCTTCTGCTAACATCAAAGAAGAAGATCAGAAAAGCAACATTATTAATGGGCTTCTGGGCAAAGACTCAAAAAACCCAGTTCAAGAAAGGTGCCCAGACTTGAACCTTGAGCTCCAAATCAGCCCTCCTTGCCAGCCACAACAACAACCCAGTGAGCCTTTGAAGAGTGGAGGGAGGGGGCTTTGCTTTTCTTGCAGTTTGGGGCTTCAAGATGCAAAGAATTGCAGCTGTGGAATTGACACTATTGGCAGCAGCACCACCAGTGGCACCACCAATATTGGTTATGATTTCTTGGGCTTGAAAAGTGGGGTTTTGGATTACAGAAGCTTGGAGATGAAATGAGATTGGTTTTTCAGGTCATGAAAATGTTGTCATATGTAGTTGGGGCCGAGTGGAAGAGAAAATGAGATTGCTTTTGCTAATTATATCCCTTGAAAGCTCTCTGATTATTTTCTCTTTTGTCTCTAATTTTTATGACTGTTAGTGCATGTTAGTATAATACCAGTACAGCTGATTGATGATGAAAATGTCTTGATCCTTAGAATGAGTTTGTCTGCCCAAGGCCAAGTGTTTTATTATTCTATTTTATTTTTATTTTATCCATTTGAGAGGACAAATTGGGATTTGTCAGATTCATACCAGATCTTCAAATCAAAAGGGTTAATGCTAGCTTAGGTTATGGTGGTCGTTGTTACCAGCAAATTTAGGTAAGGGTTGGTAAATAATATAAGTTCTTATTGGCCTCTTTATGAATGGGGGTGCTGAGATTTTTGTGCATTTTCTCTTCCAAGCACAAATGATCACTCTACATCTTCTGTCAAACAGAAATAATGAAACTCTCACATGTACACAATAATGCAGTAGTCAATTCTTAACCCCCACCCCCCCTTTCCTCTCTTTCCTTGTTGTTAGAAAAACTTGTAAGGAACGGGGATAACACTGTTTCTGCTATCGCCGACCTATTTTGCTATCTCCACCAATTATGTTATGCCAAATGAAAAGTTATCAAGCGTGGCATAACGTGATTGGTTGGGATAGCAAAACAGTGTTATTCATATTGCATGTAAGTGTTTTGACTTTATTAGAGATATTCAAAAAAGCATATTTCCAACGATTCACCCACTCTTGCACTCATTTTAATAAACTTTTTTGAATCATTTGATATAAATCCAACGGTGGATGACCACAATCTCTTGGAGCCTGTGATCCAAGAGATCAAGACTGGATTTTTATATTCAATCATATAATATTCCAATTCACAATAATTTTATCATATTTTGATTTTGAAATAATACTTGGATTCTTTATTGGGGTTTGTCTTTTTGTTGAGCAAGGGCTTGAGTTTCATTTGAAGGAAATGGATAAGCTCTGAGAGGAGGAGAAATAAGGAAGATAGGGGTGGTGGTGGGTAACCTATCACTTCTTTAGTTAAAAGGACCCAAAAAAACTATTTAAAAAACGTGAAGGAACTAGTAACAACTGTCCATAGTGTACCATCTCTCTCTCTACCAACCTCCCAACATTAATTATCAAAGCCTTGAGCCAACCTGCCATACTCTTTTATTGCAAATGGAAACCCTAGCTAGATTTGGGGCCTTTAATAATTTGATTCTTTTTTTTTTTCTCATTCGCATAACACCCATCTTTTTTTTTCTAGTTAAAACCATTCCAAATAAGTTTCAAAGGAATTCATTCTATGAAGTTTGAAGTAGTAGTGTACTAATTATCACTCTAATTACCAAATTTGGAACAACCACGAACCTAAACTCCGTATCCCACCACCCATTCGCTATTGATCTAGTGACTGACACTTCTCTTCTATGTTTACGTATCAGTAATGGATTTTGGAATCATTCCAATTTCTTATTCTTTTGTATTTACTAACACATGAGTATTGAAATTATTCTAATTTCTTACTTCCCTTGTTTTTACTTATATCTAAAGAATGAAAAATTATGAGAATTTCATCTTAAAATTCATAATCAAATACCCTCAAAACTAGGCATCAAATCAACTAGGGGGTAGTTGATGCAATTCCTATTGCTTATTCCCTTTTTCTTAAGTTCCCCGATTCATGAGTTCCTCCATTCCAATATTGAAAGATGTCCTAAATTCGAATCCTCCCTTCTTTATTGATTTTTTAAAAAAAAATTCCTTTATCTCTTTGAATTTTTTAACCATTTGAATTGAAGTCAAGAAAACCTTCAATGAATATTGTGTAGTCTTATCTGTTTCAGTGGCAGAATATTTTACTCTATGACAAGAGTTTGATTCTAGTCTAAAGGTATTCCTTTACTTCATCTAAAGAAAAAAAACCTTTCATGACTTTTTTTCAAAAGATTTTTTGATGGCTTGTAACGTGTTGTAAGTTGTTTATTAGGAGGTATAGCATGGGCATTAGATCTATGTTAGTGGGAAAAGTCCTTTTACTAGATATTATGATATATTAAGATAAAAACTAATTAATATAAAATATAAATTGATTGTCCGATAACATAACACGTCATTATATCTTTTAAAAAGAAAACATCTCTCCTACATTTTAGTTACATTACTATCTCCTATCTTACTTGCATTAGTTTATAACATTGCTTTGATAATATTTGCTTATAGGTTGGTGCTACCAGCTACCTTCATTTATATATGTATATTAGTGGAATGACAAATTAATAAACAACATTCTAATGTAATTTATCCGCCATATTTGAAAATTTTGTCAACTTCACCTATTTTCCTCTTCTTTTTAGGATGACTGGGAGGCGTATTCTTTTCATTTTATCGTTTCAACTACCCCTAAGACTAAGAGTATGCCCAGATAGTTTAAAGTCCTCATGATCCCTAATGACTCCAATGAGTTATCAATTACTCAAAGGGAGGACTTCTATTGGCTCTTTGAACACTTCTTAGGGAGTGTGTTATACTCCCACGCTCAAGTCTAGCGTCAGAAAAATTTAGATATACAGAAATATAAACACGCTATGTTAGGGTTTGAAACAAGTTTAGTAAGTCTATCGTACGAAAAATCTATTGGATATATCCCTCCTTTTCTTTTAAACATAAAAATGGTATTAGTTTTAAGATTATAACTGTGTTTAGCTTTAGCTAGTGTTTATAAAGTTGTAATTCATGCGTGCCTCATGATTATAAACATGACCAAATGTATGAGGTCAAGGAGACTCCTATCCACCACCCAATTTTTATCAACAAGCATTTATTCATTCAATGGTTATGTATGTCACTTGGGTCCAGCCAAAACGACAAATCTAAATTCACATTATTAATCATTGTAATAATTATTAATTTTATATTAATAGAGTAATTAGCACCATGTGTTATGGATATATTACCAACGTAAATATTTTTTAGTTTAGAGATGAGTGCAAAACAAAAACAAATACAAAAGAAGCAGAGGCAGAGGCAGACAAAAAGCGAAATCTCCCAAAGAAGAAGGACTTGCATTTTCCAAAAGCAATCAAAGGGTCTCAAGAAATAGATGGTCATGAGCAAAAGGACACACCAGAAAAATCCAAAAAACAAAAGACCAACAACATTTTTTTTAATTAAAAAAATTAATGGAAAAAAAAACAATGGCCCTTCCCGCATATAAAAGGAGCCAACTTTTCAACCTTTTGCCACTTTGCGTTATCTTTTTCAAAGGTGTTAGGTAGAAGCATCGGAAGCTTCCATGGAGATATTTTTCCTTTCCTTTCACTTATTATGCGAAGAAAAATTGATTACCAAGACTTGTTTTAACTTAATCATTTAAGCACTCTCTCTCTCTCTCTCTCTCTCTCTCTCTCTCTCTCTCTCTCTCTCTCTCTCTATCAATATGGTAATTATTGTTCCACCTTATTTGTTAATGGGTTCAACCTCCACCAACATCTTATATGCATGATCCTATAGGGTTTCTTCTAGATCTTGAATTAGATTTTACTAAAATGCCCTTGGGTAGGGTTTCAATTATTATACAATTGCATTCAAGATTTGCAAGCTTTTGTTTGGTAGAAAGGTCCTATATCCCCAACTGTTGTTAGATCACAGCATGACCAACTTTATGACAAAATAATGTGCATGTTATATGAATATGGATTACACATGTGTGTAAGGCTAATAATGATTTCACATTGTATGTTCCACATTGCCCTATCCTTCCTCCGGACCCCCAACCTCAATTATCCAAAACTTATAATAATATTTTACAAAGAATTTTAAGATTGGGGGTTGGGAAAATTTAACCACACAAAGGTTCAACCAACTAATTATTATGCTAAGCATTGCCAAGAACTTAACAATTAAGGTTTGATTCCCTTGATTGATGCTAATTATTGAATTCATGAATTACGTTTTTTACTTCAGTTTACACGCCACCAAAGTGCACTTCATATTTAAATTCTATTTATTTAGTTTTTAATTATGCTGAGTTCAAATTATTAAGGGCATCGTTTGAGAGTGATTTTGAAGAGGCCAATAATCACTAGTAAATCACTTATCTAAATAGGGAGCTGATTTTCTCACTCATTTTTTGTCAACTTACACTCCTTTATTAGAAATTGTATGTTCTCACTTCTCTTTTGTCTGCTTACACTCCCTTTTTTGTTATAGTAAAAACTATTTAAAAACAAAATGAAGTGTAAGTTGACAAAATGGGAGTGGGAAAATCACCCACCCATCTAAATAATCACTTCAAGTGATTTTATAGAGAATCTCTCCATAAGTGATTCTCCCTAAAAGTGATTATGGCCTATCCATAATCCCTCCCAAACGACCCTAAATGTTAATTTGAGTAAGAAGTATATAGGAAATTTTGAAATATTGCAATGTTGAACTATTAAGTCGGCCTACGATTATGTTTAATATGAATCTCTATTGTATTGGTTTTTGATGTATCATGCTTATAATTAAATGACCTAGGTCATGCCGTACCGTGTTGCTCATGTTTTAAACAATCGACCCATTTTCATAATAACCTAACTCGTTTTACACTTCTACCTCAAATTGAGTCAACTCGCACTTAATTAGTAAGTTGTTAAAGCAATCACATTATGAAAGTGTGTAATCAGGAGTCTAATGACAGGTTTGTAAATTTGTTGAAGATGAAAGGGCAAAATAGAGAAAAGCAAGCAAAGGGTTCTGGTTTTATTATTTATTATTTTCTTTTCGTTTTTTTTTTTAAATTTATGGAAAAATAAAAAAGAGGGAAGGGTCTCTGTCCAACACGGAACAGGATCCCCTGTCCCCATTTCCCGTGTCCCTCCATGTCCCTTTGTTATTTTTGTGAGGTTAAGTTAACACTGTTTCATGGTTTAGTTAATTGTGAGGTTAAGTCAACAAAAATAACAAGGGGACACGGAGGGGACACGGAAATGGGGACAGGGGATCCCATTCCGTTCAACACGCTACCAACTCCCCTCGTTTCGGGTAGTAGTTGGCAGCCGTCCGACGTAGCCTCATGTGCGCGGTTGCGGCGGTGGGTCCGTACCTTTCACTCAGCCTGTGGGCCCCACGCCTACCCTCAACGACAATGAGTTCACCTAATTAATTATTTAATATATTCCCCATTTCTTTATTCACCTTTCCTTTTCAATTGTCATTTTCTTAATCTTATTATTTTTCTTTAATAAATCCCCTCACCTAACTTCTTCTGATCCTTCCTTTACTTCCTTTCCTAATCAAACATTAATCTTTCTAAACTTCTAGTTAATATTCGAAGACAACAAAAGTTAAATTAATAACTAGAAATTAAGAACATGCACCATGATACACAAATAACACCTAACTGTTTGTCTTTCCTTGCATGGCCATGCCATGTTACTTTCTTTTCTTTTTTAGCTTTTTTGATACGGGAGAATCAGGAATTCGAATACATGAACTTAGGTGCAGAAATAACTGCTTTTAATCACTAGAATTACAAATTTCCTTAGCGATTACTTTGTTCAAGTTCTAGATATTTTAAGGAAATTTCCAAAGCCCACCTGCAAATCTTAAAAACATACAAATTCTTTTCGAGAACATGGGAAGAATATTAATGGAAGATTACAGTATAATTATATTTAAACCCTTGTGGCTATGAGCTTTTTGCACGTCTGAAATGTCATGCTTATTAATATTAGGCAACTAGATTATAATTTGTCGTGGCTTCTTTTTGTAAGAATATAACACATGAATTAATTTGCGTTTCCTAGGATCTGTATTTTATTTTTACATGGGACTTCGATTGCGAAAGAGAAAACCTAACCCTTACCTGCTGCTGCCATATTCATGGTATAATATATTTTTATATTTTACAGATGCAAAGTACCAATAATACATTTGGACTTTTGCAAACTCTGACATGGAGTGTTGGGTTGGGTTGGTTTTGCGGTGCATGTACACTTTTATTTACATTAAAGGAGATCGAAGTTGAACTCTCATTTTGCACTAAACAAGAACTTAATTACTCATAATTTAGGTTATATATATTTTAATAATATTCCGAATATTAGTAGAATGAATGAAAGAAGTGAGAATTTGTTTTTAATAGAAAGATGATGAGAGTAAGAGTCAAATTCTTAATGTAAATACGAACGTAAATGCTTGAGAACATATCTTACTATTAGATATAAAACAAAAGTGAAATCTTTTCCAAAATCCCTCAGCTCTAAAGTAGTGTTTGGTTGTTGGAGAATTATAATGGAATGTGGAGAGAGATAGATAGAAATTATAAGTTGGAATTTGAAATAATCAAGTTTATAACT
This sequence comes from Prunus padus, assembly GCA_024362665.1. Classification (NCBI taxonomy): domain Eukaryota; kingdom Viridiplantae; phylum Streptophyta; class Magnoliopsida; order Rosales; family Rosaceae; genus Prunus; species Prunus padus. Next base: position 27,510,078 of record JANFAM010000019.1, on the reverse strand, counting down.
TCAATCCTAATGCATATTCGAATGAATAAAATTTGTAATTATTACATTACAGAAAACACTTGCGCTTGAAGCCTTGAAGCCTTGAAGATGTGGTTAATTATAACAAAAAGAACAAGAATCTTTCCATGTCAATTTGGACTGACCAATTGAAACGAATAATGAGGGAACGGTGCGTAGGTTAAGAAACCTGCGCAAGATAGCTAGAGTTGAGCTGGTAGGAAAAGTAACAAAGTTTGGTGAGTTGCAGAGACCTGCATGATTAATATTAATGGGATAAAGAAGCGCACACACACACACAAACACAACAAAGACATGGGATTTTGGGAAAGAGGGAGAGAGAGAAGGCAAAGCAAAGGGATATGAATCAAAATGATATATAGTGTGTGGCTGAGATGCATGGAGGCTGCAGTTGTTAGGTGGTGGTCGCTTGGTTGATGGTGATGGATCCCAAAAGTCCATCAGAATATCAGTCAACTTTATGTCCTTTTCGTCTTATATCACCCTTATTTTCTCATCAATTTAATTATGGGGTCCTCCTCCCTTCTTTCCTCTCACCACCATCTTCACCCCATGTCATCCTCATTCTTAAATCCCCCTACCTGCCCTACATCTTCTTCTAGCTTCATCTTCTAACTCATGTGTACTAGTAAGATGATAAATAAGAGAGGGAAATACAACGCAATACTCTTTTGTCAGATATATGAAATATTGGGATTTTAACTGCAATAGTTTCTGAATTGTATTTTGGTACTTCAATTTGTTTTTAAGTCATTTTGATCCTCTGAATTCTCGCACGTGTTCCAATTTAGCCATTCGTTAACATTTTTCATTGGTTTTTAGAGAATATGTAATTATATCCAAATTGATGATTTTACTCCTCAAACATACGGAAAAATTAAAGAAATTACTAAAATGGAACACGTGCAAAATCTAGAGGACAAAATAGAAGTTCAGGTATAAGTCTAGAGACTGATGTAATTAATAATAATAATCTAAATCAATTATAATTTGACAACATAACAGAATATGTATGATTGTCTGATAAGAAAACAAAATTGAAAAAGGGAAATTATGGACCCCACATTGCATTAGATAAATAATGATTTGAAGTTGGGTACAATGGAGGGTGGGTTGATGATGGTATTTTTCTGATTAGAAATCCTGGGCTGTGTGTGCATCTATTGGTAATTTACCCATTTGGATCAAAGATATGTCAAGTAATGTGAGGTATGCGTCAATTGGAATAGGACATATATGTAATGCAATATATCATGTCACATAATTGTTATGTATTGCTTTTTATCCAACAAAGGGAAAGGACAAAAATAAAAAGAGTGAGCAAAATAGTAGGTAAAATCGTATACAGGGCTTCCATCATTGCCTATAAAAGATTGCTTTTGGAAGACCAAACGAATAGGTAGGTGTCGAAATATAATTAAATACATAACGGTGCATTATTTTATCCATACCAGATTTGAATATAACAATGCTTCAAACAAACGCCAACAGATCTAACCCGATGATAAGGAGTCTTAACTTACAAATCAGTGATCTCATATTTAAATTTTATAACCATAAGAGGCTCTCTAAGTCTCAAGTTGTTGATGAGAAGTCAATTTTATATGTATGCAAAGTTGGAGACGCATACCATATGTACAGGTCCATGCAAAGCATAGGCATCACATATTTCTTTGTCCAAATAAAGTATTTTAATGTTTATTGGTATGATTTTAATTAGATACGATAAGCTGGTAAAAAAGAGGGCGAGAGATCCGTGGGTGTGACTGAGATTTGTCAAGTGGTGATTATGATTGTTTAGACTTGATGCTCCAAACTTGGAACAAGTTGTTGTATGCCCTAGCTATAGGGGTTTTCTAGTCTTTAATGTTTTAGTGTTATTGACATTTCTAGACACTTTTATGACTTGCGTTGCTCTGAAATTTTAGTCATACTCGGTGAATTATCGCAACGCTCATGTTGATTCTGATTGTTTATGCAAGTGATGTATTATAGACTTCACATGCATTAACAGTTAAGATCAATTCACGCGCACGATTGACTTTAATAACACGCAATACATCTAATATAAACAAAACTTCAGGGATTGGGTAGGGTAAAGATTTGCTTATGCTAAGCGTGTATTTGAGTTTCACAAGCAAAATATCCAAAGAGGAACAATTAATGATAGCCTGTCAAGAGGGAGTGGCCAGCCTGGTTAGGTGGCTTGGCTCCAAAGACATTGATCACACAAGAAACTTTTTGAAGGTCAAAAGTATATGCAGTTGGGTTCAGAAGGTACCTGGTTTTGGTAGATTTGTAAAAGTTTCTTTCTCTGGTAGTACTTGGGGAAAGATTTTGAATGCTTTGTGTATTCCAGCATATGCCTTGACAGTCTTTTTTTTTTTGTAAGGTAGAAAAAGACATCCTCTACCATTATAATTATTAATGGTCAAGTGAATTGTACAAATGCAAGTTGCAATAGGCGTACTTCATCATAATAATGCGAGGATATAATTTTGGTACAAAAAGTAGATTTTTGATGGATCCGTTCTCTAGGAATTTCTTGCAAATTCAGGAGTGTTATTGATCATTTTGTAATAATTCACCCCACTTTTGTATTGATTCTCAAAGTGTTAGCAAATATTGGGATCACTTGGAAGCATTCCTTTAATTCCCGTAAGAATGTGCGTTCTAATACTCTATTATTTGCGGGGAATAAGAGAAGTATTTTCCGAATAAGAATGCTTGCTATCATCATTCCGATGTGTGAACCAGAGACATTGAAATTGCCCAAACATAGGAATTACTTCATTTCCTCCCATTTAATTCCACCCAACTATGCATCACCAACAATCTCTTAAAAGATCGACCTAGGACTGAAAATTTTGGCACACGTTATTGAGCTACTGAAAGCTCGAAAATTGATCAAGAACGCTTGTTGCGTGAAGCACAAGGCCTGGTCCAGCTTTTGGATCCAAGTTTCAATTTGAAACCCACATAGCTAGGCCTGGTCAGATTTCATCGGTTGGGCCTCGCATTTTCAATATTTTGATTTTGATCTTCATAGAATAAAGCTTTTGTTAATGATTTCTTTTTTGAATGTTTCCGATTCCAGAAACTTGGGCCCCATCTCTCATGCCCAGTCGTAAATCAGTGTTGGCAAAATGGGTACAGGTGTTTCAAGATCCAATCCAAACCGATTAAATCAACCGATCTAATTCAATTCAGTTGTGATGATTTGGTAGCTTGAATTGGATTTCTAAATTTCATAATCAACGTGATTGGATTGGATGACGGACTTACTTGAGAGAATCCAAGCAATTTAGTTGGTTTTATGTTTCTTTTTTCCTTGTAGCATTTATTTATTTAAAATTTTACATGTACATCTACTAAACATGTGAACGCAATATCAGTGGTAGGTAAGGGACCATGAATATTTGTGTAGCTTCCAAGTGGACTTTGTGTGTGTGTGTTTTTTATTATTATTATTTTTATCAAAAAGAAACTTCATTAGATAAACTTCAACGGTATAATTAAAGATATCAACAAGACATCTAAAGTATCAATTCCAAGAGGGCAACAAACTAACATGCTAAAAGCAAAGCTAACGCGAACAAAAACCGCACTAAAACTACTAACTCACATCATCACAATTAATCATAAGCCCAAATAAAGCCCACAAACCCAACATATCCAAAACCATAAAACAACTCATGAGCCTAAATGAACCCTACCACCACTGCCTGAAGAAGCGTCATCGCGGCCACACCCACTACCGCATCTATAATAAATATGGGGAAAATATGATTTCCAGCAATCTACCTGCGCATAAGAGCGAACAAATAAACGAAAACAACAACCTTGCCAAAGAACAATTGAGTGATTTGCAGCAACCTCAATTAAAGATGATGTAGAATCAAATTTAGAGAACATGAGTAGCGTTAGGAAGCAGGTTTTGGGAGAATGATTTGATTGAGACCATGGACTAAAATGGGTGATGGGGAACTTCAATTTAAGCATGGCTTAGAAGAAATCACTACAATGGACTTTTTATTCAAAACGCCCAAGTGGACTTATTCACTAACATAAAAGGAAAAGACAAGAAGAGAGGAGGTGGACGAGGAGCAGTGATGCTTCTTCCTCCTCCCCTCTCTATGGAGTTTTCCTTTATGACTCACAGAGGAAGAGAGCGGCTAGAGTTTCGTTTCCTTTGTGGCTAGTTTATATTGGCCCTTTTAAGTGGACTTTGTGTTGAGAGGGTTAGGTTAGGTTTCTTGCAAGGTAACATATGATATGCAGACATGGGATTGCAACCAAAAGCTTCAGTCTATTATTACAAGTTCGTTTCCTTTCGCCAAAACAATAATGATTACATCATCTTGTCGCCTTTCATTCACCTACATATTCAAGAATTCCAATCATACAAAATTTTAAAAATATGATATTCTTCACAATTATTGTTGCTCACCACTAAAACCTAGCTATGTGTGTGCCTCACGTGTCACAAGCATATACAATCCTAGTTGCTATAAACCTACATGATTTTGAGCATGCGCATTCATACGAATTTTGTTTCTCACGTTTGTGAACATATATTTCAACCTCTTATGTAAGAGAGAATTTGTGTTACATCAATTGTTAACTGATGATGATCACATTATGTGATCAACTAATATAATAAAGAAAATATTACTCATTTTTAATGAGTTGATCATCAAATAAGATTCTTGATCGAGAACGCATGCTATAGTATTTGTGCCTCAATACACCACTAGTTTTCACATCAATGGGAAGAACTCAACAATAATCCAAATCAGGGCCATCCCTGAGATTTTGAGGGCCCTGTGCGAAACTTAAATTGGGACCTCACATAATCTAATACGAAAATACTATAATTTTTTTTTTGCCATACCTTAATGTCATAAAACAACAATTTCATCGATATCAACATTTTCATTGTCATCATTGTCATTATCCTCAACATTACCCACACATTCATCCATATTGTTTTCAATATCTTGCAATTCCTCAACATCATCTTGTTGTTGTTCATTGGAAATATTTTCATCAATTGTAGTATGTGATTCTTTAACAATGAATCTATCTAGAGCTCCTCTTTGAGATTTGATTTAATATGACTATATGATTTTGAGTGGTTTTTATGAATTTAGGAATTAGTGTTTTCGCTTTTTGGTGTTGAAATTCCTGAAATTGAAAGAATAACAAAAATTGTCAAATGATTGAAAAAATAACCAAATAAATTGATAAATGATGATAATTACTTACTAGAAAATCAGAGTTTAAGATAAAGAAGAAGCCATGAGGTTTTTTTTGTTTTTTGTGTGGAAGAAAGTACTTTGATACTCGAACAAAAGGAATTGATATATACTGCTGCTGGTTAGCTTAGTTTGATGTTTCCCTTTTTTCTTTTCTTTTTTTATAATGTGTTTATGTTTTATTTATTTATAATTACTTTTTGTTGTTATAATGCAAAAATAATAATAAAAAGGCAAATAGAATGCCTTCAGTGAAACTTGAACCCAGGCCTTCAATTAAAGGATATGCGCTGAAAAACCAATTCCACCACACACTTTTGTGCTAATGTCTAGCACGCTAAAGTATATATACAATTATTGTAATATTAATATATATATATATATATATATATAATATAAAGAATTTTTTTCGGGGCCCTAAAAAATCGGGGCCCTCTACGGTGGAGCCACTTGCACCACCCCAGAGCCGCCCTTGATCCAAATAAACAGTAACTGTGTGAAACACACCCTCTCATGGATTCTAGTAATTTGGTATTATTCAGTAGGGTTGTTGAAGCTGTTGATCTTGATTGTGGAGGGGTGAGTCACAAAGCATAATAATATAGAATGTATAGAATGTGTAGTGGAGCAAAAAAGCTCCATGAATAAATTATAGAAATGAGACCTTTCCTTTGAGATGTTAGTCGTTGACTCCAAGAGACTCCACTTACTCACATGAAGAGGAAAATATCTTTCTCACTATTACCCTAGCTGTGCCCACTTTCCATTCACCCAACCCAAAACGCGAAAACCTAAAAACCTGAACAGGGTAAAAACAGTCGCAAAAGGAGGTCTTATCAAGTATCGCAAGTACAAAATCACCTGCGATTTAAGTAGTTAAAAGTATTTTGTCATACGGTCGAGACTTTATATTTTGTTTCTCGTCTCTCAGAGTAGCTTGTAGGAGAAAATAACCATCATTGACAAAAACAAACAAAAGTATATGTCCATTTCATTTGGGACAGTCATCATGAGCAAGTGTCGAAAGTGTGGACAAATAACAGTTAATGAAGACTATTTATTATCAAAGTTCAACATTATCTTCTATAAAATGTCGGATATACACAAAGAACTCACTAGTGTATTGGTTTGAAGTAATTGTGTTATAAAAAATTATAGATTTCCTTTTCCGTAAAGCTAAATATAAAAACATTTATATTATAAATAACATATAGACAAATTGGAAAGCTTTTAAGATACAATGAAATTGAAGAAAACAAATTGATAGGTAAGTAAAAGTAAAATAAATAATAAGTAAGAAGGTGAGTTTGGTATAGTGAAACATATCAAAGACGCTGTCCTAAAGCCTTTGTAGCCTCCCTACGTGCAGATACCGGCGGTCTACAAGACTTCAAGATACAACCCCTTGTACACAAACTCAAGATCCGCTATGAACACATTCATAGACGGATATAGGTATCCAAGTCACATAACCATTGCCCAAAATAATAATATAAGTAGAGAAAGTATATAAAATGTAGAAAAAGATATAATCAGATTGTGGTATGTGATATTATGATGGATGTTTTTAAAATGTGAAGGAGGAATGACATTTTATAAGCATCCAAAAATAAGTAACCTTTACCACATTAAACCAGAAAATTAAGGCATTTAATATAGAAATAATATCAGAAAATTAAATATGTATAACCCCCACAATAAATAAAATAAAAAGCCAAAATAATTGAATAAATAAAAACGGTAATATTTTTAAAACCTTTTAAAATTCCAACAAATTGTTCTTCTAGGTAAGGTACTGGATTCGAGTTTTAGCATTTATATTGTGTGTGTGAGTTCAGTATATTATCATACTTTTAAGGCTTTATATCACAAAACGTCCCTAAGGTTTACGAAACTATCAGATTGCATCCTTAATGTTTTTTTGTGTCATTCATGGTCCTCGAGGTTAGTATGTATGATCACGAATGGTCCCTGCCGTTAGGTTCCGTTAAAAACTCCGTTAGTTTGCTGACGTGGCATATATATATATCACAAAACATCCCTGAGGTTCACGCACCTATCACAAATGGTCCCTACGAATTTTTTTTTTTTTCATTTTTAAATTTTATGAATTTTAAATTATTTAAAAATATATATTGTATTTTAAATACACGTGACACTATATTATTGGAGATTTGGGCTCCACATATATGCCACATCAACAAACTAATAGCGTTTTTTAAAAATAATTTAAAATTCATAAAATTTAAAAATGAAAAAACCAAGGGTTTAGGGTTCATAAATGTTCCTCAAGGTTAAAATCCTTATGTAAATGGTTTTTTTAATTTTAAATTATTTTTAAAAAACTTCATTAGTTTGTTGATGTGACATATATGTGGAGCCCACATCTTCAAAAATATAGTGTCACGTGTATTTAAAATACAAAATATATTTTTAAATAATTTTAAAAAGAAAGCCAAAAATTTATGAATTTTAAATGAAAAAAAAAATTCGCAAGGACCATTTGTGATAGGTGCGTGAACCTTAGGGATGTTTTGTGATATATGTATATGCCACGTCAGCAAACTAACGGAGTTTTTGACGGAACCTAACGGCAGGGACCATTCGTGATCACACATACTAACCTCGAGGACCAAGAATGACACAAAAAAACATTAAGGATGCAATCTGATAGTTTCGTAAACCTTAGGGATATTTTGTGATATAAACCCTACTTTTAATATGAGCGGTAAAAAAAAATGTCGAATATACAACCCAAACTATTCCTTTCAAACTTTTCTTTTTTAATTTGCATGTTATTTCACATTGGGATTCTACACCATTTTTCTATAAAGTACAAAGATGCACCTTCATCATGAGGATTAAATGTGAAAAATGGGAACATATGGGGCTGGAAATTAAAATGCGGAATTTGGAGCTACCCAAATGCATCTTGCTGATATCTGATGATGCAGACTATGCATGAGAAAGACAGAGAGAATTTCTTGGATTAAAACTTAAGTCCTCACAATAATATAGATTACTGATGAATTGTTCAATTAGTTGTAAAATGGTGCTCAGACAGTAGAATTTTTATGTAGCAAAAAGGTGCCTTGTTCTGCTAATAAATTGATGTCTCTTTTTAGAACTATCTTCCCCAAAAACAAGTTGCCCACTGAATAGTTCTACTTTTTTTGACAAAAAAAAAGTTCTGATTTTGAGTCAATTTTGGTTAGTTGAATTAATGGTGTGTTTACTAATTAGGAATTAGAATTCTCATCGTAAATTGAATTTCACATATGAAGGATTCATGCGTTTACTTCACGGATTCCGAGCCTCTACATTTAGTCTCTGTGCATTTACCCGCATTTCGGTAAATCTAAGCCGCTCCACAAATCTAACGACTTAACACACGACATGTCATTAAATTTTCAAAACATGTTTTTTTTTAAAAAAAAATTTTATTTCCAAAACTAATCTAAACACAAACCTTAACAGCGTTAACCTCAATTCAACGCGAGGTGGCTTTTTTATTTTCGTCTTCAACTCCTTTCTTCCTGGGTTGGCTTTTGCACTCGAGAATGGAGGAAAACTCGGCAGAACAGATTCATCTAGCAGAAGTACAATGCTGGAATTTTTGAATCAATTTGGAAGGGGATCCATAGACTTCAAAAAGCTGGAAAGAAAAGGAAGTGTAAACAGTTACTGGGGTTCAACTAACCAGTTCCCAAACCATTCTAATCTCCATATTGAAGAAATCAAGAGGGGCACAGAAATTAAACCAAATCATAAGACAATACTATCAAATCGGATCACATTACTAGATGAAGATGATGAAGACAATACTATCAAACCAGCTGAGCAAATGCAACTGGATCTACCAAGAAGAAAGGACTCCAAACCCAGGAAGAAAGGAGTTGAAGACGAAAAGAAAAAAAAGTACGCCGGCTCGCTGCGAGAGAACAAAACAGCAGCCTCGCGTTAAACTGAGGTTAACGCTGTTAAGGTTTGTGTTTAGATTAGTTTTGGAAATAAAAATAAAATAAAATAGTCTGTTTTAAAAATTTAATGACATGTCGTGTGTTAAGTCGTTAGATTGGTGGAGCGGCTTAGATTTACCAAAATGCGGGTAAATGCACGAAGACTAAATGCAGAGGCTCGAGATCCTTACTTCACATCAAGAAATTACAAAGTAAGTGGAGCCCACACAAAATTAGGAATTGAATTCCTGATTTTGGAGGAATTTCAATTCTTGGGTGGGAGGTGGTATTCTAATTCATGGAGAACTAACCTATTAGGAATTCATATTTTTTTATGCATTATATCCTCACACAATTTTAAAAATTCCAAATTTGTCATCTACTTTAACCCAACAATGAGGACATTTTAATAATTAGTACCACTCTTACCTTAATTCCATATGATTTAGAAAACAATTTCCTAAATATACCTCCTTATGGAGAAGAATACAACTTAACCTAAAGTATTCAAACCATATTCATATTTTAGCATGGTATTAGAGCCAGGTTTATTGACTGGGCCTGAAATATTGAGCCTTTAGCCTTACCCCTTACCGAACATGCGGTGCTCACATGTTGGGCTTGAATGTTTAACTCCAATATGGACTTGGCTCCACGTGTGACCCATTATGCGGTGGTCCCACTTGAGGGGGCGTGTTGAAGAATATAAAGTCCCACATCGGAAACTTAACTGAATAAATTACAATTTATAATAAGTAGGTGTGAGGTTTTATACAAAAGGCCTCGATATTATTAGAAGTGGAACCATTTATTATAAGTTGTAATTTATTCAGTCAAGTTTCCGATGTAGGACTTTATATTCTTCAACATAAACATGCCAGAGTTCAGAGACCTTTATGATATATGGCCTGTGTGGTTTTTGTTCTACAGATATTTGCTAGATTTTTTTTTATACATTTTTTTTACAATTATCCTATCTTGTTATGATGCCATGTTCACGGAAGTTGGCAGACATATGTTTCTATGGTCTTAAACAAAATCATCCACAAAAGAGCTGAATTTTCCTCCAGTTCTGGTACTAATGATTGATTAAGTTAATACTTAATTTTAATCATAGTATTTCCTAATTAAACACCATACTTATTAGTTTTTGAACTTGATTTGATTCGAAGTTGACAAGAAATTTTGGAACAAGCACTATAGGGCGTGTGTTACATGATTATGTACTGTACTTCTTTCTAATCAAGTCAGTTTCTTCATCTATAAAAACCCACTTCATATTTTGAAGTAATATCAATCATCTCTACTTCTCCTCTCCTCTCTCTCTCTATCTCTCTCTCTCTGATATTCTGAATACTAGTTCTGTTACCTTGAAGCAATGTTGGCAAGAAGCAGGACTCTTCCAAGCAGGATCCACCATGGAGCTGTGAGAGCCTCTCTCTCAGTTCTACTTCTTAATTTATTCTTTAGAAGTTAGAATAATATTTCTTTCTCTTGGTGCATTTAATTATTTGCATATCAATTTCAGGTGGAAGAGAGGCATGACATCAGGCACTACTTGCAAGTGGAAGTCCAACCCAAAGTGAGTGAGTCTGAAGCAATAAACCCTCAGTCCAACTATTCCAAATGCTTTGATGATGATGGTCGCCTGAAGAGAACAGGTAGCTACACATTACCCAATTTACCATTGAGGTTTTACCCTTCAAGAACCCATCTTTGAATTATTTTCTTTACCACTTTCCTTTTCAAGGAAAACAATCATGTTGTAATGTGTTTTCTTCAAAACCATGCTTCATTTTCAGCTACAAGGAACTCAATTAATAAACTGAACTTTGAACTTAAAAACCAATCTTGAACTTCAGCCAAAACTCCCATTATTATATTCTATTTCCTGATTTGGGTCAATAAAGTGATGATTGATCTCAATAGGTTCAGTTTTATGAAAGATATAAATAAATTATGCATAAGATCATCTCCAAAAAAGCAGAGTTTTTTCAGCAGGACCAACTTATGAGTTTATGATAAGTTGATATCAATTATCAAGTAATTAGGTAATTAGTACCTGAATTGTAGTTCAAGAATAACAAGGTGTTGCTGGTGCAGGAACTTTTTGGACTTCAGCATCACATATTATCACAGCAGTTATAGGATCTGGTGTCCTTTCCTTAGCATGGGCAATAGCTCAGCTTGGTTGGGTTGCAGGACCAACTGTCCTGCTGCTTTTTGCCATTGTCAATCTCTACACTTCCAATCTCCTAGCAATGTGTTACCGGTCCGGTGACCCCGTCACAGGACAGAGAAATTATACCTACATGGATGCTGTCAAGGCCAACTTAGGTAAAGGGATTGTCTTTATGTTTAGCTATCATTTTCAACTATGGAAGTTAATGGGTTTTGGTTGTGATGATGCCAATTTGGGGTTGCAGGAGGAAGAAAGGTCATGTTGTGTGGGTTGGTCCAATACTTGAATCTATTTGGTGTAGCAATTGGCTACACCATTGCCTCATCTGTCAGCATGATGTAAGTTTTCTGAGTAAACTAAATTCATGTGTTCTCTCTGAACATAGAAAATACTTGTACTTACATAATACCAGCAGATGAATTTCAAATTCATTAACAATATGATTTGTGTATTAGGGCAATAAAGAGATCAAACTGTTACCACAAAAGTGGAGGGAAAGATCCATGCCACATGTCAAGCAATGGGTACATGATAACATTTGGAATCATAGAGGTGATATTTTCTCAGATCCCAGATTTTAATCAAGTATGGTGGCTCTCAATAGTAGCTGCCATTATGTCTTTCACATACTCCTCTGTTGGCCTTGGACTTGGCATTGGCAAAGTTGCAGGTACAACTAATAGTCTTATTACACACTTGTAATCTGTTATATGCAAACTTAAGGTACGAAAGTGAGACAAAAAAAATTTCGTATAGTATAGTTTGAAAGTCGGTAAACTTCCGGATAGTAAAGTGAAATTTAGCCTTTTTTATTTTATATATATATGAACAGCTGCAATTTTTGTTATCTTTTATCAGGAAATGGGGATTTTAAAGGAAGCCTATTGGGTATTAGCATAGGGACAAAAACCCATGCAGGAACAGTTACTCCTACACAAAAGATGTGGAGGAGCACGCAAGCTCTTGGAGCTATTGCCTTTGCTTACTCTTATTCTCTGGTCCTCATTGAAATTCAGGTACAATATATTTAGCAAATGCAACAATTATGTTATGATTTTTTATTTATTTTATTATAGCATATGATTGTTAATACTAGCAAAATTGATGTGCTGTGCAGGATACAATAAGATCTCCTCCTGCAGAACATAAGACCATGAAGAAGGCAACTGTATTCAGCATAGCTCTGACCACAGTGTTCTATCTACTCTGTGGATGCTTAGGGTATGCAGCCTTTGGTGACCTGGCCCCAGGAAACCTCTTGACTGGCTTTGGATTCTACAATCCTTACTGGCTACTAGACATTGCCAATGTTGCAATTGTTGTCCACCTTGTTGGTGCATTTCAGGTATGCCCCTCTCAGTTGTCCACTTGCTGAGTCTAAAGGGAGATGGTATTATTACTGCTCATTTAGCCTTTTTCACTCCAAATTGAATATTTTATATTTTTTCGGCATTTGTGAATGTGAAGTAGGAAAAAAAAACTCACATTGTACTAATAGGACTGAAATACTCCAACTTATACATCCAATTGCTAAGATCTTAACTATCTCGACTCTACAATTGTCACCACAATCTCTATTGTTTTTTATTCTTTCCGGTATCTCAAATTTAAGTAAGGTTGTTTCAGTCCTTTCAATTTCAAATGAGTTATAAGCTTGATGTACATTGTTGGCTCATTCCTGATATCTTACGTTTTTTAGACTAATTGTTTTCTAACTCGAATTACTCTGCAAAATTTATAGAGAAATGTTACTTTTCTAAGTACCCATCAAGTTGAGTCCTTGTTCAAGATCCCCATAGTTTATTAAAGGGAATATTTTGTCCATTACAAAGTTCTAAACCTGTGAACCCTGCAGGTGTTTTGCCAGCCATTATTTGCATTTGTGGAGAAACGGAGCGCCCAGAGGTGGCCAAAGAGTGACTTTGTAACAGCAGAATATGACATACCAATCCCCTTCTATGGTGTCTACCAACTCAACCTGTTTCGTTTAGTATGGAGGACCATATTTGTCATGATAACAACCCTCATCTCCATGCTTTTGCCTTTCTTCAATGATGTGGTTGGAATTCTTGGAGCCTTTGGGTTCTGGCCATTGACAGTTTACTTCCCAGTTGAGATGTACATTGCTCAACAGAAGATTGGGAAATGGAGCAGCAGATGGGTTGGGCTTCAGATGCTCAGTATGAGTTGTCTCCTTGTCACCATAGCTGCTGCTGTTGGTTCTGTGGCTGGTGTGGTTCTGGATCTCAAGACTTATAAGCCCTTCAAAACTAGCTATTGAAGGTTGAAGAAGATGCTCATGAAATGGAAGGCTTACAGATTAGGAATTGGATGAAAGCCTGTGTATATTATATGGTGAATGCTGTGTATGAGTGAGAGAGGGTTTAAAAACAAGAAAACGAAGACATTGCAAGGAGTTCCAATAAGGAATAAGATGTCTTCTTAAAATATACACATGCTTTAAAATCTTATGCTTTGCTCATGAACGCATGCCAACTTGGCTGCAGAAGCAGACAACTTGTAATTGCCTGAAGCACAACTTTGGCATCTTATTTGATAGCAACATGATAATAAGAAAACAAAATTCAGTGCTTACTTTTGTAACAAAGTGATTTTCATATATATATATATATAATTGTAGATTAAGATATGGCCTCTTGTCACAATCAATCGCATGCCTATTAGTGCATTTACATTTTTGGTGCAGACACCCCCATCGTTTTCAGATCATGGCAAAATGGACAGAAAATAAACTTGGAGCAATCCATTGATTTACAAAAAAACGGATAAGTGCAATCGCAAACAGCAAACCAAAAGAGGCCAGCTAAAGGAGCAACCCAACCTCCCCAACTATCCATCACTTAGTTTGAATCTTCAGCTTGGAGGACTTTGATTCAGCAGCAGCTTTAACAAGGGTTGTAGGCTTGAGCACGCTCATCGGGTTTATAGCCTTTCTCACCTTGAACACAGCCCAAGCCGTCCCTATAGCATGCCCTGCAGCATCGAGCCCTTCATTCATTACCCTTGCCGCTGGTTCTCCATACCTGCAATGAAGAAATCACCGTCAGTAATGTGCTTGCCCCCGTGAACAATCATATATCAAAGAAAAAACTATTGTGATTCAAACATTAGGGCCACAAACTAAGTCCAAGTCTCAGCCAACCATGGAACTTGCTATAAAAATCAAGCTACAGACAGGCATGCAGCTGCAATAGTTGTGCAAATAAGATATGGTTCTCAAGAATGATGCTGTCAATATTAGTGGGACAAGAACTGTATCAAAAAACAGCCATCCACTCAATAGAAATATGAACGATCCACAGAACAGAGCACCACCATCACAAAATTTAATGCCAACAATTGGAAAAGTGGTGTTTCACGAAGTAAAGTGATTATATAAATCATCAAAGGGATAAGGATTGAATTGAAGCATTAATAATTTTAACGGTTAAATTTAGACTTACCTCTGTGAAACAAGTCCAGTGGTGACAACTGATGTGGTTGACATAACATTCCTTCCCGCCACTTCAACAGCATCACAGACCTTGTCTGTGTTTGCACACAAACAACAAACATTGAAGGACAAGAAAAATTCCACTAGTTCCTAGTTTATAAAATTGCTGGAAAAAAAAAACAAAAAAGGAAAATGATAAACAGAGATGCCAATGTCCTACATTATCTCATGTTTCTAGTTCTTTTAAGAGCCTACTTCTGTGTTTGAAACTCCTACCCCAACATACATGATTTCAGCTCCTCCACATCTCAAATATGATCATCTAAAGGAAAGCTGAAAACACTTCCATTTTCTCCTCAATACAAGACAACAACTGTAGGAAGTGAATCCCTACCAGAAATTTTGGTCATGAACAATAATTTCAATAAGAATTCATAATTCTTCTTTTCCTTTCTCTAAATGTGTATAGCATGAGAACTAAAGCTAGTAGAAGCCTATGGTAGAAAATCTACAGTAGCATAATATAAGAATATGTAGAATTTACGTGTTTGAGATAAAAGACTCACTGAATCCATCCAAGGAAGCAAGGACGATTTCTCCGGGCAGAAGGCTAAAAAATTTCTGGCCAACTTTTGAGTTAACTATAGAACTTGTGAAGAATCCAGATACTTTGATAACCCCAGAAAGGATTCCAGTGGCCATGTTCTCTGACATCTTTGTCAACTTCTTAACCCTGAAAAATTCGCACCATAATACGTTAAATACTCTCATTACTGCATATCAAGTACAAACCCAAAGGAAAAGACAAGGGTCTAGTAGTATACAAAAATGACAGCCCTAAACTAACAAACTAAAACTCATGTACCCCTGAACAAGCTAAAATTGCTAACATACTGAAAATGGCAGCAAAAATTATGCTATATAGATTAAGAATGAACATCGACACTTTCTTCCCCTGACATTTACAATTATACTTGGATTATTATCGGAATATGGGCAGTAAGACGTGATGCAAGGAAGACTCTTTAATTCAAACACAATTTTTTTAGTACAAGCGATTGGGGGAGGAGGGTTACACAAATATTCATTGGCTACATGGGTTTCGAACTTCTGCCCGCATGGATGAAGGTAGAAGAGCTCAACCATCTGATCTTCATACACAAATATATTTATTTTAGAGGATATTTATTTCGCCAAGTGGAGATTGGTGGTCAGGGCAGTCAAAAAAACAAAACCATATTTAATTAACTGGTAATCCAATACAAAATATCCACCAATCAAATGACACAACTAAAATGCATAAGATCAAATAGGCAGAGTTGCTAGCACAAAAACTAACAAAAGTTTAAACCATAAACAATGATTTACACAACTAAAAAACAATTCTGAATAATCAAATAACACACCTTTGCATCCTCTCCAAGGCCTCTGGGCTAATCTCTGATTCTGAAGTGGGTCCCATCCTAATCTTCAAGAACTCATTCCCCCACTTCAACCTATCCACAGTCACATCCCCACACCACAAAATCCCCTAATCACCTGACCCGAACCCGCCGCAATCAACCTCGCGCACTTCCAGCTGTAATCCTCTACATTCGGAGCCAGCGTAGTCCAGTAGGCCGCCGCCCTCTCCTCCGGACACGCCCTCTCCACGGACCCATCCAGAACCTCCCAATTGCCCAACCCCTCCACCCTCTCCTCCGAAAAACAACTGTGAATCCCCAAAATCCGATCGAGCTCTTTCAGCAAACCCTCTTGCCCCTTCGAAGAGAAAGTTAACCCATAATTCAGCAACACAAACTCATCATTCTGACGGGTCGGGTCATCAAATTCGTCTCTTTTAAGCGACCCATTTGCGGGGACCCGAAGAGTGAAGAAGTAGTGGGACTGATCGAGCTTCACGGTGGCTTCGTCTCTGGCCAGAGGCCACTGAATCTGGTCGCCTACACGGGCAAGTACGGCGACTATGTTCCCATCTTGGCTGAGACTAACTATGGTGAGTTCACCAGTGGCAAGTTCGATGCTTGAGTCTTTCTCTATGAGGTGGACGATGGCACCTGGGATTTTGACCAAGAGTTCCTCGGATGATTGGGTATTTGGGTTCGAAACGGCGTCGTCTTCGGGGAAGAGGTTCTCGGCGAGGTCTTTCATGTCGGCTGAAGGGTACAGAGACATGGTTTTTTTGATTGGTTGATCTGAGTATCTGAGTTTTGTCAATGTTTGGTTTAGGATGAAGACACAGCGAGAGATTTTGGGTGGTTTTTAGGGTTGGACAAATCTTGGCGCTTAAGAAAATAAACAAGCGTGTCGGTAACGACGACGAAGCAGTGGCTCGCGACACGCGGCGACACCTGGATTTGCCGCGTAATAACCCTGGAGGTCGACCGTCGACGCTCTGAAGTGATTGAGCTCGCCCCACGTGTCACTTTGGGTCTCGCCTATTAAGAAAGTAGTCCACTTCGAAATAAATTCGATAGTGAGACTTGCGTTAGGCCCCATGGTCAGCAGCAGTATGTCCGTCCTCCGCTAATTGGCCATGGCATGATGTTCGATTCCTCACTTCATATTAGAATAATTTATACTATTGCTCGGTTGTCGATGGGCTTTCCAGGAAATCTATGAAACCATCTTCTTGGATCCTTGTCACCATCTTGACTTGTTACAGTGAGTCAAGTCGTGGATCAATTGTCCAAAACTAGGTTCGAGTACGTATAGTGATGGCCGACTTGCGATGGTGTCGCGGCAGTGGTTTATTATCAGATATAGGGTTTTTTTTTTCAGTTATTGCTTTTGTATTTGGGCCACCTATTTTAATTATTTTCAATTTATTTGAATAAAATTACATTGGCTAAAAGAAAACTTATTGATTATAACCATTCAAACCTTACTTTTTTAACTTATGAAGTTTTGGTCTATTGGTATTTCTGTTCCAAATGTTCGCGATCTCATATTCGAATCTCATTTCTATTGATTCAAAGTAAAAAATAAAATGAAATAAAAACTGATTTCTCTATCTTTTCACTTGTAGACAATGGGAGGAACATGAAGTAGTTGGGTGTCGCACTGCTCTACATGACTTGAAGGTGAATGAGGGAGGACTGTTTGGCCATCTTGGTAGGTTATAATATATTCCCATGCTCAAAACCTCTGATGCAGAAGATGCCTGCTTGTTCAGAAAATTGGGGATAAGATTTGATCCAGAGATTGCGAACAAGCAGCCCTTTTTTTAAGATAAAGATCTTCCAATAGTTATGGCAATTAGATGAGCCCCACTAATGTCTTAGATAAGGCTCTCACTATAGAATTTTACCCCTTCGGCCTTAACTCGAGTCGGGTCCATCACTTGGGTCATGGGTCCATATCATATTTTAATCTTCAAGATAAAAATAGGCTAAAGGTACGTACGTATTATTGTACCTTGGTTAAAGTCTCCACCCATTGCACCACAACCATCAACATCAAGCTCCACAACTAGAATTATTTTTCAATCAACTTCCAGCTCAACCACTCTCGCTCTCCTTCAACTTGATCTGATAAACCCTAAAAATGCTCCCTCTATATATATATAAAGTGCTAGTAAGTCCCATTAATCTATTTAAATTCTAACCCTATTTAATGAGGACCTCAGATGCTCTTGCATCCAACTGGACCTACATTTGGGGTTTAAAACTTCTTGGCCCTCAAGATCATAGAATTGAACTTCTCGAACGTTGCTCTCGTTCTGATTTCTGCTCTCTTCTCCTTCATTCTTATATTCGTTGCTCTTCTCATAGAGGTAGCAGCATTGTTGGTGGTGCTCCATAATTTCAATGACACGCTTGTGAGCTTGTGCTTGAAGCTCTGCGATGGAGGAATATGTTGGCATAGTTTTCCTTTCTGTCCGGTTCGTTGTGACCGGTGCTTGAACGAATTTAGTAAGACTGAATTCATGATTCATGATCTAAGATGTTGAACTCCATAATTTATGCAATAGAAAAAAGAGAAATTTAATGAGCTTAAATTACATATCTTGATATGTGTGGAGTCACCAGTAGACAAGTTGTTAGTGTAGATGAAATATGTTTCTCTCTCTCATTTTTTTCACGTTAAAACTCTAATACGTGTTATCATTAAAGTGTATACACTTCAAGAATATGTGCACTAAGTGTATACAATAGATGGGTAAATGATAGTTGTTGAGGCCCAAAAAAGTCACAAGAAGCCCAAAGATATTCGAAGCCCAAATGGTGGTCATGCGTTAATCCAAGCAGTATTTTTGGGAATTAATTCATTTAGTGTACATGTCATGCCAAGCTAATAATACATTTTTCCTATGCCAATCACTTGCCAAGCCCACATGAACCCAAGTCATGTGGTTTACGGGGCTTGCATGAGGGATTGTGGTGTGGAAGGTTACGGAGGTCCACAAGGCGCACGGAAGCTCTTGGATAATGGAGACTTTGGGCTAGCTACTTGGGAGCACCAAAGTCCAAGCCCGTTACTTAGAGTTCTCCAATGTGGGTGAGCAAATGAGATATTCTTCAAGCAACTCCCTATTACCCGTTGGAAACAAGCTAATTCCGACACTTCCTTTTACCCATAGGAAATAATCATTTTCCAATGCCTAGCTTTACCTACTGGAAATAAGAATGTCACAATGCCCCCTTTTACCATAGGAAATAGTCATTTTCCAATGCCTTACTTTGTCTATTGGAAATAATCATGCTTCAATGCTCCTTTTTAACCACTGGAAATAAACTTGCTTCAACACTTCCCTTTACCTATTGGAAACCAAGGAGAGCCTTCCCCCTCTATAAATTGGGAGGCATTTGCCCAGCCAAAAAAAACCTCTCTTGGTTGTGGCAAGCTTCTCAACAATCAAGAGAACTCATCTTCTTTTCTCTTTTTGGCTGCTGAAAGCATTCCAGCAGCCATCCCAGCCATCAACCTCCATTGTTTCACTGCTGCAAGCATCCCAGTAGCTGTCAACCGACATCTCTTGGTTGCTCAAGCCCCCAGCAACCATCGAACCACTTTCCTTTCTCCCTTCAGCTGCTGCAAGCTTTCCAGCAGCCATCCCAGCCATAGCCTTTAAGCCTCAAGCTCTTGCTTCCTCCTCATACCTTTCCAAGCTTTCCCTCCATAGCCTTCAAGCCTCAAGCTTTTCCTACCATCTTCCTAAAGCCTCACCAAGCAATACATCAAGCTTTCCCAACATAACCATGGCTTCAAACCAACACCCAAACTCAAGCATATCAAACACCAAGCCAAGCACATGCATTTTCATTTGCTAAACTTGTGGGTCTTTAGCTCCCACACTCCAAGCTCATATAATCTTAGTTTAACATCATGAAGTCGTCTTCAACCATCCAAAAGCATGACCAAGCATTCGTCAAGCCGCTTGAAATCTACTTAAGCCACCCATCCTTCAACTCTCTCTCTCTCTCTCTCTCTCTCTCTCTCTCTCTCTCTCTCTCTCTCTCTCAAAAAGCTCCATCCCAGATCTGAAACACCCATCCTCTCAAGCTAAACCATAGTCATTACCTTTTGGTAAGAGAAATGCAGGCAGCACAAGCTTTTCGTCAACCTACCGAAAACACAGAAAATCTCAAGCCTTAATCATTTCCTCATGCTTGTTTCCTTTTAGCTCCCACACTCCAAGCTCTCATGCCAAGCCTAGTAGTATCTTGATTCACCAAAGCAAGCTCTCATGCCAAGCCCATGCAACATCATTGCACCATCTCCAACTCTTCGTCAAACTGCCGGAAACGTCAGCACAAAACACGTGGCCGCTGGAAAAAGAACAAAGTACTCCCTGGGACTTGCTTATCTCTCGGGGTGCTTTGGGCCTAGTCCTCGTTAACTCAGAAAAAAGGGGCAATTTCATCCATCCGCTCTTTATAGCAGCCCAGGCCCATTCGTCAGGCTGCTGGAACGAAAAAGACCCCAACAATAGTATTTTAGTTAATGGAACAAAAAAATAGAGTAAAACCAAATATGTACAAACTTGGCTAATGGAGGTTAGTCTAGTAAAAAATGAAATTAACTTATAAACCAGTGCTCTCAAATTGGAAACTTTACATCAACGGAGTATATAAAAGTGTTGGTATTCATTTGGGTTTGTTTGTAGCTTAGCATGGCTCATGAAGGTGTGAACTATAAGTGAATTTCGTAATGGTCCATGGGAAAATTGGGCTGGCTCAGCCACTTGACAATACAAGCCAACCTGCGCACCCATGCCCACCATTCTACTATCTTCTGAACAAACTGACAGTGACAATAGTATTCTAATTTCAAACTTTCTAAAGCACTGAAAAGTAGCTTTTGTGGTCAGAACAAGTGAACTAAATTTGCTTGGAACTCACTGCAAAGATGACTTTGAATGCCATAAAAAGTAGATAAATTGTGCATGAGAAAGCGCAAATCAAAGTCATATTTAATTTTGCGCCCAAATAATAAAAGGAAAAAAGAAAAAGAAAAAAGGAAAGAGTAAATTGCAAGTAGTTTGTGCACACTTTAATTTCGATCTCATCTGAGCAACAAATATCTTCAGTTCTGGTGGATTCCACAGCTGTGTGCGCACTACTTTGCTACTAGTTAGTTCTTAAAATGATGCTTCAAAGCGCAAACAACCAAAAAGCTTTGAAGACAACCATCTGCTTTGCCTTTAGTAGGTGCGGTGGTGTTAATCATAATCCTCCACCTAGGCCTAATGTCACCATTAGTCAAATATATTTGAATACAACAAAGTTAAAAGAATAGAGAATCGAACATATGAAACTCAAGTATAGTCGTGAAGGAATGATTTTAACCGATTGAACTACAAGTTCGTCATCACAAGCAGTTCTATTTAAAAAGATTGAAGTCAATGAAAAAAAACATCACATCTAGCATACTAATCTATTGGATCGAGTTGACAACTGCTCAATCCGTGATACTAAGCTCTAATGTTTACCCCAAAGTTTATGTCTTATCTCCTGGAGTGAAATTACATATTATGAAGTGAAAATATCTTTTCTGTCTCACGTGATGTTATATTTTATGTCCCATAACCCAAAAATTCCTAGTATACGTGTAATTAATAGTCGGCAGGGATTCACTCACCTACCTAGATGGGTGAATTATGGGGTAGAAATCTTGTGTTCATTAGTGAGGTTCCATCATAGGACCCACTCCTTGATTATATGCTTGATTATTAATTTATACCCTAACAGGATTCATACAGGGCAGGTAAGCTCCTTCCTGTCACCAACTTGTCACATATAGGACATATGTAGTGTAGTCACCCAGAAATTTTTTAGCGGATGTGCAATTTGGAAATGCTAAAAACTTTTTGTGGATTGAACATCTAAGATTTTTACCCAGATTGACCTTAGGTCCCTTTATGCATTCATATCATACATGAAAAATTGTTTTATGTAAGGATGTCATCCTGATAGTTTAAACCCAGTGACGCTTTTGTGATATTAAGCCATGTAAAAATATTGACTAAGTATGAAAAATGGTTTTTTGAATAATCATTTTCTCAAGATAATTTTTATGCTTTTATTCCTTACACATCAAATAAGAAAACTTGATTTTATGGGATTTTAGTATGAAGTATATATTGACTTAATAAACCATCATTTTTAGCCTAAATCGTATTTTGCACTAAAACCGATTTTTCATATTTTGATTCGGTGGGAATTTGATTTTTCTAGTATTTTTATTTGAATCCAAATGGGGGTACTTCCTTATTTACATTTTAAACTTAAGTAAATTGAGTAATATAAAAATAAATTAAAGTAAACGGACAAAGACATTTACTTAAATGTTGAAAATGGAAATAAGGTAATTAGACACCATCCTGAAATGAAGAATTTAAAACACCTAAAATGATTTTTTTGGAGAGAGGAGGTGCGCGTTGCACCTCCTTGCACCTTAACAGGTCCACCCCTGAGTGTAGTGACATAAATTAGCCTAAAATTTAGGAAGGATTATTCAAGTATAGGAGGCCCTACAATCTCAATTGTTGAAGTCAAAAAACGTCGTGGTCTTCCATCTTTTCTCTTTGTTTTCTTAATTCATCAACAATAAAGAAAGAGTAAGGTTCTTAGATTGTGCCGACGAGGTATAGTATATTGAAAAAGAGCATGTTGATGGTTTAATTTTTTAATTTAAAACGAACAAAGATTTGGGTAGTTCCCCCCCCAAAAAAAACTATTTTGGCCGGTTGCTCTTGTTTTATGCATGCCAAATATATTTATACAAATTCCAAACTGAAATTGATTTCTATGTTTTGAAATTGGAAGTCAAAACCCACTTCAGTGCCCCTAATAACTGTTTGAACACCATATATATATATATATATAATATAGTCATTTTCTTATCCTGGATGCATTAACGCGAACGCATTTAACGAACAGAATAGTATGCGAAAGAAGAGAAGTGCAGATAAAGATATCACATCAGACGATAATAACTTCCGGATATCGCATAAGATAATTTATATATATATATATACATAAATTCTCTTATAATTCTCTTTATGCGAACATCGGATAAATTTTAAGACTAACATTCGTCTTTGTTTCCAATTGCATTGACGAATTTTAATTTCAAAGCAAAAATGTTTGGCCATTGAAATAAAGTAATATATATAGACGCCTAACAGTCTACATATATAAACAAACTTGGAGATTTTATAATTTAAAGAAAAAAAAAAAAAAAAAGGAAAATTTCACACTACACCAACCCTCCAAAACCAGCTCTTCAGCAGGCCTATTGGTAAACACACTCAACAAAGCACAAAACCCTCCTCTGTCCTACACGTACCAACTCATACCAACTCATCTACCCTTACAAAAGATCAAAACGACGTGTTTTGATCCTACATTCGGACATTCCCATTCGCCCCCGCCTAATTTTACAAAGTATCCATTTGGGTCACCACAATGGGGCTCCGAACCACATGCTTCCCATCG
Organism: Prunus padus; assembly: GCA_024362665.1. Lineage (NCBI taxonomy): Eukaryota > Viridiplantae > Streptophyta > Magnoliopsida > Rosales > Rosaceae > Prunus > Prunus padus. The sequence continues at coordinate 27,486,265 of JANFAM010000019.1, read as the reverse complement.
CTCCAATAAAGCGACCCGAACACCGCACCCGCCTCACCAAACACCAAATTCTTCTTATCCACTCCAACAGTCACTATAAAGCTCCGCTTCTTCACGGCCTCCGTAAACACCAGCCTTGACGGCTTCACCGCCACGGTCACCCCTCTCGGGGCCTCGATCCTGGGCCGGTACACCGCATTGGGCTGGCCCACATTCGTCACTGTCCGAATAAACGTCCTACTCGACTTACCCGCGGTTGAAAACAACGCCGCTATTGACGGGTAATTGAGATTCTCCGGCGAGGGCCTCTTCGCCGGGCAATTCAGCGGGGTCCGAGTGATGACCTGGATCACTCGGGGTCCGTACCCGAGCGAACAAAGAAACCGAACATAATCATCGTTGGTGATATCATAAACAAGCCCCGGATCCATGGCCCGCCCCAAATTCAAATGACCCGCCCCCAAATCATAAGGCGTGGAGGCCTTTCCAGTGGCCTCATCAGTCATGGTCTGGTTTCTATTATCGGTCACGCTCGCTGTGGTCATCATAGCTGATCTTATGGCGGCTGGGCTCCAATCCGGGTGAGCCGACTTCAGCAAAGCCGCCGCTCCGCTCACGTGTGGGGCCGCCATGGATGTCCCAGACAATATATTAAACTCCATTTTTCTACTGTCCGTTTCTAGGCCAGTGGGCCCAACCGCGTCTGTCCAAGCAGCTAAAATATTAACTCCCGGGGCAATCAGGTCCGGCTTGAGAATCTCCGGGTTCAATCCGTTCGGCCCACGACCTGAGAACGAAGCCACAACTGGAGCCGGTTTGATTCCAATCACAGTGCCTTGGAAATCGAGCGTTGCCGTGGGCGTCTTAGTGGACGACACGTACGACTTAACGGCGTCACCCTCGTCGGCACCCACAGCGCAAGTGGGAATAAGATGAGCGTCGCCGACGAGACCCTCGCCGTTAGAGATTCCGTTAGCGAGGATCATTCCCACGCCGCCAGCCTTTTTCACAACCAAACCTTTAGCAACGCGAGGGCTGCTCCCGCGGTCGCAAATTACGATTTTGCCCCTGACCTCACGCGGGTCCAGGGAATTCTCCATGCACAGCGAACCAGAGAGCATGCCAGATTTCCCGGGATAAACGACAGGGTACATCTTGCCTTTCAGAGGCGATCCAGCGTACAAGGACACGCCGTTTAGCCTCTGCCCGTTGCCTAAAATCACAACCGCCGGGAAATTCCGATCGATGGTGCCCGCACCCACCGTTGTAAGCCACGGGGCGAGGTTCGTCACCGACACGACGTTTGGACCGTCGTTGCCGGCCGACGAGGACACGAACACACCGCGCGCAACGGCGCCGTACGAGCCGATTGCGATCGGATCGAGATAATACGGAGACGAAATGCCGTCGCCGCCTCCGATTGAAATGGAGATGACATCGACGCCGTCGTTAACGGCGGCATCGAAGGCGGCCAAGATATCGGAGTCGAAGCAACCCGAGTCTTTCCAGCAGACCTTGTAAACCGCCAACCGAGCTTTCGGAGCAACGCCTTTGGCGATGCCGGAGGCGTAACCGGACATGCTGGCCTCAAAGGCGTAACGGCCGGCCGCCGTGGAGGCGGTGTGGGTCCCATGGCCGTCGGCGTCTCGCGGGGACCGGTACTCGACCGTGTCGTTGATCGCCGATATCGGACCGCCGGCGTTGGCCGCGGCCTCGTGGCCCTTGATGAAGAACCGAGCTCCAATCAGCTTCCTGTTGCAGTTACTTTTCGCGAATTTCACTCCGGTTTCGCAAACCCCTCTCCAGCATCTCGGAATCGGGCCAAGATTCTTATCCGAGAAGCTACGGCGCTCCGGCCAGACTCCGGTGTCGAAGACTCCGACGATGACGTCGGAGCCATAGTCGGATTCGGACCAGAGGCCGCGCTGGTTTCTGAGCCCCAGAAATTGAGGGGAGCGAGTGGTGTGGAGGTTTCGGCGCCGGTCTTCGATCACGGCGAGGACTGAAGGGTGGCCGGAGATGGAGTAGGCTTGGTCAGGGGTGAGAGATGCGGAGAAGCCATGGAAAACGGTGTCGTATACGTGGAGGATCTGAGGTGGGTCGGCGAACTCCGACGCGTACCAGTTATAATGGGTAGGGAAAATCGAGGGCTTGGAGTGTCTGTCTACTCGGAAAAGGAAGGTCTTGAGTGTTTGATCGGCGGTTTGCGAAGCTGAAAATTTGTAGAATGTGAAGAGGAAGAGGAGGAAGGGGAGAGAAGTGGCGGCCATTGGATTGGAGAGAGCAGAGAGTGAGAGTGAAGTGAATGGACTGTGTGAGTGACCGACAGAGAAGGGAATGATATAAGATAGAGAGAGAGATTATTGTCTTTTTGTTTAAGTTAATTATGAGATTTAAATTAAATTAATCAAAATTAGTTTCAATATAAACGTTGATGGTTTTGATTATATAATGGCGGGGGAGTGTGAGCAGATATAATTTTGTCGTGACAAGAACCTTAAGGAGTCAGCCCTTTTACTGTGGGGCCTAAGAAAAGGATACCTACCACCACGTTGGATTTCGAAACGTTGCACCTAAACGACGGCATAGGGTCCTTAATTTAGACAGGTAGATTGTGACGGTCGTTTTGTCTCCCTCATAATACGGTGTCCAACTTACTAAAGATAAAAGAAAGAAAAAGAAAAAGATGTTAACTTCAAGTGAAGGAGAGGCCCTTCCTTTGCTCATCAAATGGAGGGAATTATTCATAATAAAAAAACAAAAATAATATGTGGAAATTGGATTTGTCATATTGGGGAAAGGATGATTCGAACACGCTACTTCGGATGCAACGGTGACTACTCATAATCACTTAAGTTATAAATCCGTTTCAACATGAAAAGGAAATTAATGTGGGTCGGTGAATGATGACCGTTGGATTAGTGGAGATGATGATTCAAGCTGATGCACGAGTCCTTGCATACAGTAGCATAGGGGCAAGTTGATGATTAATAAGTGGGATGGAATAAATTTGAGTGCTCCTAAAGTGTAGACAGAGGAAATCTTTATCCTTGAGCTGGATCTGGATAGAATAGAAGTATTAAAGTGGATTGATGTGAGACACACAACCAGACGCATTTATAAAGGAATCTCAGTCGCGTTGATTTAGAATACACATTTTCTTTTGGGAGGCTATTTATTTTTTAATTAATTAATAAATTCTGATATAAAACACGTATCTATGTATTAATCTTTCAAAATTACCCTTATAACTGTATGTTATTGAAGTTGCATGCTAAATTTTGTACACTTGATTGTCTAGTTACTAGTATCATGCAAATGATTAAGTATGGGTTCATCTATTTTGTGTGATATTTTTCGTACATACATGCTTATTGAGAGATATACCTACTATGAGTATTTAAGTAAAGTGGATGATCATTCAGTTTTAGTTTAGATGGGAATTGATATCATTCAACTTTAGCTCTCATTTGTAATGAAATAAGTGTCATTTGAAAGCTAAATCAAAAAAGGTATTTCGTCAAATTGCCCTCCCGAATTTTTACTTAATTATCAGTTTACCCCATGCCATTTTAATATATATAGAAAATTAAGGACTCAAACTAAAATTTATTATCAATTTCCCCATTGCCTTCTAAATTCTCAACATTTCATCCAATTTGTCATTAAATATGAGGACAAATTAATCATTTTGTATGTTAAAAATAATAAAATAATGAAAATAAAATAATAATTGAAATAATAATTGATGACAAGAAGTAAAAAAAAAGAAGGAGAAAACCATAATTCTCTCTCTAAATAATTGATAACAAGAAAAGAAAATCATGAGGTAAATTGATAATTAGGTACAAGTTCATGGTCCAATTCGGCGAAATACCTATAGAAAAAATATGACAACATAGTGGGTACAATCAACATTTATGATTTATTTAAGCTAGAGACAGAGCTAGGATTTAGGCACCCTTTAATTTAGGGTGTTCCTCTAAGCTAAAGCTTGCTATTGGTAAACTCTTTATTACGAAACTTATGTTTCCTTTTTTCAGATTTCAGAGGAACGTGCATGGTTGAATAAATTGACAATGTTTGAACTTTTCTTTTGTGTTATTTAATTTATATTGGAATTTGTGTTTGATTACCCTTTTATTTCTTTGTTTGATTGATTTTTAAGTTGTTGAGTAACTTTAGTTAGGTACGATCGAACAGAAAGTGTACCAAAGGATGAAGCATGTTTCTTCTTCCATGGCATTGCCTATGGAAACATGCCCTCCTTTGGTACACTTTTAATTCACCATACCGAATCCAACTTACACAACAATTGAGAAATCAATCAAGTCAAGAAACTAAAGGGGAATCAAACACACAATCTAGTATAAATTACATTACACAAAATAAAAAGCAGAAACATTGTCAATTGCTTCAACCATGGCCTCTGAAATCTGAAAGTGTTTATACCAGGAATTTTGGACCCAAAACATGACTGAGGATGTCAACACACTTAGTTCCAAATGGCTAGAGTCTTGGCTATACGGCCGTTTCTCGGCCAAGCATGATATCGGCCTCGGTCCATACCTCTATATGATCTCGGCCTCAATCGACAGGACCCGACCCAAATTTCACTTTGGAATCCGAGAACCTCAGGCGTGTCCGACACGATGGGTCGGCACAATTGACCAAAATGCCATTTGAACCTAAAACTCAAAAGAAAACTCTTTTTAAAGTTTGACTTAGCCGAAAATTCGTCCTCATGTAATTTGCTCGTTTCCCAAACATTATACCTGTAACATAGACGAATATTTATATCTACAACTTTCCAGCTTGCACCAGTTAAATTCACATGCCAACAATAGTAAAACAATATGGCCTCATGCCTTACAAACAACCCGAACTTTAACGTTGTCACCAATTAAATCTTAGCATTCCTATTTAATGAAATCATCAATTCTCAAATATTATTTCGACAATAACATCAACATTTCTTATCATCTTATTATAATATCCAAGGTGAAACCTAAACAATCAACCCGGCACCATTGTTTCACTAGTTATTATCTTAACAAGCACATCATCATAATCAATATTCAATGTTATCTGGAGAAATCTAATAAATAGAATTCGTTATCAAATAAGCCCCACAAATCAAAATCACTCGGCCTTGGGCCCCCAAAAATTTAAATAAAACTCAATTAAAATAATAAATCGACTTCGAAACTGAAAATTAAAATGGTTATTAAACTCATTCATAGATTATTATTTTGCTTTTTTGCGCAATTGTGATCTTAGATCATGCAAATGATTAACAACATGCCCATATAATTTGTATGATCAACTTTTCATCAATTTCCTTCATACATGCTAATTGGGAGATTTACCTGCCGGGATTGTGCGGCGAATCATGTAAAATTCACATGCAAAATTCAACAATTATTTGAAGGTAAATGCTCAACAAACATCATTAGAAGAAGAAGAAAAAAACACATTTATCTCATTAATGAAAGTAAATTACCAACCTTCCCATTGTACCCAAAAGTGAATTACTAACCTTCTCCTTTATCGGCTTAATTAATGTTCAAAGTGATCAGAGGTAATTGAGGACGTGCTCTGTAGGCGCGTGGGCCGGTACTTTCTGTAGGATATAACTTTTTCACTGACACTGTTACCTTTAGACTGATCCAACGGTCATGATCGCGTCTCGGAACGATCATTGACTGGGCCACTGTTCTGCGACTAGAATCGTCGCATGTTAAGGGGTCGCGTGGCGGACGCTCGATCATTTCGTCTCATCCATGTCCCCACAGACGGAGGTGGGTCCCGCGAGTTCACTGTCCACTGCACTTATGATGACGTCAGCTGACAGTTTTTTAGTTGTTAGCTGGAAAGTTGTCGGAAGTTGGCCGGACAGGTGTGTTGGACGACAAATTCGAGTTTGAGTTTTTGTTTTGACTCAACGATCGGAAAGTCAGACAAAGGCGTAATTAGCGGGAATTTTTGTAATTGGACTTAAGCTTCTACAATAGGCCCAACTAGTCTGAAGTTTCAATGTTTGGTTGGGCTGTGCCGTTTTACTCATAAAATGGGTCGTTTTGTTTTGTTTTTTATTTTGAGGAATGACACTTTGGAGGGATACAAATTCTCATGTTATTGAAGGAATGCATGTTAACTCATGTGTTGTTTTTCAATTCAATTTTGTTTTTGGGTTGTCTATAATAGGGTTTCGTTTTTGGTGGGTGCCCAATGATGCTGGTGGTCCTGGTTAGTTTACGGCCGCGGCAGTTGCGGTAGCGGCCCTTGGATGTTTTATATTCTTGGGGGATTTTGGATTGAATTTTTTTTGGGCTCTGACCCAATCCTTGCTTTGAGGTTTTGATCTAAATTCTCTTTGGGCTTTTGTCTTTTATTGTACTATGTTTATTTCTTTCGATGGACAACCACTAAAAATAAGAAATTAACTCAGTACTAATATGCACTTAAATAAAAAACACCTTAATGATAAATAATTCAAAATTTTAACACATTTCAAGTGTTTCCGAATTCAGTTTGTACATGCAAATATTGTAAAAACCAAAATTTGATGATAAAAGTGGAAAGTAATTTATCAAGATTTTTTGGGAGCAATGATAAATTACCACCTACAAATGTGTGTAAAATCATATCAATTAGATAAGTTTTCAATATCAAATCATAATTTATCTTTGCTTTGGCTTTGGGTGTTACGGGTACACCACATGGCTGGTGTATTATCCAATAAACGTAAGATATGTGGAATATTTCCAATGCAACCAATTACATATCATAAAAAGCAATGCAGTAAGTTGGAGAATAATTCCACATGTCCTATGTGTGTGTATTGGACGGTACACGAGACATGTGGTGTACTCAGAACATATAAAAATTTATCCTTATGAAGCACGCCAATCATAATTGTATACTTTTTTTTTCAGTCCTCCATAATTGTATACTTTTGGAAGCAAACTCAAGATTAGCAGTCTCAATCTCAAATAGCAAATTTTATTAAATAAATTTTAACAATACAACCAAGATGTTACAAGGCGGATAAAGCGCCAAACTCAATGTTTTTTTCGTAGGAGTTAGCACAAGGCATGCCACTCAAATCATGTGGAATATTTGTGCAACTCCATTAAAACAGTGTTACAATGTGATGGTGGTTGCAACAGCCCCAAATGTAAAATCAACAAATAGAGAAATTATTATCATGACAACGAAAACAGAAGGTGGGAATAAGAATTTCAGAGGATAAAGTTAACAAGAAGATGCCAACATGATTGAGTTTTTTCAGTGGTGGCCCATGACATCGATTCCCATTATATTGCCGCTTTCTTGTCCAACCCTCGTACCCATGCCTTTTAACAGTCTTCCTTTAATTTATTTTTCTTTAAATTTTTTTATGGGGGTTTAAATGCAGACCCAATATCTGCAGGTTGCAGCCCTCTTTTCAAGAAGAGTTCAAAATGCCTAGAAAGCCCAAGGATGTCTAAAAACAAACACAAACACAAAATAGTCCAAGAGGTAAGAATATTTTTCACGTCAGAATATTATGAAGATTTCCTAGACACCCTCTTTCGTACCCGCACGAGTGACCGACTACAACTGTTGATGCACATAGTGTTTACATTGCATCAACACCTATAAGTCGTTCACTTAGGGAAACTACAATTGTTGATATACAAAATGTTCACGTCACATCAATAGATATAAGTCGTTCACTCATGGCAATTATCTGTATCGTTCACAAACGACAGCTAACTGTGAATCATGAGTGAACGACGAGTAGTTCACGACAACTGCCCCGGCCCACAGCATTTATATACAGGTATTAGCATGTTTATTTTGGGTCCACCCTCTTACGATAAGAGCGTGTGGAAGTACTTATTTCCCCGAACCTCAAAGATCAAATCATATCCGATCAAGTTTAGACTTGCCCATCAAACCATCAAAGTGCGAGTGAGTGGTCAACATTGTGGGCAAGCGGGATCGAAAAAGGTGATTCAAAACAAAAGATTTGCTACAACTTTTTTCCTTCACTCGTATTCATATGGAAAGATATGTATTAGAAGAAAAAGCAAAGTGAAAGGTCAGTTTGACCTACCACGCCACATCACACCATCTTTTGTTTAACAAAGTGAAAGGTCATTTTACATCATAATTGTGATGTGGCATCAAAATCACAAGGGCACATCTGTAGCATTCATTTGAAAGTTACACCAATCCACCTTTTTCTCCAAGACAAAGTAATTACATGAAGAAAGTACTTTGTGGTTAATTAGCAGCACACCAATTGTTATTATGACAACAATTAGAGGATTAACTTACATTAGTGCCAAAAATCTAGAGAAGGTGAAAATTAAAAGATGCCACCAACAAGAAAAGAAAAGAGGAAAAAAAAAAACCCATGTGGTTGGAGTTATTAAATATAAAGTAAGATTCCCAGAACATAATTAAGATGTTCTAATTACAATTATTTGGCTCTGTCCTTGATCACATCCATCCCCATCTCAGTTGGATCAGTGGCCTGCAGTTCATAGCTGATGCCATCCAGAACTCTCCTCAGCCCAGCTTTGGAGGTTGCGTACAGAATTTTTGCTCTAATTCTTGATGCACTTGGTGACCTGCCAAAAAAAAAAAAAACCCAAATTCCCATCACCTCTAAATCCCTTTAATAGAAAATGCTTAACTGCATAAATCATCATTAGGAGAATAACCCATTTTCCGAAATAAATAAAAAAGGGTTTAATTTCTGATGTACCCATGTAAGCAAATATTTTATCAGAAATCCAAAATTAGGTCTGTGATGCTTCTCAATTGGGTAGGCCTAATTAGGTATAATTTTCCTACTTACCAAACATGGTCCACCAATTAATCCACAATTTCAATGATTAGAAGAAAACAGACAAAATTAAGACATTATTAAAAGAAATAGAAATTATGACAAAATAAATACTGACCAAGCAATGAAGAAGAGTTTGCTCTTCCTGCAATTATCAACAGTGACAAAATCAAAGTCAAAGACAGCATATCTGCAATCATCTTTGGGCAAGGAGGCTGCCAGATCATCATAGCTCTCACCAGGCCCTCCAACCTTATCAACTGTAACCAGCCTTGATCCTTCATCAATCTTGAACACTATGTACCTGTGCACCTTCTTCCATTTCATCTCCATGAATGAGCTCTTGCACTCATCTGTAACCCACATCCCAGTTGTAGCCTAAAATTGCCACAACAGATTAAAACCCACAAGTTAGAAGAACCCATCAGCATTCTTCAGGGTTGAGCTAAAAATTGAGAGCAAATTATTATATTTATTGAAATAAATAAAAAATGAAGAAGGAATTAAATATTTAAAGAAATTAATTGACTTTGTACCATCTTGAATGCCATTGCCATGGTTTTTGAAAACTTGAAATTGAAGAAGGGATCGGCTGCTGCTGCTGCTCTGCTGCGACTCTGAGGCTGAGTCTTCAAAGTTGTGCTTTGCTCTTTATATAAAGATAGGGTTGCTAAAATGCCCATTAATGTTCACTTATATTACAACTTTCTCCATGATAGATCTATGCTGTGCACACTCATTTTCAATGACCAAGTTGCCCTTAAATTAGTAGATTTAGTTTGTCGTCGAGTTGGTAACACTCGGGCTCTTGTCTCCCCTTCCAGTTCCAGGTGAGTTTTTTTATTTACCATGTTGTTGGTATTTTACACCCAAAGGTCTGTATATAACTTCATATTTTAACCAATCACAAGCTTTTGATTTCCTGTTTTTATTACAGAATCGATCAGGACCACGTAAGATGTTCTCCGATAAAATTAGAACGATACAGAGAAGATTAGTACGGTGTTATCAAAGTATTAGTTCTTGCATGTATTCTACTATACATGTTATTATGTTAACGCAACGTACTGTTGAGAGTATTTGTCCTACATTGAAAAGTTAAGGGACCTAGTCTGGGTTTATAAGGAGTTGGGCTACTCCCTCCATTGCCAATTGGTTTTAGGGTGGAACCTCAACTTCCTTCACTTACCACCAGCTTAATGACTCTTCAAAATTTTCTTTAGCTTTTAATATCTGTCTATTTGAAGGCATATAATCTTATCCCAACCATTAGCAGACTTGGTTGAAATTTTACCCAATATATCTCTTTCTTTTGCAATGTTCTTTGTATACTCATTGTATGCAGTTAAACTTAATTCTTACCCCATTTCCAGTAATTTATAGTGCTAATAAGTATATATGGAAAAACTAAGGCCACAAGGTCCTTAACAACAAGTAATTCGTGGTTGTGATCAAAATACGTGTAACATATCAACGCAGTGTTAACACGTGTGTATTTATTAATCTTATACCCTAAAGTATAAAGCCTACACCTTAAAATTACATTAGCAAAAAAACGATTCGAGCTCAAACTGCAATAGCAAATTAGTGCAAGGTTCATTAACCTAATTACTGAAATACCATATTGACCTAGGCTACATACAAGCTGGTCAATGTGCGATCAAACTATAACTAAATATATAAATTTTCTTAAAATGAACCCATATAGATGGTATGCTGGTCCCATCTTGGATCGCACACCCACATCCCAATCTCCCATTCACTCTAAATATCTTCGTGTTCTTCTATGAGTCTTTGCGTGAAAGCAAAGGAAAAAAAGAAAGAGAATTCATCACCTTGTATATGCAGTAAAAGAAGGGAAGGGGGGGACTACAGATTAAAAGAAAAAGAAAAAAAGAAAAGATTTTGATTAAGAAAACAAAAAAGTTTCTCGGTGAAAATGAAGTCAATGTATGTGCCACCAATCAGAGTTTATCTGTTTAGGTTCATTTGCCTGGCCACTTGTTTCTATCATATTCTGCTTGTTTTATATTCATAATTATTGCAAAGCTTGAGTTCTTCCACAAAATTGTCTTTAAAAACTCTTGAAGATAGGAGCAACAACCCAACATTCATCCCGTAAAATAATAGAGCAAAATCCACACCTAATATTTGTGATAGACATGACTCATCTGAGAGAGAAAATGGTGGAGAATACCAAGCACTAAAATCCAGGAAAATTTGCATACAAGAGGAGGAAATGCATGGATGGACGTGTATGGGGAAACATGCCCTTTCACGTGAAAGACCCTGCCCCTTGACAAAAGGCTCCATTATCAGCCCCACAACTTGTGGGTGTGCCTCATTTGTTTTCTAGGGTCTCAGTTTATAGGCCTCACATATATGTATGCATGCTCAATGCAAGGTTTAGTTATGAATAATATGACCTGGATTTGATACCATTTCAACTAATCTCAGATTCTTTTTAATGGAAGTACTTAAATGGTGGTTCACATTGATCTGATGGCTTAATGCCTACTCAACTATCAATAGAGGCAGACGTGAGTTAAGGCTGTTAGTCAGAGCAGTGAACTCGCCTTTGTGCACCAAAGTTTGAATCATTATCTCTGTAGATTAAATTAATTTAGAGTAGTTTAAACTATCGCTTGTATTATATAAAAAATCTAGCAATTATAGAGGCAAATATAATTTTCATGCAACCATCAAACCTATGGGAAAACCGGGGATAAGGCCACAGAAGGTCAAGCATGGTCGCTGGATCAGCTTTTAAAGTTCTTTAAGACCTTCGCATTGAAAAAGTAATCAAGAGTTTTACAGCGATTATCAAATGCAAGCTCCATGCATTAGAAAGTTCTTGGAAAGGCTCTAAACGAAAAGGCATCTATACCAAGTTGCAATTCTATTAGAGACCAATAAGAAGTTGGTGGTTTCCATGAGCTGTTATATGATGCCGCAAATTTGGTTGAAAGAAAGCTGAATGATTGAGAACCACTTATGATGGAGCAAAGTTGAAGCATCTGGAAATCTATTTGTTCTTCTTCCCCTTTTTGTCAATTAAAACAACCATACATGATGCCATGAAGTTTTCCACAGTACATCCCATTGCTTACATTACAAGAAACACAAATTGAAATGCAGCATAACTTGATTAACTTGTAATATAATCTTTAAAGTCCTAATCTGCATCTGTTTTTGTATCATCCTCCCACGATATAAAGAAGCCTCCTCTGGAATGAATAGCTCATTGATCTGCAACAGAGGAACCAGATGCTTTTAAGAATGGAAGGTCAACGCAGAGAAGGCATCATCATAGTTGGAATTGGATTCTGAATTTGAATGCTCACTTTGAAGATACAGAAGTCATTCTAGTAACATTTTCATTTGTCCTTGTTCGATGGTTCTTCATCATCCTTTTGTTGGGACTAGTGATTACAGGAAAGGAAAAAGTATCATCAGTTATTACATCTAGAAACTTGCAATAACAGATCTTAACACCAAGTCAAAAGATGAACTTTATGACATAGAATAAACAGAGTCGTAACCAGTCACCCATGAGGTTTTTTTTTGGTCGAATCACCCATGAAGTTTAATGTGTAAGGTTTGTGAACATACCTCAGACTGATTCTTCAGAGATGCAAGAAGATCTTTCACCGAAGGATCATTGGGGTCAACTCCTGGAAGCTGTAAGGAAAATAACATATCAGAAAAACAGAAACATAGCTATACATATAGTACAACAGGTTAGGTTTAACTGCACATACTGATTCAAGGATAGATGAAAGAAAAGACTGGTCCTCCAACACCTTGCTCGCATCGGACTGGGATGAGGGCTCTCCAGCACTTTCCTGCATGGACATTTGAAGAGCTGCATGCAGCAAAGATATAATAAGCATGCAAAAATAACAAATATTATCACATATCTCTGTCAATGTTCCGAATATTGGCAAATCAAATTCCATATTAATCAGACACAAGGTAAAACATAAAAATAAATCAATAAATAGGTGATCACATTCTGATGCCCAGCTTCACCAAATTAGTCTCGGGGAAGCTAAGCGTCCATAGCAATCACTATGAATTGAATGAACTCATAACTCATAGATTTGGGATTCAGTATAGGATACCACTAGTAAGAACAGCCCAAAGGGGAATACATGAAGAAAGTAGACCACTCAACATGTAAAGAGAAAGAACTGCTAAGTGTAAACCTATGAATGGATTATTCATCTTATGGTATTGCTACCAAGTCGCTTCTCAAAAGGAAAAAAGGAGGAATATGAAGTCAAATAGTTGTACAGATAAACTAAAATCTATTAAAATGAAAGGAATGTGACCTTCAAAAATCATACAAGAAAACGTTTATAAATGAAAGGAATAATTGTACAAGAATACTTAATTTCATTGAAATACAATACGGAGTGATCCTGTCCCTTAAATAAGCTTATTTGAGGGTTTCCTCAATTGTGCATGGAATGGAATAAACAGAAACACATTGTACATAAATTTCCACAAGTAATCAAGTAAAAGAAACTAAAGTTACCACACACGACTAAATAATTTTAGATATATGAAATAGAAGAACGCACCAAAAGCCAACTCCTGATCTGCACTAGTTGCCTCTGACATCTCAGTATCACCTACTGAATGACCAGTTCCAGAGATATTCATTGACATTGCAAGAGCCTCCTTCAGCAAGTCATTCTCATTAACCTATCACCCGTATCATGAGTCAAGGCCCATTTGGATTACAACAGTTCTTTAAATGATAACTAATGATGACATAAAAACCAACAATTATATAGACTTTAAGAACTATACAAGTGAATTGACAACTACCATATCATCAGTAGGTTTCTTATCCTCATTGGAAGAAGAAACATTAGCTTGATCTGTCATGGTTGCATCCTCTGATTTAGATGACGGTTCCTCTCCTTTTTCTTGTCTACCAGCTTCCTCAGCAGCTCTTTTGGCAGCAGCTTCTTGCCTGGCCCTTTCCTCTTCCATAGAAACTCTAAGGGCAAGAGCAAGCTCTGGATCAATATTGGGATCTACGCCAAAATCGTAGCCAGAACCACCACCAATAGTAGCAGCAGTTGCTGCCACTGCAAAGCCACTTCCTCCTTCTCCGTCGCCAGTGAATACAGGTGTACTGTCATTAAATAGGGGGGCAAAATCATATCAGTGGAGCCATAATAAGAGTGTGCTGTGATGTGTTCACTGTGTTATTCAACAAGCAATACTTGGCCATAGAACGAAAATTAGAAACTTACTCCTATTAGTTTTCTGAAAGTAATTTGGCAAATAATACTTTGAGCTTATATACATATTCTTCCACAAATTCTCCTTTTGTATTTCAATACCCTCTTATTCTCACTTTTCTGTTCTTTCTTCGTATAACATGCACTGTTTTTTATAAATAGTATCATAAATCTATAAATCTAAACCTATATTTCAATTAGTTCCAGTGACAAATAATTTTAAAATTGGTTATAAGCTTACATATAAACAGCCATGGGAAAAAATTAAAAACCACACCTTATAAGAACATCAGAGAGAGCATTTGGACCAGAAGGGACATGTACTATATGACTGCTGTCATTGTTATTAACAGCAGAGAGAAGGGCCTCCAGCTTCTCTGCCTTCCCATCATCCTCTTCACCGAAATCAACAATATCAAGAGCAACACTGTTCTTTTTCAGTTTCTTTCCAATTGTTTCCAATACCTTCTTGTCATATTTGACAGGGCTGAATAGGCAGCAAATAAGTTAGAGGTCAGCAAGAAAATATAAGAAAAACAGAGTGGGAGAGTCAGAAGCTAGCACTATCTACCTCCCAGCAAAAACTATAATCCGCTGCTGTTGGTTTTTGTTTTGGCGATGCTTAAGAGCCAACTGAGCTACTTGTATCGCAGCTGTTATGTTCATCTCACCTCCCATCTCCAGACCTATATATAAGGAAATAGATAACTGTGGGTGGAGAAATTAAATGGACATCGAGATAGAAAAATAAGAAGAGAGGGGAGAGTACCCATTAAACTAAAATATTAACGACAGCCAGCATCCAAAAGAAAATGAATCACAGTCAAGCAGAATCCTAACCATCTCTTGTTACTTTCTCACAGTATATATAGTAAGACCCAATCTCAAATACATAGATATTATCTAGTAGTAAGCCCCTTCAACATTTTCTTTAAAACCAAAAGTAACAACATTCAATCATTACCTTTTCCAACACATCTGGCTCTCCTAAGGACCAATGTCCCCCTTGACCAAGATCATTTATACTCAACCAAAACCATTCTAACTGCTTCAAATATATAGTTTTATCAGCAAACTGACTCTATAAGTAAGGCACACACACATATAAACCTTTCCAATTAAAATCACAGAGCACGAGCAGATTGGTAATGAATGAAAATACCGTGCATGCAAGCCAAAATTCTGCCAAGATCAGAGGTTGGAGTGGCCAACACTCGAACCCCTTTGCCCGCCATTGTTAATACCCCAACTGTATTTTCCGGATTGGCCTACTCCAATTACAAACACTATTATTGAAAAAATTGAACTGGTACCGAAAATTCGTAAAGGGAAGAACTTGATTAAGAGAAAAAGAACCTGGGTTTTGGCACCGCAAATGAGATTAATAGCATCGGCTTGAGCTTGTAATCTGGACGGAGAGTAATCGCCGTTTCGCATCCATTCTGAATTGTCGACGCAGATCATAGTCGCCTGAGTTTTCATCGAATTAAAGTATAATCATCATACAATCGTATATAAACCCTAAAGATTTGAACTTTCGAAGACGAAGAAGAAGATGGCTAACCTCGAGAACCATGATTGCAGAGTTTGTTTAACGTTGGCTTCACAACTCAAAGAAGGTTTCTCAGTGTTTTCTGTAAATGTGTGTAGTTACAAGAGTCTCCTAATGGATTTGTATTTTATGCTTCTTTTCAGTTACTTTATTTATGAGATTTTCTATTTAAACCCCACACTTCTCTTAGTTCACCCCAATATTTAAATCATTAATCTGTAAGTTTTATTATTGTGTAAAAAGACAAAAAATGTCATCCAACTTAATACTTAACCCTAGTATATCTATACACACACCACACCGCTCTTCATATTAAGTTTTAAAAAAATACATACTGCACAACATTTCATATAGCGATCAAATACTCAGTTTGGTTGATGTCAACTTTGCCAATGGAAGCTGCAGCCTTCCATCTGGCTCTGTTTTATCAGCAGACAGGGACGTCAAGGATTTTCGATTTGGTGGATTTGTAAACGGCTCTCGCAGTCTTTTTCGATTTATGAAGTGCTCCAAAAACATCAGTAGCCTGCAAACAGCCGCTAATTATACAAGAGTTCCATGTTTGACCACAAACGGGAGTTACTTGTAAGTTGTATGCTATTTATGACCGTGACTATTATTATCATTGTCAACCACAACCATCATGCTCGCTTGTTTCAGTGGCTCCTGTGGATTTTGATCAGGACATTAAGTTCCCTTCTTATGGGGCTGTCATGGAACTTTTGCAGGCTGGCTTTGATGTTGGATGGTCGGTTGAGTGCAGGGATTGTTCTTTGGCCGAAAAGGGCTGTTTGGTAAGTTCATGGGATCAGCCACTCACCTATCACCTATGTATGTTCAAGAGGTCAGTATCATGAGTATGCATATTGGCTCACCTTATAGTCATATGATCAATTACATTTAAACTTAAGTCTCTGGATTATATGCATGTTCTTTTTATTTTTATTTTTATGTTTCATATTGTTTTTTTATGCAATTGCAGAGTACAAAGAACTCACATCACTTCAAATTATCTTAATATTTGAGGGAATTGGTATAGGAGGTATTATGTCTGTAAATACAAAAATTAACGTTAATCTCTTTTTCTTGCAATATTAGTTTATAAAATTCCTGTTGGATCCATTGGACGCTGCAACTGATAGCAAAATGTGTTTGTGGGATTTAAATAGAAAATCTCTTTTATTTCTTATTTTTTCAGCAGGGTGTATTTAAGGGTAGTTTGGGAAGATAGTGGGGTTTTCTTAGAAATTGGGAAAATTTAAATTAAAAGTTGGGGTGAACTTAGAACTTGGGGTAAACTAAGAGAAGTGTGGGGTTTAAATAGAAAATCTCTTATTTATTTCTTTTATTATCAACAATTCATTATTATTTTCCTGGAAAAAAAACATATTTAACCACACAATTACCAAAAGACTGTGTGACATTACGACTCCATGAACAGCACGAATTTTTTAGTTCATTCAGGCCTTGAATTTATATTTACAAAAAATAATTAACGGGTTCATTATTTCATAACATTGTTTAAATTTGTAAATAATAGATACATCGATTGGCCAAGGCAATGTGCTGCCTGCTTGCATCCGATATTGATTGGCCAAGGTAATGTGCCGCCTGCTTGCATCCGATTTCGATCCCCTCCGTGTACACTTGCATCCGATATCGATTGGCCAAGGTAATGTGCCGCCGCCTGCTTGCATCCGATTTCGATCCTCCATGTACATTAATGTACATTAAGGTAGTTTAGACTATCAAATAAATTGTAAATGATTGACGGTTCGCTATTTCATAGCCGGGTTTAAATTTGTAAATTATCATTCAAATAAGTTCACAAAACAGTTATCAAATACATTAGTCCAATTAATTGAAATAGTCTAGGTTGGACCAGGCCACCAAACTACGCCTAAATGTCAACCAAATGAGATCACAGTGCTTAAATTAACTTGGGCAAGATTAAGCCCCTCTGCCTTAGAAATGCCATGATAGATGATCAAATAGGAACTGCCTCCTACTTATAAGGGACCTATACTTCTTGGATTATGGTCTTCATGGAGATGAGGAGTTCATATGCATACTACATCCTACACAGGAGCAATTGATTCAAGAACCAGGTTGACAGGTTCATAGTTGGCTTGATGCTCAAACTGGCCTGAATTTTTTTCTCTTTATTGATGAAACCTCAGAAATTGTACAAGGCATGACTCAAAGGTATGCACAATTTGCGGGCAGGCACTTCTGACTTCATACACAGAACAAATCAACAACACAAGAAGAAATCCAAGGATAATTTATACACCCAGAGTTCTGGAGATGATAGATGATGGTCTATGGTTTCGACTAATCGGTAAGTGAACGTAAACCTCATGAACTTCCTGTTTACAAACCTCACCTCTGTCCCTATCTATGGCATAGCACACGTACACAGTGTCAATTACATTGTCCAGCACATGGACAAAGAAACCCAGTACCAAGATCAGCAGCACCCATGCCAGCAAAGCCACAAAGTACGAACCAACCCCGAGATCGCTTACACCATTTAAGATAGCACACACCTGTTGATGCAAATCCATTATCAGGATATATTAAGGAAAGAGGAAAAACTAGGGAGTCAAATAAAAAAGGAAAATGAAAGAAAGATGATGCAACTAAAAGCGAACCCTCAACTCTCTTCGCTCAGCTAGGCCACACCAAAAAGTGCAGCGGAGGAGGACTAAAAGGTAAGAATGTCACATGTCATTAATTGCATTAGGAGATCTAAGCAGAGCCTTTACTAACTTGCAACAATGGAATGCTGAATGATTGAGATTTGAAAAGACAACATACCGCAATTGCATATATTGCTGATAGTACAAAAATAATTCCAGCCAGTAGACGAGTGGAGATGGTTTCTACAAACACCGCAGAGAGAAGATTACGTTTCAGAAGCTCATATGTCATCCTTGCAGAAGAACAGTAAGCTTCACCAGTGATTGCCGCAAAGTTGATTGTGAACTTGTTGAGGAAGTCAATCGCTGAGAATAAGGCATTAACACAGCAGCGTAATACAAAATTCAACATTCCAGGTGTACCCTCTCGTCTTGCACCATCAACCACGGCACGCACCACTCGAACCACAGATAAAAGCAATCCAGATACACATACTGTGCCAAAGGAGGGGCCAAAGGCATTTCTGCAAGTTTTTACAGGAACATGAGAAAGGAAGATCTTATAGTGAACACAAATGACATGTACAGTAATACATAAATCTTGGCTGTGATTAATATGTCAACCAATTCCCCCAGATAAAAGAAAGAAGATAAAAGGAACATCATATTGACCAGATTACTATTCTCACAAGCATATGATTTGATTCAAGGACAAAACAAAGAATAAAGAACATGATTGAAAAGTAAGAATAACTGTATCAAGAAAACAAATTTGTAAAAAAATATCTTTGAGTTCAGTACGTATGTCCAAGAGAAAGCAAAAGTATTACATCATGATTTTTTAAGACTTGATGTTGCTAAGCAAATAGGGACTTGCTGCTGCTAACTTTAAGCAGAAAGAGAAGACGCCCAAAATTCACCAAATGGCATCACACATTACAATTCACCAGATACCACAGAGATATTTCATTCTTGTATCCATAGCATATCATGCTTCCAGAGTTCAGCTTATATAATTGCAAACGTGCATATGATATGTGGGAATTACACACCACTCCAACAGCACACACTAATGAAAGTGCTACGGTCCACCAGGGCAACATAAGACCTAAAAGTGCAAGTCAAGAAGCAGGTACCCATCTGACTCAATGAAGACAAGCTAAACAATGATTGCCTAGTATCTATATCACAATTGGATAATATTTACATTAGAGACAATACAGTCATTCTGACGGTTTGGTTCAGAAAAAGGTGGAACTTAGAAAACAAATTGGTGGCCCACCGGCCTCCTGGACAAAAATGTATACAGATTATCTTCCCTGGAAGGGATTAATATACTTACATACATTGTTTGCAAGTAAATTGACTGTGTTTTCCTAGCCTGTTGAAATTCAACAGAGTGAATCACCAATTTTTCAAAGCTCTACTAGTTCTGTTTCATCTATTTTGGAGCAGTGTAAATTTCAATTGCAAGTTTCAACTACCTTCAAAAATAACAAAGCTATATATGAACTTATATAAATCACTCTAAACATAGAAGAAATACAAAAGAAAGTAGCAATAAGTAGTTCACCTTAAAGAACTTCTAATAATCCGCCTTGGAGTTGAATCCTCCTTAGTGAAGTACCATTGAGCAACAGTCCCACTAATCACATACACCTGAGCTTCCACCATAGTCGTGAGAGACCACAACATAGTGAGAATTGCCAATGCATAATAAGCAGGCACCCAACCATCTTGCTTCCACACACAAGTATACACATCGTTCGATTCTCGGGCCACAATCTTCCCATTTAACCTCGCAAACACCAAGAACACAACAATAGGAGCATAGTAAACCACCAATGCCAAAGTCAAACATGGCAAGACCCCAAACAAACCCAAGTTCCTCGAAAGCGCATCGGAGGCCACCCCAATTATGCTCACAGTGAGCTCAATTCGATGCCAATTGAGCACAAGTATCCACAAAAGGACCCCAATTACCAAAAACACAAATATCAAAATCAAAATTCTGTAAAGTAAAGGCAATGCATCGCTGCAAGTTGAGCTGAGAGTGCAAGCAACGAACCAATACACGTTGAAGAAAATTGGGAACACAATGAAGAAGGGGAGAAAGACATAGACAACTTGCTTAGCGTAGTGCTTGAGAAGCAACAGCAAGCTGATGCAAATGGGCAAGCTGAAAATCAACGTAATTACGAGGGTCCATGTTAAATCTTTGAGAAAAGACGAAGAGGAAGAAGAGAAAGTGAGGAGGACCCAGTTGGGGTGATGGGTCAAAGTGTCGTTTTTTATGCAAGAGGTGGAGTCAGAGTCGTATACGAAGGAGGAGAGGTTGGAGTAACTGGTGTTCCGGTGAAAGACGGTGAAGATTCCGAAGGCGTAGGTGGCGAGGACGAAGAGGACGAAGATTATTAGAAAGGGGAGGTCTTTGAAAGGGCGTGGGCCGTGGTTGTAGGAGATCTGGAGATACTGGGTCGGGTCGGATTCTGAATCGGGTTGGTCGGTGTAAGACGGCGGTGAGGATGGTGATGGCGGCGGTGGGTCGTCGATTGGGTTGGGGGCCTTGGAGAGGAGGGGTGCGGAGGGTGACGACGTGTCGTAGAAGGAGATGGGCTTGTTGGGTTCTTCAGAGCTGCCCATCGGAGCTCAGAGAGGGAGAAGGAGATGGTGGTTGGGGTTTGGGTTTAGGGAAGGTGGAGGAGGAGGATCATTTTGGTTTCATTTTGTTTTGGTTGACTGTTAAGCTGAGAGTGCGTGGGGTAGTAGATGATGAGGATGATGAGCCTCACAGAGAGCATGAGTTGGCAATTTCCAAATACAAATTTTGGTCGGTTCGGAACAGTGGACTTTTGTGGGGAGAGGCTATTATTATACATTCCTATTTCAAATTTTCCGTTTTTTAAGAAACACTTGAGCTTCATTTGAAATAATTATTTGAATTTAGCAATAAGGCCACATTTGCTATCAAACCTAGATAACGTTAGATTTATTTGAAATAACTAAATAATTTATAGATTATATTCGTTCACGAAATGAACTTCTTGATAATGTTACTCCCATGTCTAATTCCAGAAAATAGAAATGGAATATGTTCATTCCCATGCTTGGGAACGCACGAAAATGACCGGGAAATGGTACTTCTCTCATTTTTTACAGTATGTGGACTACTGATTGCCTTGCATAACTGCCAGACATGCATTGGTTTGAACTTTGACGTGTGACGTGTCTATGTCTGTGTCTGATTGTCCCACAAATATGAGGACAACTTGATATTGAAATGGTCGATGTTCTGATATGAGGACAACTTAATGGTCATAGGAGTCCTATGTTATTTTCATACATCTTCATTAATTTGTTGTGATTAGTTGTATGACTTGCATCAAGTATGATTTAGCTGCCAATTAGATGGGAAGAAAATATAGGAAAAAAAAACTATCTTGCAATCACCTATGGATCCGTAAATTTTTAATGGAGCGAATTTCAAAACGCTAAAAACTCTTCGCGATCAACATCTACGCTTTTACCTAGATCGACCTTACCCCTTCACGATTCATTCATATCATACGAAAAATTGTTTTATGTAAAAATATTGACTAAGATGAAAATGGTTTTTCAAATAATCATTTTCTCAAGTTTAATTTTTACGGCTTTTATTCCTTACACTTCAAATAAGAAAAACTTGATTTTATGATTTTATTATGAAGATATATCGACTTAATGAGCCATCATTTTTAAAGCATAAATCGAATTTTGCACTAAAACCGATTTTTCATTTTTTGATTTGGTGGGAATTTGATTTTCTAGTATTTTTATTTGAAACTAAATTGAGAGTACTTCCTTATTTATATTGTAGAACTTAAGTAAATTGAGTAATATAAAAATAAACTAAGTAGCAGCTTTGAAGCACCTAAAATAGTTTTTCCATTAGGGAGGTGCAATCGCACCTTCTTGCACCTTAATAGGTTCGCCCGCTTGCAATTGATCTCGAGTGTCGAAACTCTCTCACCTACAATGAGCCTTATATGGTAAACTCATTGCAACAAAAATGGGAAGTCATATTGACAACAATAAATGCTTGTCATTTGAAACTGCTTCAATGCCTTCAAAAGCAAACTTCAGAATGAAAGTCAAACATACAAGCCTGGGAAAAATGGAGGCAAACGAAAAAAAGAACGATGGTTTCTATTCTATTCGGTTCCTCACTTCCTCTACAACAAACATGTTTTGTATTAACAACTGCTGCCAATTACAAAAGGAGTAATAAAAATAATTTGGTAAAAAAAATAAATATATCCAGGAGAAAAGCCCAAGACTAGTGAAACTATGGTGAAAGGGGACAAGTGTATGTCATCTAAGAATCAATCTAGTAAGCTCAAAGTAAAAATTCTTTGTAAGAAGTGTCAACTTTCCTCATCCCACTGGCTCTGGGGTATCTCTCCTGATTCAGCAATAGTAACCTTCTTTCTGGGTTTTCCGCTGTAGGTTCCAGCCCCGCCTTCAATTGCATACACCGTGTCCATGCCCTGAATTACCTTGCCAAAGACAACATGCTCCCCATCCAACCTGTAGAACGCATACCACACATTGTCATTATATAACTAGCCTCAGGTTAGATGCGTATCTAGCATCGTACCTATACAGCATGTAATATAACTTTTTCCCCCTCATCTGCTAATGGCTACAACTACAAACAATCTGAAGTTGGTTCTTCAGTGTAATTCTTAAAGGTAAGATTCCAAAAATCAACATCATAGATGCATGAGAAAATTTTCAATACCTCCTGTTTGTGATGTGTGTGTAAGCACACATGCAAGCATGTGGATGCGTGCACACATGCAAGCATGTGGATGCGTGCACACAAATAGAGACATTTTCTTTCTTTTTTTTTATATTTTAAATTTTAAATTTTGGTCTGCTACACATGTTCTCTCAACTCCATTTGATAATAATAGCTTTGATCTTATCATCTTCTGTCATATGCATAAAATTCTTGACTAAGCATGGTCAAGTCAGACTACTCTTATTGAAGCACCACAGGAGTAGCTGTCTAGTAGCACCCAAATAGTCATTAGGAATTTAGGAGCAGATTGTATAATATACGTAGACAATCTTGGACGGTTGGACCTATCCCAAAGGAGAAGAAAAAGTATACTATTGGAAAGTTCTGAAAAGGGCAACCATGCGTTTGTCTAGCTGTATACTCTGAAACTTTGTACAGAGCAAATTATTTCTGCTCATGTCCTAATATTCAGAATTCCAACCTAAAGAATAGCTTACCAACTAGCTTTGATTGTGGTGATAAAGAACTGTGAGCCATTGGAATCAGGTCCTGAATTCACCATAGAAACAACACCTGCACATAAACTGCAGTTTCAGAGGAATAACAATATAAATGAACTAGAAAGAATTAGAGAATTCGGAGCTTTAGAAATCCAGCGATCATTAACAAAACAAAAGTGACAACCATAAACATTTTTAAATTAAACACCTGCGTGTGAATGTTTCACTCTGAAATTCTCATCAGCAAATGTGCCACCATATATAGATTCATATCCCCTCCCATCACGATAAACAATATCTCCACCTTGAATCATGAACCCAGATACTATACGATGAAATGGTGCTCCCTTATAGTGGAGCAGTTTTCCCTTGGCACCTTTGCCTTTTTCCCCTAAATTCAAAGAAAGTTTCAATCAGCATAATGACAGTAAGAACAGCTTCTTTCAGTGATAAAATATCGAAGTAGGTCCATGTACCTGTACACAATGCCCTAAAATTTTCTGCAAACCACAGATTCAAGTATTAGGCAATTAAGTGGTACAAGGTAACCATAGCCAATTCACAAGAAAGTGCTAATGTAGTAAGCATAGTGCAAACAAGGAAGCAAGCAGGCACATCCATTTCTAATATAGCAATCAAAATCAGCAAGAAAATGCCACTGCTTGAGAAGGATTACAGCTTATCATTATGAACTGCTGTCTATATTCCCACATTTGGATATGTAAAATAAGGTGGATTATTGTCAACCTGTTTGTGAACTAAATACCAAATTGTGACAAGTTGAAACAAATTAGGTTTCTAAAATTCTAACGAAAAGGCATTAAAACATAAAATGAACACATACCAACAGTTTTTGGTACAACCTGACCATATAATCCAATCACAATTCTACCTGCAAATGTAAAAGTGAAAATAGAAGTTATTAGTGGATAGGAAACCAATATGAAATCGGTGGAAGGTAGTTCATGTAATAGCATTGACATGAAGTTGTACCTAAGTGCTGTCCCTCAATATCAATATCCAGGTATACTCTGTGGGTAATTTCAGGGACCTCTTCTAGTTTCTCTTCCTCCTACAAATCAAGTTAGAGACTCTAATCAATTTTTTTGTAGATACTGATTTTAGATGCAGGCCACTATACTCTTACAGAAGCTGAAAACATTATTACACAAAGAATAAACCACTTCAAACTACACCCGTCTATTCAGAAAAGTTTTGGTAGAACCACAGCTCGCCAAGACTTCACAGGATCTGGTACACCAAAGGGCATGAATAAACATGCAGCCATGTTTTATCATCCCTACATATATCCTTAATGAAACATTAATTGACACACATCCGTTGTTCTTTCTTTTGTTGTGGTGATATAAATAGAAGCCAGATGGCAACCACCAAAGATTCCCCACTACCCACACCCACCTACACTAACATTCTGGTATCTGTTTTAAGCAAACATGCACATAGTATCTGGAAATTACAAATCATACATTGGGCTAGAGAACAGAACCCACAACTAGTAACAATGTTTCAAGAAACAAAATGCTTAAATCTGAAATGTATTATGACAATGAAAATAGCTAGACTCATAAACATGATCTACATAGGCAAGCACTCTGGATATATAACATAATAACAGCATTTACACAGTTTGACCAACATACAAAGCTCCATTCATAAGCAGTTGTTCAACATTTAGAACAGCATCCCCATTTAACCACTCTTAACCATTTCACCATTTAACAGATTACAAATTATTAGTACCCAATTAAGCATTCATTAAATAGAGTATCTGTGTACGACAAAAAATAGAGTATCTGTGACTAATTTGTCGCAAATTCTGATTCCCAGATGCCATAAGCAAGACACTCCAATCAAACCCATAGAAGCAACCAGGACATAAAGCACCAAAATTTAAATAAAACCCATCAAACCCACATTGTAAATCCCCAGGTTTCAGCACAAAGAGCTACAAATTGTCAATCAGATCCATGAAAGCTAAAAAGCTTACCTTTTTATGGGTGGAAGAGAAGACGAAAATGAGGAAAATGGCGAGAACGAGGAAGATGAGGAGCGATCGTGGCTGAAGCAGAGCGGAGATCTCTCGACGCATCGTTTCAATCCTCTCTCTCGCTTTGTTTATGTATATGTACCGCCTGCTTGAGCTTCCATCTAACTTTCTCTCTACGGTGCTGTCAGTGATCTCTGAACGCAGACAGACAGACAGACTGATGAGAGAGAGGCAGAGAACAAACGCCTGGAATTTCCGGTCCAACAGAGACAATACAGACACAATGAGAAAGTTTTAGATGCTCTAATCTTTATTTACATTTTTTTGGGTAAAAACGCTAATCGTTTCTAATAATCTTATTTTATATTGTTTTTTTTAGAGGTCAAATGCAAAATATTAAATTTGAATTTGATGGGTTATGTGATAATTTGACATTTTGGAAAAAAATAACTTCACTTAAAATGTCAAATATTATATTATTTTATTGTATTTTTAAAAGCAAATAGGACCCATACGATACATAAAGTTTTAAAAGAGAATAAATAATAATGGGATCCATGACTAAAAAAATATTTAAAAATATTCGACATCGTTTTTGACATACGTTATTTTGACATATCTCTTCCACCTTCAAATTCACGTAGGATTCGACTACTCCTACGGAGCAACTTTAACCTTCAATTTTTGTCATTTCATGTCATGAAGAATTTGACATATCGACGAGATGCTTCTTAATGATTAATCTTTTCGACAAAAAAGAATAATCTTATTTTATTAAACAAGCAACATGCACTATAGAGGCAAGGATGAAATTAAATAATGTTTCTAATAAATACTAAGGGGTCGCTTTAAGACTACCGACCGTCATTGACGGATTAAATCCTGCGACTATCTTGATTGGCCTAAGTCGATTAAGTATTGACCTATGTTTGGTGTCAAGTTAGACTAAGAAGTTGGATTGTAAAAATAGTGAAGACCTATGTTTTGTGATGTGTCAAATTAAAAATAATTATTTTAATATTTAAAAATAATAATTTTAAAATAATGAAATGTAAGTTTTTTTGTTATTATAATTACCAAATTGATATGTACATTCTTTTCCTTCAAACCAAAGGCTTTTTGTTTGTTGTTAAAGTTATAAATTCCACCGATTTTATGTATAAATTCCCTAGTCTGCTTGTTGTCTGGGGCGTTTAGCCCCCAATTTCACCAAAAAAGAATTTGATTAATGACAACCATCTATCTCAACTCATGCTTCAAGAATTTCAAGAGATGCATATATGCAAAACTTAAAATTTACATGTAGATGTCAATGTCAGAATTTCTTCATATATGCCAAAGTCATTTACATGACTCATAAATTAGAGGTTCAGTTCACTGTAAACAATTCTACCATTAATACATACAAATAAACATCCACAATTTCAAAATGAAACTAATAAGCCCCACAACCATGAATATTCTTATTATTTTCAAGGATTAACTTCAATATAATACTCTTTAACCTTTCACACCAACAAAACATATTAGTACCCATGTTTTCAATTTCAACATTTAAGCACCCACACTTTTCGAAATTGTTGCAATGTGGTGATCGTATCTTATGCACCCAAGATGCAGACAACAATTTAACATCAAAATAACAAATCAAGTATGCCTCAGATGAAATAATTTTACACTTCTAGAATCTTCATCCCATAGCTAATTTTCACATTCGTCATAATACTTTTATACACTTCAAAAATTGTTGCTATACTCATAATTGTAATTTCTTCAATCCCCCTAGCTAGAAGCATTTTTCAATCAAGTATGCATTAGCAGCAGCTACAAACACTACCTATGTTTCTTTCCTGTCATAGATTTCCAAGAATTTTTCCTTTTCTCCCACCTTAGTTGTTTCTTTCTTTGATTTTTCATCCCTCGATACCTTTCTCGATCCTTCCACCAGCTATAATAATCTTTCCCTGGTTTGCACACAATGAAGTATGCTAAATCAGATCTATATCATATTTCTGGGAGCTTCCTAGTGTGCAATTGAGAAAAACCTCCCCATTGCAGGTCTCCTTTGTTTCCTCCTCCATGACATTCATAGACTCCCTTGTACACCTCATGAAACATGCATTTTCTGAAGTTTCTGCTACCTCACTTTGAGAATCTTTGCTGAAGAATAACAACAGGAAAAACTGTTTTAGCTTTGAACAAACCAAGCACTACCAGTTCCAAAAGGAAGAGATAACCAACATCAAACATGAATGATTAATTGAATTTATTCAAGTGATCATGACAAGTTATTTATTCAAGCTAGAACTATAGAATCTCGAACCAGAGCGCTCCATGATTAGGTGTAGTGATTTTTCTTTTGCTGGAGAACTACAGTGTGGGAGCAAATTTCGCCCCACGAGAATATTCATCTAAGATCCCGTCTTCTTCTTCTCTTCACTTTCTCTCCGCAAAACAAATAGGAATAAGATACCACACCGGGAATTGCCATGGCCCTCCGATGCCTAAGTTAGTACGTGTGTTTGTATAAAAACGGTAGCTAACAAGAGGGTACGGAGATGTATGTATGGTGTGAACCTGGTTGAGCCTGCGTGGGAGAGAGAAAGAGTATGGAGACTAGGTTTGAGAGATAGAATTTATGCAGTGTTTTGAGAGAGAAGTTTAGACGTACCTTCACCCTTGTGCAGCCAAGTATTTATAGGGGCTTCACGAGGTTGGTGAGGTTGGTGGGGTTGGTGAAGGTGAGGTTGGTGTGATTAGGGATTTAAATCAAATCCCTAATTAAGGCAAGAATCAAACAACCTCCCAATTAGTTTAGGTAACTCCCAATTAGGTTTGGTAACTCCCAATTAGGTCAATTAATCGAATAAATCCCTAAATCAAATAATCCCCAAATGGAAGGAAATCATTTGACCTAGGAACTTATTAAGGGAATAAATTGGTTTCATTAAATGCCCTCAGCCTGCATGGCGCTTGGTGGCATGGAGGAGGTGTGATTTAATTGTTGGGTTGTCCAAATTGCGGTTCTGAGTTTCCTTATTTGACTTGGGCTCCTATTTGGAGGGTCGTATTGCTTGTCGAGAAGAGGAGTTGCCGTGGTACACCAAGGTAGGTCATGGTCTCACATTTACTTCCATTTGAATTCTTTGATGTGTGGCTGATTGACTTTACTTCCGCTTGAGAGGATGATATCAAAGAAGAAGTTGAAACCGGGGCCTGGACATGGCTAAGGTCGGCTTAGAGCTCAACATTCCTCATAAGTTTCGCGAATGGTGTTGGTCACATTGAGTGAGTATCGGAGGAAGTCTGGGTTGCCCCCTGCCTCAGTGATGTTGAGAGATGGAAGCAGTAACGGTCTGCACTCGATGATCTCGCCTGGGATGAGGAGTGTTCTGCTGAACCCTCATCGAAAGCGGAAAGTCAGCCGCAAGTCTTCAAGAGATGAAGCTGGGTTCTTCACGCAAGCGAAGAGTGTCTCCATTGAGGAAGAAGCCGAAGTTGCCTTCCTCGTTAAGAATACACAAGTACGAGCCTCCATCATCTGCCAGGGTTAAACACCTCGCTTGTGCAGTATAGTAAAGAAGATTGGTGGTATGCGCAATGCTCTGTATGTTCTACTCAAGCCTTATGCTAACAAGCTTGAAAACCATGATCTGCCTGCGTGAAGTAGTCCTTGCGCGATCTAGTTCACCCGCCGAGAGGCAAAGAGATGCGAGAGTATTCCTCTCCGGTTCGAGCCATCCGTGACTCGCTAAAAGATGGAAATAGAGTTGGGAGGTCTCGCTTCATGATCCGACTGTTGAGTTACGGCGCAAGCTTGAGTTGATTCATTGGGCGTTGACTCCTTTAGAGGTGTTTGAATGTTTACACACTGCCTACTTGAATGGTGATTTTCCGTCCTTCTTCAGCATGCCTTGTAATTCTCACCTCCCGTTTTTTGAAAGCGGCTTATGAGTGATTGTCTGTGAGGTCTATTCTCGCAACTTCTCGCCTTGCATCTCCTAAGGATGCGACTTATGGGCGATGCCTCCGCTTGACCAGACAGTTTTCACCTTTGCATCTCCCTAAGGATGCGACTTATAGGTAATTTTTCCCCGGAGGATGCTTTATGCCCTACGCTCCTGGGCAGACGCGACTTATGGGCAAAGGCGTGGATGGCCTGTTGTTACGCCCGCATCTCCCCGAGGATGCGGCTATGGGCGTTTTCCTCGTAGGGATGCTTTATGCCCTACGCCTCCCAGCATACGCGCTTATGGGCAAAGGCGTGGATGGCTTGCTGTTACGCCCGCATCTCCCGAGGATGCGGCTTATGGGCGTTTTCCGTAGGATGCTTTATGCCCCACGCCTCCCGGCAGACGCGCTTAGGGGCAAAGACGTGGATGGCCTATTGTTACGCCCGCATCTCCGAGAATGCGGCTTATGGGCAAGTTTTCCGTAGGATGCTTTATGCCCTACGCCTTCGGGCAGACGCTTAGGGGCAAAGGCGTGGATGGCCTGTTTTGTAATTTACACCCCGCATCTCCCGAGGATGCGCTTTATGGGGTGTTTTCCCGTGAGAATGCTTTATGCCCTACGCTCGCGTGCACGCGCTTAGGGGTAAAGGCGTGATGGCCTCGCTTTGAAGTTTACACTGCATCTCCTCGAGGATGCGACTTATGGGTGATTGTCCCGAAGGATGTTTCGTGGAAAGCTTCAGCAGGTGTTCTTTCCTCAGTGTGTGCAGGGATCAGTCGTCAGGGGGCCGAGTTGGTAGGTCGGATGGCGACCATGCGACATCTGGATCAAGGGTGTCACGACGCCCTTCTGTCGACCTCAGATCGTGTTGATCCCGAGCACTTTTCTTCGTGGTTCTCTGGCATCGCGGTCCTCAATTTGTTTGATGGCCCGCCCAAAGAATGAATTCCGTGCAATGGCCTTCCTTCACTAGTTCTTCGAGGTGTTTTTCCAAGCAAAGCAACTATTCGGTAATGACCGAATCCTCCATGGAAGGCGCAGTACTTATGGGCATTCTTGTTATTCGGTCGCTCCTCGTAGGTGGTGGTCTCTTCACCCAAGGTTTGTCTTTCACTTGGGCTAAGATCTGATGTATAGGGGATGGTAAACTCGAAGTTCTCATCAGCCTGGGCATCTTCACGAGTTTGCGATCCGCGCTTGCCTCCGATTTTGTTGTTGGGCCTATCGTTCTTTTGGCTTGCAGCTTAATCGGTTGATCAGCCTGGCATGTAGCTTTCTTGGTATGGCGTCCGGCCATCATCCAAAAGTGCGTGCGCTCTGGCCAAAAACCTCTACCAACGCCTAGCCTTCGAGTAACTGGCCAAAGCCTGGTAGAGCACGTGCTCATTGGCAAGCCTTTCATGAAAGCCGACGATGCGGTTCGCTCGGCCGTGATCCTATGATGGTCGCCTTCTCCGCCTTGAACCTCTTGATGTAATCTCAAAGAGATTCATCGGACTTTTTGTGTAGGTTGAACATGTGGTCGCATGCTTTTGATCATCCCAGAGGAGGTGTACTCTTGGTGAAAATAATGGCGAACTCCTCCGAATTGTCGATTGTCCTGCATGGGAGGGTGTGAAACCACTCTTGGCAGCTCCGCAAGGTCATTGCGAACACCTTACACATCAGGCCGTCTGCCTTGTACAAGATCATTGTACTTTTGAAGTGCCTCGTGAACGTCGGATCGTAGTCCCTTTGAATGGTGTGTGATGGTCGGTGGTGTAAACCGCCCTCGGAGGAGTAGCCTATTTATCGTGTCCGTGAAGGGTGAGCAGTTCACCCGCTCCTTGCATGTCATCTTCTCGGATCGCTTCTGAGTGGCTGCTCATGAGTTTCTCGACATCCTCACCGCAGGGCTGCGATTTGCCGAGTCCTCCACGTGTCGAGTGCAACTGATTAGCTTCCTTAGCTTCCTGGTCGATCCCCTGGGTGTCCCCGCCTCCGGGCGTGTTAGTGGATTGAGCTTTTGAGGACTCCTCCTAATTGTCGCTTCGAATTGACTCGCCGAGCGGGTTGGTGAGCGTTGATCACGGTGTCCGCCATGCAGACGCTCACGACCTCGGGACCCTTGCGATCCCAACCTCGGAGTTGATGCTTCTCTGACCGAGCAAGCACGAAGCCGTCAGGCCCAATCTCTCGAAAGCACATTGGTCCTGACCTAACCTCGAACTAACCATTGATCGACTTCGAGATTGGCTGCATGTCCGGGGCTGGTTTAGGTGAATGACAATGGGTCGCTCAATGTTGAACAACACGCTCTCGTTCTCCTCCTTGTTTGCTTGTCGCTTCCTGATCGGCTCGGGATCTCTCGAATTGCCGACACCCGCTGCTCATCCTCTCTCTTGGCCCCGAGACCCTAGACCAAGACCCCGAACCAAGTCGATTCGCCGAGGAGAGTCGACCAACCGTATCGTTTTGGTTGTCCAAATTGTGGTGTAAGTTGATCGACCCTAAGGCTAAGGTCCGCTTGAGTGCGTGGGTCGAGGGGAGAGATTGCGTGGGCCCAAATGCATACGGGCTAGGGGTTTCACCGGTGGCATGCGCCAAGTGTGATAGCAAAAGGAGGGATCGAACGGATTTGGTCCAAAACAGTAAGGTCCGTGGATTTGTCGCATGTGGGTCTTGTCCTTGCGGCACCAAGGTGATGGGAGCTGGGGACCCCGAATTGGGAGTGGCTCCAACCAGGGTTTGGTGCGGCAAGGTCGCGTGGGGGGCCGTGGAGGTCTCAAGTGGCGCTGCACAGCCTTCAACTTCCACTCCTTGTGGCGGCAAGGTGGTTTCCACTGCTCTGGATGTGCACACAGTGCGGCTTTGTTTAGTGCGCTTGCTTCCAACCATGGTTGTTTGGAAGGCTTCTGCTGATTGAATAAAGTGTGAAAATGGATTTGTAGCACGCTTGAGTATTATTTCGCGCTCAATGAAAGCACCAATTTGTGGGAGCAAATTTTCGGCCCCACGAATATTCGCCTAAGATCCTGCCTTCTTCTTTCTTCTCTTCTACTTTCTCTCTGCAAAACAAATAGAAATAAGAGGACCACACCCGGGTGTTGGCCAAAGGCCCTCCGATGCCTAAGTTAATACGTGTGTTTGTATAAAAACGGTAGCTAACAAGAGGGTACAGAGATGTATGTATGGTGTGAACTGTGGCCGGAGCCGTGTGTGTTTGCCGGAGCCTTGCATGGGAGAGAGAAAGAGTATGGAGACTAGGTTTGAGAGATAGAATTTATGCGTGTTTTGAGAGAGAAGTTTAGACGTATCTTCACCCTTGTGCGTAGCCAAAGTATTTATAGGGCTTGACGAGGTTGGGGTTGGTGGGTTGGTGTGATTAGGATTTAAATCAAATCCCTAATTAAGGCAAGAATCAAACAACCTCCTAATTAGTTTAGGTAACTCCCAATTAGGTTTGGTAACCCCAATTAGGTCAATTAATCGAATAAATCCCTAAATCAAATAATCCCCAAAATGGAAGGAAATCATTTGACCTAGGAACTTATTAAGGGAATAAATTGGTTTCCACATACAGCATGAAATTTCTTATGCTCCAAGGACTACCAATATCATGATTGAGCACATGTCAGAAACCTACAACTCTTTTTTGAGAAGATTGATAGTGTAAGTTTCTAATGACAACTAGCCGCTACTGAAATCTAGTCACAACTATATTACACATCGGATAGCAATATCCATAATATAACAGCAACCTCCAAAAATGAAAATGAAAAAAAATGTAGAGTCATATCTCGACAGCGAAGGAGAGAATGATACTTTGTTTTTTACAATGCCAGAGCTTCAATAACTTGAATCATCTCATCATATGGCCAATAACAACAACATATAAATGCATACCATGCTTTTAACAACAATGAGCAAAATATCATCTATGTTACAGAGGGCCAAACAATTGCTCATACTAATGTTAAAAAACAAATGCCAAGACAGTTGTGGTAATTGTCATTGTTGTTTTCAACACCTAGATAAATATGATAATCATCTGTCATATGGATGCTTGTTCTTCAACTTTTAACTTCTTTGAACTTTGAAGTCAAGACTAATTTTGAACTAGGAGTTTTGAGTTTTGAGTTTTGACCACAATGCCAGAAAATACGATAAGGTTGGTACCACATTCTCTACAAAACCCAAAATAGCAACAGCACTAACACAATAGCTCTGCAAAGGGAAACATAAAACCGACTTTGGTGGCTGACTTATCAAATCAAACTTTGGGCTATCCAACCTTTTATCTCCAGGGACTCATGAAAATCTTGTTCATATAAGCACTTGCAAAATTGGGCCATACAACAATTATGGTCGCGGAAAGTTGAGCTTTACGTTGTGCCCTCTTTTTTATAAAAGCACTTGAATGTTCCGTAAAAATTTTGAACACACTGCTTCTGAAAGCAGCACAGAAGGCCCAACAGTGTAGTCTCATCATACTAAACTAATATGTGGGGGTTCTTTAGTATGATCTGGATTTTGTACTTGAACAAAATAATAATAATGTTGATATTACAAACCTAATGATTTTGTGTAGCACAAAAAAGGAAAAAAAAACTAATGATTTTTTATTTTATTAATATAAGCTAAACTACAAAAGAACGGGCTGCTTTACCATACACTACCAAAACGTAATCGAGTTCAAACCTATAACCATGTACGCAATTTGATAGTTTCATTTGTCTCAGGGACGTGTTGCAATAGAAAGTCTTTATTTTATAGAAAATTCGGGCGGTTTTTTGAGGTATTCCCCCAGACGAGAATGAAGACAGAGATTCCCAAACAAATTTAACGGGAGATAGGGGCAGCGATGGGGATCGGGGCCCACGGCATATTCTGATACCTAAACATAGCTGGAGGCAATTAGGTCACGTGCTATCCATGTTTTTGGTAATGTCATTGGAATGCTGAACTACAATGTCTACATAATCTATTATATCCGGTAAGGAGTTACGAGCTGTTTGTACAAGTTATTTCAAACATCAACATTTTGTGAAATTGTTATGCATTTGTGGACTGTGTACAGCTATCCAAGTTTCAGAGAACACATACGCAAGTCCTTGGTTGTCTGATATTTGTTTGTTTTTTGGTGACAAACTTCAAGAAAGGCGGAACCTGAGTTATTTCCCCAATATGGAGATGAGGAATCTCCTAACTTCTGGCTTTAAAAATCTGAAGGAAAAAACAATTAGCTATTGAATAAAATTTATACAATATGCCTATAATTACTATATTTGTTAGGGAACAGAGAACCATCAGGTGGGCAAATATAGTAATTATAGACACGTACACTCATTCCGGCTCAATGAATGTACAGAATTTCTCTATTTTCTTTCTTCTTTTATCTTTTTGGTTAATTTCTGTGGAAAGGAAGTAACAAGTCCTATAAAGCCTTTTCTACAAACATGTACATTCACCGGCTCAACGAGGGCTCGTTTGCACATCTGATCGTATTGACTAATTTTGCCTGGATAATATTAATTTGTCTTAAAGCATCAATGCTTATCCATAATATTATGCGCAATGCTTCTTTCATAAATAGTCCGACTGCTTATACTCTGTTTGGTGTCAGTTCGATAACATCGGATTAGATTTTTTTTTTTTTTTAAAAATTCTTTGATAATTTAAGTGGAAATTGAAATTCAAAATGACACAAAAAAAAAAAATTTGGTAAGATTCATATGACAAGTTTTGCAATATATAATTAAGAAAAAAGTTGGAAGATCAAATAAAATAACTACTACTTATCAAAACAAATATTCTATTACAAGCACATCCAAAGAGTCTACTACAAGAAAATATAAATAAATTATATGAACTACAACTTAATGTCTGTTCCTATTCCACTCATCATACATTTGCATAGCCAAATTATTCCTCCATGCAGTCCATTGATCTGAAGTTCAATAGAGCCAAGTACATCACCATCTTGGTTAGTTTCCCATTTTCAGTTTCATTCAATTCATTCTCCAATGGATCAACAGCCATCTCACCACGAATAAGATTATGTAATAGGCAACAAGTCTGTAATGATTTTACATTGTGTCTCGATTGGGAAAAATGTTGACTTCGCAAGATACCCTACGCATCTTAAATAGTCCGAAACACCTTTCAATCACATTTCTTGCAGCAACATACTTCATATTGAAATACTCTTCATGATTATTAGGTGCCCTTCTATTACTCCATTCAGTATAGATGATATCTTGTACCCTATAAGGGCGAGCCGTATATCCTTGACCATTTGTGTACCCACTATCCACAAGATAATAACATCCTAATAATTAAACAAATATTATGTACCTTACCAAAAATATAATCAAGCTTTAATATTACCACAATGAAACACAATAATATAATTTTACCTTGGTGGAACTCTTAATCCCGTCTACTACTAATTGCATCTCGTAACACCCTATAATCGACGCAGATCCTTCCCAACTGTGGGAAAACAAATATAAATTTCATGTCGAGTACAAACTCCTAATACATTGGTTGCAACCTCCTCCTTTCGTGTTCGATATCTTGGTCTATCTTGTTCGGGGGACATGAACCCTAATGTAAGTCCCATCCAACGCCCCCAAGCATTTCTACGCAATTAAAAATAAGGTACCTTAGAAACTTAAAATATAAATATAATAATAAAATTGACCAATCTTAATTTAATTTTACAATACCTTAAACCATCTCCATCTATTATCAGCAATTATTAGGTATGGGTTCAGTGCACCTTCAAAAGTCTACCTTGTAATCTTAACACTCCATGCAAGATTGAATTGAAGTACCTACTAATAGTCTCCCGATCGCTTAAATCTACTACTCATTGTACGATTCTTCACATGATGTGCGAGTGTATGTAAAAACATACACACTTGCTCTTCTATGGTTACTGAACCATTTGTTCTCACTCTCCCATCATCACGGACCAATTGGCATAAATAATGGAAAGTTCTCCTATCCATCCTAATTTGGTTCACACATTGTATGTCATCAATTCCTATAATGCTATCTAAATAATTTGACCGAGTTGCAATCCTGAAAAACCTTTGACTCCTAATGGCATTCCTTTCTTGGCGTCGTTGTTCCAAATTGTAATTTGTCATGAACCACATCATGCACCAAGCCATAATATGCAAGAACCACAATCTTATAATAAAGTATGCCACAATCCTTCTTTCATCCATATCTAGGCATAATATAAAGGAAAATAAAAAAAAATAGTAAAAGTAATATCAATACACCCCAAAAAAAGAATAAAATGAAGATTCATTTTAAAAATTAATCTAGCCAAAGGGCCATGGCCGTTAATGGAGTAATGCATAATTGTGCTTAGCAAAAGAGATATTGAATTGTGATTAGTATTTTATGGTATCTTAATTGTGCTCTGCATGCAAGCCACACCAGTAAGCGTGTCGTGTTTCACATACTACAGTCATGGTCTTTTCCTTTTTTTATCAGCCGTAATTTTCGAAACCAAATTGCCTTTGCCGCCACAAAGCAACCATTGGCATCCCTCGCAATCATACCCTAACCATTGTTCTACTTGTTTGTAGTTCTCAACATAGTGAAAAACTGAAAAACACCCATCAAAAAGCAAAACATGGACAAAAAAACTATTCCACGAATTACTTTATTTGCTAAAGATTCCCACAACGTCGAATTATATCACATACAAAACAAACGCTCGATTAAAAAATGTCATAACCTAATTTCCAACAAAAATTAATAAAAGAAGAAATATATAGAGAAGAGAGAAGAAGCAAGAAGAAGCATAGTATGAAAAATAGAGAGAGTGAGAGATGGATACTTGGAGAAGTGGAGAAGATTGCAAAGAAAACCCTAGGGAGAAGAATGAAAAGAGCGTTTGATTTTTCATGGTAAAACGCGTGTTCTTTATCCCTAGTCGTATAATTAAGCGTGTATTATCTAAACCTGAGGTGTGTGAGTTGTATTAGTTAGTCAGGTAAGGAGAGCATTAAAAGCCCAACTCGTATAAAATAGTCAAGTAATTAAATAATACAAGTTGACACCAAACACGATACGCTATTTACTCTCATCCGTAGTCTAATACTGTACCAAACGAACCCTCGAATGAATTCAATATGAAAACAAACCAGACATATATGGAAACAAGACACTCCAGATTGAAGAAATGTTAAATGAACAAAATTGAATATACTTATGCTACAACACAGTGTAGTGGACAAGAAAAATAAATAAATAAATCAGACAATGTAAATCATGCAACAAAATGGCAACTGCAATGCATTGTGCATTGCAGTGTGTACAAAACTG
Source organism: Prunus padus (assembly GCA_024362665.1). Taxonomy (NCBI): domain Eukaryota; kingdom Viridiplantae; phylum Streptophyta; class Magnoliopsida; order Rosales; family Rosaceae; genus Prunus; species Prunus padus. The sequence goes on along the minus strand of JANFAM010000019.1, from coordinate 27,448,419 downwards.
TAATGAAGCACAAACACAAAATCTGATTCTAGTGATGATAAGCCAATGAAAATGCTAAAGGTATATCAAATGCAAGAATATTTAGCAGCAATTTTACAAGAAAATAAAGTTGAAGCCAGTGCTCCACAAGAAAACCACAGCAAGTTGCAACTAGAACAAGATCTAAACAAACAAAAAGTAGATACAAACAGGAGCCAGAACACTAGTGAGCCTTTTCTTTATATATATATATATGTGCGCGCGAAACAGAAAGAGAAGAGGACAATTTGCTAACTGAACCATTTCAAAAGCATATGTAATGTATAAAAATTCCAAAAAAAATTCAGACGTATATATTTCACCCAAAATTTGATCCGAATAAAATAACATCGTACATACAAATAAAAAATATATATACACAGAACAAAACATTACATGCATGGCAAAGAGGGGAGGAAACCAAGTAATGTTAATAAAAATGCAAAAAGTAAGCGGCCTCTTTCAATTTGTCTCCACATTCAAGAATGCCCTTTGACACATACAAGAGGACATACATCTGTGCCGGCCTCCTTATTCAAGTTGTTCAAGAATTATTCCCATGAAACTTTTTGGTAGCTGTTTTTGACTGGGAAGGTTTTATCATGGTAGAGTAGGGCGAGAGGAAATTAAATTATTACACCAACTTTTTTTTTGTTTGATAAAATTATTACACCAACTTTGAGTGGCGGATCAAGGAAGTTTTTTATTGACCGCAAGATGTAGAGTTGCATTAAGAAAGCAATCAGTTTGAGACTCAAATATATTTTGATAGTCCATCATAAGTTGAAAGATATATAGGAATAAATATCAACGAAATATATTTTGATTAATTTACTAAACATCTCACACTGGAGAGCATCAATGAAACTTCATGAATTAGCAAAAAGGACGAGCATGGACAATAATAGCCTTTACTTGGCCTCAAGTAGATCCACCACCATTGCCGACTTTTAAGATACCAATAATATAGCAGTGTTGTTATGTATTCTCAGCAAATAAAAAATTGTCACATAAATTAATAGAACCAAAGATTTGTGTGGCTAGTGTCACTTCACTGCTCTGTGTTTCTAGCATCCGTTTGATTGGCAATATATGCATCAATGATCAATTGCGTTGAGAAACATCATACATTTATGTCATTGGGGTCGGCTCGGGTCCATATAATAATCTAGCTAAAGAAAAAGTTGAAAGGATTGAGATATTATTTCATCACAAAAAAGGACGTTGATATTTATAAAAGCTTACTTCATTTTCTTGTTCCCTCTTGCCCAAGACAAAATTTTATATTCCGATAATTATTATTAAACGAAAATAAATTAAGTAGGGGTATAATTACCATTTACTACCATATACACAACACAATCTAGTTGCACCCATTTGATTATGACTTAATTAATTAATTTGCATAATCTAATTTGGAACATGTTGTGGACGATTTGAAAGTTGAAAACCATGGGTGCCCACTGCCGCTTACAAGCATATCATATATTTTGCGGCTCTCGCTTTTCTAGGTACAACTGATGAGCCATTTAGTCGAATAAATATTTATAAGGATGTTGTTTGAATAATTGAAATGTAATTATTAACCAAATTAAAAGGGCATGAAAGCCTTTAAATGAACTAATAGTGTAGTGGTTTGGAGCATGACGATTTCAGAATTCAAAAATCGAGTAAGCATAACTTACGTACTAAACTTGACTGTGTGAGTGATTTTTTTCTTCCCCGTATATTTTCACAACAATCCAATAGCATACTGGAACTGTGAATAAAGAATATTAGCCTTGAAAGCTGGAGTGATAAAGCCTGAGCATGCCTTGAAAGCTGAGTGGTGAAACCTGAGCATTAGTGGTTGCATGTCGGCTTCACTCTCTCTCTCTCTCTTATTATATCATGCATATGCCTTTAGTCCCATTTGGTTTGGGAAATGAGTTTAGGGATGGGAACTTAATTGCTTTCTTATGTTTGATAAGTTCAAACATGGGAAATGGTTGCTTGTCACATGGGAAAGTAGAGGGAAAGTGAACCCATTCTCTCAACTTGGGTTTTGTTTTCCCTCCTCATAGGAAAGTTCGGGAAAATGAGCCACCATTCAATGCACATTTTTCATGACTATTTTGTCCCCATTAATAATTTAGAATTACAATGTATCATTAAATGCATTCTTTTTTTATTTGATTTAATATGGGTATAATGGGAAAATTATACAAACTTTGTTTTTTATTCCTACTCAAAACAAACATGGGAAATGAAACAAAGTGAAATTTCCCGGTTATTTTCCCGACATTACCAAACGTGGGAAATGAATCTTCCATTTCTCATCCCTTAGGAAATTACATGGGCAGTGATTTCCCATCAAATCCATTCCGTGAACCAAACGGGGCCTTAAGGTCTTGGGTTTAGAGAGCTGCATACATATTTTATTTTTCTAAAAGTTTTTGGTAGCAGGTACATAGTTATATCCGTCACTTTGTGAATTTAATATAATATCGCTCCTTTTAATAATAAAAAATATCCTTCAATAAAAAGACATGAAAACCTTGAGTCTGATGGTTGCTCGTTTTGAAACCGTCCCTTGATGCCTCATTGTTCAAACTCAAGAATAAGCAAGATTAGAAAAGTACTTGTGATTATAACACCCCAACCACCACCCACCCCCGCCCATCCAGCTTCTATTAGAAGAAGGTCACAAAAATTAGGGATCTTTCATTTTTGGCCAATGAAAATGAAGATATTTAGGAGAAGATCAAAACAAAAGGCAAAATGTAAATTCATAATTTGCTGTGTGCTTTGGCATTTTCCTAAATATTTTCACTTTTATTGGCTAAATCATAATAAATCTAAAAAATTATTACACTGTTTGGAAAAAGAATACTTGGAAGTAATTCCTGAAAACCCACATGTTATGTTTTTATTCAAAAAAACCGTTTTCATGAACTAGAAGTACTTTTAAGTTTAATCTTTTTGAAAAAAAAGTCCCAAATAGACTATAACTTCAAAAGTATCAAAAATAATTTTTTTATTAAATGGAACATAAACATAATATTTGTTCTTAGTTGAGAAGAGAGGAACATTGCAATTTGCAATAGAAAAGATTCTTTATTCAAAACAAAATAATAGCACCAAAAGATAAAACTAAGCATCGAATACTATCCAATACTCAAACATGAGGTAGACGTTCTTAAACGCTTTGTTACATTATCCAAACATAAGAAACCAACTTTTCTCTCAAGTATTTCTTTATCAGTCTCTTGGTAAGCGAATTATGACATAATTTTCTACACTTAACAGTTAAGAAACACAAACTTATTTTCTTAACCATTGTTTATGTGTCATAATCACTGCTACTTATTTAATTTGGACAGGTGACGAGGAGCCTACCTAATTGTCAAATATATTGGCTATGTTACTGACCGTCATGTCATCAAGCGCAAGTTGTACAGCATCCGTACCCCATCTGTCGGCAACACACGATAATTTGGACGATTCTTGTAGCTTTCACATGCCATCAACTCTTTGACAATTTGAAAATTCAATAGAAATTTTTGGGGACCCTACAGATTTGGCTTTATATTATATTTCATCTTTTTTTCTCTCCGTCTGAAAATGTGCGTGGAATTCAACCAAATTACATTCTCAATCTAAGATTTTTTTCTTCTTCTCCATCATCTTTTATAATTGTACCTACCTAGCCGCCCACTCTCTTTTAAATATTCTAGATGAGTTGAACGACAGTTGTAATATTTTGCTTCCGAAATTTTAGAGAAAATTTTAGCAAATATCAATGGAAAAGTAAACTAGGAGTTGGTTTAGTGATATTTGTCTTCATTTAATTTGGAATATGTCTTATATTCGACTCGCATGGATGTCAATAACGATATATATAAATATATATTTGTGAGGAGTTTTATACGTAAGTGTGAGTGCGAGTGTGAGTGTGACTGGCCTTATAAATATTGCCCCATATATGAAAGTAGTAAAGTAATATGTCGAGGCTGCATGGTTGAGGCCATTCTATATAGTATACTTCCAAACATTGAAATGCTATAATATATAATTATGTGTAGTAGGAAACCTGTGGGATGATGCATGCCATTGCCGCCATTATTCATGCTAGTTTGCAAGCCTGTTTGTAATTAAGTGGCTAGCATATTTGGGTAACAATTGTTTATATGGGGGCACATGGCATATTCTACTTTCCAATGTCGTTTTAATTGTATATATTTTTAAAAATATTTATCCATTTGGATTATTCTCATGGTCATTTATCAGTCATGATCATTATTAGAAAAATAGAACATACAAATCAGTAATGATCATCAAACAATAGATGAGGTCTAAACTTGACGTTTCCTTTATCTTAATTACTATTTCTGAAATCTGTACAATTTGTGATTTTATCATTGTTTTTCCGTTAAAATTTGCGCTTTATGTTTGAAAATTATGGTTGCCTAACGAAAAGGGGTAGAGGATATAAGATTGAAAAATAGAATTAACTACCTAAATTGTTTGGTGGCTCGACTTGGATTGGATTTGAGTTGAGTCAAAGCTATAAACCTTATAAGTCTCACTCCTTTATATGAGACTTGTAAGACATTATATTTGAAAGTTCCGATTTAATAAGTTCAGTCTCACTATTTATTATAAGTTCGCCAAACATCGATTAGGATGTTTGTCTAATTTAATTGAATTGAAATATTCTACTTCAGTCTGAACCACCAAACATAGAATATTCATATATAGGGTTTACAATATAATATACATTATCCCACACTTACCGCCTTAAAACGAAATTTTACTAGTTGATAAACCCTATAACTAGTGAAATAAGCTTTATGAATATGTTCCATGATATTAATAATTGATCTTGCTTATGTTCTAATGAGATTTTGTTAGTTGATCAATGTAATAATTAGTCACTTTCCGATGGACGGCCACTAGAGTGATCACATAATTTCTGTAGCCAAAAGCTTAAGCAGCTTTCTTTCTCTTCAAGGCCATCATATCTGCTTTTACTTGAAGGGAAATAATAATATCATGAATATGATCTACCTGCCAAAATTACATGAGTTTCCATTGAAACCTGATCTTTCTGGATCTAATGATTAAGATTGATTATTCAAGGTATGAAGAGTTTTACTGGTAAATATAATCAATCTATAAACATTAAATATTCCGAAACTCCGGATATATATCAAAATCGTTTAATAGTTCGAATCCACGAACTGATTTCATTTGTTTAAATTGGACAAACAATAAAATATTTACAAAGTACTTTTACAATGAGGCAATAAAGCTATATCATTATGTGAGTCGAACTTGAAATAATTATTAATTGAACTGAGACAAATACCACTAAACGAAAGACTAGTTGACATTCACGACCGACTTCATTATTCAACACAAGATTTTAGGGTAAAAGTTACAGACGTGTGATTATTCGCGAACTACTGTTTAGCAATCCTTTGTATTTAGGAATTTATGTATAAAAAACAACAAAATATAATTTTTGTATTCAGAAATAAAAATATATACAGTGAGATAAAGGCTCTGCAGATAAGAGAGAGACAAGTCATTTTATTTAGCTACATACAATGCTTCTGTGATACGTGACCTTGCTTTTATGTTTTTCTGAGAAAAAAAAATTAGCGACCATTGTGAAATTACCAATAAACCTGATAAGCACGAAAAAGAGTGGTCCATCCCAGGTGCAGGCAGTGCCAAAATCGAACAGTCTGTCATGAAAGAGATGTTCTTTATTAAAAACACAAAAATATACATTTTATACTTTTCTTTTAAAAAATAAAAAGCATTTTCTGATGGAGATGAAAATAAAAGTAGAGAATATAAAAAACTTTTTAGATAAAATTGAGGCACAAGATAATATACATACTTTTTAGTATTAATAGAAAAAGAAAAAATGGCGTCTGAGTTAGGCCAGTTGATTATGATAATAAATTAGCTCATTTGTATTTAAATTCGAATAGAATTAAATTAAGTTCATGCTAAATTAAATTAATATAAAATAGAATATCGCTTGTGAAAAAAAAAAAAAAGAGTTCATGCTATTTTAAGTTCATTCACAATAGCATTTTAAAAATAGAAAAGCAATCTGCGCAATCACCGTACAATCACTAGTTTTTTTCAGCAACTTATCTCTTTTGTATTTTTTTAAAATGAAATAATAATGTTCTTATTCGCTTGATAAGCCCATGTCACCTAACATGCACATGCACATCACATGGAAGATTTCTTATCATCATCAAAATGTACTATTTATCAACAATAGCTTATATTCCAACCCAAAAAAATAACAGGAGCTTATGATATGCCCAACCAAAAATTATTTTGGAACTAACTTCAAAATTAAATATATACGTGGTGAGAAAAATTATTACTGAACATGTTTTAATGAGGTCGCGTTTGTTAGGTCGAGTCTGTATTTTTGACAATTTAATGAAATTTTCTACTTTCATTGTGGGAAATTTTTTTATATTTAAAATTGAAATACTAAGACGATAGCAAGGGGTTAGATTGCAAGCATATTCCAATTAGAGCATAGGGCAAAAGGCAAAACAAAAGTTCATGAACCACCCATTATGTATTATATTCTAAGGAGTTTTCAATAAATAACTTACTAGACAAATGATGATTATTATTTTTATAATCACTGGACAAATTTGATTAGTGATTAAACTATTAATGTATAGAAAATAACAAAAACAGGTCAGATTTTGGAGTGACTTTGGGGATTTCAGCACAATATAGATCGTAAAAAATACAAACTTGTCGAACAGAAAATTAAAAAATTCCATTGTGGAGAAAATTACGTATGCGTCATGGGATTGAATAATTTTAATACAATTTGGGCTATCAAAATAGTTATTAGTAGGGGAATGCTAGCAACCTTCTCTCTAATCTTTTCTTTTCCTTCTCCTTCTCCTCATGACACGTGTCAATTTCTACACTTAAAACAATGTCATTATTACATTAGACAACCTTTATGTCAAAATCTTCATTTGTTTAAGTGTAAAATGACACGTGTCATGAGGAGAATGGAGAGCCCAAAGAGAAGGTTAGAGAAGGTTCAAGATTCCTCTATTAGTAGTTCTAAAAAAAAAGTTGATGGTAATTTTGAACTAGTTTTAAGGAATCTAAACATATTATGTTCCAACAACTTATCACTCCACCACATGCGACCAACCCCACTTATCAATTATTCACACACACACTCTGCTTCTAGTGGCTGCGTCTCTGACTCATGTACTATTTCTATTTTTGTACTTAATTCACTGTTTACCACATTTGTTTTGGTTTGGGGGCTATGCTCCAAGTTCATGTTCTTTTCAATGTCTGCAAAGCTAATTGTGTTGCTATGAAACATCAATGGCGGTGATCATAGTTCAAGCACGTGAACTATTTTTTCACCATTTAAAGAGAGATATATATATATATATATATATACATGGAGCTTCCATTGGGAATCCCTCAAATAAGCCTTATTTGAGGACACCTTGGTAGGGCCCAATTCGGATTGTATTTCACTAATCAAAACCGCTCATTTTGTAGATACTCATTCAAAGATCATCTCTACAAAAATCACTAATCCGATATCATTTGACCACCAATTGAGTTATTGAAATTTTAGTCTTTTCAAGACCGTGTTCATTGATTTTGTATGACACAATAGATGGTTTGGATCATTGGAAAAAAATTGTAGGGTACCTTAAAGGGCGTCCCTCAAATAATTTTATTTGAGGGATTCCTCAATAGAAGGATTATATATATATATATATATATATATATATATATATATATATTAAGGTAGAAGGCCTTAAAAGTAAAATTTTCAAAATCCCCACAATTGTCATTGGTTAATAAAAATACTAAAACAAAAGAGTCATTATTAAATATGGATAAAATGTTAAATTCATAATTTATTTAAATTAAAATTATAAAAACAAAAATAAAAGGAAATGTACTGCAATTATCCATAAAACGAGGATAAGTTATTCATAAAACAAAATATGAGACAACAACCTAACAAAACTTCCTTTTAAATTAAAAATAATATAATACTCATTCATAAAAACACGATTGGCACACGCATGAGCGAGTGCCAAGGGGCTAGTATGTAGAAAATAAATTATTTTTGACAATTTTTTTATACAAGAAAATTCCAAATTACTCTAAATTAATATAATCTACACGAAGGATGATTCAAATTTAGGTGCTGATCGTGGGCTTGCTATCTTCAACTTGCCTAACTCACATATGCATTTTTTACGATTTTAGGCCAAGGTTTAATTTTAGTTTTGATTCATTTTATACATCCTTCAAAATTTACCTGAAATTATATTTTATTTTCAATAATGTTCAAGAGCTCTGTTGTTGTTTTTTTTTTTGTCGAAAGGGAAACTTCATTGAAGGGAAATCAACCCAAAAGAGCTCTGTTGTTGCCCACAAGAATTCTTGTACGCAGCGCTTGAATTGCGGACTTCTTTTTATAAACATTGGCTTGGTTTGATTGGCTTACATTTTACTCACTTTTTTCACACCTGCGTGACTCAAATGACTCGTAAAACTCAAAAACCAAAAACTCATTTCAGAATGAACAGCCAAGTGCATGAGATTCTCATCTTGAAAAGAAAATTTGGTGACATGAAACGTGAAAAAATCGATCTGAAAACACCCGCAAGCCTGCATTGTTTGCTTAATTTTAGTCTGAAAAATATAGACATGTTATATATTTACAACAGTTTTGGTGGTGAGGTGATTTAAGATATGAAAGCCATGGAGGAGGATGATGATTCTGATCCTTTGTTAGAGGATGAAACAATTGAAAGCAGAGATGAGGAAGAAGTTAAGGAGGGTCTTGTTCGTCCAGCAGCTTTTAATGTAGAATGGCCTGAGAAAACCCCTCAGGAAAATGCGGCTGGAAATCATGGAATCACATCTGCAAAAGAGGTAGTCTTTCATTTTAGTTTTATATATGTTCATTTAATGGTGATTTTCAAAAAATTTATAAAAGCCTTTGATATGCAAACATGACATAAGAGACGATAAAAGTTGCGTAACTAAAATTTTACATCGAGTGTCATGTTTGAATTATTTGTTCGATTACACAATAGAATGCAACTCATAATTAAGAAAAAAAAGGATTTTCATTCATGTATTATCTAACACGATGAGTGAAATAGAAATATGTTAAATTGAGAGACGGGCCGAGGGCCCACTCCAACAACACCGATCTGCCCCCACTTAACCACCCGCACAATCCTCGGGTGTGGGGTTTTATCACAAAAGACCTCGGTTTTAGTTAGAGAGGGGTATTTCTATTTAAACTACTTTCTCTTTGGCCCTCTAACCGATGTGGGACAACAATGAGTTCCAACACTTCCGCACGTAAGACCCTATTTTGTGGGTCACACGTGGAGATCCACACATCGGCAACCACGTGGAGCCAAAGGGGACTCACCCATCACGGGGCCAAATGGGGACCCACCCATCACGTGGCGTAACGGGCCCGCCACCGGCTCGATACCATGTTAAATTGAGAGGCGGTGGCCCACTCCAACAACACCGAGCATCTGTCCCACTTAACCACCCGCACAATCCTCAAGTGTGGGGTTTTATCACAAAAGACGCCGGTGTTAGTTAGAGAGGTATTTCTATTTAAACTACTTTCTCTTTGGCCTCTACCGATGTGGGACAACAATGAGTTCCAACAAAATAGACATATATTGATCTCGCTATAAAATTTCATAGCCATCGTTGGTTGACAGAAGGTCGTGTGCTTGTGTGTCCTTAGCACGAGTAATTTTGTAGTATAATTTTTGTCATGTTACATGGTGTTACTAATTCGAACATGTTATAATACATTCATTTATTTCTTAATAATATATCCAATTATGAACTGTGTTTGTCTGTTGAAGAATATACATAGTCCCTCATTGGAAACTTAATAAAATAGAAAGTTTCATATAATGAATGACTAAACTGCTAATAAAATCGAGACATTTTGTATAAAACCTCACACCTGTTAAACATGTTGTTAAGTTGGAGTCAATATCGATGTTGTTGTGCCCGAATAAACCCAAATCAAACAAACTCAAATTATTTATTAAAACCCAAATTGAACCCAAATCAAACAAACCCCAAATTAAAAATATAAAAATATATATAATTAGAAAAAAAAAGGTGACCGACGTGCACGTGTGACCCTCTAAAAAGTGATCCCGTGTGAGGGGAAGTGTTGAAGAATACATATAGTCCCACATCGGAAACTTAACAAAATAGAAAGTCTTATATAATGAATTGTTCAACTCATACTAAATAGAAAGTCTCAAATAATCGATGTTGCTAGTGATAGGTCAAGAATCCATTCCTCTGAAATCTTAACATTATCCACCAATATTAATACAAATGAATTAGTAATGCCAACCATTAGTATTATAACTAATTAATTAGTACAAACATGTACGTGAACAGTAAGGAATGCAAGTTGCAACTAGCACAACAAGTAGCATAATTCTATTCATTTTCATGAATTCTAAACTGCAATGGGAGGAGAAGGACTTGCATGTGGCACGAATAACACTGTTTTATTATCTCTCTTCAATTAAATTTCATTATGTGAAATTATTATCACGTATAACAGAATGTAATTAATTAAAAATAACAAAACAGAATATTCCCACAGCATATAAGTTTTTCTCTAATAAGAGGGAGGCTAAATGGGGCCACAACACGTCACGTGGCATGGGGGGTTGGCAACGAACTCGCTTGTTTGGCACATGACGCGACCAAGTCACACTACGTCTTCCATTTTCCCCTTTACACCTCAATTTCCATTCGTAACTGCAAATATTAAATAAATTGATTTCGTATCCTTTCCGGAAACAGCTTTCTTGGAAATTGCCCGTAGTACCCCATCCATAATCCATGACATCGGATGCTGTTACGCTACCATACATAGGAAAGAAAGTCAAGAATTTTAAACGCTGCTTCCATATCTTTCCTCATCGGTCCCATGCCATACATATGATACAATTATATTTAATTATATTTATTTTTAAATATAAGTAATATTCCAAACGACAAGAAAATAAAATTTCTCACACACAAACTATACAGGTATTATGAGAGTTCAAATAAGAAACTATTGGTTTGTATGTCTAGACCCTACAAGTTAAAGTCATTTTTAATTAGATTAGACCCCATTAGACTAAACGTGTTTTTAAATAAAACTTGAGATTACAAATTCATTAATAAACACGTGTTATAATATGAATAAATTAGAGTATTATTTTGATTTCTCGAAGCTCTCAAAATTAAATAAATTTAGCCCATCTGAAACTATTATTACCTATATTACTTATACAAGTAAGTCATATACCTATAACAAAACTACGTATTTATAAATTAGGTATCTAAAACATCCACCAACTAAGTGGAGACAGACTATAGTCGGCAGTCAATATTCTCCTTATATTCCCGGAAGAAAGAAATTAAAGAAAAAAAAAAAGTAGAAATAAGAGCGTCAAAAAAGTCATAAGAATTCACTCCAACTTATTAACAAAATAAATATTTATGGGTTGCATTAAGAAAATAATTAACAGATGGGACCGCACAAGCCACTCGTCGCTTTAAAATCAAATTCATCATCAGTGGCCGCCTAAAAAAAAGTTCAAACCCTAGTTTTCTTTTTGGAAAAAATATTTTAAATATTTATTCTCAACTCTTTCGTTATTTTTTTATTCTCAAAATACCTCTTTAAATACCGGGCATTTAGCAGTAGCACATCAGCAGCTATCAGCTCCAGCTTTACCCTTCTTCTCTCTGTGCTTTTCAGACTGACAAAACAATGGGGTTTGGTTCCAAGCGCTCTTCCGTTGCCTCGGCTACCAAATGGCTGGGCTTCGTTACGGCCGTCTGGGTCCAATGCATTTCCGGCAACAACTACACCTTCTCCAACTACTCCGACGCCCTCAAAACCCTCATGAACCTCACCCAGCTCCAGCTCAACAGCCTTTCCGTAGCCAAAGACGTCGGCAAAGCCTTCGGCCTCCTCGCCGGCTTCGCTTCCGACAAGCTCCCCACCTGGCTCATCCTTCTCATCGGCTCCGTCGAGGGCCTCGTCGGTTACGGCGCCCAGTGGCTCGTCGTCAGCGAAAGAATCAAACCCCTCTCTTACTGGCAGGTAAAGTTACTCGAAAAATTCCATTGGGACTTTCGTCGAACACTTAGAGTGCGTGCAACCCAACTGACAATTGATTCGATTTCTATTTGTAGATGTGTATTTTTCTGTGCATGGGAGGCAACAGCACGACCTGGATGAACACGGCGATTCTGGTGACCTGCATCAGAAACTTCCGGCGAAACCGGGGACCCGTTTCGGGGATTTTGAAGGGCTATGTGGGTCTCAGCACCGCCATTTTCACTGACATTTGCGCGGCTCTGTTTAACAACGACCCTGCGAGCTTTCTCCTCATGCTCTCCATAGCCCCCTTCGCCGTCTGCTTAACCGCCATGGTCTTCCTCCGCGAGGTCCCTCCGTCGTCTTCCTCCTCCGAAGACCACCAGGAGTCGAAGTACTTCTGGGTCTTCAATGGCGTCGCCGTCTTCGTCGCTCTCTACCTCCTCGCCTACGACTTCGTCCCGAACCCTTCGAAGCTCTTCTCTCTCATCTTCACCGTCATCCTCCTAATCCTCCTGGCCGCGCCGCTGCTGATTCCAGCGTACGCGTTCTTCAACGCGTGGGCTTTGAAGTTGGATCGGGTCGTGTCGGAGTCGGGTGCGGATCCTGAGACCCGTGCGGTGGAGCCGCTTCTGAGGCAGGCGGCGGGGGACGATGCGCAACAGAAGGCAGAGGCGGCGGACGACGAGCAACAGAAGGCAGAGGCGGCGGATGGTGACGTGGCGGCGGCGGTGAGGAGGAGGCCGGTGATTGGAGAGGACCACACGATTTTTGAGGCAATGAGGAGTTTGGATTTCTGGGTGTTGTTCGTGTCGTTTCTTTGTGGGGTGGGGACCGGGTTGGCGGTTATGAACAATATGGGGCAGATTGGGTTGGCGCTTGGATACGTCGACGTTTCGATCTTCGTTTCGCTCACCAGTATTTGGGGGTTTTTCGGTCGGATCGTTTCGGGTATGGTTTCGGAGTACTTTATCAGGTTGGTTAACTTTAACACGCTACTAATTATATTAATTAATGTCTTATCAAAATTAAGAATAATTTTTAAGGAGCATAAAAATTGTTTTGTTATGTGCTTGACCTAATTTTGTTTAGATTATTTTTGCAAAGGTCAAGTCAAACCGGAGTTTAAAAAAAAAATAAAATCTTGGGTTTTTTTTATAAAAAAATTGTTTTGTGGGTGTTTTAGTTAGTACTAACCATGATACTTAGATTCAATTACTTGGCCACTCGGAATTTGGTATAATATATAATAGAAATTGGAGAAGCATATTAATAAGAAAATCCATGAATTAATTCCTTTGTAGGAAGACTTTGTGGTATGCTTGGCTTTTTGCTAGTGTTATTTTATGTTAGGATCTTTGTGGAATATTTGCATATATATTATTATAGAAAGAAGATTCCACAATTATAATAATGATGAAAGTAATACTAATGGTAATTCATAATAACAATTATTATTACTAATTTACTTAATAAGAACCTATTTTACTTTCCATTGAAATTTGAGAATATATTGTTTGTGTAATTGGGTGACTTCCTAGTTTCTTCTCAACCGCCCCCTTATTAATTTATTCATAAATTCATTAAAGGAATTTGTCTCCCTTGTTCATCCTCTCCTCTGTTGTTATTGTAAATTCTTTCTGGCCGTCCCTTTACCATTTCCAATTCACACAGTGGCGTAAGCAGAAAATGAAATATTGCTTTTGGGATGGAGACTTTTCCATTACCTTCACTTTTAATTCATTTCCAATGTCAGTGGATTCTGGGGCAAGTTGCTTTGAAAGCAACTTAAGTTTGGTCCAACTTTCAACCTTGCTTGTTTCTTTTTCTACCCACGTTTGTTTGTTTTTTTTTTGTGTGTGCATTTTTTCGTTGAAAGAACATACACGCCCTTCTCATTAGGGTGATATTCCCCCATATGGGGTCCTTACGTTATTATCGTGCGGACATCATTGTATGGAGGAAATGAGATAGGGGTAATAGAAAATACATGGTGTCCCCAAAGTAATAACGTTCAGATATTCACATAGGAGAATTTCTGTATATATAAATATCATTTTAGTTATTTTTTAGTTTTATGTTTTGCAGTTGCTTTGCATAAGAGATTCAGAATTCTATGTTTTTCCCCTACTTTAATGAAGTGGTCCCCTACAGTTTACGAATTCTATACATTGGATCAATTTATGTAGCTTTCAGAATTTGTTTTCGTGTCTTGATATTTCTATAATTTATGTGCAAATATATGACTTGGTAGAAGAATTCATGGTCTGCAATTCTTTGCCAACTAAGTTTTCTGGTGGCCATACATTTTTGGTCTGAAAAATCAACTAACATGCAACTCTCTTTGGTCCCATTTTTTTTGTAATATTGACAGGAAAGCTGCAACACCAAGACCGCTTTGGAATGCTGCTTCTCAGATTCTAATGGCTGTTGGCTACATCCTCATGGCCATTGCCATGCCCGGTTCTCTGTACATCGGTTCGATCGTTGTAGGCATATGCTATGGAATTCGGCTTGCCATCACAGTCCCAACGGCATCTGAGCTATTTGGCCTCAAATACTATGGACTTATCTATAACATTCTGATCTTCAATCTTCCACTCGGCTCCTTCCTCTTCTCCGGCCTGCTTGCCGGGATATTATACGATATGCAGGCCACAACCACGTCCGAAGGCGGCAACACCTGTGTTGGTGCCCATTGTTACAGGCTTGTGTTTGTAATCATGGCCGTTGCCTGTGTTATTGGGTTTGGTTTGGACATTTTGTTGTCAATTAGAACTAGGAATCTTTACAAGAACATTCAAGCTGGCAAGAAATCAAAGAGAGTGGCTAATGGCACACAATAGTTAACCTAACGTTGGACTTGGGAGGTCAAGAAATCTGAGGATTGATGGGCTTAAAATTTTGCCCAGTGATGTCCTCCATTTTGAATTAAGCTGGTTTTATCAATTTTGTTGAGGGCATTATGTTGCTCATCATCCATAAGATCACACTTAAAGGAAGAAAAAAACCATATAATTACAAAAATAAATTGGTTAAGTTGTTTGATGGGCATTCCTAATCCGCCCCACTATGAAATTTGTATTGATTAATTCCTGTTTGAATTGGTGTGTAATTTTTTGGTAATTTGGATTAGTGTGTGTAATTATTTTCCTAATTGCTAGGCTCTATTTATTCATAAAACAGTTTTTCTACAGTTTTTTTTCTGTATCCTTGGTTTCCCTCGGCTTTACTGGTCTAGAAACATTGATGGGTTTGTTTCTCTTTCTGGGCTATAAATATATACGGATCATTATCTTCTTAAGTGAACTCTTCATGTGGGGATCAGAGGCCCAACAAACGAAATGACTAAGGAAGGCCTAGCCAACTGGGATTGGTCCTCACAATCAACTGACTTATACACAGTCAAAAATCTTGCCAAGCCCGTAACTCAAAAGCCCATAAAGATAATTCTTTTTCTTTCTATAGACTGCGAGAGATATAGGATATGAATCTATCTATCTCATTACGTGAATATCCCATATTGAGCAATCAAAAGAGAAATTCAACACCTAAAAGACAGATATCTCATTACGTGGATATCTCCTATTCAGCAATCAAAGAGAAATTCAACAATTAAAAGACATAATCCATGTTTTGAGATAATTCATTTCTCCAAATAGAACGAAGAGAGATGGATCAATCCCTAATTGCCTTTCGGCTTATTTCCAAATATTTTGGCTATGCTTGAGAAGTAGATGAATCAATCCAGTCTTGATGTTTACAGCTTCCAGTGTGATACGTGTGAATTGGCTAAGAGTCATCGTGTCCCATTCCCATTAAGTTCAAATAAGAGTTTGGTTCCGTTTTCTCTTATTCATTCTGATGTTTGGGGACCTGTTCAAGTTACCACTCTAGCCGGAGCTCGATGGTTCGTGACGTTTATAGATGATTGCACACTCATGACTTGGATTTCCCTTCTCAAAACTAAAGGGGAAGTCAGTTTAAGATTTCAACAGTTCCATAAAATGGTGGAAACACAGTTTCAGGCCCGAATCCAAGTTTTCCGTTCTGACAATGGCGGAGAATTTCTCAACCATGATCTTAACAAATTCTTACAATATCATGGCATCATACATCAACGCTCATGCCCATACACTCCCCAACAAAATGGAGTTGCTGAAAGGAAGAACAGACATTTATTGGAAGTAGTTCGTGCCTCTCTCTTTGGTGCCAATATGCCTCAATCTTTTTGGGGAGAAGCCGTCGTCTCTGCGGCATATATCATCAATCGAATTCCCTCCAATATTCTAAATTTCCAAACACCACTTTAAACACTTCACCACCGTATCCAAACACCTCAAACCCCAAATCTGGAACCCCGAATTTTCGGTTGTGTTGTATTTGTCCACTTACATGATCACCAACGAAGCAAATTGTACCCTCGAGCCGAAAAGTGTGTTTTCATTGGTTATGCACCTCATCAGAAAGGATACCGGTGTTATCATCCTCCTAGTCAGAAAGTCTATACCTCCATGGATGTTGTGTTCCGGGAACATGACATATATTTTTCAGCAGCACAGGAGGAGAATCAAGAATCAAATACTCCCCAAATTCTTGATTTTTTTCCTAGGAACAACTCTGCTTCAAAACGACCGGTCGCCAATTGATTGCGACCGGTCGCCCCCCCTTAGTTCTTCGAACTTGGAGAACCTGCTTCAAAACGACCGGTAGCCAGAATCCTACGACCGGTCGCCAGAAGAAAATGCTCCGTTGTCTCCACGCTGTCAAAATCAAGAGTAGGAAATTGAACCGTTTCATGAGATTTTGCCCGCTTCAGCTCCAGTATCACACCAATCACCTGTTGAGGAAGTCATTCAGGTAACATCTTTCCCTGAAACTGATAACACTAATGAAATATCCCATGATGATTTGATTTCAGAAGGCACAGAGCCTGCATATCAACTTCCAGAAAGGAAGAATCGTGGCAAACCTCGAGTACAATATGAAGTAGATCTTAAAGCCAAGGGGAAATATCCCATCAAGAATTACATATCTCTCAGCAGATTATCAGAGGCACGTGTGCACTTTGTAAAGCAATTGGCTGACATACCTGTCCCCAACAGTGTTACTGAAGCACTAGAAGACCCAAAATGGAAAGAAGCCATGAATGAAGAGATGCGAGCTCTTCAAAAGAATGTCACATGGGAACTCGTGCCCTTACCTCATGGAAAGAAGACAGTAGGATGCAGATGAATTTATACTGTGAAGGCAGATGGATCCATTGAAAGATATAAAGCTAGATTAGTGGCGAAAGGGTACACACAGAAATATGGGATAGACTACCAGGAGACCTTTGCCCTAGTAGCCAAGATTAACACTATTATAGTCCTATTATCTCTAGCAGCAAATCTTGATTGGCCATTACATCAGTTTGATGTCAAAAATGCATTCTTACATAGAGACTTGGAAGAAGAAGTATATATGGACTTACCCCCAGGATGTAATTCAGCTCATGACAAGAAGAATCAAGTTTGCAAGCTTAGAAAATCATTGTATGGATTAAAGCAATCTCCAAGAGCATGGTTTGGCAGGTTTACTAAATCTATGAAGAATTTTGGATATACACAGAGTAATTCAGATCACACCCTGTTCGTGAAGCATGATGGAAGAAGACTTACTGCACTGATTGTTTATATAGATGATATAGTTGTAACTGGAAACGACACCGAAGAGCAACTGAAGTTGCAAAAGTATTTGTCTCAGGAATTTGAGATGAAGAACTTAGGTGATCTAAAATACTTTCTTGGAATTGAAGTAGCAAGGTCAAAAACTGGTATATTTCTGTCTCAAAGGAAGTATGTAATGGATCTACTCACTGAAACAGGAATGCTTGGGTGTAAGCCGGCTGACACACCCATTGAAATGAACCACAAGTTGTGTGAAGATATGGATCAAGAACCAACCAATAAGGAACAATATCAACGCCTTGTTGGAAGACTGATATACCTGGCACATACAAGACCAGATATTGCATATACTGTGAGTGTGGTTAGTCAGTTTATGCATTCACCTAGTACTTCTCATAGGAATGCAGTTGATCGAATCTTAAGATACTTAAAGTCAGCCCCTGGGAAGAGATTAATGTTCTAAAAAATAGAGATCTTGAAGTTGTTGGATATACATATCTTTGATTGAAATTTGGGTCCATTACAGATAGACGCTCTACTTACGGTTACTTTACATTCGTGGGAAGTAACCTAGTCACTTGGCGGAGTAAAAACAAAATGTAGTTTCTCGGTCTAGTGCGAAGCGAGTATAGAGGAATGGTGAAGGGGTTTGTGAATTATCGTGGATCGAAAACTCTTGACAAAATTGGGCTTCAAACACGAAAAGCCGATGAAGTTGCATTGTGACAACAAGTCGGCTATTGATATTGCTCATAATCCAGTTCAACATGATTGAACCAAACATGTTGAAGTGGATAGACATTTCATCAAGGAAAAATTGAAAAAAGATCATCCGCCTACCGTTCGTAAAATCAGAAGATCAATTGGCAGGTATCTTAACAAAAGCTGTTTGTGGAAGAGTATTTTATGACTCACTTACCAAGTTGGGCATTGGTGACGTATATGCACCAACTTGAGGAGGAGTGTTAAAGTGAGTCTCCTAATTAATCAAGGAGATTTATTTCCTTGATTAATTAAGGGAAAGTCCTTGATTAATTAAGGGATTTACTTTTCTTATTTTAGATAGTTAACAAATCTTTATATAATTAGGAGATACTATCCTAATTGATTACTATATCTATTTCCTTGTAAAGCTCTAATGTAAACTCCTATATATACCTCCTTATGGAGAAGAATAAAAAGAGAACCTAAAGTATTCAAATCCATATTCATATTTTAGCAAAAGTTAATGCAGGAACTATATTGCAAAAAATTGAAAAACTTAGTATATGTAATCGTTAAAATTGAGAGTGCAATGACTAACGTGACTTAATAGTAAGAGTTCAGGATACTAAATCGTAATTAACCATTTTTCAAATAGGCTAAGTCTAAAGAAAGGACACTGTTAATTTCGTGTTGTAACACAACTACCTTTATATTATAATTATCCCTGGTTGATTGCTAAATTGTAATTAGTTGCTACTAATTGCAATCACGCACTGCGGAGACTAAGAATTAGGTAAAGATCGAAAAAGCCGAACCGAGGAATCTAATCCTCTTAACAAGCTGTTAAATTAATCATGAAAATCAAACATTTAGCAGAGATTAGTATGGAATTTAGAAGACCCTGAACGAGCATGCTCTTAACTTAACCACACACAGACAGCGAGACAAAGACAATAATGAACTCACGGTTGGAATGTTGCTGCTGACCTTCATCAATTCATGGTAACGTGACAATGGTAACGTGACAAAGCTCTCACACTCACACAGCACGTGACCAGGCCACGGGCTTCTCATCTCAGTAGACCTGCTGCTCCCTGCCACTGTGCCCTTGTGATCTCTCACCTCACCTTCTCATAGCTCATAGGCTAGTTCTTATTTAACCCCTCCATTATTTTGGGGTACGGTAAAATAAATGAAGGGACCATACTTTTCTATATTAAGTTACAACTACAACCCATAACCTCAACATTTAAACGCAGAATTATATATTGTATTATAAAACCCTTTTCACCATTTTCAGCACTGCAAACTGTAAGCAAGAATGGAAGACACTTTCAGCTTTAGCCTCCTCATGTTCTCTCTCCTCCTCATGGGCTCCTCCTTTGTTGTTTCCTTTGGTTCCTCTCTCTCCCCTATTTCCTCTGTTTCATTTGTTTTAGTTTAGTTTACTGATTTTATGAGTTTATAATTTATTTTTATTTTTAATTTTTGTACATTGCAGATGGTCCACTGTATGATTCTACTGCTTACACTGAGGTGAACATAAAATGTGGAAATTTTTTATTTATCTCCCAGATGAATTTGTTTGTTTGGTTCAGACATTCAACTCATGGAATTATTATTTTTGTTTTTGGCAGTGTAAAATGCAGCCAGAGGCTGCTCTGTATGGTGGAGGAATCATCAATGATGAAGCTTCAGGGGTTGAAGGCAAATTGGGCAACTCTGCAACCGCAAGCAGTGGTGTTTATTCACCATCTTTCATTCTCCACAATCTCAGCCAAGGCACCATTTACTGTTTCTCCAGTTGGGTTCTCTGTCTCCTTTTCATTTTTTTTAGAAATATATTTTTGTGGATGGTGGTAATTTAGTGTAACATTACCTTCTTTTTTTTGGTCGAAAAGAAAATTACATTTAAATTAGCAAAAAAGAAATTCCGTTGCCGGGACTTGAACCCGGGTCTCTCGGGTGAGAGCCGAGTATCCTGACCAACTAGACTACAACGGATTGTTGATATGTGTTACTTCTTTTATTAATTTATATTTGGCTATTTCTGCATGGGCCATCAACTTGGGCTTCTACACACATCTTGGGTTTAAGGATTGCATCTATCAACAACGGCTTTCAGTATTTGATTGATGTGAATTTCAAATTAGTCAACGGTTAAAAATCATTCACATGTGTGAGTGACTGCTAGTTTTCGGACTCCTACTAGGGCTTTATGGTGATTGAAAATTTTACTTGTATCTTATATTGTGCTTAATCAACAGGTTGGGTGAAGATAGAGGGTGCAGGCTCAGCTCTCATAAGGGCAAGCCTAAAGACAGAAAATGAGACTTATAACTGCATAGGAACTGTTTTGGCTAAGCATGGATGCTGGTCATTTCTCAAGGGTGGGTTTGTCCTAAACTCACCATCTCAATTATCTATTCTATTCTTTCAGGTAATTTTACTTTTTTCCTACACATTGGAACATTTTATCTATTTCAAGTACTTTTTTTGTAAACAGTTTCAAATTTCATGTAGAGTAATCTGTTTCTCTGGTTATATAGAACGCAGATGACAAAGATGTCAACATAGAAATTGCAAGCTCTTCTTTGCAGCCATTCAGTGTTCAGCAATGGAGGACATATCAGCAATATATAATCAACACTGTAAGCATCTCAGCAAATGCTTAACCAAATTTTGCTCTAACTAGCTAAATACTTGTTTAACAGTAATATGAACTTGATTAAAATGAAAGTTGTTAATTTGTGTCCTTGTTTTATTTTCTTTACCAATAGAAAAGGAAGCGTGCCGTGACAGTCCATGTCTCAAATGAGCAAGGAAAGAGGCTGCAAGGAGTGACAATTAACATAGAGCAAGTCTCCAAAGATTTCCCATTTGGATCTGCAATCTCAAAGACCATTCTAGGAAATCTTCCATATCAGGTTAGGAAATTTGATGAGCTTGGTTTAAACAGTCTTTTAAGTAAAAAACAATCTTAAATCATGCATCATGTTTCACATCCAGAATTGGTTCGTTAAGCGTTTCAACGCTGTCGTTTTCGAAAACGAACTTAAGTGGTATGCAACAGAACCTGAACAAGGCAAAACCAACTACACCATAGCAGATCAGATGCTGCAATTTGTTCGTGCTAACCAGATTACTGCTAGAGGGCACAATATATTTTGGGAAGATCCTAAGTACACACCAGCATGGGTTCGTAACCTTACAGGCAATCAGCTGCAATCAGCTGTCAACTCAAGAATCCGAAGCCTGATGAGTAAATACAGAGAAGAGTTCATCCATTGGGATGTCAGCAATGAAATGCTTCATTTTGATTTCTATGAGCAGAAGCTTGGCCCCAATGCCACATTGCATTTCTTTGAAACAGCACACAAATCTGACCCTTTGGCAACCCTTTTCATGAATGACTTTAATGTGGTGGAGACTTGCAGTGATGTAAATTCAACTGTTGATGCCTACATTTCAAGGTTGAGAGAACTTAGATATGGTGGAGCATTTATGGATGGAATTGGACTAGAGGGTCATTTTACAGTACCAAACCCTCCTCTAATCAGAGCTATCCTAGACAAGTTGGCCACATTAGGCCTTCCTATTTGGCTCACAGAGGTTGATATTAGCAGTACTCTAGGCAAAGAAACACAGGTAAGTAAGTGTTACATATAGTTCAAAAAATTAAATCAGCTCTCCATGAAATGCAGAATAATTGTGTAGTCCAGTTGGAAGATGACATGTGTTCAAATCTAATGACCACTTTTTAACATATGTCATCTTTTAGCTTAATTACATTGTTATTTTGCATTGTCACGTGACACGAACATCCCCACATTTCTCATGCCCGACTGACCAAATATCTTTTTGTTCCTTGTATAGGCCATTTATCTAGAACAAGTTTTGAGGGAAGGCTTCTCACATCCATCTGTGAATGGGATAATGCTTTGGACTGCTCTGCATCCTAATGGGTGCTACCAAATGTGCCTGACAGATAACAATCTTCAAAACCTACCAGCTGGTGATGTGGTGGACAAGCTCTTGGAAGAATGGCAAACTGGGGAGATAGAGGGAAAGACAGATGAGCATGGATCATATAGCTTTTTTGGTTTCTTGGGTGAATACAGAGTAAGTGTCAAGTATGGCAATAAGACTTCAAGCTCAACATTCTCACTGTGTCAAGGTGAAGAAACTAGACATGTTAGCATTCAGTTGTAATTCAATTTCAACATAATTATTTGAATATTGGTGCATTAAATAGAGAAGTAGTTTCCGTATATAAGCATTAGTTCATAATTTAATGAGGAAAATTAGTTTCTTTATGTTTTTGAGTACAAGACCTCTGGTCTGCAAGTCAAGGCCTTTTTCACTGGGTTAAACCAGAAAAATTAGTTTTTTTTTGTCGTAAGAAAATTAGTTTCTTCATTTAAGGAGTTGATCTATTTTTTTGCCCCAAGATATCCATTATTATATCCCATTGATGCTTCACCTCTTAAATTCTATTGGCAAAAGTTGCTTGATTTTGCAGAAAATGTCCCCCAGTTATGTAGCTTGCATCTCACATTTAAGCCACCACACCAACTTGAGTTCTTTTTTTATGATGCCATGTTATCCAGCAGACTCAACTTTTAACACGTGTTTCACTCACATTTGCAATTGTGTATTGATAAAATAATGTAATAATTAGTGCGTCCTACTTAAACAAATGTTAGGAAATAATTGAAGGGTCATTATTATTTAAGGAAAACTTCTCCAGGCAACATGACTGGTCATTAGAGTCTTGGAAGAAGTTGCAAGGATCTTCTTCCTCTAATCAGTTTGAATATAATCTCAAAGATATGATTCTTGTGAGAAGGACCCGTATGATAATTAATTGGAGTAACTGCATAATGCTGTAGCATTATGAGTCCTTTTGCTCTTTTCAATTTGATGGCTACAATCTGCATCAGTATAGCAGATCAACATAAGCCATCATAATTCACTATTGTACTGGCAAAGTAAATGAAGAAACTCACCTGCAACGGGTGTATACAGTTTTTCTCCCTCACGTGAGAAACTTGTACAAACACTCGTTGCAGTTGAGAGAACTCATCGCAACTTGTTGTATACACCCTCTTCTCTTTCCCCTTCATCGTGAGGGTGTATACAACGGACAAATTATACCCGTTTATTGGTCTAAGTATTTTGGCCAAATTACATGGTCTAAGTAGAAGCACATTCCAGAAGACTAAGTATGGTATTTACGAAAAATGAACATAGAAAATTTCAGTTAGGACTAAATAAGATCTCGGCTTCATTTGACACACAATCGTAGCGTAAATTTTGCCGGATTTGTCCAAAAAGTGGTTGTTTTGTTGTATGCATATTTTGAAGGTGGGCCATTAGAACATATATTCGCAGCTCAACAATGTCAACATCATTTTACTTTTATGCAAATTTTCTGAAGAAAAGTTGAAGGCCTTATCATTAGAGCAGCAATTAGAAGGCAGCTAATTATGCCTGTAACCACTTTAACACAGTATTCCTTTTTTTTAAAAATAAAATAAAATTGCAAAGATTAGATTTGCATTTTGTTCTTGGGTCCCCAACTCCCACAGACGATTAACTTATTTCATATTTATATTAGATTCGTGAACTGGACGGGTTGTAAACTCAAACGTTCTAAATTTAAACTCTTCTATATACAAACCTCCGAATTTAACTGATGAAGGTGGTTTATGAATTGATAACAACACGGATTATCTACTGCAAAAAAGGTAATGAACAAGTTGTAAGGTCATACATTCTAAATTCAAAAACCCTCATGATACAAAAACTTGTAAAGTTTAAACGGAGGATAAATATATCCAAAAAAAGAGCTTGGCCACATGGAACTGACAAAAAATGCAGCAGAGAAAGGAAAAGCTAACAAAAACTTGAATTACCCGCAAAGTGTAGCCACCATCTTGCTCACGCATTCACATTTACACTCCCATTTATGAGAAACATTCACAAGCCACACACAGAAAAGCCAAAATAAAAAATCCAGCCCAAGATCAAAAGAAGGGTTCCGAATCCATTTGGTGCTTTAACAAGCACATATAACGGCAGAACCTTCAAAAAGCTTGAGTGGGAAAGAAAAAGAAACCCTACTACCTACTACGACTACTACTACTCTCAGAAAAAAAGGATCAGAAATTTAATTAAAAAAACCAAAAGGAAAAATAAACATTTTCTTATGTGTATGTTACAATGATTTTGAGGTGGGGGAATCATGGAAGGGTTGGGTGGGTTTACAATCTCTGATGAATCTGTCAGCTTTTTTCTACCAAAGGCAAAACTCAGTGTGACCACTTGAACACTCAAACCTCTGAATAATTCACATTGACGAGCAAACTGTGCCAGTGCCAAGGGAAGGAGATAGTTGGAGACTACAAGAAAAGATAGGACAAGATGATACACAAAGCTGCTGAGGCTATGGAGAAGGGCCTTGCCCTATTTGAGTCTCCCATGGCCAAACCAGCTAACCATGACCCATCTGCCAGCATGGTCTCACCAGAACCTGACCCAGGAACCGTCCCCGTCCCCGTGCCTGTGGCTGACCCAGATCCGGCGCCTGAATCCGAATAAGTGAACCCGGGATTTGACCCGGCAGTAGCAGCCCCTTGTGATGGTGTCGCTGTCATTGGTGTTGTCTTTAGACTGCATACATACATACACCCACATGATCAAATGTGAGAAAAAATCATACAGAAACAAGTAATCAGATATCTTGGTGTGACAGTCCAGAGTGACAAAACATTTAAATACATAGGGATTCACATGGAAAGCAGCCAAATTATAAAACATCAACAACAAAAAGAGAATCTTTGGCAGCATGGCATTGCGAATTTGCAATTCACAAAGAAAGAGACCCTGGAAAAGCTTGTCAAACAAAACAGCAAAGCATATAATCTATCATGTTTTAGCTTCTTATCTTAACACCCAAAAAAAAAAAACCTGTCAAATTTTTGTTTTGTTTTGTTTTCCAAGAAGAGAATAATCTTTAGCTTTTGAAACAATAAAGCAAAGCGCTCATATAGCTTTAAATTCTGTTTACCTTGGAGACGAGGGGCAAAACGTCACCGTATAATCAGCACCGGTACACGTAAACGTACTCGTAGCATCATCGTACGCGTAGCTATACGACTTGGGGCACGCCGCCTTAAACATCTGCGAGTAAACCGACGGGCTACAGGTGGCGGGTGTGGCATACGCGCCGCTACAGCAATACTCGGGGGTCCCAAACGCCTCGCACGCGCTCTTACACGCGTCGCCGTCGCCGACCCTCAACTCGGTCGGGCACATCCGGTTCAGATCCGTGGAGCATCCGGTGGAGGCGCACTGACCCGACCCGCCAGTCCCCTCCACGAAAACAGGCAAGTTGTACCCGTCGACGAGGCTGACGTCGTAGAAGTCCTGACCGCCGGTGCCGAGAGTGAACTCAGCAAGGGTTGCCGGCGGGGCGGCTCCGGCGCCGTTGCACTCAACTTGGCCGGAGCCACAGTCACCGGTGGTGCAGGACCCGGACCCGGATCCGTCAAAACTACAGCCGGTTCGGGCCCAGAAACGGCCCGACCAGCCCGTTGGGGCTTGGAATGTGCGGGCGGTCTGTTTCGGGAGCTCGAATCCGGTGGAGTCGAGACTAGGACTGTTGGCATTTGGGAGAATGCCTGGCCACACTGTGTAGTCGCATCTGTTGACGAATGTGAACGTAGTTCCGGAAGTGCCTGCAACAAAATACAGAGAGAGTGACTAGTGAGAGAGAGAGAGCCAAAGTTGTAAACTTGTTGGTGAAAATGTGAGTTTTGAGCGCCACCCAGAGGACATTAAGGCAAACCCATGAAGCAGGGAGAGTGAGAGAGTGAAAAGATTGAAGCTTTACCTTTGGAAGTGATGAAGAGAAAGAGAAGGAGGCTGAGAATGAGATTATTTGAGCTTGAAGAGAAAGGATCCATGTGTATGAGGTTAAATGGGTCTTTTTGTTTGAGCTTGGGGATGAGGTTTGTGGTGGTGGATAGGAGGCTTGGGAGTGAGCGAGGACAATGCAGGTGTTTTGGGGCAGAGAAGCACTGGAGAGCAGTGAAGAATGGCGAATGGAGGAGAAAGTATGGGGGTTCAATAACAGCTAAAAACGACAATTTTGGTTTGTGGGGGAACTTGAAGACTGAGCTTGAGATATACAAATCATAAAATAATAGCTCTGTCAGTCTCTCTCATGATCTCTCTCGTCTTTATTATCCCCTCTATTTTTTTTCTTTTTTTAAAAACAAATTTATGGGAGACCAAATCTGCAACTAGAACATAAGGGACGTTCAATAGCGTTTTTAAGGCCTCATTTTCATTTTATGTTTTTATTTTTTATTAAAAATTAGTTGGGTATGTTGTTTTCATTTTTATTGGAATTTGTTTTTTGAAAACAAATTCAAACTCATGTACAAAAATTGAAAACACCAAATTATCGTTTTCATTTTCTACCCAGTGTATTCATCTGATTGTTTTTTTTTTGTTGTTTGCTTCTTTTTTTTTTCAATTTTCAATTTTTTTCGTTGCACTTCATTATTTTATTTTGTTACATGAGTGTATATTAATTTTATGGTAAAACCATCATATTTTATTCAATTTGATTTTTCTAACATTATAATTTTTTTAATTATACATTTTTCATTGTTTATAATAATTTAACCTTTATTTAAATTTTTTTTGAACAAGAAATGAGCAAAAATATAATTGAAAAATAACTCACATATTATAATTTTCAAATTGTCCTGCATACACGTTTTCACTGTTTTCATTTTCTAAATATGTTTTCCAATTAATATACCAGACGTATTTTCAAATCTTGAAAATGCAAATTCATTTTTTTTGTTTTCATTCTCAAATCCTAAATAAATAGGATTATAGGCTAAAACTCACATCAATACTGAAATTCACTGTGAGAAAATTTACAAAATTTCATCAATAACATTGTTTAATTTGGAATGCTTATAGTTAATGCAAATGATTATAAGCTCAAGTGATTATTAGCAGTTTTACCTCTACATCCAAGGTCATGTGTTCGAATTCTCTTATATCATATATCACTTTGCAATATAAGTGGAGAGTCTCTTCAAAACAAAATATTACACACTCAATTAATAAGTAATTCAAAACTATCTTCTCATTGTGATATATAATTTGTAATTTATGTTAGCTTTTTATACAATAAAGAATTTATTTCAACTTTAGTTTTATTTTTTTTATAAATTTTAACTTTAGTAACACTTCTTTTTTCAGTAAAAGATTTAACGCATGTTTATTTACCACCGAAAAAAAAAACCAAATTAACGCGGGAGCTACGCTGTTCCCGCACGCGAGTTCCTAATTTCCTATAGCTTCGCTATACCCAAAAAAAAAAAAAAAAAAATTTCCTATGGCTTCATATGCTAGGAGGGAGTATTTTTGCTCATCACTTTAATTATAGGTGTACCCTCGTCATCATCTCCAATGCTTGATACGTGTTCATAGGCCTAACCATAGTTTACTTTTGCTTTGTATTTATAGAACCATGGTTATACATATGGACACGTGTCAAGCATTGAGGATTTTGATGAGAGTACACTTATGATTAAAGTAGTGAGCAAAAATGCACCCATTGTAAGACGGTGCATGATTTCTTCGGTCGAGTAAAGTCAACAAAGAGTCGAAGCTTTGGGAACAATGGGGCCCGCCAAATGACTTTTTTCTTTGCTGAGCTGTCACATCATACCATCTACAGTCTACAGAGAAGAAAATAATGATATTCATTCACCACGTCATTGTTTAGAATGTGGGGTCTACAAGAGAACATTTAATCTATTGACACGTCAGATCAATTGACCGTTGATAAGCTCCACATGGGCCAGTGGGGTTCGGTGTGTTCTTGCTCTGTTGCTAGTGTAAATTATGGGAGAAGCATTGGATTCCCTACACCTCTCTTCTTTTCATGTTTTTCCCTATTTTGAGGCTCAAAATTTTGACCGTACTGAACTTTCAAAATTAGATTAAATTTCTATATTAATCCACTAACTAAATCCCTCTTCAAATGTTACGTTAATATTCAAAAGTTATCTTTTAGTCACTTTCTAGTTTTTAAAAATATTTATTTTATAAGAAAACGATAGTATTTTATTGAACAAAGATAAATAATTAGTAAAAAAACCAGGCGATAGTATTTCAGTCACTTTCTGGTATTTAGGTGTACAAAAAATTGTATGATGCATCTTGTGTGGTTACTATTTAGGAATTTTTTTTTCGGGGTCAAATTTTTATAGACAAAAAATACCCGTAGCAATGAAACGAAAATAGTATCATGCATAATTCATTGAAAAAAACAATATTACAAAACACATATTAACCAATCTCCAAAGATTCAATGTCTAAAAGAAGCCTGAAATGACCCAGCAAAAGTAAAAGAAAATATGAGCATCAAATTAATTGATACAGAAACTTCCATCTGACCAAAAGAAATAGAAATATGTCCACACAAAAAAAAGAAAAAAAAGAAGAGGAAATGCAAATATCAACTTAGGGAGAAGACGGAAAGAATCTCAAATACGGTAAAACAGCATAAGTTGTTGCAGACATTGGGACAAAGGCGGAGTAATCCTCATAATGTTACTGTTAGCGGAGTCCACGGCAAAGAGTTCGCCATCCCCTGAGATACGGATTTTGCAAGGAACAACTCCAATGTGATTACCTTCCAAAACAGTCTCAACTAAGTACCCACTCAAATTGAAGAACATTCCCATCTGCAATACAACAAAACGATAAACAGTTTATGTACAAGACTTGTACAAAAATGGGTTAATTTTGATTTAGTACATTCAACTCTTACCCTTAATGCACGTTTTCTTATGCATTTTCAATTTTAACGATTACATATCTTAAAATTGTTCAATTTTTTGCAATCTGATTCCAGCGTTAATTTCAAAATCAAAATCTCCGTTAATTGCTTGCATGGCAGGCATGGGTCTCACATATTCACTTATTTTGATGTCAATTGATGAGTATTTTCGGGTTATCGGTGTCTTCCTACCTATAAATAACACATTACACGCATTAATACCAAACCATTTTTTTAACAAAATACCCTTCAAGTAACATTGAAAGAAGTGAATATGTAGGACATAGGCTTGCCACGCAAGCAATTAACGAAAATTTTGATGATGAAGTTAACGTTGGAATCATATTTTAAAAAATTGAAAAGATTAAGGTATATAATTGTTAAAATTGAGAGTGCAGGGGCAAACGTACCTTAAATGTAAGAGTTCAGGGTACTAAACTGAAATTAAACATACAAAAATTATGCCCAGTAAGAATAAAGTTTGTGAAAAAGAACCAAATAAAATGAAAGTCACCTCAACTTTCTTGAATTTGGGATGACTTTTTGCTTTGTTTCTTGAATAGGGTTTGAAAATTGAACGTTGAAACTTGAAAACTCATATGGGGGTTATCGTGTAGCAACTACTGCCTCTGTTTTTTTAAAAAAAAAACATTAGACAAAATGACATTCTTTTGGCAAGGTTTAAAAAAATCTTTAATGGAACGACGTCGAGGGAAGAAAAAAAATATATAAGCACACTGGAAGCATGTTAGAGATGTCTACAAGTCCATTTGGGGCATTTCATCAAACAGCTTGCGGGGGTCAAATTTTTCCCCTCAAATGATGGATTTCGGGGTTG
The DNA here is from genome assembly GCA_024362665.1 of Prunus padus. Classification (NCBI taxonomy): domain Eukaryota; kingdom Viridiplantae; phylum Streptophyta; class Magnoliopsida; order Rosales; family Rosaceae; genus Prunus; species Prunus padus. The sequence goes on along the minus strand of JANFAM010000019.1, from coordinate 27,418,117 downwards.
CGGGGGTCACTTGACCACATTTGCTCGTCTGTGGATTCTCCCCCATGCGTGGTTATATGTATTTGTAATAACCTTCGTGTGGTTATATGTATTTGTACTGATTTTTGTGCTGATGACCTTTGTGTCTAAATTATAAATGCAATATATCGCCTTTATCTATTTAAAAAAAAATATGAAACATGTGTGGAGCAATCCTCATGGCAATCACTTGTCTGCCATTATAGATGCTGTCAAATTTTATTTTGATTATGTTTCAATGTTAAAAAATGAGAGAAATTTTCATGCTTGCGGATTGAGATAGAATAGGAAGAATAAATTGGTAAAAACTTATAGATATGATGTGGTTGTGGCTTCAATAAGTCCCAAAAACTTCTTGGAATTTTGTATGAAACCTAAAAAGCTACGTGTAAGTTCATAAACTTTTCAATTATTGGCCCTCAATAAATTGACTCTTAGCTATTTTCGTTCAAAAGACATGATAAGTGTTTTGTAGTCACACCATATGAAGCTATCCGATTTCCCTAAAAACACGAAACACCCCTCATCCTTCAAAAGACATTGCGAGAGCGATTCAAGAATGCTTTGTAAATATTGAAAATTTGAGAATGATTTAAGTGATTTTCTAACACAAGTTGGACAAAATCGTAGCCGATGACGATGCCCGATTTTGCTACCAATGCACTACATGTCTCATCCTACCATGAAGAAGTGTTATTTTAGGTGCTTGATGTAATCCGAGCACATTTCTAATGTAAAATTTATGGGCAAAATTCTCTAGTCACATGGATGCCTCAAGTTTTTTTTTGGTCAATAGGATGCCTCAAGTTATACCAAATAAACCCCAATACATCTATAATTCCCAAAACTTGCATTGCTACCAAACAAAGGAAAGCGTACCATCAATTATTTGACTCTTTTTCAATACATGGATCCAATCCAAGTAATTAAATGTTTTGCATGTGATGGTTTTGTTTTATACTCAGGTTTTTTTTTTTTTTGGTCGAGATCTTTGGGTTTTTCTAGGGCATTTATCACTGGGGGTCCAAACCGCACGATTGCAGAGACCATTGAACCCACTTTCTGTAAGAGAGAATTTGTCTTCCAGTGCCTATAGTGCAGGGAGGGAGAATATATAAAGTAAAGTGATTTTGTTTCTCATTTCTGCCTTATGTAAAAGTGATCTGTTCTTCCTTTATTCCTTTATCTTTTCGTTATTTTTTGGGTACAAAGTAGGCCAAGAGAGGGCCCTTTCTTTGATTCTCTAGTTTGATTTTAATTTGTTATATGATTAGGTTAAACTCTGTAGTAATTATTCAACAGATTATATGACAAATGAGAGCCCCAGTGATCACAGTAAAGTTTGCTTTTTAGATGTTAAACCCTACATGGACAACTCAATAGCAAGTCTATTGCATTCTGTAAAGGTTGGTCTGTGTTCCTTTCATTCTGATGTTTAAATTTGAGAAGTTTTTCCGAACTTTTTTTTTCTCGATACAAGCGAGATTGGGGAAATGGTATTTCAAATACAACCTCGAATGCATGGGTAACTGATTTAAACCACTTGAGCTACAATTCCGTTGCAAGTTTTTCTCCCCTTCAAATGTCAATAACTCACATGGTGTTAGACTTGAGACATGTCTCTTTTAAGGATATATAGATGTAAACAGAAGCAAGCTCCACTTCAAATGAGTCATTTGGTTGAAATTTGAAGCCCTAAAATGTTCTTGGAAAATTTGAGCTGTGAATAGTGAGCCCAAACACATGTGACTTGGGTCCTTCTCTTGCCCACCAAAGGGGTAACAGGGAATACATAAGTGGGATGAACTTTATATCCTAAAACACATCAGATGCCATATGTGAATCTTTACATATACAATTGCATCCTAACCTAGCAACTGCATAACTACTTTATAAGAACTTGCAGTTTCTAAAAAAAAAATTCGGAATTCGGAGTTTCTACTAATATTACAGATCTTTCAAAGAAAAAAGTTATCAAATGCAAAATTCCAACAGTCCTATGTATTTATGACTGAATAGCAGTGAACAAATACTTATCTTCAAGATTTCTCAAGGACAATTTTTTCCCCACAACCATTTCCGATGAACTAATAGCAAATGCAGTGAGGAGGAATGGGCGGATAGCTAGTATCGGCCATGACACCTGCTATTCAGCCGGGATTGTAATACTATCTTCCTGGAAACGTGAGGACCAATATTAGTCATAAAGCATGTACTAAAAGTGATTAGAGGCATCCAAATCATAGCTGAGGAAACACTGGTATGGCTCTTTAAAAGTACATCATGGTCTTGTTAACCAGCGGTAGCACGGCCCCATCTTTTCGTATTCCCAGCACCTTTAGACTGCAAGTTCCATACAAGGCACCAATTATGCTCATGAGGTTTTACTCATTTGTGTCATGTGCTAAACTCAACATATTCATTATGCACTTTAATAGATGAAACAAATTTGAAATGAATATGAGACAACAAATGGTGCAGTTGAATTGTTGTACAGGTTCAACAATTCTGGTGCTCAAGGGGGATAGGTCTTGACATCTTCCTCATGAACAACTAATGCAACTTTCCCAAATCACTGGTAAACAAGAGACGGGACATATATACGTATATCGTTAATGTATAAATGCATACAATATGATTATTTTTAACCACAAATGTCCCAAAGCCAATTTAAATTATATCAACTAGTGACAAACCAGTTAGATACTAATAAACAAAATAATGCACTGTATGATGTGCAGAGATGTCTACCTTCAACTCCCCCAAAGTCTAACCATATCGTTTCTGTTATATATTCACCACATTGTGACCAAATTTGAATTTTTATTATTATTTTATTTTATTCAGAGATAACATAGTTAAAGTAGAATTAAGTGGGATGCCACGTGTCAAAAATTAAAGCATAGACGGGGAAGGACACACAAAGCATGGACAAAGAATCTAAAGTGTTTTCTTTGTGCCACTAAAATGAGTTCAGATCTTCTGTCCATGCTTATATGTGTCCCTCTTTGTCCATGTCTTAATTTTGTGACATGTGGTATTCCACTTAATCATACTTTAACAAAATTAATGCTTTTTATCTTTTAATACAAATAAAATAATAAAATAATATCACGTGTCACAACATTAAGGCATGGACAGAAAAGGACAAACAAAAGAATGAACAGAAGATCTGAACCCCACTAAAATAGCAAATTAGTAAGGATTTCGAGGCAGCTGAAAAACGTTGCCATTAGCTGTAAGCAATCATGAAAAAAAAAGCCACAAATTAGGGGCTTGTAAGTTGTACCCCACACCTACATCATGGCCAACACCTTCACAGCTCAAATCCTAACAAAATATTCAAGAGGTCCATTTCTCGCACGATTCGAATTGTATAAATTATACTCGTATCTTCTGACATACAGTTTGACGTGTTATGTTATAACGGAATTATGTTATAATGGGATAGTATGATTAATTAACAACCTATTATATTATCCCATGTAAAATTTTGTACCAGAAAATTAAATAACACATCACCATATATGTGTAACATGTAATAGTAATTGTACCTTGTATATATAAGGCAAAGGGCAAAAGATGATAATGTAGTTTGCAGAGGCGCATGTGTAAGTGCTAGTCTTGTCATCATACGCGTAGCTATACGCGCGTGGGCAAACATGCTTAAAAAGCAGCGAGAACACAGAGGGCTGACACGTGTCTGGCGTAGCGTACGCCTCACTACAACAAAACTGCGGATCCCCAAACGCCTCGCACGCGCTCCTACACGCCACGATCCCCCCTCCACCCTGACGCGCGACCCTCAACGCCCTGGGACACTTGCGGTTCAAGTCCACAAGGCACCCCGTGGCGCTGCATCCCCCTCTTGTACCTCCACGTGGCACCACGAGTATCGGCAGGTTGTACCCGTCCACCAGGCTGACGTCATAAAAATCCAAGCCGTCGGCCCCGTTGAGCGTGAACTCGGCTAAAGTAGCCGGCGGCTTCGCCCCGCTGCCAGAACACTCGATTTTTCCGGAGCCGCAGTCGCCTGTGACGCAGGAGAAGTTGGTGGGCGAGTACTCGGTGCAGAGGGTACGGGCCCAGATCCGACCCGACCAGGATTTGGGTACGGATAGGGTGCGGGACTTGCCGGGCTTGAGCGCGAAGCCGGTTGGGGAGAGCGGAGCCGTGTTCGCGCCGGAAAGCACGCCGGGCCATACTTCGTACCGACACTTGTTCACTAGCTTGAAAGAGGCAGAGTTCACTTCTGCATGGACCAAAATTAAAAATGAAAATCAAGATGTGGGTTTTGTTTCTGATGAAAATTCAAGAATTGGGTTTTGTTTTTGATGAAAAACTAAGAACTGGGTTTGAGAAAAAATTAGAGTTACCTGAGAAGAAAGAGAGAGTGAGAAGTGCGAGTACAGAGGCAGAGAGTAGCAGACGATCCATTGAAGAAGAAGCATGTGTAGGTTGAGGTTGGAGGGTGCCAAAGAACTTTACTTTTCTTGCGAAGAGAGAAGGGTGTTTCAATTTTTGTTTTTTCTTTTGCTTTTTGGGTTTTTCATTTTTATAATTTCAATGGGATTATGACTTGAAATTTTTGAACTTCTGGTTTATCCATTTTTTTATGACCTTTTCCAAGCACTATTAGGATCTGTCTACCATCTTCTCTTTGACAGTGGACCAAGGTGCTCCATGGAAAAATTTAGCGGGGTTTGGGACTGTTTTTAGACCGGCAAAAGTCATTTTCAAATAACTACAAACAACTAAAAGCAATTGCATTTGCAACATAGTTTGGAAGTGTGCATCTGGGTTATAATTATAATTATTCAGAAAGCACTTTTAATAGAAGTGCATCTACAAAAGCAATCCTAATGAGAGCTGAAATCTTAGTAGTGGATGTTTCAACATGCCCGTTAACATTTGGCAGCTAGGGGTGAATTTGTATGGGACCCAGAAAAAGGGAAAGGTAAGATACAAGCATCAAAGTGCACATGGTATGATTGTAGGTCGGAGAAGATTTTGTGCAGTTGAATTATGGTAGGGCCTTGTGGACTCGTTTCAAGTACAATCTATAACAATACAACAAATATCTGGAGATAAATCATTATCCACCACATTCATCACTGCCCAAGTAATAAATAGGAATCACTTTCTGGAAGTGGTTTCAGGTCAATTTGATTCAATGGTTGAGCTTTGGGGGGAACCCATGAAGATGAAGGCTGTTTGGAAGCGGGTTGGATTAAACCCATCTCCTGGATATGTATGGACTAGTTCTAAAGTTCCATTCAATTATTTAGATAAAGAAAACTTCAATGAGATTGTGTTCATAACTATTCTGAAATTCAGAACTTTGGATTTGATTATATGATTTTGTTCAAAAGGCATGACGTGGCGAAACACAAATTTTCAATAAAGATTGGAGATTTAGGGTGAAACTGAAACCATTCAAAACACAAGTGCTTCAATTTGGTCCAAATTAGTAAATACATCATTGATGAGCCAGTTTTCAACTTTCAACGCACATACACAAAATTGTATATATTAACATTCACATCAACGATAATTCAAAATCCAAGCTTAATGGGTTTGAGCCCTCTTCTTTTCATTGCTAACTTACAAAGTTTGAAACTTGGATGGTTGAAATTAGAGGTGTCAAATGGGTCGGGTCGTTTAGAGTCGACCCATTTAGAAAAACCATTAATTCCGTGCTGGGCCACTAAACAGGCCTAGATGGGCTCATGACAAATTTGACTTATGTAATGCTCTTTTTTTAGTAATTTTTTTACAATTTCATTTAAATCTTTTTTTAACAATTATGTATATACCAACGAGATTTATTATTTGTTGAAAAAGTGGTCAATAACTTTCTTTAAAGTACATTTAAATAGAAAATAACTAGATTATTGTTTGAACTTTAAAAATTGAAACTTGAAAAACAAAATCATTATTTTATATATAAAGAAAATATTAAATTTTAATACATATTATTGGAGAAAAGAAATATACTTGAATTTAATATATAAATGTAATCATATTATGTATTATTTTTCTTTAAAATAAATATAATTTAATAAATGGACTTTAAACGGGCCACGGACAGTGTTGGGCCTTATTTAAGGGGGCCGTGCTCATGTCGGGCCGATCCGTTTGACACCTCCAGTTAGGGGTGGGCAACAAAATCGAAATACCGATACCGTCCCGAAACCGTGCCATTCCGTGTCAAGTTCGTGCCAAACCGTTTGGTGTTGATTCTGAAACGGGATGAAACCGTGTCATACCGTTACTGTTTGGCACGACACCGGTATCAGTTTTTTTATCCCGTTTGGTATCATACCGTACCGAATAGTAACTAATTAATATTAAATAATAAATATTACAATATTATATTATTATGTCAAAAAAATTCTGATTTAGTTTCATCCTCACGCACGCACGAACTAAACCTAATCAGATCCAAAAGCTTTTTTTCCGCCCATCTCTCTCCTTCCTTCCCTCTAAGTCTAACTCTCCCTCCCTCCACAATCGATCCATCTCAATATCATCTTCTTCCCCTCCTCTTCTCTCTCTCTATTCTTTTCCTCTCTCTCTCTCTCTCTCTCTCTCTCTCTCTCTCTCTATTAAAGTCGAAGAACCATTTGTCCTTTCACAGATCTTGAACTAGAAGAAGAAATCTTGAATCTTGAATGATTGTTTTTTTGTTTTGTTTGTTTAGGCTTGATATTGTTTGTTTGTTAGGAGGCTTGATTTGATATTGATCATCAATGTGATTGTGAACTTGTTTTGTTTGGCGATTGCAATTTGGACAAATTGGAAAAAATTGCAGTGTCTTTAGTTTATATTTGGCTGCAATTTGCGAAACCGAGAAACTCGAAAAAATAAACCAAATTTTAGCCAATTCTAAACGGTATCGGTTTTGATATCGAACCATACCGTCCGTTTGGGACGATGCAATATGAACGTGTTATGAAAATACTACATCCCGTGTCATACCGTCCCTATTCCTCTATTCGAGATTGACACCGGATGACCTCCATCCCGTGTCATCCCGAATCGTGCCCAGGCCTACCTCCGGTTGAAATGCTCATTTTCTATCACTTTGCCACATTTTCTCAGCAACCAAATGTAGCCCAACAATGAATTTATAGAGAAAGGAAGGGACGAACACTACTCACCTCGCAAACTAAGATTTCAGCTAAAGATGATTGCTTTGAAGTCTGATGGATGATTTGATTGGAGATCGGAGCTCCGGTGATTGGAAAATTGCTAAGCTCCATTCACTAACGTCAGGGCCGGCCTTGACTTTTAGGTGGCCGAGGGTAAAAATTAAAATGAGGCATTTTTCTTTACAAACCTAAAATATAAATAAATAATTGGTCAAGCACTAGTTCAAAACCAAGCAGTATCTAGTTGAGCCTTCCCCTTCCCCCCATCTATGCATCTTTAAAAAAATGGTCTAGCCACACGATGAACCACCTACAAACCAAAAAGTGAAATCAGTAACATAAAAAAAAATACAAAACAAAGAACAATCAAACCTGGTTAATTTTAGGAACTTTACTCTCTACCTGGTTTATGCTAATATATAGTGATATAATAAAAATAAGAAAAAAAGTCAGTGTTTCATAGCTTTTGATGGACTTTTTATAGAATTCAAAAATCTGATTACCTTTCCAAATTATCATGCTTGTTTTCTCTTAGTCCATCAGTCTCAAGGACAAAGACAAGCAACAAAAATGAGCGTGAGCTTTTCAGTGAGACATCGTTCGTGATCGAAGAAAGAAGCACAAAGACTTGAATATGTTCGAGAATATATGAATAAATACTGAGAAATAATATAGATTGGAGAGATTTTTGGACAACCAAGAAGAACATGGCGTTGTGAATTAAATAAAGAGCCTGCTTTCCATGGAGTGGAGAACTAGACTAGGAGAACCAACTGGAAAGAGGAAGCGTGTATATGTTAGCTATTCCAAGAAGTAGGCATGTGCACGAATTGGTTTGGAACAGTAGATGACTCTTACATTAACCGTTATTCAGTTCGAATCAATTCGGTAGGCTGGTAGTACCATTTAGCAAAAACTCTTGAGAATAAAAATATTAATTACTAATGCTAGTTGAAAAATTCCAACTCAACTTTTAAGAAAATGCTCAATATACAAAGACATGTCAAATTTAGGAATCCCATTCTTTACCAAGGATCATTTCAGGAGGTTTTAGTGAGGAGTTGGCAAATTCATACTTGCATATGTTAATATTTGTATGTGGGTAGCACCATGACAAATGCAAGATAGTAGTATTATAGGCTTATATTCTAACACGTATTTGTGCATATATATATAGGTTTTTATATCACAAAACATCCTTGAGGTTCACGAAACTATCAGATTGCATCATTCTTGTTTTTTTTTTTGGTGTCATTTGTGGTCCTCAAGATTGATATGCGTGCTCACAAATAGTCATTCCATCAAAAATTTATTAGTTTGTTGATGTAGTATATATGTGGAGCCCATATATCTAATAATATAGTGTCACATGTATTTAAAATACAATATATATATATATATAATTTAATTTAAATTTTAAGATACAACTTTTCTTTTGGTTTTTTCATTTTTAATTTGTATGAATTTTAAAAGTTAAATTATTTTTAGAATATATATTGTATTTTAAATACACGTGACACTATATTATTGGATATATAGACTTCCCATATATGCCATATCAGCAAACTAACGGAGTTTTTTACGAACCTTACGACAGAGACTATTTGTGACCACACATATTAATATTGAGGACGATGAATGACAAAAAAAAAAAAACGAAATGATGCAATCTGATAATTTCATGATATAAAGCCATATATATATATATATATATGTATGTATGTAGATATCTTTAGTATAGGCATGTGTATACTTCTTATGTAAACATGTATGTGTATTTTATATGTACACATACATTATAACTAAAAATAGATCACATACATTAGTTCGGGTCGGTACGGATTTCTGTCGAGTTCAGGTTAGTGTTGCCCAATTTTTTAATCAAATACCTTTGTATGGGTCGAATCGGAAAAATAAAAATTAAAAAATAATAATTTAACCAAATTAAACCAAACCGTTTGTACGGTAAGATGGATAAGCGGATTTTTGGGATGAGATTCCCATCCCTATCAAGAAACGTGCATTAATGTTTGCTATATGCCAAGAAGCATGCGTTTGCTGTTCAATTGTTTTTTAGCATCAGTTGGGTTTTTTTTTTGGGTCAATCCATTGGATTGTTTAGATGTGGGCCATCATTCAAGTTCTTCCGCATGGTGTTTGAAAGAAGTTGTGCATATACAAGAAAAGAAATAAACAAATTGTTATACCCATTTTTATGGCATAGATCCATCACATGTACAAAAACAACAGGGAACTTATGCACTTGCTGGTCGTCAACTTAAGAAACGTTTTAAGGGTAGTAGGGATGAAGTGGTCAACTGGAGGGATGCTTTGGAGGAAGCAGCCAATATGTTTGGGTTTCATGATGCAAAACAGGGTATACTAAATCTCTAACTTGTATCAAGTTCTACTTGTCGTTATACTTTGATTCATACTTACTAGGATTCTTTGTCTTTCATAATGATATATTTGCCAGGACATAGGCCGATTTTATTGAGAAAATTATCCAAGATGTTTTGACGAAATTGAATCACAAATCGTGGAGTGATTTGAATTGAAAGGAAAATTAAGCAAATAGATTCTTTATTATACTTTGATTCACCAGGTGTTTGCTGTGAACTTAAAAGTGATCAATCTTCGACGCCATCAGAATAACTTACATTGAGGTTTCTGTACACTACATACTAAACCCATCCAAACATTACATCCTAAGAAAACATAAAATTTGTTATTTTTTTCATGAAGAAACACATTAACACTTGATGTATAAACACGGATTGCAAGATTCTACTAGGCCCATAAACGAGGACTCTATTTTTGGGGCAGGCATGAGTTGGGTTGGGTTGGGTCGGTTTTAATCTCAACTTGATATATAGTGATTTATGATTTTTTAATCCAAAACCCGCTCATTATTAGGCCAACCCAACCCAACTCAAACTTTTTGTAATCGGGTTGGGTGATTTGGTCAAATTAACTCAAAATTAAGCATATTTTTAAGTTTTGGTTCCAATTCGTAACACAATCCGTACTTTTAAGATTGGAGATGTAAGATGAAATTGAAATCATTCAAAACACAACTGCTTCAATTTGGTCCATATTGGTAAATGCATCATTGATGTTACTAAGCCAGTTTTCAACTTTCAACACACATACACATTGTAGAAACTTGAAATGCTCATTTTCTATCACTTTGCCACATTTTCATAGCAACCAAACGTAGCCCAACAATGAATTTACAGAGAAGGGACGAACACTACTCACCTTGCAAACTAAGATTTAAGCTAAAAATGATTGCTTTTAAGTTTGGCGGTTGATTTGATCGGAGATCGGAGCTTCATCGACTGGAAAATTGCGACTCTCCATTTGCTAACGTGCGCGGGGTTGGTAAGTGCGCAGAACAACGAGCGAAATATTTTGCCGTTATAAATTGCACTAAAATAATTTGTTGCCATGTCATATCTTGGAGTATTAATAAGTAGATGATCTCAACCATCCATATAATTTCATTTTTCTGGCCTGGGCCATTATGGGTGAATTTTACTGGGCTTCAAAAGAATGGCCTGTGAAAACTTGGGCCTTGGGCCAGCCTTTGTATTTTATTTTGGGTTATGGGTTTTAAGATTTAAGCTAAAAATGATTGCTTTTAAGTTTGGCGGTTGATTTGATCGGAGATCGGAGCTTCATCGACTGGAAAATTGCGACTCTCCATTCGCTAACGTGCGCAGGGTCGGTAAGTGCGCAGAACAACGAGCGAAATATTTCACACAAGTACCTTTATAAATTGTGCTGAAATAATTTGTTATCATCTCATATCTTGGAGTATTAATAAGTAGATGATCTCAGCCATTCATGTAATTTCATTTTTCTGGGCTGGCCCATTATGGGTGAATTTTACGAGGCTTCAAAAGAATGGCCTGTGAAAACTTGGGCCTTGGGCCAGCCTTTGTATTTTATTTTGGGTTATGGGTTTTAAGTTATTTAATTTCAAGGCAAGATATTTAGGAAATTAAGAAAAAAAAAACTTACAAGTGCTAAAACTTGTGTAATTTCAATTATGATGCTAATTATGCCTCCTTGATCTCATAATTATGTTTTGGGAGAGTTCAAAATTGAAGGCTGCAAGCTAATTTATCCAATGTTCATAATGGTCCTTCAACAAACCGTTTTTTATCCGTGTCAAACCACAAACAGCATCATACCAAATGTATGATTGTGTAGAAAATTATTTTTACTTTGGGCGTTAATATATCATTTTGTAGTGTAAGTTTAATCTTGGGTAGTGTTATTTGAACAATTAATTTGTTCATTCATAAAAGCAAAGTAAAAACAATATCAGTCTACCAACGGGGTCTCTAGCCTAGTAAAAAATGGTATTGATTTAGAGATAGTGGTCTCATCTCATGGCAACTTAGTAGTGTTTGTGAAATTTTCTCCCATTATAGTTTAGAAGTTCGATTACTTGTTTATTTCATTTCAAATATTTAGATCCAATTCCAAACATACCATTGTACTTTTATTCCCTTTTATTGAGTTGTGCAGTGTCAAATTGCAGCTTTAATGTGTTACCCGAAGCCGAATGGACACTAAAGTTGTACACATTTTCTTTAAAGATAGGATTCTTTTGGTCTTAAAAAATTGTTCTCAGAAAGGAGGGCCATAAAGGCAAGCTAATATTATTGTGTTTGCTGATATATTTCTTCAATTCAATTATTTTGCACCAATAATATAAGGCAGGTTTTTTTGCTAATGGGGTAGACCAGAGTTGAATTATATTCTTGGCACAAAACTAAGGACCCCACTTGCTGTTAGTTGAAGGTCAATGTAGGTTTACAAAAAGCTAAATTGGTGCTTCTTTGATCAGCAAAAAGACACCCTTAGAAACTGTTCAACATAACAAGAATAAAATAAGAGAAAAAGTTTGACCAATTATAGAGCTTTAATCATTGCCAAGGTTAAGCCCTAGGAAGAAAAGGAATGTTTTGAACTTATAGGAATTAATGCGCCCCTTATATTTCCCCATATTGAAGTGCATATGCTTAGTTATTTTGAAGATTATCAGGCAATCTTATAACATATTTTGTCATAGTATGAATTTGAATCATTAAGTAGGTTAATTTTGATCGTACTTCACATTCACATACAATATAAACACATGATTGGTAGAATTCTGACAAGAGAACATTATTCTGTATTTGAATACGTAGACTTACATTATATCTAAACTTGTCATTTGCATTAAGTAAAATCAATCAAATAAATATGATGAAATTTTTAAAAGAGGATTGATGAGCTATATGATGAGTCATTTGATACGTCAACTTCTTTGCATACTTGTATGGATCAAAGATGGCCTATAAATTATTGTTCATCATAGGCTGACTTATATCCAATGGACCAGCTCGCGTGCTAAGAACCTTTACCACGCTGAGGATTATTAGTTGGTTGCTAGTTTTGGTGTTCCTCAACATTTTGAAAGATTTGGTTTCTTCTTAATGATCAGCATCACTGATTAATCTCAATCATATGGCCTTTGTGTTTTGGTCCCCCACCTTATAGGGCTTCAAATTTGGTTAGGAAGCAAAATTCATGGCAATTAACATGCTTTGTCTAGATTTGTCACACATGTGCCATCCATTTCTAAATTGGAGAATTTGATGAGACAAAATTTCAAGCCATCAAACATGCTTTGTGCCCTTGTCTAGGTTTGAACTTTGGTCAGTGTACTAGTTATGAATATAGAACTCCATTGTCTTCAATTGCAATGTTGGTGATTAAGATCCAATTAATTTACAATTTATGGATATAAGAAATTGGTATTACACATGGTGTGAAATGCCCCACGTGAACAATTGCCAGCCGTTTATGTTTGTGGGTTCCACGAAGTCTCATATAGATCAACCGTTGGATACATCAATGGTTGGGAATGTTAGTGTGAAACTGTCTAAAACAACCGATTATATACAATCTAGACACATAATTACATACAAATGATTACACCTAAAATTTTCTAATAGTTTTTCTCCTTGTTAGAACATCATTTTGCTCTTATGTTGCTTTCAAACATTCTATCAACTAATAGTACTGGTCCTTCTAGGTGATCTGACAGGAAATTCAAACTCAGTCACTCTGATCTCTCTCATTCATACGATGAATATACCATCAAAGGCTCCAGACGATAAGAGGTTACAAGAACAACCATATATGCAGATGATAGGGTGGTCAGCGCAGCACCGGATTTTCAGTCAAGGAGACACAAGCCACAGGGAATGTTTCTGGTCCTAGAGACTAGAAAGCATAACCAAACAAGGAATTGGGTGAGGGTGGCCCAACAAAACCCATGAATATGTTGCCCTGCACCCAAACACAACTCTTTTTTAGACCTGAATAACGTGGTGATATGTTAATAATAGCATCACCTCTACTGCTTCTGCATAAATGGTTTGCCCTAATTATTTAAATAAAGACAAACTCATTATGGTTCTTCATCATTAGGTGAAAGATAATCAATAATCTTTCCAGGTGATCACTTTGTTCAAATTCTAAAAGAACTGGCCATAAAAATCTTCGCAGCATCGAAAGAAGAGAAAAAGAGGTGGAAATTATGTGTTCACTCAGTTAAAACGTTGGACTATTTTCAACCTTATTATTCTTGTTCCTTTTTGTTTTTTGTTTTTATTATTCTGGTTTGGTTTAGGAAGGCTGTCTGTTTCAATTCACATGTTTGTGTTAATGGGAAAATCAAAGGATGGTCAAAGAAGCACACTGAGGTATATCAGAAGAATCTTATATATATGTTTCAAATCCTAAAATCTTTTGCTGCAACCCTATTTTGATAGCTCACGGGTTGCAATGCCAAGTTCTTGTTGTTTTAAATGAATAGATTAAAGAGAATAACTATAAAAAAAATAATTAAAAAAAAATTTGCTATTAGAGAAGACCTAGTTGGTAGTTCTTGCAAGTACAAAGAGCAACAAGTACATTCAAAGTTCCGGACCAAGGTCAAGAGGCTACGCATTATAAAATCGTGGGTTGTTTTCTTTTATCCAACCGTTGGACATATTGTATGGGTCAGATTATGTACGTAAGATTGATATATAGCAATGTAAAAAGGGATGGGTTTTTTATATTGTCCATAATATGATTGTTGCGGGGCAAATTTAGGTAAAAAAAAGTAAGAAAGTTTGAGTGAGTTTTATTTCAATTGAGAAATTTGGGAATTGGGGTTTGGGCTTTTTGGAGGGGTGGAGAGGTTCCGAGTCCTCAAAGCATTGAGATAGCAAGCAAGCCATAGATAGAGGCCATGTGAAAAAAGCAGCTTTCTTCTTCTTGTAAAGCGACCACGCCCGTTTGCCTGCAATCATGTGGTCTACTTTGTTATAATTTTTCCCCCTCACTCTTTCCCTTGCTTATTTCTTTTTTTATCCCCCATTGCCCCATTGCCCCCCTCCCTAAGTACCTTGTTCTTCTACAACATTATGAAATGTTAATAACATTCCTTGGCTTTTGGGGTTTTACCATCTTGCCCTTTACCAAACGCTATGCCCTCATGTTGATGTCCTCAATGAATTGTAAGATATGCATATTAGAGGCATAAGAGAATGGTATATGCATAGTTTCATGTTGATATAGGGTATCTAATTCTTGATTTGGATGCAACTATTACTTTGTAAAGGGAATAGTTTTTGTAGGGGGGGAAATTCTCATATTTATTAAGAGAAACACTATTCACACTCTCAAAATACTTGTTTATAAGTGCAAATAACATCATCATGAAAAATTAGAAAGTTTTTTTAACAGCGCAAAATAACACTGTCAACTCTTCATCGATTGAAATAGTGTCCAATAAACACCTAATTTCTAATTAGGAAGGATTGTCATGTGAAGTTCATTTGCAATCAATTTTTTTTTCTTTTTTTTAGTCGAATCAAGGTTGTCGTTCACAATTAACTAGAGACATGCGATTTGGACCTAAGACATTTTCTTTTATAACATTAGAAAGACAAATACAACTAAACCAATAGCTAGTTAACGACTAACACACATACACATCTTTCAAATACTTAAGGGGAACATGTTCTTCGAGTAAGCCAAATTCTACGGCGTGATGGTAATTATGGAGAGTAAGCAAGGTGATTAAGTAAGTAAACAAGTGTAATAATCATCTGGCCAGCTCGGGAAGCGGGTAGACCCACTCGTGCGGACAAGCCACTCACGCTCCACAAAATAATTAGTTTAATAAATAAAATCTGATTTACACTCATTTTAAATTACTCTGCACTATTTAAATAAAAAATGCTAGGAAGACCAATTTGTGTACAAATTGTGTACCAACTCTCTCTTAGAGCATCACCAGGTGGGGGGGTGTATTTTCGAGTGTAAAGCCACTTTTACATCCCCTTTACACCTCAGGGAGTGTAAATGTGATTTTCTCCGATGAGGAAGATGTAAATTGAGGATGTATATTCATATTGGCAAATCCAACTACAAGCACATCACTCCCACATGCAAAGGGCCCACCAACAAGAAAAATTATTTTCTCTCATACTTTTCTATTCTCTCTCTACTTTTCTCTCGGTGGGACCCATTTTGAAGATGTAAAAAGAGATGTAAACATCCATTTTTTTTGCATCTCCGCCACTCAAATGTATTTTTACATCCATATACACCTTAATTGCATACGTTTTCCAGCCAAATAAAGTGTAAATGTCTTTATACACCCCCTTATACACCCCCACTGGTCATGCTCTTATGAGCTAAACAACAACAAAATTTAATTACCAAATAGGGCCCGAGAACCAGCAGATTTCGTCAAAGCCACAAAGCCCAAAAAGGGATTAACACGCTTCCCAAAACCCCTCTCAAAAATACCTTTCAAGAACAGAGAGAGAGAGAGAGAGAGGCTTTCTCAGGCTTCGAGAACCAGAACCCACCTCGTGTCTTGTCTATATAAACCCCTCTCTTCACTTCATATACCCCCATCCTCAAATCAAACCCACCTCACTCACTTCTGCATTCAATCAAATACTAACTAGCTATAGTGAGCGTTCTGTTTAGGTTTCTTCATAGAACTTCAAAACCATTGTTTTGAGTAAAAGGAAGAAATTGAAGCCATGGCTGCTTCTGCAGAAAAGGTGGCGGAGACAGTGATTGTAGGAAGTTATGTGGAGATGGAGACTGAAGGGAAGCCCAAGAGCGTCAAGAGCAAGCTCTCCAAGTTCTTCTGGGATGGTGGCTCTGCTTATGATGCTTGGTTTAGCTGTGCTTCTAATCAGGTTATTACTTTTGCTTCTATCAGTGAAAAGATGTGATCTTTGTTCATAAATATGTTTTCTGTTAATTAATTTGTGTTGGGTCTTTTGCAAACTTTCAGGTGGCTCAAGTTCTGCTTACTTTGCCATACTCATTCTCACAGCTGGGGATGTTATCAGGCATTCTCTTCCAGCTCTTCTATGGCTTGCTGGGCAGCTGGACAGCTTACCTTATCAGCTCCCTCTATGTTGAATACAGAACCAGAAAAGAAAGAGAAAAAGTTGATTTCAGAAACCATGTCATCCAGGTGGTTAATTTTAACCGAACTTTCTCTCTCTCTCTCTCTCTCTCTCTCTGTGTTTAGCCAAAAATCTGACATGGGGCTTTCATAAAAAAATGGAAATTAGTGGTTTGAAGTTCTTGATGGGCTGCTTGGAAAACACTGGAGGAACGTGGGCTTGGCATTTAACTGCACATTTCTTCTGTTTGGATCTGTCATTCAACTCATAGCTTGTGCAAGGTAGTATGCATCTCTGACCTCTAGCTTTAACTTTATCTTCATTTTTTATATCTAATGTTTTTTTTGGTTGGGTATCTTTCTAATTTCTAATGGTTTGTTGCAGCAACATATATTACATAAATGATAATCTGGACAAGAGAACTTGGACTTACATCTTTGGAGCTTGTTGTGCAACCACAGTCTTCATCCCTTCATTTCACAACTACAGAGTGTGGTCCTTTTTGGGCCTTGTTATGACCACTTACACTGCTTGGTACCTCACCATTGCCTCCTTCCTCCATGGCCAGGTATATATATTTGGTTTTTTTTCTCTTTCTTAATTTAACTGAATTAATACCTAATTTAATTATACATAAATGGCTCCACTATTTTCCGTCAATTCCTTTAAGTTTTGGCATTGTATACTCCTCTCGGAACGCAAAAACTTTGATTACTCATTTGTGTGTTCATTCTGATCATAGGTTGAGGGAGTGAAGCACTCTGGTCCAACCAAGTTGGTGCTATACTTCACTGGGGCCACAAACATTCTCTACACTTTTGGGGGACATGCTGTTACTGTGTAAGACATGAAACCCTCAGCTCAGATTTATAATATTGGATTATCTTTTTCTGCTATTAGTTTTTCTTTTTTAATACAGCATTTGATATAATTATTTTAGACGTTTAACATCAAATCTAGTGTTCAACATGAATGTTGTATATGGGGACAAACTTGAATTGATGGAGTAAAATAACACATTTTTAAAATGCAGAGAAAACCCATGTCCTCTTTGCTTTTCTAAGTTTTTATAGAAATTTTCAGAGTGTTAATGTGACAAAAATATGGGACAAAAATAAGCACAGAACAAGGACTTAACGTCATTTTGACAGTGACTAAACCTTCTCTTCCTGGCGATCTAAAATGACCAATCTTTATCAACAAAAATTAAAGAAAATTACAACTCTTTTTTTATTTATTTAATTTTAAATTTAAGAAAATTCCCATGATGCCCTCATTAGGCGTGGGAGGGAAAAAGGCCTTATTTCTTGGGAACATACCCAATTCATTTTTCATGTAGACAGCCAGTACTGTTTCTCCTACAAGTTGCTTTTGTTTTGTTTTGTTTTTTCATGAAAAGATCTGTAATAATAACCCGTGTTATTTATTAAATTAATTGTTGAAGATAATGAGTTTATTTAATTTGGCGTGGGCAATGGAATTTGCAGGGAGATCATGCATGCGATGTGGAAACCTCAGAAGTTCAAAGCCATATATTTATATGCTACCCTGTATGTGCTGACACTGACGCTTCCCTCTGCATCGGCAGTGTATTGGGCATTTGGAGACATGCTTCTTAACCACTCCAACGCCTTCTCTCTCCTCCCAAAATCCCCCTTCAGAGACATGGCTGTCATTTTAATGCTCATCCACCAGGCATGCACATAGACACACAACTCTTAGACAATACGAATTAATCTAATCAGCAATCGAGATTCAATCTCAGACAGTTTGACAAGAGAACATTTCCAGTGACTTATAATGTGTGGTTTTCTATTTGCAGTTTATCACATTTGGGTTTGCATGCACACCACTGTACTTTGTGTGGGAGAAAGCCATTGGCATGCATGAGTGCAAGAGCTTGTGCAAGAGAGCAGCAGCAAGATTGCCTGTGGTCGTCCCCATCTGGTTCTTGGCCATCATCTTCCCATTCTTTGGCCCCATCAACTCCACCGTTGGATCACTCCTAGTCAGCTTCACAGTCTACATCATCCCAGCCCTGGCCCACATCTTCACATACAAATCAGCTGCAGCAAGAGAGGTACCCATTCTAACCCTAAACATGCTTGAATTTACAAAACTGACACTTTAGCTGCATACCATCTATTGCCAGTCTGCAAATCTGCAATGCCATATGGGAATTTCTGAATCACGTACTTTTTAGTCAGCCTTAGTGCTTGAGTAATAAATTTGACTAAACAAAACAGAAATTGAATTCTTTAATCAGTTTGATAATCATTAAACATATATGAACATAATTATATTAACATATAGAAAACAGAGTGGTAGCGTGTGGTCACAGTCTAGCAGACCAGACCCGGCTATTTCTCCTCATTTTTTAACATGTATGATCCATTTTGATAACTGGGACTTGAACATTTTTCTGTTTGCTCCCACTTCAATCCATCAGAAATTAAAAAAAGAAGAAATAAATATCAAACAGTGCAGAAAAAGCACGAGATTCTTGCTGCACCATTAGGTCAGAATATCAAACATGTTTGTACTGATACACAGTGATACATACTGTGATACTCCTTTATCTGGGGAGCACTCTTAAATCTCCAACTGTGGGTTTTAGCTTTTATTAATAGTTGATGATGCATTATATGTGCCGTACACACATAGATGCCCACCATACTGTGTATGTGTGGTCCCCTTTGTTTAAAAACAGATAAATTATCGTTATTAACTGTGTATTTATAACTTTTCTCTTACAATAACTAGTCAAGTAACGAGAGCGCGTTAAAGAGTTACATGACTCATGTTACTAACTTTTGCTATGAGTTTGTTGGTTTGATTTTATTACAAATTGACTGATGGGTTGTGATGAACGGTTTCTGATTGCAGAATGCAGTGGAGAGGCCACCAAGATTTCTGGGAGGGTGGATCGGTTCATACACAATCAATGTGTTTGTGGTGGTGTGGGTGTTTGTGGTAGGGTTCGGATTCGGCGGGTGGGCGAGCATCACAAACTTTGTGCACCAGATTGACACATTTGGGCTCTTCACCAAGTGCTACCAGTGCCCTCCACCAGCACCACCCATGGTCTTCAACACAACTTCAGCTCCTGCTCCAATCCACCACCCTCACCCTCACCGGCCTTGATTTGTCCACTCTCTCTTTCGATTATTCCACGCCTAGTGCCATGGGCACAATATAAAAAGTGAAAATGTATGTGGTGCCCAAATGAGCATTTCCACCCCTTGAAAGAACACAACACTATTTTTCTCTGTTAAATTTTCTGTATCGGTTCTTTTAGGTTTTAGGGTCACTGCCATGAGTCACCAAAAAAGAAAAAGAAAAAAAAAAAGAGGCAGAATATGTATGAAATATTTGAAAATCAAATTTGTAATCTTTGTTATACCATGCCAAATGCTTGTCCTAGGGTTTTGTATCTCCATTTCTCTTGAAATTTTTGAATCCCATAAGGTTTGGATGAGTATATTTTTTTCTTTATATCTTTATAGTTTCAAGAATTCAAATTTTAATGTCACAAAATCATGGATGCCAAGTATAAAAGTGAAATATTCTATCCTTTTAAGCAGAATAAGTTGAAAAATGTGAAGCAGTACAAAGTGGTGAAGGGACCAATAAAGTTACCAAGGGTCAAAATATTTATATTCCCACATGTCCTTCCTCTGGTAAATAGTTTGAATTTATTATTTTACTGTTTACTATGCCTGAGATCTTTATAAATGCGATTTAATCTAGCTACGAACGATCCATAATTAATTTGAAATAGGGATTTATTGACCCCCAAAATTTTCTTTTTCCGTCTATTACTTTTGAGCAAATATGCAATTTCACTCCAATGTTCAATTTCACGTCCAATTTTCTAATTCCGCCACTATGCACATTATCTATATGTCTGCCTCTCTCCGAGCATATAAACAGGTACACTAGAAAAAGAAAAAAAAAGTTGTTTAACATGTTATCATAAATTTACGGAGCCACATTGGGTGAAATAGGGTTTTATTGAACCCAATTTTTTTTTTCCCATCCATTTGGCTCCAATGTTCAATTTCACGCCCTTATAGTGACAAATTTCTAACACTGCCACTGTGCACATTAATTTCTAATGTGTAACTATAAAGGCGCCGATGAGGACAAAGTGAACAATGTGCACCTATATGCCACTTTCTCTCCGAGCATATATAGAGGTTGTACACTAGAAAAAAATGTTGGGTTGATATACACATTCTTTGAGCCAATTCCTTTGATGTTTTTGGTCACTCAACATTTTGAGCACTTATATATGTTAGATTGCCCATTTTGAGCTTACGAAATTAACCTATTGGATTCTGTTGACAGCACCCATATACATCACTTTTTGATTTAAAATTTTTCTGGTTTCCAATGATATATAATGTATCGAATGCTTCCCCCACTTTACTCAGACCTTGAAAACGAAACTTCATCACGTAAAAGGCATTGCATGCAGGCTATCCAGCAGGCACAGAATATTTGCTGAAACTGAAAGCATCTCTCTTTCTCTACCTTCTCTGAAACCCCAGCTCAAGTTCCATGATTATGAGAGCTCCCCAAGAAAATAACCTAAAAAAGATTAAAGAACAAGGGAAAACAAGTGTGCCTGACGTAACGGGTGTATGATAAAAGTCTGCTTTCGTTGGGTGTGGAGATAAAATTCTGGTGATTTGATGGGAATCTAATAATCTACCATCTCTCATCTCATCACAGCAGTGTCGGAGTAAAAGCCACAAAGTTGTTCACAGTTCACCTTTTTATTTTTTATTTTTATATAAGTAGACCATAAGTCACTTTAGATTTAGCATGCGACCCCAAGAAAATAACAAAAGCCTTGTGCCTTTTCAGTTAAAGCCCCGATTTTTTTTGTCTCTTACATGTCCATATGATAATGTTCTTGCTTTATTCGATAGCTAGAGAACAAGACAATGATTCAATTCGGAAGACAAGCCTGTGATTTCAGTGGTGGAATTTTGTTGAAATAACCCTTTTTTTTTCTTTCTAATTTCGTGACTGTTCTTGCTTTGCTTTTGGTTCTGCTTTCACGAATAAATAATATGCATGTGTTCCAATTCCGTAGTTATTTATATCTACTTAGCATTTGTTGAGACTTCAAATGACACAAAAGCTATTTGTAGCTAAAGCCACTTTAATAATACAACTCTAGACATACTCTCTTATTTTGAACAATATTGAAGATTTTACTTATTTTCTAACGAGAGATTGAATCATTCAAGATTTAGAGGGAGAGAAAATTGGCCAAAAGTTATTTTCTCTCTTGTGACTTGCCACCACTCATCTAATAAATTTGTCCTAGGACCTCGGATGCAAGGATTAACCACTTAAGTTACAAGTCCCTTGCAGTCTTTATTCATTTTATACTATGTAAATTTTCTTTTTCATATACATGAATTCATGTTCTTCTTTTAGGACCACTAAAGTCTCTTTTTTCCCCATTACAGATGATGAACATGTATTGAATTGATGGATCTAAATAGAGGTGGCAATATTGTACACGATCCGTTAACACAACATGAATTCGCACGAAAAATTCAGTATTCGAGTATGAGTTATCGCGTCGTGTTGATATCGTGTTGACCCGTTAAGCTGTCGTGTCGTGTCGTGTCAATTCGCGAATATTCGTTAACCCGTTAAGCTCATGGGCATTTTTGTAAATTTATCTCTTTCTATTTTTATTTTTTCTTCTTCTCTTTTGTCTCTTCCTCACCCATTCCCCCAATTCTCTCACTACTCTCTCTCCTCAAATCCCAGCAACCTTTAAGCTTTCTTCTTCTCTCAACTTGAGAGTCTTAAGCAGCCACCACACCACCTCAACCACCATGAGCCATCCTAGCCACCTCCCCCTTCTATCTCCCTCCCTCACTGATCGATCCCACCTATTCCCTCACCTTCTCTGATGACTCTTCCTCCTCCAATCCCACCATCTCTGCTGCCCAAACCTTTGAGGGCCACTCACAAGGCTGCCCAAACCGATGACTCTTCCCTCACCTATTCCCTCATCTTGAATTTTTATTTTTATATTTTTACACTGTGGTTGATTTTTTAATTGTTTAAGATTTCTGTTTTTGTTTTTATTTTTTTTAATTCTTAATGGATTATCGTGTCATGTCGTGTAATTCGCGAATTCTAGCGAATCGTGTTCGTGTTGGATATTTTCCACATGTTTTTTTATCGTGTCGTGTCGTGTCGTGTCGTGTCAACCCGTTAAGAAAAACGAGTTGACACGAACACGACACGAATACTGATAACACAACAAGAATGTCAGGTCTAGATCTAAACATATATGAATTCTTGTTGGACAACTGTGAAGAAGGGGTTATTTCGAAATTGGCATACGCATAATGGACAGGGGAGGGGAGTATGAACCCAAACCAATGACCTTCGAAAAGGCCATCCCCATTCAAAACAGTCCACAAAGCCAAGTCCAGCAAGGAAATAATTATCAAAGAGATTTACCCAATAAAATGAAAATTCACGTTCAATAGCTGCCAAACAATTCATTTGATAGAATAAGCCTCCTATTTTATGTGGAACCCTAAGCCATTAATTTGACTTCTTGTCATTTCTGCAAACTTTGGTTTAACCGTTGCACGAGTTGTGAAGGGGGTTTGTATGACAGAAAGTTGCTGGAGAGAGTTGTCAACGAGTGTTGGTTGAGTTGGCAAGGATCGTTCTCTTTGCTATCAATGCCTAGATTCGAGTCCCGCTATCGACAATCCCTCTTTGTGGATAATCTATAAAAACAAAAAAATGAGCTACAAAAAGGAAAGAATGGCTCAAAATCCACAAAGGAAAACAAGCCATCAATATTAGGGCCTCATTTCTGGATTTTGTACAAATAGAGAGAGCCAGCTAGGAACATTGTTTACCATGATATTCCTTTGATTCAAGTGGGCCGGCTTCTCCATTTGTTTGCCATGAGATTTATTACTAGAGGATAATATTGTCTATCTCAATTAAAAGTATGAAGGACATCAACTTTTTAAACCAAACTTTTACATCAAACTATGAGTTCTATCTGTTAAAAATAAATAACATCCATAGTTAAAATTTAAACAAATGACTGCCTAACAACATCATTTGATGAAACAATGTAATGTGTATAGTTGTAATAACCTCAAAATTGGGATTTTGTTGTTATTAATATTCCAAAAAATCATACAAGGTTAATTAAATGTGTGGACAATTTATGAAGTTGGTTTGGTGTGGAAATGATTGGATTAAGTGTGTTTAATCTCAATTTGGACCAAAATGCCCTTATGTTTAATTTAATAATTTTTCAAAGGACGTTGAAGAAATTGAAGTGAGAAAATTATGATTTTGAACTACAAAAATTGAGCTCGATCTCACGAACACGTGGGAGCAAACGGTTCGTGAATCGGAGTTATAACAAATGAGAAATTCAATTTTGAAGTTTGGAGGGCTAAACAGTGAATAGTGAACAGTGGCCATTTTTGGAATTCTATAGGAAGGACAACTGTGCAAATAGCAGAAATGCCCAAAATTTCCATAAAATTCATTTTGATCCTGACCCTCGCCGGAGAGGCTAATTTCGACTGCTTCTGAGGCGGAGTACGAATGAAGTGTTCAACACCGCCCACCTATATTGATAGAGGAGCATCCCGTGAACATAACCCAACTGGAATCATGATGATCGGAATAGCTATGAAGGCGTGGCGACGCTGTGAAGTTCGTTCGTCCACAGTGAAACCCAAAACTTTGGACGTCAATTTGAGCACTTTAGATGTCTATTCAGGTAAAATTCCAAGAATTAAGTTGTTTATCTCGTCGAGTTCTTGTTGGAAATGTTGTTTTGGTCTTGCGGTTCGACGATTTTATGGTCGCAGGAATAGTACCCGAACCACCACGCTTTGTGATAGCGCGTGGCGGTGATACTGTGTCTGAGTTCAAAAGACAGTTTGTAGTCATAGAGGTGGTGTGCTCCGTTTTGTGAGATTTCATCATTTGACCAACGATCAGAGCCTCGCAAATCTGGACAGTTAGATCGGAGATGATTGGATAGTTAGATCGTGTCCGATTTTATATATGTCGTAGTTGGTGTTGTGAGGAGTCTGTAAGTACAGATGGATTGGTGATCGGACCTCTCGATATTAAGTTATTGTATTTTGAAGTTAAGGTGAGCGATCGTCGTTCGATTGTGCGTGATCGTGAGATCAAGAATGATCCGACTGTTGTATCGGGCCCAAATTGATGTAGGGTGATGTCGAGACTACTTAGAGTCAATTGGTGCAACCGGATTTGAAATCTGACTTCGTGGGCCAGAGGTGGATTTTCGGGAGTGTCAGTGGGACCCGCAAAACTCAAATAGTGACTTTTTGGATAATGGGTGTCATTGGTCCTATTTTGACATCGACAGTGTGTACGTCACAGTTTTGGAGTTGTTTGGACAATAATTGATCGCTTTTGATCCCCAGTTGGTCCGAAGGGCATTTTCGTAATTTGAGAGTCGAATATTGGATTTTGGATTCTAAGTTGAGTTGCGTACTTTGCTTAGGTACTGTTGGAGCTTGAGTACTTGTTGTGGACTTGTGAGTTGGTAATGTTGCAGCAAGGACGAGAGGTGAGTAAAACCATCTGGATCGTGAGTAAAATCACAAATTATTATATTTATTATAATGTGGTTTTGATAATGTTAATGGATATAATTAACATGCTGTGGTGATTTTTGAGAAATTGTTTTGTGTGAGTTTAAAATCAATCAAATGTGTTTTGATTTTAAATAAGTTGTAGGTTTTTGCAAAATGGATGGTATTCA
This sequence comes from Prunus padus, assembly GCA_024362665.1. Classification (NCBI taxonomy): domain Eukaryota; kingdom Viridiplantae; phylum Streptophyta; class Magnoliopsida; order Rosales; family Rosaceae; genus Prunus; species Prunus padus. Next base: position 27,392,636 of record JANFAM010000019.1, on the reverse strand, counting down.
GGGGAATGACCATATTATGTTATGATTGTATGATGGTGTTCATAAGTGAATGGCCACATAAATATATATAATTAAATATATATATATTGATATGATGGATGTATTTGAGATAGAAAATAATATTTAATGTGGAGAGTGCATTTTATTGTTTTCGGCGTGTGTTGATGTTGTGATTACTAGGATAGATGTGAGAATGCACTGATTCCTTCAATTGGAAGAGAACCAGCAGGATGGTTTGACCGTGGCAAGCAATTAGGGAACCAAGCCCTGGGGTGCGAGGCCTCAAACCATTTAGAGATCTAAGTGTTGCTATTACAATAATCATATATGTGACACATAGTTGCAGCCTTGAGGCAGTTTATGATTACGCAATGTGCCATGAATGCCTCAATGGTGTTCGTGAGTTGGGAGAGTCTAGCGTATTCTCACTTCTGTTGTCCAAGAGTGGCATTTATGAGTTGTGTTTCTAATGACTTTGAAACAGATTTTGAGGTCACATGTGGTGACTTGACAATTCTTGAAAATAAAAGAATTGTGATTTGATGTGTGAAAAACTGCTTTTAAGACAAAAGAGTTTTGGTGAGGTCACAGGCAGTGACTTGACAATTCTTGAAAATAAAAGAATTGTGATTGGAGTGAGTTGATTGATTATTAGTACCTTAATTATACAAGGATTGTGTGATGCTAATGAAAGTGCATGTGATTGTATATTATGTGTAAATGACATATTTATATTGCTGGTTGTTGTTTACTCATACGAGCTTTAAAAAGCTTACCGTGTTTGTTGGTGATGAACCGGGTACACTATTCAACGGTGTAGGGGCTAATCCTGCAGGTAATAGGAATGCATGATTTCGTCATGAGCATAAATCAAGAGGTGTACTTGCAATGTACAAAGTGTGGTGTGAGAGTGTTTGTGAGTTTAGACTTCCGCTGTGTGAAATAAGCTTTGATGAGTAGATTATGTAATATATTGAATTTTCAATTTATTATGTAATTTTGTGATTTAATATTTGACTCAGAAGAGTTGAGTCATTATCAGTGGTGGATCCAGGATTCAAAAGTTAAGTAGGCTAAACTTACCTTAAAAACTAGACGGTATGATTGCCTTACCCTCAAATATGCATATCTATACATAAATAAAAGCTTAACAAAAAAATCAAAACAAAACAAATAAATGCAATGCAACATAAAACTAAACTATTTAAATCTAAAACTTTACCCTACGAGGCTTAGAAATCTTAAATTCCTCAATTATCTCTTCATTATCGATACTATTAGCAAACTCTCTTTCAATGTGGAGGATCATGCAATCAGCAAGGAATTCATCTGTTATGGTGCTCCGAAGTCTATTCTTAATAATTCTCATACATGAAAAAGCTTGTTCCGTTGTTGCTGTAGAAACAGGAAGAGTCAACACCAATCGAATCAACCTGTTAAGCAAATGGTAGTTTTCTACCAAAGTTGTTTCCACCAATTGTTGACATAACTGAGGACGAGTGGTGATTTCCTTAAAGCGGGGAAGGTGATGTATATAATTTTGAAAATACTTCAACTCAATTTCTAAAACTTTCAAGTCACTTGGAATGAAATCAGCAGAATAGAATTTCTCAGCAAGTTTACATAGATGCTCAATATTAAATGACTTAAAGGAATTACGAGGATCCAATGCTGAGCTAAGAATAAGAAGTTCAACAGTTTGTTATGGAAATATGTCATTTAACTCCCTCAACATGCAATCTATTACATCATTAAATGCATCAACTCGATAGTAATGTTTAACTGTAATAAAATCTTTTTGTTGACAAGAACGAAGTGTGCCCGTCATATAACGAGAACCCATATCAGGAACATCAACACCATGTAGTTCACAAAATGATACCACACTCATGAATAAATCATCCCAGCCATGTGCCCTCATATCTTGGAACTGCATTTTTATGTTTTCAACAAAATTTAAAGCACTTACAATATCTTGAGTTTTTGTCTGAAACACTTGACAAAGAAAGTTAGTCAATCCCATAATTTTATCCATCAAGACCAATGAAAACACAAACTCAAAAGATATCATAGCAATATAGTTACTCTCTGCATCACCACGAAATTGTTGGTTAGGTCCAAAATCACTGATTTCCTGAAGAACTAATTTAGTCTCTTTAAATAAACTCATCAAACTTGTAATAGAGGAAAAGTGACCCCAACGAGTGGCTCCAGCTCTTTTCCAACTACAAGCTTGATTAAGTCCTCTACCTGTCTCAAGTTCCCCATAATCCGACAACTCTTTGAGTTCAGCTTTTTGAATTAAATTTAACTCATTACGACGCCATTTAATGCTAATTGCCTTAGATATGAGAAGATGATGCCAAGAAAGAATGTCCAGAAGAAGCTGCCAAAATCTGTCGACAATTGCACAGCACTATTGCACAACCAAAAGGTTATGGCTGCTTATATTCCCCCTTTTCTTTTTAAGTTTGACTCGGCCATCTCATAGCACAAGAGTGTGGGCTGGTTATAATGTTTTCCCCTTTTTTTAAAAAAAATGTTTGAGTGGGCTATAACACATGTGGGTTGCTTTTAAGTTTTTTTTTTAAATTATGTATTTGGGTAGGCATGGGCTTATACAATCACATGGTCTGGGTAGAATAACTTTGTTTGCATATAGGTTTTTTTAGTGAACAAATTTGGGGTAGGCAGCTGCCTACCCTGCCCTGGCTGTAGGACCGCCACTGGTCAATATTAACCTTGTGGTTCGAATATGTGTTGTATTTAGAAAAAAAAATTCAAAGACAATTGTTGAAGGCTCAGCTTCACGCGTCTTCGGATTGTTGTTGGTTGTTTGTAATAACTTAACAAGTTATTTGTCGTTCAAAATTTAGGGCGTGACAGTAGCGTTACTCAATCATCACTCAGTCTATGTGTGACGTGAGCATGGCCGTTTATAGAACATAATATCGAACGAACACAATGCATTGGATTGTTCACTGCAGGCCATGGTATAATTTGGTGTATATAATGATACAATCACCAGACGTGTTACACTTTATTGTGTACCACTATTGTATTTACAATGACAATAAAGAATAATTTTAAATGGGAAGTAAATTAACAAACTTTGGTTAATTATGATTTTTTTATTTTTAAATTTACTGATTCTAGCGGTATATCATTTCTCTTTAAAATATAAAAAATAAAAATCAATATTTGTTAAATTGATAGTGAGATCTTCAACTTTTCTTATAATGGGTCTCTGGTTGTACATACAAAATGGAAGGAATGGCTCAAAATCCACAAAGGAAACACAAGCCATCAAATATTAGGGCCTCATTTCCGACAAGCCCCTGACTCTAAGCAACAAAGCACATTTATGATTATAACTGGATCTATTCAACCTGGTCCACATAAGAATTGACAAATCCAATCGTATCTTCTTTTTTTGGGTCCAAAAATCAAATCGTATCTTCCTTTTTTGGTTTGAAAAATCCAATGGTATCTATTTAACCGCATCTAACGCAAAATCTGCCCAGAAAATTGTACGACGAACAGGAGCAAAAGTTGTCACACATATCTCCCAAATCATAAACTTGACCAAAAAGCTTCATAACTATAAACCAACACCATCACACTGCTAGCGCCTACTCCTCATGCAGCCCCCCATATACGTTGAGTTCATTCCAAACGCTTGCAAAACCAAAAGCCCACTATTTTCTTTATGGTTAAAATCGCCAATTTTACTTCATTATGAAGTCTTTGATTTATTATATCATACAAATCCCTCATTAAAAAACTCGGGGCTTGTTTAATAATTATTTCATTTTCAGTTTTTAAAAAAGTGAAATATGATTTTCAAAATTACCTATATTATTGAAAATAACTAGAAAGTGTTTTCAGTTTTCATTTGTTTTAGCTCTTATTTTATTCGTTAATTTTACATCATGACACATGAAAAAAGAAATACAAATAAGTTACCAAATATCTTGTGTTTACTTTTCACTTCTTTTGAAAATTGAAATTAATTACCAAAGTTTTCTATTTTCTGTTTTTGAACCATGAAAATTGAAAAGATTAAAAACAAATTTGCACTTTCAAGATTGGAGAATGCGTCAAATAGCTCAAGTGGAAAATTGATTCAGAAAATAAAAACAGTGAAAACATGTGGTAGTACAATACAATAATAACATAAACAATGAATGTGTGAAATTTCTTCAACTTTAATTTTTATTAATACTCAGAATATGAGCCATGTCTCATCCAAAATCCCTAAAAAATTTCCATCCTATATATATATATATATATATATATATAATATATAATATAATAAAATCTAAAAATCCAAAATAAAAGCCATGCCACCTACCCACCTCAGCCCATGCTACCCATCCCATTAGTACATCATCCTCTACCCTAAACCCTTGAAATTATTTCACCGAAGGCGTTTTCAGGGTGTTTTCTGGGTTTGAAAACAGAAAACGATGTTTAAAAAGGGTACCGAACGGCACCATCTAACGGGCCCTCAAATTCTATGATTAACCAATACCCTTTTTCTTTGCGTTTTAGTTGGGTCAAGAAAAAGAACTCACAACGAATCACTCTCTTCCACCTACCTACTTGGGTTATCAAAACAACAACAAAAAAGCTAAAGTAAATGAACCAACTACAAGAAAAGGGCATGAACGACTAGACAAAGCACATACGAGGGCCACAAACCCAAAACAGTAGGGTTCTAAAATTGGATGAGCAATGCATTATTGTTGTGCTTTTTGTATCAAGTGGTCTATTTCAATTTCCCAAATAAGATAGGCCTTCAAATTCATAAACCCTAACCCTAATGCTGCTGATGCTATGATGAGGGCCGCCATGGAAACCATACCAAAAGCACAACACAATAAACAGAGGAGCAGAGTATATTAATGTGTATGAATCATAGTCCAACCACTAAACATAAAGCCACATATTCTGCCAAAATACCAAATCCTCACTACTGAAATCTTAAAAATAAGAAAAAGAAAAAAAAATTACTACATCAAAAGCCATCAATTCATGTTTTCATGGAATGAAAGAAATTGATGACCCACAAAACCAACAATCCTCATACTGAAAATGAGTCAACATTTCTTAAGGAAAAAACCCGACTTAATTAAACGAAAAACCCAGAAACGGCAGCAACAGAGACACTAAGGGTGAAATCACAGATCTAAGACCTGTTAGGGCACTCCCTTGCGAAATGGCCAGATTCACCGCATCCGTAGCAGCCACCGGAAGCACCACCACCGCCTCCGCGGCCACCACCACCCCCATAGCTGCCTCCACCGCCATAACCGCCCCCGCCGGATCCGCCCTGCTCGCAATCCCTAGCCATATGGCCAGACTCACCGCACTTGAAACAGGCGCCACCACCGCCTCCTCCTCCACCATAGCCACCGCCTCCGCCATACCCGCCTCCGCCGCCGCCGTAACCACCACCTCCATATCCACCGCCTCCTCTCCCACCTCTACCCCCTCCGCCTCTTCCACCACCACCGTTAAACCCATACCCACCGCCACCACCGCCTCGGCCTCTACCACCACCGCTACCTCCACCGCCGCCACGGCTACCCTGAACGGGACCCTCCTCTGGCCCAGTCACATCAACGGCCTTGGTGCGGCCATCGCTGTCAGATTCGATCTGGAACTCGACGGACTCGCCATCGCCGAGGGTCCTAAACCCCTCCGTTCGGATCGAGGACTGGTGGACGAACAGATCGTCGCCGCCATCGTTAGGGGTGATGAAGCCGAACCCCTTTTGGTCGTTGAACCACTTGACGGTACCGCTCAGCCTGTCACTCATCTTCGCCTCTGAAATTTCTCTCTCTCTGAAACCCTTGGAAACCCTAACCCTAACAAACCCAAGCACAAAATAGGTCTTTGGTGCTGAGGGATTGACAGCTACTTATACATCCAAATCGAGATAGAGGGTCTGATTGCCACGTTAGCTCTTAGTGGGACCCGCCAGAACCGAAGCGACGGCTTTCTTTGCACAACGCAATCTGATGGCTGGGGATATTCGTTATTTTTTCTGGTTTTTGTGCGCCGTTGGATTGGTCCTTCGAGATGGAGAGGATGGAATGGGAATTGTCCATTTCATTGGTATCGTACCCAAAAATATCTTCCCTCTCTTTTTTCCCATGTACTTCTTGATATTACCATTTTAGCCAAAAGGGTATTTTGGGAATTGTGGAACAATGGAGCGAAGGGTTTCCATGCTGAATATCCAATTAAGGTAATTTTGGTGGGAAATATGGTGATGAAATTACTATTCAGTCCCCAAGACCGAACATGAAAAAAAGAGCTTTTCCTTCTTTTGGTTTGGAGAGGGGACTGGTCAAATGGTCAATTTGACGGTCAAAGCATCTGCAGGCCGAGTCTTATCGGTGGGTCTTGTGACTCTGGTATTTCCAACAAATAGAGCCTGTGGTTGCCGAGTTCAGATCCTCTGTCCTTGTTTTTTGTGTCCTCTTTTTACATGTATTACTTTTTCGATGGAATTCCACTTAATAATACTTTAACAAATTAACGCTTTTATCTTTTAATACAAATAAAATAATAAAAATAATGCCACGTGTCCATAAAATTAACACAATGAGAGACACACAAAGCATTTAATGTAAGATTCGAACCCGTGGTTGCCACAGTCAAAAAAGATAATCAATTCCGTAGTAATTTAATTAATATTCTCAAAAAAGAAAATTGAGAAATACACTGGATTAATTAACAAACAATTAAAAGTGTACTAATGTAAATATCGTATGAAATTGATTTTTTGTTTTTGTCAATTCGTATGAAATTGATTTGGATACAATGAATGTGTCTGTGTTGGTCTCATTATGAAATACTAAAAACTTGCCAACAACTTCCAATCATATCACGGCCTGTTTGAGATTGTTTTTTTCGGCTAAAAACCTAATTCATTTTAAAGTTATGTAGTTTAAGGTGTTTGATGAAAATAAATTATTCCCATTATTTTAAAAGCACTTACATTTTGACAGCAACTTTTAAAGCTGGCTCTCGGTTGCTTTTCAAATATACTTTCAAAAGAAGTAGAGATAGCCTTTAATAATTTTTTTTAATTCCCAAAAGCCATCATTAATTTTTAAAAATGATATCACCTCCACCTCCACATCCAATTCCGGCACCACATCCTCATCCTCATTCTCATCTTCTACCACCACCACAACCACCATCTCCTCCTCTCCATCCACCTCCACCTCCACCTCCACCTCCACCTCCACCTCCACCACGCAAAGAATCGCCACCACCAACACCTCCTCCACCTCCACAACTGCCATATCCCCACAACCACCACCTCCACAACCGCCATATCCCCGCAACCACCACCACCACCACCTCTTTCACCATCACCTTCACTTTTCATCTCTTTCACCACCACCACTACCACCACATGATTAGTGCATAACAGTTTCACCGTCATGTCTATTTTAATAATTGTTCACAGTTCCAATAATTTTATATTAAAATTTAATAAATAATGTTAACACTCCTTTTTGTACTAACAATACTTTAAAAATTTTGTTTACAAAACATAGAGCTACTTTACTTTACAATTATTTATTGTCAAAGCACATAAGCAACTTTTTTTAAAAGTGACTACAATTCCAAACTAGCCATACATATGTTGTGAGATGTATGGACTAATTAAAGAGATATTAAGTGATAAACATTAAGTTTAATTGCTAACGTCCTTTAATTGATAAATTTATAGAGCACATGATGCGTTTTCAATTCCAGATGTAAAAAAGAGTTATAATTTTTCAATAAAAATACATGGTACAGATTCTTAGTGGAATGATGTATTATTAGTGTGGCGTATCGGATACACTGAATAATTATGTTTTTTTTTATTATTATTATAGGAGAAGTGATATTATTTTATTAAAAAGATGTAAGAATCAAGTACAAAAACTGGACTATATCCTAAAAGATTACACCGAATAATTCTTATGTGAGTAGGAGTATTATCAAGAGGTAAAGTTAGCATTAAACAATCCACAAAAGAACCCAGAAATGGGAGAAATTATAGAATACTACCGTAGTATGGTCACGTACATTTTGTGCGACGTGTTATAATATTAGTGGATATTTATAGATATCATTCCCTAAAAGGGAAATAAACCCTAAAAAGGAAAAATAAACCATGTCATCCACCCATATTATAACACACGTACAAAGATATCTGCGATACTACTACGAAGATTCTATAATTAGCAAACCCCCTTCTACCTTTATTTCTTTCAGAACGTTTCTCCCCTATCGTTAAATGAAAGTTTATTTGCGTTTTCATAAAAAAAATAAAAATAAAAGTTCATTTGCGTTCACAATTGATGATGAAAGTTAAATAGGAGACCTCAAGCTGCCATACTTGACTAGAATCGAAGGAAGATCTCTCACACCGGCAACAATGGAAACTAGATGTCAACCAACGGCACATAAATGAAATCGGTGGCAAATCCAGAAACTTTCTCTTCTGGGGTCAAAGAAAAACTCACAATTTTTTAAGACAAATCTACAATGCACCATTTTATTATTAACCAATCTACAAAGATTAAACAACTAAAGTAAGCAACATTAAACTTATCACCCAATAATCAACAATTAATATAGTGTATTGAGAAAGAAAATTATGTAAAAATCTCAATAATTACTTAACAAAAACAGTTAAGAGTATTTCCAACAACTTTGAAATTCTAATATAGGTGAGTCACATCTGAAGGGTTCAAGCCCCTTACCTCCTTGTTGTAAGCAAACCCTTGAACCATTGAATTACAAACTTTGGTTGTTTTAATTCCATATCACTAATTTATATAAAGTTTATGTACTTCCAAAGTCGAAAAAAATTTAAAAAATCTTCAGGTATGCCAAAGGCAGATGTCACAAAACATCCCACGTCTCCATCACTTCCTCTATCTCTCTCTTTTTTTTTAATATTTTTTTTCTTCTTCTTCTTTCTCTCTCCCTCTGTCTCTTTCCAGGGGTCACAGTTCTTCTCCCCATGCCATGGTTTCTGGTTTGCAAGGGTCACTTGACCCCCCTTGCCCCAACATGGATCCCCCACTGATTTGAAATTGGACAACCTCATATCAAATCTTACCTGATAAATCATATGATTACATAGACGTAAATTAAGTTAGTTGATCTGGATCTTGGGCTGTGTGCTTGAGCAGGCTTCTAGTTGGATTAGTACTTATCTTGTTGATGATTTGCTTGAAATTGGTCGTTCTAGATTGGTATGTATAGACTAGTGTGTGTAGTATATTTCTTGGGGCTTTGCCCCTACTTCAAATAAAAACAGAAGTTACTTGATCATCAATGTTTATGGCTTGATTCTAAGTTCATACATGATACATTTTGAGATGCAATATTTTCAAATTTTGGATCAAATCTTTAAACATTATTTTCGAATTTGAAGAGATATACTTGTGATTATTTAAAAATAATTTATATTAAATTTTGGTGTCAATTATGGCAAAATTGACCAGGGGTCAAACATACTCTGCAAGGATGGAGATACGACCGTACTAAAAAGCTTAAAAAGCTTGAAAGCATCTGCCATGCATGATGCACGTCCCTTTTAAGAAATTGCAGAAAATAAAGTTATAAGATAACTAATAATAAATCATTTTAAAAAATAACAATCACCATGATTTTTGTTGCCTTAGTAGTGTTTTCTGTATCTTTGTCAGATTTTATTCTCCATCTTTGAAGTTTCATCATAGAAGGGGAAAAGAAATGATAAATGATCCAAAGAGAAAACTTCAACTTTTCTCTGGAGATTAGTGGACCAATTTCCGGTAAAGTTTTTTGCTTTTGGTTTTCTTTGTCAGTCAAATATTATTGAATTTTTTCACCTACCACTCACTTGATTCTTGCACTCATAGAGAATAGTGCAAACAACAATTTTGCAGAGTTATTATTATTATTTTTGTTCTCACAGAAACTTTAGGTATGTGCGATAACTTTTGTGTAAACTCGAATTTGTAAGTGTGTGTGAGGATTTGAACATAGGAGTTTACATTTGGTCACATTGTTGAAGATTGGCTCATGACAGATGTGGACGAAATGAAGGAAGCAAGTAGTTAAAACGAGTTGACTGGGTTTTGGAGCTTGAGCGGTAGAGAGTTAGGTTCAGGCGCTCGAGAGGTAGAAGGGAATTCAGGCAGTTTTTCTGGAGAATTTGGACAGTTTGTCTCCTTGTTTTGGGGGGGCTGTTTTGTTGTCTTACTTCCACAAGACATGTAACTTGTTGGCTAACTTTAGGTGTGACTTCCAGCATGCGTTGTAGCTCTAGGTGCATGACTTATTATCCCAAGCATTAATGAAGGTAGTTGGTGTGAAGACTGCTTAGCACAAGACAAGGGTGACTAGTGTGAAGGCTTCTCATCCCAAGGCATTGATGAGGGTGGTTGGTAAAGTGAGGTAGCAGCTGAAGGGAAGTTCCTTACTTGTCTATTTAAGTGAGAAATATTGAGCTAACAAGAAAGATGCCAAAGGGAGAGAACTAGCCCCAAAGGGGGAAAAGACTCCAAGGGGGATGGGAATCCTAAGTACTTTGAGAGCAAGTGAGAGATTGAAATGCAAGGTGTCCAAGGGAGCCAGAGCAAAGGGGCTTAGGCTATGGAGCAAAGGGGAAACACATGGAAGCAAGCAAAGCAAGCTTTGCAAGAGGGCAAAGCAAGGGCATCAAGGGTTTGAGCAGGATGAGAGAGAAAAGTGAGCTTGAGGGAGAGAGTAGTGTTCTAAGGGAGTTTTCTATGTAAACCAAAGTTGTAACATACTCTTTTATAAGTGAAATTTCTCAAGGGGATCACTAAGAGGATGTAGGAAAGATTGGTCGAACCTCTATAAATCTTTGTGTCCATAGTTGTATGCTTGTTTCGGAGGTGTTTGCATTCCATTCATCCGTGAATGTTAGTGTGTGTGCCAGTCGCAAAGTCTATTGATAACAAGTTCTTGGGGAGTTTCCGCATTCCAAGAGGTCTTGGAATGCTTTGCTGCTCACCGAGTGGTACCTGGGCTCGTTTGTCTTAACAAATGGTGTCTAGGAGACTCGTGTTGGAAGTGGATTGCACAACACACATGCTTTTCCTTTTACCATTGGGTCAACATTGAGCAGTTTTACTTGGGTGTAAGGTATTTTTTTTTTTGGAGGAGGGGCCTTTTGGCCTCTGCACGGTCTTCTTTTTTGTGATGCAAATGATATTGGAGGAGGAAAGATTCGAACACATAACCTCGAATACCATAATAACAACTCTTACGTACTTGAGTTAACTCATTGCTCGCATAGTCTTCTTAGTAACAAGATCAAATAGCCTCTTACTTACGAGTTGTGTTATGTTACCACTGAGTCAGTTGACATGATCAATTAACTATGCTAGGTTAGGTTAGAGTTAACTAGTTACTTGACATGACTAACGAATTGGTATTATTTGACATGACTAACGAATTGGCTAGCCATGCGATGCCACTTATGGGTATTGTTCTCTGCAAGCAAGTCCCCAAATGGACTTGTGCTAAAACTGAGATGTAAACAAATCCTTACAAGCAGTGTCGAATTCATGAATTTTCATTCAAGGGGTCAACATGTGAAAGATAAAAAAAAAAATTCTATACAAAAAAATAGACCCATCGAAATAAAATGAGAATATTCTAATTCATAGTTAAAAGATAAAACCATATAAAATACTCATGTTCATTACAAAGAGAACTACATCAATTTAAAAAAATAGACACACATTACAAATTACAATACACCAGAAATATCTCTAAGAATATGATAATAAACCAAAAAATTAGCGCAATGCTCTTCACCTCCAAAGGTGTCTCGCCCTATTCGACGTAAGCACCATCATATATTAGCGCAATCCTACTCATTTTAGGGCATTTACATCATTTTTGAGGTCCGTCGTCGATTTGATTTTGGGCTTTATCTGCATTTTTTTTGGGTTATAGCTCTCAAACTTTGGACTCTTATGAGTACTATCTTAGGGGGAGCTTATTCAAGCAAATATTTCTTCAATATGTAAGAGTTAGGTTATTCTTGTAAAACTCTTTGTGGATTGAACATCTAAGGCTTTTTACCTAGATTGACTTTAGGTTCCTTCATGCATTCATATCATACATGAAAAATTGTTTTATGTAAAAATATTGGCTAAGTATGAAAATGGTTTTTCGAAATAATCATTTTCTCAAGATAATTTTTGGCGGCTTTTATTTCTTACACATCAAATAAGAAAACTTGATTTTATAGGATTTTAGTATGAAATATATATTGATTTAATAAGACATCATTTTTAGCCTAAATCGTATTTTGCACTAAAATCGATTTTTCATATTTTGATTTGGTGGGAATTTGATTTTCTATTATTTTTATTTGAATCCAAATGTGTGGTACTTCCTTATTTACATTGTAAATTTAAGTAAATGGAGTAATATAAAAATAAATGAAAGTAAAAGAACAAAGACATTTACTTAAATGTTGAAAATGGAAATAAGGTAATCTGTCTGCCTTATGAAACATTTCGTCAGGCAGGTTTGTGGGCGAATTTGTAGAGTCAACATCTTCGCCTCGATGGTAGCCAGGGCTTGCAGGGTCAATTGACCCCTTGTGCCCCTATGTGGATATGCCCATGCTTACAAGAATGAGTTTTAGCACCAATTAGTTAGGGCAATGAGCTCGCCACTTACATCCAAATTTGAATTCCTCTTTTTGTATATTGGATTAATTTAGAGTAGTTTAGAGTATTACTTATATATATAATAATAATAAAAAGGAGATATTTTTTGCTGTTGCTGATTTGTTAAATCCGAAAGAAAGAAAAAAGGAAGGATCTGGATCTACGCAGATGCAATGAAGACATCGGCTTCCGATTAATAATTCAAAACACACAGTGGACCCATTAAACCATGTGATCTATATAGCCCATTTTTTTTTGTCTTGGTCTGGATCTGAGGCCCATATATTTGGAAGGCTTAACCAAAGGTTTGACTTTTTCAAAGTCTGATATTCCGGGGCCCATAGAGATTGATGAGACAGCAAGGTCATGCCCCAAGCAAAGGAAGTTAATTCCTATGTAAGATGTTATACAATTAGGATTCGTTTAGGGCTCTGGATTGAAACATGTCTTTGTGTGAGTCTTTATCTCTTTAGATATGATTTATAAAACATAATATGTTAGACTGTTGTCAAATATAATATAATAAATCTAGCTCTACCATTTATAATTTCACTAAATGACGGTCATAACATTAGTATAATTTAATTGAAATAGTCCAGTCTAGTTCGACTCACCAAACATTCCATTAGAAACACAACATTAAACACACTGAAAAACGCACCTATCGCTACCTCTTTTTAGCCTACGTTTTTTAACCTTTGGAAAGAACTCTTTGATTCTACTTAATCTGCAATACATCTACAAATACGACACAATCACAATTTGAAAAGAAAAAATAAAGCATCACATACGCCACATGACATGTATGTGGTGTGTCGTGTTTTCGGCTCTCCCACATGTACATAACAATTTGTGTGAAGTGTTGTTTTATTTTATCCAGCACAAATAGCAAAGAGACATGTAATTAACTTGAGCAGAGGTAGCCAGGGTGTGACAATTCTGGAACAGCAAACACAGAGGTACTTGTGTAGCAAGGCTCCAAAGGAACGTTAAATCTGTCTATCAGGAATGATAATGCCTTTTTGGAGGTATAGACATGAAATGCGTAGGAGAAAGAGACTTGTTTCTTTCAAACATTAATGGCATCTGGCCACCAAGCATTATCTAGGGGTGCTTTCCACATGAATCAAGTACTTGAATAAAGTGAGCTTGGGACAAGCTTTGAATAATTGCAATCCCACTAAGAGGTCTTTGAATTAAAGAAAATTTGCATATGTACATCTACATCCAGCTAAAAATTTAGAAAAGAAAGTAAGGACGAAGATGATTTGTTTTGTATGATTTTTATGTAATTTACATTTACACATACATGTTGTGGGGAGAAAGTTATATATAACTGGCACATGCATACAATAGTTTTGTCCATTATTCCACTGGTGCACATGCTGTAAACATAAGCAAATACCAGTGTGACCAGAAAACAAAAATTTGTTTTTGCATGAAGGTCGACGAGACCGATCATATAATGGGGCAACATTGGTTGTACAAGCGATATTGGAAGACGAGTGATTTGAGCACGAGAACTCGATGTAGGGGTTAAACCTTTTAATCACTTGGGCTGCATTTTTCTTGCCCCATTGAGTTCTTATTCTTATTTTTGTGGGTACTTACGCAAAACAAGTTTGTTTTTGCAGGAAGGTCGAAAAGACCACTTTAACGATCATCTCTTCTGCAGCATACAAAACGAGGACAATGGAAAAAGAAGTAGAAATTAAATTAAAATGCAGCACAGGCAATTGGGTGATAATTAATCACATATATATCAAATATTAACAAAAATGAGGAAAATGACAGACATTTAACACTGGAATTTCCCTGAAGAAATTAAAATTCTGTACAAGTTAAGATTACATCAGTAAAACCCTCTTGTCCCTCTGGACTGATAAAGTTCCAGCCTACTTTTGGCTTCTGGTAATAATGTTTCAACTGAGGGTTCATTAACCAGATGAGCCTGCTTTGATGACCATTCAAGCACAATAAGCACCTCCTCCTGAGCAAGTGTTTCACTGTCTGGAATATGCAATGCAATGTAACAGAGGAGAATTAGGGAAGGAATCTGAACCTTTTGTTCCCCAAAGTAAACCAGTTGAATTAGGTGCTTGGCACCATCTGCATCTATAATGGCTTTGCAGTGGTTGACATGGAGAAAATTTTCGGAGCAGGCAAATTTGTTAAGTGCAATCACAGCCGCCGCGGAAACGTCCGTCTCTCTTTCGTCGAGCAGCTTCACCAATGGCCCGATTAGCCTTGTTTCCGTTGCTCGAAATGTCCTGGCCAAGTTGCCAACAGCTTGGACGCAGGGCTCGAGGAGGTGTGAGTCTCCCTCTTCTATAATTTTCAGCAATTGCTCAACCACAGCTTTGCAGGCAGGGGATGTGGGCTTGAAGGCATTGCGCCTCAAGTCTGCATTTTGCTCTGCCACCGCGGTGATCTCCATCAACGCTTTGGCAGAATACTTCTGAACCTTCTCAGAACCCTTTTCTAGCAAAACTGCAAAACACAAAAGCGCTCTTGACTCCGTTATGCTACGGCACACGGTGACATTCCCCTTGGCAAGCTTCCAAAGCGCTTTAGCTGCCATAGCCTTCATTTTTGCCTTGGTTTCTGGGTCCTCATACTCCCTCCCCTTGATGCTAGCACCCGACAGCGCCACGTGATGGGGCTGGTGTGGCTTTGCATTGTTGTGGTTTGGATGAGGATGATGATGATGCGGACTGACATTGTAATTCTGATTCTGGTTTTGATTCTGATTATGAAGTCCGGGCAGCTTCATCCCAGGGCTCTGACTATGGCCGTGGCCAGGACTAGGGCTCGGGCTTTTCTTCAAAGCCAGAGTGTTATTAACCACGTTCTGCATTTGACTAACTGTATTGTGATTCCCCGTAACCGGGTGCGAAACGTGAGCCGTACTAGCACCAGGGTGCTCATTCTGTTCAGACTCAGTTCTATTCGGATTGTTGTTCGCCATCACAATCGAATGTATCGACAGTTGCTGCTGCTTGGGGATTGCGTACTTGCTATGCTCTTGGATGGTCTCGAAAGCGAGATGGCTCACGAGCAATCGGATGACATTGTTTTGAGCAAAAGCGTCTTGGCATTTCGGATGCCTTTTGGCCAATCTAGACACAGCAGATGCAACCTCAGCCTGCACTTTCATGTGCCCTTCTTTGAGGATTTTTGCAAACACCGGGCACACACCAGCGTTCACAATCTGTTCGACGTTTTCCGGATCCTGACCCAACAACCCGATAGCCCTCGCGGCGTTCTCTTGACCTTCCTGTCCTCCTTCCTTGGCCATCTTCAGCAGCGGAGGCACGCCACCTTCTTCGATGATGAGCTTAACGTACCTATTGTTGTCTTTGGCCAACGACACCAAAGAAGCTGTCGCATCCGCTCGGTCCTCCGCAGACCCAGTGTAGAGAATCGCGACCTGTTCCCATATCAAACACAAGATGGGCTCATTGGCGGCGATCGGAGGGAGGCCGAGGTGCACGTCGTCGCGGTCGCCGGAGGGCGCGGAGACGCGTAGGAGCCACGACACGTCACCGATGGAGTTCTCGAGCGCCTGCGCGGTCTTCCGGAACGCGGTGGTGGGGATGATGGTGAAGACGCGCTTCATGAGGTTGTTGGCGCGGCATTTGATGACCAGGGTGAGGGCCTTGTCGAGGTTTTGCTCCGTCTCGTCTATGATGCGGCGCGTGGGGCGCTCGTAGAGCTCGTTGCTCGCACGCGCAGCCTGTCGGAGGAGGCCGGCCAGCTTCTCCGTCTTGGATTTGAGCTCCGCGCAGTCTTGCTTGAATGAGTGTGCCTCGTCGGCGGCCTTGGTCACCTGGTCCGCCAATTGGATTGGCCTTGCCAGGATCTCCTTGACAATTGCCGCCATGGCCGCCCCCCCAAGAATACAAAACCAGATCAAACACCTTCAATCGAAGAAACCCACATCGGAAAATCCAAAATTCGAAATGGGATTTTCGTCAAACAATGTGAACGATGCAATGTGACCCCTGTTGTTACATGTTCATGCCCAACTCAATCAAGGCGATTCTAACTTAACAATGGTATCATATGATTTTCTATGGCAGATGGAGTTTCTTTGTTTTTTGGGTTGGCGATGGTTCGGGAAGGGTCTGCATTGCCATCCGGTTTCGGTGATGGCGGTGGTTGTTATGGTTGACGTGGAGGGTGGCACCGCCGGTAGGAGAGGGAGGAGAGGAGGAAGAGGAGCTATTG
Source organism: Prunus padus (assembly GCA_024362665.1). Taxonomy (NCBI): domain Eukaryota; kingdom Viridiplantae; phylum Streptophyta; class Magnoliopsida; order Rosales; family Rosaceae; genus Prunus; species Prunus padus. Next base: position 27,375,681 of record JANFAM010000019.1, on the reverse strand, counting down.
GCTATGGTGAAACGGGTTTTTCTCCAACTTTCATGTGAAAAACTGGCATTTCTTCTTTCACGTTATATATAGCATGCCAATTGATTGGTCTCAACTCTCCACTGGAATTTTTTTTTGTGCAAAAAAAACCCTGCCTTGGAGTTTCAAATGCATTAGGGAATAACGTTAATGGAGATGGGTCCAAATTTTCTGTTATTATTTACGTTTGAAGACATTATTATACTTTTGCAATGCGTGGTCGAATCTCCCTCCATGCTATGGCTTGTAAAAAAATACTATATTTTTTTTATAAAAAAAAAAGAAAAAAATAATAATGAAAACGCTTTTAACAAAAACATTTATCATCATAAGTATTTTTAATAAAAACATTCCCAACATCCGAAGTGTTAGGTTCGATTTCCTCTCCCCTATCTTCATAGTCAGTCAAGTAAACGCGATTGCTTATAAATAATCAAATCCTACTCGACGAACAACGAAGTGTGGTGTTCTACTTCTACTTAAACCTTTCGCAAACATGAAATTATGCTTATAACAAATATATTTGCTATACGTACCCTTACTTATACCTTTCTTATGTCACATGCATATATCCATGTAGCAAACTTTTTCTTCTTTTGGATTTTTCAGTGGGGATCGATTTCTTACCAGACAACAAAGCACTTGTCAGAGAAGAAGCCACATTTACTTTGTTCTAGTGGTTAATTTAATAGTAATATTGCACATATAATATCCGAAATTGCCATTGGCAAATTTTTGGTCTTTCTCACGTGATTTGAAGGCTGAATTACATATGATTTTGGTTTGCTTGGAGTATTTAGGATTTTTAATTAATTTATAGCTGCCATGCCCTTAAATATATATGTATAACTTGAGCCTCACATGCATTCATAATCAGTAATCAATTCTACGCGTCTAATCTTGAGAATGCCCGTACACTTTAATTTTATAGTCATTTTCTCCAACCGGTTAAAAACTTTGAAAGAATCACATGTAGATGTAGTCTTAGCACAATGTCATATTAAGGCAAAACGTATATAGGAATCACAGGCAAAGCCAAATTCTCAAGAACCTTTTTTCAAACCATCCATAACAGCATGCAAGTTTTTGTAGGCCTACAGGGTAGCACCAGTTGAAATGGGCATAGAGACATAGAGACATGATGGGAGATTTAAAGAGGCAAATTTTTGTTGTTGCTCTATCTCTTGCTTCTTTTGGGCTCTGTGCTGCTTTCCTTCCGTTTGGGCAATCAATCAGTCCTGTCTCTATGGAAAGCGCAGTGAAGATTCCAGAAAGACCAGGCCAAGGCCAATTTGATGGGATGCGCTGGATTTACGTGCTGACCAGACTGTCAAAAATATTTCAACAGTAAATCTAGAGTAGGGTTTTCTGTCGAATCCCTAAAGATAAAATAGGATTGAATTTGGTCACCATCCTAGAGGCACCTACACCAAGAAACTATCTTCATGCATGTTACGGCTATGTTTAAAGTTACTGTAAGATAGATTTTAAAAAACATGTGAGTGGTGTGCTGGCATAGATATTACTCAAACTAGGACAACACCAGCGGCGACTAAGTGACATTTACGCTGACAGACAATGCATGAATAGTTTTTGTTAGAGGGCTAATAATTAATAACTACCTTGTAATAACGACATACGACAAAAGACTTGGAACTTTCGTCTTCATCCTTGTGTTGTGGGGCTGTTTGAAAACTCATCGGATGCTTTTTCTGTGAATTTACAAGAAACCAAAGTTCGTAACTGGCTTGCTTCATGAACTGGAATAAGATGGTGGATTAGGGTAAAATGTTCAATCAATCCAAATTACATGTGCTAATTAGTTGCTAGAGCTAGGGGCATTAGAAAGTCACTTGCTACTTTTGAGCAAATTAATGTTGTCTTTCTTCTTCTGCAACCAGTTTAATAATAGGTGGGCGTGTGGATATATTACGCAAGCGCTGTGCTGGCATGTACTTTTTCTTTTTCTTTTTTGGGTCAAATTCAGCTTTCAATAAAAGACCCAAAAGCAGAGGAGGCACCAAGGCTAACCACGTAGCCCAGAAAACTACAAACCATGACACGAGCAAAGCAAAAGCACTAGCTTGGTGGCCTAGGCATGCCATCCCGGGAAAGAATAAGCACCAGAGAGGGAGGGGGCTGAGAAGCCCATCTAAGATGCCTCACCCTCAAATTGGCATGTACTTCATTCTGAATATAAATATGGTTTTGTTTTTTCTTTACCTATAGGCCATATGGAGTTCGATTCACTTCTGTTCCTAAACAGTGTAACGAAAGGATCGCTCGTGACTCTCGAGAGTTCTAATTGCCTGTACATACTTTTTGCAGTACATGAAGCAAAGCTGAATAATTGTCTGCTAACCCATTAATGATTAATGTTAATAATATGTCAAAGTAAGGCCGATGGGGAATGTGCTGAAGGCCACCCTAGTTCGACTCCCACTAAATTCAAACATCAGCCTGGTCGACTTACCGTTGCGAGTTTTGGCTCAACCGTCGCACAGAGTTGTAGAACCGGTTGATGCGATTAAGATTTGCCTTCTTTCCTTTTTGGTGTACACCAATTTTGGGATTGCGCAAGGAGTAACGAGGGAGGAACTATCCTCGATATCCCAAAAGAAAAGTAGTTTTTTAGTTAAATACACTGTTCTACACATATTCCTATTACAAAATCATATACCATTTAATCTTTATAAATATACCCAAAATAAACCCAAAAATTAACAGCTGTCGGTTTTTTGAATTCAACAGCTATGTTGGATTACGATTTTGCGCTTTTGCCCAAAATAAACCCAAGCTCCAGATCTCAGAGCTTAATCTCTTGCATCTCAGTCCAGATCTCTCCTCTTCAGATCTCTCTTTCCTCTTTCTCACATTCCCAAAATGTAGGTGTCGCTCTCTCTCCCTACCTTCTCTCCCACCATTCCCAGATTCGTTCAATCCAAGCCTATCAATCTCTGCTTATGTGGCCTCAGAAGAGAGGCCGTGGGCTTCTCGTCTCTCAGCCACTCCGATTCGCACCGAGTCCGAGTCTCTGCTAGCTCCTTTGCGCTCTGCAACCGTCTCGGCCTCGGCTTTGTCATCTGCTAATGGAAGCCCTCCCAAGTCCTTCGACTACGACTTGCTCATCATCGGAGCCGACGTCGATGTCCACGATACTGCTCTCCATGCCGTCATAATTTTATGAGTAATTGCGGCTCTGAGCTTTGGATTTAGCTCAATTGTGACTTTATCGGTTGCTCTTTATAATTTCTGACACACAATTTCTTGGTCAGTGGATCCCTGAACTCCAGCATTATGCTCCCGGAGTCCCAGTAGTACTTGCTGGCACCAAATTAGGTAAGCTGAATGCATCATTCCTGTACTGCTTTCGGTAACTGAGTGTAGACTAGAGCATGTTCTCTGGTTATAGGTAGTTTCCTTATTAAGTTATGCTTATACTGTTAGTGTTTGATGAGCTAATCATAGCTAAAGAGAAGATGGAATATCGAGAATATTGAAGAGAGAGAGGTGGATCAAAAACTCTGTAAATCTTTCATTCAACTATCGTATATCTGTTATCCAAAATGCACACACGCATACACTCAGCTCATATTATCGTTAGAGGAGAGAGAAAACTAGACAGATCCTAGCTTCAATCTCAGCCATCCAACTACACTACCACTACGATTAAGACACCTGTCCAAGTCAAGCCCTATAAGACTTAACAAACCAACTTAGCCTATGAGCTAAGTCTAAACACTTAACTAAACGATTACAATATCAAATCAGTTCACTATTTACACATTAACACTCCCCTTCAAATTGTGAACTGATTTCACCCCAAGCAATTCTCTGAGATAAGAGAACTGTTCCCTTGCCAATGCCTTAGTGAATATGTCAGCTACTTGCTCCTTTGTAGGACAATGAAACAAGTCGATTACACCTTGTTGTAGAGCTTCCTTGATGTAGTGATACCTTCGATTTATGTGTTTGGTTTTCTGATGAAAGATTGGATTCTTGGTGATTGCAATTGCTGAGGTATTGTCACAATTTAGTGGTGTGGCAACAGCTTGCATTTCACCAAAATCCTCCAACACAAATCTTAGCCATGTAGCCTGTGCAGTAGCTTCAGAAGCACTAATATACTCAGCCTCTGCTATGGATAGAGCAACACATTGTTGCTTCACAGATGCCCAAGAAAACACCCCATTGCCAAAAGTGAAAGCATATCCAGATGTACTTCTCATGTCATCTTACGAGCCACTCCAATCAACATCACAGAAACCTATCAAAACTGTCCCTTCTCCTTTCTTGTACTCCAAACCAAAGTCAAGAGTGCCTTGAATATATCTAAGAACCCTTTTAGCTGTTCCATAATGCTTGTTAGTTGGACAGTGCATATACCTTGACAACAAACAAGCAACGTACATTATGTCTGGTCTTGTTGTAGTAAGATAAAGCAAGCTTCCAACCAGTTTTCGATATTGAGCCTCATCTGCAGCTCCACTATCATCATCCTTCCTCAGTTTGTCACTTGGAACAAGAGGGATACTCACTGGTTTGCACTCTTGCAGGCCAAATTTGTGTAAGATAATAGAAGCATACTTCCTCTGATGTAGGAAGATGCAATGATCACTATGTATAACTCCCATTCCTAGGAAGTGATGCAATAAACCCAAGTTTGTCATCTCATACTTCTGCATCATATCAGACTTGAATTCCTGCAACGATTCTTGTGAGTTACCAGTGTAAACAATGTCGTCAACATATATGGATACAATGACCAACTCTGTGTTTCCTTTACTCTTCACATAAAGAGTTGCCTCACTGGTACTTATTTTAAAACCACACTGCACAAGGTAGGAATCAATCTCTCCATACCAGGCCCTAGGTGCCTGCTTCAAACCATACAAAGCCTTGTGCAATTTGTACACTTTATCTTCTTTACCTTTCACTAGAAATCCATCTGGCTGCTCTATGTAAACTTCTTCTTCAAGTACTCCATTCAAAAAAGCAGATTTCACATCCAACTGAAACAATTTCCAGTTGTTCTTTGCAGCCAATGCAATGAGAGTCCTTATAGTGTCTAATCTGGCCACAGGTGCAAAGGTCTCATTATAATCAATCCCTGGCTTTTGTGCATAACCTTTTGCAACTAATCTGGCCTTATTCTTCTGTATTGACCCATCTAAATTCAATTTTGTCTTGTATACCCACTTTACCCCAATCTCAAATGGTCTATTCACCAACTCCCATGTCTGATTTTTCTCTATCATGCTTATTTCACTTTCCATAGCCTTCCGCCATGCCTCATCCTTTGCAGCCTCATCAAAACTTTCAGGCTCAACAATACATACATGACACCTTTCATAAATTTCACTTAAGTTCATATATCTCAATGGAGTGTCATCATACTGAGGATGACTACTTGAGTCTTCAACCTCAATAGCCAAAGGAATCTCACTTTCAACTTGAATATCATCAGAAATCACTTGATCTTGATTTTCCAATTCATCAGTAGTTCTATCCAAATCTGTATTTCTATTTGCAGATAGAGGAATACAGATTTCCTTAACTTTGTGCTTCTCCCAATCCCACTTGCCATGCTCATCAAAGATCACATCTCTAGATAGTAACACTTTCTGAGTTATAGGATTTAGTATCCTATATCCCTTCTCACATATGCCATAGCCAATGAAGACACCTATGGCACTTGTTGCTTCCAACTTGTGCCTCACAGCTCCTGGGACTAAAGGATAACACATTGAGCCAAACACCTTTAAGTGTTTGATGCCTGGCTTTCTTCCACTAAACCTTTCAAAAGGTGTAGAGTTCTCTAAAGCTTTTGTTGGACTTCGATTCAATAGATATACTATTGTGTTCACTGCTTCACACCACAGGTTGTATGGCAGCTCCTTCTCATGAACCATGCACTTTTCCATTTCCATAACTGTTCTATTTTTCCTCTCTGCCACGCCATTTTGTTGGGGAGAGTATGCAATGGTAAGTTATCTTTCTATTCCCAATTCTTCACAGAATTTCACAAACTCATGTGAATTGAACTCCCCTCCTCTATCTGTCCTTAACCTCTTTATATGATATCCACTTTGCAATTCCACCATCACCTTAAATTTCTTAAACACATGAAGTGCCTCTGACTTGTTTCTCAAGAAATATACCCAACACATTCTTGAATAGTCATCATTGAATGTGATTAAGTATCTATTCCCTCCCAAGCTTGGTGTTTGCATAGGACCACATATATCTGAATGAATCAATCCTAGTGGTTCCTTTGCTCTCCATTTCGATTCTTGTGGAAAGGCCTCTCTATGATTCTTCCCCATTGCACAACCATGACAAACTGCATCATGCTCTTGGATTTCAGGCAGCCCCAGTACAAGCTCTTTCTTCTGTAACAGTTTGAGACTTGTGAAGTTCAAGTGTCCAAACCTCTTATGCCACAACTTAGAACACTCATGCACACTGGTTTTCAAAGCAAACTCTATGTTTGTATTGAAAACTAATGGAAAACACCTGCTCCCTTTCTGCCTCACACTTACTACCAAATGTTGCAAAGTTCTATAATCAAATATGTCAACCTTACAATCTCCAAACAAGAGGAAATAGCCATGATCTGTCATTTGTCCCACACTAAGCAAGTTTTCTGCAAGGCCAGGTACCAACATAACTTCTTTTATGTACCTTTTGCCTTTTGTGGTTTCAATGACCAAAGTCCTTTTTCCTGTTACATCAACCAGCACTCCAGTACCTACTTGAACTTTGGCTTTCACTCTCCTATCAATATCAACAAGCAAATCTTCTCGAGATGTCATGTGATTACTACAACCACTGTTGATATACCACTCATCACTTACTCTTTTCTCTGCCTTAGTGTGATTTGCATAAAACAAATTTCCAGTTTCCTCAATCTGATTTGCAAAATTTCCTTGCTGAACATTCTTGTTTGTATTGCAATATCGTGCAATATGTCCAATTTTATTGCATTTGTGACACCTGACTTTGTTCTTAACCCAGCACTCACCATAGTGAAGTTTATCACAAAACTTACACTTGTCTCCAGTTTTTGTTGCCTCATTCTTCACATAAGAACCAGTCTTATTACTTGCTTCATAAGAACTAGCCTTATTACTCCCTTCAGCCTTGTTGCTCCATGGTTTCCACTTAGAGTTCTGAGACTTATTCTGATTGTTTTGACTATTGAACCGATTGGGTTTCGATCCAATATTCAAACTAGCAAATGCCTTCTTTGCACCATTCTCACCATGTCTATCAAGCCTCTGCTCATACCCTTTCAAAATAGCAACTACATCTTGTGCATCAATAGTATCCAGATCCTTAGTATTTTCTATCACAGCTGCAATGCTATCATAGGATTTAGGTAAGCTTATCAACAATTTCTGGACAATTCGTTGATTACTTAAATCCTCACCATAGCTTCTCATTTGATTAATTAAATCAAACAGTTTAGCAATATACCCAGAAAGTGTCTCACTATCATTCATACGTGTATACTCAAAATCTCTACGAAGACCTTGAAGTTTCACAGATCTTACTTGTTTGTCACCCACGAATTCTTGTTTTAAAATGTCCCACGCAGCTTTCGCACTTTCCTGAGTTGCAATTCGTGGAAAAATCTGATCGGACACAGCTCCTTGAATGATGCCTAATGCTCTGGCATCCTTCACGACATACTCACGCAACAGCTTCTTCTCCGCCTCCGTGAGCGCCTCCTCCTTCATCGGAGTTTCATACCCATTCTCAACCATTTCCCATAGCTCGTGTGATCGAAAGATGGTTTTCATCCTGATCTGCTAGAAATCGAAGTTTTCGCCATTGAAGATTGGCGCTATGAGTTCTCCTCCTCCAGATCCAGACATGTTAGCCTAGATTACTGATTTGAGCTCAGGAATCACGCAATGAGCTTTTGCTTCCAGATTCGAGCCCAACCTCACAGTCACAACGCCCAGAAAATCAGATCGAACCTGGCTCTGAGGCCATGTTAGTGTTTGATGAGCTAATCAGAGCTAAAGAGAAGATGGAATATCGAGAATATTGAAGAGAGAGAGGTGGATCAAAAACTCTGTAAATCTTTCATTCAACTATCGTATATCTGTTACCCAAAATGCACACACACACACACACTCAGCTCATATTACCGTTAGAGGAGAGAGAAAACTAGACAGATCCTAGCTTCAATCTCAGCCATCCAACTACACTACCACTACGATTAAGACACCTGTCCAAGTCAAGCCCTATAAGACTTAACAAACCAACTTAGCCTATGAGCTAAGTCTAAACACTTAACTAAACGATTACAATATCAAATCAGTTCACTATTTACACATTAACACATACTTCAATGTTTACAGTATCTTTGTCGAGCTTAGAGTCCCAAAAAGTTCTGTATTAAACATGACATCAATATGCACAATGGATAATTGAAAAGATGCTGTCAGTGGTTTTGTGAGCAAGTAAAGTGATACTATTTGGTGCGGTTCATGTCTATTGATAGCGCGACCTTAAGTATGAGAAGAGTGAGATCCTAACTTGTTGAAAGGCAAAGAACCAGGAATGTTATTGATACAACCATCTTATTTTTTATCACGGATTGTCGGTATGAACCTGTTCATAGGATTCTTTCTGTAACAATGGTAATGCTTAGAAATATTAAATTAACCGAATATGCAGCATGCAGATTGTATTGGCAGTCGTCTTGTAGTAACATGGAACTCGTAGTCATCATGTAGCATTATCTGCATCTAATAAATTGTTTATAATGGATATGTAGATCTTCGAGAGGATAAGCACTATTTGGCTGATCACCCAGGATTGGTACCTGTGACAACTGCACAGTTTAGTTTTTAGTGAACAGTTGCTTTGTGTATCATGTAACAACGGATAGCGTCACTGATTGTTCTTCTAAATAACCAGGGCCAGGAGCTGCGCAAGCAGATTGGTGCTTCATTTTTTATAGAATGCAGCTCAAAAACTCAGCAGGTATGTATCAACTGGTACTTATATTCTCATAACGCTAGTGAATCGATCAGTATTTGAAGCTGCATATTTTGAGGAGAGGGTTGCACGGTTCTTTCCAAATAAAACCAACTAATCTTAGTATTCACTTGTCAAATTGATATGAGCAAGTGCGGCTATCTTCGATTCATAAATGCGGGGCCATTGGATCTTGCCAGATTCGCATGTGTACACAAAAGATGTAACAGAATTGAAATAGGTAGTGGAAAGTAGATACTGTATTACTGTGCCAGCATTTAGAAGATCCATGATGGGCATATTTTATATTATATATTTAACCATATTCTTAGTATATTTTGGTTAATATTTTGGAAGAATTTTGATACTTTGAATTATATTTCCAGTATAGGACTCTCGACGTCATCTGGAGCAAAACATAATCAAATGGACGAATTTTGGAGTAATTCCAGTTGGAGGGCGTGCGTGAGTCACTTAGCTTGATCGTATCAAAATTTCAGATTTTTCTACCGAGCGATTATTTTCTGGCAGTCAATTAAAGGAGCAGTGCGCGGTGCTGGAATAGTGACGTTTTGGGCTTTATTGCGTTTTTGGAGCCCAAGATGACCTCGGATGGGTTCGTGACCTTCTGAGGATGTGTTCGGAATATTTTTATCTTTAAAACAAGCTATCTTGAGCCTGATTTGGAGGTGTTTTGAACCCAAAACGTGGTTAGGCAATTTCTGGGCAGATTTTCCAAATCCCATTAGGATTTTAAATCCTATTATTATTTTATTTTAATTAGTTTTCTAGTGGAAAAAGAAAAGCTGTATTGTTCAGCTAGGTTTTAGGAAGTATTTAAGTTTTTTTTTTCACAACAATTTTAGGGAATATATACTTTTTGGCTTCTTGAACGTGAGAGCTATTGCTAGGGTTTTGGAGATTTGCAACTTTCAGGTGTATTCATTCTTTTTCTTCTCCATAATATTTTCTATGATTTCAATTATGAATATGCGTAACTAATTCCCTTTTGCTAGGGTGAAGCCTTGTGCCTTAGCATGAATATGTGATTTTTATTTAATTGCTTATGGTTGATTGCATGCATACTTTGAATTGTTAATCACTGGTTTAAACTATCTAATTGTCTTGATGCCTGATCACCATTAGGATATTTAGAAAAGTAATTTGATGCAATTTTGGTCGGAAGGTTCCCTGGAATTGACGCTGGCTTCTTGTGATTAATAATTGTAAGTTCACTTAAGGCGAACATCATGCTCTTAAGGGTTTCATGGTTTTTCAAAGGGTTTTCATAAAACATAATGAGTCTTTCATGTTCAGATTTGATCCGAACGTCCGGACGGGTTGCATGTTAGATCTACGTTCTATGTTGGAGGTTCCAAGTAGAATATACATTAGGAAAACCTAACCTTCAAAGTGGAATGTGCAAATCATAAGTAATTGGTAAAAATACATAGGATTGCTAAGGCGACGGTGAATCCCTAGTGCTTTTATAAATTGATATCTAAAACTCTTCATTTAATCGTGTTTTTAATTAATTCGTTCTTAGCAATAACAAATCAAAAATCACCTTTCTCAACCTTTAATTTTAGTTAATTGGAAATCGTTTTTACATAAATTGCTAAATAGTCCTTGAGGAGAACGACCTTGCATGAGCATCTATACTACAATAGCCTTGTATTCTTGCAAGTATTTTATGTGATTTTAACCTTGTTTGCACAAGTTCTAAAAATCCTATCAATCCACAACTTAGCAGTTGTATATACAGTTCAGAAGTTTGGCTGTTGATGTTGGGTTATTAGAGGTGAAGGGATTCACAACAAAGAGATTTTATTTATTCAACGAAAGATGAGTACAAAACTTTATAGAGGGATAGGCTTATTGGCCTTCAACAACTAGAAAATTGTAGGCTTATTGGCCTCCTCACTCTTCTTTTGGCTTTTTCACTAGCTTAGCATACTTGTACAAGAGGCATCACCTATTTATAGATGTCCAAGTCGGTGGACTTGGTTTTCTTCTCAAAACTACTAGTTTACAATATAATATTACCTTATTACAAGATTTTTATCAAGACTTTTCTAGAAACCACAACAATTATATCTTTGTCAAAGTTATTGGATATTTCATGAGATTTCTACTTTTTTCTAGATTTCTCTAAAATTTTCAAGACACAAGTGTGCATTACTTTTTAACACTCCTCCTTAATGCACACTTGGAGCTGTATTGTTAGATATTTTGATCTTGTTGATGCCATATTCTTTGCTTCAGTTGATAATTGTGCTGCAGTCTCTTTGTCTTCCAGTCATTGCCGTTGCTGTTGATATGCCAATTTGTGTTGCCTTTGTCTGATGGTGCTGGACATGCATAGAACACTTGCTCGTACTTATCATTTTCTTATGTGTAATTAGCTTGATAGTGTTTCTTGAATCGGCAATCTTTTTCTATATGCCCAAATCTTTTGCAGTGCCAACATTTTGGTATACCTCGGTACCAACAATCTTTCTCTTGATGGCTTGTCTTTTTGCATACCCGACACGGAGGATAGTTTTTCCTCTCCACAATTTCTCTTTTATTTTCCCAATTATTGTTGGGTTCATTTTCTACTTCTCTAGAATTTTCTTCAAATTTTCTTTCATTATCTTTAGACTTCTGAGACCTTAAATTTAATTTCGACTGGAAGGCACTTTCTACTGGACTTTCATTTCGCCTACTCAGTCTTTTTTCATATGCTTCCAGAGAGCCCATTAATTCTATCACTGACAGACTAGTTATATCTTTCATCTGTTCAATGGCAGTTACTAGTGGATCATACTTATCAGTGAGACTGATAAGTATTTTTTCTACAATTCTTGAATCATAAACCCTTTCTCCATAGGCTCTCAATTGATTGACTATTTCCTTTACTCTAGCATAGTACTCTTGTGTGGTCTCATAATCTTTCATTTTAATGTTTTCAAAATCTCTTCTCAAAGTTTGTAGTTTAACTGCACGTACCTTGGCATTTCCTTGAAACTCCTCCTTCAAAGTATCCCATGCTTCCTTTGATGTTGTGGCTCCCATGATCCTTGGAAAAATAGTGTCATCCAAAGCTTGTTGCAGCGCAAATAGAGCCTTTGCATCCATCTGCTGATCTTTCTTTAGCTGCCTCAGCTGCTGCACAGTTGGATTTTCTGGATTACTGAAGCCACTATCAACTATGTCCCATAAATCTTGAGACATAAAATAAGTATTCATTTTGATACTCCAGAAGTCATAGTTTTCTCCGGTAAAGATTGGAAATGGGATAGAGTTTTGGCTAGCGGTAGATATGATGGAGAACTATATCGAACCCTTACGCCCAAGGTGACCGAACACTTTGCTCTGATACCACTGTTGGGTTTTTAGAGGTGAAGGGATTCACAACAAAGAGATTTTATTTATTCAACAAAAGATGAGTACAAAACTTTATAGAGGGATAGGCTTATTGGCCTTCAACAACTAGAAAATTGTAGGCTTATTGGCCTCCTCACTCTTCTTTTGGCTTTTTCACTAGCTTAGCATACTTGTACCAGAGGCATCACCTATTTATAGATGTCCAAGTCGGTGGACTTGGTTTTCTTCTCAAAACTACTAGTTTACAATATAATATTACCTTATTACAAGATTTTTATCAAGACTTTTCTAAAAACCCACAACAATTATATCTTTGTCAAAGTTATTGGATATTTCATGAGATTTCTACTTTTTTCTAGATTTCTCTAAATTTTTCATGACACAAGTGTGCATTACTTTTTAACAGTTGAATCAACGGGATGTCAGTGTTGGTTTCTTGGGTTTCCTTCCTCAACCAAGTCGGTTGTGTCAACCTTGAGATTGGTCTAACAACTTCTTATGTGCATGGTGCCAGTTTCCTGATTTCTTAGGTTCTTAAGAATTTCTTGAACTTATGAATGATATTTTTCATGCTATCAGTTATCTGGGTGATGCGTGTGAGATCCTTCCAAAAATTACTATAGATTAGATGCGTTCACTATGTCAGGTTTTCTTCAAATAATTCTCATCGCTGAACACTCTTGCAATGCCCCCTACTTTCATGTATCTGTCGATCATGCTGTCAATGACCCTCTGATGCAATTGCAGAATGCGAAAGCAGTTTTTGATGCTGCGATCAGGGTGGTTATCAAGCCACCACAGAAGCAGACGGAGAAGAAGAAAAAGGCACATCGGGGATGCCTAGTGTGAGTACCTTCCTTTTGTTCGTCTGCTTACATTTGAGATGGCCTTAGATTACATGCTACGTGATTTTAGATTAGCATTTTGCATGATATATATTCAATTTTATAGTTCATCCATCTTCCCAATTTGGACCATGTTTTTTTTGGTATATCAGTATTGTGGTCTCTGCAAATATCATGAACTGAAAAGACCCTTCATGATTAACTTGTGGTTGAGTAAAAGTCATGTTAGCTTCAGTTAAAATTGGTTTTGATTTACACCCACATGGGTTGTGATCCACTACCTAGGATTTCTGTCAAATGTTCCATGTATTTGCCCTTCTAGTTCAAGTGTTGTTTGTGTTTCTAATTTCTATTAACACGACCCCTCTCAAGACTGCAGCAATGTCCTTTGCGGAAGGAGGCTAGTGTGTCTCAAATGAAAACACCAAACTGCCATCTTAATCCATAGTGCCAGCGATTCTCTCCAACATTTCTCTCGGAACATAACTTGCGTTGATGCTGGCTTCTTTTGTCCTACTAGAATTTTTTTTATTTCATATTACGTTATAGATAACAGGAACTGGATACCCCATGTAACAATATTTGCCGTATGAAATGGTATTAACAATGTTTTTCGTATGAAATGGTATTAACAATGTTTTCGTGTGAAATGGTATTAACAGTGTTTTCGTGTGAAATGATATTAACAGTGTTTTTTGTATGAAATGGTATTAATAGTGTTTTTTCGTATGAAATGATATTAACAGTGTTTTTTGTATGAAATGGTATTAACAGTGTTTTTCGTATGAAATGGCATTAACAATGTACTTCTATGAAATGATATTAACAATGTAATTCTATGAAATGACATTAACAATGTACTTCTATGACATGGTTTATAGAGATTTGGTGGAAAAAGAAGGGTCATGGGGACATGCCGTTGGTTTTCGTTTTTTTTTTTTATACTTAAGTTTGGATTTTAAAAAAATCTGGGCTGGGCTTGTTTTGGGTTTTTTGTGTTTTTGTATTGAGCTTCTTTTAAGTTAGTTAGTGGCAGTCATGTAATTTATAGGAAATTCAACACTCATTTTGTATGTAGTAAATGGTTTTGGGTATGTTTCTAAAGTGCATTCCATATAGGGTTTTTTTTTATAGTTTCAGTCCCTATTTTGGGTATATTACTAAAGCTCCCAAAGAAAAGTATATTGAGTAGGTTCATAATTTGACACAAGCAATAATTTAAAAAGGGTGTTGTTAAACGAACCCTAAAATTAACTGAGTACACCATATAATCAAACTATTTATTGAATTACTAATTTACCCTAATATAAAATGACAAAAAAGAACATATTGAATATTGAAACAAAAATAATTTTAATAAGTACACCCTACTCAACATATTGAACCCTAATCAAATTAGAATTTCAGAGTTTGATTCCAAACAAATTGGTAAATCTTGAGAAGAAGGCCAGTCAAATTCCCAGGCGTCTTAGGAAGACCCTTCATTTCCTTTTTCTCTCAAATTCCAAAAAGTAGCCGATTCTTAATTCGAGACAATTTGTTAACAGGTAGATCCTTGTGTTGTTGATGCTGCTGACAAAGATTTGGTAGTTGGTGAACCAATGGTAAGTTGGTTTTTGCTTTTAGATCCTTGTATTGTAATTTTTAAAAAAATGATGGCATGGGATGGAAATAGTTGAGCAGCACCAAATTGGATTCACATGCACAAGGCTTCCCCCTGGTTTACAATACAACATCCATCATACTAATATATCAAATGTGCTGTGTTCATGTGCTTGAGTGGGATTTTGATATCAAGGTTTCTATTTTTCTTTTGCATCTACAGTCTGCCAAGGAGTAAAAAATCGATATTTTCGCTGAAATTTCGGCGAAATTTCGCTGAAAAATGGGAGGCCGAAACGATAGGAGGGATACAATACTTTTTCGTAATTATTTCCGAAATTTCGGCGAAATTTCGCCGAAATCTCGGATGGATTTTATCGGATCGGGCTAACGCAAATCGGGGGAGGAAATCGCGATAATATCGAAAGTTTCGATATTATCGCGAGAATGACGAAAGTTTCGGAAAATAAAAAAACCCTCAAAACTCACCCCTGGCCTGGGGTTCGAACCCCTGCTGCCAACTTGGCTTCTCTCCCAGTTTTCCACCACGGTAAGGGGTCTTTGGTGTTTATTATGTTTCACAACTGATATTTATATATGTGCACAATTTGTTTCTGAAAAAAAAAATTCAACCACTCCCCACATTTCAACCTACCCTATCATACACTCACCTAACCTACCTAACAAATTAGTTGAATTATTATAGGCTTATATGTGCCCATCCGTCTCTTTCTCAAACTCTCCAACTCCAAGTTTCCAAACAATTGTGAGGTAAGTTTAATTAAACTTATATTTATATTATTGTAGTTTATTAAAATAAAAAAAATACTTGAATAATAATTGCATGTTAATTAGTAACTAGTAAGTTATTCTCATTCAATATTGTTATTTAATTTGCATGTTTATTATTATGTATTCCAAATGTTGGGTGGTATTATATTATTATGTTTTATGATTCCATTTTATTTTCATAAGTACTAAATTCCTACAATTATTTTCTCATAGGTCTTATATTATATGTGCCCATCCGTCTCTTTCTCAAACTCTCCAACTCCAAGTTTCCAACCAATTGTGGGGTAAGTTTAAATTAAACTTATATTTATATTATTGTAGTTTATTAAAATAAAAAAAAATACTTGAATAATAATTGCATGTTAATTAGTAACTAGTAAGTTATTTTCATTCAATATTGTTATTTAATTTGCATGTTTATTATTATGTATTCCAAATGTTTGGTGGTATTATATTATTATGTTTTATGATTCCATTTTATTTTCATAAGTACTAAATTCCTACAATTATTTTCTCATAGGTCTTATATTATATGTGCCCATCCGTCTCTTTCTCAAACTCTCCAACTCCAAGTTTCCAACCAATTGTGAGGTAAGTTTAAATTAAACTTATATTTATATTATTGTAGTTTATTAAAATAAAAAAAATACTTGAATAATAATTGCATGTTAATTAGTAACTAGTAAGTTATTTTCATTCAATATTGTTATTTAATTTGCATGTTTATTATTATGTATTCCAAATGTTTGGTGGTATTATATTATTATGTTTTATGATTCCATTTTATTTTCATAAGTACTAAATTCCTACAATTATTTTCTCATAGGTCTTATATTATATGTGCCCATCCGTCTCTTTCTCAAACTCTCCAACTCCAAGTTTCCAACCAATTGTGAGGTAAGTTTAAATTAAACTTATATTTATATTATTGTAGTTTATTAAAAAATAATAATAATAATAATTGAATAATAATTGCATGTTAATTCTAATTTGCATATTTATTATTATGTATTCCAAATGTTTGGTGGTATTATATTATTAGGTTTTATTATTCCATCTTATTTTCATAAGTACTAAATTCCTACAATTATTTTCTCATAGGTCTTATAGTGCCCATACGTCTCTTTCTCAAGCTCTCCAACTCCAACCAAAACCAATTGTGAGGTAAGTTTAAATTAAAATTATATTTATATTATTGTAGTTTATTAAAAAACAATAATATTTGAATAATAATTGCATGTTAATTCTTTGAAGTAATTAAGTAATGTTGTATAATTATTCCCTAGGATAATTTTAAATATGTTTAATGTTATTTATTATTTTATTATTCCAAATTACTTACATTCCTACTTAAAGGCACATATAAGACCTATGAGAAAATAATTGTAGGAATTTAGTACTTATGAAAATAAGATGCAATAATGAAACCTAATAATATAATACCACCAAACATTTGGAATACATAATAATAAATATGCAAATTAAATAACAATATTGAATGAGAATAACTTACTAGGAATTTAAGTAGGAATGTAAGTAATTTGGAATAATAAAATAATAAATAACATTAAACATATTTAAAATTATCCTAAGGAATAATTATACAACATTACTTAATTACTTCAAAGAATTAACATGCAATTATTATTCTCATTCATTATTGTTATTTAATTTGCATGTTTATTATTATCTATTCCAAATGTTTGGTGGTATTATATTTTAAATTATGGCATTATTAGGTTTTATTATTCCATATTATTTTCATCATTACTTAAATTCCTACAATTATTTTATTTACTTCATATTTAATTTTTCCATAGAATAACTTTCTTATTTAGGTTCTCTTAGATAATCGTCACTACTATATTTTTTTGGCCAAACAATAATTGCCTAATTTCCATGACAAATAAATATAGGTACGCTTAAGATGTCTAAACGTGATCCAGCTTGGGAACATGGAACTCCACTAGAAGGAAACAAAAATGGCACAGTTTGCAAATATTGTGGTCGGGTAATGAAGAGTGGTGGAGTGACACGACTAAAGTACCATCTTAGTGGATTAGACCCAGCAAATAATGTCCAACGATGCGATAGTGTTCCCCCAGAAGTGAAGGCATACATCAGCTCATTATTAAAAAATAAACAACACCATAAGGAAAAGAAAACACATGAAATGGAAAAAATTCGAGCTGAGCTACGAGGAGAAGTCATTGGCCAAGCGGTTGACAGTGATGATGATGAAGATGAGGACGAATGTGATGATGACATGGGACCTGAAGAGCGACGGACTTTCAAACAAGCATTACGTGCCTCAAAACAGTCTGCATGGGAACGAGAACACCTTCACAAAATTCCTAATAGATCACAAGGTTCCGGGACAAGTGGTGGTGCACAGATGAGACGGGGAGGGAGTGTTAGAGAATCACAACAACCAACACCACCAATAGCCCCAAGTTTATATAAGTCATCAAAAGCACGCCAAAAGAGTGTTTGGAGTTATTTTGCTGGAGGAAATGTGAAAGAGGGAATGGGGCGTATAATTAGCAAGTTCTTTATCTATGAAAATGTCCCTGCTGCGAAGGCATCATCACATCATTTCAAAAATATGGTATTGGGATGTCAACAGGCTGGTATTGGAATACAACCTCCCACTCCCTATGAAATAAGAAACAAATATTTGGAAATGGAATATAAAGACATTGGTGAGTATGTCAACAAGTTGAGGTCGAAGTGGGAAACTAATGGTTGCACAATCATGTGTGACGGATGGACTGGCCCGACCAAATTGTCTATTATAAACTTCATGGTATACTCTAACGGAAAGACAATTTTTTTGAAGTCCGTTGATGTTTCAGACCATATAAAGAACTACAAGTATATTTACAAGCTATTGAAGGATGTAATCATGGAGGTGGGAGAGCATAATGTTGTCCAAGTCGTGACTGACAACGGTTCTGCATTTGTCAAGGCCGGAAATAAGTTAATGAAGCGTTATAATGTGTTTTGGACATCATGCGCAGCACATTGTATTGATCTCATGTTTGAGGCAATGGGGAAGAGAGAGAATATTGCTAATGTCATAAAAAGAGCTAGAATAATCACCAATTTTATTTACAATCACGGTTGGGTGTTGGCAAAGATGCGTGAAATTTGCAAAGGAGACATTATTCGTCCAGCTACTACTCGATTCGCCACCAACTATATTGCATTGGATAGCCTACTTAAGAAAAATCGGGGTTGAAGCAACTATTCACTAGCGATGATTGGGGCAACCACAATTTCAGCCGCTCAAATGCAGGTCATTTGCTGGAAAGTATAGTGCTTGATCATGCCTTTTGGACTCAATCAGAACATGTGTGCCAACTGTTTGAACCTCTTTACAAAGTTTTAAGGATCGTTGACACAGAGGTGTATCCTACTATGGGGGCAATGTATGAGTTGATGCGTGTATTGAAGGAGGACTTGGAAAGAAAACATGGTGCAAGGTGGGTTATAAAGATAATTGAAGATCGATGGAATAAAACGTTATACCATGATTTGCATGCAGCAGGTATAAATTATGTCATAATTTGCAATTCATTTCTTTCGTCACATAAGTATTATTTCTCTTACTATAGTATGTGTTTCTTTCAACAGCATATTATTTGAATCCTCGATACCAATACAGACCGGTGTTGGAGATGATGGTACCCTTATACGTCTTGTACATAATGTATACTCTAAATTAGACCGCATCAACAACAGTTGGCCAATTTGGCAATGAGGTACACAATTACTTAAATTATGATAATTACATTGTTTGATAAAACTAACACGATTTATTCAATTCAGCTAACATGGTTTAAGGATGCAAGAAGAACGTTTGGAGAACCAACATCAGTTGCTGCTCGAACAAAAATGTCTCCTAGTAAGTGTAAACATATTTCACTATCAGTTTATAATAGAATTTGTTGGAGTTATTAGACTTATCAACATTGTTTTTCATTATAGCTGAATGGTGGATCATGTATGGGACTGATGCACCAACTGTGAGAAAGTTAGCAATCAAAGTATTATCACAAACAACTTCTTCATCTGCTTGTGAAAGAAATTGGAGTACATTTGCACTCATACACACAAAGCAAAGAAATAGGTTGGCTCACAGTAGGTTGGAAAAATTGGTTTATTGCTACTACAACATGAAGCTTCAACTTCGAGATAGGGAAGCAGAAATAGATCATGTCGACCGTGGTGACCCACTAGATGTGTTTGATATGGCTGTTGAAGATGATGATGTAGAGGGTAACCAACTTTATCAATGGATCAGACCACTTCATTTAGATGATGATGAAGGCAACCCAGCTCCAAGAGTTGCTGAAGAAGCACGTAATGAAGGGATAAATGTAGAACGAGTATTAGAGGAGGAGGTGGGATCTAGCAGCGCTGACTCTTTAGAAGAACTTTTGAGGCCAAGACCAAGAAACACTGGAATTCAGCCTTCTTCTAATCCTACACAACCGCAAGATCCTACTGATACTAATCATAGCTCTAGTACAAGATCAGGAGACTCACCTACCACCGGAGCTGGGAATGATGACGGATATAGTGGAGCTGGAGGTAGTGGTGGTGGATATGGAAACTATGATGGACCATCTCAGGGATTTATGAGCCCCTTCACTGGTGAGGCAAACTTCACGCATGCAACACAAGATGAGGACCATGGGAGTAGGCGAGCAGGACCAGGAATTGGTGCCATAGGCAAGGATTACACTCGTAGAGAAAGAGGCAAGGGGATTTTGTCAAGTCAAGAAGATCACTCGTTACCTATAACTTCGGACTCTGTTGAAGTGGGAAGTAGCAACTATGGTTATACTCATAACCAACCATTTCCCTACCCTTCATATCCCATTCCTTTTGGGATGGAATCGAGCGGTTCATGGAAAGAATCCGAGACTCAATCTTCAAATGATTTTTCTTTTGGACAAAGTCAACCAATCTCGGATCCATATGGGTGGCATGTTAACAATTACATGCAAAACTATTTTGGGGATTTATCATTTGATGACTACTCTTCAAACTACACTTATTCTACAAATAGAGATGATGAAGATAGTGAAAATTTTGAACCCCATAGGAACTCTATGTGGTACTAAGTCACTTATGTATCTTACAATGCAATGTATAAAGTGTAAAATGTTGTACTAAATCATTATATATAAATGATTTTGGTGTATTTATTCTTCTATCATTAATTACAACATATTTTCTACAGTCGCAGTGTTTGTCAGCTCGTTATATAATCAACTTAAATAAGTGAAATCCATCATGCAATGCATTTCCTACCAATTTTTTTTGATAAACTAATAGATAATTGACTAAATAAACATTCTCTAAAGTTTCAATACAAATTTCCAAGTTTTTCTTACAATTTCCGTGGTTTTTATCCAATTTTTATCGATATCGATATTTTTCCGATATTTCCATCGATATTTCCGTGTTTTTAACCACCGATATTTCCGAAACCTTCGATATTTAATTCCTTGCAGTCTGCAACTAGTGCCACTTCTTTGTCTCAAACATCTGTTCCACCTGGGATTAGTTCTGAGGTTAACTTCGAGGCTTTGGGCATTTCCAATCCCCCTTCTTAGAGTGTTATGTTGGCAGAAGATGCAGGTGGAACCCAACTTTTCCAAGTTCCAAAGGCTTCTGTCGTGGAAGGATTGCCTCTGCCTTCAGACTTACAAGTGATGGATTTTTCAGGTTGCAATCTTTCTTTATTAATAGAGGTCTAAAATCAAGGTTTTCATGCAGGAGCCTCACCAGGCTGCTTACAAATATTTCTTGGAGCTTATTGCTGGTCTGAAGCATATGCTTTCAACAAGGGTGAGTCAGGTTAATTTGTTCCTTAGTGCTTCTTTCACTTGAATTAACATGATTGTATTAAGCAGGAGGTTGAGGATCCGGTCCATGTCCATGAGTCAGCCATCCAAAAGAGAGCTCGGCACCAAATGGGGACACCACAGGAGGTCAACTTGAAGCCTGAGGAGTAGACGCTACTTCTTATGAATTACTAAAGAGAACCATCATTGTTGTGCTGGCTGGGTGACTGGGCAATAGCTTGTATTCATCCTATTTCTTTCCAAAAAAAAAGCATTTAAGAAAAGAAAAAAAACTACAGACAGGACCCAAAAATCTGTTGACCCAGAAAAGACATGGTGGTAAATTACAACTGTGAAGTTTGATTATTGAGAAAAAAAGAGAACTTGCATTGCAGAGAGAGAGTGTGTGTGTTGCGGAGCTAAATTAATCAAGAAAAATTCGGCCAAACCAAAACTGAGATTCTGAAGCGCGATTTGTCTCTCAGCCAACATGCCTACCGTCAAATAGTTAAGTTAGTTTTCCTTTCTTTTTTTCTTTAATTCTGTTAGTTTTAAAAAGTTTGTATTTTTTATATAAATAATTACAGGCGAGTTGACGAAATTGGCTTTAAAAAAATAGGGTGCTGTTAAACAAACTTTAAAATTAACTGAGTAAAATAGGGTGTACTTAGTATTAGGGTGTTGTGGATAGAGTGTATCAAAGATATTTTTGGTAGTTAAATAGGGTGTACTTAGTTAATTTTATATTTTGATTTAATTATTAGGGTGTACTTATATCATAGGATGTCTTATATCATATGGTGTCTTCGATTAATTTTAGAGTTCGTTTACAAGACACTTTAAAAACTAGTAAGTTAGAATTTCATGATTTTTACAATAGCTCGACATGTAGGCCCGACCCATAGGGTATGCGGACTGGGCGACGGCATAAGGCCCCAAAAAAATGGGGCCTCCTACACACTTCTACCTAAGTTTGAAACTTCTTATTACAATTTTTATTCAAAGTGAGGTAAGTGTTCAACAACAACACGCCTCATTTTAAGAAGAGGCACTCCCAAAAAAAACTCACAAACATCTCTCTCTCTCTCTCTCTTAGCCTCAAGAAACTCCTCATCCACCATCTGCAATTTCCTTTCCCCTGGAACCACCACATCATTTAGCACATAAATCGGGCCTCTCTCCCCCTTGAAATGTTGTGGAGAGTTTTGCTCATAGTTTTGTACTGGGTTGGTCTCTCCTTGCTTTTGGCAAGGTTTTGTTTTCTCCCTAGCTTGGTATGGGGCTTTCAACTGACCTTTGGGTCAGATCTACTTCCCTTCCTCATCTTTGCATGGAGATCTTACCTGGCTTGCCAGTGCATCAAAATCTGTTGAAGTTTGGGGTTGTTTTATGGAGGAAAAGCGGATTTCTAGGAGGACTTTTCAGAGTAAGGGTGTTGTGGATCTGGTGGAGAAGAGAACGTGTTCTGATGCTTGTTTGAGTGTCGAGAGGAATGTGGGTGGTTATGCCCTTTCTCTTAGGAATACTGTTTTCTTCTCAAATCAGATATTGTCAGGTGATTACTGGATTCACTTATAGCACTGGTATTGCAAGTTTCATTTGCTCTGAGTTTGTTTATGGTTCTGGCTTCTGGTGAGCTAGGTTTAGTGTTTATTTTGCTCACTGATTTTGACATTGTTGTCTATTGTTGTATTTATGTGATTTGGATGGATCCCTCCTTATTTAGAGGGTCTATATTGATCTCAATTCTCCATAATTGGCCCTGTTTATAAATGAATTCACATGTTGTTCGCAAAAAAAAGGCCTCATTTTTCATTTTTGCCCAGAGCCTCCAAAATCAATGGACCGACCCTGTAGATATGGAAATTTAACAAGCATAAAAATTAACTTCTCTTGTGGACTCTCTTGTATGTTAAAAACCCTGATTAGAATATAAGGGAAATGACTTCTGCCACTGTAACTCCGATTCTCTACCATCGAAGTGACTCTTTTCATCAATTGACTACAAGGTTTCCTTTTTTTCTTTTCTTTTTTTGAGTGCCAATATGAAATGGGTCTATCATAAATAGATCAATTAGAAAAAAAAAAGGCAGGGTCACTTACCATATGGCCCATCCTCCATGAATTTTTTTGAATTGTGATGACAAACAAGGCTTGATGAAGTAGGGGTTTGTTGATGGAGTTTATGGTTTGGGTTGGATCTACAATTCTTGGTGCTTTGGGATCAAGTAGGGGTTTGGAGATGCTGTCACTGTAAACTAATGGCGTGTTTACTAATCCGTAATCAAATTGAGAGGAATTGAATTGAGGATGAATTCGATTAAAAAGGAATTGAAATGAGGTGGAATCAGAATCAGATTCCTGTTGAAATTGTTTACTAAAACTGTCTGGAATCAAAATAGAATTTCATGAAGCTGTTTACTAATTTAGCAGAATCCGAATATAAACCAGTATGATTACTAAAATGCCCTTATCCCAAATCAAATATTTTATATACTTTTTTAAATAAAATTTGATATAGTATATAATAGTAAGAAAAAATTAAATTGCTTTTTTATTTCATAGACACACTAAAATGATTTTGTTTATTTTGTTTATAAATTTAAATATTTCTATTAGTTAATCCTTAACACTTAAAATGATTTTGTATTTATTTCTAGGGTTAAGGATAATCTTGAAAATAATGAAAGTAAGTGAGGGCATAAAGGGAAAAAAAATATCATTTCGATTGCTCCCTAAACCTGGAATTCAAATACCTTCTCTATGTTGGGAATCCAAATAAGCCAAATCTTGGAATTGAATTCTATTTTTTTTGTGGGCCCCACACACTTTTGATTCATCCCAATTTTTGTAAGCACAAGTATAATCCGTAATCGTAATCGGATTCCTTATTCTCAATCCGATTACGGGTTAGTAAACACGTCATAAATAAATTGCATATAAGAGAACACTACCTTGTTATGTTGCCATTGGAGTGATTGAATGAATGACTTGACACACACAGCACTTCTCCTCAATATCGATTACTGTATACTCTCTCACAAATGGGGTATGAGTTCTCTAAAGTGGGATGATTCGATATGGGCAAGGACCATGTATTTATATGCATAAGTCGGAACTCCTTACCTATCAAGGAGTCCTCAACCTCTCCTTATTGCATTAGAATTAGGAGTTCTAATCCACTATGTATTAAGAACCATATCAGTCTTGGACTTAAACTGAAACACATCTCTCCAAGACTTACAAGTCCAGTTATAATCGAAATCCTAGTCTCCACATTGGTTTGGAACTCTATGTTGATTAGCAGACCACTTGAGTGAGATTTAAGACTTAGAAAATCTTACATTCTCACACTTGGTCAATAATCAACAAATTCATGTTTAGACTACTTTATGGCCATGAAAATCAATTAAACTGTATTCATAAACAAGCTCTTGGTCAACTATGAAAACAAGCATCGGATCGTCAAGGTGCCTTGAATATAAAACATCCAGGACCTTTATAATCACATATACCTATCTGCATAGCCACATAAAGCTTCTGTGAAGATTAAGACACAAGATGAACATGACTATTCTTTAAAAATACTTTATATGTCATTACCATTTGTAGCCCACTTCTTTAAGAGATTACAAGATCTCCCTTTCCAAAATAACTCTTTTGTGAGTACGTATCTAGTGTAGTTATTGAAGCTAGCTTTTCTACACTTGATACCAACTGAAATCACTTGTTTAAACATAATTAAACACAGAATCAAACAATAAGAAAACTGCACTTAACTGAAACTCAATCAAGGTTTTAAATAATAAAATTGTAAGCTACCAAAATAAATACTAGATTCTAAAACAAACTCCCACTAGTCCTCCCTATCAAAACTAGACACCAATCCCATGCTTCTAACATGTCCATGAAAAACACCATTTGGCAAACCCTTAGTTAATGGATCAGCTATCATGGAATGTCTATCTATATGATCAAGCCTGACAAGACCATCCTTGACATTCTCTCTAACTGGCAGATATTTGAACTTCAAATTTCTTGTCCCTGATGATCTTTCGTTGCTTTTGGTGAAGAAAACTGCAACACTATTGTCGTTCCAAATCTCAACTGGTCTTTCAATTGAATCAACAACCTTCAAACTTGTGATAAAGTTCTTGAGCCAAATAGCTTGACTTGCTGCTTCATAGCATGCAATATATTTCGACTGCATGGTTGAGGTTGCAGCGAGTGATTGCTTCACACTCTTCCACGATACAGCTCCTCCTCCAAAAATGAATACCTAACCAGAAGTGGACTTTAAAGAATCCACACATCCTCCTAAATCTGCATCATCATAGCCAACTAGCTCTAGAGTCTCAACTTGCCTATAAACCAGATTGTAACTTTTGGTTCTCTATAAATATCTTAAAACTTCCTTTGCAGCCACCCAATGTGCTTGGCCTAGATTGGATTGGAATCTCCCTAAAGAACTTATTGCAAAAGCTAAGTTTGGTCTAGTACAGACTTGAGCATACATCAAACTTCCTACAAGTGAGGCATAGAGCTTGTCATCCATTTCTAATTTTTCTTGTTCAGTTTTAGGTGATTGTTCCATACTTAGTTTGTCTCGTTTTGAGAAGGGCTCATCTCATCCTGCACAGTTCTCCATATTAAATCTTCTCAACACTTTCTCTATGTAACATTTTTAGGACAATCCAAGCAATCCTCTCTCCCTGTCACGACTAATTTCAATACCAAGTACATAAGAGGCTTCTCCAAGATTTGTCATATCAAAAACTTTGGACAGAAAAACTTTGGTATCATGTAGAAAAGTCAAATTTTTGCTTGCCAAGAGAATGTCATCCACATAAAGTATGAGAAAAATAAAATTCCTCCCACTCACTTTAATATATATACATTAATCCACATGGCTTTCACTAAAACTATGAGATCTCACCACTTCATCAAATTTTAAGTACCATTGTCTAGAAGCTTGTTTCAATCCATAAATGGATTTCCTTAATTTGCAAACATGTTCTTCTCTCCATTCTTGAATGAAACCCTCAGGCTGCAGCATGTAGATCTCTTCATAGAGGTCTCCATTCAAGAATGCAGTCTTTACATCCATTTGATGGAGGTAGAGATTGAAATGAGCTACTAAAGCCATCATGACTCTAAACAAGTCTTTTGTAGAGACTGGAGAAAAGGTCTCATTGTAACCAATCCCTGCATGCTGTGTGAATCCCTTGGCAACCAACCTAGCTTTGTATTTGTCGATGGAACCCTTGGAATCCCTTTTGGTTTTGTAAACCCATTTGCACCCTATAGGTTGACATCCTCGAGGTAGTTGAACCAATTCCCATACTTTATTTTTCTCCATAGAATTTAATTCGGATTTCATTGCCTGCAACCATTTCTCACTTGCTGAACTTGTCATAGCTTGTTTATAGGTGATAGGATCATCCAAGCATGGGTCATTATGCTCAGATTATTGAAGATAAACAACATAGTCGTTTGACAAAGCTGGTCTTTTAGCTCTCTTTCACCTTCTCAGTTCCTGCTCTTCTTGTAAATTATTTTGGTTTTGTGGCTGTGCATCTATATGGATTTCTGGTTGGTCAATATTCATCTCAACTAGTGCATTGACATCAATTTGGTGCATTTGAGGCACTGTTTCTTCATCGTGCAAAACAACATTTGGTAGAACTATATAGTCATCAGTTTCATTCTCCTTAGTCTGCAAGGCATTGTTGTCTGCCAGTTTGTTGAAATCCAGTGTTCTATCTTCAATGTTTGCACCTTCTTCTTCTATAAAAATTACTCTCCTAGTTTCAACAAATCTAATTGTATTATTTGGACAATAGAATCGATATCCTTTCGTCCTCTTTGGATATCCCATGAAAAAACAGCTAGTTGTTCTTGCATCTAATTTCTTTCCTAAAGGGTTATACAACTTGGCTTCAGCTTTGCATCCCCAGACTTTTAGATGGTTCAAGCTCGGTTTTATTTTGTTCCATTGCTCGAAAGGTATTTGATTCACACTCTTAGTTGGTACTCAATTGAGAATATAATTTGTTGTTTTCAAAGCTTCTCCCCAAAGAAAAATAGGAAGATTTGTACTTGCAATCATGGATCTCATCATATCTTTGAGGGTCTGTTTCTTCTTTTGAAATTCCATTTTGTTGTGGAGTTCCAGGGTTTGTACATTGAGCAACAATGCATTCTTGTTGAAGAAATCTTGCAAAAGATCCAGGATTTCTTCTAGCTTCATCAAATCTACCATAAAACTCCCCGTCTATCGGATCTAACTACTTTGATTTTGAGATCAAGTTGGTTTTCAACTTCTGCTTTAAACACTTTGAACATGTCTAGAGCACTTGATTTTTCTGTTATCAAATACTCATATCCAAACCGTGAAAAGCCATCTATGAAAGTGATAAAATACTTGAAACTATTATGAGTTTGTGTTGGAAAAGGACCACATATGTCAGTATGAATGAGTTCTAACATATTGGTACTTTTAATTGCCCTTTTCTTCCTTGCATTTATGAGTTTTCCTTTTACACAAATAAAGCAAATTTCATCCAAGTCAAGTGGCGGCAACACATGTTCTTTGCAGAGGGATTTAATTCTATCTTTGGAAATGTGACAAAGTCTCTTATGCCATAAGTTAGGTGATTCATTTTTGCTTTCTGTTTTGCTGGTGCTTGCAACATTCATAATATGATCAGATTCTTTAATGTTTAAAGAAAACATGCCATTCACAAGAATTCCATTACCAACTGAAATTTTATTCCTCAAAATAGAAAATCCAACATCATTGACCACTACCTCGAACTTGGCTTTAACAAGCCTAGCTACTGACACTAAATTCCTTCTCATGGAAGGTACATAAGTTAACTCAAACAAATCCAAAATAAAACAAGACTCTAACTCAATCTTGACTGCTCCAATGAATTCCACCTCTACTTGGACTCCATTGCCAACGAACACCTTCACTTCATCCTTGTTTAGCACCCTCTTGGTTGTGAATCCCTGCAAAGAATTAGAAACATGTATAGTTTCCCCACTATCAAGCCACCAGCTATTGTGTGATATATCAATTAGATTCGATTCAAAACAAACTTGGATTTCATTACCTTTAGCCTGCCTCTTTTCCAACCACCTCTTGTACATGCGACACTCTTTCTTCATGTGTCCAAACTTCTTGCAGAAAAAACACTTGATTCGAGCCACACCTACTGCCTTTGAACCTTTGTCATTTTTCTTAGTTTTTCCAGCAACATGGTTTTCCTTATTTCCTTACTTGTTTTAATCTTTCTTGACTGGTTTCATGTCTTGGACCAGATTGACATGATTGAGAGTTTTTTCTTGCTTAATGTTTTGTTCTTCCTGAACACAGATTGCAATCAATTCATTGTGAGACCATGACTCCTTTTGTACAACATAAGAGCTTTTGATTTGCTTGAAATCTGTAGGCAGTGAGTTGAGTGCAAGGTGAAACAACATATTGTCATGTATGTTGACTCCATAACCCCTCAGATTCATACCGATGTCAATCATGTTTAGAATGTGCACCCTAACGCATCCATCTCCAGCATATTTCATGTTTGTCAGTTTGTTAATCAGGGATCCCATCTCAGCTTTCTCGGATTCCTTAAATTTCAGGCTAATTAACTCTAGGAATTCCTTAGCATTGTTGGAAGGTGGAACACCTCCTTTCATAGTTGGTGACATATACTTGAGCATAATCAAAATAGCCATCCTATTTGCCTTCTCCCATTTGGAAAAGTGAGCCTTTTCCTTAACAGTTGCACTTTTGCATGCTCTTATGGAGCTTGCTCTCTTATAGCCAAGTCATAGTCTAGAAATCCCAGAGCCATCTCAAGATCCCTTTTCCATTTCTTGTAGTTTGATCCATTGAGGGTCTCGATGGTGTTAAGGTTGGTAGCAAAAACTGTAAGAGTTTATTGAAACAAACAAGTACATAAATCAAAACAGTCCCCAAATGCTTTGGTGATCACTAAAACATGTATCAAAGAAATTCATGTATCAAATGCTTTGTTAAGGTTGAGAACTGACATGTTTTAGTGATCACCAAAGCATTTGATACATGAATTTCTTTCACAGGATGATTTCTCACATATGTGGATTGAAAGCAATCACTGTTTAATTCATACACTCCATATTTTGCATCACACCACTGTGAATCACCATAACCAGAATTACCAACATATGTAGACAGAAGGTAATCAAGATTACGATGGTCCATTGTGCAAGATTTCTCGATCATCTTTCTTGAATCCGAGACTCTTTAATAAACCAAACCACTGTGGCTTGCTTGGTTGATCCAATATTTCTTGGATTCTTGATCATGAAGCTTTTAAGCATGGATGACAAGAGCCTTATATCTGAAACATGCTTAACAGATCTGTATAAATAGAAGAGTGAAAATAGACACATACTAGCAAAACTTGAATTCAGATTAGTGAAAACAAAATTATGTGTCGTTTCAATTATTAAGACTTTTGTTAGCATGCTTGGTTAAATTGCTTTTAGGTTCTAAAACATACAACCTCAGCTCTGATACCACATGTAAACTAAATAGATTGCATATAAGAGAACACTACCTTGTTCTATTGCCATTGGAGTGATTGAATGAATGACTTGACACACATAACACTTCTCCTCAATATCGATTACTGTATACTCTCTCACATATGGGGTATGAGTTCTCTAGAGTGGGATGATTCGATATGAGCAGGGACCATGTATTTATATGCATCAGTCGGAACTCCTTGCCCATCAAGGAGTCCTCAA
Source organism: Prunus padus (assembly GCA_024362665.1). Taxonomy (NCBI): domain Eukaryota; kingdom Viridiplantae; phylum Streptophyta; class Magnoliopsida; order Rosales; family Rosaceae; genus Prunus; species Prunus padus. The sequence continues at coordinate 27,345,404 of JANFAM010000019.1, read as the reverse complement.
CCTCTCCTTATTGCATTAGAATTAGGAGTTCTAATCCACTATGTATTAGGAACCTTAGCAATCTCGGACTTAAACTGAAACACATCTCTCTAAGACTTACAAGTCCAGTTATAATCGAAATTCTAGTCTCCACATTGGTTTGGAACTCTATGTTGATTAGCAGACCACTTGAGTGACATTTAAGACATACAAAATCTTACAGTGACTTCCTTTGGTTGTCTAGGTGGTGTTGAGTGGTATGCCTTCCACTTGATGGTATTTCCGGTCCCAAGTTGATTGAGAGCTTGTTCTTTTGCTTGGTCTTCTTGAAGCACTGGTTGTGGCAGGTTTATGGATCCTTCTCATATGTAACTTCAAGTGAGATGAGTTTTTATTTGTATAATTTTTATACTCACTGTCTTGTAATATTTGTACTTGATGATTTTTTCAGTTTTCTATATTGCAAGAACCTCATTTGGGATGTATTCTTCATGGTTGTATCTTGGGCTTTTGCCCTGTTTTATCAATGAATATCCTTGGTTGTAAAAAAAAAGCAAGGCTTGATGAAGGAGGCCTCAACGTACTTCATTGATACTCAAGTCTAAACAGTGGCCTGGAGACAATATAAGCACATGACTAAAGCTGGTCCTCATTGGAGAACAAGCCCAAAATGAAAATAGGTTTAGACATAGCAGAATTTTATAGTGAGGGTGTTATCTAAGGCCCTTAGTTGAGACTCTATTTTTTAACTATTGGATCAATTTAATTAGCTGTTGAATCAAATTAGGTTAAGAGATAGAATCTCATCTAACGACCTTAGATAAGACCCTCACTATATAGAATGACTCCATAATTTAAGATCGGATAACTCTAAAAATATTCAAAAGACAAAGATCTCAAGAGCTTCAAATACTAATTTGGACTTCTCCATCTAATAGTTTGACTTGTTAAATTGGATGTTGAATTAGTAGTAAAAGAAACCCCCAAGATCTCAATCTTCCACACCAATATTTTAATATCTCTTGAAATTACCAATCAAAATTTCCATCAAAGAATAGAAAGATTAAATTATGGAGGGAGGTGCATAAAATAAAAGCACTTAAATTGAAACCCAGATAAGGTTGAATTTGGATTGTGTGCTGGTCCAAGCAAGAAAAGAAAAATCAAACAATGACACTAAAAGGGAGGTGCTCCATGTGAATTTATGCCTGATTGATGGTGACTTATATAGTTGATAACAGACTGATTTTGTGGCCACAGATGAATAACTTGTTTTTTTTTTTCATTTTAATTTTATTTTTCAAATTATTAAATGTTCTTGGTGCTGTTGCTGCATGTGTGTCTCGCCTTAGTTTAATCTGAAAAAATCCATAAAACAAATAAATAATTGTAGAGGTTCTGTTAATTATTAGTTGGCTAGTTGGTGATTGTAATTTAACTTGTGTTTGATGTTCTATCCATTTCAGGCAACATTTGTCCACCAAAACATCATAAAAAAAGAAGCAGCAATATTGTAACATAATATAATTGCGGACAAATTTTTTCATGCAAAGAAAATAAGGGGGGGTTCCCCTGTTTTCTCTGTCTTGAGCTACCAACACTGATCGGTCTCCCAATTCCGGTAAGTCCGTCTTGAAGACCCCGCCATTGCCGAGGTAGCGGCCGCCATGCTCGCTGAAGAATACGAAGAGCTAAAAGGCTGTGGACACCTGTAGAGTTCCCTATCATAGTTGGCTCTTTTATCTGGGTCTGAGAGGGTTGCATAAGCTGCATGGATTTTCATGAACTCATTGGCGGACGTTTGTTTTTGGTTCATGGCCACAACATCTGGGTGGCAGCTTCTGGCTAGTCTCCTGTAGGCTGCCTTGATCTCATGCCTGCTGGCACCCATTGTGAGGCCAAGAACCTCGTACAGTGAGGAAGTTGAACTAACTGCAGCCATGGGTGGAGCTTGCAAACGTTGTTGGTTAAGTGCTGGGTTTTGAGGCAGGAAATTGAGGTGAGAGAATTGAGGCAATTTGGGGGATGAGGCAAATGTTAAGGTAGTGTTTGAGGGCTCGAGGAATTGAATAAGGGAGACGTGTGGTTTATATAGAGGTGGAAAACATCATCTTGATTATACAATGTGACGCTGATATATATTTTCGGTGAATACACGTATTCAAGATTTACTTCAAATTTTCTGTACTTGAATCCCAATTCTACATAGAAATGATCCACAAAACTAACTTCGATCTGCATTATTAAATATCATGTCCTTTTTTTTCCATACGAGCTAAAATTTCTTTGATGCAAAATTGTATTGTTCTTATGAGTTACAACTATGCAAAGGGCTTATCCATTGGATGCTGTACTGTGCTGACTGTTTATATGGATAGACCTCTCCTTTCTTCACGGGTCCCACTTTGCCTCACTGTATATACAGATAAAGCTGGGCCCACCCGTTTTGGCATTGTTTATAATATGGCTATCCACTAGTGAGTTGCGCCTCGGCCTTTCATTTTCATATAAAAGTATTTTGCTCACTAATTTAATTCAAAATTTACCATCATCATAATTCTTAACATTTGATATGTATCCATAGACATAACCATAATTTCATAAATACAAAGCAAAAATTAATTATGAATCTATGATTATGCCTATGAATACGTGTTAAATATTAAAGATGATAATAAAGTAACACCTTGAATTAAAGTGGTGCACAAAAATATTTCATTTTCATACCATAGGTGCAGGAACTTTGGTCTCTTGGACTTATGTATTCTTTTATGACATGAAGACTATTTAAAAAGAACCGTGAAATTAGAGTCTTTTTTGGTCGACAGCTTGTGTGGCTGACCAGTAGACCTGGCATTCGTGTCGTGTTATCAGTATTCGTGTCGTTTTCGTGTCAACCCGTTTTTCTTAACGGGTTAACACGACACGACACGATAAGAAAACGGGTGAAAAATATCCAACACGAACACGATTCGCTAGAATTCGCGAATTACACGACACGACACGATAATCCATTAATAAAAAAAAAATAAAAAAAATAAAAACAGAAACAGAAATTTTAAACAATTAAAAAATCAACCACAGTGCAAAAAAATAAAAATAAAAATGCAACACAACAAGCTCTTGAGATTGAAGACCCTGCGAGTGGCCCTCCAAGGTTTGGGCAATGAAGATGGTGGGAATGGAGGAGGAAGAGTCATCGGAGAGGGTGAGGGAATAGGTGGGATCGATTGGTGAGGGAGGGAGATAGAAGGGGGAGGTGGTTGGGATAGCTCATGGTGGTTGGGTGGATTGGTGGCTGCTTGAGACTCTCAAGTTGAGAGAAGAAGAAGTTGCTGGGTTGAGAGAAGAAGAAGTTGCTGGGTTTTGAAGAGAGAGAGAGAGAGAGAGAGAGAGAGAGAGAGAGAGAGTAGTGAGAGAATCGGGGGAATGGGGAGGAAGAGACAAAAGAGAAGAAAGAGAAGAAGAAAAATAAACATAAAAATAGAAAGAGATAAATTTACAAAATGCCCATGAGCTTAACTTAGCGAATATTCGCGAATTCACACGACACACGATACACGATAACTTAACGGCTAATCTAATCCAACACGATATCAACACGACACGATAACTCAAACCCAAATACCGAATTTTTCGTGCGAATTAGGTGTCGTGTTAACGAATCGCAGATAATATCACACTCTACCGCCCAGATGGGAGGGACATAAAATGAAAAGGAAAAGTATTATATAAAAATAAAGACATGTCCCCTATATGGGCAAGGGATTCGGTGGTTTAATTGATGATTGTGTTCTTGTTTAACTTTTTTATTTGGATTTTTTATTTATTGAGATGAGCGATAATATACTAAATTTACACACACTATACAGATGTTAGGATTTGAATCCAAAACCTTGTATGAGAGAGTAAACATTCAAAACTACTACACTAATGGATCATTTGCAAATTGATGACTGTATTCTTGTTTAACTTTAACTGCATTATATTGGAACAAATTGCAAAACAGTAACAATTTCTTGAAGGGTTTTATCGTTTCAATTTAATTTGAATTTCATATGTTTGTGCAATGGATTTTTCCCTCCATCTTGAAACTTTTTGGGATGTTCAACAGTTGTCTAGGTAATTGTCTAATTGGGTTTCATATGCATGATAGTGAGGAATGCATTGGAGAAGATAGTAGCTTGGGAGAAGGGATGGACCATACGAGTGTCTAATTGGGTTATAGCTCAAGCGACTTTTTTTCTTTTTTTCATTGGCTCAACCGTTAGGTAATTGTCAATTGTTTATGCAAGTGGATCTTATAATGTATTCCCGTACCCTTACCATCTCAGATTGAGCCAATAAATCCGTTCATTGACTCAAACTTTATGACGCATTTACTAACCCGTAATCGAAATGAGAATAAGGAATCCGATTCCGATTACGGATTATACCCGTGTTTACTAAAATCGGGAGGAATCAAAAGTGCGTAGGGCCCACGCGAAAAATGGAATTCAATTACAAGATTTGGGTGATTTGGATTCCCTACATTGATGAGGTATTTGGATTCCGAGTTTAGGGAGTAATCGGAATGCTAATTTTTTCCCTTTATGCCCTCACTTACTTTCATTATTTCCAAGATTATCCTTAACCCTAAAAATAAAAACAAAATCATTTTAAGTGTTAAGGATTAACTAATAGAAATACTTATCAGAAACAGAGCTTAGCTCTTATAAAACCTACAAGGGGGTTAAGTAGGCTTTAGGGTAAACGCTCACCAAATTAAAATTATTACTTAGTGACAAATGACAAGAAACACAAATACGCTTGTGGTGATCAAGTAACCAAGGTAAATGCAATAATGTAAATGACACAAGATTTGTTAACCCAGAAACCCATAAGGGAAAAGCTGGGGACCAAGCCAGGAAAAGATTCAATCCACTCAATTGTAAAGTACAAGAAATAAGGGATATTAGCTCAACTACATACAATAGGCAGCTAACTATCTAACCTTCTAGCAAAGCACCATTTCTTCACTTCACAAAGAATGGATTCTTTTTCGACCTCGCAACAGCACCAAGCATAAGTTGCACCCGATATGATGTTATGAAGTGAGTTGTGGTTTCATATAATTCATCTATCTCAATCATACAAATGATTGAACTAGATAAAAGAAACTGTGTACGCTTATGAATTTAAAACCAAAAGATGTTTGAACTTTGAAACAAGGTTTTAATCATAAATACAACAATGAAACCGAAGCAGTCATTTAATCAAAGTGAGAATAAACTTGGAGTAAGTTTTATGTGTATGCAATCATACTCATAACTCTCAAGAATTCAAGATGATCAAGTAAGTTTTTGAATGTTTAATAACTGATATTATGATCTTTCAAAAACATGAACTTGAAGCATATTAAAGACTCGAGTTTAAAACGTGATGTCAAATGCTTAACATGCTTACCTCTTCATTAAAACTGAGTTCTGTCTATATAGAGAACCGAACAGCATTTCAAATAAAGAGGAGTTCAATATAATAAACGAGTTCGAGACAAGGACTTGGTTTCAAGAAGAATATAGTTTCACTTTAAAGAAAAATATTGTTTCAACCAAGTGTAGCAATATGAAACTATTGATCCCATGAAGAGCAATAGATTTAAGAAAGTTTGTCGATAAAAGAATGTAAGATGCAGAGGATAATTCTATTTTATCTTTTCGAAAACCACGTGCGTAAAGATATTTCTAATAAACTATAATTGATTTCTGCAAAGGATGGATTAAAACAGGACATAGGATGGATTGATACAGAAATTAGACATAAACGTATTTTAAAGATTGTATCAATCCATGTATATCAAACTCGCAAATGTACGCAAAGAACATATGGATTAAAAGCAGACAGGAGAGGATTAATACAGAATGAAAACATAAAACGATTTTTAAAGATGTATCAATCCATGTGAATGTATGCAAAATGTTCTTACCGTTCTTCATCAAGAGATCATTGGAAACCAAAGAACCACTTAATCTAACCCAGAGACAATCTCAAATATCTAAGGAGATTACAATGGTTTTGTTCCAAAAAGAGAAGAGCCAAACAAAGCAACAATTACAATCCTTACACTTACATTTATATATATAAAAACTTAATAGAAATACTTAAATTTATAATAATAAAAAATAAACAAAATCATTTTAGTGTGTCTATGAAATAAAAAAGCAATTTAATTTTTCTTACTATTATATACTATATCAAGTTTTATGAAAAAAGTATATAAAATATTTGATTTGGGACAAGGGCATTTTAGTAATCATACTGATTTATATTAGATTTTATTTGAATTAGTAAACAACTTTATGGAATTCTATTCCGATTCTAGACAGTTTTAGTAAACAATTTCAACATGAATCTGATTATGATTCCGTCTCATTTCAATTTCTCTCAATTTGATTACGAATTAGTAAACACGCCATTAATATATACTCATATTGTGCGGAATCATATTTCATATCTCGTATTCGTATCCATGCAACATGAATCATCCTTAACAAACCTCCACAAACGAAATTTTGGGAGAGATGAGATCCGACTTGTGTCAGCCCAAGACGAAGCCCATTTTTGACTTAAAAAAGAGCTAAGCCAAATTGAAGCTGGCTAGCCCATTAAAACAGCCACATTGTGTTCTTTCTTTATGAATGTGGGGAGGGAGAGATGAAATTGCCAGGCCAACTAAAAAGACCAAAATCAGTAGTAAAGCAGAATCCTCCGCCTTCAGCAGGTGATCAAAATTCAAATACCCTGTCGTCCCAAGTCATCCGCAACCCCAAGTAGCGCCCTTCTCAGCATACCTCTCATTCAATCTCAATTTGCTTTTCATCTCTTAAACCCTATGAATAACGGTGAACTGGATAAGCTGGATGAACAAGTGAAGGAGTTCAATGATACCATTTTGCGTGGGGATGATGATAGCGACTCAGACATAGAAGGCCATAAATTGATGGTTGGCTTATTTAGCTCATGGGCTAAGTCTCACAGAACCAAATGTGAAATGCTGACGAACAAGAATAAGAAGAAGAAGAGGAAGAGAAGGGAGGAACGACCCACGACCCACCCGAGAAACAAATACTCCGAGAACCCACCCGACTTCGCTCACTTGGCTTCTCTCTACCCCTCTTTCAAGCCCTTCGTCTTCTTTTCCCGAGATGGTCGACCCAGAATCGACTGGACCGACTTCAACGCCACCCGGGAACTCACCCGGGTCCTGCTCCTCCACGACCACCGGCTCAATTGGTAACTTTTCTTATTCAAAATCTTGGTTTGGTTACATGGGCAGTTTTTAGAACTTAGAATGCATAGTTGTGAATGTGGGTGCTCTGGTTTGTTTCTGTTTTTGATTTGAAATCTTGTATCTTTTTCGTTTTCTCAATTGTTTTGAGGCTGCCCAGTTTCGTCTTTTATCTGAATATGCTTTCGTTCTGCGTATTTTGTGTGTCTGCTCTCTGCTGTATCCAATGCGTTTACTTCTATCACTGAATTCAAAAAGCTTCAAAGTTATTACTTGTTGGATCAACGTAAACATACCCGTGATTATAGTGTCATCTTAGTTGTGGAGAATAGCGAAGGAAAGAGAAGAAAATAAAATCTTTAAGTTCAATGTTAAATTAACGGACACAATTATACTTTGCTAAGTAATTTGATAAAGTTCAGGAGGCTTTAGCTTTTAATATCTGTAAGTCCCAACTTGTAATAACTCCTAACTCATTTTACAAACCCAGGTTGAATCCTTGAAGTCTTTTCAGTTAATGAAGTGAACTATCATGGCGGTTCGTATATGTAGTATGTTGAATGTGCATTTGATTTCCCAGGTGGATCCCTGATGGGCAGCTATGCCCTACAGTGCCCAATAGATCGAATTACATTCATTGGATTGAAGATCTTCTCTCGTCTGACATTATTGTGAAGACTACAAGCAATGGTGGTGATAAAGTGAGGGGGTTTGATATCGGAACTGGAGCAAACTGCATATATCCACTTCTTGGTGCATCTCTTCTGGGGTGGAGTTTTGTTGGGTCAGGTTGTTCATTAGTTGTTTTAGTTAGTACAGACTTGGATTTTTGAATATATTAATGTCTGCTTAGAACCTAACAAAAATTCATATTAACTGACTTTGGTTGCAGATGTGACTGATGTAGCACTCGAGTGGGCAGAAAAAAATGTTAGAGATAATCCACATATCTCGGAACTAATTGAAATTAGAAAAGTTGAAAATTGCAGAGAGACCCTCCCACTGGAAGGATCACACAATGAGATGTTGGTTAGTTCTGCAAGCAAAATAGATTTGACTGAAAATATGGGAAGGGAAACAGCTCTTTCACCTTCCTCTTCATCCAATTCCTCCAATCTGCATCCTAATGCAAATAAGAGGTATTGTGGGCCACCTATTCTTCTCGGTGTGGTTAGGGAGGGTGAGGAGTTTGACTTCTGCATGTGTAACCCTCCATTTTTTGAGACCATGGAGGAAGCAGGACTAAATCCAAAAACTTCATGTGGTGGGACCCCAATGGAGATGATTTGTCCTGGTGGAGAAAAGGCTTTCATCACTCGCATTATTGAAGATAGTGTCATGTTGAAGCATACTTTTCGGTAAAATTATTTTTTATGCATTATACTCTTCCCAAATCTCCCCTTTCTCAAGCTAGTTTTCATAGAAACTCAGCGCTTATGTCTCACCCTTGACTTGCAGGTGGTACACTTCAATGGTTGGGAGGAAATTCAACCTCAAAATCCTAACATCAAAGCTTTGGGAAGTTGGAGCCACCATCGTAAAGACAACTGAATTTGTTCAAGGCCAAACATGTCGATGGGGGCTGGCCTGGTCCTTTTTGCCCCCTGCCAAGCAGATTGCATCATCTCATGTGGCTGTGAAGAACAACCTCTCTTTGATGCTTGAGGTTTCTTTGTCCTACTTTTCTATTGTTTCAATTTTTTCCAATATCATAAATGCATCTACCGGATAATCTGAAGCTATGAGTTCTTAACATGAGGTTAAGGATTCCCCCAAACTCCATGACTCAACAAACACCCACCCATTTGATTGTTTGAATGACCAACCCGCTTTTAGAGAAGAGGAGGAACTAGCTTGGTATGAGGGCTGGTAGTAATTATACCATTATTCTAATGTTAACTGGAGACCTCCAAGATTGATTTTATTGAGCTTTTTATGAGCATGTCAAATATTGAAAGATGAATAGTTCTTAGTCCTTCCCTGTGCATGTAACTTGCTGAATAATTTGTATATCATTATGGTTTCCTTATTTTTTGAATGCCAAGAGCAGTGAGCTGAAATGGTTTTATTTTTCCTCCCATTTTTTATGTCAAAATATGCACTAGCTGATGTCTTTTGTCTCTGTAATAAGCAAATATGTGTTTATGTGGGCATACAATAGGCATCAATGATTATTCAGTTACATCGCTTCATATCATGATTCTCATCATCTCTTGTATTTTGTTATTGTCTTGTTCCTACTAATGTGACGTCTAAATCTCACACCTTGTCTACTTTGTAGGGCCTCGACCGAAAATTCAGTGCCATAAATGTATTGCAATCAGTCGAATCCTTTTTCTGCAGTAGTGGTGCATTGTGTAACCTAAACACATCCTCATTTACAGTTGATGTATGCTCATCTGTTAATTTTTTATTCTGTTTATTTATCAAGTGATAAGGCGTGTACTTACATGCAGCAGTATTTAATTTTAATAGGTCACTACAACAAAAGATCACTTAGATGCAGTCTTGAAGACTAAGTCACAACATTGTGGTAGAGTTGCTAGTTGTGAAGATGTGCAAGAGGCAACTATAAGCTCAAGCTGTTTGAACTTGCCTCCCAATAACCTAAGTTTCTGTGTTTCGGTATGATTATGTCATTGCTGGGCTTGTATTTGGTGACATTGTCTTTAAATTTGCGCTTGATTTTTACATATTTTTCTTTTTAGGTTTTTCAGCAAATCCCAGGCACACTTCTGGTGAAAGGCTCTCTACAGCAGAGAGATAGTCAAGTTTCAGGTGTTCGCCCACCTATTTTTTAAGTTCTATTACTTGTTATATTGCTTTCAATATGCTGTTTATTTTTCAGCTTTAAAGCTATAATTATGCTTTGCACGGTTTTGGCATTGCTTATACTCTAATAAAATTGTGATGTAGGCAACATCGATTCCATATAACCTTCCTTATGTTAATTGCAGGATCATTCTCATCGATATTCCAACACTTGGAGGAAGATCTGAAACAGAAATTCTGTAGAAGGAAGTAGACCGTAGTAGACGTTTCCTTGTCAAATATAATTTCAGCAATATAACAGAAATTCTCTCATATGATATAGGCACATCTGAAGTGGGTAGAAGACACTGTAGAAATGCTTTGTTTTGTATGTCCTGTGAATTTTTTTTCCTTGCAATCTCTCATCCAGTTTTCTCATCTCGTGGGGAACTTTGTCTTTGTTGATATCCTAATACCACCCATTGGTTGAGTGCACTAAATTGAACATAGCTTTCGCTTTGTTGTTTTGCATGCCACAGCCACACTCATAATTTAATGTTGATCTTACTTTTTTGGGGTTATCCTCCCTCAGCATATGATCAAATTAATGTGCAGATATTACTTTATTTCTTGGGATTTGAGTGGTAAATACGCATTTGAGATAAGTGATAATATCAATCACAAGGGAAGCTGCAACATACTTTCAATGACTATTTGGTAAATCAATCCGAGGCTGTGGTTGAATGAATCTTCTAGCAAGGTAACTTCCAAATATTACAAATGGACAGAATTTGTAGATTCTGAGGTCATTTGGAAGATTAGGGGAAAGGAGAAACTGGTTTATTTTTTAGGACAATCGATAGTCTAAACTACATGGGAGGAGGATTTCTCACACACACAACTATGATGCCGTGGGGATTCAAACTGGTTTGTTATTTTATAAAGAAAAAGAAAATTATACTTTGATTACCTGCATATATTTCTTTCCTCGTGGGAAAAATGAACTCATACTTTTCCTGTTCTTTCTTCCTGCCGACAAAAAGAATTTCGGCCTTAACCAACAAAAAAATACGTCTGGTACTGAAAAATCAAAAAGCAGTTGAGCAATACACGTCCAAAGGCCAATTATCCACTCAGCCACTCCATGTTGCAAACCAAATCATATGATTCTTTAAGGTTTTTGAAATTCTAACTTTCAAGGTCTTTTGTTCGTAGAAAAGGTTTCTTTTCCATATCAATCTGCAATAACAGTACAAATTCCATGGATACAGAAACAATAACAAGAAAAAATGGATTGAATTAAATTACATAGTGGGAAGGAAGACTTTATCAACAAGAGAACCAAAAAAAAAGGAAAAAAACTACACACTGCACACAAACAAGGAACAAGTTCAGCTTCTTCAGGCTTTCCCTTCAACTCTTGCATTTGTAACTGCAACACATGCATCCACAAAATCTTCATCTATAAAATCCGTGGAGAAGATTTGCAGTCTGTCTGCAACATCTTTAGAGAAGCACTGAGTTATGAACAACCTTCCAAATCCATGAATCCGACCGGTCACAGGTTTCACACATAAAACCAGGTTATCAGCCTGAGGTGTCACTGTGTTCTCCACCCTGTAAAAGAATTTCCTTGATGAAACTGGTGGCTGCTCACTCAAATGCTTCAGATTGCTTTCGAACTTCGTAGATGGCAAATCCGTGTCTATCCAGTTATCCTTCAAGTGCCCTGCATTCCACAGAGGACTCCCTGCCTTGGCCTGAGGTGACTTCCTCGGCTTCCACACACATATCACTCTCCTTGGCAGCAATTCCGAGATTGTCTTATTAAAGACATGCTCGTCCTGGTGGATCAAAAACTCTCCAAGTTGATCCACCAAGTACTTGTCAAAGTCCGGAGGGTCTTCATGTCCAAACTCAGTCCTGATTTCAAGGATTATGATCTCAGACTGTGTTTCGGATAGAAACTTCTTGACATCATTGATCACAACATCTATGCTGTAAGTGCGAAGGATCCCGTGGCAGACGCGGCGATCTTCCTGAATTCGAATATCAAGAACCCTGGTGCCTTTCACGAGCTGCTGGTAGATGGACAAAGATTGGCATTGAGCAAAAGGCCTAGTGATGCCTGGAAATCCAATCTTGTTGGTTGCAGAGTCATGTGTTCCTGGCCATACGATCTTGTTTATGTGAACTTTCTCAGGGTTGATGCCAGCCATCCAGTTTTTTCTGTCTGAAGGCTTGTAGTCACAGCCTGGAAACTCCTCACCACAGTTTTGGTGAAGATCACATAGAGTTTTCTTCTGTGTCGAAATTGCCTTTCGCCGTTCTACCTGCTTAGAGACCTGAGAACCCATCTCCAATATGAAGGAAGAAGAAGCAGAACGGATTCTATCTTCTTCTTCTTCCTCCTCTTCTGCCTTTTCTGGCTGTAAATAGAGCAAGTTGTGCAGAGAAAAATAAAAGGTTTTTGTGAGTTATAATAGGAAGCAGTGTAACGTCAGACAGCAGATTTTTATTGTAGCAGCACCAATTGATGTGTACAAAAATTGATTATTGTTCATTAGTGCATAAATTTTTTTATAATTATTGACAAGATTTATATTTAGATTAGGACGAGATGTATTATCTTTATCTTTGGTGGGTCGCCATTTGATGGAATTATTGGTGGAGAGTCATAATCGATTTTCCGGTCTTGCTGGTCCAATTGTATTCATCGATTTTATTTCATCTTCTTCTTTGGTTGGTTGGTCCACTTGTATGGTTGTCCAAAGCTATATGAGCTGTTGGCTGTTGGCTGTTGGTTTTGATTATCTTTTCCATATTGCTTTCCATAACAAGAAACCATGGTATCTAGAAGAGTAATTTTGCTCCCCACTTTTAACCTTGGTGTTGCGTTACTGTTTCCTCATCTGGTCAATAGAATTTACCAGAGATGCTCGTTACAAAAACATTTACTATCAATAGCTGACTATAACACAACTTGTAATGTAGACATGGGTTTACCCAAGTTGGTTAGAGCGGATGCATTCCCCACTCTGCACCCGAGTTTGAATCCCCCTTCCTGTTGTTTAGATTAAATTAAAGTAGAATATCGTTTGTAAGAAAAAAAAAACACACAATTTGTGATGACATGTTAAATCATCACTAAAGCTTTGTCTTCCTGCTCAAATGTCAAGTAATCAGATGGTTTTCTCTACTGTTTCATAGAAGATTTGAAAACTTCTGAGAACTAAACTCTGTATGGTTGAGAAGGGTCACAATCCAGAAAAACATTACAGTGACAGAAAAAAAAAGAAAAAAAGAAAAAAGAAAACCCATGCACCTTAATTAGACAAGCAAGTAAATTGTCAAGAAGCTCACACCATGAAGTTTCATGGGGTCTACCATGTGCAAATATTGCCCAACAGAGTAAGTTCATAATTCAGGATAAGATCACTTTCCATTTCAATCTTAATAGCAACAGTGCAGAATTAATGAGCAAATGGTTAAACAGATTAGACTTTCTAGAGAGGCTTAGCACAAAATTCAGCCATAGTCTCCAATCCAACCAAACTAAAGCCAAATGGAAGCCCACTCCATGCCTAATATAAGTTTCAACCCATGCTGGCTGATGACAGAATGAGGAATGAGCAGACTTTGCAGTTACATGCATACCTTACTGAAAAGTTGAAAACTCCATGTAGCTTCAATGGAAAAGTCACTCAAGTGTAGTATAGCAGGCCTGGGGAAAGGAACTATGCAAAACTAAACACAATATACCCTCCATGGGATCAGAAACTTCGATTTTTATTGAAAAATCTCGCATGTATGTCAGTGTGGAGATTTAAATCTAATGAATCTGAAAACAGTAGCTTCAAAACATGTTACAAATTATAAAAAATTTGCATGGATATGTTATATCACTTGTTCTCCCTCTTACCGCCCCGCAATGTAACAAATCATCGAATTTTTACCTCACAGCATTAGGTACTGAAACATCTTCCATCTGACCAGCTAACAGTTCCAAAACTGAGTATATATCTTCCTTCAGAGGATGCAACCGATCTGATACAGTAAAAGCATTCACTCTATTTTCTACTTCTATCCAACTAATGGCTCGCTCTTTCCTCACTTGTCTCTCATCCATAAGTTGTCTCACCTTCTCTACCAACTCCCATTTCCCGTGTTCGGCATATATACTTAAAAGTAGTACATAAGCAGCAGAAGATTGAGGCTCCAACTCAATAAGGTGTTCAGCCACTTTTCTTCCCAGCTCTGTGTTTCCATGAATTCTACAAACACCAAGTAATGCATTCCAAACTTGATCGCCAGCTTTACATGGCATATTCTTGAGCTGGGTGATTAACTCATCAAAACAACCAGCTCGACCCAAGAGATCAACCAAGCATGCAAAATGTTCTTGATCAGGAACAATGCCATGATCGTTAGTCATGGACTTAAAAAAACTAAGCCCTTCCTGCACTAGACCAGAATGACTACAGGCATTGAGAATGACGACAACAGTTGTCCTATCCGGGTTGACTCCTGATCTGATCATGTCCTCAAACATCACCATTGCCTCTATACCGTTACCATGCTGTGCTAAGGCAGATATCAATGTGTTCCATAACACAGTGTCTTGCTGATCTCCCATGAGCTTGAAAACTAGCCTTACAGCCCCTAGATCCCCACATTTTGAATACATATCTATAAGAGAGCTCACAACAATTGTGTTGGGCCTAAAATTACTTCGTATTAAAGACGCATGTACTTGTTTACCATGCTTAAGTGAAGCTATACTAGCAGAAGCACAAAGGCAACTACTAAAGGTAAACTGATCAGGTTTAACTTGATACAACATCATCTCCGTAAACAATGCAAGGGCTTCATGCCCCAGACCATTTCTAGCATAGCCGGAAATCAAAGATGTCCAGGATACAGGGTTCTTCTCGGGCATCTGACTGAACAATTTGCTAGCTGATTCCATATCACCCCATTTGGCATACCCCGAAACTAGTGTGGTCCAAGCAAGAACATCCCTCACTGCCATGTTATCGAACAATCTCCTAGCATCTCCCATCTCCCCGCACTTAGTATAAGCATCAACAAGCGAACTAGAAAGCACAACATTTGACAAAAACCCAGCAACTAAAACCTGCCCTTGAACTTGCCTAGTAAGATCCAACTCCTTCAATTTCACACATACAGTCAAAACACCAGCAAAACTAAACTCATTGTAACCAACTGACAATCTCCTTAACTCTTTATAAAACCTCAAAGCCTCATCACAAACTCCACTCTGGGCATAACCAATCACCATGGTGTTCCACGATACCACGTCCTTCTCCGGCATTTCATCAAACAAATTCCTCGCCTCCTTCAGATTCCTCATCTTAGCATACCCAGAAAGCATATTGTTCCAAGAGTACAAATTCCTAAGAGACATTTTATCGAACACCCTGCGGGCCTCAACGTCATCAGCACATTTAAAGTACATACTAATCAAATGGTTGGCTAAAAACGTTGGGGGGTGTTTGAACCCAATGAGCCTCAAATGAATGTGAACCCATTTGCCTTCTCTGAGGGACCCGGCGGCTCCACACTGTTGAATGAGGAAAGCGAGAGTCTTGGTGGGTAAGCGGATGCCCTTTTGAACTAACAGGTCGAGGGAAGAGATGGCTTGCGAGAGGTGGCCTTGAGAGCAGAGTTTGAGGAGAGATTGGACGACGCAGGGAGGCTTGGCGGTGAGGCGTTTGCTACGCTTGGTGAGAGTGAGAGTTGGGGAAGAGAAAGAGGGCATTGCAGAGTGAAACCATGAGAGGTTTGTGTTGAAGTCTCTTCATCTATGGTGGGTTGGTGGTGGCGGTGGTTATTGGCCTTGAGGGTTCAGCTCCGGTGACGGCGAGCATTGCCGGTACTGATGGTTGAATTGACAGTGACAATGTGGGCTCGTACACATACTGATCCAATGTTTTGATGCGTACCATGTTAACTCGGGTGGGCCTTTACCCGCTTTTTGTTTCTCGTTTTTTATAGGATTAACTACAGTAAACCTCCAAACTATGAGGGTCATTACAAACTCATACCAGACGTTTATTGATCCGTTTGATCAATACACATATTTAACGGCATCTTTCAAAAGACACCATCCGTTACCTAATCTTTTAGTAAATTCGTTAAATACTAACGTGACAAAAGTAAATTCCATTTTTTATGCTGATGTGGCACAAAAAAATTAATAAAAACTATTAAAAATGAATTTTCTTTAAAAGTATATATAAAAATAAAAATAAAAACTAACCTAGAACCCCTCCACCCACCACTAGCCGCTCCCCCCAACCACCCCCAGCGTCATTTCTCCATCCACAACACCTTCATGCCAACCACCACACAGTACCTCCCAACCTCTCCCGACCCCATGCCTAGTGACCCATCGTAACTCTCTGTCAATCTGTCTCTCTTTCTCTCTCTAGCACCAAGAGAGACAAAACCCATATTTACACTGGAGAGACAAAACTCACAAAACCTGAAGTCATCATTTTCTTCTTCTTTGTCGATTTAGGTAGCTCTAATTTTTTTTTTAAAAAAATCAAAACCAAAAATAAAAATCACAAAATCCAGAATCTTTCAATTTATCCGATTTCCAATTCTTGGGTAAATGGACTAGGCACTCTGTCTCTCTCAATCTCTCTCCAACTATCGACGACGATGAAGCTCGGCGGAGAGTGGAAGACGCTAATGAGGAGGTTGATATGAGAGAAGGGGAGGTGGAGTGCCAATGGAGCTTGATAATTAGGGAGAAGGTGAAGAAGGGGGCAATGAAGAAGAAGCCATCGACGTTGAGGAAAGAGGAGGATAGGGAAGGGAATGTGGGGGAAGAGAGGCGGAACCAGAGATTGGAGACAGAATCGAAGGTGAAGGACTGGTTGAATTAGAGGAGGTGTTGTGGACGCTGTAGAGGATGAACCAGGGATATTTCTGGGATTTGGTGGAGAGTTGTTGGGACAAGCTGGAGGAGGAGATGATGGAGTGCCAGAGCTTGTAGACGGTGGAGGCACGGATGAGGGGAGGTAGGAGAAGACCATGGACCAAAATATCGAGGATATTATCGTTTTTCGGGTCACGGATTTTTTGGAACGTATCCATACACATATCGTATGAATATCGATAATATCGAGGAAATATCGATGTAGATAATTTAGCTCAGACTTCAACAATATTTTGGCAAAATATCGACATGATATCGCTATAATATCAAAAATATCGATTTGCATGAGAATGAGTTTCATTTTTCAAGTTTCAACTTTTCAATTACTCTTCACAATACACTTACTCTACACATAGAGATGATGAAGATAGTGAAAATTTTGAACCTCATAAGAACTCTATGTAGTACTAAGTCACTCATGTATCTTACCGTGCAATATATAAAGTGTAAAATATTGTAGTAAATCATTATATATAAATGATTATGGTGTGTTTAATCTTTTTTCATTAATTACTACATATTTTCTACACTCACAGTGTTTGTCAACTTGCTATATGTTTATACCATATCTCGACCCGCCTCTCTTGTCATGACATGTGGAAAGGTCCATGTCCCTGTAAAGTCCCGGACCTAAAAATAAGATAAATTAATTAAAAGAAACTAAAATAAATAAAATGGGTTATTAAAAATAAATAATATGAATTAATTTAATAAAATTGGAATTTAATAAATGAAAATAATTAATAAAGAGACAATAAGGTCATTTTAATTTCGAAAAAGAATTTGGTGAAACAAGTTGTGCCATTGCGTCCGGCTCGTCGAAACGAGTTCGTAGAAGTGCAGCACGCTCGGATCGGAGTTGTAACGAACAAAAAGGACATAATGGGTATTATAGAAATTGAATAAAAAATTATAAAAACCTCAATTCCCCAATCAGATCTCTTCTCTCTCTCTCTCTCTCTCTCTCCCCCGTGCGCAGCCCCCTCTTCGCGTTTTGAAACACGATGGCTCTTTGAGCCACCGCCGCTTACCGCCACCGACGACAAGGCGGTACCAAATGAACCGGTGCACCGTCCTCTCTCTATCCCAACCCTTCCCGATTGCCAACACCGCGTTTGCCGGAAACGCAGTGAAACCGCTGCCGGTTTCTCTTTGAATTTCACGGCTTCGTACGTGCCTCCAAAGAACCATTCAGACGAATAAGGTATGTAAACTCATCTACTCTTCGAGCTCTAGCTGATGGTTGGGTAGTATTTGATCAATTTCTAGCCTAGGTAACCCAATCTGTGAATCAAAGTTTGGCCGATTTTCAATTCGAAATTCTGGCCACTTGCCGTCTAAATTGGACATTCCCGTAGTTGAATAAAATGCTCAAGACCTCGAGAGGAAGCTATAGGTGGAAGGGTGGCGTCTCGTGGGCACTGTAGTGGAGGTTCATTGTGTCCCGATGCCATCCCCTTGTCGTCACGAGCGCGTAGGTGTGCTCGGATTCCAATTTGGTTATCGTATGACAGTCGAACGGATTTATGCCTATTCGGTGTTATCCGGGTTCAATGTGTTCGAACCGTCTCAGTTCCAATTTTAAATATGTTGTTCCTCGTATTTCTAGGATCGTGTAGGAATTGACGGATCGTGGATCGGAGCCCCAGATACTCCAGATTAATGACTTAAAGTTTAGATTAACGAAAACCGTCCGATCGTGTGATCGCGAGAAATCCGACCATTTGATCGAGACCAAACCTTCGGGACGTGTTTAGTTGACTGTGTTGGAACTTTAGGAACGTTCGGATTCAATTGGAGGTCGTGGGCCCCGCCAGCCTGGGTTGACCTATTCGGGAAGCTTGACCAAGGGTTGACTGTGAGTCTCTCAAGGTCGTTTCACCCTTCATCGTACATAGTTGACTTTGAAACCCTCCGTATGACGTGCACGTACACTTGCGTCTCGGGAAGGTTAGGATTTGAATTTAAAGTTCTCGTTCGGTTCACTGTATTAATCCAATCCTTGTTTCTTCGAAATAGGTACTTCGACTCTGCATACTTCACAGGCGGGACCATCACAGAGTTAAGCAGTGTATGACCAATTGTGAGTGGACTTTTTTTTTAACGACATGATTTGAAAGATTGAATGCAATGCATAAAAATGGGATTTAATAATTGTTTTAAATCTTCAATTTGATGATTTATGATTTTATCAGAATTTGTTTGATAATTACATTTATGAACTTTCGGATTTTGGTTTACGTGTTGGAGCCTTTATGACTATATTTTATTATTATTTATATCATTGAGACTTATGTTTTATTTAGGTTTTGATTTGATGTTTTCTGGACTTGAGTTTTCGATACGGTTTTAATATGGATTTTTGGGTGATCATGAGATTTTATTTGATTATGGAATGATATGTGGCTATTTGATGCTTGCGGCTATTTTGAGTATGGAAATATATGTTTGGGATGGTGAGATCCTTATTTTCAGTATCTATGTTGGTTATTGAGTTATGGACGTATATATGTCCGGGTGTTTGATATTTTGGGGTTTGGGTACATATGATTGATAGGAGGTTGGAAAGAGATTGAATATGTGATTATGGATTATTGAGTTGTGTTTGAGTGGAGTGTTGTTGGCACCACTATATTTACCTTCCCCCGGTTCTGCTGGATACGGTTATTATGGATATAGTTCGGTTACATCAGATACCAGGTGCATCCTTGATTGGGTGTGATTGTAGACCCTTAACGGGGTAGTCTACGCGTAGGACTTGTCACGGGTGTATGAGTATTGAGGATTCTGTCATACGTGCCGGCGAGCCCAGTCCCAATTGGACGGCTCAACCCAGAGCACGAGCGATTACGATGATGTCCCGGTGTCCAATCAAACAATCCATGTTGGATTGTTTCCTCGGTACTTGTATTTGGTGTTGAGGTTCTATTGTACCTATACGTATGTATTAGTACTTTCGTATTCGTATTTTCTTTTAGTAAGGATCCTTCCTTTCTTGTAGTGCCTACTGCCATGCGGTTGTGTGAGTATGGGAAAGAAAAGGTTTTACTATTAAATTATGATTACAATGTTATTGTTATGGGTTTTCTTGGAATTAACGGGATCTTTGGAATTTGAATGTTGTTTTGGTATATGAGGATTTTATTATATTTTCGTACTTACGTGTATCTAGTTCTTTTGTTTACATTTTTATATATTTACATGGTTTCGGTTTGGGAGGTTATGCCTCGGGAAAAGTAAAAGGTTGGTTTGTTCGGAAAAAGGTTTTGAGTTGGAATGTTTTCACCTATTTTGAGATAACTTGGTTTTTGAATCAAGCATGTATATAAATGATTTCATATGCATGGTTTGCATCGTTTTGAAATGGTGGGGTTAGTATGTTGATTTAAGTATTGTAAAACTTTGTTTTTGTTCACTCACACTCTTTCTGTTTTGTGCCCCCAGGCTTTAGTTGCAGTGAACTGTTCTGTCCAATCGAGCGTGCTTCTCCTCGAGCTTTGACCTGATAGTAGGACTTTTTGTCCATCTCTGTCATCTTTGACTTCTGTTGTTTAGTTTCGTTTACTCTTAGATTGCTCTGTTATCGCCCATTAGGGTTGAATGGAAGGCCGGAGGCCTATTGTGTATTTGTATTGCATGCTGGCAGTTGGTATATTCTTTCCTGTTGTTTTCTGACATGTTGAAATTTTGGGTAAAGTCCATTTTTTCAGGGGAGGCTCTGCCGAAATTTGGGCAGAAGTCTCGGCCCCTTTTTCTATTGTTTCGGGAAAAGGGTGTTGGTTTAGTATGTGGGCCCGACATGGGTTGATGTCGGAACAACCACGGGATTCAGCACAAGTTCCGGGGTGGAATTCGGGTCGGGTCCTGTCAGTCCCACTCTGACCTACCCAATCGGGAGTCCCTTCGGCACCCCATGCCGATCCTACGCCAATGTGGCCTTGCTGCCCACTCCGGCTGATCTAGTCTTGCAATCGGTAGTAACCTCAAGCACTACCTGCCGATTATACACTGGCCAACCCACGGACATCCAGACCCTTGGGTCGGTATAGATATCTTGCAGATCTTTCTCTGGTCCTCCGCCAAGATATTTACTCCAACACGTGTTAGCTTCGGAAGGTACTCCCACGAGTCCCACATCGAAACTGAGTGCTTGGAGAACCACCAGGTCGCTCTATAAATAGAGCCCATCACTACAGCTACATGGTAATGACTTTCTACTTGACTTTATGCCTTCGCACTGTCAATAGCTTGCTCCTCCTTCAAAACTAACTTTAGCATCGGAGGGCCTTCGGTTGGTACCACACCGGTGCCTTAGGCCTTACCAGCTGCTCCCTTTGACGAGGATCCAGCATCATCGGCTAAAAGGAGAAGCACACCATTCCGAAGGTTCATTCGGTCCCTCGACCGTCCACATCACTTGTAAGTTGCCTTTAACTATTATCTGTTTAGTTTTAGCCCCAACACTATATAATCAACTTAAATCAGTTAAACCCATCATGTAATGCATTTTCTTCCAATTTTTTGTGATAAACTAATAGATAATTGACTAAATAAACATCCTCCAAAGTTTCAATAAAAATTTCCAAGTTTTTCTTACAATTTCCGTGGTTTTTATTCAATTTTTATCGATATCGATAATATCTCAATATTTCCATTGAAATTTCTGTGTTTTTGGACTATCGATATTTCCGATACCATCGATATTTTAGACCTTGGAGAAGACGAGCTCTGTGACGTCTGAAAGGAAATTCATTTGTTTAATTTTTAAAAAAATATTTTATAAATATTTTCAATTCATTTTTTATTAGTTTTATTAATTTTTTGTGCCCACATCAGCATAAAAATTGAAATTTACTTTTGTCACGTCAGCATTTAACGGATCTGCTAATAGATTAGGTAAGGATGGTGTCTTTTGAAAGATGTCGTGAAGTTTGTGTACTGGTCAAACAGGTCAATAAACGTTGGGTATGAGTTTGTAATGACCCCATAGTTTGGGGGTTTATTTTAGTTAATCTTTTTTTATTTTTTTATAATGATAACGAGGACCCGTAGTAGACTTGTGAACGGATCGGATTATTGGATTATCGGATTGCACCTATCAATTCATATACGTTACGTATCGGATTCAGATGGAATTGGATTATTATCAAATTTATTTTGAGATGTGCAAAAAATCAGAATTTCATTAGTAGCCTGGTTCTTTAATTGTATTAATCTACTTTTTATATCAAATTTTGATATTTTATCTTAAAAATTAGTTTTAAGTGTATTTAGTGCATATAAAACTAAAATGACTCATTTACACATATAAACTATTAATATAAAGCATAAAAAACTAAATTATATTTCATACTAAGTCAGATCGGATTATTATCAGATCATATAAGATCAACTATAATCCATATATGGATCCATTTATAGTTGGATTACCAAATTCAGATTGTAATCGGATTATCGGATTGAAAAGTCTAATATATCTCTTATTAATTTACACTGAATTCAAATCAGAATATGATCCATATCAAAATATGTTCCATTAATCTCATGATGATTTCATTATTGTGATCAAGTAGCACGGTGAACCGCATTGTTCCATTGTAGTTTTACTTTCCAAAGTTTTAGAGTGTATAGGAAAGTGAGGAATTAATATTTTGAGGACTAATTTGGCTCCCACATTAAGCAAGAAACTCATTACATTGTTGTATGTATTTATTTTCTCCCTACATTAGAATGAATCAAGCACTTAACCTATCATAATCCAAACTGATCATCTCGTTACCTACCTCACCACTTGTGTAGGCTCTTAACTACTTATTTACTTATATATTCCAAACATTTAACGCTTTAACCGTTGAATAGGAGTTTAGTTCATGTCAGTTTTTAATCGAGACATTTGACTTCTTGTACCAAATCCATATTAATAATTGAATTAAGTATTAGCAATTGACACCCAGCAATTGACACCCATTTTAATAACACATTAACACCGCAACTTAACAGATTACTTTCCTTTGTTTCGGATTATGCATTTTCATTGTTTCATCATCCCCGTTGCCCTAGAATATTGATTTTGACTCTTCATGTAAAAAATGGGAGAAGAAAAAAAAACGTCTTATCCATCATTTTATGTAAGCAATTTCGTGTTTGCACAAAATATGCAATAACATGACTCGTGAATGATGAGTCACAACTCTTACAACCTTCCCACATTTCAGTGACTCAATCAATACATAGCAACTGGTTTGTGTAATCTTAATTTATCATGTCATGATGTTGGAAATGTTGTTTCTTTGCATCGACCAAATGAGTTATGACAATTCAAAGCTCCAAAAGCCAGTGGTTCATTAGTCATCACGTATAGCTAGTAGATGAGAAGGCATGTGTGTTTATTAATTTATGAAGATGTCCTAATTAGCCATTACCATTACCAAACTAATAAAATGACATTCATAGAGTTGACTAAAAAAAGATATGTATACCTCTCACTTTCTTTCATTACATTTTTTTATAGAACATTTATTATTAAGAGGGGTGATAATATACTAAATTCACACACACTATACGGATGATAAGATTCGAACCTAGGATCTTGCCTAAGGGAGCAATTACTCCAAACCACTATACTAGTGGATCCTTTGCTATTTCATTACATTTTAAATGAACCTAAATCAATAATTAAAAAGAAACTAGGTTAGTAGATGTAGGTTAGCAGAAGAACTTTCATCCAATGGAGATATCACTTTTTGCTATCCCTGACCAATAACGCAATGACACGTGAGATAACTTTTTCACGTGTCATCATTATTTGAGACAAAGAAACAACAGTGTTATCTCCGTTAAAAGTAAGTTTTTCTCGTGGACTAGACCAGTTAGTCAATCTTAAAGTAATGGATAGTTTATTTTTTGAAAGTAATGAGTTATTGATTTATTTTTTATGTGATTTCTAAATAATGGATAGTTTGTCTCTCCTCTTTTTGAATATTGGGAATTTCATTTAACGGATATTTCGAGAGACATATCAATAATATTGAAGATTTTAAAAACTTATAACTTAAATACATTCAATCTTAAAGTAAGTGAACCGCCCTTGCAATAGTGGATTGCCCAAACTTCAAACCAAAAATATATACATTCAAGATTAAAGATCTGATTGTCGAGACTTTTATATTTCTTTGGTAAATGGAGAAATCATTTCCTACCTCGAGCACCTTTTTTTAATTGAAAAGATCCAACCACCCAAGCAAATAGTTGTTGTCACCAAGAAAATGGAGGCGAGAGAGTGAGACTCGTGCAACATGCTTCGAAATGGTGCCCCTAAATTCATCACGTATCAGACCAAAAAAAAAAATTCATCACGTGATAGTCACGTGACATCATTTACCAAAAATGTTCAGGCAAACAAACACCCTCCCACATTCGTCATCATGATGATCATGATCAAAATCCGACGGTCGGTACAGGTCACGTGACTCTTGGACAGCCACCAAACCCGCTGATCCACACGTGTGAAAAGCCAAAAGGCAAACAGGAAACCTTTTTTTTAGTTTCAGTCCACGTCATCCTGATTGGCGTTTTTCACGATGATATCGATGCAAAACTCTGAACCGTCGGATCAAAAACGCAGGATCATTCTGAACCGTTGATTGGACTCTTATCCTTAATTAATCTGCTGGTTAAGCCAAGTACTGGAAATGTGTAGAGATATCGAAAACATGAAGTTCGCTTAAAAGAAGAAAATCCTCGAACCTCACTCACTCTCTCTCTCTCTCTCTCTCTCTGTGAATCGAAGCGAGACCAAAGGCAGAGCCTTTATCTCTGTCACCCAGAAAACCTGGTAATCCTTTTCTTTTATTTGTTATTTATTTATACTTTTTTGGGTTTATTTTATCTCAGTTCATTTGTCTCGTATTGGTTTTAGTTTTCCTCACAAAGCCCTAATAAAAATCCATGTTAGGATCTGGGGGGTTTCATTTAAATTGTTGTATTGATTAATTATTGATATATACACAGTGGAAATGTTAATGGTATTGCTTGTTTCGGAAATTTAGAATTTTGTTGTGAAAATTGTATTGTCTATGGAATTTTGTTATGATTGGGGTTTGCGGTGGATAATATGATGCTGAAATGGTTATTATCTGTTCATCATCATGCTTATTGATAATTGGGGTTTTTTTGTCTTTTGGTGAACTAGGGTTTTGTAGCTGCATTTTGAGGATTTGGGATGGAAAATGGTGATAAGATTGCTGGCGGGTCTGACGTGGGAGAAAACAAGAGTGTTGAAGTTGAGGTTTTTGAGGAGAGGGTTGCAGAGGAGTCGAATGGACTCAAGGATGATTTGGAAGATGATGTTTTTGAGGAGGCAATAGAGATACAAGAACACTTGCAGGAGCAGGGGACCAAAGGTGATCTAGGGGATGCTGTTGCTGTTGATGGAGAAAGAAAGGCTGAGACAGTTGGTGGTTTGGGTTTGGGCGTTCTTACTGAGAGTCCTAGTATAGAGAATTTTGAAGAGGCAGTTGAAGTTCCCGATGAGGAGGAGGAGGCAATCGTGAATGGTGAAGAGAAGATGGGAAGTTTTGTGGGTGGGAACAGTGTTGATGAGGCTGCAGTGGCAGGCGCAATTGATGATGGACAAACTGTAAAGGAAGCAGTGACTGATGAAACAAATGGATTGACAGACGATGGGTTGATGGGTAGCAGAGAAGATGGAGTAAAAGAGGTTTCTCAGATTGGGGCTGGTGGAGAAATAGCAGATGTGACAGATGGGGATGAGGTTCATGTAAAGTCAGTAGTTCCTGAGAATGTGAAATTTGAAACAGACAATGTTGAATCAAATGGATTGACAGATGATGGATTGGTGGGTAGCCAAGAAGTTGGGTTGAAAGAGGTTTCTGAGATTGGTGCTGGTACAGATGTTTTGACAGATGGGGATGAGGTTGATGTAAAGCCCGATGTAATTGTTGAAAACAAGAAACCTGAGAAGGACAATTTTGATAATTCAATTTCAGAGACAGTGCCTACAGATGAAAAGTTAGATAATGAAGCTGCTGATCTTGATTCTCCTAAAGTAACTGAATTTAACAAGGAGATTTTGAAGGAAGCTGGTAATGGTCAGGAATTAGAGAAGAATTCCTTGAGCTTAAAGATTCAGCTTGAAAAGGATGTGGGACTGCTAAGTGCGTTAGATGGCCATCCTTTGAAGGTTCAAGATGATAATGGTTCCGAGTCACAAAATACAGTACATAAAGAAGGTGATATTGCTGAATCAAAAGATGCTAAAATTGAAGAACCCAGAGATACTTTGACTTGTACAGATGCAGAACATCAAGATTACAGGAATGGAGAAGTGAAAGACTCTTCCACTTTGCTGGGTTCAGAGCATCATGGGGAAGAATCTGAACCTAAAGGCGTTTCATCTTATAAACAAATCTCTGGGGAGGATGGGAAGGAAAGGGCCGTGACATCAGAGAGCTCAGCTTTTCCTGAAACATCTGCAACTGAGCAGACAGGGAAGATTCTTGATGGTGATGCTGATTTGAGATCAGAGAGTAACAAAGGTGATCAACCTGAGCAAGTTGATGAAATTGCTCGTGAAGTTTGCAACAATGTTGCTGCCCCTGCAGAGCCTGAAAAGAAAGAAAGCATTCAGGCAGAGAAGGGAATCACTAAAGTGAACAGAGAACAAGAGATTCAGCCAGCATCAGTGCATTCTTCTTCATCTGGAAATTCTACAAACCCCACTCCCCCTCCTACTCGTCCAGCTGGTCTTGGCCGTGCTGCCCCACTATTGGAACCTGCACCTAGGGTGGTACAGCATCCTCGAGTAAATGGTACAGTATCTCATGTGCAAAACCAACAAATTGAGGACCCCACTAATGGAGAGGCAGAGGAGTCTGATGAGACTCGTGAAAAGCTTCAAATGATAAGAGTGAAATTTTTGCGTCTTGCACATAGGCTTGGGCAGACTCCACATAATGTTGTTGTGGCTCAGGTTTTGTACAGACTGGGACTAGCTGAGCAGCTGCGTGGTAGAAATGGGGGCCGTGTTGGTGCTTTTAGTTTTGACCGTGCAAGTGCCATGGCAGAGCAGCTTGAGGCATCAGGGAATGAACCCCTTGATTTTGCTTGCACCATTATGGTTCTTGGAAAGACAGGAGTTGGTAAAAGTGCAACCATCAATTCTATATTTGATGAAGTGAAGTTCAGCACTGATGCTTTTCAGATGGGGACTAAGAAAGTACAGGATGTTGTGGGGACCGTGCAAGGAATTAGAGTACGAGTCATTGACACACCTGGCCTTTTACCTTCCTGGTCTGACCAGCGTCAGAATGAGAAGATTCTCCTGACTGTGAACCGCTTTATCAAGAAAACTCCTCCTGATATTGTGTTGTATCTTGATAGGTTGGACATGCAGAGCAGGGATTTCAGTGATATGCCACTCTTGCGCACCATCACAGACATTTTTGGGCCATCTATATGGTTCAATGCGATTGTGGTTCTGACTCATGCTGCGTCAGCTCCACCTGATGGCCCAAACGGCACAGCTTCTAGTTATGACATGTTTGTCACTCAACGATCTCATGTTGTCCAGCAAGCCATTCGTCAGGCTGCCGGGGATATGCGGCTCATGAATCCTGTTTCATTAGTAGAGAACCACTCTGCTTGCAGAACTAATAGGGCTGGGCAGAGAGTTTTGCCAAATGGTCAGGTTTGGAAACCTCATCTGTTATTGCTCTCATTTGCATCCAAGATTCTGGCTGAAGCAAATGCCCTATTGAAGTTGCAAGATAGTCCACCCGGAAAACCTTTTGCAACTCGGTCTAGGGCACCTCCTTTACCTTTCCTTCTTTCATCCCTCCTTCAATCAAGACCACAATTGAAGCTGCCTGAGGAGCAGTTTGGTGATGATGACAGTCTAGATGATGAACTAGATGAATCTTCAGATTCTGATGATGAATCAGAATTTGATGAATTGCCACCATTTGGACGTTTGACAAAGGCCCAGGTGGAGAAACTCTCTAAAGCTCAGAAGAAGTCATATTTTGATGAGTTAGAGTATAGGGAAAAGCTTTTCATGAAGAAACAGTTGAAGGAAGAGAAAAAGCGACGGAAGTTGATGAAAAAGTTGGCAGCTTCAGCAATGGAACTGCCAAATGATTATGGTGAAAATGTTGAAGAGGAAAGTTCTGGGGCAGCGTCTGTTCCTGTTCCCATGCCAGATTTGGCCTTACCTGCTTCCTTTGATTCTGATAATCCAAGTCACCGTTATCGATATCTAGATTCCTCCAACCAGTGGATCGTAAGACCTGTTCTAGAAACTCATGGTTGGGATCATGATGTTGGTTATGAGGGCATAAATGCAGAAAGATTGTTTGTTGTTAAAGACAAAATACCCTTGTCTTTTTCGGGCCAGGTTACCAAGGATAAAAAGGATGCCAATGTCCAAATGGAAGTAGCTAGCTCAATAAAGTATGGGGAAGGGAAAGCAACTTCATTAGGATTTGATATGCAGACTGTTGGGAAGGACTTGGCTTATACTCTGCGAAGTGACACAAGGTTCAGTAATTTTAAGAAGAATAAGGCAACTGCTGGTCTCTCAGTTACTCTCTTGGGTGATGCTTTATCAGCTGGGATGAAAGTTGAAGACAAATTTATTGCTAATAAACGGTGCCAGATGGTTATGACTGGTGGTGCGATGACAGCTCGTGGTGATATTGCTTATGGTTGTACTTTGGAGGCCCAGTTGAGAGACAAGGATTATCCTTTGGGTCGTTCGCTATCAACTTTTTCGCTGTCCGTAATGGATTGGCATGGAGATCTTGCCATTGGAGGCAATATACAGTCTCAGATTCCAGTTGGACGACATACAAACCTGATTGCTCGTGCCAATGTAAATAATAGGGGGGCTGGACAAATCAGCGTGCGCTTGAATAGCTCAGAACAGCTTCAAATAGCTTTGTTCGGCCTCATTCCTCTGCTCAGAAAGTTCTTCACTTATCCTCAACAGCTGCAGTATGGACAATGATGAAAATTAGAGTAATATTTGTGCTGCAGCAGCCTTGCGGTATAAGTCGTCATCAAGAGTGGGTGAGGAGGTCATCTTGTGATGGTCATCACCACAAGTGAGTGATTCTAAGCTGCTCGTTTCAAGTCATTTCAGTCTAGTATTTCATTGATAATAGTGATTTTAGCTTCTTAGCTGGATACTGGCAGTTGGTGAATTTTGTTCTCTTAAGGTACTGGACTCACAGTTGCTTATTTTTCAGTCAGGCATTTGGCTTAATTGTGTGTGGAAATTCATTTATATTGTCAAAGTTGTTGAATGCTTGGCCTCTCTTTCATTCTCTCCAGTCACTTGGTATTGGTTGTGCATGGTTAAGGGCTTTGAATATAAAATTGAGTGTTCTACTTTCTTTACTTGATATTCTTTGTGCATGGCAGAGGGCTCTGTGAACAATCAACTTTTTAGTCTTTTTCGAAGGTTTTGTTGGGAAAGGTAGAGCAGCACCAATAGGTTCCCCCAGTTTCTTTGTCTGGTATAGGGTGAGCCATCGCCAGGATGACAATTGACAAATGAGGTCATCTTTTGCTTGAGAGATAGTATTTGCTGTTTTTCTGTTCGTTGTATTTGGAATGCAATCTTATTCTTGACAGCATGTGCCTTTTTGATGCAGATTTATGAATTGTGCATCAATTAGACTTTTCCAACTCTCGTCTTGGAATCTGCCGAGACCTGAGTGACAAGTCATCACTTAGTTTTCATTTCTGTTATCAGTTAGTTGAGGATCATAATTTTCATCATGCCAGCAGCTAGATCCTCTAAGAAACAGTGGTAGAACAGATGTTTTATAAGAATTAAACTCTACTTTAGCTGAGATCCACCTATATTTTCTTTTGAGACCTGCCTATGGAAGTGGGTCTTACTCTACGATAGATGTGGTCAGTATATCTAGTCCAAAAATGCCCGTATACCACCCGATAGAAAAAAAGAAAAAGAAAGTGCTTGGCTCATAATTTATAAGTCATATGTCATCTCATCACATCACATCACATCACAATGGGGTCTTAGAAAGGGCCAATTGCTAACATTCTGCAAGCAAGGTCCGAAGGTTTAACAACCCCATGAAAGTCGCATATCCTTTCAAGTTATGTTTTTAGTTTAGGGTATTGATGCTGTTTTGTATAAATCATTGAAGACAAGGTGGGATTTGGAGCAGTTGGTGGGTTTCAATGGTAGTACCTTGTTTCGTTCCCCTACTGCAATTATCATTGATCAAAGATACCTCATAAGTAGGGGTGGACATTTGGACTGGAAAACCGAAACACCGAATCGGACCGGGAGAAAAAAAGGGGAAAAAATTGGTTGACCAAAAAAGTCAATGAATCGAACCCGAACTAGTTCTAGTTTCACACCGCACTACATCGGACTGGACCGGTTGTGTTTTTTATTTTTTATTTTTTGTATACAGATTTTTTAAATCTAATGTTTAATTTTATAATTAATATTTTTTTCAAGTTCAAGTTCAAAATATTTTCCATTGTATGAATTAGATCATTTGTTAATTTTTAAATCCAAAAAATAACTTATTTTATTATAATTTGTATTTAAAAAAAAATCGGTTTAAAACAAGAACCAGTTAGAACCAGACAGGAACTGGTTAGAATAGAACTGGTCGGTTTTGAACAAAAAAATCACTTAAATCGGACTGGATAAATAGTACCAATTCCGGTTCTAGTGTGAGCTCCAAACTAGACCGGACCGCGACCACCCCTACTCAAAAGAATACCAACTAATCTATGGTTGTCTACTAGTTGTCTCCGCTTGATTGGATGAATATGCTTGTGGCGAGTTCGATATGTAGTTGTGGCTAGCTCATTGTTGTCACGTAACTTTGTTGTGGGTGAATTATTCTATTGTAGAAAAGAAAAACGAAAAAAGAAACCAGTAAAAGGACTTGTAAGGTGGGTTGGGCTCATACTTCATGGGTGATCAAACAAACTCTAAAATTAACTGAGTAAACCCTATGATATAAGTACACCCTAATAATTAAATCAAAATGTAAAATTAAGTACACCATATTTAACTACAAAAAATACCATTGGTACACTCTATTACACTTTATCACATAACACCCTAACACTAAATACACCACATTTTATATGAATTGGTCGTTTTCATCAAATCTATTCATATTAACTTCTTTTCCCTTCATCAAATCTGTTCTTACATAGAACCACCATTATTAGTAGCAGCATTATTATTGAACTCCAGCTTGAAAACTTGAAATTCTTCAGTATAATCATGTGGATATGCGAGTAGCTTCTCTTCTAGAAAATCATCCGGCAGCTCGGGGGTGTTGTCAAGTACAACCAACCTTTCAGGCCTGTATTGGATTTTTCCAGATATATGATTTCCTTTTGCATTGGATTTGCTACATCAACATATAAAAATGCCTATCTAGAACACTTCTCCACCTTTCTCAACATATGGAAATCATAAATGAAAGATATATTTATACATCAACGGAGCCCGTTAGAGTTTTTTTAATCCTCAATACAGTTGGAGAAATGTTGATATATGATTTCCTTTTCCAGACATATAAAAATGTTGATGTCGTCAAGTACATCCAATGCTACACTAACAGATATATGATTCAGCCCTGTATTGGATTTGTTGTTGCTCTGATCATCATGATTATTTGTGTCAAACTAAAACAGTATTAAAAACTCCGACGGGTTGTTAGTTGCAGCATACAGCTTCTTCGGGAGGAATAGCCAATTCTTATTTGTATATGTTTGGAATCAAACTCTGAAATTCTAATTTGATTAGAGTTCAATATGTTGAGTAGGGTGTACTTACTAGAATTACTTTTGTTTCAATATTCAATATATCTTTTTTGTCATTTTATATTAGGGTCAATTAGTAATTCAATAAATAGTTTAGTAGTAAGGTGTACTCAGTTAATTTTAGGGTTCGTTTAACAGCACCCTACTTCATCCTTGCATTAAAAAATGGAAAATGCTAGACTTACCATATTTTCCTATCACATTGTATACCACATCTTTAATAGAAGTGGGCCTCATTGTATTGGTGGGCTTCACCATTTATTAAAAATGTGGTAAATAATGTGGTAGGAAAATATGATAAGCCTAACATTACCCTAACAATATTTCAAAAGAGTAATGTTAAGGGGCTTCAAAACCTATCTCAAAAGTCAGGGTTTTAAACTTATGTGCCAATGTTATACTTGTTTATGTGATTCGTCATATTATTCGGCGACTGAGATACAATAAATTCTTTTGGGTCTTTAATATTATTATTTTCATACCATGTGGTGATAAAGAAATCCAAAAATGGTCACCAAATCCAATAGAAAATATAAATGTCTCCAGCAAGCCCTACAAAGTCCAACTTTGTGTAACATATTAAAATGCAGCAAAACACAAAAAAAACTGTTAAACAAACCCACGAGTTCCACCACTCTTGTCATTCAACAATGCGGAGCTACAACATTGTATTCAACAATGCATCTCTCAATTGAGAAAACTTTGAAGGAGGAGGCATTTTATAATGGAACTGTGGAAGCATCCAACAATATTATTCTCTGTATAAATTTGCACCTTGTTGCATGATCAATTTAGAACAGATAAGCTACATTTTTCAATCTCTCCTTAACGTGAATTTTAATTTCGATTTGCATAATCAAATGCACTGATCTGGTCCTTATTTCATGGGGCGAAGAAAAGTCATAAAAATTCAAGAAAAAAAAAAGAGAGGAGAAAAAGCAGTTGGACTGGAGGAAACAATGATGGTGGAATGTAATGCCGAATATAAATTCCTAACTATTCGCACCATATCAACCGAATATTTCTAATAAAGGCTAAGGTAAGATTCATGAAGAAATGGTAGATGACATAAATGACATTATTCGACTATAAAAGTACATAAAACAAGTACCAGACGGATTGAATATCAAAAGAAAAAGTAACTCACTCTAGTGAATTACAGTAACATTGTACCCAACAATTACATCACCCGTGGTAATATCAACCCAATGTGTCTTGGCAATTGCATACCCCCGGCCCAACCGGAAGACCCCGGTTCCAGCCACTACCGGCATCTCCCGAACCGGGTTAAGAGCCGGGTTCTTACCCAGAATACTAATCGAGCTACCGTTGTACATGCCATCCGTGAACCCAAAGTTCATGGCCATAATCAGCCCAAGCTCTTGCTGGCCACATGATCCGTACAGTCCTTGGGCCCGACCCACAAGCTTGGAGTTCGGGTCGGGCGTTTCCGTAAGCGGGTCATCCGCCATAAGCAAAGCTCCGAAAAGCGTCGGGGACTTGTCGGTGTCTGTGGCTTGGGCTATACGCACGGCACTTGGGGTCTTCCCGCTGAGTGTGTCGTGGAAGTAGAACTGGAGGTTGGTCACTGTCTCCGACGACGTCGTTTTCTTTCTGGTCTTGAGCTTCTTGGCCCAAGTCAGCTCCGTGGAGCTTTGAGTTCCTTGAATGGCTGCCAGTAGAGAGATGAGCATGAGCAAAATCAGAGGGGTTGCTGGGTTTGCCATTGGGTGTAGTTTTGGAGGGTGTCTGCTGGGTTTGGGTTCGCAAAATGGGTTAAATAATGCGCCAGGGTTCAAAGGCCGTTAAGCTGCCTATCAGCTAGAAGAAGATCTTCATTGGGCCCACTAGTTAATAAATTCTTTTGCGTCTTTAATATTATTATTTTCATACCATGTGGTGACATAAAGAAATCCAAAAACTAGTCACCAAATCCAATAGAAAATAGGGGTGGGCTTTCAAACCGGCAAACCGGAAACCCGAGCTAAAACGCATAAGAAAAAATTGAGAAAAAATCAAGTTGACCAAAAAGTCAACAACTGATCAAAAAATCGAACTGGATTGGTTCTGACCAATTCCATGCCTCCAAAAATCAAACTGGGGAGAATCGAACTGACTTGACTATAATTAATTTTTAATTTTTATATATATAAGGGGCCTTATTTTACATCATCCTTCTACTCCCAGCTTGAAACCCAAAGAATTGAGTATAAACGTATCATACGGCAAGCCCAACACCTTATATTTTTAAGGCTTATTTACTGTAGTGCCCCCTAAAACTTCGGTCAAATCTCACTTTACCCCCCAAAGTTAAAGTGGCCCACTTAACCCCCTTGACCATGATTTCGTGTTCCACTTTACCCCCAACCGTTATTTCCATTAATAACTCTGTCAGTTTTAATGATGTGGCAGGGCTATTTTAGTCTTTTTATCACGAGTGATGATGTGTCATGCGAATGACCCATTTTTTTTGTTTAAATTGAATTAAATATAAAGTAATGTAATTACTTGTTTAATTAAAAAATATATAAAAAATTAGAACAATTATTAAATAAAATCTTTCTTCTCTATGATTTAAAAATAAAATAAAATATTTTAAAAAACTATAGCCAGATCAAGATTCCAGTAAATTAACAAAACAAATGAAAACAAAAGAATAAAAGATTAAAAAAACAAAACAACATAACTGAGAAATAAAATAAAATAAAAACATTAAGGGAACAGTGAAGCCCCACCCTTTGTCCAGCAACCACCGTCTTCCTTATTGTACCACCCACACCAGCACACCCCTACACCTCATCCAGTACCCACCAACCCAGCCACCAAACCATCACCAAGCCAACCACTCTCCCCGCCCCCAATCATCTAAGCCCCAAGCCCCAAGCCACAACCCACCGAACCATCACCCAAGCCATCCACACTCCGACCCCCAAGCATCTGAAACCGACACCATACACCCAGTGACCCAGCTACCCCCTGAACTGTTAGAAATGTGCCCTAAGAGCCAATACATTTGATGTAATCTCCTTAGAATACATTTCGTATATGATAATAAAGGGCAAACTTATTTGTTATCTTTTACATCAATTAAAGAAACAAATGTCCAGGGAATGCTAAATAAGAGATAAAGTAATCTAAAGAAGATTAGATTAGGGAAACCTTTAATCTCTTACTATAGTATCCCAAAATGTTCCTAATCATAGGATTATCAAATGGGCATTGATAAACCGTCAAGATTAGCACATACTATGTATGCTCAATTAGGAGGATGGTTAGTCTCAAACCATTTGTGTAGATGACACTAATACAAGTATGTGGGTGCTCATTAGTGAATGGGTACACTGAACGCGATCAACCGTAGTTCTCATATGGAGTATTTATCTACATGTCAAATGAGAACTCATAGTTGCAATAATGCAAATTAGTCCTTAGACCTGAGGCATCATGGTTGTCCTATGATGCGTTATTGATATTAGATAGCTCTTAAAGGCAAGTCGTAAAAGATTTGTCTAAAGTGTTGTTGGGGTCTCTTAATTCATCATAGGCGCATGTGAATGTACAATAAGGAATCTCTACCTTCGATAAAGAAGGAGAATGTTTCGAGATGTGATTGATAAATCTTTGGCCAAAGTATTTTGAGCTTGATTTAGAAAGTTGTTCTTAATCATGTTCTATTGAATCATATGAGGTTATAAATCATATTAGGGGTTTGACATAATCAATCCGTACCCTAATAATATGATATGAAACATTGTATAAGAGAAGGACCGTATTGCATTGTAATTCCAACTGAATAGGTTCTTCACCAATTCTGGTTAGCTTGGGTAGCCTTGATATATTGCTAGATGTCACTCTTGGTTCGTGGAAGTCCTAGGATTGATTGTGATCAATCCATATAAAAAGGAAAAATTAAAAGGGGGTTTTAATTCAATTGGTTAGAAAGAGTTCTAATATTTTTCCACTGCCTTGCTAATTAGAACCTAATGGATCGCACACCTTAAATGGTTAACTTTGAGAAATACATATGATGTTGTGGAAATAAATTTGATCGATTTGATATGGATGATTTACTATGTGTAAAAGAGTATTTGGGCCTCGGTAATAGTTAACGAGAAGCCCAAATGGTTGGGTATTAAGCCCAAGGGCTTAAGACACCTAAACATTATGGTTTAAGTGTCACAAGGCCCAATTTTGGAAGCCCAATGGGATTTGGCCGAAAATGCATAAGTAAATGGGTATGGGAATTGTTTCCACAAGCCATCTTTTCATAAGCTCATTACACAAACACAATCCAACATCAACCAAATAGGTTTGGGAGATCAAAGAGAGATAAAAGAGAGTTTTCAAGAGTGAAACACTTTAATCATTTAAGGGGTTTAGATTGAAACCAAGTCTTGGGGATCTAGCACTAGCATCCTTGTATTCCCAAGATTCTTCCCTCTCATCTCAAGGTTCCATTGGTGTGGAGACTTAGAGGCCATATACTTTTGTGGCTCACATGGAGGAGAAAGATCAAGGAGCAAAGATCAAAGAGGAGATCAACAAAGAGGAAATCATCAAGAGAAGACCAAACACAAATTGGTTCATATAATTGCTTCAAGGGTAATTAGAAGTTATCCTTTCTCTTGAAATTTCCATTTATGAAATCATATCAATGTTCATGGCTTAAGATACTTGGAAGAAGTTTTGTTTTTGATTTTAAACATCCACCATATACTTCCGCTGCGATTAATTTGATTAAATGCATGTTTAATATTCAAATGAACTTCTCAAAAATGTTTTGAAAATCCTTCATGAACTTCCTCGACCCCAATAGCCACCTCACCCCAAATCCCCACCCCAACGAAGAGAGAATCTCTGCCATTAAAAAAGTTTTTAATTTTGTAGTCAGTCAATTCCCCTAATTCCTCTAAAGGGGAATGATGCCAATTGCAAAGGATGCCAAATTTAAGGTCATAATCTTTGGGGATTGGGTGGGTATGGCTGATGAGGGGTGTGTGTGGGAATGGTTGGTGGTGGGTTTGGGTGATTATGGATGATGGTGCGGTGGTTTGTTGCAGAGAGAGGAGAAAGGAGGATGAGGCCATTTTTGGGGATAAGGATCTTGGGTGAGAGTTGGATCTGGGTAGGGGTTTTTTATTTTATTTTTAATAAATATTTTATTTTGTTTTTAAAGAATAGAGAAGCAATATTTTTATTTATTAATTTTCCCATGTTTTTATATAATTTTTTAATTGAACAAGTAATTACATTTGGTAAAAAGACAAAAATAGCCCTGCCACGTCATCAAAACTAACAGAGTTATCAATGGAGATAACTGTTAACTCGCAAGTGCACGGGCCATTGGATAGTATAGCTTGTGTAAGTACGAGGTCGATCCCACGAGGATTGATGATAGATTGATTGAATTTGATTCCCTGCACAAAACAGAAATCCAAAAGAAAATAAATAAAACAAGAAAGAAAGAAAAGAAATTAACTCAAGCAAATTAATTACCAAGTTCAATTTAGATTCACAGATTGATTCTAGCTAAAGTATGATTAAGCCATGGTGTCTGGTCCTAACCTTGTATTCCTAATTCCCTAATTAGATCCTTCTTGTCGAACCTAAATTAAGCATTAGAAATCCATTAAGCATAGAAGAATGTTTTAAACAACCAAGCATGTATCTAATCCATGTTGTCGAATGTCCATACATACTCTTCCTATTCATAGTTCAATTTGAATTAATGCATGGTGTCTACTTTTAATTCAAACCAAGATAGCTAACATACAAGTTTTAATGGTGATCAATCATTCAAACAAGCATATTAACTTATAAGCATAATGAATAAGAACAAGAACTATAATTGAAACTTGGAAGCTAATTAAACTTGAAAACTTAAGAAAAGAATTTACATTATAATGAAAAATAAATTACAACTAAGAAAAACTTAAAGGAAAATTTAGCAAAAGGATTTTGTTACAACAATTGAGAACTAAAAAGGAAAACTAAGAGAATTTGAGGGAGAGAAGGGAGAGGAGCTCTAGAGAGATGTTTGAGAGCTCCCCCCCTTGGGGTGTGTTTACAAGTTTGGAGAACCTCACTATATATAGGCCTAGGGGAAGTGAAAATCTGAATTAAGTATTGCTTCTACCTACAAACTCACTTCACCAACTTACAACACTTAATTCACACAATTGCATTTGAAAACAATTCTTCTTGTCTTTAAGCTTAGTGTTGCAACTCCCACTTCATCTTATTTTACTTCATTTGGCTGCTGCAAAACTCCACTCCAATTATATGTATTGAATATGCTCCACCAAAATTTCCCACAATCAATAACATTTCATCATGCATATGTCATGCTTGACAATGCATTGCAGTCTTCTTTTGGGCTCATTTTGGGCTTGTTCCTCCATTCTGAAAAATCTGGAAAAATATGGATCTTGAAGTTCTTTGAATTATCTTTCCAAGCATATGCAGCCCAGCTCAAGGAAAAATCGGAAAGACCTTCAAATGTGATTTTTGGCCCAGTAACGCAGATCCTGCCGATTTTGATGATAGTATAGCTTGTGTAAGTACGAGGTCGATCCCACGAGGATTGATGATAGATTGATTCAATTTGATTCCCTGCACAAAATAGAAATGAAAATAAAATAAATACAACAAGAAAGAAAGAAAAGAAATTAACTCAAGCAAATTAGTTACCAAGTTCAATTTAGATTCACGGATTGATTCTAGCTAAAGTATGATTAAGCCATGGTGTCTGGTCCTAACCTTGTATTTCTAATTCCCTAATTAGATCCTTGTTTTCGAACCTAAATTAAGCATTAGAAATCCATTAAGGATAGAAGAATGTTTTAAACAACCAAGCATGTATCTAATCCATGTTGTCGAATGTCCATACATACTCTTCCTATTCATAGTTCAATTTGAATTAATGCATGGTGTCTACTCTTAATTCAAACCAAGATAGCTAACATACAAGTTTTAATGGTGATCAATCATTCAAACAAACATATTAACTTATAAGCATAATGAATAAGAACAAGAACTATAATTGAAACTTGAAAACTAATTAAACTTGAAAACTTAAGAAAAGAAATTACATTACAATGAAAAATAAATTACAACTAAGAAAAACTTAAAGGAAAATTTAGCAAAATGATTTTGTTACAACAATTGAGAACTAAAAAGGAAAACTAAGAGAATTTGAGGGAGAGAAGGGAGAGGAGCTCTAGAGAGATGTTTGAGAGCTCCCCCCCTTGGGGTGTGTTTACAAGTTTGGAGAACCTCACTATATATAGGCCTAGGGGAAGTGAAAATCTGAATTAAGTATTGCTTCTACCTACAAACTCACTTCACCAACTTACAACACTTAATTCACACAATTGCATTTGAAAACAATTCTTCTTGTCTTTAAGCTTAGTGTTGCAACTCCCACTTCATCTTATTTTACTTCATTTGGCTGCTGCAAAACTCCACTCCAATTATATGTATTGAATATGCTCCACCAAAATTTCCCACAATCAATAACATTTCATCATGCATATGTCATGCTTGACAATGCATTGCAGTCTTCTTTTGGGCTCGTTTTGGGCTTGTTCCTCCATTCTGAAAAATCTGGAAAAATATGGATCTTGAAGTTCTTTGAATTATCTTTCCAAGCATATGTAGCCCAGCTCAAGGAAAAATCGGAAAGACCTTCAAATGTGATTTTTGGCCCAGTAACGCAGATCCTGCCGATTTTGACCTTAAGCTGCAAAAACTTGCATAACTTCCTCTAGAGGACTCGGAATCATGAACCGTAAAATGCTCCAGAAAATAGACTTCCGTATCTTTCCAATGATGTATGGCTCATTGTCTGGTTCTTCTTGAGCAAGTACAGTCCAATCCGTGAAGTTGACTGATCTGCAGACACCGTTTGAGCTAACATGTCTCCAAAATGCATTTATTGAGTTTTAAGCTTATTACACTGAAACAAACACAAAATAAATTAAAAGCACAAGTTTAACTCAAAAACATAACCAAATCATAAGTTAGAAGGGTACAAAATGATATGTAATTATGCACTGATCAATAACGGTGGGGGTAAAGTGGAAAACGAAATCACGGTCAAGGGGGTTAAGTGGGCCCACTACTACAAAAATCGCAATAGATGACGGTAATTCACCGTCGTGTATTCGGTTTTTCAACCGTCGTGAAATCGGCCGACATCTTTTGATGCATAAAACCACGACGGTAAATTACCGTCGTCTATTATTTGTAAAGACGACGCTTTTTACTCAAAACCGTCGTTGTTTTTATGTAAAGACGACGATTTTTTACAAAAACCGTCGTGGATTTTTTGTAAAGACGACGGTTTTTGTAAAAAAACGGTCGTTGTTTAGAGGTAAAGATCGTTAAGTATAGGAATAAAGACGACGGTTATTTATAAAAACCGTCGTGGGTTGTTTGAAAAGACGACGGTTTTTTACAAAAATCGTTGTGGATTGTATGTAAAGACGACGGTTATTTATAAAAACCGTTGTGGATTGTTTGTAAAGACGACGATTTTTTGATAAAAACCGTCGTGGATTTTTTTTTTGTAAAGATGATGGTTTTTTTTTTACAAAAACCGTCGTGGATTGTATGTAAAGACGACGGTTATTTATAAAAACCGTTGTGGATTGTTTGTAAAGACGACGATTTTTTTATAAAAACCGTCGTGGATTTTTTTTGTAAAGATGATGGTTTTTTACAAAAACTGTCATGGATTATATGTAAAGACGACAGTTATTTATAAAAACCGTCGTGGATTGTATGTAAAGACGACGGTTATTTTACAAAAACCGTCGTGGATTTTTTTTGTAAAGATGACGGTTTTTTTACAAAACCCATTTTGCTTGGGCTTCCCTGAACACATGAAATCGTGCGAAAATAAGGAGAAGGAAGAGGTGGTTGAGAGGGATATGGTGAAAACCACAGAGAGAGTGAGCTTTTTACCCATTTGTTCAATTTGATGAAAGCGTAGAGTAAGATCTTTAATTTGCTAGACAGGGAGAGAAGGAGGCTCAGAGATGTGATAGAGAGGGAGAGAGAGGGTTTGAACGCAGATAGGGAGAGAGGGCTTCATCGAGAAGGAAGGAGACTTTTCATTGAGAGGGAAACTTAAGAACATTGAGCGGGGCGTGAAAAATTAGGTTGAGAGATGACTTAAGTTTAGCGTGTTTTGCAAACACGACCCTTCTTTTTAAAACAGACGTCCTTGAGATAACTTAAGTTTAGCGTGTTTTGCAAAGACGACGCTTTTTAAGTTTCATGTGTCATGTTTTAAAAATACCCCAACGAAACTACGTTTTTAGGTGTTTAAGCTACTAATCCACGTCGGTTTTATTTTACCGTCGTCTTTCTAAATACAACGACGGTATTTATTTTTTCTGTCGTTGTTTTACTGTCGTCTCATTTCGTTTTTGTAGTAGTGGCCACTTTAACTTTTGGAGGGGGGTAAAATGAGATTTGACCAAGTTTCGGGGGCACTACTGTAAATTAGCCTATTTTAAATTCTTTTAGGAGCCACCCTTTTTAATTAATATTCAGAGACATTAGGCCATGCCAGCAATCAAATGAAGGAATCCGAATGAAAAATACTCACTTTAACTTTGCCTTCCTTTTTGTTTGTTAAAAGATAAATTCTTTTCCTTTTTTCTCTCTCTTTCTCACTCACTTTTCTTCACTTAAGAGATTTAATACTACCTCAGCCAAAATCCAAAACCTAGCCGCATGCCTATTTTCTCTCTCTCTCTCTCTCTCTCTCTCTCTCTCTCTCTCTCTCTCTCTCTCTCTCTCTCTCTCTCTCTCTCTCTCTCATCAATCGGATGTTCTCTTCAACCTGTTGCTTGATTGTGGTCTCTGCAGCTTCCATGGCTTTCATGACCTGAAGTAAGTTGCCGTGTTGATTGCTGGTGCTGTTCGAAGAACGAATTGGGTCAGCGCCTGCAATCGTCAAACTCATTCTTCCATTATCTTCCCACTCTTCTTATTCTTCTTCTTCTGTATCTTCCCAAGACTCAAAAGCTTTTTCTTCTCTCTTTCTCTCTTTTTCTTTTTTCTTCTCTCTTTCTCTCATGAAGAAAACCTAGCATCAACTTATTCTTCTCTTATTCTCCTCTTCCTCTCCTCTCCTTTGTCTGATTTCTCTTTTTGTTTCTTACTCTCCTTTGGTGCATCGATTGGATTTGTTTTATTGGATAATTTTTTTTTGGTATCTTTTAAGATTTAGATCTAGTTTTTTTTTTTTTATTGTTGTATGGATTCGTCGATTTGTTCTATTGCTTTTTGTAAAAATATCAGTTAGGCTAAAGAGCTGGTCCAAACCGTGAAAAATCGAAACTAAACTGGTCTGGATTGGTCCG
The DNA here is from genome assembly GCA_024362665.1 of Prunus padus. NCBI lineage: Eukaryota > Viridiplantae > Streptophyta > Magnoliopsida > Rosales > Rosaceae > Prunus > Prunus padus. The sequence continues at coordinate 27,303,214 of JANFAM010000019.1, read as the reverse complement.
GTTTTCTTTGACATTTAATTAAAACCCGAACTAGATCAGACCGAATGAATAGTACCAATTTTGATTTTGTCTGAAAACAGGACCAACCGGACCGTACCCAGACCTAATAGAAAATACAAATATCTCCAGCAAGCCTACAATACAAAGTCCAATTTTGTATATCATATTAAAGTGCAGCAAAGCACAAAAAAACTGTTAAACAAATAGCAAACAAACCCACGAGTTACATCACTCTTCTCATTCAATAATGCAGAGCTACAACATGGTATTCAACAATGGCAAGAGTAGCATTAATAAAATAAGTCTTGGCCAATGCAAACCCACGTGCCAATCTGAAAACTCCAGTTCCACCGATTATCGGCAACTCTCTGACTGAATGCTCAACTGGGTTTCAACCCAAAATGGTGAGGCTGCTCCCATTGTACTTGCCGCTTGTGAAAACAAAGTTCACAGCCATAAGTAGACTCACTTCCTCTTTGGAGGCGAACCCGTAGAGCCCTTGGGCTCGACCCAAGAGCTCAGATGTGAGTTCGGGTTCCCTGGTTAGTGGGTTGTCAAAGATGTTGACTTGCCCAAACACGGTGGGTGATTTGAAGGTGTTGGGTGCTCGGGCTACCCCCACTGAGGTCTGGTTTGGGCCCAAAACCACGTCGTGAAAGTAGAAGTGCAGACGGGTCAGCTTCTGTTTTGGAAGATGAAGGTTTTGAAACCACTGCTCAATCTCAGGTCCTTCAATGGTGCTTTGTACCATTGACATGGCTAGGCATAGTGAGAGCAAAAGGTTTAGAAATAATGGACCAACCTTTCCCATTTTTGTGTCTCTGTGTATGTATCTCTCAATTGAGAAAACTTGGAAGGAGAAGGAGGCATTTTATGATGGAACTGTGAAGGCATCCAACAATATTATTCTCTGTATTTTAATTGTTTTTCTTCAATTGGTGGCCCACTAGCCAATAATCATAAATCATTTTTTAATCTTTCCTTTACGTGAATTTTAATTTCGATTTTCATAATCAAATGCACGGATCTGGAGGTCCTTATTTCATGGGGCGAAGAAAAGTCATAAAACTTCAAGAAAAAAAAGAAGAAAAAGCAGTTAGACTGGAAGAAACAATGATGGTGGATGCAATACTCTGGCTTATCATTGTCCAATGTTTTACATGACAAACAAAGTTCGACACCAAACCAAAGACACTTTTTGTGTGGGTCTTATATAATAGGCATTGGATTATGTTAAGAATTATCTTTGTAATATATTTGTAATATTTACTTTCTTGATTTAGTCTAGATCAAATTCCACCAAAGGTGGATCATGAATTCCTAGCCTTAGAAATCGGTGTAATTGAATGTTGTATTTGTATATATACCTTGTATTGTTGACAATGAGAGGTATCAGAAAATCATTCACCTAATTGTCTTTTATTCAAATCCTAGTCAATTCGTCCTTCAATCTTCCCTAGTTTGGTTTCTTAAGATGGTATCAGAGCAGTCGATCATGACTGTCTCTTGATCTAACCCTAGCAATCGCTTCCACAACAGTAGCCGTCATACAAACTCAGCACCAGTAAATTACTCAACTGTTCCCTTGCCTTCTTTTTCCCGCAACCTCTATTTCTTATTGCAACACAGTTTGTCTTATAGCAATTCATCTCACAACCCAGCACCGATTAGTTTGTCTTATTGCAAATTCATCAAATCAGTTTGTTCACACACCAAATATTCAAACGTGGCTCCCACCTCAGTCTCATCACGTCATTCAACAAATATTCAAAACCCAATTCTCAAAATTTTCCACGGCATCAAACGCATATTTGCCTGAGCATCAGATGCATCACCAATAAATGCATCATCATCACCAACAAATGCATCACCAGCCAAAGCACGCTTTCAGCGCGGACCACAAGGCACCTGCCTTCTTACGTGCTGCCAACACAGCAAATGTCTCTACACGTTTAGCCCAGACTTCCAATTGGGGCCAACAGTCTCAAAGCTTTCATGTGCCGGCCCAGTTCTCCAATTCCCAGTCTTCTCAACCGAACCCATCAAATGGGCCTTCTGCAAAGGAGCTTCAACAACCTGCTCATGTCATATCTATAATGAATGCAAACCGTTTCTTTGGTAATAACAATTCTTATGCAAATGCTTTAGGTCTGTCATCTTCTACAGATGTCTCAATTAATTATGTCTTCACTAAACCTTGGATTTTGGATAGCGGAGCCACTGAACACATCACTTTTGATTCTACACTTTTCACTAAGACAGAATCTTGCCCAATACCCATTGTTAATTTACCCACTGGATCCACAGTCCCAATCACTTCCACTGGCACTGTACCTTTCAACTCAGACATCACCTTAGACAAAGTTTTATGTGTTCCTTCTTTCCGCTTAAATCTCATGTCTGCAAGTAAAGTCACTAATTCTTTAAACTGTTGTGTCCTTTTGTTTTCCACTTTCTGTGTCTTGCAGGACTTGGCTACGGGGAAGATGATTGGCTCGGGTCAACAATGTGGTGGTCTCTACTACATGTCTCCATTACAAAGAACACTTGTCTCAAATCAAGTTTCGCACCCCACCAGTTTGTGGCATATGAGACTTGGTCATCCGTCGTCTTCTCGTCTCAAATTGGTGACTCCATTCCTGACTCCCAAAAATATTTCTTTTGATGATAATTGCAGTATTTGTCCTATGGCCAAACAAACAAGACTTCCATTTCCTTTAAGTTCTACATCAACACATGCTTCATTTAATTTGTTACATTGTGATATTTGGGGTCCACACAAAGTTCCCACACATTCCGGGGCACGTTTCTTTCTTACCATTGTGGATGATTTCACAAGATGCACATGGGTATTTTTGATGCAACATAAGTCTGAAACTCAACGTCTTTTAAAATCTTTTGTTGTTTTTGCTCGTACTCAATTCTGTGCCCAAATTAAAGCCATTAGAGTTGACAATGGGTCTGAGTTTTTTTCCATGAGAGATTTTTTTCAAACTAATGGAATTGAATATCAACGCACATGTGTTTACACTCCAAAACAAAACGGAGTTGCCGAACGCAAACATCGGCAGATTCTCACTGTAGCACGAGCCTTATTGTTCCAATCTCACTTACCTCTTTCTTTCTGGGGAGAATGTGTCTTAACCGCTGTCTACCTAATTAACCGCCTACCATCACCACTTTTATCCACCAAGTCACCATTTGAGTTGTTATATAACCGGCCACCATTCTTTGATCACCTGAAAGTATTTGGTTGTTTATGTTATGCAACTGTTATTCATCTTACTCAAAAATTTGATCCTCGTGCCAAACGATGCATCTTTGTTGGATACCCCACTTGTCAAAAAGGCTTCAAACTTTACAATTTGGAGACCCACAAGTTTTTCGTAAGTCGTGATGTCAAATTTTGTGAAACCATTTTCCCTTTCTCATTTATTTCTACACCACCCGATCCCCATTTTGTGTTCCCCTCATCATTTCCTAACATCACTGACAATGGGCCATCCTCACATCCCTTTCCCACTATCAATCAGCAAATCCACTTGCCAAATTCAACAGAGCACTCACATAACTTAAACCCCCCTATGCCTGACACACATGACCATGTGTCTGACGCATTAGTTAACTTTACCCCACCTGCCAGCCCGTTACTCCAAGCACCACATAATCACATCCTACCTACCTTACCAGATAATTCCATCACCCATACCTTACCAAATAATCCCAACATACCTTCGTTAACCCATCACGATTCACCCGTGTCCCCCCATCCACTTCTTCCGCACCCTCTGAAGTCCCTTCACACTCAGTCAACCCAACTCCTCCCCATTCATCCTCTTCCGAGTCCACACTTCAACCCACACAATCTATACCACCTCCGCGTCAGTCCCTTCGCCCCAAACACCCTCCGGCATGGCATAGCGACTACCACGTGTCCAAGCAAGTCAATCATTCTACCTCGACGCCTCGTTCTTCAGGTACTCGATATCCCCTTTCTCATTTTCTTTCTTACTCTCGCTTTTCTTCTGCCCATTGTGCTTTTCTAGCTAACATTACAGGTCCCACCAAGCCCACCTCATATGCACAAGCTATCCATGATCCAAATTATAGACATGCCATGCATGCAGAATTAGAAGCCTTGAAGCAAAATAACACATGGAGTATGGTTCCTTTACCCGTTGGTCATAAACCGATTAGATGCAAATGGGTCTACAAAATCAAATACAAGTCTGATGGCACCATTGAACGATACAAAGCTCAGCTAGTTGCTAAGGGCTACACTCAGGTTGAGGACATTGATTACCAAGAGACCTTTTCCCCCACATCAAAACTCACCACTCTCTGATGTCTTATTACTGTTGCTACTGTCCGCAATTGGTTCATCCACCAGTTGGACGTCTAGAATGCTTTCCTGCACGGAGATTTACACGAAGTGGTTTACATGGAGCCTCCTCCTGGTCTTCGCCGACATGGGGAGAACATTGTATGTCGGCTCATAAAATCCCTCTATGGACTCAAACAAGCCTTTAGAAACTGGTTCTCCACCTTTTCAAATAGTGTACAAAAGGCTGGTTATCAACAATCAAAGGCTGATTATTCACTATTTACCAAGGCCGAAGGTAATTCATTTACTGCAGTGCTTATCTATGTTGACGACATACTTATCACAGGAAATGATCTTCAAGAAATGGAACGTCTCAAAAAGTTTCTTCTCCAATGCTTCCGTATCAAAGACCTCGGAGATTTGAAATATTTTCTAGGCATTGAGTTCTCTTGTTCCAAGAAAGGTATTTTCATGTCTCAGAGAAAATATGCACTAGATATTTTGCAAGACTCGGGACTTATAGGCGCACGTCCAGACAAATTTCCTATGGAGCAAAATTTGAAGCTTACTCCCACAGATGGAGCATTGCTAAATGATCCAACTAAGTACAGAAGATTAGTTGGGAGACTGATTTATCTTACCGTCACAAGGCCTGATATAGTTTACTCTGTTCAAACATTGAGTGAGTTTGTGCATCAGCCTCGCAAACCTCATTGGGATGCAGCTTTACGAATCCTTAAATACATCAAAGGTACTCCTGGTCAAGGTTTGTTTTTTCTGCCTCCAACAATCTTGCCTTAAAAGCCTTTTGTGATTCAGATTGGGGAGGTTGTCGTGCCACTAGAAGGTCAGTTACTGGATATTGTGTATTTCTTGGAAACTCTCCCATCTCATGGAAGTCTAAGAAACAAACCATTGTTTCTAGATCATCAGCAGAAGCCGAATATCGAGCTATGGCTAACACATGTTTGGAGCTCATTTGGCTGCGATATATATTACAGGATTTAAAAGTCCCACAAAGAGCTCCAACATCATTGTTCTATGATAATTAGGCAGCTTTGCATATTGCAGCAAATCCAGTTTTCCATGAGCGTACGAAGCACATTGAAATAGATTGTCATATAGTTCGAGAAAAACTGCAAGCTGGAATGATTAGTCCTTCATATGTACCAACACGCTTCCAGTTGGCAGATGTATTCACAAAAGCCTTGGGGAAAGATCAATTTGTGACACTACGTGACAAGTTGGGACTTTATGACATTTACTCTCCAACTTGAGGGGGAGTGTTAAGAATTATCTTTGTAATATATTTGTAATATTTACTTTCTTGATTTAGTCTAGATCAAATCCCACCAAAGGTGGATCACGAATTCCTAGCCTTAGAAATAGGTGTAATTGAATGTTGTATTTGTATATATATCTTGTATTGTTGACAATGAGAGGTATAAGAAAATTATTCACCCAATTGTCTATTATTCAAACCCTAGTCAATTCGTCCTTCAATCTTCCCTAGTTTGGTTTCTTAAGAGATTATCATTAAAGGAGTCGTAGGGTAAGTTCCTTTGATCTAAACTAAGCATGGGTGCCAATGATCATTAAAGCGCACTTTCGAAGAACATCTAAGTTCAAATCTCATATATGACACTTTTGAAGATAATTTCTCTTCAAATTTAAAGAATCAAAAGTAGTGCAAAGTCCAAACATATTCATCATCACAATGCATAGTGGCGGACCCGGCACGAACATTATTTACTTTAGACAAATTGATTGAAGTAAAATGCCATGATGAGGATGGCATCTCGTGAAGAAGAATCAGTCAATGTCATGAACAATCGAGGCCAAAAAAGGTGTTTCTTTTTGCACGGCCAAATCACTTTCATTTCCTTTATTTTCTTTGGGATGGCAAATGAGACAATAAAGCTACCAATTATATCTAACTGCCTAAGATTTATTGTAAAAAATGATTCTTGCATCAACATATCTATGCTCATTAACCATGCAAATTTACTATTTTCAGATGCAATTTTCTTTATTCTAATATAAAAATGTTTCAAAGATGCACATAGGTTTTTTTTTTTAATTTAATTTTTATAAAAGTATAAGCTATAGTTTAAACTAGAGGGGACACACACACATCTATGATACCGTGTGATTCGAACTTGAGACCTTTAGTCTGCAAGTCAATGCCATTTTCCACTGGGCTAGACCCTGTTGACAGATGCACATAGGTTTGAGATGTTTGGACAGGTGTCGAATCTCTAAAGGACCAAAGCAAAGGGAAGAGTCATATTGCAAGTGCTGGGTGTTTTTTCCCTATATTACATGAAAAGGATGTGGAAGAGAATTAATTGGAATTAAAATGGTAGGGCTGAAATATTAGGAAAATTTGTGGACAGCAAATCGTTCGATAATTTGATAGACCTTTTATGCTACAAAATTCTTGGATCACATATAAATATCAAGGCATAAAGAAACTTTATATTGACCGGTCATCAAAATTCTATTTTAACATGATTTTGATGTCAATTCTGTAATATAGAATTTAGGTCACCAACCCGAAGAAAATAAGATATGAGTGGAAAAAATAGCAATTTTCCTTTCTTTTATTACTCAGCCAGTCTACTAATTAAGACAGAGAGTTTTTTGAAATACACGTTCATGTGTGCATTGGTGATTTCCGATCGTTGATCCATGTTGTGCAATGAGAGAGCAATATTATGCAATGAGAGAGAATGGGAACTCTAAGAAAATAGGTATCACAGCTCAACATTAAGCAAATAGCAAATTGAACAGACAAAGGAAAGCAAACTATCACTGAGACGTACATATCAACCGAATATAAATTCATCACCGAATATTTCTAATGAAGGTAAGACTCATCAAGAAATGGTAGATGACATAAATGACATTATTCGACTATAAAAGTATATAAAACAAGTACCAGACGGATTAAATATCAAAAGAAAAAGCAACTCACTCTAGTGAATTACAGTAACATTGTACCCAACAATTGCATCACCCGTGGTAAAATCAGCCCAGTGTGTCTTGGCAATTGCATATCCCCGGCCCAACCGGAAGACCCCGGTTCCAGCCACTACCGGCATCTCCCGAACCGGGTTCAGAGCCGAGTTCTTACCCAGAATACTAATCGAGCTACCGTTGTACATGCCATCCGTGAACCCAAAGTTCATGGCCATAATCAGCCCAACCTCTTGCTGGCAAGATGACCCGTACAGTCCTTGGGCCCGACCCACGAGCTTGGATTTCGGGTCGGGGGTTTCCGTAAGCGGGTCATCCGCCATAAGCAACGCTCCGAAAAGGGTCGGGGACTTGTCGGTGTCTGTGGCTTGGGCTACACGCACGGCACTTGGGGTCTTCCCGCTGAGTGTGTCGTGGAAGTAGAACTGGAGGTTGGTCACTGTCTCCGACGACGTCGTTTTCTTTCTCGTCTTGAGCTTCTTGGCCCAAGTCAGCTCCGTGGAGCTTTGAGCTCCTTGAATGGCTGCCAGTAGAGAGATGAACATGAGCAAAATCAGAGGGGTTGCTGGGTTTGCCATTGGGTGTAGTTTTGGAGGGTGTCTGCTGGGTTTGGGTTCGCAAAATGGGTTAAATAATGCGCGAGTGTTCAAAGGCCGTTAAGCTACCCATCAACTAGAACTTAGAAGAAGATTTTCATTGGGCCCACTAGTTTTGTAAGTGGCCAACTCTCTTCTTTCACCAGGATTGTGTCTCAACTTTCCACAAAGAAGAAGGAAGTCAAAAACACAGCTAGAGTTTCAATTTAGACAGAGTGCCTAAATTACTTTTAATATTTTCGATTACAAAAACTACTTCTAATATTTCTTCAACGAAAACAATAAAAGTAAGACAGAATATTAGGGCATGTTTTTAGTGGGGGACCCATAAATTTTGTTACTAAAATTACAATTATATGAAGCAAACAAAACAAAAACAAAAACTAAAAGAGAAAATGAAGTCGCAAATTAAACTCACACACTATACGGATGTTAGGACTCGAATCAATGACCTTTTATAAGGGGAATAATTGTTTCAAAACACTACACTAGTGAGTTCTTTGCGAATCCATAATTAACATACATGGATGATATCGATGTTTTTCCCATCCAGAATTGAAGAGAAACAAAATTTTCTACAATTACTAAACAGGTTTTAAACCTTAAATTGAAAATATAGAAAAGTAATGCACAATGAAAAAATTTATGTTTTTCAAATTATTAATGGGTAAGGAGTGGCGGTGGCCTGGTCACCATCATATAAATCAAAATTTCATAATTGCACGAAAAAGTTGGTTGGCCAATTATTTCTTGCCGACCCAAACAAATCTAGTTCATTTTCTTTTTATACTTTCTAGCCTATTATTTCTTGGCTGTCGTATAACTAAGGAACCCGAAATTCAAATGAGATGCTATCTATATATATGCATGTTTGTTTACCTAACTTTCATTTAGAGGATCTTCACTTATGCATATATGGGAAATGAAAATTAAAAATATAAAAGAAAATATTGAAGGTACATTATATAGTAAATGCATATTTTCTCTCTTTTATTGTTGATAATGGCACGTAAGTAAGTTCCTCATCCTTATTGGAGTTGCACCAATTAATGGTTCTATTTTTAAGAGCGTATAAAGTTTCTTTCCAATCATTTCTAGCTCTTTGCTACATATTGGTATTGGCTAGGTTGAGATTTGAAGATTTTTGCATGTTCCGGATACACCAGCATTCAATTTACAAATGGATTGTACTGTCCAAAAAACATAGTTTTCATGGTGTACGCCAACACACATACTTTATACTATGTTGTAACATATAAACCAATAACCGTCATTTATTATATTCTCCTTTTATATAAATCCAATCACTAGTTATAATTTGTGTGAATTCGTAACATCAGACAATGTATACAAGGTTTAATCATAATTCCCTTCTTGCAAACAAAAACACGAAGTTCATATTATAACGGCTAGTTTAATTTAATTATTCCACTGAACCACAAAGTTTTCCATGATATCAACATTGCTCAATTCAATAATGAACTAGAGTAACCTTATATTCAAGAATGGCGTCACCGTTGGTAGTATTCAAAAATTGTGTTTGCACCTTGGCAAAACCTTTCGCCATTCTAAACTTCCCTCTCCCTCCCACGACTGCCAGCTCACGCTCCCCCTGCTCCATCACGGGATTCCTCGAAAACACGCTGAAGGAGCTCCAGTTAAACTTACCCGTCGTAAAACCGAAATCCACGTACATCACTAGCCCCCAACGTGTTCTCGTCCTGGATTGATGACACGTAGAGCCCCTGCGCGTTCCCGACCACTTTGGAAGTGAGTGTGTTCGGAGCCCTCACGGAGCGCGTCGTCGATGGCCCACACGCTGCAATATGGCGTCGCCGACTTGTCGTATTTCGTGCCGTTCGGACTTGCGACTTCTACGGCGGAGGGTTTGGTGCCGGTGAGGATGTCGAAGAGGTAGAAGTGGAGGTGTGTGACTTTTTCTCTGTGGTGCACATTGGGGAGCGTGGCGGAGTGGTAGCTGGAGAGTGTTGGTGTGATCGCGGTGGCTAGGAGAGTCAAAGCCAAAACGACGACGAAACGACTGCCTTCCATCTTTTTTTGTTTTTGTTGTTGTTATTTGTTTGTGTTAAAAATAAAAAATAAAAAATAAAAAAATTAATGCACACTTGTGTAGAAAACTCTAGAAAAATTAAGAGGAGATTGACAAGTCAATATTGGGTCAACACTAGAAAAGTCTTAATAATTATATATTGTAATCAAGGAATAAAATATCCATAATATCCTCGATATTTTCACGAAATTTCCGTATTTTTGGATTACCGATATTTCCAATACCATCGATATTTTAGATATCCATGAACCAAAATATCGATAATATTGACGACATGGACCGAAATATCGATAATATCCCGATATTTCCATCGAAATTTCCGTATTTTTGGACTACCGATATTTCCGATATCATCGATATTTTATTTCTTGATTGTAACACATCTAGATATCTCTAGATTTGTAGAAACAATTGTGGCTGAAAAACAATGTAGAAAGTCGGTTGCTGTGCAACAACCGACTTTCTCAATTAATAGCTAGCCTAAAGAGTCGGTTTAACCACTCTATAAATATGTATGGGCTGCCTACTTATGTATTCAAGCTAGAAAGCTATCAACTAAAGCTATCTAGCTAATCAAGAGAAGAGTTTGGGAGCTAACCACTAAAACTCCCAAACTAAGGGAGCAAACTAGCTACCCAAATTAAACTATGTTGAGGGCCAAATAGCCCAAACTAAGTTAAGAGAGTGTGATGGCTAATAAGCCAATAAGCTAGAAAGAAGGCCAATTAGCCTATACCAGTCATGTACTGTTCTCCTCCAAATTTAATAAAATCCATTTGTTTCAACTATTGTCTCTTGTCCAAAACCCCTTCACTCTTAAACCAACAATGGTATCAGAGCCACACTTATCACACACCCCCTACAATTCCAACAGTTTGTTGTGTGTGGGACTGTTGTGGTTGAGGTGTTTTCTTATATAGCAGATCAAAATTTGTGATTGGTTTGGAGTGGGATGATCCTAGCCGTTACAGTGTGATTCATTTTGTTGTAATTAGTCATAAATGATAATAACTATTAAGGCAAAACTATATTTTCTGCTTAATTAGTCCTAAAGATGAAGATTTCTCTGTGTTGTTTTATAATTTCAGTTACCATATATGAATGGTGAGATCAGATATATATGACATATATATTTTGGGCACGAACTCTTATACCAACTTATTTTCTTCTTCAATTAGTCCAAACAATGGCGGAACCAGGAATTTTTTTAGAGGTAGGCTAAAAAAAAATTATTGGCTTCTTCTATAATATAATATATCATGTCTAGAATTTTTTGTTGGTAGGCGGGGCAACAAAAATAAGTACAACAAACCACCCCCAAAAAAACACAAATATGTAGAAATAAAAAATGGAAGTCATTTAATTAGCAAACAAACAACAACAAAGAACACAACGATGAGTGAAGAAGTGAAGGAAAAAGAGAGAGATAAGAGAATGAGGAAAAATGATGAAAGCTCTGATGTTTTGCCATCCTTTGGAGGAGGAAAGAGGAAAGACAATGAGGAAAAATTATGAAAGCAAAATTAAATAAAGAACTCAGAGGAGAGAGAATGAAAAGGCGCAAATAATGGGGTGCAATTAGGAATGGGATGTAATGGGGCAATTTAGGAAGAAATATGGGGTGTAATGAGTATATTTAAATTTAACTAAAATTTAGTGGGGTGTAAAGACCAAATAATGAGGTGCAAATAAAATCACCCTTTAAAAGATTTGAAATAAATTAATATCTTACACTTTAAAATTTGGAAAGTTTCATGTGGATATGACAGAAAAACAAGAAAGCATCACTTGGATAATTGTGTCACTGTCAAAAGACTTGAGTCTGGTCCGTTTGATGGTTCTCGAAACAGGGACTACAAAGTCAATCCAATGATTGGGAAGAGAGTATACTTGATGAATTTACATGGAGGTAGGCTTATTTCTAGATAGACGGTGGGCTAATTTTTTTTTATTTACATAGATTTGGTTGTATAATTAAGCTCCTTAAGCCTGTTCTCTAAACACAGCACTGGGCTGGAGCCCATCTCAGCCCAAACATAGTTCCGTCCAAGGAATAAAATATTGATAGTATCGGAAATATCGGTAGTCCAAAAATATGAAAATTTCGATGGAAATTTCGGGATATTATCGATATTTCGGTCAATGTCGTCAATATTATCGATATTTTGGTCCATGGAGATCTAAAATATCGATGGTATCGGAAATATCGGTAGTCCAAAAATACGGAAATTTCGATGGAAATATCGAGATATTATAGATATTTTATTCCATGGTTCCGCCCTTGAGTCCAAAGATGGATATTTTCTTTGTTGTTTATTCAGGTTACCATATATGAATGACGAGAAATGATATTTTGCTTATTTTTCTTTACTTGGGTGGATTGGATATTAGAACTATTCCGATTCATGAATAAAAAATTATATACGGGTTGCACATAAAATCCGTAATAAGTGGAAAATCAGGATGTAGATTGATAAGGGGAGTTACCATTCATTCTCTACCATATTCCCAACTGCCCCCCTTCTAATTCAAGTAAACAGGAAATTATCAAAATTTTGTCCCAACTAAGATGTATCCTGTAATTGATAGATGACATTACAACACACTCAGTTCATGATTGCAAGAGAACAATAACAAAAAGTAACTTTGGTTGAAGGCTATTCTAAATCATTATCAAGGCAAAAATGTAGGAGCCTTTCTATAACTTTAGTAACTTGCTCAAAACCATAGGCAATCTGGATCAGCTTTGGCTCAGAACCCTTCAGTCCCCCAAAGGTTATGCCAAAGGGCACACCCTTCTTGTCATATCCAGCAGGGACACTAATTCCTGGGAACCCCCCAATTGCAAGCACAGGGGAAACATCTGAACCAGGAGTCACCAATGCATCTAGCCTGTTGTCTGTCAACAATTTCTCAAACCCATATTTTGTCAGCGTTGCTAGATTCAAAAATGCTGCCTTTTCATTGTTGCCTATCCCATTTGTTGCTTGGGCTGCAAGAAAAATGTCTTGTCCAAATTCCTTGATCAATTCCTTCACAGCAAAATCAAGTTTATTGGTCATCATTGAACATGGTTTATAGGGAACTTATTGTGCATGTATAATTTACTTACCACGCCCGAGAACTTGAGGTTGAAGGCGATTACATCTGCCAATGATCGAACCGGAGATACCACCAGGTCTTTTAGATATGCATTCAAGGCTAGCTTGAACTCAGCCAGTGATGCTGTTGCTTCCCCACTCAAATTGAAGTTCAAGATAACATCAATGTTGGCTATTTCTAAACGGTCTACCAAAACAGCACCTCCTTGCCTGCCCGAAAGTGCATATGGTGTTACCTTAGAGTCTGGAAATGTTTCTCAAACGCTTGAAGCTGGAGAGATCCGCTGCCGGAAGTGAAGAAGGGATCCCTCACTATACCAAGTCTCTTTCCTTTGAGCCCGTAAGCCTGAAGAAATTGTTTGTAGCACCGCTTGGAATGTACTTGGAGGCTTCTCTGGTTGCTTGATCATTGTAATCATAGCCTACAATGGCATCAAGAACATGAACGGCATCTGAAACTGTCCTCGTGATGGCCCTATTACATTCAACACACAGTATAATACTACATTAGCTAAGGTTGCAATAGTATATATTGTTGTTGAAACAAGTAATGAACATCATAACACAAATGGTATTTTCTTGGGCTAAGTTTGCTAACTGAGATGGAGGAACAGAGTAGAAAAATCCAGACAATCACATGTTTGGTTTCGATTCGGAGCACGTACCCAACGGTGTCCTGTCTGGAAGTGACCGGAATCACCCCTGCACGGCTGGTGAGGCCAACTGTTGGTTTGATGCCCACAACTGAGTTGAAACTTGCTGGACATAATATGGAGCCATCAGTCTCAGTCCCCAGAGATACTGCTACCAAATTTGCTGCAGCTGAAATTGCCGGTCCACTGCTTGATCCACAGGGAGTTGCTGATAGCACATAAGGGTTCTGCACACCACTATAGAGCATTGAAATTGTAATTACAAGTTATGCACAAATCCATACTAATTCACAATCATTTGACCAGAACTTCAAAGCTCACCTTTCCTTGGCCACCTCTGGCACTCCAACCAGCGGGTGCTGTAAGAGACCTAAACTGAGCCCACTCACTTAAGCTAGCCTTCCCCAACATGATGGCTCCGGCACTCCTCAACTTGCTCACCACGCCGGCATCACGAGGCACGACTGAGCCAAGCAGAGCCAACGAGCCAGCAGTGGTGTTAAGCTTATCTTTGGTTCCAATGTTGTCCTTGAGCAAGATAGGAATGCCATGTAACCCAGAATAGTAACCCGGGCCCTTCGCCTTTCGCTGATAGTCCGCCTTATCAGCTTGGTAAAGGGCATCTGGGTTCACCTCTATGACTGCATTAAGGACCGGGTTGAGCCTGCTGATTTCTCGAAGGTAGAACTCAACAAGTTTTCTTGAAGTTAGTTGGTTCTTGTTGAAAGCTTGTTGGAGATCAGATATTGTAGCTTCTCTAATATGAAGCCCATGGACAGAGAAAGTTTGGGACCCAAATGAAGCTAAGGATAGAAGAATCAGAAGCAATGATGGGAAGAGAGGAAAGCATGATGGTGGTTGTGCAGCCATTGAACTAATGTAGTGGCTGATTTGATTTGCTCAGAGGAGTTCTACCAGCTACAATTTATATTTATAAAAAAATCTTTGGACCACTGACAGTTTCTTAATCTCAATCGGGCCTGGTCTCTTCGTAGCCTAGTTCAAGTTTTTACAAGATTCTTTAATTAAATGCATGCAATTGTGCAATAAAATACAACAATAACAAGGCTAAGAGCATATGGCAATGAATCAATACTCGGCTAAACTCTGCAGCATTTTACGAATATTCGAGAAGAAGATAGTCCAGATACATTTGTTTATTTTTATTGGTCAGTCCAGATGCATGCAAAACCAAATTGTCTTAATTTTGATGTTAAATCGCTCTGTTATTGTAATGACCTTTTGTGAATAGTGACTTTTTTGACTGAATTATTAATGCAATCCCATAATTTCCCCAAAAAAAAAAATCATGCAGAAACAATTTTTAGCCTTTTTCTTGGTTATTAAAAATTGCCTTGCCTATGAGCTATGACCAATTCATAGCCTTGGCAGTCTCACTTCTAGTAAAGATAGCTTATACTGTTTAATTGCTTGTATTTGGGATTTAATAGCTCTCGTCTTGTCTATTTGGATTTGGGAAAATGCTTATCAGGGTCTTAATACATCAGCCATAGTACGTGGAATTAGCGACTTATTATTACATAACCTTGGACATTTAACCCACATCAAAACAAATGGCACACAGATCATTCATGAGCAGTATATAATTTTTGCTTTGTTTGAAACAATGTCAATTGACTTGAGATGGAGCCAATCATGGACCATTATTAGCAGCAGAATTGAACTCTACTCTTTTAACTCAATGGAGGTGCAAGCATCCCTCTAGAGCCCCTCATGTCGACTAGGTTCTTGCCAGTGACTTCCATGGAGGTGCTCTTGAGTGGCTGGAGCTAGTGTAGGTATTGAGAAGAGAACCAACAGGTGGAGGCTTCCTCATCTTAGTTGCTTGCTCAAAAGCGTACGCGATCTCAATCAGCTTTGGCTCCGAACCCTTTAGCCCCCCAAAGCAGATTCCAAAAGGGTACTTTTTAGTGTCATGGTATCCTGCAGGCACAATAATGCCCGGAAAACCACCAATTGCAAGGATAGAAGAAGCAGTGCTAGAATAAGTCACCAAGGCATCTAGGCTCTTATCTGTCATTAGCTTCTCAAATCCATCTCTAGACAGTCTTTCTAAATTCGACAACACTTCCAGCTCTTTGGGTCCTATTCCATTAATCTTCTCAGACTCTTCGAAGAGATCTTGTCCATATTCATTGATCTTTTCCTGTGAATGACCATTAAGTATGATCTTTGAGTACATCAAGTATGTGCAATGTGTATGAATGCATTGCAGGAATATGAAGTAAGAATCAAGCATGTAAAGTAAGTCTTTGAGAACTGAAAGTAAGAGGCCATAAGTTGAAAAGTACATCAAATTGATCCTATTTACTCACCAATTTCGAGTTTTTATTGTTGTAGGATATCACATCTGCCAAGGATCGCACTGGGGAAGCCACCAAATCCTTAAGGTATGTGTTTAAGGATATTTTGAACTCAGCAGACAATGCAGTCCGTTCATCACTTCCAATATTGGACACGATTTCATCCAACTTGGCTATTTCCAAATGGTCTACCAAAATAGCACCTCCATTCCTAAATTAAATATACCAGAACTTATTACGTAATCAGAATAGATGGAGGGTATAAACCTCCAGTTGAGACTAATACAAGAGGATGGAAACGTGCTTACCTCAGTGTGTTGAGATGTTGTTCAAAAATTTGAGTCAAGAAAGGGTCATCCTCCAAGTCATAGAAGGCTCTCAATATCCCTAATCTCTTTCCTCTAAGTCCATCGCATTTGAGAAATTGTGCATAGCCACCCTCGGGAATGTACTTCGATGCCTCAATTGTTGCAATATCATTGTTGTCAGCCCCTGCAATGACATCAAGAACATAAGCAGCATCTGATACTGTCCTACAGATGGGCCTGCTCAATTCAACAGCAAGAAACAATGAGAAAAAAACTAGTCATCTGACTAAAAAAGGTATCCAAAATTAATGCTACATACATACCCAACTGTGTCCTGTCTTGGGGAGATTGGGACAACCCCTGCTCGACTAGTAAGACCAACTGTTGGTTTGATGCCAACTACTGAGTTATAACTGCATGGACTTAAAATTGACCCATCTGTCTCAGTCCCCAGTGCCACTGCTGCCATACTTGCTGCCACTGATATTGCTGACCCGCTGCTGGAGCCGCTAGGCGTCTCCTTGAAATTGTATGGGTTCTGCACTTCACCAAACTGGTTTAGTCTGTTGATCTTTTTTATTTCCTTGTCTAGTCTAAATTATAGAAATGCTCTCAAACCATACAGATCACTAGGCGAACTCTTGTTCGAATGTATATGTTTGAGATTGACAGTTTCACAACATAACATACCAGATATCTAACGAGAGAACTTAACCATTTAAATTAATCAAACAAGTGATAATGGTATGATATATAGTTGGGAACTAAGGATCCTCAACTCACCACCCCTTGGCCACCTCTAGCACTCCAACCAGAAGGTGCACTATTGGACCTCCAATTGGACCACTCACTCAAGCTGGCCTTTCCCAGTATGATGGCCCCAGCCTCCCTCAACTTGGTCACCACGCCGGCGTCCCGGGGCACAACAGAGCCAAGCAGAGCAAAAGAGCCTGCTGTGGTGTTCAACTTGTCCTTGGTTGCAGTGTTGTCCTTGACCAGAATAGGAATGCCATGCAACTTAGAGAGTGGCACAGATGGTGGCTTGGTCTTGCGCTCGTAGTCAGCCTTTTCGGCAAGGTCAAGCGCATCCGGGTTCACTTCTATGACCCCTTTGAGGAAAGGGTTGAGTCTGGTGATTTCTTCAAGGTAAAACTGGACAAGTTGCCTTGAGGTGAGCTGGTTGTGCTTGAAAGCTAGTTGGAGATCATCTATGGTGGCTTCCCTGATTGACAGCCCTTGGACTGTAATTGTTTGTGGCCCAGATGACAATGTAAACAGAACAATCACAAGTAAGCAGTGGACTAGCTGCAGACTCAGACTTCATAACTTCAAAACTTTGAAACACAACTGGGCTAAAGTCTGAGATTTCAGTGAAATATCGGCCGATACACCGAAAATATCGGCCGATAAATCCCTTTCTCAGAGTACCGAAACTGAAACTGGGGAAGCCATTTCTTCTCCCATAGAGAAGATGCAAATTCAAACAAAAATCAAATAATTGCTTAAAATGTCTAATTAAGTTGATATAAACCTAACTAATTAAGCCTCAATTGAGTACCCATGTACTAACCCAGCCAATTAATCAAGCTAAAAAATCCAATTAATCCAAATCAAATCAAACCTACAAAATTTGACTTACCTTTATCCATCCACGGGGACGGGGAGTCACCACCAGTTGCCATTTACACACTAAAGCTCTGCTAACGCTCTTTTTCTCTCATTTTTCTTTGTCTGGTGGGATTCCCAAGGGAATATGTAATGGATTCTTTTTTTTTTTTTCCAATTATTTTTAATGCAGCATATTTATGCTGCTATTGATCAAAGAGCAATTTGATTAGATGATATTCAATTGGTTAATTCTTACGGGATAGGAGTTTTAGTTAGTTATAACGTTTCTTATGAATTATGTTTATAATGTCTAAATCATTCAACTGTTTTGTAGTTTAGACTATCTCTTATTCTTTTAATGCTAAATATATTAGTATTGCGGTCAAATCATGATGCAATCTGGTTATTAAACACATGGAAAGATTATCATAGAATATAATTAATTAATAGTTTTCAATTTTAATAGAATTTCTGTGTTTTTTAAAAATTATTTGGGAGAGCCATTTGAACTAGAATATCTTGCACCATCTAAAGGAGACCAAGAGAACAGATGTAATATAATATAAATGATCAAGTGTAACATCCCGCCGCGAAATTTAATTTAATTTTTGAAATTTTAAAATGAAATGACAATTTTACACTTAGGGTTTCTTGGTGGGTTTAAAGTTGACTTTTTGTTCGAGAAGGAATTTGAGGAATTGAGTTGCACTGTTGCGTCGGGCTTGTCGATACGAGTCTGCAGACATGCGACAAGCTCAATTCTGAGTTGTAACGAAGGAGAAAAAGTCTAAAAACAAAAATGACATAATAGTCATTTCAAAAATTTGTCAAAATCCCTTAAATCCCGGGTTTGCCCCTATGCGCGTCACTCTCTCTCCCTCTCCCTCGCGACTCTCTCCTCATTCTCAATATAGTCACTGTTTGCATAGTGACTATTCGACTTCTCCGGGGTTCCAGGCGACGCCACCACATCCAAAAGTTTTCTCTCTTCCTCCTCTACCCAACCCATCCGATATTGGAGCTCGAAAGCTCGTGTAACGTCGACTGTGTCGACTGGAAGCCTCGACGATTTCCGACATCGTTCCGGCGGCCAAAGTTGTCGATCAAGGTATGGTTTCCCATCTATTTCTTGTGTTCTAGTTGTTTACACAGTTGGATTGGGTCAATTTTGAGTTCCAAAATAGTCCCCATGTTGTCCCGAGCACGACAGTTTGCTCTGATTGGAAATTGGATACTGTTTGACTATTAAACGGATATCACACCTATTAGGCGATATCCAGGTTCGATTGGTCCTATTTTCTAATATGTTGTGCCTCGTACCTCTAGGATCGTGTAGGAACTGGTTGATCGAGAATCGAGGTCCCGGATACTCCGAATCAATGATTATAGGGTTAGGTAAACTGGTTACCATCCGATCGTGTAATCGAGAGCGATCCGACAGCTCGATCGAGACCAAACTCTCGGGACTTATTAAGTATACCTCGTTGGACTTATAAGAACGTTTGGTTTGGAAATCGGAGGTTGTGGGCCCCACAGGCCCAATTGGTCAATTCCGCAATTAGGGTCAAGTTGACCGTTAAATCGTGACGAGACTTCTAAGATGGGTTTAACTTGTGAGTATGGACCAATAGGAATTTTCAGATAAAAATTTGAGGTCGTGGGCCCTACAAGCCCAGTTGACCTGGATAGTGGGCAGTGTCGGCTTCGTTGAGACCGAAAAGTAAGTGGTAATGGTGAAGGGACTTTTATTCAAAAGTAGTTTTCTTGTTATATTAAAGTTATTAAATATTCATGGAGGATTCATTAAATGTGTGATTATATGTTTATATTTAAATATATGCTCGATTGCATATATTTGGAACTGAGAAATTATGAATATCAGCTTATGAATAGTGTGTTACATATATTTGGATTGGAGAACAGTTTCATGAATGGATTTGAGTAAGGTTTATTATCAGTTTGGAACAAGGATTACAAAAATGGGTTTTTATGAAATGATTTCTTTATTATTTAATGTACAAGTTTTGTCTATGATTAAATTTGAGTTTTAGAATTGATATGCGTTTTCGAATGATCACCCGATTCTACGAGGATATGAGTTCTCGGGCTGACCACGTGTCCCCCGACTTCTGCAAGGATATGCATTCTTGGACTGACAACGTGTCCCCCAATTTCTGCGAGGATATGCGTTCTTGGGCTGACCATGTGTCCCCCGAGTTCTGCGAGGATGTAACATGTGTGATACTTGGAATTGACGTATTTTATATGGGATACACCTTGGTGGGAATTATGTTTAGATTTGAAATGCTTTAGACTGGAATTGATTATGTTATCTTGGATACTATAGGTGATGGATTGAGTATCGTTTTGAATCAATATGTTTTGCTTCAATTCCAGCTTATTGATAGTAGTTGAAGAGTTTAATATTAGAAATGTGTGGGAATATTAACTCTTGTACTTTTTGGTTTGAACTTAGTTTCTTGATTGCAGAACTAAATGTGGCTTGATCCCTTGGTTAGGGGACGTAGGAAACTTAGAGTTCCTAGGTGCAGCCGCGAGGTTAAGTGTTGAAGGTTTATGTTGTGTAAAAGGGCTTGATGCCATTTGAATTAAATTGTCTTTTATGCTGAACTATTGGAGTTATATAATTATGCTTTTTACACATGGAAATAAATTGGAAATGTCTGTTTTTCAGGGGAGACTGCTGAAATTTCGATAGGAGTCTTAACCCTTTTTCTTTTTTAATGCGGGAAAGAGGGTAATTAGTAAGTGGGCCCGACGTCAGTTGGTTTGTTAGACGGTTCATTTAGCAAATTAAGGCAAAAAGGGTACTTTGGTCATTTCGTGCCCTCGTGCCCGGCACCTGCCAGGTGTTGGATATGCTCAGGGTTCAACATGGATTCCAAAGTGGAATTTGGGTCGGGTCCTGTCATCAAGACCCGTCATTATTATTCTTAGCATTTTGTTGATCATAAGATTAGCTTCAACCATTGTTTTCAAAGGCATGCCTAAGCGCGCATTGGAGCGATGCAGAGGGAAATGACCTTAGGTGTACGGTTGTTTAGCTTGTTGCCCGCTTAGCGTGGCGAGGCGTGGCAAGGTGTGCGAGGCCAGGAGTGGAAGGCGCAAAGAAGCGCCGCTGTCTACAAGCCAGAGCGCGAGGAAGAATACAACCTGGCTTGAAATTTTTTTGTTAGGGTTTGTTTTAATGAAACGATGTTGTTTCATCAAGTTAAGTGTTTTTTTAAAAAAAAAACTGATGTGACTAAACGCACATTTTGGTTTTTATTTTTTAAACAAACAACATGCCTTAAAAGGCCCTCATTGAAACAAACGATACTTCCTCCTTTTTTTCTTCTAAATAAATACATTAATGGACCTATCAGTATATTCCTATTGCGATAATCTCCATCAATTTTAATTATCTTCATAAGTTGAAGCGTCTCTCTCCTTCAGTATGCAATTCTCTTTGTACAAGATTCATATAAATATATATATATATATATATGTTAGGTTTTTTTTTTCCAAACAACACCATAACCAACTAAAAATAACACTCAAGTCCACACATAAATGCCGAAAATCATAGCATTTTATGTTTCGTGATGAGGAGTGGGATGCATGAATTGAGTTTTTCTTTTGATGTTGAATAAGTATTTTATGTTTTGAGATTGATTATTATGCTTGAATGACATTTAGTACTTATATTTTTTTTATAGAATATTATGGCTCAATAAGAATTAGTAGTACAATTGATCTATATTATTATTTATAAATTTTTTTTTTTATTAAAATAAATTAATGTTCGAAAGGCTTATGCCTCGCATAGCGGACTAAAAACGCATTGCCTCTACGCCTCACTTTTTAAAACATTGGCTTCAACACTAATAAAATGGGGCTCTAAAAACTTTTTAAGTAAAGGAGGCTTCCTAATCTTAGTGGCTTGCTCAAAGGCATATGCGATCTCAATTAGCTTTGGCTCAGAACCCCTCAGCCCCCCAAAGGAGATGCCAAATGGTACCCCATCTTTATTATATCCTGCTGGGACAACCACACCTGGGGAACCTGCAATGGCGAGCAACGTCGACACTCTTGCAGATAGAGACACCACAGCGTCTAGCTTCTTCTTTGCCACGAGCTTCTCGAAACCATTCTTCGATAGCTTTGCCAAGTTTAGTAGCGCTGCCTTCTCTGCATTGCCAATCCCATTTGTTGCTTCAGCTTCCAAGAGTCGGCCTTGGCCATACTCCTTCACCTTCTCCTGCATTGCAGGTGGCTCAGCCAATTAATTAGGACAAATTCTGAGCATCATTTGAAAGTGACATAAACCTTTGCTCCTATTTACTCACCAGTTTTGAGTTTTTATAGTTGAAGGCTATCACGTCTGCCAAGGATCGAACCGGCGAAGCCACCAAGTCCTTGAGGTATGTGTTTAAGTAAAATTTGAACTCAGCAGCTAATGCAGTGTTTTCACTACTTAGGTTGTAGATTTCATCAAAATGTGCTATTTCCAAATTGTCTACCAAAACAGCACCTCCTTTCCTACATTAAATTTCCAAATTCCAACAACTTAATTATTATGTCATCAAAACAGAACGTATGTCTCGAATTGGAGAGACTATGGTTTTGTTACCTCAGAGTGTTGAAATGTTGTTCAAAAGTTTTAGTCAACGAAGCGTCACCGCCGAAGTTGAACAAGGCTCTCACTATCCCTATTCTCTTCCCTCTAAGTCCGTCAGGTCTGAGAAATTGTGCATAGCCGCCCTTGGGAATGTACCTCGATGCCTCAATTGTGGCAAGGTCGTTGCTGTCAATGCCTGCAATGACATCAAGAACATATGCAGCATCTGATACTGTCCTAGCAATTGGCCTGTTCAATCCAACACTCCAAACAAACAATGAGACCAAAAAAGCTAGCCATCTAAATTGAAGTGAAAACAATTTACATAGATTGATCACCACTTACCCGACTGTGTCCTGTCTTAGAGAGACTGGGATAACCCCTGCTCGACTTGTAAGGCCAATTGTTGGTTTGATGCCCACCACTGAGTTCCAACTGGATGGATTTAAAATTGACCCGTCTGTTTCACTCCCCAGTGTTACTGCTGCCAGATTTGCTGCTGCTGATATTGCCGAGCCGCTGCTTGAGCCGCTAGGCGTCGCGTTGAAATTGTAAGGGTTCTGCACTCAACCTAACTATATCTCAGTGGGTTAAATCTCAGACTGTCTGTTATATTATATTTTTACACTGTCAGTCAATCTCGAACATTAGTTAGTTCACGGTTGAATGTATATTTTAAATTGACAATTTCACAATATAACATACTAGGTATCTATCAAGAGAACTTAACTCTTTAAATTAATAGAAAAGTTGATATAGATCCAAATTCCTATTGAGGAGTTGGGTTTAATCCTCATATTTGGTGACTTTGATCCAAGTTCTTTGACTTTTGTGCCACATAAAATTACATTCTTTTTTGGGTTTGTCCAATATAGGTTTCTATATTTTCTATTTTACCCATTACTCTATAAATCTATGTGTAAAACCCAATTTCAAACTTAAATGACCAGTAGGATATAAGAGGTCATAGGATTCTTATGTTTTTACATCGTTGCCATCATACTTCATATTTTATTTATAATTTATTTCAAGCATTTCATTAACTGCCATAATTGCAATTAATACTCCCTATTACTAGCATACCAATCACACCATTTCTTTTGGTTGTCATTCCCTCTAACATATCGCCCCCTAAAATTGCAAACCAAAAAAAAAAATTTCTAAATTACATATCCAATAATGTACCTATGAAAAATATAAATATATATGTATAAAAATATAGGTATCTTATTTACCTAAAAAATTAAATAAAAAACACTAGGTTAGTTACTTTGTAATTGAAATTTCTGTACATTTTTCATAAATTAAAAATAGGTACGCAATAATTTATAGAAAATAATTACGTTGTATAATTGAAATTTATGCACATTTTTTATAAATTAAAAATAGGCACATTATGTAGAAGAAAAAATAGGTTCATTATACTAGGTAAATTGTTTTACTAGGTACATTATTTAGAGAGAAAAAATAGGTTCATTTAAAAAAAATTTCATAAAACAACAATAAATAGATTATCAAATTATTTTTCATAAAACAAGTAATAGGTACACTATTTAGAGAAAAATAGATACAAAATTTAGCAAAAAAAAAAGGTTCATTATACTAGGTACATTATTAGAGAAAAAAATGCATACATTATTTAGAGAGAAAAATAGATTCATTTATAATTTTTTTTTTTCATAAAACAAACAATAAAAAGATGATCAAATTATTTTTCACAAAACAAGTAATAGGTGCTTTATTTAGAGAAAAAAAGGTGCAATATTTAGAGAAAAAAATAGGTTCATATTGTCAATATCTTTTTTGGACAGTAATTTACCTATTATTATCTACCTATTGTCAATATTATTATCCATATATTGATATGGATATTAAGAAAAAATAATAAGTAGATAATATTATTGACAATAATAATCTACTTATTATCAATAGGTAGATAATATTGAATATATTAATAAACTCTTCATCAATATATCAATATTGATATTGATATCAATATCAATATCAATATAAAACTGTCAATATTGATATTGACAGTTTTTGACCTATTATCTTTTTTATAATAATCTACTTATTTTTATGGACAATAATCGACCTATTTTTTAATAATAATAATGTCCACTTCAATATTGATATTATTAATATCAATATCGATATTGATATTAATATTGATATTATCAATATTGATAATATTGATAATGATATTGATATTAATTACTAATACGTTAATGTTGAATTTAATAGATTATTAGTCATATAATTCATAAAAGGAAAACAACATAATTTTTTTATTAAATAAACCAAAACGTTAATCACCTATAGATTACTAATACGTTAATGTTGAATTTAATATTTAATTTCAAATAAGTTTCTAAATTAATTTCTACATCCATTACAACCATTTGGAGATCTTTCCAAATTCAACGTGTGTCATTAGTTTCACCCCCCACATAACACGTTAGCTTATAAATAGGGGTAGTTTTGGAATGCGAAAAGTATAATAAATCATATTTTAAGTTATATTAGGTAACTTGCTTAGTTGGATCCTAGTCATTGGGTATTATTTGAAAAAATTGGGTATTTTAAATAGAAAAATAAAGGAAAGGGCTATAGGTGATTTAAAGTGAATTTTATGGGTCTAAGCTCAATTTACTATTCTTTTTTTAATATTTTTTGATGTAATCTTTTTATTATTTTATTTTTAAAATTATTTTTTGTTCCAATGTTGCCCCTTATGACTTGAATCAGGTAATAGTAATTTATGTCATATTGCCTATTGCATAGGTATATATATATGTTTTTTCATACTTTCAACAATATGTAATAGTATTTTATGTACCTTTTTTTTATAGGTAACATACAATTTTATTTTGTCTATTTTTGTATTTGACTTATAGGTAGTCCTTTAATTTATGTTCCTAACTTATAGTTAACACGATTTATCACTAAGTATTTTTCATTGCTAATAATAACACTATTTACCTGTATGTCAAGTATATAATTTAATGTGGGTGCTTGTTTGATCGATTGGTATAATATGTGGGTCTTTACATTTTATTGATTAAATTGTATTTTATCCATATATTAAGAATATTATCGAGGAAAGAATTCAAAATTTAAATTTTAGAATTCAATTACAAGGAAATAATGCATTAAATTTAGATTTTCAATGTGTTTTCCTTATCTACCTTAAAGGGTAAAATCGACATAACAAAAAAAGTAATAAATGTCAAATGACCTATATCTAAAACTAAAAATGTGAGGACTAAACTCAATGACAGCTAATCGTTTTGGACTTAGATGTAAGAAGCATTTAAATTAATCAAACACGGTTTATAGGAGGCAATTAATGATGGTCAACTCACCACCCCTTGGCCACCTCTGGCACTCCAACCAGAAGGTGTATCATCGGACCTCCCATAGGTCCACTCACTCAAGCTGGCCTTTCCCAGTATGATAGCCCCAGCCTTCCTCAACTTGGTCACCACGCCAGCGTCCTGGGGCACAACAGAGCCAAGCAGAGCATAAGAGCCATCTGTGGTGTTCAACTTGTCCTTGGTTGCAATGTTGTCCTTGACCAGAATGGGAATCCCATGTAACTTAGAAAGTGACACAGATGGTGCCTTAGTCTTGCGTTCATAGTCAGCCTTGTCGGCAAGGTAAAGCGCATCCGGGTTCACTTCTATGACCCCCTTGAGGAAAGGATTGAGCCTGCTGATTTCCCCAAGGTAAAACTGGACAAGTTGCCTTGAGGTGAGCTGGTTGTGCATGAAAGCTAGTTGGAGATCGTCTATTGTGGCTTCCTTGATTGAGAATCCATGGCCTGCAGTTGTTTGCTGGCCAAGTGACAATGCAAAGAGAAGAAGAATCAGAAGGAAGGATGAGAAGTGAGAGAGGTTTGGTTGTGCCATTGGAGAAGTGGACACTAGAATTTAATTTACAACTTCAAACTTACAAATTGTGCCATGGATATAGGTGCTATATAGGCGACTATTTTGGCTGTTAGGTGGATAATTAATAGGATGTGTTAGACTGTTAGGTTAGCTTGACTTTGGAAGGCTGCTAGCTATCTACATCGCCGCCAAACACCCCCCCCTTGCTGAACCAGTAATTAGGTTGGGTTATCTGGTCCCATGTTTGATAATAAATATCTATATTGCCCCCCACCATGAACTAGTGATTGAGGTGAATTTGGCTAGAAACTAGTGGTCGATAATGTTTCCCACCAAAAGAAAAGAGAAAATTAGTGTTGTATGGTGAGTCTGACCACAATTGCAATGTTACAAGTGGCACACTTGGGAGGTGATTTTATCATTCTTTCAGGGTTACTTTAGAAATAGAGAGAATATATATGACAACAGAAACCTTCCCATATTTAAGGTTGCGTGAATGAAAAGCTTTACAGCCTGGGAAGTGGGGTTGAAATCACTTTCTTTCTTTTTCCGTACTTCCGTGCGGCACACATTTAACTTGGACATTGCTTGGCTCCTGATTCGTCAGAGCCTTTCTTCCTCCATTTGCGATGTGAGCTGTTTATAAAAAGATACCAGTTTTTTTATTTATTTATAAATAGTTGGAGTTTGCTGTTGGCTTTAATATTTAGAGTTTCCAAAGTTGGAGTTTCCATAGTTGGCTTTAATATTTATCAATGTAAGTTTATTATAAGCAAAGGTCTGGGGAGTTTAAAGTAGTTGGAGTTTGCTGTTGAGGAGGCTTGAGTTAAACTAAAACCAGCCAACAAGACTAGGGTTAGAGAGTTTAAAGAAAAAAAAACTGATGTCTTTTTATAAAAAGGTCACATCACATGTGAAAGAGGAAAGGCTCCTGACATATCAGGAGCCAAGCAATGTCTATTTAATTTCAAAGTTGATAAGCTGGTCCAAAATTTTGGGCACCTATCACTCTCAGTTTTGTTGATACAAACGAATATATATATATATATATATATATATATATATATATTGCCCATTTAACTTGAGGGTGCGTTCTTGTCAAGTGTCAATTGAGAGGAATTGAATTGAGGAGGAATTGAAATTAGGCGGAATCAGAATCGATTACATTGAAGTTGTTACTAAAAGCGTATGGAATCGGAATAGAATTATAAAAATTTCATTCTTAATTAATTGAGAATCGGAATATAAACCAGGTATGATTCTTAAAATGCCTTGTCCCAAATCAAATATTTTATATACTTTTTTAATAAAATTTGATATAGTATATAATAGTAAGAAAAAATTAAATTGCTTTTTTATTTCATAGACACACTAAAATGATTTTGTTTATTTTTTTTATTTATAAATTTAAATATTTCTAATAAGTATTATTTTTTATAAATGTAATTATTTCTATTAAGTTTTTTTAAAAATAAATGTAAGTATTTCTATTAAGTATTTTTTTAATTTATAAATGTAAGTATTTCTATTAGTTAATTCTTAATACTAAAATGATTTTGTTTTTATTTATAGGATAAGGATAATCTTGGAAATAATGAAAGTAAGTGAGGGCATAAAGGGAAAAAAATTATCATTCCGATTACGGATGAAATCCGGAATCCAAATACCACCTAAATGTAGGGAATCCAAATCACCCAAATTTTGGAATTGAATTCCAATTTTTGTGTGGGCGCGCACTATTGATTCCTCCTAATTTTAAGAAACACATGTATAATCCGTAATCGGAATCGGATTCTTATTCTCATTCCGATTACGGGTTAGTAAACGCCATCAAAGTTGATAAGCTGGTCCAAAATTTTGGGCACCTATCACTCTCAGTTTTGTTGATACAAACGAATATATATATATATATATATATATATATATATATATATATATATATATTATTATCAGAAATGATGACCTACCAACATGTGTCACGTGTTGGATCGATCAATGTAATTCACACTCAAAGCTCTGTTGAGCATCTCCACCGCTTGGGTTTAGCCCAGGCAGAGGCAGCCCAAGCAGCAGCAGGACGCTCCAGCGCGCGAGAGAGAGCCTAGGCAAACAATGGGTACCAACAACCCGAACAAGCCCGCGGGGAGAAGTAGTCCGTCTTGTTGTCTGAGAGCTGCTGCTGACGTGAGCAAAATAAAAAATTTAAAAATTCGAACAAAATTCTGAAAAATTCCAAAAAAATTTAGAAACATTTTTTTAATACATACTTAGCAATTTTATTATTATTAATCTCATACATATAAAATAAAAAAATCTCATACAAAAAATCTTATTCGAAATTTGATATGAGAACTTTATAATAAATAGTGGCACGTGACAACAACAAATCTTATCCAAATTAATCGTTTAAGTATAAAAAATAGGAAAAAAATTAAAGTGAATAATAATTGCCCTTGTCCTTGCCCTTTGCCCTTTGCCCATAGAGGTAGAAATAGAATTGCAATGGCTGTCACTATTCACGTGAATGGTGACAGCCCTTACCTTGCCTTTGCCCATAGAGGTGGAAGTGCTCTAAGAATACTCAGAACAAGAAAAAAAAATTGTAGTTTCATAATGAAGAGAAAGAAGGCTTAGAAGAATAAAGGAGAAACTACAAGTATTTAGGCACAAAATTTGAATTCAACGCATTCCATCTCAATTCTAATGAACCGATAAAAATTCAAAAGCTTTATCATCCATGAATCTGGTTCTTTGTATCTAAATGCCCCATAAAAAGTATTAAGCTAGAAATTATGTCTAGTGTCGCAATATTAGAATCATTACCATGTTGGGTATGTGACAATAATACTAAAAAGTTGATACAGTCCATGGTTTTGTTAGCGTTGGCACATTTGGAAATTTGACAAATAGGCGACAACTATCCACAAATTGGATCATTTTTTGTTACATAGAAGGCCAAAAGTAAGAGTTCATCACAATATCTCCAAGAATGATGTCAAATGCAAAATGTTAAAGTTGAATTTAATGACCTATATAGAAATTTGACACTTTGTAAAATTTTAATTTTCGCCCCTAATGTCATATAACATATTATTTTATTAAAATCTTTTTAGAAAATGGGGGTCATGTTAAAAGAATGAACAATAGTTGGGCTCAATATATAAAAATACTTTAAAATAACTTATGAAATTGCCTTTGTTGCTTTAAAATTTATGTAGGATTTGACTATTGGTTGGAGCAACTTTCTCCTCCGATTTTTGTCATTTTATGTCCACATGGAAGTTGGACATATTAAGCAATTCTAGCATAACATCATCGCATGCTACATAATTAGGCATGTACAGGTTATTTCCTATAAATTCAACAAAAAAAAGGGTTATTTCCTATAAAAGGAACAACAATAGAAAACAAAACTCACATGTCTACTTGCCTCAACATCATGGACAATTTTTTTTTATCAAAAAAACATCATGGATAATTGGTCTAGAAGATCAGTTGATAATATGTAACGAGTCATCATGACTAAAAGCCAAGTACCTGTCGCGCAAGTCTTGTTTTAAAGAATAAAGAGTTGCGCTCTCTTGTTTTAAAGTCTCTGTATTATATTTTCTTTAATAATTTAAGAATAGATTTTGTAATTTCTAGAAATAAGGGAAACTTTTCTAATTTCAATGCACCTTACATAAGGAACGTACTAGATTAAGATGATGTTATGAACGTAAGCAGAGAAAAGGATAATTCACGAAACAACCAAGAATAGAAATAGGAATAGAGTGGATGTGCTCCTCATTAAGCACCCAATTTTGAATGATATTTTTTGTAATTTAGAATAAATTAAAGTAAAATATCATTTGTATCAACACCAACAACAAAAATTCATTCATGACTGGTCTGGTACTGAGCTCAGCAAAAGCTTAAACACATGAGTCAATCCATCTACACATGTCCTCTAAACCAGATAATTCAGGGATTGGGTTATTCTTATTTGCGCTAACAAAAATATTCTAGTTACTAAGAGCACTTCCAGCAGTGAAATCCTTGCCATGGCAAGGGGGGAGCTAGGGCAGCTACTATTCACTTGAATAGTGGCTGCCATTGCAAAAAGTAATGTGTGCTTCCAGCAGTTGCTATGGCAAAAGGCAAACACTATTCATTTTTTTGTTTTTTTCACAAATTTGTTTACTTAAACAATTAATTTGGACAATATTTTCGGATAAGATTTTTGGTGTGGGAAGTGAAAAATATTACTAAGTATTTATTTTTAAAAAGTCTGAATTTTTTTGTATTTTTTGTAGATTTTTTTAAATTTTTTTTGTTGCTGACGTCAGCCCCCTCGTTTTGGATCTGGGGCTGGACCTGCCCTTGGGCCAGCCCATCTTCGTGGCCCCCACATGCAGCCCAGGCCTCCTTTTGTTGCTGGAAACATGATTTTTACCCAGCCCCCCCAGCCTGAGTCCAGCCTCACTGCTGGACTTGCTCTAAGAGACCTGCATGCGGGTTGGGGCTGGCCACACCCGAGATACTAGGCCCATACAAGCATACCCAACATATACTTTGACAAAAACAAAAGGAAAATAGATTAAGATACAAAGCAATAAGCTCAATAATGCCTCACCACCACTGTGTACTCTACAATGGAATCACCATTAGTCTCATTGAAGAAAATGCACTTTAAGATTGCAAAACCTCTTGCCATCCTAAACTTCCCCCGACCATCGACCACTGCAAACTCTCGATCAACCTCAGTCACCGGGTTCCTCAAAACCACACTGATGGAGCTACCATTGAACTCACCACTAGTAAACCCAAAGTCAAGATAAGCCACAAGCATTAGCTCATTCTTACCCGTTGACACATACACACCTCTAGAGTTGCCAATGACTCTTGATTTCGGGTCGCGACCCACTTTCATTGGGTCATCCGCAACTCAAACGGTGCCCAAATGGGGTGTGCAAGGTGTTATTTTGGGTGCCATTGGGTCGGACCACGCCGATTGCGCTAGGGTTGATGCCACCGGGAGTGTCCTGCAAGAAAAATGGAGAAGTCACACTTTCCCTCTCCAAAATGTAAGTGTTGAGGAACTTTGCCAAGGGGTTATCAGGAAGCAACGGTATGGTAACCAAGCACACAATTATGTTGGAGAAACAATAAGAATATAGCCAAATAACAGAATAAACAACACAAAAATATATTAGATATAATTAATCAAATCTAATTACAACAGTAGAATCAAATAGAAAATACTGCCTTGGATTGGTGATAGAGTCCTTTAGAGTTGCAGTGTCCTTTAGACAATATTTCGCTTCTACCCCATGTGCTTGTAGTTCGATATGAGTTTGTCCACCATGATTAAACTATCACAAATCAAAGCCTAATCACTGTGACTTTGATTGCTGGCGAACAATGAAATGATTTCTCTCATGAAGTGTTTATGTGTAGAGAATGATAATGCAATTCCAAAAATTATTCTATATATTTTGGTTTGAACATTATGTCAATAAATAGAGGTCTGAAACCTCTTCATCCAACATTTGTAATAACTGTTAAACAAAATTTGAATTTTAGATAATGTTATTATCTAAAAAATGAATTTTTAATTAATAAAAATAATATTAATTAAATCAACAATTATTAGCTAAATACATATATATTTCAAGCCCGAGCCAAGATGAGACCAAACTTTGCCTCCACTAGACCCATATCATATTTAGTGTTTAAAAGGTGTAGGTGTTATAAACTATGAAAGGAAACCACTCCTTTCCAATGTGGGACTAAGTGAAGGTAAATTTTCCTATACAAACTCTGACAAATTAGACCTCAAAAACAAACAATTCGTACTTGTTTGATGAGCTTCATGTTTCTCTATGCTTAGTTTTGAAGCCCTATAGCAAGAGAACTATGGGGCTTTTTTAAAATTTATTTATAGGCATGCTGTTAGACAAACGACCTTAGTTATGAAAAGTATTTACAAAAATGCCATTCGATATTATTGACATTTCTTAAATTTGCCAAGTATGTGGTACATGGTTAAATTGCTTGTACATTTTGGTGGTTTGCAAGGTTCTTCAAAACGTGTTCTTACTGTGATTTATATGATCACAAGCAATAGCGGATCCACAGAGGCGCAAGGAGATGCAGCTGTACCTTCCCTTGCTAGAAAGCGCCTTGGAAGTGGCGGAGATTGCCCATCTACTTTGCATGGAGTCATTGACTGTGCTAGGAAGAAGATAACTTCCTAAACCCTTGTTTTTTCTTAGACGACGTCGTTTTTTTTGTTGGGTTCACCTGTGGGTTTTAATACAACGGTGCGTTTTGATTGTTATTTTAAACTTTTTTTTTCTTTTCCTTTTTCCAAATCTATTTCTCTCTCTTCCCAATACAATCACACTAAACCCCAAATTCTTTTTTTCTCAGCCGCATATCTCTCTAGCCCTAACCCTTCTCTTAATTTAGGAACCATCCTACTCCCTTTCAATTGTATGACTAATTGGATATATTATGTTTTGAAATTGATTATTAAGATTCAATCACATTTACTGGTTTAGTTTAAGTATATTTTATTAGTTATAATTTTTCTTTTCAAAAGGCTTACTCATCACTGTTTCAAAGCTTACACCTCATCTTGCAGGACCAAAGTTACCTAGCATCTGGCCTGAGGCCTCGCCTTTCAAAACTTTGGTATTGTTTAAATTCTAAGGGTAATTGGTTATCTAAACTTTTTTTTTTAGCTTTTAGTTTTTAAATATTACCTCTTCCATGAAGAATTCATGGATCCGCCACTGATCACGAGTAGTGGCGGGTTTATTAAGGACGATGTGGTCCCAGCTCCCACTCCATTTTTCCAATTTTATTTAAGTACTATATTTGATATATGATATTGTAATATATTATAGGCTTAATTACACCAACGTCTGAAACTTGGCAAATCACTTTACCCCTTCAAACTCAAAATGACTTTCATCCAGCGGAGGTTTGGTGACCATTCTACCACTGTCGTTAACTCCATCTAAAATTCTGTTAACTTTGATGACGTGGCACATGTAAGGCCCACATTATTGTCTTAAATTAAATAAAATAATATTTTTAAAACACAAATTGAATAAAATATTAATAAAACTTTTAAAATTCAAATTTTTTTATTTTAAAAAATAAAACCTTTCTTTTTTCTCTCTCTGAACCTCCCTCTCCCTTCTTCCCGATCAAACCCAACCCCCTTTTCTCTCTTCCTTTACCACCATTCTCAGCCACACCCACCATCACAACACAAAAGACGTATATATGGAGCAGAGGTGATGAATCTTGGGGGATGGGGATGAGGAAGGCCGGATTTGTCCTTTGTGGTTCTGCCCAAGGGTGGGATGCTGGAGTGGTGGGGTGTGGTGAGTAGATATCGAGGTGGGGTGGGGATGAGGAAGGGGCTAGGTGGTGGTGCAGTGGTGTGGCGGCTCTGGATCGGGGAGGGGGTTTGTTGATGGAAACTCATGTCGTTTTCACCTTTACTCCCAAGTTCTCCTCTTGTTGCTATAATCGAATATGTTATGAGAATTTTGTAGTGGCTTCTGTCGAAATGGAAAAGGGGTTGGTTGAAAGCCCAGAACTTGAAATCGCAGTAGCTGCAAGAGATGGTGGTAGATAGAAGAGGAGGCGATTATGGGTTTGACTCGGAGGTGTGCCTGCTGGTTTGGGTGAAAAAGAATAAAAGGAAAAGGGTTTAAAGAAGGCACTGATCTTTGATTGCATTTCATGAATTTTGTCGAATTGGATATCGTGTTCGATATAATTGCATTACTCCTCAATCATCAACTTTGATTTCGGGGATGTGGGTGCCTGGGGAGGCGAATGGGCCCTGGGTGGGTAGGGTTCATATGCAAGGGGAGGGAAGAATTTGATGGGGTTTTTATTTATTTATTTAAATTAAAAAAATAAATATATATTTTTTAAATAAACTTTTTTTAATTGAAGAATTGTTTATTATTTATTTTGTCCACATGGAGTTCATGTTACTAAAAAACTGGGGCCCATGTATGAAATTACAAAATCACTCCTGCCACGCCATCAAAGTTAATAGACTTTTAGATGGAGTTAACGGCATGGGGTAAAGTAGGTCACCAAATTTCGGTCAAGGATGAAAGTGGGCCATTTTGAGTTTAAGGGGGCAAAGTGGGATTTGACAGAAGTTTCAAGGGGCATTGGTGTAATTAAGCATACATTATATTAGTTTTAGGATATTTATCTTAAAATAAACAATATATTAGGTTCTTATTGTCTACAAATTAACCATAAAACTTCTTGATCTCTCATCTACTTATATCCCTTAAAATTTTTAGGTTAGTTTATGATATTTGCACTAAAAACTCCTAAATTTACAACTTTTCTTTCTTTTTATCTTTTGTTTAACTTAAACTTTGTTAATTTTTTATTTCCGTCCTTTTTTTTTATGTATGAGTTCATTGAGCTGGGTACCCTAGTGTTGGGATTTATGAACTTTTTTCTATTCTTGTCTTTGTTAGAATATAAATTATTAAGTTAAGTCTTAATAGTGTAGATGAATTTAAAATATGAAATTGATGATTCTAAAAATAAAAATAAAAATTCATTACAATTATGATTGTAACAAATGTATATATTATTAATTTATATAAAATGATATTATGAAATGAGTCAAAACGAGTAGTTAGTGTCTAATTGTCTTATTAACCGGTTAGTGCTTTAACACTCATATTCAAATTATTTTTTAAAATTTTGTGAATGGCCCCCTCTAATGTGAAATTCTAGCTCCACTACTGATCACGAGGCAATTTTTATGGATGTAACGAAATTCAAAAGGTAAGATTGGGACATATTTGTTTACGTTGTTTAGATTAGTTTCTCTGCGGACCCCGTTTTGTAATCATGTGAATTGTTGGACGATATCACTTATAGTTTACTTCAAGTTTGTATGAAAATTTACTACATATATTGATATTGATAGTAAGTACTATGATCACAAAGATTGGACCACTATTTCTAGAACAAGGCGATGTCTATGACAAATTAAGATTGGACCACCTTATTTTAAAACAGGAATCTCGTGATTGTTTCTAGTAGTCATGTGAATACACATACACCTAGGATATAACCTAACCCTAAGGTTCAATAATCCAGTTCCATTCAATGAAATTTTTGTTGTTCTATATGATCTAACCTCCACTCAAAGGCCAAGTTCTACTATTGCAACTTTCTAATATCAATTAATATGGTGCAAGCTTAGTTTTTTTTTTGTTGGGTGACACATAATATGGCAAAAATAAGGCAGTGTTAATAAATAATGTTCACAGTGAGTTGAAATATAATTAAATGAAACTTTATCATATTAGTTGAGATTTAAAAAGTCGGTACTTCTAGGACTATTATTACTCATAAATATGTGGTTGGTTGGCCACACTTCTAGGACTATTATTACTCATAAATATGTGGTTGGTTGGCCACACAACTTAATGATGTGCAGTTTCCTATAAAAACTGCAGATTTAAAAGTTGTGCAATTCTGGTAACTACATGTGTCGTGACTCGAAAATTTTCAATGTCTAAAATTGAAAGAATTTTTTTTTGTCTCAAAACACATAATCATATATATTTTTTCCTTATTAAAGTTATCATAGTCAACAAGTTGTTTGTACATTGTACTCTTTCTACATAATTTAGGTAGATTTATTTCATATAAGAATTAGTGATTTATGGGTTGTGGTTAAGAAGTTAGAGAAACAGGTATAGTGAGAGTGGAAGAGTGAGGTTTAACGATATTTTGTGATTGTGCAAGAAATATATATATACACATAACTAAGATGTCATGGGGGTTCAAACTTGAAACCTCATATCTTCAAGTTAAAGTTCTTTTTTATTGGGCTAGACCCTTTTGGCAGAAGTTTATATTTTTATATAAATGTAATCAAGCCCATTATAGTAATCTTGTCAATGGATTAATAATTGTTATTACATTTTTAAAACAACATTAATGGGTGTCCAGAGACAAGATTGGAGTGTAAACAGACTTCCTTAAATTGAAGCCCAACTGATTTTCCTGGAATTAAAGCCCAACTGTGCTTTCTTTTCTTTTCTTTTTTTGGTTACAACTGTGCTTTCTTTTCATCAAACGCCCAACTGCATTTCTTACTGATGGTACTACTAACATATATATGATGTTTAATTCAGCTTGTTTCCAAAAACAAATGTAAGATATGATGGTCATTAGCTTGATAAAAAATTTAGCCAGTAACTAGTATTTCGAAGAACATTACAGGAAATGTGTTCACTTATCATAATTTGCAAGGGCTTAACTTCAGTAGCAAAGTACTTAAAAGCTCATACAAGTTCGAATCTCGGCCTCACTATCTCTCTAGAATTTTGAAAAAAAAAAACATAATTATAGTGTACGCTAAACATAGAATCATGCTTAACACATGCAAGACAAACATATCACTTGCAAGCAGTAAATTTGCTAGGGACTGTCCCATAATCTGAATAAGTTTTAATACAGACCAAGCTCAATAATGCCTCACTACCACAATAGAATCACCATTAGTGACAATGAAGAATCACCATTGGCGAATCAGAATCACCATGGGTTTTTCTTTTACGGTCATAGTTTCTCTGCCGAACTGTTTTGTACTTGTGGGATTTGTGTGACCCATTCATATAATAACCTTACCAGACGAAATCTGGTTTCTGTCGGCAGATATGATAATCAATTGAAGATTTGATTGATGACAAACAAACCTTATAATTAATCATAAATTATGTTAATTAGTTAAATGAAAAATAAAAAAAATAGATAAACTTCAAATTCATATAAGAAACACAAGAATGTAACGGTTTACATATCGTAACTTGGAAGACCTTATAGCTTTAGTAATAGAGCACTTAACCGCGCACTCATCTCATAACTAAAGTTCGACTCTCGGCCTCCCTCTCTCTTTAGAATAAAAAATACATAATCATAGTTTAAACTAAACATAGAAGCAAACTTAACACAGTCTAATACAATTTAGATTTAAAATAGACAAATCACTTGCAAGCAGTAAATTTGCAAGGGACTCTCCCATGACCTGAATTGGCCCTGATGAAGCGCAAGGCTGTAAAGAGGACATTTCTGTTGGAGCCCATCAAGCCCAAATTCAAATGCTGGACCACAGCAAGAGAATTGT
Organism: Prunus padus; assembly: GCA_024362665.1. NCBI lineage: Eukaryota > Viridiplantae > Streptophyta > Magnoliopsida > Rosales > Rosaceae > Prunus > Prunus padus. The sequence goes on along the minus strand of JANFAM010000019.1, from coordinate 27,265,554 downwards.
AAGGAAATTGAAGACTATTGTAGGAGTTGAGTAATGCAGTGATCCCTTCCCTCAGGAGAGTCCTGTAAGGGTCCCCTCTTCCTTGTAGGCCTTCCAACAATGTCAGGTCAGTCCCGTATCTCCTAGCCGCCGCCAATCCGAAAACAACGGCTACCTTTGTGTCCGGGCTCACTGCCCTCCAGTAGCATTTGTGCTTTGGCAATGTCCACTGCCTGAAAAACCACAACCCCATCAAATGGTCAGAAAAGAAAAAAAAAATAGTTAAATTCAAACTTGGAACCTCTTTTAAGTTTAACACTGGAAAGGGAAATATCGCAAAACCAAGAGTTAGTTAGTAAGGAAAAAAACAGATCTAAATTATAATCCAATACAGCTTACCAAATGGTGAAAACAATTTTTACTCACCACCCTCAAAGTAGGTAACCAACAACTTAAGACATTACAAAGAAAACCACAGTAAATAACTTACTGATGAGGGCATGCTGTAGCTTGCAAGAAGAGCACTGGTGGCATTGGAGGCAATGAGGGCAGTGGCAGCAATGGAGGCAATGGTGGAAATTTTGGAAACGGCGGAAGCCTAAAAGGCGGAGGGCTGGCTGGCGTTACCAGGTTAGGCAGAGGACTAGCTGGTGTCGGCGGTGCAGGAGCCACTGGATTGGCTGACCTTGGGCAAAATGACATAGGCTGAGCAGGCTGAGTGAGCAAAGAGTCCACAACATACGTCTCCGTATCAAAGACCCTAAACAGAAGCCTAAGCCTTTGAGCAGGGCCAGCACTAACCCGACAGCCATTGGAGCCATGCCCTGTGCATGAAACCTTAGCAAAACAACCACTCAAATCTGGTGTGCCATCAAACTTGACAGCATATTTTCCCAACCAATTTGTTCTTTCTTCCCTTGACATTGTGATTTGCCCACTGCTGTCACTGCAAGCCACTTGTACTTTAACACCTGCAAAAAGCAAAAGCATATGAATTTAGAATTAAGAGTGTTAATAGAGAATGTGATTAGCACTAATTAATTAGAGATTATGGATCTCACCATTGATGGGATAATCAAAGAGAGATCTTTCACCATCTTTGCATTGGTCACAGAAGACTGTTCCACTGACCACGGTATCTGCCTGAGCTCCATCAATGGCTGCAGCCAAAATGAGAAGTGCTGCCAAAATGAACTTTTCTAGCCAATCCATGAGCATTGGACTAAATGAGACTGCAAAGAAAGAGAGAGAGTAAAGAATAAAGAAGAGGGTTTGGTGTAAAAATAAGAATGTGATGAACTCCCAGAAGAAGCAAATTAATACAGAGTATGGTAAAGTTGCTTACATTCAACTCTCAACTGCATTGCATTTATGGTATGTGAAAGAACACCATTTCAAACTAGAGGGACTACAGGTTGTAAGACAGGTGCATTTAAGGCTGGTGCTAATAGCCTAATATTCTTGGTTTCATTAGAAGAACTAATGTTTTTTGGTCTGAATTAGAACTAATGTTGAAATCACAAGTTTCATGATCCAAAAATTAATTGCCTAAAGTTGATGTATACACATGGCGTATTCATGTGATTAGAGAGACATACACAATAGTGTATACACCGTAACATGTTATTTCGTCCACTGCCGTAGATATAACTGCAGGGCAGGAGCTTTTGGTTTTAGAATAATTTTGTCACGCAAACACAGACTGGACATGAGAAGTATCTACACCAAGATTTTCAAGTTCCATACGTTGCCATTATTGGAGACGTGGGTTGGTTTGTAGCCGAAAAACATGACTTCAAGGCTTCAAGGTTTTGCTGGTTGGGGGGGGTATTAGTTGGCCGTCAAAGTAGCAAAAGGCATTGATGAGGAAGGCCTATAAGGAGATAGAGCTTCATGATGTGCAAAGACACAGAAATAAGTACTGGGTTCTCTTTAATACTCTTCAACTACACCTCACGCATGTCTGCAAAGATATGTCCTTTCTTTCTTCACATTTCAAATCTTATTTGCTCGATCTCTTTCTCGTGCCCACACCTACTCAAAAATTGCTGTATTTGTCTAATGACTTTCTAGGCTCGGCACATGAAGAAGGTGAACTTTTGTTTTCTGTAGTGTAATCTGATAACTACTTTGAACATGACCTAAGGCCAGCCCTTTAATATTCTCTTTTTAACCAGTTTGTACTCTAAATTACACTAATTACAGGGGGAAGATTCGAACTCGGATTATGAGAGTGGACTGAAAATATTGGCCATTGATGATGAACCAAACTCCATACCAGTGTAACATGGACCTGCATTGGCATGGCATGCAGAGCAACTGTAGCAGTGAGTGCCCACTTGGCACTAGGGGCTCGTTTGGCCGTGCTTCTAGAACCGCTTTTAACAGTTCCGAAAGCACTCTAAAACTACCCCTAGTTTTGGTTGGCTCACAACCAATGCCCTTGCCGTCATTTTGTGGAGAAAATCTGTACAACTGGTGACATGACATCTAATCAGTTAACTGTATGCCATTTTCTTTATTTTGTGGTGGAAAATCTACCCTATTACTATTATACGACTGAAGTGAAGACATTCAAGAATCTCTCATGAGGCATCTGAATTGCGACTTCTGTATTGTTCTTTGCTCATAATACTGAAAACTCAGCCTTTGCAATATGTTTTCTTGTCTCTCTTTTTTTGGCCAAAACCATTACAACATCAATTACTCGCAACAAAATTTTGTGCCTGTAGCAGAATAATGCACGCTAAATATGATTCAATCAAAAGACTACTTGCTCACAAATATGATTTATTCTATAAATCATTAACTCGAAACTGTAGGCAACTCCCAACTCCAGTTCAGCCAATTCTGACCATTACCCTAAGGCATTAAAAGTTAAACATCCGCAAACCCTATACTGTAAATAACCGAAAAATCTACACATTCTGCCAAATTCCATCGATCACACAACCAGAAATACATAAATTTACGCAGCATTTCATGTCAAAACACAAAATAAATTATCCAGAGAACATAGGCAGAAGCATGAAGCATCAAATGCACAACATACCAAAATCTTCAACCATGAAATGCGTGAACCAGAACTTGAGGATCAAAAATAATAATTAGAGTTAAAAGTATTTCTCAATCTTACATACAACATACAAACAAAGCCCTACGGGCAAAACTAGTATAGCTATTTAAAATCCTACAAAAATTGTCTCAAGTTCAATGTATTACAGTCAGAGGAGAACACAAATCATAGAAACTGAAAATTCAACTGCCTCATGGATTCAACAGCTCAAGTAACTTAAAAATCTTTTCCCATGGCTTACACCAAACTTGTAAAACTCCTCTTCAATTCTCATCAGCATGATCGTCAACATGCTCATCAGCATGCCCATCAGCATGCTCATCAACATGGCCATTCTCTGGTCCCACAGAACTGCTCCTACTCTCATTTTCCTCAGCACTGCACCGAAAGAAAACTATTAGTTTCAGAGTTTTACGAACCCTGAAAATAGCAAGAAATAGTTGAAAGCACGTCCAATCACACACATTACAAGTTACTAACCCCCTAAAAACTACAAGAGAAATCCAGGGTTGCATGAACCTTTAACTTTAAATGGCTCCATTCACGTCAGGTAGATCCTTCTAGTCCAATATTCATATTTAAGACATACATAAAACAACTTTTTTTCCTTGTGTAGTAGCCAGGGTTAGGGAAAGTAGTATGTGTCAAACAGCAGAAGACGGGAAAATTGCAATAAACATTTAAAGATGAATGGGCAGGCTTCAGAATATCACAAATCAGGATTAAAAATGAAAAAGGAGGGTGTTTTATCAAACAAATTACAAATATATTACCCAAGGGCAAAACTCAAGAGATAGCAGTGCCACTAATTTAAACTTGTCTATGTGTGCACATGAGAAGATGAGAGGGCAAAAGAAAGACAGAGCATTAAAAAACCTCAAAAGTGAATTGCAATTCCTCAGAAAACCAAGTATTTCGTAAAACTTGATCTATCAATAAGATAACAGGTAATGCTCAGCAAAGTGAATTTCTTTTTAATACAGAAACATCTTCCAGAGTTCATTGGACCCAGATGTAAGCTATCAATGCTCAGCATCTCCCCACAGGGTTGACAAACCCCTTATGAAAAGGTAAAACTGAAAGATACACACACATAAATATAACCAATATGCTAATTCACTGTTCCATCAAGCAAACTTTCCTATAACTAACTGAAACCAATTCTATCAACAATGCATCTTTCCAATTAACATTGCTAAGAAAAACCATGCAATTAAGTTCAACATAGAAATATCAAAAGCATCAGACTTTACAACTAAACATTCTAACTACTAGCGATTGAGATACCCAATCAATCAATCATATGACTGAAACAACAAACCTCTGGGGACGAGCATCTGCCACATCAGGCTTCCTCCAAGATCTCTCAGTTCGATCACCGGCACACCCATTTCCTATCCCAAAACTCCTCTTCCCAAACGAGGGAGAGTGTTCTCTCTCCGCCACTTCCTTAATCTTCACCGACTCAAGCTCCTCATCAATCTTCTTCCAGTCCTTCCCTTTCTCTGCCAACACCTCCTCTCTCGGCCTCGCCTCACCAAAGGGGTTCGAGCCCTTGGGCTTCTGTACTGTCACCGACCCAGGTGAGGTATCGTTGCTAACAGGCAGTGTCCTCGGCTGCAAATTGAGCCTCGGCCTTCCAGTACTCTCACTCAAACCACCATTACTCTCCTCCTTCTTCCCCCAAACCTCAGAATCCGCACCACCACCATTGGACACGAACCCAACTCTTCTTTCTCGATCAAAACCAGACCCACCATTACTCTCCTCCTTCTTCCTTCCCCAATTATCAGAATCAGCACCTCCATCAGATGTGAACCCCACTTTCCTTTCCCGATCGAACCCACCACCAGAAGCACCGAATCTCCGTCCCTCAGACGACACAGAGCTCTTATTGGATACCCAACTGTCCGATTCATCAGCCTTCGACTGTGACCCACCAAAGAAACTACCTCCTGCCCCTCTCTCCCTCCTCTCAAACCCATTTCCCACCGTCGATTTCTTCGCAGCGCCCCAATCATCAATCTCGTCGGCCCTGGAAGGCCCATCGCGGTTCGATTCCTTCCCAAATCCACCTTCCCTCCTCTGTCCCGAACCCCACTTCGAATCCGACGACTCGTCACCGTTGGAAAACCTGCTGTTTCCTCGATCAGACCCATAGGACCTGAACCCGCCGCCGAGCCGATTCCTGTCGAGCTCCTCGGCAGTTCGCTCGCGCGGACCGGTCGGGAGATGCATGCGGTCCTGGTGGGTCAGGCCCTCGGGCTGGGCCGCGGGCTTGGGCGCGCCGAAGGCCGTGAACTCGGCGAGGGAGACGGTCTGGCCCTTGTTCTTCTTCTTGGGCTTGGCGGTGGCGGCTACAGACAAAGATGGGTAGTCGGCGGAGGGCGGCTCAACGACGTGTGCTTTTTGAGTTTCTTGTTGTTCGAGCTCGGCGTCCTGCTCTTCGGCGGCGAGGGCCCAAGCGCCAGGTTTGGCCCAAGGAGACACTGTTGCCGCCATGGTTGTGGCTACTGTGTGCTGCGATGAAAAGGTCCCTCCTTTGTTTTTGCGCAAAGGATGGATTTTTTAGCGAAGCTTTGCGTTGTTGAGAAGCGAAGAGGGGGTTACGAATATATAGGGTAGGGAAGAGAATTTGATCCGACGGTGGAGATTGAAGTTTATGATTTTCCTTATCAGAGAGAGAATCTGACTCTTTTTTTTTTTTTCTTTTTGATCTGGAGAGGGAATGTGACTTTGGTTTTTTCAATTTTTCAATGGATTTTTGTGGAAATGTCACCAAATTTTAGACCTCAGTATTAATTTCACTTTAAAGAGAAATGTTACCTTAATTTTTCAAAATTCATGAGTTAACACAATCCAATTCATTTTTAAGGGTATTTTACTCTCTCCCCCCTCCCGACTTCTCTCTCTCCTCTCTCTCCGCGCGACGTCGGACTTTGGCATGTTATTTCGTCGTCGTCCGACTACTGTTTCAGGCGAGATTGGTCCCAAAAGTTTCGTATTGACGTTCTCTACCTAACCCATGCCATTTTCCAACTCGAAGACCTACGGATTGACGGCTGGAACGACTGTAAGAGTTGGCGGCTTCAGAGCTTTTTCCGGCAACTCCGGCCACCATTTCCGTCAATCGAGGTATGAAACTTCTAGCTGTTTATGTAGGTGGATGTGATCGATTTTGGAGTTTTAGAAGTCAGTCAAAATACCCATATTAAGCCGGCGGCTTTGGCCATTTTTCACCCATTTCCGGCCACTTTTTGGCCGGGTCTAAGAATTAAAAAGACTCTCATTGTTAGTCTGATTGTATTGGTATATGTATTGATATTGCACTATGATGGCATCATTATAAAGCTTTGTAATGGATTCTAAAGTTCTCTGGGATTTGGTAATGAAATGAAACAATTTGTTCATAAATTAATATGAGATCTTAGAGTAGCTCCAGCGCAGGAGCCCAGGCCCCCACGCGAATGCTCCAGCGCAAGCAAAACAGCCCAGGCAAGAGGTGGGCCCTAGCAACCTAGGCAAGCCCATGGGCAAAAGTAGCCCGCCTTGCTGCCTGAGGGCTACTGACGTCAGAGATGGCGTCAGCAACGTAAAAAAAATTTTAAGAATCGAAAAAAATTCTGAAACATTTTTTTATACATACCTAGCAATTTTATTAATCTCATACATATAAATCAAATTAATCCCCATGTGAAAATCTCATACAAAAAATGTTATCTGAAATTTGAGATGAGAATTTTATAATAAATAGTGACACGTGACAACCGAAAATCTTATCCAAATTAATTGTTTAAGTATAAAGAATAGGAAAAAAAATAAAGTGAATAGTAATTTCCCTTGCTCATAGGGGTAGAAACAAAATTGCAAGGGCTGCCACTATTCATATGAATAGTGACAACCCTTGTCTTGCCCTTGCCCATAGGGGTGGAAGTGCTCATAATGAATGAGAAAACAGAGGTTTGATCCCCCTTCATTCTCAGTACAAAAAAGAAAAAAGAAAGAACAAAATATCCCCATTCATTCCTGCACACTACATAGGGTTTCGTCTCTCACCCGTACGAACTTCATGTGTAGTGTGTGTGCCCTCCTTGGTGTCACAGTTCACCACAACGCAATGCAGTCTCTAGTTTAACCTTTTGTGAAATGCAACCTGCAGCATCAATTGATAAATTAGCCGATAAATCTGCTAGGCTCTAGTGTATCTTATAAGTTTTTCTCCTAGTAATATGATATATAAATTGGAAACAAGCAACTGACAGAATAAGGGAACTTTTAGAAGAGGCACCAGAAGCTCTCTGGTTGCCATTATAGTTTAATTGTTAGTATTCTCTTCACAAATTTAAAAAAAAATATTGTGGAATATTTAGTATGTTCTGTGCTGTATCATAGCATGAAATTATACTCGTTAACCGAGCCAAGTAATGGTGTGGTTGTATAAGAAATCTGTAGCCATCATTATGATTTTTCCAGAGGTAAATCCTCTCTTTTCTTATTATTGATTTCAAATTTTACATTATGCATGAAATATCAACATTGTTGATATTTACAATCAAAACCCCCAAAACATAATTAACGAAGAAAAAGACAAAGGATGATATATATTTGGGTTGGATTTTCATGATCTATATTGGGCTGCATTTGGCCTTAATATAGATCCTTACTTGTTTGGTCTTGTATGTTTTGGCTGTTGTTACTCGCTTGCTCTTGTATTAGATTTTTAGGTGATGACTTCTTTTTCATTCTTCTATCGAGGACTACAAGGCGGACTGTTCCTTTTCTCTTTCCTAGAGGAGACGGTGTCATCCTTGTTTCACCTCCTCTGAGGACAGCTTGATGTAGATACTTTTGTTGGGAAATCAATTGCTGTGACGTTTAACTAATCTCTCTCAATGTTATTCTACTTTTAGATCCTCATTGTATTAATATTGCCCATTTATTGAACATATATTGCTATTGTATTGTCATCGTTTTGCCTGTTTAAAATGTCATTCTATTAAAATTGCCATTTATGGCATTCCGTTAAGACTTAAAGTTGTTGCGTGGTGGATCTGTATTGTAGGTCTGAGTACAGGTGCCTTTGTCTGCCGAATTGGAGGTTTTAGGTTTTTCTGGCATGCGTAATTCTCTAGGATCAAACCAATCTATTTTTGTTTTTAGTTACTAGAGATGTTGTACTCATATTTGGCATTGTGGCTACTTTGTACTTTTTTCTGTGTTATCAATAAAATTACTATCACTTCTAATTTAAAAAAGAAGAAGTTGTCATTCTATTAAAATTGCCATTCTGTTAAGACTTAAAGTTGTCATTCTGTTAAGACTTAAAGTTGCCATTCTGTTAAAATGTTGTCTAACATAAATTTGTCATATTTTAAAATTTTCAACCACCAGGTCAATCTGACTAAGCACAACTTAACTTCTCAACATTTGGTCCACTATACTTTGATTTATTATATAGATATATGTTCTCTACTTTGCAAAACACACACTAAGATATAGCCGGATGATTTGAATTCTAGTAGTTCCATTTCAGCGCGACAGACCAGATGCCAATTAATTGAACCAGTAAATGCCATAAAAAAAATCAGACAAAAAAAAAATTGACAGAAAAGCACATAGAAGATGAGAGTATTACCTGAGATAACAATGCTATTTTCCCAAGAGACTTTTTACTCCTTAGAAGACACTGTGCACGAGCGAGAGCTTCAAATCCTTGGGACACCTTTGTTCTTCTCAAAACAAATCTTTGCAGTTGCACACTTCAAGAAAACACCTAGGATTAGAAAAGGAGGCATAACAATGCTGAAACAAAATGGACGGTACAATATCCTGACCTCTTTGCTGATATGCCTTACCTCCGCAAGTGCCATAGAAAGAAGAAGATCATGAACATGCGGCTTAGCATCTGATTGCTGAACAGCTACGCGACCAATATCTTGCACACGCTTAACTTTACAGGAGCATAAAGAGGATCTCAAAAACATAACAAACAGAGTTTACAAAATACTAACAATAACAATAAGATGACACGCATCAAACATGCCTTCTAAACCAAGAGATGCAAAAAAACATGCAAGGAGACGGTTTGTTTTTAACAGAAAGGAAACAAGAAGGGCACTATATGGAGCGTATAACGTAAAAATTATAATGCACTATATGTGGAGCTTTTCCTCCAAGAAGGGAAAAATTTGGCCACGTAATTAATTAGAGTGAAAACTTGTACATCCGGCCGCTAGTGACAGTAGAACAATATAGAAAGATAGCTTCATATCATGTCAATCGTTTTTAGGGGAAAGATATCGAACCTACCCCACACTTGAGCTTTCAATCTTGATGATGAATTTCTTCACCACATAATATTATTTGCAGCCATCAAATCCAAAAGTAAGAGACACAGAGTTTAATTCTTCTCTCTATTATCCAATCCACTGCTGCTTCTTCATCTTTGTTGTTGTTGTTCAAATATTAGTCTTGTTATGGTGCAAAAAAACATGCAAGGAGACAGTTTGTTTATCACTAATTGCAATATTAAGTTTCTTTACTTGAGCATCTCAATGGGACGCAGTGTGAGCAGAAAATTAAAAAACTGATAATATTAATCCATGTAGCAGGCATGACTATCTATTTATGCCCTATGAGATGAAACTTGTTACTATGAAGATTGATCATTTACTACATTACGATAATCGAAACTGAACCGGTTACCTGATTGGAGTTCCAGTAGTGTAGAGCGGGCTCTTCACTGACATATTCCACATACAAGTTGTAAATGTACTTCAAAGATTCACGCAAGTCGCCGGTCCTGGGATGAGTAACCAAGATAATCTGCACACACAAACACAAACCAAAGAGTAAGAAAGCAGCAGCAGCACATTAAGAATTATATCATATTACTGTCATATTACATCATATGTGCCTCTTCTTCTAAAAGTTCCCTTATTCTGTCAGTATGCTTGTTTCCAATTTATATCATATTACTAGGAGAAAAACTTATAAGCTACACTAAAGCCTAGCAGATTTATAGACTAATTTATCAATTGATGCTGCAGGTTGCATTTCACAAAAGATTAAACTAGAGACTGCATTGCCAGTTGTGGTGAACTGTGACAACAAGGAGGGTACACACACTACACATGAAGTTCGTATGGGTGAGAGACGAAACCCTATGTAGTGCAAGAACGAATGGGGATATTTTCTTTTTCTTTTTCTTTTTTGTAATGAGAATGAAGGGGGATCAAACCCCTATTTTCTCATTCATTAAGATCTCACATTAATTTATGAACAATTCATTTCATTACCAAATCAGAGAGAACTTTAGAATCCATTACAAAGCTTTATAACGATGCAACCAGAGTGCAATATCAATACCTATACCAACACAATCAGACTAACAAGGGGAGTCTTTTTAAATCTTGGACCCAGACCAAAAAGTGGACGGAAATGGGTGAAAAAGGGCCAAAGCCGCCGGCCTAATATGGGTATTTTGATTGACTTCTAAAACTACAAAATCAGTCCCATCCATCTACATAAACAGCTACATTACAAAGAGTAGATGATGTTTCATACCTCGATCCACGGAAATGGTGGCCAGAGTTGCCGGAAAAGCTCTGAAGTTGCTGAAACTTCTAGTCGTTCTAGCTGTCATTTTGTGGGTTTCCGAGCTGGAAAATGGCATGGGTTAGCTAGAGAACGTCAATACGAAACTTTTGAGACTAATCTCGCTTGAAACGTTCGCTGGACGGAGACGAAATAGCCAGCAAAGTCCGGCGTCTCGCGGAGAGAGAAGTCAAGAGGGAGGAGAGAGAAATGACATTAGTTTATAACTCTGTTATATTCTATTAGGCTGAGCTGGGCTAAGCCCGGCCTAAATTTAGCAGGTTTGGGCTGGGCTGGGCCGGGGTTCAAAGATGAGAAAGAAAATAATGGGTTAATGGGTCGGGCCGGGCTTTTTTAGAAAATTCAAAGCCCAGGCCTGGCCCATGGGCTGGGCCTGAGAAAGCCTATCGAGCAGGGTTGGGCTAAGCCCAATAGATGGGGCCGAAATGGGCCTACTTTATTTTGTCTTTTTTTATATATGGATTTTTTTATTGTCAATTCTTTATTGCGAACATCTTCATCAACACATTTATGGTGTGTTTACTAATCAGGAATTGGAATTCTCATTAGGAATTGAATTCCACCAACGGAGGATTCCTGCATTTACTTCACATCAATGAATTGAAAAGTAAGTGGGGCCCACACAAAATTAGGAATTACATTCCTGATTTTGGAGGAATTCAATTCTTGGGTGTGAGGTGGTATTCTAATTCATGGAGAACTAACCCATTATGAATTCATCTTTTTTACCCATTATATCCTCACACAATTTTCAAAATTCCAAATTTTCCATCTACTTTAACTCAACAACGAGGACATTTTAGTAATTAGTACCACTCATACCCCAATTCCATATGGTTTAGTAAACAACTTCAATAGGAATCCAGAATCTAAGTCTCCTCAATCCAACTCCTCCTCAATTCAATTCCTCTTAATCCAATTATGGATTAGTAAACATGCCATTAGAGTTCATTGCTTGAGTGTCCATGAACATGAGTAGGATTGTTTAGGGTGGATTCCGACAACCCTAGTGTTTGCCACATCTTAAGTCACATTTTGATAATCTCCCTTGTTAAACTTGTTAAATTAGCATTTGGTTACATTTAAGCATTAGAATTAGGTCACTTGAATCAAAACTCCCCATTTTATATGTGTGTTGTTTGAAATCTTAAGTGTTCTTTCCACCGAATTCTGCTCACTTTTGTTTCTGTTTTTAAATTTTGGTCCATGAAGGGTTCTTCATTTTTCTATGCTGAATCCAACCATATAATTTGGATAAACAGTTGGAAAGTTATAGGTAAAAAACTAGAAAGTGGTCGAACTGGAAAACAGAGGAAGTTCATAAATTTGACTTTGTCCATTAGGTGATAAACAGGTGATAAATATGCGATAAACATGTGATACCATAGTGATATAGTGGTGATAAAGGGGTGATAGACATCCTTGATTGTGTTTATTTTGGGTTTCTTGTTTGTTTCATTTCTTTTACTTTTATTTACTCATTCCTAGTTTTCAATTTGTATCTTACTTTTATCCACTACTTCAATTTTTTAGTTCTTACAATGATAATAGATAATGATTTTCTATATCTTTCATTTAACTTGGGTTTTTTAAATATTTATTTATATGTATGTGGGCCCGCGAGTCGGGCTTTTATGTGCAAGCCGAGCCAGACTTGCGGGCCCCTGTCTGCCCATGGGCTTGCGGGCCTAATGATGACCCCTATACTCTATGTTGCACGGACACTCCATCAGGCCAAAGTATCGGAGTGTCGGACACGCGGACACGCCTCGGACACGGCTTGGACACGGGTCAACGGTCAAAACACGTTTTGGACATGGCCAAGACACTTTTGGACACGGGTCAATGGAAATCAAGACATGGTAATGACCCATTTGAAAATTTTAAAATAAAAACTGGGGTCAAAACATAATTATTGAAACATTTGCAGACATATTTGAAATATTTTTTTAAAGGGCTAAAAATGTAAATTTAAAAAGTGGGCTAAAATTCAGACCCAAAAAAAAAAAAAAAAAAAGTGGGCTAAAAATGTAAATTTTAAACATGCTGGCTTCTTTCTCTCCTTTTATCTCTATTTCGTATTTTCTTTTCTCTCTCTCTATCTCTTCTTTGTGCTTTTCTCTTTCTCTACGAACGGCTGTTGAAGGAGATGAGGTGAGGCTCCGATTTTTTAATGAGTTTTATTAAATTTTTGGCGTCAATTTTTTTATTTACTTTTTTTCTCTTTGTTCCTTAGTAGCAGAGCTCATCGTTTTGGTTGGACTATATTTAATTTGTAAAGGGTTTATTATTTTAAAATATATAACTTGTAAAGGGTTGGACTATATATAACTCATAGCATAGCTCATTGAGTAATGGGTGAATTATTATTTTTAAATATATATAACTTTTAAGTATATTAGGATTTATTATTATTTTAATTGACGTGTCCTAGCCATGTCCGTGTCCTAGTTTTTTGAGATTTTCCGTGTCGTCGTGTCGCGTTTTCGTGTCCCCGTATCCGCGTCCATGCAATATAACTCATACTGATAAAATGACATTAGTTTCTAGCTCTGTTAGACCGTTAAAATGGCATTCTGTTAAAATGAAATTAGTTTCTAACTTTGTTAGACTATTAAAATGACATTAGTTTCTAACTCTGTTAGACTGTTAAAATGGCATTCTGTTAACATGACATTAGTTTCTAACTCTGTTAGACTGTTAAAAAGACGTTATGTTAAAATGACATTAGTTTCTAACTCTGTTAGACTGTTAAAATGACAACGGAGAGCAGTCAGGTGAGCAAATGTAGTAATTATAGCCATATTGTGTAAATTTTATTCAATAGCTAATTACTTTTTCCTTCAGATTTAAAGCCCGAAGTTTGGGAGATTCCTCATCTACAACTTGAGGAAATAACTCAGTTGATTGTTCCATCCCCGAGTGTGTCACCAAAGGTAGAACCAAATATCAGACAACCAGGGACCTGTGCAAGTGTTTTGTGAAACTAGGAGAGTTGTACAAAGTCCATAAAGGCATAACAGTTTCACAGAATGTTGATGGTTGGAATAAATTGTACCGAAGGTTGGTCAACTCCCACCTAGATATAATCGATGAAGCAAACATTGTTATTGAGCATCGATTGACGTCCACCAATCAATCTTGATTAATTTTTGTCTTTTCTATATTATTTTTCTTTTTCTCATTCGCTCGCATTTGAAGTGCAAGCATTATTTTAATCCTACTTTATTTTCAATCATTTTGATTAATTTTTGTGTTTCATGGTTCACATTTACCTCTTGTTGTTCAATTGATGTTTGGATTCTAGAAACTAAATTTTTCCCAAATTTATGTCTTTACTCGTTCAGCTTTTTCTTTCGATCTCCTCAAGACCTCACGATTCTTAATGGGTACATTATTTTTCCTTAGTCTTCCCTCCAACACCATTAACAGTCACTTGTGTGCCTCATGGCCTTCATCCAAAAACAGTCTACTTTCCCAGGAAACTGTCGACATCGCACCACAGCTTTCAACTTTCTGTCCAACTACCATGACAAAAAATAGTCATTATATGCATATCGCGTGGCGAACGGAGAGTGATTAGGTGAGCCAATATAGTAATTATAGCCATATTGTGTAAATTTTATTCAATAGCTAATTGCTTTTTCCAAATGATTTAAAGCCAAAAGTTTGGGAGATTACTCACCTACAACTTGAGGAAATAACTCAGTTGATTGTTCCATCCCCCGAGTGTGTCACCAAAGATAGAACCAAATATCAAACAACCCTTGACCTGCGCAAGTGTTCTGAGAAACTAGGAGAGTTGTACAAAGTCCATAAATGCATAACAATTTCATCGAATGTTGATGGTTGGAATATATTGTGCAAAGGGCTGGTCAACTCCATCCTGGATATAATTGATGAAGCCAACATTGTTGTTGAGCATCGATTGACGTCACCAATTTGAAGATCGTTATTAGCCTTCTCGTGAAACCAGCTATTCAGCAGGTGGATAAGAAGAAGAAGATGATGATGCTCCCAATACTTCCAAATCGGCCCATGTGGAATATGAAGACAGTGCTCATTGACGAAGAGCAAACCAATTTGCAAGCACTCGTGAAAAAAGCAAAGAAGTTTTTTACGGAAAAGAAGTTTGGAGCGGGAATGAAGCTACATGTCAAGAGCAAGACTAGCCATCTAATGCAATCTTACTTTGCTAAGTGAAGATAGGAGAGTTGTACAAAGTCCATAAAGGTAAAACAGTTTCACAAAATGTTGATGGTTGGAATAAATTTTACAGAGGCTGGTCAACTCCATCCTCGATATAATCGATGAAGCCAACATTGTTGTTGATCATCGATTGACGTCACCAATCTGAATCTTGATTAATTTTTGTCTTTCCTATATTATTTTTATTTTTTCTCATTTGCTCGCATTTGAAGTGTATACATTATTTTAATCCTACTTTTTTTTTTTCAATCGTTTTGATTAATTTTTTTGTTTCTTGATTGACATTTAACTTTTGTTGCTCAATTGATGTTTGGAATCTAGAAACTCATTTTTTCCCGAATTTATGTCTTTCCTAATTCAGATTTTTCTTCCAATCCCCTCGGCACCTCACAGTTCTTAATGGGTACATTATTTTTCCATAAACTTTCAAGCATTCACATTTTCTTTTCTTTTTTGAAGCATGCGATGACTAGTTTTATTTCTCATAGAGAAATTTTCAACCCTCAGTCTTCCCTCCAACACCATCAATAGTCACTTGTGTGCCTCATGGCTTTCATCAAAAAACAATCTCACTTTCCCAAGAAACTGTCGACATCGCACCACTGCTTTCAGCTTTACGTCCAACTACCACGATAAAAAGCGGTCATTATATGCATATCGCGTGGCGAACGGAGAGCGGTCAGGTGAGCAAATGTAGTAATTATAGCCATATTGTGTAAATTATATTCAATAGCTAATTTCTTTTTCCATATGATTTAAAGCCAAAAGTTTGGGAGATTAATCATCTACAACTTGAGGAAATAACTTAGTTGATTGATACATCCCCCGAGTGTGTCACCAAAGATTGAACCAAATATCAAACAACCCTTGACCTCCGCAAGTGTTCTGAGAAACTAGGAGAGTTGTACAAGGTCCATAAAGGCATAACAATTTCACCGAATGTTGATGGTTGGAATAAATTGTGCAGAGGGCTGGTCAACTCCCTCCTGGATATAATTGATGAAGCCAACGTTGTTGTTGAGCATCAGATTGACGTCACCAATTTGAAGACCCTTATCAGCCTTCCAGTGAAACCAGCTATTCAGCAGGTGGATAAGAAGTAGATGATGATTATGCTCCCAATACTTGTAAATCGTCCAGGTGGAATCTGAAAACTGTGCTCATGGATGAAGAGCAAAACAATTTGCAAGCACTCGTGAAAAAAGCAAAGAAGTTATTTCTGGGTAAGAAGTTTGGAGCGGGAAAGAAGCTACGTGTCAAGAGCAAGACTAGCCATCTAATGCAATCTTACCTTGCTAAGTGAAGATAGGAGAGTTGTACAAAGTCCATAAAGGCATAACAGTTTCACAGAATGTTGATGGTTGGAATAAATTGTACAGATGGCTGGTCAACTCCTACTTGGATATAATCGATGAAGCAAGCATTGTTGTTGAGCATCAGATTGACGTCACCAATCTGAATCTTGATTAATTTTTGTCTTTCCTATATTATTTTTCTTTTTTCTCATGCGCTCGCATTTGAAGTGTATACATTATTTTAATCCTACTTTTTTTTTTCAATCGTTTTGATTAATTTTTGTGTTTCTTGGTTCACATTTAACTTTTGCTGTTAAATTGATGTTTGGATTCTAGAAACTAAATTTTTCTTGAATTTATGTCTTTCCTGGTTCAAAATTTTCTTTCGATCCCCTCAGCACCTCACAGTTCTTACTGGGTACATTATTTTTCCTTACACTTTAGAGCATTCACATTTTGTTTTCCTTTTTGAAGCATGCGATGACTAGTTTTGTTTATCATAGAGCAATTTTCAACCCTCAGTCTTCCCTCCAACACCATCAATAGTCACTTGTATGCCTAGTGGCTTTCATCCAAAAACAGTCTCACTTTCCCAAGAAACTGTCGACATCGCACCACTGCTTTCAGCTTTCTGTCCAACCACCACGACAAAAAGCAGTCATTATATGCATATCGCATGGCGAACGGAGAGCGGTCAGGTGAGCAAATGTAGTAATTATAGCCATATTGTGTAAATTTTATTCAATAGCTAATTTCTTTTTCCATATGATTTAAAGCCAAAAGTTTGGGAGATTAATCATCTACAACTTGAGGAAATAACTCAGTTGATTGTTTCATCCCCCGAGTGTGTCACTAAAGATAGAACCAAATATCAAACAACCCTTGACCTGCGCAAGTGTTCTGAGAAACTAGGAGAGTTGTACAAGGTCCATAAAGGCATAACAATTTCACCGAATGTTGATGGTTGGAATAAATTGTGCAGAGGGCTGGTCAACTCCGTCCTGGATATAATTGATGAAGCCAACGTTGTTGTTGAGCATCGATTGACGTCACCAATTTGAAGACCCTTATCGGCATTCCAGTGAGACCAGCTATTCAGCAGGTGGATAAGAAGTAGATGATGATTATGCTCCCAATACTTGTAAATCGGCCAGGTGGAATCTGAAAAATGTGCTCATGGATGAAGAGCAAAACAATTTGCAAGCACTCGTGAAAAAAGCAAAGAAGTTATTTACGGGTAAGAAGTTTGGAGCGGGAAAGAAGCTACGTGTCAAGAGCAAGACTAGCCATCTAATGCAATCTTACCTTGCTAAGTGAAGATAGGAGAGTTGTACAAAGTCCATAAAGGCATAACAGTTTCTCGAGAATGTTGATGGTTGGAATAAATTGTACAGATGGCTGGTCAACTCCTACTTGGATATAATCGATGAAGCAATCATTGTTGTTGAGCATCGATTGACGTCACCAATTTGAATCTTGATTAATTTTTGTCTTTCCTATATTATTTTTCTTTTTTCTCATGCGCTCGCATTTGAAGTGTATACATTATTTTAATCCTACTTTTTTTTTTTCAATCGTTTTGATTAATTTTTGTGTTTCTTGGTTCACATTTAACTTTTGCTGTTCAATTGATGTTTGGATTCTAGAAACTAAATTTTTCTTGAATTTATGTCTTTCCTGATTCAGATTTTTCTTTCGATCCCCTCAGCACCTCACAGTTCTTACTGGGTACATTATTTTTCCTTACACTTTCAAGCATTCACATTTTGTTTTCTTTTTTGAAGCATGCGATGACTAGTTTTGTTTATCATAGAGCAATTTTCAACCCTCAGTCTTCCCTCCAACACGATCAATAGTCACTTGTATGCCTCGTGGCTTTCATCCAAAAACAGTCTCACTTTCCCAAGAAACTGTCGACATCGCACCACTGCTTTCAGCTTTCTGTCCAACTACCACGACAAAAAGCAGTCATTATATGCATATCTCGTGGCGAACGGAGAGCGGTCAGGTGAGCAAATGTAGTAATTATAGCCATATTGTGTAAATTTTATTCAGTAGCTACTTGCTTTTTCCTTATGATTTAAAGCTAAAAGTTTGGGAGATTACTCATCTACAACTTGGGGAAATAACTCAGTTGATTGTTTCATCCTCGAGTGTGTCACTAAAGATAGAACCAAATATCAAACAACCCTTGACCTGCGCAAGTGTTCTGAGAAACTAAGAGAGTTGTACAAAGTCCATAAAGGCATAACAATTTAACCGAATGTTGATGGTTGGAATAAATTGTGCAGAGGGCTGGTCAACTCCCTCTTGGATATAATTGATGAAGCCAATATTGTTGTTGAGCATCAGATTGACGTCACCAATTTGAAGATCGTTATTAGCCTTTCCGTGAAACCATCTATGCAGCAAGTGGATAAGAAGAAGATGATGATGATGCTCCCAATACTGTTAAATCGGCCCAGGTGGAATCTGAAGACTATGCTCATTGACGAAGAGCAAAACAATTTGCAAGCACTCATGAAAAAAACAAAGAAGTTATTTCTGGCAAAGAAGATAGGACCGGAAAGAAGCTACGTGTCAAGAGCAAAACTAGCCATCTAATGCAATCTTACATTGCTAAGTGAAGATAGGAGATTTATTTCATTCTGCCAAGTAATGATGGCCTATTGTTGGCTGTAGATTTGATTTAATAACCATTTGAAGCCTATAGTTACGTTGCTAGGTGTAGTTGGCTGTAGTTGGCTATATAGAGATTGTATGAGGCTAGCTATAGATTTTATCATGCACCATTTGTAATGGTTTTTGTCTGAACAAACAAAAACTGCTATATGATTAGATTACTGCTTTCTTAGTTTTAGGTGGTCATCATATCATATTCAATCTACTGTGCATTTTTCCTTATGTTACTGCTTTCTTGGAATTGCACATTGTTGACGTGATATATTTTAGCACATATATTTCGGCACCCTGCTTTTATTTAAAAACCTTCGGCAATTCTGCCTACGTCGTAGGTATTTATGCCTCTCGGCACCTAATTAAAGAAATGGCTTGCCTTCAGCACTTCCGTTTTTACCATATCTGCCTGCGACAGTAACTAGCTAAACAAGACAATTGTGAAGTTTAAAAAAAAAAAATTTATCCTTAAATAACTAGCCTTGCCCATGTCAAGCAAAATGTTCAGTCTTATTTTTGAATTGGGCTATGCATGAGAGATGGGGACCAAGTTTCTGGAATCGGAAACATTCAAAGTCTACCAAAAAAGAAATCATTAACAATAGCTTTGTTCTATGAAGATCAAAATCAAAATATTGAAAATGCGAGGCCCAACCCATGAAATCTGACCAGGCCTAGCGATATGGGTTTGAAATTGAAACTTGGAACCAAAAGCTGGACCAGGCCTTGTGCTTCACGCAACAAGCTTTCTTGTTCAATTCTTCTGCTTTCAGTAGCTCAATAACGTGTGCCAAAATTTTCAGTCCTAGGTCGATCTTTTAAGAGATTGTTAGTGATGTATGGTTGGGTGGAATTAAATGGGAGGAAATGAAGTAATTCCTATGTTTGGGCAATTCCATGTTTGGGTATTGATATTGCACTCTGATGGCATCGTTATAAATCTATTTTCCAACCCATCTCCACCCCAATCTCTGCCCATCCGGTGGTTGCCCCACTCCCCTCTCTCCATCTCTCCCCCTTTGGCCATGCCCTTCCTTCCCACCTCTCCGTTGCTGGGTTCTTCCCTCCCTGGCAACCCTCATCCCCTTTTTTTTAAAGTTTTTTTTCCTTTCTCTAATGTTATGATTTACTTTAATAAATTTTTAATATTTTTATATTAATTCTTTTTTTTTAATTTCAAAAAGTTTTATACGTTTCCAAAAGACAAAAAAAAAAAGTTTATCATGTGTATTTAACAACAAATTTAACAAAATGAGTAACATTTGCTAATGGTCCTAAACACAATGACCGAATTGGCCAAATTAAACACAAAGTTTAAATTAGCCAGTATATTAAAATGTAAGGACCATTTTTACATTTAAGCCTTTTTTTTAATAACAATTTTTCCATTTTTAAAATATCATTGAAAATGGAAAAATTAAAATACCCTCAAAATGAATGGAAAATTGGATGGTGTTAAAGTCAGATGACAAATCATGGATTTTGAAAAAATTAGGTGACATTTCTCTTAAATTTTTGTTTAATATGACAAATTGAAATTGAGGTATAAGTTAAGGTGATATTTCTAAAAAATCCCAATTTTCAATTATGATTTTGAGGAACTCTAAAACCTTAATAATTACCAACTTTCATTTTCAACTTTTAGACGACTTTATATTTTGATAAACAAAGGAGCATAGCCCCAGGAGGGTAGACGACTTTATATTAATTTGTATATAAAGTTAGCTTTCTTCTTTCAAAAAAAAAAGGGAGAAAAAGTTAGCTTTCAGTAATTATCCATCCAAACCAAATTATTAATAAATCTCTCAATCTTGAAACGCATTATTTTATAACAACGGACCATATTCGTTATAAAGTTATGAGTAGAATCTTATTTTCCTATAGGTGTCAATAAAAGGAATTTCACGTGCGTTTATTTTGAAATTATATTCTAATTAAAGAATTTATTATTTCTTTACTGGCTAAGCAATTTGGAAGATTTCATTGCTTCAATAGTAAAATATTGCACAATCTGCACACATTCTAGTTAAATTTTGAACATTCTGGCAACAACTCGAGAGTTAAATACAAGATATACAATTCCCAAGCAGTATTTGCCCATTAATTGGTAATTGGTGAATATACACCTCTTCCCTCTGTGTGTTCTATGATCTATCAATGCCAATATGAACACAAACTAGAAAGAGATCTATAAGACAAAAAAATACAAACTAGAAAGAAAAAGAAAGAATCAAACTCAATCAGATATCAACAAGAATCATCCCAAAACTAGTGAACGAGAAGCCGAGCATTGATATGTACAGATGCCATCAGCCATCATGGAGAGATTGAGCATTGCCAACTTCACAACAAATATCTCTATGCACTGGTTTTGATACAGAACTGCAGCCCCCATTCCTGAGCTGAGGCTGATTCAGAACTTAGCATTGTGAGTGGTGCCACGCCTCACTCTTTAATTTAATTTGAGCGTCCGGTTGAGGGTCGCATCCGCTGGCTGGTGAAGATCGGCACATAAAAGTAACTTTTGCAATCTGCTAATAGCCCCAAGGTCTGTCTAGAAGAAACCGGGACCTCCCAACACTACAAACACTACTCAAAGGGAGGCCCTATTGGCACCCAACACATTGCTACATCCCGTCCCTAAAAAAATTCATTTACTTTCTCATTATATCCCAAATCTTTTCATATATTTCCAAAAAGAAGAAAGGATTTATAATTAAAAAAAAGACTAGCTATGGCTGGTCTTACTGGTCTTAGGCCACAGCAATGTCCAACTGGGGGAGGGAAGGCCAATTTTTTTTTTAATGAATAAGAGTAAACGGGCATTTGGAAGGTGTAATGAGCAATGTGCTAGATGCCCATAGACTCACCCCTACTGAAAAATGCTTGTAGCAGTGCAGTTTCATTGCTGGGGATTTCATTCTCCAAGATGATTGTTGCAGGGTTACGGTTCAGGATAATTTGAATTGTGTAAGGTGAGCAAATGTTCATCTTCAGAGCCCTTCATTGAATCTCTAATGTACCATGTTACAGTTCCTGCAATGAAAAGAAAGACTACTGTAAGCAGCCATAAGCAAAGAAAGTAAATGTTACAGCCAAATGTAAGTGTGAATATAACCCTCAGTCTAACCAATACTTAATGATGGGATTGCAACTGAGTAGGAACGGAACATTGTAAATTAGTATCGTGATCAGTATTTTCTGATCAAGAGGAAAATGAATGTCTCAGATCATTGGGATCAAATTTAACATGCATGTGTTTTATTCTCAATCATCTTATTAGATAAGAATTTTCAATTGTCATATTGATCTGAATTTAAAGGAGAAAATAAAAGATAATAAAAAACCCAAATCCCAGATAATAGAAGGATGCAAAGTCCATGTATACCTTGTGTAGATGATTCCTCATTTTTGGTTGCATGGAGTACGATAGTTCCTGACAGAACAGTGATGAATCCACATATTTCAGAGGCTATGCTGCTTGCATCCTGACCAGACCAATCCTGTATTGAATATAGAAAACAACGTGAAATTCAGAATCCCATGTCTTTGTAATTGCATGGCAAACAACCAATAAAGGCATCAGAAGAAAAACCACAGTACATAGATCAACCAATCTACCTTGAACATTATTACACTAGCAATAATGGTCAGAGTTGTGAACATCACATAATATACTGGGGCAACAATAGCTGCATTGAATGTATCCAAAGCCTGAAACAAAGAGGCCATGAACATGAATCATATGAGATTCAGAAGATAATTATTATAATTTGAAGTCCATGAAAGTCTGAGTTAAAAGATGGCTGAAATGAAGGACTAACAAGATTACTGTACAAGCAACACATGATACTTAAAGTTCAAATTTTGAATAAAGTAGACCAACTTAAACTTACTTTCCAATTTCAATTACTAAATTTTCAGATTTTGAGAAATTTCCAAACAAACTTATTACAATGGAAATCCTGTGTGCTTGAGATTTGATCTAGTGTTATTATATTTACAAGTTATATGACAGAGGAAGAATGCATTACTGTCCCCTCCTTTATAGGCCAGTAACACATTGGAGTCAATATGTAACAAATGGGCAAATCAGGATCTGAGAAACCAAATGCTGAATAGGCATTGCAGGTGGAGCACAGAATTTTTAGCACAAAATGGCTAGTCAGCACATAAAACGCCAATGACGATAATCTCGGAGGAAGAGAGCAAAATTAATAGCGCAATACTGACCTTGTTGAGGTAATTCAACTGTGTAACTACGCAGATTACTGCAATAGTCAGAAAAAACCAAGTCTGAGGATAGGCTATCTGACTTACTCCCTCAAGAGTTAGCTTTATTGCAATTCCAATGGCCTTTATGCTTACAACCTGAAGTAGCACAGCAGAGGTACATAGCTAAGCACCTAACAGTTTGAACACATAAGACATAGAGGAACAAATTGCCTATTTGTACTTGGCAAACTAGAAAAGCATAGTTACCGTAAGTGAACCCATCAAGGAACAGATTCCCAAGTAGACTAGTATATTTGTTTGCCCATAGCGAGGTTCAAAATGCAAAACCAAAGCTAACACTAGGGAAAGTGTAGCAGCAACGTAAACCAGAAAAGCTGTGGGTTAAAATAAAAAACAAAAGTAACTGTTAAGGACAATACAATGACGGTTCTATGACAAGTAGTATTGAAGAAGAAGAAGAAATAAGAGGTTTAAAGTCATGAACCTGGTTGGGTCGCCAGAACCCAGATTTCCTGTACAGAATTTAGAGCATGCTCTTGAGGTGCATGGATCACGATTACCACTGATCCCACGACGCAGGTAACACATCCCACAATACCCATTTTCTGTATTCGTTCCTTCAACAGGAAATGAGCCAAAACAGCACTAGACAAATCCAACAAACATGCCAGTTGGTAACACAAACTTTTAAACAATACCTTCTTTTTATCAGAATTCAGCAAAGAAATGAACTCACAAAGTGGTGCATTTACCTGACTATTATACTCAGTGCACCAAGTGGGGTTACAAGAACTGCTGGAGCATATACATAAGCCACAAAATTGGCAACCTCTCCACCAATCACTACCCAGTTGAAAAAATTCAAAACCAAATATCAACAACTCACATGTACTTATCATTTCAGTCACATACATTTTCTGCAGAGAAAGAGAGAGCTATACTTACTGGTGACCATTCCCGCCCACCAAAGTGGCTCTAGTAAGTAAGTATAACCACCAACTCCTGCATAACTCAAAAGACACAAACTTTCAATTACCATAAAAAATCAATCACATGTAAACTTACAAAATAATCAAAAACCAATCAAAACCATGAATTAACAGGTTTGATTCTGGAACCTATCCATCATCAAACACATAATTAACTTTCAAAAATTGAATCTTTTGGTTAAATCTTTGTAATTTACTCCAATTTCCAACCTCAACCATCCAAAAAAGGGAAATGCTAATGTGCCAATGGCATTGACATTGAAAATAAACTAAAATAATAGAACCCAGAATTCATGTAAGGGTAAAAATGACCTGCTCGAGTTCCTGCAGCTCCAGCACGCTTGAGACCCTTCTTCTTCAAGATGAAGCTTGCGCCTATGAAGGCACTCGACGCCATCGCCAGTATCAGCCCTTTCGTATTCTCTGACACCCCCATCTCTCTCTCTCTCTCTCTCTCTCTCTCTCTCTCTCTCTAGAATTTCGAATTCCGGCCAACCAGAGTTGAACAAGTTCTACCTGTCTGTGTAAATTGCAATACACCCTCTGAAGCTTTCAGAGAGAGAGATCTGATTCCTGAATTCTTAATTCTCTTTAATTTTTCTTCCTAAATCAAAACCCTCTCTATCTCTCCATCTCTCTCTCAACGCGAAGAAACACGGTTGAGCCCGTCGTCTTGTCGGAAGCTTCCCGTGGCAGTACGGACGGAGGTAACAATCCAGTACTTCGCGCGCTTGCAGCCCCAACGTGCGGGATCTGATTCTATTGGTTATGGTTTTCTACTTTTCTGTGGGGTTTTCTTTAAATGACGATAGTGCCCTTAGCTCAATTGGAGGGTGCCACGTGGGCAACACGGCTGTTGCTGTTGTTCTTGTTACAGTTGAGTCACGTAGTGAAATCAGCTGGATGACAGCTTATGAGCCAAAGATTGTCCCTGGAGTTTGGACTTTTACTTTTCTCCGTAACTTTCTCGGATGCTGTTTGGACGGTAGGAAAATTGAAAGGCGTGGGAAAGTTAAAAAAAATATAAAATATAAAATTGCCACCACGTCATGTATGGAAAAATCAATGATGGATGACCTTTTTTTTTTGGGTCAGAATGATGGATGACCTTATTATCTGCGTCAAATGTAAGAAATTAGTATTATGGGATTTGCGAATATACTCTGCTATGATAGTAATTTGGTTTTATATACTAATAAATTAAATATGATAGATTTCATTCCTAAACCACAAAGAAAAAAATTTAATTAAATAACGCACAATTTTCAATCTAGAGAGTTTTATTTTACATTTGCATTATACTATTACGTAGTTGATGTTTATTGTTTAAGTTTCTGCCACTTAATAATTTTAGTGTTTGAATTTATATATGCCAAATTTTGTAGATGATCGAAATTATAGGGCAAAACAATTTTCTGGTTAATAGAAATTGCAAAATGACACCTCTTTTGGTGGAAATTAAACTCCAAAATCTCGACTCCCAATTTCCACGATTTATTTCGCCCGTTATTTAATAAGTTCCCTGCTTAAGTTGTAAAATAATGGAAATATCAATTTCTTCTATTTAATTCCCGATTTTTAGCTAAATCCCAATTTATTTTTCTCCATCCAAATGGAGGGTTATAGAAAGCGTTATTCGTGCGCTCTTGTAATTCTCACATTATCGATGGATGTGTATTATTTTTGGAAAAGTACGAGAGATTGATGAAGAAACAAATAGCACTCCTCTCATATATATTTGATTTTATGCGTATCATCCCAAAATTATTTGGTTTGTCCCCCTACTTCATTCATTACAACAAGAAAAAAATTGTAGGATGTATTGAATGGAAACTATCCATATATTGTAGATGTACTTTACTTGAAGAATTCCATTAAGGACAATACGACAATGAATCAAGTGTTAACTGCTAAAAATCGGCATAAATCTAAGGGGGGCAAAGCCAAGGAGAAGGAAGCTTCCCAATTGTACAATGTTAGAGGAAGTTTCATTAACCTAAAACATAGGTTTTGTCTCCCTATACAACGATCTCTATCTCTCTTTTCACGTGACAAATTCTTCTACTAATTGACACCCAATATCTCCGTCTCTCGTAGAGAATCCTACCAAGGTAGATCAATTTTGTAGTTAGTTGTTTTCTTGCTAGGTTTGACGTAAACCTTTTTCTTTCGATTGAGGAAAGAACAATTCTCTCATAATAATTAATTACAAACATAATCGACATGTACACAAATGTGTACACCCGGCATATGAACAAAAAACCTTTTCAAGTTGTGGAATGGATAGCTGAATTGCAATCTGATTACGGAAGATGAAAATCATCCCATTGGCCTTGGGAACTGCGTTAAGCGAACCTATAACGTAGGAAATGCTTTGATTATGAATCTTGGAGATATAGTTTGAAGATTTTGCCTCTTTGTCTAGATAATTTGGTTGTGATTTGAGCAACAATAATACTAGGAACATCAAATTTATGTGAGTCCCAAATAACATGTATCAATAAAACAAATGAACAACAAAAGAAGTCTCAAAGTAGCGGGATGGAACTTCCAAGAGCAAGAGGATTGGGTTGAATGACATGATTCTGCAAGTGGGATACTAAACTCGTGTGAGACGGGATATTACTTTTTTGCTATCTTCGACCAATCACGATATGCCAATACCGGAGATAGCGAAACAATGTTATTACCGTTTCACACAAGTGTTTCTCCTCTCCACATCCACCGCAAGCGGTGGTGGCTCTGAAATCACAAAGGCTTTTTATCCATCGCTATTCAAACCCAAATTTTCTTTCTCTTGAAAAAAAAAAAAAAAAGTGTAAAGAGAGGAGCAAACAACAAAAACCAAAAAAAAAAAAAAAATCCGAGATTAAATTTTGGAGAGCTTCGGATGGACCACAAAAACAGTTGACAATATTCATTTGGATTAGAACAACAAGAGTAAAAGGGTCTGCATCATCCAAAAGCCAAAACGCCATTCTTATCTATCCATTTGCTTTGTTCCCTTTCTTTCTCTTTCAAATTCACAGTCCAAACCCATCAATGGGGAGTCAAGCTCAAATGCAAAACTGGACAGATCTCCAGTGGCCCAAAAGATCTCAAAACAACTTGCTTTGGAGAAATTCTGATAAATAGGTAAACTTTGACCAATCCCCATTTATAGACTTTTTCTTTTACATTTAATATTTATTATCGAAGTTGGAATAAATACTATTACAATAATATTAGAGGCATCATTAGGCAATTATAGAATAGAAAATAGAAAAGATAAAGATAAATAATTGGAGAAAAAGACCTATTTTATTTAAGGATAATAATAGCTCAGTTTACCACAAAATAAGTGTCTCGGATCAGAAACAGCAGCAGAGCAATTAGACATCCCAAAAAAAAAAAAAAAAAAAAAAAGGAGACGACCATAGCGATAATAATAAGGTCCGTAAACCAAACCCTAATCAGACCCTTACTAAAACCGAAATTCGAAAATTAAAAACAGACCGACTCATAATAACAGAGAGATAAACGACGACGTTTCCATCATCGACAGAACGTCGACCAAACGGCGTCGCCTAAGAGAGCTGGCCGCAGTCAGCAACCACCACTGGCCTGGAGGTCCTGCCAGAGCTCGACCCAACCTTCTCGATGTTCTTAACAACATCAAGCCCCTCAGTCACTTGCCCGAACACGACGTGCTTGCCGTCGAGCCACTCGGTCTTGGCCGTGCAGACGAAGAACTGAGATCCGTTGGTCCCGGGACCAGCGTTGGCCATGGACAAGATTCCAGGTCCGGTGTGCTTCTTGACGAAGTTCTCGTCGGCGAACTTGGCGCCGTAGATTGACTCGCCTCCGGTGCCGTTTCCGGCGGTGAAGTCACCTCCCTGGCACATGAACCCTGGGATCACGCGGTGGAAGGAGGAGCCCTTGTAGTGCAGGGGCTTGCCGCTGCGGCCAACGCCCTTCTCTCCGGTGCAGAGAGCCCTGAAGTTCTCGGCGGTGCGGGGGGTGGTGTCGGCGAAGAGCTCCATGACGATGCGGCCGGCCGGCTGGCCTCCGATGGTCATGTCGAAGAAGACCTTAGGGTTTGCCATTGATGCGAATTTCGAGGGTTTGTTTGGATCGTTCGCGAAGAGAATTGGGGAAAACGAGACTAATGATGCTTAGGGTTTGTGATGCGTGGACGAGAACACGAGGACGAGCGGTTTATAAGAGAGCGTCTGCGGTGAATATCTATGGCAAGTTGTTTTCAGCCATTGGATGAAGACACGTGGGTTGAATCTGACGGGGTATGGGTTAACCGTGGTTGGGCCGAGTTTTAACCAGGGTTGGGTTTTGGGATCCGAGGCTGAGTGAAGTGGTTGTGTACTGGTATATGCCTTTGTCATTATTCGGATAGGGCATTAGGGTTCGTGGACTTTTCAGTAGAAATAAACGACACCGTTTGGACTACGTTGTGGATTTGGTGCACACATGGCACACACGCTATTAAATAAAAAGTGAAGCACTGACAATTTTACTGATTTTTACTGACCCTCTGAAGCAGATCCAACGGTCTGGATTTCGCAAGGATTCAGATGCCGACATATACATAAAGCCAAAAAAATCTGAAATTACGGATCGTGACATGAGGACCAATTTTTATATTATTTATTTTTTGAATAAATATTATATATATTTATATGATAATTTTTATATTATTCGGATGTCTGATATTTGCATGATAATAACATCTGAATATTTGTATGGGAGAATTTATATATATCCATGCATAATGGATGGATGCCGGGTCCATCGACCCATGCATTGGACCCGTTCAGTTGGTCCAACTCCAATACAGGAAATGTGGATAGAGTGAAGAATGACAACCATTGGATTAGTTAATTTAATTTGCTCTTGATTCCATGCGGAAAATAATATAAAATTTATTAATTATGAAATGAAAATCAACAAATCAATGAAATTATGAAGAAAATATATATATATAAATTCTCTTAGGGCCAGTTTGGAATTATTGTGCTGTGAAAATAATTGATGTCAGATTTACTGTGAGAGAAAGCAGTTTGGCGTTTGGTAAATTTTTTATTAAAAGTGTTGTTGAGACTAATTCTCGCATAATCATAAAATGATTACAGCATAATCATTAAACTCAGTACCTCTTCGAAACTGATTTCTGCATAATCAGAAAATGAAAACTCTCTCACAACAATTTTTAATAATAAGTGATTTTCTCATAGTTTTTCAAATGGGCTCGGCTTCCCAAAATTTTAAAAAAATCACTTATCACTCCAAATAAGCAATGCCAAACGGACACTTGAAAGGAAAGTACACTTTCTTTAGTAAAGTTTTAGGGATACTCCCTTTAGATTATTTTCCAATTGACAGGCCATCATTCGGAAGCAAAAGAATGGGTATATGAATATGGAGCTCAGAACTTGTGATCATATGCCATTTTTGGTAGGGACCAGAAAAAATATTTTCTTTGGTGCCATCCTTTTTTCTTCTCTGGGTCGAGAATTGGGATGCGACAATGCGGAGAGAATGCAGACTTATGAAATGCTACAGACAGTTGCCTATGAACGTGCGGGTGATCACACCTCACTATGCATCAACAGCCAAGAGTCATATACGAGAGCGACTGCCCTAAACACTGCTGTAATTTATTAAATTCGAATTGGATCTGAAAATTACACGCATTTCACTATGAAGAAATCATTGGTCCCACTAATGCATAAAAGCAATGATAGATACCGATAGGGGACCTTTTGTTTGGGAAAGAGAAGGAAAGGAAATTCTCACGCAACAATCATGAATGGCCAAGGATTTTAGAAATCTTCTCCATCATAGAGCCACAACAACCTTTCTCAAAAGAAAATATATACAAAAGGAATGGCTGAAAGAAATGGCATAATTTTATAAGCCTGCGGAATATTTCTAAAGCCATTGATTTAAGCAATACACACTAGTTTTTACATTTTTCTTCCAAAGCCTACAGTTTGCACCTATATGCACAAGAATTTATCTCACAAAAACTCTTCGGCCTGTAACAATCCGGGATAGATAACTGATGTTATTTGTTTCAAGGACTTCACAGATGAGTTGAGGAAACCATGTCTCTCCGTTGCTACAAAATATATTACAAGGAAAAAACCATTCGTTAAATGTCGAAGAACTACCATAAAAAAAAGTGACAAAAGACGTATGCAGAATGGATGGAGTTTACCTTTTATTAACAGTTTAACTTCCTTTGAAAAATCCTCCACACGCCCTAACACAGGTCTTATGCCGCATATTTGTAGAACACAAAGTTCCAAGTGCAAGGCCATCTCCATTATTTGTAGCAATAAGCAACAGATACTCTGGACTTCGATTTGAATCTCATTCGATCTTTTATCCGCACACAACCCTGTAACAATGGTAATTGCTTGATCCTACATCAGAGATAACACATCCACCTCAAAATAGAAAGTCGCCTTGAAACTTAATTTTAAGTATTTGGAAGATCATATATTTTTTTGCATAATGAAACAAATCAAAGCCACACTTTGGGACATCTCAAGATCTTAAAAGATTAGAAAAATAATAAAAATTAAAGAATAAAAATTGTCATCTTACCTGTAAGCCATGTAAGATCTCAGGCATTGGAAGCTCAGGAAAATGGTCAAGATCAACAAACCCTACCTCCTCTGCCCTTCTAGCAGCACCCTCAGCTTGTAAACAGAGGAACTTCAAGAGAAGAAAAGTAATTCTGTAGATCTGAAGGGCAATAGTGTCGGAGAAGTATGATTGAGATGCGTGATCACTATTTTCAGTTGATTGAGTTTTAAAAGCCACCGCAGTTGCAGTAGAGACGGCTGAGAATTTAAGTTTTGACACACAACTGAGCGGTGAAAGAGCAAACCATCCCCTTCTACAGTTGACAAATGAGGGTTTCTTGCAGCCATCGAATTCCTCTTTAAGGATAGGAGGACATAAGAGAGGAGCATTAAGACTCGAAGATTCTCCAAGGCGTTGAGTTCCCCGACTGATAAAGGCCAAAAGATGGATACTTTTCTCTCTCAGCTGGGAGTCTGTTTCTTTCATGGCCTTAACCCATGAATTCCAATGTTTTGCTAGCACACACATCAGCATGAGAGTGTGCTCAGTTTCTTTAAGATCAGTAAGAGAAGTTTGTCTCTGCTGAGCCCGAGGTCTTTTCTTGTCATGACCATCAGATGGGAAGTCTGGAGCACTGAGATAATAAGAAATCATATAGGCTTTCTCTGAAAAGAAGTAAGGTATCACATTCTCCACAACATCAGAACAAGCAGAACTGTCTCCTAAAGACTGAACCATAGCTGTGATGACTGCCAAACCAAGTCCCCAAATTTGCTTAGGCTTCTCAATTTTTTCAGTTGAGTTGGGATTTCTCTTATTAATACTAACAGAAGAAGACCTACCGTCCAAGTACTCAGCAAACAAGAGTCTCAGAGACGAGAGAAACCCATAATTAATAAGCATTTCTGCACCCTGCCTCACACGGGCAACAGTCAAAAAGAACTTCATTATAATGGGCACGGATTCAAGAGAGTTCTTATCTTGAAGCTTCAGAATAACACACTGAAGCTGGAGGTGATTTTGTATGATGGGGAACCAAGTGTTGGGAGTTAAGAAATTTCTCAGTATCAAGTCCATAGTAGTTAGGGAGAGGGTGCCATGCTCAGCAATAGCAATACAGTTACAGAGAATTGGTAGTAGACCAAGACTCACATTAGATACTTTAGCAAGGTCTTCAACAGATATTATATCTCTTGCCCCAACCAAATGTGACTTATGACAACTAAACTCCACAGCCGAGAGAAGCAACATAAGCAAAAGCTTTAATGTAGTATTAATCCCCATAACTGATGGCCCGGTAACTAATGGTCTGAAATCACTCAACACTTTAAGGCCAGAACCTGATGTTTTTAGTACAAGAATGCAAACAGACAAAGGCAGGCTTTTATGTGCATACATCATAAGATAGAGAAGCAACTCTGCTTGAGCTGCAAGGAAGTGAAAGATATCTTCAGGAGCACCAGGTAATGAAGCAAATGATTCTACTGTGTCAAGGAAGCTCTGGCATATGTGATTGATGCATGAGAAAACAAATTGATCAGAGATCTCTTTCGCTGTATTTTTCGTCTCCAGGGACTGCAGTAGCAGGTACACGTGAATTAGTTTCAAAAAAGAATAACGCATTTGCTAAAGTAAAAAAAAACATTATAAGAAAATAAAGCCATACAACAGCCCACAAACCGCACTAATCAGCATTTAGATGCCCACTGCTGAAAGCAGGAGGCTTAGATCATGTGATTTCTTCCAACACAATATTGGGGCCTTCACTATATGTTAAAACCTCCACAACTCAGTTTTTCGTATTATATTCTTGATTAGATGGAAAGCAATGACTTCGCCACGCTCATTAGAAAATGGATAGAAGTTACCGGAGTAGTTCAAAATAAAATCAGTTTTCCTCAGGTACAATTAAATGCTTTGACCATTCATACCCCAGTTTTGATGATATGAAACTTGATATATCATGAGAGTTGCACCTTTAGCTTTAGGTCCTAGTGTTTTTACTTCATTCTTCAGCACCCTAATTAGACATGGCATTGGTGCAGCAGTGTTCATCAACTGAGATATCACTAATACTGCTGAACTTTCAAAAACTTAGAAATGAGAAATCAGATATTTGAAATATTAGACATCAACATTTTTTTTAACTAACATTAGATTTAAAGTATTTAAAACCATTATATACATCTGCATGACCCTTAAAATATCTCAAACCATAAAAAAGCAGCTACAGATAACAAATTTCTAACTATGAGATCGCAACTGAAAGCAATTACAAAGGCTAAGAGACAACTCACATCATCCGTGTACACAGTTAAGACACTTCTTAATGCTCTTAGTGCAGAAAGCTTCGAACTTGTAAGCAACGCCATTGAGTTTGCAGCCTTCATGTGATTCAACATTGTTTCTGCAGTCGCCTTTGACGCCTTCCACTTTGAATAATTCCAAAGATCTAACCCCAAATCAGCTCGTACACGTTTAAGATCAAACAAGTATGCATCTTTTCCGGTTACAAAAAGATCAGCATCATCTTTATGTTGGTAAATCTGAAAAACATTTGATTCTATAAGAAACCGAGAGAGTTCTTTGAATGGTCCAGCACTAACTTCACGGCCTTCAAGCTCCCCTTGTAGATGATAATAAAGATCACTGAGTATCAAATAGTTTGGCTCCTTCCCTGCACTGGAAAAAGATAATATATTCTTCATATGCAGCCAAATGCATAACAAGTGTCATTTATTGCTTATGTTTCCCGATGTGGGATAATACTCAACATATTTTTATGAGAGATAACACATATTATTAAAAGAGTAATAAGTGAAACAGAATGTACAGCAGATCAGATGATGCAAATTGAATCCACCCAAACTTATGGTTACATGTCACCACTTAGATGGTCTGTCAAACGCTAGAAAACAAATCAACTTCAAGGTCAATGGAAATAAGGCAAGCAACAGCACATGTCATTGGGGATGCCCATTGTATACGGTGATAACAACATGAAGAATCACTGTTACAACTTACATGCGCATGGATGGAGGTGACCACACACACACACACACCCACACAAAGAGAGCCAAACATGACTCTTGAAAACAGAAAATGGACTGGTAATCAGTAGTCAACCGACATACAGCGAATATGAACACAGGCAAGAGACAATAGAGTACGGTGAAGTTCTGTAATTAAATCCTTACTTTACACTCTGGTAACTTCCAGGACTTGAGACAAAAGTTTCACGCATCAATCATATCACAGGAAGAACCGTTTTCTCACTACAAGAATACATTTACTGGAAGGGGCACTCATAAAATCCAGAATCTTCAGGGGAGATGTATATAATCAGTTTCCCAACATACAAACGTTTCACACAAGAAGTGCACAGTTAAACATAGAAATTCCAACAGAAATTACCAATAACACACATGTTACCTGTAACCATGCTGTGAGTATTGAGCTAACAATTCAGAAAAAGCAGGATGAGTTCTGAACTGCCAATAAAGGGAAAGAAAAAAGATAACAACAATCAGATGTGATGCAAACTTTAGAAGTTAAACTGAGCTCTTAATGGGTTTATCAGCATACTATTATATTTAGTTACGAATTAAGTAATACAATCAAGAAAGGATCAAACCTTATTTAACAGGATGCTGGACTTCTCAAGTAATGACACAGACAAACTTCCTGCATCACCATTTGCTAAGTTCACCATCACATGGGCAGTGATTACACTTGCAGCAACCTGTGAAGTTACAGCTACGATTATTGCATTCTAAAAATTATGAAAACTATTGGAAAAGGTCTACACATCCTATCAAAGAACAGCTTTATTAATAGTTTAAAATTAATGTATGTCATAAAGCACAGATTGAACAGAGTAATGTATAGGTGCGAAACTTTCTTATACAGAAGCTGATTGTTTCTTTGAACAGTGAACTTAAGCAGAAACTAAATGCTGTAACTTACATAACATTAAACAACCAACAAAAATCAGAGAATGAGTGAAGATGAGATGATAAGTGATAACTAACCAACCAAATTGAAGACAAAACCAGGGACCAAAGCAACAGACATAATTCACACGTAAAAGAAAGTTAAAAATTCCAGAATAGAAGTCACCTTTGCCCGTTGATACAACTTGAGGTCATATTCACAATAAGAAAGTGACTTGGTAAGATTATCCAAAACAGAGCTCCCGCACCAGGCTGTTAAAATATCCACCAGATCTGAAGCTTTTGATTTTTCTGATCTTACTGTATTTTGTATCCTGTCTTGTGATTCAGGTACTTGTTTTGCAAGTGACTCCACATGTAACAGCTTTTTGTGCAGAAACAGGTCATGCGCCATTATTTCCAATATGGCAGATTGACACTGATACCTGAAGGCCAAATCTTGAGCTTCTATCTCCGTTATATTTTCAGGTGAAGGAGCTTCTACACTAGAAATTACTGAAATAAAACTGGACAATTTTTTCCAGAAATTTTCGGAGCTTTTCAGGCATTCCAAAATATTTGTGTACTGAGCAGCACCTTGCCACAGCCCCCTTAGAAAGTTAAGAACATTCAGCAGTATTCGGGGATTGCTGCAGATAAATAGAAAAAAAAAATATGGAACTAAGAAAATGAGAGAAAAAGGCATAAATTTCAAGACTGCAAGAAAATGATGAAAGGAAAAGTAACTGGAAAAGAAACCAGATAAAGGATCCATTGAGCACAAAATACCTGTTGATAAGATCATTAGATCTTTCAATTTGATGCAGAACTGCATCCACAATACTTGTTTTTTCAGACTCAGATGACCTGAAGGGAACATCATTTGTTGGCAGGTTCACATCACCAGCATTACTCTGTTGAACATCCTTTTTCACTTCGGTGGATAATACAGCAACAAGAAAAGCAGGCTGTATATGAATAAACAATCAATCAGAAAAAGTTAAATCAAATCATTTCCAAAAAGGCCAAAATAGGTCAATGATGACCTAAGATCTATTGAACCAGACAATTTTGACTTGAATGCAAGAACTTTGTTCCTGTTTTCATTAAGGAGCTTAGGCTCAGTTTCCTTGACTGCACCAAAAAGTATATTTGTACTAGATGCCCAAACTGCTAAGTTTTTAGAACAAAGATACTTTGACTCATCAGAATCAACAATACATTACTGTGAAGGTGTCCACCTCAAACAACATAAGAAACTACAGTACCACTGATCCTGACAAATCTAACCCTCCTATCTAAAAGAATATCAGACAAAGAAATACCCCTGAACTCAGATGACACAGATGCCTACATAGAAGACCATAACCTGTCCCTTCACTTAACAATGAGTAACAGGTCTGTGTAAGTACCCAACTAAACTTAGCTTTTTCAACAGCTAATAACGCTACTAGTTCTACTACTTTGAGGTCAAACGCTTTAATAAGTGGAGGAAATTGTTCTGTATAGATCACAAAACTCCAATGAAAGGCTAGCAATATAACCAAATAAAGTTTTCCTTGAGGATGAAGGGCATTAAAATTGCCACCATATGTACACACATGCACACAAAATGTGTTATTTAATCAATCGGTTCTTTGGTTGGGTCAAAGCCATTTGAAACAGTTTTTTCTTTTTTAACAAAGAGAGATTAAACAATAAAAGTACAAGTATAATGGACAAGACATTCACTTCAAAGAAACAGAACAAAAATATGTGGACAATCTAGTGCTAAAACAGACCCAGCCGAAAACACAACTTAACACATTGTGCTCGCCAATCTAACAAAATATCTGTGAAATATAAGCACCTAATCACATAATTTAAAATTGTTTTTTTCCAAGAAAATGAAAAAGGAGCAAAATTTGGAGCCGTTAAGCAAACTGTTGTCAAGATAGCTTAAATTAAAATCGGAAGAAATGGACCATTAGCATTCTTTCTTTTCTTTTTCATTTTTGGACCTGAACACCACTAGCATTCGAACATTACTTCCTAACTTTGTGCGTGAAACTCAAACAATAAAATACAGAACTTGATACCATACAATAACAAACCTGATAACGAGCAGCAGAAGTGAGGAGATTGACTACAGCAACAAAGAGATCTTCATTCCTTTCCGACTGCTCAAGTAGTATGTAACTAACACACTGCCTCAGATCTCCAATCTACAACAGAGTAGTAGCAACAAACAGATTTAGAAGTAGTTGATTTACTCAACTGAAATTACAAGAAATTAACACAGAACTACAAGATAAATGTAAACACGCCAAACCTGATTATCATCCAGACCGAAGCTGCTACCAAACAAATATGGTTGCATAAAATCTGCCATCATCAAGAATGCGGATAAAACCCTAGCAGCACCAACTTGTATTCCCTGCACAGAAAACTCAAGAACCTTAATAAAGATACACAACAATTATGGAAATATTATCCGACGCCATCTATAAAACCAAGACAAAAAGAATACCACTTAGAATTATTTGGTAGTGACAAAGGGTTAACATTCCCAACTTATTTAGTGTCTATACAATTCTGTGTAATTAAATGTATATAAAATGTGCACAGTGCCATATTCTATCCCGTAGGCCATGCTAGTTCGACGGTGAAACGAATTAACATTACGCCTATCATGCCCCAAGCTCAGAGTAAGGCTTAAAAACTGTTGAATGCAACTATAAGTTTCTTATGAATCAAAGTGTTGTAATAAGTATATAAAAAGAAACAAATTGACATTGCAATTCACCAAAAAGCAATAATTATATAGACAATAGTGAAAAACAATGAGGAACTATCCCAATAATACTTTGATGATATGCATGTAGATACACAATAACCAAAAAGGGAGAACCATGTAACTGCACTGTTTACAAATGGAAAGCAAAGAATAGAATCAATAACAATTGAGCATGGAGAAAGGCCATACAGGATTGCGAAAGTAAGATATCAAGGATACAAGCGCTGCAACTACAGGAATTGGTTTTGTTGCGGATGAGAAGACTGCTTGGTAAAAAAATGGAGGGCTGGAAGATATATCCTGGAAATACACACAGCTGAACATCAACTTTTGTGTTAAATAAAAATACAATGCTTAGAACTAACCACCATATTACAAATAAAGGAAAATATCCATCACAAATACATATAGTTGGTCTCTACACAGACTCCAGAAAACTCACTTTTAAACAGAAGCAGATCACTACATTTAGCATTATACAAAACATTGTAACATATACCATGCCAAACAAAATGCAAATTCCACAAGCTTACTTCCAAACAAACCTTAGAAAATTTGGAGAGGACGATGAAAAGAATATCTAAAACAGAACATATCGCCATCTCTAAACCTTCAATCTCTGTCGGATGCCAGCAGATATAAAGTCTCTGCAGAAAAATGTCCCCAAATTAGTGATTAGAACAAAATGACAACAGATCGTGACTAAACAAGATCATAAAATACACAGCATAGCCCACCTCTAATGCTTCTGTAGTTGTACAAACAATCCGAAAGAGAGTACTATGGATGGAAGAATCAGACAGTAACCTATCCAGGATGACTTCATCCAACTTTTCAGAGCATGATATTGATGTAATACATTTTTTCATCACTTCAAGCACCTGAGACAGTAAAGGTTATTAAAATTGACCATCCCAGCATAATCTACATTTACAATACAAATTGGGCCAAGTATATAATAAATTAGACAACCAATTAATCGAGAAGATTAACTAGCCACAAGAAGCCAAACATGCACACATTGTGATTCCCTACCAAGCATTGATGCATAAATTTTTTTGGATATGAATTCTTTACAGCCTATTTGGGCTCATTTGTATCATCCTTGAAATAATCTTGAAAATGATGCTTTCAACTAAACTTCTTTTCTTTTCCTTTCTTTGATAAGAAACAGAATAACACTAATAAAATGACGTGAAACTAGTACTACAGCGAACAAGTAATCCACTGAAGGTACAAAAATTCTATATCAGCCTGCAATCGACTGAACAGTTCTGGAAGATTCAATTGGCCAAGACCCTTTATCAGAATGGACACAAGGAGATACTCTCTACCAAATATACTAATGAAGGAAGCTCACCCATTTGAAAATCATTCAAATTTCTCCAGAAATTGAAATTCCAGCTCATTGGAATATAGGAGACCAAAGTTTGGAAATTTGCACATCATGGATTAGACACAGATATAAAAAGCACAAAAGAAGAACCCCAACCTAATTATCTCCCTAAGAACTA
Source organism: Prunus padus (assembly GCA_024362665.1). Taxonomy (NCBI): domain Eukaryota; kingdom Viridiplantae; phylum Streptophyta; class Magnoliopsida; order Rosales; family Rosaceae; genus Prunus; species Prunus padus. The sequence goes on along the minus strand of JANFAM010000019.1, from coordinate 27,226,667 downwards.
ATTTTACTGAAGATTATGAAGAAAATACCTAATTCCCAATGAAATGTCATTCCAAGGACTTCGAGTGGAACCTCCAGCCACCACATTAAAGCCTCACACATTGGCATCAATGCCAAATCTAACCCAAGTGACAAAATGCCAAAGAGGTTCTCTTTCCAAAGGAAAGCTCCACAACCACTTCCCTAACAAACCCGAGTTTCTATTTAACTGTGCTCTCATTCATAATTATTAGAAAGATATTTAAAAGACTCATGAATCATATGGCGGATACACTCTTTAATTAGTTGAGCTGCATCAATAAAAAGAACATATGCAGACAGCACGAGAAAGACAAATGGCTCCAGACTCATCATCCCAATAGGACACAGCATAACAAGCTACAGCACATAAGACAACAACTGCATGCAGAGCAAAAGGACTTGATCTCATACGGTAGTATAATACTCACTAAGAAAATATAAAGTTAGTCCTGTATGTGCCTTGTATGGAACATCAACTTTCTCTGTTTCTGATGGTTTATAGTAGGGAATCCTATTAATTAGGGCCAGCTCAGAATTTAAGCTAGTTATACAAAAAGCTTAGCGCCGCCCCCCACAACAGGAATCAAGTTTGTTGTAAACTTAAAGCAAAACAAAAAAATAGAACCAACTTGTGTCACAATAGCAGCAAAAGAGAAACCAAAGGATGTACCTTCAATGTTACTCTCCAACGAGTATGTTTCACCTTGTATTTCCAGTATTCATGGTTAACAAGAACATACTGAATTGAGAAAATAATTAAAGCCAGGACAGCATCATTTTTCAGACCTGTCTCCATGAGATGTACAGTGAAGTCCAGCACTGCAAGGTTTTAAAACCATCCATGTCATGAAATAGATCACATAAATTTTGAAATTTTGAAACACTACTAGGCAGAAAGCAAAGATAAAAAATAAATAAATAAAAAACAACCAAACAAAACAAAAACATTAGTGTTTCCTATGTTATTGTGTATATAGACATAATTTAGTACAAAGTAAACAAAGCCAGACCAACTAGATGATGTTATAACAGAAAAAGCACATTAACAAACTGCAAGACTAAAAGAGAACAGAAGAATGCAAAAAGAATCATACAACAAAATATACCTGATAAAGTCAATGAGCAGTCACCATCATTATGCTCACAGTCAATTAATAGCATCTTTGCCAATTTTCCAGAAAGCAACCACGATCCACTAGAAAAAGACACGAGAAAAAAAAGCCAAAAAGTGATATCAAGGATCAGAACAAAAACTTCCCCAGCCTCACATGAGGCATCAACATTGCCAACACAAACAAGCAAACCAAGATAAATGTTAGATTATTATTTATAACCAACTTCCACTGTGCCCCCGACCAAAAAAAGAAACGACAATAGAAGGCTTGCCTCATGTGCAGCACAAAACAAGAAAGGACTTCATTGGAGCATCGAGATATGTAGAACTTCTTTTCTGTCTAGAAATGTAGCATTGATGCATGTTGATGAACATGTTTTATTTCTACCCTCATCAATTTCATCACAAGGCCTTTCTGGGGTCAGTAACAAATTTTTTTTATAAATGAAATGTTGTGGGGGATTGAACCCACAACCTCCCACATACTCATAATGCACTCTTCCACCCAACCAATGCTTCACTTTGTCAGTAATGATTTCATTTTAACAATAAGCTAAAGGAAATTGCAAAACCGAAGAAAGAGGAGAACAAAGCCATAAAGAGAAATTAATCTTCTACAAGACAACTGGTAACAAGTAGAGGCCCCTCAGGAGGAAATATGTATGAGATGAACAAGAATAACAGAAAATTAATGTGGCCAACAATATACAGTGGGGAAATAAAGGTCTTATGAAGAAAGGATCCAGGCACAAGCCCGAGAAAGAAAAAAAACAAAAAAGAGGAAGTGAAATACAGCTCCACTTCAGATATACTTCAATTAACTTACAGTAAGAATGCAAACCACACATTTATATGTATGCACAATAACAGCAGAACAACGAAAGTAAGTCTTTTCTCAAAGGATTCACCTTGATGAATCATCCTGGCCATTGCTGAAATCGAATATATTTGCCTTTAAAGCTACCTCAGCAACATGAGAAGGGTAACTGCCACAATAAATGCATGTTAAACACAGAGGGTTTTGCTCAGGTCTGGCATATGCCGAAAGCAATTTAAAGCAATGATTATAGGCTAATATAAAGTTCAAGATACATCACATTCAGGACTGCACCATTAATTTAAAGAATTATATCATGTACAACTACGACTGCTGTCATTGTGAGGGAAGTCATTCTCATTGACGCCATATTTTTTAATGGGGAAACAGAAGTATATTGATATAAAAACAAATTACAAACACGGCACAAACCTACAACAATGCACCCTACCAAACATCAGATCATAATATCAATTCCACAATAGAGCGAACGAAACTCAGACTGAATGGCCAGCTAAGAACAGATTTCCAATTGACATCATCTTTGTATATAATCAATTGCATGCGACAAGGCTACAAATTTAAATGGAAACTAACTTACATATTAAATTTTCAGTATTTCCGCATGCAGTTGATTAATAACTTGTTACTATGTGCATATCTATATTTATACCATATTAATAATGGGTGGTGATTTTCCCACTCCCCTTTTGTCCACTAACACTCCCTTTTGGTTTTTAATAGTTTTTACTATAACAAAAAAATGGAGTGTAAGTGGACAAAAGAGGAGTGGGAAAATCAGCTCCCTTAATAAATATTTATTGTTTAACTAGAAAACTACAATCCTCTGTGTCCTATCTGAATTTCTTTTTGTTCCTATACAGAACTCAAGAGGATAAAGGATGAAGTTACCATTTTAACATCTTTGCCAAAATATTTATACCCAAGGACATCAGAGCAGCACCATTGGAAGTAGGAGATGATTTTCTGATCAGAGTGCAAATGATCTCAACCAACCTGGACGAATAACAAAAGTGCAAATTACAAAACATACTAAGACAGGCAAGAAAGAGGAAACAAAACACACAACACAAGCACAAACAAAAGGTTGCTTAATTACCACATATTACTTCCTATCTGCCTGCTCATGCCAGTTGATTGGACATGCAATGAGCTCCCAACGTCCATCAAAGCAAAACGTACAGCCTAAACATCAAACACCAGTACGAAAAGCTTGGTTAAAAAGATATAGTTACAGAAATGGTAAGAAATCATGAATTGCACCCACAAGCATTTAACAGCTTAATCGAGCTTATTCAAAATAGAGCATGAAGGCCACCAAGTTTCTTAGCAACAACCCAATGTCCACAATAAATTGTAAAATACACTAATTGATGTAACCAATAGGTTCCAAATCCATAACGACTCTAGCTAGCAATGAATGATGAGAAAAAAAATACCGTGTTAAAGGTAACCATCCGGCAAATTAGGTCAAGGATAAGAAGAACTTCGTCATTTCTCTCAAAATACAGCTCCTCAGCCAGGCGCATGAGCAATACTAGCACCTCAGATTGTGTATACTGCAAAAAAGAGGCATGAATTAGCACAAAACAGCAACCAATAAAATTTTTAATTGAATATTAAATTGGATATCTTATATCACTCTCCTCGAATATACTGTTCACAATGCACTAAATAAAACTAGAAACTAGACATGTCATTTGAATTATCGCAGAAAAAATCATGGCTTTGTAAATAATGTAGAGAGTAAAGGAAGATGGCATCAAAAAGGAAAGTAAACAAGATAATATTAAATAATACACGTTTTTGCATTTCCTGGTTTGCACACGTTTTTGCATTTTAATGCCCCATAAGTAGCACGTATAATTGAGATATTAAAAATTTTGGACAAAAGAAAAGCCTTTGAGGAGAGGTAATAATTGTCACATGGCAATCCCTAAAAATGCCAATTCAAATTTCAAAATACACGAGAAAGATAGTATTCACAAAACATTGAAGAGGAAGGAAAAAACAGCACACACAGACAAATGCAGTATACATGCTCTTTAAAGTATCACCAAACACCCGTGCCCTTATAAGCAGTTGAAACTCTAGTGATCTTTTTCAGGAATATATAAAAGTCATCAATACCAACAAATTACCAAAATCAGTTAAAGTAATCCGCTTACCTCCCATTGTACAAGAGCGGCATTTCCACCAACTGATCTTAAAACATGTCCACAAGTTCTACTGGGAATGACCAAACTTTCAAATCCAGGAACATGCAATGGGAGGTGCGTCTCAACAATTGGAGAGATGTCATCCACAGAGGAACTATTATTAATCTCAACCAAGGATGATATCTTAACAGACTTATCTAGAAAGTTATACCTGTTGACAGGATGAACACACAACAAATGAGAGAACAACAAAATAATTGAATAAGCAGCATTTTTTGCATGGGAACCAATTAAAAGATAATATAACTTATTTTGAGCATTCCCTTGGGAAGTGGGAATATAGAAAAGATAACGTATCAATATCATATTACAAAAAGAAGCTTGAGAAACACCAGAAAATATACAAAAATTACAACCCTAATTATACACATATAGATAGGAAAAAATTCACACACGTTTACAACTAGATATCAACATGTTTAACCAATTAGAGTTGATTATATCTTTTCACACACATTTACTAAGAACAAACGTTGCTTTATTTATTTACCAAAAATGTATATATTAGCTTTAATCATAGCACCAATACTGTAAGTACTATTTGATGCAGAGGCCCAGGCGAAAAAATAAAAATAAAAAGTTTTTGCTTACTGTATAAAAACAGTAAAAGTGCTGTAGCCCTTTTAATATAGGATTTTGAGGACAGTTATGTTGCACAAACTGAAAAGGATAACTGAGACAATGTTTAGATAACCTTTTATGATTAATTGTTGTTAGGCTTTCTACCCGCTTATAAATACAATTTTACGAAGACTCTTCTTATTATTAACTAATATAGCAAACAAGTCTGGCCTGAGAATTTCCATAACCAAATTAAAGTTTAATCCAACACCCATATACTGATCACATCTACAACTCATTCAGCTTATCAAAAACCAGAATAAGAAACGGCCTTGCCAAATAAGTATACTTACACACATTCTGCAGGCCAAGTTCCTTCACAAAGAGATGATAAAAGGCGAACTAGTTCCACAGTCCTGAAAGGAAATTCACCCTCTAAGCTGCGAAGAAGACACCGGATAGGCTCATCAATAAAACTTTCACGATCCCAAAACTGGATACAAAGTGACTCCTGCAAAATTCAGCGGAACTTTCCTTTAAAAATGAGTAACAAATACACTAATAAAAATTATAATAGCAATTTCATATTTATAATTACAAATATTTTTCTCATAGCAACATATGCTGAAAGATAATAACAGTGTCCAAACCTCTCCCTGATAAATTTTGCAAAGAATATCCAGTATTAACTTAAGAGCACTATCTTCCAGCTGCACAGTATAAGAAGCAGAAGAAATGAGAAACACATCCAACAAATGCGAATAAGGAATTTGCAGAGATCCATTATGCATTTACCTGAGGACCGATCTCATAAGATGCAATAAACGTAGAAATAAAGGTTCTCAACACACTTCGATAACCAGCAACAGGCCCCTAAAGAAAAGGAAAGAAAAAAAGGTCACTCGTTTGAAAATGAAAAGAATTTGGGGAAAAATACCAAAAAAAAAAACTTTAAATGGCCAAGCAATGTAAATAAGAACTTGTTAAAACCTCGGGATGGACCCCCAAGCCTTTTAATGGGTAAAGGTGGAAAACCAATCGGCAAACTTGAGGCAACACCAGAAACTAATTGCTCTAAACACATACACTTATAAACTGTGAATAACTTACATCAGATTCCTTCAATACATCACTTTGAAGGAATTCTACAAGATAAGTCAAAGATGCAGCCTCGAAGGCTTGACGAACATAACCACCATGATCAATTTCCTGGAAAATAAGATAAAAACTAAGCACAGTGATCATTCGTATCATTCATACAGCCTGGATAGGAAACAACATCTGCACGGAACCACCTACCATTACTACATTGTTTTCTTCTTTCCCTGGAAGTGATGAAATCAGACAAAGAAACACAGCCCATGCTAGAATTAACGGGCCTGCTTCTTTTGTTTCAAAAGCATTGAAAGTTGAAATTATTGCTTCCATCTCTTGGACATCAGCCAAAGTAAAAACGGATTTTCCTTCCCTAAGGAGTAGCATAAAAAAGGTAAATAAAGAGGATGGAGGTAAGGATACATAACTATGGAAAATTTTAACAATGGACACAAAGACAGAGCCAACAATACCATATTAACCTTAAGGAATCAATCATTGATTAGAATTATACTGATGAAGCTTAACACTTTTCATTTAAATATATAAAAGAGAAGTTACCACATCATTAACAAGCATATTATATCCATAGTTGCATTCACAGCATTATAAAATTGCAAATCAAATTATCTTAAGAACCTAAAGTCGCAGATATATAGCTTGGCTAACAGCATGCATAGAGATAGTACTCAAGCTTCAAGCGAATTGGGAATCTGCAGATTTTTGGGTATGGAAATGTTAGACCTAGACTGCCCATATTATTTCAAAGATCTCTAGGCCTGCTTGTAATGAGTCTGAGTGGTTTTTATTTATATAAGAGTATTGATCGTATAGCATTCGCATTAATTAAAAAATAATAAATAAGAAATAAAAGAGCAATATCATTTTTTCTTGCTTTTCACAGTTAGTAGAATTTTCTGATCTAATAGAAACCAATACTTTAGTTCAACTCTGTTATTTTAGTTTTGTCTTGTCTAATTTACAACACATGTGTGAACTAAAGGCACGCCATATCTGCCTCACAAGTGGATTCCACCTAAAGCCAGTTAGTCCCTTGGCCTACACCGAAAGGCATCTTCATTGAGTAATGACATAAGAAATGCTGCACTGTATTGCGCAACAAATGTGAAATTCATGATATGCATATTTAAATGTATAAATCATTGATTCGGCCTAAGATGTTTTGCTCTTGATAGTTTATGAATTGCACAATAAATATGTAGATGCATCCTAACTAGATAAAAACCTGAAAGGGATTTCATCGTGAACCATTTGGAGAATATTTTCCAGGTCCAAGGTTTCTATAAGGATTAGAAGCAGCTGAACTTTGGCTTGATAAGCAGAACGTAGTGCTTCAGTTGATACTGCCAGCTTTCCAAAGTTATAAGACCCAGATAGAATTCCCTGCAGGAGAAAGCTTTTGAGCTTGGACTAGGATAAAATAGTACTTTATAAACAAATTCTGCAAGCAAGATAACAAAATACCTTATATAGCCAGCACAATGTTTTCCACCTTTCACCATTACAAGTACAAACTGACTCATTATAAACAAGGAAAAGAATGTCCAAAACTAAATTGTCTTCAACTAGTGTCTCCTCAGCCCACAACGTGAAAAGGTCAATATCCTAATAAAGCACCCACACAAGTTGACATTAGGGGTTTGTAACAAATACAAAATGATTCAATTCTATATTCTTCAAATAAAAACATGCATGGAGATGCGTACACATATGCCAACAACATCCCTTTACATGGGCATCAACATACAATCTCAAATGTAATTAAGGAAACATAAAATTGGCCAATTCAGCAGAAAAAAGTATGATAATTTCACCTATTCTGTCCTAAAGCATCATATGAATGTAATACAGGGACGGAAAATCGATAGTCCACACCCAAATACATGTTTCTTAGGCTATTGCACATCGCACAGCAGCAGGGACTTGTTACTTTTTAATGACTGGCTTAAAACTTCCTCCAGCAGTTGTTATAGCATCCACTCTCACTATGCCACTACTACCTCAATTTTGCTTAACATAACCTCCTTCAACACACTATCACATATAAATATGCAACCTAGTAAATGAAAATATACAAAAGAGTTTTTCGTTAGCTTCCTATACCCCAGTATCCACATTGTAGCCAAAGATGGTCAAGCATAAAGTAAGATGTAATTTCAACATCAATTAACTTCAAAATTTATCATAGCACAACCCATAAGAATACAGAGGGACGCCTGAAGAGGACAAAAATAACCTAATTGGTCTACTAGGGAGTAAGAATCTATAAACTTAAGGGGGTAATTATTACGCCTAATTGGCATTTTAATATACCATTTGTTCAGGGTGATTAGAGGATAAAAGGTCTTGCAGCACGGATATCAGCTTCCTTTCCAATCCATCAGAAATCAACTTTAGTGCCTCCTCCTTCATAGCATTACCTTCTTCAAAGACACTTCCTAAAGACACTGCATTAATGACCAATTCTCAAACGTTGTTGAAGTTCAGCTTAGTGATAAAACATGATGCCAACAGATGGTTTAAAAGGAGGGAGGGACTCATGATTGACTTACAAGCATGTGCGAGAATTCTCCTGGTACATTTCAGCAGGTACTGTCGCTCAATGTAATAGTCAATACATACCTGCATAAGAGGGAAGGGAGGTGGGAAAAAGGTAGAAAAAAACTGAGAATTATACACTAACACTAAATGCAACAAAGTAAATGTCCAATTTCATTTTCTGTTTGATCGAAAAATGTACACTTTCTGCAAGCAGCAAAAATGTGACATTTACACTCAACTCATCCACCCCTTACACCAGGTACGTTACACATAAGAACTATAGCATTCAACATTAGTATCAGTCAGACAATATGAGTGTGATACTAACCGCATGAAAATACTCGTGAACTATAGAGTCAAGAGCTACGTTGTTGTTCTTGAAAGACCTTTCAACAAGAATGTATGATTGCACCTCATCTAGACACTGAAACAAATAAAAAAAGTAAGTTTTGTAGCAAATGGGCAATCAATAAGACCATCAGTAACATCTGCTTTATGTTATAGAGAATATCATTATCCATCTGTTTCCCATAACATGAAGAAAATAACATACTATTAAATCAACCAAGCAGTAACTTTTGTTGAAAATTGAATGCGGAACTTGCCAAACCCATAATAAGTTTCTTCAGAATCAACTTTATAATTCATATGATTAGTTTTACAAGTCACTAATTGAGAATCCAAAACCAAATCAAAGTTCACAGAGAGCCCAAATGCAAGAAATTTCAACTAGGGAAATGGCATGAAGGCAGTAGTACAAACTCACCAAATAAGAGCTGATTTTCAAAGCCTTATCTTTCAATTCAGGTTTTATATCCAATTGGCGAGACCCGATTTTCACTTGCTGTGAATTTAAAGCCTCTCTTGAATTCTCATTGGGCGGCTTGAAGCCAGACAATGTGTCCACAAACCAAGCATGATTGTCATTCAATTTCTTTACCTAAACAAAACACCAACCAAATTCAAAACACTTACTTACTCTTACACAAATGCATGCATGAATAGAGGAATAGAGATATACATATATATATATATAGAGAGAGAGAGAGAGAGAGAGAGAGAGAGAGAGATTACCAAATTGGGAGGGAGGTCGGACGAGAGAGACGCATTTTCGAGCTCAGTGAGTAAAACAGAGAAAGGGTCCCACCAGAGAGTGGCGTCGACGGACTTAGGGCTGGCCATTGAAGAGCTTGAAAGCTCTGACCGTTGAACTTAAACCCTAGAAGAGGGTTTTTCAATTTTTTAGTTTCAGAAGCAGAAACACAGAATGGGGTTTTTACTTTACGAATTTTGATTCTTTTCGCGCTTCCTGCGATTGAAGAAATAAAAATAAACCTGAATTTGACAAAAATTTGGACTTTATCTTTTTGGGGCTAGAAGAAGAAGAACGCAGATTTCCAATTGGGCTCGAACTTGACTTTGGTAGTAACCTATTTAGCCTTCGGTTCAGTCCAAAGTCTGTTGGGCTCCGTTGGGCTGAGTTTGGGCAGTCTAACTAGCCCGAGTTAAATTATAAATTTCTAATGTTTTCGTTGCTTTTTAAACTTTTTAATATATGGAAAATGTTGAGTTTTTTTCTTCAAATCAACATGCGAGGGGATTCAAATTTGAGACATTTTACAATACTCGGAAGAGAAATACTTGACTATTGTCTAGTTGCTAATGTTCAATTAATGTTTTTAAAAACAAAAAACAAATCAAGAAATATAACAGTAATGTTACATATATTTTTGTATATGTCAATTTATTTTTCTTGACAACCATGTCAATTTTTGGGAGGATGATCTTTAATAAGAAAATTTGGTTGATTGAAGTATTGTAGAAATAATTTTGTTATTTTCGTGTTTCTTTGTGTGGGTGTGTAAAAATGTTATCATTTGTAGTTTTACTATAAAATCCTATATATCTTAAAGGACAGTCGTACACGATGCACAAATTTTATCACAAAACATTTTAAAATATACATTTTTCATTGTAATCAATGTTTACTATTTTTTTTTTTCATGAGAGCGGCATTTTTAAGTGCCGATAACAGCTTCTTTGTATATTACAACATTGATTAATTGTTTATATGTATTCTCGGAAATATATAGGTTGTCTCAAGATTGTCCTCTACGTGAATTAAATCCGAATACACTTAGGAGGAATGGGAGAATTTGGTCCACTTTCCCATTGTGGTGCCACCCATGTGCTATGGGAACAGATAGTTAACTTATGTGTCATTCGATGGTTCCCTAATTGATAGGCTACAAATAATTGGTTTGGTTGTTCACTATCCGATCTAGCTACTTTTTTATGGAGTACGGAAAACGAACCATAAATAATTGGTTTGAGTTGAGACACGCAACGCAACATGTCGGCTACAAATACAGCTCGGCGAAATGAGCCTCTTTGAAAACGACAACAATATCTGAAATTTGGATCTTGTGCTTTGTTCGTCAATGGAGAAGGAACTTAAGAGCAAACGAAATGGAAAGTAGACTAATTAGCATATGCCACAAGCATGCCTTACAAATTCAGTTAAGTGATATACAGGATGCTTTTATTACAGGATTTATAGTTTAGGGTTTTAGCATTTATGTCGGTATTATAATTTGAGTGAATTTGTAATACTATGCCGACATCTGACATATGCTGACATATCATAAAAGTTTTCACAATTGCTTTGAGGGGTTTTTGGTTTTGAAGGGTTTCTTTGAAAAGAAATGTATTTCTTTTGTAGGAAGTGTCAATCTTCAATAAATGTATAGACTGCGCTTGATTTTTGAGATAGAGACAGATCCTTTTGAGGTTGTTATGTTGTTATACATGCACATATGGGTTCTTGGTTACCAGTTACTAGAATTCATCTTACTTGACACAAATTTGAGTATGAAGTTTCTAATTTATGAGACATTACATATTGATAATGACCCCGATTAGTAAACAAACTTGGATTTAGTGTTAATTATGAGTGATTAATCATGTTGGCTCATGACTAACTAGCATTCGATATGAACCCGAAAATGACACGATTAATTAGCATCTGAATATTTATAGACACTAGGATTACAAAGAAACAGTCCACACAAGTCAATTTCATAAATAAATAGAATGAGGGAAACAATGTTTCAGTTCCACTCTCTGAGTTATCTCCCTGACCTTGCTTCCCTTTAAGGCTTGAAGACTTCACTTATTATGATAATTAAATTCCACACTTGACCTTCCACTCCATTGTTTCACACCACACAACATCTATGATCATACTTACAACTGGTAAAAATAGTACTGCAACAGCCTATGGATATTGAGGAACCAAAGGTGGCAACTTGCCAATCTTTGGGTGCGGGTCTATAAGGCTTGAAGACTTAACTTATTATGATAATTAAATTCCACACTAGTACTTGACCTTCCACTCCATTGTTTCACACCACACAACATCCATGATCCTACTTACAACTGGTAAAGATAGTACTGCAACAGCCTAAGGATATTGAGGAACCAAAGGTGGCAACTTGCCAATCTTTGGGTGGGGGAAGTATTTGGGGTGGGTTTTGGGGATAAGAGGAAACTTGGACTTCGGGTGGGGAAAGTAATATTTTGGGTGGAGTTTGGGGATATGAGGAAGCTTGGGAAGAAGAGGGTGCTTAGGAATTAGTGGGGGGGAGTGGTGGTTTCTTAAAGAATGGAGGGTGAGGCTTAAAGAATGGATGTGGCTTAAAGAATGGATGTGGCTTTGGCAATGGAGGGTGAGGCTTAAACAATGGATGTGGCTTTGGCAACGGAGGATGAGGCTTAAACAATGGATGTGGTTTTGGCAATGGAGGATGAGGCTTAAACAATGGATGTGGCTTTGGCTTTGGAGGGTGAGGCTTAAACAATGGATGTGGCTTTGGCTTTGGAGGGTGAGGCTTAAACAATGGATGTGGCTTTGGAGGGTGAGGCTTAAACAATGGATGTGGCTTTGGCAATGGAGGGTGAGGCTTAAACAATGGATGTGGCTTTGGAGGGTGTGGCTTTGGAGGGTGAGGCTTAAACAATGGATGTGGCTTTGGCAATGGAGGGTGAGGCTTAAAGAATGGATGGGGCTTTGGCTTGTGAAATGGGATGGGAGGTGGAAGTGGCTTTTTGTATATGGGGACTGGTGGTGGAAGTGGCTTCTTGTATATGGGGACTGGTGGTGGAAGTGGCTTTTTGAACACAGGAATTGGTGGACAAATTTTCTTGGGGGGCTTTGGTGGAAGTGGTTTCTTGTAGATTGGTACTGGTGGGGGAAGAGGCTTCTTGTAAACTGGAACTGGTGGAGGCAGAGGCTTCTTGTAAACTGGAACGGGTGGAGGCAGAGGCTTCTTGTAAACTGGAACGGGTGGAGGCAGAGGCTTCTTGTAAACTGGAACTGGTGGAGGCAGAGGCTTCTTGTAGATTGGGACTGGTGGGGGAAGAGGTTTTGTGTAAATTGGTACTGGTGGGGGAAGAGGCTTCTTAAAGATTGGTACTTTTGGAGGGAAGACTTTATGTGGGAATGGAGGGAAGACCTTGGGTGGGTGTGATTTGGGAAATGGAGGCAAATTTAAAGGCGGTAATTTGGGATGTGGGTGAGGCCAAAAGAAGGCAGAAGTGCATGTTACTGGTGAGAATTTAAGTTTGCCACCAGCCACTCCAAAGGTTTGTTTTCCTTCACTGGTCTTGGACTTGAAGACTATCTTGGAAGATTCTAGGCCATCATAGGCAGCACAAGGTGCAGCCAATGCACTGTGAAGTTGGGCATAACATTCCTCTTTTAGTTCATCATCTCCTTCTTTTACAATCTCCTTGGGAAGGGACACTTTGAAGTTTCCCTCTTCATTGAGCTCCCCAAACCCTCTTGTTTTGAAGTGCCCATTTGCTGGCTTGCAGTCAATTGTCACATGAAGACCTGCAAAAGAGATTAGCAAATCAAAATATTTTTAAAAGATGTGATTTTGATTGTAATTAAGTGAATAACAATGCTAATTGTGAATAAACCTTTATTGTTTTCTTTATTCGAGTGTTCTACCACTGAAACTATACCATAGCGCATATATGTCCCGTAGAAATAAAACCTTACTATTAGTGAAATTGTTTGATACTACAAGAATTTTGTTACTTGGGATCAAACTCTTGATGATCAGAGACCATCTGAGTCAAACAAGTAACCCCAAGAAATCCCCCTAATAAAACGGAAAATTATTCCCCAGTACCGAACCAGCTGGACCAGTCACTTTGTTTGCCCCTTTTTGAAGTTTCACACAGGAATTAATACATGGTAATTTTTAACACTATCAAATCTTTGAAATGCATGGCAAGAGAATGCATAAGATAGAGTTAAGCAATTTAGACAGAAATTACAGTACCTGAAAAAGCCTGGCTAGTCTTAATGCTATTCTGAGCACAGTCAGTACATTCTCCAACCCCAACTACCTCAAATGTCTTATGTTCAGCATAACAAAAGCTCACAAAAAGCAAAGACAACAAGAAGCACTTTTGTGCTTCTTGACAGAGAGGAAAAATCTTCATTGTTGGGAACCACACCCCAACAAAGAAAACAGCTTATTCTATAAGCTTCTGGTATTACAAAGCTTAGAAGCCTTATTATATATAGTGTCCTTAAGGTTTTGATTTAAAGCACACCGACACTGATATTAAAGGGCTTCACATGAGGTTAGGGACCCTCCCATTTGGGATGACCTTGCGTTTAGAGTAGAAGAAAATGACAGTAACGTGCACAGCGGCATCATTCCCATATGCCAGCCATTATTTTGCATTCAACGACCTCCCCCAACTGCAAAGCTTAATGAGCTTTGTGTTTCTTATCTGTCTAAACCTACTAATTCAGCTCCCATTAATACCGTCCTTTTTACACAAACCCATGTTTATATTACCAAAGTAATCCCTACCCTCTACTTGTCTCTGGCAATTTCGTGCTGGTATTATAGGAGGGGTCGCACGACCCCATGGATGCTGAAAATCTGGATGTGGAGGTCTGAGGCGATCTTATGGATGCACATAAGGTGCTTGACGATGAAGAAGAAGCTAGATAGTTTTGCAGCGGCCCTGTAAAAGCGCGAGGAAGAAGAAGAAGAGGGGTGCCTAATCGACCTAATTTTTTAATCTTTTTAACATATCAGGTGGACTAAGAGCATCTCCAAGGGAGATGTCAAATATCAAACATCAAATTTAAATTTGATGGCTGATGTGGCAATTTGACATCTTACACAGTTTTACACGTCAAATTAAATTATTATTTTATTACATTTAGTGTTGATTTATTTACTACTTCTTAGATTATAATTTTTATATTTTTAATTAAAAAGAAAATAAAATACTAAAAGACAATCAATTAATTGAAAAAGAAAAAAATACTACAAGACAATCAATGAATTAAAATATAATTCACAATTCACCACCTCGAAGAATTTTCATTTTAAGTTGAGAATAATATAGTCTTTCCTCATCACACATGCTAGATGTATCCATAGACATAATTTTCGTCTCGAACTCCATTTGTTTGAGTCGAAGTTTTTTTTCATCTTGCTCAACTTTCTTCTTAATAAGCTCCATTTTCCTTTCATCTCTTTCCTTTTTCTCTTGATGTAATGTTTGAATTTGCACAAAATAGGAGTGGGCTCATCGCTAGTGGTTTCTTTCATCTTTCTCTTTTCGGCCTTCTTACCTAGTGGTCTTTTGTGGGAGCATAAGTATCGTTGGTGTTGTCTTGGTCAACATCTATGGGAGTTCTTTGAGTAGAAGAGGATGAGAAACTAGTGAAGTTAGATTGGTCTACATTTTCACGCTTCTTACTCACTGATTCTTGCGTTTGTAACCACTTTGGTTGGTGCCTCAATAAAATCCAAGCATGATCAAGGTTGAACTTTGCTTTGTATATTGCTTCATATGTAGCCTTCGCATCTGCAATCTAAAGATTAAAAAAACCAAAACTCCACATGAGAATAAATTTAATAATTAAATACACTAATACTATTTAAATATACCTTATCTTGCACAGTTTTGCCACTCTGATTTCTCTCATTTATAGTGGCTATACATCCAGAAAATCTATTCACCTCCTTTTGAATTTTTTGCCACCGTTGAGATAGCATTCGGTCAGTTCGACTACTGTCGAACCACTTATTTTGGTTGTAATATTCCCCAATTCGTGCCCAAAAAGTTTGATGTTTTTGCTCATTTCCATGTATAGCATCCATACTAGTGTTTAACCATGCACTAACAAGAAGACGATCCTCATCTTTGTTGAAGCCAGCACCGCGAATCTTTTTCTTTTCAGACACTTCCACATTGACTTGATCACATACTTCACTTGAAAATTGAGATTGTTGAGTAGAAAAATTTGGAAATTGGGAGTATTCAGAATCCATAATGTTTATAGAGGAAAATTTGAGAGATTGAATGGGAGGATGCACAAGCAAATATAAAAATGTGGTATTTATAGAGATCAAATGTGAGGATGAATTTAATGAACAACGGGAAAAAGAAACATGCACAAGTATTTAAACATTCCAACGGGCAAAAGTATTTACAATGCACAAGTAACTAAACAATGCACCTGTATTGAAACAATGCATGCATGACCTTGAAAGAAAAAAAATAGCAACAAACTTGTGCAAGCATAAATGAAACGATTCAAAGTGATATGCAACGGTAATATTTTATAATTTGTTTTGTTTTGTATTTGTTTTCTTATTGAAATTTGATTTTAATATGGACTGAGATAAGAGTATGAGACTAATCAAACATAAATGAAACAAACTCTTAATGTTAGTATATGATAGAGCAATGATCTGATCACAACAAGAACAAACAAATGGATATGGACCAAAACGTTTTCTCAGAGTCCAAATTAAAACCAAATACACTTCTGAATACGAATATGATTTCGAATAAAATCTTGAAATTCTATTGTCTGCTCATGTGAGATCATAAGATCAACACTTTCACCCCTTCTTACATCATAATCTCATGGAAGGCGATCATCACGTTCATCTTCAACGATCATGTTATGCATTATGATGCATGCTTTCATGATTCGTTGAAGCGTTTCACGATCCCAAAAACGAGCAGGACCACGAACAATTGCGAAACGTGCTTGGAGCACTCCAAATGCCCATTCAACATCTTTCCTTGCAGACTCTTGAGCTGCTGCAAAAGTTTTGGCCTTTGGTCCTTGGGGGCATGGGATAGTTTTGACAAATGTTGCCCACGATGGATAAATTCCATCAGCAAGATAATAACCCATTGTATAGTCGTGACCATTAATCGAGTAATTGGCTAGAGGAGCTCGGCCTTCCCTGAGGTCAGAAAATAAAGGAGAGTGTTCTAAGACATTTATGTCATTATGTGATCCTGGAAGTCCAAAGAAAGCATGCCATATCCATAGATCTTTTGAAGCCACGGCCGAGAATCAACGAAGGCTCACGATGGTCTCCACGAGCATACATCCCTTTCCATGCAACCGGACAATTTTTCCATTTCCAATGCATACAATCGATGCTACCAAGCATTCCTGGAAACCCACGACTCTCACCTTCTGCTAATAACCTAGAAATATCAGCATTGTTTGGCCTTCTCAAGTAATTCTCACCAAAAATGTCAATAACCGCTTGAACAAACCTTTTCATTGATTCAATTGAAGTATTTTCACCGATACGCACATAATCATCGACAGCATCAGCTGCAACTCCATAAGCAATCATTCTCATCACAGCAGTGACTTTTTGTAAAGGTGATAAACCAAGACGACCAGCTCGATCCCTTTTTTGGGCAAAGTATGAGTCATAATCTTCTACCGCATTTACTATTCGAAGAAAAAGTGGTCGGCGCATTCGGAACCTTCTTCGAAATTGAGCTGGATAGTACTTAGGATTCTCAGCAAAATAATCATCATAGAGTCTTTGGTGCCCTTGTAGTCGTCCTCTGTCGATATATGCATGACCTTGGACAGCACCACGATGTTTACTCGTTTCTCCTTTCATGTTCTCTTGTTCCTTTTGCAAAGCAACCACTTCCAACATTTCTAGTTCTTCGCCAGACTCTGAATCAACAAGATTCCAAAAGTGCTCATCTGTTGAATTAGAAGATGAATCAGAAAAATGATAAGACATGTTGGGGGTTCTTCACAATTCAGTGTAAAAGAAAAGAAAAATTTTTGGTATAAAAAAAGAATTGTGTTTGATTTTATTTCATCCATCTCCACGTTGGTTGATGAAAAGAACATAAAAAAGATCAACTTAAATTTTCAACGGTAAAAAAATATAGATAAGTAATAAATGAAATGATAAAGCCACAACTAGATCGGGCAAAGAAATAATAAAATAATCAAAAGACGTCTTCAGTGCTTGACGGCAATTTTGACAGCAGAGGCTTCATGCGCTATTCCACGTAGACTTTAGCAGTTCGGTTGGAGTAAATTTCAGCTGTTATTTTTATCTGTTAAAAGTGCCACATAAGATTTGACATATCTTTTGGAGATGCTCTAAGACGTCTTTTGTTAAAACCTTTTTGAATTTTAAGGGCACATTTGTATTTCATGCAGGTTTTGTAATAAAACAAGATGTAAACGTAATTTTTTTATAACCAAAGTAATCCCTACCCTCTACTTGGCTCTCACAACTTCGCGATGGTATTATAGGATGACGCTGCTTGCTTTATTCATGTTGATTGTTGTGGAAATTACATTTTGACACATTTGCAAAAATAATTTATAAAAATATATAAAAAAAAGATTTTGACACACGTATCAAACTATGATCATAGATAAAAGATAACTATTTTTTGTATATGATTGTCGATCCCATATATTTTGTTTTATTGGGTTGTGGTTTAATTTCTCACAGTCGGGAAGCCTAAAAGGAGAAACAAATGGTGGCATTTGCATAATTGATCGGAGGCACATATCTACTTCATGTGATCATTTCAAACTACAAAAACCAGCCAAGTTCATCATAGCACAAGTCCAAGTCCATGTTTATTAAATGTGCACACACTCATCATATCCATATTAAAATGAATTAAAATGGGAGACTGGTGCTGTTGGAAATTAGAATTGAAGCATGCAGAAGCCTACCCTTTTTTTTTTCTCTCTTTGTAGAGTTTAAAGTTGGTTATTGTAGATGGACTTGTAGCTCAAGTGGTTAAGAGCATCTACTCTTTCACCTGAAGTCCTAGGTTCGATTCCCCATCCCCAATACCGTTTGTATTAAAAAAAAAAATTTGGTTACTTACTGCATGTGTGCATGATGGTGGGGTTCCAAAACTGTGGAAGCATAGGGCAGATGGGAAAAAAGTAGGGGGCTGCTCAGAGTAGAATTTTCGATAAGACCAGTGGGAAAGCTAAGTTGATGATGGGTATTTTATACTTAGAAGGCCAAAAACAGAAAACTTGCCAATATCGTATATTATGAGGTTACATAAGGTAAAGGACCACAAATCTAAATTCTAATCCAAGAAGTTACAGAAAGCAGAAGAATGGTATATAAGATTCCACTGCGGCGGGCTCACCCTATAAAAAGATTGAATGCTATAAATAAATAAAAAAATCTGAAAATTTTATATTCTAACTGGATATAAAATTAAAAAGTTATATTATAACTGATATAACAATGTTTTACACACACACAGCTTGAAGGTAAAATCCGAATTTGTATTATCGACAATGGCAGATCCATAAATTTTGCTATGTGAAAATAAGATGAAGAAGTTCTCAAAGGATTGCCCCACATTTTTTTTAAGGCCCAAGAAAAATATCGATATCGATAAAAATTGGATAAAAACCACGGAAATTGTGATAAATACATGGAAACTTTTAATGAAACTTTATAAAAAGTTTATTTAGTCAATCATCTATTATTTTGACACAAAAGATTGGACGGAAATGCATTGCATAGTGGGTTTGAGTGGTTTAAGTTGATTATATTGCGAGCTGACAAACTCTGCGACTTAGAAAATCTGGAGTAATTAATGAAAGAAAATTAAACACCCTCTAGTAATTTATTTATCATTTTACTACAATATGTTACACTTTATAAATTACATGGTAAGATATATGAGTAACCTTATTTCACGTTATTCACTGGACATGGTACACGTTCTAATATTTATTATTTATAAAAAAATAATAATAATTAAAGATGTAAACCAACTTGATTTGTCATGAAAATTAGGCACTTTACCATGCTTAAAAAATAATAGTGAATATTGAAAATTAACTAAGAACATAAATAAAGTTATCCAAGGAAGAATTAAATAGGAAATAAAGAAATGATTATAGAGATTTAAGTAATTAAGCAACAATTGGAAGGGGAATTCAGTACTGTAAGTACTTATAATGAATAATAAAATAATCAATAACATTAAATGGATTAAATAGGGAAGAAATAAATTATATTAAGTAATTAAATATTTGATCAACAATATAGAGCAATAAGTAATTATTTTCTATTTTGAGAAACAGCTCGGAAGAGTTATAAATAGAGATTTCATAGTAAATAATCACAATGTGATTAGTAGTGTGGTGGTTAAGTCTTACCAGAATTTGGAAATGAGAGGGGTTCGAACCCCTGTGTGCGCGTCAGTTTAACTGAATTATTTCATTTTCAAGTATGTGTATAAATAGAACAAGAAAGGAAAGATATATGAAGTTGACATCCAGCTCAGTTGGAAAAGGCGCTAGGATTTTCAAAGGGGGCAGGGGTTCGAATCCCCACCCTTGCAATCACTTTCTAACAATTTTATGATTTGTTCATATCGCGATATTTTCCATATTATCCCGATAAATTAACCATTTCAACTTGAATTTGTTATCGGCGATATTTTCGAAATTTAAGACTGTGGCTAGAACAATTTAATGGGGCGACAAGCCTGTTGAACCCAATTAGTCCTTGATTATTCGTAAACCATGCATATCAAGTAAAAAAAAAGGATGCATTGGTTTATAGACGTTGGATAAGGTTGCTCTCAGGTGCGGCTCATAAGCAATTTGAAAGCCTCTTCCTAGCAATTTGATTTGATTGGATGTATACCCGTTGGGAATGAAGCAAGTGACTTGCCACAAGCACCCTGCGATAGTGGTGATGGCTGTGGTGGAGAGGGGTTCAGGAGGTAGAAGAGGAAGAAGGGGTTGAGGAACTAGGAATGACGTTTTTATCCCTCATTTTGAGGGCTAATTAAATTGACAGATTATCCCGATAGAACCCAATTGGAACTACTTGTTGAGTTCACGGATGTAATTGCCTCAAAAAAATTTTGGGACTCAATTGAGGTAAAGTTCTATGACGTAGAAGAGGAACGAGGGTTGAGGAACTAGGAATGACGTTTTTATCCCTCATTTTGAGGGCTAATTAAATTGACAGATTATCACGATAGAACCCAATTGGAAACTTGTTGAGTTCACGGATGTAATTGCCTCAAAAAAAAAAAATTTGGGACTCAATTGAGGTAAAGTTCTAGGACGTCTACAAGTAGCTACAAGTATTTCAGCTTCCATGCTGCAGGAGTCTCACCAGAAAACCTCATTCGGTCTTGCATATCATCAAAGATACATGAAGCAGAAAACCAACTTTAATTTCATCCACAAGTAAGCCAAATCCATGCAAATTTTGGAACAAAATGAGAGATCTTAAGGAAAATTGTATAGCTTCAACAAAATTGTATTTCCCTAACATAAAATCTGCGTTAGTTTTACTTCTCAACTTCATCTCTAAAAATGAAAATGTAAAAATTTCCTTCAAGTCTACAACACCAAGGCAAGTTTTTTTTTTTTCATTTTTTTGGGTCTAATTTCCATAACTAGCTCAAGTTTTCCGCCTCTCTTAAATATCTTCACATCCCTAGCGTGAGTTACAAGAGTCTGCACTTCACTGTATAATGTCTTGTGCAGATGAACTGCGCCAAAGTCTGTAATCTATTTCTTCTTCTGTGATGATTTGTTGAGTGACTGAGTATATGCAGTTCCCTGACCATCAAAAGCGGCAAAGAGGAACATATCAGGATTGGTTCTTGGATTTATAATGAGCAAGATAGAAGGTAAACTTAAAGCCACTCAGCTGAACCACTTACTCTAAACATATACTAAATTACAAGAACAGATGCTTGTAGCTCAACATGAAGCAATTTAGCCAAATCCCCCATTCAAAATACAGACTAAGCTTATAAAAACATGTTTGAAACTCTACAAGAAGCAACTCATTTAAAGCACACATAATTTGGTTTTGAATAGCAACTTTTAAACAATATGAGCACATTACTTTGGCCTACAAGAGATGTAAATCTACCAAAAAAATGTTTTGAATTGTCAGAGCCCATGTTTGAACTGTTGGAAAAACAAAATCCAAAAATTAATGTAACAAGTGAACAGATAAGAAATTGTGGGAAACTTTTTACTGCAATGATTCAGCACATCAACTGCATATCTGAAGCCATTCATCCATTGAGGCATCTGTAGCCCTGGTTCCAACTTCCACCTTGGGAGCCCTCTTGGATTTCTAACCATAAACACAGAAAAAACAGAACTATGAGAAAAACGAATTCCTAATGAACACATACTATGAGAACTAAGAGCCATGAGGAGATGAAAGGATAAAATTTGACGAGCTTTCCTGTCTTTTCTCATCATTTCATATATACCCATGGGATATTATACGTGTATTCTTATAATTAACTCAAAAGTGTGTTAGCAATAAAACTATCTCACAAATAAGTTTCAATACCTTGGAAAGGTTTTGTATTTGGCCATGAATCCATAAACCTAGGAGGACAAGAAGGGCAAATCCAAGTGTGACAAGAAAAACAGACTCAATGCTGAGGAAAGCACCAGCCTCAACAACTTCAATGGTACCGTTGTAGAAGGTGCTCTGGTATGGTTGCTGGTCTATCTCATATTATACGGCACCCACAAGATCAAAAGTTCCAGGCTGCAAAATACAAATAAATTGCTTCAGGTCAACCATAACCTTTTGACCTCTCCAGATAATCAAATGCATTTGAGAGTAAAGATGACTGCAAATGCGAGCAATTTCAGATGTTAATAAATAGAAATGCACTAGAACTTCCATAGAAACCGCAAGTACCTGCAAGAACTTGCTGACAGCAAATATGTATGGGAAAGTAGCCTGCGCTGAAGCTGGAACTGACCCATTGTTAAAAGCCTACAATTAAACCAACGCTGTCAAATACAACTGACAAAATAACAAAAAGAAACTAGCCAGAATAAATTTTAATGCAAAGCATAACACAAAATTCAGAAGATGAAACCCAAGAGAGAGGATTTACAACCTTGGAAGCATAGAATGGTTCAGGAAAAATACAAAACCTGTTGGAAAAATGGCTCACCTAGGGATACAAGGATCGAAGGGAGCGACCGGTCGCAGGTTTTGGGCGACCGGTCGTTTTCAGGTAGAATCGTTTTAGACCGGTCGCGCACAGGTCGCTTTGAAGCAGATTGCAAGTTTTGAATCTGCCTAAAAGCGACCAGTCGCAAGTTTCTGGCGACCGGTCCCGCGCCTCGAGCTGTGTTGAAATTCAATGCGTTTTCTGCATTCTTTTCTAAAGTTAATTGGTCCCTACCTAACCCCAATTAACTCCAAATGCTTTTTGTGAACCCTAGGAAGTGTGGCAGCTGCTGGGAAAGTCTTTAACACCTTTTTAGGTAGATTGGTGGCAAACCACTCCATAACTCTCCCTAAAACATGGATCCTTTTAGGGAGGCTGGTCTGCTGCATGTGGGAAGCTTTCTCTGTCCTTTTAAGAAGGCAAAGTAGCTGAGAGCTAGGGGTAAGTTGTGTAGTCAGAAGAGGGAAGCCAAGGGTGAGAAAGAGAGTGCATTTGTATCAAGTGTGTTGAGCAAAGGGATGTGAGAGAAACATATTGTGAGGTTGAGTTCTAAAGGGGTTTCCATTGAAACCAAAGTTGTAACTCTTTCTTCATTAGTGATATTTCTCAAGGGAACACCAAAGAGGACGTAGGCAATTGGTGAACCTCTATAAACACTTGTGTCATTTGTTCTTGGTTATTTTCTGAGTGTGTGTGTGTGACAAGTTCATCCTTGTGCTTGTTCAAAGTCCATCAACAACAAGATCTTAAAGGGGGAAGTGCATTCAATTGTACAACAAAACCAACCCAATGATAATACTTTTACAAACAAATGAAGGAATAAACTTTTGGTTATGAAACATGTCAAAACCACACAAAGTAATAAAGCACCCATACTTTCAAATGAATCAGTTCAACCCCTCATATTAGGCAAAATGTGAATCTTCTATTTAAAGACCAAAACTGCCCTCTCATCACTCACAATGTTCTTGATTGAGCTTCGAAATATATTTGCAAGATTGAACATCTATTCAATGTGATCATCAGCCCTCATCCACTCAAGATTCAAATGGCGGATAATAATTTTTACAAAATTAGACGAATGGATGCCACATCTCCGGCCCGATGTCTGGTGCTAAAAAATAGGCATTGAAGGGTATGATCTTTATCAAGTCAGTTATGAAAAGATATCTCACTTGTAAAATAAATTACAGTAACCACAGAGCAATATCTCAAGAAGCAAGCCAATAATATGGAAATAAAATATCTTCAATAGTTGAAAACACAAAATGTCATAAAACGTTGCTACATTCTCAAAACATGTTAAGAAAACAAAAAAAAAAATCCTGATGAAGCACAACTATGAAAAAGAAAATCCAGAGATCATTATATAATGATATGTAAACTAAGCATACCAACAATTACCTGTGCAGTAAGATTCTGAACCAGTAGATTGTGATCAAAAGGGAGATGGACACTGGCTTGATTGCAATCACATTCAAGCTCGAAACAGAAACTAAGCTATGCTCAAAACATTTGTGAAATTAAGTAGAAAAAAGTACACTAACACAACCACATAACAAGAATTTGCTCTTTCAAAGGGATGCGACAACACAGAACCACCATAAAGGTGACAAATTTTTTTTGAACATAGCATTGCATTGCACTCAGAGAAAGGGAGGGTCCAATCACGTAAGAAACTTCAATGTTTATTACCATCATTTTTCAGTCCAACCAGTAGTTCAGTCTCTTCCCCTGCTGTCACCGCTGCAAAAACGAGATGAAAGTAAAAACCTGCTTCTCAAAAGCAAACAAAAGGGGCAAATTTTTATGTACAATATTGATGATGTCACATCCCGGATCGGCTCCACCGTAGCACAGTATTGTCCGCTTTGTGCCATGCCCTCACAGTTTTGTTTCTGGGAACTCACGAGCAACTTTCTAATGGGTCACCCATCCTGGGATTGCTCTAGCCCAAACTCGCTTAACTTCGGAGCTCCCATGGAATTCGAAGCTAATGAGCTCCTAAAAGGCCTCGTGCTAGATGGAGGTGGGCATGTACATATAAGACACATCACCCCCTCTCCGTTGGTCGATGTGGGATGTTACAATCCACCCCCTTTAGGGGCTCGACGTCCTCGTCGGCACACTCGCACCACATGGCAGAGTGGCTCTGATACCATTCTGTCACA
The DNA here is from genome assembly GCA_024362665.1 of Prunus padus. NCBI lineage: Eukaryota > Viridiplantae > Streptophyta > Magnoliopsida > Rosales > Rosaceae > Prunus > Prunus padus. The sequence continues at coordinate 27,201,747 of JANFAM010000019.1, read as the reverse complement.
TCCCGAATCGGCTCTGCCGTAGCACAATATTGTCCGCTTTGGGCTCCGCCCTCACGGTTTTGTTTCTGGGAACTCACGAGCAACTTCCCAGTGGGTCACCCATCCTGGGATTGCTCTAGCCCAAACTCGCTTAACTTCGGAGTTCCCATGGAATTCGAAGCCAGTGAGCTCCCAAAAGGCCTTGTGCTAGATGGAGGTGAGCATGTACATATAAGGCACATCACACTCTCTCCGTTGGTTGATGTGGGATGTTATAGATGAGATTCTCACATTTAGCGTTGTTTTTGGGGAAGACACAGATCGTATCAACACCGGGAGCTGGGCTAAAATTTCCATCTCCAAAATCTTGGACATCCTCACCAACAATACCGAGATCACTGCTTTCTTCTATGGTTTCAGAAGTATCCACTTCCAAATCAGACTGACCCTTGGCGACTATAAAGAGGAAGAACCATAAATTCAGTACCACCGGATTCAAATTCACATCAAATATCTTATATTTGGATCTTGTGCTTTGTTCGTCAATGGAGAAGAAACTTAAGAGCAAACGGAAATGGAAAGTAGACTAATTAGCATATGCCACAAGCACATGCCTTACAAATTCAGTCAACTGATATACAGGATGCTTTTATTATAGGATTTATAGTTTAGGGTTTTAGCAGTTATGTCGGTATTATAATTTGAGTGAATTTGTAATACTATGCCGAAATATGGCACATGCCTGACATCATACAAGTTTTTACAATTGCTTTGAGGGGATTTTTTATTTTGAAGGGTTTCTTTGAAAAGAAATGTACTTCCTTGTAGGAAGTGTAAAATCTTCAATAAATGTAGACTGTGCTTGATTTTTGAGATCGAGACAGATCCTTTTGAGGTTGTTGGTTTCTTAACTATGCATGCACATGAGGGTTCTTGGTTACCAGTTACAAGAATTCATCTTACTTGACACAATTTGAATATTAAGTTTCTAATTTATGGTCGATAATGACCCCGATTAGTAAACAAACTTGGATTTAGTGTTAATTATGAGTGATTAATCATGTTGGCTCATGACTAACTAGCATTCGATATGAACCCGAAATGACACAATTAATTAGCATCTGAATATTTAGACACACAAGTCGATTTCATAAATAAATAGAATGAGGGAAACAATGTTTCAGTTCCACTCTCTGAGTTATCTCCCAGACCATGGCTTCTCTATAAGGCTTGAAGACTTAACTTATTATGATAATTAAATTCCACACTTGACCTCCCACTTCATTGTTTCACCACACAACATCCATGATCCTACTTACATCTGGTAAAAATAGTACTGCAACAGCCTAAGGATATTGAGGAACCAAAGGTGGCAACTTGCCAATCTTTGGGTGGGGGAAGTAATATTTTGGGTGAAGTTTGGGGATATGAGGAAGCTTGGGAAGAAGAGGGTGCTTAGGAATTAGTGGGGGGGAGTGGTGGTTTCTTAAAGAATGGAGGGTGAGGCTTAAATAATGGATGTGGCTTTGGCAATGGAGGGTGAGGCTTAAAGAATGGATGTGGCTTTGGCTTGTAAAATGGGATGGGAGGTGGAAGTGGCTTTTGGAAAGTTGGTACTGGGGGTGGATGTGGCTTGTATATGGAGACTGGTGGTGGAAGTGGCTTCTTGTATACGGGGACTGGTTGTGGAAGTGGCTTCTTGTAGATGGGGACTGGTGGTGGAAGTGGCTTCTTGTATATGGGGACTGGTGGTGGAAGTGGCTTTTTGAACACAGGTACTGGTGGAAAAATTTTCTTGGGGGGCTTTGGTGGAAGTGGTTTCTTGTAGATTGGTACTAGCGGGGGAAGAGGCTTCTTGTAAACTGGAACCGGTGGAGGTAGAGGCTTCTTGTAAATTGGAACTGGTGGAGGAAGAGGCTTCTTGTAAATTGGAACTGGTGGAGGAAGAGGCTTCTTGTAGATTGGGACTGGTGGGGGAAGAGGTTTTGTGTAAATTGGTACTGGTGAGGGAAGAGGCTTCTTAAAAATTGGTACTTTTGGAGGGCGGAACCAATCTTTTAGGAATGGGTGTCCAAAGAGTGGGTGTGATTTGGGAAATGGAAGCAAATTTAAAGGCGGCAATTTGGGATGTGGGTGAGGCGAAAAGAATGCAGAAGTGCATGTTACTGGTGAGAATTTAAGTTTGCCACCAGCCACTCCAAAGGTTTGTTTTCCTTCACTGGTCTTGGACTTGAAGACTATCTTGGAAGATTCTAGGCCATCATGGGCAGCACAAGGTGCAGCCAATGCACTGTGAAGTTGGGCATAACATTCCTCTTTTAGTTCATCATCTCCTTCTTTTACAATCTCCTTGGGAAGGGACACTTTGAACTTTCCCTCTTCATTGAGCTCTCCAAACCCTCTTGTTTTGAAGTGCCCATTTGCTGGCTTGCAGTCAATTGTCACATGAAGACCTGCAAAAGAGATTAGCAAATCAAAAGATTTTTAAAAGATGTGATTTTGATTGTAATTAAGTTAATAACAATGCTAATTGCGAATAAATCTTTATTATTTTCTTTATTCGAGGAAGAAAGAAGGCGAGAGTTTAGTGCAAGTGTTCTACCACTGAAACTTTACCATAGCGCATAAATGTCCCGCAGAAATAAAACCTAATTATTAGTGAAATTGTTAGATACCACAAGAATTGTGTTACTTGGGATCAAACTCTTTATGATCAGAGACCATATGAGTCAAACAAGTAACCCCATCCCCAGTACCAAACCAGCTGGACCAGTCACTTCGTTTGCCCCTTTTTGAAGTTTCACACAGCAATTAATACATGGTAATTTTTAATGCTATCAAATCTTTGAAATGCATGGCAATGAAGAGAATGCATAAGATAGAGTTGAGCAATTTAGACAGAAATTACAGTACCTGAAAAGGCCTGGCTAGTCTTAATGCTATTCTGAGCACAGTCAGAACATTCTCCAACCCCGACTACCTCAACTTTGTTATGTTCAGCATAACAAAAGCTCACAAAAAGCAAAGACAACAAGAAGCACTTTTGTGCTTCTTGACAGAGAGGAAAAATCTTCATTGGGAACCACACCCCAACAAAGAATGGGAAGAAAAAGAAAACAGCTTAATTCTGTAAGCTTCTGGTATTACAAAGCTTAGAAGCCTTATTATATATAGTGTCCTTAAGGTTTTGATTTAAGGCACACCGACACTGATATTAAAGGGCTGCACGTGAGGTTAGGGACCCTCCCTTTTGGGATGACCTTGCGTTTAGGGGACAAGAAAATGACAGTAACGTGCACAGCGGCTTCATCCCCATATGCCAGCCATTATTTTTTATTCAATGACCTCCCAACTGCAAAGCTTAATGAGTTTTGTGTTTCTTATCTGTCTAAACCTACTAATTCAGCTCCCATTAATACCCTCCTTTTTACACAAACCCATGTTTATATTACCAAAGTAATCCCTACCCTCTACTTGTCTCTCATAATTTCGCGATGGTATTATAGGAGGGGCCGCACGACCCCATGGATGCCGAAAATCTGGCTGTGGAGGTCGGAGGCGTATGGATGCATAGAAGGTGCTTGACGATGAAGAAGAAGCTAGATAGTTTTGCAGCGGCGCTGTGCAAGCGTGAGGAAGAAGAAGAAGAAGAAGAAGAAGAGGGGTGCCTGATCGACCTAATTTTTTTTAATATTTTTAACATATCAGGTGGACTAAGACGTCTTTTGTTAAAACCCTTTTTGAATTTTAAGGGCACATTTGTAATTCAAGCAAGTTTTGTAATAAAACAAAACATAAACGTAATTTATTTTTACCAAAGTAATTCCTACCCTTTAGAGTAACTCCACCCATAAAGGCAAGGGCAAGGGTAAGGGGGGGCAAGGGCGAGCACTATTCACGTGAATAGTGGCAGCCCTTACATTTTTTGCTCCACCCATGGAAGGGCAAGGTAGGGCAAATACTATTCACTTTAATATTTTTTTTATTTTTTTTTACTTAAACAATCAAGTTGGATACGATTTTTGGATAAGCTTTGGGTTGCCACATGTCACTATTCATTAAAAAATTATCATATAAAATTTGATATAAGATTTCCGGATTAAATTTTTGGATTAAATTTTCGGATAGAATTTTCGGTTGCCACGTGTCGACATTTTGATGAAACTTTCATATCTCAATTTTCAGATAAGATTTTCGGATAAGATTCTCTGTTGACACGTGTCAAGATATATTAAAAAATTCTAAGCTCAGATTTCAGATATGATTTTCACCATCTTAAATTGCGCCACGTGTCATCTCTATCTTGTAAATTTCTCTATAAAACTACACCCTCAACTCAGAACATCTCACACACTTCTCATCCTTTCATTACTCAGATTCAGAAAAACACATTATACTCTCAATGTCAAACTTGAGGAGGGAGTTGGAGAGGCAACAACAAGAAGAGGAAGAAATCATGCGCAGACGGGCTGAAGAAGATCTTGAGATGGATGAAGAGGACAAAGAAGTTGTTTTAGCAGTCCATATGCTGAATCAATCAAGCCAACCCCACCGTCGTCGTGCCCCAAACATGGACAGACATAGGAATTCTCGAGGTAAGAATCTCTTGGAAGATTACTTTATCCCACATTCTTTATATCCTGTTTCTTTTTTTCGAGGAAGATATAGAATGCAGCCCCATTTGTTCCAAAAAATCATGCATGATGTTTGCAATCACGACACATACTTCGTTCAGCAGCATGATGCTTGTGGGTTATTGGGTCTTCTTCCGGAGCAAAAACTTACAGCTAGTTTACGGATGTTTGCGTATGGGGCATCTGCAGACCAGGTGGATGAGATTGCTAGGATGGGGAAATCAACTGTCCTAGAGTACTTGGTCAGATTTTGTGCTGCAATAAAAGCACTCTACACGGCGGAATACCTCCCCAAACCCACTCGGAGGGACCTCAAAAGGCTTCTACAAAAAGTTGAGGCTCGAGGTTTCCCAGGTATGATCGGGAGCATTGATTGCATGCACTGGCAGTGGAAGAATTGCCCAACTGCTTGGCAAGAAGATTATGGAAATCGAAAGGGCCAAAAAAGTATCATTTTGGAGGCTGTAGCTTCATTCGACACTTGGGTTTGGCATGCCTTCTTTGGAGTTGCCGGATCTCAGAATGATCTCAATGTGCTTGGTCAATCCCCGGTATTCAATGATGTCTTGAGAGGTCATTCCCCCAAGATCACGTATCAAATAAACAATACACAATATCAAGGTGCGTACTACCTAGCCGACGACATTTATCCGAGGTGGACGACATTCGTCAAAATAATTCCAAATCCCCAATTGGAAAAGGATAAAAGCTTTGCTACCTTTCAAGAGGGCTATAGAAGTCGAAAGGTGTTTTGGCATCCTACAAGCTCGTTGGGAAATTATCAGGGGTGCTGCAAGTATGTTTGATCAAGAGGTGCTTCGGAGCATCATGATGACCTGCATCATCCTCCATAACACGCCATTAACAATAATTTATGAACGGCCAGTGGGACCAAATGGAGAACCAGTGGAGCACGAACCGTTGATTAGAGACGGTCGATACAACAACCCTATGATTGACCGTTATCATGAAATGCAATCTTCTTATATTCATGAGAGACATCAAGTTGACTTGGTCGAGCACTTATGGGAGATGAAAGGCAATCACGGTGGATGAAGTCAAGTTTAATGCTTTGTTTGAATTTATGCTTTGTTTGTGTGAGATTTGTAATGAATTAAGCTTTGTTTGTGTGAGATTTGTAATGAATTAAGCTTTGTTTTTATTTATGCTTTGTTTTGTGTGAGATTTCTCAATGTGTAAGGTTCTTTTTTATTTATGCTTTATTATTAATAAATTGCTATATTATTTAATGGTTCATTAATTTAATAAAAGAGAAACAATACAACAATTAATACATATGGTAACTCATTCACTACAACCTATTGGTTTTGATCATTCAACCAATCCGTGTTGCTAGGTCCATCTTCATGGAAAAGCTTTCTTCTAATAACATCTCTTCGTTTTAGCTTCCAATAGGCCTTTGTTTCAGGAGAGAAATGGCTCGTATCCATGGACATGATTTTCATCTCTCTGTCCTCCTAGTCTTTTTCTTCTGCCTTTTGTGCTAGAATTGCATTTGTTTCATGTTGGGCCTTGTCAGCTTCTTCTCTTTGCATTTCTCTCTCAAGTCTAAGTGAGCTATTCTTAGCAATTTGCTCCAGATATTTTGCACAATCATTGTTCAAAGTGTTCCCTTTCTTAGCCTTTGCTGCCTTTGCCGCTTTTCTCCCAATAGGCCTCGGCTCACATTCGATTGGTGAGTCTTGATCCATTGGGGAGTCCAATGGTGAATCGGTTGCCGTTGAATCGTGTAGTGGGGTCTCATTTAACACAACCGTTGGACCGGTGGAAAGAATTTTGAATCTCGCACAATTCTTCACAACGTCCCAACAATGGTGATTCATGAAACTTTTTTTGCCCCCACCCAGGGCACCGAACCACATTTGTGCTTGCATAATCTATTACAATAAATTAATTGGAAATGCAATAAAATATTAAAAAATTGGACATGAAAGAAAAAAAATATAACAATGAAAAGAATAAAATACAATGCAATAGAAAATAAAAAAATTTGACATGGAAGAAAATATAGAAAAAAGGACATGGAACAAAATAGAAAAAATACGAAATGCAAGAAAATATAGAAAAAAAGGAAATGCAAAAAAATATTTAAAAATTTTGACCTGCAAGAAAATATAGAAAAAAATGACATGCAAGAAGATATATAAAAAAAATTTACCCTCACGAAAATATAGAAAAAAAATGCAAGAAAATGGAAATAAAATTGTGACATTAAATTTAATAAATATTTTACCTCGTCCGAAAGATTTTGACCGCTTCTAATGTTGTCCCTTCCTTTTGCCAATGCATCTCTCCATTTCCCTAACTCTTTATTCAGCATTTTCCACCTACTAGCCAATGTCATTTCCGTACGAAGGGAATCAGATCTTTCACAAAATTCTGCATGAATTTTTCTCCACATATTTTGGGACTTCATCTCATTGTCCGTGATCGGGCAATGACCAACTTTGACCGAACACTCACACAACAAAAGATCTTCCACGGTGCTCCAAGAACCTCTGGCTTCGATGGAAGTGGCCATTTCTTTTTGTACACAAAATAGAATTTTTGAGTAGAAAATGTTGGGTGGAAAGTACAAAATATTGAAAGGAGATGAATTTGTATGCAAATTTGGTGTAGAAAGTGAATGGGTATGGTAGGTATTTATACAAATAATTTTCAGAATTTTATTATATTTTTTAACATTTGTTTGCAATTTTTTTGAATTTTTTAAAGGGAAAAAATGGCCCAGCCGTCGGATTGTACAGCAAAAATCGATCGGAGGCTCAGGAGGCAGCCACGTGGCACATAGCTGTTGGGCCATTCACGAACGCGCGCTTGTTCAAATTTTTTTAACGTTGGCGCGTGCATTGCACGCGCCAACGTTAAAAAAATTTGACCGAGGTGCACTAACGTTAGTGTGCTGACGTCAATTTGCCTCGGGCAAATTTTGACCGTGGGCTCGCCCGGGCTGGTGGGTCCCGCAGGTAGCCTGGGCTCAGGCTTGCGCGCTGGAGCTGTTGGCCTTCGTTCGGGCTGCCTCTTGCCCGCCTCCCCCTTCAACGCTGGGCTTGCTCTTACTTGTCTCCGACAATTTCGCGATGGTATTATAGGACGGACACTGCTTGACTTATTCCTTGGTAGAGGATGCTCATTTCGGTGAAAATCACATTTTGATACATTCACAAAAATAATTCATAAAAAAACTCAAAAAAGAAGATTTCGACACACGTATCAAACTATGAACTACGATTGATAAGAAAGTAGAAATATAACTATTTTTTTTATATATGATTGTCAATCCCATATTTTGTTTTATTGGGTTGGTTTAATTTCTCACAGTTGGGAAGCCTAAAGGGAGAAACAAATGTCCCTGTCAATGGTACCGTTGTTGTAGGTGCTCTGGTATGGTTGCTGGTCTATCTCATATTATACGGCACCCACAAGATCAAAAGTTCCAGGCTGCAAAATACAAATAAATTGCTTCAGGTCAACCATAACTTTTTGACCTCTCCAGATATTCAAATGCGTTTGAGAGTAAAGATGACTGCAAATGCGAGCAATTTCAGATGTTAACAAATAGAAATGCACCAGAACTTCCATAGAAACCGCAAGTACCTGCAAGAACTTGCTGACAGCAAATATGTATGGGAAAGTAGCCTGCGCTGAAGCTGGAACTGACCCATTGTTAAAAGCCTACAATTAAACCAACGCTGTCAAATACAACTGACAAAATAACAAAAAGAAACTAGCCAGAATAAATTTTAATGCAAAGCATAACACAAAATTCACAAGATGAAACCCAAGAGAGAGGATTTACAACCTAGGAAGCATAGAATGGTGTAGGAAAAATACAAAACTAACCCTATGGTAATACTTTTACAAACAAATGAAGGAATAAACTTTCGGTTATGAAACATGTCAAAACCACACAAAGTAATAAAGCACCCATACTTTCAAATGAATCAGTTCAACCCCTCATATTGGGCAAAATGTGAATCTTCTACTTAAAGACCAAAACTGCCCTCTCATCACTCACAATGTTCTTGATTGAGCTTCGAAATATATTTGCAAGATTGAACATCTATTCAATGTGATCATCAGCCCTCATCCGCTCAAGATTCAAATGCGGATAATAATTTTTACAAAATTAGACGAATGAACGCCACATCTCGGGCCCCATGTCTGGTGCTAAAAGATAAACATGTTAAGAAAAAAAAATCCTGATGAAGCACTACTATGAAAAAGAAAATCCAGAGATCATTATATAATTGTTTGTACCAAAAATGAAAAAAAGCCTCAAATTGGTTCTCCTTCACTGTTTCAGAAGCCCAAGCCTAACTCACTGGGCAGAATTTCTCCAAAGGGCTTACTTGGACCAAGAATTTGGTTTAAGTACCAGGCCCATGGTACAATATTTGAAATCAATCTTTGACCCAGCAAAGGAGTCAAAAGGCACTAACCTTTCTTGCAGAGATTGTACGCGATGTGGGGAAGGAATTAAGATAAAATATTTTATCTTTCACTTAAATAAAATATCCCTTATAAGCAAAAGCATAAGTCATACTCTTTCGACCTATCTAAGGCTAAAAGTATATTTGATGAGCTTCTAAGGAGCAAAGTGATCAGGTTCGATGACAAGCATGTGTTCCCTAAGCCAGAAGAAGTGAAAGGGAAAGTGCACTGCAAGTGGCATAATTCTTTTTCTCATGCCATTAACAACTGTGTGCAATTCAGAGATCAGATTCAAGATATGATATTAGAAGGCAAGATACTTATGGACAAACCTGCCACCATGACTGTGGACACCGAGCCATTCCCGACCCATATGATAAGGGCCAATTGGCTCGATAAAGGCAAAAGAGATCGGGGAGGAGCAGAGGAAGAGAAGGAAGATCAGAAAAGTCTGACTCAATCCTCAAATCCCAGAGGAAAGTCATACTCTTTTGACAACCAGCCCGATATGTAGAATGGGTGGCAAATATTGTTCCCGTTCTAAAGAAAGTCACCAAGGCTGTGAGAGTTTGTGTTGATTACAGAAACCTCAATGAAGCCACACCCAAGGATGAATATCCAATGCCAGTGGCCGATATGTTGATTGATGGAGTAGCTCACAATTAAATCTTATCGTTTATGAATGGCAATGCTGGGTACAACCTAATCATGATAGCATAAGACGATATTCACAAGACAGCTTTTACATGCCCAGGAGCAGTGGGGGCATATGAATACGTTGTCATGCCTTTCGGGCTAAAAAATGCAGGAGCTACCTATCAAAGGGCCATGAATGCCATTTTTCATGACATGATCGGGCACACTCTCGAGGTCTATATCGATGACGTGGTCATCAAGTCTCAACAAAAGATCAGCATGTTGGAGATATTAGAAAATCCTTTGAAAGAATGAGAAAGCATCAGTTGAAGATGAATCCAAAGAAATGTGCCGTTGAAGTTCAAGCAGGCAACTTTCTGGGATTTCTAGTACACCAAAGAGGCATCGAGGTGGACAAGAACAAGGCTAGAGCAATCATTGATGCTCCAGCCCCAAGAAACAAAAAAGAATTGTAGAGTTTGCTTGGCAAAATTAACTTCTTGAGAAGATTTATTGGTAATTATGCGGGAAAGGCTCAAGCTTTTTCATTATTACTAAGAATCAAGGAAGGAGATCCATTCAACTGGGGATCTCCCCAACAAGAAGCATTTGAATAGATCAAGCAATACTTGAGCAATCCACCAGTGTTAATGCCCCCAAAGGAGGGCATACCATTGAAATTATACATTTATGTTTCGGAAAACTCCATAGGCGGTTTGCTAGCTTAAGACAATGAAGAAGGAAAAGAATGGGATGTGTACTATCTGAGCAGAATCTTGCAAGATACAAAATCCAGGTATTCTGCTATTAAGAAACTGTGTCTGGCTCTCTATTTCACAGCTGTGAAATTGAGACACTACATGCTACCTTTCACTGTTCACATCATTGCTAAGACTGATCTAATCAAGTACATGTTGTCAAGACCTGTATTGAGGGAAAGGGTTGGGAAATGGATCTTAGCCTTGTCAGAGTTTAGTTTCAGATATGTTCCTTAGAAGGCAATAAAAGGGCAAGCAATTGTGGACTTTCTGGCAGCCTATCCTTGCATAGAGATAGAAGACTTTACTACCATGGAGATTGCTAACTTGGGATTTCTGCACGATGAAATAACACCAGCAACTAAAGTCAGAAATGAATGTTTCAAATTAACGAACCAAAAAGGGTATGTGCTTATCCCAGTCAGGACAATCCTAATCAAGCCATGTAAGTTGTTTTTCGATGGCTCGAAGTCAGATTCTTCAGTAGGAGCAGGTATCATTCTGGAAGACCCTTTTGGTGCCCGATATGCATATTCTTTCAACTAGACTTTGAAAGTACTAATAACATAGCAGAATATGAGGCCTTGATCATTGGGCTAGAAATGCTGTTGGAACTGGGAGTACAACACTTGGAGGTTTTTAGAGATTCTCAATTGGTGATCAAGCAATTAACCAATGAATACAGATGTAGAGACCCCAACATGGCAGCATACTACGCAGCAGCCAGGAATCTAAGCTATGCTTTCAAAAAGATCATTGTCAAGCACATTCCAAGAGAAAAGAACCTAACTGCCAATGAGATGGCACTGGTAGCCTATGGGATACAAATCCAGGATGATCAAATAGAAAAAAAAATATAAAAGTTCAGAAGAGAGTTCTCCCATCAGTCATTACCAGAGGGATGGACATGGAGGTCAATGCCATAGAAATAAAAGGGGTCGATTGGAGGAAACCATTGATTGATTATCTATCCAACCCCTCTCATAAAGTGAACAAGAGAGTAAGACATCAAGCACCAAAGTATGTACTTATGAATGGTGAATTTCCCAGAAGAACAAAAGAAGACGTGTTACTCAAATGTCTAGGACTTGAAGATTCAATGAAGACCATGGGAGAAGTGCATGAAGGTTCTTGTGGTGCTCACCAATCGGGCAAGAAAAATGTGATGGCTTCTCAACAGGTATGGCTATTTCTAGCCAACCATGGAGAAAGACTGCTTCAAGCAAGCAAAAGGGTGTGAGGATTGCCAAAGGAATGGCTCGATCCAACATGCCCCTGCTATTCCGTTGAATCCAGTAGTTAAACCACGACCATTTAGAGGTTGGGCTATGAATTTCATTGGAAAGGGGCTCCAACATCAAGCAATGAACATACTTTCATTATTGTGGCCACTGACTACTTCATCAAGTGGGTGGAAGCTGAAGCCTTAAAAACAATCTCCTCCAAGACAGTGATTGAATTTATCAAAAATCATATTGTAATGTCCAGAACCTAAATTAAATAAAATAATTAAAAGAAAGTAACTTAAATAAAAATAAGAAAATTCAAAATAAAAGAAAGGATTTAATTTAATGAAATTGGAATTTAATTGGGATTTTATATTTTAAAGGGCAATTTGGTCAACTATATTTTCGAACGAGAATTTGGCTAAACGAGCTATGCCATTGTATCCGTCTCGTCGAAACGTGTTCAAGGACGTACTGCACGCTCGATTCTGACTTGAAACGAGCTCGGAAGCATCTAAGAACTGAAGGGGCATATTAGTAATTTAATTTTTAATTTTTAATTTAATATGTGACAGAACACCCCCCCAACTAGCGCCGATCGGATTTTTCATCACTGCCGCCACCTCAGGCGGCCATTTGCAGCGGCACCGGTCCCAAACGGACCATGACTCTCCCCCGGTCCAAGCCTAGCCCATCCCAGCCACTGGCCACCGCTCGTTTCACCGAAAAATCCAAGAAAGCCGCCGATTTTACGTAATCGTTTCAGAGCTCGTACGGGCTCCTTTGGCCACCGTTCAAGGCGAGTGAGGTATGTTTTCTCATCTATTTTCCGAGCCCTAGCTGCCTGTACGGTTCGTTTAGATCGATTCTTAAGTTTGGTAACTCAATTTTGAACCCTAAGTTTGGCCGGTTTTGAGTCTGAGTTTTGGGCTACTTGCGGTCAAAATTGGATGTTCTTGTAGTTGAATTTTATGCTCAGGAGGTCGAGTTCTAGCCACCCTAGGAACGATGACTGTTGGTTTAAAGATTTTCCGACCGACGGTATCGCTTTGGGCACCCAATGCGCTGCCAATGTGGGTGGCTGTGCGCGGCTCATTTGTAATTTTCAATCTTCATTCCTAAATTATCCTTACGTCGTCACGAGCTCGTAGGCGTGCTCAGATTTCAATTTGGAGTTCGTATAACAGTCGAACGGAATTACGCCTATTACACGTTATCTAGGTTCGATGTGTTCAGGCAGTCGGATCGATCCCAATTTTTAGTATGTTGTTCCCCATATTTTTAGGAATGTGTAGGATTTGACGGATTGTGGATCGGAGCCCCGGATGCTCGGATCATCGACTTAAAGTTTGAATTTAACGAAAAATCGTCCGATCGTGAGAAATCCGACTGTTCGATCGAGACTAAACCTTTGGAACGTGTTTAGTTGACTTTGTTGGACTTCCAGGAATGTCCGAATCGATTTGGAGATCGTGGTCCCCGCGGGCCCGGATTGACCGAAACGGGATGTTTGACTGCCGGTTGACCGTGAGTCTTCCGAGGTGGTTCCACATGTTGAAAGGAGTAGTTTAACTCTAGAATCTCTCCGGTAAGTGTGCGTGCACACTTGGAAATCCTGGGAACTATGGTTTGAGTTAATTCTTGGTTGATGTCGGGTTTTGGTTGGTATTGGTGAGTGGACTTTGTTTTCAAACGAGCATGATTTAAAGAATTGAATGCAATGAATATTATTGGGATTTAAATATTGTTTTAAATCGTGAAGTTGGTTTTAATGGAATTATTTGATTATAATTGGTATTTGAGGCTTATGCATGATTTGGGTTTCCGGTTTGCATGTGGGGCCTTGATGACTATATTTTTATTTTTATTTGTTAATTGAGTATTGATAATGGGATCTTTGGCATTTTATGACGTTATTGGATTATATTTAATAATTGAGTTTTGGGGTTATTTGAGTATTGAGTTGTTGGAAATATATATTGCTTTGATGACGAATTATGGATTTCTTTGGATAAGTTGAGGTTTACGGCTTGGCCGGGTTTCAAACTTGTACAACTTGGTTATTCGAATCTTGGGATTCTTATATGGATTTAATTATGGAATTTTTCTATTTATTTTAATATTGAAATGTAGGAATGTCGTGAGTTATATTCTATACCCTTGGGGATATATATATATATATATATATATATATATATATATATATATATATATTATATACCTTTGGGGAATTATAATCTATACCTTGAGAATTTATAATTTATATTTAGGGATTTATACTCTATATCTTTGAGAACCTATAATGTATATCATCGGGAAGCTTATATTTATATTTCAAATTAAATGTTTGGGCGATGAGTTTGGACGCTATTGTTGTCCGGTTGAATTAGTAGTTGGGTTTAAATTATACTTTAAGTCTTATTGTTTATATTTGCACATATATATATATATTGTGGGTTTGAGTTACGGACATCTTGGATGTCTGGATACCTATAAGTTTGGGGATAGTGAACCTCGAGAGTAGTCTTGTTGTATACTGGAATGTAGGGTGGCAGAGTTGCACCAAAAGTCGTACCACCCCTGGTTTAAATGGTTACTAAGCCACACGGGCTGATGAAGGATTCCAGCATGTGGGCTCGCTTGTCGATGAAGTCTGCCGACATGTGAGTTCTGTATTGTCGATGAAGGATGCCGACATGTGTTATGATTTAAAGTTATGGTTTTCGAAATTGGCTTGTGTTGCTATGTTGAATTAACGGAATTAAAAGTCGGGTTATATATGTATTGTATTTCAACTTTTGAGTTATGCTTTGAATTATTGTTGTTATAGCTAAAGAAAAGGAGTAAATTGTGAACTTCGTTGTGGTTGCCCTATTATGTTTGAATTGGAGGCCTGAGGCCCATCTTGAAATGTGTGCATGCCTTACTTTGTGTATGCTGGCAGTTGGTTATCTATTCTGTTGTCTTTTAGCAAGTTGAAATTTGGTAAAGTCCATTTTTCAGGAGAGACTCTGTCCGAATTTCGGTAGAAGTCTCGCCCCTTTCTCCTTCGGACTTCGCTTTCATTGTGCACTCTTCCTACTAAGGGTTTCCTTTTAGTATGTGGGCCCGACATGGGTTGGTGTCGGAACATCAGCAAGGTCCGGTTCGGGTTATGGGGTGGAATTCGGGTCAGGTTCTGTCACATATCATCCATAGGTTTGGGATTCCAGAAGTAATCACTACAGATACATATATGGGTACTTCCTTCATGTCAAAGGAAATCCAAAACTTTGCAGAGTCATACAAAATCAAGTTTGTACAATCTAGTCCTTATTTTCCAAGGGCTAACAGGCAAGCTGAGTCTACCAACAAAGTTCTAATTAGCATTATCAAGAAATGGCATATAACAATCCTAGGGATTGACATGAGAGATTGTCTAAAGCTTTGTGGGCAGATCGGACTTGTAAGAAGACGGCAATAGGTACTACTCCTTTTGCTTTAACCTACGGTCACAATGCAGTTCTACCAGTAGAAATAAATGTTCAATCTTTGAGAATAGAGCGCCAGCCCGATATGAATGAAGAAGTGTATTTGGTAGCAATGATGCAAGAACTAGATAATCTAAGTGCAAATCGGGCTAAGGCTCTAGACCACTTGATGCTTGGAAAACAGGCAGTTGCTCGAGCATATAACAAAAGAGTCCGTGGAAAGAACTTTGCTGAAGGAGAACTAGTATGGAGAGCAATCTTGCCACTCAGAGCTCACACCACCTATCTGGGGAAATTTAGCCCAACATGGGAATGACCCTTTGTCATCAAAAGGATTCTGGGAAAAGGGGTCTACCAATTGATGGACAAAGATGGAGATGTACATCCCATCAATGGCTAATGGCTAAAGAAATATCACCCTTCACTTTGGGAAGAAAGAGAGATTGATCTAAGTGATAAATAAGCAACTCTTTCATGTATTTCTTGATTTCTTTGTCCATATTCTGATTTTATTATTTGCCCATTTAAGGGATTAATATGAAATCTGAAATAAATGAAACTTTTTACCAAGTTTTGGTTGAAAATTGAAGTGTCAGAGTACTATAGAAGAAGTCATTGCCAAATAATGGTGAAAAATTTTATATTTATCAAATAAGTGTTCTTATTACAACATGAGCATGAGATCTCGCAAACGAGAAGTAAATCTCTTAAGGTTTTGGAAAAATTCTTCCAAGACCATATCCTTATACCTAACTTTCCTTAAGTATTTGCAAGTATTCTCATCTATGCAATTGTGCTCCACCCCTTTTGAGTCCAAGTCCTTACAGACCCCATCAGCTCTCCTTCTCGAACTACGTTTCAAGCTCTCAAGTTGTTGAAGCCTGGCTCTGGATTTGGATAATTTGCTTTCTTTTCGAGCCAAAGCCTTCTTGATTTATCTTTCCCGTTGAAGTCTTTGATCTTGAGTTTTCTCCTCTTGATCAAACTGAAGCTGAAGTTG
Organism: Prunus padus; assembly: GCA_024362665.1. Lineage (NCBI taxonomy): Eukaryota > Viridiplantae > Streptophyta > Magnoliopsida > Rosales > Rosaceae > Prunus > Prunus padus. The sequence continues at coordinate 27,185,589 of JANFAM010000019.1, read as the reverse complement.
CCAGAAAGGAGTAGAAGCTTGAGAAGAGGAGTCAATGCTTTGTGGTAGCTTTCTCCAAGGCGATCCTCAATCTTGGGTAAGATTGGACAAGGGTCTGTAAAGAATGAGAGACTTCTCCAAGAACGTCTTCACCAGCTCTCAGTTCCAATGGCGCCAACATCCAGTCATCAATAATGGACGTGCTTCTTATTTTGAAGGTCTCGCATCTGAGTATTCTCCAAGATTACTGCAGGAGCCTTGTCTTTTTCTGGTTCAATCAAACAGGAGATTATTGTTGGAATTGGCAAAGCTGCAGGAATCACATCTTGAACCAAGTCCTTAGAGCTTGAGGCTTGAGGGGGCATCTATGTACGTTGTAGCCTCGGGAGCCTTATCTTTTTCTAGAACGATCGGGCAAGAGAGTTTCTGAGCTGAAGTGATAACATTTTGAACCAAGTCTTCAGAGCTTGAGGCTCGGGGGGCATCTAATTCCATTGCATCCTCAGGGACCTACATCATTAAGAAGAAGTTTTTTTTTTAAAAAAAAAACCCAAAAACAAAATAAAAAAAAAGGTTTTTAACTACTAAAGTTTTTCTTACCACAGGGACAATCACAAGATTGTTTTATGTTTTCTCCTCACTTGACAGGCCAGGGATGCTTACTACGAAAGGCACCCGATCCAAACCCCAGAGATTGATGGTAGGATTTGGATTCCTTGGCAATGAAGGAATGATGAATATCATTGGAGGGGCAACCTCAACCTCATTGCATAAGAGAATGAGAGGAGCAGATGGCTCAGGTTCACGCTACAGAAAACAAGAAGTGTCTGTCAGATTCGAATACAGTTAGAACTGATTTGAACCATGCAATCAAAGATGAGTAACAATCTACCTCGATTATCACCTCAGGCTGCTGCTCAGGATCGGGCTCATTGTTACCAGCTATATGACTAGAGACATCTTCTTCTTCTTCTTTTGGGAATGAGCCAACATGGATAGTCTGCAAAAGAAACATTCATTAGTATAAAAGGGCTGAAGAAACACTCAAGAACCCTACCAAAATTCATAGCTTACATATCTAAGAATCGAGTCTGAGCCTGAGTCACTCTCTTATTCCTCCTCCATGGTTCCAGCAACAGGAACCTGCAAAAATCGATCCAAAGTTACTACTCATTCTTAAACTAAAGCAGAATTTTGAAAGCTAAGATTGGGGAAGCTTTTGTAACCTAAGAAAGTGGACGTATGTTGAAGATCATTCCTCCATGAGCCACGTTCTCCTGTACAAGCCTAGTGTGCCCCTGCAGAGAATCACCAACATCAATTACAAATCCTTAGTAAAAAAGGAAAAAATTATATAAGCTTGGAAAATAATCAAAGTTTTGATATTTTCTCACCTCAGCTGATGAAGGGATGACTGAAGGCTCGGGTATCTCAGGGGCCACAGAGGAGCAACATGTTCTTCACTTTGAGATATACTCCTCTTGCCTGAGCCACCCTCATCACTAGGCTCTTGACCATCAAGGCCCTCAGTAGTGCCCGATTTGCCCTCATCTCTTGTTGGCCAGGCTCTTTTGGCGCGTTGTTTTGCTGACATGATCAAACCATAAAGGTTAGAAAGCTAGCAAATACAGAAAGAGTGAAATAAGAAAAGGTTTCTTCTTACTTATCTTCAAAGTTGGAGGAGATGAAGGAGGAACCACAACCTTTGCAGGTTTGGATTGTTCAATAGCCTCAAGAATTGTTGAGATTGTTGGAGCTTTTTGATCAACCTACGCCTCATTTGAACAAGGATTGGAGCCCGAGGAGCAGTTATAGGTACAGCCTCACTTTGTTGAATTGCAGAAATCAAAACGGTTAATATTTGTTCAAGGACTGATGAAACCTGAAAGAAGCTGTATAAGTACTTACTTCCATCAACACGAGAAGCTGTTGAATGAGTAGCCCGATGTTCAACTGCCACTACAAAAGATGTCAATCTGGTTAGAATACAAGGTTTTCTAATTAGTGAAAACAATATATAAAAACAATCAAGAGGGCTCACCAGTTTTCAACAGTTTGTTCCCTTCATCAATCTGAGCATGAAGCCTTAGCCTAGCCTCTGCAGAAACCCTTCTCCCAAAAGGGCACTGGCTAAATGCCTTATCATATGCCCGCTCAATGAAGTCCAAGCCTTGCCTTGTCAGATATTCAGCCTACCACCTCTGAAAAGCATCAGAACATCCAAAATTGAGCTAATAGGGCTTTAAGTCTTGGCACATGGCATCAACTTTATACTTTTGCCTCACCTCCAAGAGAGTCACCTCTAAAAAATCTGGAGTTCTAAAAGAAGAGCCTCTATTCAACAAAGAGTAATCCATCCATGGGATTACTTGAACGCATCCAAACTGCCTAATGAAGTATTGGGGGTAGTAGGCTTCTACTCCAAAACCATAGTGCCCTAAATCACACCTACCACCCAATATCAGATCTCTCGTCTTTAGGCATGGGAATATGTCTATGTTCTCAGAGGCCGATGGATTGCTTGCATCCTTGGGGCCTTGGTGGAATGCAGTACCCAGGAACTAGGGGTAGTTTCTCTTCACACTAAGGGCCCATTGATTGACGGCCTGGCCTTGTTCTTGAAGAAGAACATGAAGCATTCTTTAGTAGTCTTACCCGATATCGGGCTTGACAAGAACTGTTCCAACGGAGCCTTGTCTTCAGCAAACTCCAATAATGAGGCCATCAACTTCGGGAATTGCCATTGCAACCACACTTGGACTAGCAAAGAGGTCCATTCACGTTCATATTGAAAGGTGTCACCTTGATTTCCCTTAGACACCTATAGATTGAGGCAAGGATTAGTGGCCCGATGGCCACGTCATCATGATACGCCAAGGCTTCTACTAGGAAGATCCACTCCATAGTAATATTGCCAGAAGCATTAGGGAAAATGAACGTATTGAGTCGATAGAGCAGAAACATCAAGTGATTTCATGAAAAACCCAAAGGCCCGATTGGCATTGATCAAATGGTTCATCGTATTTACCCTCGCCCCGATCTGCTCATCCTCCTCTGGAGTTCTCTCAAAATCAGCCAGGCAGTCAGCACTCCTACCGTGAGGCCGGAATCCAAAAATCACTGCCAAATCGAGAACAGAAATTGACATTGGGCCAACCCCAAAGTCAAACGTGTTGGTGGCACTGTTCCAGAACATCAACGCTGAGCTCAACAGAGGGGCATCAGCTTGGATTTGAATAGTCGAGCCCATAATGGCGTAGTAGATGCCATTGCTAATCCATGAATCTCTGAACTTAGGCTCCATCCTTTTAACCCAATCCGCCCATTTCATCTTGCAACCCTTAATCTTTGTCTTAGGGTAGAAACTTGATCCAATTTCCCCAGCTATTTCCCTTTGGATTCTTAAGAGGAAGATGAGCCTTGGCATCATGAGCCTCATACTTGACCAATTGACTGGCTTTCTCTTCCAAGTATCTCGGCCCTAAAACACAAGATCGATCGAGGATACCTATGTGTTCTTCGTAAAAGCGGTATCGGGGAGAATCCTTGGAAAACCGAAGGATGAGCTTGCCCATTTATGTTGGGAAAGCCTCTGTCCCTCTGCTCGATATGTAAGAAGGCCGTTTCGGATTGTCGTAAGAAGAAGAAGAAGTGGAAGAGTCATTGTTTGACTCTGCCTTACTCATCGGCCTTTTTTGGGTTTCTTTATGGATATTTCTTTTGGGTGCCATTTGAAAGTTTGTTTGATTAGAGATTTCAAAAGGATTGATGGTTAGGGTTTGTTCTCAGGGTTTCTTCAGAATGTTTCAAAGACGAAGGTTGAAGAAAGTATGGAACCAGAAAGGTTGAGACTAAGAAATTTTAAAAGGTTTGCGCCACTCGCTTTTTCGAGCCGACAATTATTTTTGTCCACGTGGCAAGAAATTGTGCAAGTTTGAAAATTCAAAGGACAAAAGAGCTTTATTTTCATTAAAAATAAGTCCAAAAGTTATCTATGGGCCTACAAACAGGGCCTTGACTTTATTAAACTTCTCGTTTATACAAGACTTAGCCAAAATTTTGGTTAATATCTTTATCAAGTCTTGAAATTTCTTAAAACAGTTTAGTAAAGCTAAAGCAAGATTTGCTAATTGAATCAATTAGTAATTAAACTATTTTATAAATGCTAAGGTAGAAGAAACCAAGTCTTTTACATTGTCAATCTCTACATCTATTAATTTTTGAAGTGACTTGCCTTATGTCTTTGCTATTGTGGCTACCATGGCTTGAGAGGCTAGAGCAACAATCGTCGCTTCACCCGCGCCAATTTGAGCCTCAACTTCTTGTTGCTCCAGCAGAAGTTGTGCCCAATCATATTCATCAGCTTCTATTTCGCACGAAGCATTTGTTCTTTCTTTTCTATCATCTCAAGCTCCTTGATGCGGGCTTCTGCTTCACTAAGAAGAGCCATTCGTTTAGCCCATTGTGCCCAATATCTCCTCACAAGATCAGCGTGATCCACCTTTTTGTCGGGCGCCTCTCGGATCTTAAGAGCATTGCCCAAAATCTTATCCAACCACTGCATCAAGAACCGGTCGGTCGAAGCCAAGAATGGCTTGATCTCAGAAGTTCTTTGGAGTAAGGTCTTCATTCTAAGGAGCATGTCCAGATTTTGCAGAACTTGGAAACCTGGAGTCTCCAACTTGGTGAGCAAGTGGTCCAATTCTGCCTTGATAGGTTTGCAAGCTTCATCTGCACTCTTGAAGTTCTGTAGCTGCACTGTCATGCACAATTGCTATGGAATCTTCTTGAGCTGAACCACAGAGGCTGGAAGTCTTTGTGATTGAAGAACCTTCTCCTTATGACATGATCGGGCAGAACACTTGACTTATTGCTAGAGAGGTTATTGGCTCAGTAGGGATTTCTACCTCCTTAACCCGGGGAGTTTCTACCTACTTGACAAAATATTCCACAACATCTAAGAAACTTGCCGACGTGAAAATGACATAATAACAGCAGTAAATATGGGAAGAACAAGGTTCTTATAAACTCTAACGAATCGTTATTTTCAAAACTGACGTCGTTATAGAGATTACCATGTCACTAATAATATAAATAAAACGTAGTTTAAGACTATACACGTCACCGATTATACAATGACCTCCGTTTCTATTACAATATACGGCTTAGTTTATCAGTCAACCGACGTTTAAAAAAAACTGTAACGACATTGTTTTTAAATAAACCACCGTGGTAACTTTTAATATAACCTCATTTAAGGACGTCCAAATCCGCTTTTAACATTCGAAAGTTTATGAAACACGATGTTATTACGATCTTCTATGGCCATATTGTTTCCACAGCCGCTGTTGTTAATTAACTATAGACGTCATTTATGATATAAATTTAGACGTGGTAACAAGTTTATACGGCGCTTATAGAATTAATGATGGCGGTGTTTAACCTCTTACCGATGTGCAAAAGATATTTCACGACAAATACATAAACGCAAATGCCTTTTGTGGCCCTGAAAGATGACGGTAAATATATGTTGAAAGTTGTAGTTAAGTCATTAAATATGTCGGTATGTTCTGATTACTGTCGTATTATGAGTTTTTAACTATCGGTTATTTTGGACATCTCGGTCGTGAATAGACAATAGTAACAGCTGCACATGACCGTCGTTGTTCGTTTATTACGTACGATGCTTTGTATTAAATGAGTAGTCATGTGAGTTAAGCTTTAGACGACGGTATGTACATTAAGGTCGTGATATGGTAATTAAAACGATGTTATTTTTAATGTTAATTTTATTTAATCCGACGTGTTTTGTAATTCAAATTTCAGGTTTTTTTAATATTATTATTTGGCTTCTTCCCTTGCACGTCGAATGTTAAAAAACAACGTTGGATATCATTTAGACATCTGGTTTTGCAAATTTGTTTCAAAAAACCGTCGTGTTTTGCATCTCAAACTCAGTTTTTTTAGTACTGAAAAGTTTGTGCCCAAAACCTGCATAATGAAAGTGAAAGAAATACGTTACAATTTCTTACAAAATTAATGTCATGCACAGCAATTTAGGGCATAACTAATGTCATAAATTACGAGCATCATTCAATCCATATATCTTCACACCCATCTCGAATATTTTCACTCCCAAACTCACGGGCTAGTTCATCAAATGTGTCAGCATTTGGCATCCCTCTAGTAAATGGCTCACACTCAATTCCCACATCACCTAAGACATCAACACCAATAACATCATTATATTCTTTATTAGGCATTGATAACACTACCGACCAACTATGATGCATTGGGTCGTCAACAAAAAATACTTGTTTGACTTGAGAAGCCAAAACAAATTGGTCATTCCTATGTCGTCGACTACAAGGCCAAAAGTGCTATCTATCCAATCACACCTAAAGACTGGGAATGTAAACTTTTGGTAGTCAAGGCCCTAAATATCTTGAATGACACCATAAAAACCCATATTTGAGACAATCGGGTTTTTATCTTTGGCATTAGCAACTTGCATAGTATTTGCAAGTAAATAAACTCCACTATTTTGAACTGCTCGCACATCATCTTGTGCCTTGGTGTTAAATTTAACACCTTTAATAAGATAGCTTTTATATGATGGCATTGTCATGCTTGGACCACTTACTAGCCACCTCAAATTTTCTGATACGCCATTATTGTCTTTCTCATTTATTTTCCTTTGAACCTGCAAATTAATCATATCTTAATTCAATCTAACATAGAAAGGACAAAAATTCAAACTCCAATGTGTTATTCAATAACATATACCTTAAAGCATAACCACTGAATGAAAGTGTTGTTGTGCTTATCTTGCAGCTACTTTGTTCTCTTTTTATATTTTGGATGAGTGGTCTTGAGGTGGATCATAAGTTCCCTACATGACACAGAAAATTCTAATATTACGATCCCTTGTATATAAGAAAAACATAAGGAATGATTTAAAACATTATGAATAAAAGTCATACTCGATATAAGGTAGGACTTCCTCCGTATTCTCCAACACATATAGATGTGCCTGGTTCAACAGGTCCCGATCAACTAGGGTCACTGAGCAACCTGATAATGGCTTTGAAAGTCCCATCTTCTGGCTTGATGGCACTCCAATTGTTCTAACATCAAATAAATGCTCGGTGCAAAACTCCACAGCTTCTTCAGCTATATAGCACTCAGCAATGCAACCTTCGAGATGAGTACGGTTCTTAACATACCCCTTTAGCACTTTCATATATCTTTCGAACGGATACATCCATCTAAAATAAACTGGCCCACATAGACGAACTTCTCTGACAAGATGTACTACTAGATGAACCATGATATCGAAGAATGAAGGGGGAAAGTATTTCTCAAGGAAACACAAAGTAACTACAACTTCTTCTTCCAACTTATCTAGCGAGGAAACCTCCATAGTCTTTGCACATATAGCATTGAAGAAGAAGCACAATCAAGTTATTGCTTACCTTGCAGGCTTCTCCAAAATCGAACGAATTGCCACATGGAGCAATTGTTGCATCAAGGTATGACAATCATGTGATTTTAGGCCAAGAAGTCTTGAATCTTGTAAAGATACAAGATTTTTTATATTTGAAGAATAACATTCAGGGACCTTCACACCATAGAAAGAATTGCAAACCGTTCTCTTCTCTGCTCTTGACAAATTCCAAGGCACTGGAGGCAAGCGAGTACGTCTTTCTCCATATTTGGGTTGCAAATCAGTCTTGACCCCATGTTCAATGAATCTAAATGAACAGCAATCTCATCTTTATTTTTTCCAGGGATCTCCAACAACGTACCAATGTTACTATCGCAAACATTCTTCTCAATGTGCATAACATCGAGGGCATGCCTCACAGGAAGGTATTTCCAATACTCAAGATCAAAGAATTTTGACTTCTTCTTCCAACAAATTTTGTCACCATCATTTTCACCTCCACCTACCCCTTTTTTCGAGCCCTATTTGTAATTAATACATTCAACCATTTGTAGCACTTTTTCCCTAGTTAATGGCTTTAGAGGCGTGTCATATTCAGGTTTCCCATTAAAAACTGCACGCTGCCTCCGATATGAATGATATGTTAGTAACCATTTTCTATGCTCGATGTAACAGATTTTGTGGCCATTTTTCAACCTGTGACTAGGTGGATCATCGCCACATATTGGACAAGCTTTATATCCTTTAACGACACAACCAGATAAGTTTCCATATGCAGGAAAATCATTTATTGTCCACAGTAATGCAGCTCTGAGTGTAAAGTATTCTCCTATGTGTGTATCATACACTCCTCTAATCTCATCCCACAAAGATTTTAAATCATCAATCAAAGGCTCTAAGTAGACGTCTATAAGGTCAACATCATGAACTTTCGTTTCATGCATAGCCGTGGTGGGAGATTATATGTAACTAAGATAACTGGCCAGCAATTGTATCTGCTACTTAGAGAACTGTGCGGATTGAATCCATTAGATGAGAGAGCCAGTCTCGAGTTTCTCGGCTCTTTACCAAACTCGGGCCATTTAACATCAACGAGTTTTCAAGAAGGGGAATCCGCCGGAGGAGACATCTAACCGTCAATTGATTTATTATCAGCATGCCAAGTCAAACTCTTAGCTGTCTTACTTGATTGAAACATCCTTTTAAACCTTCGAATTGGTGGAAAATACCACACCACCTTCGCTGGGACATCCTCTTTCAAGATTGAATCTTTGCCTTCCTTCCACCTTAAGATACCACAAGTGGGACAATTAGTTGAATCTTCATAATTTTTCCTATACAAGATGCAGTCATTGGGGCATGCAAGGATTTTCTCATAAATCAGCCCTAATGCACACAAATTCTTTTTTGCCTCATACATAGATGCAGGTATTGTATTTCCTTCTAGAAGCAAATCTCCTTGACGTATCAACAATTCTGTAAAACAGACATCACTCATCCTATGTTTTGCTTTCAAATTATATAACTTCACTAATGCCGACAACTTGATGTACTTACTACAACCAGGGTACAAGGGCTTATCTCCATCTCCAATCACATTGGCAAACTCATAAGGATCAGATCCAAAATCGCCTAAGTCATTATCACCCATCTCTATTTCTTCATAAACAAAACTGTACCTACTATGGTCATCATCGTCTGCCACATTTCTACTAGCATTAGTAGTTGATTGCCAAGGTTCTCCGTGAAATGCCCAATTCTTATAGCTTTGGTCAACTCCATTAAAGTATAAGTGGTCCCTTATAATTCCAACCCCAAACAATCTAAAATTCCCACATTTAACACATGGACAATGAATATGTGTTGTAGTTAGAAGATTTTCTACTGCAAAATTCAAAAATGCTTCCACCCTTAACTCATATGCCTTCGATCTTCTATCTGTATGCATCCATGACTTATCATCTCTGACACCATACCCTATTATATATAATAAAGTGAAAAGACAAACAATGACCATCACCATAGCAGATTAGACTTATTTTAATAGCAAGAAATATAAGATACAGATGACGGTTTTTATAATATATAAAAAAACGACGTATTTTATGAATAGAGACGACGGTTTTTCCAATAATCGTCATCTTAGGCTACAAAAGACAGTGAATGATTCTAAAAACAGCACAACAAATTTCATACAACGGTAGTTAAAGAACAACCGCCTTATAACGGAAATACAGACGAAGGTTTTTTTATTAAAACTGTCATCGTATGCAAAAAAAAAAAAAAAGAGACTAAATCTCCTATTGCCATTCCATTTCCAAGAACCAATAGCTAACCAAACATATATTAAGAGCTATAACAAATGAATTTTTATGAAAAGCATGAAAAAATTAAGACCCATAATGCATAGAGAGTGCTTAAGAACGCATATATTAAGAACCCATATTCCTTCGAAACATTTAAAGGACGCAAAACATATATCTAAAACCCACAAGGATCGGATCCAACAAAATTTTTCAATGATTTCAAAAGCAAAGTTAGATTATGTTTGTACTTCAGAACCCAGAACTGAATATCATTCAATGAATTAACAAGCGTGTGAGATTAGTGTTTGTACTTACAGGTACGCAGAGCTGATAGATTATGACAAATGGTTTGCGAGGTCAACTTGGATTCGACGGCGGCTGGAGAGCGCAACTTAGAGTTAGAGTTGAAAAGAGAGCGAAATATTCAGACTTAAGAGCGAAATCTAAAAATTTTAAGTCAAGGCCAAATTTTCAGAATGCGCGCTTCTTTAAACATCGACAAAAAAATTTAAAATAGTCGTTAAAAGTGTTACACTTAAACGACCGTTCACTACAAGAAAATTGGCCTTAGTTGACGGCTAAAACGTGTCGCCTAACACATTACTTGACGGCTCAAAAACCGTCAAGAGTGTGGGTATCAATAAAAGGTACCCCCTTTCTTGACACTTTTTAGCCGTCAAGTAACATTTGTTCTTGACGGCTATTAGCCGTCACCTAATGCTTTCTTGACGCATTTAAACGTCAAGTTAATCTTACTTGACGCATTTTAACCGTTAAGTAATAACATTTGTTCTTGACGGCTATTAGCCGTCAACTAACACTTTCTTGACGTCTTTTAAACATCAAGTTAAGCTTACTTGACGTCTTTTAGCCGTCAAGAAACAAATGGGTAATATTTAAAAAAAACTATTAGATAAAGCAATATATATAAAACAAATAGGAAATTGTACATTGAAATACAACGAATATTACAAGCTGTCCAACTATCTATGCTAAACTAATATTTGAAATTACAATACAAATTCCATTCTATGAACGAAGTTCTCTACATCTAGTAAGCAAGCAGGACTCAATTCAAAAACAAAGCTTCAGTTCATGGCCTTAATTTTTTTGTCCACTAAACTATATCCTCATGATGCAAAGATTTACGACTCTGGGCCACCCCTCCAAATCATACGTTGTCAGACAAGAATACCTGCAACAGATTACCAAAATAAGTTTCCAACCAACGTCTATTCTACTTTAAAAAGAACCATAAGCTCTAAACGAAATTTGCATCTCTGTGGCATTAATTGGGAATTTAGAAGACAATTCAATAATCTGATATTGATAATAGGAATTGAAAATAGAGAGAGCAACTAGATTACAAAACTAGAAACACAAGTACTGAAACAAATGCATTATATTAGCATGGAAAGTGAAATATGATAGCAGTATCAACAGGCTAATAAACAATTATTATTATTATTATTTTATCAAAATAACACACCATCATAGTGATGGAGCTGGATATTTATATTGCACAAAATACGGCAGGTATTTGAAACTCAAAATACAACCTTATCAAACAAAGTTGAACACGTCAAAAAACAGCTAGCAAGCCTTGGCCAAAGTCTGGAATGAGTTTGAATTCGAAACCACATATAATGGTTGTCTCATACATTCTCGTGATTAAGAGCTAATTATGACTTACCATTGCCTGTATAGCAGCGAGCTTAGTGTTCACACACCCCAACCCACACAACCATTTCCACAGCTAAGTGATTTTCAAGTTCTACAATTTATAATAGGGATAGGGAAAGGGTATTCCAAAAGTAATTTAATGCTTTAGCGTAAACGAACAATCAAGATTGAGGTAGATATGCACAGGCTTTTAGTTTTAAAGAGGATACACAAAGAATTGAATTTGTGCAATGTGAACTTAAGAAGATAAACATGTTGACTTTTATTTGTCCCCCATAATACACAAGTAATATCATTCCCCTCTCTGACACAATGCCATGTTCTTCCCCTTTCATGTAACCAGTGGCAACTCTTGGCATAAACTTTCAGAAATACAGGGCACCAATACATGATTAAGTTCATTTTTCCTAGATGACAAAGACGTAGATCCAATAACAAAATAATTGATATACCAATCATCAAACTAAAAGAGCCAAGAGGTCATTCAAAAACTTTAGAAGGGCCTTCTCCATCTTTTCTACCACTGGCATTACCCATTACTGAAAACAAAGGAAACTCAGTTATAATCTGGAATAAGACTCTTTTCTTGTATTGACTCCTAAAAATCTTCATTATAAGAGATTCAAAGAGATTCAAACATACTCAAATAGATTTATCATATAAACAGATTCAAACAAAATCTTGAAGCAGATTCAAACAATCAAATGAAATAGATACAAATTCATTCAAATCACAGCAGCAAAGATCAACATATCAAAATAATAAAAATTCGAAAAAATTCCCAGAGCTCTCAAAAAACCCAGAGATCATACCTCCATTGACAAACAGAGACAGGAGATCGAGAGAGACGAGAGGCGAGGAGAGACGAGAGACAAGACGAGGCAAGAGATCGATGACGGGACGCCGACTCTGTCGCCGTCGATTTGGTGAGATCGGGAGAGACGATAGAGGTAGAGGGTGAGGGTGAGGTGAGGTCGAGAGAGAGAGAGAGAGTCAGCGACTGAGAATGAGAGGGTGAGGTCGATTAAGAGAAAGTGAAATGAAAGAGAAAGGTGAAGCTAGGTTAGTTGTGGTTGTGATCTAGTGCAAGCATTCCCAGCGTATACTCTTACTCTACCCAACTATCAAGTGTTTATATTGACACTTTTGGTAAAGTGTCAACTATCAAATGTTTATAGTGACACTTTTTGTAAAGTGTCAACTATCAAGTGCATATATATTGACACTCTTTATAAAGTGTCAACTATCAAGTGATTATATTGACACTTTTTATAAAGTGTCAACTATCAAGTGTTTACACTTTTTGTGAAGTGTCAACTATCAAGTGCATATAGTGACACTTTTTAAAAAGTGTCAAAGCTGTGTATCATAGTTGATGGTTTTTTGTAAAGTGTCAAGTATTGATGTTTTTCTTGTAGTGGTTATTATATTTATACTGCCGTTGTTTTCATTTTCTATGTCGGTATTTAATAAAGATGGACGACTAATTCAAATTAAAAAATGACGGTATTTAAAACTACGGTGAGTATATGAAATGTGTCATGGTAAATACGTTTCACGGCGCGAAAACCATCACCGACGTCTTAAAAACAAAATTATATATTAGGGGTTTGGTTTTGCTGGGATTCGAACGCATGTGCACAAAGGTGGAATTGACAAAAAATAAAAAATAAAACCGGCGTCATTTCAATATACCCTAAACCCAAAACCCCTAAATGGTAAATTATATAGTTTTGTAAAATAAAAAAGTGTAAAAAATTACAAAAGGGTTTAGGGGTTTAGCTCTAAACCCCAAAATAAAATAGAAAATCGTTGTCGTTTCAATATACCCTAAACCCTAAATTTTATATATATATATATATATAAAATAATAAAGTATGAGAAAAATAAACCAAAAATTGCTACGGACTCCTTACAACAATACCTTCTATATTAGAATGCTAAAAGCTGTTTTACATATATTTGAATATATCGCACCAATGGATGACACAAGCCATATGAATATGTTATGAAACTATAAGTGATGTTGTGATTTATCCATCTTTTTTTTTTGTTGGTCATTTTTAATTTTTATAACTCAAATTACATTTTTGGAAGTATTAGAGGGAAGAAAATATCTCAATGAGTGCATAAGAGTTTCGATGTATTTTTTGGATTTTTTTTAAATTTATTGGGAACATTATGAATTAAATTAAAAATTGCCTATAAACAACACCAAACCATGTCAGTTTCAAGTCATAACCGCCGTTATATGTAGTAACCAATTCGTTAATTTTGTAGATATCGTCGTTGTAATTTCTTTACATGTCCGTAGGCAGGAAAATATCTTTGTTGTACATACCGACGTGTTTGTGAAATCTTAAGAAGTCTGTATGCAGGAACATAAGGCCGTTGTTTAATATGTACAATGTCATTGTCTGCGTATTTACTGACGTTTTTATAATCTTAAAACTTCGGTATATAGACATATAAGGGCTTTGTTTACAATGTACAATGTCAATTTGTATGTCCTGACAGACGTCGTAGTCTCGTAAGACGTTGCCTAATGTGTAGAAGTTACAATGTTGTTTCTTATATATTTTTCGTCGTTTTTCGGATTTAAGACGTCAGTAAATAAGTGAATACTGACATTGTTTATAGCTTACAATGTCGAAATCATTTTACGACATCTGTAATTACGTAAAAGAGACGTTGTTTTATTTTACAACGTTAGTTATAATGAATGTTTCGACGTGGAAGCGTTTTAGGACTTGTGTACTACATACGTCGTTTTTTATATTAACCGTCGTGTTTTAGTTGTATACATGTCATTTTATATATTGACCGTCATTTGTTTGTTCTTAATGCTCATAAGACGACGGTGTTTGAAATAATTATGTCGTTGCAACTATCATCAGACGTCGGTTTAGGGAATTACTTTAGATTTCAAAAAGTGAACAAATTTTCAATTCACATAAAAAATAACATTTAAATTATACCAAAAATATGTACAAAAACTTGTCTAATTCTTACAAGAAAATATGTACATTTAATATATATATAATAGGACTAATGTTTGTAAAACTCCCCTAATCCATATGAAGGCAAACAAAATCAGCCCATTCCTTCCTCACTTCATCAATGGCTTCTTGGGGGTATGGTGATTGATCTTTTCCCTTCTCAAACTGCAATCCAAAAAAATATATATAATATGATCAATGTCCACAGGGGCTCTGTCGAGCGCTGTAGAGTGCTATCGACAGATTCTGTTGAGCGCTATCGATAGGAAAAAACCGTCGTGGTATAGAAATACAAACGACGGTTTTTCCTTTTACCGACGTGCTAAATTACCAATCCACACAAATTAAATATGTAATTTTCCCATTTACCTTCTTCTCAAATTCCAGGGCAGGATCCTTGATGATGTCTCTCATAAACCGCATGACATAGTACCCATACTCTATATTGCTTGGTTGCTTTGGAGTGCCTTGTAGAGTTTTCCAAATAGGTACTTTGCGGCCTTGTCTGCCTATGTGGGAATTATACATTGATAGCACTATTCCAAGACAACAGAGTGTTATTGAAAAATATTTTAGCCTACAAATACACATTACAAGCTAGTAAATAAACTTACGAGTTCACAATGTTTTTGCACTCGTCATCAATCGATCAGTTTGGTAGTGGGTCTAGAAAATAAACAATCTCTCTCTTTGCTCTCACAATGAACAAGGCCCAATGAAATCTACACAAAATAAACATAAAGGTTAAATAATTTTATATACACTGCATCATACAAAGAAAATCTCTTTAAGGGGACTAACCCTGGATCGTAAGGCATCAAGAAAATCTGTTCCCCATCAGTCCTCTGAAGTCGATTGGCCAACAAACGTGATCTTTGATTTAATGATCCACAGTTAGCACTAACTTGAGCGGGGTCAATAAGGCCAACCATGTTCAACATATTTGCAGTTTTCAAAACATCAAATAGGCACCTAAATATATGAAATGATCCAATAAGTTTTTCCTTTTTAAAGAAAGTAGAGTGTAAATTTTGACTTCTTGATAAGGACAATTACCTCATGTATACTGCAATGACAGTGGCCCCAATTTCTTCCATGGCGGCAAACTGTGTAATATCTTTATGCAAGATGAAGGTTTCACGATCAAAACCGAACACTTCCTTCTCAATTGTTAACGTCATAATCTTTTCATGAACCTTTAATGTGGTCTCAGCATAACCACAAAAGGATTGTAGAGAAGATGGCAAGTCTAGCACTTGTTGTTCCTTCTCAGAAACGTCCAAGCACTTGGCTTCCTGTTTTAAGAAATATAGAAAGATATATAAGAAAGCTTGTACAACAAGTTTATAAAAAAAAAAATTAACTAAACAAACTAAACCGTCGTGGTAATTATATACACACGACAGTGCCAACAAAAAAAATGACGTTGAACATCATTATACACGTCGGTAATTAAAAACCGTCATAGTATATCATTTATTAAGTAGCAAAAATACAGAGCCATCATCTGATTTAAATGCAAAATTCACAGAAATACAAATTTCAGATTTAATCAGCATGCTTTAGCAGAAATATAGATAAAATCAATTGCAGAGAGAGAGAGAGAGAGAGAGTGGGATCAAGTGAGTGAAGATAGCTTGTAGAACAAGTAAACTAAATACGACACCCTCTACACTGTCGTGGAATTTCAAAACCAACGCAACGACAGTTTATTCAAAATAGAGACGTGATGTGTAATTTAAAACGTCGGGAAATAAAAACTGTCGTTGTTTGATATTTACAACGACTGTTTATAAAAATAACTACGTCTAATTAAAATTTAAAAAAAATAGAGAAATTCAAAACTGAGAGAAGTTACCATTTTTTCATCTTACTTTTCTTCAGCTTTCGCATTTTCATCCTTAAAATTGAGGGCTCTCACATCAATTGCCCCAGAGCAGCGTGCTTTGTCCGACATTTGATTTTTGGTACTTTGCTCTTGACCTTGGATTGGAAAGGGGGGAGTTGGCAGTTTGAGCATGCTAGGATAAAAATTCAGAAAGAGCTGGCGCAGTTGGTTTAGCATATTCTCCCTCTCAGCTGCTATTCTGGCCTCCATCTTCAAACTCTTTTCTCTGATGACATCTCTTACACTTTCCTTTAATTGATCGGCAAACTTAACCCTTTGTTGTCTAGGTAAATTGAAGTATTGCCTAGTGGGAAACCCCAGCCCCTGTAGCTCTAACTCTCCCTGGATGCTCCGGACCCAAAGCCATAGTCAACACATCATTACTTCCAGAAACAGTAAAAGTGCCTTCAGAGACTTTTTTTTGCAATTCATCCTAATAGAAAGACACATTAAAGTCAACAGAAACAGGAACTCAGATCCACATGCAAGTCTAATTAAATTTATAATGCAGTTTAATACAAATTTAAAACAGAGTGAGTGAATTTATGCTTACAATTAATTTTGCTTTCTCTGCAACCTTTGGATCGGGGATGTTGCCGTGTTTGTCTTCTCTGGCTTTCTTCCATAAGGTAGATGGATCAATTTCTACCACGGGCATGGTTTCCTCCAATTGGTCCTCCAAACCAGCATATCCTTTTCGAGACAACCGATGATTGTACTCGCATTTCTCCCTCCGCTGTGCTTGTTCAGTATGCACAGACACAAATTCTTAGGATAACCTTGAAGCTACAAAGGCATCCCAGTGTGCTTTCTCTATGAATGGATATAGTGCAGGGGTTCATTTAACTTATCCTTCTCATTGATGAATGGAATGATATGATGTCTCGTTAGTGTATACTTGAAATCCTTCCATTTCATGCCAGCAGATAACAAGACCATCTTCTTGCCCCCTTGCCCTACCACATAAGACATGTTAATGGCTTCCCAAATTTGCTCTTTTAAATCGTTGTCCACTTGACGCCATTTAATGTCAGCAACTGGGATTCTGGAGCGTGTCAACACACCAATATAGGACTGCATCTCACTATGTGCAAGGCCAACTGGTTTCCCCTTTTTGTTGTACTCAATAACTGGCTTCACTTTATGATAATTTCTCTTCACAACACGGGGCATTGTGTTTATACCACTCCCTGACTTTGGCTCCTCAACAAAAGTTGTGGTGTTGTCCGAAACTTTCTCAGCAGATGAAACAAATTTAATCTTCTTCGAGGACTTGGTTATTTTAGCTTTTGAAACTTGCAGCTCTTTACCTCTATTCTTTTCTAAGCTAGCATCCTTTCTGTTCAAGCTAACATCCATACTTTGCGCTGGAGAAACCATGGTTGAAGAGAAATCAAACTTGCAAGTGAAATTATTTCAGATTTTCAAGTACTAAACACGACAAAAAGTTAAAAAACATGACGTAGTACTTTATTTCACACGACGCTATATAATAACTACCGACATAATAAGAGTTTTATCACATTGGTGGTTAATTACTGCCGTGGTTTAACAATTCAAACGAAGTAAATACAAAGCCACCGTCGTCTTATTAAGATGAAATACAAAAAACTGAGAAGTGGAAAAACCTAAAATGATTTTCAAAACAAAAAACGTATAATGATTTTCACAAATTGCTATTGGGAAACCATGGTTACAGAGAAATCAAACATGCAAGTGAAAAAATTTTGAATTTTCAAATAATAAAAACGACGGTTATTTTAAAAAAAAACGTAGTATTTTGTTTCACACGACGGTAAATAATAATTACCGACATGATAATACTTTTATCACGTCGGTAGTTAATTACCGTCATCCTTTTTCAATTCAAACGACGCAAATAAGATGATACCGCTGTCTTATTAAGATGAAATACAAAAAACAAAGTATTGGTTCCAGACACTTTCGTTCTTTGTCTGTATTTTTTATCAAATTGGAAAAACTTAAATTGATTTTCAACATAAAAACGTAAAAGTATTTTCAAAAGAAAACTCATAATGATATTCACACAAAAAAATGAGGAACAAAGAAAGTGAGAAATGGTTACCTTATTAAGATGTAACAATTCAAACGACGTAAATACAAAGCCACCGTCATCTTATTAAGATGAAATACAAAAAACTGAGAAGTAGAAAAACCTAAAATGATGTTCAAAACAAAAACGTATAATGATTTTCACAAATTGCTCTTGGGAAACCATGGTTACAAAGAAATCAAACATGCAAGTGAAAATATTTTGAATTTTCAAATAATAAAAATGACGGTTATTTTAAAAAAAACGACGTAGTATTTTGTTTCACACGACGGTAAATAATAATTACCGACGTAATAATACTTTTATCACGTCGGTAGTTAATTACCGTCGTCCTTTTTCAATTCAAATGACGTAAATAAGATGATACAGCTGTCTTATTAAGATGAAATACAAAAAACAAAGTATTGGTTCCAGACACTTTCGTTCTTTGTCTGTATTTTTTATCAAATTGGAAAAACTTAAATTGATTTTCAGCTGAAAAACATAAAAGTACTTTCAAAAGAAAACTCATAATGATATTCACAAAAAAAAAACGAGGAACAAAGAAAGTGAGAAATGGTTACCTTATTAAGATGTAACAATTCAAACGACGTAAATACAAAGCCACCGTTGTCTTATTAAGATGAAATGCAAAAAACTGAGTAGTAGAAAAACCTAAAATGATTTTCAAAACAAAAACGTATACTGATGTTCAAAAATTGCTCTTGAGAAACCATGGTTACAGAGAAATCAAACTTGCAAGTGAAAATATTTTAAATTTTCAAATAATAAAAACGATGGTTATTTTTAAAAAAAAATGACACAGCATTTTGTTTCACATGACGCTAAATAATAATTACCGACGTAATAATATTTTTATCACGTCGATAGTCCATTTACAATTCAAACGACGAAAATAAGATGATACAGTCGTCTTATTAAGATGAAATACAAAAAAAAAACAGAGTATTGGTTCCAGACACTTTCGTTCTTTGTGTGTATATTTTATCAAATTGGAAAAACGTAAAATGATTTTTTGAAAAACGTAAAAAGATTTTCAAAAGAAAACAAATAATGATATTCACTAAAAAACAAGTAACAAAGAAAGTGAGAAATGGTTACCTTTTGCGTGCAATGAAAGTTTTCTTGGATTTTCAGTTCAGAGACGAAGACGAAGAGGAGAGGAAGACGAAAAGATTCAGACACGGCACTTTGGGAAGGAAAAATGAGAGGAGAGTGAAATTTTTCCCGGGATTGGAAACAGTGTAAGTGTAGATCATGTCATGCAAAAAGTTTAAAAATATAAGGAACGAAAGATCAATAAGACGATGCTATTAATAAAAACCGACCTTCTTCCAAAACGACGTAGTTAAGTACAATTTTACACGACCGACTGTATTTATAGGGATGTGGTACACTAAAATAATACGTCACCTATTCTAAAATAAGTGATGTTGATTTATTTCATATTAGACGGCAGTATTTATCACTACACCGCCGTGTTTAGTTTCAAACAACAACGACCGTATATTTAATATTTTCGACGTTAAAATATATATTTACAATGACGGTTATTTATTGTATCTTATGTTAAAAGACCGACGTGGATATTTTATCTTACACGTCAGTATGTACTCTCTTACTGACGTTGTATATTATTTTAATACCCTCTTATAATGGAACCGCCGTGGTTAGTAAAGATAATTGCTTTCAATTTGTTCTTTTCATGCGCTCTTTCACTTTCAGGTTTCACTTAGGGTTCTAAGACGAAATAAAGTCGCATTCTTTTTGCCCTTGGCCGCCAAATTTTCTATTCACACCCTCACTTCAGGCCTTGGCTCTCTCTCACCTCTCTGGAGGCAATAATTTGGATGTTAACGATGTATGCGTTTTGGTGTATCTCAAAGACACCAAAACGTACACATTGTTAACTTTCAAAAAATTGTCTTTCTCAAAGCTTGCTGTCGTCAGTTTGGTTTGTTTAGAGGCAATAGTTTGGATGTTGGTGTGTATGTGCCTTTGTGTATCTCAAAGACGCAAAGACACATACATCACCAATTTTTAAAATATTGTCTTTCTCAAATAGGTGGTTCGATTTTCTTTCTCAACATCGTTTATTTGGTTTTCGCTTTATTTGGCTCTCTCTAAAGGTTCGGATTTGGGTGGGAGGCAATAATTTGGAAGTTGATGTGTGTGTGTGCCTCTCTCACCTCACTGTAAGGTCCAAAATATTGATGACACACACATCATCAACTTTCAAAATATTGTCTTTCTCATGTTGGTGGTTTGATTGTGATGAGGAACATAGCTTCCACTGGTATGATTTCATATCTCTTGGGATCTCATTTGCATTTCTCTGAAAATTTCATTTAGTAAAAAAGCATGAAACAGTATCGCATATAAAAATATAGGTCAATAAATTTATTTTTACCGTCGTGGTATTTGACTTTAATACGGCGCTGATTACGATCTACTGACGTGGATTACATCAAAACTATACGACGCTGATTAAGAATAGTTGGTCGTGTTTATGTAACATCCCACATCGACCAACGGAGAGGGATTGATGTGCCTTATATGTACATGCCCACCTCCATCTAGCACAAGGCCTTTTGGGAGCTCACTGGCTTCGGATTCCATAGGAACTCCGAAGTTAAGCGAGTTTGGGCTAGAGTAATCCCAGGATGGGTGGCCCAATGGGAAGTTGCTCGTGAGATCCCAGAAACAAAACCATGAGGGCGGGGCTCAAAGCAGACAATATCGTGCTACGCTGGAGCCGATCCAGGATGTGACAGTTTAACTATAAGCTAATACGCGGTAGTTTTCATAAAATGTCGTCTTTACTTTCTACGTCGGTATCTTCGTACCTGCAGTCGTTGTTTTTGGTCAAGAATTTACGTCTCGATAAACATGTTTAATAAGACGACGCTTTTTAAGTTTGGTTCGTCGTGTTTTATATATTCCCAAGCGAATCTCCATTTTTTAGGTGTTTAACTTGCTTATCCACGGCGGTTTTCTGTTACCGTCGTCTTTCTAAACACCACGACGGTATTTATTTATACCGTTGTTATTTTTTTGGTTTTTTTTCCCTTTTTGTAGTAGTGTACCTCAGGAGGAGTTGCCTCTATCCCAGACTCCACAATTTCTGCAGGATTTACAGCCTCTGCAACTTCTTGAGTAGCCACCTACAAAGAAAGAACTCATTAGTTCTCTCTTGAATTAACTGATCAGGCAAATGGTAAAAGCAAAACAAACCTATGCTGGAGGAATGACTTGACTATCCTCTGCCTCATCTGAAGGAAAAATCAGCTTTCGCCTTTTTTCTCTCCTCTCTACTGTTGCTAGAATAGAAATGAAAGTTCAGAAACATCCCTGAATCATCTAAGGATGTTGCAATCAAGAGAAGTGTTTGTTCTTACCAGCAACAGGTTCAAAATCGGGCAGATCTATCCCCATTCCTTGAACCCCTTCATCCTGGCTCATCACAGTCGAGCCTTCAGCTGAACAGCTAGTGCCCATTCTCTTCCTTTTCTTCACAAGAGGAACTTCTTCCTCTTCTACCAACTCTTCATCAATTATTGGGAAGACCATTGATCTCCCTAGAACTAAGCTCGATGAAGGTTAGGGAGTAGGTGAGTGCTTGAGCTCTCTCCTTTACTAAAAATCTTTGGCAAGGCTACATCATAACCCGAAATTGGGATGTACTGTCAGATATAGCAAAATAAACAAGGAATTTTGCAGTAAACTACTCAGAGATTAAGGAGAACTTACCCGATGATTGATGGTTAGCCCTTCTAAAGCCAGAGCTCATTTCTATCAAAGACCAAAAATAATCCAGATTGTTAGGTTTAGTCAATTCAAATAATGAAAGACAGTAATTTCATAAAGAATTTTTGAGGTTACCTGTCAAGTATATGCTACCTATGCTCTTCAGCACCCGAAACAAGGCCAGCTCTTCACGCTCTGTCAAGGATTATGCGAAGGGGCACTCACCAAAGACATAAGAATGGAAGAGTTTGGCAGTCTCAGAGAACCAAGTAGCCACTCTTGCACACCAAAAATCATGGAAGTGGTTGGTCTGTAGAGGATTGGGCAGATAGGATGACACGCTTCTCCCTCGAATATACTCCCACCAAGAAGTCCTTATCTTCAAGATATCATCCGGGAGCAGATCAGTTTTTCGCTAGGAGCTTCCCCGATTTACACTCTCATACTGCAATTTTGGGATTGATTAGGTCAATCAGAATTGCATGCACACAAACTGGGGGTTGTAAGCTTCTGCACTGAACGTGCACCTCTTTGACAAATCACTAATGCCAAAAAGAGGTCTCTACCTATCAAGCAAGAAAGGGCTTTTTCAACCCGATTAGCAGCTTGTCCTAATGCTGAGCTAGCTTCTTCTGTTCTTTCGCCCTCTAACTTCATAATCCCAAGGGCATCTACGATAACTCCATGTGGGCGAAACCTAAACACTGACGCCATGTCCAGAATTGTGGGAGTCATTGGCCCCAGCCCGAAATCAAAGGTATTGGAGTTGCTGTTCCAATAGCACACTGAGCATGGGCAGATTAAGGGCTATCTTCCTCTTCGAAAGCATAATGGCTTCATAAATACCATTGTTTTTCCACTTTGCCCCGAACTTAGGGTATAAATCCTCAACCCATTCACTCCAGGGCTTGAATTTTCCAAGAGGAATTACCTTAGGATTTGAGCCAAGAATACTTGAATTGGTCACCCACGAACTCCAATCTATCTCTGAGAGGCTATCGGGGTGAAAGGCTCTAACCATACTTGTGTCCAAAGCCCTCGGCCGGTTTGGCGCCAAAATATCTCTGGCCTAACTGGGGCATCTTCGAATCCGCAGAAATTGACAAAGGAAACGGAGAATAGAGAAACAGTCGCCACCTTTCTCTTGTTCTGCCTGAAGAGTAAGCTGGAATTTCACAACTTGTTCTTCAACTCCCTCGCCCGAAATCCAATTGGGATAATTCTTAGGCGATTGAACCAGTGCTACTTGCTTCTTCATTTTCTGTTTTCGTGGAGCCATTTCTGGAAGTTGCATCACAAAATGAAGATCAAAAAAAGGTTTTTGTTCTGAGATACTGGTTTCACAAAATCCGCAGAAAGAGAAATCGGAGATGAAGAAGGGAAAGGACATGAATCGTTTAAAATATTTTAAACAACAGGGGCATTCCAGTATTTTCACATATTTTGGGTGCGTCTTTTATTTCAAAAGGGCTTTTCCATTTATGAAGGGGTATATCTAATAGACTATAACTTAAGTCCATCAAATTTAGGGGGCACTGCTTGTACCAAAAATGAAAAAGCCCAAAATTGGTTCTCATTCACTGTTTCAGAAGCCCAAGCCCAACTCACTGGGCAAAATTTCTCCAAAGGGCTTACTTGGACCAAGAATTTGGTTTAAGTACTAGGCCCATGGTCCAATATTTGAAATCAATCTTTGACCCAGCAAAGTAGTCAAAAGGCACTAACCTTTCTTGCAAAGATTGCATGCAATGTGGGGAAGGAATTAAGATAAAATATTTTATCTTTCACTCAGAAAGCCAAAGCAAGACAACCATACCCGTTTCAAGACCTAATTGGAGACTTTCAAGAAATGCTCTCCCAACTATCTCCACTTTTCTCTCCCCTCTAAAGTTTAATTAGCAAGAAGATAAAAACTGTAATGATGCTTTGAGATCTCTGCATTCCTTTTGACTATTCATCACCAGCTCATTCAAGCCATCAAGTCTATAAGTAGAGGCCTCCACGGCAGGCTTTGAGGACTCTCTCTCCAACCAAGACTCAACGTCTATAAACAAAAAAAAATCTTCAAAAGCCTTCTAAACAGCCAACTCACTCACTACTCAGATCATCCAGTCGACAACTCCTGAGATCGTCTCTTTTATTGCTCTACCAAACACTTGGTATGATTTGTTAGCATCACTACTAATATTTTTCCGGATATTGTACTTAATATGCTCAGAACAAATGGAAATGCTTGCAGTTTTGAGTTAATATTGTATTACTTCCCAGACTTGTAATGTTTCATATTTCTGTTTGTTTATTGTCATACAATAAGGACCAGACAGAGAAATCTTTCATTTTCAAGTATCTATTTACCTTTGTTTCGTAGAGTAATTTATTTACAATATTTATCTTAATCTATATAAAGGCTATTATATAGTTTATCTCACAGGGCAAGCCCTTTTAAGGGTTTTTACTCAGCCCGATTGACAGTAGCTGGCCTGTATAGGGCTTTGCTCCAGCCCGATCAAGGTTTCCTCTTGCCCGATAAACAGTGCCTTGCCTGATCAAGATAAAAACTGCCCGATAAAGGGTGTTTAGGGCTTGTTTAATATTGTTAAGTTCATTTTCAATATAAACAAACTTGTTTAAGGTTTCTCCTATGTGTTTATATCAAGGTTGGTAAGCCCGATAAAGGGATTTTCTGACCAAACACGGTTTCTCTACCTCTTTGGGCAAGCGCCTCACATGGCTATCATCCCACAAGTATGCAAATGAAAGAATATTGAAGTCCTCACCCGTCTGAGGCATATAAAATAACTAATCTGAGCCAGTACCCCCCTTGGAGCACAATGGCTTTATTAGAGGTCAAGAACAAGCGCAAAATCCAGTATACAAGCAAGAAAACACACACTCATCACAATTCTATTGGGTCAGTTTTGATTCCAATAGTGGCACGCCTACGCAATCCAACAAACTGAGAGAGCCAGCCCGATCTCTAGCCCGACCAAGGACCGAGCATCTCTCCCTCATTCAAGCCCGATCCAACTTTCAATTGGATCCAGTTGGAAGCCCGCTCACCGCCAAGAACCATCAGTGCTGACACAAGAGGGCACTCGGGGCATCGGTGTTGGAAACAGTCCCCACCCTCCAGGGCGGGAAAAGACGCCAACATATTTTTGGCATGCCTAGTGGGACTTTCATACAGCAAAGAAATGTACTTCCTTCGTTGGAAGTGTCAATCTTCAATAAATGTAGACTGTGCTTGATTTTTGAGATAGAGACAGATCCTTTTGAGGTTGTTGGTTTCTTAACTATACATGCACATGAGGGTTCTTGGTTACCAGTTACAAGAATTCAACTTACTTGACACAAATTTGAATATGAAGTTTCTAATTTATGGTCGATAATGACCCCGATTAGTAAACAAACTTGGATTTAGTGTTAATTATGAGTGATTAATCATGTCCGCTCATGACTAACTAGCATTCGATATGAACCCAAAATGACACGATTAATTAGCATCTGAATATTTATAGACAATGGGATTACAAAGAAACAGTCCACACAAGTCGATTTCATAAATAAATAGAATGAGGGAAACAATGTTTCCGTTCCACTCTCTGAGTTATCTCCCTGACCTTGGCTTCTCTATAAGGCTTGAAGACTTAACTTATTATGATAATTAAATTCCACACTTGACCTTCCACTTCATTGTTTCACCACACAACATCCATGATCCTACCTACAACTGGTAAAAATAGTACTGCAACAGCCTAAGGATATTGAGGAACCAAAGGTGGCAACTTGCCAATCTTTGGGTGGGGGAAGTATTTGGGGTGGGTTTTGGAGATAAGAGGAAACTTGGGCTTTGGGTGGGGGAAGTAATATTTTGGGTGAAGTTTGGGGATATGAGGAAGCTTGGGAAGAAGAGGGTGCTTAGGAATTAGTGGGGGAGTGGTGGTTTCTTAAAGAATGGAGGGTGAGGCTTAAATAATGGATGTGGCTTTGGCAATGGAGGGTGAGGCTTACATAATGGATGTGGCTTAGGAGGGTGAGGCTTACATAATGGATGTGGCTTAGGAGGGTGAGGCTTACATAATGGATCTGGCTTTGGCAATGGAGGGTGAGGCTTACATAATGGATCCGGCTTAGGAGGGTGAGGCTTGCATAATGGATCTGGCTTAGGAGGGTGAGGCTTGCATAATGGATCTGGCTTAGGAGGGTGAGGCTTGCATAATGGATCTGGCTTAGGAGGGTGAGGCTTGCATAATGGATCTGGCTTAGGGGTGAGGCTTACATAATGGATCCGGCTTAGGAGGGTGAGGCTTGCATAATGGATCCGGCTTAGGAGGGTGAGGCTTACATAATGGATCTGGCTTAGGAGGGTGAGGCTTGCATAATGGATCTGGCTTAGGAGGGTGAGGCTTACATAATGGATCTGGCTTAGGCAATGGAGGGTGAGGCTTACATAATGGATCTGGCTTTGGCAATGGAGGGTGAGGCTTACATAATGGATGTGGCTTTGGCAATCGAGGGTGAGGCTTACATAATGGATGTGACTTAGGCAATGGAGGGTGAGGCTTACATAATGGATGTGGCTTTGGCAATGGAGGGTGAGGCTTACATAATGGATCTGGCTTTGGCAATGGAGGGTGAGGCTTACATAATGGATGTGGCTTTGGCAATGGAGGGTGAGGCTTAAAGAATGGATGTGGCTTTGGCTTGTAAAATGGGGTGGGAGGTGGAAGTGGCTTTTGGAAAGTTGGTACTGGTGGTGGAAGTGGCTTCTTGTAGATGGGGACTGGTGATGGAAGTGGCTTCGTGTATATGGGGACTGGTGGTGGAAGTGGCTTCTTGTATATGGGGACTGGTGGTGGAAGTGGCTTTTTGAACACAGGTACTGGTGGACCAATTTTCTTGGGGGGCTTTGGTGGAAGTGGTTTCTTGTAGATTGGTACTGGTGGGGGAAGAGGCTTCTTGTCAACT
Organism: Prunus padus; assembly: GCA_024362665.1. Lineage (NCBI taxonomy): Eukaryota > Viridiplantae > Streptophyta > Magnoliopsida > Rosales > Rosaceae > Prunus > Prunus padus. The sequence goes on along the minus strand of JANFAM010000019.1, from coordinate 27,158,498 downwards.
GGAACTGGTTGAGCACAGTTAGTGCATTCTCCAACCCCAACTACCTCAACTGTCTTATGTTCAGCATAACAAAAGCTCACAAAAAGCAAAGACAACAAGAAGCACTTTTGTGCTCCTTGACAGAGAGGAAAAATCTTCATTGCGAACCACACCCAAACAAAGAATAGGAAGAAAAAGAGAACAGCTTAATTCTGTAGCTTCTGGTATTACAAAGCTTAGAAGCCTTATTATATATAGTGTCCTTAAGGTTTTGATTTAAAGCACACCGACACTGATATTAAAGGGGCTGCACATGAGGTTAGGGACCCTCCCTTTTGGGATGACCTTGCGTTTAGGGAAGAAGAAAATGACAGTAACGTGCACAGTGGCTTCATCCCCATATGCCAGCCATTTATTTTCATTCAATGACCTCCCAACTGCAAACCTACTAATTCAGCTCCCATTAATACCCTCCTTTTTACACAAACCTACCAAAGTAATCCCTACCCTCTACTTGTCTCTCACAATTACGCGATGGTATTATAGGAAGGGCCGCACGACCCCATGGATACCGAAAATCTGGCTGTGAAGGTCTGAGGCCTATGGATGCATAGAAGGTGCTTCATGAAGAAGAAGCTAGATAGTTTTGCAGCGGCGCTGTACAAGCGCGAGGAAGAAGAAGAAGAAGAGGGGTGTCTGATCGACCTAATTTTTTAATCTTTTTAACATGTCAGGTGGACTAAGCGTCTTTTGTTAAAACCCTTTTTGAATTTTAAGGGCACATTTGTAATTCAAGCAGGTTTTGTAATAAAATAAAACATACAGGTAATTTTTTTTACCAATGTAATCCCTACCCTTTACTTGTCTCTGACAATTTCGCAATGGTATTATAGGATGGACACTGCTTGACTTATTCCTTGGAAGAGGATGTTCGTTCGGGTGGAAATCAAATTTTGACACATTTACAAAATAATTCATAAAAAACACAAAAAAGAAGATTTTGGCACACGTATCAAACTATGAATTATGATTGATAAGAAAGTAGAAAGATAACTATTTTTTGTATATGATTGTCGATCCCATATTTTGTTTTATTGGGTTGGGACGTTAATTTCTCACAGTTGGGAAGCCTAAAAGGAGAAACAAATGGTGGCATTTGCATAATTGATCTGAGGCACATATCTAAACTACAAAAACCAGCCAAGTTCATCATATCACAAGTCCAAGTCCATGTTTATTAAATGTGCACTCACTCATCATATCCACATTAAAATGAATTAAAATGGGAGAGTGGTGCAGTTGGAAATTAGAATTGAAGCCTGCACAAGCCTACCCTTTTTTTTCCTCTTTGTAGAATTTGAAGTTGGTTACTGTAGAGGGACTTGTAACTCAAGTGGTTAAGAACATCTACCCTTACACCTAAAGTCCTAGGTTCGATTTTCCATCCCCAATATCATTTGTATTATAAAAAATAAAAAATAAAGGTTACTTACTGCATATGTGCATGATGGTGGGGTTCCAAAACTGCAGAAGCATAGGGCAGATGGGTAAAAAAGTAGGGGCTGCTCAAAGTAGAGCAATCAGACCAGTGGGAAAGGTAAGTCGATGATGGGTATTTTACAATACTTAGAAGGCCAAAAAGAGAAAACTTGCCAATATCGTATAAGTGAATCTTTATGATATTAAGTTATTAACACTATATTACGAGGTTATCGAAGGTAAATGAAATTACCTATAGGACAACTAATAATGCCTAGAGGGAGGTGAATAGGCCAATTAAAGATTATAATCGATAAACAAAAAATAAACTTTGGCAGCAGGATGGATACAGCTTATCAATCCTGAAACGTGTTGAACGTAAAATAAAGGAACACGCAGAGAATTATTTTACGTGGTAAAACCCCACCTTTGGGGAAAATCCATGGGACTCCTCAGTCCAACACAAATCCACTATAGAACGATGATTATAAGAAATACTCACACACTTATCCTAGACACCTTCTAGATAATTTTTACTGACTTCTTCGTAACTCAACTTCTATCACGAGATGATCTTCGACACTCCTTATGTTGAACGCAATACTGGTCACGATTGCTTCAAGCTCACTGGAGTTCTTCCAACTCTTCTTATGTTGAATCTGATACTGGTCATGATCGATTCAAGCTCGCCGGAGGAAAAACCGCCACCACGGTCTTGATGCCCTCAACCGTATGAGTCACCGAACAATGCAAATAAATGCAGTATAAATGATAAAAGGATTTGATAAATCACCCAGTAAACATGGAACACTTGATGACCTATCTCAAAAATATGCACAGCAACTTTCTCTTAAAAATTATATATACTCAAAACCAAAATCCGTAAGCTGTTCTACAAAAATGATGCACACAATGATTTATATAAAACGTGTTCTCTAACGTGTTCTCTCTAGTGAGAGAGAAGCACCAGGACCCACGTGACAAATATCCTATCAAGAATATTAGATTTTGATTATGTTTGTGTTTTGAGAACAGACACCAACAATGCAAGATGTCATAGATGACATCCACTGCAACCTAGTTGTTATCTCATAAAGCCAAGGAATCCCAATCATGCCTCGTCAGATTTTCTTTAATAAAAGTCCTATTCTATTTAGTCATCTTATTCCCTCTTTAAGATAACTTTAAATCTCATCAATTGTTATACAAACCAATTAAAATCTCATTAATAAATAAACCTAACCCACATGTCTGGCGAATAAGTTAATAACAATAAAATATTAAAACATTAAAACTAACCCCACACACAAAATAAAATCTCATTAACTACACCACATGTCTGACTAATTTTAAAAAAACAAACAAAACTAACTAACCCCACACAGGACCACTTATGCAAAAAACATTCATTCTCCCTTTGCTCAGTTACCAACCCATGTTCTTTGGGAAAAAAATAAAATCATCCCTCCCTGTGAAGACTCGAAGGGTTCAACTTATATAAGTGTTATTTGTATTTGTATTTGCATTGCATGTACTAGATGCATTTTAAGGGATACAACTCATTATGTCCCCTGATGTATTTTTTTTGTTATCAATGAAATTCACTTGTACTGTGTAGTTTTCTATAAGTTTGTATATAAGATAAATTTAGCCCACGCCATTTTGAAATTCAGGGTCGATCCCTATAAAGGAACACAAGTCTACATTCTAATCCAAGAAGTCAAAAAGCAGAAGAATCGTATATAAGATTCCACTGCGGCGGGCTCATTCTATAAAAAGACTGAATGCTATAAATAACAAAAACAAATCTGAAAATTTTATATTTGTTATAAATATATGGGAATGTGGATGACCACTATGTTATGTTTCCTATTTAGATCGGTGCACTAGATACTAAGTTATAGCAAGTTTTAATAAGAGTTTAAATTAGGTTATACCTTGAGGCCCAAAACCTTGTGGAATAAGGAAAAGTTTTGAAGCCTATTAAGGGGTCCTATTTATTCCTTTTGCGTGAACCGTTGCTTGGTGGGCTTGGAAGATTAGTCAAGTCGGCCCTTGGTGATGGGTAGAGACGACTTGACCTAGCCTATATAAGCTTAAGGCCCTGCTCCCGTCAGACACGTTCTCTAACCCTAATCTCATCATAAAGAGAGAGCTGAAACATATTCTAAGAGAATGCAGAAGTCTTGAGCCGTTCCTGTTCTTGCTGGGATTGTTGCTTCTACAATTGAATGAGTTCAAAGGTTGTGTACTCAAGAAAGATGGCGCCAGGTATGTCTTTACGTATTTCAGATTGTGTGAAAGATCATGAACACACATATAAAGAAATCTAACACACCATAATAACCATTATCTCCACCTTTTCATATTTGTAATATATGCTCTTATTGTTATAATTAGTAGCTATAATTTGTGGGTTAAATACCTATAGTTGTAAGCCTATAAATAGTTGCTTATAAAAGATGAATGAGATAAGTTTTAGAGACTAATTTCTATTGTCTTCCTCTACTCTTCATTTCTCTCTACAAATTCCTTTAGTTATATAACAATATACTAACTGAATATAATATTATAACTGATATAACAATGTTTTACACACACAGCTTGAAGGTCAAATCCCAATTCGTGCAATTATGACAGTGGCGATCCATAAATTTTACTATGTGAAAAGAAGATGAAGCAGTTCTCAAAGGAATGCCCCACTTTAATTTTTTTTTAAGGCCCAAGAAAAAAACAACAATTTAATGGGTTGCTAGAAGAATTTAATGGGCGACAAGCTTGTTGAACCATATCCGCCCTTGATTATTCGAAAACCACACGTATTGAGTAAATATAAACCCTAAGACCCTATTTGATTCACGGAATGGATTTGAGGGGAAATCACTTTTCATGTCATTTTCCAATTGATGAGAAATAAAGATTCCTTTCCCATGTTTGGAAATGCTGGGAAAGTAAGGAAAACAAAGTTTGTATAATTTTCTAATTATACTCATATTAAATCAAATAAAAAAAAGAACGTATTGAATGATATATATTGTAATTCTAAATTGTTAATGGAGATAAAATAGTCATGAAAAATGTGCATTTCATGTTGGCTCATTTTCCCAAACTTTCCTATGAGGGAAAAGGAGGAGGGCTTCACTTTCCTCCATACTTTCTCATGTGCGTAGATGGGCAAACGGTGTTATGGGTTACGAGTCGTGTTCGTGCCAACCCGCGTTAAGAAAGCGGGTTAACACGAATACGATTATAACTGGTGAGAAATATAAAACCCAAACACGAATTCGCATAAATTCGCGAATAACACGACACGACCGTTATGGTTAATGGGTCGTTTTGCACCTGTTTCATTCGTTTAAAAATAAACTATATTTTTAACAAATTATTAAATGATAAACAAATTATTAAAGAAAAAAACAAAAAATCAACAAAGACGCAAATTGGCCTGTGCTCTGGGATTTATGTTTCCTTCTTTCTTTCTGGATCTCTGATCTCTGGACTTCTTCAAGTTCATCCACAAGGAAAAAGGACCAAATTCATCCACAAAGAAATCAGAGAAAATCATTTCAGTTCATCCACAAAGAACGGTTCCTCTGCTGAAATATTAGACAGTGCCCTGGACAGTTCATTGGCTTCAATCCAAAATCATGTTTCTCAATCTGCAATGGAACTGACATCGTCATATAAAAGGATATACAAAATCAAGTAAGATAAACTTAATCCTGTTCATTACGTCGCATAACTTTTAGATGATGATCTCAATCAATCATCTGCATTGAATTTCATACTATAATTTCCATATTGTTTTACTGTTTGAGCAACAGAGCTTTCTTCTTCATGGCACTATCCAACATTTGGTATCATTCATATACACAAAACTAAAAATAAATAAACATACATATTCAAATCTGTTGACCTTATTTTTATGTTTATCCATCAATCTGTCTTCCCAGTAATTAATCCCCCACAGTACTCTCTGGCCGCAGTGGTATCCAGACTTGGGTTCGACTCCCATAGCCCCGATGTGGTGAAAAAGACTGAGGAAGATTTCGAGAAAAACAAAGAGAAGAGAGAAGATCTGGAGAGAGAGAGAAAAGAGGAAAGAAGAATACAAAGAGAGAGTGAGAGTGAAGCGTGAGAGAGGTGAGGCGGCTGAGTGAGTTAGGTTAGGTTTAGTTTTAGAATGTCGAATTACAAAATGCCCTTTCTCTTAACGGGTTAACGGGTGATTCGCGAATGGCCGTTAACGACCGTTAGTTTAAGCGACTAACGCCTACCGTTTTCAACCCGACCCATTAAGCTCAACCCAAATAATCGTTATTTTCGAAATGCGGTGTGTGTTAGCAGTCGCGTGTCGATATCGGCGCCTAGTCAGTGCAACTATTTCTCATGCTTAGCAAACATGAGAAAACAATTGATTTCTCACCCCAAGCCTCATTTCCCATGAACCAAATGGGACCTAAAGGTACATCATTTTATGCCATGAAGTTTGAAAACATAGAACGTGAAATTTTTTACAGTCCTCAGTAATTTTGCAATAAAATGTTCATTTTGTTCAGTCGGGACAACTCAACTCAATTGTTCCTAATATCTGGCATGCCAACTAACGTTAATTGATCTAATTTACCACGACTTCAGACAATGTATCGGATATTGTCTTAAAACAAAGCTGACATAATCTGACGTTAATTTTATAAAAATCATCTATAAAATATCGATCACGTTTAGAATATCGCTTTATAACAAAAAAAGAAAGTTTAATAAAGGCGTTTTTAACTATCAACATCTCTAAACTTTACCTCGAGTTTCAATTGAGTCCAGAAACATTTTTTTGTGGTAATTACATCTGTGAACTTGACAAGTAATTCCAATTGAGTCTTACCGTGACAAAATTCGTCAAGTTTGACCATGTGAATGGCACGTGATGTTGTTAGGGGTATATTGGACTTTTGGCGCGGGAGAGAAGTGGTAGGAAATATTCTGCCAGAAAAACCTCTTCACTCTTCATAGCTACAAATCAAAGCAAAGAAATTACTCCAATCTGAGGCAAAAATGTTGAATTTCAAACTTCAAAAAAGTTGAGGGCTTTTGCTTCTTTGGGAAATAGGGTGGCGAAGAACATATGGGTGATGATGCAGTCGTTTATTTGGAAAAAAAAAAAAAAAATTGATGCATTGGTTTATAGACGTTGGATAAAGTTGCTCTCAGGTGCGGCTCATAAGCAATTTGAAAGCCTCTTCCTATCAATTGGATTTGATTGGATGTATAACCGTTGGGAATGATGCGACTTGCCACAAGCACCCTGCGATGGTGGCGAGGGGTTCAGGAGGTAGAAGAGGAAGAAGGGGTTGAGGAACTAGGAATGACTCTTTTATCCCTCATTTTGAGGGCTAAATTGACAGACTATCCCGATAGAAACTCGGGACTCAATTCAAACTCGAGGTGAAGTACTGGAACGTCTACAGTTAAAAACCCTAAATAAAATTTATAACAAAATAGTATTGCCACTATTAGACCCTAAATAAAATTTATAACAAAAAAGGTATTGCCACTATTGCACAAATTCCGTAGTTGAAGAACAGAAAGTAGCTACAAGTATTTCAGCTTCCATGCTGCAGCAGTCTCACCAGAAAACCTCATTCGGTCTTACATATCATTAAAGATATATGAAGCAGAAAACCAACTTTCATTTCATCTACAAGTAAGCCAAATCCAAGCAAATTTTGGAACAAAATGAGAGATCTTAAGGAAAATTGTATAGCTTCAACAAAATTGTATTTCCCTAACATAAAATCTGCGTTAGTTTTACTTCTCAACTTCATCTCTAAAAATGAAAATGTAAAGATTTCCTTCAAGTCTACAACACCAAGGCAAGTTTTTTTTTTCATTTTTTCTGGTCTAATTTCCATAACTAGCTCGAGTTTTCCACCTCTCTTAAATATCTCCACATCCCTAGCGTGAGTTACAAGAGTCTGCACTTCACTGTAATGTCTTGTGCAGATGAACTGCGCCAAGGTCTGTAATCTATTTCTTCTTCTTTGATGATTTGTTGAGTGACTGAGTATATGCAGTTCCCTGACCATCAAAAGCGGTAAAGAGGAACATATCAGGATTGATTCTTGGATTTATAATGAGCAAGATAGAAGGTAAACTTAAAGCCACTCAGCTGAAGCACTTACTCTAAACATATACTAAATTACAAGAACAGATGCATGTAGCTCAACATGAAGCAACAATCCCCCATTCAAAATACAGATTAAGCTTATAAAAACATGTTTGAAACTCTACAAGAAGCAACTCATTTAAAACACACATAATTTGGTTTTGAATAGCAACTTTTAAATAATATGAGCGCATTACTTGGTATACAAGAGATGTAAATCTACAAAAAAATGTTTTGAATTGTCAGAGCCCATGTTTTAACTGTTGGAAAAACAAAATCCAAAAATTAATGAAACAAGTGAACAGATAAGAAATTGTGGGAAACTTTTTACTGCAATGATTCAGCACATCAACTGCATACCTGAAGCCATTCATCCATTGAGGCATCGGTAGCCCTGGTTCCAACTTCCACCTTGGGAGCCCTCTTGGATTTCTAACCATAAACACAGAAAAAACTGAACTATGAGAAAAACGAACAAAGTTCCTAATAAACACATAACTATGAGAACTAAGAGCCAGGAGGAGATGAAGGGATAAAATTTGACGAGCTTTCCTGTCTTTTCTCATCATTTCATATATACCCATGGGATATTATACGTGTATTCTTATAATTAACTCAAAAGTGTGTTAGCAATAAAACTATCTCACAAATAAGTTTCTATACCTTGGAAAGGTTTTGTATTTGGCCATGAATCCATAAACCTAGGAGGACAAGAAGGGCAAATCCAAGTGTGACAAGAAAAACAGACTCAATGCTGAGGAAAGCACCAGCCTCAACAACTTCAATGGTACCGTTGTAGAAGGTGCTCTGGTATGGTTGCTGGTCTATCTCATAATATACGGTACCCACAAGATCAAAAGTTCCAGGCTGCAACATACAAATAAATTGCTTCAGGTCAACCATAATTTTTTGACCTCTCAAGATATTCAAATGCATTTGAGAGTAAAGACGACTGCAAATGCGAGCAATTTCAGATGTTAATAAATAGAAATGCACTGAACTTCCATAGGAACAGCAAGTACCTGCAAGAACTTGCTGACAGCAAATATGTATGGGAAAGTAGCCTGCGCTGAAGCTGGAACTGACCCATTGTTAAAAGCCTACACTTAAACCAACGCTGTCAAATACGACTGACAAAATAACAAAAAGAAACTTGCCAGAAGAAATTTTAATGCAAAGCATAACACAAAATTCACCAGATGAAACCAAAGAGAGAGGAATTACAACCCAGGAAGCATAGAATGGTGCAGGAAAAATACAAAACCAACCCAATGGTAATACTTTTACAAACAAATGAAGGAATAAGCTTTTGGTTATGAAACATGTCAAAACCACACAAAGTAATAAAGCACCCATACTTTCAAATGAATCAGTTCAACACCTCATATTGGGCAAAATGTGAATCTTCTACTTAAAGACCAAAACTGCCCTCTCATCACTCACAATGTTCTTGATTGAGCTTCGAAATATATTTGCAAGATTGAACATCTATTCAATGTGATCATCAGCCCTCATCCGCTCAAGATTCAGATGGCGGATAATAATTTTTACAAAATTAGACGAATGACACCACATCTCGGGCCCGATGTCTGGTTCTAAAAAATAGGCATTGAAGGGTATGATCTTTATCAAGTCAGTTATGAAAAGATATCTCACTTGTAAAATAAATTACAGTAACCACAGAGCAATATCTCAAGAAGCAAGCCAATAAAAAGATAATATACTGCAATATGGAAATCAAATATCTTCAATAGTTGAAAACACAAAATGTCATAAAACGTTGCTACATTCTAAAAACATGTTAAGAAAACAACAACAAAATCCTGATGAAGCACACCTATGAAAAAGAAAATCCAGAGATCATTATATAATGATATGTAAACTAAGCATACCAACAATTACCTGTGCAGTAAGATTCTGAACCAGTAGATTGTGATCAAAAGGGAGATGGACACTGGCTTTGATTGCAATCACATTCAAGCTCGACTCCCCTGTTTTTCCATCAAAACAGAAACTAAGCTATGCTCAAAACATTTGTGAAATTCAGTAGAAAAAAGTACACTAACACAACCACATAACAAGAATTTGCTCTTTCAAAGGGATGTGGCAACACAGAACCACCATAAAGGTGACAAATTTTTTTTGAACATAGCATTGCATTGCACTCAGAGAAAGAGAGGGTCCAATGACGTAAGAAACTTTCATTTTTATTACCATCATTTTTCAGTCCAACCAGTAGTTCAGTCTCTTCCCCTGCTGTCACCGCTGCAAAAACGAGATCAAAGTAAAAACCTGCTTCTCAAAAGCAAACAAAAGGGGCAAATTTTTATGTACAATATTGATGAGATTCTCACATTTAGCGCTGTTTTTGGGGAAGACACAGATTGTATCAACACCGGGAGCTGGGCTAAAATTTCCATCTCCAAAATCTTGGACATCCTCACCAACAATACCGAGATCACTGATTTCTTCTATGGTTTCAGAAGTATCCACTTCCGAATCAGACTGACCCTTGGCGACTATAAAGAGGAAGAACCATAAATTCAGTACCACCGGATTCAAATTCACATCAAATACATGTAAATACCATCATGCATTCCACCATTACCAATATCCTTAATCTAAATCAGCAAAGCCTCATCAAACATGTAGATTACAGTTCAAAACTGCCAATTGAACTCAAGGACTCAACTTAAACTTATCTAACCCAGCATGCAAGCACTAGTTATGTTTTGGCTGAAAAGGCATAGGAAAAAATAGCAATGATAAAAAAGTTGGTTTCATAAAATTGCTTTCAGAAAACTCACGAAAGCGATTGCATGTTAGCTAAAAAGGCGACTTTTTAAGTGAAATTTCGCTTTCAACAAATTAAATTGTCAACAACAAACTCAGCTAATCCATCTCAAAGCTACATATCAATAATAAATTATAAATTCGAGCACAAACGAATAAAAACAATGTAACATCGAATTGAACGCGCATGATCGATCGAAACGAAAAGCAATCGAATCAGATCTCATTTGCATGGATCAACAAAGTCAAACCCAGCATGCAACCGCCATAGACTAGCCAGTAAATTGTTTCGATGCATAAAATCAAATTTCAGCAGACGAAATGAATGAGACAATACAAAAAAGAATACAGATCTAGATCTGGGAATTGAGAAAGAGACCTTGGAGGAAAGGGGCTGCGATGAGGAGGAAAGCGAAGAGAAAAACCCTAATCGCCTTGGTCTCCATGGGTGGGAGCTTTGGTGTTTTTAGGTGGAGTTGGTATGGATTGTTTGTAGTGAGGAGGAAGGCGTGGGTTTCGACACAGTGCCAAAGCAGGGACTTATTAAGCTTCGGTTTATGGGTCAAAAATGACGACGATATTCAGTCTTTATCGCGGTTCTAAATTAATTTATAGGAAGAATAAATAATAAATAATACTGGAAATTGAGTTTAGGACACAAATTGGAAAAATTATAGAATACTACCGTAGGGTTTATAATATGGGTGGACGACGGTTTATTTTCCCCTTTTAGGGTTTATTTTCCCTTTGCGAATAATATCTATAAATATCCACTAATAACACGCCGCAAGATGTCTGGCGTGGCGCGTAGTATTCATAATTTCTCCACAAATTGACGTGCGTACACCTCCTTGCATTTAAATTCGAATCTAAAATATTTTAAATTATCGCTTAGATAAAAAAACTAATAGAGTAAAAGTATATTAATAAATTAAATATTTAAACAAAATATTAATCTAACTATGTCAGAAATTCAATTCATGAACAAGTGTCAAATGTATTCAAATTTTTATTAAGGTACTAAGTGCTTCTTGAAAGCACTTTTGGTTGTTAGAAAATGCAATTTGACATTTCGAAAGTAATTCCAAACATACCTAGTTATTTCCACGAAGAAACATTTTTTGTTATTTTAAGGGTTTTTATTAAGCAATCGACACACAAAGAAACAGTAAAGTTGTGTATTTACCCGGCTTTGGGTACTAGGCTTACGCACCAAAAAAGATCGTCAAATTAGGTTATTTATATTTGAAAGATAATTATAAAAAGAAACAAAAAGTAAAAAATCACTGAAATTAACCTTAGTTTTTTCCACACAAAAAAAAAAAAAAAAAACTTGATTGATTTATACCTATCAATCGGTCAAATTTCCCAAAATAAAATACCTACAATCATCCTATCAATCAGTCAAAATAAAATACCTTTGACCAACAAAAAAAAAAAAAGCGAAAAAGGGTCAAATTACCGGAAACTCCGAACGACAGCGAGTCCGTCACCAAGGAAGCACAAAACGACGCCCTCTGGTTGTAAGCGCAGATAAGATGCAGGCTTCGTAAATTGCACAACCACTTCTACACAACTGAGAAACCCATTCGCTGGTGCAATTCGCATGTCGCAGATGGCTACTTGTTCATCTTCTTCCACCAGATAATGCGTGTAGGCTCTCATGGATCAGCAGCTCAAACACGAAGGCTTCATCCAATCCGCGCCACCTCTATTTCCATCCGCCGCCGAATTTCCTCAGCCCCCTCCCGATTCCCGAGCGACCTCCGGCCGCTCCCAACCCAATTCAAGGTTCGTCGTGCTCTTTCTATCTCTGGCTTTTTTTTTTGTTTATTTATTTGGTTAAATTTTGTATCTTTTGGCATTTTATCACCAAGGGATCCAATGAAAACGATTGGGTCTTGGATTTATGATGTTATCTTTTCTGGGTTTGTTTCTTTTATTGTTTTTTTAAATCAGAAAAAGAGTTTCATTGACATTGTGTTTTGTTGTGTGCAAATTCTCTGATATGAACTTTGTGAACCCAGTTAGCAAATCAATGTGTGCATAATGCTTTTTCAATGGTTGACTTTCTGGGATAACAGACTTGGTGGATTACCATCTTGTCAATGTGTGATGAATGTTATCGTAATTACTGTTTGCAGTCAAAGGCCTGAAGGGGAAACTAAGGATTGTCTAACTGCTAGAAAGATTCAGAAGGCTGACCGGGAGAAGTTGAGGAGAGATCGACTGAATGAGCAGTTTCTTGAGTTGGGGAACGTTTTAGGTACAATTGAATTGTTCATACTCAATTGTTTTTGGATTTTATATATTTTAGGTACTCCATTTATCATACGGGCTTTGGCATGTAATGGACTACCTCTTTGGCATAGATATCATAGATAGAGATATTGGCTTCTACAACTATTTCTATTTTCAAATCTTATTGTCTTATGTTTGTATCATTTCATTATAGTTATGTTTGGATGTCCTTACAGAGCTGAGTGCCATATGACACGATTTATCTGCCACTACCTTATATAGAGTTGCATTTGAAATTTTTTTGCGCCACTGCATATTTGCACAAGTTCCTTCTTTTGGTTTATGGGACTTACTTCAACTTACTAATGTGTAGCATTCTTCCTGTATAAATGCTTGCAACTTTCATTATGGTGCACGTTTATGGATTTTCCTTTTTTTGCCCTTGCTGGATTCATGAATATCCCACACTTTTGTATTGATTTGCATTTGTTACTGTAAAACACAGATCCAGACAGACCCAAAAATGACAAAGCAACCATTTTAGCTGATACAATTCAAGTGCTGAAGGATTTGACATCAGAAGTGGACAAACTTAAAGCTGATTGTGTTTCACTAACCGAAGAGTCTCGTGAGGTGATTTAGTTATTTATTTTATATCCTGGTGAATTATGCCCAATGCTGGATTCTTTTATAGGGCACCTAATCACTATTTTGTTTATGAACAGTTGACACATGAGAAAAATGATATCAGAGAAGAGAAGGCATCTCTTAAATCTGACATTGAGAACCTTAATGCTCAGTATCAGCAGAGACTCAGGGCTATGTTCCCTTGGGGTGCTATGGATCACTCAGTTGTAATGGCCCCACCTTCATATCCATATCCAATGCCAATGCCAATGCCTCCAGGTCCAATTTCCATGCATCCACATATGCAGCCATACCATTATTTCCCAAATCAGAATCCTGGGGTCATTCCTAACCCCTGTTCAACTTTTGGTCCATATGTTACTCCTAATACTCTGGTTGAACAGCAGTCCACCCAATATGTATCGCCAGTAGTGCATCCAGGAAATCGGTCTCATGTTTCAGGCAAACAAGATTCCGTAAACAAATTATCCGGGGAGAGTAAAATTGTCAGAAGTGAGCATTCAAATGATATTACGACAGAACTAGAATTGAAAACTCCTGGATCTATGACTGATCAGGTCAGTTGTAGCCTTCTAAGTTGTTTAAAGAATGATATAAAGCTTTTCAACCATGTTTAAGTAAATTATAATGGAGCTTATTGGCTTTATCTTACCTTTTGGGGCTATGACAGTTCAGTCCTCATTGACGTAATTTGATTGTTTTGTAGGATTTATCATCAGTACAAAGAAAATCTAAGAAGTCAGCGAGGAAGGAAATCAAGGTTACAGAAGGGAGTTCTTCAAGCAGATGTTCTTCTTCGCGTAGTGTACAAGATAGCTCATCTAATAGCGTAGTTGGTGGTACAAAGGCTGATGACTGAAAAAGAGAAAAGGTAACAAAACAAGGCAGGGTCATTTTTTTCTTCAATAACTTCAACAAAGTGCTCCATTTGTTTGATTATAGTGAACTTTTTTTTTAAGGTTGCTTGAACATGTGACATAGCTCTGAACTAAACTACTGTATATATTGTGGCAGAATGCTTATGGCGTAAGTACTAAATATAAAGATTTTGTTTTCTGCAGGTGTCCTCTTGCACGAAGGAGGCAAGGATGTTGTTTGGTTTTCATTAGCAAGGTATGGGGGCTTTAAGTGGATTTCCATATTCTCTTTGTTAGCTTTTTCAGATACTGATATTGCAGCAGGGAAATGTACAAGATAGGGGTATCTAGTCCACAGGAATATGTATTTGTTGTTGTAAATAGCAGTCTTGGTATTCAAGAAAGACATTATTTTATTCAGTGAAAATGTGAATGCAACAGTGTATGCGGTTTATTGTGGCTTTTGCATCTAGCTGTAGTGGATAGAAGCTGCTGTAAGGAGTTTTGGGGATTCCTTTGTCTTGAGTGCGGGTGAAGGTGAATAAAACGTTGAGCTACTCTTAAGTCATGGAGATGACTGAGATGAAATAATATAATGTTCATATCCGTTCCTTCTCACTAATCAATTTTTCAGTGAAAGTGCCTCACGTCCGACTGTACATGGATGTGATTTTGGACGTAATTTTTAAGCATGAAATTGTGGGCTGTGTAGTCTGAAGAGATCATGACTTATCACGTTTTAGTAAAGTGAGAGCCTCTGAGATCTCTTGGCATAGAAGCCAGATGAGCGGCTGTAGTTAAAAGTGTTGCATTTTCACCAGAAGAATCTGAAGATTTTTTCGTATAAAAACGAACTACGTCACAATTCTGAATCTTTGAGGTTGAGGTTCAAAAAGGCCAATACGTGATGGCACGGGCTGTGAGTGGTGAAAACATTTGAAGGACTTAATTGCTGAAAGGGATGTTGAGTGCGGTGCTTTCATGGGCATGAATGGAAAGGAAATGTCCAATGAAAGCCACAAATTAGATAAACGGATAAAATCATTAGCATCCAACCCAAGACTTGGAGTGAATGGTGAAAATTGGCCAGAAGCCTTCTATGCCGTAGAAGCCCTTTAAAATTTTCGATTTCTCAATATATTTGCAGTTGCTTCATTAAGCGGAATCCTTACTGATTACTGTCGTTTATAAGATTTGAACTCTTAACGGACCTCGAAAGAGTGGAGATTGGGGGCGCGCTAGACCATATGTCGTTCACCATTGAACCGAAGCTCGTGTATACGCATGTGTATGTATTTTGGGTGCAGAGTGTGATGCAACAACACCGAAATTTATCCAAATTGAATATGCTTTTTTGTCCCTTTGGCATGCTTGACTAACAAACAAGTGCTTAATGAAAGACAAAAATAAAGCGGCTAACTTGACTTATTATCCCAACTGTTTTCTTAACTGTTTCTGAGTTTGTACTGAAACTTCAAGACTCTCTCATCCCTCTTCCACTAGGGATTTCTCATTCCCCCCAATTCTACGTACTTGGTGGTGCATAAAGTCAGAAAAATGACATCAATGTCTTATCATTCATTCCCCCTATGTTAATTCTTGGTTTTTATACAAGGCGGTAGGTTTTCACAATAATTTTCTTCTACATAAGAATATAATTATTTATTTATTGGTAACGAAGGAAAATATCATGTCTCGCTCACTTGTTAAGGAAAAAGTTTGAGTATAATGTTTCGAGATTAGTTTTAGATATGTTTCGGTTTATAAACCTTAAGTATCAAGTAAATTTGAACATAAATATATTTTTTTAATTAAAGCAAAATGAGAAAATCCTACCCGTTGGCAACCAACAATGAGGGAATCCTAGCCGTTGGCATGAGTCGCCACGGAGGCATCAGCTACAAAGGTAATATGATCAAGAATTATATATGTTTATGAATCCAAATTAATATGATCAATTTGTAAATTTTTGGTAGGAATGGGGTAGGTGACCGTTTGGTTGTTACCTGACAAACAACCAGTAAAAAAAACCAAACCCTAGATTTTTGGTTGGTAAAGTTTTTAAAAAATAAGAAGAAAAGAAAAAAAAGAAGGAAAAAAATCGCGTTCATTGGACGTTCTAAATAACCGCGTGAACCATCCATCCCTCCTATCCTAACAAACCTTCTGGTTACCATAAAACCCAGCCACCCTCTCCCTCTCACCGACTCACTCACTCGTGAAAAACAAGTAAAACGCAGAGCAAGCAAACCCAAACTCGGAAGCTCCAACTCACTGAGTCAGGCATGGCGGTGGCCTCCACATCTCTCGCTTCCCAACTCTCAGGCCCTAAATCCGTCTCGTCTTACTCCGGTCTTCGACGATCGTGCTCCAAGCTCGACACCAACCAGTCTCTCTCCCTCTTCCAGCACCTTCACTCCCAGCTCCGCCTCTCTTCCTCCTCCCACAAAGCCTCCAGAGGTGTCGTCGCCATGGCCGGCACTGGAAAGGTCTGTGATTTATTCTAACTTCCTTGTTTTTATCTCTCCTTGTGCTTTGTTTGGTCTGTAAATGAAGATCTCAATTTATTAAAGGTTTTAAGAAAATGATGAAATTATCCTTAGTTTTAGAATGCGGCTGTTCTTCACTAGAAATTTCTGGATATTTTTGGATTCTCTACTCTTATAGATTCTCTCCTCGTTGGATTTTTCGTTGTTGTAATGAATTGTATCTTTTGTTGTGTTTGCAGTTCTTTGTTGGTGGAAACTGGAAGTGTGTAAGTACTCTTTTGACTGCAATGTCTATTTGCACTACCTCTAGTAAATTGTTCTCTCTGTGTTAAAAGAATTTTTATGCTTCCTTCATAGAGCGAAGGGTCTGAAATGCTCAGAAAATTTCCACTCAAACACATTCTCAATTTTGAAGTTTCATTATAGCATCTTTTGAAAGTTACCACCTTTCAACCATTTTTTTTTCAAACATAAATCCAGCGCACCACTGCCCTTGAAATTTCAATTCTGTTTTAAATTTTAAATTTGTTGTTAATCTAGTGTTACTTCCAATGGTACATAATTTACAAGTAAGTATTTTAAACTCTGTAGAATCTGTTTCTTAGCCTGCTTTTGTTGGATATTGAAGATATATACGCATTCAAACTCTTAAGATGGCTCAGTTCTTCTTGTGACGTTTTCATCTTTGCTGTTCCATTCAGAATGGCACAAAAGACTCTATCAGCAAGCTAGTCTCTGACTTGAACAGTGCCAAATTGGAAGCAGATGTTGGTGAGATAATGCTATGTTTGATCTTCAGTATATAACTGTTTCAATTTGCATTACGTTTACTAGATTGCTTTAGTCTTGCCAGTACATTATGCATGATGAATGACCAAAATCTGGTGGGAAGGAAACTCTACATGACTGGCATTGATCAATAAGTTTGAGTGTATATGACTTGTTTAGAAAAGAAGGTAGTGATATAATTGTAGCTAGGTAAGAAACTTGGAACTGTATGCAATGTGTGAAAAGGTGTTGGACATGGGGGTTAAGGGTGGCAAGTCCACTATGATACTTTATTGTACGTGCAAAATAGAGTCATTTGTGTAAAAGTCGGTTTGTATTGATCTCATTTGTATCTCATTTAAGAATATAAATTTATAGTGTTTTTAACTTTTGATTTTCTTATAATATGTACAGATGTTGTCGTTGCACCACCATTTCTTTACATAGATCAGGTGAAGAACTCGTTAACAGATCGTATTGAAATATCCGGTCAAAATTCTTGGGTTGGAAAAGGTGGGGCTTTCACGGGAGAAATCAGGTTAGTGTACTCTTCCTTGTTAAATTTCTTAGTAGTTTGTCCTTCACAGATACATACTCTCTCATCTTGCTCTTATAAATTTATCTTTGGTTGTCTTGATTGGAGACTATTCTCATTACGGCTGATCTTAAACTTGCTGGGTAGTGGGTTCATAGTTTCTGTTTCTGTGCCCCCGCCCTCCCTTTCGAAGCTCCTCTAGAATTATATCTCGAAAACTGTTTCTCAAACATTTTAAGAGTCCTGTTTGAATTTAGCATAAATTTGAAAAAGGTTACTTGTTCTTTGTACTGCGAGGACTATGAGTGATCCTTTCAAGATTGTGGCTTAAACATCAAAACAGATCTTATAATAGTAGTATATATAAGCTTGGAGTTGACATCTGTCTATCATAATCCTGTTATGGTTGCATTTTCAGTTTAATGAACTTACATAATTACTATAATTATTTGTAGTGTGGAACAATTGAAGGATATTGGGGCCGCATGGGTTATTCTTGGGCATTCAGAACGGAGGCATGTAATTGGTGAAGATGATCAGGTGAATGTTCGAAATCTTTCTTAATTTTTAGGTTTCTAGAGAAAATGATTACTGTATATTCTGATCTATAATAAGTATTCAAAATGTAACTGAAGTTTATTAACTGCAGTTTATAGGAAAGAAAGCTGCCTATGCCTTGAACGAGGGTCTTGGAGTTATTGCTTGCATTGGTGAGAAGCTAGAAGAAAGGGAAGCAGGGAAAACTTTTGACATCTGTTTTCAGCAACTGAAGGCTTTTGCAGGTAACTTCTGCATGCTTTTTTTTCTTTTCATGATTGTGCAGCCAATTTTGGAGTACTGTTTCAAGATGAATAGCTTGTCCTTTGTGTATAACATTAACTTTTCTATTATGTGCAGATGCCGTACCCAGCTGGGATAATATAGTTATTGCTTATGAGCCTGTATGGGCCATTGGAACTGGTAAGGTGGCCAGTCCTGAACAAGCTCAGGAAGTACATGTAGCTGTTCGTGATTGGCTAAAAAAGAATGTGTCATCAGAAGTTGCATCCAAAACAAGAATTATTTATGGAGGTAACTTGTTTCCTGCAACTTTTTTTGATTGGTCGTCAGTTTCTTATAATTTCACCTCTGTGATTGAGCAACTGAAAGCACTTATCCAAGTTCTTTAGGTCAAGAGGGGCCAATTCATGTTAATATATGTCTTTAGACCCTAAAAATTATGAGTTTGGTATCTGGCTTGGCAATAATGGCATCATCAATGAAATTTAAGCATAAGATGTAAAGAACTTTAGTAAACATCCAACCTGGATCCCTTGTCGTAGAATCATTTGAACATAATGATTCTGCTCAGTGCCTAGCTGATTGGGGTGTTTTAGTCTTAGCTCTCAGTGAATATCCGACTTCTGGTAGTAATGTAACTAAATTGGGATCCAATTTCAGGGTCTGTAAATGGAGGCAATTCTGCTGAGCTTGCAAAGAAGGAAGATATTGATGGTTTTCTCGTTGGTGGTGCTTCCTTAAAGGTATACTACTGCAGTTATTTGCCTTGAGAGTACTATGTAGTTTTGCATCTTTCTTTTTTTCGGTTCGTAATTTTTTTCGCAAATGACACTAACAAGTTGAGTTTTCTTCACCTAGGGTCCTGAATTCGCAACTATAATCAATTCCGTAACAGCCAAGAAAGTTGCAGCTTGATTATGGTGGTTTTGGCACCAAGATCAAATAAACGGCCATGCCGAAGGTACTTTGAGTTTGAAACTTGTTGTAACAAATGTATGAGCCAGTCTATCATACGGATTTTTTCTTCTTTCATCTTTTGTGTGGTGATTTTTGAAGTTTTCCTCCCTCCATAAAAGATAGGAAATATCTTCTATCCATTTTCCATGGGCCACTTATTGTCTGGTGGACACTAGAGCAATACAATACAAGTCATTTTAAGCTTAAAAGATTTTGAACAAAAGGGTTCTTTCTCATAATGAAATCAACATCAAGGGTCCTCTCCTTTTCTCAAATCTCATCTCTCATAGTGAATTTGGTAATTGAAAATAACTGCCTTCCCCATAATACTCGAAAATAAATAAATAATATCTTTGGCAAATGGAAAGCTAAAAATTAAAATTGAAGAACAAAAAGAGAAAAAGAGACTTCCATGAACTCATCCTTAATTAAGAAGCTAATTTGGAATCAATCACATGAATGAGAGCGTATTAGTACCAAAAAAAGTTTGTGAGGCAAAGCCTACACTCAAAGAATATATGCCAAAGCCAACCTATTGTGAAAGGCAAGCCAAACCCTAATCACCTTTTTTATTCTTATTTATATAAACCTTCTTGTTGTAAAGAGACTTAAGAGTGAAAAGAGGACAAAGATGGAGTGGTTCTACCCTAAGAGGAGGGGTCCAGAGTGGAAACAAGGGTGGACTTGCCAGACCTTGGCCTCCATCTCTGCACCACCTCTGCATTTGCTCACAATCTTTGCCATTGTCATTGGCTTGCTATGGCTTTCTCAATACACAGAGTACAAGGCCCAAATTCAACAGACAGCCTTTAATTTCCAGCTCTTCCTAAGGGCGTTGCCTGTTTTGTTGATATTTGTGGTAGCTTCATGTTCTTCAGTCTCTTCTAGTGGATGGTTCAGCTTTCGGTCCCAGCGTCCACAGCGTGAGCCAGCTCACCTTGCCGGGGGCAGTGGTGGCTCAGGCTCACCGTGGGGTGTTGCCGTCTTGTTGGTGCTGATTTTGGTCTTGCTATCTTACCAATCATCCTTTAATTCCAAGTGGTTTGGACCTGTTGGGAGGTCAGATTAATTGTGCTTTATTTGTTTGTTGAGAGAATTGTGCTTTGTTAAGATGTAATGGGTTGGATAAACGAACGTTCTCCATTTGGCTTTAACCATGCAATGACATCAATCACAATAGACTTGCTCCTACAAGATTGAGCCAACTCTGATGATTGTGCTTAGTATCAAGCTCGAGCTGGGTTAATTATTTTAGATATAATCATCTAACTTCCGACCGGCGTAATTATTTGTAAATAAACTCATGATTATTGTCTGTTTTGGTTATTAATTCACATGCATATTTGTTTTATCACACCCTGCAGATAATATATATTCTATTTCAAAAAAAGATAAAAGATAAATATCAAGTCCAGCTTCCATTTCAAGATAAAGATAAATATCAAGTCCAGCTTCCATTTCTAACCTCAATGAACCATAATGAGGAATTCGATGTAGCCATTGTTGCCGCATCCAATTGCACCTTCTTCGTAGCTGGCCCATCCCGTCAACTTCCCCATCAAATCCAATAATTCTAATTATTTTTCAAATTTTCACTTCTTTTAAATTTTTTTGGTCAGCAGATAAACCCAATCTCACTAATTAGTAATTACTCTCACAGAATAGGCAAAATTTTCCAAATTCCACTTTCATATCCAAAACACAATCGGACTCCTGAAGACGATTCAAACACAAATCCTTGAACTTTTCTAATAGGACATATACAAGTTTCCTCCAATATCTCGTTATTTTGTTTATAAAATGTGAAAGTTTTTCCTTTCTTTTCATGAGAATCATATCTGAAAGTCCAATCATATTATTAAAGTTGTAACCACTAATTATTTGTGTGATTTTATCAAACAAAAAGAGAGAAAAAATTGCTAAAAAAACACAGAGAAGCTTAAGTTTCAATGAATAATCATGAAAATAAGAAAAGTGAGGAGCATTTAAATTCTGAAATCATGCAAATCTCTTGAATTTGTTTTTGTGATATGGAACATCATACTAATAGTGTTTAACGAAACGAAGTGTGCAGGGTTAGGGTTTCGTTGCTATTAATTATAAATTTTTTTGATCACATAGTTAGTATGAAAACCATTTTTTGTAAGTTTTTAATGCAATTTTATTCCTTCCATCTAAAAGTAAATAAAATTCGTCCCAATTTTTTGTTTCTGTTGCATTATGTTTCTATAGCAAATCAACAAGACATTGCTCAAAAATGGAAAGTCAGGCTTTCCCTTTAATTCTTGAATATGTAACAGCAACACATGCATCAACAAAATCCTCATCTATAAAATCAGTAGAGAAGATTTGCAACCTATCTTCAATACCTCTAGTGAAGCACTGAGTTATAAACAGCCTTGCATACTCATGAATCCGACCGGTCACCGGTTTCACACACACAACAGGGTTATCAGGCTGTGGTGTCACTGTGTTCTCCACCCTGTAAAAGAATTTCCTTGTTGAAATTGGAGGCTGCTCACTCAAACACTTCAAGTTGCTTTCGAATTTTGTCAATGGCAAATCCGTGTCAATCCAGTCATCCTTCAAGTGCCCAGAACTCCATAGAACGCCCCCTGCCTTAGGCTGAGGTGAGTTCCTTGGCTTCCACACGCATATTATTCGCTTCGGCAACAATTCTGCCATGGTCTTGTTGAACACATTGTCATTCTGGTGGATGAGAACCTCCCCGAATTGATCCACCAAATACTGCTCAAAATCAGGAGGGTCATCATGACCATATTCAGTCCTGATTTCAAGGAGTATGATCTCTGACTTTGTTTCAGATAGAAACTTCTTGATGTCTCTGATCACAACATCAATGCTGTATGTGACAAGAATTCCATGGCAGACGTGACGATCCTTTTGAACCCGAATGTCAAGCACTCTGGTGCCTTTGACAAGCTGTTGGTAGATGGACAGAGTTTGGCATTGTGCAAAAGGCCTAGTTATGCATGGAAATCCAATCTTGTTGGTTGCAGAGTCATGTGTTCCTGGCCATACAATTTTGTGTATGTGAAGCTTCTCAGGGTTGAGGCCTGCCATCCAATTTTTTATATCTGTAGGCCTAAGGGCACAAGCTGGAAAGTCCTCACCACAGCTTTGATGAAGATCACGCAGCGATTTCCTCTCCGTTGAGATCGCCTTCCGGCGTTCTATCTGTTTAGGGAAGCAGGAACCCATTGTTAATAAGAAAGAAGAAGAAGAAGAAGAAGAGTTGGTTCTTTCCTCTTCCTCTTCTTCCTGGTCTGGATTCAAATGGAGTAGGCTGTGCAGAGAACTATTATGTTTATAGGATATAAAAGGAAGCATTGTGACGTCTTTTAGACAATTGGTTTTATTGTGGCAATTGCAAGACTTACTGCAATAAGTCTGTCAATAAGTTATAATTATCTTCAAATGTGTTCTTCATCTCGGTAGGTCGCCATTTGATTCAATAATTGGTGGAGAGTTATAATCGATGCTTCTCTGTAGTTGATCCACTTGTATTCATTCCTCTGATTGGTCCACTTGTGTGGCTCTCCAGACTTACATGACTTGTTGGTTTTGACATCTTTTCTATTTTTATTTTTATTTTCTTCATAATGTTTCCAAAATTCATGCTAAAATTACATGGTTTAAGGAAATGACAGAAATTATGGATTTAAACATGAATGAAATTGACAGCACAGTTTTTAACACTAATGATTTTTATTTTTTCCTCATCTGATCAATAAAGACTATCTACCAGAGATGCCCATTTGCAGTTTTACTGTCACTGCAGATGGCAGATGCTACCAAAACTAGTGATGACATGTTGAACTTTTCCTGCCCCCCAAAAGACCAAGTAGTTTCTCTGTTGTTCCATTAAGTGCTTTCCAAAGTTGGGAGAAATGAAAGTAGTATGGCTGAGAATTGGGTCATTTGAACAATTCAATGGTACACATAGGATGTCATATAACCTAACTGTTAGTATTGATTTTGTGATTGGCATTCCCTAGACCCCAAATAGATTATAGATGGTAAATTAGTTGTGATAGAAGAGCAATTGTGGTTGTCTAAATTTCAAGATATGATCTGAAGACTCATATGTCAACCAGCGATCACTAAGGTAAATTCTTCATTCAATCATGCATTCTAATTTCCTGTTTGGTTAAGAAGACTTTTTTTATTTAAGGAAGACTTTTTTATTTAAGGAAGATTGATTCAATTTATAAACTGTTTCCAGTTTTAATATTAAAAGTCTTCCTTGATTGAAAATCAATTAACTTGATTTTGGAAATTAGTTTGTTGATTAGAAACCAATTGATCTTGTTTCTTGTTTTGAAAACCAATATAAAAAGAAGCTTAGGCTTCATTCTTTTACACAACTTTCGACTAGGTTTTCCTGAGTTTCATATAATCAAAAGAAAGTTGTTGTGCTTTAAATTTTAATAAGGATAAATCATCAAGAGCAAGATTGTCTTGGTGATTTGTCTTTGCATATCTGCATCCATTTGCATAAGTTAAAAAGTTCTCATACCTCCGGCGAGCTTGAATGGATCGCTACGAGTATCCGATTCAACATAAGGAGAGAAGGAGAAATCCCGCGAGAAGTTGAGTTACGAAGAAGTTGAGTACGTTGTCTAGAGTGTCTAGGACAAGTTTGTGTACTTCTGTAATCATCGCTCTATAGTGGATTTACCTTGACTACGGTCCCGTGGATTTTCCCCGAGAGGTGGGGTTTTACCACGTAAAAATAATCAATGAGTACTTTCTGCTTTTTTACGTTTCTTTATCACAGGATTGATACCTCGATCAATCCCCTTTGGCGTGTTTTTATATTGCTGTATTATTCTTGACTACTCAAAACGCAGACTTCACCCTTTTGGTATTTTAAGCTATCCTACTGTATTTTCAATTGGCATCAGAGTGGGTTGCTGAATATTCTCGCAAGATCCGACATACCTTAGGATGGAGCGTGTCACAGTGCTCGGTTGTGCATCCACCATATTTTGATGGGAGTAACTATGGTGCTTGGAAGGCTAAAATGAAGTCCTTCTTATGGTCTTTGGATGAACGTGCATGGAGCACTATGGTTCATGGATTTCTGAACCCACAAAAACAATTAGAAAAGGAGAAGAAGAACGAACTATTCCCAAACCTAGAGAGGAATGGACAAATGCGTAAGTCACACTCAAGACCAATAACCAAAGGGGGTTAAATGCGTTATTTACTACTCGTCTCTCATGATCGGTTTGAATATATATCTGGTTGTAATACATCTAAGGAAGCTTGGCATATTTTGCAGGTAACTCATGAAGGAACCGACATCGTAAAAGGCGCCAAACTCCAAATGCACAACCTACAGCTTGAGACACACGTGATGGATGATAATGAAGTGTTTCCGACTTCTATGCTAAATTGTGTGTTATTGTGAATGCATGTGCTAATTTAGGTGAGAAAATTCCTGAAGACAGTGGTCGTGAAAAAGATTTTGAGATCGTTGCCTCAACGGTTTCAAGCGAAGGTCACAGACCATTGAGGAGATTAGGGATTTAAACACCATGAAAGTGAGTGAACTCATAGGTTCACTTCAAACCTATGAGATGAAACACTTACCTCCTAAAAAGAGAAAGAATGTTGCTTTCAACGTTGTGGACGAAAAAGATGATGACCATTCAAATGAGAATTTCAATGATGAGGAATTGATGCTTCTCTCACGACAATTCAAGAAGTTCCTCAAGAACCGTAACTCAAGAATTCATGAGTCAAAAACTCAATCAAAGCAAACTCAAAAAATAAATATTCTGATTTTGCTTGATGGAAATTTTAAATCTCGCAGGGTTTGCTAAAGAGAGAACCAAGTGCTTTGAATGTGAAGGGTATGGGCATATAGCTTGAATGTGCCAATATACTAAAGAAACAGAACAACAAAGCAAAGGCATTGAACGCAACATGGAGCGGACAGTGAGTCGGAATCCGAAAATGAAAAGAATGCTGTTGCCCTCATTACCACTCGTTAGTTTGGACAAAGCATCAAAGGAAAATGATGATGAAGGATTAGATATTGAATTTGTGCTGAAAAGTATGATGATTTGCTGGCTTGCCTCTCGTAAACTTCGAAAGGGAATGCGTAACTAGTCAAAACTGTCGCTGCGTTAAACCGGAAAAGGCAGGATTGTCGACGAGTTGCCATCCTCCGACACTAATTACTCGCGTAATGGTAAGTACAGGTATGAACGAAAAATTCAGTTTTTAGAGAACAAATGCACTGACCAACATATGTTAATTGTCTCTTTGACCTCGACAAACAATCCCTGGAACTTGAACTTAAAAATTCAAAAGAAAGGATTATTGCTTTGACTATTGGTGCAGAAAAAAGTCGATAAAATGATTAGCATGGGTCGACGGATGGTGACAAACGTGGCTTAGGATTTGATTCAAGCAAAAAGACTTCACTGTGTCCATCACAAGATTTTGTGAAATCATCAATTCCTATTGACACTCAAGTTCCCCATGGAACTCAGAAATTCATACCAACATGCCATTTTTGTGGTACTCGTGGGCATATCCGTCCGAAATGCAAATTGCTCCATGATACTTCGTGAGTCCAAAACCTATCAAGGGAGGACATGTAAGCATTCAAAACAAGATTTCACATCTTGTAAGTGAGGTAAAAAGGTTGTCTAAGCTCTCTTATTCCTTATCTTTACCAAAGACAAAATTAGTTTGGAGGAAAAAGGAAAATCATAAATGTTTGTTTACCTCTACTAATGTTGTGTGTGAACCCGATGTTTCAGAAAATTTGAATCTTAAATGTCTTCATGCTTCTACTGTTTCTAATCCTAAATGGACACTCTCACAAAACCTTTAGATAATCTACGGTTTGAAACCCTTAGACAGTCTTTAGGTATCTGTGCTCTAGATTAATTCGGTGTCTCTTGCATGCCAAAGCCTCCTCCATGTTTTATGATATTTAAATTACTTTCGTGTTCTATAAATTTGTCCAGCTTGTGCAAGGATTGTTAAGTCGTATCAATCTCAGAATCGTCTAACGTATTTGATGATCTTAGATTGGGCTCTGCACAGCCTTTGCATTATCTTGAGAACACACACTCTCCTTCACACACGTGTTTCCATTGTCTTGGTGCATGATAAAATTCATTAAATGATCTATCCATCTAGGTTGTTTACAATTGCACACGCACACTCTTTTCTTTGAAGTGCCTTGAATCTCTCCTTTCTTGTACTTGTCTCTCTTGGGATTGCCATCACACTATTGTATGTAAGCTATTGATCCGCTTTAAACAATAAATTTAAAATAAATAAAAAATGGTGACATCTCATTGCTCAGAATCGGGCCTCTTGTCTAACCAACGTCGAGGTTTGAGTCAACAGTGTGATGGTTTGCTATCCTTGCTTATCTTTGGAGCCTTCATGATTCGGATCGTATTTCCCCGTGGGTGCCTCATCACCTAGTTGCTTATGGTCATTTGACTTGAGCACACCGATTGACCATCCGCTACATGGATCATGTCGAAAGCTCAATAAAGTGAGCCATCAAAATAAAAATAAAAAAATAAAAAAATAAAAAAATAAAAAATCAAATCAAATCACAAATAAAGCTGATCATCATATACTTACTATGCACTCAGTGGATGTTCTATCCTAGGTAAGATCAGTCTTGGGTTGATGTATTCCTTGTGCTTAATTGAAAAGAGTTCACTTAACACATTTGCTTCTTGATGGTAGACTCACTTGGTGTTTCTTTATCTTTCACCATGACTATGGTATGCCTCCTCTTACATCTGTGAGTTTGTGCGTCTCGTGTGATGTTGTGCTTTTGTCCCTGTCATGCTTTGCTTCACATGCGTTTAAGATAGCGATAGGGCTGTTTCTTCTTTCTCTCCTCAACCACAAGCTTCGCATGTTTATGAATGGAAATTAAGTATATATCCAAGAGAGCTTTGGTTTGCATCTACAGTCCATTGTATGTGTTGATTGTCTTGTTCCTTTTTCTATTTTCGTTGATTTTTCATTATTGGTTATTTTTATTTTTATTTTTTTCCCTCAACCAAAAATTTAAAAAATAAAATAAAAAATGCATTTTTTCATATGGTATCGTTTATGCTTCTTGTTTCCTTGTGTAGCATTTCTCTAGGGGGAGAATTATTGTTCCATTACACAAGTGTGCTGCTATGTTTTGAAAGACAAGGAAGTCTCATAAACCAATTCCTCGTGGATTGCGATGATGAAGGGAAATCAGGTTATCTGATAAGCTTGGAATTTACCATGGTATGTTGACGTTCCCGCTTGGTGGTGTGAAACTAACTCAATGGCAAGCTATGGTCAAAGTCGGCAAGGGATCATGCTGATTCGGTGGTGCTGAAAATGTTGGAGTTGGTTCTTAGTAAAGAGGTTGAATTTGTCACACATGGGTTTGCGGTATATAACCATGTGTCTCTTGTTATCATTTGAGCCTTTCAGTATTGCATTTGAAACACTGCAAGCTATTTTGGTGCATGGATTTCAGTTCATTGATTTATGGATCCATCATTCACCATGGAATAGTGAATATTGCGAGAGGTCTAAATTATTTGATACATTAGCTACCAGTTTATGGTTGGAATGGAATGGCATGCTTACTCGGAATTTGGGCTATGAAAAACAGCCATCAAATGTATCCTTCTCCGTGGAGTTTTCGAGACGGCCCTTAAGTGCTTCATTGGTTAATCTCTGTGCCTTCATATTTTATGATTTGCAACTGAATCTTTCCTCTTATTTTTGCTAGTATATATATGCTTCCTTATATTCTTTCTATGCCCTTTGGATTTCTGACAAAAAGGGGGAGAGAAGACTGTGTGAAATTATGATAAAAAGGGGAGAGATTGTGTTGTAGAATTAAGGGGGAGTGATATTATAATTTTGCTTTGAAATTACTTTTTCTTCTCCCACATGCTTCCTTTCGGGTATTGCTGTTTCATGTTGTGCGTGATTAAGAGCTTCATGTTTAGAGTAGGATTTCATTTGTTAAATCATCATGCAATTTCTTTTGAGTTGTAATAGGTGTTTTGTCTAGGAAATGCCAAAGGGAGATTGTTAGTATTGATTTTGTGATTGGCATTCCCTAGACCCCAAATAGATTATAGATGGTAAATTAGTTGTGATAGAAGAGCAATTGTGGTTGTCTAAATTTCAAGATATGATCTCAAGACTCATATGTCAACCAGTTTATCACTAAGGTAAATTCTTCATTCAATCATGCATTCTAATTTCCTGTTTGGTTAAGAAGACTTTTTTATTTAAGGAAGACTTTTTTATTTAAGGAAGATTGATTCAATTTATAAACTTGTTTCAGTTTTAATATTAAAAGTCTTCCTTGATTGAAAATCAATTAACTTGATTTTGGAAATTAGTTTGTTGATTAGAAACCAATTGATCTTGTTTCTTGTTTTGAAAACTAATATAAAAAGAAGCTTAGGCTTCATTCTTTTACACAACTTTCGACTAGGGTTTTCCTGAGTTTCATATAATCAAAAGAAAGTTGTTGTGCTTTAAATTTTAATAAGGATAAATCATCAAGAGCAAGATTGTCTTGGTGATTTGTCTTTGCATACATCTGCATCCATTTGCATAAGTTAAAAGTTCTCATACCTCCGGCGAGCTTGAATGGATCGCGCGAGTATCCGATTCAACATAAGGAGAGAAGGAGAAATCCCGCGAGAAGTTGAGTTACGAAGAAGTTGGTACGTTGGTTCTAGAGTGTCTAGGACAAGTTTATGTACTTCTTGTAATCATCGCTCTATAGTGGATTTACTCTGACTACTCTGGCCCCGTGGATTTTCCCTGAGGTTTTTTACCACGTAAAATAATCACCTTTGAGTACTTTCTGTTTTTTACGTTCTTGTCAAGGATTGATACATCGTATCAATCCCCTTGGCGTGTTTTTATATTGCTGTATTATTCTTGACTACTCAAAACGCAGACTTCACCCTTTGGTATTTTAAGCTATCCTACAGGTATTTTCACTAACCCTACTCCTCAACAAGAAAAGCATGAAAATTGTCACTAACTTGACTTCACACCATGAAGTTTCATTGGTAGGGCCTACCATGAAAATAATCACTTGAATTCTTGCAATCTTAATCTAAAAGAGATTATGACCTGTTTGGTGTTTAGGATTGGATTAAATAAGATAACTTCCTATATTTAAAGCATATTAAATGAAGAAATGAATTATTATTTTTTTATTACATTGAAGGTAGAAGATGATTTATTCATGCAGAAAACTCATCCCATCAAATCCCCACAAAATGGTAGGATATCATATCAACACCTTATAAGTTATCCCTCCTAATCCTCTCAAAATGCAAAATCATTTTCTCATTCAACATACGTTAGATTTAGTGACTTTTCCAATCTAGTACAATCTTAGACACCAAAGGAGGCCTATGGGACGTGCTTGACAGGAGAAAAACTTTCTTGTAACGAGTCTTATCACTCCCGTCGCGCTTGTGTGGACAACTTTTTGAAAAAGAGAGAGAAAGTGCACGCGTGGCGCGTGGTGATTGGAGGAGGATAGGACTCCATTTCAAGAAAGTTTTCTCGCTTGACAGGGGCCAGTGGGAGGTTTGGATATATATAATTTCAATGGTGAGGACTATTGTCAAACTTTGATTACAGTTGTGCAAGAAACCAACCAGACGTAGACAATCAGCTAAAATGGACAATTTGGAGATTGTAAATTTCCTGATTACCGGGATGTTCTTGTCTATATGTATGAAGTACAAACACAGTAGATTATAATATATTTCTTAGTGTTTGACTGGGCGGCTCCACGTTTTCATAATATAAATCTCATATAAAATAACAAATTTAACTCCACCAAAAATGATAAATAGTATATTATTTTATTATATTTTTAAAAACAAATAAGGTTCATATGATATATAAAATTTTAAAAAAGAGTAAATGATAATGGAATTCATGATTAAAAAAATATTAAAAAAATATTTCACATCAAGCTTTTTAATATAATAATATATTTGATATATATAAGGCATTTCTCCAGAAAATTTAAATGGTTTGATTACTGGTTGGAGATACTCTAACGAAACCTTGAAGGAAGGGGTTGCTTATTTAATTACTTCTGATCAGAGCCATTCATGCTTACCTACTTTATATTTCTTTCAATAAATCTGTTAATTTAAGCTCCCTCTAGCTTGAATCTCAAGTTTGTATAACTTGTAGCTTTGGACAACGAATTATTACTTCCAAGCAATCAAATTAGTCTAATGAAATGAAACAACTAGGAAAAAAGAAACATCACATAGAGGATCCAAAACCCAAATGGAAAATCCTTGAAAATAAACAGAGTATAATCTATTTTCACAATATCAGTACAGAAATTATAAGTAGAAGATCATATTCCATTATATACAACAACTACTACTACGAGTCTACGACTACATATACACAAAACTTTTTTTATTTTTTAAACAGAATACTAAACATACTATATGAGCCAGCTGTCCCGGAAAATCGACTGGTATTGCAGCAAAACTAGCAGGAGCACAATGACAGCAGCAACACCCCATGGTGAGCTTCCCTCTGAAGGTTGATAGTAGGTTCTCCTGCTGCTTCCCCATTGAGACCTGGAGAAGAGCCAATCAGGATCCATAGAAGACAGCAACTTGACAAGAAGCAGAAGTGCTATTGGTGTAAACAAAAGCAGCCAATTGAATTGCTCTTCAGCTTCTTCCACAACTGACTCATAGGATAAGTACCAGGATATGCCAAGAAAGATTGAGATTACTGCAAGAATTAGCAGAACTGGATATGGCAGAGGATTTAGAGAGAACCCTTCTAGGAAAGAGCTGGTTCGGCTTCTTCCATAGGCCATGGATACTGGTTGGATGGTTTTTCCTTGATTATGAAGAGAGGTTTTAGTGTTCAAATGGACAAGATCAAGAGGTTGTTAGGAATTGAAGGCCTTGTGTTTTTATAGCCAAAAAACAGTGAATTGTCTGCTTTAATTTTTAGGGCCCAACTAATAAATTAATCTTATTTGCTTGGGTGTTTTGGATTTCTTGTAGTCTTTGTGGGGTTTCATTTATGCAACGAAGGGTGATTAATTGGGGTGGGGTGGGGTGGGGGCCACACAAGAAAAAGAAGGATAAGAAGCAGAGCTATTAACTTATGCATATATGTTTGTGTTCATGTACTCATCTGCACCGGCCAAAAAGAAATGTACTTAATTACCAAAAAGAAGGATCTTGTAGTTCTAAAAAAGAAAAAAAGAATGATACTTTTAAGATTCTAAGAAAAAAAATCCTGTGATTGACAAAAAATATTTTAAGCTTTATCATCTTTTCTGCAAAAGAGGAAAAAAAAAACCTTTGACCATTTAAATTGTTTTTTTTTCATAACTAGAAGTTTCTTAGTAGCTTTTTATTTAACAAAATGTAGAGTGAACCGTCCCTTTAAATACCTTTGTTTAATGTATCCATCTATGGAAACTAAGTTTTATTTTCAATACTGAAAGATTTTATTTAAGTTTTAAAGTAGAATCAAAACCACATGTTCCAACACTAGGTTATAATTTTTTTTTATAGAGAAAAATGATAATTGTATTAATAAATTAGGCACAAATACAATCAGTCACAAAGGCAAAAACCAAAGTTCCCTAATATAAATATGGAAGAATAGTAACCATACGTGGTTAATCTAGATATAGATCACAAAAGGCCAGAAAAGTTTCGGCATAAAAGCCACATGCTTGAACAACCCAAACATGAATTACATTGCCCAAATCTTTTAATACAACTACAACTTTTAAATTCTCACAAGTACAAAATACAAGTAGAGATGATAAAACAATCAAACACCCAACTCACAAAGAGCTTATGCAATCATTACAAAATAAGAAAACTACAAACAAGCAAAAACCAAAATCCAAAAACCAATTGAGTTGTTGAAGTTAGTTCACTTAAATGGTGTGGAGTAGGAAGGAGAAGCAAGAAGCGACTGGTCGCTCATTCAAGAAACGACCGGTCACCCAAACCCTAGAGCGAGGTCGGGGTTTCTGTGCAAAGCGACCGGTCACATGTCAAAAGTGACTGGTCGCCGCGTCTTTTGTGTCTAGGTGTGTTTTGGAGTTTTACCCGGGTTTTGGGTATTTTGCTAGCCTATTTGGGTTAGGTTAAGTCTTCTATTCCTATTAGGTTTGTTCTTAAGTCCTATAAACTATAAATAAGCACTTTAGCACTAGGTTTTCATAACGTGAGAAAACTAAGACATCAAATTGGGTTTGAGCCAAGAGTGAGAGAACCAGGGTTTGTGAGAGAGCAAATGAGGTTCTTCATTATAACCAAAGGGATTCTTTCATACTAGTGAATTTCGAATCACCGGAGAGAACGTAGGCACAACGCCGAACCTCTATAAATTCTTGTGTTCTTAGTGTGTGTTTACTTTTCAGTTCGTGTGTATTCTTTATCTTTGCGTTGCATGTGTGTGGTAGTTGCGTAGTCCATCAACAACAAAGTCTTAGACTACCGTTGCTGCCTCCGCCACCATAGTCGTCGTCACCACCTTTGAGACAGAGAACACCATCTAGATTGTAGCCACTCACCATACAACGAAAAACCAACCAACAAAACCACAGATCCAAGAAGATCTTGGTAAAAAACCAAGATCCAAAACAGATCTAAGCACAAATAACCTCCCCCATAATTAAAACCGGAATCCAGTATATTGGGAAGGGGAAAATAAGTAGGGAGGTAAGGAGAGAGAGAGAGGGAGAGATGAGGAGGAGGAGGAGGAGTGGCCTCCTTCCTACCTCCAGGAACACACATCGCAAAAAGGGTTGAGAGAAAATGGAGGCTAGGGTTTACGAAGAGTTATCTTTTCTTCTTAGACCTCTAAGGTTATTGTTTTTAATTGTTATAGCATGAATTGACTTTCCTTGCACACCAACATTTCCCATATTAACTTCTATACCAGGAGAAGAATACACATAAAATTCCCACAAGAAATCTATCGTAATTTTAGCATTTTGTATTTTCACTCACTTCAAAAGAGATTGATATATCTGTCAAAAAAAGAGATCTATATACTTTGATATATATATATTTATTTTTACTTTTGATCGGAGACTACAAATTTTCTTTGGCAATCAAAAGTAAGAAAAGAAACAAATATATCTTTAAGACTTTGCAAATGTTAAACAATAGTTAATCAATAAGAATAGCTTTGGTAAAAAAAAATAATTTAAAAGAGTTTATATAACTAGAAGGTTTAATTACTTAGTGTCCCTCAAATTATGATCAAATTTCACAGCACCGATCATGAAGTTAGAATGACCACTTAGCTTGAATCTCAAGTTTGTTATAACTTGTAGCTTTGGACATTGAATTATTACTTTCAAGCAATCAAATTAGCCTAATGAAACCACTAGGAAAAAAGAAACGTCACATAGAGGATCCAAAACCAACATGGAAAATCATTGAAGATTGAATTTCAACTCAACATATGGCGCTTAATGTGAAAATAATACATGAGTATAATCTATTTCACAATATCAGTACAGAAATTATAAGTAGAAGATCATATTCCATTATATACAACTACTACTACATATACACAAAACTTCTTATTTTTTAAACAGAATACTAAACATAACATACTACAACTACCACATATACACAACTTCAACAAAATACTAAACATACTATATGTGCCAGCTGATCCGGAAAACAGATTGGTATTGCAACAAAACTAGCAGGAGCGCAATGACAGCAACAACACCCCATGGTGAGCTTCCCTCTGAAGGTTCATTGTAGGTTATCCTGCGGCTTCCCCATGGAAACATGGAGAAGAACCAATCAGGATCCAGAAAAGACAGCAACTTAACAAGAAGCACAAGTGCTATTGCTATATACAAAAGCAGCCAACTGAAATGCGTTTCAGCTTCTTCCACAGATGACTCATAGGATGATGAGTGCCTGGATTTGTAAAAAAAGAATAAGATTGCTGCAATAATTAGCAGAACTGGATATGGCAAAGGACTTAGAGAGAACCCTTCTATGAAAGAGCAGGTTGGGCTTCTTCCATAGGCCATGGATATTGGTTGGATGGTTTTTCTTGATTATGAAGAGAGGTTTTAGTGTTCAAATGGACAAGTTCGAGAAAGGGCTTGTTCTTTTATAGCCAAAAAACAGGTAAGTGCATGCGGCTACAAGAAAAACAAGGCACACACGATAAGAAGAGGAGCTCTTAACTTATGCATATGTGCTTGATTCATGTACTTTACTAAGATATCTACACCGGCCAAAAAGAAGTTAACTGGTAATTATCCAAAAAGAAGGATATTTGTGCATCTAGTCCAGTTAAAATGGCTTTGACTTGTAGATAAGTAACACCCTCCTCCTTGTAATTTAGACTATCGCTTGAATTAAAAAAAAATACTTATAATATTCTAAAATAAAAAGGATACCATGTATTTACGTACTTTAAGCTTTTACCATCTTTTCTGCAAAAGAGGGGAAAAAAAACCTGACCATTTGAATTGTTATTTCTTAACACCTTTTTATTTAACAAAATTATAGTGTTCGAATCGTCCTTTTAAATAACTTTGTTTAATGGATCCATCTATGGAAATTATAGTGTTCGAATCGTACTTTCAATACTGAAGATTTTATTTAAGTTTTAAAATAGAATCGAAACCACATGTTCAACACTAAGGTTAGTATAGTTTTTAATTGTTATAGAAACGAGGATTTGTAGTTTGACTCACTTCAAAAGGGATCCATATACTTTGGTATATATTATATAGACTACGAATTTTCTTTGACAATCAAAAGTAAGAAAAGAAACAAATACATCTATAAAGCTTTGCATATTTTAAAACAATAGTGAATCAATAAGAATAAGTATTATTTAGTGTCCTCTAAATTATGGTCAAATCTCACAATACCTCACGAAGTTACAATGATCACAATGTCCCCTTAATGAATTTTTGCGTTTCACTTTGCTCCTCATTAAGTTTGATTTTGTTAAAATCGTTGATGTGATATGAACGGGATAAACTAGTTTGTTGAAATGTATGCCACATATGGATGTTCAAGATTCAATGCAATCCGTCTAATCCACTCAATCTATGCCATGTGATATTTTACCATAGTTTTCAGATGCACTAGTGTAATTAGGGCCAAGTAGAAAAACATTTGTTTTAAGTTAAAGATATTTGTATCGACATCATTCAGCCCCTTTAGTTTTGAAGGTCGACCAAAGCCACTTTTCTATTGGGGTATGCATCCACATCTGAGGTCGCGGGTCCGTACACTTTATAGCCTGATAACAGTCGGCAGTGCAACTTTAAAAGTATCGTCATCCACTCAGCCCAAATGATAATTACAAACCCCAACCCTCCACCCGACATGAAATTTTAATATTGAAAAACAATGTGATGTCGTGTCGACATTAACTGAGCCTGTGTGATTTGACGGTATTGGAACATCAAAAATTCCAATTTAAAACAATTTGGGTTCAACTATTTGTCTCTAATAAAAGTTTAACAATGGTTCATTAAAACTTCAATGCAGACTTGAGGATGTTTAAGAGCAGTTATCTCCGCACCCGAGGTTTGTGTTTAAATTTCCCTTCTCCTATATTGCTTGTTACCAAGAAGAAAAAAGAATTCCTCGAAAAGTTAAAGATTAGTAATCCTTTTTAGAAATCGAATGGAAAGTTTGCAGCCGATAAATACTTTTCTGCTTTGAAGCTCTGCAACTTTTAGCAATTTTTCTTTCTTTCTTATCACTTCTATATTTTGATCAAAGTCATCCCACCTAAATCCCTAACTAAAAACAATGTGGGTTCATTAGAAAATCATAGGAGCTGCTAGTGCAGCTAGTTTTCATGAGGTTCTGAACTCTCCTGGGCTCTCATAAAGACAGAAAATTTGGTATTTTGATTGGGTTGTTCTACCAAGGATAGAGAAGAATACAAGAAACATAAACACACAATATTTGCATTGATATTTTCGATCATGTTACAACAATCATATTATTTCTTGGGAACAACTTCAACTCATTACATACACTAAATAAACCAAGAAACACACTGATCCTCGTATCTTAAATGGGTATCAGACAAACCAGCTTTTCAGTCTGATAATATAATAGCACCAACCATGGTGAATAACAGCACAATCTGTTCAGAAGTAGGCACACTTGCAAGCATACGGACACTTGCAACACCGCGGAGGCATCATACAGGGCCTCTTGCTAGTTTCCATTGACGACAACCAATGCACAACCGCTAGCAAAAGCAATGGCGCTGCTATAAGCCCAAAATTTATCTCCAATTTGGGGGCTTCCACCTCGAAAGAGATCAAAGATGACAGAAGAAGAAGTACTGCGACCACTGCCAAGAAAAACAGAACTGGGTATGATGAGGGCGCTTCTCTTCTACAACAGTGACAACCCATCACGATTCAAGGGGCTTTGTCAATGGGAGTTTTTGTTTTACAGGGAAAAAATGTAGATGGAAACTGAAAACCCAGTTGACGTATAAACAAAGACTTCTATATATCCTAGTCTAATCTCAACCGCACAAGTATTCGTGTTTGCTTTTGGACTCGGCATTGCTTGCTCTATCAATCGTTGTCATACCAGCCTAATTATGCCATTAAGGAATATAACACCACAAAATGATCCAAATGACATGGGACCAGCCGAGTAGGATAGTGGGTGGATATCCATCATGGTCATCTTTGGAGGCCCTATTTAATAACCCACAATTAGATCTAATGCACATTTTTTTGAGTATACGTGATAGTTTAAACCACATGAGAGGGGGTTTTCTTACACACGCACACAACTAAGATGCCACAGAGGTTCGAACCTAAGACCTATCGTATGCAAGTCAAGGCCCTTTTTCCCTTGGGCTAGAGTTGGCAGATTAGAATGCACATTAAAAAGAAAAAAATTAACCAGTTTGATAAGAAGACAGGTCCACCATATTATGATAAATAATGTGGAAATATTTGAACTTGCACTTTATAAGCAATGTAAATCCATTCACACTTGAATGTATAAATTAACGCTGAACAATGCAAAACCAACGAAGGTACATATGTTAGGCTCAAGTCACTCAGAATAGAACTACACAAAAATTATCCGCTTCCCATATGTTCTGTTAGACCCAAGTCCCTATTACGAATAGACAACTTTGTTACTTCCATTCCATGAGGATGCTACCATTCGTAGCTTCAAAAATGAGAAAGATATGACTACAAAATTTATTATCACATACATTACATGATACCCTATTTGTTACAACTTACTTGTTAGAAGAGTTGTATACGTCGCATCAAAATGACGATGCCGGTATAGCCCACACAGGAATAAGCTTCCCTCAGACTTTTCCCTGGTATTGGAAATTGAGTTCGTAATCATGTTTCAAGGTGGCCAAAGTGTTTCTGCAAGGACCCTCTGCACAAACAAGAAGAAAATGTGAGACCAAGCCAAATTCCCTTCCAGCCACACCTTGTAGCCCTGACAAAGTCAATATTATTTACCTCCAAATAAGGTATGAAGGCGTTGAAGATCATCTGCTGAGCAAGTATCTATTAAAGCATATACACCTGGTCTTAGAGCTTCGTCTATTTCCCTGAAAATTAAACATACAATAGTTCAGCTAACCAATGCATTTCTGTCACCCCAAGATTGTCCCCACCAAAAGGTAACGCTTTTGGAGGTTGTAATAGGTACTTTTTTTTATGTAATATTACCCTCTTATTGTATAAAAATTGGAAGGTGATAGCATAATTACAAATTCAAGATTTCCAGAAAACTTTTTAAGTGGAGAAAATGGGAAGGAGAAAGTGACTTATGAACAAACTAGGATCTACACCAACCTCGTCCCTTTTCCATCTTAACTAAAGGCCAGCGGGAATTGATGTAACAAAGTAATTTGGATTGTATTATTTCTAACAAATACAATTGATACGCCATTGTTGTCATAATATAATTAATCTGTTATGCCTATAGAGTTCACTAGGAAACTCATGAACATCATAACAGCAAATAGTCTAAGGTACCAGAAATTACCTTTTGATGCCTGTTTTACGGGGCCCATGTCCTGAATAAACCCATATGTAATCAGATAAAAATTGAGAACAGTGTGGACCAAAGACATCTTTTTGATGTCTTATCTGCAAAATAGATATGATAAAACCCGGTGAGAAAGATCTCCTTTTTTTTCTCCTTTTGGTTTTTAGCACTGGACAAGCCAAAAATTGTAAGCAAATAATGTATCAATTATCCTACGAATGGGTTTTCCAAATGCAATGATTTTCTTTAACATGAAAGCTGATCTGGTGAGCCAAAAGGTGCCCATGCACTAAGCACCGACCCTTCATTAAATTTGAAAAGAAACCTTAAATAACTCCCATTCCCAAGAAGAACCCAGAAGAACTTTATTATTGGGTCCATGAGTTATGCTGCAGGAAAAAAACATAAGGCAGTATTGACTTATGCTACAGAAAATTAAAATACAAGACTTCGGATATAATAGAAGATACCCAGAATCTAAGATAATAATGATAGTTTAATGAGGCATATTTACGAAAAAGTCACCTACCTCTTCATAAATTCTTCGGAGACAACCTGCACATTTGACTCCCTCTTCCACTTCCCATGAAAAGAAACCTTTCCTGACGACTGCATTAGCATCCACTGTCTCCAAACAATGAAGAAGAACACCAACAGAAGCTTGAAGTATGGCAATGCACCGTTCACATTCACTAGAATTATGAAAAAATGAAGTTGCAATAATATGTGGAGTCTACTTAATGAGGAAGGAAAGCTGAAAAACGAAAAATAACTTCAGAGGAATATAAGCATCTGAAGCCTCTTCAATAATCAATTTTGCAAAAACTGAATATGAAAAGATTAGAGCTCCTCTTTTTAATTTTCATATCATTACTTTACCTTTCTACAGTTATGTTTTCAATTTTGGCCCAAGGTTAATAGTCTAAGTGCACACTACACAAATCTTTTTTTTTCTTTGGTTGAAACACTTTACAAATACTTATTATGAGGATTTTCATAAATAAAAAACACTTACGTTTTGTGATGCTTCAGAACATTATGCAACAATCGGCAGCAAGCAGCAAATAGGTCGATTGAGTATTGCCTATGTACGCCAGAGAAATGTTTACTTGCTACTGAGTTAGAGATTTGGTTATTTGGAACTGTTGAAGAATCATCGGGAACAGGAGCTTTAGAAAGTTTTAAAAGATGGAAGTCTTGAAAAAGTGCTGACGGTATACGTAAAGATTGTGCTACATGCCAGGCCTCCATTTGGTACAGAGCATGCTTGCCAGAAATTCTTGCCAGTACGTCAACACACATAAGAATGATTGTTCCTGGATCTGGATCAGTATCCCTTTTATTCTGGATCGATCTCTCATAAAAGATTACTGGACTCTGCAAGTTCAGAATAACATTGAACAAGCTAGAAATAAAGCTCTGAATGTGCCTTTTAACCACATTCAAACGTTTGCGCCCTGAAAGGCAAATAAATGGTCAGAAAAGCAAGTTCCAACAAACCTCAATCATATGCACTTGAATCCATGTAATAGCTGAAGTGGACAATAAGACGAGTAGGATAACATTGATAAATATGTGAAAAAATTCCTACAAAACATAGAGTATCCATGCAGTAGCTGAAACTTCTGAGAGAAGAATCTTCTTATTGAGCAAAAGAAAAAAGTTTCTAAATGCTGGTTAAGTTTTCAACAAGGTTTTAAATGAGCAGAAAAGAAATTCGCAAAACAAATAACCATAGCTACCAACAAAGGAAGAAAAAAAAAACCCAAGTAGCATGGAAGAGACTTAGATGAGAGATTATAAATTAGAGCATGGTAATCCTAACTGTGTGACTTAGATGGATAACTATTATGAAATATATGTAGAATCTCTAAATTTCGATTTTTATTTATTTTACACACATTATGACTACTAGAAGAAGTGTAAATGCAAAGATTTAGTTCATGGCCATTTTGCTCCAGAACTAGACCAGTGCCTTCCAATCTCGGTTCTAAAATACTCCAATATTTTCCTGCAAGGTTTGTGTTTATATCTAGTATGTTTTCAAAATTAGTAAGAAACTTATTTTCTTTTTTGTACTACATAGAATCATTTGAAAGTATAATGTTCTTAACTAACATTAATAATCTGCATGCAAAACAAAAGAGGTTTAGTAAGATTTAGAAAATAAAATCTTACCCAATATATACTACAATGTATTCTTTTAAATTAAAAAGTCCATAAAAAATATTATTAATAGCAGAAGAACACCTGGAACTGAAATATATGTTAGTACAACTGCAATCAGGAACAACAATCACTATATATACCATCAAGAATGCAATAGAACCATTTCATCTAAAATTATCAAAATTTTACCTGAAACTTGTTCTAGAATCAAATCCAAGCAATCAATGCCAGCTGCAACAACTGAAGAAACTTTTCCCCCATCTACGCTTCCAATATGTATGTCATAACTCATGGTGCACCCTTCCCGCACACCAACTAGTGCTCTCTCTATAGCTTGTACAGCAGATAAAAGATGCAACTCTGATGGTTTCTTTACAAACACCGTGAACGATGACCTCAACCTAGCTTTAAGTTCATCCAATAAGTATGGCCAGCCAGACAGAGATGCTTCAGAAAATTCCATAGGAGAATGGAGCATTTTGGTGCTTGACTCTGTCTCATGAGATACTAGGGTGGCTCGTTTCCCCTGTAAAGTTATGCATTTTCCTAAAGCCCTTAACTGTAGCTGAACCATCTTGTCATACAAACTTCTGGATAAGGTAGGATTAGTCAGAGGAAAATGATTCGCTACTTCTTCCAAATACTTCAGAACACCATCTAAACACACAAAATAAAAAAAGCATGGCACATGATTCATGTCCGTTGATTCCAATAACAAGACTTGTGTAATGCCAGTAAAAGTATGCACCAAGCTTGAAGACAGGGGAGGACTATTCATATGCAAACTTAGCCTCAAAATAGCTGAAGATGCAATTAACAACTGCCTGAGCAAAAATGCTGCGTCAGGGTAATCACCATTTAGCAGGTGTCTCAACAAAGGCTTATTCAAAGACTGCAATTCAAATGAATCAACATCATTCAGTGCACCGGCAGCACAATTTGCACCTTCCAAGTGCAACCTTCTTCTATGAACACTACCAGACCCAGAGTAATCATGGACGTCAGATGATGCTGTCATTGCAGCACCAGATTCATCATGCAGTTCACCAGGTGCAATATCAGTCTCAACACCAGTGCCTTGAATAAAATTCCCTCCACACCCAACAAATCTACATTGAAGTCTGACTTTTGAAGATTTTGAGCATCACATAAAGTTCTGGACTGTTGACTACTGTCAAAAACTAACATTGGTAA
The DNA here is from genome assembly GCA_024362665.1 of Prunus padus. Lineage (NCBI taxonomy): Eukaryota > Viridiplantae > Streptophyta > Magnoliopsida > Rosales > Rosaceae > Prunus > Prunus padus. The sequence goes on along the minus strand of JANFAM010000019.1, from coordinate 27,116,331 downwards.
GAGCAGACTACAAAATTCTGCAAAAACATCTATACAGAGGTTAAGTTCAGAGATGGGTTCAAATTTCCGCCTTGATGAGTTTACTTTATGATCACTACTTCTCAAATCTGTATGTTTCACAAGACATGCTAGGCCCCATAAAAACCCACTAATGCAAGAAATTAAGGATGAGAACTTGTTCAAATTTAAACCATCAACACCAATCCCCACTTTTCCATTACAAAGGGCATCCTTCAAATTTACCAGTAAGCTTTGCATCTGTTCCTTCAAACTCTTTGCAATAATGGTTACACTTTTCCAAGCTTCAATATAGTTGGAAGAATCCAAGCACGGATCAGATTCACTTAAACTACTATGTTCATGGACAGGTCCAGCATTCAGTTCAGCAACTTTAGAGAAATGAACAGCATGATTAGATTGATATTTACTTAATGTCAGAAACACATAAAATGTGTGATCCATCAAGGACAAGATCATATCACTAACTGGACGGGATTTATTTTTTGACAATGACTCTTCAAGCCCACCAACCACATACACTGACTTGTAAAGCCATAAAATAGGAAAAGAATCCTCAAAGAACACTAAAGTATGTGAGGTTTGACTAGCTGCTGTCTTCTCCTCACAAGCCAGAATTATATATTTCAAGGCCTTCCGACAAGACACAAACAATCTGAAGAGCTCATGATAGTGATGCAAGTATAATGCATTCTGATAATCTAATAAGCCGCCAACAAGAAGCCTGAAAAATGCAGAACGGGTAATATTAATAAACTTGATTGAATGGCTTCAAAGATTACGCTTAATCAGAGAACTTCAATTATTAAGCACACAATAATTTTTCATAATGAGATATGAATTCTTGAGGCTGCTGGGAAACACAGGTGCACATAGAAGTAATGCGATACTATTAATGTCAGCCAGGTAATTACAGAAAGAAAGTTCTGAAACAGAAATAGTTTGTCAATGATAAGTAGTTCTGCACACAACACTTTGTGAAACAATTCTACAACGAACGAGACTTTAGACACTTTACTCTAAATTACATGCATTCAATGGAATTATGAGCAAGAAAAAACAGAACAACAACCATATTATACTTTCTGAGATAGCTTTTCACCTTAGAACTCAACTCAATTAATCTCGTCTTATTGAGTAATTTGTGAATTTAATTGCTCACCAGAAGAATTTGTATGTTCTATTTTTTTATTGAAAAAAGAAAGCAACAAGAACTATTTCGAGTATGGAACCATGGTACCGCTTCACACCATAAAATCAAATTTTGATAGAACATAGCTCATACCTTTCAAGGTTAAGAATAGAAGTGACATAAAGTGAAAATGCCCTTGAGTTTAAATGACCTTTTGGCATACAGCACAAAAGATTAAGTAAACTCTGGCAAGCTATAAATTTCGTGATGGTCGATTGTAGATCTTTTTGTTCCTTGAAACTTCCTTTACGCAGCTCATCAGAAGAATGAGTGACCGGGCTTGCTGCTGAGGAACAATCAAATATGTAGTGATTCTTACAGGGAACAACCACTGATGAGCACTCCAGGGAATTTAAAACCTTCAGCCAATCAGGTGATGATTTGAAATCAAAATTTCCAGATGAAATGTCACTGATCAATGGTAATGTCGATTTCTCCAATGCACGGCAAAACGTTGATGCAAAATACCTGCAGAAAAACTAATAGAAGAGATAGAACAAATACATGGGTTGAAATAGTCTCTATAAGGGCTCAAAGAATAGTTTATAGACATCAATAAGAGAAGAAAAATTGTAAAAGAACAAGAACTAACACAACCATTCAGACAAAGTCAAATAGTGAGCAGGGGTATGAGTTGTGTCTAGGTGTGTTGCGTGTACATGTGAGGATGGGGGGAAACACCATGTTATGTTTGATAGTAGCTTACTCTTTGCTCATACAGAATGGAGTCAATGAAGCATTGTGATGAGATTTGATGCAAGGTTACTTTCTTCAGCCTGTCAGCTGCATGGTTATTGTACTCTCTAACCACCCCAAAGCTGCTTCTTACACAGGGAAGGGAAGTATGGATTAAAAGAGAAAGGAATATCTTCAAATTCTTTTTAGTGGCATGAGTGCACCAAGTATCAATATTCTGGCAAAGAATCCACCATATTGCAGTTGGCAATGACTTCTTGTTCAAAGCACAAACACTGAAATCCCATTCATCATTTTCATGGGAAATCATCTTATTACAAGTTGTATCATCAGAAGTGGACATTGGCTGTTGATCTTCGGGCACTATTGATAGGTGATCCATCATAAAACCAGCAAGACCTGCAGCCTCTTCCCTCAAAACAGAGAAGTGCCTTTCCAACTTTTTGCTTCTTTTACGACACCTTGACAAGCCAGCATCATCAAGCAACCTGACTTGCACCAGATTTTCATTATTTTGCATCAAATATTCAAAAGACTTTATATGCCTATTCAAATCGACAAGCCTTCTAACAGCCATAGCATGCATCACATAAGTCAAAGGACAAGAATCTGCTGCACTGTCCTTACAATAGATGTTTGAAATGGATTGAATAACAACAGGAAGAGAAGCTGAAGGTTGAACGATGAAAGAAAAATATTCCCCATTGATCCAGTCAGTCATATCCATCCAATCGCTACCAGAGTACGATGTGAATGAATCTCCCATTGTTGCTGACATCTTTCTTGATAAATCTGGAGGCATAAGGCTCATTGCTGACCTATATAAGCTTAGGCAGGACATATATAATCGAAAGAAGAACACGAACACCCAATGAGTGGACAATCCAAATATCCGAAGATTATTTTTGTTTTCAGCTGTCTCATTGTCAAAACCTTTTCCTGTGACAGTAAAGAGGAACTTGTTTAAAGCATCTGCCTGTGGTCCAACCAGACTACTCATGCAAGGACAAATTACTGCTATAAGATCCTTTACAGAAACTCCAAGGAGGTTACAGTTTCCAGGTGTGACAAACAACGAGTCTAGCACTAGTGCATACACTTCAGACAACCCTCTCCCCAAAAGTTCAGCTTCCAGATTAAAGTTCTGCAAGCTACTTCGTCCAAGCCGTTTGCCAAATTCTTTTTCATTAACTTTCAAACAACTAATTTTCATCCACTCTAGAGATTCTGATATATCCAATGTCAACTGCCCAATACACCCACTTGCTTGTCCTTCTGGTATGGACTTAATAGCTTGTTGTATTGCAATCTTAAACTCTTGTGAACATAATAGCATTTCCACTGATTTTGCATAAGCTTCACCATGTAAAGAAATCACAAATCTACTATAATTCAGTTCACCATCACCATCATGTGAATTCAGAAGCCTTATTGCTTTACACAATGCAAAAATAGTATTATTCACCTGCATTTGTGCAATAGTAAAAACGATGGGATTAAAACCACAAGTAAAGAACAAAGCAGAATATCATTTCTAGAAATGATGCAATTCACTACCTGCACCCTAAAACTCATGAATGGAACTAGTAAAAGAGTTGATTTTGGAAACAGCTTACTCATATATAATCATGCATACATACATATATATATATATATATATATATATATATATATATATATGCATGCATAAGTTAAATCACAGCCAAATGCTTGATCAAAGAGCATTATGCTAACCTGGCGAAGTTGACTATAGAGAATAACTAATTGGCATCCAATATCTGTTATCTTGAAAGATAATGAGCACCGATCCGGAACTTCCATCGGAGAAAGACCAATGGCTAAGTAAGAAAGCATCAGAAGCCACAAGCTTACCAAATCATTCTCTATAACCTCATATTCAATTTCCAAAAGATACCCTACAGCAGAATGTACCTCATTGGCTATTGAAGTTAAAGCATCCATGTGTGTCCCGTTAACTACACCATATTTCGACCACTGAATTAAATTGGAGGACAATGATATAATCATATTATAGACCTTCTTCAAGAAATTAAGGCAAGCTCCCTCTGACGTGTCCTCTGTTCTCACATAAACCTTTTCATGCATAAAGCCAGAAAGTAAATTATTAATAGATTTAAGTGTGCAATGAACATCCGACAATATGGGTCCCACTTCCGGCCTAGTTTCAAGATAGCCATTAATCTCAAGCAGAAGAGGCTCCATAATCAGTACAAAAATCAAGAAGTGACTTTCGTGTTTCTGCATTGAAACTAGTTGAGCAGTAATTCTTTTCAACTAGTGCAGTACTACCCCCACAAGACATCTTAGAAGTATGAACCGTTAAATTATGTTCTATTTTCTTTGAAGCTTCAGTCTTCCCCATTATTTTGGTATTTTCGGCCAGCACTGAAGCCCTTTTTAGCTTTTTAACTTGATCAATAAACAAGCGAAAAAGTTCTCCCATGCTTTCCACTGCCAAATCATTCTTTGCAGCCAAAAATTTTCCATCTTATCAAATAAATGTCTGTGATAACTCTTCAGCATTGTTTTTGAGTCTTTTGACTTCCCATAATTGGAGGTGGAATATCTTTCACTACTGCATAAGTTCAAAAATCCATCAATGTGGACTGGGTGATATAGCCCATGAGATAATACTTCTTCAACCAGCTTCAGTAAGTTTCTTGTCCGATCAGGATTACTTACATCAATCTGAAGATGCACGAGACCTAAGAGATGCAACAGAGGCTCAAGGAGTTTATCGATAAAATCACGAAATCCATTCTTCCGAGCTGGGTGGGCCCTCAAAAACTTGGCAAATGGCTCAAGAACCAAGCACAAAAACCGGAAAACAAAGTCACCCTCATTGCCACTGACAAGATTTTCCATGTAAAATGTGTGTACAAGATCAAGCACTGCACCTACAGCTGAAACCCACAGGTCTAAATTTTCATTCGACAAGCCTCCATGGGATGAAAATACCAAAGAAATGCAATCAAGCACAGTATTGTACAATTGTAACCCTTCGCCAATGGAAAATAAATCTGTTTGATGTGAAGATGTTTTGTTAAATAAGGACTGTGCATTTCTTGCAATCAAACAAATGGAGCATAAAAGGTTCCGGGAGAAACTCAGAGAAACATTCAATTTCAAAGACTCCTCCAAACAGAATTTGAAAATCTCCCAGCATCTAGAATCCAAATATGTCACAATAACTTCAGCTTGATGCATCTCTCTGCCGCTCTGAATTTTCTTTCCTGAAGAAATCAACAATGACTGGATCCAATCATTAACAAAAATTATTAAACGTGACATATTGACTGCTTGATTATCCTGATCACTCTTGCTGCCTTCTTCTTTCACTCTCGATATGACAAAGCCATAAGCTAGTTCCACCTTCCTGCATTTGCATTCCCTCGTTCATCAGAATTAAATCTTCTTTTAGATTAGAAATTACATTCATCAGAATTAAAGCTTAACCCTTCTTTTGATCACTTAACGAGTAAATGAAGACAAGATGAAACTTTGAATCTTTGTTTTTACACATACAGACACACAAGAACTCAAGTACAAAATAAAATCCAATACATTGAGTCTAACTCAACTAATTTGGCTTAAATGGGGTTATAGCCCCTTGGTTTCCTTTGTAAGACAAACAAAGACTCTATCTTGGTCACCTTTCCATTTCATTATTCTTGTTATCAACTTGTAAATATCGAAATATTTTAGCCAGGAACTAGCCTTTGATCACAACATTTTGAATTAAACTCACTTCATTTATAAAATTTAAAACTAAATGCTCCATTTTGGCTTCTGAGAAACATGTATGGAAACAAAAAATAAAATTTATCAAGCTCAATGTAGTCAACTTTTTGCGCTTTCAAGCCTATTGAGCTCTCTAATCTTCCTTCAGAATAATCAATTGATTGACTTCTAACTTTCTCGGAAGCCAAACACACTTAAGCAAATGAAAACAACGAAAAAGTGGAAAACAGGGAGAAAGAGGAAGGCACTCACTTCTGAAGATCAAGTTCTTTGTTCTGAATGGACAAAACTAACTCCAGGTTCCTCCATGGACCAGCTTGTTCGAGCTTCTGATTGGGTTCTCTGAGCTGGGGCTTTTCAGCTGGTTTTACTTCCACTTCCTGCGGTTCACTCTCTTTCTCTGAGACCCTAATACGGTGCGTTTTGGAAGGCCTTTCAGATTCTCCAAGGCTCCTTTGCTTTCTCTTTTTGTTCTTCTTCCTCCGCTTCTCTTTAGGCGTAGCTTCAAAGCCGGCCATTGTTGAACTCCTTCAGTCCCTGTCTCGTTTTTGTTTGGGAAAAATGGTTTCTGGGATTTGGAGTTCTTGTAGTTGTATGGCGGTTTTGCAAGGGTTTTAACGTGAGTTTGAGGGAGGGTGGAGAAAGCGAGAAGCCGCAGGTACGCTCTCTTGCGAACGCTGCTGCCGTATTTTGATTTTTTTTTTTAATTGCTAAATAAAAATGTAACAGTGTTAACCCTTTGTTAAGTTTGTTGTCAACAAACTATTGGAGGACACGAGGGACACACAATTTGGGACAAGGATCCGGCCCCTTTAAATTCTTGATTGTAAGTTGTAGGGTTTAGTTTTGGGGATTTTATTTATACCTCATTATTTACTTTTACACCCAATATTCTTTTTATACTCCACTAAATTTTAGTTAAATTTAAAAATACTCACTACACCTCATATTTCTTCCTAAATTGCCCTCACTACACCTTATTCCTAACTAATCTATGTAAATCCTTATCCCATATCAAACCCCACCCCATTGCAAACTCCATCCTCTTGTAGACACACCCCATTGCAAACTCCTCTTCATTTTCAAACACACCCCATCGCACACCCCCTGCCTTTTCATACGCATCCCATCGCACAACTCATTCAATTTCAAATGCACTCTACCACAAACCCCAACCCCAATCGCACACCCCAAACTCAAGTCGCTTGGCACCATCGCACACCCAAACCACATGATAAAACATCCACCCCATCTATCTCTAAGCTGTTTCAAAATAAATGACAATGTTAACTATGCAGACCATATATGTACATGTAATAACTAAACTGAATTTACCTTTTTGATTCACACACAATTACACTCAAAGCCTTTATAGAAACAAAACCTACTAACTCGCTCAACTCTGGATGCCTGAACCTATGTTGAATAAAACATCAACTCTTTTCAAAAGATGCCTTAATCTCTGTGTGCTTCAGCTCTAACAAGGAGTGAATAGTTACCCATGATCTCTCAAAATTAAGTTGACTTGAGCGAAGTTGTTACTTTAACTTTGCATGTGCACTTTCCACTCTGTTGATAACAATAATAAATTCTCCGAACGCAAAATAAATTAAAAAATTGACCTATCAAAAGTGTACTAAAATACTTACCTATTTGAGGTCGTCGATCCAAAATGTATACAAGTGTCTGTCCATGCGGCCACAAACCTATCCTTAAATGGATTTAACCAATTGTCATGTATGTATTCAAGAGCTTTTTGAAATTCACTAAACTTAGACTCATTATGTCGCAAACAACATCAATATTCCTCCTCCGTTTCTAAACCAACCAAAGTATTCCAATCCCCATTAAATTGCTTCCATTGTTTGAGGGTTCCAAATAACTTCTTGCAGTTTGCCAACACTCCTTTGTTAATATGCCATCTACATAATAAATGTCGTGCTTTCGGAAATATAGACGTAATAGAATTCATGAGTGCTAACTCTCGATCGGTGACAACAACACTAGGAAGATAATTATCATCCAACAAACTCATCAATGCAGTCAAAGCCCATGTGTAATTGTCTTCCTTCTCAGCATTAATATACACATACGCAACAGAGAATGTCATATTAATATATGTCACCCCCACAATTTGCAATAGTGGGAAATGATACCTATTAGTCTTATAGGTGCAATCCTTGATAAGTATATGTGGAAATGCACGCAAAATCTCAATATTAAAGGGGTGCGTCCAAAACAAGTCAATTACAGTATCACCAGATGTCCTATGCCACTCAATATAATTGTGTTTGGACAACTTAGAAAGCAATTGTTGCATCTGTGTTCTCCCAGCAAATTCTTTGGTTCTATTTCGGATCCTAACATTGTATGTTGTCTTCATAGTTGAAATATTCATTGCATCTCTATCCTTCATGGTAACCAAAATATCTCTGGATTTCACCAAACTCTTAGACATGTCCACCAACAAGACATTCTCCTCTTTAGAAAGTCCCCCCCCACAAATGAATGACCTTGAAGATACTCAAACAAAGATGGTTATGTACTCCGCAAACCACCTCTAACTTCCAATCATCCCTATCACAAATATTGACACCTTTTAATAAGAATGAGCATCCACATTTCTTGGTACCGGTGTCCCTAGAATACTTTTTCGTATCACCATTTGCATCCGACCTTACACCAGTTGTCTCACTAGACTTGCAAGACCTATAGTTCTTGCTCCTCTCACAAGCAAGTATTACTCGAGGTCTCCTCTTGCCCTCACCTCCACAATCAAACCTTTTAATTACAATTACAACATTATTCATTTTTCCTTATGCACGAGCCCATCTATTTAATGCATCTCAACCTTTGATATATCTACACATTAAATTATAGGACCCGACCTAAATTCCACTTTGGAATCTGTGTCGAACCTGTGCGTGTCCAACACCTGTCAAGTGCCGGGCATGAATGTCCAAAATGTCCTTTGTCCTAATCCCAACATAAAACCACTTAAGGATTTTGACTTCTGCCGGAAAACCAGGAGAGTCTCCCCTGAAAAATGGACATTTCCAAATTTATTCCACCTATAAAAACACAGTTTATAATTCTCAATCATTCAGCATGCACAAGTTAAGCTCACACACAATTAGACACCTTTAATCTAGATGGCCTTCGGCCTTACAAACAACCCGGACTCTAACAGAGCACACCAAACCACGTAACTCAAATATCAATCGGGGCCTTGGGCCCGCACAACAGTTCAGATTGAATTCAATAAAAAGGTTAAATAGGTTTTAAATCCAATTCCAAACCAATTTTCGAAATATCCTCATCCGTGGCTGCACCTAGATTAAACTAGGTTGCATACGTACCATTACTGAGGGATCAAGCCACACGTAGTTCTTTCCATCTATAATCAATCAGCTAAAATCGAAACAAAACATATTGGTTTCAGGATAATCTCCCACCCATCACATATGTGCTTATACAAAAACACACACACACACATATATATATACTAACTCCTTACAGATAAGTAGGAAACGAGAAAACTATTAAAATAACATTGGCCACGTGAAACCTCAATATAATTATCAATGGTTTAAATAAACCATGCCTCGGACTTCCGCAATCACAAACGAACTCATGATTTGAGAAAACAATTTTGAATAGTATAAAACCATTAATTTCCTTTTAAAACATATCTAATCTCAAAATATCCTCCACCTAGGTGTACTCCAAATCATTAATCCGTCAATTCCAACAATATTATACCTGTTACAACCTCGCAGAACTCGGGGGACATAAAGTCGGCCCGAGACGCGTTCCTCGCAGAACTTGGGGGACATAAAGTCAGCCCGAGACGCGTTCTGGCAGAACTCGGGAGACACATGGTCGACTGAGATGCGTATCCTCGCATAATCGGGTGATCAGTCCGAAACGAGTATCCTCGCAGAACTCGGGGGACACGAAGTCAGCCCGAGACACGCAATCCATCAATTCCAAGTACCACACATGTTACATTCTCGCACCGCATGGTTCAGGCGTCCCCGAGACTCGTGGGGAGTTATCATAAATGATCAAACTGTTCCGAAGGCAACTAGGGGTACTCCTGTGGTGGGGTTTGAAAACTATTACCTGAATATCTCATAAAAATCCTTTTCTGAAAATAACCACTTTCCTCAAATCAAGTTCTCAAATCATTCTCAACTTCCCGAGCTAATTTCGTTAATTAACATGCATAAACCTTCCAAATCATCTCATTGCAAAACCAGATGCTCTGAAAGTACCAACCAAACTTGTAACATCCATAAACACATCATAACTCAATATTTTATAAAAACCATCATAGCAGGAAAACTCACCAAAACCATAATAAAATCTTTCATACAATACTTCATAAAATCATTTATAAAACAAACTTCCACTCACGAAAGCTTCTAAGTCTTTTCTACCATTCAAAAGTATTTAAAATCTATCCGAACCACCGAGCATATATTTAAATGTAAACACATAATTAGACATTTAATTAATTGCCTATTGATGCTAAAACCCGCTTATCCAAGCCATTCCTAGCTCTACAAAATTAAACACAATATATCATGCTCGGAAGGTAAAAGCGATTGCATAATAATTCGTAAACATTCAGTAAAATTCACATAGAATGAAACCATTTTAAAACAAACCTCCTCTTACTAAAACAACTATTAAATGGTCTTAATCGCGCCGTCGTGGCCCACTATCTAAGTCAACTGGGCTCATAGGGCCACGACCTCAATTTAATAATGACCATTGTAATGGTCCACAACCATGAGTTAAACCCATCTTAGAAGTCTCGTCACGATCCAACGGTTGGTTTGACCTCGATCGCGGAGTTTGACCAATTGGGCCGCGAGGCCCACAACCTCCGATTTCTGATCCGAACGTTCATATAAGTCCAACAAGGTCTCCATAACATGTCTTAAGAATTTGACCTCGATCAAGCGGTGGGATCGTTCGTGATTGCACGATTGAACGACGACTTAAAACTTAACCCTAGAATCATTAATTCGGAGTATCTAGGACTCCGATTCTCGATCAACCAATTCCTACACGATCATAGAGGTACAAAGAACGACATATCTAAAGTTGGGATTGATCGAACTATCCAAACCTATTGAACCCAGATATCGCATATTAGATGCAATATCCATTCGACTGTCAGCTGACCACCAAATTCAAATCCAAGAATAATGTCTTGCTCAAGACGACAAGGGAAACATTTTAGAATGAAATGGGCTCCACACAGTGGTCCACGCGCCTCCACTCACCTCCACTCACCGTCGGCAGCGCATTGGTGGCTTGAGTAATTTCCGGCGATGGAAAATTCTCAAAACTCCCTGCAATACCAATACCAAAATGTTCAGACTAACGAGGGTAACAACTTTCCTAACTGTGCCGACCTCCAATTTGGCGGGGAAGTCGCCGAAAAACCAAAAAAATCGTCGACCAAAACTTGGGTTTTTGATCCAACCAACAAACTCCAAAATTGATCCAATTATACCATCAGCAAGAACATGTTGAGAGGGTGAAGTTCCATACATGAATCGACGACAACAGTCGCCGGAAAACCTCGAAGCTCTCAGAGTTTTAGACGTTGCCCACGCCACCATAACGGTTCACCGTGGCTGGGCTACCGCCCAGATGTGCTCGCTGGCTCCCTCGCATCTTTTTTGAACTACGCCGTTCATTACACATTCTGTTCAAAATAATTACCGAATAAGTTGTGAATTGATCACTATAGTCCATTACACATTCTGTTCCAACATTGTTGCCTTCAATAGCGGTGTCACCTTGTCTTTGTTCCTTCAATGGAAGTAAGGTCAAAATAGCTTGCATGGTCGACAATAACTTACTGAGAAAATAAATATATTTCGATTTGTTGCCATTGAAAATGTAGGTGAAATTCGGTAACACACCACCGAATCACGTTCCATATTTCAGTGGATATCCACCGCATCTTCATTCAACAGCCGGTCAAATACCGCTGTAATAGATTCGATGTTTCAGTGGCATTCCACCGAATTTTCCTGTCGTGTTCGGTACTAGTGTGCTGAACGTAACTTGCGACTACATAAAACCCTAAACTTGAAGAACGCCAAAAAAAAAACTCATACCTCATTTGAAGCCTCTCTAACTTCAGTCTCACCCCTTCATGAATAAAAACAAGATATTTTTTTCACTAATATAAGCGTATAAACCTTGTTAGGGTTGCATGAACATGATGATTTGAGAAAAAAGTTTAACTAGGGTTGCAGGAACATATGTGGGGTGTAGTGAGCAATTTTTATTTTAAATATTTTTTGTCCTTAACGTCAATTATGTATAAGGGTAAAATATGTTATTCATGTTTAAAATTAGTATGGGATGTAAATAGCAAATAATGGGGTGCTAATAAAATCACCCTTTAGTAAGGGCTAGTTTGGCGTTGCTATGTTAAAAAAATAAAAAATAAAAAAAAAATAAAAAAAAAACTGCTTCTACTGTGCTGCGATAATAATCAGCTGTGAAAATAAGCACCTAGGCGTTTGGTAAATTTTATTTGAAATATTGATGTGAGTAGTTAAAGTGTTTGGTTAATTTTTATAAGAAGTGTTTTTAGTGTGTATAATGACCAAAAAGGATATGATGATGAAACTATTTGTTTTTTTCTTCATTCTTTTTCTACTTTTAAAATAATAATAAAAAACCAACTTCACTACATAAAATTTTTTCTTTTTAATTTACACTTTTCAATCAAAAAATTTTATCTACAATTAGCACGCATATTTTACAATAAATTATAAATTACTATTGTAACAAAAGTAGTTCTAAATATTGTTATGTTAATAATAACAATGTCTTTTGAGGGCTTTAAAGAAGGGTTAGCATAACAAATATACAAAAAAATTTCAATTTTAAAATACCCAAATAGATCACTACAATATAAAAGAAGCTAATTAGATGCATTCATTAAACTTGTAGCGATGCTATTTCGCAATACTTTCATCTCTAGTGTTCCATTGTCATGAAGACTATGGGAATGTTGATGTACAAGAGATGGGAATCCCGATATGAATATGGTGAGTATGAAGGCGGGCATGGGGGAAAAAAGCTTAACGGGGATGGGGGATGGGAATGGCATACCCACCCCGATTCGACCCATTGCCATCCCTAAATGCAATCTGAATATTCCCAGAATAGCCATAAAAAGTTAACGTTGATTGGCTGCTTCTAGTCAAATTAGTTGGGGAGGAGAGGTGTACATAACCCATGCTTGATTGTTGTCAAGCTGGACGGTGAACTTGGTCTTTGAGTTGCTCGAATAGGATTCGAGGATTGCGTGAATGGTTGAGAGTAAGAAGCACGGACAGCGGATACGGATACGGCGATACGATACGACACGATACGGGGATACGGTGAATCTTCAAAAATTAGGATACGATACATCATGGATACGGCAATTAAAATTTTATATTAAAATATAATAATAACAATATATATAATTTAAATCATATTTTAATTAACATAAAAATTCAAATTAATCAACCAAATTTAAATTTAAACTCTAAAAAAATAAAAATAAAAACAAAAATCTCAATCAATCATTCATAACAAAAATCGTTTTAAAATAAAGAAAGGGCCAAACCTCCATTCCATGTATCAGTCCACTCTTTTAACGTGAAATTAATTAATTTTTATTTTATATTTTTTTTCTTTTTTGCTTTTATATTTATAGAGTTGTTTTTTACCCTCTGAAACCATTTGAAAACCCCAAGAAAAAGACATTCCTTGATGAACTAAACTTTGATTCTTCATCAGCGCGTGGGTTGGGGGGTGGGGGAACCAAGCAAAATGGGGCTAAAGTTGAATTGGTTTTCTTTAATATTATTAATTTATCATCAGTGCACGTGGGTGGGGGAGGGAGCCAGCAAAACAAATTAATAATTTAATATCTTGTCTTGGAAACATAACTGGACTTGAGTTGAATTGCTTTGTTACCAAAGCACGTGGGTGGGGTAAAAATATCTGGGTTTCATTAAACCAGATCCAGAAACAGAAGCAAAACGAAAACCAAAACGAAAACCAGATCCAGAACCAGAAGAAGGAGAATTCACGGCCACCGCACCAGAAGGTTCAAGAAGAAGAAAAGAATCGGATACGCGTATCTTTTCATCATTGACCGTATCCGTTGACTCGGATACGTATCCAACGCGTATCCGTGCGTATCTCTCTGCGTATCATATACGGGATACGCACCTCAAATGGCGTATCCGTGCTTCTCAACCGCAGTGTGGCTAGACACATTGCAGGTGACATAGGGGCTTCCTCGAGCGAGGAAGAAACGAAGGTTGCAGGAGGGAAAGTCCAAGGTAACACTGTGATCAGTGAAGGCAGAGATTACACGACCGCTGTTACTTGCTGTAGCTAAGTTGGCGCTGGTTTGCGAGGCAGAGATGGTGAGGTCAGGGACAAAGGTTTGGGAGATGAAAGCAGAGGTGGAGGAGAGAGATAGGTAGGAGAGAGATAGAGCAGAGGCAGATGAGTTGATGATGTACGGGTGGAAGTACTCGGGTTTGTCACCATTGTTGAGAGCAAAGTTCTGGAAAAAGAATTGGTGGGAAGAGTGGAGATGAGGTTTGCAGAGAAGAAGCTTGAAGGGGTCAGGGAGGATTGTGGATTGGGTTGGAGGGAATTGGAATGAGGATGATAATTAGGTGGTTTGTGGAATTAGTGAAAGAGCTGAAACACAGAGGATGAGAGAAGTTGGGTTTCAGGAACTGAATTTTTGAGGGGATAAAGGGGGATAAAGAGTCAATATTGATGCATTTATATGGAGGGCAATTTTCAAGTCCTAAAGTGATTATATCTGTTTATGATTTGTAAAGTGATTATATGGGAATGAATTGATAGAGGTGTCACAACTTTAGGTGGACTCGATCCGACCCGATGGCCCATAAGCAAAGGTTTCTGTTCTTAGGCCAGTTCAAGCTAAAGCCCAATGTCGGAGACGACGGACTTGGTTGAGATTGAGAGAGAGAGAGGGAGAAGTTCTTCAATGGGGCAGGTCATATAGGGCCCTTTCATAGTGAGGCAGACGGGAGGAGGCCATACTGGACATTTTTGCCTTCTTGTTTTTCCTTTTGAAAAAGTTTGTGGCCACCACAGTGCTCATGTGGGCCTTTCCTTTCTTCAGTGTGTGAATGATTGAATTTTTGTCCACAGGACTTTTCTGGATCGTTTTGTAGCTTTGTGCACATAGTCAAGTCATGTGAACTAGAACAGTTGTTTTGTAGCTTAGTCTTTGCAAGCAACTTCCTTCTCTCCAACCCAATCCACAAACATAATTATAGCTCTGGTGCATTCAGAGACAGAGAGAGATATGGAGTGCATTGACTTCTTTCAAGTTTTCATCATGAGCTTCAGATCATTAACATCTTCCTCTTGTTCTGCTGCTGCTGATGATACTGATATCCCCCTTTTCAAGAAAAGTATGATGTTTTTCTTAGTTTCAGAGGTGAGGACACCCGCCTTACTTTTACCAGCCATCTTTATGAAGCTTTACGTACGAATAAAATCGAAACCTACATAGATGAAAGGCTCGTGAGAGGAGGTGAAATTGCTCCTGCCCTTGTCAAAGCAATCCAGAGATCAACGATTTCGGTAATCATTTTCTCAAAAAAGTATGCTTCTTCTACTTGGTGTCTGGATGAACTTGTACATATACTAGAATGCAAGGAAAAACATGGCCAGTTGGTTATACCCATTTTTTACGACATCAGTCCATCAGATGTACGGAAACAACTGGGGAGTTATGCACCTGCATTTCGTGAACTTGAAAGACGTTTCAGGGACAGTATCGACAAGGTGCACAAGTGGAGGGCTGCTTTGACACAAGCAGCCAATCTATCTGGCTTTGATGATTCAGAAAAAACAGAGTAACTAATTCTGTAACTTGTATTGATTTCTACTTGTGACAATTTCGTTACGCAGGCATATACTTAATAACTGTTTGTTTGTTTATCCTTGAAAATCATATGTGCCAGGTCTGAGGCCGCTTTAGTTAAGAAAGTTGTCGACGATATTTGGAAAAAATTGATTCATGAATCATCATGTGATTTAAAGGGCCTGGTTGGAATCAAAAGCCGCATCCAGCAAATCGAATTGTTATTATGCTTGGATACACCTGGTGTTTTATGCGTAGGTATATGGGGCATGGGTGGTATTGGCAAGACCACTCTTGCTGAGGCTGTATTTCACAGACACTCTTCTAAATTCGAAGCTCGTTGTCTTCTAAAAAATGTTAGGGAGAAATCAGAACAAACTGATGGAGTAGAGCACTTGGAGAAGACACTCCTTAGTGACATATTAAAGGAAAAAATCTATCCATGGGATCAACATTTGTTCGGCAGAGGCTCAGCCGCACAAAGGTGCTCATTGTTTTTGATGATGTAAGTGATTCAAGGCAAATTGAACATCTAGCTGCAGATCATGTTGGGTATGGCCCTGGAAGTAGAATCATTATAACAACTAGAGATAGGAGAATACTTATGAAAACTGTTGAAGATGATAAGATATACAACCTTGAGGGATTAGAACCTAATGATGCTCTTCAGCTCTTTCAATTTCATGCTTTCAAAGATAGCTCTCCTAAAACACATTATGCAGAGTTGTCAGCATTGGTGGCAGATAATGCTGGAGGCAATCCGTTAGCTCTTAAAATTATGGGGTCCTTATTCCTTCCTTTCAAGTGCAAACAAGAGTGGGAAGATCAACTGAAGAATTTGAAACGATTTCAAAACAAGGAAATCAAGAAAGTGTTAAGAATAAGTTACGATGGATTAGAAGAAAATGAGAAGGAGATATTTCTTGATATAGCATGTTTTCATAAAGGCAATAACAGGAATTATGTAAAAAGAATGTTAGATATTCGTGGTTTCTTTGGGGAAGTCGGAATTAAAGTTCTCATTCAGAGATCTCTCATATCAATTTCAAAATGGGAGACCATAGAGATGCATGATTTGCTGCAAGAAATGGGTAGGGCAATTGTTCGTGAACCATGTATTGAAGAACGCAGTAGGTTGTTCATTACAGAGGATGTCTATCAAGCATTGAAAAATGACCAGGTAATTTAATTATGTTATGTAATATTCACATTTACAATAAACAAGTCAGATTATTCCTACAAATGTAATTTTGATTATACTTTTTTTTGTATATTATATTTACATTTAAATGTTGCTCTTGATTGTCAGAGAGCTGCACATGTTCAAGCCATATCCTTCGATGAGAAGCTAGACTTGGAACATGCAAACTTCGAAAAAGATGTATCAACTGAGATGGCTACGTGTTGCTTTGAGCATTCCAAGTCAATCTAGCTTTCTCCATAAGTACTCATTAATTGTTTCTCTTCATCTTCCCAATTCTCTTAGATATCTTGTTTGGGAGGGATATCCTTTGAAATCTTTGCCATCAAAATTTTCTGCTCAAAATCTTCTTGTCCTTGATATGTCGTCCAGCGAAGTTGGGGCGCAACTTTGGAATGAAGACCAGGTATTATTTTACTTTTTGCATAACATGTGAGATGTGGCCTAGAAAGTAATAATCTGCAAGCTAAGCCATTTCTCTTTAATTTGTTATAGAGTCCTGTGAACTTAAAATGGATCAGTCTTGCTTTCTCCTATAATCTAACTGAAGTCCCAAATCTCTCTCGGAGTATAAAAATTGAGCATATAGATCTGTGTGGCTGTGAAAGTTTGGTTGAAATTCCTTCGTATTTTCAACATCTTGGCAAGCTTACTTATCTTGGCCTTGTGGGCTGCGAAAATCTCAAAAATCTTCCCGAGATGCCATGCAATCTTGAATTCTTAAATTTGTCTGGGACAGCAATAGAGGAATTGCCTTCATCAGTTTGGTCTCACGAAAAAATATCTCACTTAGATATTACATATTGTAAACACCTTGAGAGTCTTCCAAGCAATAGTTGTAAGCTGAAACTCTCGGGTTCTTTTAGTCTAAAAGGCTGCGAATCTCTTTGCGAGTTTTGGGAGCTTCCCACGAATACAAGAGTGCTAGATTTGAGTGGGACATTCTTTTCTTCCAGCAACCTTGTGAGTCTCCCAACGAACATTTGGAAGGTGAAATCTATGAAGAGCCTTGATCTCAGTTGGTGCTCCAAATTTCAAAACTTCCCTGAAATCTTGGAGGCTATGGAACATCTGGAGTTTCTAAATTTATCACATACAGCGGTTAAAGAGGTACCCCCATCAATTGGAAATCTAGTTGCGCTTCGAAAATTAGATCTCAGTGATTGCAAGAACCTGAAGGTTGTCCCTGATTACCTCTTTTGCTTAACCTCATTACAAGAGTTAAATCTGAGTAGAACTAGAATTAAGAGCATACCTGCAAACATCAAACAAGCTACTCAGCTGTCTCACCTGTGCCTAATCTTTTGCAAGAGCCTTGAATCTTTACTAGAGCTCCCCCCATTGCTGCAATGTCTTGAAGCAGAGTGTTGCACGTCACTGAAGACAGTGTCAAGTTCAAGCACTGCAATCACACAAGGTTGGGAAGAATATATATTTTCTCGAAGGCTTCATGAGAAACATATATTTTATGATTGTCCAAAGTTGGATGAGAATGCACGAAACAACATAATGGCTGATGCACATCTCAGAATTATGCGAATGGCAACTGCGTCGTCAAAGTTTAAAGGAGACAAAATTGAAGAAAAATTTGAGAAGGTTTCTATCTCTTTCTTTCTCTATCTCTCTACCTCACGCACACACTTTGTCTGTTGATGAATCTGTTTTTTATTTCCATGAGTTTAATAATTATGATGTCCATGGTACAGGAATTTTTTGACAAGAGATCTTTGGTTGCCATTCAATGTCAGGGGTATGAAATTCCAAAATGGTTCAGCCATCAAAGTGAGGGATCTTCAATAAAGATTGAGCTTCCTCGTGATTGGTTTAGCACAGATTTCTTGGGTTTCGCTCTATCTCTTGTTGTTGACTTTGCTGCACGGAAGATTAGATGCAAGTACAACTTCAAAACTAGTAATGGTGAAAGCCATGAAGTCAACCATCCTTTGTTTAATGGTTCACGATGCTATGGAGGCAGTGATCCACAAGTGTTTGTGTGGTGGTTTAATAATGTTTTTGATGAAGTTGTAGAGGGAGGTCGAAGCCCCGCTGCGTTTTACAACCGTTTTACTGAGGTCAATGTTGACTTCAACGTACTGTCTTACGTTTTACCCAAGATGGAAAAGTGTGGGATATGTCCGTTGTATGGCAAAGATGCTGAGATGATAAAGCAGAGGGCTTTGTATGGCCAAGATGCCTAAATTCAAAATTTCTTTTGATTTGAGCTATTTGCTTTGCAAGCCTTGTGGCCGAGGATGCTTTTGATTTTGAGTTTGTTAGGCTTAGCCTTAGGGATGTCTTTCTTGTTTTGGCTGAGGATGCTCTTCAGTTTCTCACGCCCCATGTATGTAAGCCATGTAATTTTCTTCATTGAATTAAATTTTACATCAATTGGATTTCTGCTTCAAATGGGAAATTGGCACCTTCTTCAGTTTGCATATCTAAAATTAAATACGTTTTTCTATCAACATCACCATAAAGCAATTACAAAATATTAAAATTTTGGAGGGAGAGAACTGGAGTTGAAGAAATCAGGGCCAACGTTGGCATTCTGTTATTCCAATGCCGATGCTGCTGCTGCAGAGGCCTTCTTTGTACATTGTGGGTCCTTGTTATGACTACCCCTTTAGTGTAGCAAATCAATCTTGCGCACACAAGTAACCTATCAAAACAAACCAGCAAAAACTTTTGGTGACGAATTCGTATGGACAAATCAACTAACTCGCGGAGGTGAAAATCCAGTCTAGTATGAAAAGAACTCTTCGAGTTCTTCTTCGAGTTCTGGTTGGTCAGGTTTAAGTAGAAGACCTGGATCTGAAACTCTTGCACTTGGCAGCACTTTACCCTGAGAACGATTGACATTCATTTCCGTATAATCAATCACAGACCAATCCTGCTCATCCTCAGTTATTTGCTCGTCTGTCACGTAACCACTGTCCTTGTTCGTGTCATCCTCCTTATGTATGTTCTGGCTGTAATAACTTTCACTTTGAGGAATTGGAACTTCGTCGGACTTTGTGCTAGATGCACTACATATGCAGGCAGCTGGGTTTTCATGGAACTCACCCCTGCCAGGCTTTATTTCATTTGGCTCTCCCATGAATCCAATTTGATTAGTTCAATCAAAGCCTGGAGGCAAATTCTTCCCACGTTATGTTATTACGATTCGTGAACAACGGAGACAGTTTCTTAGCATTTGGACGGATTGTTGGTTTATGACCAAAGTATCTCCTGCATCAGTAAACAAACTAGTTATAAACTAAAACATGATCAATCAAACCCTCTCACCATAAGACAAAAATGTACCCTTGCACATATATAATCACCATACGTATAAATATGCATGCAGAAGTTAAACCACAGCCATATGCTTGATCAAAGACCATTATGCTAACCTGGCGAAGTTGACTATAGAGAATAACTAATTGGCATCCAATATCTGTTATCTTGAAAGATAATGAGCACCGATCCGGAACTTCCATAACCTCACATTCAATTTCCAAAAGATACCCTACAGCAGAAAGTACCTCATTGGCTATTAAAGT
Organism: Prunus padus; assembly: GCA_024362665.1. Lineage (NCBI taxonomy): Eukaryota > Viridiplantae > Streptophyta > Magnoliopsida > Rosales > Rosaceae > Prunus > Prunus padus. The sequence goes on along the minus strand of JANFAM010000019.1, from coordinate 27,095,968 downwards.
TACAGTATCCATGTGTGTCCCGTTAACTGTTATTATTTGAAAGGCTTTTTAAATTTTAACGTTTTATTTTTTGATTTAATATTTTGGCTGTTTTCTTTTGTATAATTTTCAGTTTTTATTTTATATTCATTGCCTTAATTTTCTGGTTAAAATTGTATGTGGAGGTTACAATTTTTGGATGCCTATAAAAGGCCTCCTCTTTCACATTTGAAACACCCACAATCAGATTTCTCTATTCTCATACTTTCATATATTCTATACTTTCCGTATTATTATTTTTGGGCAACGGTTCTGTGGCTTAGATATTTCTATCCGACTGTGAACGTGCTCATAGCGGACCTTGAGCTTGCATATTGGGATCGTATCTTAGAGTCTTGTAGATCGTAATTACCCGCACATAGGGAGGCTACAAAGGCTTTAGTGACAGCGTCTTTGACGTGCTTTCACTATACTAGGCTTGCTTTCCAGCTTATCAAATAAATGTCTGTGATAACTCTTCAGCATTGTTTTTGAGTCTTTTGACTTCCCATAATTGGAGGTGGAATATCTTTCACTACTGCAAAAGTTCAAAAATCCATCAATGTAGATTGGGTGATATAGCCCATGAGATAATACTTCTTCAGTAAGTTTCTTGTCCGACCAGGATTACTTACATCAATCTGAAGAATCAAGAGACCTAAGAGATGCAACAGAGGCTCAAGGAGTTTATCGATAAAATCACGAAATCCATTCTTCGTTGGGTTAGATCTGTCCCGGTGAATTTTTGTAATTTTATCTCCGGGATTTGTAGCCATTTCACCCGAATAGACCTTTTGTTCATCCGACTACTTTTTCGTCGTGATATACCTCTCCCGGTAAATTTGTTAATTTAGATTCATGATAGATCTATCCCGACGAATTTTGTAATTCTTTTGCTGAGATAGACCTTTACCAGCGAACTTTGTAATGTTTTCGTCGAGATAGACCTTTGCCAGTGAATTTTGTTCATTTCGACTAGTGTTTCACAAGGATAGCTATGTCCCGACAAATTTTGTAATTCGTTCGCCAGGATTGACCTTTCTGAGCGAAATTTGTAACTTTTGGGCCAGAATATACATTTCTCGTCGAATTTTGTACCTTCTCAAATACATTTTTCGAAAACTAAAATACGACAAGTTAAATTTGACCACTAGTGTTTCACATCTAAAGATTTTTACCACTTCAAATGTTCTTTCTCGCTTTTGCCAACACATCTCTCTCCATTTCCCTAAATCTTTATTCAAAATTTTCCACCTACTAGCCAAGGCCATTTCCATACGAGCCAAACCCAACCTTTCACAAAATTCTTCATGAATTTTCCTCCACATATGAGAGAACTTCATCTAATTGCCCCGTGATTGGGCATTGACCCACTTTGACCCAACACTCACACAACAAAATATCTTTCACGGTTGTCCACGACCCTCCGCCTTCGATGGAAGAGACCATTCGTATTTTTATACAAATGTAATTTAGTAGTAGAAAATTTGGTGTGGAAAGTGAATAATATTGGTAGGTATTTATAGAATTTTTTTTTTAGAATTGTTTGGTATTTTTTACAAAAATTTTCAATTTTTTTAGCAAAAAAATTGACATCCGTTGGATTGGAGCAAAAACCCTTGATCGGAGCCTCCAGGAGTCGCTACGTGGCTTAGAGCCGTTGGGTAAGGTTGTGCTGACCAGACACTGGCGTCGGCGCAGGTTTTTCAATTATTTTTTAACGTTGGCGCATGTAATTCATGCGCCAATGGTAAAAAAAACTCGAACTTTTGCAATGACACCATCACCTGCCCGAAAGCACCAGCTCGGACCATTTCTCCCCATGGGCTTGCTTGGGTTGCTGGGCCCCATGCCTTGCCCGGAGTAGCTTTTGCGCGCTGGAGCTCCTCGCAGGGCCCAGGCCCTCTCCTGCCTGGACTGGGTCCTTATGGTGGAGTTGCTCTAATAAGTTAGGATTTAGGCCGAATATATTTTGAATTTGTGTTTCATTCATTCGGCGAAGCCCTGAAGGCACTGTTGGGCCCTACCTCCAAAAGTGCTGGGCAAAGCCCAATGTAATGAATCAATATGATGGACCCTCCCTAAGGCATCAAAGTAGGCACTCCTCCGACTTACCTCAACTTTCCGATGCCTCTATATATTATCATTATTAAACTCAAATCACATGATCTCACCAAATGTGAGCAGAAAAACAAAGGACATGGAAGGTTTTCGACCGGCACACATACTAGCGCCTTAGGTGTCCATGCTCGCATTTTATTTTAAGTCACACATAAAGCATTTTTGAATGAAGTTCGCATGCACTACTTAATCATGCCAAGTAGCTTGCACGTGATGATCAATCCACACACGTACGACAATTAGGCCAATGTCACACAAGGTTTTATGACCCCAATTTGCGGATTAATCTTAGAATAGAAACGTCAAAAGTTTGGCTGAGTTTTTGCAATTTTGTTTTGATTGTTCCCTATCACAAGATGTCCAGGGTTCCTCATGTGACTTTGTGAGTGTGCTTTTCTCTTTGTTTGTAAAGTGCATACTTTTTGACTTGATGCCAAAAGGAGGAACAGGATATCCAAAGGATCACCGTTTAAGCATTTTAGCTCACCAGCCACTTTGGATCTACTGCTCAAAGACAAAGACTTCTCTGCATTTGCCATTGCATTATTTTCAATTGCTACACAAGCCAAAACCCAGTTGGCATGTTCTTGTTGTTTTATAGGGTACAAGTTCCAAATGACATGAACTTATTAGTAATTTCATATACATGAATTATTACATAAATTGAGTGAGTGACGTGGCAAGTAGAATCCACGGTACCTAACATATCACTCTCCAAAGTACCCACAGTCGCATTTGGTAATATGCTAAAATATAATAATTTTTCTTATTGGTGATTAACGGGAAGAGAAATTCCAACTTAGATAAATAAGGGCAATCATCTCAAAATTGAACAAGTAATATGCACTGAAAATATTACTACGCATGTAAAGCCACCAAGTTGCCCATCACAGTCAATCAAAATCATCCACGTTACTCCAAAGTGTCAACATCGTCCGCACATCACAGAGCCTCATATGCTAAGCTGAAGAGCTCTCATCTCATGTATACGATGTACTAGCAGTGATGTTTAGGCATTCTAACCCCAAACCCATCTACCAGTCATCTCTACCATTTCACAGGAAGCCTTTACCGGCTTGCCCGGTTGAGTACTAAGTGGCCCACCACCGCCTCAGGGTACCCAACAAAGATTCTATAATACAAATTTTATACACACTAGTGAGCTTGGCTCTTTCTTTCTTTCACTTGATTTTATATCTCAAGCTTGGTCTTTGGAGACTCCTTTGAGGTTAGTTCTCTGTTCTTGAAAACCAGTTAATTAATTAATGTCCATTCCATAATGCATGCATGTTTTGGAGGGTTTGGATTATCAAAGATTTCAACTTGATTGGATCTTGAGGCATTCTACATCAGTTCTTGAATTTGTTTTCCGGGAATTGCTCTTCTTGCGGCGAACAGATTCGAGTAATTTCTTACATGCTAGTTTCGTATCTGTTTGGTTGCTGAAGAAACAAGTGGAAATGAGAATCCAATTGAATCCATTGAATATTACTTTTTATTTGGCTTTTCAGAAATCGAAAACCCACCTTTCATTTAGTTTGGTAAATATTTGAGATACCCAACTGCTGAATTTTGGAGGATTGGAAACATAGTGATATATTTGGTTTCCTATATTTTTTTTTATTGATTGTAATTGGGAAACTGGAAGGTTGTGAATTTTCCTGATCTATACAACAAGCTTGATTTTTAAACCACTTCTTAATTGTCAATTATCATTCTGTAAATTGACCTCATTTACAATTCTTTATTTGGGTGGTTGTAATATTTCTATTTGGTTTCATTGGATAGAGTAGTAAAGTAAATGGGTTCTTATCTGTTATTGGTCACCTGGGAGAGGTGGAAATATATGATTACTGCCTTTTTGCAGATGATGAATGGTTCAAATCTGGTGGTTGAATTGCAGGGTGTTGAGCACTAAACTAACCATTGGGTCAGTGTCAAGTGCTGAAATCTGTGGAAATGTCAATACCCAATTCAGACATGTCTCAGAATGGAAATGTAAGGCATGTTGATCCCTTATGTAGTGTGGCAGAAATTGAAGAAATTGATTTTTCAAAGTTATTAGACAGACCAAGCCTTCTGAATATGGAGAGAAAACGATCATTTGATGAGAGGTCACTCAGTGAACTATCTGTTGTGTTGTCCCCACGTCATTCATCAAGAAATGCTGACCACTCTTTCAGAGTTTTTGACCATCCTGAATATGTATTCTCACCCAGTAGAAGGTCACTTATTGGTACCCCTAGGTCACTGACTGGCTTTGAGCCACATCCAATGGTTGCTGAAGCTTGGGAAACTTTGAGGCGTTCATTGGTGTTTTTCCGTGGTCAGCCAGTTGGGACAATTGCTGCAACTGATACCTCTGAAGAAAAACTTAACTATGATCAGGTAGAGACCTTGTGTCCTTGTTCATCCTATTAGATGTACATTATTCTTGGAATGTTGCATCTGTACTAATAATAGAGAGAACCCAAGACTTCATTTTTTGTATATCTCTATTTTGCTTATGTTTTCAATCTTTTGGTTATTGTATCACCCTACAAATACTCACACACATGAGGAACATTTATGATGATTTTGCAATGAAGACAAGCTGTACTGTGTCACATCCATATAGTAAACAAATTTGAAAGGCATTGTGTTATCCTTCTTATCAGTCCCTTAGTCATATTGGGGAGTCACATGTTCAGTTTCTGATGACCACCAACATGTTTATATGCATACATGTCTTAGGACTTTTGATACATGCATAAAACAGACTTTGGCACATTGTCTGCCCGGGGGCAGGGGGGGCGAGGTACCCGAGTTTCCAAGCTTTATAATTAAGTTGCTGATTTTATGTTCCAATACTATGTTTCAAACTGTGGGATATGCGCTGTCTAAAGTGCTGCCTTGGATATTCTTTATGCAGAACGTATTTTTTTATATGTTGAACAAACTATATAGATTCAACTTATCCATTTCTCCATTTGTGCTTTTCTTTAACTCAGATTTACTAGGCAGAGTTTCTGTTCCATGAAGTTGGCAATTTTATTCTTATTTTTTCTTCTTATGAATCTGTGAAGGTGTTTGTCAGAGACTTTGTCCCCAGTGGATTGGCTTTTCTGATGAATGGTGAACCTGAAATAGTTAAAAATTTTATCTTGAAGACTCTTCGTCTTCAGTCATGGGAGAAAAAGATTGATAGGTTCCATCTTGGAGAAGGAGTAATGCCAGCTAGTTTCAAAGTACTCCATGATCCAGTCAGGAACAGTGAGACTTTAATAGCAGATTTTGGCGAGAGTGCGATAGGAAGAGTTGCTCCTGTTGATTCTGGATTTTGGTGGATCATATTGCTTCGGGCATACACAAAATCCACTGGAGACTCTTCATTGGCTGAACTTCCTGAATGCCAGAAGGGTATGCGGCTTATTCTAAGTTTATGTCTATCAGAGGGGTTCGACACATTTCCAACCCTTCTTTGTGCTGATGGATGCTGCATGATTGATCGTAGAATGGTAAGCTTTTCATAATTTTGTTGACGTATGATTGATCGTAGAATGGTAAGCTTTTCATAATTTTGTTGACGTCTGTTTTTTTATCATCTGGTATGAAGCGGGCCATATATGCCTGATATCGTGAATCCATGGTCAAAGCCCTTGAAATACTAGCATTTGCATAAGTTGTTAGTTTTGGAGCTAGTAACTTAAGTCTACGACATTCAGAAAACTCAAATCATCCTTCAGTGAGTAACTCTAATATTGAATTTCCTGTCAACCTGGTCAGCCTTCCCATTTGTTTAATTGTCAAAGAGGATGGAACTTGGATCTAACATATTCTAATTGAGTCAATATTTTCTTGCCTGCCAAAACAAAGGAATCTCCTAGTTAGTGCCTTCTTCCTCATGATCTGAGTGCAGCATTCGAAATTATATTGTAAATCAAGTTTTTTTGTAAAGGCTTATGAGCTAAGTCACTTACTTGCCATGTTGACCCCAAGATATCTCTACCTGAAGGATTGTTTTAGGTTCTTATGACCCTGGCAGAGGTCAATTCATTCAACTAAACCCATGGTGATGTTTTGGTGCACAGACTTTTGAGAACTTTTTATGTAATATGAGGCACTGTGGGCACTACTAGCTGCTTTCAATTTTGCGTTTTAAGATAGATATGCTACTTTTTAAAAAAAATATATATATTTTGGTTATGTGTTGCCTATATTTTCAATTCCTTAAGCCCACTTATGTATTGGTTTTGTGTTTTTAGGGTGTCTATGGGTACCCCATCGAAATTCAGGCTCTTTTCTTCATGGCTTTAAGATGTGCTTTGCTTTTGCTTAAGCATGATGATGAGGGGAAGGAGTTTGTAGAGCGCATAGTAAAACGCCTTCATGCCTTGAGCTATCACATGAGAAGCTACTTTTGGCTAGACTTTAAGCAGTTAAATGACATATATCGATATAAAACTGAAGAGTACTCACATACAGCAGTCAACAAGTTCAATGTGATACCAGATTCTCTTCCAGAATGGGTTTTTGATTTTATGCCAACTCGTGGTGGTTACTTTATTGGGAATGTCAGTCCCGCCAGAATGGATTTCCGTTGGTTTTGCTTGGGTAATTGTATAGCAATTCTTTCATCCCTGGCAACCCCTGAACAATCCATGGCAATAATGGATCTCATAGAATCACGATGGGAAGAATTGGCAGGAGAAATGCCACTAAAGGTTTGTTATCCAGCTATAGAAAGTCATGAATGGAGGATTGTAACAGGCTGCGACCCGAAAAATACAAGATGGAGCTACCACAACGGAGGGTCTTGGCCAGGTATGCTTGCACACTTTAGCCTCCTCTGCACAAAATTATAGCATAACTACTGATGGCGTTATGGAAACTGCACAATAGATCGGTAGAAAAAGATTGGAAAAGGAGAATGCCTCCCCTGCTCCCCATCCTCCGCCCATGCCGCCTCCTTCACCCCTCCTTTGGCCTAGGCCAGTGCCATGGCCATTCTGCAAGTCCATAAAAGCATATTGAAGCCTTACTCAACCTGCCCTTAGTATACACTAATTTGTAGATTTCCCTTTCATCCTCCTTTGTCCACATTTCTCTACCTATGGTTTTTCCCTATAATTCAGTGTTTGAAAATTTTCAAGACAGCATCAACGCTATCTTGGCATTGACTGAATATGGGGGTTTTATAGGACAGAGCAACAGATGCAAGTAGAGTAGGAAGTTTCGTAACTATTTTACTCCATAAAGTTTTTGAGAAGTTAGAAAGGTTTTGATCATGAGTTATTAGCGATGGATTGAGATAAAAAGTGTAGTCTTTTTACTCTGCCCAAAGCTTGATTACTCTACATATATACCTGCCTATACTTCTCGCCATGATAATTAAATTATGCGGTAATGATAAATTATTTTTAGTGTGTTCCTTTATTTTCCTGCCAATTACATGTTGTCATTGTGGTTGATACAGTGCTGTTATGGCTTCTCACTGCTGCATGCATCAAGACTGGGCGACCCCAGATTGCTCGACGTGCCATTGAACTTGCTGAGAGCAGATTGCTGAAAGACAATTGGCCTGAATACTATGATGGGAAACTTGGCCGTTACATTGGAAAGCAGGCCCGTAAATTCCAGACCTGGTCAGTAGCGGGGTACTTGGTAGCAAAGATGATGTTGGAAGACCCGTCTCATTTGGGTATGATAGCGCTCGAGGAAGACAAACAGATGAAGCCGGCAATGAAGAGATCAAATTCGTGGACTTGCTAATTAGATTGGTCAACCTATGACCTACTCAGCACAAGGGTTGTTGGTTTAGGGGTTAGGTGGGGTTGAAGGGGACCAACTGCAATGAAGTATTAGCTTCTTGCTTCTTCATTTTAAATAAGCTACTTGTATGTAGTATGCTTGTAATATGTCTTTTCCTAGTACACAACCCTTTTTTAGCTCTCTCTCTCTCTCTCTCTCTCTCTCTCTCTCTCTGATGAAACCCATATTATGTCATGCTACCTTGAAGAGATGTGATTGATGCAGGGACTTTCCCTTAACAAAGACTTAAGCCCAAAGTCATATTTTGGGTCAAAAACACTAATGAAAATGAGCAATTTGTTTGCTGCCTGCTTTTGTGTGGGAGTTGTTATTGTTCATTTGAAGTCTTCACAAGTCAGCCCCAAAAAGCCTTCATTCAGAACTGCTGGGAAAGTAGGAATTTGGTTCACCAAATTTTGTGAAGACAACCTTCCACAAGGTCAAGGTGTCATACTCTGATTGCTGTGTGATATATATATATATATATATATATATATATATATATATATATATATATATATAGTTGTTGCCTATTTGGTAATTCTGGTTGTCAGTCTAGAAATCCTCATTATAATTTTTTTATAAAAAACTAAAAATTACTCCTCTACGGTGTTACAGTCCCCTTATGATACATGTATTTATTCATTAATAATTTACTTATGATACATGTATTTATCAGATATATTATAAATGTATTATAATATGAATGAACGAGAAGGTTGATACTTTCCTAATCATATACGTCTGTGATAAAATATTGTACATGTAAAATTCTTCCTCTTTTCTTTTTCTTATTGGACATGCACGAGAAGGTTGATACTTTCCCAATCATATACGTCGGTGATAAAATGTTGTACATATAGAATTCTTCCCCTTTTCTTTTTCTTGTTGGACATGCAGAATTCTTTTGAAATATGATTCTAAACAAAACAAAACAAGAAATAGAATTTCAAAATTCCAACTTGTGTTGGATACTGAAATGTTTTTGACTTTTAGTTTTATAATTATTTATTATATTACGTACGCAATGGTCTGTGCTAGCAACGAAACGTAAAAGTTGTTTCTAAAAAAAAGAAAAAGAAAAAGAACGGTGCCTTGTCATCCAATCCACACGCCACATTCTCACGTTCAGTGAAAACGACACATAAGAATTCAGAAGCGTGCCAAAAACGACATGCAAAGTGTGTAGTACGTCTTCTTTATTAAAATCGGGTCCGGATATCTAATTCGGATGCCCGGATAACCCACCCGAAATCACAGAAGAAAATGTCTGCCTTTGCAAAATGATTTATTTCCTTTGCAAAAACAGTCCTATTAAGAAAAGAAAATCTCTATCTCTCTTCTCTCTCTCTTAACAGAGGCTGTTCCGCACCACAACTACTCACATTAATAGTTTTACCTCACTTTCTATCCACCACATCACACTTTCCGGGAAAATCAAGAGCCCGAGAAAATCAGAGAAGGAAAAAAAGGGAAAGAAAAACAACGGAAAACCTCATGAGGGCTCCGAGGAGGCCGATCCACACCGTATCGACATGGGTTCGACGCCAGCCGCCGAAAGTGAAGGCCTTTCTGGCCGTCGTAACGGGCATGGCGGCTCTGGTCCTGCTCCGATTTATTGTTCACGATCACGATAACCTCTTTGTTGCAGCTGAGGCTGTGCACTCAATTGGAATCCTGGTCCTAATCTACAAGCTCACGAAGGAGAAGACTTGTGCTGGTAAGTATTGAACTTTTTAGGGTTTTTTTGTTTGTTTTCCCTTTGTTGGGTTTTGTTTGGCTTTCCGAGCAATTTTTAGGAATGCTGGAAAGTGTTGATTCGATTTTGGTACAAACTTTTCTATTGTGGCGAATGGGGGTTCTTCAATATTAGGATGAACGGAATTTCACATGCAAATCCTTTATTGGGTTTTGTTTGGTTGATGAGAAATTGTTATGAACGGTGGCAAAATCTGGGATTTATTGGCTTGATGATATAATTGTTAGAACAGAAATTCATAAGCTTATGCTTAAAAAAATTTATAAGGCTAAACTTTTATTTTTATTTTTTACATGTTATACCTCCGGTTTGTTTTTCTTTTCTGTGTTAAATTGCCCCCCTTTTTTTTTTCACCAACCTGTTGAATATGTTTTATGCTATGAAACTCATGTTTTGATTGGGAAATATTGGAATTGTTTGCAGGGTTATCACTCAAATCCCAGGAGTTAACAGCTATGTTTTTAGCTGTGAGATTGTATTGCAGTTTGGTGATGGAATATGATATACACACCCTGCTTGATTTAGCTACGCTGGTGACGACCCTCTGGGTTATTTATATGATCCGCTTCAACTTAAAGTCTAGTTACATGGAGGACAAAGACAATTTTGCAATATATTTTGTCGTGAGTTTCTCTCTTCATCACCGTTTTCTTTTCAAATAAGTGTGTATATGTGAAGGAGGTTTCTCACAGATTATAAAAGCATTATATATTTTCGAGTCTCTGATCAAAGTGATAAAGAAAAATGATGCTTATTGGGGGTGTGCGATCTTGTCAGTTTGCATTATTACATCTTGGACAATTTTTGGGAGCAAATTGATTGACTATCTCTTTCAGTCATGATGCATTGTGAAGTTTATTCTGGACCAAAGTTATATTGTTGCTTGCTATTGCTATTAATGAAGTTGCTTTCTTTCTAGTAGTAATATCCTTACTTTTTTTTTATTTGATGCAGGTGGTACCTTGTGCTCTATTAGCTTTGTTCATTCATCCATCAACGTCTCATCATTTATTGAACAGGATTTCCTGGGCATTTTGTGTATATCTGGAAGCTGTTTCTGTACTGCCCCAGTTGCGTGTCATGCAGAACACAAAGGTCTAATTTCATAGAATGAAAAACTTGTATTTTTTTTATGGGTTTGACGAACTTGACTGCATACTACTAGTTTCCCCCGTGATTAATCTTCTTTTTCTACTTTTCAGATTGTTGAGCCATTCACAGCTCATTATGTGTTTGCACTGGGTGTTGCAAGGTTCCTCAGCTGTGCCCATTGGGTTCTCCAGGTTTTATTTTTGTATATGTTTGCTTTTGTTTTAGATTGATTTATTTGTGGCATTTTAGAACATGGACATTCTGCATGTTTCAAGATGAGTTGCTTCAGTGTCATATTTGGAAGTGGCGACTTGATGATGAGATGAACAGTATAGAACAATTTTTCATATTTTTATCTTTGTAGCCCATCTGTGCATGCTTTGGCACTTGTACTAATTATGTAGTACTGTATATGGGCGCTTAAATGATCAAAGTCTTAGACGAGTTATGTTGCTGCGATTATTTTAGTTTTGTTACAGGGTATGAGTTCTGTGCAATCTGCCGCTAATAAATTTTTTATCTATTGCTCCATCAGGTATTAGATACTCGCGGACACTTGCTTGTAGCCTTGGGCTACGGGTTATGGCCTTCTATGGTTCTTATTTCAGAAATTGTTCAGACTTTCATATTAGCAGACTTCTGTTACTACTATGTCAAAAGGTTTGGCCTCAATCCATTATATTTTTGCCAAGTTTACTTGCATCACAATTATCTTCCCCCAAGTGTATATATTCGACCTTTACCTATTGTGGGTGTTTTTGTTTGGCAGTGTTTTTGGAGGGCAGCTAGTCCTCCGTCTCCCTTCTGGAGTCGTATGAGTTCACTAAAGTTCTGCTGTGATCTGCAAGCGCCCTTCCATCAAGACTTAACTTAGCTAGGCAGGCACCTGGTCAGTCATTGTTGTTTAAGTTCCCCTTTTTGCTCTCCACAAGGTTCTAGTTCTCTCTTTCAATGAAAAAAAAAAAATTCATGACTGGGGATGAAGTGGGTTGTTTGTAAAGTTGGAGATGGAGTGAATTTAATTTATATTTATAATTTAGACATGACTTTTCTGAATTGCTTCATCGTTTCTTACTAGGTGCCAACCTTTTGCTAAAGTTTACTACTATAGATAGAATCGTTTCTTTCTACATCCATTTGATTTTTGCTCAAGCATATTTAACAATGGAAGCAGGACAAAGTGCAACGCACTTGTCTGCCATCTGCTCACCAACTTGAGTGGATTCACATTGCTTCTTTTCTTTGGTACGATATTCAATTTCCTACAGCACTATCAAACCACAAACCACAAACTGCTAATCCTATTTCTGCCAAGTGCCTACATCACCGGCTCCACCACAATTTTTTGGTATTTTTTTTTCATTTTTTGTGTCTGACTTTTGGGTCTTTTTTCTTGGTCCTACCTTAAATGAAGGTTACTCATCCCACGTCCTGTGACACTTTAGCTAATAATCCCAAGAAAATTCGTATCTATCAAGGATTTGTAGGAAAATTCTTGCATAGGACGGTTTGAATGCAACACCCTCACATCTAACCTTTCGTGTCCACAACCCTGTTGTAAGCAAGAATTTCTTGATTATAGGGTTAACGGCAATCACCACAAATTGATTATGGGTCATTTGGTTGGAACAAAAACAAAATAATAAACTTGTAATGGTTTCAAGGATTGTCGACTCTAAGAAATTCAGTCTTATGGATTAAAGTGAAATCAGTGAAAAGACAATTACATAACATAAGCGCACCTCATGTGGCCGAATGACAGCAGATATAGTTCTAGTGAGCTATGTAAGATTTGGCTTTATACTTAGACAGCAAGGTTCCTTGCTAGAATCCCCTCAAAAGTAATTCCAGGTCCAAAAGCCAGTATCAATCCCCATTCACCATCTCCTTCTTGCTGTTCCTTCTTGATCTTCTTGCTCTCTTCTATCATGTACTCCAGCACATACACTATGGTATTACTGCTAGCATTGCCATAATCCGTCAGAGCTCGTCGGCTGGCATTTAACTTCTCTGGGAACAAATCAAGACGCTTCTCCAGTCGGTTCAAGATTGCAGGACCCCCTGGATGAACAGCCCAGAACATCTTATTGTACTCCTTGCTATCATATCCAACAACTCCCATCAACCTCCCACAGAACCCTTCAATGTGGTCTTCAATTATCTGAGGAAGCTCTCTTGCTAGCTTGAAGCTAATTCCCTCTTCTGTGACCCTTCCATCAATGGTCTTCTCGGTGTCCGGCAGGAACTCTTGTATGGCAGTGTGAAGCTCAAACAGAGGCTTTTCAGAGATTAAGTCAGGGTCTGAGCCAACCAACATGGCTCCAGCACCATCCCCAAATAGTGCAACACCAACAAGATCATATGGTCTATGTGCACTTGGTGGTTTGTAGCCAATAATAGTGGTTTCTGAAGTAGCAAGCAGAACTCTGCTTCCTGGATTGTTCTCAGCAATGTCCTTGGCAACACGAAGGCCAGCCACACCGCCAGAGCAGCCTGAGAAGTAAAGCAAGACCCTTTGAGTCTCAGGATGGAGTCCAAGTCCTTTTGCTAGGTAAACGTCACCACCGGGTAGTCGAGCTTCACTGGATGAGACATAGACTAAGTGGGTTATATCTGAAGTAGGTCTCCCCCAGTTCTTGATGCAAGCTCGTGAAGCTTCAATTGCCATCTGTGTTACAGCTTCATTACAAATATGCAGTCTTTGCTTTATAGTGGGTGTGCCTTCAGTTGTAAGCTCTGGGTACTTCTTTAGAATCTCATCTGACATGACAACATACCTAGTTTTGACTGTTGTTGTCTTGCCTGTCAGTTGCCACAGAAGAATTATTAAATCATATAATGTCGCCTTCCCTTTGAATTACATGGGATAATATGATATTTGGTATGTTGTGTTGTTAGACTACTGCTATAGATCATACGTTCTGAAAAAAAATTCGTCCGATTAATGATACAGAAAAAAGGTAGAGAATATTTCCCTTCAGAAGATTCACACGCATAGTCTATATGTGTAGTAGCTTCTTATGATCTTCCAAACAGGCTTGATTTTACAATGTATTATCATATTTTGGCGATGGGTTTGTGCAATTATTACGTGTTGTATTTAAGAATTAAAATACCAAAAAAGAACAGAAGTTGATGGACTTACAGAGTCGAGCCAGCTTCTGCTTAAGTTCAGGATCATCACAGTTGGTATCTCTGAAATACCCATCAACCAGAAAATCCTGCATGACAAGCTGATGAGGGAAGGCCTTGCCAAGAGCCAAAATCGTCGCTTTGCCGCCGCTGGCCTTCATTAAGGAACCTCCCTGCGCAACATGCTCACTCCCCATGTCTAGTAGTTCTCTGGTCTCTCTTTCTAAACACTTGGTGATATGTTCTCTAACATAAGAGGTCTTGTCACTTCTGAACCTTGCCGTAAAACAACTATTGGGCTGCTATATATATACAGTTCCACGGCTTGCTTATGACATTATATTAAACTCAAAGAGACATGGTGTTAAACATTTGCATATAGGGAGAAACATCATGCGGTGTGCAATTCTTATACATAGGTTAGTGGTTAGTTGAGAAGTAAGGTGTTCGTGTAGATTCTGTTTAAGGGTGCAGATAAAGGGTTGGTCTGGGGTTGAGAAGCAAACTGTTCATGTAGATTTGTTGCACTGGTGGCATTTTTCATTTTAAAATCAAATATTTATTTTCTCTATCTATACTTTTGGTCCCGAGATCACTCATATTCAGTTCACAGAATCATAAAACTAAAACCCACTGGTTTGGCATGTCCTTCTGGCTGACCCCTCAATGTCTGAATGTCTTCAATTCATGTTACAAATACAAAAACTACACATGCAACATTTTGTTTTTGTTCACCACACATGTAGCATAGTGTGAAGCTGAAAAACATCGACTAGCCTCAAGGACCAATGACCAATTTGGTTGAGCACAATATTTGAGGTCAATATTTGCTTTTAAATTTTGATACTTTTGTTCTTAAAACTAAAAATCCATTTGAAGTTAGTTTTAATTTTTTAATTTTCAGGAGCCAGGCATTGTTAAGAAAATAGAGCTTATTCAAGTCGTATTGTACTGTGGAAGAACAGCCTCAGACAACCAGAACTCAGAAAATGACTATCTAAACAAGGATTAAACCTTCAAACTGCTCCCTAGCAGGTAACAGACGGTTCACCAAGAATATGCCAACTTATAAAACAGTTCGTAGTGACACAACTACGAACTGTTTCTGTTGGAACTTTAGAATAACTACTTGCTCGGTAATTACATTTCGGTTAAGTTCCTTTTGAATATTGGGTGTTGAGAAGGCCTGCCGTAAGCCAAGTCCATATAGATCAAAAACCTGAAAAAGAGAAACACCGCAAATAAATCTTGAGTATAAAATTTGCAAGTGATTACATATGTTTGGAGTATAAAAATTGGTAGATAATCAAAAGGTTGAGTTGAGTGGGAATGAAGGGGCATTGTCATGAAATGAATTATGAGTATTTTTATCCATTCCAACGTTTGATGTTTTTAACCATTCTAGGCCACATAATAGCCGCAATCGTTCAATTCACCCTATCTAGCAAGTTCAAGGTATTTACATTCAACAATGACTAAAGGCACTGAAGAAGATGCAATGGGACCTCTGCTGCGTTATGTTCGAAAAAGGATTGGTCATTATCAGCAAACATTGCGAACAGGAATTCCTATTATCCAATTAAGCACACAAGTTCCTTAGACTATCCAAAAAGATCATAGAGGTGTACATCACTGTTTATCTGTGTTCAATTATAGGCGCCCAAGATATAGACGGGAAACCATATGCTTATAATATTTGCTCTCTTAACCAAAGCATGAAAACATTGAAAAACACTTGAATGAAAAAACCACCCAAGTAATTAAACTTTTTAAGAAGATCATACAATGCTCTTATAGTTCTAAAAATTAAATTAAACATGTGGAGTGTATAGTTTGCAGTGCAACTACTTTCAGCTAAAGATTGTGTTTGGTAATTAACGAGGGCATTTCCTAGTTGTTGTGTTATTTTGCTAATCAAAGTCAGATAAAGTGATTATAAACTCAAAATGAATGAAGATGAACTCACACAGACTCAAGATCCTCTGAGAGGTTAAGCTTGTTCACCACAGGAAGAGCTTCAGTCTGCATAGCTGTTAAGTTACTTGCAAAGATCACTACTTTATCCCAGAAAACTAGTTATAGTAGCTGAAGAAGAGTGGAATTTATAAACTAGAGAGAGTGGAAATATCAAAATGGGAAAAAACAAACAAACGTACCCATTACGATGAGGATGGTGGAAATGGGTCGCTTCTCAGCTTCAGCAACCATGGCTTCCTCTGCAGCGTCCGATTTGTCGCCGTGAGGAGCCATTTTTATTTTTTCGCTTGTTTTCCTTTTGATTTCTCTCTGGGTTTTCTGTTTTCTTGCTAACCAAACACAAAATGTTATGCTCTCCCCCGCAATCAAACCAAGAGAAAAGCGTGTGAGTCTGTGACTTGGTTTTACTGCTGAGAGGCTAGAGAGAGAAGAAGAGGCCTTTGGTTTGGTGCCAAGCAGCCAAGTGTACCTGGAGCTTATGTGTCAATCTCTTCTTACTCTACCCTTGCCACGTGTCCTTCATTGAACTCTTCAGTGCCACATGGCAAGTTTGTAGTACGACACATCAGCCAAACGCCACATCATCTTGTTTGGTGCCAATCATGCTTTTTATATTAAGTTCCTTCTTGTAAATAAATAAGTTTAATTCATGTATATATTTTATATTTTATGATTTTTGAACAGTTACAGTTTTTCTGCTTAAAATTTCATATATCAATTCATACTGTCCTCACTTTCACTTCTAAAACTTTTCTTTGAAAACTAAAAACTATAATATTTAAAATTTATTTTAATCTTTATTTTTGGTAACTATAATTTTGTCCTGGGGTCACTCACATGCTAAGTAGGGTCATTGAGTAAGACTATGCACTAACGTTGAGATGATGTCTTTCAGTACGACCCATAGGAATATTCTATTTATACTCTAATATAATTATACAATAGCAAGCAGCTAGGATACTGAAAAACCATGAGATAATTATTCCGTTATTCCTTGCATTGAGTTTTTGAAAGGTCGCAAACTAGAAATTCTCTGTGCAAGCCGTGTGTTCTTTAAGTAGCGAATACACATCGTCAAAAATGTATCGATAACATGTAGGTATATGTGATTGGCGAGAATGTTATCGACACATTATCACAAAACATTTTAAATTACAAAAGAGAATACGTGATTAAACCACCAGAAATACTGTTTAAATATAGTTACACAAACTATGAACTGTTGTTGTTGGACCTTTGAAATAAGGTATTACCAAAATCTGCAGATATCTAATCAACCGCGGTCCAGGGGCATGCTAATATCACATATGTTTCATTAACTAGTATGTTTGGATGCAAATCTTCAAAGATCAGAGAGGCACTTTCCGTTAATAAAATCGATAACTTGGGTAACCTTCTCTTCAAGAGCAGCAGTCACTGCTGCCAAATTTTGCAAGAATTCTTCTGCAGTTGGTTTTTCACCATCTACTACATCAGTCACAGCTTTAACAAATATGATTGGGACTTTCAACAGATCTGCCACATAGGCAACAGCTGCACCCTGAAAGCCAAAAAGTTCAGCAAAAAAAATTTGCTTTAATAGAAGTAAAAAGTAAAAATGACTATTGGATAAAAGTAAAAATGACTGTTGGGCAATGTATAAAGAGGACCAAATTTGCAGCTATCCAATATTAGGTCTAAGAGATGCAAATAGGTTCAATGCTAAGAAGAATGCTAGGGTTACCTCCATGTCTTTAATTGTAGCCTCATTTGCAAAGATCGATGCTTCATCCTGCGGGGACATATCTAGAGAGTTGCCAGTAGACAGTTTACCAACCTGAAGCATGAGGGAAACTGTAAATGACATTGCCAATACTTGTGATGCTATCAAATAAAAAGAAAAGGAAACCCAAGTATCATAGTAATGCACATCCGTACCATAGATTACACACTCATGCCTAAGTGCATTGGTCTAGATAATGGAGAACTCCAATTTTAAAACTTAAACTGACCAACAATATATCAAATGGTTCGGACACTACTCAATTTAAGAAGGGTCCAAGTGTTTAAATAAGTCCAAGCATTTTGCTGCATGATATTTACCTTTAGGTTAAGTTCCTTTTGAAGATTGGGTGATACACAGGCTGGTCGTAAACCAACTCCATATAGATCAAACACCTGTAGAAGACATACAAGATAGAGAATAATTGATTAGAAATTTTCTAATCGGAAGCAGGAAGCAGGAGGCAGGAAGGTGTTTCTTAAAGAAACATTATTTCCATCAGCTAGCAAAATATATAGTATATTCAACTGAGTCGTAACAGTGTTGAGAGAGATTATTATTGGTTTAGGATATAAAGTTTAATTAAGGCTTCTAGTGGCGTCAACCTTCAATTCTATGTTTGAAGTATCAGAAGGGGTATGGCTAAACTGTTAAGATCTTCCAATAAATTGTAGCCCAAGCATGAAACGTACTGCAATGGAAAGACAAAGGAACACTCACAGGAATGGGTATCCTTCTATCATGGTAAGCAACATCACATGCGAGATACACATCACCAATGCCTGCTCCTTTGGCCTGAAAATATACATTAATTAGTTATACGCAATATGTCAAGATGCTTCACACATCTGCACATGTCCACATCCTTCATACTCAATTAGTTAGTGTGTGTATGAGTGTGTGTGTGTGCGCGCGCGCACGCACAAGATCGCACACATAAATAGTAGTTCGTATGTGGACATAAATAGTTCCTTATTAATGTCATGGTCCCTGCAACGCAATAGTTCAATCCTCAAATTTTTCACTGTCCTTTGTAAGAAGAGGATTCCAAATTTTCCTTATAATAACAACTTCTCCAATTAATGTTCAAATGAGAGAGAATAATGAAAACGGAGCTGAACTCTTCTAGTACAAGAAGAAGAGAAAAGTTGGTAATACCTTAAAGCCACCAGCAGTGCCTGCATTGATAATTAGGTCTGGCTGTAATCCTTGAATGGCAGCATAGGTCACAAGAGACGCAGAAACCGTGCCTACACAATCAACCCCTGAAAGAAAATTTGAGGATGAGGTACATGACAATGAAACAAAAACCACTTTTTTTGTGCTTTGATTAAACAATAGTGACCAAAAGGAAGAAACAACCATAACATATGATGCTTTTGAAGGAGGAGTGGAAATTCAAACACAAGCAGTTTTCCATCCCTAGCATACTGAAAGCCTATTCTTTTATATACCCGTTGCAACAGAAAAGTTCAAACCTTTTACACGAAACCAGCCACAAACATCCATAAGTTCATGCAGTGTAGTTCTAGAATCTTAAAGATCCTATAGCACATTTAAGTCTGATAATCATGTAAACCTTTTCAATAATTTCCTGGTGAGATATGTCAAGGTCATAGACAATGAAAGGAAGTATAGCCATACAATAACAGATTATTTCAACATCTTCTGACAAGAGAAATCCAAACCCATAAGGGTCAAAAACTCACCTAAAGATGAATCTTTTCCAGGCCAAACTACATTAATATGAAGATCTTTGTAAAACCCGTGATACCGGACCCAAGGGACCCCTTTTGGGAACCTGCATCATTCATACATTGACATATCAAAAAATTGAAACCAACCAAGTAATTAAAATCTTTGAACCGATAATTCTTAAAATTCTAAACGACGATCTCCACATTTTAAAGAAATAAAACACATTTGCACACAAGATGATAGCCTATGGAAGGAAACAAAAAAATGTAACAATCACAAAGAGCATGCCACAACAAAACATGTGTATTGGGCACAACAAGGCCATGTCCAGCCACAGTTAAGACATAGAATATAGTTTGCAAAGAAAGTACTTTGAACCAAGGTCGTGTTTGGTAATGGGGACAATTCACCAACAAACAAAAAAGAACCATTTTCCAAAATTGAAAGTATCACATAAAAAGATTCAAGCTTGAGTATTTAAGCACAGCTCTAGTTACAAAACATTGACTTTGAAGATGAACTCACACGGAGTCAGGGTCCTCTATGAGGTTGAACTTGTTCACCACAGGAAGAGCTTCAGTCTGCATAGCTGTTAAGTTACTTGGAAATATCACTATTTTTATTCAATAAAATCTGAAGAAATTGCAAATAGATAGATATAGAGCATCAACACAGAGAGAGTGGAAATACCAAAATTGGAAAAGAAAAAGAGAAAAAGTACCGATGACGATGAGGATGGTGGAAATGGGGCGCTTCTCAGTTTCAGCAACCAAGACTTCCTCTGCAGCGTCCGATTTGTCGCCGTGAGGAGCCATAATTTGTTCTTTTTGGTTTATTTTCCTTTGCTTGCTCTTCGACTTTCTTGCCAACCAAACAGAATCGAAGTTCTGAATCAAACAGAGTGTGACTTTGTTTTACGGCTGAGACTAGAGAAGACGAGGCAGAGAGCGAGGTCAATTCCGTAATTAATGAAATAGAAGGCGATGCATCGAACACCGTTGATTGGGAACGCTGATCTATAATTAGAAGGCATTGGTCCACGTGTCCTAATCCGCACGGTTTCCATTTTTCAGGGATATTTCTTTGTGGGGTTTTTTGTTGTTGTTGTTGTTGTTAAAATAAACAAAATAAATATTGTAGGGCTGCTTGGTATATTATCGTTACAATCTAAATTGCGGGAACTTATAGTTGAAGTGGCAAATGATCTTCAACGAGTGCCGGTGTTACCAAAATTTTGTTTAAGAAGTCCCCAAGTGATGCATCAATTCTTAAAATAGATTTAGCATTGTGAAATTTTTGTCAAAAGATATTATGATAATTTACACACATAAGCAAATTAGACACGGATCTTTGATAATGAGGTAGACACTAATTAGATCATGTGGAAGCAAAATAAAGAACAAGATCTTAACGAAGACATTCAACAGATTATGACAAATAAGTACGATCAACATTGTTATTATCAACACCAATTCGCATCAAATAGTGACATAGTTAAAAAAAATTTTAAAAAAAACTTAGGCAAATACATTAAAATTCATATGTATATCCTGTGCAAACAATGTACTTCGAAAGTCAAGAATTTGTACTCAATAGAATGGCTTAAAAATTGTGGGGAAAACACTCAAAGCAAGCTTGTGGGGTGAGATTATCATATTTCAAAATCAAATGGCATGTAAAAGTAGGGTTGGGGAAATAAAAAAGATGAGAAGAAGGAAGAGCCAATGTGTTGGTGGTTGTGTTTTGGAGGTGCCATTTGGTAACATTGGGAAAGTGTCTGGTAAGGGCATCTCACAGTTTTCTCCGTTGAAATATACCCTTCTTGGAAAAGCCCATCCATTTTTGAATGTGAAAGAGTTTGAGTCTTTCTCCAAGAGTATCTCTGTTGACACTGAACCGACTCCATCCTCATCAGTAGCAATCAGCTCTTCATTAAAAAAGGCTATACCCCAAAAGAGGGCAACTGCATCTGCAAGAGTTTTGAATGTCTGAGAAACTAGAACTTATTTAATCACTGCGGTAATAGAATAAATGGTATTGTTCCATTTCAGACTTGTGTTGCTGGACTGCTGGGACACGTGTGCTTATGTTGTAAGACTGTGAATCACGATCACATATGCAATTAACCTAATGGTACGTACAAATTCACAAGCTTATGTCGTCAGACAGTCTAGTTTCGGACCTAACTCTTTTCCCAACTTTCTCACATGGGATTTTGAGGTTCCTATAGACCTTGTACCAATTGAGAGAGAGTTGAAAGAGTTGTAAGGGTTTATTGGGTCACTTCATTGGATTGTAACAGTTAAAGTTACTGTTGTGCAATTAAACACTCCAAGACCTTGTTCTCAATGGATTTATGACAAGCACACACTAGTGTTTAGGATGAACCAAAACTCACACACTAGAAAATAAACAAGTAAGAAATAACACAAGTGTTTATAGAGGTTCGCAATTGCCTTACATCCCCTTTGGTGATCCATGAGAAATTTCACTAAGAAAAGATATGAACAACTTTGGTTTATAAAGATAAACCCCTTAGCTCACTACTCTTTCTCACTTAGCTCACTTTTCTCTCACCTAGCTCAAACCCTTTTGATGCCTCTTGTGAAACTCTCTCCTAACAAGTTTATAAGTGTTCTAGCTTATTTTCCTCTTGATAGTTCTCACTCTTTATATAGAGAACAATCTGAAAATATCAAAGACAACTATCCAAAAAACTAGCTAACATGGCAACTCAATTCCAACTTGAATTGGTTGCCACCTCCTAGCATGCCAACTCAATTCTCACTTGAATTGGTTGCCACCTCCACTTGTTTCAAAGTGTTAACTCAATTCCTAATTGATTTGGTTTCCATCACCAAACTCAATCACATGAGTCCAACCAAGTTTGGCAGCCACCTTCTTTCTTTAATGAGTTATATCTTCATTAAAGATTGGGGTGGCAAAATATCTACAAATATCTCACAATTGAAATATCTTGACAGTGGAGTAGATTTCAGCAACTCCTTTGTTTGCAACTTGTTTTCTCATTCACATTACATCATTGGTGAGCCACTTATTCAACAATCTCCACCTTAGCGAACCATCCATCACCTGTGAACAATTATTGACCTTAAGAACCTCTTCAATCTCTTGGAAATCGTTCTAGTAATTCCCAAGAGCTCCACCTTGACAAGTAACTCCTTGCCTCAACACACCTCTTGGAGGAAGGTGCTCCACCCAAGCCAAAACTTGAGAAACCTGGACCTCTCGTGTAGAAGAGAGTTCCTCCTTTTGTATGCAAACTCGCACACTAACTTTGTTGACAAATCCATGCAAACACCTCTTGCTCCTCTCGAATTCAAGAGTCGACTCCTTTCGAAATCCTTCTTCTTCATCAATGCACCCATCCAACTCTCCTGTTTCATACTCCTCTAAGCACTCCGAAACGTAGTTGAATCCTCTTAGTCCATCCATCCAAAACCTAGAGGCGGTTTGATGGATTTCTTGGGCCTGGACTCTTGCAATTGATGATGGCTCCACCTCAAGTAGAACCCCTTTGTGAGTTTGTTGTTGTTACCCTCCTTCTTCAGCCCTTGTGTCAAGCTCCACCTCAAGTGGAGTTTCTTCCATGACCACCTTGGCAAGAAGCTTCCTTTCAACAACATTCTCCCTATCATCCCTTTGTCTTGACTTCACCTTGTGGACCTCCGCCACTTCTACACCTTTGAAATCAAGCATCCTTGATGATGAATCAAACCAAGAAACCTTGATTAACCTTACTTGCCCAACTTGTCTTGAGCTGACCTGCAACTGCATTATGTTGGACCGGCTCCTTGACAATAAGATCTTTTGCTTGCTCTTCCTTGGTACAAGACACACCGAATCAGCCTTGCTTTCATCCGAGTCTTCCTTGGTAGAATTTTCTGCTCCACCGTAGTTGTACCCTCCAAAAGCTGGTATGTGTTGTTTGGTTGAACTTCTCCCCTCATAACCACAAGCTGAATCTTGTGTGATTAAGAGCATTCCTCCTGTGGCCTCTTATGAATATCCTTCTCTATCCAAAGAGCCAAGAGAAATTAAATTCTTTCTTAGTATAGGTACAAACCTTACCTCACTAATATTACAAACATCACCATCTAGCCTATTGATCTTTATTGTCCCTATGCCCAAAACTTTACATGTAGTTTTATCTCCCCAACATAATCTTACTTGCCTTCTTAGCCTCATATGTGTCAAACATCAACTTATTTGAACACACATGATAGGAACACCCGGAATCTTTAAATCCAAAATGAAGTAGAACGCTCATCCGAAGAACTTGCCATGACTTCCCCGTTACTCTTCTCGTAACCGTCAAAGTTCATCATATGTGTCTCCAATAGACACGTTGGCTGCGCTTGAACTTTCGGCATTCTTCATCTTGTTTAGCTTCTCCTTCCATACTGGACAATTTTTGCTTCCAATGATCCGAAGATCCACACTAAACCCTTCATTGTCTCCTCGGATTTATCATTCCTCGATTGCCTCTTTTGCCTCCACGCTTGCTTGAACGCGGTTGGTCCTTGCAACTAAACCTACATCTTGAGCTCTCCTTTGAACGTTGGGACATCCCGTGATGCGTCATAACATCTTGCACCACATCCTCAAAATTCAAAGTGCTCTTCAGAACATTAGCGTCGTGCGGAAGTGCTTATAGGACAGAGGTAAGGATGTCAAGAACATAGAGCCTTATCCTCGTGCATTATATGTCGCTTCCATCCTCCGCAAATCCGCAACACACCTATTAAAGTTGCTTAGGTGCTCCATTAGCTTTCCTCCCTCCTCCATCCGAAGATTGAGGAGCTCTTCCTTGAGAAAGAGTTTATTGGACAACGACTTCCCGCAAACATTTGCTCAAGCTTCTCCCATGTTTGCTCAGGCCTCGCATCACGTTGATGAGCACCTCATACGTGATGTAGTTTTCGAGGCTCCTCTAGCCAACTCGTCTAGAACACCCCACTCCGCGTCCTGTCATGGTTGTCGGCTTCTTCTCCTTGCCTTCCAAAACAACAGAGGTTTCTTGTGTAAGGGCTGACTTCATCCTTCTCACCCAAAGCGTGAAGTTCTCATGCCGGTGAATGGCTTCAACTCCACCTTCATGCTGACCACCGGTGGTAACTTCAGATGTGAGTAGCTCCCACCTCCAGTTTTCTTGTCATCCCCATTTCAAACACTTGCAAGCACTCTTAAGAAACTAAGAGTGTGCTGCCAACCGCAGCTCTGATACCACTTGTTGTGCAATTAAACACTCCAAGACCTTGTTCTCAATGGATTTATGACAAGCACACACTAGTGTTTAGGATGAACCAAAACTCACACACTAGAAAATAAACAAGTAAGAAATAACACAAGTGTTTATAGAGGTTCAGCAATTGCCTACATCCCCTTTGGTGATCCCTTGAGAAATTTCACTAAGAAAAGATATGAACAACTTTGGTTTATAAAGATAAACCCCTTAGCTCACTACTCTTTCTCACTTAGCTCACTTTTCTCTCACCTAGCTCAAACCCTTTTGATGCCTCTTGTGAAACTCTCTCCTAACAAGTTTATAAGTGTTCTAGCTTATTTTCCTCTTGATAGTTCTCACTCTTTATATAGAGAACAATCTGAAAATATCAAAGACAACTATCCAAAAAACTAGCTAACATGGCAACTCAATTCCAACTTGAATTGGTTGCCACCTCCTAGCATGCCAACTCAATTCTCACTTGAATTGGTTGCCACCTCCACTTGTTTCCAAAGTGTTAACTCAATTCCTAATTGATTTGGTTTCCATCACCAAACTCAATCACATGAGTCCAACTAAGTTTGGCAGCCACCTTCTTTCTTTAATGAGTTATATCTTCATTAAAGATTGGGGTGGTAAAATATCTACAAATATCTCACAATTGAAATATCTTGACAGCTGGAGTAGATTTCCAGCAACTCCTTTGTTGCTGCAACTTGTTTTCTCATTCACATTACATCATTGGTGAGCCACTTATTCAACAGTTACATTATCCTTTCTACTAAAGATTAATTTACACAACCAAGGTGATTTTGTTCAACATTTCTTCTATGAACTGCCCACGTTATTAACAACAGATGTGAAATAGAGTAAGTACCTCTGAAGCCAGCCTGAAGCAATGTGCTTTTGAAACTATATGTTATTGGATTCATGGAGAGACCAGGGTGCTGGACCAGTACATTCCAGTTGGAGAAGTTTCTCTGATAGTTGTAGTTAGTAATTGTAAGTTTAATTCTCCAGTGATCCACATAGCTGGTCTTGACATGCCAATGAACTCGAATAGGGCACATATGATCTGTGCATTTCACCTGGTCTAGAGCACCCTTAAAATTAGCTCCTGGATTATCCCCTGTTGATGA
This sequence comes from Prunus padus, assembly GCA_024362665.1. Lineage (NCBI taxonomy): Eukaryota > Viridiplantae > Streptophyta > Magnoliopsida > Rosales > Rosaceae > Prunus > Prunus padus. The sequence goes on along the minus strand of JANFAM010000019.1, from coordinate 27,070,232 downwards.
CTTTGCTGTTAAGGGGTAAGCTGGCCTGTCATCACAAAGAGGAAGATACAGAGAAAGAAAGAGAGGATCAGCTGAGTTCAAATTAACTTGCATAAGTAGCAGCTCTCACCGTTATGGATGCAGCCCACCTTAGGCATGTTCCGAAGTTTTTGTCTGTTACTTCTCTGCATCCACAGCTACACTTGGGGCATGATGTGATCTCAGGATTGTAAAATGATGAGAGCGAAACGCAACAGACTGGAGTATGACTAGCTAAAAACCTGGAGTAAGTGCATATTGCTTTCCATGTTCCTGCGAACAAGTAATTGATGAAATGTTAACATCAAAGGTTTTCCAATCATCCTCCTTAAGTAAGAAAAAGAATCCCGAAGTAGCATACGTTAACTGTATGTCAGAACTGTGAATCTGAACCACATTCATACATAACTGTATATAATCAACGGTTATGATTCACAAACTGTCAGGAGAAAATCTCAATTTTATACATATGCATATGTAGGGTAATGTTTTGTTAACAGACTTTTGTTGCTTGTGGTCTGAAAAATAAGTTTAATGTTACCAAACGGTATGACAAGAGAACATTTCCGTATACATGTATTGGTTAAAGTGCTTACTGAAAACTTGGCTCTGTCTTCTACCCCCAAAATCCAAAGAAACTGTGGGATCAACACTCTTAAGTGGTCCACAAGTGTAACCAGGACCTGGTGCGTTCAGAGTAAGATTCAGAGGTGGATGTCCTGAAGAAGGAGCTCCTCCCAAGTTGCCAACTTTAATTCCAAAGGAAGAGAAAGATTTGGAGGGGTTGATAGCCAAGGCATCAAGAACACCGCCGCGGCAGCAGTCTTCGGATTTGTTATCTGAGGAAGCATCAGGCATGAGATCAAGTATTTCAGGATCTTTCTTGCAGGAGTGTGGTATATCAGCCCTGTAGTTTGAGCAGTTTCCTTGTTCTGTCGCAAAGGCACCATTCATTGACCAAATGACCTCATTCTGCTGCCATATCCACCCAATCTGCCAACCAGGCTTTTCCACATGACGATACTGAAAGAAATTTTGGATGGTTACTTTTGCCTGCAAAAGTTTCTGTCAGTAGTTGCATATTGTGTATACGCTTGCTCACAAATATTTCAAGACTTCATAATAAAAAACATACAAGTGACACTCCAAAGTTTGTTCACACATTCTAAAGTCTAACTAAGAAGATTAAATGATGAAATCTTCAATGGGATGTTGAAGGTGCAAGTTTCTTAGAAGCCCCCAAAAAATTGTGTTCTGTAATAAAAGAACTGAGTTTATAAAGGCTTTGTACTAAGAAAATTGGTGTTTTGGAGATACAGTTTACACAAATGTACACTGATATGATGAAAGTATGAGCTTCACAGGATTCCAATTGCCTCAGAATGTTTGGCAGTCATAAAGTTCTGGATGTTAAATTGCAGCTTCAAAAAATCTTCTCATAGTTTTTAAAAATCTGTTCTGATATAATTGAACCAAACAGCATCAAGGTATACTAACCAAATAGCCGTCATCTGTCCAATCATAAGTGTCGAAAGTAATCGTAAAGTTTCCATTTGGGTCCAAAGGATCATAGCAATCTGCAAAGCAAAGAAAGCAGCATCCAGTTTAGCAATAAACATTCTCTCTCAAAACCTGAAACAAGAGTCAACATAGGACTATCAATATGATGATAGCTCATGCTCATGCCTGAGAAACTGCACATAGCAACTAACAACATAGACACCAGTGCAAAAGGCCACAAACAAGAATGAATGCAAGCCATTTTAGGGTTTGGGAATGAGAAGCAAGGCATAGATGGATAGAACTTGTTATAGTGCAATGAGACAAACCTGTTCCCCAAACTTGACTTTATAAACAAGAAAGAAATGCTCTGAATCAATCTAGAAAGAAAGAAAGAAAAAAAGGCAAAACCCCAAATTTATGCTCATTCAATCTTTCGGCTGCTCGAAACAAGCAAGAAACATTGGATTTATCAACTGGATATGAGCAGACAAATCCAAATGACCTGGTTCCTTGGAGATGAAAACAGAAGATCCCATACTGACATTCATCCTTAGTTACAGAACACATGACCTCTTGTCACATTCAAATTCCCATTTAATAGACTTACTAAGGGACAGCTCCAACTTATGCTTCAGCCTACATGGGATAAAATTAAAAAAAGTTCAAACTGTTGCTGTTAATCATATAATTAATTGAAGCATAATAGTGACCTTTTAATGGATATCCATGTATGTGGCCGAGAAAGCCTTCATTTCTTGAATGTTGAAACGCTTTTTTTCTCATTCTCTTCTCCTACTATTTGCTTAAACAATCATATATTGCACACCAATATTAATGGGTAGTGATTTCCTCACTCCCCTTTTATCCACTTACACTCCCTTTTTAATAATTGTATGGTCTCACTCCCATTTTATCTTATAGTAAAATGCATTATTTAACCAAAAGGGAGTGTAAGTGAATAAAAGGGGAGTGGAGAAATCACAACCCATAATTTCATGTAACTATGAAAGGAAACATATGATATGGATAGAAGACAAAGGTGATGTCGTTATATATGATGCAGAGGCATGGTTTTTTTATTTTATTTTTAATAATATGGGGTCAAGAATTCATATTTTATTTCGTAATTCCCACATGGATAATCCACATGAGTGCCCTGGTTTGTATTTGATTGTTTATAGCTACTTGAAAAACAAAAATGACTCACATATTGCAGCATCCATGCCAAGTTTTCAACCCAACCTCATACAATGAGAAACCAAGATACTTTTTCAACCCATCACAATACCTCCACAACACAGTGAAAAGGGTAAAGGTCACAAACAAGAGTTATTTTTTCTGGTAAAGAAAAAATGGCCCAATCTTAGCTTCCTTCAGAAAAATAGTCTTTTAATTTTGAAAAATTATGACGATGGTCCATGAACTTTGACCATTGTTACATTTGGGTCGCTTAGTCTATTTTTTTTTTAATTATTATTTTTAAAATTTTTTTAAAATTTTTTATAATACAAACGATAGCCTAAATTACAAACTAAAAGATTGATCACAAACACAAGACAAGCGTCCATTAGCTTTCTTAGAAGCAGTTGGTTTGGTCCTTGTACACGTGGTGTGTTTTAGTAAGGACATATCCATATATTAAAAGTGATCACGTGCCTTGCACATGACCACTAAATTAGCCAATTAGCCCCTCGACCCTTCCCTCCATTCTGTCACTAGCTCTCCAATGACGCGTTTACTAATCCGTAATCAAATTGAGAGGAATTGAATTGAGGAGGAATTGGATTGAAGAGGAATTGAAATGAGGTGGAATCAGAATCAAATTCTTGTTGAAGTTGTTTACTAAAACTGTCTGGAATCATAATAGAATTCCATAAAGCCGTTTACTAATTCAACATAATCGGAATATAAACCAGTATGATTACTAAAATGCCCTTGTCCCAAATCAAATATTTTATATACTTTTTAAAATCAAATTTGATATAGTATATAATAGAAAGAAAAAATTAAATTGCTTTTTTATTTCATAGACACACTAAAATGATTTTGTTTTGTTTTGTTTTTATAAATTTAAGTTTTTCTATTAAGTTTTTAAAAAAATAAATAAATGTAAGTATTTCTATTAGTTAATCCTTAACACTTAAAATGATTTTGTTTTTATTTATAGCGTTAAAGGATAATCTTGGAAATAATGAAAGTAAGCATAAAGGGAAAAAAGAATTATCATTATGATTGCTCCCAAAACCCGGAATCCAAATACATTCTCTATGTTGGGAATCCAAATCAGCCAAATCTTAAAATTGAATTCCATTTTTTGTGTGGGCCCCACGCACTTTTGATTCCTCCCAATTTTAGTAAACACGGGTATAATCCGTAATCAGAATCCGATTCCTTATTCTCATTCCGATTACGGGTTAGTAAACACGCCCAAGTGTTTGATTAAGCTTTGAAATACTTCCCCAAATCGACTGTGAGAATTTCTTATGATCTTGAGAGATCGGAAACGTCCTTAGCTTAATATTATCTCCAAGGCATATGTGATCATTTTTACTGGATAACAAAAGTTAAAAACCTGTTCTTGTAATTAGGTTGCACTTGTTCTGATGATTTTGTTGAACTGCATTCTGTAACATGTTGCAAGAAATACAATTCATGTAAATATGGGTACATTTCACATTGCTGAATTTCCAATGGGATGATTTACATATAATAGGAACGCTTAACAAAACACAAGTAACTATCGGTTTTCTTCTTGATGGACTGCACAATCTTAATGACCCCAAAACAAGTCTTTCTTTTTATTTTGCACAATCTCTTGACCCCTCTAAACCCTAAATCCCAAAACAAGTCTAATCACAAACACATTCAAACCCTAGTAATTCTTGATCAACTGAAATTAAATTCTTAGAAGCCAGTATTGTTAGAATTTCTTTATATGTGTGTTCATAAGTTTTCACACAAAACTGAAATACGTGAGGACATACCTGGCACCATCTATCTTGAGTGCAAGACCTTTGAACTCATTCAACTGCAGTAGCAACAATCCCAGCAAGAACAGGAACAGCTCAAGACTTCTGCTATCCTCAGAATATGTTTCAGCTCTTTCTTTATGATGAGATTAGGGTAGAGAACGTGTCTGATGAGAGCAGGGCCTTAAGCTTATATAGGCTAGGTCAAGTGGTCTCTAGTCATCACCGAGGGCCGACTTGTTTAATCTTTCAAGCTCACCAAGCAACGGTTCATGCAAAAAGAAATAAATAGGACCCCTTAATAGGCCTCAAAACCTTTCCTTATTCCACAAGGTTTTGGGCCTCAAAGTATAACCTAATTTAAACTCTTATCAAAACCTGATATAACTTAGTATCTAGTGCATCGATCTAAATAGGAAACATAACAAGTAAACCACAGCAAATATCAATTCCATGAAAATATTGCAACATTTATCTTTCCCAATACCACAACAAATCAGAGCCAAATGATTTTAAATTCTCCTCCACATATACGACTTTCCCTACAATATCAAATTCAATATTGATTCTATATAAGATTCTTTGTTGACCTTGAACATAAATTTTTAAGCACAAAAACAAACCCAAAAAAGAAAAAACTTTGATTTCCAAATTCAAACTTCACTTAGCGTAATGTTGCATTAGCTCGCTACTCTTGGTCTTGACACGTAGCTTCTTTCCCGCTCGAAACTTCTTTCCCTGAAATAAACTCTTTGCTTTCTTCACGAGTGCTTGCATATTCTCTTGGTTTTTTTCAATGAGCACAATCTTCAGATTCCACCTAGGCCGATTTATAGGTATCGGGAGTATCATCTGCTTCTTGTTCTTATCCACCTGACCCTCTTGCATGGGAAGGCTGATAACGATCTCCAAATTCGTTATGTCAATCTGATACTCAACAACAATGTTGGTTTCATCGATTATATCAAGGAGGCAGTTGACCAGCCCTCTGTACAACTTATTCCAACTATCCACATTTTGTGAAACTGTTATGCCTTTATGTACTGCGTACAACTCTACTAGTTTCACAGAACACTTGCACAGGTCCTAGCTTGTTTGGTATCTTGTGCTATCATTGGTGACGAACTTGGGGATGAAAAAATCAACTACGTTATTTCCTCAAGTTGTAGATGAGTAATCTCTAAAACTTCTGGATATAATGACTGCTTTTTGTCATGGTAGCTGGACAGAAAGCTGAAAGCAGTGGTGCGATGTCGATAGTTTAGGGAAGAATGAGGATTGACTGTGGAGGGAAGAATTGTGTCTGATAATGGAACACAAGAAATCCATAGTAGTTTCTTGTGGAAGGAAATAGAAGGCTCCTAAATTATTTATTTATAAGCCCATGCATAATGCCATTTTAACATAATGTCAAATGCCATTCTAACATAAGCTTCAATTTTAACAGAATGCTATGCCATTTTAATAGAAGGGTCATGTTTCTAGTTTTAAAAGAATGCTATGCCAGGTCCCTACTTGTTTGATATCAGGTGATATCATTGGTGACACACTTGGGGGATACAAAAATCAACTGTGTTATTTCCTCAAGTTGTAGATGAAGAATCTCTCAAACTTCTGGATATAATGACTGCCTTTTTTTAAGGTAGCTAGACAGAAAGAGGAAATCAGTGGTGCGATGCCGATAGTTTAGGGAAGAACTAGGGTTAACTGTGGAGGGAAGAATGAGGAAGAATGGTGTCTGATAGGGAAGAATGAGGGTTGAATGTGGAGGGAAGGATGGTCTTTGATAATGGAACACGTGAAATCCATGGTAGTCAACTGTGGAAGGAAATAGAAGGCTCCGAAATTATTTATTTTAAGCCCTTGCAGAACGCCATTTTAACATAATGCCAAATGCCATTTTAACAGAAGGGTCAGTTTTAACAGAATGTTATGCCATTTTAATATAAGGGTCATGTATCTAGTTTTAACATAATGCTATGGCAGGCCCCCACTTATTTGATATCTGGTGCTATCATTGGAAACACACTTAGGGATGGAAAAATCAAATGCATTATTTACTAAAGTTGTAGATGAGGAATCTCCCAAACTTCTGGATATAATGACTGCTTTTTTTTCATGGTAGCTGAACAGAAAGAGAAAAGCAGTGGTGTGATGTCGATAGTTTAGGGAAAGAATGAGGGCTGACTGTGGAAGGAAGAATGAGGGAAGAATTGTGTCTGATAGGGGCGAATGAGGGTTGACTGTGGATGGAAGAAAAAGGGAATAATGGTGTCTGACAATGGAACACGCGAAATCGATGGCAATCGACTGTGGAAGGAAATAGAAGGCTATGAAATTAATTATTTATAAGCCCATGTAGAATGCCATTTTAACAGAAGCGTCAGTTTTAACAAAATGCTATGCCATTTTAATAGAAAGGTCCTGTTTCTAGTTTTAAAAGAATGGTATACTAGGTCCCTACTTGTTTGATATCTGGTGCTATCAATGGTGACACACTTGGGGGATGGAAAAATCAACTACGTAATTTCCTCAAGTTGAAGATAAGGAATCTCCCAAACTTCTGGATATAATGAATGCTTCTTTTCATGGTAGCTAAATAGAAAGCGGAAAGTGGTGGTGCGATGCGGATAATTTAGGGAAGAATGAGGGTTGACTGTGGAGGTAAGAATGAGGGAAGAATGGTGTCTGATAGGGAAGAATGTGGGTTAACTATGGAGGGAAGAATGAGGTAAGAATGGTGTCTGATAATGGAACACGCAAAATCCATGACAGTCGATTGTGGAAGGAAATAGAATGATCCAAAATTATTTATTTATAAGCCCTTGGAGAATGTCATTTTAAAATAATGCCAAATGCCATTTTAACAGAAGGGTCAATTTTAATAGAATGCTATGCCATTTTAATAGAAGGGTCATATTTCTAGTTTTAACGGCAAGTCTCTACTTGTTTGATATCTGGTGCTATCATTGGTGACACACATGGGGGAAGAAAAAATCAACAACTTTATTTCCTCAAGTTGTAAATGAGGAATCTCCCAAACTTCTGGATATAATGACGACTTTTTTTACAGTAGCTGGATAGAAAGCGAAAAGTAGTAGTGTGATGCCGATAGTTTAGGGAAGAATGAGAGTTGACTGTGGAGGGAAGAATGGTGTCTGATGATGGAACACGCGAAATCCATGACAGTCGACTGTGGAAGGAAATATAAGGTTCCAAAATTATTTATTTATAAGCCTTTGCAGAATGCCATTTTAACATAATGCCAAATGCCATTTTAATAGAAGGGCCAGTTTTAACAGAATGCTATGCCATTTTAATATAAGGGTCCTGTTTCTAGTTTTAACCGAATGCTATGTCATGTCCCTACTTGTTTGATATCTGGTGCTATCATTGGTGACACACTTGGGGGATTGAAAACTCAACTGCGTTATTTCCTCAAGTTGTAAATGAAGAATCTCCCAAACTTCTGGATATAATGACTGCTTCTTTTCATGGTACCTGGACAGAAAGCGAAAAGCAATGGTGCGATGCCGATAGCTTAGGGAAGAATGAGGGTTTACTGTGGAGGGAAGAATGGTGTCTGATAGGGAAGAATGAGGGTTGACCGTGGAAGGAAGAATGGGGAAAGAATGGTGTCTAATAATATTATAAGTGAAATCCATGGCAGTCGACTGTGGAAGAAAATAGAAATATATGAAATTAGTTATTTGTAAGCCCTTGAAAATGCCGTTTTAACCGAATTGTCGATTTTAACAGAATGCTATGCCATTTTAATAGGAGCGTCATGTTTATAGTTTTAACAGAATGCGATGTCAGGTCCCTACTTGTTTAATATCTGGTTCTATCATTGGTGGCACACTTGAGGGATAGAAAAAATCAACAACGAGGAATGTCCCAAACTTCTAGATATAAAGACAGCTTTTTTTCATGGTACTTGGACAGAAAGCGGAAAGTAGTGGTGCTTAGCCGATAGCTTAGGGAAGAATGAGGGTTGACTGTGGAGGGAAGAATGGTGTCTGATAGGGAAGAATGAGGGTTGACCGTGGAAGGAAGAATGGGGAAAGAATGATATATAATAGGGAAGAATGATGGTTGAATGTGGAAGGAATAGTGAGGGAAGAATGGTGTTTGATAATGGAACACGCGAAATCCATGGCAGTCGACCGTGGAAGGAAATAGAAAGCTCCAAAAATATTTATAAGCCCTTGCAAAATGTCATTTTAACATAATGTCAAATGCCATTTTAACCGAAGTGTCGGTTTTAACAGAATGCTATGTCATTTTAATAGAAGGGTCGTGTTTCAAGTTTTAAGAAAATGCGATGTCAGGTCCCTACTTGTTTAATATCTGGTGCTACCATTTGTGACACACTTGGGGGATGGAAAAATCAACAGCGTTATTTCCTCAAGTTGTAAATGAGGAATGTCCCAAACTTCTAGATATAAAGAATGCTTTTTTTCATGGCAGCTGGACAGAAAGCGAAAAAAAAGCATGAAAAAATGAGGGAATAATGAGGGTTGGCATCGCGAAATCCATGGCAGTCGACCGTGGAAGTAAATAGTAGGCTCCGAAAATATTTATAAGCCGTTGCAATTTGCCATTTTAACATATTATCAAATGCCATTTTAACCGAAGTGTCAGTTTTAACAAAATGCTATGTCATTTTAATAGAAGGGTCTTGTTTCTAGTTTTAACAGAATGCGATGTCAGGTCCCTACTTGTTTAATATATGGTGCTACCATTGGTGACACACTTGGGGGATGGAAAAATCAACAGTGTTTTTTCCTCAAGTTGTAAATGAGGAATGTCCCAAACTTCTAAATATAAAGACTACTTTTTTTCATGGTAGCTGGACAGAAAGCGGAAAGCGGTGGTGCGATACCCATAGTTTAGGGAATAATGAGGGTTGACTGTGGAGGTAAGAATGTAGGAAGAATGGTGCCTGATAGGAAAGAATGAGGGTTGAATGTGGAAGGAAGAATGAGGGAAGAATGGTGTCTGATAATGGAACACGCGAAATCCATGGTAGTCAACCGTGGAAGGAAATGTAGGCTATGAAAATATTTATAAGCCCTTGCAAAATGCCATTTTAACCGAAGTGTCGGTTTAACAGAATGCTATGTCATTTTAATAGAAGGGTCTTGTTTCTAGTTTTAACAGAATGCGATGTCAGGTCCCTACTTGTTTAATATATGGTACTACCATTGGTGACACACTTGGGGGATGGAAAAATCAACAGCGCTTTTTCCTCAAGTTGTAAATGAGGAATGTCCCAAACTTCTAGATATAAAGATTGCTTTTTTTCATGGTTGCTGGACATAGAGCGGAAAGCGGTGGTGCGATGCCCCTAGTTTAGGGAATAATGAGGGTTGAATGTGGAGGTAAGAATGAGGGAAGAATGGTGTCTGATATGGAAGAATGAGGGTAGAATGTGGAAGGAAGAATGAGGGAAGAATGGTGTCTGATAATGGAACACCCGAAATCCATGGCAGTCGACCATGGAATGAAATAGAAGACTCCGAAAATATTTATAAGCCCTTGCAAAATGCCATTTTAACATAATGTCAAATGTCATTTTAACCGAAATGTCGGTTTTAACAAGATGCTATGCCTTTTTAATAGAAGGGTCGTGTTTCAAGTTTTAACAAAATGCGATGTCAGGTCCCTACTTGTTTAATATCTGGTGCTACCATTGGTGACACACTTGGGGGATGGAAAAATCAACAACGTTATTTCCTCAAGTTGTAAATGAGGAATGTCCCAAACTTCTAGATATAAATACTGCTTTTTTTCATGGTAGCTAGACAGAAAGCGGAAAGCGGTGGTGCGATGCCGATAGTTTAGGGAATAATGAGGATTGACAATGGAGGTAAGAATGAGGGAAGAATGGTGAATGATAAGGAAGAATGAGAGTTGAATGTGGAAGGAAGAATGGTGTGGTAGTCGACCGTGGAAGTAAATAGTAGACTCCAAAACTATTTATAAGCCGTTGCAAATTGCCATTTTAACATAATGTCAAATGCCATTTTAACCGAAGTGTCGGTTTTAACAAAATGCTATGTCATTTTAATAGAAGGGTCTTGTTTTTAGTTTTAACAGAATGCGATGTCAGGTCCCTACTTGTTTAATATATGGTGCTAGCATTGGTGACACACTTAGGGGATGGAAAAATCAACAGCGATCTTTCCTCAAGTTGTAAATGAGGATTGTCCCAAACTTCTAAATATAAAGACTGTTTTTTTTTGTGGTAGTTGGACAAAAAGTGGAAAGCGGTGGTGCGATACCCATAGTTTATGGAATAATGAGGGTTAACTGTGGAGGTAAGAATGTGGGAAGAATGGTGTCTGATAGGGAAGAATGAGGGAAGAATGGTGTCTGATAATGGAACACCCGAAATCCATGGCAATCTACTGTGAAATGAAATAGAAGGCTCCGAAAACATTTATAAGCCCTTGCAATATGCCATTTTAACATAATGTCAAATGCCATTTTAACCGAAGCGCCGGTTTAAAAAGTTTGCTATGCCATTTTAATATGAGAGTCTTGTTTCTAGTTTTAACAGAATGCGATGTCAGGTCCCTACTTGTTTAATATATGGTGCTATCATTGGTGACAGACTTGAGGGATGGAAAAATCAACATCGTTATTTCCTCAAGTTGTAAATGAGGAATGTCCCAAACTTCTAGATATAAAGACTACTTTTTTTCATGGTAGCTGGACAGAAAGCGAAAAGCGGTGGTGCGATGCCGATATTTTAGGAAATAATGAGGGTTGACTTTGGAGGTAAGAATGAGGGAAGAATGGTCTTTGATAAGGAAGAATGATGGTTGAATGTGGAAGGAAGAATGAGTGAAGAATGGTGTCTGATAATGGAACACAAATCCATGGAAGTTGACCTTGGAAGGAAATAGAAGACTCCTAAATTCTTTATAAGCCATTGCAAAATGGCATTTTAACTTAATGTCAAATGCCATTTTAACCGAAGTGTCGGTTTTAACAGAATGCTATGCCATTTTAATAGAAGGGTCTTGTTTCTAGTTTTAACATAATGCGATGTCAAGTCCCTGCTTGTTTAATATCTGGTGCTACCATTGGTGACACACTTGGGGGATGGAAAAAGCAATAACGTTATTTCCACAAGTTGTAAATGAGGAATGTCCCAAACTTCTAGATATAAAGACTGCTTTTTTTCATGGTAGCTGGACATAAAGCGGAAAGCGATGGTGCGATGCCCATAGTTTAGGGAATAATGAGGGTTGACTGTGGATGTAAGAATGAGTTAATAATGGTGTCTGATAGGGAAGAATGAGGGTTGACTGTGAAGGGAAGAATGATGTCTGATAATGAAACACGCGAAATCCTTGGTAGTCAACTGTGGAAGGAAATAGAAGTCTCTGAAATTATTTATTTATAAGTTCATGTAGAATGCCATTTTAACATAATGCCAAAAGCCATTTTAACAGAAGTGTCAGTTTTAACAGAATGCTATACCATTTTAATAGAATGTTGCGGTTTCTAGTTTTAAAAGAATGCTATGTCAGGTCCCTACCTCTTTGATATCTGGTGCTATCATTGCTGACACACTTGGAGAATGGAAAAATCAACTGCGTTTTTTCCTCAAGTTGTAGATGCGGAATCTCCCAAACTTCTAAATATAAAGGATGCTTTTTTTCATGGTTGCTGGAGAGAAAGTGGAAAGCGGTGGTGCGATGCCGATTGTTTAGGGAATAATGAGGGTTGACTTTGGAGATAAGAATGAGGGAAGAATGGTGTCTGATAGGGAAGAATGAGGGTTGAATGTGGAAGGAAGAATGAGTGAAGAATGGTGTCTGATAATGGAACACGCAAAATCGATGGCAGTCGATCGTGGAAGGAAATAGAAGGCTCCGAAATTATTTATAAGCCCTTGCAAAATGCCATTTTAACATTATGTCAAATGCCATTTTAACATAAGGGTAAATTTTAATCGAATGCTATGCCATTTTAATAGAAGAGTCATGTTTCTAGTTTTAACAAAATGTCATGCCAGGTCACTACTTGTTTGATATCTGGTGCTATCTTTGGTGACACACTTGGGGAATGGAAAAATCAACTACGTTATTTCCTCAAGTTGTAAATGAGGTATTTCCCAAACTTCTGGATATAATGACTGAGTTTTTTCTTGGTAGCTAGACAGAAAGCGGAAAATGGTGGTGCGATGCCGATAATTTAGATAAGAATGAAAGTTGACTGTGGAGGTAAGAATGAGGGAAGAATGTTATCTGATAATGGAACACGTGAAATCCATGACAATCGACTGTGGAAGGAAATATAAGGTTCCGAAATTATTTATTTATAAGCCCTTGCATAATGCCATTTTAACATAATGCTAAATGCCATTTTAACAGAAGGTTTAGTTTTAACATAATGCTATGCCATTTTAATAGAAAGGTCCTGTTTCTAGTTTTAATCGAATGCTATGCCAGGACCCTACTTGTTTGATATCTGGTGCTATCATTGGTGGCACCCTTGGGGGATTGAAAAATCAACTGCGTTATTTCCTCAAGTTGTGGATGAGTAATCTCCCAAACTTCTGGATATAATGACTGCTTCTTTTCATGGTAGATGAACATAAAGCGGAAAGCAGTGGTGCGATGCTAATAGTTTAGGGAAGAATGAGGGTTGACTATGAAAGGAAGATTGGTGTCTGATAGGGAAGAATGAAGGTTGGCCGTGGAAGGAAGAATGGTGGTGTCTGATAATGGAATAAGTGAAATCCATGGCAGTCGACTGTGGAAGAAAATAGAAAGCTATGAAATTAGTTATTTATAAGCCCTTGCAGAATGCCATTTTAACCTAAGCGTCGGTTTTAACAGAATGCTATGCCATTTTAATTGATGGGTCCTATTTCTAGTTTTAACAGAATGCGATGCTAGGTCCCTACTTGTTTAATATCTGGTGTTATCATTGGTGACATACTTGGGGGATGGAAAAATCAACAGCGTTATTTCCTCAAGTTGATTGAAAGCGAAAGCGATAGTGCGATGACGATAGTTTAGGGAAGAATGAAGGTTGATTGTGGAGGGAAGAATGAGGGAAGAATGGTGTTTGATGATGGAACACGCGAAATCCAAGGCAGTCGACTGTGGTAGCAAGTAGAAGGCTCTGAAATTATTTATTTATAAGCCCTTGCAGGATGTCATTTTAACATAATGCTAAATGCCATTTTAACATATGGGTCCGTTTTAACAGTATGCTATGACATTTTAATAGAAGGGTTATGTTTCTAGTTTTAAAAGAATGATATGGTAGGTCCCTACTTGTTTGATATCTAGTGTTATCATTAGTTACATAATTGGGGAATGGAAAAATTAACTGCGTTATTTCCTCAAGTTGTAGATGATGAATCTCCCAAACTTCTGGATATAATGACTGCTTCTTTTCATGGTAGCTAGACATAATGCGGAAAGCAGTGATGCGATGTCGATAGTTTAGACAAGAATGAAAGTTGACTGTGGAGGGAAGAATGAGGGAAGAATGTTATTTGATAATGGAACACGCGAGATCCTAGGCAGTCGACTGTGGAAGGAAATATAAGGCTCCGAAATTATTTATTTATAAGCCCTTGCATAATGCCATTTTAACATAATGCCAAATGCCATTTTAACATAATGCCAAATGCCATTTTAACTTAAGGGTCAGTTTTAACATAATGCTATGCCATTTTAATGGAAGGGTCATGTTTCTAGTTTTAAAAGAATGCTATGGCAGGTCCCTACTTGTTTGATATCTTGTGCTATCATTAGTTACACACTTGGGGGATGGAAAAATTAATTGTGTTATTTCCTCAAGTTGTAGATGAAGAATCTCCCAAACTTCTAGATATAATGACTGCTTCTTTTCATGGTAGCTAGACATAATGAGGAAAGCAGTGGTGCGATGCCGATAGTTTAGGGAAGAATGAAAGTTGACTGTGGAGGGAAGAATGAGTGAAGAATGTTGTTTGACAATGGAACACGCGAGATCCTAGGCAGTCGACTGTGGAAGGAAATATAAGGCTCCGAAATTATTTATTTATAAGCCCTTGCAAAATGCCATTTTAACTTAAGGGTCAGTTTTAACATAATGCTATGCCATTTTAATAGAAGGGTCCTATTTCTATTTTTAACATAATGATATGCCAAGCCCCTACTTGTTTGATATCTTGTGCTATCATTGGTGACACACCTGGGGGTAGGAAAAATCAATTGCGTTGTTTCCTCAAGTTGTAGATGAGGAATCTCCCAAACTTCTGGATATAATGACTGCTTTTTTTATGGTAGCTAGACAGAAAGTGGAAAGCAGTGGTGCGATGCCGATAATTTAGGGAAGAATGAGGGTTAAAATCAATCCACATCATCCCTCATTCTTGATTTGCCATGGAAAGGCAAGAATGAACTTGATTGAGATGGAGAGGGTCAAATCTAATGGAGGTGGGGTGGGTGGGGGAGGAGGGGGAGGGGGGGAGTTAATTCCTAGAATATGTGTAATTGGTACCACTACATAGCTTTGAGAATAGATAATTCTCTAAAATGCAGAATTTGTTGAAGGTATATAAGTTCACATAATTTCAACTCTGTTTTTTTCTTCCCTCTTTAGCATCTTTTTAATGCCTTTCAAACATGAGAGAGAGAGAGAGAGAGAGAGAGAGAGAGAGAGAGAGAGAGAGAGAAAGAGAGAGATACAGAGAAAGATGGAGATGGCGACTTGATCTGGGTTGGAGAGGGTTAGATCTAATGGAGGTGGGGTGGGTGGGTGGAGGAGACGAGAGAGAGAGAGAGAGAGATTAGGATTTTTTTTTCTTTTTCATTTAATATGTTTAATTTTTTTAAAATAACTTTTTTATTAATTTTGGTACACGTGGAAGTCCACGTCATCAAAAAAAGGGTCCCACTTTTGACATGTCAGCATTTAACGGATTTCCTGACAATCTCGCCAACTAAGGGGCCAAATTGTAAGGTTTCCGTGACGTTGAGTATGTACTCGTAAATGTCTCTAAAATTGGGTATCAACTTTAAAATGACCCTATAGGTTAAGGGGTTTACTGTAGTTTGTCCATAAAATATTTGAATGAGAGAGAGAGACATGAGTTGAGTCCGAGTCTGAGATTGACTCGGACTTCTTTTGGGTTTACAATCAAAAGTGGAAAGATCCACTCCTCTACCACTTCCAATCCAAGTACGCTAGAATTACGACTTATGTGGAAAAATAGGGTTGGACCTACAGGATGCCTCAAGTCTAAGGATTAATTTGCATTATCACAACCTAGAATTCTTTGTTTGACACTTGTGAGTAAGACTTCCATACAAGAATTCTAGAGTTGATCGCATTCAGTGGACTTCATCTAGTATAGAGCACCTACACATATGTCTCAATGTCTCCACACGAATGACTTTGAGATTAGTCATCCTCCCAATTGAGAAGACATAATGTGTACTAGTCTTTGCGGGTCACCATTGTCCAATTGGTGATCCTATGACCATGAACGTTTTAGGATACGATATTCATGTTATTGGAAAGGTCTTATACATCTAACTTCCTTAGACCACTTTCCATTTATATCTTAATCCATAGACTTGTTACTTTGTGTACGTAATGTATCTAAGGTAACATTCTTGCCCCTTTGATTATATTTATTTCCTTAGAATTATCCATTTTTATATTGGCTTCTAGGGCATACAAATATGAAAGCATAGTAACCACCAATGGCGGAGCCAGCTAAGGCCCACAAGGGTCGGCTGACCCTCCTCCAAATTATGCAACAAATGCATTTGTTATGTGTTGTATTTGATTTTCTTGGGTTTCTTTTATAGCTGACCCTTCTAACTTTCTAACTCTAGTTAATTGTTATTCTAACTCTCTATTATGCCTTTCATTTTCCTTTCTAACTTCAATCTTTCTATTCTTTCCGTTATTGAGTTCTCTTACAATTTTTGTTATTGAATCGGTCATCAGTCAAGTAAATCTCACAATACTAGCTATTCAGTTCTCTTTTGAGCAATTTCTAACTTTAAGCCAATTTAAAACATCATTTGATATTTTAGTTTCCGATCAAATGTAATCTTTTTCGATCATTAAGAATATATAATCTTTTTCGATATTTCTTTTTCGATACACAGGCTTGCCAAAATCTTCAAACCCACATGTAATTATTTCCCTCTCTCCATCGATTTAATAAAAAAAATTATAATAAATTAGATCTTGAGGTTGATAAGGTAATTTGATGAGTTAAATCCTAGTCATGGGTTTTTATTTATTAAATAAATAAAAAGGGTTTTATTAATAGGAACAAAAAGTGATGAGTTGCAATTAAGGAAAATTCAATTCGGAGGTAAGCCAAATTTCCTATAAGAAGAATGAATAAATAGTACAAAGGACAAGACTGTAAAGAGAGCCATCCCAATAACAATATGGCAACCATGTGTAAAACTTCCCCAGTGACCTAAGCCACAAACAGTAAAGGGTGTCATCCCAATAACAATATGGCAACCATATGTAAAACTTCCCCAGTGACTTAAGCCACAAACTGTAAAGGGAGCTATCTCAATAACAATATGGCAACTATATGGGTAAAACTTCTCCGGTGACCTGAGCCATCCAAAAAGCTGAAATGATATGGAAAAAATCACACTCGAAAATAACTTTTCTAAAACCCCTTTCAACCATCATAATTGTTAAATTTCATATAGACAAGTCAGCAACCCAATACTAATAACAACGATATTATTCCCAACTTAACCACCTACAAAACCCAAAAGGCCAAGCCCAAAAAATATTATAAAGTGCATGTTTTTATCGTATTACAAGGGATGTAATAAGGTTATACTATCCTTAATAGATGGTTTTCTCACAATAATGTCTACTTAATCGTTAGTACCTTAAAACATTTTATGTTTGTAACTTGGGAGGCACAACTATCATACATGCATGTGCTGCTCTGACTAATTTGTGCTCACCTAACATCTATGTCGACTTTGGTTTGAGTCTGATTGTTCCAAAAGAGGATAGAAGTGCCCATGAATACCATATATGAATAATGTCTAACAATAATGAGTTTGGTATTAGAAAGCAGTGTACATCATATCATAAATAAGTAGGGTGTAGCAGCCGGAAGTGTGGTTCAAGAAAATGTAGTTGATTGACATTGAATTTATTTTGACTTTTAACAGATATTATTATTGTCTACCTGCCCACTCATACATATATTATATATAATGAACTCAGACTCAATCTATTCAACCATTAAAAAGAAAAAATGGCTGAAAATAGGGTGGTGGTAGAGGATGATAGAGTCCATCCTTTTTCTTCCACACCAATGCAAGTACCAAATTCTTCTTTCCAAACAATTGTTTCTTTATCTCCTTCTAATTCTTTAATTTCAGGGTTAAAATACTTCATTACTTTCTGTCATGTTGTGCCATGTTTTCTTCTGCAAATGATTTTGCAGGTCAGAGCATTGGAATGTTGAGGAAGGGAAGAAGTCCAGCCCCTCCACTTTGAGTGAGAAGTTGGGATTGCACGAACTATTTTCTTTGAAGGTTAGTATATATCATGTGTTAACGACAATTACAGTGGTGACTTGATAGGAAATGATTATGCAATCTAAGTGCAATATATACAAGTTTAAATTTACAAGATTATATCTCAGTCGGCTAATTAGATGGTTCTTACGATGAAGTCAAAGTCTAAAGTACGTATATATGTCTGACGTAGTGTGTAAGTCTCAATTCAAAAATAAATTAAACCTATAATTAAGTGGTGCATCTTATATTAATTTTGTTAGAGTCTAGCCTAGTGTGCCGATCCTACCCAAGAATTGATTCAAAGGTATATGGAGGTCATTCTACTTTAACATATAAAAAATTCTAATGCCTACAATTAATTTACATTTTTTACTTGAAGATTGATTAATTGTAACAATTTTTTTAAAAAATTAATTACAGGTTTGGAGAGCATCTCTAGCAGAGCTAGTTGGCTCGGCAGTGCTTGTTTTCGCTATAGACACAATAGTAATCTCCTCCTATGAGACTAAAACCACGACACCAAACCTTGTCATGGCAATCCTCATTTCCATCACAGTTGCCATTCTCCTCCTCGCCACCAATCCCATCTCTGGCGGCCACATCAATCCCGTTGTCACCTTATCCGCAGCGTTCGTCGGCCTCATATCCCTCTCACGTGCCGCTGTCTACATCTTGAGCCAGTGCACCGGCGCGGTACTAGGTGCACTAGCCCTGAAGGCTGTGGTAAACGCCAGCATTGAAGAAACGTTCTCACTTGGAGGTTGCACCCTCACTGTCATTGCCCCAGGCCCACATGGGCCCATCATTATGGGCATTGAGACCACCCAAGCCCTTTGGCTTGAGATAATATGCACGTTTGTGTTTCTCTTTGCTTCGATTTGGATAGCATTTGACCATCGCCAAGCCCATGCTGTGGGCCGAGTTGTAGTCTTCTCTATCGTTGGAACACTCGCGGGCCTCCTTGTGTTTATCTCAACTACCGTTACAGCCGTAAAGGGCTACGCTGGGGTTGGAATGAACCCGGCTCGATGCTTGGGCCCCGCACTAATTCACGGGGGCCACCTTTGGAATGGGCATTGGGTGTTTTGGGTCGGGCCCATTATTGCTTGCGTGGCGTTTTGTTTGTACATAAAGATCATTCCACGTGAGCATTTCCAAATGAACGCATGATATCCAGTCAATATTGTGAAGACTCTTCCCAAGTAGAAATGGATTTAAGTAATTTTTCGGTATGACAAATCTTACAAGTGATGTTATCAATCCACTCCCTCTGCACATGTAAAAGATTTGGATTCTCAAAGGTGATCTGGACCTCCGGCTGGATTGAATCCTTCCTTCCCCCTTCTTTCCTCAACAGCTTAACTATTCTCTCGGCTTGCCTTAATCCTCTCGGATATGCCTTGCCTGCATTAAGCTTGAAGTGTACAGAGTATTTGCGCTTGCCTTTAGGAACTTGCCATTCCCATGTCGGGATTGATAACTTGCCTGGAGCAGTTCGTCTATTTTATGAGTACGACATCCTAGATTCATGAAATATCAACTGTGCCGTTGAATTAGTAACATCACGTGATAATATTATTGTATCACTAAAAAATACGTTTGTTGTATGTAACTATTAAAGATATGTTTGGAGAGTCTTGTGTATTAAACTAGAGAGTATGAGCCTTCTTTAATATCAAATATAGCCATTGCTTTCCTCACAATTGGTGGAAGGTGTTTTCCAAGAGAAAATGCTAGCTTATCAACTGTTTGATCGGCACGAATAATGCACAAGAGATATCAACAACTCAAAATTTCCCACTTCAACGAATCAAATACCAATCAACGGTTTAGAGAGAAGAACTCATTTAATTGGACTGACAAGTAAAAGTGTGATGTGATGTTGGCATTGGTTAAGCCAAAATGCCTCTTTGTTGCGTGAATCAATTACGTTCAAACTCAATTGATGATAAAACCCTCACTGACTTTTTTATTTTAAAAAAAACTCAAAAAAATTTAACTGGTGCAAAACAAAGATTGTCATCATCCCAACTTGCAAAATCTAGCTTTGTCTAGTCGTTGTATATAGAGTTCTATTTGGCTATAATTTCCATTGTTCTATTCTAAGCCCAGCATCTTCGTTTATGCAGAGTGAATATGCCTGCAATTATAAAAAGCTTAGCCTCATCCTTATAGTTTTCGACTTCCACGTCCAAGGTATCAACAAGTCATCTGTTGTTTTAATTCATTAACTTACATATAAAACCATGCATGGCGACTGCCTGCCTTCTTGGAAGAGCAAAAACCAAAGCTTTTTGGCAACTTCTCCAGCTCACAAGCTCTCAATTCTTTTCGGATAAGTGCTAAAAACCAATAATTTTTTGGCAACTTGTACAATTTATGTAATGGTATCATTCTGCCATGAATTTTTTTTTGTCTCAATTTGTGTTGCAGTGTGACCTATTAGAAGTTTGGAACTCAAAATAGTCTTTCTGTTCTGTCATCTTTGAGAACAAAAAGAAGGAGGAGGTTCTTTAAATAGAAACCCTTCAACCCTTTTCTTGTCATCAATTGTTTGAGGCAATGGAGGGTTTGGTCATGATCCCAAATGAAGCTGATGAAAAATTGCCCAAATCAGTTGGCAGAAGTTGTGAGGCAGTTGGTGTCCAAAACTCACT
The DNA here is from genome assembly GCA_024362665.1 of Prunus padus. NCBI lineage: Eukaryota > Viridiplantae > Streptophyta > Magnoliopsida > Rosales > Rosaceae > Prunus > Prunus padus. Next base: position 27,049,541 of record JANFAM010000019.1, on the reverse strand, counting down.
GGGGCTAAAATTTCTTGCTACAATTGGTGCCCATGAATATTTTTCACCAGAGGTAAGCTTCAGTTGATATGCAACATAATGTCTACTAAATACACTATTAGTATAAAAAAAATTCAATCTTCTTAGCAATTTTTGTTGGAAAAAAGTAATGCGTTCAAATCTCATAAACGATAATTTTTCTTTCTGCAATATAGTTACAGTTTTCTCACTATTGGGTTATGTTTCAGATGTGGAGAGCAGCTCTTACAGAGTTAGTAGCCACAGCTTCTCTTCTGTTCACCCTGACCGCTTCAATCATCTCATGCTTGGACTCAGGGGAGGTTGATCCAAAGCTGCTTGTCCCAATTGCAGTCTTCATCATAGCCTTCCTCTTCCTCCTAGTCACAGTCCCTTTATCTGGAGGGCACATGAGCCCTGTCTTCACATTCATAGCTGCCCTCAAGGGAGTTATAACTTTTGCTAGGGCCTCCATCTACCTTTTGGCACAATGCATTGGCTCAATCTTGGGATTTGTTATAATCAAGACTGTGATGGATCAAAATGCAGCACAAAAATACTCCTTAGGTGGCTGCATAATCAAGGGAAGTGGGCCCACGTCTGGGGTGGGGACACAAACAGCATTGATGATAGAATTTGCCTGCACATTTATGGTTCTCTTTGTCGGGGTCACAGTGGCATTTGACAAGAGAAGGTGCAAAGAGTTGGGTTTGGCCATGGTGTGTGCTGTGGTGGCTGGGGCTATGGCACTTGCAGTTTTTGTGTCAATTACTGTGACTGGGAGGGTCGGGTATGCGGGCGTGGGTCTGAACCCGGCAAGGTGCTTAGGCCCGGCATTGTTGCAAGGGGGGAGGTTGTGGGATGGCCATTGGGTTTTCTGGGTTGGACCAATCTTGGCTTGTAGTGTGTACTATTGTGTCTCTTTAAACTTGCCCAATGAGGGTTTAAAATCTGTGGAAGAAGAGAGTGACGTTTTGAAGGGAGAGAGTAATGTATGAGATCTCGATCTGCAATGCAGTTAAATATGTAAAATATTCTACCCTGCGCTCTAGCTTAATTGGTAATTTGATTAGTTGGAAATGTAGTAGATTACAAGTTCGAATTCTAGCATTTGTGAACCACAGTTGCTACTTAAGTAGAATCACTCTTAAATGTGCGGTCATTATAGATAGTCTAACAACATAATATGAAAGATTCTCGAAATATATATTGACACATATTTACATATGTAAAGTGATCTAGCATGATGAAGATCTAAATCTGAACTATTCATAATTTAGCAATGTCTTAAAATAAGAAGACAAATTTTTTAACGATATCTAAAAATGTTCAAAAAAAGGCATCAGGCAGCCAAAAAATCCCCCCTTCCCAACAACACATACAATTGTTAATCCCATAAACTGCAACACATACAATTGTTAATCCCCTTCCATCATCTCATGCTTGGAATCAGGTGAAAGTGACCCCAAACTACTCGTCCTCTTTACGGTGTTCATCATTCTCTTCCTCTTCCTCATGGTGACGATCCCTTTTTCTGGAGGTCACATGAGCCCGGTTTTGACATTTATAGCTGCCCTCAAGGGTGCCATAACTCTAGCTCGTGCCTCCATCTACATGTTGATGCAATGTGTTGGCTCAATTCTGGGGTTTTTTTATAATCAAAACTGTAATGGACCAAAATGCAGTGCACAAGTACTCCTTAGGAGGCTGCACTATTATTGGCAATGGGACAACAATTGGGGTAGGGATACAAACAGACAGCATTAGTGGTAGAATTTGCTTGCACATTTGTGTTTCTCTTAATTGGCATTTGACAAGAAAAGTGCAAAGTATTGGGTTTAACAATTGTATGTGTAGAGGTGGCTGGGCCTATGGTACTTGCAGTTTATGTGTCCATTACTATAACCGGGCGGGCTGGGTATTCAGGAGTGGGCCTCAACACTACTGTTGCTAGGGGGTATATTGTGGGATGGTCATTGAGTTTTCTGGGTTGGACCCATTTTGGCTTGCTGTGTTTACTATTGTTTCTCTTTAAACTTGCCTAAGGAAAGTTTGACATCAGAAGATGATGAAGAATGTGACATCTTGAAGTTGGCTGGGCAATTTTCTGGGAAAACTGGTAGCCCCTCTAAGGTCCAATTTGGTTGATGAAAATTATTTGATGGGAAATCATTTCTCATGTCATTTTTCAAGGGATGGGAAATGGAAGATTTCTTTCTCATGTTTGGTGATGAACCCGGTACACTATTCAACAGTGTAGGGGCTAATCCTGCAGTGCAAGTAATAGGAACACATGATTTCGTCAAGAGCAGAAAGCAAGAGGTGTATTTGAAGTGTACAAAGTTTATTTTGAGAGTATTGTTGAGATTAGACTTCCGCTGTATATGATAAATTCTGAGAAACATATATGTAATAGGTTGAAATTTCAATTTATTATGTATCTGTTGGAATGTAATATTTAACTCAGAAGATTGAGTCAATATTAACATTGTGGTTCGGAACATGTGGTATTGTATTATGGAAAAAAGAAAAAAATTCCTTGTACGTTTGTTGAAAGTTCAGAGCTTCACGTCTTGGATTGGTTTGTTTGTAATAACTTTGCAAGTTATTTGTTGGAAAATTCGGAGCGTGACACCTCTACTTTAGACTATCGCTTATACCAAAAAAAAAATCTGATCTTAACCTTGAATTAATTTAAAAAGGCATAAAATGAGGGCGTCATAATTCAATCATTATGATCTACATTGGACCAAAACTATTAAATTTTTTTTTTGGAAACGAAAAGAATTTATTTAATTAGTTAAATAAAAGTACGGATCATCATGAAAATACAATGTATAAATTAAAGCAATAGGCTACCTACACATTAGGGATAGATTAGCCTCTCTGCACGCGCTTCCGCACCTGCGAGATGCTTTTTAAAAAAAATTTAAAATTTATTTTGGAATTAAAAAAGATAATGGGTAGTTGTGTTCTATAAAAATAGGATCAATTATTTGATTTTTCTTTTAATTTTAATTTTTTTAATATGAAAAATTATGAATTTACTATATTATCCTCATTTAATTAATATTTTCAATTCTTAATATTTGAATTAACCAGGACATTTTTTGGTATTTTGAATGTCTTACCATTCTCTTCCTTTTGCTTTATATATATAGATATATATTACTGACAAATTAGAAATTTTCAATTGGAATTAGCTATAAATAGACAACATATATGGGCACTCAATTGAAACAAGTTTCACTTGTAATCTCTAATTTCTTAAGTAATTCTCAAGGTATTTGAAGTTTGTGACCGGCCAGCTATTAACTAATTAATCATTTCATATGTTCTTAATTAATATCTGAAAGCTAAATTTTCTATCCTTTTAGTATATTTGAGCCATGGATTATGCCTGAAGCTGAAGTATATACGGTAATTTTTCCTTTCTTTCCCTGAAAATCTTAGAGGGATCATATTTCCTGACCATGCTACAAATTACATATGATGTGACAGTTATGTGTTAACTATGATGCGAATTTGTGTCCTTGATTCCCTTTTGTACTCTCTTTTCAGTTGTGGAGGGCAGCCTTTGCAGAAATGGTAGCAACTAGGTTGCTAATGTTCACACTCATAGCTTCAGTCATTGCAGGCTTGAGCTGCAGTCTGGCTCCTGCCCTTCTTGTTGGACTTGCAGTCTTCATCAATGTCTTTCTCTTACGCATGGTCATTGCTCCGATAACCAGAGGCCACCTGAACCCGATTATATCAGTCATTGCTGCCCTGGAAGGTGTCACAACCTTCGTTCGTGCCGTTGTCTACATCCAGGCTCAATGCATTGGCTCCACTCTGGGTTTTCTCCTCATCCACACCCTCATGAGCCATGATTTAGAGCAGAAGTTCTTGTTAGGTGGCTGCACTCTCAATGGCAATGAAGAGACACATGGGATAAGCCCAGGAGGTGATTTTCTGTTGGAGTTTGTGTGCACATTTCTGCTGCTCTTTGTGGGCATAACAGTGGCTTTTGACAAGAAAAGAAGCAAGGAAGTTGGCCTGCCCTGGGTTTGCTTCATGTTGTCAGCACCAATGGGGCTAGGAGTTTTCATTTCAATAACAATCACAGGGAAGGCTGGCTATTCTGGTGTTGGTCTCAACCCAGCAAGGTGTTTAGGCCCTGCATTGGTAAGAGGAGGTTCATTGTGGCATGGGCATTGGGTTTCCTGTTTGCACCCATTTTGGCTTGTGTAATACACTATCTTGTCTTTAAGACCTTTCCAAAGAAGGGTTTTGTGGTGCTGGAAGGAGAACACCACATTTTGAGCATAGGCGAGGCCTGCTTCAAAGGAAGCAGTACTCCCGTTTATATTCAGAAGAAAGAGTAATGCTACATGGATCATATTACAGACCACATCATTAATAGAGGATGAGATCCGTCTATACGAGTGAACTTCACCTCTATTAAATATGTGATCCGTAAATGTGGTCTAAATAGTTTCAATGCAAACGTAAGAGAAGTGTAAATTTATTTATAGGCAAACCTTTCTATTTTTTGGGTTTGGCTGTAGGCCTTCTTCTGGACGTGCCTGCTCACTCCCACTTATTTTCAAAAGTAAAGGTAGTATGTCAAATTTGATTAGTGTTTAAGTAGTTGTTGTCTCAATCTTCTTACATGTAAACTTTTCTGTAGGCCATAAGATGTGATATTTTTATTTTGAGAAACTAAACATATGATCATATTAGGGCTTTAAAGTACTTGCATGAATGATAAAACTCTCTTTTATCTCTATGAACAGTAAAAAAACATCTGTAAGGTAAAAAGGGTATATTTGAAAGACTGTGATTAAGAAATTAACACAAGCTTTCTTTTATATCCAGCAGAGACCAATTGATCCAAGTAGAGTTATCATGAACGCCTTGACAAATCCTGGATCCATTTGCTTTAGTAACAAATTTACTGATTAGCTCAAACCCTTAATGCATCAAACAGAAATCAGTCACAACAGACAGAGTAGTGGACATTGATAAATTTTGGCTCCATCTCTATCTAAATTTGCACATTAAGAGCATTTCATTAGCGCGATTACGATAACTAAGAAACACACAAACTTGTGGTAGTGATCATTTTCTTCATCAAAATTTTATTGCCAGTTTTATCTTTCTTACGCTCGATATATCCACAAGAGATATGCTCTATAACTAGGAAGATGGCTGCAATAGTGTAGAAGAAGAGGCAAGGGACTCGTGCACAACCGAATTTGAGTAAACTGAGATAGGATTTCCCTCCAATTGCAACATGATGCTCCCCAGGATTTCAGTCAATATCTTCTTGAACTCGTCTTCTTTGAGAAGTTTTCCATCATCTGCATTCACCAAGTTGAATGCGTCCTGCACAACCTTGTCCATCTGTAGATTTTACGTAAAAAAATCATGGAGATGTTGCATTAGTCATTTGGACAGGGATAAGTTACTAAGATTTGCTGAAGGAAAAAATGATCAAGCATGGGAAGCACTGAAGGAATAGGTTGTCTGAGTTCATAATCAAATATAAAGATAGGTTTGCTAATTAACAGAGCACCTGCTCAACTGCACCAAGTGGTGGCAGACCAGCGGTTGGACCCACTGCATCCAGTGCCACACGCAAATATTCCTTGGACAGTTTCCCACTGCGATCTTTTGGCACATTTTCAATAGCTGCATTCAGTGTCTGCATTTTACAATAGATTGAAATAAGCGATTTCAATACGCGATTTCAATACGTATGGCATTCCAACAAGATTTAAATATGCAACTGGTCAGTGAAAAAAATGAGAAGACATCTTTATGAGTGAAACCTTGTCTAATTCAAACTTGTTGGACAACAGTCTCTTAATGCCACTTCCATCAAAGTCATTTTCACTGTGGGCTACGATCACAGGCTGCTCCTTAAGGTGCTGAGCCACGGTTTCTGCCACTTTCTTGAACTCCTCTATGAAAGTTTCTTGAGATACAGGCTTGTCCAAATCATGGCCAGTGCATGATTGCAGAGCCGGTTCCACGATATTGCTAATAACCTAAAGAACAAAAATAACCAGCAAAAAGGAAAAGAAAGAAAAAGTAGTCAAGAATGAAGATTCCAATGCAACTTTTCTAGGTTCTACAACCTACAATAATGTGTTGAGGACATGTAAATTTGTAGGATGATATAACGTTGCCTATACTTTGGCTACTTGTCTAAATTGCAGCATGTTAGTTTATAAATTCAGTAGCAATTTTAACATAATTTTCACTCCCAAGATCCAATTATAGAATTGTTATATACTGAAACAAGTTAAATTTGAGAAGATAAACTACCCAAGGATCTGATGAAGGGGGCATCCCTTGCTCAACGGTGAGTTTTTCCAAAGCTTTGGCTATATAGTCACGGAGGGTTCCAGTTCCATCAGCCGAATTTATCTCAGAATACGAGGCTACCATCTCTGGTTCAAAAGTTGGCCCATTGATGAATTCTTCGAGATCTTCTCCATCAATACGGAGGATCACAATAGGGTCTCGCTTCAAACCAGCAGCCATGCCTAACAGAATATCCGAAAGAACCTCTCTGAACTCAGTCTTGTTCACTTTTTGTTGTTTTCCATGAGTGAACTCATTCAACACCTAAGCACATCAAATCATATGCTTTATTTTTCAGTGCAAAGTTTAGGCACATACATGAAGGAATTAATCTGTGGATAAAATGACTTTAGTTCATCTAAACAAATTGGCACATAACAGTTACCGTTAAAAGAGATCTAGTTAACTAGCTTTCCTTTTTCAGCTCATGTTTACACAATCTACTATATTTGCTAATATGGATTCTCCGCTAATCGGGTTCTTACCGCAGGTATATGCCAAGATAGCATATCAGATACTAACAATATTTCTGCTGCATTGCAGCTTCATTGACACAGTAACTTCATCAGTTAGGCCAATCTCAGACGTACGTTAAGTTCCAATCCAATCTCTCCTTTATTGAAAAACTTCTTCACAATGTAACATCATCTAAGTTGACTATGCAATTATTCTGATTCCTCAATTATCATGCGCTTAACAATGAGTCTTTGCCATTGTTTTAAACTAACATATCATGTACTTGTGTTAATATAAAGTACAGCCACATTATTAAGCTGATTAGGTAAGGTTGTTACTTTGTTCAGAAGCAAGCCCCTTAAAGAAAGCTTTACGACCTTTTGAAAAACAGGCACGCACCAGTCCCATCATAGAATATTATGGCATATTATGGCTTTCGTCACACTAAATCTTCTTGAATAATATAAAAGTGTCGACGGAGTTCGTCACCAGATTCCTCTTAGCATAAGAAGATAAAAAGAAAAAGGGTTCTTTTTCAAACAAAAATAAATAAAAGTGGATGAACAAGGCCCAACTGAAAGGCAAGTACGAAATAAGAACGACAAAGTTTGGTTATGGGTTGGTTGGATGCTTCTCGAGCTAGCTAGAAATAGAAATTCTCAATAGACCAAACAAAGCAAAGCCACAACAATCTCCCTTTTGCAACATTAAATAATAATAAAATAAAAACAGAACCATATATTACAAAGGAGGTGGCCTAAAATAATAAAAGACCAGAAAGCACAAGAATGACACAACAAATTTGATTACATGATGAAGGGGTGGAATTTAGAGTACTACAAAAACACGCAATCAAAAGCTCCAAAGTCAAAATCAGACGTAGCATTTTTATCTTATGTGTATTTGCAGCATTTGATATTATCTGTTGTCAGTTTGCATTAATAACTTGAGGGTTTTGGTTGTATCAGTGATTCAGCACTCGTGGCACAACGAAAACAACAAAGTCATAATTCCACAGCCAAAAAAGAAAATCATTGTGTTCAATTCCTAAATAACTATATATCCTAACCATCCAACACAAAACCAAAGAAAATACTGAAACAATAACAATTAGTAACACGTCTTATCTCTCGTTACATATTATGTTACGTTGTCAGACTGTGAATTTGAACCGTATTTCAATATCATATATTTCATATTACAAAATTAGCAATTTAAGTAACATAACATGCCAGATTGATAAGACACGTGTCAGTTTGACAAGACCATCTTAATTTTTCTAATAAAGAATGTATATATGTAAATAATAAGCAGAAAAATGAAAGTAGTGAAAGTAAATACCAAAAAAGGTGAAAAAAGAAGATGAAATTGAAGTGGGGGGTACCTCAGAATAGATGTGATCAGAGTCAGGGGAAGAGCCCTGAGCAGGCAAGCCAAGAGCAGCGCCAATATCAGCAACAGCAGGCTGAAGCTCCTTCACAGAGAGCTCACCATCTCTGTCTCTGTCGAGCTCCTGAAACTTATGCTCCACAAAACTACTAAACACCTCCTTGTTCCCAACCAACTTCATTATATTCGAACCGTCCAGCACCTGCCCCGCTCCACTTTTCTTCTTTGGGCTCTCCTCCATTTCTTCCTTTTTATTTATTGCCTTCTCTTTCTTTCTTGTGAACCCTTCTTCTTCCTTCCTCCTTCCCCTCTTTCTTGCCTCAGTTCTTCTTCTTGTGAGTCTCGTGAGTCACACGAGCTAAAAAGTGGGAAATCAAACAGCTTCTTCTTTCTTTCTGCTTTAGCCTCTCTCTCTTTTTTTATTTTTTTTCTTTCTTCCTTTCTGGCTCTGCAGGCAGGGAGAGGCTTAAATATGAGAGAGAGAGAGAGAGAGAGAGAGAGAGAGAGTGTGTGTGTGTGTGTGTGTGTTGTGGAAATTGTACGGGGTTTTAAATTTAAAAGCTAGTTATTAGGCATGTTTGTTTGTCTAGCTCTCGTTTTCCAGACGCAGATTTTTTTTTTTTTAAATTTTATTTCTTTCTTGTGGGTCTTTTCTTTCCTAAAAAAATGAGAGGAAGGATAAGAAATTTTTCTAACTAATTAGTTAATCTTTACTTTTCCAGACTAGAACTTAAGAAACCAGTTTTGTTTACTTTTCGCTTTGAAAGAAGTCAAAACACATGATGTGAGAGCTTATCTCTTTTTCCTTGGCTAATTCAAGGAGCAACAAAAAAAAATCTAGAGTAATTTGATTGTGGGGTTTTTATTTTTAAATACAACGTATAATACAACTTAATATTTTTAGAAATATGATGTGTGTAGAATTCAACGATAAAGATAATGTTCTTAGCCACGTATCATATACTATGTATAATACAACATAACATTTTTTAAAAACAGATGTGGGGTTTAACTTAAAAGGACCAGATGCAATTATGAGTGGACTACATATATTTGAATTGTATATTATTATTGTATTCTCTGAAGTAGAACTTTACACATCATGTCATGTATCGAACCACCTACACCAACAACATCGTATAATATAAAAAATTTCAAAGGGAAGCATGGGTTCTAACACTTGATATAGCATATTCCTTCAATTATATGCAAATTGGAGACATTAGGGATGTCTTCCTTGTAGTATTTTAAATTATTTGTAGTGCCTTGACAATTGGATGATATCTCATTATTGGAGTACTTATTCCAACAAATGAATGAGTAATCCTTTTGCCTTTTCATTATCTAAACCAATTAATATGATATCACAATACAATTATAGTTTTGCTATTTCCATTTCCTGTCCTATTTTCCTATCCACCATGTAAATTTGAAAAAACACATTCTTATCTTTCTACTCACTATTATTCCTAAAATACCCTTTAATTGTTTAAAAACAAATGTTATTTTATTATTATTTTAGTTTATGTTTTTATTTGTAATGCTTTAAATATGTTTTTCCTCTTGTTCTTAAAAGTCATTTTATGCAAATGACCCATTAGTGTAGTGGTTTGGAGTATTTACTCCCTCAGCAAGGTTCTGGGTTCAAGTCCTAGCATCCGTGTAGTGTATGTGAGTTTAGTATGCTATTGCCCCTCTCAATAGGAAATGTCCTCAAAAAAACAAAAAAGTCATTTTACTCAAATGACCCACTAGTGTAGTGGTTTGAAGTATTTACTTCCTCAGATGGGTTTGAGTCCTAGCATTCGTGTAATGTGTGTGAGTTTAGTATGCTATTGCACTTCTCAATAGGAAATATCCTAAAAAAAATTATTTTACAAATGAGTGCATTTATATTTAAATTTTTAAAAATAAAGTAAGTGGGAAAATATGACTATCAGGTGGACAATTAACAAAGTCTTCATCTCCAAATCTCTGTCGGCACAAAATACTATTCCACCCCTATTTACTCTCTCGCACGTTTCCCACTTTACTATCCAAATATATATATATATATTTTTTGGGCGGTGCATTTCACTATTCTTTGTTGACAAAAAAGCAAGCAAAAAAAATTTGAAAAAGACAAAGGAGAAAATAAATTTAATAAAGTAAGTACGAATTTATGAAAGGACCTAAAAGAAAGATGGATAGGGTGGTCTGTGTGTGGTCACAAATGTAGATACACGTGGGGCGGTTAGGGAGATTCAACAAACAAAAAAAGTAACAAAGGGCGGACGGACGAGGTGGGCCCCTAGGAGTGAGATTTTCGCTCTTTAGGCTTACTTTGGTAGGCCCGTATCCGTGCGACACGTTGGCCCGCGAGTTTGGATGCGTGTCCTGTATTTATACTTGCCACGTGGTGGTAATTTGATAGGTTACGGACGAGTCCACCGGGATGGAGTGGAGATATAGCTCATTGCTGAAAACTAGGTGAATTCATTGAATTGCCGAATTCATGAGGTTGTGGGGATCCTGTCGTGTGGAGATATTTTAACAGAGACAAACGACGTGCCGTTCTATTTTTGGCGGGGATTGGAAAACTTTTATTGGTCAATGAAATTGGGGTTTTTTTCGGTCGCAGGGAATATTGGGTTGAACAAGTTAAGATTTTTTTATATGCGGTTGAACAAGTTAAGATGACCGCAGCATATGTGGAAATATTGGATTGAAAGAAGAACAATATGTTCCTCGAATGTGTGGTTAATCTTATGAGCGTTTGTCAGACGCCTAACAAATATGTATTACTTCATCTATAAATTCATAATGTATCGAGTCATAATAATTAAGAATTGATATCATATGTCATTTTCATATATGAATGTGATTGAAGCTAGCAATTTCTTTGTATTTTTAAGTTATTCATACTGAAAGAAATGGTAGCTAAGATCTATGTTGCACGAACACTCCGTCATTGCCCAACAAAAGTAATGTTTTTATGTTATTGAATATGCAATTTTTAAAATATATATATAAGTATATACTATTATAATTTATTATTATTTTAATTGCCGTGTCCGTGTCCTAGTTTTTTGAGATTTTCCGTGTCGACGTGTCCCCGTGTAGCGTTTCCGTCCCCTTACCCGTGTCCGTGCAACATAGACTAAGATGCATTCTATTATTTGGTATTAGTCAAATCCTAATTAATGTCGCAATATCATTATGATATTAAAGGTGAAGGCCGGTGACTGAAGAGTTAGTGAGCTTTATTGGTAATGTTGGGTATGTTTATTTGAAGGAATTTGATATATGATTTAGATATTTAGGTAGTTCAACTCTTACTTAAGCCAACACTCCTTTGTATGACTCGAAGGGGTTTCGGTTTTGAAATCGAAAAATGTTACCTATGTGGTACGTAGAATGGGTACGGGTACGTCTTGATTAGTTTTCATGAGGTGCAGAGGAAGTAATTAGGACTAACAAGACATAAAATTGTACTTTGTCAAGTAGTATAACATATATTTCATTTACAATGCTCACATCTTAAAACTATGTAAAGGCTGAAAATGGGTAAGTCGCATTAATATAATTTGGTGCGGCGCATCATCTGATGAGCTTCTTTAACCAGTGTTTTCTGCTGGGAAGAATTGGGGTTGCCTTTTCGGACAATGATACTGATTCAGTTGGTTTCTCTTCAAAGTCGTTTGTTGTTCTTTGGTCCCTTGCTTCAGCTTCAGACTGCCCAGCACCAATTACTTTTTTAGTGCCCTTCTCTTGCCTCTGCACAGAAACCACGGGGGGCTGCTTAATTTATTTAAATATAGAGAAATTATGTACTATGTTATTGAAGTTGATTATTGTCTGAATGTGCGGCTTAAATTTAATTTAGCAAGATAATAACATGTCTAATTGAGCTATATATCTCTTTGGCCACAGGTTGGCTGTGGCTTACATGTACAGGCCACGGGTGTAACAGTGTCGTTTATAAAAAAGTTTTCTAGAAGTGATTGCTGGGAGCATTCATAATTTCTATAAAATATTTAACAAATCATGACTTTTAGCCCTAACATCTCGCCCCTAGAAAAACAAAAAATGCTGGAGGTTGGGAAGCCAGAAGGACCCTCAGCTCCTAACCCCGAACCTCACCACTACAGTACTAGACATGCTCTAAACATTTATCTTACAATAAGTGTGGCAAGAAGGTACCTGATCAGAACGAGGCTGTGGCGCCGACTGATGAGAAGAAACATACTCCAAAATCTCATAAACACCCTTTTGGCCATAATTCAGAGCCTTTTGGCAACATAGGTTTGCAATATCCCTAGTCTTAACTCTAAATTCCAATATCTTACTATCAATTTCTGCCTGATGTTGTGCCACAAAGTCTCGGAAGAAGCGATTATAAAGATAGGCCGTGCCCTGAAAAGTTAATTAAGACATTCAGTATCACTATTATTAACGACGGAATAAAAACATGATTCTATTAGTATAGGATGATGATGAGTGCTTACTTTCTCTTTAGAAAACCAGAGATATATAAACAACGCCAATTTGGCTTCATTGTATATTGGTAGCCTTCAAAAAAAAACACACACACAAGGGAACAATAAGTGGCATTAAAAATCATACGACACAAGTGTCTAACTAACGCTACGTTACTTCCACGTGATATTAGATAATCATTAATCGACAACAATTTAAGCTATCAGAGAATAAGTCAATAATGGAAATAAAGTTATCATTCTTCCTAACTCCCGTCTTCCAAGACATAAGGTATATCAAACTAACACATATATAACATTTACTTACTACATTTGCTAACTCACACTATACATGAGATTCTCCTATACAAATGAGTCACATATCCGTGATTTGCAAATATGATACATTGTAACAAACAGGCTTCAATAAAATGTTATGGAAGCAAATTGTTTACCATGAAAATAAAGCATCCCCAAATCTCTCCAACACAGTAAGCATAGCAACTAATATCCTACAAAACCCACATCAAAAGTAAACCCTAATTAATTTGAATCTGAAATTAAAGTTAAAAGAATCATAATTAAACATGATGTATATAGCATATATATATACCAGTATTGGCACCAAAACAGAAGTTGCTCAATCTCTGGCTTATTCTTCTCCACAGTCTTATAGCACTCATAAGCCGGATAAGCATAACCAAACACCATCCTGCAGTAAATAAAAATTTTAATTAAGCAAATAAAAACTTTCATGAAAACTAACACCACTTGGGTTGGGTCGGGTCAAAAAACCCAATTGGATTCATTTGATTACGTACAGAATAGCCCTTGGAAGAAAAGATCCCAGCATTTTGACTCTTTGGCATGTACAAATTAGGATGATTAACCCAGAAATTCAAATAACCTGAAAACCATGAAAAAAATAAAAAAGTTCAAGGGGTGAGTTCAGAAATAAATTGGTAAAAAAATGAACCAAATTGAAAACAAGAAGAAGACCTAGGAATTTACGTGAAGAGAGATTGAAGGGGAAAGAAAATCCCAGAAGCTGAAATACAGAACAGCGGAAAACCGTCTCAGAATATGTATATGCATGTTTGGGTTTGGTTTCAACTTACAAACACGTCGCACGAAAAGGCGCTCTATGCAAGCCGAAACGCTACTATTGCTTACCAAACGGGACAAAAGTTTATTTGAATTTTGGATTTGAAAAATATTTTGGGGTTTTTTTTTTACAAAACTGGATCAGAGAATTTGCTTACATGGCCCAAGATTTTAATCAAATACAGGCATAGACTTAGTAGAAGGTTGGGCTGTTGGTCATGGACCAGACATATCTTTAAATTAAGACCACTATTCATGTGTTTAAAAAAAAATAAAAATACAAGCGATAATTTAAACTACTATAAATTAATATAATTTAGGGAAAGGGGAGACTTGAATTTGGGTGCAAGGAGGCGGATTCACTGCCTTAAACAATTGGTTTAACTCACATTTGCAATCGACTATTCAAGTACTCACTAGAATGCTATCGAAAGGTTATCAAGGCGGCGCCGCAAAAGAAAAAAAGTTTCCAATTGTATTCATAACCTTTAATTAGTTAAATACACTTTTAACAAGTCTATTATATATGATTAATAATTTGTTCTCCTTACCTAACGCTTTAAATTTTCAGATTTAATCTCTTTTGTCATGTTTTATCAAAATTTCTTTATTTGGGAACTCCAACAAATACATATTTCTTTATTTAGACACTCTAGCAAATTGTCTGTCGCCTTTTCCTAATGCATGCATGTGTGACTGAGGAGTAAGAAATGAGTGCAACTGGTTTAGAATGGTATTTGCTGTATAAAAATTCATGAAATGCCTCTAAGAAGAAAAAAAAAAGATTCAGATTTAGTACTACATACAAATTAAGTAAAAACAATGACAACCAAGAGCTATCTAGCTCAGGAAAACCTCTAAACGCTAAAATGCTAAGTACACAAACCTCAATAAATACCCCTTCTAACTCCACCTAACACACACAACAAACCATTCGGTGTTAGCCATGGCGAAGAAGACTAAGGGTCGCCAAAAGGTTGATATGGTGAAAATGGAGAATGAGAGCCATCTCCAAGTCACCTTCTCCAAGAGAAGGTCAGGCCTTTTCAAAAAGGCCAGCGAGCTCTGCACCATGTGTGGTGCAGAGATCGCCATCATTGTCTTCTCTCCGGGCAAGAAGGTCTTTTGCTATGGCCACCCGGGCATCGAGACATTGTTGGACAGGTTCGAGGGCACAGTCCCGCGTCAGATCTTGAATTCCGAAACACAGAAGATTATTGACGGGTACCGGAATGCAGGCCTGTGTGAACTCACTGATCAGCTCACACGGCTGCAAGACGTCCTCGAGGACGAAAGAAAGTGGGGGGAAGCGCTGACCCAGTCCAGGAACGCCAACCAAGGGGGAAAGTGGTGGGAGGGACCAGTGGAGGAGATGGAATTGGATCAGCTGGAGAGTTTGAAGGCTTCTCTTCTGGAGTTGAAGTCGAAAGTGGCTGATGAGGCTAAACTGAGATGTTCTGCTGCCCAAAGTGCAAACCCTGCACACAACTCTAATTTTTTTGTGGGGAGCTCTTCTTCCCGTGCTGCTGCTGGGCCCTCTGGCCTCCAAGGTTTGGTTAATCCTGATATTAACAATGCTGGGTTTAATTTTAATGGAAATGATCATGTGATGCAGGCTCCTCCTCAGCTTAACAATGTTGGGTTCAATGCCAATCCTAATGCCATGCCTCTCAATGGATGGAACCCTAACCTGGGTGGAGGCTTTCTCTGAAAAATTTGTGACGGTGATGATGATTTTTATTTAATTAATAAGCAGCACTGGCAGCCACAGAGAACACAGAGTGATCGATCTAGTGTTGTGATCTGCGCTTTGCAGCATTAAGTTTGTCTTTGTTCTGTTGTGTCCTTGTGTTTTTTTTATTTATTTATAAAAATTTCAGATTGTCATGAACTATCAGAAGTTGTCTCAACCAAGCCGTTTGGCTAATCAAAATATATAGTTTGTAATATTTATTGGCCTATATATTTTTTTTTATCAATATATTATTCATTTGTTTTATTTTTATGTAGGAGTTCAAATACTAGCTAGCTCCCTTTTTGATGCAAAAAGTGAAAGAAATTCTAGCACTCTATGAAAACGCTACTAGAAAAAGTGGCTAAGGCCACGGTTTGCCTAGCCACGGCGAATCGATAGTCGCCCTTAGTGTGTAATGACATGTTTACTATGCATCAGTAGCTTGTGATATATAAGCCATAGTCAGTCATTTATAGGCCACATACACTCTTTGTTACGGCGAAAATTTAATGCAACACCTACTTCAACCACAGTTACATGATCTGTGTCTAATTCGTGGCCAACGCTCTTATAGGTTGTCTATGATTAACATTATACATACCATTGATGTATCATCAACAATGACTTATAATGAAGTTTTCTAGTAGTGAAAGTATGACTATGTACACACGGCCGATTAAGGATTAATGCTAAATCCTCAAAATAAAAAGAAGCAGAAAAATATTTGAGAGTTGAAAACTACACTTCTCATTAAACTTTACAACAAACGGTGAAAACTAATAAAGGAAAAATTAAGAAATTTGTTTGGAAAAACTAGTTTATGGATAATTATTTTTTTAATAATATAAATAATATTGAGGGAGGATGAAATCAAACATAAAAGTGGAGAGGTAAATTAATAGAATTAAACCATACTTTAGTAAGAAAAATTGTGAGAGACACCATGTAGAGGATTGTTCTCCTCTATCTGCTCCACCTCTCCTAAATCCCCTCACTCAATAGAAAAAAAATTATCTTCTATGGAAAAAAAATACGAAAAATAAAGTCTCTACTAAGCGAGCTCATACAAAACCCTAATTAACAACGTACGTGCATGGATAAATGATATGTGCATTTTATTAAAAGGAAATTATATGTAGTCAATACTTATATCAAATATGCCAGTTGTAAGTATGTTTTATTGCACGATGAAGTATGATACGATTTCCTTATACGAGACATGATAAAAGATAATTAAGTTTAGAGGGTGACAATAGCACCGACTTTGTAATACCTTATAAAGTAGATCTTCTACGTGTATGTAACATACACGCTCTAACTTATATTGTGCAAATAATTATTAAGTTACCAAATTATTTGATTACATAAGAGCCCTTGAAAGAAAAGATCCCAGCATTTTGACTCTTTGGCATGTACAAATTAATAATTAACCCAGATATTCAAATAACCTGAAAACCATGAAAATAAAAAAGTTCAAGGGGTGAGTTCAGAAATAAATTGGTAAAAAAATGAACCAAATTGAAAACAGGAAGAAGACCTAGGAATTTACCTGAAGAGAGATTGAAGGGGAAAGAAAATCCCAGAAGCTGAAATACAGAACAGCGGAAAACCGTCTCAGAATATGTATATGCATGTTTGGGTTTGGTTTCAACTTTCAACTTTCAAACACGTCGCACGAAAAGGCGCCCTACAAGCCAAAACGCTACTTGCTTACCAACGGGACACAACTTTATTTGAATTTTGGATTTGCAAAATATTTTGGGGTTTTTTTGACAAAACTGGATCAGAGAATTAACTTACATGGCCCAAGATTCTAATTAAATTACAGGCCTACACTTAGTAGAAGGTTGGGCTGTTGGTCATGGACCAGACATATTCTTAGATCTAGGTTCAAAATAATTAGCTGTTATTGGGTTTAGTCCACGCATTTTTTGTTTGAAATATAGAGCCTTTCATATTTATTACTTTTTTGTTGTGTAGATTTTACCTTTTGAGGTAAATAAGGAAAATACATTGAAAATCTAAATTTAATGCATTATTTCATTGTAATTGAATTTCATAATTTAAATTTTGAATTAATTCCTTGATAATAGTTACCTAATATATGAATAAAAATACAATTTAATCAATGAAAAGTAAAGATCCACATATTATACCAATTGATCAGATAAGTACTCACATGAAATTATGTACCTGACATACATGTAAATAGTGCTATTATTAGCAACGAAAAAAACTTAGTGATAAGTCATGTTACCTTTAAGTTAGGAACATAAATTAGAATACTACATATAAGTTAGGAACATAAAATTATATGATTACATATAAGTGAGATACGAAAATGGACAAATAAAATTGTATGTTACCTATTAAAAAAAAAAGGTACATAAAATACTATTACACTTTGTAGAAAATATTAAAAAAACACATATATACCTATGCAATAGGCAATAGGACCCTACACCATAGGATGATATATTTATAAGAGTATATAATATACCTCTACCATAGGATGAACAAAAATAAAAATTGTTACCTAAACTCAAACTAAAACACTATACACCAATGTGCTGCACCCTCACCTTGCTTAGACATTTATCACTTTATCACTTTGACCCAGTGTGCCGCACCCTCCCCTTGGTTTTACCTTTGACATTTGACTTTTGACTTTGACATTTGACTTTCGACTTGACTTTGACTAAGCCACAAAATCATTCATTCTCTTCTTATTTCTCAATCGAATCCTTTTCGGTGTGTGATTTTATAGGTTCTAATTAGCGACGTAGTGGGTATGAATGATTCACTCTGAACCAAGTGTGAATTGTATCCCTCTATACAATTCTCCATATTGGTAAAAGCTAATTATAATTACTTCTTACATGGCTTCCATAAGCCATGGTTGACACCTAGCAGTATGTCATGGCTACCGAAGCTAAAAAGAATTCATTTAGAGAACCTAGTTAGTTTGTAATTATAATGCAATTCGATCATTCTCTAATTCAATACTCTATGTCATATTTTTGGGATATGGTAAACTCGTATCAAATCCCATAATATGACGTCTCTTGGTTATATGATTCACTTGGATGAAATTGCAAACATTCTTGTTTCAATTTCCATCCGATACTTTGGCCAAAGATTCAATGAATCATATCTTCAGAGTATTTCTCTTCTTACTAAGAGTAGAAATTCCTTGTTGTACATTCACCTATTTTTGTGTACATGCTGAGAATCATGAGGAACACCTTTAAGTCACATCATTTCAATACAACTGTATAGTGTTCTCAAGGAGAAACAACCTATACACAAAACAACTGTGATGTCTCAAGTCTGAGGACTAATTTGCATTATCACAACTTAGAATTCTTTGTTTGAAATAGCCTACACACTCTTGATTGGGGCTTATGCTCCTCGAAACCAAGGTCTTAAATATCGAAAATTTCGGTGGTTCAAAAACACGGAAATATCGATGGAAATATCGGGAAAATATCGATATCGATAAAAATTGGATAAAAACCACGGAAATTCTAAGAAAAACTTGGAAATTTTTATTGAAACTTTAGAGAAAGTTTATTTAGTCAATTATCTATTAGTTTATCACAAAAAATTGGAAGGAAATTCATTGCATGATGAATTTAACTGATTTAAGTTGATTATATAGCGAGCTGACACAACACAACACCACACCACCACTCCCTCTCCCTTATGTCTCCCTATCTAATTCTTTTGTTTATTTTATTTCTTACTTTCCCTCTATCTTTCTTAAACCTAACCTAACAATACACCAACACACTTTCATTTTTGAGCAGCCGCCACAAACCCATTTCATTTCTCTCTTCTACCCTATTTTCTTCCATGACTCATCAGACTCATCTAGCTTTCACGTTTTTGTCTCCTCTCCCATCTGTTCACAGACACGCCTCTCTTTCTCTGCTCAATGCTTTCCTTCCACCACTAACAATGGTGAAATTTCCTTATACTTTTGGAGGTCTTTCTTGGCAAACTTTGATTAATTCCACCATCAGATCCGATGAAGCTCTACCTCCATCAGATCCAACCTCTTCGTCTTCGTCTCGGTTGTAGATTGGCAATAGCAATCAGGATATCTGGTACTTGCTTTCTTTAAGATGCAATCAATTAGGGCTGTAGGATGCTTCGGTTTTCTTATTCTTTTTTGTTGTTGTAAATAATTGTTTCTATTACTTTGTCATTGTTACGTTTGCTAGTATGCTTCTGGTGAGATAACGTCCATTATGCTTTGGGATCTGGATAAAAAGCAGCTTGTGAATTCTATTCCTTCTTCATCAGATTGTAGCATCTCAACTACTAAATCTTCAGTTGTTTTTTATATATTGAAAAAGTTCAATTTGAGTTGCAGAAAGAATTCGGATCGGGTTAAGGCCAGGTTCGAACCCCAGCAGGTGCAGTGCAGCTTTGAAATTTTTTCAGTTTTTTTGCCTTTCCAAAATATCGCGATATTATCGATAATATCGCGATATTTACCCCATTTCAAAGACAAAATGGAGGAAAGTATCGGCATCGAAAATATCGTCGAAATATCGACGATATTTTCGAAATTCTCACGAAATCACTATGGAAATGAATAATAATATCGGGAGATGAGATTTAATAATTTCGATTTTTAAGACTATGCTCGAAACCACTTGTGAGTAAGACTTCCATACAAGAATTCTAGAGTTGATCGCGTTCAGTGAACTCCATCTCTATAGAGCACCTACACATATGTCTCAGTGTCTGACAGGACTCGACCCTAATTCCGCTTTGGAATCCGAGCCAAGCCCTGTCCGTGTCCGACATCTGTCGGGTGTCGGACACGCTTGACCAATTTGCCCTTTAAATTAAGAAATTGAGAACACATAATTTTAAGGTTCGGCTTCTGCCGAAATTTCGGCAGAGTCTCCCCTGTAAATGGCTCAATTCCCAAATTAATTTCACCTGCAAGAGCACAGTTTAATCTCCACAAACTTTAGCAAGCACAAGTTAAGGTTCCACACACAACATAAGTTCAAAAGTACAGCCTCAGGCCTCACAATAGTTGGGCAAGTTCAGAGCTTCTAAAGTAATTAAATACAAAGTTCTTCGGGTCGTAGACCCTACACGAAATTTGCGGGAGTGCGGGGGTGGTGAAGACGGGCCGGTGGTGGTGCTCAGCTACAACCTACAGCCTGGGGACGAAAACATTTAAAAAGGTGAGTGGACCAAAAAGGTAGTTTTTGAAAATCGAAAACAACATAATAGCCCCACTGTTAAAAATATAAGAAAACAATTCTATAAACGAACAGTAAATTAAAATATGCACATAAAAAACATATATAAAGTTCATCAAAGCCGTAGTTCTTATTCATCAAAGGAAATATTATGAAATCAACTTTAGATAAAATCCATCTAGGTGTACCCTTATAATTTCCGTCAATTCCAATCCTCGTAAGACTCGGTGACACAAAGTCGGTCCGAGCCACGTCCTCGCAAAACTTAGGAGACACAAAGTCAACCTAAGCCGCGTTCTCGCTAGACTCGGAAAACACAAAGTTTACCCGAGCCGCGTCCTCGCTCCTCACGGTCGGAGCGTCCCCGAGACTCGTGGGGCGTGAGTCATGCGCGCAGACTTTAACCGAAGGCAACAGTAGGTCCGTAGACCGGGTAATAACCAATATCACATTTTTCCGTAGGCAGCATAATAATTCCGAAGGCAACATCAATAAGGTACCTAGAGTGGTTTGAAACCTTTCATAGTCTTGTAACTAAAAAACAAGTCTTTCTTCAAGCCATTCTAAAATCCATATCTGATAATCATGAAACTCATTCTAAAATTCAATCTTAGGCTCGGAAATCAAATTATAGAGAATATTCAGTAAATTCAATTAATCTCTACTATGCAAATCATAAATAATATTTGGAAATCAATAATTCCACAAAAGCATTAAGTAAGCATTCATGTAATAAAAACATTTATAAAAATCAAAGGTCCACTCACTGTTGATTCGAGCTAGCCTGACCCTTAAAAGGGCCTTCCTGCAACTCCGCCGAAGCTTGAGTACCTAATTACGAAAATTAAACCCTTTAATAATTAATCAAAGCTCGGCATAATAATTTAATAGAAATCCCGACCCCCGGGCCTAAGGTGTTCAATTGAAATTAGAAAGGTTTCCCGGGCCCACTTGATTCTAATTTAAGCCATTAAATTAACTTGGAAGTCCCCGGGATTAAATATTGGATTAAATCCTTATTAGGTTCGATTCGTTCGTACAATAGGTTTCCGACCTCCAATCGATGATCCGTAACTTCCTATAGGTTTCTAAGATTCCCAATTACTTAACTTCCAAGTTTCGTTACGATCCGACGGTTCAAACTCAACGAACCCAAGTTAACCCTAGTTAAATCTAACAGGTAACATTGGTTCTTCGCTCAAACGATTTCCAAAAATTCGTTCGAGCATACCTACGCGCTCGGAAGACTACGGGAGGTGTTTTGGCACGAAAAACAGCCGCCACCACCTGGCCCACGCGCCGCCACACGCGCGGCCAGATTGGGTGGCTAGAGTAGATTTTCCGGCGATGAAAAATCTCAGAGTTAACCTGCAATCCATACACCGTTAGACTTGTATGGACGTTTGGAGTTCGTTGGGCAAGGAAACCGGTCAAGAACCGGCCAACAGTCCAGTCAAAATTCGAAAAAACCAACCGGAACCCTAGGTTCCTCAAATCTGCCTCAAACCTCGAAATCGTTCCAAACCAAGTTTCAAAACTAATAAAGCTCGAAGAATAGGTGTAGAAACTCACCTTGGCCGACAGGTTTGGCGGCCGGATCGGAGCAATCAACGGCGAAGTCTCCCGGATGATTTCGCGATTGCAGAGGAGTTTGGAGGAGGCTTTGGCTGGAATCGATGGCAAGGATGGACTGAGGGAGGTGTGGGGGAGCTTCGGTGGAGGTCTGGACGGTCGGCGTGGCCGAAAACATGGCCGGTGGCCACTGGTTCAAACAGCAGAGAGAGAGGGTATCGGGAGGTTGAAGACGAGAGAGAGAGGTCGGGTGAGGTTTTGGCACGCGCTGGCCCATTGGCCAGCTGGGTTTCTGATTTTTAACCCTTTTTCCAAAATTACAAAACTGCCCCTATTGTTTTTAGACCTTTAAACGTTCGTTCGGGCTCGGAATCGGGTGTTTCGCACGTCCACGGACTCGTTTTGACGAGCCGGACGCAACGGTACACCCCGTTCCACCAAATTCTTTCCCGATCTTAAAGTCAACTTTTAATTCCCTTAATTTTTAATCGGGGTATAATCGTCCTTTCCTTCAATATTCTAATATTTAATCTTAAATTGGGATCGGGTTGTTACAGTGTCTCTACTACTAAATTCGACCTTCTACTTCTATGTTCAACATAATCATGTCTCTTTTACATTAGACAAGTCTAATTATAAGTTTACGAAAACTATATCAAACCCCATCTTCTATAAACAACTTTCTCTATGGGTGCCATACTCTACTTTCCTCTCCATACAATTGTAAATTCAATTACATGACCAACTTCCATCAAACTAGCCAAACATACTTAGTTAATTATGAACTATATTGTAATTTACATGTCTACCCTACTTATGAACCCGCGGTCAAAGATTGACCAAATATATGTGCCCCGACGATTCACAATTTAGGTGTTTTGATTGCCTTGAGCATGGGCGCAGCTAGGTGTAGACATGAGGTTTCTATGGCCCCTTGTCCTCTATATAGCTCCTTTCATTAATTAAAATCTAATATGTAATAGTTACGTAAAATTGGGAAAATTAAGCTAAATTGGCTCCAAGTCGTCTTCATATAAGTAACAATTATTTCATGCAAAGGATCCACTAGTGTAGTGGATTGAAGTATTTACTCTTTCAGGCAAGGTCTTGGATTCGAGTCATAGCATCCGTGTAATGTGTGTGAGTTTAGTATGCTATCGTCCATCTTAATAGAAAAGGTCCTTACAAAAAAAAAGTAACAATTATTTCATATTGTGCAATTAATTTTGAAGTTACCAATTGATATTTGAATCTTAGGATTTTATTATACACCGTACGTAGTTTTAGTTATTTTCATTATGAGGAAGAAAACGATATTTATACCTTTTGAATTAGCCCAAGTGGTGAAGGAAAACGATGAAACAAATTAGCATTAAAATAAATCAATAATTCGACTCTTTTCTATTTTCTTTTTAATGGCAGACCCTTCTAGTAACCAAAACAGAGAAAAGCCAACACGGAGTTAAAAAAAAAGGCCAATGAGGTCTAGCTCAGTGAAAAAGAACCATATTTGTAGGCGTTTGGGGGTGGTCAAAGAGGGAAACAAGTGGTATCATATTTGAAGCCCATGACACTTGACAATGTGTATGAGAAAACTCCCCTCCTATAATATCGCTTGTATTTAAAAAATAATTGCTAAAAAGATTATGGATTCGTGTTTTTTTGGGCCAATAGATGGAATAAACCCATTCAACAAAAGAATGTTGTTTTTTTTGGGCCGAACTCCAACAAAAGAATTAAAGAAAACCGCGGCAAATACGAGCGGCCCCAACAGAAAAGAAAACATTCAAATCAGCAAACGAGCGAAAATTAAATATGAATAAAATAATAAAAGCCAAACTGTAACCAGGAATTCCGCCACGTCAGCCACATATGGATGAGCAAAATAACAGATTAAATAAAGAGAGGATCAGGCAGTTGGTTATGATATGAGAGCTTCTCTCACTCTCTCTCTCGTCACTCCCTCACAGAGCTGATAGACCACAGAGCTTCCTCATCCTCTGCTCTTCTTCGTCTCTCCCGAGGAGATGAGCTTCTCTGCGAAGCCTCAAGGCCTAACACTAATCTCATGCACTCCTCTATCTTCTTCTTCTTCCTCCTCCTCCTCTCTCCCATCAATTCGCAGACACTTCCTCGACTGCGGAGGCCATAGTCTCCGACCGCTCTCCGGCGGTCTTCGTTCTCTTAGAAAACGCAGAAGCCTCGCCGGCGACCATCGCTCTCCTCCCTCGAAGTTTCTCATCAAGGCCTCTCTCGCCTCGCATAAACTCCTCGTCGTCGTCGCCGTCGTTACCTTCTCTGCTGTCTCCTTCGTCTACTTCAATCGGCCATTCAAGTCCAAGAAGAATGTCGATGCTAGAGTTAGAGAGGTTAGGAAGGTTAGAGAGGTCAGTGGCCAGCTACCAATCCACGAAAATCAGATTCGCAGTATTGATGCTTTTAACGGAAAGATTGAAGAAATAGAGACCCCGGTGCTGCAATTTCACAATTCTGCGCAGGAGTCTCTGGCGCCTTTGGTGTTTGAATCAACCGCAGTGCTTCAACCGCTTCGTTTTCCCACTGAGTTGACTCAGTTGCAGCAGCCAGAACGGTCTGAAGATGTTGATTATGATCCAATTTCTGAAGAGTTCTCTAAATTAATGGGTGAACGGTCTGAAGATGGTGGTCGTGACCCAATTTCTGATGAGTTCTCTAAATTAATGAGTGATTCTAATTTTGGCGTAGCTTCGCCTTCTGTTCCTGTAGACGATGAGGAAAGCGTTGAGGTTGGCGAAAGCGATGTAGTCGGCGAAGTGGGTGACGCTACTAGCTTTCATGTACTGAATACAGAATCGGTGAGAGAAGAGCTTCACATGTTTTATGAGGCAAACTATGAGGCAAACAAATATGAGACGAAATCTGTAGCAAGCTTGAATGGTAAAAAGCCATCTTCGTTTTTAAGGAACAGCACTGTGACCGGGGCGGATTTAATACCACAAGTTTCCCATGACACTACAGGTAATGCCATGAAAGAAATACCATATTTTGATACTTACGTGGTAATTTTGAGAAATAAATGTACTTTTGGCCTATTTTCTGAAGAAGAGTGTTTGTTCAGAGTCTATAGAAGGTCATACCCGCAGCAGAAGAGATTTGGGAAAAGGCAGTGGATATTCAAGCGACAAAGAAATAAGACATTTGCCCAAAAAGAATTCTGGGACTATGACCCAGTTTCCCCACCCAAATGGGATTCATACAAATGACAGAGATCTTCTATCAGTGCAATTAAGTGCTTACCATCGTTTGCTAAAGGATGGGAGGTACATGTTATCTTTCACATATATGTTATAAACTACCTCTACGGTCCATTTGGATTTAGGAGTTTAACAAAATGGATTTGGTTTTTGAAAAGGAGTTTGCTTGCACTGGTTTGAAATGACTAGATGTAATTAACCAAAGTGAATCCGTGTACTTGCTCTTTTTCTTTCCCTGTAGAAACACAGTTTTATGCAATTTAACTCTAAATACTAATATAAACCCCTAGATTTGAATTCTCACATTCCAAATGGAGTCATTGTTGACATAAATTCTTGGTAGTCCATACCAGTCTTTCCGCTTTCCCAAATTTCTTATCTAGAAGCTGATCATTGAATAATATGGGCTTCTTAGGTTAGGCGACTCTTTAAAATTGCTTGAAGATTTGGAAAGAAGGGGTTTGTTGGATATGAATAAGGTAAGGATGTAACCTTCTGCTAATGATTTGTTCCTGTACGTTGGGTTTCTATATTTTACTAAGTTCTCTGGCATCAGGTTTATCATGCCAGGTTTTTTGAAATCTGCAAATTGCAAAAGGCTGTTGACAAAGCTTTTCGTTTCATCAAACTGATTCCAAATCCAACCTTGAGTACATATAATATGCTTATGACTGTCTGTTCCAGTTCTCAAGATTCAGAGGGTAAATTCATTTATACAATTTACCACAGCTATTAATTATTTGATGCAAAATAAGTTCATGACATCTTTTTTCTGGTTTTAGAAGCTTTCCATGTTCTGCGACTTGTCCGGGAGGCTGGAAGGAAGCCTGATTGTAAACTTTATACTACTCTGATATCAGCATGCGGTAAAAGTGGAAAAGTTTACACGATGTTTGATGTATGATATCTTTCATTTTGGTTTCTTTTAGCTCTCAGTGGCATGCATAGTTTGAGTTTTTAACCCAATATTTCTGAAATTATGTTTTACTGTATTACCAATTTTAGTCCCAGATGCTGCCAGGGTGGCAAGTTCTGCTTCTTTGGCTTGCTTTATATGTAGAAAGAATTGAAGCTGATATGTCCATCCCTTTAGACAAAACTTTGACCATCAGGTTGACATTCTGTTTGTAATCCCTGAAAAATCGACATAATTAATTCTCATCTACATCTCAAATAGAATTTTAGTACCAGCCTATTATATTTACAGAAGCTTTAAACTTGATTTCATTGAAGCTGAGTATTGATTTCTTCATTACATTTTTCTTTCATGAATCCTGTAACTAATGAGTGCCCAGTTGGTAAATTGATATCTTCAGTTTTAGATGTATATTTTTTAAATAACCTCTGCATATGTGTTTTTCTCTGAGTTTCCCATAGTATTTCAACTACATGTATCTTTTTCTTCTGAAAAGGTCTTTCATGAGATGGTTAATGCTGGAGTAGAACCAAACGTTCACACATATGGGGCGCTTATTGATGGTTGTGGCAGAGCTGGGGAAGTGGCCAAGGCATTTGGTGCTTATGGGATAATGAGGTCTAAGGTACTATTAGAATGAGGAACTTTACAATATCTTTCCATAGGAACCAATATTGCTCTATCAAGTTCTTTGTTTCTGAGAAAGGATGTGGTTTCTTGTTCCTTCCTGGATAGTGAATAAGTTTCCATGCTGATAAGATGTTACATGCAGTAGAAAGTGAAGCCAGATCGAGTTGTATTCAATGCGCTTATTACTGCATGTGGTCAATCAGGAGCAGTTGATCGTGCCTTTGATGTCTTAGGAGAGATGATGGCAGGAACACAACCTATAGAACCTGATCACACAACCGTCGGTGCACTAATAAAGGCATGCGCAAATGCTGGTCAGGTAAGGTTTGCCATTTTCTTACAGCAGTTGCAGGGTCAATTTCTTCACATTTATGATGCATGTGGTTTTTCTACTCCTATGTTTTACTTGTATGTTTAATCAACTTAGATTGGTGCATTTCTTGTAGGTTGATCGAGCACGAGAAGTATATAAGATGGTCCACAAATATAAGATAAAAGGCTCCTCTGAGGTTTACACCATAGCTGTTAACTGTTGCAGCCAGACAGGTGATTGGGAGTTTGCGTGCAATGTGTATAGTGATATGACTAGGAAAGGCGTGGTCCCTGATGAGGTGATTTTTTTTTTAGCATTAGATCTTTCCCATGACATGTTGATTTGCACAGTAATTTTGGAGTTGGGATTGTGTTAGCGCTGTCTGAGTTGTTACAAAATCTAGTCTCCTCTGAATTTAGTTGGTTTAGATAAGCTAGGGAATGAAAAGGGTCTGTAGAAGAAGGGGAAAAACAGCTGGGTTCCCTTTCAATCTATTAGTCCTGATGTGCATAGGAGGAATGAAATTTGTTGGTTTAGATAGGTAGGAAATTAAAAGGGTCTGTAGAAGGGGAAATGACAGTTGGCTTATCTTTCAATCTATTATTGTTGATGTGATCTTCGCATTCAGTCATCACTGAAATTACTCTTCTGATACATCTCATGATTGCTTACATAAGCTTTTGGTGTTCGTACAGATGTTTCTCAGTGCATTAATAGATGTTGCTGGGCATGCTGGAAAACTAGATGCTGCCTTTGAAATCCTACAAGAAGCTAGAAATCAAGGAATAGAAGTTGGAACCATATCATACAGCTCATTGATGGGAGCCTGTAGCAATGTATGTCTCACATAGGCAATTCTGCAGTAACCATTTTTTTTCCTTAAAAAGGAAAGTTAGGCGTATTTTTTCATATAGGTTATTGTTCTAAACATGCAAAATGAAGATGAATAGCAATTCAGAATCGTCCAATAAAATCCCAAATTAAGAAAACCAGACAGGGTTTTGTGCTATTTTTTTAAAATAATTTTTATTTTATTTTTATATGTGTGTTGGTTTTCCTACCTTCTATCCCTCAATAGTTCCTGGAAGCTTTTATTTGTTCTTAAGAATGCTTCCTATTAGTTCTTTTTTTTTTTAATTGTTTGTTATAAAAAACATTGTTATTGTTTATTCAATCCAAAGATGGTCGTAACATGCTGTTTGAAACGTTACTTTTCCCTAATGCTGAAAATAGTGGCTTATAATTCTAAATGAGAGCTCCGTACAAACAAAGTAATTGTGTAGTCAGGTGATGGAGAGAAAAATCCTCTGATTAGAGCCCAACTTATTTCCCATTAGTGTAAACTCTTTAATGCTGGTAAGAATGCTTAAATATATAATAAATTGGATATTCCTTGTTTCAGGCCAAAAACTGGCAGAAAGCACTGGAGCTCTATGAATATCTCAAATCCACTAAAATTGAGCAAACTGTTTCAACTGTCAATGCTTTGATCACTGCCCTGTGTAAGTCTCAAAATGTTACCTTCATGTCAATTGGTATGATAACAATTCCTTTCTGTTTTATAATCCTAAACTGTCACATTATCTGAGGCCTGTATGTATATAAAATATGTGTGTGTTAGCTAAACTTGATTGAGATGCCAATAATCACACTTCAGGTGATGGGGACCAACTACAGAAGGCGATGGAAGCTCTATCCGAAATGAAAGGATTTGGATTGCATCCCAACAGCATAACATACTCCATACTTCTAGTGGCAAGTGAAAGGTGAGTCTTCTAGAGTTGATGCAGTGCTTAAGACAAATGCTGGCGTGTATTCTTGTCTATAGTAAAACTCAAACTTGCACCTGTTTTCTTGTGCACCCTGTTTGCAGGAAGGATGATCTAGAAGCTGGCCACATGCTCCTTTCTCAAGCCGAAAAGGATGGGGTTGCTCCAAACCTTGTCATGTGTAGATGCATCATTGGTGAGTTTATAGTAGCTAGTTATTAAATTCTTTCTGTCAGTTTGGCTCTGATATCTGAATGAATGTAGGTTCATTTTGTCTCACAATGATTTGCGAGATCATTTTCCATTGTAATAAGGAAAGAACTATAAAACAAGATGGCCTAACATGTGAATGTGATGGATAATAACCTTCAATACAGCTCTAGGGAAATACTCTTTGAATTTTTTTTTCATTTGGTTCGTTGGGTGTCTAGTCTAGCTACATAATAAGAAGCTTGGCTTCCTACTATTCTGATGTTTCCAATTCATTGTAATGAATGCTAATTTTAGCCACCACTAAAGTCTTAATCTCTATTTTTAAATCACACTCTCTTCCTTTTCTAATTGATGTGCATAGATGCCAATGTGAGCTACTGTTGCGTATAAGATGATGTTTGGATTTATCCTTTCTTGTTGTGTTATTCATGTAGTCTGGTAATTTATCTGATCCTGTTACTAACTGAGGCTTGACAAGGTTGGTACCATTAACCACTTTACTAAAATGTTTTTTCCTTGACAAAGTGTTTCTCTTTGTAAGAAAATACAAACTACCATATGATCTGTAAAGCCGTGCCTTACAGAAGATGTTCATTTTGATGCAAAGAGAACAAAAAGTTTACAACTTGAAAATCATAATCCAAATCATTACTAAGATCAAAGATAGTTAGAGACATAAATACAATTTAATTAAAACATACCAACATCATTACATAACAACTTTTCTTGTGTCCAATTATTTCTTTTTAAATATGAGTTATGCATAGCATGCTTTGATTTTTTGCTTTATTCTTTGAGCTTCAAGGAAAGGTGAATTGGACAGTTCACTTCAGTTGGCGTTTGGGGTTTTCAAACATATTCACATCTTCATATTCTAAATTATTGCAGTGACAGTCTTTCATACATTTTTATTCTCCTTACATTTGATCTTTTTGAAGGCATGTGCTTGCGGAGATCTGAGAAGGCATGCTCACTTGGTGAACCTGTCTTGTCGCTTGATCGACCACAAGTTGATAGCAAATGGTATTTGATTCTTCGACTCTATGTGCTGATCATTTGACTTGTTTCGTCGTGGGGAACTAGGAAAGCAACATAATGTACATGGAAAATGCTCTTCACTTATTTTGTATGTGTGAATTTTTCTCAAAAAAATGTAGCAGCAAGAGTTATTTTATGATCTTGAGACTGTCAGTTCTGTACTTGTCTATAAAGTTATGCATTTGTAAAGAGTTTTCTGACCCCAATAAGTAAGCATGAAAAAGGGGCAAAAGAATTAAAACATTATCAATCTGTATCTTGATAGGAAACTTTTTTGTTTGACTATTCTTTATTTATATATTTTCATGTTCGTCTGAAAAGCTTTAAATGGTTTGATATGTTCCTGAATTAGTTTATTTTAAAAAAATCATGATTTTGATCGAGGCTAAAATCAGTCTTCTGAGCAGTTTTTGTCTATTGCATTGTTTCTATAGGGCATCACTGGCCTTAATGGTCTACCGCAAAACTATTGTAGCTGGTATTATGCCTACCGTTGAAGTTATATCACAAGTTTTGGGATGCTTGCAGCTCCCTTACGATGCATCATTCAAGAATAGACTTATTGAGAATCTTGGTGTAACTGTCGACACATCAAGACCTTCAAACCTATGTTCATTGATAGATGGGTTTGGTGAATATGACCCTCGTGCTTTTTCATTACTTGAGGTCAGTTGGAAGCTAAACTTTTCAGTGCTTTTGATTACAATTCCAATTATAAAACAAATTGGAAACCATCTCATAATGGCATATACTTGAAGGAAGCTGCTTCACTTGGAATTGTTCCATGTATATCCTTCAAAGCAAGTCCTGTTGTTGTTGATGCAAGGAAGTTGCAACTTCATACTGCTGAGGTGAGTTATCTTCTTGTTGTTTGGATATAGCTTGTCTTCCTTTGTTTTAGTAATATAAAATTATCTATCTCAACGAGTAGGTCAACGAGATGAGCTTAACATTCATGAAACAGTTCTCTATCTCCTTCTTGATAGGAGCTGTAGCTGATCTATTTTTTGTCCACAGACGACAAGATAACATATACTGACCCCCTCCCCCGCAAACAAAAGAAGCGAATAATAAATTAGATAGTACGTGCTACTCACAAAAATTCCTACTCATCAACTCCTGTGTGAAACTTGCCAGGTCTACATCTTGACTGTTGTAAAAGGTCTCAAACATCGGCTTGCTGCTGGTACTATAAGCTACATCTCTTTTCTGTTTATTCAATTTTTTGAAAGAAAAAAAAGAAGTTCGGCTTTGAGTGAGTTTAGTGCAGAAAACTATTGGACAATTTGTAAAAATTTAAGACTTAAAAGATTATGGAAGATTTAGATTTTAAAAAAAAAGTGTTAGCTTTCCGTTGTATAAAGCCTAAATCTTAACTGCTCCTTTGTTGCATATCTTGCAGGTGCAAAGTTACCCAACATGAACATTTTACTGCCCGTAGAGAAGACGCAAATTATGTCTCCGAAAGGGAAGACAATCAACATTGCAGGAAGGTGAAAATTGTTACTTAACAATTACAGTTAGGGATATGAATGATCAACTGTGGGCAAAGGTTTCTGGGATGAAATATGTTTTAAAATCACTTCCACTTCATCAGGAATCGGCCCCACAATTCATGGAATTTAATGAAGTGTATATTCTTTATTTCGTTGATGCAAATGTGACATCTTTTGTTTAACAGGGTTGGCCAGTCAGTTGCGGCATTATTGAGAAGGCTTGGGATACCTTACCAAGGAAATGAATCACAAGGAAAAATAAAAATCAGTGGGTTGGCCATGAAAAGATGGCTTCAGCCAAAGCTTGCTTCTTTCACTGGAAAACCAGGAGAATTCGGCTTATCCCAGTTATCGTTAGGGAAAGGAATCACACATCAGCAGCGCAACATTCGAACTGGCAATCTGTCCTTGGAGTAAGGGGGCATAATATATGGATGCTGCCCAGTAGACATTTTAGAAGCATCTAATCCAGTTTTCCTAACTTCGGCTGATGCTCTTTACACTTTTTATATCAGTGGTCTTACTCGGCCTAACTTGCTACCCCATTCTCATAAATTGCTTCAAATTTGGGATACCAGAAGTTGAAAGTTTCTTCCTTGCATAGAGTTTGTAGAAGAGTAACGAAGCTCCTTGGATTGCAATGAGGAGAGATGCATGATTTTCAATCCTGAATGGTTTGCTACAGCAAACCCCACCGGTCCAGTCTCTTTGTGGGTACCTTGCAGTTCCAGCTGGGTGATGACCGTTTGATAGCATCATGGGAGTTGAGAAATGTATGATTATGCCACGATATATATAAAGTTTGATGTAAAAAATAAACCTCCATTTTCAGTATAGAGTTATGGTCTTTGTTTTCAATACCATCGTATGGGAGTTGAAATGTATGCTTATGACAATGTCAACTACTGCGTTGATATATAGCTGAGGTAAAACACCTTCATTTGCACTATCTCGAATTATTTGGTAATTGATTGGGAAGACTAGTTGTTGAAGAATGTAAAATTTCAATATCGGAAACTTGGCAAAAGTTTCAGACTTACTAAAAAAATTGAGGCCTTTTGTGATAACGTTCCCACACTAGATTAGAAGGTGATTAAGTTGGAGATAGCATCAACGTTTCACACCTTTAGAATCAAGAGTTGGTTAAGTTGAAGACAATATCGGTTTAACTTGAGGAATATAGTAGTGGTGTTGGACCTAGTTTACTGGTAGTTCAGTTGAAATTGGGTTCGATTTGAAATATAGTTTCTCCCCAGCAGACCTTTAAAAAAACCCATGGCTTTGCTCATAAAACTGAAGAAACTTTCTACTTATTGAAAACCTGTTGAAACCGTCATCAAATGAATGAAAACATGAGGCTGATGCGTCCTAAAACCAAAGCCAACCTGCATGGACTGCGTAAAACGAAGCAAATGCAATTGTGGTAAAGAAAGCAAATGCAAGCCGCTGGTGCAACACTTCAACAATTGATGGAAGTTCTAGGTTATAGTGATATTGATTTCTCTTGAAAAATATGTTAGGAGAGAGCTAAGAACCTTTGTTTCTTCAAAATTGTGCTATAGAATTAAGGACCAAAGTCACCACATTACATTGCAATTTGACCTAAATTTCCCTCCCTAGTGCCCCACTCATTTGCATATACAAAATCTCAGATGGGTTTGGTTCCCCATCATTCCTAAGCCTACCAAAACAAAACCCAAAAAGAAAAAAGAAAAAGGTTGTCAGAATTATTGTGGAAGATTGCTCTATGATCCAATCATCATCGTATTTGTCTGGCACCCAACTGAGAAGTGAGGCTAATGAAGGTCTCTTCTTTGCATGGAATTGTAAGACCACCCATTGGATGGTTGAAGCCAAACTCTTCTTCCGCTCTCTTAAGCAACACTTTGAAAGAAGGGTGGTTCAAGTACGAAACTGGAACCACATACCTCTTCTTTCCCATTTCTCCTACATAAACAGCAACATGCCCTTTTGGAACCTCATGAGATTTAGGCTGCAGCTTCAGAATGTGCTTCACTCCATGTACCATAGAAGAAGGCAAATGAATCATCATACCCATAAAATGATCACCAAAACTTGCAAAATATAGTTGAGAGAGAGAGAGAGAGAGAGAGAGAGAGAGAGAGAGGGTTTTTGCTCAATTTGCTTGGTATAAAAGCCAGGACTTGTGTGAAGCTCAAATTAATTTTGTGCCTCTATTTATAGAGGTTCCCAAGAGTTCGATAATGAGGTCACAGTAAGGCTGTGTGGCAGGCAGCAAAAGCTCACATGGGTTTCATCATCTTAGCTTATTAGCAATAGCAATAGCAATGCAAATGCCCCACTTGTCGCTCTTCTGAACAATATTTTATGCAAATGGTCCCGAAAAAAAAACTCACGGTTGCTGCCAGTGCCACAGAGCCACCATAGGCCCATATGTCATCAGACTTCAATGCATATGAAAAACCAGAGGCCCTAGCTACACCAGAAACCATGGAAAGCCACTCAACAACTTCCATGTGATTAGTTTTCTGAAGCCAAAAATTGCAGCTTCAAAAAATTAGATGAAAATGGACTGGTTTTTAACAAGGTCCCCCATATATATATATAATCTTTTTAAAAAATGAAAATAAAGGATATAATCTTTATTATCCAATGCTCACAACTTCTCCGTACTTATCCATATCAAAATAAATATAAAAAAATCCAATCAATTTTTCTCCTTTTTATGTATTTTCTTTTTCTGACACAGTTGGTGGCTATAATATTACTATTTCATTTTGGCATTTTTCGAATGCACAATGCTCTGCTCTCTCAACTGAAATAAAAATTAGAACATAACCCCCTCCTCCACATGCATATTGTCTCAGCTACTCCCGCTTGACATGTCTTCACACATTGGCCTCATGTGTGTTTACAGTGTCTTTGTATTCAATCTATTGAATATAATGGTTAACATGTCGTTAACATCGACCTTGATTGAGGAGCTCTTTTTTACGTAATATCGCCACATGGTATTATTCAAGGGGATCTACACTTGGGCTGGAGTGGGCTCCAGTTCAGTGCTGTTTTTTTTTTAAAAAAATTTTAGGCTTAGCGGTATAAGCCAAATCTAGGTAAAGTAACAATCAGTTTGGCATTGATGTGCTGTGAAAATAATTGCTGTTAGATTTGCTCTGAGAGAAATCAGCTGTGATAGAAAGCAGTTTGGCGTTTGGTAAACTTTTTGTTAAAAGTGTTGTTGGTACTGATTCCCGCATAATTAGAAAATGATTGCCACATAATCATTAAACGCAGTGCCTCTTCGAAATTGATTATGACATAATCAAAAAATGAAAGTACCTCATTAGTTGTTTTCCCTTATAGCTTTCTCTCAGTAATTTTAACAATAAGTGATTTTCTCATAGTTTACCAAACGGGTTGGGCTTCTCAATTTTTTTTAAAAATCACTTATCACTCCAAATAAGCAATGCCAAACGGGCACTAAATAATAGTCTAGCCCTCTATTTAAAATAAGCACAGCTCTCTATGTAGAAATAAGCCCATTCTTGAAGTATATAGGAAATAGTAAACATGCAATGCATAACCTGTATAAATTTGATTAGAAGTAAACGTTATAATTTTTCTTCTAGCCACCCAAAAAGCCATATTTGAACCTTCAAATCCTTGAAGAAATAGCTTTCTCCCTCTAAAAAATTGTACCAACCTATTTTCAGTGGGTTCTTCAATCTTGGTAAGTTTTTTTTTTATATATATTCAATTTCCAATTTTAATTGTTGTTGTTAAGTTTTTATGATTTAGGGTTTGGGTGAAAACTTTTGGGGATTGTTATATATGTTTTATTTTTGCAACTTGAATTATTAATTAGCATATATGATTTTTGGTGTCTAGTATTTCTTATTAGGATATCATGTCACATGATAATAATAGACCGGCAAGGAGAGGAAAACCTATTTATTCATTCTTCAAAAAAAGTGGTAACGATAATAAGGATATACCTTCTGCATCTAATGTTGATACTTCAATTCTGAGGAACTTACTCAACTTGGATCTCAAGTAGTTGAACAATGTGTTTGATTTGATATTTATTTATATTTTGTACTTCTTTGTGTTATTTACTTGTAATGTGGCCTTGTTTGATTTTTAAAAAAAAATTATTTACATTTATGTTTCAAGAGAAAGAAGGCTTATAATATATCTCCTTTAAAAAATAAAATTTAGCCTACCCCTATAAAAATTCTTGAGTCCGCCATTGGTATTATTAATTAACGGTTAATATGTGATGTCTAATGTACACGAAATTTGCCGTGAAAGAAGTTTAACACTAATTCATACAACTCAGAAGAATACAAAATTGGGTTGGAATTTGAACTTGGTTAATTAGCTCTCTATCTGCTAATTTATTCGAGAAGTGAGACTAGTAAACTCCTCTTCTGAGCATGGAAGTCTAAGGCCACCCATTTGATCAAAACCAAACTCGTCAGCTGCCTTGTAGAGCAAGTCTTGGAACAAAGGGTGCTTCAAATATGATATGGGCACGACATGCCGCTTCTCATGATTCTTTTCTTCTGCATCATCCCCTACATAAATTGCAAAATGGCCTCTTGGAACATCAACACTACAAGGAGTTCTTGTGGACCTCAAATGATGCTTGGCATGAAAAACCATCTCTTTCAGACGAAAGCCCATTTTTGCCTTGTGCTCTCTCTAATCACAAAGATACAAGGAGAAAGAAATAATTTTAAGGTTATGGCTATGGATGCTATAGCTTGCTTGATGGGTTCTCCAAGCATTTTGCCTTTTTGAGGTATATATAGGAACACGTTTTGACTTGCTACGGTGATGGGTCGGTTTTCGGGCATGTCTTTGTTGCAGGTTTGCTTTGTAGCCTTGTGGGACAGTTTGGAATTTCATCATTATTGGTTTTTTTTAAAAATAAAATAAAAAAGGAAAAACTTGGGATTGGGGATGAAGGGTCCTACATAAATTAATTATATTGGCATCCAATTCGACCACCGTTTTTCAAGTCTTCAAGTAATGTTAGAGATATTAAAACATATCCTAAACTTTTCATTGAAATCACAAATAATGTGATAGTTTCATTTGTTATTATTTAGGACTTTATTATTATTATATTTTATTTTTTTACCAACAAATAAAACATTAACATGCTACCTCTTATAAGTTATATTTGAGTCTATTATACGTGATACCAGTGATATCGAAGAATAGGGGAATCGAATTATGGACTCTCTCAAATGCATGTTTAAAATATTAGTAGTTTTGGTGCAATTCAATTTCAAACTTGGTCAAGTTGGGTTTCTGTTGCTCACTCCAGTCTGATGAGTGTACGTATTTCTCTTCCATAAAGCACATGGCCTCATCTCATCAAACCAACGGAAATTAAAATGTTGATGATGCAAGAGTCAACAATAATGCAGGTGGGAGTGAGAGTGAGAGACTGTGAGTGTGAAATTAGCCAACCCAATAAATGCTAGTAGAAGAAGATGATGAGTGAGTCAGTTATGGAGTTCACATTGGGCGGATTACCTGTGTTACGGTCAGTCGTTGACACACTCACGTATAATTTCTAATATTATAACATTCATATCTTATTAAAAGTCAGAAATGATCCCTATATCCCGGCCACTGATCTTAACAAAATCCTTACTCAAATATAGCTGGAGAGTGAGTCACTACGTCACATGTACCATAAGTGCCTTTTTTTTTCCTGCCCACATTTCCGCGTAAAACTGCTGGTACTGCAAGTGCATTGTATAATGTTTTGGAAAAATATCATAAACCTATTGATGAGGTGGGGGGCATATGCCCCCCATCCATTGGTTCAAAATTGATCAGGTGATCCTAGGCTGACCATTTTTAACGAGCCAGTCAATAATCAAATAATATGCAGAGCATGTGGCCACATGAAATCATTGTCATGATAATATGGCAGGAGCCGCAGCTACCATTTGCTGCTGCAGATTGATCTCTGACCTGAGCAAACCACTACTACTGGACACAGAGCAACAATTTTAAATAATACTCTGTTGTCAGACCAGAAAAATAAAATTTAGCTCTCTTCTTCAAGAAGTAGCCCCCAAGAAGTATCCCCCCAGATATTTTAGAGAAACTCTCATGTAATGGGATAATATTTTTTGTTATTTTTGACCAATAAAATAATGGTATGTAAGATAATTTTTTCATGTGTCATAGTGTTATTTGCTAGGGATAACAAAACAGTATTTTTGCTATCCCCATTACACGTAATTTTTTTTGCTAGATATGGCTGTGGTAACCGAATTCCTCCCTCAATAAAACCCTAGGTCAAATTGATTTCCTTCCATTTGGGAATTATTTGACCTAATTGGGGGTTACTCGATTTAATTGGGAGTTATTTGATTCTTGCCTTAATTAGGGATTTGATTTAAATCCCTAATAAATCAAATC
Source organism: Prunus padus (assembly GCA_024362665.1). NCBI lineage: Eukaryota > Viridiplantae > Streptophyta > Magnoliopsida > Rosales > Rosaceae > Prunus > Prunus padus. The sequence continues at coordinate 27,011,212 of JANFAM010000019.1, read as the reverse complement.
CCTAAATACACCAACCTCACCAACCACACCAACCTCACCAACCTCGTCGAGGCCCCCTATAAATACTTGGCTATGCACAAGGATTGAGGGACGTCTAAATTTCTCTCTGAAACTCTGCATAAATTCCCTCTCACAAACCCTAGCTACCATAATTCTTTCTCTTTCACACACGGCTCCGGCCACCCGGTTCACACCATACATACAACTCCGTACCCTATTGTTAGCTATTGTTTTCCTACAAACACTCGAACTAACTTAGGCATCGGAGGGCCTTTGGCCAACACCCTCCGGGTGTGGTCCTCTTATTCCAATTTATTTTGCAGGGAGAAAGAGACAACGAAGAGGAAGGAGGAATCTTAGACGAATATTCTTTGGGGACGAAAAACGCTCCCACAAATTGGTGCTTTCATTGAGAGCGCGAAGCTCCAAATCCATTTTCACACTTCATTCAATCAACCGAAACCTTCCAAACAACCATGGTTGGAAGCAAGCGCACTAGAAGCAAAACTGCCGCGACGACGTGCTCCGGAACGGCTGAAACGTCGCTTCCACCACAAGGGGCAGTGGCTGTATGTGACATCCCTGACCTAAAATTAAATGAAAATGAATTAATTAATTAAGTTAATTAATTTGGTAAATTAAAATGAATTTAAAAGGAATTAAATTGAATAAAATAATAAAATAGGAATTAATTAAGAAATTGTAATTAAAGGGGCATTTTGGTCCACCTTATGTTCGGGACGTATTTTGGCGAAACGAGTTGCGCCATTGCGTCCGGCTCGTCGAAACAAGTTCGTTGACGGGTGGCACGTTGCGATACGAGCGTCGGAGCAAAGTAAGGACATAACCGTCATTTTAATTATTGCGATAATCTGATATAGTCCACGTGGACCAATCAGAATCGCAGAATTTCCTCTCTCTCCTCCCTCTGTCTTTCTCTCTCCTCTCTCCCGACGAAACTCTCTCTCTCTCGTCAGAATCGCACCAGAAACGGCGCCGGTGCGTGCGGCCATTTCCGGTCACGGCTTGGGACGCCACCACCCACGTTCGAAAGCTCTCTTCATCCCGGTCACAACCCACCCAAGATCTCCGGCCATCTCCCTGCCGTTTGCCGACTGGGAGCTCTGCAATTTCCGGCGAAAACTCCATTAACGCCGGCGACTGCTCCGGTCGTTTCAGACGACACCACCGGTCGGAAAAGGTACGCCTCCTCCCCCTCTCTCTTTCCCCTGTGGTCCGCGACAAAGCCTGGTGGCGTAGCCACCGTTCCAACCACCTCAGATCCGGCCAAAACCCTAGGTGGTTTGGCCGTGATCTGGCGGCGATACTGGCCGGTCCTCAGCCGGTTCAGGCCGGTTTTGAACTCCCCTTAAGCTGCTGGTTCGATTGGTATATGGATTGCCCCGAGATTTGATAGTTTTCCGGTGACCCGGAAATCACTCTAGGCACCCACCCTCTCGGCGGCGCGTGTGGCGGCGCGTGGCACTGTAGCAATTGGGCATTTCCGTTCCAATGCAATCCTCGTGTCGTTGTGAACACATACGTGTGCGCGGATTGTGATTCGGACGTCGTTTGACGATCGAACCAACGTGCGCCTATTGCGCGTTTCGTGGGTTCGATGTGTTCGGACCGTTGGATCGAATCCGAATTCACGTATGTTATTCCTCGTATTTCTAGGAGTCTATAGGATTTGACGGATCGTGATTCGGAGTCCCGGATACTCCGAATCAATGACTTGAAGTTAGAATTAAACCGTAATCGTCCGATCGTGCGATCGTGAGCGATCCGACCGTTCGATCGAGACCAAACTTTCAGGACGTGTTCTCTAAGCCGTAGTGAACCTATAGGAACTTTCGGATCTAAGTTTGGAGGTCATGGGACCCACGGGCCCGGTTTGACCTATTCGGGTATAGTTTGACCAAGTTTGACCAGGGTTGACCGAGGCTTTCCCGAGGTCGCATTGCCATGTAGTTGACTTTGTTGGACTTCTAGGAATGTCCATATCCTTTTGGAGGTCGTGGGCTCCGCGGGCCCGGGTTGACCGAAATGGGGTGTTTGACCGCCGGTTGACCGGGAGTCTTCCGGGGCGGTCCCACTATTTAAAAGAGGTAGTCTGACCTTAGAATTCTTCGTAGAACCTAATTGTACACTTGAGTCGGGTTTAGTTAGGGTTGACTTTTAAGGTTATCGCTTCGGTTCGGGTTATTAATTAATCCTCGTATTCTTGAACTAGGTTCTCAGGCTTCTCGTGATCCTCAGGCGGGACCCACTTGGGGTTGGGCAGCGTGGGACCAAAGGTGAGTGGACTTTGTTTTCAAACGAGCATGACTTGAATGAATTGCATGTAATGCATATAAGTGAGATTTAAATATTGTTTTAAATCTTGATTTGACCATTAATGGGTTATTTGAATTATAATTGGTATTTGAGTTTTATACTTTATTTGGGTTGCCGGTTTGTTGTGGGGCCCTGTTGGCTATACTTTGAATATATATATATATATATATATATATATATATATATATCTTTAAGTATTGATTTTGGGACGAGTCAAGCGTCCATTAGTATTTTACGTACGGATTTGGGTACGGTGGGAATATGATGGGTTTCCTTGAGTTTTATATTTAATAAATGAGTTTATGATTTCGTTGGGTTTCGTACTTTAATATTTTATCGTTACGAATGTTGTGGGTTATACCTTATATACTTTTGAGAAACTTATCTCTATACTTTGAAATGAGTATTTGGGCGGTAGATTTGGACGCTAGTATAGTCCGGTTGTTTACGTATTCGGTTTTGAGGTTTAAACCTTATTAAATATAATTACTTATATTTCGATTATATATATATATACATATAGATCAACTGGGAAGGAATATATCGGATTAATGGGAATGACGAGAATATAGGTTGGATAAATGGGAATTGATCATATGTAAATTTATATATATGTATACATATATGTGTATATATACCTACTTTGAATATCATTATATATATATCTACTTTGATATGGAGTTTTGGGATATATATATATATGGGATTAGAATATTGGTTATACTTTATATGAATCACTATTTATATTGTTTTAACTATGAATTTAAGGGTTGTCGGTGATACGTGGGAATTTCGAATGCTTCGCTTGAGTTTTAGTATTTTAATGGATCGTTGTGTTTTCTATATATATATATATATATACTTAGTTATATATATATATATATATATATATTTTGAATAATACGTTTCGGGGATTTGGACCTTATACTTTTGAAGGGATAGTACCTATACTATGTTTTACTTGGGGTTTGACTTGACGTTTTCTTGACTTGGGTTTTGAATACGGTTTGAATATGGTTTTTCAATGGTTATGACATTTTAATTGTTTATGAGTTGATATGCCATCATTTGACGCTTGGTACTATTTTAACTATAAAATTGTATATTTGGGACGGTGATGTCCTTGTCTTGAGTATTTATGATGTTATTGGAGTGTGGGATGTATATATGTATGTCCTGGTGTGTGTTATGTTGGGGTTCGGGTACATGTGATTAAACTATATATGTGGATTAGCGTGTAGCGTTTGATTTGAGTGCTTTTAGCACCTTGTTATGTACCTCCCCTGTTCTTGTTACGGTTACTGAAGATGGACGTCTGCATCGGAAAGGGTTCGATCCGGTGCATACCTTAACGGGGTGTAGCTGTAGACCCTTGATTGGGTAGTCTGCGCGTATGACTTGTTTTTAGGACGTAGTGGTATTGATGGTTCCTTACCTTGCGGGCCTGTGAGCTTAGTCCCATTTGGACGGCTTAACCCTGGGCACGAGGCCATTATGATGTTGATTGGGTGTTCAGGTAAATCCTAGGCACCGGTCACATCATGAATGAAGTCCCGGTGTCCAGTCAAATGATCCCCTGTTGGATTGTTTCCCCGGTACACGTGTTTCAGTGTTGAGGTCTATGTTATTATATGTAGGTCTTATTATCTTCCTATTCGTATTTCTTTTAGTAAGGATCTTTCCTTGCTTGTTGTGCTTGCGAGCATGTAGTTGTCTGAGTGGGAAAGATTGGGAAACAGTACTATGATATAATATTGGTGTTATTATATTGCAACTATTGGGATTTGAACAACTACGTATGTAAATGTTTTCATATGCATGGTTTGCATTGTTTTTGAAACGGTGGGGTTAGTACATTGGTTTGAACTACTAAAACCTTATTTTTGTCCACTCACACTCTTTCTGTTTTGCGCCCCCCAGGCCGTAGTCGTAGCGTCTGATCGGTCCGGCTGGGTGACTCTCTTCTCGAGCTTTCGACCTGATGTAGGACACTTGTCCCTGTCTACAAACGGTTACTCTGTAACTTTACTTTTGAGTACTCTAGATATGCTCTGTATTGCTCTTTAGGGTTGAATTTGATGGCCGTAGGCCTGAGTTGTATTCTTGTTAGCATGCTGACTGTTGGTGTATACATATTCTGTTGTATATATTCAGGTTGAACTTTTGGCATTGTTATATTTCTAGGGGAGACTCTGCCCGTTTTTCGGCAGAAGTCTTGACCCCTTTCATCTTTGGTTTCGGGAAGAGGGATTCTTTTAGTATGTGGGCCCGGCATCGCGATGATGTCGATTGTCAACAGGATTTGGCACGGGTTCCGGGGTGGAATTCGGGTCGGGTCCTGTCACTGTACCTGTTTTGCAGCCCCTCCCCGCGGCTACCAGTGAGTCACAACCACCTCCGGTGGCTGCCCGCGCATCGCAGTAGCCCTCCGGTGGCTGCCCGCGCATCGCAGTAGCCACACATGCGGCTGAAATTTCTGCACCCATTGTGGCCTCACTAAACCAAGGCCTCGTGGCCTCCTCCACCTTGCCGCCGCAAGGACCAAGCAACGACACCGTTTTAAAGCAAATCCGAACGTTCCCTCCTTTGCTGTCACACTTGGCGTACACCGTCAGTGAAACCCTAGCCCGAATGCATTTGGGCCCAACACAATTCTGTCCTCCCGATCCACGCAGTCAAGCAGACATCAACCTTAGAGTCGATCAACTCACGTAGCGGATGGACAACCAAAACGATCCGGTTGGTCAGCTCCTCAGGCAGATCGACTTAGCTCGAGACTTTGGTCTTGGATCTTAGGGCGAAGAGAGAAGGATGAACCAGCAGACCGACCCGCAGTTCGAGAGATCCCAAGCAGGTCAGACAGTGACAAGCAGACAATGAGGAGAAAGAGAACGCGCTGTTCAGCGCCCGAACCAAACCAAGACATCTGCAAGCCATACTTGAAGCCGATCAACGATCCACTCGAGGTTAGGTCCAAAGACCAACATGCACGAAAGGCTAGGCCTGCAGTCCGATGTCCACACCAGCTTGGGCCCCAAAGAAGTATCCACTCTAAATTGGGCCCACAGAAAGTTCGAGGTCGAGAACATCTGCCCGACGAATGCGACGATGGACGCTCACCAACCCGCACAAGGCAGACCAACTCACGGCGACGAGCAGACGAGAAATCCTCAAAAGCTCAATCTACCAGCACGTCCTAGGTGCAGAGCACCCAAGGAGATTGACCCTTGGAAGCTGAGAAGGAAGTTAGCCAACCGCGCCCGACACGCAGAGGACGCCAGCGCAAGCCGCGGCCCTGCAGGCAGAAGATGTCGAGAGGCTAGTGAATAACTGACTCCAAGGTCCAACTTAAAGGAAGCACGGAGGAAGCCCTGCTCAGGGAATTTGATCGAGTCAACTAATTGCCTTTTACTGACGAGGTGGAGCAGGCTACACCTCTGAAGGGGTTCATGACGCCATCCATCACATCATTCAAAGGAGACTCTGATCCTGATAGTCACCTAAGGCAATTTAAAAGTGCAATGATCCTGTATGAGGCAAACGATGCCCTGATGTGCAAGGTGTTCGCAACAGCCCTACATGGAGCTGCCCAAGATTGGTTTCACACCCTCGTATTCGGGTCGATCAGCAACATCAGAGAGTTCGCCCTTATTTTCACTAGGGAGTATACCTCCTACGAGACGATCAGAAAACAGGCAGACCACCTGTTTAACTTGCACAAGAAGCCTGATGAAACTCTTCTAGATTACATCCAGAGATTCAAGGCAGAAAAGGTGACCATCATAGGATGCGATGATCAAATCGCATCCTCAGCTTTCAACACGGAAGCGTCCTTCGGGAGACGCAGGTCAAGCCGACCACTACAAATGAAATGTCCTCTGGGAGACGTAGGTCAAGAAGACCACTACAAACGAAGCGTCCTTCGGGAGACGCAGGTTAAGCGGACCACAAATGAAACGTCCTCCGGGAGACGTAGGACAAGCAGTCCACTACAAACGAAGCGTCCTTCGGGAGACGCAGGTCAAGCGGACCACAAATGAAACGTCCTCCGGGAGACGAAGGTCAAGCAGACCATTACAAACGAAGCGTCCTTCGGGAGACGCAGGTCAAGCGGACCACAAATAAAATGTCCTCAGGGAGACGTAGGACAATCAGTCCACTACAAACGAAGCGCCATTCGGGAGACGCAGGTCAAGTGGACCACAAATGAAACGTCCTCCAGGAGACGTAGGACAAGTAGTCCACTACAAACGAAGCGTCCTTCGGGAGACGCAGGTCAAGCAGACCACCACAACAGAAGCGTCCTCCGGGAGACGCAGGTCAAGCCGACCACAAAGGAAGCGTCCTTCGGGAGACGCAGGTCAAGCCGACCAACACAAAGGAAGCGTCCTTCGGGAGACGCAGGTCAAGCCGACCACCACAAGGAAGCGTCCTTCGGGAGATGCAGGTTAAGCCGACCACAACGGAAGCGTCCTTCGGGAGATGCAGGTCAAGCCGACCACTACAAGGAAGCGTCCTTCGGGAGACGCATGCCACTATTTAGAAATACTCAAGGAGTTCGCAAGAAAGAAGATGGTCAACCAAGACCAATTATCCCAGCAGGTGACCCTGGTTCGACGACCTCTTCAGCTGCCTCAGCTACCTACTCGGCACCAGCGCCTCCTACTTGTGTAGCTACCAGCTTAACAGCTGCAGTCACCTGCTCGGCAGCCCTAGCTGCATGCTCGGTGCCAACACCTCCATCTTGTTCAACTACCTGCTCAATTGTAGCTACCCACTCAGCAGCCCCAGCTGCCTGCTCTGCAACACATGTTCCTCTGCTCTGCTCAGCTGCAACCCCCATCTTCCCACATTTTTGGCAAGGGGCAGACCACCAACCTCCTTCCGATGTTCGATCAGCAGCCAGCGCCATTCACGTAACTTGATAGGGGTGTTCATAGCCTGATGAACCTTGACTATGTTCGAGTCGAGGTTGAGCTTCTTGCTGATATCATCATCTGCAAGCAGAAGACTGAAGTCAGTCAGCCACACATCAAAGAATTCAAATTGAAGCAGATCAGCAGATCATGATCTACCTTGGTGTGCACGGTAACTCCTCTCCTTGACAAGCAGTACAGTCCCCCAAGATCTTTCTCACAAACAGAAAGTAGAGGAAGCAAGTTTGCAATTTGAAAATGAGCAAAGAGGAGCCTTGCACTTATAACAATTGAGGTTTCATGACCTACAAGGAGTCACAAGCCCAATTACAGCTAGATAGCCCAACATTTGATTCACACCTCCTCCATGCCGCCACACGCCACGCAGAAGTTGGGGGGGGCATTTGTGGTAACCGAATTCCTCCCTCAATAAAACCCTAGGTCAAATTGATTTCCTTCCATTTGGGAATTATTTGACCTAATTGGGGGTTACTCGATTTAATTGGGAGTTATTTGATTCTTGCCTTAATTAGGGATTTGATTTAAATCCCTAATAAATCAAATCCCTAAATACACCAACCTCACCAACCACACCAACCTCGTCGAGGCCCCCTATAAATACTTGGCTACGCACAAGGATTGAGGTACGTCTAAATTTCTCTCTGAAACTCTGCATAAATTCCCTCTCACAAACCCTAGCTACCATAATTCTTTCTCTCTCACACACGGCTCCGGCCACCCGGTTCACACCATACATACAACTCCGTACCCTATTGTTAGCTATTGTTTTCCTACAAACACTCGAACTAACTTAGGCATCGGAAGGCCTTTGGCCAACACCCCCCGGGTGTGGTCCTCTTATTCCAATTTATTTTGCAGGGAGAAAGAGACAACGAAGAGGAAGGAGGAATCTTAGACGAATATTCTTTGGGGACGAAAAACGCTCCCACAATGGCCACAAAGGAATATTGGGATCTTCCATTTAATGAGGATTTGAGTTAATTGCTCAATCTTTCACTTCATATCAAATTATCAACCTCATCATTAAGCCAGCATACCATCACAGTACAGATTTGTTAATCTTTAATTATGTGAGCTAAAATTTTGGAGCACCTCTTCACCAAATGACGAGAAATACCACTAAACTAATACCTAGTTAGTCGCGTTACAATACAGTTGAATCCGCTACAATTTGGTGCATACCAAACAAGACTTTAACCTCTTTTGCAATTTTTCTCAATAGCCAAAAGTCACTTTTGGTCCCTGTAGTTTGACACTTCAACCATTTTTGACACTATAGTTTTAATTTCATCAATTTTGACCATGTAGTTTCGTATTTGTAGCAATTTAAGGACAACTTAGTATTTCTGTCAATTTCTTGGACGGTACAAGGGGCAATTTTGTCAACCCAAAACCCTTGAGCGTAAAAGCTTGTTTGAAACTCTCCCCATTTCATATTAGGCCTCGAAATTCAACCACTAATCCCAATTTTTGAAGAACCCTAAACCCAAATGGTCAATTTCGAGCCCTAATATGAAATAGGGAGAGTTTCAAACGAGCTTTTATGCTCAAGGGTTTAGGGTTGACAAAATTGCCCCTTGCACCGTCAAAGAAATTGACAGAAATGCTAACTTGTCCTTAAATTGCTACAAATATGAAACTACATTGTCAAAATTGATGGAATTGAAACTATATGGTCAAAAGTGGTTGAAGTGTCAAATTACAGGGACCGAAATTGACCTTTAGCCTGCCTTAAATGCTAATTACCTCTCAGACAAAAAAAAATGCTAATTACCTCTTTCCTAATCAGAGTTATAATCGTAAGTGTACCCATTAATACCAAATGGCGAAGTTGAAGATGATGAATGCATAATTCTCTGATGTTGAAGTGAATAATTTCCTCTGTGATTAAAAATTGTTTGCATGCAAGAACTTATCTTGGGTTTTTTTTCTTCCCCCCTTTCTGTTTCTTGTTGTGCAATCAAAATTTTGTGGCAAATACCATATCCACATTCTGTTTTTGCATTCCAAGTTTCTTGTTATCTTTTGTGGTTCCTACACACTGTTAGTTCAGAATATGCCATAAGGAGGTAGATAAAAATGGTGAAGAATTTTTAACTACAAATTACAAAACATATCAGGCATTCCCAGGGGATGGTATTTCCAAGAACTTACCATTAATACAAAACTGAAGAGATAGATCACTTTTGATCCAAAAAAACTACAAAATAAAAGAAGACTGATCACTTATGATCTCAAGTTCTGTTTCTTTCAGTTGTAGGATGAAAGGAGGAATGTATTGGTTAAATAATTGACCTATAATTGCAGACCATACACACAAACATCATCATCTATGAACACTTTAGAACTGAAGTTACACTAAGGAAGTAGTCTTCACTGCATGGAATTGTGAGACCTCCAGTAGGATGATCATATCCAAACTCTTCCTCAGCCTTGGTTAACAAGTCTTGGAACAAAGGATGATTCAAATATGATATTGGAATCACAAATCTCTTCTTCTTGCCTTCTCCAACATAAACAGCAAAATGACCTTTTGGAACCTCAGCATTAGTGTCTGCAGCTGATCCATATCTTGCTGAAAGAGTTCTCTGGAGCTTCTGCTTGGCATGAGCTATGCCCATCAATTTGATACCCATACTCAGAATCAACAAATAAGCAAATGCACCTCAAAGGTTGAAAAATAGAAAAGTTGTTTTAGTGGTTAAGTGTGAGCTGCAGATTTTGGGTTGAATGAGCATGTCATTACCTAAAATATATAGGGGTGGTGGGGGGCTTGAAACTTTAAAATGGATAAAATTGTAAGAGCCCTATTCAGAATGTTGAGAAACATATCAGGTGAAGGACTTGTTGAAGGTTCACATGGACTTTGCCTTAATTATCCAAGACACCCTACCCCACCAACTTTAGGACCCACTAAAAGAGTTGTGCAACTTGAAAGATACATAGAGTTATCTGAGCAATGTTTCAACTAATAAAGTGGAGTGACCTTTTTTTTTATGCTAGCCATGTTCTTGACATCAGAGGCCAGGATCAATTAAAGAGGATCTTCTGAGGCTCTGAGTCATTGTGCATATGATGAAGCACTGAACTTGGACTTGAGCAAGATTAGAGCTCTTGTAGTGACAGCCAACCAATAAGCCTTTTGTGGTGATTAGCTCCCAGAAGTAAACCAATACATGGTTTTTCTGCTTTTGTCTTAGACATTCCCTTTAGATTATCTAAACCATTATTGGGCCCTCTCTTAGCTCATTCACATGGACACTCCATTGACTAGGCAAAGACTAGAGTTGAATCAATCATTTCATCCTATACTTTTGGTTTCAACTTTCAAGAAGCCTTTCTAAGAACAATTACTTTTCATTGCTGATGTAATTTTCTTTTTCTTATAAACAATTGCTTGTGTTTCTGTTGACTATATTATATATTATCTACTGATTTGTTTTTTAAGTCATATTTTTTGGTCCAAAATAGACCCATAATCTCACACCTGCATAAGATTCTATTGGTGAGGAGGTAATTGTATTAAATTTGTTGGATCATGATAAATATATTCCAGATTCTTCTGGGAATATTCCACATTAGAGAATTCTAGAATACAAGGCTGAAGCATTTTGCACTTTTTTTTGGTGTAAACCAATATGCTTTTATCTATTCTGTAGATAAGCAAAACAAGAAAGTTCTCTGATCTAGTTAAACAAAATGCAATAAGGTAATCTGGTTTAATTTTAAATTTCCATACATAGTACAGTATATTATCTGGCCTTGTTTTATTGATGGATGGTGGGGACTATATAATTTTATTCTATTACAGATTGTTACAGATTGTTATTTGGTTGTCTCTGCAGCATGTGAAGAAGAACCCTGAAAATCAGTATAAATTTATTAATATACTAGTTCAGCATTTTCTCCTCTATTTTGTTGGGGTAAGTAGGCCAACATTGCAGGCTTTGCAGCATTTAGAAAGATATTTTTGTGATGGAGCAATTAATTTGACATCCTACACTTGGTTAAATCTTTGTTAAAGAAACTTGTGAAACAGAACTAAGAATTGGTTTTGAATTACTTTCTCAATATCAGAATACAAAGAGGGAATTTACAAGTGATTGTCAACTCTTCAGGGCACAAAATTGAAGAGTTTGGTTCAGTCATGTTGGCCATAACATTAGAAGGAATGCAAACAAGAACTGAGACCAATGAAGGCCTATTCAGTGCATGGAATGGTGATGCCACCCATTGGGTGAGTGTACCCGAACTTCTCTTCACTGGCACTTAGCAAGTCTTTGAACCACTGGTGGTTCAAGTATGATATTGGTATACTACAAGACTCTTTTTCTGCTCCTCTCCTATATAAACAGCAATGTGGCCCTTCAAGACATTCGTTGTAGCCATACTCGATTGCTTAGACATTAAGACAGATCGTCGGATGACCGATAGCAAGCTCATACCCATGGTTTATGAGGATTGTTATGATTAAGAGTTAAGAGATCTTTGGATGAGGGAAAGCTGTGATAATCGAGGATGTGATGATTTGTATGGCTATGTTGATGTGCTTATATAGGGATGGAATTGTGGATGGAATAGTTAAGAGGAACCTAACTGGAGGTCACATGCTTCTGTCTGACTAATTTTCACAAGTTGATCGGTCAATTTTCATGTATAATGGTACTAGCAACTTGCAAAATCATGCCCTACCATACCCTACTCCTTACCTTTCCATGTCAAATTCAGATGCCTTCTATACTAAAGCACCTGCTCTTCATGGATAAGTTTGATCTTCCATGTATGGCCAATATTGGAATATCAAACTTGACCAAATATAGAGGGAAAAGAATACCTGTATGTTTCAATGCTTTAGACCACAGAGAGGTATAAACTTAGGCCCAAGTTTATATCACCACCAGCTCCTGGAATGTTGATGTCACAATACACCATCACATGGGGTGATAACCTTGGTGATCAACAAATTCAACAACCCCGTTTCGAATGGAGAACTTAAGTTTACTGAAATAATAATTCCCATGGTTTGATCCACCCTACTAGTTGCTACATAATAATCTCTAGTTCCTGTGTTTTCCAGGTTTTTTTGTTGACGAAACTGCAGGTCATATGTTGTAGTAGTCAGAATATGATGGTACATAGCAAATAAATTCAACTATAGTATGAAATCTGTCAAGTCTTATCAATTAGCTGGGAGACAGAACCATGTGAATCCTCAAGAAATATGTCCTAAAACAAATCTGAATTACATATGGTAGACTAAAGTTTCTGTTTGCGTCCCTTGGTGCTAATTTACTGGCCTTCGCACCACATTCAAACTGAAAAATAAGGGTGCGGTCTTATAATTTTATGCAACACATGTGACAAGTATTGTAGTGTAAATACAAAACACAGAAGAATTACAAGTATTTAGCATGTCTTTGTCGTTCAAGTTGGTGTGTGCAGTGATGGGATGAGTTGTAGGGCATGGTTCATGTGAACTTCAAGAAGCCTGTATTGCAAGTTGATGAATTTAGGACTAAAGATAGTCTTCTTCTGCATTCTTATTGGGAAATGTCTCAAGCATGTCTCTAATCTAAGAGGTTTAGGCTTACATTTTATAAGGGTTGCGATCTTGTATTTGAATCTGTATTTTTATTGGGTACTTTGCTTTTATCTAAATGAGGTAGGGCAAGATGTTTCTCAGGAGGGTTACAGTTTGGCCAAATATCACATGAACTCATCATGAAAATAGTGGACAGACCAATCCATGTGAATTCTCATAAGCTGATGTCTCTATTGACTTAATTAATAGAGGATTTTAACTCATACCCTTTTCATCTATATAACCTCATTCCGTTTTACAAGCAGCATAAGTCTCACATGCTTGGCCATTTACAATTTCTATTGTTCTGCAAACTATGTCCCAAAGGGCTATTTTGCAGTCTATGTTGGGGAAAGCCAAAATAAGCGGTTTGTGATTCCAATATCATGTTTGAACCAGCCTTCATTCACAGAAGTGCTAAGCCAGGCCGAGGAAGAATTTGGATATGATCATCCCATGGATGGTATCACAATCCCTTGCAGTGAAGACAGATTCCTTGACCTCATTTCTAACTCAACAACATGAGAGTGCATGTTTACATACAGTTTTGACAACGATTCTTGCTGAGGAGGATGAGAGTTGGAGGCTAACAATATGGATTTGAGTACACTTAGCGTAACAGATATTCAGAAGATTGCTAGTACATTTTTAGTTTTTCTCTAGCCCACATTGTATTGTCCTGTAAAAACTAATTTGGGAGTAACATATCTTCATCTTAGTCACATTCATTGATTTTTCTTCCTATTCCATTGATCTTTGTCTTTGATGTCCATTCACCAAAATCAACGAATACAATGTTGCTAATTTATAGAATTAAGCATTGGAAACCAAGAAACAGAACCCAGTAATACTATCATCAATATCTTAATTGTTGACTACATATATGCTGGATCATCCTTATGCTGATACAATTAACCTGTGGTGTGGTCTCATGTAGTTGCTCTAAGCCTCCACATTTCCCACAAAGGCATACAAATTAGCAATCTCTTATTGATTTTTTGCTAAACATCAACTAATTAAATGAGAGACAAAAGATGTTCAAATCATGCCGCTTCACATATGTCGAGTATGTGCTAAGTATGAATATGAACTTGGATAGAGAGCTGTGACATCCGAAATGTCCCATGTTGCAGCATGTACTACTGTTAAATCCATCTTAAAATCATGAGCAAGAAACTTAAGAAACAGAACTAATATAAGAAGTGGTCTCGAATAATTTTCTCAGTATCAGAATATAAAGGGGACATTTACAAATTGAACTCTTCACAACACAAAATTGAAGAGTTTGGTTTTAGTCATGTTGGTCATAAGATTAGAAGGAATGCAAACAAGAACTGAGACCAATGAAGGCCTCTTCAGTGCATGGAATTGTGATGCCACCCATTGGATGAGTGAACCCAAATTTTTCTTCACTGCAACTTAGCAAGTCTTTGAACCACTGGTGGTTCAAGTATGATATTGGTACTACAAGCCTCTTTTTCTGCTCCTCTCCTACATAAACAGCAAAGTGGCCCTTGGGGACATTCGTTGTAGCCATACTCGATTGCTTAGACAACACGAGAGATCGTCGGATGATCGATATCAAGCTGATACCCATGGTTTCTATGGATTTCTATGCTTGAGAGTTAAAGAGATATTTGGATGAGAAAAAGCTGTGATGACTTGGGGTGATGGATTTGTATAGCTATATGTTGCTGCATATATAGGGATGGAATTATGGATGGAATAGTTAAGGGGAACCTAACTGGGGGGTCACATGCTTCTGTCCTCTGCCTAACTTTCAAATATTGATTGGTTAATTACATGTATCAACGTAGCAACTTGCAAAATCAAGCCCTACCCTACCCCTCACCTTTCCATGTCAAATTCAAATGCCTTAGTACCTGCTCTTCATGGATAAGTTTCATCTTCCATTTATGGCCATCCAGTTGGAATATCAAACTTGTTCAAATGAAGAGAGAGAGATAAATAAATAAAAATAAAAGCCTGTATCTTTCAATGTTTTATATCACAAAATGATATTATATCAGCTAGATTGGTTATGTGCTTCCCGTCAACCTTACCATCCATTTAATTTTAGGCCCAAGGTTATATCACCACCAACTCCTGGCATGTTTTTGTCACAATACACCTCACATGGGGTGATAACCTTGTTCCTTCCTGGTAGATCGACAAGGTCAACAAATCGTTTTTGAATGGGGAACTTCTGTGTACTCTAGGTTACATAAGTAATAGCGTCAATTCTGCAACCACAATCTGTCCATTGATGGTAGGCCAGGATATCTTTAGTTTGGAGATAAAACCATGTGATTCCTCAACAAAATTGTCCTAAAACAAATCTAACCTAAAGTTACCGTTTGTTTCCCCCCAGTGGATTTGGGTGTTAAACTCATGAGCAGAGCATATCCCTGGTATTAATTTACCCGACTTACAACTGCGATAAGACGGGGTTGTTGTGACCCTTGATTGCTTAGGGGGAAAGAAAGGGTGTGATGTTATAATTGTGATGCAGCACAAGCAAATAGGTTACAAGCATAAACCTAGAAAGAACGAAGTCTGGAATCCACCAGGAAATTAGAGAGAAAAGTTATCCTCTCTTTGTATTATTTTATAAAAGATGAGTTGAGACGAACCATACACAGAGGCTGTCTAAATACATCAGTCTCGTCCATTGGACTGCTCGGGGGAGTTATTGAAGCTAAACAGTAAATAAACAAAAAGTCAAAAAATTAACTACAACTTTTGAATGCTCTTTTGGAAGGCCAAACGACCTCAGAAGCTCAAAATCCATCATAGGTCACAGCAAAACAGTGAGTTTGACTCGTGGCGTCGTTCCCTTTTCAGAAAGGTATCATGCGCCCTATTCGGAGCTCGGACGCCAATTCTGTAAATTCCTGCTTCGTCATTTTTCCATTCTTTGCTCCAATTCTTCTTCAATCCATTCAGCCATGTGTTCGACATCAAATTTTCTGGAACACACAAGCATTACAAGTATCAGCCTGTTTTGGTTGTTCAAGTTGGTTTTGTGAAGTGATGGGATGTGATCTTTGTATTTTGCAAGTTGATGGTTTTTTTTTTCTTTTCTGTATTCTTATTTGTAATTCCATGACTTTGGACTTGTGCCGCCTCCTCTAACAGTGAACATGTCTCCCAATTCAGCTTTCCATATTTGACTCTTTCCCCACCATTTTGCTTGCAGCAATATCATCTCCCATTTAATGTTTCTGTTATTAGTTGTCTTATCAATAGCTAAATGTCTCAAGGATGTCTCTAATGTATGAGGTTTAGCTCTATATTTTATGAGAGCTTCATTGTGTTTGAATCTGTATCTTTTATTGGGTGCTTTGGTTTTATTTAAATAAATGAGGTAGGGCAAGATGTTAGTCTTGAAGGTTAGAGCTTTACCAATTTCACATGAAATCCTCATGACAATAGTGGGCAGACCAATCCATGTGAATTCTCATGAGGGTTTCAATTTGACTTAATTATTAGAGGATTTAACTCATACCCTTTCATCTATATATAAACTCAATTGGTTTCACAATCAACTTAGTCTCACACTCTTGACCATTTACAAACTTCCATTGCCCTGCAAATTTCTTTGAAATCTTTTCCTTGTTCTTAATCTAAGCACTTTTTTTTTTTAAACATGGGTTTTCGTTTGCCCGGTATTATTCATGCTAAGCCAAATCTTCGACACTCCCCCTCGATCCAAGCTGCTCCGAAGGGCTATTTTGCAGTCTATGTTGGGGAAAGCCAAAAGAAGTGGTTTGTGATTCCAATATCATGCTTGAACCAGCCTTCGTTCAAAGACTTGCTAAGCCAGGCTGAAGAAGAATTTGGATATAATCATCCCATGGGTGGTATCACAATCCCTTGCAGTGAAGACAGATTCCTTGACCTCATTTCTCACTCCAGTGGATGAGTAGATGTTGACATACAGTTTTGACGTCAAGGGCAGCTGAAATATAACTTCCTGATATCAATTCTTGCCGAAGTTGATGCAAGTCGGAGGCTAACATTATGGATTTAAGTACAGTTAGGGTTACAGATATTTTTTTCATCTGAGAAAACAGCCATGTAAATGAACTTATGGAGTAACACATCTTCATCTTAGTCAAATTGGTCCATTGTTCTTCCTTTTGCATAGGTGTTTATCTTGTATGACCATTTCACACAGATTAATGGATAAAAGTTTTGCTCCTTTGTATCTTGATTCTTGAAAACAACTTAGCAATGTTTTATTATTTTCTTTCTGAACCTTGAATAATTAAAGTTGACAAAGCTCCATAAAAAAATATAAATAAAGTTGACAAATTATGATTAAATCAGTTTAGCTTATGCGACTGAGAAGTTGAAAATGACAACCAGTGGAGCACCTACCTTCTGATTGGAAAAAAAGAAAATGCTTGAATGCCTCCTTGCAATGGCTAGGAGTACAATCAATGCTTGTGAGCAAAAATTATTTTATTGATTCATCTCCATGAATATAACCACAACCTCTCTCATGTAAAGAGAGTTCCATTACAATAGAATAAGGCCTCCTGAAGAACTAAATCTACAAGCAGGCCAATGAAGGAGACTGAATAGAAATAAAAATACGTACAAGATACAGATGATTGATTACATACAGCAGCAAAGTTATCAGCTCTGCTGGATTCCACTAGACCATGTCTGGTTCTTCACAGGTTTCAGAATAGCTTCAACCTCTGCTAGAGTTTTTTCATCCTTCCCATCAGTTGCAAGCTCCACAGCAGCAGCGACATTTTCCTCAACCTGATTATGAAAAGGATAATATAAAACAGGGACCAAAGAATGATCTTCATAAATTTAGACATTTTATAAAATAATAAAAAGAAAGGATTTTCTATGTAATGTCAATGTGACAGGAGCGAATAGGTAATTCATTTCCTCAACATGATCATTCATTCATGCTACTATAAAGCCATAGAGCAGGGTGGTATAGTACCCACAGTGCAATCCTGATAGAACGTACAAGTTAGAGGTAAATGAATGATGGATCAGAACCTGTTTAATGGAGTTCATGCCAACAAGCACTGAAGAGATATCCTTGTTGGACAAACTGTATTGCATAGCTAACTTTGAAATGTTCTTCCCTCTCGCTTTACAATAGGCAGCAGCAGCTTGGCACGCAGACTGTCAAAAATATAAAACACATTAAATCAGTTTTGAGTTTTCAATAATGGGATTGCATGTGATATGGTGATAAAGAAGAGGATTCACTAAGGTCTGAAGTAAAATGCCAGCTGGAACTGATGTATTGAGAATGTCTACCTTCAATTCAGCAGATGCTGGGTGCCATTCTGGAGGACCACTCTCAGTTAGAAGCCCCATAGCAAGTGGAGAAGCACTAATGACACCAACACCTTTGCTCTTTAGGTATGGTAATAAATCCTCCAAAGCTGAATCATTAATACTGTAGTGGCAATATGACAGAACCACGTCCACTGTGCCAGGTGGTACCCGATCGAGAACATATGTGAAAATTCCCAACGGAAGTCCTGTAATACCAATGAAACGAATCTTCCCTCCTTCCTTCAGTTTCTTTAGGGCAGGGATTGTTTCATTGATAATCTGTTAACAAAACCAAACAATAGAACACAACTTGGTCATAAGGCTATAACAAATGAGAACAATACTTGACCATTACCCCTAAAACAAGAAATGCCAAAGAACCTGATCTAGAGACCCAAATTCAATGTCATGGCATTGCAGTATATCAACGTAATCTAGCTGCAACCTTTCCAAGCTCTCATCAATGCTCTTAGTCACTCTATCCGCACTGAAATCAAAACCGTCAGCATAGCGTCCACACTTGGTTGCCACAATGTACTCGCTTCTTGGAACGCCTAGAGCTTTTAGTGTTTTACCAAGCACCTTCTCTGACAAAGTCCCACCATAGTACCTAACAATTGGGAAGCAGAAAGGGAAATTGAACGTTAAGTATGACACCAAAAAAACAGCAGAAATAAGATGGAAAGAAGGTGACTTCAATACAAAATGTTCTGTGATTTGTGTCATAGATTAGTGAAGGAATTTCATTTACAAGGTCAGAACAAATACAACCAAATGGGTTTTCTGGGTCACAAATAATTGGTAACTCTAAGTCTAAAGTATCAAAAATTCTTTTTGATCTGCAATCTCACAAGTTAAAAATCCCAGCTCTTCATTATCTTATATTGCCACATTTTTCTGTACAACCAAACAGAGCCACACAGATCAAAATCACATGCAAAGAGAAATTCTCTACAAAGTTTCAGACTTTCTGGCTGCGTTAGAAGTTTTAGTTTGCTCTTATATCTAATCATGTGAAAATAAGTTCAATTTCACGAAAATTTCTTTTAATTCTTCACAATTTCTTAGCAACCAAACAGAACAAGCATTGCGGACAAAAATTGAGAACTTGCGCGGATCAAAATGAAATTACATACGGAGAAGTGTCGAAGAAGTTGATGCCACGACGAAAGGCTTCGCGAACGGAGCCGATGGCTTCCTCATCAGAGACGGGACCGAAGACGTTACCCAGAGGCGAGGCGCCGAAGCCGACGCAGCTGAGCCTGAGGCCAGTGTTGCCCAGTTCTCGAAGCTCTACCTTTGGCTGCGGTGGCAAAGCCATTGTTTTGTTGTTTGCAGAGAGATATTTGAGTGGGATTTTGGTTCCAGAAGGCTAGGAAGGAAGGAAGTGGCGCAGTGGAAGTGGAGTGAGAATATAGTCTAATTTTCCTGTTACCAAATAATATGTACCCTCCTGTTTCCGTCCTTATCTTTTGTCAAGTGTCCCTTTTTTTTTGTGGTCAAAATTGTCAAGTGTCCCTTCATTTAACATAAAGTTAACTAAGTTAGGTGCACTGTTAAGTACAATATTGTATTGTAATTAGATGTTTTCTTAAGGAAGCTTCATATTGTATTGTAATTAGATGTTTTCTTAAGGAAGCTTCATAGCTGAGAATGGAGACGATGAAGTGATAGGAAACTAGTTTTCGGGTAGTGTTTGGGTAGTTAAAAGGCTGACGGGGTCTTGTGTTACCAAGTCTTATGAAGGCATTTATTGAGCTTGACTTGGGAGGCTACATATTCAAGGTATTGGGAGGTGAAATCATTTATTACATAGGTGGCCACATATTTAAGACATTGGTGACAGGACCCAACCCGGATTCCTCCTTGGAATCCGTGTCAAATTCCGTTGGACAGGATCCGTTTCGAATTCCTCCTCGGAATTAGTGATGAATCCAGCATCCTCGTTTGGCACCTAACAGTTGCCAGTCCCACTTACTAACTTTAACTTCACCCCCGTAAGTTTTAAGAAAAATGGGCGATACTTCTACCGAAATTTCGGCAGGGTCTCTCCTGAAAAATGGACATTTCCCATTTTATTTCACCTGTTAAAACACAATTTTATACATCCCAAGTATCAGCAAACACAATAAAAGTCACACACCACAAACATAGAAGCCTCCGGCCTTTGCTTCAAAACTACTTGGGTATTAACAATGTAAACTGCAAGTTTGTTTCTTAACTTTAAATATAAAACCACAAAATTCAAAGTATAATCTAAACTGTTTGTTTTGCAGCTGCACCTAGGTTAATCTAGGTTACTTACGTACCCTTACTGAGGGATCAAGCCACACGTAGTTCTTTAGTCAAGAATCGCAATTAACAAAACACAATTATTTAAAGTAATACCTTCCCTTAAATTGAGATTCAGTCACCTTTTCTTGAAAAATACCACTTAATTCATTTAGTTCTTACTGTGGAACCATAAGTTGAACTTGCATAACCATACTACTCAATTATAAAACAGCCTCGAATGCTAGTTAACAACAAATTATGCAATTAACTCAAAAGGCAAATTAAAGAATTGAAGTGAATCCAAAACACACACACCCATTTATATAACAAAAATCGACTTTAGAGGCAAGATATCTCAACTTTGAAGAAGAATCCACATCAATTTAATACACACACACACACACACACACACACACACACACACACACAAGTAGGACCACAACACCCAAACTTGTATCGGGGAAACAATCCAACTGGGAATCATTTGACTAGACCACGAGACGACATCGTATCATCCCGTGACTAAGGTTGAAACACCCAACTGGGGGACTACTGCTCAGTAGCACACACGACGGCATCGCATCGCACGTGCTGCCAAACACAAGTCCTACGCTCGCAGACTGCCCGGCAAGGGCCTTCGGTAACACCCCGTCAAGGGTGCCCGGGATATAACCAAGTATCCATATCCAATTAGCCGATAACAGGAGAGGTACGTATCATGGCATACATTAGGGGTGGGCATAAAAACCGCCGAACCGGAAAACCGAACCAAGCCGAATAAAAAAAAACCGAAAAAAAAACCAGTTGACTAAAAAAAGTCAACAAAACAGAACCGAACCAAACCAGACCGGTTTCAATGGATTTCGATTTCGAATTCACACCTTATCAAACTGGACCGGACCGGACCGAACCAAACCGGTTGTGTATTATTTTATTTTTTGAACTGCTACATTTTTCATCTCATAACTAATATTTTCTCAAGCCCAAATTCAAAACATCACTCTTTTTTAGGCAAAATATCTCTCTTTGCATAAAATTGAATTATTTGTTAATTTTCAAGCCCAAAAAATAAAATTTTAGTTGGAATTTGAATAAAAATAATATTTTGAATAATAATAATAATAATCCGGTTCAAAATCAGAAAAATTGAAAATCGGACCAAAACCGGTACAAACCGAACCGGCCGGATTCAAAATTTTTTTTCCTAAAATCGGACCAAACCAAACCGGTTAAATAAGTCGGTTTTGGTTCCAATTTGAGGTAAAAACTGGACCGAACTGGACCGTGCCCACCCCTAGTATACATCATGCACTGGGGAAAACAATCCGATCCGGTGGATTGTTTGGCTAGACCACGGGACGACATCGCATCACCGTGACTAGAGTTGAGTCGTCCAACCGGGGGATTGTTTGGCTAGACCATGGGACGGCACACACGCCGGCATCGCATAGCACATGTTGCCAAACACAAGTCCTACGTGCGCAGACTGCCTGACAAGGGCCTACAGTCACACCCCGTCCAAGGTGCACTGGGTATCTGACATGTCTATATCCATTCAATTATCACATTATCCATAGTCACAAGATCGAGGAGGTACATAGGGTGGTGCTAATAGCACTCCAACATATCATATATCCACATCACTCGCTCATATACATTCATCATTTCCCAAATTCCAAATCATCCATATGTACCCAATGATAGGAACTGACCCAAATTCCACTTTGGAATCCGAGTCGAATCCTATGCATGTCCAACACATGTCTAGTGCCGAGCATAATTGACCAAATTGCCTTTTTTATAAACCTCAAAAATTCTTTTAAGGTTTGACTTCTATTGAAAAATCGGCAGAGTCTCCCCTAAAATTTGCTCGTTTCCCAAAATTTTACACCTGCACAAAATGCAATTATTATATCCATAAGCGTGCAGCATGCACAATGCTAATTCACACGCAGCAAAACAGTACTTTAGTGCGGCCTTAGGCCTTACAAAAATCCTAGGGCAATATCAGAGCCTACTAATTAATTTGATTTACAATAAAAGTTCGATTATAGTAGGAAATCCTACATAAAGGAGGTAGATGAGTGGTGGGTGATGAATGCCTGCTGGTGGTGCTCCGGTACTCGATTACTGCCTAGGGGCACAAAACATTAAAAATGTGAGTGGATAAAAGAAAGTTTTGCAAAATATAATATCAACATACTAACCCCACTGTTAAAATCATTTAAAAATCCATTTAATCCATGTTCTATATTCGTAAAAAAATCAAGCATGCATATTTATATTCACATAACTGTTCATATAATCAATTCATCAAAATCATTTGAAAGCATTGAAAAATAATAATTCCTTTCCACCTAGGTGTACCCTTTATATATGTCCATCAATTCCATGATTTTCTATTAATTCCCACATTATACCGTCAATTCCAAGTGTCACATAAGTGCCACTTCCTCGCAGAACTCGGAAACACAAAGTTAACCCGAGCCGCATTCCTCGCAGATCTCAGCAGACACCTGGTCAACCTGAGTCGCATTCCTTGCTCTTCAAGGTCCGGATATCCCTAGGACTCGTGGAAAAATTGTCATACGCGCGCAGACTCAACTGAAGGCAACAAAATATCCGTAGACATATTTTTATCCGAAGGCAACAATTTATTCGAAGGCAACATTTAATTCCGAAGGCAACAACTAAGGTACGTATGGTGGTTTGAAAACCTTTCCTGAAAAATTATAATACTATTTCTCAACTCAATCTTTAAATCCTGTAAGTATTTCCTTTTCTACTTTCCAAGCTATTCACATTAACAATAACATAATTTATAAAAGCACTTGAATTCAAACTATATCCTTAAAAAACCATAAATCATCCATTCAAGATCATTTAATAAAACTTTTACTGCATAAAATTTATTTATAAAACAAACGTCCACTCACTGTGCTTCCGAGCTCGCCTGACCGTTCGAGGGTCCTTGCTGCAGATGTGGTGGAGCCTGAGTACTTATTTAAGCGATCCAAACATTTAATTAATAAAATACCTCAACCACAAATATTTAATCCAAAACCCTGACCCCCTGGCCTTAAAGTGTGAGTGTATGACTCAGGAGAGTTCTTAAGCCCATTTTAATCAGTTCTAACAATTGAAATTGTCTGAAAAGACCCGAGATTAAATCTACGATTAAATTCTTATATTGTTCAATCCGGTCCCCTATGGGGTCCACGGCCTTCGATTAATAATCTGAAAATTCCTATAGGTTCATAAAAATCCAATTAACATATCCTATGAGTTTCATCAGGATCCGACTGTCCGAATATATCGAATCCGAATTATGCCTAATATGTAAAAATTGGGTTTAAACTCAAACTATAACCAAAAATTAATCCGAGCATATCATCATGCTTGGGACGACCTAGGGATAATTTTAGGCCAAAAAATACCCAAGTGACCCCCCGCCCCCGGCCGACGCGCCGCCGACGACGGTGGGTGCGTTGAGTAATTTCCGGTGACCGGAAAATCTCAATCTCTCCGGCCAATACCTATACCAATTTCTTGAGCACCTTAAATGGAGTGTTTTTAACTCTTGGACCCCGGCCAAAAAGTGGCCGGAAACAACCCCAAATTCCAACCCAAACCCACGGTTCTTGGGTTCCAAAATCCAACTACCAACTACGAAATCGATCTAAACCACTTACATAAATGGATAGAGCACCTCAAGAGAATGAAAAACCATACCTTACTTGCCAGATTTGGTCTCCTGAGTCGCCGGAAAACGGAGAGAGAAAACCGGCGAAATTTTTCTAACTTTCAGACCTCAAAACGCTCCAAAACAAGCTCCGAAACTTATGGGGTTGGGTAGAGGGTGAGGAGAGGAAGTAAAAGAGTGTAATATTGTAAGAAATGGTGGCCGGAAGAGAGAGATTTTGGCCGGCTAAAATCCGGCCAAATGGAGGTGTCGTTCGAACTGAGAGAGAGAGAGAGAGAAGAGTTTGCGGAGAAAGAGAGAGAGAGCTGAGGGAAATCAAATATGAGTTCGTTTTTTTTTCACTTTCCGTTTTTAGGCTTTTTCTCTCTCGTTACAACTCGGAATTGAGCGTGCAACATATCCACTAACTCGTATTGAAGAGCCCGACGCAACGGTGCAACTCAATTCCCCAAATTCTTTCCCGAACAAAAAGTCAATTTTAAAACCCATTAAAATACTCTCGGGGTAAATATGTCTTTCAATTGAATATTAATTTAGGAATGGGATATCACACCCAATCCCAACAATATCAGACACTCAGACATATAAAGTCCATAACTCAATGCCCAAATAATTATACATACAATAGACGACAAACTCTCAAAAGAATAACTCCATAACCCAAAATACAACTCTTTTACCATACTCTTTCCACGACTTGTTTTCTAACTCAAAATATTCATAACTCCAAATATCAAAGTAAAGCCCAATAATTCTATAAACACTATAATTCACCAAATAATTAGTATATAATTTCATTAGTTCGATAATTAAAATAATCCCAATTATATATATACACATATATATATACATATATATATATATATGCAAGTCAATCCATAAAATATTTCATAAACAAACCCCGTATCGCCCCACCCATACACTTTAATAACATCCATAATGACAAGGAAATCCTTGGAAAACCCATATCACATTCCGATAAAATCATAGTAAGGAAAGTACATCAATTCTCATTTATGCATAAAATTCCATATTGGACAAATGATGCACGTTCAACACAATATCCACTCACTTCCTAATGATCATAGCCGAGTCCCCATGTAAGACCCATGTCTTGGGGAAGTAAGAACGGTGAGCAATCTCACATCGCTCGGGGAGGGAAAGGTGAAGTGCCTTATATGTGTGGGTACTTCTCTTCCTAGCACGAGGCCTTTTGGGAGCTTACTGGCTTCGGATTCCATATGAACTACGAAGTTAAGCGAATTTGGGCTAGAGCAATCCCAAGATGGGTGACCCACTGGGAAGTTGCTCGTGAATTCCTAGTAACAAAACCGTGAGGGCGAGACCCAAAGCGGACAATATCATGTTAGAGGAGTCGGGTCGTGACACCCCAGACTCGCTTTCACAAACATTCCAAAACCACCATTTAGTAATATTATAATCTCAATATATATATAAAAAAATACAACATACACACATTCCCAAATTGGTCAACTTGGCCCACGGTGCCCACGACCTCTGATTTCCGATCCGAAAGTTCATATAGGTTCAACACAATCTAAATAACATGTCCTGAAGGTTTGGTCTCGATCGAGCAGTCGGATCACCCTCGATCGCACGATCGGACGGTTACCATTAACCTAACCCTTAAGTCATTGATTCGGAGTATCCGGGACTCTAATTCTCAATCCGTCAGTTCCTACACTATCCTAGAGGTACATAGATCAACATAATTGAAAATTGGAACCGATCCAACAGTCCGAAGATATCGCCTATTAGGAGTAAATCCGTTCGACTATCAAACGATAACCAAATTGAAATCCAAGCATAACGCCGTGCTCTAAACGACATGAGAAACATTCTAGGATGAAAATGGGCCACCACTCATGGGCCCATGCGCCGCCACACGCGCTTGGCAGATTTAGGTGTCTTGAGAAATTTTCGGTGACGGAAATTTCTAGAAACACCCTGCAATACCTATGCCAAAACGTCAAGGACAACTAGGGGAGCAACTTATTCAACTAGGTCAACATCCAATTTGGCCGGGAAGTGGTCGGAAAACTTACTTAAAGTGTAACGCCCCTGTCCTAAAATTTAACGAAAATAAATTAAATAAATTGAATTAATTAAATAAGGAATTAAATATGAATTAAATAAAAATTATTGGAATTTAATATGTAAGGGGCAATAAGATCATTTCAATTTTTGGACGAGAATTTGGCGAAACGAGTTGCGCCATTGCGTCCGGCTCGTCGAAACGAGTTCGTGGATATGCGGAACGCCCAATTCCGAGTTGTAACGAACGCGTAACGGTTTAAAGAAAAAAAAAAAAAAAACGAATTTCTGATTTTTACTGTAGCGGCTACAGTGCCGCTACAGTAAAAATCGATTTTTCTGATCTTCTTCTTCTTCTCCCTCATTTTTTCCTCCCTCACTTTGAATTGCGATTTCTCCCTCATCCCAAGTCCGATTTGGATGATTCCAGTCCCAAAAGTTTCGTCTCTTCGTCCTCTACGTAACCCATCCAAGTTCCCAGCTCAAAAGCCCACTGATTTTAAACTGGAACGACTGAAAGTCTTGCGGTTTTCGAAGTTTCCGACGAGTTTTCCGGCGACTCCGGCCACCATTTCCGTCGAGTGAGGTATGAAACTTCATCTACTCTTCCTTCTCTATCCATTTCTCTAGGTATTGTTGATCAATTTTGAGCCTAAGTGATCGGATCTATAACCTAAGTTTTGTCCGGTTTTGAGGTTGAATTTCCGGCCACTTGCCGATGTCTATGGACGTTCTCATAGTTGCATAAGTTGTTCCAATCATCGAGTAGTATATGCTGGTGGAAGGGCAGCTCTTGGTTTGGAGTTTGCCCGACGACGGGTTATCGCTTTGGGCACCCGATATGCTGCCAGTGTGGGTGGCTATGTGGGACCCACTTTTAATTGTCAAACTTTCTGCTACAATTATCCTTACGTCGTCACGAGCGCGTAGGCGTGCTCGGATTCCAATTCGGACGTCATTTGACTATCGATCGGATTTACGCCTATTGCGCGTTATCCGGGTTTGATATGTTCGGACCGTCGGATCAATCCCAATTCTTAGTATGTTGTCCCCCGTATTCCTAGGATCATGTAGGAATTGACGGATCGTGGTTCGAAGTCCCGGATGCTCCGGACCATTGACTTAAAGGTTAGGTTAAACCGTAATCGTCCGATCGCACGATCGTGAGAAATCCGACCGTCCGATCGAGACCAAACTTTGAGGACACGTTGTTTAGGCCGTGTTGAACCTGTAGGGACTTTCGGATCTAAGTTTGGAGGTCATGGGACCTACGGGCCCGGTTTGACCTAGTCGGGTTAGTTTGACCAAGTTTGACCGGGGTTGACCGAGCATCTCCCGAGGTCGTCTTGCCACGTAGTTGATTTCGTTGGACTTTTAGGAATGTCCGGAACCTTTTGGAGGTCGTGGGCTCTGTGGGCCCGGGTTGACCGAAATGGGGTGTTTGACCGTCGGTTGACCATGAGTCTTCCGGGGCGGTCCCACTGGTTAAAAGAAGTAGTTTGACCTTAGAATTCTTCGTACGTACGTACACGCACACTTTTGAGTGGAGAAGTGTTAGGGTTTCGTTTTGAAGTTATCGTTTCGGTTCAATTACTAATCCAATCCTCGTATCTATCGCTTTAGGTACGTTGACTCTGCTACGCAGCAGGCGGGACCCTTTTAGGGTTATGCAGCGTAGGACCAACGGTGAGTGGACATTGTTTTTCAACGATATTTTAAAGAATGAATTGAAGTGCATATGATATGGTTTTCTTTCGATTATTTGGATTCAAATATTGTTTAAACCTTGGAATTGGATTTTAATGGTGTTTCTTGAATATAATTTATATTTGGGGTTTATGCATATTTTGGGTCCTGGACTTTATGCGGGACATGATGTTTACATTTTCATATTTGGTTATTTTGGGATCTTTGATTTAATATGAATTTATTGGATTATGTTTAGTAACCAAGTTTTGTGGTGATTTGAGTATTGGGTGACGTGTTTGGAGTTTTAATATTATTTTTGTATTTGATTATGGATTTCTTGGGCTATGAGACATTGAGGTTTTATACGGTTTTCAAATTATGAATTTGATGGATATGAGTAATACGTAAGCTTTACAAATGCTTTGGGGACGGATAACGTATTTTAAGGATGGTTAACTATACTTTAAATCTATTTGATAAATTGAGGTTTATGACTTTGTCGGGCCTTGAAACTTTATATAAATCGGTTTTATGAATCTTGAGATTTTTTTATATGATTCTAAGGATGGGATCTTCTATTGACTTTAATATTTGAAACTTATGAATTTCTTGGATTATATTCTATACCTTTGGGAATATATATATATATATATATATATATATATATATATATATATATATATATATTGGTATTCTATACTTATGAAATCATATTGTAAGTCTTTAAAAATCTATATTCTATACCTTTAGTGAAATTATATTCTATATCTTTGGGAAATTGTATGATATACTTTTGAGAACTTATATTATATTACCTTAGAAAATTATATTCTATATCTTTGGGAACCTATGGGATATACTTTTAGGAAGTTATGTTTATACTATTGGAAATTATATTTATAGTTTGAATTAAACATTTGGGCGGGTAATTTGATAAATGTTGGGTTTCGATCTTATATTGGGGTTATTGGACTTTGGAGTTTTCATATTATTTTAATTATGGATTTGTCGGGAAATTTCTAATATTTGGAATTTATAAACATAAGGGGTTCTCAATATATATATATATATATATATATATATATATATATATATATATATATATATATATATATATACTTTCATAACTAATAGTGATTTGTGAACTAAATATCTTGGGGGTTGGATTTTACGTTTGAGAAGTATTATCTACTTTTCGATTATGGGACTTTATTTTTATTTAACTTATGGAACTTTACTATTATTTAACTTTTGGGACTTGTATTATTACGGATTAATTGGGTCACTTTTGATACTTGGAGTTTATGTCTGTTTGAGAATTTTATTATTGTCGTATCTTTGGAATTATATTGCGTTATCAACTTATCGGGATATGTGTTGGTATTTGGATTTTGGTGGCATGTGTGAGTATTTACTTTGGATATTGAGTTTTGGTGTATATATATATATATTTTCGGGTCTTTGACATATTGCAAGTATCTTGAGTTATATAATATTTTCGAGAATGAATATATGTATGTTTGGTTATGTGTGGGGTACGTGGGTGTGGTTATTGTGGAAAGTGAGAAATGGTTGGTTATGTCAGTTAAAGTGCTATAAGCACTACCCTATGTACCTCCCCCGGTTATGGAACTTTGGAAAGTGGATACTTGTTGAATTGGATACTTGGATATGTTGGATACCCGGTGTACCCTTGAGTGGGTGTGACTATAGACCCTTAGCAGGGTAGTCTGCTCGCGTAGGACTGGTCACGGGCGTACTAGTATTGAGGATTCTGTTGTACGTCTGATAAGCTTAGTCCCAGTTGGACGGCTTGTTCCCTGGCCACATGGTTGTTGAGGACTCCTCTATGTGGTGCAGTCAAACGATCCCCTGTTGGGATTGTTTCCCGATACAAATATTGGTGTGAGAGTCTTACTATATGTATTTATTATTATTATTATTATTATTATTATTATTATTATTATTATTATTATTATTATTATTATTATTACTATTACTATTATTATTACTATTATTATTATTATTATTATTATTATTATTATTATTATTACTATTATTACTATTACTACAGTTTTTCCTTCTTTTCTTTGGGTGAGGATACTTCCTCGTCTGCAGTGCCTACGGGCATGCGGTTGGTTGGGTGTGGGAAAGCTAAAGAGTAAAGTCTACTTGAGGAGTGCGTACTTTGTTACTATGTCGTTGTTTTGGGTTCCATGGAGTAGTCTTGTTTTTGGAACTTTAATGTTGTTTTGTTACGAGAACTTTATTGATTTTCGTGCTCATGGATTTCAAGTGGTTTATGTTTATATTTTATATGAGGATCAGTTTTGGGAGGTTATGCCTCGGGAAGAAGGAAATGAAAAAGGTTTGGATTTTCTTTATTCCTTTATTATTTTGAAGTATTGGGTTTGGGAATCAACTACGTATACAAAGGATTTTGATTTACATGTCTTGCATCGTTTTTATATTTAAAAGTGGGTTTAGTATGTTGTTTTAAGTATTGAAAACTTATTTTCGTCCACTCACACTTTTCTGTTTTGCGCCCCCAGGCTATAGTGCCGCGAACCGAACTTTCAAGCCGAGCTTTCCTTCCCGCGAGCTTCGACCGAAGGGTAGGACTTCTATGTTCCTTTCTCTTGAGGTTGAATTGTCGTTTAAATTCAATTGCCTTTAGATATGCTCTGTTATCGCCCATTAGGGTTGGAATTAAAGGCCGGAGGCCTATTTCTGTATTCGTAGTTGTTTGCTGGCGCTTGGGTTGTAAACTGTGTGTGGTTTGGCAGGTTGAAGTTTTGGGTAAGTCAGTTTTTCAGGGGAGACTCTGCCGAAATTTCGGCAGAAGTCTCGCCCCTTTTACTTGTGATTCGGGAGTAGGAAGCGTTTTTCTTAGTAAGTGGGCCCGACATCTGTCGGATGTCGGAAAACCGCAAGGTTCGGCACGGATTCCGAGGGAATTCGGGTCGGGTCCTGTCATAAAGTCAAACAAAACCTAGGTTTCTAATCAAGCTTCCAAAACACCAAATTGACCCAAACCAACTACCAAAACATCAAGAACACACTGAGGGGATGAAGATTCATACCTTGGTCGATAGAAAAAGTGGCCGAAAACGCCGTTGCCGGCGTTAGTAAAAATCCTGATTCTTCTTCTCGATCCAGTCGCTAGAGGAGGAGGAAAAGAACGTTTTGCAAGTGGTTTCATCGGAAACCGTGGCCGAATGGTGACGAATCGCTGTGACTGTCGAATTGGGCTCTCGAATTCGCAGGGGGGAGAATACGGGAGGGTGGGATTAAAATTCTGATTTGATTTTTTTTTTCTCTTTTTTTTTTCTTTGTTTATTTACTTTTACTTTTACAATTTAAGAATTTACTAAATCTTTGGGAACGAGATATTACAATTGGGATGTGAAATCATTTATGACATAGGTGGCTACATATTCAAGGCATTGGAATGTGATTGTAATTAATATTGAGCTTGGTTAGCAAGTTCTCTACTTGTATAAATAAGTTTGTAATATAAAGGAAAGAGAATTCAATTGAAACCAGAAATATTCCCTCATACCCTCATTTTAGCATTACTCCCATTTTAGCATGGTATCCAAACAATATATTTTGGTTGTCTCTGCATAACCTTGTTCTTGTCTCTACTTAACTTCCTCACTTTGCCTGCCTTGTCTCTACTTAACATTGTCCTTGCTTTGCTCCTATATTGTCCTTACCCCTGCCATTGTCTTTGCTGTGATAATAATCCTTATTTGTGTTCTTATTTGCTTTGCTTTGATGTGCACTTGTTGTGCTCTTGGTTGTTGTGTTCTTGCATTCTTCGTTTGTAATTTCCAACTGACTGGTTGTCAATTGCATTCTTTGTTTGCAATTCCAACTGACTGTTTGTCAATTTCATTCTTTCATTTTTTTCACTTGCTATCTTTGGCTGCTTAACCTTACCCTTACTTTGCCTTTGCCTTACCTTTGTTCACAGAGTTCCTGTGTTCCTTGCCTTGCCGATACTCTTACCTTTGTCTTTGCCTTGAATTGCCTTTGTTTGCTCTTGCTGGTGCCAGTGTTGCAGCTTCTACCATGCGTTCCTTGTTGGTGTTTTACTACTGTGTTTCTACTACAATATTTGCATTTCTTGTGTGTGCATGTTCGACTCATGGCTTCTAACAAGACCTTCTATGTTGATAATACTGGTTCTGGTATGTTGATATCACCTATCTATCTGTCTGCATCTGACCCGCCACCAGGTAATGCTCATAATACATGAATAATTGATACAGACACTACTAATCATATGACTTTTGACTATACTTTGTTTACCTCATTATCCTCTAAATCTCTCCATCCACATATCTTACATATTGTGGTGCAAGATTTTTTTGGGTGCAAGATATTACGCTCAAGTCTAACACCATACGTTAAACATGTATAATGGAATAAACTTGGATCGGAGTTTTTAAATGTGGCCGTCCTAATTGGTTCGGAATGAACCGGATCCCCAATATATAAGGGGCATTATAAACTTTTGAGGCAAAGAAAGTCCTATCAGAAAAAACTTGAAAAAGAAATTAGATGACCTTGAATGTGAAAGCAAGAGAGCAATATGCATGCAAAAGTTCAATTTCAGAAGACAAATAAATCTAAATAATAGAAATTGGAAAGGGTTGATGAACCAGTTAAGTCATATCACTCAAGAGCCGACCTCTTAATGGGCCGGTTTGACGGATTTGTCGGCCCAACAATAAACCCATGACGTAGATGCGTGTAGCGCTCTTTAGCACGCGTCAATATCCTATTCGGTCATAACCAAAACAGTCAAAGGAAGGTTCCTAACACAATCAACATCATTATTAACCTTTTTAAAATTACTTTCCACACCCATCATTCCCTAATGACACGTCTGAAATCACAATCACATGGACTAAGTAGACACTGTGCTTTAATCACTGACTTAATGAGATTGCATAATTAATTACCCAGCCCATCATTTTATCATTGGCTTTGATTTTGAATGTTAATGAATAGAAAACAGTACAATTATGATGTGATTGTAACACTGTCACGTGGTGCTACCAATATCATCTTATCATTGGCTTTTGATTTTGAATGTTAAAAAGAAGAAGAAAAAAACGATATAATTTGGATGCAATCATAACACTGTCACGTAATATTACTGATACATGTATTATACGGTTGTCTCATGAGAAAGAACAAAAATAATGCAAGGTTGGGTTTGGTGATGAGGACCTTGTGGAGGGACCACATGTCTAATATTGTTGTTGCTTCATTAGCATCCTTGGAATGAAAATTTCAATGCCTAGTTGGTGAAGATCCCGCTAAAAGTCCACAAAGCAACAAAATTGAATTTCTAATCTGTATATTTTATCAGCTTAAAGCAACTAATAATTTTAAAATTTCCTTGCTAGCTAATAGCTACAGTTAACATTAATTCAACCAACTGAGGAACAATATCATGGTCAATCAGTACCAACATAGAATAATGGGAACAATTAATCAAGTTGTCTGGTCCTTGTTTCACATCAGAGAGCAATTTTTCAAAGGTGAGCTACAGACAGGCGAACTACACAAGCAAACTAAGCAAGAGCTAGCTATAAAAGTTGAACCAGGTCAAGGTCTTGTAAGCCCTAGGGAAGAAGAAGAAGAAGAAGCTTTCCTCATTGTTGGGTAAAAGGGTGTGTTGAGTAAATTGTTCTGCAAGGCCCAAGTAACTTGTTACAGTGATTTTGTTTTCCAGGACCCTTCCTTGAGCTCCAGAACATCAAACAAAACACGCAGACTTAATGGCGATTTCGTCGATAGGAGGATTGTCTGAACTGGTAAGGAAATTCTGTACCTCTTTGTGTCTCTTACTTCGGAAAAAGATAAACAACATGCTTCTGGGAAATTGTTCTCTTGTTTTGGAACTTTTAAAAACAGTTTTATTTATTATGGAAGAGATTGAGGCTTACTTGAAATACTTGACTTGGTTTGTCTGTTAGATGAAATTTCTGAAGGAGATTTTTTGAACTTGCAGGGAATGGAAGATCCCTTCTTCATCAACCAGTGGCACATGAACTCTCTGGATGAGGTCAGCATGTTGCCACTAGCAGCTGCATTTGGAGAGAACTTTAACCAGTCTCACTTTCACCCAAATTTCAATCTTAAAACTTCTATGGATAGTTCTCATAGTGGAATTGATAGACCCATGAAACAGCTCAAAACTGATGGCTGGAGTTCATGCAAAACTGATCACCACGAATCGAACCCGCAAGTTGCTTCCTCTCCAAATATCCTTTCCTTTGTCAACTCTAATAGCACAAACCAAATGGAGGTTCTTAAACCTAAGGAGGAGGCAGCAGCGTGTTCAAAGAGTAACAACACTCTCCCTTCTGATATATTGCTCTCTCAAAGTTCATTTGGCAACCAAAGTTATTTGTTTAAGGCCAGTCAGGGAACAAAGAGGGTCAACACAAACACTAGGCTTTCTACCACTCAAGATCACATTATTGCAGAAAGGAAAAGGAGAGAGAAGCTCAGCCAACGGTTCATAGCTTTAGCTGCAATGGTTCCTGGCCTAAAGAAGGTAACAGATTCTATCTTCATTATCATGCTCTGATGCTTCCTCCGTAGTTTTGTTTATGTTTTCAGAATCTGACCAAAGGTAAAGGAAACAAAAATTAGGCTTGAATATTTCTGTTAATTCATTGCAGGTTTTATTTGAAACATTTTTAGTTTTGCTTGTCTTGCTTGTACTCTAAGCAATATATAGCATCTGGGATAGCTTAAATCGGTTCTCCAAGTAACGTTTCACATTTTCTGAACCGCCAGAGCAGTTGTTGAATAATGCAAGACGCTTCTTGTTCAGTTTCTTGTCAAATACTTCATATGTTATATCCTGAAATGATCTGTTGCAAATTTAGGAATTTGGATTGTTTTTACTTACCGAATCGCTCTCTAATCCTAAATCGTACCCCTTTGCTATGACAGATGGACAAGGCTTCTGTTCTTGGAGATGCTATCAAGTATATCAAACAACTGCAGGACAAGGTGAAGACACTTGAAGAACAGACCAGAAATAAAAACATGGAATCGGTTGTCTTTGTGAAGAAAACGCAGCTCTTCGCCAACGATGACAACACATCCTCAGAAGAAAATAACTCCAGTGGCCCCTTTGATGAGACACTGCCTGAAATTGAAGCGAGGTTCTGTGACAACAATGTCATGATAAGAATTCACTGTGAGAAAAGAAAAGGAGTTGTGGAGAAAACTATAGCAGAGGTTGAGAAGCTCCAACTCAAGTTCATCAATAGCAGTGTGTTGACATTTGGGAGCTGTGCTCTTGATGTAACCATTATTGCTCAGGTAATTTTTTATATTTTTTTTATCAAGTTTCTTCATGCTTTGAAAAGATGAATTTTTTTCAATATCTCAGTCTAATAATATTTTCAATCCAAATTCATTTGAAACCATCTTGATCTTTGGCAGATGGAAGTGGAATTCAGCCTATCAGTGAAGGAACTTGTCAAGAATCTACGCGCAGCTTTCGACATGTTCATGTGAAAAAGAAGCCTCAACTAAGAATAAATAGCAATATTTCCTCAGATATCCAATCATTTCAAGTTTACCTTTCTAAGAATTTCTGTTTACAAGGTCTGCAATCCTCCACCAAGTTTAGAACCAGTACCTTCAAGGTTGCTTGCTGTCAGATTATTTTGCAGGAGGGTTTTTTACTCCAAATTTTTTGCATGGTTAACTTGTTGACCATGTTCATTTGCCCACCTGTTTAAACAAGTGATCTCACAGCTTGTTTGAGCTTTTTTTTCAAAGGAGTTTGCTTATCCTAAGTTTTTGGCAAGGGAAAAAGTCTTTTTTGTAGGTGAGGATAAAAAGCAGACATTTGTTTTAGCAGTTTGTTTGGTCAGTACTGTTTTAGAGGCATCTTGAATTCTAATTTCTTGAGGCCTCTTTTCCTTTTAATGTCCTTTTTATATGTAACCATTTGGTTAAAAGTAATGGAATATAAATAACTTCATGTTACCTCCCACCCATATTATTGGCATAGATATATCTTATTCTATATTGACCAAAAAAAAAAATATATATATATATATATATATATATATATATCTTATTGACAACAGAAATATCTTGTCATTTTAAATTTCCTTTCCCAAATTGTTTTGGCTAAAAGTCACTTTTGGTCACAGTAGTTTGGCACTTCAACCGCTTTTGACCCTATAGTTTCAATTCTATCAATTTTGACCTTGTAGTTTCGTATTTGTAGCCATTTAGGGACAAGTTAGTATTTCCGTCAATTTCTTTGACGGTGCAAGGGGCAATTTCGTCAACCCCAAACCCTTGATATTAAAAGCTCGTTTGAAACTCTCCATATTTCATATTAGGGCTCGAAATTAGTCATTGGGTTTAGGGTTCTTCAAAATTTGGGATTATTGATTGAATTTCAAGGCCTAATATGAAATTGGGAGAGTTTTAGATGAGCTTTTAAGCTCAAGGATTTTGGGTTGACGAACTTGCCCCTTGCACTGTCAAAGAATTTGACGAAAATACTAACTTGTCCTTAAATTGCTACAAATATGAAACTATAGGGTCAAAAGTGGTTGAAGTGTCAAACTACAGGAACCAAAAGTTACTTTTGACCAATTATTTTATACAAGTACAAATTTGTAAGATGCTCTTTTTATTTTATTTTAATACAAGTGATAGTTTAAACTAAAACGGGGAGGAGTTTCCCACATAAACACTACCAATGTGTCATAGAAATTCAAACTTGAGAATACTGGTATGCAAATTAAGCATTTTTCATTGGGAACGGTTACCATTGGCCTGTAAGATGCTCTTTAAACAAAAACAACCAAAAAAAGATAAAACAAAAAAAGAGCATGATTTGCTAAAATCACACGGATAATAGTTGAGTGCCATAGCCTAAATCAAATTATTGCTGGCTATTCTAGCTCAGCTGGTTTTGAGATTGTGTGGATGGTGGGGTGAGACTTTGAAGGGTTTTCAGAGTTGGAATTTTGCTTTCATTGGAGGTGATATCTTATAATCTACTAATTTAGCACGTCACACTCAGTTAGATGAATAATTAAAGGACTTCATATTCTTTTCGTAGCCCCACTAAGATTGTGATCTCTTGCTACGACTTTATGGAAATCTATGTCGAAAAAAGTAATTCCCCTGTTGATGATTGAGTAAGGACACGTTTGTGAGTGATTTTGGAGAGACCAATAATCACTTTTAGAGAGAATCACTTCTTCAAATAATCATTTTAAGTGATTACAAGTGATTTTATGGAGAAACATAGAAGGTGCTTCTCTCCAGAATCACTTACAATCACTAAAACTAATTTTTTTAGAGAAGCATGTGGGAGATGCTTCTTCCCAGAAGTGATTCTGGCCTATCCATAATCATTCACAAACGAGCCCTAAGTTCTTATGAGGAAAAAAATGAAGTTGGACAAATTCCAATATTTACTAGTCATTAATTAATATAGATCTCATGCGATTTTAGTCGTTCATTGACGTAATCAACACACGATCTTTCGTAAATCAATAATTGAGAATTGTCCATACACTGTACACATGCGTATGATTGAAGAAAGTCTAATTTAACCACAATTCGAATTGTTAGACAATCTCCAACCATGTTGGGGCTAAAATCAAATTTTCACCCACTAAAATAATACTATTCATGTACTTGTATGACTCAAACTGTTTTTTCCTCAAACCTTAAAGATTCATAATTGAGTTCGCAACTTTATTAAATTGTTTAAGAATGGTTAACTCCTAATTTTTTTTCGTTAATTTTTCTTGATCTTATTTTTGTTTCAACATCCGTGATTTAATTTTTTAAACATTTTAACCTAAAAAAATTCAAATTCTAAAACATAATATAATTTCACTTAAAATAAAAACAAGTACAATAATTATAAATTATTTATTAGAGTTTGGGATGTGTTTTGGGGTTTGATATAATTTAGATTAATTACAAAAATTATTTTAATTATTGGATTTAAATTTTAGTCCTTCGATGTGAATTTTTCTCGTTGAGATTGCCTAAAAATGATCATGGCCGTTGATATAGTCATTTCAACCCAAGTTTATTTGATTATGATTGGTAAGTTCCTAGCTACATATATCGATAAATAAAAAAATGGAGCTATTGGACTTCTCCAGCGCCTGCCACTTGTCACGCTGAATGGGTGAGTGGCCAACATCTAACTACACCACGGGGCCTGCTCTGATTTGCCTTTCACGTGGGCTACACAACTGAGGTTTGGGATCTACGAAAATTTACAGTCGAGGCAAAACCCTGGAATTCCACCCCCAAAATACATGAGTTGTAGATGAATTTTGGACTCTAAACTCAAAATTTGAGTTTTCACCCATTGGGTTGGAGGTGGTCTAAGGTTATGCCACCAGACAATGAATTTCCTCAATTAAGGGAGGATGAGATGTAGGAAGAATCTTGATGTAGAAGAGATGGTGGAAGCAATTGAAAAGAAGCTGGATCAACGCGTGCACAAGGGCAAATCAGGTAAATTGCAAATTTTGACCCAGAGCTCATAATCAAGCCCATGACTCGTCGATTCGAAGAGAATAACGTCATGAGTAAAACTCATTGCTTTGC
The DNA here is from genome assembly GCA_024362665.1 of Prunus padus. Lineage (NCBI taxonomy): Eukaryota > Viridiplantae > Streptophyta > Magnoliopsida > Rosales > Rosaceae > Prunus > Prunus padus. The sequence continues at coordinate 26,972,673 of JANFAM010000019.1, read as the reverse complement.
TATGAAATATGCGATTTGTTCAGGTATCCAAGATCGTTTAGTATCCCGAAATCTAGTTTTAAAGTTTTTACAGTTTTTGGAAATTTTGTTATTTTCCTATTTTAATTCCCTTATTATTCTTAGTGCAGGTTTGGCATTGCTTATTTGCGATGATAAGTGATTTTTAAAAATTTTGGGAAGCCCAACCCGTTTGGTAAACTATGAGAAAATCACTTATTATTAAAAATTCTTTGTGAGAGAAAGCTATAAGGAAAGCGGTACTAATGAGGTGCTTTCATTTTCGATTATGCGGAATCGAGTTTTGAAGAGGCTACGAGTTTAATGATTATCTTTGGAATTATTTTTGTGATTATGTGGGAATTAGTACCAATAACACTTTTAACAAAAAGTTTACCAAACGCCAAGCTTTCTCTGGTGATTTCTCTCTGACAAATCGACGGCGATTATTTTCATGACAAAGAATGCCAAACTTAGAGTTTCTAGGAATATTTAAACATATTTTTTCTGTGGCTAGGGTTATGTTTTGTTATTCAAGTTTATCAAATAAATCTTGAGGTTTTCTCATATCTTTATGGTGGATTCCAGAATTTCATTTTCTAAGCTAAGGTTTTAGCCATTTACTTTTCACATTGCTTCAAATCTTCATTTTCCTACTTGACACAAGCATTTTCTTTGCAATTTTTCATAGCTGAAGACTAAAAGCATACTTCTAACTTCCTAGTTATCAGATAATTTAGCATTTTCATTTTTATTGACTTTATACACTATGATACTAAGTCTACTTTTTTTTATAATTGCCAGAAAGAGCTTGTGTATAAACATAACTATCCCTTGTTTTATTTGCCACAAAGAGCTTGTGTATAAACATAACTATCCCTTGTTTCGTTTGTTCAAATAGTGTCATATATTAATTAAAAAAATTTTACAAAGTTGACAACATGGTTTCGTGGTGTAGTTGGTTATCACGTCAGTCTAACACACTGAAGGTCTCCGGTTCGAACCCGGGCGAAGCCAATCTATTTTTTTCTCAATCCCATTCCATTTTGAAACGACGTCGTTAGGTGGTTCCCATAACGGTATTACCCAACCTAAGCAACGAAACCCCGCGAAACACGCGGCGGCAACGACGCACTGTGAGCCAATCGCGCAACCCTTGACATAACTTACTCTCTTCCCATTGGTCGGTCTCCTCCACGTCCGCACCCTCTAGATTCTTAGCCGCTAACTTTCCCAAACTTATAAAGTTAAACCCAATGAAACCCACCCCCACCACCACCGCCTCCTCATCCCCAAAATCCCAAACAAAAACATATTGCAGTCCTCCAAACAATGGCTCTCCAAGCTCTGTTTTTGATCCTCTTAACAACACAGTTCCTTCCATCTACTTCTCTAATTTCCACGCCCGATTTCCCCTCCCGGTACCCCAGCCCCAGAGCCATCTCCGTAAGCCTTCTCTCTCTGTCTTCAATTTCGAATTTTGAAAAAAAAAATTTATTTTATTTTTTTGGGGGTCCGATTGATTGAAGTTGATTGGTTAATTTGCAGGATTTGAAGGAGAGTATTGTGAAGGGATTAGGATTTCCGGCGGAGGATTTGAAGGTGTCGGGATTCGATTTGAGGGACGCGCAGGTGGGGCATTCGGTGGCGTACGAGTTCGACGTGGAGGTGGACAACAAGGTGCTTCCTTTCAAGCTCTTGGAGGACGTGGACCGCTGGGATTACGTAGATTTGCCCATTTTTCGGGTCGAGGACGAAAATGGTTTGGTCCAGAAAGGCAAATCGGGTACTGGGTTGCCGCCGGTTTTGGCTCCGTTTCAGCTGGCTGGGCCCATGGAGCTCTGAATTCAGGACGCCAAAGATATGAGGATCTCGCTACCTGTAAGTATTGTGCCATTGGGCTATTAGCCTATTAGGGTTTGATTGTTTAGCTCCAGTTTTTATTTTGCTAGATGTAGATGGAACTAGACTCTCCAAGTTTCTTTATCAAAATGATGTTTCAGAATATATATGCGATAATCTTATTGAAATTCAGGGTGGGATCAAATTGAATAATATAAAATCTGTCACATCATTTAATCATCAAAATTTGGTTTATTAACAATTGCAGTTAAGCTCAAATTAGGATTTCCATTGAGTTAATTAACAGAATGTCTATTTGGGTGTTACATGCGCATATCAAAATTTTAATTTGGTCTTAATTTTAGATAAATATGATTGACTGGTTTAGGATTGAAATTTGGAACTTTGGAAACTGATTTTTTTGAAAGTTATGTAATGCAGCATGATGTGGATGCTGGTGTGTTGAAGAAGGTGATATTGGCAGAAGGGGCTGTGGTCACAGTGAAGGGTGCAAGGTCTGTGAGTCTGCGCCACCCTCTTCAGCTCCCATTGCCACTAAACCGAACCAACAATGGGTTTGCTTCAGGTCTTGTGACCTTGGCTGAATGGCTGCGCCATGCTTCTCGAAGGCAAACATCTCCGTTGCTCTCTCTCCGCATTGTTGGTCCCACATCCCTTGCATCACCTTCACCAACTTCTTCCTCCATGAACAACAAGCTCAAGCTTAAGCGCCTTGCCCCAGGCCTTGTAGAGTTGTCCTCACCGTCAAATACAAAACCCATTTCTGTTGAGCTTCAAAACCAAGAGACCACTGCCATTTTAACCCCTAGCTACTTCACTACAGTTTGGCCTCTTGCTTCCATCAATGGGTCAAACCCGAATTTGCTGGGTTTCGAGGCATTGCTTTCGTCTGTATTGGGTCCTAAGGCCAATAAAAAAGGCTCCTTCAAGTTGTTGAAGGCAGATGTTTCTGCACAAACGTTTTTGAAGATTGGGTTTGGGGTGGAGAAGAAGCTGAAAGAAGGAGATGGTTTTGATTTGAAAGGTTTTCCAGAGTGGAGGACAAAGCCCGAGACTGTAAGGATGCATTTTGAGGTATTGGCCAAGGTTGACGGTGATAAAATTGTGCCGGAGAGAGTGGTTCCAATTAACCCTGTGATTTTGGAGGATACTGTGGCAGCTAATGAGCTTTTGGGGAATGTCAGCATGTCCACAGTCCCCATCGTTCACCCTCCACCGAACCCCTTGACCTTGTAAAGTTTTTTTGGTTGGGGTTACTGATAGAAAGCCTGAAAGTGTAAAGATGAGACGGTTTTTTCTTTTTTTCTTAAAACAAGATATGTTAGATGAGGTCTAATACTGTAAAGATTTAAGTAATGGAGTGACTGAGGGTTTAAATTATGTTGTTCTCTCTGGTTGTGGATCATTTCACCCCTTTTGGTAATGTAAGGGTGCCTTAGACAGAGAGAAACCTCAGCTTTGTTTTGTTATGTACACCATGAAAATGAAATGAAGACTTGATTGCATATATTATTTACACAGCATAGAGCAGAAGTTCAACTTTAGTCAGAGGGACTGATGATTAAAATTGACAATGTAATCCAAGTATATTCTGGGTACAACAGCAACTACTAGATATAAATCCCTGTAAGAAACATGAGAAATTTACTTTTTGATGAAAGAAACCCCCTTCTGGATGCTTGCTGCTAACTCCCTTTTCGCCTTCTCTAAACCAACCCTGTTCATAAACCAATAAGATTTATCAAGAAAGGAACCAACCTTGTTCATAAATTGTTCTATTTTGCAGCAACAAAATTGTACAGTGTTTGTATAGCAAAGCACTACATACCTCTCATACTCATTCAGAGGCCCGAGTTGGTAGATTTCCTCAGCTCCATTTCGACCAAGCCGTACCTTGGTTGCGAAGAAAGGAAGTTCGGTAACCTGCCATAAAGATTGAGCATTATGCTTGGTCATTAGAAGTTCAGAACTTGATTTTTTCAGACAACGTTCACACACAGAAAGGCAAGGACACAGTACCTCAGAAGCAACAAAAGTGCACTCAACAACGCCGGCATCTCCTCTCAAGCCACGAAGGCATGCATCCGCAAACTTCACAGCTGCATATGCCTGCAGATATTTCGTAGGTGCTTCTAATGCTTGTATAATCCCAAACAAACTCAGTATATATGATTAAGCGAATTGAAATGGCTAACCATTGACAATGTTGCCGAGCCAGCCCCAGCTTTTGCCTGCAAAATTGTGAACAAATAACTTAATGGAATTGTGGTTTTTGTTGAAAAATAAACACACAAAAACAACCCTTGGGCTGAAATGCTGGACCGATGAGACGGTTGATTGAGTACAGATGTAGCAGATGAGCACACGGTGAGAGAATCTAGTTCCCTGCATACATAAATGCATCCTAAGATTAAAATTTAAGTGGCATTACCTCCACAACTTCTGTTCCACCATTTTGAATGCGGTTTGTCAGATATTCTGTTTCTTCTGTGGTGAAGTAGCAAGGAGGCTTGACCTGCAAGACAGACACCTTCTTGAGAATCTTTCCCACTTGTACTGCAGCCAGTTTACTGATCGAAGGCAACATAAGAAACATCTAAAGAAGCTGAAACTTGGATAGATCTATGTAAGACCTGTGACAGAAGTGGTAAAATTGTCACTCCTGCATGACCACCAACGACTGGAACATCAACCTCCCTGGGATCAAGTCCCAGAACTTCGGCCTACAACAAAATTATGAGATTTGAAAATGAGAACCATCGACATCAATGATAGTAAGTACACACAAACTCCATTGACTAATACTTACAACAAAAGTATTTGCTCTCACGACATCAAGCATTGTAACTCCTAGAAGCCGCTTTGGGTCATAAGTGCCGGCTTTCTTGAAAACCTCAGCTGCTATAGGAACTGTAGAGTTCACTGGATTACTGATCAAGTTGACAATTGCCTTAGGGCAAGCCTTTGAAATTCCCTCACAGAGGGTCCTGACAATTCCGGCATTGATGTTGAACAGATCATCCCTTGTCATTCCTGGCTTCCTTGGAACACCGGCAGGTATGATCACAAGGTCTATGCCCGTGAGAGCACTCTCAAGCTGTGGCTGGCCTAAGAAACCCCTCACCTAAATTCCAAGTATATGATATTTACTTAGTAGTTAGAACTCACAACGGTGGCAGAATAAGGACCTAAGTTGAGTACTTAATCAAAAAACTGTACTTCAACAATTTCATCTCAGCCGTTAGATCAAATATGGATGACTAAGATGAATATCATCATGCACACCTTATCCGTTCATATCTATATTAAAAGTTCATATGCAAACATCAACACAATAACTTAAGCCTCAGTGTAGTTTTAAATGTAACGACATTTTCATCCAAAATAGATTGAAAGCTAAAGTTGATGAAGTGTGAATTACCACAGCACCAGTGTCCATGTGACTAATGTCAGCTGTGACACCCGGGGCATTAACAACATCATAGAGATGAAGAACTGAAACCAGTGGGTTCATTTTCATGAGCATTGCAAGAGGTTGGCCAATGCCTCCGGCAGCACCCAAAATCGCCACTTTGAAACCCGGTGCCCCGCCTTTGGCTCTGCAATCAGCTCTTCTCAAAGCAGAACCATCCTCCATCTATTTTGCAGCACACAATCCAGACATCAGTATTATTTTTTTAACCAGCATCGAACATATGACTTAAACAAATTCTCAGTCTAACTTAACAACAAATAGAGTATTCTTAAGTTGAACAGATTTCTTAATGAATCTAATGCATCAGAAAATAATCAAGTTGAACAAAGTAGAAAAGAAACTGAAGGCATATAAGGCATATATGGCATGCATTTGTAAATTGTATGAAGCCAAAGGCAGCATCAACTTTGTAGCGAGCTAACAGAGAAACCCAAGAGAGAAAACCTGGAGATTTGGTGGAAACAGATGAGCTGAGATCCTTGCAATGCGTCCATTAGCTTCCACACTTGGCTCCATTATCTCTCTGTTTTCTCAGACAAGGGAGAGTGAGAGGCTTGAAGTGTAAAGCTATAAACAAGCTTAGCCTATACCTTACATACAATGGACAATAAATAATTAAATAAATCCAAAGAATTCCATTTAGAAAAAAAAACAAAGAAAGAGATAATTTTGAAGGAATGATACATTTTTTTTTTTTCCATATTTCAATTGTGTGGAAACTAATTCTTTTGAATTCTTATCCTATCCCATTTTCTCAATTGTGGATCTCACAATTTTTAAGTAAGAACTTACACCTGTCTGAGTTTGATGCAGACTTTGGTATAGTGACGTGGCCCCATCCCTAGATGTGGCCCACCAATTTTGTTCATCACTGTATTTTTTTCTTGGATAAATAGCCAACCCAGAAAAGGATTTGCAGGAAAACAAAATTCTGGGCCACTCAAGGGCCTATAGTAGCCCAAAATTACTGAGTTAGGGGACTGGAAAAGTAAGGCCCATTGGACTTTAGAATTCTATCAATTCTCTTACAAGATTGGAAAATATAGGTACAATAGACACATTAAAATGTAGGGTGTATGATCACCAAAAATAAGTTTAGGGTGTATAGAATTGAAACCTTAAGTTTAGTTAACAATTTTCAACTGTTAATGGATGTGAGGTTTACAATTTGAATTAAAATAATACTTATCAACGACTGTCAGTCATCCATGTATTAAATGAGCGTGACCAATTAATGCTAACATTTCTGTTGAATTTTCCGCTACAAAGTTGAAGATAGAGGGAGAAAGACACCAAAAAAGTGAGATGAGATGGGATGGGATGGGTGAGGCAAAGAGGATTTAAAGTCCATGAATCAAGAAATTTGCTGGGATCTTTTGTCTTTATGGTTGTTGGGTTAAATGGGGCCACAAGTTTGGCATGTCTTTGACTCTGGGCTTGATGTCTAGCTAACATTCACGGAACTAGATCCTCAATAGGCCTCCACCGCCTTCTTTACTCCTTAGTCATTTTGACTTGATCACTGAAATTTAAAGACAGCGTATCTCAAAGGGAAGAAGCAAAATAGTAGGCAACCCTTATTTGCCTTGTCACATCAGCATTTTCATGTTTCAAGGAAAGATGTAAATGGTAGGCAAAATATCATACTCTCTCAAACCAGGCAATATTGCCTATTTCAAAGTAAAGAGATATACTAGGTTCCACTTGCATTTTTATGATAAAATATCATCTTTACTCTCTCACTTATTTTCTATAAAATATAATAATAAATGTAAAAGATAAAAGTAAATAATATAATAATGATTTGTACACTTACATTGCATGGTCCCTTGAAGTGCAAAAAAACTTACAGGTAATGGGGATAGCATTATTTTGCTATCCCATGCCCATAACACAATGATATGTGGAAATGTTATCATACGTGTCATTGCAGTATTGGCCGGTGATAGTCAAAAGCGCTATCCCCGTTACATGAGAGTTTCTCTCCTTGAAGTGACCAACTTTTTTGATGAGGCAAATGGCTAGGCAATATGCCACCTAAGTTATTATAGTACAATTTTGCATATTTCATTTGCATACTCCCTCGGAGCTGCTCTGCATCATCAAAATATTACCTTTAACTTGAGCATCAAAGTACCCTTCCTTTTCTCAAAAGATACTTTTAGAAATATGTATCAAATTTATTTTTTGTAATTTATAGGATGTTTCAAACAAGAAGAAGATGATTGAGCTAGGCTTTCACTATTACATATTATATGCCAACAGAAAAGGTCCAAGGATTGGTATTAGTGATGTGATGACTGGTAGTGGTACACACGAAGAGATCATATGTTACACATAAGAGATATGGTTGTTGCCTTTTGAATAAACTTTTCACCCTAATAATTCATAACACCATACTATTTTCATACACCACGGCATCCTCTGGTGGTTCGACCTAAACATAAAATAATTAAGATTTTTAAAAAAAAATTGCACATAAGATAATTATTGACGTTAACACATTTGAATTATCAGCTTTTGAAGTAAATATAGTATTGCAATTGGCTAGTAAATCCAACTGTGTCGACTTCAAACACTGATCTTGTGTGCATATTTTTCACCAATATTGTGGAATTTTCTTGGGGCCTGACCATTTTTCATATATGATATAGTATGATTCCAGGCTTCCAGGTCATTTACCAGTGATGCTGACATGGCATCTTAGGCTACACGTGGCAGAAGGTGAAAGCCCAGTCAACCATGGCTGCTAGATTCTATGTCTGTGCTGCGCCTGTGATATCAAAGTAAACATAGATTAACACGTGTTTTTATTTTCTTAACTAACACATGCATGCGCAGATTAGAGTCCAAGGTTATTAAACAGCCGACTAGACTTTTACTCACATTGGACTGATTGGAGGGTGGAGGAACTAGTTTTTCTTTTCTTTCATTTTCCAAATCAAGATGACCTTACATATCTTAAGCGGTGAGATTATTAGAATGGTATGTAGTTAAACGTAGATAAATACACAATACTTAGAGGATTCGGATCAATATTTAGAAGCTATTATTAGTATGTTTAAAATAAATCCAATTGTCTTGGAGTTTTTTAGATAATCAATATAAAATATAGTTTCCAATTTTAGACTAAAAATTATCGCCCAATTAATTAATAATACGATCAGTTTATGAAAACCATATTCTTCAAACTTCAACTTTGCGTACCAAAATTTTCTTCTTTCCCCACACTGTCTCAGCACCGGTGAATGTCTCTATCTCCCACGACGTGAACCATGAACTCATATTCCCAAGCCACCTTTTTCTTTCGAACTCCATTTCCCTTCCAAGTTGCCACCCCATGACAACCAAAATCTAACACAACCTTAGGCAGCCAGCCCTGCTTCATCCACCACCGGACGGCATGTCGTTCAGGCAACGGCTTCCACCTCCGACAACCATTCTCCTCCCTCTGCTCCTCCTCTGCCTGTGCCTGCTTTCTCCATCCACATCAAACGAGCTTGAACCGCTCTTCAAGCTCAAGACCGCCCTTCAAAACTCAGACCCGAGTGTCTTCACTTCCTGGACGGAAGCCACTCCCATATGTAACTTCACTGGTATTGTCTGCAACTCCAATGGCCTCGTCTCTGAAATCAACCTCTCTCAACAAAAGCTTTCTGGGTTTCTTCCGTTCGACTCAATTTGCTCGCTTCAATCTTTAAAAAAGCTTTCTTTGGGCTGGAATGGCTTGCACGGAAGCCTAACAGACGACTTGAAAAACTGCACGAGTTTGGAGCAGTTGGATTTGGGTAACAATTCATTTACAGAGAAAGTTCCTGACTTGTCATCTCTGAGCCAATTAACCCTCTTGAGTTTGAATGGTAGCAGATTTTCAGGGCCATTTCCATGGAAATCACTAGAAAATCTTACCCGGTTAACTTTCTTGAGCCTTGGAGACAACCCGTTTGCGGCAAGCTCATTTCCTGCAGAGGTTGTAAAGCTTGACAAGCTTTATTGGCTGTACCTCGCAAATTGCAGCATCACCGGACAAATCCCAGAGGGTATTGGAAACCTTGCTCTGCTTGAAAATCTGGAGCTTTCTGGTAACCATCTGTCTGGTGAAATTCCACAAAGCATTTCAAATCTCAAGAAGCTCAGGCAGCTTGAGCTTTATGCAAATTTGCTCACTGGGAAACTCCCAGCTGGGTTTGGTAGCCTTCCAAGCCTTGTCAAATTTGATGCCTCCACAAATAAGCTTGAAGGTGATCTCTCTGAGCTGAGGTCCTTGACCCAGCTTGTCTCCCTGCATCTCCGTGAAAACCAATTAGAAGGAAAGGTTCCTGAGGAGTTTGGGGAGTTCAAAAGCCTTGCTCAGCTCTCACTTTACAGGAACAAGCTCACTGGTACTCTTCCTCAAAAGCTTGGTTCTTGGGCAGGCTTGGATTATATTGATGTATCAGAGAACTATCTGACTGGTCCTATACCACCTGACATGTGCAACAATGGAAAAATGGTTGATCTTCTTCTGCTGCAGAACAATTTCACAGGTGGGATCCCGGAAAACTATGCCAATTGTAAGTCTTTGAATCGGTTTCGTGTGAGTAACAATTCGCTTTCGGGTAGTGTCCCTGTTGGAATATGGAGCTTGCCAAATCTTATCATCATTGATCTTGCTACGAATCAATTTGAAGGTCCTCTGTCACCAGATATTGGTAAGGCAAACTCCTTGTCATTGTTGTTCTTAGCTAATAATAGATTCTCAGGTGAGTTGCCTCATACTTTGTCTGAAGCTACCTCATTGGTCTCAATTCAGCTGAGTGTGAACCAGTTTGAGGGTCCAATCCCAGAAACAATTGGGAATTTGAAGAAATTAAGCAGTCTTCATTTGGACCAGAATATGTTGTCTGGTACCATACCAGACTCATTAGGCTCATGTGTTGGTATCTCTGAAATTAACCTTGCCCACAACTATATTTCTGGCCAAATCCCATCAAGTCTTGGCTCATTACATAACCTAAACTCCTTGAACCTATCTGGAAACCAACTTTCCAGTGAAATTCCTACCACTTTGTCATCCCTCAAACTCAGCCTTCTTGATCTGACAAACAATCGGTTGATTGGCTGCATACCAGAATCACTATCCATTCAAGCCTTCAGTGGAAGCTTTGATGGGAATCCGGGTTTGTGTAGTTGGAACATGAAAAATGTGAGGTCTTGTTCTTCAAATTCAGGGACTTCTAGAGGACCCCAAATATTCCTGCCTAGTTTCATTGCTGGAATACTTGTTCTGTTTGTTGTGGTTGCTTGTTTCTTGCTCTTGAAGCTGAGGAAGAGTAGCCTTGACCATCCATTGAAGAGTGATTCTTGGACTATGAAGCAGTACCATATGCTAAGCTTCACAGAAAAGGAAATCCTGGACTCAATCAGAGCTGAGAATTTAATTGGCAAAGGAGGGTCAGGGAATGTATACAAAGTTGCACTAAGTGATGGGAAAGAACTTGCTGTAAAGCACATTTGGACCACTTCAGACACCGATGACCGAAAAAGTTACCGAAGCAGCGCTTCCATGTTGAAGAAGTGCAAGCCCAGGTCCTCAGAGTATGATGCAGAAGTGGCCACGCTGAGCTCGCTGAGGCATGTGAATGTGGTGAAGCTCTACTGCAGCATAACAAGTGAGGACAGCAATCTGCTGGTTTATGAGTACTCTCCCAATGGGAGCTTATGGGATCAGCTGCACACAAGTAACAAGATGAAGATGGGATGGGAGGTGAGGCATGAGATTGCAGTGGGGGCTGCAAGAGGGTTGGAGTATCTTCACCATGGCAATCACAGACCTGTGATTCACAGGGATGTGAAGTCTAGCAATATTCTGCTGGATGGCGATTGGAAGCCAAGAATTGCTGATTTTGGGCTTGCCAAGATTATGCAGGTTGGTGCAGATTGCACTCATGTCATTGCTGGGACTCTTGGGTACATAGCTCCAGGTAAATTTTAATTCCTTTTTTTTCCTTCATGAATTAACATGTAACAATTTTAAAGGGTCAGTTTAATTATGACACTGAAAAAATCTGATTAAATTTGTCTTTGTGTTTTGTGGTTCAGAGTATGCCTATACCTGCAAGATCAATGAGAAGAGTGATGTTTATAGCTTTGGGGTGGTCTTGATGGAATTGGTCACAGGGAAGAGGCCAGTTGAGCCTGACTTTGGAGACAACAAGGATATAGTGAGCTGGGTTTGCAGCAAAATGCAGTACAAGGAGAGTGTGCTTGAATTGGTAGACTCAAGCATCTCAGATGATCTGAAAGAAGATGCCATCAAGGTGCTGCGCATCGCAATTCGCTGCACCGCTAAGGTGCCGGTTCTAAGGCCCTCCATGAGAATGGTGGTTCAAATGCTGGAAGAGGCAGAGCCTTGCAAACTCACCAGCATAAATATTACCAAAGAAGGGTAAAAATAGCCACAAGATCGCACAGAAGTAGCACAATTGAAAGCAGAAGTTATGGTTCAACTTCATTTTATATATAGCCCAAAATCCACAGTACAAAAATACACAAGCAATGCTCAGTTTGTAGCTTCCAGAGAAGCTCCCACCTGCAAAACTTGGGAAGGAGCTCTAGTATTTAGATCTATGCTAGCAGGGGAGTTTGGTTTTTTTTTTTGCCCCCTCTTCTTTTTACTGCTAATTCAGAGGGTGTTATTTTGTAATATAATTTTGCAATAATGCAATCACTTTGGTTACATTTTATTCTTATTTTAATTTGGATTCCATTCTATCCATCGTCTCTTTTATGGGAGCAGATCGCTGTCCTCAAATTGATGTCCCCTCTCTAATTTGCTGACACGTGTCAACTAACATAACAGAGAGTTAACTCTGTTAACTTTTTTATTTGACAATTTTAAAAAATTAAAAAATTAAAAACTGCCCAAATATCCGAGCGAGCCAGCGAGCGTATTCTCTTCTTCTCCAATTGCAGCATCAATTCCTTCCTTGCAAAACCTAGCCATACACACTCTCCTCCCTCCTAATCTCTGCATCTTCTCCACCATCAACTCTCAAACGCTTGCAAAACCCAGTTCTCCTCCCTCCTATGCAAGGAATTAAATTTCAATATATCGGCGAAATTTTTTTTTTTTTTGGGTCCCGATATTTTCGCAACATTCCATTAATATTTCGTCAATTTATCGATAATATCGCCGAAATATTAGGAGCGATATTTTCGTTCAAATTCAAGCTGAAATGGTCAAAATATCGCGATATTTTCGAAATTATTGATAATATCGTGACATGACCAAACAAACCTGAAAAAATACAGAAAACTCACGCATCAGCTCATTGGGGGGTTTGAACCCTGCCCTTTTGCATATTTCCTCGCCAATTTACTGTCACATCCTAGATTGGCTCCGCCGTAGTACGATATTGTTCGTTTTGTGCCCCACCCTTATGATTTTGTTTCTGGGAGCTTACGAGCAACTTCCCAGTGGGTCACCCATCTTGGGATTGCTCTAGCCCAAACTCGCTTAATTTCGGAGTTCCCATGAAATCCGAAGCCAGTGAGCTCCTAAAAGGCCTCGTGCTAAATGGAGGTGGGTATATACATATAAGGCACATCACCCCCTCTCCGTTGGTCGATGTAGGATGTTACGATCCACCCTCCTTAGGGGCCTGACGTCCTCGTCGGCACACTCGTACCACACAGCAAAGTGGCTCTGATACCATTCTGTCACATCCCGGATCAACTCCGTCGTAGCACGATATTGTCCGCTTTGGGTCCGCCCTCACATTTTTGTTTCTGGAAACTCACGAGCAACTTCCCAGTGTGTCACCCATCATGGTATTGCTCTAGTCCAAACTCGCTTAACTTCGGAGTTCCCATGAAATCCAAAGCCAGTGAGCTTCCGAAAGGCCTCGTGCTAGATGGAAGTGGGAATGTACATAAAAGGCACATCACCCCCTTTGGTCGATGTGGGATGTTACATTACCACCACGCTAGTTGTCACTTTGTGATTATTATGTATGAAAACTTATATTTATATCTGTTGTGTGAGCTGTTTCTCAAAATAAAAATTAACATAATTACTTATTGTTTTATATTGTTGATCAATTACTTAATTACTTAATATAATTTATTTATTTCCTATTTAATCCATTTAATGTTATTGATTATTTTATTATTCATTATAAGTACTTACATTACTAAATCCCCCTTCAAATTGTTGCTTACTTACTTAAATCTCTATAATTATTTATTTATTTCCTATTTAATTCTTCATTGGATAAATTTATTTATGTTCTTAGTTTATGTTCAATCTTCACTATAATTTTTTAAGCATAGTAAAGTGCCAAATTTTTTTAACTGCCCCGCATCTTACCATACAATGTATAAAGTGTAAAAATTGTAGTAAATCATTATATATAAATGATTATGGTGTGTTTAATCTTCTTTCATTAATTACAACATATTTTCTACACTTACAGTGTTTGTCAGCTCGGTATATAATCAACTTAAATCTATTAAATCCATCATGCAATGCATTTTCTTCCAATTTTTTGTGACAAACCAATAGATAATTGACTAAATAAACATTCTCTAACGTTTCAATAAAAATTTCCAAGTTTTTCTTACAATTTTCGTGGTTTTTATTCAATTTTTATCGATATCGATAATATCCCGATATTTCCATAGAAATTTCCGTGTTTTTGGACTAGCGATGTTTCCGATATCATCGATATTTTAGACCTTGCTCCTATGAAATCAAAAGGTTGATTCGTATAGTTGGGATCAACAGAGATTAGGAGGGAGGAGAACTGAGTTTTGCAAGTGTTTGAGAGTTGATAGTGGAGAAGATGCAGAGATTAGGAGGGAGGAGAGTGGGTATAGCTGGGTTTTGCAAGGAAGGAATTGATGCTGCAATTGGAGAAGAGGAGAAGACGCTCGTTCAGAGAATACGAAGACGCTCGCTGGCTCGCTCGGATATTTGGGCAGTTTTTAACTTTTAAAATTGTCAAATAAAAAAGTTGACAAAGTTAACTCTCTGTTATATTAATTGACACTTGTCAGCAAATTAGAGAGGGAATATGAAGGGGACACTAATTTGGGGACAACAGATCCGCTCCCCTTTTTTATTTTAATAATTTCCCTCCTATTATGTTAATATATATATATATATATAGAATATAGATTTCCATTTTGTCTTATCAAATAAAAAATAAAAAATTTCCATTCCATTTTAATTTGGATTAGCAATTAACCTAACGCCACCTAAGCAGAACAATGATGAGGTTGAGCACCTTGGGAATAGCATTGAGTTCCAATTCCCATTGCGTATCCCTTTCCCTCATTTCCACCATCTCCACGTATTCTTCTTCATCATCTTCTTCTCTGTCATTCTCCAACAAGTTCACTCCTTCAACTTCAGGTCTCTCTCTCTCCTCTCTCTCTTCTCTCTCTCAAAAATCCGAACTTGACAGGAAATGATGGTTTGTTTGCAAGTGCAGGGAAGAGGAATTTAGTTTTACGGGGGCAAAGTGGTGGGTTTGAGAGTGAGCTCAAACCAGGCGATTTGATGGAATCGGAAAAGGAATTCCCTGAATTGTGCCGAAACCTTTACCCGAGTATAGAGCCGTACAGTTCTGGCTTTCTGAAGGTCTCGGATATTCACACAATCTATTGGGAGCAGTCTGGAAATCCAAATGGGCATGTAAGTGCCCCACTGCCTATGCGATTTGGGTTTTTCAAGTTATTTAGTTCTGAGTTTTTTTATTTTTATTTTTTCATCTTGTTCATTCAGAGTGTGAATTCTTCAGATATTAAGATTTCAAATTCCAAATATTTAAGAACCGGGATTTGCAAATCATCTCAAAGTAATAGGATTTGCATTTTGTAAATTAGCTATGCTATTGTAAAGTCTGCCTTTTTCTTGTTATTGTAGCTTGATGGTGCTTGAATGGTTTGCCTGTGTCTCTTGAGACTTGTTGTATGTTTTAAAACTTTGTTGAAACTGTCAACTGGCAAGGTCTGTAGGTGGAGGTACGGTACCTCGTATTGGTTAAGGTTTTCATGTGAGGTCCAGCACTGATTCATACTCACATTGACCCTCTTGTTCTCCTATGCTGACTTAACACCCACCTGTTCCAGGTGAAAAGGAATAAAGGAAACTCTAATTTTTCCTCTCATTTCTGGCATACCCAATTTTCTTTGTCTGTTTTATCGAATGAATAAAATGTTCCATAGTAAGAAATTATGGGGCTACGTATTAGATGGGTGTTGTTTAAAGAAGATGAAGTGTACTAATTTTTATAACGTTCCATGTTGGTTGGTGATTTTGATACTAATATTTTGTTTAACATATTATGAATCTTATCCTGCAGCCCGTGGTCTTTCTTCACGGGGGTCCTGGAGGAGGAACTGCACCAAGTAATCGAAAATTCTTTGATCCTGAGTTTTACAGAATCATTCTATTTGATCAGGTTACTACTTAAGCCTTTATGCTAAGTTGTTAGATACATTTTAATTTCTCCTACAGTTTTTATCTGAAAATTATTTCCTTATCTCCAGCGAGGTGCTGGGAAAAGTACTCCACATGCTTGCTTGGTAGAAAATACCACATGGGATCTAATTAGTGACATTGAAAAGCTCAGGGAACACTTGGAAATTCCAGAATGGCAGGTCAGTATGTCATTTCTAGCTCTGGAAAGTAAAAACTTGGTTGTTTGATATGCCTGAATACATATAATTTTCTTTACTTTGTCATTCAGGTTTTCGGTGGGTCATGGGGGAGTACACTTGCCCTTGCATATAGCCAATCACACCCTGATAAAGTGCATAACTTTTGTTGATTTTACAATTCTTTTGCTGAGATTCCAAATCTCTTGATACAGGTCATCTGCATTTTTAATTATCTACTACATGGTACAGTTTTTTACTATACTTTGATTTTGTTATAAGGTTACTGGCATGGTTCTTAGAGGGATTTTTCTTTTGAGAAAGAAAGAGATTGATTGGTTTTATGAGGGTGGTGCTGCTTCTATATTTCCTGATGGTATGTTACAATTTCTTTTCTGTTGGCATAAACCATAATATCTTCCTTTCAGGTTTCTGTTAGAAATTTCTATAAATGGGTGTTTTGAAGTACATTTTCGTAGTTTCTCAAACCCTTTTTGCATTGACTATGATTTCTGCACCGTTCTTCCATTATATCAGACACATAAGAAGTGCAATTGTGGACTTTCCAAACCATTATTATTAAGAGATTCCAATTATTAGATGTTACAAAACATTGTGGGGGGCTTGAGTTTCTGATGTAGTAATGTTGGAAGTTGATAAAACTTGTAAACAATTTCTAGTTTTAAAAATCATAAACAAGAAAGTTTTTTTTTTCCTAGTAACTATACTTGATAAATTCATGCATCTATGGGCTTGGCAGTTTTTAAATTGGCTAATTGCTTGTGCTATTTTCAATTATACAGCTTGGGAGCCATTTCGAGATCTTATTCCAGAAAATGAGAGGGGAAGTTTTGTCGATGCCTACAGGAAGAGATTAAACTCCGATGATCAGGAAGTACAAGTAAGACTTGCCTGGTTTTGGGCATATGCTGCTTTTAAAAAATGATATTTTAAGCTCGTTCTCTTTAAATCTTTCGAAATTTCTTAGTATGCAGCTGCTAGAGCATGGACCATGTGGGAAATGATGACTGCCCATCTTTTTCCAAATAATGATAACATCAAGAGAGGAGAGGACGACAAGTTTTCATTGGTAGGTTGATTCACAGATTATTATAAAGTATCTTGAGTAGTTTATGCACTGATGACTGAAATTCCCTTTTGACTGATAATGGTATTTGCTTTGCTGTGTCCAGGCATTCGCAAGGATTGAAAATCATTACTTTGTGAACAGAGGATTTTTTCCTTCAGATGGGTTCCTGTTAGATAACATTGATAAGATAAGGCATATAAAAACTACAATCGTACAGGTAGATATTTTATTTTCTTCCATACATCATGGACATACCCTTTTAATTTGAATAGAAAACATTTAATCTTTTCAGATTAGGGGCGTGATATTTGGTGACCTAATGATGTATCATCTGCTGTCCCTGTGCTAGTTTTTTTGGCTCAGGGTATCATTTAAAATTTATGAGTAGCGTATTTTAGGCATTGGTTTAAATGGATAATGGAATTAATAGACCCATTGCTTACTGCCCATTTTTATGCATTTAGTTCGGTGGATGATGTTTGTGTGCATCATGGGGTTGAAGGCAAAACCGTAATTTTCGATAATAAAAGACTAATAACTGAGATTTGATATTGTAGGAACCTTGATATTTTATATTTGAAATTATACATATATTTTATTATGCAAATTTTCTCCATTAGTATGATAAATGTGTCCAACACCATTTTCAAATCCAGTAAACATATTGCTTATGTATGCACCTTGAGGGAACCTTGTCAATCTAGTATCAATTGTGAGTTGAAAGAACTATAACAATTGATTTTGCAGGGAAGATATGATGTTTGCTGCCCCATGATGTCAGCTTGGGATCTTCATAAAGCATGGCCAGAAGCTGATCTCAAGGTAAGTAGACCATTTATCTTTCTGTAAACTGGTATCAGCTTTATATACCAAGGACTTATATTGCTGTAAAATTATTTCTGCATGAGCAAAAAGTACACTGTAGTTATGTGTTCTCGTGTTTATGATGCCAATAAAGGGAAAATTTCAGGAGTATTCTAAATAATAATTTATTCCAGAAATATTTTACGTAACTGTGTAAGATGCAGAACATCCTGCATCATGTGTACCGTAATTGCGGTAGTCTTAGTTCCATTTTTATTAAGAAATTACTGAATAATTTTGCTCTTAACAGGTTATTCAAGATGCAGGGCATTCTGCTAATGAACCAGGAATAGCTGCAGAACTTGTGGCCTCAAATGAGAAGCTGAAACACATAAAGAAAGGAGCATAGGAAAACAAAGACAAGACTACATATCAGAGAATAAGTGAGTCTTCCCCTGTGGTGGGCGCAGACTCCAGTCAGAAAGCGTGAATTCATCTTCACAAGGAGTTCAGACATCCACAAAGAAGCCGGTTGCAAACAAGTCCATTCCGGCTTAATGCACATAATTGCTATGGAAGTGTTGGAGTATTGTATCAAAGCTGTTTAGTGTTCCCCTTTTAGCATTCGGTGCCCCTAAATCCCAAAATCCTTGGGAACTTGGTGGGGAATTGGATGAGAGCCGTTGAACATGTAGACGTTCTGTTGATTGATATGCTCATAAATTTGTTGGACTCAAAATTAAAACTCTACCTTTCATCTCTCAGTCTGGGTAAGAAAGAGGAGAAAACAAATAGAATGGTTTAACTTTTTTAATCTTTAAATTAATAATTAAAATAAAAAACTTTTTTTCTTCTATTTCCCATCTCTCCTCTCCTCTCTTTATTCATTTTTTTATTATCTTAAAGATAGAGAAAATACGAAAACGTTGTCAAATGGGGAGCAATTCTTGCATCAGCCCAACTGCAGTGATGGTTGGTTCCTACATTTTGTGAGAGCTTGCAAATTGCACCATGTGCATAAGTCTCAGTACCTAAAAGGTAAGCAATTAGAAAATTAAGGACCGGGTGTATTGCCTCTGTCCTTAAAATGAATAAATACAATTCAATCCTCTCTCATGTTTGATTAAAGGGCAAGTATATATTGCCTCTGCCCTTTAAATGAATAAATACAATTCAATCCTCTCTCATGTTTGATTAAAGGGCAAGTATATATAGCCTCTGCCCTTTAAATGAATAAATACAATTCAATCCTCTCTCATGTTTCAGCACAGCCCCAAAAGCCTAACAACCAGAATACATATTAGCAAGCAAATACAATTCAATGATGTTATTGAACAAACAACAAGATATCATACAACAGAAGAAAATAAGTTAGTTTTGTTGGGCATCCATTAACTCATTTTCTTTGTGCAGCCCCGTGCAGCTCTTTGGTACGTGAATACTGTGAAAGTGTGGCTCTTTTGGGATGGTTGCAGGCCTTCTTCCCCTTGACAATGACCTGGAAGGGGTACAATCTTTGGTTGCTGGAGAAGCACTGCAGGGGTTTGCTGCTTTCTTGGGTCTTACATTTGTTGACGAGGTTTCCTTTATTACCCTGAGTTGACAAGGTGTCTTGGGGGAAACTATTGCCTTCCTCCCAGTAGAATCTACCCTGCAAAAGAAAAGGCTAGTATGATTAAGTTTTGATGAACATAGACCCTTTGTCACTGAAGATGATAACTGAGAAGAAAAAATTAATACTCACCCTCTCAGTCTCGCAAATTGTTTCTGCACCATTGGTGATTTAGTCCTTTCTTTCTCTGGTTTTTGTACTCTGTCCTGGTCAGGTTCATTTTGCGGAGTTACTACAGACAATTTTCGTTCAAAGTTTCCTTTGGAAGTCTTCTTAGCCCCCTTCCTTCCCTGCATAGTACCATACAAACTTGGTCAGATCCCTAGGCGAAGACCCTCAAGAGTAATCTATTTTCAACTTTGCTATGAAAACAGGACTTACATTTTCATCTAGTCGTGTTCTTCTGTCAAATCTCCTTTCATTGCCTCCTTGGGTATCATTCTCATTGTCACTTTGTCCAAGGAAGTTTTTAGTCATCTAATCAGGAATGAATGTATTAGCCTGGAGCTTTATCCATGACACGCTAGAAAGGGGTAAAAAGAAAGTTCAACTACAGACTTACTTGTATCACATTCTGTTTGTTTATTGGCTTTGCCCCTGGGAGCTTGACTAATGTGATTTCCTTAAGAGGTGCATGAACTTTTTTCTCCGAAGTTGCTTCCTTAAGCATCCCTCTTTCCTAGAAAGAGAACCAAAATCATATCAGATATATCCTGGACGTTGACTATTTAGTAAAGAAAATGGTCAGAAAAGGTTTCACATACATCAGTTCTAAACCTAAAAGGTTTAGGGTTTGTCGACTTTGGTTTCCTTTTCTTCATCCCTTGAGCATTGGTGGCAGCAAATGTAGAGCTCTCTTTCTTAGTCTTATCTGCTTGATTGACCTGCATCATTGTTCAAGTGTTAACAGGCATCAAAAAACATGAATTGACAAAAGTTTAACAGAAACTGATAGTACACTAGAAGATATGATATTATCGTATGATTTTCAAGGGGTAATAAGAAGCCACCTTTTGTGAGTTTTTAGAAGGATCATGCTTGCCCAGATTTTTCCTCTTGGAGTGACCATTAGTATTCAGGTCTCTGTAATCACTTGAAAAAATTTAATTACAATTGAGTTCTACGAAAAATACAGAGAACTGAAAAGTAAAGAAGCACAAGTCCACACACCTGTTATCATCAGAGGCTTTATTATTTTCTTTATCATCACTCTCAAAGACCTCATTGTCATTTTCTGGGTTGACAGAGGCCAAAGCATTTTCTTTATCATCATCTTTGTCCATGTTTTCAACGCTGTCCCCCTTCTCTGAACTTGACTTTATTTTCTCCACATGACCATTTCCATCTTTGGCATTCTCCTTATCATCATTCTCTTCTGAATCCCTCTCTTCAGAACTTGACAAGGAGGTAGGGTCACCTTTGGAGTTCTCTGATAGGACTTCAACTTGATTCTCACCTAGTGGAGGTTCTGAGGCTTTTCCAGTTCCCATACACTGTTCATAGCCATTTACTCCACTACTCTTAGCAGTACCTGACAAGGAGAACCCTTCAAGAGTACCATTTCTTGATTTTTCATCAAGCTCCATGTTGGTGGAATCGTTGTCAATAACCCCTTCACGAGGCACAGGATCACAACACTGTTTCAAATCTGTTTCCTTGTTCTTTCTCTTCATGGATTTGGCTTCCTGGCCCTTGTAATTGTTGGAATGCAATGAATTAAAAACCCGGCTTTTAACCTCCCGCCCTCTGAATTGTTTTCTTGAAGTATCTAAAGGCAATGGCTTGTTAAACCCCAATACATGTTTCTTTCCACTGGCGATCTCAAGTTTCTTCATGGCTGAACACATTTTTCCCACAGGACTACCCCATTCCTTCGAAACTTTGGTTCTTACAGCCTTCTTTGGAGAGTGAAATACCAGAGCTTTAGCCACCACCCTATTCTTTGGCACTGCAACATTTTTCAGTTTGGGGTTCCTAACACTTCGAAATGTGTCTGGATTTGAGATGGGTTTTCTATTCCTTGGACTAGTGAGAGCCTTGGCTACAGAAGATGGCTGCTTTGCCTTAACATTTGGGGTTGCACCGATCTTTTGAAGAGGTCTGGCTTTATCTTTGGCATCAACCATCTTACGAGAGAATGAAGAAATCAGGGCCAACCTTGATACTCTAGGCTTGGAAGATTTTGCAGGAGCAGTAAGTGGGCATTTCAAACTGCATAGCAAATAAAAATAAAATGGTATATCATTATAATCCCAATTACAAAATTATGAAGAAAATAAATTGGAAATTAATCAATTGAAAGCTTTGCATATATACCTTGGTATTTTTCTGGCTAGTGTTTTTCTAAGTCTTACATTAGGACTTCTTGCTGCCATGACCTGCAAAACTCAATATTGCCAGATCAAAAGAAAGTGAATTATGTAAGTCCAATTCGAACCGAAACGAAAATTTAATACTCACCCTAAGAACAAAGTTTTTGTAGATTGCTTCAGAGTCTAATTCTTCTTCATGCTTCTGATCACACCCTGCAAAACAAAAACCAACATAAAATTCATTACCAGACAAAAAGGGGTTTTTATTTCTATAATTAGGCTTCCTGACTTAGCCCTATCACTGACTCACTGTGATTCAAAATTGCATATTACCATGTTACTGGGTCAACCCATTAAAGTTTCAACTCAAATAATGATCTTTAAGTTGAATTTGTTCATTTCCTAATAAAGAATCATCACTTAATTAATTTACCCCTTCAATTTTCCCAGCAACCAAACAGAGAGCTTCAAATCAAACACATCAAAAACAGAACCAAATATAATAAAACGGATCAAAAGCTAGCAGAGACAAAAAATTCATTTCAAAGCTTAAAACTTTAATAGCAAGAGCTTCATCTGATTAGTGTAAAACAAATAAATAAAGGGAAGATATAAATTTGTGGGTTGCTGGGTTAGAGTGAAACGAACCAACTCGCATGCAGAACCAGTAGCGATCGTCGGGCCGGTACGGGTCGGGTTCAGTGAAGTCGACGAACTTGGGCGCTTCGATCTTTTCGTAGAACTCGTCCCCGCCTTCCTGGGCGTCGATCTGCACGCACTTAGTTTCTTCCTCCATTTTCACAGAGCGAGAAAGAGAAGGGAGCGTGGGCTGTGCGAGGGGCAGCAAAAACGAGTTTGGATTTCGGAAATGGAGGTCAGTGAAGAAGAGTGTGAAGTGTGAAGGAGTCGTTAGTTTTAAATTGGCCGTCTCTGCAAGTAGCCGTTGGGGAAAGGTTCAGAATTTCGGACAGGGAGGTCAATGAAACGGTTTCCCGGGGGTTTTTTCGTCATTTGACTCTTCGTGTCGCGGACTAGCGGCGCATCATTTGCCCAGCCAACTGTCGGATCTACCAACGGGGACTGTGTTGGGCCCAAGCCCAAGTTGATTCACAAAATAAATATACATTTTTTGTAAATTAAAAAAAAATTATATATATATTTTTTATGCTAGCAAATCTTAATGGCCATGTTTGGTGCGCCTCACTGGACTGGACTGAGTTAAATAGCACTCAAAATCCATGTTTGGTAACAAACGGGACTAACTTAAATGAGACTATGGGCCAGTTTGGCATTGCTGTGCTGTGAAAATAATCGCTGTCAGATTTGCTGTGAGAGAAATCAGCTGTGAGAGAAAGCAGTTTGACGTTTAGTAAACTTTTTGTTAAAAGTGTTGTTGGTACTAATTCCCACATAATCAGAAAATAATTACCACATAATCATTAAACCCAGCGCCTCTTCGAAACTTATTCTTGTATAATCAGAAAATGAAAGCACCTCATTAGCTGTTTTCCATTATAGCTTTCTCTCACAGCAATTTTTAATAATAAGTGATTTTCTCATAATTTACCAAACAGGCTGGGCTTCCCAAAATTTTTAAAAAATCACTTATCACCCCAAATAAGCAATGCCAAACAGGCACTATATAGTCCAACAGTGAAAAAAAACTCCTTACTCGCTTGTCTAATATAGTGAGTCGCTAAATAGCACACTCCTAAATAGAACATGCTAGTCTGACTTCTCTCTTTAAAATATATCATAATTTTATTTGTTTTCTTTTTATTATTGTTTTAAATCTTTGAATTGAGTTTTTTTAGCATTTTTTTTTATTTTTTTATGTCAAAATCCGTAATTAAATTTAAATATTACAATAATTATTTTGATATTGCATTTGGAAAATCAAATTATAATAATTTACAAATGTTTGATATTCTTTTTATATTGTGTTCACCCCTTTTGCTTTAGTTCCTGTGATGGTAGAGCAAAGTTCCCCATTGACTTGAAAACCATTGATGGTTAACAACTCAACTTTCTTTAGTGTGGGAGTGTGCCACTGTTAGTAATATAAAAACTGCTAACAGACTTGAAAATGTAATAACTTGCGCCCCAAGCTATTGATTTTGACAAGCGATTGTGAATTTGGGTGAGGAATATCTCTCAAGTAAGTTCTTTTCTTGCTTCAGACGGGTGAGGACTTTACAATTTTTCACAGTAAAACTAGTAAATTCTAGCAAAAACACTTATGTATAAAAAGAAGTAACAAGATTCAAGCAGAACTGTCTGAACCGCAAGCCATGACAAGAGTCTGCAAGATTTGAAAGTTCTCTGAACTCTGTACTTTCATTCCTTGGTAGTTTCAAGCGGCAGAACTAACTTATGGCCCGGCTGGATTGGAGTTCCTTCTGTCTGGATTAAATTTTCTTGCACTGGAGCTGTACGTCAACACCTTCAACTAATAAAGATTAGCTGAAAATTGATACCAATGTTGAGATTGGCAGAACTATAATCAATTTGAACTATGAGGAGGCCTAGCAAATGGACAGAACTGAGAGTTTGCGTCTGTTCTGAGAAACTATCTTTGTCTGGACTGGCCTGGATTGAGAATAGCTGGACTGATATTCTTCAGGATTGGTAGTGCCTGGACTGGAAACTATTCGTGGGTAGCTAAAATAGTTACACTTGGATTAGGACCTACTTTGAGCACCTGTTCTGGCTAATGAACCAGATTTGTAACGGCAGAAACCTGAGTTCTACTTGATTCTCATGCTGGATAGACCCCTGTTTTGGATCGAACTCCTTCAAAGGAAAGATTGCATGTTTGGCATCAATCTTGGAGACTTTGAAGATCATGAGATCTTTGAAAATTTTGATGAGGTTTTCATATAATGAATAACCTGAGTTCTATTTGTTTCATCTATTATGGACAGACTTCAAAACAACAGAGAATTGAGTTCTGCCTGTTTTGGCTGGAGCTGGATTGCTCTTTGAAAGCTTGGTTGCTTCTGAACTTGAAGGCTTTGAAGATCAAATGATCTTTGATTTTTGTCAGTTTGACTGAGAGTTTGTTTTTTTGATTGGTTGGTTGAGTGTCCTTTTCTCAGTTCACATCCCTTTGTATTTATAGGAATTCTTGGTTCCTAAAATATCTGGAAAATATCTTATGGGAAGTGCCTTGTTTTTAGCCAAAAAGAGGTAATTGGCTTTTGATAAGAAGTAGAAAATATCAAGAATCGGATGTGGTGAATATCTTCTGTCTACTTCTTGTAACTTATGATAAAAATATCTTACTGTTGAAGCCACATGGGTGTTTGCAGAAAGACTCAGTCTGTTTTCTCTGAAAATTCCTTTGAATGTCCTTTGGCCATTTCTAGTAACTTGTGTTAGAAATATCTTGGCTTGATGAGAGCATACGTCTGTGGAAGAAGTTTCAGCCTGTATCCCCAGATTTCATTAGTTTATAGGAGATAACTTCCTTTTTTTCACCTTTCTGTAGGTTTGGTCTTTGAAGATCAAACTTCAAGTTTCAAAACTCTGTAACATGGAAACTTGTGAAGCTTTATTTCTGGTCTTTTTTAATCTCTAAAACGATCTGGGCCTTTTTTTCTCCAATTTTGGCAAAGAGAGCCCAAATAGTCAGTCTTGGGCTGGCGAGCAAGAATTCAGGCCCAATCACTTTACTTTGATTTTTAAATAATTTGGGCTTTTCTTTTAATCAACCAAATCTAATTTGTAATTTTAATTAGATTTTATGAATTTGGTCAATTCCATCTTTTTGAATGGTATGGGCCATTTTCCATTTTTTTTTGGCAAATAGAGCCCATGTCCTATTTTTGCATAAAGCCCTGTGAACTGTTGAGCTGGTGCGCAAAATTCGGGCTCAAACATATTGAAACAAGTTTAATAATTCATTATGTGCTGCTTTCTGCATCGCAAGCAATTTTTACCTTATCAAATTATATTTGCATGTTGCGGGTAGAAGTTCAAAAACCCCTAAACACCTAATAAATATTTGTGTAAAACCGTAATCTCTCAATCACCTCAATCGGGTGTCCTAAAAAAAATTAAGGGACACCCAGCTTCTATAGACAATGGAATAAATTATGAGATTCTTTGGGCAGATATTTGCATGAAGCTTTTAAGTTTTACCTGCTACGTGCTGACTTAAAAGAAAGCGTGCAATTCAATTGCCAAAGATGAGAGAAACTTTCGAAAGCAAACAAAATTAACCTAACCTTAACCTAAGGTCACTTTCTCAGACAGAATATACACATTGACTTCCTCGGCTGGCCCATGCAATGCAAAGGAGATAAGAGAGTGCGATTGATTTGAGTCAGATTGTTCAAATAAAGGGGTTGCATGGGTGGAAAATAAAGAATTTCTCTGAGCAAGTTTTGAACACCTCCTCATACACCCAATCTTGATATGAAGATCCTAAATGCTTAATTTGACACCTAAATTGTCTCGTCTTTTTTTTCTTTTTCTTTAATTTGTTATGAGGGAAAAGGAGCGACTTTTTTTACTTTACCTAATTCTAACCCATTTCTATATCCCCAATCACAACTAAAACTTAACCCCAAAGACTTTGACATCAGAATCCTTAACTAACTAATTATAAGCTAAGCTACCTTTTTATCCGATGTTTGTCTAAAACTTAACCGAAATTTATCAACGGGGTTTAACCCAATGAAAAAGGACATTGATTTGCAAACAAGAGATCTCAAGTTCGAATCTCCATGACATCTTATTGGTTGTGTATGTGTGTGAGAAATACATCTCTCATTTAATTTAGATTATCATTTGCATTCAAAACAAAAAACTGAAATTTTATTCTCAAAAAAAGAAAAAGAAAAACCTTAATTGAAATTTGGACAACATTATAATGTCAACACAGAAATTTAAATAAACATATTAATGATCATAAATCCTTCTAAATTGTTTCAATTATAATTACAATTCATTTGATAACTTCATTAGTCGATGAAATCGTAAAATCATATGATTCTTTGAAAATGGGAGCTGATAGCTTCTTTTTTTTATTTCCGAACTTTATCATAACAATATATTTCGCTGCCACTAGGGATGCATTCATCTGGTATATTTTGGTGTGCTATATCAAATCTTATACAAACCCCAAAACCAAACAAAACAAAAAGAAAAAAAATCAGCTTATCCAGCAAATGGATTTTTTCTTCTTCTGAGCAACCCAATAAATGGATGTTGAAGAAATGTTGTGGTCATGAAGCTACCACCTATATGATCTCCGTTCCATGCAAAGCAGTGGATGATGCTATTCTTTGCTGCCCTTTATATAAAGATATAAATATATAAAGGCTTTGGATCATTTATTATGGGACTAAAAAAATTGGTCAGAAATTGCACGCCGGCTGCAGACCACTAGGACTCTAATCTTGTATTTTTTTTTTTCCTGTGCATATTATACAAAGTCAATATAGGCACATCCAGGCCTCAACAACCCTTCTTTTTAATTTCAATCTTTTAAAATTGTTTCACATTGCAAAATGTATATATGTAAATATAAATAGAACACCAAATCAAGTTGCTCATATATAATCGCATTAATATGGAGGTAGAATCAATTTTATTTTTATTAGTACAAGCGAGACGTGTGGGGTTTCAAACCTCTATCCATATGAGTGGAGGTGGGGTTTCAAATTTCTATCCACATGAATGGAGGTGGAAGAGCTCAACCAAGTTAGTTATACGGAATAAAATATCCATAATATCCTCGATATTTCCACTAAATTTTCGTATTTTCGACTACCGATATTTCCAATACCATCGATATTTTAGATATCCATAAACTAAAATATCGATAATATTGACGACATGGATCAAATATCGATAATATCCCGATATTTCCATCAAATTTCCGTATTTTTGGACTACCGATATTTCGATATCATCGATATTTTATTCCTGGTTATACCTCACTGACGCAATATGTTTTTCTTATAATAGCTAGGGTATCAATTTTTGCACACGCAACAGGATATGGAAGACCAACCTGTGACACCACCAAACTTTGCTACATCACACCCACAAAATAGGCCATTAAAATCCTAAATAAATTGTCTCTAAGGTCTATGCATCTATGAGAAGAACATTAGAACAACCAGTTCTAAGAAAACAAAATTAATTAAAACCATTATATATAGCTAGCAAAGCATGATCAACGTCCTCTATGCATCCTCTCTTTCGATTTTCCATAAACCAGCTACCTAACATGCATGCTTATGTTTCTTTTCCTTTATACAATATTCGTGTTTGCGCTCCGTCAAGCTCTTTGTATACTCTTATATTTATTTAGTGATCGAAATAAGTATG
This sequence comes from Prunus padus, assembly GCA_024362665.1. Classification (NCBI taxonomy): domain Eukaryota; kingdom Viridiplantae; phylum Streptophyta; class Magnoliopsida; order Rosales; family Rosaceae; genus Prunus; species Prunus padus. The sequence continues at coordinate 26,944,534 of JANFAM010000019.1, read as the reverse complement.
TCTATATTGGGAGAGAGATTTGAACTTGAATGCAAGGGAACAAGCATATTATCCTCATCAACTGGCCTAACCGACATGTGCAACAAATATAATTTTAATATTAATTTATCCAGACCCATAATAATTCAAAAATAAATTATTTTTTTTCTGTGTGATTAATTATATATGCAGTTTATAATTTATCCCTGCAACTTTCTCCATATGATATATCAACAAATCAATTAAGAAACCGTGATTGCTTGGACTTGGCAAGTATGCTTAGTCGACTATACTGGCATCTTCTTGGTAGCTAGATGGCAACTTCAAGGAAGCAAAATTATTATAGTAGGCAATCAAAGACCTAGCCAACTCCCCCCATAGGACCTAGCTCATCCCCCACTTTAGTGTGGCAGGACAATGTTGACATTAGCATTAGAATTTAACCATGTCTTTTTCTCTTTTTGTCCCTACATATCATTCAAAGTATATATCACAAAACAAAATAATATATATATATATATCACCCAAGAGGGCTAAATTAACTTGACATTTCATGTGGGCAATTAAAAAAAGTGCCTCAAATTATGATTTTCATACTCCTGTTTCGTCCATTTACACTTCATTTGTTGAAAATTGTATGTTCACTCTTTTTTTGTCCACTTACACACCTTTTTTTTTTAATAATAAAAAGTATCAAAAACAAAAGAGAGTGTAAGTAGACAAAAAAAAAAGCGGGAAAATCAGCACAAATTATATATATTTTATAAATACACAATATAATATATTGTTGTGTTCTCTAATAAGAACCCTCCTTAATCCCTATCCATATTTCGTCATTCACACATCATGAGGTCTTCAGAAAATTTAATTTAATTTATATCAACTAGGAATCTATAGGACAAATCATTATTTCATCATACCAAACCACTCAGGCTAATTACTATATTGCTGAATAAATTAGCTATGGCTCATACAAAAAGTTTCTCCTCAATAAATGAAGCATTTTGCAAAAGTTTTCCAAATTATAATTAAAGGTAAATATAAAAGTAAGACAAGGTTTTGACTGGAGTTCCAACTAACTATTCTATTAGAGGTTTAGGGAAAAAAAAACATCTTTAGACTACTATTCGAATTTTTGGGCATTCTTGTAAATCGATTTTGAAAAGAACAAATGCCAACTTTTGAGTTCTAACAATTGCCATTCATAGCATATTTATCGAAGCTTGTTTTTTACAATCAATCATTCAAATTCACGGAATCGGGGGCAGTCTATATTTAGGTTAATCAAACCCACAATTCTTACTTAACACCAAAAGAATAAATTGTTCTATGGAGGAAATAATTACATATCACTAGACTTGCAGTTGGAAAAAAGCCTTAACTTGCAGACAGGTGGTCTTAAGTTCGAACTCTTATGACACCTTGGTAATGTATGTGTAAAAAACTCTCATTCTCATGTAGTTTTTGTGAATGTATGATACGACTCTCTGCAAGTTATATATTTTATATATTTTAATTCATAGAAAGGAGAAGGTAGAGTCGAATATAATTCTTGTTGTGAATAAAGAGAGCTAAAGTGTTACTCTTTATTATTATTATTATAAAGGTTTTATTGTTTTTTGATGACATTTGTTGAATAATTGTTGTGGACCACTTTATCATCCAAAGACGTAGCTCTAACTATAGATGTATTTATCATAAGCCCTTCTGGCAAATATTATTTTCTTGTGTGATTAAGATTTCCTTGGATTTGTCTTCTCATTGATAAATGAGGTGAAGATGTTGTTTTCACTCTCTTTTTTCTTTTCTTCCAATTCATATGCATTTTGTGGAGGCATTTTATTAGATAAAGCCAAGGCTTGCACTTAAACATAGAGATGTGAACAGATTTTCTCTTATGCGGATATTCAGATGTTTTTATTCTCGAAAGTCATGTATTTTATACTATCCCTCTCTAATTTCCTCATTGTTTACAATGACATCTGCATGATAATAACGTGCAAAAGTCCGAATGAGATAAGAATTGGAGATGTGAATATGGAGGTTAATGTAAAAACTATTTTATCATATGTAAACAAAAAAAAAATATTTCTATAATTGACTAAACTTCAACAAATTTAAAAAAAGAAGTCATTTTTGACAAAGAAACAAAAAAGTCATGGTTAATATATTTAATAACGAGGACCTTGACAAAGTATTCCTCCACTCCACACTGATGACTTGACCCAACTTCCCCGTTGCCTTCATATCTCCATATGCCAATATAGTGCTCCTGGACCTATTCGGTCATTTGTTTATTTATTTAATAATTAATTTATTTCTGTACATATTTAATTATTTTTTGCTTCCCATGGTTTTTAAAAACTAATGAAAATATAAAGTTGATTGGGCTTGCAATTTATTTCATGTGCCGTCTAATTGACCACGTACGTATCAACATTGTAGACTTTGACCAAACTTAGTCTCATTTGGAGAGCTAGCAAGCTTCTCAGTGGTAGTGCAACTCTATGACTAAGTTTTTAAAAATAAATTCGCTTGTGTTCAAATTTATGATCTCGGTATGTGATTTTTGTTTAATCAAACCGCACATGCATTCAGAGCGTTACTAGAATATTAGAAACAAAAATAGTGTCGGTGTTAGATTTGTTTTTTATGTGTATATTGGATGAGTTTGATGTTGCCGTTGGATCACTCTGTATTAGTTGTAATCCTTTTATGAAAAGTTGTACTGGCTCTCGTGGCTATTGTATTTTTATTACCGTCGTGACATAAATTATGAGTGCACCTTATCGTTTGACAAAAAAATGTTATTAATTAATGTAATTTTTACCGTACAATTCAACCCATACATAGTCATGATCATGAATCTAATGACAAAACATATCAGACTCATATGTGCATATATAAGAATCTAACTAGTTATTAATCTAATGATATTTCTTTTTCCAATATTGAAAAGACCTTAAATTACAATCCCCATAAAGAAAAGTTTGGAATTCAACCTGATTGTAGAGGTAAGGTAGCAAAAAAACTTATTTATAACGGGTATATCACTGTTTTGCTATTTTCAGCTAATAACACAATGACATGTGAAAAAATTATCATATATTTTATTGCGTTATTGATCGGGAATAGCAAAAAGTGTTATCCCTATTGCATGAGAGTTTCTCCCATAAAATAGAGCCACCTTATGTTGGGGAGTCACGCCCTCGACCCAAGGTGGTTCCACAAATTTATTTTTGTTAAGCTTCTGAAAATGGTGCAACTGATCCATGGTAGTAGTGTAATTCCCCCCTCCTTGAACATAATATTATATCTCTTACTGCTCCTCGTGGACTAATTTCCTTCCTTAGCTCATGCTTGAGTGTATTATGAGGTCATTATGAGGTCATTGTTAGGCACTAACGCTAACGTAGTATAAATTTAGACCGCACATTTAGACATAATTATATACATCTAACTATACAATTTTCGTAACATCACATGTCAAAATCAAAAGAAAATTTTGCTCTATATATACATTCAGGGGGCGGCTTTTGGTGGTGCAAGTGGCGCCACCACATAGGGCTCCTAAAAAAATATATTTATATTATATATATGTATATATATATTAATATTATAGGAGTTGTATATATACTTTAGCATGTTTACAATTAGTACAAAAGTGTGTGTGGCGGAGCTGACTTTTCTGCATTTATCCCTTTAATAGAAGGCCTCGAGTTCGAGTCTCATTGAGTCATTCCATTTGCATTTTTAAAATTATTTTTGCATTATAACAACAATCTTTAAATAATTTAAAAAATAGAAATACGTTTAAAAATAAAAGGAAACATCGAACTAAACTAACTAGAAGCAGTATATACCAGCCCCCAAAAATGCAAAAATAGTGTTTTCTCCTCCAAAAAAGTACTTTCTTCCACTCAAAACAAAAGAAAAAAATTTCATAGCTTCTTCTTTCTCTTAAACTGTGATTTCTAGTAAGTACTCATCATCATTCATCAATCTCTCTTTGGTTCTTTTTTCAATCCTTTAACAATTTTTGTTATTATTTCAATTTCAGGAATTTCAACACCAAAAAGAGAAAACCCTCATTCCTAATTCCTAAATTTTTATGATTTTGATTTTTTATTTTAATTACATGTTTATTAATGGTGATTTTTAGTTATAAAAAAAATTGTTTTACGACATTAAGTTATGGCAAATTCTTTTTTATAGTATTTTCGTATTAGATTATGTGAAGCCCCAATTTAAGTTTCGCACAGGGCCCTCAAAATCTCAAAAACACCCATGCATACATTTATATAATATCAAGGCAAGAAATGGAAAAAAAAAGAAAAAGGATAAGATGTATAATAAGTATGTTCAACTAAGATCACATCATGTTTAAATTTGCGTTCTACATGTCGACATGGGCTTAGCCAAACTGGCTAGATTAGATTTAAATAGAATATCCTTTTGTATATAGAAAAATTGTATGTTCCTCATCAAACATATCATATCACAAATAGCATTATTGTATGCACCACAAATAATAATATGATTTCCATCTTTACTCAAAGCAATTAATTAAAAAGATGGGTTGTATTCAAAATCCCATCCATATGCCACATTTTTAACAAAGGTTGAATCTCAATAATACAAATTATATAATGCTAAAGATGATTGTGTGTATGTATTAGGGACCCAGCTAGTAGAGTCCAACGATTACCGACCGTTGATATGTTGAAATTTACACCATTAAATTGTCCTCAAGTGACTCTACCTTTGTCCTCTAGCTCACACCATTTTCCCCTAGGCTCACCCCCACCCAATCAAAACCCACACAATAATTTTTTTTTAAAAAGGGCCTAAAAAACTCATCGGTAGGCGCCTACACGTTGTTGTGTGACCCAACCCTCAAGTAAAACGAAGAGCCCACCTCTCTCTCTAGTCTATATAAACGCATTCAAGTTCCATTGCTTTCTCATCATAACCATAAGCAGTTGTTCACATTCACAACCAAAATCACACGTAAAAGCTAAAAGCAGCTGAGAGATTGAAAAGCAGAGGGAACCCAAATTCCCATTTCTTCCAAAGTTTCAATCTTGACCAGTCGTTTGCGAAGATGGTTTACCAGTATGTTCTTGGTGGGGTCTTGGTTTCTCTGCTGGGCTCTGTTTTCTTCATGATCATAAACAGTACTCTGAGCGGAAAGAAGAAGGTCGAAGATGTTTCAGAGGACGTTAATGGAAATGGGTTTGTCCGGATGCAGCCGGCGAACGGTGGTTTCCTGCCGGAGATTGAGAAGAGCACGGACGTTGTCATTGTCGGCGCCGGAGTTGCTGGTGCTGCTCTTGCTTACACTCTTGGGAAGGTGATAATTAATTCTCTCTCTGAAGATCATCATAATGAACAATATGGTTTTCAAATAAGTTTTTATTTTTATTTTCATGAATTTAGAATTTTGGTGGTGAATGGGGTTCTGTTTGGTGACAGAGAAAATCAAAGAAAATAAAAAATTGCATTTCATTGCTGTACAATAGAAGACGTAGTCATTAATCTTTATTAGTATTACCTTTTCAACTCTGTGTTACTCAACAACCCAGCTAAGCTAAGCTAAGTAGTCAAACCTTCAAGCTGAGTTGTTTTGACTTTTTCTTTTTTATTGATTTTTTTTTTCTCAGAAAACAAGGACTTAACATATGCTATGAATTTTTAATGAACGTTTTTCTTGTTTGTACAAATCCCGATCCAGTCAATAGATGATGTTGGTGAAAGCTGATTTCTTTTTTTCCCCTTTTGATTTAATTCTATTGGGTGCTAATTTGAATAGTGCAGTCCAAACCCTTTTAATAATTTTTTATTTTTCAAACTGCTGAGTTTGAGTGTCTTGATTGTAAATCAAAATTTTGAGAAGGTTGGCTAAGCATTCAAATTGCTTCTTGTTACAGGAAGGACGCCGTGTACATGTGATTGAAAGAGACTTGAGTGAGCCAGACAGAATTGTTGGTGAACTGTTGCAGCCTGGAGGCTATCTTAAATTGATTGAGTTGGGTCTTGAGGGTAAGCAATTGCTTAAAGTTGTTTAATTGGTTCAGTAATTTTCCTTCGTTTCTGTTCGAATCGATTAATTAGTACTAAATTGGCACGCATCGATTTTGATTAACAATCTGTATTTGTGGCTGCAGATTGTGCAAATGAGTCCATTGATGCTCAGAAAGTGTTTGGTTATGCTCTTTACAAAAATGGAAAGGACGCAAAGCTGTCTTATCCCTTGGAAAATTATACTTCAGATATTGCTGGGAGAAGTTTCCACAACGGGCGTTTCATCCAAAGCATGCGCGAAAGAGTTGCAACTCTTCCAAAGTAATTCCCATTTTCCTTTCAGAAAAAAATGATAAATTTCCACGATTTCATGGTTTTAATTATTCTGGTGTAATCTTCTTCAACCAACTCATGTCTCACAAATTTTTCCCTGCAGTGTGACTTTGGAACAAGGAACAGTGACAACCCTACTTGAAGAAAAGGGCATCATCAAGGGTGTGATGTACAGAAACAAGGCTGGAGAGGAGATGAGATCATATGCTCCACTAACAATCGTATGCGATGGCTGCTTTTCGAATCTGCGCCGCAACCTCTGTACTCCAAAGGTAATTATTCAATATCAACCATTGGAAAATTCAAGCATTTGTTGCTAATATTAGATTCAATTTTAGCAGAGGAGGTGTTTGTTCTTTCATGAGACCAACATAGGTACTTGTTTTTACTGCAGGTTGATAGTCCTTCTTGCTTTGTTGGTTTGATCTTGGAGAACTGTGACCTTCCTCATGCAAACCATGGACATGTGATCTTGGGAGACCCTTCACCCATCTTGTTTTACCCTATCAGTAGCACTGAGATTCGTTGTTTGGTCGATGTGCCCGGCACAAAAGTACCTTCAGTAGCTAATGGTGATATGGCCAAATACTTGAAAACTGTGGTGGCTCCTCAGGTACCTATTGTTTGCTTGACTTGTTAAGTTTTAATTTCCAGTCATTTTGATCTCAACCTGACAAACAAACATATCCCACCGATCGAAAGGGACTAATCTGAGGACTTGGTATTTCAGGTTCCCCCTCAGCTCTTAAAGGCTTTTCTAGCAGCAGTTGAGAAAGGAAACATCAGAACCATGCAAAACAAGAGCATGCCTGCCACTCCTCTTCCCACTCCTGGTGCACTTTTATTGGGGGATTCATTCAACATGAGACATCCTTTAACAGGAGGAGGAATGACTGTGGCACTTTCAGACATTGTTCTTCTAAGGGATCTTCTCAGACCCCTAACCGATCTCAATGATGCACCTGCTTTGTGCGAATATCTCGAATCATTCTACACACTGCGCAAGGTATAAATCAAACTCCTTTCTTGTATGTGAAGAAACTTTTCTCTTGCCAGACAGTTTGATATGCTATGTTGTTGTGTCCTAATTCACAGTCTAACAACATAACATACGTGGCAAGTGCGGATTATCTTTTGTGCCAAATAGTATAAAGTTTCTGATGAGATTTTCTTTAGTTTCTGGTTTGCTGATAATAGTGCTTGGTTTGTCTTGCAGCCTGTGTCATCTACCATAAATACATTGGCCGGTGCCTTGTACAAGGTGTTTTGTGCATCACCTGACCCAGCAAGACAAGAAATGCGAGATGCGTGTTTTGACTATTTGAGCCTTGGAGGCATCTGCTCATATGGACCTGTATCTCTGCTCTCTGGTCTTAACCCTCGTCCGATGCACTTGTTTTTCCATTTCTTTGCTGTGGCCGTCTATGGAGTCGGCCGCCTAATGATTCCATTCCCTACACCGCAACGCGTGTGGCTCGGGACTAGATTGATCTTGGTATGTCCACTCATATTCCCAGTACTTTCTCATCATCAACATGCTTGCTAATTACAAATTAACACAAAACAAAACTAGCTCTGCCTTAATTTAAACTAATCTTTCCCCTTTTTTTATTCTCAGGGTGCATCTGGAATCATATTCCCCATCATTAAGGGTGAAGGAGTTAGACAAATGTTCTTCCCTGCAACAATCCCAGCATACTACAGAGCTCCTCCTGCTCCTCTAGAAAACAAGCTAAAAGCATTTTGAGAAGAAAAAGAAGAAAACAAAGACAAAATTGTTACCCCAGTTCGTTTTTAATTGCTATGGGAAACTAATTTGTATCAAATCAGCAAGACTTCTCCCAAAAAATAAAAATCAAGGAGAGGGTCAATGCTGAAATTAGGAGAGAGAAAGCAATTAATTATATATATGTTCTTAATTCTTTTCACCGTATTTGTTGTCCTGCAAATAGGGAACACGATTTTCCCAAAGAAACTTGTATCAAGCTCTCAAGCACTTCGTAAATAATCTACACTTAAAACTTTTCCTTTTTGCTTAATCAATTTTACACGTTAAAGTCTTCAACTCTTGCACGTTTTCAAGCTTTCAACTACCTCCGCTTTTGGCTTTTGGCTTTTCATAGTTCCACACGAATATGCTTCTCTGGCTTTTACATTTTCAAACTAACCCGATTTTGATTTTTTCTTCTGCATTATGCATGACATACCACGTATGTGACGTGAGAGGATATTATATTTTGGAGGGACCACCAAAATTTAATGGGCTGGAAATTGTGGTTGCTTCATTTTCTTCTTGTATTTTTCTTCTTCTGCATCATTATTATTCATGTGTTGTCAGATAATGGGGTTTAGGCGGATTTGGAATATCAATTTTGGCGTGCTGTGAAGGGAAACATAACAGAATATGTGGTGATGTGCGTCATTTGAAGTGTGTTTAGTTAAAGGTCCAAACAGAGGAGAGGACCATTTAACCTAACACTTGCCCTACCATACTAATTGTATATCGTTCAATTTTGGTAGGTTCAGTCTCAACTTGTCCAAACTTAAATTTAATATTAAAGAAAAAGTTTGTCCAAAGTTAATTCAAGTGACAACTTGATATGATACCTAACCACCAATCTCAACTGAAACTCAATATAAAAAGACTTTGACTTGTAGATTAGTGGTCACAAGTTCGAACTCCTATAACATATTGGCAGTGTGTGTGAGAAAACCTTCATCCCCTTCCTAACTTTAACGGGAAAAAAACCCAAACTCATCTACATATCTAATCCCAAAATCCACAATCTTGGTTCATAACTCAATCACATGAGCATAAAACATTAATTTTCATAGTTGGTGAAATCATCGATTGATTGAGTCTAAAGGTTGACCTTGTAGGTATAGCTCATGAGTTAAATTTTGCGAGTTAGGTATAATTGAATAATTTGATTAATTTGAGCTTAAATAGAATTTGAAAAATTTATTCACAAGTCAAGATTAAATTATTCAAATGATCTATATTTAGTCTAAAATTTACTCACGTCACGGCTAGAAGCTTACTGGATTTAACAAATTTAAATAACTGTAGACTAGTGAGTAAATTATAGGTCGTATATAATTCTCTAATAAAGAATACTTGATAAAATTTGCTTTTGACTATCCAATCCAATTCCCATCAACCCTCTCATTGCAAACCTCCCTAACCATAGCCGTCCTGTGTAGGTGGCACGTTGGGTAATTAGCGCGGGAACTCAAACGTTGTTTGTTTTTCTGCTCACATTAAACGCTGTCGTATGGCGAAATGTGCTTAAGAAAAGAACAAATAACACTTCTTCTTCTTCCTCTTTCCGCTTCCGACGTACCTCCATTAGCATCATCTGATAGCTGCCGCCACCAAGATTGGAGCTTGGGCTTTTTAATTGTGCATAATCTTCTAAACTTTCTTCCACTCCTTTATTTTTGGGCAATTATATTTTCAATTTCCCTTTTCTAGGTTTTGGACCTTTTGGTTGTTGACCCAAGGATCAAGACTGTGAAGAAGGAATAAGGCTCTAATTGTAAAGCAGAAAGAAAGAAGGAACATTTAGAATTGGAAAGCATAATTATGTTCCAAACCTGCACACCAGGTGTTTGATAATAGTTCTGTAAGTAACATTTTGATTATAGCTCTTCTTTCTTTTCTTAAAATTTTGAATTTCGTAGTTGGGTTGCATTATCTTGTGCATTCTGCATCTTATGAACACGAAACTTGGATTAAGCAAAGATGGGTGTGAAAGCAGACACTGGCATTCTGACAAAGATTGTGCCTTTAGTTGAACAAGTTTTCTTAGCAAAAACTCTGGGATGGATCGAACGAAACTATATCTACGTGTTTCTTCTTTCATCCATCCATATCACGTAATGCTCATGTCCAAGTGATTATGAGGGGGACGTATAAGCCTCTGCTCCAAAGCCAAGAGAAGAGTTATTGAACACTCACTCTATATAAAGGCCGCAAAGTTCAGCACAAAATCATGCACATGAAAACAAATTCAGAGGGTGCACTTTCCCATTTTGCACCAATCTTTCAAGATGGTTTATGAAACATTTGCTGCAGTCATAGCTTTTCTGTTGGGGTTTGTTTCCTCCTACAGTTTAAGAGGGAAGAAAAATGCCCGATATTCAGCAAATAATGGGAATGGGAATGAGAATTCTTTGAATAGCTGTGAAAATGGAATGTCCCAGCCAGAGATAGGTGCAAGTACGGACATTATCATTGTCGGTTCTGGGGTTGTTGGTTCGGCACTCGCTCACACCCTTGGGAAGGTGGCAGTCTCACACTCTAGGGGATCTCTATGCCTATTGTACATATTTCTGTGAGATATATATATACTATATTGCTGTGAGATATAACTTGATGAGGTTTAAGGTGTATGCGGGATTCATATGGTTTATGGAACTGGTTGAACTTATATTATTTCTTTTTAATGCTTAAGGTGGTGATCAGTTACAATATCTGTGATATGTTGCAGGATGGGCACCGAGTGCATGTGATTGAAAGAGACTCGACTGAGCCAGATAGAATTGTTGGTGAACTGCTACAACCTGGGGCTTATGTGAGACTAATGGAGTTGGGCCTTGAGGGTAAGCAAGGAATTTATGCATATATGATAGTCTCAAGAATGAACCTTAAGACTCACATGATTTGCATAATTTGTTTGTAATTTCTGCAGGTTGTAAAGTGGTTTCATTCTCTTTTTCCTCTTTTCGTTAGACATCTATGCTGATCGTTAATATGTGTATGTGGCTGAATTAGATTGTGTCGAGGAGATTGATGCTCAGCGATTTTTGCATTTGCAGTTTACAAGGATAGGAAAAAAACCAAGTTGCCATATCCTTTGGAAAACTTCCATTGAGATGTGGTTGGGATGGGCTTTCACCATCCATGGGCTTGTCATTCAAAGGATGCGCAAAAAAGCTTCTTCTCTCCCTATGTATTCTTCCCTTCAAACACTCCCAAATTATTCTGCTTTGATATTGTAGCCTAGAAAATGAAGAAAACACTACTACATAAGTAGTTGGAACATGTAAGACATGCATATCACTAGCCTGGCATTGTCTACCATATTGCTGAGCTCATACCTCATGTAGAAGGATTCCAATTACATAGTTGAGACCCATGTGAGTCCCATGAAGGAGTGTTCAATAATGTCATTATAAATATGGTACATGTCGCATTACTCGTGTATCTTCAAACTGGTAGCAAACTTGAAAACTTGGACTTTCACTCTACTTTGGTCGTTTTTTTCAATTAATCTTATAACTTGATTTCTGAATGTTTCTAGTTTCTACTATACAAAGATAGTTCAATATTACAATAAAAGATTTGCATACTTGGCATTCATGTCTTCCTTCAATGTTTTGACATCAGTGTAAGGTTGGAACGAGGGTACTATCAAAGGAGTGCAGTATAAATGCAAGGTAGTCATCAAGAGCTCACTGCGCATTCTCCCCTCACAATTGTATGTGATGGGTGCTATTCAAACTTGTGACGCTCTCTCTGCAATCCTGAGGTAAAAATTTAATGTCAATCTTGTTAATAAGAAAACAAAAATAAAATTGATTGAGAAGTTGAGATATAATATATATTCATTTGAATTTCTGAACAGCAAATCAACCATGGTTGTTATTTCTGCAGGTCGATATTCCTTCTTGTTCTGTTGGTTTGGTTCTTGAGCATTGCCAGCTTCCATATGCAAATCATGCACATGTAATTTTGGCAGATCCTTCACCCATAATGTTTTATCCAATCAGTAGCACTGAGATCCGCTGTCTCATTGATATCCCAGGCCAGAAAGTACCTTCTGTTTCTAGTTGAAAACAAAGGTGGCACCCCAGGTATGTATGCATAGGGTGTACTTGGCAACCACACAAGGTGCTCATCTGACCCTTTGTATCAGGTTGTATAATTCTCAGGTTCCTCCTGAGCTGTATAATACTTTTTTGGCTGCCACTGAGAAAGGAAATATAAAATCAATGCCCAATAGGAGCATGCCTGCTGCTCCTCATGTCACCCCAGGTGCCCTTCTAATGGGGGATGCAGTCAACATGCGGCATCCTATAACTGGAGGAGGCATGACTGCGGCTCTATCAGACATTGTTGTTGTAAGGAATCTTCTAAGACTTCTGCACAATCTCAATGATGCACCATCCCTTTGCAAATTCCTCGAGTCCTTCTATACCCAACGTAAGGTAATCAGCCTATGCCTATTTAATACTTTTTTTCATGCATTTTGTCTTCACATAACATCCTTAACATCATTTCAATGAGAAATTATTTGAAAGTTCTTAATGAGTCCTATGGGTCTTGATTTTGTGCTCAACTTTAGTGGTAACTTTACATATGATAGTTCTTGGTTTTGCTGCAGTGAGTGGCTTTTACCATAATGCATTGGCAGGTGCCGCATACAAGGTGTTATGTGCATCCCCTGATCCAGCAAGGAAGGAAATGCGCCAAGCATGCTTAGACTATTTGAGCCTTGGACGCACCTTTTCAAATGGACCTCTTGCTCTTCTCTCAGTTCCAAACCTTTGTCCATTGAACTTGATTTTCCAGTTCTTTGTTGTGGCTCTTTATGCTGTTGGACACCTTTTACTTCCATTTCCTTCACCAAGCCGCATCTGGAGTGTAGCCAGATTGATCTTGGTGAGTATCTCTTTTGGAAAAGAAAATGCTGCAAAACCCTAATCTTTTCCTAAACTTTTTCGCAACCCATAATGATCATTCAAATCCTTCATGAATCCCACCACAATATTATGAGTCCTATGTGAGAGAGCATAGGGAAATTTGGGTTGTTAACTTGTAACCCAAGACATCGTGACTTTTACTCACCGTTAGTGCCTTTTAATTTCCTAATTTATAACTAAATGAACAACCTTATATCTATTAGTTTTCCCCATTTTCCAGGGTGCATTTGGAATCATTTTCCCAATAATCAATGCTGAAGGAGCAAGACAAATGTTCTGCCCTGTAGCCACCGTGCAATCATATCTCAGAGGTCCTCCTATCAATTGACATGATGAAAACAAGATACTCAGAGAAACAAAAAGCAAGAATGGTGAAGCACAGCTTTTCAACCTTTTAAGATAAGCTAATTTGTATGAACATAGATTCTTCCTTGTAAAAATTTCAGGTGGAAATTCATGCCTGAGTTTTTATTTTTTATTTTTCTTAAAGTGTACTTAAAAATATATCATTCAATACACTACATATCCAAAGAAAATAGAAAAATTATTTATTCAATTAAACAAATATCATATTGACCCAGCAGCCACCTTTCTGACATATTCTTTCTAACAATCATAATAATATGCTGTACTTTGTTTACAGAATCAGAGAAGTTATTGTCCTCCTCCCTACCTTTTTCTGTTTTAAATTATCACTACAAGTTGTCACCCCCTGTTTGGCACCCATGGTTTTTAAAACCCAGGAAAAATCCAACCCCTCTCTGACTACATCAAGTCTTACTTGGAGAACTCAATCACTCACTTACCATGGACATAAAATCTTGGACTGGTTAGCTCCAAAATCCAAGACCTCCAAACGTTGACAATTTAAGATTCAAATTTTGCCACTGAACTATGGAAAATTATGGAAAATTGTCCTTAATTTTCCTATGCAAATGATTTACTTTGTTGCGGTCTTCTAATTTGGCCTGGTAAACAACCTCTTTACAATGGTGGGCGCATGACTTTTTCACGTTTCTATCACAAAAATTTACAGTTCCAAAAAACAGTTTTTGAACTTTGTCTCACTCTATATAAAGGCGCCAAGTTTAGTCTCAGCACAAACTCAAACACTTGTACCTGAAAAAAAAGTAAAATTCAGAGAGTGCCACCATAAACTTCTTTAACCCTTTTTGCACCAATCTTTGGAGATGGTTTACCAGCATATATTTGGTGCAGTCATAGCTTCACTGCTGGGGTTTGCTTTCTTGTACAGTCTAAGAGGGAAGAAGAAGGCCAGAGCTTCAATGGAGACTGATCAGAATGGGAATTGTTTGAAGAGCTCTGAAAATGCGCTTTGCGAGGCGAAGATAGGCGCAAGTACAGACATTATCATTGTTGGTGCTGGGGTTGTTGGTTCAGCGCTCGCTTACACTCTTGGGAAGGTGAGAGTCTCTAACTCCCTAAGGGGCTCATGCCTGTTTCTATTTTGGTTTGAATTTGATACATAACTTGTTGAGGTTTAAGGTTTTATGGAATTCAATGGTTAAACTTTTATGTGTTCAAGATCAGGATCGTCATTAAGTTCATGAAAAGTATTTAATAATAGTTTCATTTTTCTATGGGATTCTATTTCTGCTTGATTTTGAAGAAATAATAAGAATTATTGAAGACTTTGAGATCTGGTTGGAGTCTCCCAGATCAGCTGAATTTGGATAATTTGGAAAATCTTTTAATAGAATTTTGTTAGCTTGTATGTATTAATATCAGGATTGAGATTCCAATTTCACCGTTCTAAATTATCATGTCTTGTCTTTGTTCCTCAAATTTTCTTGGTTTGGGCCTAATGATAAATAGGATACATATCTTATATATTACAGTGTTGCAGACCAAAAAATATATTGTAATGTTGCGTTTACAATGTCTGCATATTGCAGGAAGGGCGCCGAGTGCATGTGATTGAAAGAGACTTGGCTGAGCCAGATAGAATCGTTGGTGAACTTCTACAGCCAGGGGGCTACCTGAAATTAATTGAGTTGGGCCTTGAGGGTAAGCAAGGAGTTCAGGCATATAGTACTTATAATTCCTGCAGGTTCTAAATTAGTTGAACTTTCTTTCTCTTTTTCATCGTTGAATTTAGGCTAATTGCTTTATACCTCTTTGGTTGAAGATTGTGTGAGTGAGATTGATGCTCAGCGGGTTTTTGGATATGCTCTTTACAAGGATGGGAAAAGTACGAAGCTGCCATATCCTTTGGAAAACTTCCATCCAGATGTGGCTGGGAGAAGCTTTCACCATGGGCGTTTCATTCAAAGGATGCGTCAAAAAGCTTCATCTCTTCCCAAGTATTCTTCCTCTCCCTTTAAATGTTTTCAAACTATTCTGCTTTCACTAGGCTGGCCATGTGTTTTGTAATCTAAAAGCTGTAGAGAACTTGAAAACGTGGAGGTTTCTCTCTGCTTGATGCTTCAGTCATTTTTTTTAAGTACTGTTATAACAAAATTTTTGGTATGTCAAACTTTCTATCAAGAGTTTTACATACTCTGCTGGAAATCTAATTCCTGTCCTTTTAAAAAAAAAATTTCAACATCAGTGTAAGATTGGAACAAGGAACAGTGACATCTTTGCTTCAAGAAAAAGGTACTATCAAAGGGGTGCAGTATAAATCCAAAGGTGGTGACCTAGAACTCACTGCACATGCTCCTCTCACGATAGTATGCGACGGATGCTACTCAAACCTGAGGTGCTCTCTCTGTGATCCTAAGGTGAAGATAACATGACAATCTTGTAAAATAACAAAAACAAGAAAGAATAATTGATTGAGATACACATGAACTCTTGAAAAGCAATTCATTTTCATTTTTTTTCTTCAGGTTGATATTCCTTCTTGTTTTGTTGGTTTGGTCCTGGAGAATTGCCAGCTTCCATACGCAAACCATGGGCATGTAATTTTGGCAGATCCTTCACCGATACTGTTTTACCCTATCAGCAGCACAGAGATTCGGTGTCTGGTTGATGTACCAGGCCAAAAAGTACCTTCCATTTCTGGTGGTGAAATGGCTCATTACTTGAAAACCAAAGTGGCACCCCAGGTATGCATATTGTATTTCACAGTCTGTTTTGGAAAAAAACTATTTGGACCACATTTACTGACCATTTTGCAAGGTGACCAGTAAATGTGATATAAATATCAAACCTCTTTGTTTTGATGTCTAAGGGGTAAATTGAATACCTCAGGTTCCTCCGGAGATGTATGGTGCTTTCATGGCTGCCACTGATAAAGGAAACATAAAATCCATGCTCAATAGGAGCATGCCTGCTGCTCCTCATCCTACGCCTGGTGCCCTTCTAATGGGGGATGCTGTCAACATGAGGCATCCTTTAACTGGAGGAGGTATGACTGTGGCTCTATCAGACATTATTGTTCTAAGGAACCTTCTGAGACCTCTGCACAATCTGAATGATGCAGCTGCCCTTTGCAAATACCTCGAATCCTTCTATACCCTTCGCAAGGTAAGCCTCCTATGCCCACCATGCATTTCAATAAGAAAGTATTTAAAAGTACTTAATGAGGCTAATGCTGATTTGTTTTGGGGCAGCCTGTGGCTTCTACCATAAACACGTTGGCAGGTGCACTATACAAGGTGTTCTGTGCATCCCCTGACCCGGCAAGGAAGGAAATGTGCCAAGCATGCTTCGACTACTTGAGCCTCGGAGGCGTTTTCTCAAATGGACCCCTGGCGCTTCTCTCTGGTCTAAACCCTCGTCCATTGAACTTGGTTCTTCACTTCTTTGCTGTGGCTGTCTATGCTGTTGGGCGCTTGTTGCTTCCATTTCCTTCACCCAAACGCATGTGGGTTGGAGCCAGACTGATTTTGGTGTGTATATATATCTCCATTCATTGTGACTTTTAGCTGCATCTACCAATGCCCTTCTAATATATAATGATTTTTCCCTCTCTCTCTCTCTCTCTCTCTCTCTCTCTCTCTCTCTCTCTCTCTCTCTCTCTCTCTCTCTCTCTCTCTCTCTTTTGTTGTTGCAGGGTGCATCAGGGATCATATTTCCCATAATCAACTCTGAAGGAGTAAGACAAATGTTCTTCCCGGTGACAGTGCTATCATATTATAGAGCTCCTCCTGTTAATTAATTGACAAGATGAACACAAAGAAATGTTTTAGCACAGCTTTATGAATGCAGATTCTTCCATGTAACAATTTCAGCTGGTCATCCATGCTTGAAAAAAAAAGTGTACCAAGACAAAATCGTTCTTCGCACTCATTGCTCTCTTCACTTCTTGATGTTGACTTGCAATTCAAAATAGATGACTGACTCCCTCCAAATTGGGACATTAAAGATTTGTACACATACACATGCGAAAATGGACCAAATCATCCAATGATTGGAGCAGACATGGAAAAAAAGAAAAATGTAAAAGATATTTATACATATGCATCTGTGTAGATATATACCAATATTAGATGAACGGATATGCAACCAACTAACTCTTAGTTTAATGGTAGTTCTCTTCTCAATTTTAGAAGTGGTTCCAATCCAAGTTCGAACCCCCTTCCCCCCTCCCTGCTTGACCAAAAAGGCCCAGAATGGTCAAGTGACCGCTATGGTTGTCCTACGCGAATGATCCTCCCCTGGTATTTAGGGATTTTAAAAATGTATTTTATGCACTTTTGTTTAATTGCCCCCCCGACACTGAGAGCATCTCCATAACAATTTTTTCTTTGAAATTGTACTAAATTGACCTGTGTGACATCTAAATTGACATGTGTACCATTTTGTATAGGGTAATGTTAGGCTTACCACATTTTCCTACCACATTGTATACCACATCTCTAATAGAGTCCACCAATACAATGGGGCTCACTTCTATTAGAAATGTGGTATACAATGTGGCAGGAAAATGTGGTAAGCCTAGCATTTTCCTTTTGTATATTTGCTTATCTGTAATTACCTTTGGTGATTCCAAGAGACCCATCAAATGCAAATATTTTACTTTTTATTTTCATTTCTTACTATCTTACTTTTACTTGTTATATGTTGTTGACACTATCATCTTCATTACTCATTTTGCACCATCACCATCACCATCACCTTCACATTATTTTACTTTTTTAATTGTTACGTTTACCAGCATCTATAGAATGGTGTTGTCATACAACGTTTGGGGTCATGTTTTCAATGAAGACTCAAAACGTGAACTCTTTGCAAAACTCTGTGAATGCAATGTACCTGCAAACGGACATAGGCGCAACCCCAACACCAACGACGGACATTATCATCGTTGGTGCTGGGGTTGTTAGTTCATCACTCTCTTACACTCTTGGGAAGGTCACATTCTCTCACTCAATAACATAAGGGCTCTACCTATATTTAAGATAGTGGTTAAATTTTATTAATCTACAGAATCTGGTACTTAGTCAATATTTTGTGGATACTTTTATCGATAACTCTATATTGTAAATTGGTATTCTGTACTAGTCAATTACTCCCCGTGATTTTAATGATTATTTTAGGATGTAGAAACGGTTTAGATAGTAGGTCCATTTAAAATGGTGATCATTTACAACATCAGGTTATATACTGCAGGATGGGCGCCAAGTGCATGTGATTGAAACAGACTTGACTGAGCCAGATAGAATTGTTGGTTAGCTGCTTCAACAAGGTGGCTATCTGAGATTGATTGAGTTGGGTTTGGAGGGTAAGTAAGGGATGAAAGCAGCATATACAAGTTCTTTATATGATTATATGATTTCTGCAGGTTCTAAAGCAGTTCAACTTTCCTTTTTCTTTTTTTGTTCTTTTTACTTTGAATTAGACATCTTGCAGCCTTGCTAATTGTTAACATGTGTGTTTGGCTGAAGATTGTGTGAATGAGACTGATGCTCAGCGAGTCTTTGGATATGCTCTTTACAAGGATGGGAAAAGTATTAAGCTGCCATATCCTTTGAAAAACCTCCATCCAGATGTGGCTGGGAGAAGCTTTCACTCACCATGGCCGTTTTGTTCAAAGAATGCGCCAAAAGGCTTCATCTCTTCCCAAGTAATATTCTTCCTTTCCCTTCAAACAATTCCTTATTCTGCTTTGGTACTTTACTTTAGAAACTGCAGAAAAGTTTTCTGCATAAACGATCGAATTAAATGTTTACGACATAGACAATCAGTAGACAGTAGGCTGGCCCTGTGTAATTCAAAGCTGTAGCCTTGTGTACTTCAGAGCTCTAGATAACTTGGAAACTTGGACATTCTCTCTGCTCCTTCCAGTCTTTTATTTCATGTTATCATTGGATTTTTGGATTGTTTCTGCTCTAAAGCTAGGCCCTATGACTGCTTATAAATTATCCTTAGGGTTCAATGTTTTCTTATGTTACAAGACTACATTCAAACAACAATCCATATCACTGATAGTGTAAATTAACAGCCTCACAACATAACATGTTTTTTACTGTATAAGATTGGAAAACGGAATAGTGACATCTCTGCTAGACAATCTCATTCATTTCCTTTATAAAATTTTCGACGTTAGTGTAAGATTGGAACAAGGCAAAGTGACATCTCTGCTGGAAGAAAAGGTACCATCAAAGGGGTGCAGTATAAATCCGGAGGCAGTCAGCTCACTGCACATGCTCCTCTCACAATAGTATGCGATGGTTGGTATTCGAACCTGCGGCGCTTATTAGTGCATAGTGGAGGTTGTGGGTTGGAATCCTACAAATGGCGTGGTGTTGGTGTCAGGTTGGCGGGGCCCGCGGTGGTCCACGTGGTGGCCGTGCCCTCTTAAACTAAAGGGGCAAAATAGTCTTCTCTCCTATAAATATAAAAGGGAAATAATCTGATATAATCACTTTTTTAAACACACAATTTCATATAATCGCTTTATAAAGCTTAACAACAAATACTCGCTTTTAGTTTACTGGGTTCAGTTATGTTTTCGTGTTTCACACCCTCAACCAACAGCAGGACCACAAGCTCATGCTCGGCCTCCTCTTCTCCCTCAAGTCCCGATAAGGCCAATCTCGGCTGCCCGACCAAGGCTGTTCCTTCCACAGCTTCCTCACCAATACCTACAAGCTTACTTTCATGGAATCCCCTTCTGGCATTAAGGTTAGCTTTTTCAGTTATCTCCGTCTCTTTTTATTTTTTTTATTTATTTTTACTTTCAAATCTTGAAATTAAGTTCAAATCTTGAAATTAAGAATTATGGTTTGATTGAATATGAATATGAAATGTTTGCTGGTTCTGTTGGCAATTTTCCAGTATTAGATCTAGCGATTTAGGATCGGAAAGAAAGGCCTCTCCTCTCACTCAATTACATTCTTGAACTTGAATTTGTGCTTAGCTTAGAAATTTGGACATGTGTGGTTGTGTTTGTGTATACCAAATTGTCATACAATTAGATTAATTCTTAATGTGCTGCTGCTGCTTTCTTACTCTTTGTTTTGTGTTTGTGTGTGCAGATTATCTTGGTTACTCATCCCAGGACAAGAGACTTGCGTGAATCGTTGAAGTACATTTACAACTTGTATGTGGAATCTGTCGTGAAGAACCCGCTCTACACTCCTGGAACTCCAATCAGGTAACTGGTTCAGTTTCAATTATCGTAATGTAGTAAATGATCAATCTTCATAGTAGCAAGTTTCATCTCATAGGTCATAAATAGATAGTCATGCCTACTACATGGATTAATATTATCAGTTTTATAATTTTCTGCTCACACTGCGTCCCATTGGGATGCTCAAGTAAAGAAACTTAATATTGCAATTAGTGATAAACAAACTGTCTCCTTGCATGGTTTTTTGCACTATAACAAGACTAATATTTGAACTAGGTTATCTCTTGGTTTAGATGGCATGTTTGATGCGTGTCATCTTATTGTTATTGTTAGTATTTTGTAAACTCTGTTTGTTTAGAACCTGCCTACTTTTCTTTTCCTTGTATATATAGTTCTATTGAATTAGTTTACTGGTGGCTTATCCATCTTTGATTAGATTTATAATAGTACTGAGGCTGTTTTGAAGCTTAGATTTGCTTTCCTCTTCCATTTTTGTGGTGAGCAACTGAGCATCAAGTATTCATAGTTGAATTTTCTAATTATTAATTGTATTATTTTCAAATACTATTTCCAATTGGAGCTGTTCCATTTGCAGGTAGAAGGATCGCAATTTGAGAGTGATCGAGTGCTTAGGCTGATCTCAGAGTGGTCTAAAAGTGTAGGATTGATTTTACCACAATAAGTTTTATATCTCTTTCATGCTTTTCACAGTGAATCCTCAACTTTTGGTCATTTATACGTTTTTTTCTTACAAATGTTTCAGCTGGATGATGCTTCTGTTATCTATGGAATTATCACTGGTTCAAAGCTGGGACGTCGTGATTGGACTGTTGATTATGAAGATGTTTGCAGAGCCATCAAATGCAACAATTGTCAAGTTTTTCAGTCATATAAGTGAGCACTTGGCAGAAGCTGCTGATGCAGTCCTCTCTTGTGTTCTATTGCATGCTAAGCGACAGAAAGAGTAAGTACATTATGCTATATAGGCCATATCCTTCTTAATAGTTAGCCGTCTGTAGTTTATAGTAGTACCTAGTGATTATACAGTGACTTCCTGTATGTCTCTCTTTACTTTTCAGCTTATTTGAAGATTTTTTTTCAACTTTTTATGCCATAGTTTTCTTCCTTTATTTGTTCTGTCCTTTCCTTCTTTCAGGATTGTCAAACATATAAAAGTAACGACTGAGAAAATGCAGCAGACTCTTTTTGAACACCTTTGCCCGCTACTCATAAGTAGGATGCTTCCACTGAGAGCCTGTAATGACCTAAGTCATCTATAATGTATGTCCAACTTTTCAATCAAGGCATTTTTCACGGTATACTCTTTCTCCCTCTCATATTAAACAAGTTTTCCGTTTTGAAAATAAAAGAGGTATGAGAGAGACAGAGACAGAGACAGAGACAGAGACAGAGACACAGAGACACAGAGAGAGAGATATGTCTCTCTACAAACAACTGGTGGATTGTCAATTTAGAATCAACAATATATGGAAGAATGATTGGATGCTTGCATGTGTCAATGGTTTAGCAATTAGAAGGTATTTGTTTAAGGGATCCTCCATTTGAAGATGCATGGCTTGTTTTTGTGCACATCTTACAAACGTATTGGGGGTACATTCTGTCAATCTGTCCAAACTGGTTTCAAAAACATTGACGCATGTTAGTCAGTAGTTAGTTGAGATCTCTTTTACCCTTGACCAGATTGTGAAATTCAGTATAATTACTATTTCTCCAATAGTTGCATGGTCTTTGTGAAACATCTATAGAAATTATCCAGAAGCACTTCTGGTTTTAACTTTTTTCTGTTTGTTTTCAGACTCTACCATTCTTCTTTTCAACAGGCCAATCCCTGGACATGCTCGTTAAAGAGATTCAGTTATATGAAGTTTGAATTCAATGATGTGCAGAAACGTGCTGCCGAACTCACCCCAAAGTATATGACAATGAGTGCATCTTCTATTACATGTTCCAGGAAGACTGATTTGTGCCTTCATGGACATATATACATAAACGATCTATTCAGAGCGTTAAAATGTGAGGCCTCTGTATCTAAAGCACATCATGGGTGCATTTATTCCCTCCCTGGCACTGATGATATGCGTTGAGTTGCAAGATCCAGAATCATTTAGCACTGTCGAGAAGAAAGGTGATCTTGGTTATTGCATTATCCCAATTATAAACTTAAATTTGGGATGATGTGAAATGCACGACTGAGGTGCCAGTTCCACTTTCATTTTATATGTGCATGGCTAATGTCCTCATCAGTGCACCTGAGTTCAGCGCGGCGAAGCTTTCTCTTCATGCGACGATTCTCGCCTCGACTGTCAGCGCAGACCCAAACTCTGACAGGCCTCCACTCCATCCTGGCTTTCTTGATCGGTATTGCTGCTTCCATTTCAATGTCTCACGTGATGGTTAAACCGACGTGGTTTCCCATATTCTCTGTACAATATCGAACCTCACGCATTGCCTGACGCATGCGAGCACGGACATCATTGATGCGAAGATCGACATGCATCAGTTCAGAAATTCACACCATTAGTAAAGATATTAGAGAGTGATTTTCAATTCAAAAACCCTAGCAGGTTTTGCGAGTTTTGGGGGGGAAATGTTGGGGTTTATTTCAATTTATAGGGCTTCTTAGATCAAGGTCCAAAACGATTAGCTGTCATTGGGTTTAGTACACATGTTTTTAGTTTTAGATGTAGGTCCTTTGACATTTAGGAGACTCCGTCCTCACCTATGTGATCAATAAACTCATACAAGATATCCACCAGCCTATTTTATCGTCCAACTTGGATGATGTGAAATGCACGACTGAGGTGCCAGTTCCACTCTCATTTTATATGTACATGGCTAATGTTCTCATCAGTGCTTGCCAAAAGATATTGGACTTTGGAAAAAAGTCTTTTGCCCGAAAAACTCTTCCATGTCTCATCCATTCTGTTAAGGTATTTTGATTATGTATTTCATTATCAGTAGATTTTCATCTTATTGAAATTTGTTTTGGCTCATAAAATCCTGCTTTTTCTCACTTCATTCTTACATGTGGTGTCAAATACCACAGGTCATGACGAACTCAGAGATCAGAGCTGCATGCATTCAGGTTCTCTTTTCATCCGTGTACCATCTGAAATCTACAGTTCTTCCTTACGCAGCTGATCTTCTTGAAGTCATTAAAAGCTCTTAGAAAAGGATCAGAGAAGGTATTGAGCACAGTTTTGATATATTAGTACTCTACGCCTTAGTATTCATAAACACCCAATTTATGCACTGATGCCCTATATTGTTCTTCAGGAAAAGATGGCAGGTGCAAAGCTATTGGGGTCCCTTATGGCCAGTGATGATGCAATCTTAGAAAGTATATCAGGGAGATTAGTAGAAGCAAGATCCATACTGTCAAGTATATCTTTGACAGATCCTTCAGTCGAGCTACGGCAAGTTTGCAGAAAGTTACTAGCATGCCTAATCTCTTGAGATGGTGCCTAGCAGAGTACAGCATAATTTTATCTGCTTCATTTTTCATTTTAGGTGATGTATAGATGTAGTTACTTTTGTTGTATTTAAATTTATAAGTTTTCGTTATGATAGTTGTATAAATGTGCAAATAGGTAGCAAAGCAAAAGTAGCATAGTTTTTAGGACTTCAGATGGTTTCAAATGACATTTGTATCAGCAAGAAATTTGGGTTCTCTTATTGTGATGGTTACCCTTGACTTCTAATTCAAATAATCTTCTAGAATTTTGAGGAAATGTATAAAACCACTTGACAAAAGTTATGAAAAGTTGTAAAAAGTTCAACGTGTTGGTTTAAGACCACAACATTGAAATACTGTCTTTCAAGTAAAAAAAATCAAAGAACTTAGCACCAGACTTTGGATCTAAGAAAATTGTGTTCCTATTTCCCACTCAGCTAAACACATTTAAATTACATATATCAGGATTAAGAAACTTCAGATAATGAGCACAAAGAATCATCTGGTAATTGTAATTTATTGTTCGTTTAACATTCTTTAAGCCTGTTTAGCTGATAATAGAAATCAAAGCAATAAAGATTCCCTTCAAAAAGATATTCCCATATTGATCAAAAGAGAATAAATTCCCATAAATGAGATCAGCCCAGGCAGCAGATGCTACACCTGCTATCAAATAATGCACAGCCAAGAAATAATGTAAACTACGAACTTGACCCGCATAGTATTCTCTCAACTTCAAATTGTTGCCAACTTGCTATCCTAGCAATACATGCATTACAACAAGTAATGTTACTGAAACAAAATTCTCCCAACATCTAAACACAGCATAGAATTCATGTGTCCCCATTGGGTGGAGAATGCATTGCATCAAGTTCATAACCTTGAAAAATTAATTCCATCCCAAAAAAAAAAAAAATCTCCCAACATAGAAGGGAATAAATTCCTCCAGCACCAGAAGTTCCATACTACTTCTGATAGTTTGAACATCATCTGGAATCTAAAGGAAATAAATATTGTGATGATTATTTGTAAATGAGTGCATCACGACCAGGCCCCACACCAATGTAATGGATGGGTACGCCGACAAGTTCTTCTATCCTTTCCACATACTGGCGTGCTGCCTTTGGAAGGTCAGAATAGTTTCTGACCGAAGATATATCAGACTTCCATCCAGGCAATACTTCATATTCCACCTAAACATAGAAAAACAACAGCTCAACAAAAGATAACACAAACTTGATCTTTAAGACATCAAATATAAGGAAGGATTTGATTACTATATAAAAGAGTATAAATTACCCAACTGAAAATTTAGCAAAACTATAAGCATATCCAAATAGAAGGGAGTGGCGAGGACATGCCTTTAACTGCTCAAGATCCCGAAGGTCTGCAGGGAATGATCTGATTGGTGTACCATCAGTTTGTTTGTAGGCAACACCCAACTGAATTTCAGGAAGATCCGACAAAACATCAAGTTTGGTGAGATTGAGGGAAGAAAGGCCGTTAATCTGACAGCTGTATCTCAGTGCTGCTATATCAAGCCAACCGCAACGCCGAGGGCGGCCAGTAGTTGTGCCAAACTCCTGACCAGCAAACCTAAGCAGGTCACCCCCTTTATCCAAGATTTCTGTGGGAAAGGGACCAGAACCAACTCTTGTAGTGTATGCTTTCACCTGCAGACACAAAGTCAAGTTAGTAACATTACTTCACCATCTCAATTGGCCTTTGTACTAACTGCAAAAATACATGTCATGACCATCATGACCACTACTACCATATGGTGTTCTGTCTCCTTTGAAGATATTTCAACCAGACAACTCCCAGACATAGATTCCATTAGTATAAACAAAATTATATGCAAGTCGAAAGAATAACAAGAAACAAATAATATAAAAGACCTATTTGAAAAAATAGATTTAGTTGATGACACTGTTAACTTTATTCATGTAATTGATCCCTCCAATCCCATGTCATTGAGGCAAGGCAAGGATGACAATGATGACACCAGTCAAATGAAAATCGATTCTGCAACTACAAGAGTAACATTCTACTTACCACTCCAACCAGATCGCCTAGAACTCTTGGAGCAATGCCAAGGCCAGTGCAAATCCCACCGGCTGAAGGACTAGAGGATGTTACAAAGGGGTAAGTTCCAAAGTCAATATCCAACATTGTTGCCTGGCCCCCTTCGACCAAAATCTTTTTCTTCTCAGAGATGGCTTCATTCACGACAAGAACAGTATCGGCAATGAAGGGTTCCAATCTCTCAGCAAATCGCTTGTACTTTTCAACTTCTTCTTTGAGCACATGGGGGCCATAGTCAAAACCCCGGAATCTTGCTGCAGCATCTGATAATAGAAGATCTAGCTTTTGAGGAAAAGTATCCATGTACCTCAAGTCGCTGACTCGAATACCATTTCGGATAACCTTGTTAGAGTAACAAGGCCCAATACCTCTCTTGGTAGTGCCAATGAAAGATTTAGCAAGCTCGGATTCTCGAAGCCCATCCACTACTTGGTGGAAATCAAATAAGAGGTGAGCACGATCAGAGACCAATATCCTTCCCTTGCAGGAGACTCCATTAGATTCAAGGCCATCAATCTCCTTAAAGAGCTCTGGAAGATGCACCACAACACCATTCCCAATAACACACAGAGTTTCTTCATTAAGGATACCTGAGGGAACAAGGTGAAGTGCAAACTTCTTTCCCTCTGCATTGTAAATGGTGTGTCCAGCATTTGCTCCACCCTGAAAAGATACAAGAATCAATCAGGAAACCACAAAATTTGGTTATAGAAGTGCGAATTTTCTGTTACCTGACAACGAGCAACGATGTCAAAGTGTTGGGCCAAGATGTCGACGAGTTTGCCTTTTCCTTCATCTCCCCACTGGCAGCCCAACACACCCGAGACCTGGGTTAGCGACTCAATTCGACGTAGCCCCTGGTTGGAGGACCCAGACACACTTAGAGGTGAGGGAGTGGCAACTGAGGGCTTCACCGAGCATACGACAACATTTCTGGGGCGCTGGAGGAGGTGAATAGGTCCGTGGAGGTAGGGCCCAAATAAGCGAGGCTTAGAGAGCGGATTGGAGTCGAGAGTTGTGAAGGACGAGAGGTTGTTCATGGCGAACTGCTGAGTGAGAAAGAAAATTTTTAATCAGTGACAGTTCAAACTTCAAAGACAGACAGGGTTTTTGAGCAATTGAAGAAAACATCCACACCATCAAATAAAAAATGCTAACTACCATTATTAGGCCGAGAACGGATCAGTATGAACACAAGAACTACAAATTTGCTCTAAACAAGAAGAAAACATAAAAAAATTGCAATCCCCTATCTTTTTGTTGGGGCTGAGAGAAGACTTAAAATTTAGTATGATAAACAGCTAAAAATACAACGATTAATTTGCATTATGAATCATTACAGTTAGCCTGGTAAATTTACCAACACCAGAATCACAACAACAACAAAAAAAGACAACAAGAATGAAAGGAAAAACAAAAATTTCATACTCATGGTACAAAAACTCATTTTTTTATACACAGACTACATTCTAGTAAGATTAGATACTGAAAAGGAAGTACCTTTTGGCCCTTCGAGCACTGGGTTGAGCAAACCCCTCCAAGACCTGAACGTGAACCGTGAGAGGACTGTGAAAAACAAGAGGCTTAAAAGAAAAGTGAATGCAGGAGGAAGAGAAGAAATGAAGAAGTAAATATGGATGCAAGAAACAGTAGGGGTAGCAGGAGCGAAGAACCAACGGGTGGGCTGCGGTCCGTCTCTGTGCGTAAATGTGAAGTTGGGGGGTGGGGAGAGAATTTGACAAAAAAGGACAACTCTCAATTCTTTTTTTTTTTTCCCTTAAAATCCATTTAACTTTCTTTATTTTTCTGAAAAGTCCATTTCAACACGAATATATAAACATAAATAAGAAAAAAATAATAATGGATGTTGTAAAAGTAAAGAATATGGAAGGGAGGAAATATTTGAGAGAATTGAGATTGTGTTTTTATTGGACAAAATTTTCCGTTCTGATTAAGCTCTTATGTATTGGGATCCAAGTGATTTGAGATGGGCATGGTCTAGTAGTTATAAAAGACATCCACATAAGAAAATATTTACAACAATGGAAAGAAAGTAATTTTGGAGAATAGGTCATTGACGGTTTCTTAGAAGAAGAAAAAAAGCAATTTCCTACTTTAAAAGATAATGTGGGTGTGTTTTGTTTGAATTTGGATCCGTGCTCGAATTTTCTCTATCACCAACCTTTTAGTATTTCTTTAAAAAAATTCACACATACCACTTAATTTATAAAAAAAATCAATTTTGATAAAAATTAAACAAATTGATCTCTTTCCATCTCCTCCTCTTTCACATTCCTAAAACAAACACATTATGACAAAAGAGCTTGTAGCTCAAGTAATTGAGAGCATTTACTCATCCATTTGAAGTCTTATGTTCGATTTTCTCCTCCCCCAATATCATTTGTACCATAAAAAAATAAATAAATAAAAAGCAAACACATTATTCGTGGTTATAGCCAAGTCCAATGAGGTTATCAGTCGCAAAAATTCGATGTAGGATATGTTGTTCATCAAATTGCGATTGACAAGAAAGTTAGAATTTTTTTTTGTCAAAGTTAGAAGTTCTTTTTTGGCAAGGAATGAGACAAATATTTTCCTATGAAGAAAAGTGATTGCATACCTTAAGACTCTAACAAAATTCATATGAGATGCAGTACTTGACGGTAAGTGACACTTATTTTTTAGTTGATCTAACACACCATTTCCTATCAAGTTACTAATGTAAATTCCAACGCACTAACCTTCAAGGAAAATAAGTGTTTTGGTTCTCAAAGAAATAAAAATAAATAAAATTTGGGTTTCGAAACTCGAATACATTCGTCCGTCCGTGTCAATGAGTTCCAATGACGAAAATACCCATAAAACAAGTAAATAACGAAATACCTAGCCGAAATGTCAGGATATTCCAAATGTGACCTAATCAACCCTAATCTTTTGTCAGAATACCAACAGAGTTCGCTCTCTCTCTCTCTCCTCTCTCTGATGTCGAAACCCCCACTGCCTCGATCTTGCTCTGTCAAGCTTTGATCTTTGATTTCCTGGTTCTGCTTTCAAACGTCGGTTATGATCCCTTCATTCTATCGTTAACATGTATGTATATATTTGTATGTACGAGGGGTGAATGAATTGCTCTGTTTTCTATTTGATTCTGACCTTAGAAAATACGAGTTGCAGATCTTAGCTGCAAACCCAAAATATGGTTTTTATGTATAAACTTTATTTTTGCTGTATTTTTTATTTTTATAAATTGGGTATGGCGTATCTGTTGTGATGATAACTGGATTTGATCTTAATTACAGAACCTGATTGTTTGAAATTTCGTTTCTTTTTAGCAACAATGGAAAAAGCTGCCAACTTCTACGGTATTTTGAAGCCAAATGATCAGCCAACGTGCCCCAGTTAGTACAGCTGGTTAGTATGAAATTTTTAGAATTAATAAGTGTAATTTGTGCACATTACTTGAGAGAGAGAGAGAGAGTTGTTGAAATATATGAGCACATTTTATTATATAATTGTTGTCAATCCATTGGTATGAATAATTGACTTGTGTTGAGTGTCATATAGAGGGTATCGTAGACATTCGGGTCTTTTTTGTTTTTTTAGGATGAACCCAATGATTTCAATTGTATGATTTTAAATATGACTGCTTGGCTCCTTGTAGGCTATTTGCGATGAGAATGTCCCTCAGGGAGTCTCCAGTCAGTGCAACAAAATGACAGTCTTATTCTTCATCTCTTTTTTCGCTTCCCAGGAAGCTAAACATTGGAATAGTTGACGATTGCGTCGAAGCAAATTTCAAACAAGCTGATTGGATTGTCAGCTTTGATTGTTTTTGTTTGCCACATGGAGGACCAGACGTTTGTTGTTGGTCAAGAGTTCCCTGATGTTAAGGCCTTCAGGAATGCAATTAAAGAGGCTGCAATTGCTCAACACTTCGAGCTTCGTATCATAAAAAGTGACCTTATCCGCTACTTTGCGAAGTGTGCGACAGATGGTTGTCCATGGCGCATCCGTGCTGTAAAGCTTCCTAATGCCCCAACCTTTACAATAAGAAGCCTTGAAGGGACACACACTTGTGGTAGAAATGCACACAATGGGCACCACCAGGCTTCTGTTGATTGGATTGTCAGTTTTATAGAAGAACGTCTGCGGGATAACATTAATTACAAACCAAAGGATATATTGCATGATATCCATAAGCAATATGGGATAACTATACCGTATAAGCAAGCTTGGCGTGCAAAGGAACGAGGACTTGCTGCGATTTATGGCTCTTCTGAGGAAGGATATTGCCTTCTTCCGTCATATTGTGAGCAAATAAAGAAGACCAACCCTGGAAGCATTGCAGAGGTGTTTACCACTGGTGTGGATCATCGGTTCCAGCGGTTGTTTGTGTCCTTTTATGCGTCCATTTGTGGTTTTTTGAATGGTTGCTTGCCCATCATTGGGCTCGGTGGAATCCAGCTTAAAAGCAAATATCTTGGTACCTTACTCTCTGCAACTTCTTTTGATGCTGATGGTGGGTTATTTCCGCTAGCATTTGGTGTTGTTGATGTAGAAACTGATGAGAGCTGGATGTGGTTCTTGTCAGAGTTGCATAAGGCGCTGGAGATGAACACTGAGAATATGCGGGAGCTCACATTTTTATCTGATGGGCACAAGGGCATTTCAGATGCAGTAAGAAGAAAATTCCCCAATTCATTACATGCTTTTTGCATGCGCCACTTGAGTGAAAACATTGGAAAAGAGTTTAAGAATTCTAGGCTTGTTCATCTTCTATGGAATGCTGCATATGCCACTACCATGATTGGCTTTAAAGAAAAAATGGCTGAAATAGAGGAGGTATCTCCGGAGGCTGCAAAATGGCTACAACAATTCCATCCTTCCCTCTGGGCATTAGTGTATTTTGAAGGAACACGTTATGGTCATCTATCATCAAATATTGAGGAGTTCAATACGTGGATTCTCGAAGCTCGTGAGCTGCCCATAATTCAGGTGATTGCGACAATTCATATTAGATTGATGGCTGAGTTTGAAGAACGGCGTTTTAAGAGTAATTCTTGGTTTTCTGTACTTGCTCCATCCGCTGAGAAGCATATTTTAGAAGCCATCGGCCATGCATCCACATATCAGGTACTTCGTTCTGATCAAGTAGAATTTGAGGTTCTCTCAGCTGACCGATCAGACATTGTGAATATTGGCACCCGTTGTTGTTCCTGCCGTGATTGGCAGCTATATGGGATACCATGTTCCCATGCTGTGGCTGCCTTCATCTCCTGTCAAAAAGATGTATATGCCTTTACAGAGAAATATTTTACTGTTGCAAGTTACCGTGAGGCATATGCTGAACAGATATACCCTGTCCCTGGAAAAGTTGAATGGAGAAAGGCAGATGAGGCTTGCGTGGATGACGATACTCGAGTTGTGCGACCTCCTAAGTTTCGTAGACCGCCAGGACGCCCGGAAAAGAAACGAATTTGTGTAGAGGACCTTAATCGTGAGAAACATACTGTGCATTGTAGTCGGTGTAACCAAACTGGACATTACAAGACAACTTGTAAAGCAGAGACTTGCAAAGCAGAGATTATGGATAGTATCGAACAGTTCTAGGTGTCTAATTTTGTATTCTAGAGATCACCTCCTGAAGGGTTTACTATATTACCTTAATGTAGAATAGTGTTCCTGTGATTATGCCATACTAGTTATTCAGATCATGTAAACTAGGATTTGTCCATTGTGCTATTAGACGTACGTGTAATTGGAAGGCCGCCTGAAAATGCAGATGTTTCTTGCTATATAATGAAGTGTTAAAAAGCAGCGTATCTTTATCCCCTTGTCAATGTGATTCTCAGTTTGGAATTTCGCTTATGTGGTTATTTTCCTGCAGCTGTGTTTTCTAAAAGCACAAAAATACCCATTTTGGAGTGCTTGATCTTGATTTGCAGGATAGGAAGTCTCTGCCCTTTATTTTGAAAAAACAACTCGGCAACCAAAATAAGTTAGAAATCAAGCTTCTGATCTTAATGTAAGCATTACATCAGTAAAGTGTAACATGTATACAATGCTGATTAAATCACATTCTGCAATAACATCTAAATAATGACATGCAACTTTCAGAAGTTTACTAGTGCTCACAACATAGAACAGAAATGGAGGCAAATGTCAATGATATTCGATTCAAATAGAAGGCTGCAGATACCACTCTTAGAGTCACTTCACTTGTATAATTGCTTGAATCTTTCACAGGCTTTTAAAACGTTTCTCCTGTGACCGAAGGCACTAACCCTGATGAAACCTTCACCACCAGGTCCAAAACCAATCCCAGGTATGGTAACCACATGAGTCTTCTCAAGAATCTCATTGAATACATCCCATGAGCTTCGGCCCGGGAAGTGAATCCACACATATGGTGCATTCTTCCCTCCATACACCTTAAAGCCAAGAGACTCAAATGTGTCCACTATTATTCTAGTATTTTCTTTGTAGAAACTGATCACATCATGCATAGCCTACAAGGAGTTGAAATCAAACAAATGTAAGCAAAGCTTGTAACAAGTTAACAACACATGCAGGTGAGTTTCAAGTATGAAACTTTAGCATCAATCGAGATACAGAAGAACGGACCTTAATGCCTTCCGGTGAAAGGCAAGCCAGACCACCAGCTTGGGCAATGTTTGATGCACCATTGAAGCAAGTGCATACAATGTGGTTGAAGTCCTTGGCGACAGGAAATCCATCTGAAAAGAGCAACTGCTTTGGGACCGCCGTCCACCCCAGACGAACTCCAGTGAATCCAGCACACTTACTGAATGATGATGTCTCAATTGCAACCTGCAATGTCGTTACAGAAACATAAAACGTACAAGTTAGATCTGGTATGCTCTTATATATTAGGCTTCTTAACCACCACAATGCATATAAATCCTCCTATCTATTATCCATTCCATACATTAATCTTCAACAAAACTATGAATCAAGAGCCTTGCAAACAAATTATCCATTGTAGACTTACCTCTTTGGCTCCCGGGATTTCGAAGATTGAGCGTGGATTTTCATCTGACATATACATGGCATATGCGGAATCATAGACTATGATTGAACCATTATCCTTAGCAAACCGTACTAGTTGTGTCAGTTGCTCTCTGGTTGCAGCCGAACCAGTAGGGTTGTTTGGTGAGCAGAAAAATATGATATCTGTTCGAGCAACATTGCGTAAATCAGGAAAAAATCCATTCTCAGGAGTGCACGTCATGTACTCAATATTTCCAAACTTTTCAACATCTTTCTGATATTGTCCAGTCTGGCCCATAACAACACTCGACTGTACATAAGCCTGCAGATAAGAAAGAAAAATCCTCCCAAATTTTAAACAATATGAGAGAGAGAGAGAGAGAGAGAAGATAAAAGGCAAGTAAAGAACAGAAACAAAATACCGGATAAGATGGACTTTGCACTGCCATTGTAACATTAGACCCGAAAACAAGCTATCCCAATGTAAAAACAAGGCAGAGCCAATTTAAGTACAGGTTATAGTTCTGAATCAATCAAGATAATTATCATGAAAAACAAAAAAATAACAAGTTAGCAAAAATATGAAAACCTGAAGGCGGGATATGTCGCATTTTGCACCATCAGAAACAAATATGTCATCTTCCTCTATGCCAAGGTTGTCATAAAATGTTGAAGCAATTGCAGCTCTCAATGGCTGTACAGATAACAATATGTTTAACTCGTCAAAATTTCTTGAATAAGGAATGTCAATAAAGAAAACCAAGGCATGACTATTTGCTACATGTTTTGCCTCTAACAGCTAATCAGATATTGAGAAGGCCAAATACCTTTTCACCTTGCGCAGGTCCATAACCACTGTAACCCTCTAGGGTAGACAAAGCTTGTGATCTCTGCCAAGTTAGAAACAATTTAAAGATGGATCAGCAAGAAATGATAACTCACAAACCACAATTACTACAAATTCTCTTTTCAAAAGGTAAGATCCATTATAATGCATGTGTTACAGTATGTACAAGTTCTTGACATCTAAATGCACAGCATAGTCCAAATTCACAGTCTGTCAAGAGAACATTTCAGAATATCACGGTTTCTATGTCAAAAGGTACATCAATTAAACACCAAAGAGAAGAAGGTTACCTTTTCCATTGCAGAGGTTATAACTTCTGGAATGGGCTCACTGGTGTCACCATGTCCAAGGCTAATCACTTGTGCATCAGGGTACTTCTGCAAGTGTGCATCCCTTCTTCTAGCAATCTAAAACAACATAAACCAACCTCAAAAACTTTACAAGTACGCGTCTTTAACCCTCAAGTAAAATTTAATGAGTTAATTATGATTTAGTTTAACAAGTAAATTAACAGGGTGTGTCATGCTATTTGAGAGACAGAAACTGAGCAACTTAACATTAAGGCAAACATAGAGCAAGTGAAAGACAAACAGACCTCTGGAAAAATATATGCGGCTTGAAATTTGGCCATGTTGGCATTGCGAGCCACCTGGGTCTTGTATGCTTTACATTGAAAAATGTATATGAATCAGAAATTTTTTTCGACAAAAAATTGATAAGTTCACCAAAAAAGAAGTTAAAAGCAAGAAACCAGTCTTCTCTGCTTGCTTGAAGGGAACCATTCTGAGCTCGGAAAAACAGTTGATAATGTAAGCTAGGAGAGTGGAAGGTATCGACCAAAAAAAGAGTGGAAGGTGTCGACCAGTAAAAAGAGTGTGGAAGGTGTTTGGTTGCTAAGAAAATGGACCAGCCTTTCTTCTGTCCAAAACCAACGTATGGGAAGTCTTTAGGGTCAATAATAGTTTATTACTATATTCTACCTTTTCGATTTTCACAATTAGATACACCAGTCTTATATTCACGTGTTTTCCTTGAAAAGGCCCCGACTTCAACACAAATTTTTTTATATTCACGTTCTCATGGTGTGGTGTGGATCACAAGGCCAATTCACCCAGGGGCAATTTCATATTTCCCAAACAATTAAAGGGCCATTTTGGTCATTAAACGCGGCCTGCTTCAAAGGGGATAGGAGAATGACGTGTCGTCAAGCCACCATTTCGCAAAGTAAGTTAATAGTAAACAAAGCAATTTCTCTCTTTAGTTCCGTTGGTCGATTCTATGTGTCCGTCCTTTTATATTCAAGTTTGATCTCCTCCCTTGTACATGAAAATAGTAGTCTCTCACTCTCTGATTGATATACATATATATGGATTGTTCTTCTTATTTTTATCAGAAAAATAAGATACTGGCAATTTAAATAAATCTCACACGAACCAAATCATGTAGAACCTTATTTGGGGAGCAATTACTCTAAACTACTTCACTAGTAGGTCCTTTGTATAAGCAACCAACTTATTACTGGCTATATGTGCTTACAAAATGTTGTTGACTCATTCTAACGACTTGGGTTAATTACAGTTTAGTACCCTGTAGCTACACCCTTAAGACATGTTAGTTCATACATTTTCGATTTTTACAATTAAATGCCCCGGTCTTTTAAATTTGTTACAATGTGATTCCGCCGTTAGGATTTCCCTCAGATCTCACCGTTAGTTGCCTATGTGGCACTGTGAGTCTCACATTTTTCACATTTTTAATTTATTAAAATATTAAAAAATCCAACAAAAAAAATCATAAAAAATAAAAATAAAAAAGCATCGTAATCAACCTGCACCAACAACCCGTAGCCACCATCTTCTCCAAGATCATCTTCTGATCTAACTCAATAGCCATAACTCATCACAATTTCATAGGCCAACACCCAAATCAAATTTAAAGAAGGAATAATTTTTGGAATAAAATTCAAATTTACAGATATGATAATCCCTAATCTTCAGGAAAAATGAAAACTCATTGTCTATAGTACTATCATCATTCCATTGTCTTCATGAAAAAAGCTGGTGCTACCCTTGCGCTTCCGATCTGCAAAACCTAGGTGGTTGATTAGGAGAGTATGTGTTGAGTGGTGGGGAGGGTGTAGAGGAGGGATAAAGAGAGGGAGAGGGAGCGCGCAGAGGAGAGAGAGAGAGAGAGATGATGATGATGGGGTTTTAATTTTTAATTTTTTCTGATGATTTTTAGTTGCTTTTTAATATTTTATTCATATTTTAATCAATTTAAAATTAAAAATGTGGGACCCACAGTGCCACATATGCAATTAACAGTGAGATATGATGGAAACCCTAACGGTGGAACCACATTGTAACAAATTTAAAAGACCGGTATTTAATTGTAAACATCGAAAAGATAGGGACTAACATGTCTTAATGGTGAAACCACTTGGTACTAAACTGTAATTAACCCAAGTCTTTAGAATGAGTCAATAGCATTTGGTAAGCGCATGTAGTCATTAATAAGTTGGTTGATTATGCAAAGGACCCACTAGTGAAGTGGTTTGAAGTAATTGCTCATTCAGTCAAGGTCCTAGGTTCAAGTCCTAGCATCCATGTTGTGTGTGTCAGTTTAGTATATTATCGCCTCTCTCAATATGAAAGGTCCTATAAAAAAGTTGCTTATTGTAAATGTAGCTTACTGTTTTCGCAAACATCTTCTTGTTTTTTTCCTTCATTCATGTCATGTTCCTCCCTTATTTATATAATGTCAACATTTGTTTGACCATGACCAACTAACGTTGTCCCACTTAGTGCCCTTTTTGGAAGGAACAACAACATTTTGCTCACACAAGTCATTGATGAGTTTTTTGCTTATTACATTTATGCATTTATATGAATAATTTGAATTGTGTTGACTACAATATAAAAAGTATCTATTGAATAATGTATATTTTTGTCTTATGGTGTTTAATTAGGATTTTAAAAGATTCTATGTAAGTGAGTGTTTACACTACTAATAGAACGGAGACCTTTTTGCTATAAATATAATTGAGTGTTTCCACTACTAACAATATCGATGAATTGCTTTTTGTTGGCGAGATCTTAATTGATTAAGAGTATTTCCTAATTCCTATTCCGTTAGGATTTTATTTATTGTACAAATCTCTTGTAATTAGGATTCTATTTTATCTTTCCTTGTATAGCCCTACTAGGGTTTATCCACTTGTATTATAAATACATCTATTTGGAGAATGAAAATATATCAGAAAAATATTTTACCCCATATTGTTTGACTTGGCATCGTGAGCCGACTTTACGGTGACTGTGTGTTGTGCCTACGTGTTCTAGCCTTTCTTTCTGTCCGTCTGTGTGTGCCCTATTAGGGTTTGTGCGTTATGTTGTCGTGTGCCTTTGCTATTTTTTGGTGTTTCCAGTGCTATCATGGGTGACGATTCCAAGATGGTACTGAAGGCTAGTGCTTTTGGGATGAAGGAGGATTGTCCTTCACGTGACTACTCTGCTCCTGTTACTTATGACAAGTTGGATGGCTCCAACTATACCGCTTGGTCTCGTGGTGCACGCCTTACGATTACTGGTCGTCGTATGGCGAACTTCATCGATGGAAAGAAAATTGCTCCGCCTGCAACTTCAGAATCCTAGGATGAATGGGAAGAAGATAATTGTTTGGTGCAGTCATGGCTTCTCAATTCCATGACTAAACCAGTTCGTGCCCTATTTGATTAGTGTGCAACTACTTTGATGTGTGGGAGGCTCTCGGAAGACCTATACTATGACTTAGAATAGTTCTCGGTTGTTTCAACTTCGACGGCAATCCATTCTTACCTCTCAAAATGGTGAATCTGTGAAGGTGTTTTATGAAAAACTTCATGTCGTCTAACAAGAGATTGATTGTCTACGTCCTAATGAACCTATCCATCTTGATGATGTGGCTCATCGTAAATAAGAAATTGATGTCGATCGAGTCTGATTTTCTTGGAGGGCTTGATCCACCGTATGATGGTGTTCGTAGCCGCATCCTTGCTCTCAATCCTATTCTGTCTCATTTGGAAGCTTATGCCATGGTGATGGAGGAGGATGCTCGTCAATCTGCTATGCTTGGAGGAGTTTCCGCCCTCAAAGTGGATTCTGCCCGCTCACGACCGGTCACTCATCATGACTCGACCGGTTGCTTGTCTACCCAGCCGTCCCAAGCCCCTTAGGGTCTCGTTCTGCTATTTTTGCCCCTACCAAATTCAATACTCTTCAAGGACCTCGTAAGTTCAGTCATTGTGGTGGTGATCATTATTCCGAGAAGTGTTTGAAGGAGCATGGTTACCTTGATTGGTTTGCCGACTACAAAGCTCGTATGTATGGCCCCAAAGTTGCTTGTAATGTGACTCAAGGAGAGACGGATTCCTCAACTCCGTACGCTCATCTGTGTGCTTCGATACTCTTCCAGGTATTGGCTCTCATACTTGGATAATTGACACTGGTGCTTCTGATCATATGACATGTGATAATAAATGGTTTCATGAGTTGTCTAGTAATCCCCGTGATCCTACATAACTAGTGCTAATGGTTTACCCTCCCCTGTTATAGGTGAGGGTACAATTCACCTCACATCCTCCTTATCTTTGCCTCATGCGCTCCTGGTTCCCAATATCCACTGCAATTCGTTATATGTTGGTCGTTTACTTAATACACTTAACACGTTTGCGACTTTCTATTATACTCATTGTGTTTTCCAGGATCTCAAGCATCACAAGACGATTGAACATGGTAAACGGATTGAGGGTTGTACTACTTGACTTTACTGGCTGCAGTAGTTCGTGATCGTTTTGCTAATAAAGTTCAGAGTGGCAGTGTCAAAGACAAACAACAAATTTGGCTATCACATCGTCGCTTAGGACACCCGTTATTTGGTTATCTTAAGCATTTTTTTCTCATTATTTCGTTCTTGTGATGAGTCTACCTTTCAATATGAGAGTTTTGTATTGGTCAAGAGTCATCGTACTGTTTTTCTCTTAAGTAATAATAAAGTTGCCAAACCTTCCATGAGTCTACCTTTCATGATATCATTCATCAAACAACCACTCCTTTTATCCCTCAACAAAATGGTGTGTACGAAAGGAAGAACCGCCAATTGCTTGAAGTTGCTCGCTCACTCATCTTGGATATGTCTGTTCCTCATCACCTTTAGGGGCATGCTATTATGTTTGCTGCATATTTGATGAACCGTACTCCTAGCCGTGTTCATGACTTTCTCACTCCTCATGATGTGCTTGGTGACCATGTTTCACCAGTCTTCGTCTCTAAGTTGCCACCATGTTTCACGAGTCATCAACGGAGTAAACTTGACCCTTGTGCTCTGCGATGTGTCTTTATTAGTTACTCATCTACTCGGAAGGGTTACAAGTGCTATCATCCGCCTACCCAAAAAGTGTATGTCACTTTGGACATGACTTTCCATGAAAAAGTGCCCTATTATGTCTCTTTATCCTCTCCAATTCGGGGAGGGTGAGTGAATTGGAGAGTCTTGGACTTGAATTGCATAATAATATGGTTGAAGATGTTAATCTCAGGACAAAAAAGACCGGTCGTGGTGACCAATCACCACAGCCTGGAACTAATGATTGTGCTATCGGGTCGAAACGACCGGTAGCGGCAACCGGTCGCCACAACCTGGAACTAATGATTGTGCTCTGGGTTCGGAAATGACCAGTCGCGGTGATTGGTTGCCAAAGCCTGGAGCTGACGATTATGCTTTCTGTTAAGAAATGACCGGTTGTCCGCTAGGATGTGATCGGTCGCTTGTGCTGAAGAAAAAAATGACAGTTATCTTTGTGATTTGTGTGTAGTGAGTTCGATGCAAGACCCCCCATCTGCCTTGCCATCGCTCCAATCAAATTATGATATTGAAACAAGTGAGGTAATCTCTGATGATCTATCTATGCCAAGCTATGAGTTGCCTCCACGTACCACTCGCGGAAAACCTAAGATACAATACTCGTTGAAAATCTAAGATACAATACTACTTTGATATACATGCCAAGTCTAAATTTCTCATTAGCCATTATGTGACAACTCATCATTTATCTAAGTCATATGCATCATATTTGAGTTAATTATCTAGTATATGTGTGCCAACTAAGTTGCAGGATGCTCTTTCTAACCCCAAGTGGATGGATGCCATGAATGTTGAAATGAAAGCTTTGAACAAGAATGAGACTTGGGATTTAGTTCCTTTGCCATGAGGGAAGAAAGCTATTGGATGCAGATGAGTGTTTACTTTGAAGCATAAGGCGGATGGTTCTATTGACTGTTACAAAGCTAGATTGGTAGCGAAGGGTTATACTCAAACCAATGGAGTGGATTACTTAGAGACCTTTGCTTCAGTGGCAAAGCTCAACACTGTGCATGTATTATTGTCCCTCGCTACTAATCGTGACTGGCCCTTGTTGTAGTTTGATGTAAAAAATGCGTTCCTACATGGTGACCTCAAGGAAGAAATATACATGGATCTTCCTCCTCGTATTCTGTAATGCGTATTTTAAGATATCTAAAGGTGACACCTGGAAAAGGATTATTGTTTTCTAAATATGGCTATATGGATGTGGAAGGGTATACAGATACTGATTGGGCTGGTTCAATTATCGATACTACTTCCAGATATTTCACTTTCGTTGGTGGTAATCTTGTTACTTGGAGAAGTAAGAAACAAAAATGGTGGCTCGATCAAGTGCGAAGCCGAGTACCGTGGGATGGCTCAAGGTGTGTGCTAGTTATTGTGATTGAGGAGATTATTGAGAGACCTTGGGTTTGAGCCACGGAAACCCATGGATTTATATTGTGATAATAAGGTTGTAATTGTGATTGCTCATAACCCTATGCAACATGATCGTACAAAGCATGTGGAAGTTGATCGACATTTTATTAAACAGAAGTTGGATGATGAGATTGTTTCTTTTCCATTCATAAGTTTTAAGTATCAGTTGGTGGATGTTCTTATGAAAGCTGTTTCTACAGAGCCTTTCTCAACTCGCTTAACAAGTTGGGCATGCGTGACATCTTTGCTCCAACTTGAAGTGGAGTGTTGGCGAGATCTTAATTGATTATGAGTATTTCCTAATTCCTATTCTATTAGGATTTTATTTATTGTACAAATCTCTTGTAATTAGGATTCTAATTTATCTTTCCTTATATAACCCTACTAGGGTTTATCCATTTGTATTATAAATACATCTCTTTGGAGAATGAAAATATATCATAAAATATTTTACCCCATATTGTTTGACTATTTCAAGTTAAGTTAAAATAATTTCCATTATTTTCCTGATGAAGTTAATAAGGGAAACATTTAAATGAAGCAAAACTGATGGGATGAACAAGCCGAAATGCCTATTTGGTTGCCAAGAGAAAGGAAACAAAAGCGAGACAATTTTATATTAGCTTCTAGCCTTCTACATCTCTGGAATCTGGGCTCAATGGCCTTGCCAAGTCAGTTTTGGCTGCATAATATAATCTCTCTCAAGTCAGTTATTGGACTGCATGATCTCAACTGATTTGCAGGCTACGAATTACTGCAACTTTATTTAGATAACTTTTAGGCAACAATAACAAGCAGAAATCAAGCTTCTAATCTTAATAGAAACTTTACAGCTGCCAAATGTGACATCTAAATACTATTGATTCAATCATTTTCTACGACAGCCAAAATGAATTGTATTTCTAAAAATTGAGTCCACAAACCAATATGACAGGGAACTTAATGAAACTAGCGCACAACTGACAAACATAGAACATGGAGGCAAATGTTGATCATCTTTGGTTCAGATACGAGGCTGCAGATACTAATCTAGAAGTTCGATACTCTGGTTCACTTGTACAATTGCTTGAATCTTTTACAAGCTTCTAATACATTACTCATGTGACCAAAGGCGCTAATGCTAAAATATGAATATGGTTTGAATATTTTAGGTTAATTGTATTCTTCTTTGTAAGGAGGTATATATAATAGTTTACAAATAGTGCTCTACTAGGAAATCGATACAAGAATTAAATAGGAGAATATCTCATAATTGTACAAGGATTGTCCACTATATGAAAAAAGGAAATAAATCACATAATTAACTTAGGAAATAAATCTCCTTGATTTGTTAGGTTAACTTACGTCGGCACTCTTCCTCAAGTTGGCGCGTACACGTCACCAATGCCCAACTTGGTAAGTGAGTCATGAAACATTCATCCAGAGACAACCTTTGTCAAGATATCCTCTAATTGATCTTCTAATTTTACAAAGGGTAGGCAAATGCTCTTGTTCTCAATTTTTTCTTCAATGAAATGTCTATCCACCTCAACATGTTTTGTTCGATCATGTTGAACTGGATTGTGAGTAATATCGATTGCTGACTTGTTGTCACAATGTAACTATATGGGCTTCTTCGGTTTAAATCCTAATTATGTCAAGAGGCATTTGATCCACAATAATTCACAAACTCCTTGAGTCATACCTCGATACTCCGCTTCGCACTAGACTGAGCAACCACATTTTGTTTTTCACTCCGCCAAGTGACTAGGTTACCTCCAACAAATGTAAAGTAACCCAATGTAGAGCATCTATCCGTAATAGAACTAGCCCAATCAACATCTGTATATCCAACAACTTCAAGATTTCTATTCTTTGCATTAATTCTTTCCCAGGGGCTGACTTAAAGTATCTTAAGATCCGATCAATTGCATTCCTATGAGAAATAATAGGTGAATGCATAAACTGAGTAACCACACTCACAACATATGCAATATATGGTCTTGTGTGTGCCAAATATATCAAGCTTCCAACAAGGCGCTGATATTGTTCCTTATTGGCTGGCAAGCGGTCCATGTCTTCACACAACTTGTGATTCATCTCAAGGAGTGTGTCGCAGACTTACATCCTAGCATTCCTGTTTCAGTGAGTAGATCCATCACATACTTTCTTTGAAATAGAAAAATATAGTTTTTGACCTTGCCACTTCAGTTCAGGAAGTATTTGAGAGGACCTAAATCCTTCATCTCAAATTCCTGAGACAAATACTTATGTTTCTCTCCTTCATCGTTTCCAGGTACAACCATGTCCTATATATAAACAATTAATACAATGATTTTTCCTCCAATATGCTTTAAGAATAGGGTGTGGTCCGAGTTACTTTGAGTATATCCAAAATTCTTCATAGACTTAGTAAATCTTCCAAACCACACCCTAAGAGACTGTTTTAACTCATATAATGACTTCCTAAGCTTGCAAACTTGATTTCTCTTGTTAGGAGCTAAATTACATAATGTTGGTAAATCCATGTATACCTCTTCTTTCAAGTCTCCATGTAAGAATGAATTTTTAACATTGAATTGATGAAGTGGCCAATCTAGAATTGTTGCAGCGATAGTAGAACTATGATAGTGTTGATCTTGGCTACTGGGGAAAAGGTCTCCTGGTAGTCCACCCCATACTTTTGTGTATACCTCTTCACCACCAATCTGGCTTTATATTTTTCAATGAATCCATCTGCTTTAAGTTTCACACTATAGATCCACCTGCATCCCACCGTCTTCTTTCCGTGAGGTCAAGGCACGAGTTCCCATGTTGCATTCTTTTGGAGAGCTCGCATTTCTTCATTCATGGCTTCTTTCCATTTTGAGTCTTCTAGTGTTTCATTCACACTACTTGAGATAGATATATCAGCCAATTGTTCCACAAAGTGCACATGTGACTCTGATAATCTGCTTAGAGATATAATTATTGATGAGGTATTTTCCTTTGGCTTTAAAATTTGCTTCGTACTGTACTTGAGGTTTACCATTCTTCCTTTCTGGAAGTTGTTTTATAGGGGTATATGTATCATTTATGCTTTCTGAAATTAAATCATGATAATATATTTCATTAGTGTTATTAGTTTCAGGGGGAGATGTTACCGAAATGACATCCTCAGTAGGCGTTTGGTGTGGTACTAGAGTTGAAGACATGTTCGAAGCGGGCAAAATCTCAGAAAAATGATCAACTGTCTCCTTCTAATTTTGGCAGCTAGGAGGCGACCGGTCGTG
This sequence comes from Prunus padus, assembly GCA_024362665.1. Taxonomy (NCBI): domain Eukaryota; kingdom Viridiplantae; phylum Streptophyta; class Magnoliopsida; order Rosales; family Rosaceae; genus Prunus; species Prunus padus. The sequence continues at coordinate 26,900,459 of JANFAM010000019.1, read as the reverse complement.
TAGAGCCGAGGGATGTGAAAAATCCAAGGGAGACGACTGGTAGTTTGGAGGCAAAGACGCCTCTTGTGCACTAATAAAGGGTGGCGACCGGTCATTGTGGAAGGACGACCCGATCGCTTTGATCTTGGGCCTTTTCTCATTGTGAAAAAATCCAGAAAAGTTGGGGTGTTTGGCTCCAAATCTCATGATGTGCTTCTGAAAAATATATGTCGTGTTCCCGAAACACTATATCCATGGAGGTATATACCTTCTAACTTGGAGGGTGATAACATCGATAGCATATCTGATGCGGGGCATAGCCAATGAAAACACACTTTTCTCGCTCGGGGATCCAATTTGTTTGTTGGTGAGCATGTAAGTGTACGGATACAACATATTCAAAAATACGTGGTTCAAGGTTTGGGGTGGGAGATATTTGGATATGGCGGTGAAGTGTTTGAAAAAGAGTTTGGAAATTCAAGATAGTTGACGGAATCCTATTGATAAGGTAAGTTGCAGAGAGGACAGCTTCGCCCCAAAAAGATTGAGGCATGTTGGCACCAAATAGAGAGGCATGAACGACTTCTAGTAAATGTCGGTTCCTTCGCTCAGCCAGCTCATTTTGTTGGGGAGTATATGGAAACAATTGTTGATGTATGATGTCATGATCCTGTAAGAATTTGTTAAGATCATAATTAAGAAATTCTTCGCCATTGCTAGAACAAAGAATTTGGATTTTGGCATGAAATTGAGTGGCCACCATTTTATGGAACAGTTGAAACTGAAAATTGACTTCTCCTTTGGTTTTGATAAGGGAAACCCAGGTCATTTGGGTGTAGTTATCAATGAAAGTGACAAACCATCGAAGTTCTGTTGGAGTAGCGGTTTGAGCAAGGCCCCAAACATCAAAATGAATAAGTGAGAAGGGGACCAAAATTTTATGTGTACTTAATGGGAACGGAACACGATGGCTCTTAGCCAATTCACAGTGGAAGCTGGAAACATCAAAACTGGAAAATAATGATGGAAACAACTTCTTGAGATAACCGAACGTGGCATGCCCAAAAGGTTTATGCCATAACCAAACTTTGTCTCTCTGCCTCTCAGAACTAGCTCCATTTGTGATGAAAGTTTGACCAACCTTGGTCTCATTATCCGAGGCCTAGTCCAAGTAGTAGAGTTTGCCTCGCCTAGTACCATAGCCAATCGTCTTTTCGGTGAAGATATCCTGAAAAACACAATGAATCGGCCAAAATGTTACAGTACAACTCAAAGTAGTAGCAAGGTGTGCAACAGACAACAAGTTATGGTCCAATGATGGAACAACCAATGCATAATCAAGATGTATGGAGTTAGAGATAGAGAGCCCTCCCCAACCACAGGGGAAGAGGTACCATTAGCATTAGACATCACCTATTGCGTGGATGGTTTGCGAGTAATGAGTTGGCCAAGATCAAGTATCATGTGATCCGTAGCACCCGAGTCAATAATCTATGTGTGCTTGGGAGATGACGTATGGAAAGCGAAACCTTTGGTGGTGGCTCTAGAAGCACAAGCTCGTGGAGCATGTTTAGCATGATTAACCGCAAGCTTCTTTGAGTCTGCAAGGAGGGAGAAAATCGTAGTGGGATTTGACATCGCAGCGGAAGGAAGATTTGATATGAGTTTGTGTTTGTGGGGAAAAATTTGATTTGAGTTGAGGAATTTGATGTGAAGTATGATTGAGGAATTTAATTTGAGAGGTATGTGTCTAAGGAGTTTGATAAGAGGATTTGATTTGAGAGGTAAGGAATTTGATTTAGGGTTTGGGTGTTTGAATTTTTGCATATGATTTGAAGGCGTAGAGACGATCTAGGATCGACCGCTCTAATACCATGCTAAAATATAAATATGGTTTGAATTCTTTAGGTTAATTGTATTCTTCTCCGTAATGAGGTATATATAGGAGTTTACAAGTAGTGCTATACTAGGAAATAGATACAAGAATTAAATAAGAGAATATCTGTAACATCCCGTCCCTAAATTAATATTTAAATCTTAAATTATTCAAGTGAAAGACATTTTACCCCTGAGAGTATGATAAGTTAAATAATTAAGTTGAGTTGACTAAATAAAAGAAAATAAATTGAAAAGTTAAAAAAAATTGATAAAATAAAATAAGATAAAATAATTAAGAATTTTGGTAATAAAATAACATTTAATATTTTAGAAGGGCAAAAAGGTCATTTTGAGTTTGAGAAAGAATTTGGGGAAGTGAGCCACACCGTTACATCGTGCTCGTCGATATGAGTTCGTGGGTATATTGTGGGCTCGAATCGGAGTTGTAGCGAAGAAATGGCGATCAAGATTAGGCCAGTGGCATAACTGTAAATATTTTGAAGTTCAGTTTCTTTTAAAACCCAGATTTCTCTTCGGGCAGCTCGACTAGCCAACTTTAGAGGGTGATTTCTCTCCACACCGACCTCCGTTTCAGGCAAGGCTGGTCCAGATTGAACGACCATACTTTCCTCTTCAAGCCCCAGCCCTTCGCCGCCTCGATCCGCCGCCGTAGTCGCCGGAATCAGCCACGAAACAGGCAGTTTCGGACAGATTTTTCTGAAACTTTGGCCTCTTCGTTCTCCCTCCTCCGGCCACCGATCGGCACAAGTAAGGCATGCTTTTCCACCTATTTTTCGTTCTCTAGCTGATGTTTGGGTAGGTGCAGATCTAATCGTAGCGTAGGTAACTCAAATTTCGAATCTTAGTTTCAGCCGACTTTGAGCTTAGGTTTTGACCCACTTAGGGTTCGAAATGGACTTATTGTCTAATGCTAATGGTTCGGGAGGCCGAGAACTTATTGTAGCCGGAAGGATAGCTTCCGTTTCGAAGTTTGACCGAACGCCAATTTTATCGTTTTTTGTCCCTCGGATCTGCCAACGCGTGATCCCATGCGCCGTCCCACTTTTAATTGTCAAACTTTCTGCTACTATTATCCTTATGTCGTCACGAACGCGTTGGAATTCTCGAATTTCAAATTGGAGTTCGTTTGTTAGTCGAACGGATTTACGCCTAGGGTGCATTTTTGCTTACCACTTTAACCCTAGGTGTATGCTCACCACCATCCTCAACACTTGACACGTGTCCATAGACATAACCATGGTTCCATAAATACAAAGCAAAAGTTAACTATGGTTATGCCTTTGGACATGTGTCAAGTATTGAGGATGGTGGTGAGGGTACACCTAGGGTTAAAGTGGTGATAAAAAATGCTTCATTTACGCCTATTGCGCGTTATCCGGGTTCGATAAGTTCGGACCGTTGGATCGGTTCCAATTCTTAGTATGTTGTTCCCTATATTTTTAGGATCATGTAGGAATTTGCGGATCGAGATTCGAAGCACCGGATGCTCCGGATCATTGATTTAAAGTTTAATTTAACGAAAACCGTCCGATCCCGCGATTGTGAGAAATCCGACCGTTCGATCGAGACCAAACGTCCGGGATGTGATTAGTTGACTCTGTTGAACCTTAAGGGACGTTAGATCCAGTTGGAGGTCGTGGGCCCGCGAGCCTGAGTTGACCATATGACTAGTTTGACCGAACAGATGACCAAGGGTCTTTTGAGACCGTCGCGTCCCTTGAAAAGTTTTGAATGGTTAAGATGACTTAGGAAAGTACGAGGGGCAGGATTGATTAGGCGGGTTTGGTTTCTTAAGGATTTGATTTAAGAGTTCATAGTATTTTAATTTTATTTAAATTGTTGTTCAATGACTTGAAAGTGATAATTATGAGAATTGGTTCTGATTAGTATATTTATATTGTTGGATTGGATTTGAGAATAATTGTTGAGTTTTGAGTGTTCTAAAGATTCTTTATTACTGTTATTATTATTATTGTATTTTTTGTTATTTGTGTTATTGTTATTATTATTAGCATATCTTTTGGGTAAATGTTATTTGGATTCAATTATGGTTTGATAGTCGGGTTGGGATTAGTAGAGGTTTAACTAAGTAAGTGGTTAGATGTCTATATTTAACTTTTGTCTATATTTAATTTTATGTCTATGTCTTTGAACGGATAAATTGGAAATATTAGTTTTCTATTTAGAGTGTTATATAATGGATTGGTTTTGGGAAGGGTTTGGATAACCGGGCTGTGGCACGATTAAGAAATTAAGGAAATGTTGATTATGAGTTTAATTATATATATATATATATATATATGTTGAATGATTTGAAATTGATCGGAATTATCGATGTCTTCGGACATCTCGGTTGCCTTCGAATTATATGGTTGCCTTCGGATATAATGATGTCTACGGACATCCCAGTGGCCTTCGGATATAAAATGTCTTCGGACAAGTGTTGCCTTCAGATAATGATATGTCTACGGACAGTTGTGGCTATCGGTATTGGTTATGTCTGCGCGCGTATGACATTGTGCCCCACGTGTCTCGGGGACGCCCGAACCGTGAAGAGCGAGGACGCGGCTCAGGTTTGACTATATGTCCCCTGAGTCTTGCTAGGACGTGGCTTGGGTTGACTATATGTCTCCTAAGTCTTGCGAGGACGCGGCTCGGGTCGACCTTGTGTCGCTGAGTCTTGCGAGGAAATGGAATTGACGGTTTAATGGAAATTATATGAATTGATGGGCTGCGTTCTCGGGTTGACTTTGTGTCCCTGAGTTCTGTGAGGATATAAAGGACTTTGTTCGCCACCTGCTTCTATTTTTCTGCACAGGGTTGGTCAGGATCCCTAGCCACCTGCCCAATTTTACTGCACAGGTGGTTAGCTTGATTTCCCCCTCCCCATTGCCTTGAATAAGTGGTATACCCTTAATGAGTGATAACATATATGTTCACGCGGATGATTACATGTATGGCTTAAAGATATAAATGATTAGTTTTATATATATATATATATATATATATATATATATATATATATATATATATATATACATTTGCACGGGTATTGGTGGATTATTTATAATTTGAAAAGCTTGATATAAGAAAAAGGAATAAAAGTATGATTTCATGCAATCGTAGGGTTTGAACTTAGTTTTTCTTGATGGAAGAGCTACGTGTGGCTTGATCCCTCAAGGAGGGTACGCAGGCAGCATAGATTAATCTAGGTGCAGCCACAAAAAGGGATATTATATAAGTTGTGTTGGAGTTGAGTTTGAGATCTACTTAACATCTTAATTGATTTCAATCTGGATTTATGTGCAGGCTCAAGGCCCGATTGATTGTTGAATTATATGTCTTGGTTGTTGATGAATTCTAATTATCTGATTTCTTCATTTAATGGCAATGATTGGGATTCTTGTTGGGATAATATAAGATGACATAAAATGATGACTTTGTTGTCGAATCATTATATTGAGAATTGATGTTTTCCATGGTTGAGAATCGAAGATTGAATTGTTGAGAAGTTTGTGGTCCAGGTCGTTTGTAAGGCCGTATGTCATTCAGAACAATTGCTTTTAGTTAAGTGTGTTTTTAACTTGTGCATGTTGAACGTTTGAGAATATTAAACTGTCTGTTTTACAGGTGGAATAAATGGGGAATTGTCCAAATTACAGGGGAGACTCTGCCGAATTTTCGGCAGAAGTCAAACCTCAAAAAGAGATTTCTTTTGAGTTTTGGTTTAACAAGGGTAATTTGGTCAATTGTGCCCGGCACTCGACGGGTGTCGGACACGCACAGGGTTCGACACGAATTCCAAAGTGGAATTTGAGTCGGGTCCTGTCAATAACTCCTAATTATACAAGGATTGTCAACTATATTAAAAATGAAATAAATCACTTAATTAACTTAGAAAATAAATATCCTTGATTTGTTAGGTTAACTCATGTCAACAGCTAACCCTGACTATACCTTCATCACCAAGTCCAAAACCACTCTCAGGTGTGGTAACCACATGAGTCTTCTCAAGAATCTCACTGAATACATCCCATGAGCTTCGGCCAGGGAAATGGACCAACACATATAGTGCATTCTTCCCTCCATACACCTTAAATCCTAGAGACTCAAATGTCTCTACTATTATATTAGTATTTTCTTTGTAGAAGCCAATCACCTCATGCATTGCCTACATGAGTTCAAATCAAATAACTGTGAGCAAAAGTTGTAATGACACATGCAGGTGGATTTTTAGGTTGAAAATTCAGCAACCAATCAAGAACAAAAGAACGGACCTTAAGACCTTCTGGTGGAAAGCCCCACTGCCTCGATCTTGCTCTCTCAAGCTTTGATCTTTGATTTCCTGGTTCTGCTTTCAAACGTCGGTTATGGGCACTTCATCCTGTCGTTAACATGCATGTGTATATTTGTATGCAGAGGGGTGAATGAATTGCTCTGTTTTCTATTTGATTCTGACCTTAGAAAATACGAGTTGCAGATCTTAGCTGCAAACCCAAAATACGGTTTTTATGTATAAACTTTAATTTTGCTGTATTTTTATTTTTATAAATTGGGTATGGCGTATTTGTTGTGATGATAACTGGATTTGATCTTAATTACAGAACCTGTTTGTTTGAAATTTCGTTTATTTTTAGCGACAATGGAAAAAGCTGTCAACTTCTACGGTATAAACCGAGCCTGTTTGCTCAATGAAAACAAAACACATGGACCTCGCTAGCCACGTGGCAAAAATCACCATCCAATCTTCTTAGCTACAAAACAACACACGTCGGCTCGGCATCCGACCACCCTATCTCGACCTCCGTACCATCCAAGCAGTGTGATAAACGGCTGGGGATCAACCACGTTGACGACAAAACCTCTCTTGACAAAAGAGGCTCACCGCTTCCTAAACTACCGTTCCTGTCCTCTCCGACTCCACGTGTAAAGCTGCATGACCCATCCCACGACCAAATGGGACTCCGGTCGTTCTAGCAGGCTAATCTGCTCACCCCGCCCCTAGCAAACCGCGTAAGGTCATCATCATGAGCAGAGGGCGTGGCTAAATCCCTACCATCCACCACCCGACAGGACGGGCAGTCTGATGTGACATAAACGGCTTGGCTCCGAGTCGAGGTGTCCAGCTTGGTAAAATATCTTGTAACCTCTTATAAATAGGGCTTAAAATTCTGTAAATAAGGGAGAGCATTCTAATACCCAAAAACACTTATCAAGTCAAGAGAAGATCAATATTCTTGTTCCAACACATCACAAAACCAAATCTCCTACATTTCTTTATCCAAGTAAACACATACATTTCATAAGTTGACCACAAAAAATTTGACGTTAAACATACGGTATTTTGAAGCCAAACGATCAGCCAACGTGCCCCAGTTAGTACAGCTGGTTAGTATGAAATTTTTAGAATTAATGAGCGTAATTTGTGCACATTACTAGAGAGAGAGAGAGAGAGAGAGAGAGAGAGAGAGAGTTGTTGAAATATGTGAGCACATTTTGTTATATAATTGTTGTCAATCCATTGATATGAATAATAATTCACTTGTGTTGAGTGTCATATAGAGAGTATCGTAGACATTCGGTTCTTTTTTGTTTTTAGGATGAAACCAATGATTTCAATTGTATGATTTTAAATGACTGCTTGGCTCCTTGTAGGCTATTTGCGATGAGAATGTCCCTCAGGGAGTTTCCAGTCGGATGCAACAAAATGACAGCCTTATTCTTCATCTCTTTTTTCGGAAGCTAAACATTGGAATAGTTGACGATTGCGTCGAAGGAAATTTCAAACAAGCTGATTGGATTGTCAGCTTTTGATTGTTTTTGTTTGCCACATGGAGGACCAGACGTTTGTTGTTGGTCAAGAGTTCCCTGATGTCAAGGCCTTCCGGAATGCAATTAAAGAAGCTGCAATTGCTCAACACTTCGAGCTTCGTAGAAGTGACCTTATATCCGCTACTTTGCGAAGTGTGCGACAGATGGTTGTCCATGGCGCATCCGTGCTGTGACGCTTCCTAATGCCCCAACCTTTACAATAAGAAGCCTTGAAGGGACACACACTTGTGGTAGAAATGCACACAATAGGCACCACCAGGCTTCTGTTGATTGGATTGTCAGTTTAATAGAAGAACGTCTGCGGGATAACATTAATTACAAACCAAAAGGATATATTGCATGATATCCATAAGCAATAGGGGATAACTATACCGTATAAGCAAGCTTGGCGTGCAAAGGAACGAGGACTTGCTGCGATTTATGGCTCTTCTGAGGAAGGATATTGCCTTCTGCCGTCATATTGTGAGCAAATAAAGAAGACCAACCCTGGAAGCATTGCAGAGGTGTTTACCACTGGTGTGGATCATCGGTTCCAGCGGTTGTTTGTATCCTTTTATGCGTCACTTTGTGGTTTTTTGAATGGTTGCTTGCCCATCATTGGGCTCGGTGGAATCCAGCTTAAAAGCAAATATCTTGGTACCTTACTCTCTGCAACTTCTTTTGATGCTGATGGTGGGTTATTTCCGCTAGCATTTGGTGTTGTTGATGTAGAAACTGATGAGAGCTGGATGTGGTTCTTGTCAGAGTTGCATAAGGCGCTGGAGATGAACACTGAGAATATGCGGGAGCTCACATTTTTATCTGATGGGCACAAGGGCATTTCAGATGCAGTAAGAAGAAAAATCCCCAATTCATTACATGCTTTTTGCATGCGCCACTTGAGTGAAAACATTGGAAAAGAGTTTAAGAACTCTAGGCTTGTTCATCTTCTATGGAATGCTGCATATGCCACTACCTTGATTGGCTTTAAAGAAAAAATGTCTGAAATAGAGGAGGTATCTCCGGAGGCTGCAAAATGGCTACAACAATTCCATCCTTCCCTCTGGGCATTAGTGTATTTTGAAGGAACACGTTCTGGTCATCTATCATCAAATATTGAGGAGTTCAATACGTGGATTCTCGAAGCTCGTGAGCTGCCCATAATTCAGGTGATTGCGACAATTCATATTAGATTGATGGCTGAGTTTGAAGAACGGCGTTTTAAGAGTAATTCTTGGTTTTCTGTACTTGCTCCATCCGCTGAGAAGCATATTTTAGAAGTCATCGGCCATGCATCCACATATCAGGTACTTCGTTCTGATCAAGTAGAATTTGAGGTTCTCTCAGCTGACCTGTAGAAACAGAGTTTTTCTATGTTAACAAAACTGATTTTACAATCTCTTTATACACAGGAATATAAACGTAAACCTATCAGTTACTACAATACAAATAATAGCATCAGTTACTACAATATAAATAATAGCATAACAGCTGCCATATCAGTTACTACAATACAATAATAGCATAACAGCTGCAAGCAATTATATGCAGTCATAATTAGGATAACGGCCTAACATTCCCCCGCAAACTGGACACCGGATAGGTGACGAGTTTGGAAACCAGATGTTCAAAATGGTCAGCTGGTAATCCTTTTGTGAAGACATCTGCAAGCTGGAGTTGAGAAGGAACAAACTGAACTTTGTGACTGCCAGAGGCGACCCGTTCACGGACAAAGTGATAATCAATAGCAATGTGTTTTGTACGAGCATGGAAGACAGGATTAGCGGCTAAGTATGTGGCAGACAGGTTGTCACAGTTAAGTAAAACTGGACGAGTAAGCGGACAACGAAGTTCAGTTAAGAGGCCTTGAATCCACAAAGTATCTGCACAGGCATAGGCAAGAGCTCGATATTCGGCTTCGGTACTAGAACGGGAAACGGTGGGCTGCTTCTTAGCACTCCACGAAATGAGGTTGGGTCCCAAGAATACACAATACCCGGTTGTGGACCTGCGAGTGTCAGGACATTCAGCCCAATCTGCATCGAAATAGGCGACTAAGAAGGAACAGTCAGGAGACTTGCGAACAGGAAGACCAACTCCAAGGGTGCCTTTTAGATAACGTAAAATTCGTTTGACAGCTTCAAAATGAACATCACTGGGTGATCCCATAAATTGAGAGACATGTTGAACAGCGTATGAGATATCAGGACGAGTCATGGTGAGATATTGTAAGGCACCAACCATCTGTCGATAAGGGGTAGGATCCGCAAGGACAGTACCATGGGTCCGAGAAAGAGTACCTTTGGAAGTCATGGATGTAGAAACAGGTTTGCAGTCCAAGAGATTGCTGCGTTTGAGAAGATCAACGGTGTACTTGTTTTGAGTAAGATGGATGGAAGTAGGGTGATAATGGACCTCCACACCAAGAAAATAATGCAAACGCCCCAAATCTTTTATGTCAAACTCAGCACCCAATTTGCGGAGAAAGGCAAGGAGATGAGAAGAATTACTGCCAGTGAGAATGATGTCATCTACATATAGCAACAAGATCATAACAGAACAGTGATCATGATAAACAAACATAGAAGCGTCAGCCTGACTTTGAGTAAAACCAACACTCAGGAGGAAAGAACTAAATCTCTGAAACCATGCCCGGGGAGCCTGCTTAAGACCATAAATGGCCTTATGAAGTTTACACACATGATTAGGCCGGTCAGGGTCAGCAAAGCCAGGTGGTTGCCGCATATAAACATCTTCGGATAGAGAGCCGTGCAAGAATGCGTTTTTGACATCGAGTTGCCGAAGAGGCCATCCAGAAGAAATAGCCAGACAGAGAACAGTGCGAACGGTTGTGGGCTTAACCACAGGACTGAATGTATCAAAATAATCGACACCAAATTGTTGATGGAAGCCTTTGGCAACAAGGCGTGCCTTATATCGTTCAATCGTGCCATCGGAGCGCCGCTTTATTCGGAAGACCCATTTGCAACCAACCGTATTGAGCGAAGGGGACGAGGGCACCAAAGACCAGGTGCCCTGCTGAAGGAGGGCATGATACTCATCTAGCATGGCCTGTTTCCATTCGGGATAACGAGATGCTTGTGTGTAGCAAGTGGGTTCAACGTCTGTATTGACCAAAGCAGAGAAAGCATGAGGAACGGGGTACCGAGTAGAAAAATTGGCATGATATTTGGGATTTGGCTTGACAATTCCAGACTTGGATCGGGTGTGCACAAGACTGAGACGAGCACTTGGTGGTGGAGGAGCGATGACAGGGACAGGAGAAGAGGCGGATACGGCTGGCTGGGAGGGAAGAGAAAGGGAGTCGGGTGGTGTTTGAGAACTTGGGTCAGAGGATGGGGATGAGACGGCTGGTGGTGGAGAAGAGGAACGGCAGTCTGGTGGTGTTGGAGAACAGGGGGCTGATGATGGGGGCGAGACGGCTGATTGGGAAGAATAGAGGTCGGCTGGTTGTTGAGAGGAAGTTGACCCAAATGTGGTGTTGGAGAACCGGGCTGCGTCGTGAGAAGTGATAGCAGTAATGGGCCGAGCTGGTGGACTAGGAAGAAGGCCCACGGGGACCACAGCAAGGTCTGAGAGCTGAACAGGCTTAGAAACAGCAGCATAATAAAGTTGATCTTCATGAAAAATGACATGGCGAGAAACGTAGAGCCGACCTGTAGGAGGATGGAGACAGCGGTAACCACGATGGCGATCACTGTAGCCAACAAAAACACACTGAAGAGAACGAGGTTGTAATTTGTTAGTTACATAATCTCCAAGATATGGGTAACAAATACATCCAAAAACACGAAGGAACGCGTAATCCGGGAAAATGCCAAATAATAACTTATAGGGAGAAGTCCCTTTAAGGATAGGGGTGGGAAGTCGATTAATCAAAGAAACTGCCGTACAAAATGCTTCGACCCAAAGATTGTGAGGCATGTGAGCAGTGTGTAAGAGAGTGCGACTCATATCAGAAATATGACGATGTTTTCGCTCTGCTAACCCATTTTGTTGGGGTGTATAAGGACAAGAAAAACGATGCACAATGCCATTAGTAGCACAAAACTGTTTAAATTGCAGGTTATCATATTCCTTCCCCCCATCACTCTGAAATTGTTTGATAGACAAGGAGAATTGAGTTTGAACATACACAGCAAAAGTAGAGAAATGACCAAAAACTTCAGATTTAAGACGCATAGGGAAAATCCATGAATAACGAGTGTAATCATCTGTAAACAAGACATAATATCGATATCCAGAAACAGAAACAACAGGAGACATCCACACATCAGAATGAATTAAATCAAATGGCCTAGTAGAGCAATGATCATGAGATGAAAAGGAAAGTTTTATTGATTTAGATAACGCACAGTGGCTACAAGGGGAAGTTGATAAACGAGAAAGAGAACCTAATAATGACCGAGAAACAAGTGTGCGAAGAACTTTATTGGAGGGATGACCAAGATGACGATGCCACAAAGAGGACGACGTGACGATAGAAGAAAAAGCTTGCTTGGAACTGGATAATAGTGTGGGAACGATAGGATAAAGACCATCCTTACATAGGCCCTGAAAGAGAACAACACCACGTTGTAAGTCACGAATTTGGTATCCCCAAGGAAAGAAGGTAATACTAACATTAAAATCACGAGTAAACTGAGCGACAGATAAAAGATTTTTATGAAGGGAAGGAACGCGGAGAACATCAGAGAGACGAAAGACAAAGGAACCAGAAGAAAAGGAAAGGTTACCAGAATGAGTGATGGGGAGGGTGTCACCATTACCAACAACAACCTGATCCGAAGCAGCATACGGAGTGCCGGAGTGGAATTTCTGCGCATCATGGGTCATGTGATGGGTGGCACCGGAGTCCAAATACCAATTAGGATCGGAAGAGGACGCAACATGCATGCCAGCGAAAGCACGAGGATAAGGGCACTTGGCTTGAACATGACCAAACTGCTGGCAATTCCAGCATTGAATTGACTGGCGAGAGGGTGGAGGACCCAAAAGACCTTGAGAGGAGGAAGGACGTGGAGCACGGTGAGAAGGCTGGCCCGGACTAGAGAAAAGGCGGGCTGAAGGAGGACCATCAAAGGGACGAGAGGATTGGTCACGTGGTCGAGAGTGGCGGGGGCCACGGGGAAAGCGAGCAGCAACAAAAGCAGCAGGGGAAGCCACAGGAGCCATCTGAGCTGCTAAGGCCTGTTGCCCCTCAAAAGCAAGAAGGCGAGTTCGGAGGTCCGAGAAGGATGGAAGTGGTAGGAAATTCAAAATTGCCGTCACAATCATTTGGTAGTCAATACCCAGACCACGAAGCACATAAGTAACCAGGTCAGAGTTGGAGATAGGTTCCTGGATGGCAGTGAGTTCATCAGCCAAACTCTTGGCCTGAGCAAAGTATTTAGAGTGGATTTGGAACCTTTGGTAATAGAGAAGAGGCGGAATTTGAGCTGGGCAGAATTGGCAAGGGATTGTTGGGAGAAATTTTGTTGGAGACAATCCCAAATGTCCTTCGAGGTGGAGAACCCAATAACTTGGGGAAGAACACTCTCAGAAAGCGTAGCACGAAGGATACTAATCAGACTTTGGTCAGTTTGAAACCAAGAGACATAGTCAGGATTGGCCAATGACGAAGTAGAGGATTCAGACTTATCAGAAGGAGGAAGTGTAGGGGAGGGGCAAGGATGAGAGCCATCAACAAAGCGCCAAAGATTCTGGCCGAGTAAGAAAGGTTTGACCTGGCTTTCCCATACAAGATAGTTGGTATCAGATAGTTTAACAGAGACAAGGTGAGAGATATTGGGAATGGAGATAGTGGGAACACAGCTTGAAGCCATCGAAAGAAGAAAAAAAAAAAGGAAAGGAAAAAGTTAGGCTCTGGATACCATGTAGAAACAGAGTTTTTCTATGTTAACAAAACTGATTTTACAATCTCTTTATACACAGGAATATAAACGTAAACCTATCAGTTACTACAATACAAATAATAGCATCAGTTACTACAATATAAATAATAGCATAACAGCTGCCATATCAGTTACTACAATACAATAATAGCATAACAGCTGCAAGCAATTATATGCAGTCATAATTAGGATAACGGCCTAACATGACCGATCAGACATTGTGAATATTGGCACCCGTTGTTGTTCCTGCCGTGATTGGCAGCTATATGGGATACCATGTTCCCATGCTGTGTGGCTGCCTTCATCTCCTGTCAAAAAGATGTATACGCCTTTACAGAGAAATATTTTACTGTTGCAAGTTACCGTGAGGCATATGCTGAACAGATATACCCTGTCCCTGGAAAAGTTGATTGGAGAAAGGCAGATTAGGCTTGCGTGGATGACGATACTCGAGTTGTGCGACCTCCTAAGTTTCGTAGACCGCCAGGACACCCGGAAAAGAAACCAATTTGTGTAGAGGACCTTAATCGTGAGAAACATATTGCGCATTGTAGTCGGTGTAACCAAACTGGACATTACAAGACAACTTGCAAAGCAGAGACTTGCAAAGCAGAGATTATGGATAGTATCGAACAGTTCTAGGTGTAATTTTGTATTCTAGAGATCACCTCCTGAAGGGTTTACTATATTACCTTAATGTAGAATAGTGTTCCTGTGATTATGCCATACTAGTTATTCAGATCATGTAAACTAGGATTTGTCCATTGTGCTATTAGACGTATGTGTAATTGGAGCCGCCTGAAAATGCAGATGTTTCTTGCTACATAATGAAGTGTTAAAAAGCAGCGTATCTTTATCCCCTTGTCAATGTGATTCTCAGTTTGGAATTTCTCTTTTGTGGTTATTTTCCTGCAGCTGTGTTTTCTAAAAGTACAAAAATTCCCATTTTGGAGTGCTTGATCTTGATTTGCAGGATAGGAAGTATCTGCCCTTTATTTTGAAAAAACAACTCGGCAACCAAAATAAGTTAGAAATCAAGCTTCTGATCTTAATGTAAGCATTACATCAGTAAAGTGTAACATGTACACAATGCTGATTAAATCACATTCTGCAATAACATCTAAATAATAACATGCAACTTTCAGAAGTTTATTAGTGCTCACAACATAGAACAGAAATGGCGGCAAATGTCAATGATCTTCGATTCAAATAGAAGGCTGCAGATGCCACTCTTACAGTCACTTCACTTGTATAATTGCTTGAATCTTTCACAGGCTTTTAAAACATTTCTCCTGTGACCGAAGGCACTAACCCTGATGAAACCTTCACCACCAGGTCCAAAACCAATCCCAGGTATGGTAATCACATGAGTCTTCTCAAGAATCTCATTGAATACATCCCATGAGCTTCGGCCCGGGAAGTGAATCCACACATATGGTGCATTCTTCCCTCCATACACCTTAAAGCCAAGAGACTCAAATGTGTCCACTATTATTCTAGTATTTTCTTTGTAGAAACTGATCACATCATGCATAGCCTACAAGGAGTTGAAATCAAACAAATGTAAGCAAAGCTTGTAACAAGTTAACAACACATGCAGGTGAGTTTCAAGTATGAAACTTTAGCATCAATCGAGATACAGAAGAACGGACCTTAATGCCTTCCGGTGAAAGGCAAGCCAGACCACCAGCTTGGGCAATGTTTGATGCACCATTGAAGCAAGTGCATACAATGTGGTTGAAGTCCTTGGCGACAGGAAATCCATCTGAAAAGAGCAACTGCTTTGGGACCGCCGTCCACCCCAGACGAACTCCAGTGAATCCAGCATACTTACTGAATGATGATGTCTCAATTGCAACCTGCAATGTCGTTACAGAAACATAAAACGTACAAGTTAGATCTGGTTTGCTCTTATATATTAGGCTTCTTAACCACCACAATGCATATAAATCCTCCTATATATTATCCATTCCATACATTAATCTTCAACAAAACTATGAATCAAGAGCCTTGCAAAGAAATTATCCATTGTAGACTTACCTCTTTGGCTCCCGGGATTTGAAGATTGAGCGTGGATTTTCATCTGACATATACATGGCATATGCGGAATCATAGACTATGATTGAACCATTATCCTTAGCAAACTGTACTAGTTGTGTCAGTTGCTCTCTGGTTGCAGCCGAACCAGTAGGGTTGTTTGGTGAGCAGAAAAATATGATATCTGTTCGAGCAACATTGCATAAATCAGGAAAAAATCCATTCTCAGGAGTGCACGTCATGTACTCAATATTTCCAAACTTTTCAACATCTTTCTGATATTGTCCTGTCTGGCCCACAACAACACTCGACTGTACATAAGCTTGCAGATAAGAAAGAAAAATCCTCCCAAATTTTAAACAATATGAGAGAGAGAGAGAGAGAGAGAAGATAAAAGGCAAGTAAAGAACAGAAACAAAATACCGGATAAGACGGACTTTGCACTGCCATTGTAACATTAGACCCGAAAACAAGCTATCCCAATGTAAAAACAAGGCAGAGCCAATTTAAGTACAGGTTACAGTTCTGAATCAATCAAGATAATTATCATGAAAAACAAAAAAATAACAAGTTAGCAAAAATATGAAAACCTGAAGGCGGGATATGTCGCATTTTGCACCATCAGAAACAAATATGTCATCTTCCTCTATGCCAAGGTTGTCATAAAATGTTGAAGCAATTGCAGCTCTCAATGGCTGTACAGATAACAATATGTTTAACTCGTCAAAATTTCTTGAATAAGGAATGTCAATAAAGAAAACCAAGGCATGACTATTTGCTACATGTTTTGCCCCTAACAGCTAATCAGATATTGAGAAGGCCAAATACCTTTTCACCTTGCGCAGGTCCATAACCACTGTAACCCTCTAGGGTAGACAAAGCTTGTGATCTCTGCCAAATTAGAAACAATTTAAAGATGGATCAGCAAGAAATGATAACTCACAAACCACAATTACTGCAAATTCTCTTTTCAAAAGGTAAGATCCATTATAATGCATGTGTTGCAGTATGTACAAGTTCTTGACATCTAAATGCACAGCATAGTCCAAATTCACAGTCTGTCAAGAGAACATTTCCGATATCACGGTTTCTATGTCAAAAGGTACATCAATTAAACACCAAAGAGAAGAAGGTTACCTTTTCCATTGCAGAGGTTATAACTTCTGGAATGGGCTCACTGGTGTCACCATGTCCAAGGCTAATCACTTGTGCATCAGGGTACTTCTGCAAGTGTGCATCCCTTCTTCTAGCAATCTAAAACAACATAAACCAACCTCAAAAACTTTACAAGTAAGCGTCTTTAACCCTCAAGTAAAATTTAATGAGTTAATTATGATTTAGTGTAACAAGTAAATTAAAAGGGTGCGCCATGCTATTTGAGAGACACAAACTGAGCAACTTAACATAAGGCAAATATAGAGCAAGTGAAAGACAAACAGACCTCTGGAAAAATATAAGCAGCTTGAAATTTGGCCATGTTGGCATTGCGAGCCACCTGGGTCTTGTATGCTTGACATTGAAAAAATGTATATGAATTTAAAATAAAATAAAATAATCGACAAAAAATTGACAAGTTCACCAAAAAAAATAGTTAAAAGCAAGAAACCAGTCTTCTCTGCTTGCTTGAAGGGAAACATTCTGAGTTTGGAAGAACAGTTGATAATGTAAGCTAGGAGATTGGAAGGTGTTTGGTTGCTAAGAAAATGGACCAGCATTTCTTCTGTCCAAAACCAACGTATGGGAAGTCTTTAGAATGGGTCAACAGCATTCGGTAAGCACATATACCCATTAATAAGGAACAGCAACATTTTGCTCACACAAGTAATTGATGTGTTTTTTGCGTATTACATTTATGCATTTATATGAATAATTTGAATTGTGTTGACTGCAATATAAAAAATATAATTAACTACAGTAAACCCCCCAATTTATAGGGTTCATTATAAACTCATACCCAATTTTTGTTGACCTGTTTGACCAGTACACCAAATTTACAGAACCTTTCAAAATACGCCTTTCATTAGTGAATCTGTCAGTTTTTCCATTAAATGCTTACGTGTCAAATATATGTCAGATTTTTATTTTTATGTGAATGCCACGTGGGCTAAAAAATTAATTAAAAAGTTTTAATTTCTTAAATTATTTAAAAATCTTAAAATCAAATATATAAAACAATAAAATAATATAAAATTTTAAAACAAACCCACCCACCCCTGTCCCTCGACT
This sequence comes from Prunus padus, assembly GCA_024362665.1. Taxonomy (NCBI): domain Eukaryota; kingdom Viridiplantae; phylum Streptophyta; class Magnoliopsida; order Rosales; family Rosaceae; genus Prunus; species Prunus padus. Next base: position 26,882,592 of record JANFAM010000019.1, on the reverse strand, counting down.
TCTCCCTAAGGCCCACACCATTCCCCTTCATCATCCCCACCCCCTCACCCAGCCACATCCACCCCAACAGTCCCCACCCCAAAACCCAGCTGCACCGCCCAACCTCCCCCATCCCTGGTCCCATCTAAACCCCCTCTCTCTATCTCTCTCTCACTGTGCACACAGAACCCAGAATCAGATCTGGGTTTTTATAAATTCCGCTCTTTTTAGCTCGTTGTCATCAAGAAAGTCTTCGTCAAACGCACTCATTTTTCGTTACACTGCTTGACATGAAAATTCGGGATAAACTCCATGAAAAGTATCCCACTCCTCATCTGACTCCATAAGTGTTCTTAGCAAAAGGCTGTCAAATTCACTAATCATGGGAACCATAACTATTGCTTACTCCGGTAATTTAGAAATTCAAAACCGGGTTAAGTACAAAATTGAAAAGGGTTTAGCACAAGGGTATAAGTCCTGACAGTGAGGTGTTTAATCCAAATGTTTTCCATAATCAAACATATTTTGTGTACAGCCCTGTTGTACACCAGGACTGAGCAAAACTACTGCAATAAAGATATGACACCGAAAATATTCCAAACATTAATATAATCAGTTTGTTTCTATACCACTTTCATTCCAATCGAAAATGCATGCACATATTTCTCTCTTTCTCCTCCTCTTTCAGTAAACCTAGTCCTTCAGTAAAAAGAGTGGAATTTATAAAAACCCATATCTGATTCTGGGTTCTGTGTGCGCAGTGAGAGAGAGAGAGAGAGAGAGAGAGAGAGAGAGAGATGGGGCGAGAGAGAGAAAGAGAGAGAGAGGGGGGGTTAGATGGGTCCAGGGATGGGGGAGGTTGAGCGGTGCAGCTGGGTTTGGGGGTGGGGACTGTTGGGGTGGATGTGGCTGGGTGAGGTGGGGATGATGAAGGGGAATGGTGTGGGGTTGAGGAAGTCGAGGGACAGGGGTGGGTGGGTTTGTTTTAAATTTTTTTTAATTTTTATATTATTTTATTGTTTTATATATTTGATTTTAAAGTTTTTAAATAATTTAAGTAATCAAGATTTTTTTATTAATTTTTAGCCAACGTCGCGTCCACATAAAATAAAAATCTGACATATAAGTATTTAACGGAAAAACAAACACATTCACTAACGGAGGGTGTATTTTGAAATGTTCTGTAAAGTTTGTGTACTGGTCAAACGAGTCAACAAAAGTTGGGTATGAATTTGTAATGACCCCTATAGGTTGGGGGTTTACTATAGTTAATCCTAAAAAATATCTATTGAATAATGTAGGGTTGACATTTTGAACCGAAATACCTCAAAACCGCATTTACTAACCGCATTTTAACCGCATCCTAACCGACTTCGCGGTAAAACCGACCGCAAATTGCGGTGTTTTGAACCGACCGCAATATATCGGTCGGTTCGCGGTTTGGAATAACCAAATACCACGATATACCGCAATACCGCAAATATATATAAATAAATATTTTATTTAATAATTAATAGCATGATAATTAATTATCTTATCTCTCTCTAATGATGAGATTGAATTCTACAAGGAAATGGAACATATTAGAGCAAGTGCATGCAGACAAGCCCTGGGGTGTGGGACCAGTGGCCCGAGCCCAAAACAGTTTCCAATGCAGTAGGGGGAGCCTGTGGGGAGAGCGGACCCACGCAACCGGGCAGCCCGCGGGAGGGAGCCTTGAGCCCAGGCTCCCTGGGGTGACGCCCAGGTGCCGGTCAATTTTTTACCGCTGATGCGCGCTGCACGCGCCAACGGTAAAAATTTGACTCGCGAGCGCCTGACGTCAGCTAGTCGCAGCAACGGTAATCGCCACGTGTCGCTAAGTGGTGGCCCGATCGTTTTTTTTTGAAATCCAACGGCACAGTTGATTTTGGGCCAAAAATCTTTAAAAAATCTTTAAAAATTCAAAAATACCAAAAAATACTAAAAAAGTATGCAATTTTTTTCTATAAATACCAACCAATATCCTTCACTTTCAACACCAAATACTCATATATTTTCATCTCCTTCTAATATTTTTCACTTTCTACACAACATTTTCTTCACTTTCAAGTGTCATTTTTTTTTTCCCATCTTATGGCAAGATCATCCGTTGAAGCCGGAGTTCCATGGTCAACCATTGAAGATGTTTTGTTGTGCGTGAGTCTTGGGTCCACGTTAGTCATTGTCCGATCACGGGCAATGAGATGAAGCTTCTCTCATATGTGAAAAATTCATGCCGAATTTTTTGGAAAGATCCGGTCGATTCGCACGGAAATGGCATTGGCTAGTAGGTGGAAGCTTTTGAATAAAGAGTTGGGCAAGAACGGAGAGATGTTAAGCAAAAGCGATGGACAACCATCGAAGGCCAAAATCTTAGCGATGAGGTATATTATTTGTAATTTCTCGCTTTATTAAATTTAATGTCCTCATTTTTTGTAATGCTTCTTGCATTTCTAATATTTTTTTGAATGTATGTTGCAACCCTAATATAAAAATTAATGTTTCTTGCAATTTTAATAGTTTTTTGAAATGTATGTTGCAACTCTAATTTTTTTTTAATGTTTCTTGCATGTTTCTTGCATTTTCATTATTTTTTTAAATGTTTCTTGTATTTGCATTTTTATTTTACTTGGCCCTTGCATAACTTGCATTTTTATTTTTTAACTATTTCTTGATTTCCATTATATTTTTTTAATAGATTATGCAAGCACAAATGTGGTTTGAAAGCTATTGGGCAAGGGAAAAACTTTCAACCATGAGCAATGTTGGGAGGTGGTAAGAATTGTAAAAGATTCCAAATTATTCCCACGGCCCGGCCGTAAAAAGAACGAGACGCCCTCCATAATTCAACGGCATCGGATTCACCTATGGAATCCTCATGAGTGAAGACTCACTAATTGAAAAGGCCCCGAGGCCTATTGGGAGAAAAAGGCGAAGGCTAAGGCGAAGAAAGGGAGTAATGATACATCTAAATTTTTGGAAGAAATTGCAAGGCAAAGTGCAATGAGAATTGACATAGACTTGAAGACCCAAGAACACGAGAGGGCAATTCAAGTAGAATATGCAAAAGAAAGAGAGTTTGCACGCAAAGAAAGGATTGAGAAGAAGGACCAGAAACCATGGCCATGGATACAACCCATATGTCCCCCGAAACAAAACAATATTGGAAGTTAGAACGAAGGGATGTTATGAGAAGAAGACTTTTCCAGTGACCAAGACGATGGACCTAGCAACACGGATTGGTTAAATAATCAAAACCATTAAGTTAGTTTGCAATAGTTGTAATTCATGTATTTTATTTAATTAGTAGTAATTTTTAATTACTTGTATTGGTTTTATTTAATTAGTAGTAATTTTTAATTACTTGTATTGGTTTTATTTGAGTCATTAAAGAAAACATTCAATAAAACATCTTTTCATTCAAAATATTCCATACATCAAACAAAACATAATTAAAAATAAAAACCACAACCAAAGCATCCCCTTAAAATAAAACATAATCTAAAACATAATTAAAAGTAAAACTTCTTAACTTCACTTCATTCACCGTCATTGCCATTCACCGCCATAAATGCTCCATCAAGTCAACTTGACGCTGCGGAATATAAGACGATTGCATCATCGTGATATCGATCAATCATACGGTCCATGAAACGTCCGTCTCAACCAACGTCAGGCTCCAATGGTTCTCCACTTGGTCCCACGGGCCTTTCATAAACTCTTGTCAAGGCCGTGGTTCATGGGATCCGGTTCGTACACCTCTACAAAGATCGTAATCATACTCATCCTCCACAATCATGTTATGAAGGATGATGCAAGTCATCATTATGCTCCTCAGCACCTCCTCATCAAGCATGCGCGCCGCACCCCTAATAATAAGCCACCGGGCTTGGAGGATACCAAAACACCTCTCCACATCTTTTCTCAGAACCTTTCTTGATAGGCATAAATAACTTTGCTTCCTGGGATTGGGGATGGGGAATTGATTTCACAAATGTAGTCCACCTCGGTAGATGCCATCCAGTAAGATAATACTGGTCCCGGTAGATCGTATTGTTGATTTCAGAGGTGATTTTCGGCTGCACTGCCAAAACGCCGTTGAACACCGGTGATTGACCCAAAGACGCTCAAATCGCTTTTGAGATCCAGAACTCAAGAAAGCATGCCAAACCCATGTATCAAATCCAGCAACGGCTTCAAGGATGATACTTTTGCCCTTTTCGATTCCCCATAGTCTCCTTTGCCAAGCAGCTTGGGCAATTTTTCCATTGCGTGCATGGCCGATGCTACCAATCATTCCCGGAAATCCTCGAGCTTTGGCTTTTTGTAAAAGCCGTTGGAGGTCCATGGGCGTAGGTCTCATGGCAGTATTCTCGTACAGAGTTTCAATCACACAAAATCTTACCAAGCTCTCTAACGTAGTGGACTTCCCCATCCGGCAATCTCATCCACCGATCGCAGATGCACCATACGCCAACACATTCGTATAACAATGCCGTTAACTTTGCTCGGGAAGAAGTCCCGCAACCCCAAGAAGATCACACTTTTGAACAAAGTAGTCATCATAGTTGCAAATAGCATGCATGATTTTATTGAACAAATGGGGTTTCATTCTAAATCGCCCGAAAATCAACATCAGAATCACGCAGAAGTTGGGATAAAATAATCTTCAATAAGATTCTTACCCCGAGAATGCCTATGTCTTTCCACATTCGGGCTAAGCACGACCGACTTGTGAACCACGCGCTGCCTGGGTTTTCTTCATCAAGCATTGCCACCGCATGACAATTTGCCGATCTAGGTCTCTCTCGCGCCTTTCAGCAGCCTCTACGCCTTCTTTTCTCTAGTTTCTCGCTTCTTGCCTATCCAAGATCTCGTCAATGTCCGACATTGAGAATGGAGTATGAATTCTAAAATATGAGAAATGAAAATATAGAAAGAGCCCTCCGGTTTGAGAATGGTGTGAGAGGTATGAAATGAGCTCTGGTTTTGAAAAAATTTAGCAGATAGAGATGACACGTGGCGCGATTTTAGAGGGTGAAAATCTTATCTCAAATTTGAAATTCAAATGAAATTTATTCGAAATTTGAAATTAAATGAAATTTATCCGAAATTTGAAATTCGTGATGAAATTTTTTGAAATTTGGAATTGAGATGAAATTTTTTTGAAATTTGGAATTGAGATTAAATTTTTTTTGAAATTTGAATTGAGATGAAATTTATCCTAAATTTGAAATTCGTATGAAATTGATCAAATTTGAAATTCAGATTAAATTTTTTTGAAATTTGGAATTCATATGAAATTTATTCAAATTTGAAACCGAAAATCTTAATAAATATTGACACGTACGAATCCAAAAAATCTTATCCGAAAATATTATCCAAATTACTTGTTTAGGTTACCAAAAAAAAAAAAAAAAAATGAATAATAGTAGTTGCCATGGCAAAAGGCAACGTGGAAATGCATATTACTATTTGCAAGGGGGACACTATTCACGTGAATAGTAGCCCCCTAGTTCCCTCCCCTTGCTATGGCAACCCCCAACTGGTGGAGTTGCTCTTACAACTTGTAAGTAATTGGTTTATTATTTTCATATTATTTATGCTTCTTATAATGTTTTTTGTATATGCTCATTTCATTTTAATTTTCTTTGTTTTATTTGTAGATGGTCATACATCACAATTGAGTTCTTCAAATCCACTCTCCACCAACCCTTAAGTTCTCTATGTCTTGCATTGCATTTTTCTTTTGGGTTGTAACTAAATTTAAACTTTATTTGCTTCGGTTTAAATATTTATTTGAGTTGTGAGTTTACTTGCTTAAATTTGTAAAGTTCAAAATGCTTGGACTTAAAAGGCTTCAAAACTAGGCCGAAGTATGCAAAAGATAAGATTTTTTTTACTCATATGCCTAGAAGAAAAGTTTGTAAAAGATTAGATTTTATTAGTGGGTTAGCCGATTAAATTTGTAAAGTTTCCTATATCGATAATAGCGGTATACCAACATACCGACCGCAATATACCGATAATTGCATTATACCGCAATATGTCGGTCGGTTCATGATTTGTCTTTTTACAATACTGCAATATGTCAGTCAGTTTGAGGTTTCATTGAAAAGTTGGGGTAACCGAACCGCAACCACCCCTAGAATGATGTATGTTTTTGTCTTATGGTGTTTAATTAGGATTTTTAAACATTCTATGTAAGTGAGTGTTTACACTACTAATAGGACAGAGACCTTTTTGCTATAAATATAAGGAAAAACTACAGTAAACCCCCCAAACTATATGGTCATTTTCAAGTTCATACTTTTTTAGAGAAATTTACGAGTACATATTCAACGTCAGTAAACCCTACAATTTGCCCTCTCCATTAGCCAAACCGTCAGAAAATCCGTTAAATGCTGACGTGTCAAAAGTGGGACCCATTTTTTGATGACGTGGACTTCCACGTGGACCAAAAATTAATAAAAAAATTATTTTACTGTTTAATTTATTTTTAAAAAATAAACATATTAAATAAAAAAGAAAAATAAATTAAAAACCCTAATCTCTCTCTCCATCTCTCTCGCCTCCTCCCAACGAACCCAGGTTCTTCCCAACCCAGCCATTATCCTAGCATGACAATCTTACCACCCAAAAAACCCAGCTATACAACTTATGTTGTCCCATCTTCAATGGATGGCAAAGGAAACATTTCCACAACATTTGCAGGAAGAAAACAAAAAAGCCTAACAAGTCATGGGTTTCATCTTTCTCTATGCAAAAAATCTAATAGAAGGTGAAAGAAAACAAAAAATCTCACCCTCCTCCTCCTTCGCACCAACCCTACCAACTCAACCCCTGCCACCACCGCACCCACCTCCTCTCCCATACAGCCTAGCCCCAGCCTCGACGCCCCAGCCCCGACGCACTCATCGCCCTCCCCTTTCTCTGTGTCTCCGTCTCTCTTCGTCCCTCTGTGGGGTCGGCGAATTTAAAGATATGCACAAGGAGGGTTCAAATAGATCTATTGCAAATCTGCACTTAAAATCCCTCCAAGACAGCCTAGTCCCAACCGGGTTCGTGAAATCGCTCAAGAAGAGGACTAAGCTTCTTTATTTGGTGGGTCTGTTAAAGGACATCAACCTGTGCTCCATTTATGGCAAGAGGGTCAAAATCATGCCCAAGGACATTCAGCTTGCTAGGCGCATAAATCTTCCCAAATTGTTCTATTTACTTTCGAACTTCTGGGTAGGTTGGGGGTTTTTTTTTGGGTTTATGGCAGAACTATTGGCTAGATGGCATGGGATGGGGTTTGAGGGATGAGATCCGTTGGGAGTGAGGGGAGGGGTGGCTTGGTGTCTTGATCACTTCTCTGGAGAGAGAAGATGGCGATGGTGGTTTGAATGGGATGTCTTTGTGGCTGCGTCCTTGGTCCATTTGTATTCCTAGTTTGGTTTTGTTAGCGTTGCTCGTAGATTGTTTGATGAGATGCTGATTTGAGATGTGGGTTCTTGGAATGCAATGATGTTTGGGTTTTGTCAAAATGGGAATGCAGCAAACGCATTGGATGTTTTAATTGAAATGAGGGTGTGGAGAAGAAGGTTCTGGGCTCAGTGGGGAGAGTCGGAGATGGAGTGGACAGTGAGGGAGGAGCGGAGAAGCAAGAAGATGGTGGAGTTGATGAGGTCGAGGAGGGTTTGGATCGGGATGGCTTCGTTGGGTAGGGGACTAGCAGGAGAGGAGAGAAGAGAGATTAAATTTTTTTTTTTATAAAATTTTAAATAGTGATTTTAATTTTTTAAAATAATTTAAATAGCAAAATAATTTTTTATTAGTTTTTGGTCCACGTGGAAGTCGACGTCATCAAAAAATGGGTCCCACTTTTGACACGTCAGCATTTAACAGATTTTCTAACGGTTTCGCTAACGGAGGGGGCAAATTGTAGAGTTTCCGTGACGTTGAGTATGTACTCGTAAATTTCTCTAAAAAGAGTATGAACTTGAAAATGACCCTATAGTTTGGGGGGTTTACTGTAGTTTATCCTAAATATAATTTAGTGTTTTCACTACTAATAGCATTGATTAATTGTTTTAAAGTTAAGTTTAAAATACTTTCCATTCTTTTTCCTGATGAAGTTAATAGGGGAAACATTTAAATGAAGCAAAACCGATGGGATGAACAAGCTGAAATGCCTATTTGGTTGCCAAGAGAAAGGAAACAAAACCATAAAATTTCATACCAGCTTCTAGCCTTCTACATCTCTGGAATCAGGGCTCAATGGCCTTGTCAAGTCAATTTTGGCTGCGGAATATAATCTTTCTCAAGTCAGTTTTGGCTGCGGAATATAGTCTTTCTCAAGTCAGTCATTGGACTGCATGATCTCGACTGATTTGCAGGCTATGAATTACTGCAACTTTATTTAGATAACTTTGAGGCAACAATAACAAGTAGAAATCCAGCTTCTAATCTTAATAGAAACTTTACAGCTGCCAAATGTGACATCTAAATAATATTGATTCAATCATTTTCTGCGACAGCCAAAATGAATTGCATTTCTAAAAATTGTGTCCGTAAACCAAATGACAAGGAACTTAATGAAACTAGCGCACAACTGACAAACATAGAACATGGAGGAAAACATTGATCATCTTTGGTTCAGATACGAGGCTGCAGATGCTAATCTACAAGTCCGATACTCTGGTTCACTTGTACAATTGCTTGAATCTTTTACAGGCTTCTAATACATTACTCCTGTGACCAAAGGCGCTAACCCTGACGAAACCTTCACCACCAGGTCCAAAACCACTCCCAGGTGTGGTAACCACATGAGTCTTCTCAAGAATCTCACTAAATACATCCCATGAGCTTCGGCCAGGGAAATGGACCCACACATATGGTGCATTCTTCCCTCCATACACCTTAAAGCCTAGAGACTCAAACGTCTCCACTATTATATTAGTATTTTCTTTGTAGAAGCCAATCACCTCATGCATTGCCTACAATGAGTTCAAATCAAATAACTGTGAGCAAAATCTTGTAATAACACATGCAGGTAGATCTTTTGCTTGAAAATTCAGCAACCAATCAAGAACAAAAGAACGGACCTTAAGACCTTCTGGTGAAAGGCAAGCAAGACCACCAGCTTGGGAAATATTTGATGCACCATTGAAGCAAGTACAAACGATGCGGTTGAAGTCCTTGGCGACGGGAAATCCATCTGAAAAGAGCAACTGCTTTGGGACAACAGTCCACCCCAAACGAACTCCGGTGAATCCAGCATACTTACTGAATGATGATGTCTCAATTGCAACCTGCAATGTCCATACAAAAACACAGAACATAAATGTTAGCTCTTGTATATTCATAGCAATAAGAGTCCAAAGGGATTCTCACGAAAGGCGAAATGGCAGCCTAAGGAAAATTCAATGTACAATGCACATAAGCTTGTGCCAAGACAGCTAACTGTACAATGCACATAAGCTTGGGCCAAGTCTGAAGGTTTTTTATAGTGTAGATGAACTTTGAGAACCAAAACTGTGTGAATGGAATTATTTTCAACAAACCTTTTATAAGACAGCAAGCAGGTAAAGATAAAGTTTTCAAGAAAACAAAGAATCAAGAGCCTTGCAAATATACAAGTTATAGATTGCAGACTTACCTCTTTGGCTCCAGGGATTTCAAAGATTGAGCGTGGATTGTCATCTGACATATACATGGCATATGCAGAATCATAGACTATGATTGACCCATTATCTTTAGCAAACTGTACCAGTTGTGTCAGCTGCTCCCTCGTTGCAGCAGAACCAGTAGGGTTGTTTGGTGAGCAGAAAAATATGATATCTGTTCGATTAACAGTGCGTAAATCAGGAAAAAATCCATTCTCAGGAGTACACCTCATGTACTCAATGTTTCCGAACTTTTCAACAGCTTTCTGATACTCTCCAGTTTGTCCCATAATAACACTTGAGTCTACATAAGCCTGCGAATAAGATAGATTTACACTTGATTTTACATTTGAACAGTTGGCACACCATTAACTCAACAAGATAGGTCCTTTTTTTCCCAATCTTTGTTCTTTATTTTTTCTTTCCCAAAATCTTCAATCATAATGTAACCCTGTGCATTTCTAAACATTCCTTTTTTATAGCATAAAAATTCATACCTAATATAGCTAATAAAAATAAATAAATAAAGATCCTGCCAAACATAACAATAATAGCGAGAGAGATGAGACATGACAAGATAAAAGGCAACTACAGAATAAAAACAAAGTTTACCGGATAAGATGGATCTTGCACTGCCATTGTAACATTAGACCCAAAAACAACCTACCACAAAGTAAAAACAGGCAAACCCAATATAAGTACGGTTACAGTCATGAATCAATTGTGTCAATTAACACAAAAAGCCAAAAATCACAATTGATAATTGATGAGGATATCCTTCATCAATAAAAAGTTAAGAAAACCTGAAGGCGGGATATGTCACATTTTGCACCATCAGAAACAAAGATGTCATCTTCCTCTATGCCAAGGTTGTCATAAAAGGTCGAAGCAATTGCAACTCTCAGTGGCTGAACAGAATAACAATATGTTTTACTCTTCATTATCACCAAAAATATTTCATCTTAGTCATCTAGAACCTCTGCTCAAAGAAACTAGTGAAAATCTGAGAGTAGAAGTCAACAACTAATTTTGAACAAGAAAAAAGGTGGTAGAAAGTGGGAGGATGTATTTGCATAGATTAACTTAAAGCTCATCAACCACGTCCCTGAAAATAGCTAAAGACCAAATACCTTTTCACCTTGTTCAGCTCCATAACCACTGTAACCCTCTAGGGTAGACAAGGCATGTGATCTCTGAAAATTGGAAACAACTTAAAGATGGATTAACAAGACATGACAATTGACTAACAACCATATTCTACACATTCTCTTTTGACAAGGCATATACATATAATGCATGGGTTAGAATGTGTATAAATTCTTCACAAAAAGATGCTCAGAATGCATGGATTAGTTACCACAAAAATAATCGTAGAATTCTTTTTGGGGTTGGATACAGAACCTATATATTTCAAAGAATAACATATTAGAACAAGATATTGTACTGGATGTGGTCTGCGAATAGTTTCTAATCACTAGATTAGATTGCTTGGTTTGCCTCGATCAAAACATTTGCTATCCTATTTGACTGTCTCAACAATTCCAACTCAACCAAAAACGAGCTCATAATTTAAGTTACATCTGATATTGAACTTGGCTTAGTTGGCTAGCAGAGCAAAAATTGAATCATGAAATAACAAGAGGTCCAGAATTTAAGAAAAAAGGTCTCAACTATAGGCAACCCATGTTTATTGATCTTAGTACTTTCACATTAGCTTTCAGGCTGGTTAGGTAGATGTTAATTGCCCTCAACAACCATTTAGGGAGGCACATTCCTGTTGGGCGGCAGTAACAGAAGAGATTAAAGATGAAAGCAAAGACGTACTTTTGCCATTGCAGAGGTTATAACTTCTGGAATGGGCTCAGTAGTGTCGCCAATCCCAAGGCTAATCACTTGTGCATCAGGGTACTTTTGCAAGTGTGCAGCCCTTCTTCTAGCAATCTGTATAATAAATTGAAACGTAAAAGCACAAGTCAACCCAAAAACAGAAATTGATATATGAATACAGTACATCAGTAAATAAAAAAAATACATATACCACACAAAGCAAATCCCAAAGCTTTAACATTTAGCCTGGAGTAAAATTCAATAAGTAATCTTTCTTAGCTCGACTTGGTAAGAGATGAACAAGTAAATCAAAAGGGGTATGCCATATTTGAGAGACCCAACTGAGCAACTTAACACTAAGCCCAAAAACAGCAAGCGAAAGACATCACAAACCTCTGGAAAGAGATACCCAGCTTGAAGTTTGGCTATATTGGCATTGCGAGACACCTGGGTCTTGAACGCTTCACATTAGAAAACATATAATTAGAGCAAAGCAAAGATTAAATCAATAAATTCAGAAAGAAAGATAAAAAGTACAGAGACCTGTCTTCTCTGCTTGTGGAGTGGCGACGCATGTACAGACGCCGACGGGTTTTGCTGGAAGAGAGACATTCTGAGCTCTGCAAAACAGTGATAATGTCAGCTGCGAGAGTCAAAGGTGTTTGGCTGCTGAGAAAATAGAAAGGAAAAAAGAGAAGAGAGTGGAAGATTAATGCATACCTGGAATTGAAGTTGATTTTGGTGTTGGCGAAGAAAGCAGATGAAGACGAAGAGATTGAAGTCTGCAACAGAGAAGAAGAAGACATTTTTGGATTTTGAAGAAACGAACGAAATGAGCTTCAACTTGGATATGAGGGAGCTCGACGGCGCTAGAAAGCAGAGAATACGAGCTGCGTGTGAGGGCAAAAGACGTTGCCTTTTCTTTGCGTGCATAAAAGGGTATTTTGGTCCGTACAAACGTAAATTTTCGTTTTAACTTGGGATGACGTGGGGAAAAAGACTCATTTCTCCTCTCTTTCTTCTCTCTCCGCCTGACTTTCTCTCTCATCACCGCCAGGAGTAGCAAACGAAGACGCTTTAATGGCGGAAGGAACGCCGTCACCGGGTCAGCCACAGCCACCAAGTAATTTTTTCAATTATAATTTTCGATGTTTTGGATGTTTTTCTGTTGAGAATAAATTATTGGAAAGAATACGAATGAGATTCTAGGGTTTTCGTTAACGCATATTTGAGTTTTGAATTCCGATTGAGTTTGAATTCTCATGATCACCACTGGGACCAAAATTTTCTCGTGTGTATCTTTCAAAAGCCCCTATTTTAAAATTGCTTTTCTGTTTAATTTGGTGAAATCTTGTGATTCTGTTCGGTCTCTTTATGTTTCATCTTTTTGCTTTTAAAAATTTCAAATTTCTGATATTGGATTGTCTTGATTCTCTGTAATTTTGTTTGGTTTTTAATGAAGTTTTTTAATTTTGATTGGTTTGTGTATGATTCAATTGGAATTCTGGTGTGGGTTTGGTTTGTTTTCTGCGGAGATATGTTCGGATGATCAGATACTGTTATGCATTTGTTCCAGGGAATTTGTTTGCATTGTTCTGCATATTTTTTAGCTCATATCAACATAAGTGTTATAATGTTCCCTGCATTAAATGGAAGACGTTTTGTTTCAGGTTGAGGCACTTGCAAAGGGAAGTTTGAGAAGCCAATAAAGTACAGTAATTACCGGGTTTCTACACGGTAATTTCCTTCAGCTATGCCCTCAGTTTACAACTTTACATTACATATGAGAAAGGTCATTGTGATTCGAAACTTATTTTCTTTCATTGATGCACTATTTGATTGGGATTCTTTCAGGGTTAGGATGGATCTTGAGACAGAAAACAGAATAGCTGCGATTCTTATGAAAGAAGCTGCTGAATTGCTGCGCCAAGCTGAGAAGGAAGGTGTGCATGCTTATCTTCGACAACCTCAAACAAGGTTTCGGCCAAATTCGCAGTTCCTCAGCGCTACTGTTCTTGGCGTGCAACAAGGTCAGTTACCATGCTAGTGTATTAATAATCTAGTACTTGCATTGTTCTCTCTGTGATATGACCTCATAAATCCTTGTTGGATAAAAAATTATCCTAATGAGTGTAAATTTTTCTTTTAACAAAAGGCAGTCATTGTACTATGTCATCTGGCCTTTTTGTTGATGAATTGATGTGCATGTTCAATATTTAGGCACATTATACTAGTGCCTTAAAAAGGGTACCGGTTTGGATCATGCACTGTTGCCTTTCCTAGGTTTGCATAAAATGAAAATTAATTTATACCCAGTTTTTTTACTAGAAGTCTATGATGAGCCCATTATGTTTTGATTAGCATATATGAGGTTCTATTGCTTTTGCATTAAAGCACAACCAAAATTGCCATACACGCCCATATTTTATTTGCTTGGTGAATGTTGTGTCGTTCAGCTGAAGTTTTGATTTTATTTCTGTTTTCTTCAGCAAATCGAGCTGTGGAAGTGAATGAAATGTGGCGGCTCCGGCAGAAAGAGATAGAATTGGACAATAGGCTTAAAGGAAAGATGAAGGATGAGAGCAGAAATGGCAGGAGTCAAAGGGACAATAACTGTCCGAGAAGCAGCAGTAACGGGCTTGATGTCACGGATGACAATGCTAGTCCTACTTGCTCATCAAGGAAAAGGGAATATGAGAGCTGCCATTCAAGGGAAGAAAATGGTCTAAGAGATGAAGAACTTGAAGAATTTTTACATTCAAGGCATCTCTCTCTCCCCTTCTCTCTCTCTCTCTCTCTCTCTCTCTCTCTCTCTCTCTCTCTCTCTCTCTCTCTCTCTCTCTCTCTCTCTCTCTCTCTCTCTCTCTCTCTCTCTCGGGGTAGAATGTACGACTGATTGACATGTTGGTGAATTTCTTGCTATGGCAGGGTCAAGCGTGGCAGAGGTGCTGTTGGATCAAGGATGGATGAAGTGGGTCCATATCTTCCCCGTGGTTCAGACTCCAAGGACGAGCTAGTAATGAGCCCCAGTGTACAAGAACGCCGCGTGTATGGACCAGAGAAGCCTTCACGGAAGTTATATGATTCTTCCGAAGAGGAGCTTGACTATGACAGGAAGAAATCAAAAAAAGTTAAGGCTGGTAGCTCGAAGAAGCACAAATCCAAGGATAAATCTAAAGAGAAGAAACAGAAGAAGAGGAAGGAAGAGAGAAGAAGTAAATACCTTACTTAAGTGGTGTTTTGTGTTTCCTTGTTCGGGAACAAAGCCAAGACATTTGTCGCTGATTTAAAAAAGATCTTATCCTGTGGGGTGTTAGCGGACGCTTATCATTCTTCAAAAGGGTCATATGTTACTCTGAAGGGTCATCCTAGTTTTTGCAGAGGTGAATCTTTATGTTGCTTACGGTTCCAGGCAAGATCTGGAAAACAAGTGAACTCAAAGGCAAATCTGGAACACAATGAAACTGAAATTTTTTCTTTTTAGTTTGACTAGGGTAGTCTCAGTAAGCTGAAGGAAGAATCTTTCAGGCCTGTATGGCGTTGATGCACAACTACTGTTGACGAGAAGTGCATGAAAACAAAAGCAGAATTGTAATTTTATTCTCTTTTTGGTCCTCAAGTAGGAAATTATATTCATTTAGCAGTCTATTTTATGCTCTATTTTACATCCGATTTTTATCGAAATTCTGTTTTACAAGTGCCGATCTTTTGCTCATCATGAGACTGATTTCCAGGTTTAACATTTGTGAAATCATCTCCTAAGTGATCACTTCAATGTTTTTCCTCATGAGACTGATTTCCAGGTTTAACATTTGTGAAATCATCGCCTAAGTGATCACTTCAATGTTGTTCACTGCCGACCATCGAGGCTGCTTCGGTTTCTCATGTCTGCCAACCCCCAAAAAGTAGGGGCCTGTTGTGGTTGTGGTTACTATTTTTTTTTTTGAAAAAAACAATTCATTCTCAGATCATTGTAAACAATACAGGGCTGTGTTCTGATGAAGATTTACTCTTAATTTTCAAATTTTTATTTAGATTGTTCAGGAAAAATGAGTAAATTAATAATTTCGGTATAACAGTTGACAAACAGTTAAAAAAAGGAAAGGAAAAAAGTTGGAATATTAAAAATAAAAATTATTTTGATTATCTTGGTTGACCGTAATGACCGTCGTAAACAAAATTGGAAAGAAAAAGAAAAAAGAAAAGAAAATATTTTCAATTTGTTTTGTTTAAAAGTAGAATTATCCAACAGAAAACTGTGCAACACGTTATCAAGAGAGTTTCTTGTCAAAGTCATTCCTATAAAATTAAGATTGAAATTCAACCAAATTAACAAATTATAAGAATTTGTTCACACATTTTAGGCAACATATGAAATTAAACGTCTTCTTCGGTCAAGGTCTATGAGAAGTTCAGAACATACGAATAGGCAGCTCAGTCAAAGACTTTTTTTACAACTTAGCCTGGAGAAAAATTTGACATTCATCTCAGAACATACACATATCTAAAATAGAGTTAGAGTACAACAAATTCCACATATCTAATCACTTCTCAACTGCATGAATTTTCAATACAGCTTCAGTCCAGTACTAACCTATTTTAACACTTACAAGACAAATAAGAAATGACCGAAACAAGTTTATCTAATTTTTCGTGATCATATGTACGGCAAGATGTAGACACTCTGCTCCCTAGAAAGACCAGTGTTATGAGTCCTCAAACTGATGATCCGTCTCATCAAAAATCTCCTCCTACATTAACAAATATTTGATTTCAGGATACGAGGAGTCATACGAAAAATGGTGGACAGAACCAAAAAAAAAATAGAAATATGGCTTGAAAATGAAAATGAAAAGACAGCTAGTACCTGTAACAGTTCTTCGATAACATCTTCCATTGTTATAATGCCAACAGCCTCTTCCTCTTCACGGAGCTTGGGGAGTGGCTCACCACCATCAATCTGCAGGATGTCTGAATATATCTCCTTTGTCCATTTCTTGCTTCTGGAACCGGTCCTACATGAATTATTTGCACTGTTTGAGTTGGGAAAGCTCTTCCACTTCTGCAGTGATCTTTTGCTCTTCAAAGTCTTCTCTTGAAGAGGCTTTTCACCATCAATGTCAACTTTCACTTCCTTCACTGGATCTATTGAGGGAGACATAAAGAACAGTTACTATGTCTATCACAAAAATCAAAAATAAAAACAAAAAAAGTCCCATCATAGAGTTTGAAGGGGCAGGCGGAGAAATTTTGGCTAGGAAAACTTTTCAAGGCATTCTACAGTAGAAAGTTGGTGCTTACTGTCAGCAGGATCACCGTTGGTCTGCTCCACATTCTTATTGCATCGTCTTACAACAATAGCCATGTGGCTGTGACCTTTCTGGAACTCATTCAATATGTCATATAACGGCAACGTTTCTGGAACCCTATCAAACAAATAAGAGTAGAGCATCAGGTTATGATTAAGATGATGTAAAGCATCCTAAATTCGTACTGTAATTAAACCTACAACAAAACGTAATATCCCTTTAACCAACACAAAATACCTTGGAATCCTGCGTACAGTGACACTCTTTACAGGCACTTCCTCTTCTGGATTAACCGTCAACAAATTTTTTACCTAAGATTTGAATGAAAATAGTTGAGAAAAGTACGTCACCAAGAAAAATATAGCAACCAACTAATATGAAGACAAATCAGATGGAATGAAATCGGAAAACAAAATACATAAGCATGATCATCATGCTCAAAATTTATGCTCCAATTAACCCAACATGATTGTGGACTCCAATTATTTTAGGAACCTGTTTGAGTTTTATGGCATACTTGTCTATGTGCAAATATTTTTCAGATCCAATGTTGACAGAGACATATTTAAGCCAAGTTAATTCTGATTTACATTGGTTTTAACACCCGTAGGTTGGGAACTTGGGAGTTATATTTTTAAAAAAGGGCACGTTAAGACAGCAGTAATCTGGCAACATGAAACAGAAAATCAACATGCCAGATCCTGTGGTTAAATAGAAAATTAATTGCATACAGAACTATTTTGAATTGCACTGAAAACTGGCTAAAGAGTTTACCAGGACGAGTCCAATTATATTTGTAGGCTCCTCGTAATAAACAGGAACTCTGCTATGTCCTTTCTCCAATACTAGGTTCATCAAATTCCTGTGTGATTAACATAAGTTAGGGTTGCAAATTGAAACATTAGTTATATAGTCAACATAAGGTGACTATTTTGTTCTAATGCTGAAAGCATAATAACCTGTCAAGCTTGGCATTGATATCAATTGCAAACGTTTCGGCTATAGCAGTCATGGCATCACTAGCTGTTTTCTCGGAGAGCTCAAGTGCTCCGGCAATAATGGTTGTCTCATCATGTGTCAACTCTCCACCTTTTCCAGCCTAGAACAAGACAGTCATATGGTTTTAGGACAGACGGTATGTACTGTAAGCAAAAGTGAGAAGAAAGGTCCAGAAGAAAGAGTTTGAGAATGACAGATTCCAGGCCCAAAAAAAAGCATGATGACATTGGAAAAGACGAGTTTAAAATAGAGACAAGTTTGACTTGACAGTTGACAATGAAACTGTATGAGAGCTGTCAAACGCACCTCATTACCATGCATATCTACAAGTGTTTTCAACTCAGCTCTGCGAAATAGAGCTGCATGTCCAGGGCCCAGCAGAAAGTCCAATAGCTGGGAACCACATAGAACATAAATAGTCAGAGAAAATAGTAGTGGCATAAGAAATTGAAAAGAAAAAGGCAAGTGCTAAATTTTTTTTTTTTAATAGACGGCAAGTGCTAAATCAATATATCATACCTTGCTAATTGGATATGCAACAGGAAAGCAGATCCAGACAAGAACACGCACAACTGGAGCCACTGTTGCACCTATCGCCAAACCATATCGGGAACAAACAGATTGTGGTATAATCTGCTCCCATAGGTGAATAGAAGTTAGTTACACACACACAGTGCTTCACACCATTACTGGCTTGAAGAATACATGTGACGGTATATCAAAATGCCAGACTAAAAGTTACTTCATTTTTTCCAAGTCTTTTTGTTTTCAGACAAACTGATGGACAAAAATGCAAGGCTCTGGATCCACCCACTCAATGTTGTCATTCTCAAAGAGCTACTTAGTTCAAAAATACAATTAAAACCATTGACACAGATTTAAAAACAACAACTACCTATCCTGACTTGTCTATGCTTCAGTACAAACAAAATGTAAGATATATCACTAACCTCACCAAACAGAAGAATCAGTGTCACTGAAATTAGGATCGCACCCCAAGCTGTCACCAGACCATCAAGGAAAATAGGAAGTGTCTGAAAGAGGAGTGGCCATTTCAATATTGTCATTATTTTGTTTATAGGACTTTAGTGTTTTTTTTCAATAAGCATCAATAACATGTACCTCCATTGCAGCAGCATTGCAAATAAGTAGGGTGCAGAGCAGCAGATGCTGCTTTTTAACAACGGGCAATATCTTAGCTGTAATAAATAACAGAATGCATACAAACAGATGCAATGATTAGTCAAAAGCAATTTACAAAGCAATATCATGATAAACTAGTAACCGTAATCCATCATTACAAAGCTAAAGTCCCTTGCACAAGTTCTTCCCTTTTAATGCCAAGTAATTTACAGAGTCATGAAAAGCCAAAACATCTAAAAAATAAAAATGCATAACAAACAAGAAGCCCAGGTATTAATCCTCAAGGAAGATGTTGCCACATTCATTTTGCAAAATCACTCTTCATTCTTTAATACCAATGGCATGCCTTTTCTCCATTCATAGTACTACTTTTTATGCAAATGAAGAAGGTTGGACTAAATTCCAACAAATAAAACATCAATTTTCACCAAATAAGAAAATAGAGCCATCAACTATATTCCCACCAATACAAACACAACATAGTTGGGCAAATTACTTCCACAAACTCCATAATTTTCTTAAGCTGGTCAATCTAAGCATTCATTTAACAGCTCCTATAATCAAGGCACAAATTTAATATCGAAAAAAAAAACATTAACCTGATCATTCTAACAAAAAATAACATTATATTGGGCCAAACACTTTTTTCTTTCCTCATTTTCTCACATTTTCCGAGCACCCAAACAGAGCATAAAGTTCCAAACAAAACCAGATGACACAAGAAAGAAAGGCAAAATTGTACCGGCGTAATTGCGATCCTTGGGGGTGCCGGACTTGGCGAGGACCTCTAGATCGACGAGGCTCATGGACATGAGCCCCAAGGTGAGGCCAGACATTAGCCCAGCGAACAGCACCAACAGCACGATCAGCGCTATGTGAATGAAGAACCCGGTACTGCAACACTCGTATTCCACCGCCATTAGAAAAAAAGCAAGCTTTTCTTCAGCCTCAGCTCTCAATCAATCGATTAAGCAACTCTCTCTCCTCCTCCAAAGTTTCCAAATTTACAGACAAAGCTTCAATCTAGCTCCCTCTCAGAGACACACCTCCATTGCCGCTGATTGCTCGAGCTTCTCCCCAACCAAACACCGACACAGCAATTTAGAGAGAGAGAGAGAGAGAGAGAGAGAGAGAGAGAATTACAGAGAATGGTGGGAACTGGGAATTTATAGCTCTGTAACGTTTAGCATCACCTTTTCCACTCTTTTACATTTTTTTTTAAATTTATAACTTTTTTCATTTATATAAATTCTTAAACCTTTTTTTTTTTGCGTTTTGCGTTGTTGTAATAATGGTTTATACAATAAAAACAAAAAAACAGTTTTCAAATAGTTTTTAGTTTTATTCTTCATATATGTTATCTGTCGTCTTCATCTCCATTTTTCTTTCATTGCTATATTTGTTGAACTAATAACAGAAAACAAAACAAAAAATCTAACTAGAAAGAGTTCGAACAAGAAAATTAAAAAAAATGGTTATTTCTGGTGGCGGCTTGTAGATTTGGAGGTTGAAAGTATTTTACTCTTACATCCAAGATTAACGTTCGAGTCTCCCCATTATGTATGCATTCTTCTATAACAAAAAAAGAAAAGAAAAGGAAAACCCGTTATATCAAAGGTGCTCTCAAGGTATTTGTATTAAACAACAAATATATTGGCCGAAAAAAAAAATCAAACAAAAAAATATATTCTCATATATAGGTGATGTGAAAATAAATGAAAAGTTAAGTGACATAATTAAGATGGAAAATATCATCAAAGCTTAAGTTCTCCTTCAACCAAATGTTATAAAATAACGAGTATGTTAAACCTCACGGGGCCAGCGACTACATTAAATGGTGAGATTGGAGAGAGATAGGACTAGAGTGGGTGATCGAATTGATTCTTTACAATGTGAAAAAGAGAAAAAGAAAATTGAGAGTGAAAAGTTTTTTTATTATTTTTAATTTAGAATAATGTATTTATAAATTATAATATGCAAGAATACTGTCCCTCAACGAATGTTTTATGATGAATTTTCAAGTACAATATAATTAATGAACAAAAAATTGGATATATGTGAAATTTAACAAGAATATTAAAAGTATATATACAGTGAGGAATTTAAATTAATATTTGTCATTCTTTGGAAAGTTAAAAACAATTTGGTGTTAATTAGTGGTGCTTCTGTTCTTAGGATTCCAATCTTGTATTTTGAATGAGAATGAGCATGAATCAGAGTAAGACATTCCCATTAAAAAATTTACTAACTGTCAGGAACGGAAATGAAAATAAAGTTGATTACTGAAATTGCCTATAACAAAGTATATTTCATTTCATATGAATCCTACCTCCCCTTCAAAAATAAGATTTAATTTTTTTTTAAAAACATAGTAACTTAGAACATGAAGCACTCTAATTTCTTTACATTTCCATTCTTGTGTAAACATAACCTAATTAATATTAGAAAATAAAAATAAAAAATTATCAGTAATGGGTATCTTCTTTCCCTATGTTTACTAACTCGTGAGTATTTGAATGATTCCAATTCCTTACACATACGGAATAAAAAATTATGAGAGTTTCATGACAAAATCCGTAATCAAATACCTTAAAAACTATGAAACATGCCGTGGAAGCCCTTGCTTTCATAAAGTAAATAAAACATTTGGAAAATGATAATTATGGTCTAATTTTTTTTCCTAATTATAATAAGCGAAACAATAAAATAGGCTGCTGTTAAACGAACCCTAAAATTAACTGACTACACCCTACTATTAATTTATTTATTGAATTACTAATTTACCCTAACATAAAATGACAAAAAAGGATACATTGAATATTGAAATAAAAATAATTTTAATAAGTACCCCCTACTCAACATATTGAACCCTAATGAAATTAGAATTTTGAGTCTGATTTCAAAAAGCCATAGTTTTCTTTGCTGCAGAAAAACCATCGTTTTCTTCTAGGCAAGACAGAGGATGACGATTCAGAGTCTGATTCCTAAAAGTCATCGATTATAGCTAACCATCGTATTCATACCAATGCTCTGTGCGAACATGAGGTTGTCTCTGTTGGGAAGTTGTGGCACCAAGCAACCCCATCAAAATGCCTCTGTTCCCTCAGCTGGTGAGGCTGATGTAAATTTCTCCCGACGGATGCTTCAGGCTTCAGCCACCTAAGCAGAGTTCTTCAGAACCCACTCCACCAGAGTGGAAACACCAAACCCAGTAGCAGTGCGCTTCTTGTCACTCCAAACAGTAATGTGAATCTTATTTATTTTATCAATTTAACTTCATTTAATGTGCAGTTTACTCCAATAAGTATCACTTAGAAGCCCACTCTAAGCATCATCAGATTCTCCTGATTCATTCAATAATATAACACTGCTTCAAAGAATATGCATATACCTGCTATTGAGGGTCCAAGAGCAACTTTGCAGGCACCAGTTAAGGTTGCCAGGTCAACAATCTGCATAATATGATGGTGTTAGCACTAGCAGTACCAGAAATCAGTATTATACATCTAAGGAGCATGCGGGCATCAAACAATTGTAATGATAAATTAATTACAAAGAGCAGCGTGCATATGTGCTCTTCATAAAATTCAATGTGCCGCAAATACAAAATACAACATATAATGCAGAATGAAATGAAAAATGAGGAATATAACAAAA
The DNA here is from genome assembly GCA_024362665.1 of Prunus padus. NCBI lineage: Eukaryota > Viridiplantae > Streptophyta > Magnoliopsida > Rosales > Rosaceae > Prunus > Prunus padus. The sequence goes on along the minus strand of JANFAM010000019.1, from coordinate 26,860,007 downwards.
CTACCATTTTCCTATAGTGAATCCTAGTCAGTAATTAGATTATTCACCTAATTTACAGCAAGAAAAATCAGTGAAAAGCTAAACTCATTTCCTATGTAAAGCCAAATGAGCACATTAAGGAACCTCAACAATATCAAACATCAGGACAGTGCTAGAATTTCACAATTTTAAATCTAATTAAAATAGGGTGTACTTAGTTAAAATATGGTGTCTTAGTTAATTTTACATGGGTGTATCGGGGTATTTTTGGTAGTTAAATAGGGTGTACTTAGTTAATTTTACATTTGATTTAATTATTAGGGTGACTTATATCATAAGCAGATTATCTCGATTAATTTTAGGGTTCGTTTTAACAGACCCATAAAATATAGTGCTGTTAACAATCAACGTGAAAGGACTTGAAAGGGGATTTGATAGTAGCTGGTATTGAGTTGGCATTGTGTAACGGTGTACCGACCTAGTGGTCAATTTGGAGAGCCCCGACCCGAATATGCGGCCTTGAACTCAGTTTCTATAAACCGATTGCGTCGTCATCACCGTCATCTATTTTGCAGGCTGCTGATTTTGGAGAGAGATTTTGCATTGTGTCGTTATTCACATTGCTGCTGACTAATTCTGACTTTAATTATTTTAAAGAGACACCTTGTACATGATTTGCTCTCCCATCTCTTTCCCTTTGACGTGAGTTTTTGTCCCTCGCTTAATCTACCAAATCTTACTTTATGTCTTACTATCTGCTACAAAATTAGCTTTTTTACGACGTGTGAATTAGTTAAAATAATGCATTTATGAAGGATATTATGATGAAAAAGAGACGTATCAAATATGTGTGTTGAAAAAGATCGTAGTTAAGAATTAAAGTCATTTTCAATATTATTATAATATTGTCTAACACGAGAAAAATACAAAACAAAATGTATATCACACAAGATTTATGAGGTTTTTTTATTTTATCTGTCTAATGAGAAAACATTTTAATATGACCTACTATGATGATTGGTAATTAATCAAACTATAAACTAACACCATGTAAAGCTGGATATTGCAAAGCGTGATGATTTTCTCGTTTTCCTTTTTGTCCACTTACATTCTTTTTTATTATTTTTAATAATTTTTACTAAAACAAAAAAAAGAATATTAAATAGACAAAAAAAAGATATAAATAGATAAAAGATGAGTGAAAAGATCAGTACCGTATTGCAAATTTGAAACTGAACATTATAAAAAAAGAAAAGAAATAACAAAAGCTCGCAAATCATACATAATATAATCCGAACGTATCCCGAGAGACCTTTCTGTTCATGGGGCAATGATATAACTATCCTGAATCCTGATTGCCTTTCAGCATTGATCAATCTGTGGCCACCTACCCCCAACTAGCTTAATTAATTAATTAATTATTGTTCTTTTTCCTTCTTAAAAGATAAGGCAGGAAAGAAAACTGGTCATTTGAGATATTTATATGTTCAAAACTCTGTGTTAGCAGCCTCATCTTAAAGTCCTTGTATATGATTAGCATGATGATGTCGGTATGCTCCCTTAATTTTTAGTCTCAGATGGTTAAAATGAAGCCTGATAAATAATCTTACAGGGAGTGAGTAATTTCTCTAAATTTGTACATTTCATACACATAAAATGTGGGAGTGGAGCCACGCTTTGTCCCCAAAGTAACCGTGCCCCTGAAACTCGAGCATTTCATGTAAAATTTATATTATACTTTCGTAGTTATTGGAAAAATATAGAAAAATCAAATTTATTGAACGAACCACACTCCTTCGCGTACGTCAGAAGTCCATTGATGAGGAGGGGCTGGGGAAAGCTTGAACACATTGTTTACCTCCCAAAGTAGTAAAATAGAGAGTGATGAAATTTATTTTCTCAATAACAAAAGAGAAGAGCACACAAAAACAAAAGTGTGTGGAAATAAATAATTAATTAATAATGGCTAACCATTTCAGTGGGAGTTAGGTATAATAAACAGAGTGAAATTCTGACGACTGATGCCACTCTTCATAGTGTGGAATGAGACATACCTGAAACTCATCTTGTCAGTTTATATATCCCAATCCCACCATTTTATTTGCTTGTACCAGTTTTATGGCTTCTAGTCGGCAACAAAATGCATACAACCAAGGTCATCAACGCATTCGTGAGCAATTGACAACGACTCATCATTGTAAATGATATAATTGACAATTAAACTTACTAAAAGCCATATAGTTTACAGTGGTATATGTGTAGGCGTGATGTGCTGTATGTACTTCAATGATCACGAGAAAATGTAACTAAGAATGGATGTGATTCGATTCGATTTAGGTCTCAAATATGGGTTGGATTGGTTTCTTTGGTATGTTTAAATAATTGTACATATGAGTTAGCCCAGTTGTACATATGTATATCCCCTTGCACTTGAGTTCTCCCTCTCCGAAGATTATAGTAGTTTAGAATAAGAAAAATTAGGTATTAGACATAAAAATCTTTACTAATGAGGATTTCATACCTAGAGTATTTTTGTTTTGGTTTTGATATATAGGAATCAAATTTTATTTTAGATTTAGCCAAAAGAATGCCCAGATTTGTTGGGCCTGTCTAAATAAAAAGATAAAATACAATTTTACTCCTTTTTGTTTAAAAGCCTTCCAAAATCATATCTCACCATTTCTTTCTCTCTCTCTCTCTTGGACAGACGCTGCACATGAACCGCCTCAAATAAAAATCCTCCATTTTTACCGCTGTCCCTAAACCCATCTTAACTTTGTCTTGACCACGCTCGCTTCCTACATATCTCTCTCTTTCTCTCACCCAATTTGCTCAGAGAATATGGACGCCATAGATTCAAGAGTGGATCCACTCCTGAGAGTTCTCCAAGGATGCGATTCGGCTCTGGCCAAGATCGGGTTTAATATTCAGATCAGATCTTCCGAGATCGGGTTTAATGGAAATTAGGTTTTTCAATTTTGTTATCCTGTAATTGATGGATTTGATGATCAATTGTGGTGTAGAGTTCACGAAGGTCGCACTGATGCTCGATCGGGTTCGTGGTGATGGGATTCGTTGGGTTCTTCGTGAAGTTGATCTTCATCCCCATCAACAACATCATTGTTGGATCTGCTTAGGTATGAAATTATATCCGAATCTCGCCCGATCGAATTCATTGATTGAAATTATTGAGATTAATTTGCATGCATTTGATGTCTATCATGTCCGTGTTTGTGAAATTGAGTTTTGCGGTTTCATTATGGAGAATGCAATAGTTTTGTTGTGCCTTGTGTTCAACATTCGGATATATATTTACATTTATGATTATTGGCTGATTTACGTATCACTTTTGACATTTTAGCTTAGCATAGTGTAGGGTAGGATTTGGTTGCTTACATTTATATGCCTAGAAGGTAATCCCTTTGATCGTGTTGTCTCATTTGATTCTCAAATCTTCTATTTGATTACATGCTAGATGTTTATCGCTATTTGATACATTCATTTATCTATGGGTTTCACCATGAGCCTTTAATGGTTTACATAATTTTGATGCCTGGGTTTTTACTAGTAATTACTTTACATTTTCATGATATCTTTTATTTGTGACTTTTTGATGCCTGGTAGAGATACATTGGAGGTTTTGCCCCTTAATCTATAGGTTGTTGGTTAGTGAGTTGTTAAGCTAGTGTTGATTTGATTCTCTCTTTGTACTTGTGGAGTTTGTCCTAAATTATTTAGTTTACGACAATGCATATTTCAATTTTGTTTTGTTTCTAGCTATATTTTCAATTTCATTCCTGGAAACTTGAGATCATATTGCAGTTCTTAGGATAGAGATGCTTGTTGTTTATTACTTAATCTTATTGCGTTAAAGGCTTCTTTTGGTTTTGTTCATTTTCATCTTTCCTATCACAAACATGAAAGCACCTCCATTGCAGCTTTATGTTTTTTTGCATTCACGCTTTTATGTTTTTACGCAAATGCGTTTATGCTTTTCTCTGCATTGCGTTTATGTTTCACTGCAATGCGCTTTATGGCACAGTCTGTTCAAAACTTGTGCCTTTGGCAAATTAATGCTTGTTTATGAATTTTGAAATCTTATATTCATTTTAGTTGGAGTCAATTTTTAACTAGATAATGTTTGTCGCTGGAAATTTGGGATAGTAGAAACACATTTATGGGATGACGTTGGGTTTAGCTACCTTTAATCACTAAGTCACTTTGGGTAAGGAGGATATGAAGCATCGACGGGTAGCCCATGGCTCCAATTGGGGCGGAGCTCGGAAAGCAGTTTCAAACAGGAAATGTGGGATGGAGGGCGGAAAAAGCTTGTCATTGTTTGCACATAATAAGGAATAAGGAAATTTCGCTTTATGTAGTGGTAATGTTGGCATAAGTTGACCTAGTTGAAAAATATATGAAATATAAGGGATATACCCTGAGCCATGTTTATTAACCCGATTCTTGGTTGAAGTGTTGATTCTTAAAGACTTTAACATAGAATCAGGTTTTTATGCCGTAATGCGGTTTATGTTTTTCTACAATGCGCTTTTTTGTTATTCTTACACCGTGCTTTTGGTTTTGTTTTGCGGGGTTTTATCCTCTTAATTTTGGAGTTGTTGATTATGAGACAGAGGAGAATTTGACTTTGTTTCTTTATAGTGTGCTTGCCTTTAGGAGTGGCATTTTGTGTAATTTTGATATTTTTTTTATTACATTATTGTAAAATTAGGTACTACTTTTTTGTTTAAAATGAATTTGACTTTGTCTCTTCCTGTTGTTTTCATCCATGGGAATAGCATAACTTTTCCTTCTGTTATTTTTTAATAATGGCTTTGGTCGAGTTCTTCGCATTGATGTGTGACTAATTTATGGTTTTGAGTAAGGAATCAGTTTTTTTTTTTTTGGAAAACATAAACAAGTTAGGAAAAAAACAATAGAACAAAAAAAAAAGGGAAAACGGAAAAACAAAAGAAACAGAAGAGCAACAAACTTAAAATGGTGGAACAGGAAGCAATAAAAGGAAAGGAAAAAAATAAAAATAAAAGGAAGGAAAATTTCAAGAACATAGATGGGGAAGAAATAAGAATGGAGGAAAATGATACTGTTTTTGATTTAAAATGAATTACTTAAAATTTGCATAATGGCATATTTTGTAATTTTTAGTTTTTTGTAATGCATAATTGTAAAATTACATCTTACTTTTTATTCTTTGGTCTTTTTCTTAATTAAGTTAATTGAATTTGTATTTTCCTAATTAGTAAAATATATAGTGTCTATAAACTAAAGCACCCTTTAGAATATCACCTTAGAATTAATGCAACTATTGCAAATTAATGATTCCAATTCCTCAAAATGAGAGCATTTCACAGCCATGATCAAAATGAAAACACTTGACTCCTTACATGTTAAGAGTCATTTCTCTTGACATACAATTACAATTTAACAAGTGCATAAAAGTTTTTTTGTAATTTTAATGAGTTATTTTTACATCCCTAGAGAAAGAGAGCATCCCAATAATTTGAGTTACTTCTGTTCAAAATAGATAAGGGAACATCCTTAGAGAAAAAACGAACCACCAAATTGGGCTTGGCTGGTTCATTTGAGTTGGAGACCAAATTCTCGTTTAATGATATGGTTAAATCATATTGGGCCGATATTGGGTCCCACTACATGCTATCACGTTGGGTTTGGTTGCACTTATATGACGGTGCAGCCCATACTATGATGATTATTTTAAGGGTAAATTTCACTTTACTACTCGCAAGTTCCCTGAAATTCTAACTTTATTACACAAAGTTTTTTTCTTCTCACTTTCGTACCTAAAGTTTGAGTTTTTTTAACCATTTTCATACATCTGTTAGTCATTCCGTCAAATACTATGTTAAATGATGACGAGACAATCAATGGTCCCACTTGGACTCAATTATATTGTGCCACGTGGACTGAAAAAAATTAACTATTAAAAATAAAATAAAAAAGTAAAACAATCCACGAACTAGCACCCATCTCCACGAACCTCGCCACAACGCAATCCACGAACCTAGCCTCATCGCAACCCACAAACCCAGCACTAGCACCCATCTCCGGTAACCCTAGCCACAAACCTAGCACTAAATCAGAAATAATTTGATTCACAATTGCTTCTTCTTTCGTGGAAGAAGAGGTCTGAGAGTTGCTGATGAATCTAATTACAGTGGAAAACAATGGTTTATCAAGTGGGGTGGGTAATGGCATATGCTTCTATCCAGGTTTGGATTTCGTCTTTCGGGTTCATTGAATTCCAATCAGCTACTTTGTGGAATTGGGTTTGCGGGATGCTGAAAAAATATTGAATTTGAGAATTGGGTTTGCTGGGTTTTGAAAATGATTGAATTTGTGGAATTGAGTTTGTTGGGTTTTGAAAAAGTAGTGGATTTTTGGAATTTGCTTTTTGGGGTTTTCTAGAATATTGAATTTGTGGAATTAGGATTGTATGGTTTTGAAGAATGTCTTTGCGGGGTTTTGTAACATATTAGGTTTTGTAATGATTGGGATTAATGGTGATGGTTGAGGTGGGGTTAGTGATGGCTGGGGTGAGGTTAGTGATGACTGGGGCTTGGGACCATCTCCATGTCGAGATCTCCCTTAGCCCCCTTACTCTTCTTGCGTAAGGCATGGGTGATTTGGTTCTCTGGGTGTGGTGGGAATGGTGGTCTGGGTTTAAGGTTTGCTTCACGAGGATGGTGGTTGGGGTGGGTTTGCTTGGCTATGCGATTTGGTTGTTTGGAGTTCTATCGGAGATGGGGATGCACTGGGTTCATCCGAAGAGAAAGACACGATGAGGAGATGATGGTGTGCATGGAGGAGATGGGGTGCTAGGGTTTGGAGAAGAAGGTGGGGGTGACTAGAGGGGTGGGGGAGGTGCGGGGCGGAGGAGAGAGAAAGAGAGAGGGAGAGGGAGAAGAAAATACAGAGGGAGAGGGAGAGAGAGATTGTAACATCTCGCCCCCAAGAACATATTTAAATTCTTAGTGGGTTAGGGTTGACTTTTTGTTTAGGAATTGTTTTGGGAAATTTCTTGGTTCCATTACGTAGTGCTTGAGCTCACGAGTTCATAGACACATAGTGAGCCCAAATTGGAGTTGAAATGAGAAAGTTACGATCTATGGAAGTTTCAGGACACAACCGAAATCTCAAAAAGTCAAATTTTAAAAAGGGATCTAATCTCTCTCTCTCTTTCTCTCTCTCTCTCTCTCTCTCTCTCTCTCTCTCTCTCTCTCTCTCTCTCTCTCTCTCTCTCTCACAAACTCTCTCTCTCTCCTCTCTGTCGCGTGAAACAAAGCCGGCCACTTTGGCTGGCGAGTTCTTTCGATTTCGGCCACGGCCGGCGAAGCCCAAGGTACTAAAATGACCGCCTCTTCCTCCTATTTCCATCCATATACGTATTCACCCTCGATTTGGAGAGATTGGAGCTAAAAATGGGAGAAAACCGAAGCTCTGTTTTGGCGCCGTCGCAACCACCACTTCTAGTGGATTTTCCGGCCACCACCGGCCGAGATATCACACCCAAAAGCTTCCACAACCTCTCTTCTATCTTTCCACTCAAAGACCCGACCCATAACCTCGCCGGATTGTTCGAATGGAAGATGGGAAGTTTCTAGGTTTTTCGGCGAGAAAACCTCCAATTTTGGCCGCTTCCCGATCAAATTGATCGTCAACGCATGTATGAAACTTACTCCCCTTGATGAGCTGAATCGTTTGGTATAAGTATTGGCTGGCGATTTGGAGTTTCCTGATCGCCGACACATGTATGAAACTTACTCCCCTTAATAATATAAACTTACTCCCCTTAATAAAATATTTTTTATTAGTTTTTTGTCCATATAGAAGTCATTATCATTGAAAAATAGGACCCACATTGCCACATTAGCATTTAATAGATTTATTAATGATTTATGTAATAGAGGGGGTAAATTGTAGGGTTTTCGGGAATTTGAGTATGTACTCGTAAATGTCTCTAAAGTTGGATATGAACTTGAAAATGATCTTATAATTTATAAAATTTTATGCAGTTTTTTCAAAAAATTTATATATACAATACGAGTGATATCGAAAGAGAGGAAATTCAAACGCATAATCTCAAATCCAAAAAATGTACAAAATTAACAGATACACAAGTTGTATAGAGGGTCGGTGCATATTAAATTACTGTTTTTGGTGAAATGAGTTTATTGAATTATTTAATATTTAATATTAGATGTGGACTTGTAGTGGTGTAGGACTTGCAAGTGTATGGAGCTTATACAACTAGAAAGTTAGTCGGTTCCAAATCCAAGCACTCTCTACTAGCTAAAGAGTAAAACCAGGCTCCAGCACAGATCTGAATCGCGCCCTAGATCTCCTTTCCCAGCTTTTCCCGCTGCATTCTCCTAAGGTTAGTCTCTCTCTTACTTCTCTCACTATTGCTCTTTGCTCTGCTTTTTCGGCTTTTAGATCCATTTCTTTGAATGGGACAGAGTGATTTTATCCACAAATTAAGTTTCTTTACTGCTTTATCGATCTGAATTTGAATTCTTGTCTTCATTTTCCTTTTGAAGATTGGCTTCTTGTGATTGTGTTTTTGAGTTCTTATTGATTCCGTGGCTGCTTGGATATCTGGGTTGGTCTTATTTTCACAAGTTTTGAGCTGTACATGCATGTTTCACAGGAATTTTTGCTCAATTACGCCAGATTTTGTATTAGTAATGATAAATTCGTGAATATGATATTTGAAATGCAGAAGAAAAAAGGGTTATGGATTTGGTGGATTTATGTATGAGTTTGAATTGATGTTTGGAAAGAAGATCTCTTTGTGGCATTGTCATGATGGTTGATGCCTATTTAATTGGATTATATGAAAATTTTGAGATCAATGAGTAGAGAACAGTTGGAAAAATGTTTCAACTGAAGGCATTTGGAAACACTGCTAATCGAAGTTTAGTTTCAACTGTTTCAACTTATGGTAGATTTTGCAGGCTCACTACTTGATAGAGTCATGTCAAGGAGGCCAGTAAATCCTGCTAGACGCATTGGTGATGGTGCAAGCATCCCATTTGTGGGTGCTGTGCAGTCCAAAGCACGCTCATCACCTCTACTGTCTATAGGGCTTGTGCTTGTGGTACTTTCCATAACCATTCTACTTCCATTGCTTCGGTATTCTTTAGGAGCATGGTGTTATGGTGTTAACATTCATAATCCTAGCATAACCAAAAAATAATACTTGTAGTTCAGCACGAACAGATGACTAGAACGTGTGCTTCCATTGTAGAAATGAATTCTGTCAGTAATATTGTCACTGAACAAGATTACACTAACAAGTTTAGCTTCAATACGAAAGTAACAAGTGTGAACTTTTAAATTTCAGGAATGAATTCTCTTAGTAATGATGTCACTGAACATAATTACACAAACAGGTTTCGTTTCAATACGAAAGTACGGAGTATTAACTTTTAAATTTCAGGGTGCAATTCTTCTTGTCTGCTATGCTTTCAGCGGGTCAGGTGGATGGAGCAGTAAAGAGGCTGTGATTAAACTTGAAGGTATATGTCCTGACCTGTTCTTTTGTCCAGTCTCCATTTCTCTAAAACATTTTGGTTATTGAATGCAATAGTTTGCTTGATTTATTAACATGAGTTGTTAGAATTCTATATTGTCTTTCCAAAATTCTCAACATCTCCGAGCTTATGTATATCTGTACAGTTTATATTGAGTGGATCTATCAAATTTTGTGGTATGAATTCAGTTGCTTCAAACTATGTGAATGTTGTGCATTGCAAAGTCTTTGCGATGATAGATTGTTAGTTCCCTCAATTTTTTTATTGTACTGTTAGCATGCAGGTTTTCTGAGGTAGAGGAACTTTTTTTACAGTTTGACAATCTCTCGTCTTTACATGCAGGTGGTGCTTCGTGCACATTTGAAGTTCAGAAAGCAATACCTATACTAAAGAAAGCATATGGTGATAGCATGAAGAAGGTGTTGCATGTGGGCCCTGACACCTGTTCAGTGGTATCTAAATTATTAAAAGAGGAGGATACGGAAGCCTGGGGTGTGGAACCATTTGACTTAGAAGATACTGATGCAAGTTGCAAGAGTCTCGTGAGCAAAGGCATTGTGCGTGCTGCTGATATAAAGTTTTCTCTGCCTTACCGGCCAAAATCATTTTCTCTCGTAATAGCATCAGATGCATTAGATTACTTGTCTCCAAAGTACCTCAACAAAACTCTTCCAGAGCTGGCGAGGGTATCGGCTGATGGTGTTGTTATATTTACTGGTAAATGGTCCTGCCCTTAATAGATTATACAAACCATACTTGATAGTAACCGATCTCTTGGAATTTTTATGTACTTGTCATTTCCATTTTGCAGGTTATCCAGGTCAGCATAGAGCTAAAGTTGCAGAGCTATCCAAATTTGGCCGTCCAGTAAGTGATTAATGTTTATGATATTCCGAATTTTCTTAGTTTTGATGACAATTGATACGTATAAACTATATTTTGATTCTCAGTATTCATTTGCTTGCTTTGGTTGTATGGATGTGGAAAGTTTAACTTCCTAATGTATAACTTTACAAAGTTAAATAATGATGCTATGATCTTCTTTTAAAGGCCAAATTGCGAAGCTCATCCTGGTGGATAAGGTTCTTTGTTCAAACTAGCTTAGAAGAGAACGAAGCAGCCTCAAAGAAGTTTGAGCAGGCTGCACTAAAGAAATCTTACACACCTGCTTGCCAAGTTTTCCACCTCAAGTCATACCATTAAGAATCACAGCTTTGTAACTTTTCTCTATCAGCCCGTTGGTGAAAACATCGTCTATATACATCTTCAGTGCCCAAAGGGTAAGTTTATATTTTGTGGGAACACAGAGCCCCATTGAGTGCTCGTTTATGACACAGGATCTTCTTACTGATACATGTTGGGGAAGTGAGTTCTAATGACTTGGCTTTCATCCTCACTATGTATTCTTTAAATGATGTAATTTCTCCCCAACATTGCTGCGTGTTGTTGTTTTTGTTGCAGTGATATAGATTTGTTACTATAGATCTATTTTTGTTTATTATATTTATAAAACAAAAACAATCTCTCAATGATAAATTTAATTAAGGACGCCATCTTCTGTCTCTTAGATAAATGTGTTGTTAGCCCATCATTTGGCATTTGTACTTTTTGATTATACTGTGTTGGTGTTAGATTATCTCGAAATTTCAAAATATGCACACCATACTTATTACTTGCGGAGGAGATGAACGCGTTTAACTAGATCCAAAAACGAAACGCATGAAGATCAATCAAAAGACCACTATGCTCAAAATAGCACGACCTGAACTTGACTTGAACCAATGGCTCGTAGCCACTCTAGACCCTACTAGAGAATGGCGAATTATTCTCTCTAACGTTGCGAATTATGTGGCTAACTGGCGTAATTCACATGTCGTTGCGAATTATGTGGCTAATTGGCGTAATTCACATGTAAAATTAAGAACAGACTGTGGCTAACTGGCCTAATTTACATTTAAATTAAGAACAGACCTACTATTATGACTAATTAGCTTAATTCATGATTGTATAAAAAGTTTTAGTATTTAACCAATGGGGGACCTTGACTTGTAGTGGTCTTAGGTTCGAATCCCGTGTGTATGTGAGAAACTCATTTTCTAGTTTAGCTATCACTTTAACTAGAAAAAGTTTTAATATTTAAAATATCTTTAAATTGTTGTATAATTGTCATTAAGTTGAACTTGGTGGTGACCAGTTTTTTGGATGGCCATTGAATGAAATTACCGAAGGAAATTAATTATAGAGAGCACAAAAAGAGCAATATGAGGTTTTTATGAGCTGCAGTTGCCAGTTAGGCTTCAACCTGCGCCAAAATCATCGACGACAGTGAAGCATGGCCTCAAGAGAACACTTTCAGCACCAAAACCAGACGACAAGGAAAGTTCCTCTCTTTCCTCTTCTCTCCCTCGCTTGCTTCATTTCGATCTTAGTCGTCTTCTCCTCCATTAGAAAGACCTCCGTTCCTTCGCGACCTCACAGCACGAGCTTCGAGTTCCGAAGGAGCCCGGGATCCGACCGGAGGAACCCGGACGGGTCGTGCGACTTCTCGGATGGAAGGTGGATCTACGACCCGAATCCGCCTGCGAGGTACGACAATACGTGCAAGGAGATCTTCAAGGGCTGGAATTGCATCTCCGGCAACAAATTCAACGGCCGGGAGCTCGTCAAGTGGAGATGGCAGCCCAAGCATTGTGATCTCCCGCCATTCGATCCGGTTAGGTTTCTTCAGATGTACAGAGACACCAGCATTGGTACTCTCTCTCTCTCTCTCTCTGTTTATGTGCGTGTTGGTTGTTGAAGTTATTTAGTCGTTATTGTTCCGTTTGGTTGCTGAGAAAGCGTGTAAAAAAGTTACATTTGAAGCTAGGGAAGTAATAAACATATAAAAATCCGGAATTTTTAAGTTTTAATTGACTTGATTGAGTGCAGGCCTTTGTTTCTTGGTTAACTATTTTGCTAATTGACTTAATTTAAGTAGAGGTTTTAGTTTGATTGTACTTAGTGTTGCACTACATGAATGCATGTTGCATCAAATGTGATATGATGAGATGATTTTTAGGACTTTGCAGTTCAGTTTTATTGAATCCTGTGTTGTAAGTAAGACCTTATGAATGTTCTACAGTGCAGGGTTTGTTGGTGATTCGTTGAACCGGAATATGTTTGTTTCACTTTTCTGTTCTCTGAAACGCGTGTCAAATGAGGTTAAGAAGTGGCGACCAGCTGGTGCTGATCGCGGGTTTACATTTCTTCAGTATAATCTTACCCTTGCATATCATAGAACAAACCTTTTGGCCCGTTATGGTAGGTAAGCTATGTTTGAAACTATGTTGATGGCTATTATTTACTTTATTAGATGAATTGGTGGGGAACTGAGTTACATCTTGCACTTGTTAAGGTCCGGTGTTCATCTATTTATTTGTACACTTTGGCTTGTTATGTTTTGTTCATGCAGGTGGTCTGCCAATGCTAATAGTGGGGTGCTGGAATCTCTTGGATTTAAAGAGGGTTATAGAGTTGATGTTGACATTCCAGACGGCACTTGGGCAGAAGCTCTAAGCTTTCATGACATTCTGATCTTTAACACAGGGCACTGGTACTTACTATGTTATTGCTTATTCATGAGTTTTTTGAAGATACCTTTATTTTGTTCTTTTTCATGATGTGATTACAATGAGTTCTGTGTATCATAGTTAGGGATCACAAGACTAGCATGATGTATCATAAGTTCTGTGTTCTTTTCATGACATTCAGTATCGACAATCATGATGCAATTTACTTATACGAATGGAGAGCAAGAAAACTTTGATGTGGATAACCTTATTAGTAAAATAGAAAAGAACAATCAATTTGAAAACTTTCTTGGAGTTTGTTAATTTTCCCATGAAGAAAATCAGGAACTAAAGTTTCTATGATCTAATTAATTCTCCAAGTGAATACCAAGTACTATTGGAATAGAAACCAACTGATATCTGTCTTCAAGAAGTTACAAAGTAGCCATTTAAATAGGCTAAAATCCATATGTACAAGGTAAGAACATGTTTCGAAAATAGATATCAGATGAGTTGGAAATTTCACGCTTCATCAATTTTGCTGACTATGCATTTGTTTTTTTGGTTCTTATAAATAGGTGGTGGGCTCCTTCAAAGTTTGACCCTACAAAGTCACCCATGCTTTTCTTTGAAAAAGGTCAGCCTGTGGTTCCTCCTGTACTCCCTGGTGTTGGCCTTGATATGGCTCTGAAACACATGGTACGTAAAATTTTAAGAGGAAATATTTAGATTATTTTTTAAATTTTATGTTTCATAAGAAATTAAGAGGAAGTATTCTCGTGGTCATGTTTTTAATAGATTTGTCCATTGTAGGTAATGTTTGTGGAGAACAGAACGCAGCCAGGTGCAATCAAATTCTTTCGCACTCAATCACCTAGGCATTTTGAAGGGGGTGATTGGGACCAAGGTGGTTCTTGTAACCGGGAAAAGCCTTTATTGCCAGTGCAGGTGAGTTGCAGGACACTATCATGAGCTGATTGAGTGTTATGTTTTGTTTCTTGTTTTGGACACAATGAATGTTCAGTTTAGATAATTGAGCTAAACTTTCATTTCATAAAGCAATGATTGATTTCTGAGCACTCTGAGCACACACCCGTTTACTTTGTTCTGTTTTGTTTCAGTTTCTTGTATGTAACATCAATATATGTACATGTTTAAAGTCATGGTTTGCTTTTCAGGTTGAAAAACTCTTCTCAGTGAAGAATAATGGGACAAATGTGGAGGCACGCCTGGTCAATCAACACCTTTATAAGGTCCTCAAAGGGTCGGGTTTCCATATTTTGGACATAACCCACATGAGTGAGTTCAGAGCAGATGCCCATCCATTCACAGCCGGTGGAAAGAAGCACGACGATTGCATGCACTGGTGCTTACCAGGAATAACAGATACTTGGAATGACTTGTTCATAGAGCAGCTAAATACTATTAAATTTAGAAGTTAATCAATTATTTTCATGTTGAGATTTTTCATTTGAAATATCAACTTTCACAGCACATACCATCTTATTCTCAATGCTACCCGTTTGAAATCCACATAATGTTGCATGCAGAGGAGGCAACTGTGGTTAGCTCATCAGGCCCTGCGGCCACGGTTTTGATGGCTTTGCCACCCAAGCCATGGTAGCCAGAGCAAAGGGTAATTCTATTCGCTCGTCTTTTAAATTAATTTTGTTGTAACGATAAATTTATAATTGAGAATTTTATTAAAGTTGGGGAGGAGAGAGCAAAGGGTACTTTTATTTGTACTGACTGCATGGACCAAAAGTGACTTTTATTTGTACTGCGGCCGTCTGTTTATAAAAATCAATAGAAAGAGAGCTCGAATTTGAGACGACTTGTAACATTGAGAGGAGATATACTACTAGATGACCCTTGATCATAAAACCCTTCCACTATCAACATGGACAAGGTTAACCCAAATCTAACCCAGAATATGAAAAATTATTACCCCCAAATCTCAATTAAGGCTATTATGAGAAGGTTGTGAATGAAAAGTATTCTCAAATTATTTTTGGGTTCTACCGTATATTTAAAATCTTAAAAATCAATCAAAATTGCATCATATCCTCAAACTACTTGTAGGATTTGACACAAGGAGGGGCTCAATTGATCTCCATGGTCCATCCCTTCTTGTCTTCCAGACGCCCTGTTTGAATTCCGGTTATCGTTTCATACAGTTTCTGGGATAGTGCTCCTTTTCCTGTTTTGTATTCAACCCTGTAATGAAGTGACATCCCCAGATTAAAAACCATATGAAGCCTTAGAAGCCATATAGAAATTGATAAAAAAAATAAAATTTTGATGCACTTTGTACCTTTTATCTTGATAAGTTACAGCACCAATTGGGGTCACAACCACAGCAGTTCCTGTGCAGAAAGCTTCGTCAGCTTCAAGCAAATCCTCCACTGGGATTACACGTTCCTCCACCTGTTCCGAAAAAGAAGTTGAAAACATGCTTGTCCTAAAAGTGTGTTCTGAAAAAATCTACAAAATTAATTCACCAAAAAAAATATAATCTATAAACTTCAAGCTTATTGATTGGATTATCATGACTGAAGAGCACTTATAACCTGGTAGCCAAAATCACGGGCAATGTCGATGATGCTTTTACGAGTAATTCCAGGCAGAACAGTTCCATGTACTGATGGAGTTGAAATAACATTGCCCTGCAACAAATAAACAGTTTTGTAAACTTTCTCAGGTTTTGGAAGTGAAATTGGCGAAAAATTAAGTTGACATGAGATTTTCATTTGAGATGAGGTTTAGATCGTGTTAATCTGACCAAATAGATTTAAAAATATAAATCTTCTCTCTGCAAATATTATCTTCTGAAAGCTAGATAGCAGAAGCTGCTTATAATATTGGTGATGCATATCTGAGATGCTTGGTATTACCTTCAGAATGAAAATATTACATGCTGTAATCTCCTCAATGTTTTTTCCAGTTAAAGAATCCAGGAACAAGACATCAGAGAACCCTTTGGCCCTTGCTTGCTTTTGTGCTAGGTAAACCTACAAACAAAGCCAAAAAGTAAACAATTTTACACAATCAACATCTACAGTTACCAATTCAAATTGATGAATTTTGATATGTTATCCTCATTCTGTGTTAAAGATAAGCAGCAATCTAGTCATTAAGTCTAAGTGGTTATGAGGTAAGTTTCTTTATATTATGGGAACACACACAACTCAGAAGACTAAAAACCATAGAAGTTATACTTACAGGTGAATAGTTGGTGATGGATTTGACACCTCCAGTTCCACCGGGAGTAGCTCGATGGAGTTTATCCTCAACGTACAAGTTGAGGGCTGCCCGGCCCTGTCACATACACAACAACAACAACAACCACAAGACTAAGTATCAGAAATTAGCCTAACTTCATCATATCTTGCTGACACACTGTTTAATGGTTTTGCTCAACTCACCTTGTGATAATTACCTACAGGAGAAGCAAATATTAGGAATGTATACTCTGGTGCCGGCCCCAGACCAAGAACAGATCCACTTCCCATGAGCAACGGCCTAAGATACAGTGTTCCTTTCCCTGTAGGGGGTACCTATACATGTACATATTTAAGTGATCAAGAAACAAATTTCAGCATCTATAAACACACTTGTGCAAACCGTATTGAAAACCAGAAGTGCAAGCTCTAAAACGAAAAATGGGACTACCCAACGCTTATTGGCAAGGACTGTTTGCTTTACAGCTTCAAGGAATTGCTGAGGAGATGGAGATGGCATGCACATTCTCTCTGCACCCATCTTCATTCTTAGAGCATTCTCTTCAGGTCGAAACAGCAGAAACCGACCATCTTCTGTCCTGTTCGCCTTAAGGCCTTCGAATAAGCCCTGATCATGGCACCACCACATGAGTTTATGTGACCAAAAGTTGGATACACAAAAAGTAAGGAATGTCACAGAACAAGCTATACTTAAGTTATTTATTAGATGGTTGCTGCTTAGTGCTAATTAACCTGTCCATAATTCAAAACTCCAGCAGATGGGCTGAGCTCAATGTTTCCATAGGGAGTTAGATGGCCTTGTGAAAACTCATCTCCTTTGGAGCACTTCATGGTGTACATGTAATCAGTTGGAACTACTCCAAATTCAAGTTCATCCCAGTTCACATCAGCATATTCTTCCCCTGCATCATGACTGTCCATTTTCCATAGAGAAAGAAGGAATCAATATCTACGACACAAAACTAAGAGGTATGTATTAACTCATAAAGTTAAAATTAAGCGATAACAAACAAGAGATAATTAACACTAAGAACCAGTAAATTACCTTTGGATAGATTCAGAATTTGTTTGCAAACCAGGAGAAGGCATAGCTGCAAACTTTAGTCTGGAAATCAATGCAGAAGAAGGTCTGAAACTAGACAAATGATCTTTGTATTAATAATTTTTTATGTCGTGCCCTTGGAATCTCATGTGGGCAAGTTCATATCACAATGATCAAGATATAAATTGTAGCTGACACCCTCTGTTACTCATTTTAAGAAATAGTTTTTATAATTGTTAGATTAGAGCAACAACTATTTATACCCCTAAAATATTAATAAAAAAAAAAGAAATTGGAAGAAGAAGAAGAAATCAAATATATATATGACAGAATATCATTATGCTCCAAAATAAAAGGAATCAGAAATATATAAATTAAAAAATCCAATGTAGATTCAGAAAAAATGAGCAAACATTGTGAGATAGAGAGTGAGAGATTGTATGATACGTACGAACTGGAGACTGCTGACAAAAACTGGGGAGGAGATAATGCAAGCAGGTTCTTATATATCTTATAATCCCTACCGTACTGCACTGTCAATTGGTTGGCAAATGTTTAATTTCTTATTATTTTTAATTATTTTTGGTTTGTTGATATAATAATTCCATTTTTGGTTATGGAGTTGAGTCATGTGTCAGCAGCTCAATATTCTATGAAAATGATAATTTTAAATACACTTATTAATTATAAAACAATAATAATTTATCAATTTTGGCTAAGAGACTGTCCCTTCTTGTTTTGTGTTTTTTTTTCTTCCCTTTTTTGCACATTTAGAGTTAAGTAACTCATGTAACCCTTTTTCTTTCCAAAATCCTGTACCCTTTTTTTCTTATAGATTAGGTCTTTTGAGAAAGCCTAGAAGTCAAAAACTGACCTTATTTTGGGGTTTTTTTTTAAAATGTTAAAAAAAAAATTGTTTTATTTGACTTCTCAAACTACCCTTTTTGCTACTAAAAAACAATCATTTTTCTGCTGGCATCCTTGTACCCAGTGATGCATGGTTTAGTTGAATTGAAGATGGGTAAATTTTTCTTCACAAGTAAACACCAATGCATTTAGGAAGAAATTGATAAATAATTGCAGATAGGCATGGTCTTTCGGGAAGAAGAATAATCAAAGGCATTTGTTCTTTTTCTCTCTTTTGATTCTCTATCTTTTGTCTCTTAAGACTCATACAAACAAACCTAACCATCTCAGGTTCACCTAAAGCTTTTGTCATTGCAAGATTATGGAAGAAAGAATCAAAAAGAAGTTAAAGTAGCTTCTTTGTTTGTCTCTGGGGGTTTTGAGGCCAAGGAAGATGGAATTTCCATAACATTAAGCAAACTTTTGGGATTTGGTACATTCTATTCTATCAGTACAATGAGGAGGAGGAGAAGCTTAGTAGATCTCCATAGTCCATCCCTTCTTGTCCTCCAGACGACCTGTTTGGATTCCGGTTAGAGTTTCGTATAGTTTCTGAGACAATGCTCCTTTTCCTGTTTTGTATTCAACCCTTCAATGGCTTGACATCCACAAAATAAAAACCATACAAATTATAAATCTGCTAGGGAAAAAACAAATTTTTTTTTTTAACGCACCGCACCTTTTGCCTTGATAAGTTACAGCACCAATAGGGTTGACAACCACAGCAGTTCTTGTGCAGAAAGATTCATCAGCTTCAAGCAAATCCTCCACTGGGATTACACGTTCCTCTACCTGTTCGAAAAAAAAAAAACAGAAACATACATGTTCTAAAGTCTTCTATGAAATTATTCTAAGAATAGGTTTAACATGACTGAAGAAGAGTATTTAAAATAACCTGGTAACCAAAATTAAGGGCAATGTCGATTATGCTTTTATGAGTAATTCCAGGAAGAACAGTTCCATGTATTGCTGGAGTTGAAATAACAATGCCCTACAACAAATAAACAGTTCCCTGTAAACTTTGCATTTAAGACATGGTGGATCATGTTAAGCTGAAAAGCCATGGAAAAAAGTTCTGATCTCTGCAAATGTCTGTAGTTGACACAACTATGCATTGTCATTTAACTAGGCAAGATTTGAACCCAAGATCTCTATATTCCTTCTCTTGCCCTCCGCCACATGGACTAATTTATTGGCCATGGCCTAAAATTTTCGATTGCATCTCTTCCATGCTTGATGTGTTCATATAAACTGGTAATACCTTGACAATGAAAATATTACATGCTGTATTCTCCTCAATGTTTTTTCCAGTTACAGAATCTAGGAATAAGACATCAGAGAAACCTTTGGCCTTTGCTTGCTTTTGTGCTAGGTAAACCTACAAACAAAACCAAAAAGTTCACAACTTCACACAATCAATTTCTACAGTAACCAATTCAAATTGATGAATTTTGATATATTTGCAACTGCTGCCTCATTTTGGGTTAAATATCAGCAGCAATGTTCAGGGGAATACACAGAACTAAGAAGAAGCAACAAATTTGTCTGAATTGTTATCAGAAAAACTGAAAGCTCTTTTTAGTTCTACTTACTGCTGAGTGGTTGGTGATAGACTTGACACCTCCAGTTCCACCAGGAGTAGCTCTATGGAGTTTATCTTCAACATACAAGTTGAGGGCTGCCCTGCCCTATTATCACACATACATACAACAACCCCACAGAACTAAGTAACTTTCATCAAGAATATTGTGCAGGCAATTCAAATAAAACATAACAAATTAGCCCAAACTTCATCAAAATTTTTGGCACTGCTTTAATTAATGCTCTAGCTAGTTTAGTTTCCTAAACTCATCTTGTGATCATTTCCAACTGGAGAAGCAAATATTGGGAATGTATACTCTGGGGCCGGCCCAATGCCCAGAACAGATCCACTTCCCATGAGCAACGGCCTAAGATAAAGTGTTCCTTTCCCTGGAGGTGGTACCTATACATATGTAAGTCCAAGTGATCAAGAAACAGATTTTAGCATTTATAAACACCTCGGTTCAATCATATCGAAAACTAAGCAGTCGAGTTGTAAATTCCAGAAGTGCAGGTTCCGAAGTGAAAAGGTGAATACCCAACGCTTGTTGGCTAGGACTGTTTGCTTTATACCATCAAGGAATTGCTGAGTAGAAGGAGATAGCATGCACAATCTCTCTGCACTCATCTTCATTCTTAGAGCATTAAGTTCAAGCCTAAAGAGCAGAAACCGACCGTCTTCTGTCCTGTTCACCTTAAGACCTTCATATAAGCCCTGATCATGGCACACCAATGTATATATTATTAAGAACATGTCACAGAAAAGCTAGCTAGATACACAATTATAACAAGAAATGTGACAGAACAAGCTAGCTAGCTAGAAACACAGCTGGATGCAACAACATACACCAATGCTGCTACTAATACATAAAAATCTAATTATTAGGTTGTGGCTCATTGTGGTTCAAACTAATTAAAACCATAAAGGGGGCTGCTAAGTGCTAATTAACCTGTCCATAGTTCAAGACTCCAGCAGATGGGTTGAGCTCAATGTTTCCATAGGGAGTGAGATGTCCTTGTGAAAAGTCATCTCCTTTGGCTTTGGAACGTTTCATGGTGTACATGTAATCAGTTGGAATTACCCCAAATTTGAGTTCATCCCAGTTGACATCAGCATACTCTTCCCCTGCATCATGGCTACATATTTTCATAGAGAGAGAAGTAGAAATATATGTTTAGGTAAAACTGATTCAAATCTATTCATCTCCATAAGGAGTATTTATATATGTTTACATAGGGTTTTTACAGGTTTAACAAGGAAACAAAATAAACTAGGAAACAAAGTCCTAATTGTACAAGAATTAGTCAACTACACTAATTAGGAAATTACTTTCCTAAACTCACGCACACGCCAACACTCCTCCTCAAGTTGGAGCATAAATGTCACCAAGATCCAACTTGCTCAGCATGTTCTGAAATACTCGGCTTGACACTGATTTCGTCAAGATATCTGCCAACTGATCTTCTGACTTTACAAACGGAAACTCAAGCGTCTTGTCTTCTAATTTTTCTTTGATGAAATGCCTATCCACTTCAACATATTTAGTTCGATCATGTTGAACTGGATTATGAGCAATATTAATGGCCGCAATATTATCGCAATATAATTTCATGGGTTTTTTTAGGCTTAAAACCTAACTCTGCTAGAACATGCTTAATCCATAACAACTCACAAACACCAAGTGCCATACCTCTATATTCTGCCTCCGCACTTGATCTTGCAACAACATTTTGTTTCTTACTACGCCAAGTAACAAGGTTACCTCCTACAAAAGTAAAGTAACCTGAAGTGGATCGCCTGTCTGTTTGGGACCCAGCCCAATCCGCATCTGTATACCCAATTACATCCAGATGTCCTTGCTTTGAATACATTAACCCTTTACCAGGAGTTGATTTCAAATATCTCAAGATGCGATTCATTGCATCTCTATGAACTTCACTCGGAGAGTGCATGATAAGTCCATAAATCTATACATTTATGTACTCTTTATACTTAGTTTTTGTAGGAGAATTGGATTTAAAAAGGACTTATTACTTTATTTTCTCCATTTTCAGATTTCTGGAGCAGTTAATTGATTTCCTACGAAAATACGACTTTTTGGTGGAGTTTTTGTGCAAGGCCAGTTGGAGATTGAAGCTAAGACCCTGAAGATAAATGTGGAATTTTTCTAGAATTTTTGGAGCAGCCAATGAGAACAGTCTTTGAAGTTAAGTCAGCATAAAGTGCAATCCCGTCAGATTTGAGTTACTGTGCGAAAAAGGCAATTTGAAGGACTTCCCAATTTTTGCTCAAGTCCTGCGATATATGGTTGGAAAGATAAGACAAAGATCTAAAATTCCTATATTTTTCCCGAATTTTCTTGAAGGAGGAACGACCCAAAACGTGTGAACAAAGAAACTGACGTGTTATCCCAGTCAAAGTAGGAAGAGGAGTCAATTATTTACCCTTTTTGGATTTATGTTTTAATTAGGTTTTCTTTATTTTTGGGCTGCTGTAAAAGCCCAGCTAGGGTAGGAATAGGATTGTGGTGCTTTATTTAAGCGTTGAAAACAACTCATTTAGGGTTACGCAAGATTTGGAGAAATTGGAGACGCCGGAAGAGTACCGCAATTGGCTAAGTTTTATTATTTCTTACTTATGTTTTTGCTTATGCGAATTCTATGACTATGTGTAACTAATTTTCCTTTGCTAGGGCATGATGTAGCCTAGTATGATGATCTAGTTTTCTTATTTTACCTATCTATTGATTGCCGTTTGATGTTGGATTCTTAATCAACGTGCTTAATAACTTGGTTGATTATCTTGATGTTTGATCACCATCTAGACTTTTAATTGAGTTAATCGGATGCAAATTAGAGTAAATACCATACTTAATTTGAGGCTTGCTTCTTGTGATTAAGATTTGTTATTCGTCTAGGGTAAATACCATACTCCTAGGGTTTACATGCTTGTTGGAGGTTTTCACGGATCTTAATGAGTTTCTATGTGTTGATATTTGACCTAAATACCATAGGCGAATTGCATGTAGGAATATACGAGTTAGCCTAAATACCATAGGTAATTCATGAAAAAGGAAAACTAAGCGGCAACATCGATCGGATAATTAATAGGTAGGTTGATAAGATGCTAGATTGGATTACTAGTGGTGAATTCATTGTCCTAGTGCTTTTATCAATTTGAATTTCTCATCTTTGTGTTTCGTGACTTTCTCTTTGTTTTGTCTTTTAATTTCGTGTTAATTAAATCATTCTCTTAAAAAACCCCTTTGTGTTTACGTGAGTATGCTACGTGTTTAATTTCTTGTTTATATAATTAGAGTAGTTAAAGTATTTTGTTAAGTAAATTAGGTTAGACTAATTGGAAGTTGAACTCAGTCCTCGTGGGAATGACCTCGTATTTGCCATACTAAATTACGATTGACCTTGTGCACTTGCGAGTATAATTTGTGTTTAGACTAATCTTTATAATCTCCATTTTACAGGTTGTCTAAAAGTGCATAAACTGACTTACAACACTCACAGCATATGCAATATCTGGTCTCGTATGTGATAAGTAAATTAACCTCCCAACTAGGTGCTGGTATTGCTCCTTGTTAGTTGGTTTATGATCCGAACGCTCACCAAGCTTGTGATTTTCCTCCATAGGAGTATTAACAGGTTTACACCCCAGCATCCCTGTTTCAGTTAATAAATCCATAACATATTTTCGTTGAGACAAGAAGATACCTTGCTGTGATCTAGATACTTCTATCCCAAGAAAATACTTAAGTGTACCAAGATCTTTCATCTCAAACTCCTTGGATAAGTACTCCTGCAATGCTTTTCTTTAGTCAGGATCATCACCTGTTACGATCATATCATCAACATATACTATCAAAGCTGTAATTTTATTTTCCCTATGCATCAAGAACAAAGTATGATCAAAATTACTTTGTTTATATCCGAATGCCCTCATAGACTTTGTCAATCGCCCAAACCATGCTCTAGGTGACTGCTTCAAACCATACAAAGACTTCTTTAATTTGCACACATAGTGTTTCGATTCGAACTCATGTTACATCCAAGCGGAGGATCCATATAAACTTCTTCTTCTAAGTCACCATGTAAAATGGCATTTTTGACATCAAATTGGTGTAATGGCCAATCCAAGTTTGTAGCAAGTGATATCAGGATTCGTACAGTATTGATTTTTGCTACTGGAGCAAACGTCTCTTGATAATCCACTCCATATCTTTGAGTATACCCTTTTGCCACCAATCGAGCTTTGTACCGTTCGATTGATCCATCTACCTTCAACTTAATTGTATACATCCATCTACAACCCACAGTTCGTTTGCCACTTGGGAGAGGAACAAGTTCCCATGTGGAATTCTTTTCCGCTTGTTTCCAGTTTGGATCCATCAAAGCCTCTTCTACACTGCTTGGTGTAGACAAAGAATCTAGTTGTTTGATCAACATGGCATGTGGTGCGGACAATCTGTGAGTGGAAACATGGTTGCTAATCGAGTACTTCACTTTAGATTTGGGATCCGCTTCATATTGAATCTTCGGGATACCACGATTCTTACGAACAGGTAATTGGTATGGTTGTAGATGTACCTCATTAGATGGATCGTCTGAAAACAAATCAGTTAAATATAAATCTTCAACATCAATGTTTTGGGATGTTACCTGGGTTGTAGTTTCAGAAGACACCACGGAAGATAATTGGTTAAATGGTATAGAAGCTTCAGAAACAGGCATCAATACATCATTCTTCTCCCCCTGACCGAGTGACTGGGTTGTTGGTAAGGAGACCAACCATGACCGGTCATCAAGACTTTCGTGCGCAGTTTCTAGAGTGGTATCTGAGGAGTTGGTTAGTGCATCCTGAACTGTCGAATGACATAACGACTCCAAAGTAACAAATCCTTCCGGGTCTAATTGATCATCAACAGTATCCGGACTCACCTGTGCTTGAACTCACATTTCTTCTTCCCGAAAAACCACATCCATAGTGATGTAGAGCTTCTGAGTAGGTGGATGATAGCAGCGATACCCTTTTTGATGTTGGGCATAGCCAATAAACACACACTTTAGTGCTCGAGGCTCCAACTTGTTGCGCTAATGTGTATTAAGGTGAACAAAAGTTACACATCCAAAGACTCGTGGCTCCAAATTGGGAGTGGAATGAAGAGCACAAAACTGATGAAGGACTTGTAATGGCGTTTGGAAGTTCAAGACACTAGAGGGAACCCGATTAATAAGATACGCAGCAGAACACACTGCTTCTCCCCAAAAGTAATGAGGCATTTGAGCATCAAACAATGAAGCTTGAACCACTTCTAACAAATAATGATTTTTGCGCTCTGCTACCCCATTTTGCTGAGGGGTATATGGACATGTTCGCTGATGTTCAATTCCATGAGCTTCTAAAATTGACAAAGATCATGATTCACAAATTCACCCCCATTATCAGAACGAATGATCTTAATTTTTGCATGAAACTGAGTGTCTACCATCTTGTAAAACTGTTGAAAGGTGGTACACACCTCCCCTTTGGTTTTTAAGAGAGAAATCCAAGTCATATGTGTTCAATCATCAATAAATGTAACAAACCAACGAGCACAAGAAGGAGTAGAAATTGGAGCAGGACCCCAAACATCAGAATGAACAATTGCAAACGGCACCGTACTTTTATTCATACTCAAAGGGAAGGAAACTTGATGGCTTTTTGCCAGTTCACAAACATCACACTTAAAATTAAAATATGAAATTTTACTAATTCATGAAGGAAACAATTTTTAAGATATCCAAAGGAGGCATGACCCAACCGTCTATGCCACAACCAAATAAAATTCTGATTTTTCTCCGTCGAATCTCCACTAGTCTTGAAGGCTTGAGAAATCCAGGTCTCACCACTTGGTGCCAAATCCAAAAAATACAGATTGCCCCTCCTAGTACCATAACCAATTATCTTCCTTGTGAGGATGTCCTGAAAAATACAACAATTTGGCCAAAACGTTACAGTACAAGAAAGAACATGAGTAATTTGCGCAACATATAACAAATTAAAATCCAATGACGGCACAACAAGTACTGAATCCAAGTGCAACGAATCTGTAAGGGATAAAGAACCCTCTCCAACAACAGGAGAGGAACTACCATTTGCATTGGATACTACCGACTGTGAAGATGGAGACAAAGATGTGATTTTATTCGAATCACATGTCATATGATCAGAGGCGCCTGAATCAATAATCCAGACATTATTGGTGGGTGAGTGGAAGAAACATTCAATGCATAACCGGTTGTACCTGATGTAGCCACGGACGCAGATGCAAAAGCATGTTCATTTGATTTGTTGTCACTTAAAGAGGGGGTCTCTGGAGTAGTAGAGACTTGGAGTGCCTTATGACGACCACTTCGTTTATTCTTAGAATGATCCCACCAAGATGGAAAGCCAACTAATTCATAACAATGTTCATGAGTGTGCTTCGAACCACCACAATGAGTGCACTTTAAAACTGGTTTGTCCTTCACCCCCTGGGTTGAGGAACTCTTGTGAGATGAAGGCGGTCCTTTAGAACGTTGAGCCACCATGACAGTAGCATCAAGATAGGCGGCAGCACCATTAAAATTGGCGCGTTGTTGTGCATCAAGGCGAACATAAGCAAAACTTTGGTCTAGATCCAGTTTAGGTTCCTTGCGGAGGATTTCACTATGGACTTGATCAAATTCGGGATCCAATCCAGAAAGAAAAATATGAACTCGAAGACGGTTGAGTTTTTTATGGTATGCATCAGTGTCAGCAGCGCACACCATAGATGGGGGGTCGCGATGATCCAGTTTCTGAAAAAGACTCTGAAGCATGCTATAATATTTGGAAACAGGTTGGCCATTCTTTTTGAGGGTGAATGCATTCCTGTTCAATTCATAAACTTGAGATTTGTCGGATCCATCATAGAATACTTTCTTGACAGAAGCTCAAATCTCCTTGGCAGTGCGAAGACGAATAAAATGACCCATCAACTCAGAGGACATAGAATCAATTAACCAACCTTTGACTTGTAGATTTTCAGTGGTCCACGCATCAAAAGTAGGAGCAGATTCGGCTGGCATAGCAATAGAGCCAGTAAGATAGCCCAACTTTCCACGGGTAGCAATTCGAATTTCCATGACTTGAGACTAAATGGCATAATTGGTCTCATTGAGAATCACTCCTGTGGGCAACGCAGAATTATCATTTTGGATGGTGACGATCTGTGGAACCAGCGGAGTTGGAGGTTGTGCAGCGGACGTCGAAGAACTATGCGGGAGAACAAGGGAAGCCTCGGGTGTTGTCATCGCAGCGGAAATTGATGGTGTGGATGTATGAACTCAATATATGTGGAGGATGGATGAAAAACGTATGAACTCAATACAGGTTTGAAAAACGTATGAACTCAATATAGGTTTGAATTCAATTAGAGGGTTTGGGATAAACAAGAAACCACCAGAGTGGTGGCTCTGATACCAAGTAGAAATATATGTTTAGGTAAAACTAATTCAAATCTATTCATCTCCATAAGGAGTATTTATATATGTTTACATAGGGTTTTTACAGGTTTAACAAGGAAACAAAATAAACTAGGAAACAAAGTCCTAATTGTACAAGAATTAGTCAACTACACTAATTAGGAAATTTCTTTCCTGAACTTAGGGGTGGGCTCGGTTTGGGTTGGTTCGGTTTTGGGCTCAACCCGGAACCGAACCATAAGTCTTCGGTTTGGCTATTTTGGAAACCGGAACCAAACCATAACTGATGAAAACCGATCACTTCGGTTAACCGGATTGGTGGTTTGGTTTGGTTCGGTTTCGGTTTTTTGGCTTTCTTAGAGAGAGAGAGAGAGAGAGAGAAGAAGAAGAAGAAGAAGAAGAAGAAAAAAAGAGAGGAGAGATGGAGAAGAAGAAGAAGAAGAGAAAAGAAGAGAGAGAGAGAGAAGAAGAAAAGGGAAAAAAAGATGTATTATATATATATAAAGTATAAACTATGTATTATATATATATATAAACTATGTATTATATATATATATAAACTATGTATTATATATATATATATATAAACTATGTATTATATATATATATATAAATTTCTTTAAACTATATATATATATAAGCTTCTTAAAACTATGTATTATATATATATTTTTATTATAATATTTTTTAATATTATCGGTTTGGTTTATTAAACCGTGATTTTGGATATTACAAACCGTGAAGCAACCATAAGTCTCGGTTTGATTTGGGTTCAAACCGATAACCAAAAATTGAAAAAAACCAAACCAACCCGACCGATCAGTTTGGTTTGGACGGGTTGGCCGGGTTTCGGGTTCAAATGCCTAGCCCTACCTGAACTCACACACACGCCAACAAGAGAAAGAATTAATATCCAAGACAAAATTTAAAAAGGTCCAATAAAAAGTGAGGAGTCTTCTTATTTTCACACATCTGTCTTATTTTTCAACCCACCATAATATAAATTGGAAAAAACACAATCCTATCTTTCTACCCACTATGTTTCCTAAAATACCCTTTAATAATTAATTCAAACAAATTCTCTTTTTTTTTAAGAAGTCTGTTACATAGTTACGTGGCATATGTATTGACAAACTAAATAATGATTAAAAAATCAATCTCCATATTTTTTCTCTCTTCCTCCGAAAATACTCAGACAAAAAATTTAGGAAATTAAAATGAAAACTCTCTCTCTCTCTCTCTCTCTATCTCTCTCTCTTACTAGACCCTCCTCCTCCCCCATCAACATGTGCCAGCAGCACCACTCCCACCCTTCTAACCATAACCCTAGCCGCACACCCAGCCCACACCCACTAGACCCAACCTCCACCGTCCCACCACCGTAGCCACACACCCAACCCAGATCTTGTCCTCCATTCTCTCTCTCTCTCTCTCTCTCTCTCTCTCTCTCTTAATTGTTTTATAGCATCATATGCAGGTCATGTGCAGTGGAATTACATGTTTTCTTCTATCGAATTGTGTGGTCAAAAAGAGATTATTTTAATGGTTTCCTGATTGAATTTGGATTGCAGTTCACATGCGTGCTTTTTCTCGGAACCTTATGTTTTTGAATTTGGCAATCAGGTATGAAAGAATGATTGCTTGCATATTATTGATATTGAAAATCTACTTTGTTAGAAAGAGATTAATTTTTGGGGTGGGTCTGCTTTGGATATTTTGATTGTGGGATGACTCCTGAAATTTAGGGTTGGAGGTTGGCGGCTCTGGGTTTTGCACAGTGTGGGTTGGGATGGTGGTTCTTGAAGAGAGAGAGAGTAGGGAAGACAGAGAAAGGGGGAGAGAGAAGGAAAAGGGGTGGATGGTGGAGACGACAGAGGGTGGGGTTCGTGGTTGTCGAAGAGAGAGGGGGCAAGGAGAAAGAGGGGCGGGTGAGAGGCAGAGGGTGGTGTTGGTGGATGAGCTCGTGTGGAGAGAGAATTTTTTTTCTCTTTGTCAAACAGGAGAATAAGTGAGTTGAGGTTTTTATCCTAAGTGCTTAAAAGTCATTACATAATGATAAATTTGTTTTTAAAATTTTGAAAATAAAGTGGGTGGAGAAATAAGACAGGTGGGTGAAAATAGCAGTACTCAAAGTGAGGTATATTTTTATATATACAGAATTAAACTCCAATAAAGAAGTGGTCTAGATCTAATTAACAATTAGTGAATTGCCTTTGGATAGATTTAGAAGTTGTTTGCAAATTAGCAGAAGGCATGGCTCCAAATCTTAGCCTGGAAATCAATGTTGAAAATGGTCTTGACTGCTGCAACAATATAAAATGACCACTCATCATTCTTGTCATGGAATCTAGCGATATTGGTGTTTGCATTCAGTCACTTTAGTAGTTCTAAGTATATATAGTGACCGAGACACGGATATTCATGTTGAGAGTGTCATCTCATATCAGAAATAAAAGTCTTGCCTTAGTAGTTTAAAACATCTTCGTTCTCTATCCATTGCCAATTGATTTTGGATTGAATATCCCCATTCTAAAATGTTATCAATATCCACATTAATTTGGGTTGTCCACGTGTTTAGCTTTAGATATTCTACACGTGAGGGGCGTGTTGAGAGTGTTATTCTACACTAAAAATAGAAAGCCTTGCTTTTTAAAAAAATAAAAATAAAATCTAGAACATCTCTGCTGTTCCCAATTGATTTTGGGTTGGATGCTCGCATTCTAACAATCTAATCTGCCTATTTTATAACACGTGAATGTATGGTATTTGTGTTTGGCGCCAACTTTACCCTAGAGTATAAAGGAAAAAACAAAAGAATAAGGATCCAAATTAGGATAGAATATCATTTATACTCTTCAAATTGGGAAAATTGAAACCACGGTGACCAAATTTGATTTCGAGCCAAACTCAGTGACCAAAAATGTAATTAACCTTATTTGTTTTTGGTTTTTTTATCAACTAGGGAGGAGAGTCGAACTTCATACATTAAAAAAGAAAAATATGTTTTCTTCTTTCTATTTATGTCATGTGGCAAGTTATGATTAGTTGAGGCAGATTCTTTGGGTCAATGCTCGTGAAAATACATTTTTTATGCCTACACATGAAGAGCAACTCTCATGCAACGAGTATAGCTCTTTTTGCTATCCCCGGCTAATAACACAATGATACGTGGGATAACTTTTTCATATGTCATTATGTTATTGGTCGGAATTAGCAAAACAGTGATATTCCTGTTACAAGTAAGTTTTTTTTCCTCCACGGAGTCTTGTGTGGATTCTGATTGGTTGTGGTATAGATTCTCTAGGTCAATGGGGAGTGATATTATTTATATTATAGTTTTGCATATTATTCAAACGAAAACCAGTTTCTCTCTTTATTTATTTATGGGTAATATTAGTCATACCACATTTTTATATCATATTGTGCACCACATCTATAATAGAGGTGGAGCCCACCAATAAAATGGGCCCATCTCTATTAGAGAGGCGATAACAATGTGGTATAATATAACAATGTGATATGCCTGTCATTTTCCTTTATTTATTTAACTAAAATTTGATTAAAGTATCAACTCTCCGTTTCCATAGAATTGTCCAAAAAAAAACTTCAAAAAAACTTTGTGAAAAAAAGCAGCAAGAAATCCATTTGTTCTTAATTCTCATCCACGTGGAAATAAACTTTTGTGGACCATTAATGTTTAATAATGTACAAGATTAGTACTTGTGGATTCAATTATTTGTAAATAAGGGTGGAAATTAAACTCAATATTTATGACAAAAAAGGAAAACAAGATAAGTGCTTGCAATAACATTTGAAATCAAAGAACTTTCTTCAGAGTTAGCAATGAAGTACATAGCTAGAGAAGAAGCTTAATTTATTTATAAGTGACCATGCATGAATGTTTCATTGGCAATGAGATAAGTAGATGAAGCAGGAGCAGCGCTAGCTCAATCAACCAGCATGGTCCAGCCCATCTTGTCCTCAACCACACCTGTTTGAACCTCTTTAAGCACTAAACGCAGTTTCTGGAACACAGTTTCTTCTCCTGTTCTGTATTCGATCCTGCATCAACGTAATCCATTTTTAGCTATTAAATTCAAAGGATAAGATAGAAAATGCCCATGTATTTGTGGCCTGCTTCAAAGTGTTTTTTTAGGAAATATTTTCCTCAGCAGTGTTTTTTTAATTAAAAATTCAAGTACTTTGTGGATATGTTTGATTTGAACCATTTCAATGTACTGAAAAACGGTTACTGGAAGTGCTTTTACTAGAAGCATGTCAAAAATTACTTGGAAATGCTTGCTTTTATAACTTAGAAGCCCTTCTAAAACACTCTCAAACAAGCTACTCTATTTTCGTCAAAGATAATTAAAAAAGCTTTTGACAAAACCAAAAACTCTCAGACACATGTATCTACCTTTTATCTTGATATGTTATACTAGCAACAGCAGTGACTTCCACAGCAGTCCCTGTACAGAAAACTTCATCGGCAGCCAACGCATCCTCTAGCGAAACATCACGCTCCTCCACCTTAACCAATTTTAAGAAACATGCGTTTAGAGGTTGCTATGATAAATCACAATATTATGGAATCACTTTTCATATAAATCAAACATTTTTGACTGCCTTGTACATTGTGAAATATTACTAGTACTGCGCGCAGTAATATAATGCTTAGGGACAACAAGGGATGGTTACCAGGTAATTGAGATCAAGAGCAATTTCTATGATGCTTTTTCTTGTGATCCCTGGAAGAACAGTTCCATTGGTACATGGAGTTAAAATCACATTATCCTACAGCAGTGAAAAAAATTGTCAGACTGATCGAAAACTTATATCTTCCTTTTTCCTTTTTCCCTCAATGCAAGCCTTGTTGGTTCATCACATACTTGCTAAATAACTGTTGTTTTGTTATAGTCCGACATGTGAGACTGTGAATGCAATTTTTAACCATCAAGAGAGTTTATTTGAACATGTAATTGAACTTAAAAATCTGGCAATGTAACATGTCAGACTGATTGATAAGAAAATGATTCTTTATGCTATATTTCCTTTTGACAACCCAGAAAGTTACTTGCACATGCAATATGAAAAAGAGAAAAAAAAAAACCAACCCTAAAAAAGTGTCATCAATAATACCTTCACAAAGAAAATATTACAGGTAGACACCTCCTCGATATTTTTTCCAGTGGCTGCATCCAGAAACAGGACATCAGTGAACCCTTTGGCCCTAGCCTTCGTCAGTACTTCAAAAACCTGTTGTGTATAGCAAATTGGATTGGAGCAAAAACAAAAATTATTTAGATTAATCCAATATTTTCATCATGCAAGTTGCCTGTTTTGCTTACAGGTGAATAGTTGGTGATGCTTTTGATGCCTCCAGTTCCTCCAGGTGTGGCCCTTCGAACCTCCTTCTCTAAGTACAAATTCATGGCGGAGCCAGGCTATTGTTACATGGACAAAATCAAGTTGTCGTTTTAATTAGAAGACAACACATCAATAAAAATTATCTAACCAATACGAAGACAAAATTCAAAATATGGCGGGCGCCTCAAAGTGGGAGAAAAGCAAAATTGATATGAAACAAATTAGCAGAAAAACTAACATACTTGAAGGAAATGACGATTGGTGCAACTGTAGAAGTGTAAGTAATGAGCTGATTAAGTAAGTGCTTAGAGTGTTAATGGTGTATGCATTTAGTCTAGAAGATGACAAGTGTAAAGCTCTGATAGTGTAAGGCTGAAATAAGCCTCATGTTTTAATCTTAAGTTTTGATAAGATGAAGGGCTGAGATACACTCCAGCTTGTGTGTATCCAGCTCAGCATAACGGTAATATGGTACATGCCGATTGTGCTAGTAAATGAATATATATATATATTCTCTTGCTCTCTTTCTTGGAGAGTAAGCAGAGCATTACAATCGGTCTTGCATTCCTTACTTTTCTCTCTTCAAGTTCTTCATTTATTCAGCCTGATTTAGAAAAGGAATCTCATAGCTCATTCACCCCACCAGCCCGATTAACCAACAAAACACTAACATGGTATCAGAGCCTGGTTTGAAGGAGAATCTGCTAAGTGTAGGTCAGATGGATGAACATGGTTATCATCTTGTATTTGGGAGCAGAATGTGCAGCATCTTTGATGACTCCTCACTGAAGAATCTTGTCCTTAAGGTACCTATGAAAAGTAACAGATGTTATCCATTGGATTTGACTTCAAATGAATATTTTGCACTCAAAGCTACTGTGATTCAATCCACTTGGCTATGGCATAAAAGGTTGGGTCACTTGCATTTGAAAGGGCTGAGTCAACTAAGAGAGAAGGATATGGTACATGGACTTCCATATTTGGAAGAAGTGAATGGAGTTTGTGAAGGCTGTCAGCTTGGAAAACAACACAGAGAATGGTTTCCAAAGAACCAAGCATGGAGAGCAAGTCCTCCTCTTGAGTTGATTCATATGGACCTATGTCGACCAATGCAAAATGAGTCTCTTGCAGGTAACAAATACTTCATGCTTCTCATAGACGATTGCACAAGGATGATTTGGGTTTATTTCCTTAGATACAAATCTGATGCACTCAACTGTTTTAGAAAATTCAAATCTATGGTAGAGCTGCAGAAGTGGTTTTGAAGTCAAGTGTGTGCGTAGTGATAGAGGAGGTGAGTTCACATCTAGTGAATTCAACACACTGTGTGAGGAAGAAGGCATTCAGAGGCAGTTGTCTATGACCTACACTCCACAACAAAATGGAGTAGTAGAGAGGAAAAATAGAACTGTAGTTGAAATGGCAAAAGCAATGCTCCATGAGAAAGGATTGTCTTACTCTCTGTGGGCAGAAGCAGTTCTCACAGCTGTTTACTTGCTAAATATATGTCCTACTAAAGCACTCAAAGACAAAACTCCATTTGAGGCATATAGTGGAAGAAAACTAGGACTTGCACACCTCAAAATTTTTGGTTGTGTGTGTTATGTACACATACCAACTGAAGTAAGGCAGAAGTTGGATGCAAAGAGTATCAAAGGTATCTCTGTGGGATATGCAGTCTGTGAAAAAGGCTATAGAGTGTATGATCCTACTACTAAGAAGATTCTACTCTCAAGAGATGTAATATTTGATGAAAATGCTGCTTGGGATTGGAAGCAAACTTCTGAGAATCATGCACTTGTGGTCACTTATGAAGAAGCAGCTGTTATGCATGAAACTTTGTCACCAAGAACAACTCCTGAGATTCTTGAGTACACTCAGTCACCAATGACAACTTCCCATGAACTTTCCTCTCATGGCACAAGCAGCAGGATGAGAGAAACTCAAGCATTTGATCACACTCCATTGAAGTGGAGAAGCTTAGATGATGTGTTGGCAAAATGCAATCTCTGCATTTTAGAACCAGAGAATTTTGATGAGGCTGAAAAGGATGAGTCATGGATGATTGCCATGAAAAATGAATTGGCAATGATAGAGAAAAATGCAACCTGGGAGTTGGTGGACAGACCAGCAGACAAACCAGTAATTGGAGTCAAGTGGGTGTTCAAAACCAAATTAAACCTTGATGGCTCAGTGCAGAAAAACAAGGCAAGGCTTGTAGCTAAAGGTTATGCACAGAAACCAGGTGTTGACTACAACGAGACCTTTGCATCTGTTGCTAGACTGGATACAATTCGAACACTAATTGCATTGGCAGCACAGAAGAGTTGGAGATTATATCAGCTGGATGTTAAGTCAGCTTTCTTAAATGGAGTGTTAGCCGAGGAAGTCTATGTTGATCAACCAGATGGTTTTATGGTCAAGGGGAGTGAGGACAAGGTTTACAAGCTTCATAAAGCTCTATATGGCCTTAAACAAGCTCCAAGAGCTTGGTACAGTGAGATAGATGCTTACTTTGCTCAATGTGGTTTTGTAAAGAGTCAAAGTGAAGCAACTCTATACACCAAGGTCAAGAAGACAGAAATTCTGATCGTATCCATCTATGTAGATGATATTGTTTATACTGGAAATAGTCAGTTCAAGTTGGAGGAGTTCAAGCAGGATATGATGGTGAAATATGAGATGACAGACTTGAGGCTTCTGCATCACTTCCTAGGAATGGGAGTTATTCAAACACAATCTAGCATCTTTCTTCATCAGAAGAAATATGCAGGATCCTTGTTGAGCAAGTTTGGACTAAGTGGGTGCAAACCTGTTTCTATACCTCTGGTTACAACTGAAAAACTGAGCAGGGATGATGGAAGTGGTTCAGCAAATGAAGAACAATACAGGAAAATTGTGGGCAGTTTGTTATATCTCACAGCCACCAGACCTGACATAATGTATGTTGCTAGTCTCCTTGCTAGATTCATGCATTGTCCTTCTAACAAACACTATGGAACTGCTAAAAGAATTCTCAGATACGTTCAAGGAACAATTGACTATGGTTTGGAGTATGTAAAAGGAAGAAATGTAGTATTGATGGGTTATTGTGACAGTGATTGGGGAGGATCAGTTGATGACAGTAAAAGTACCTCTGGATATGCTTTTTCTTTTGGTAGTGGAGTCTTTTCTTGGGCATCAGTCAAACAAAACTGTGTTGCTCTCTCTACTGCAGAAGCAGAATACATCAGTGCTTCAGAGGCAACAGCACAAGCAATTTGGCTCAGGTTTGTATTGGAGGATTTTGGTGAGTTTCAAGCTGAGGCTACTCCAATTCAGTGTGATAACACTGCTGCAATTGCTATCACAAAGAACCCTATGTTTCATCAGAAAACCAAACATATTGACAGAAGATATCACTTCATTAAGAATGCACTGCAAGAAGGAATTATCGATTTGATGTACTGTCCTACAAATGAGCAGGTGGCAGACATATTCACAAAGGCATTGGCTAAAGATCGTTTCTGCTATCTCATAGATAAACTTGGTGTGAAATCAGCTCAAAACTTAAAGGGGAGTGTAGAAGTGTAAGTAATGAGCTGATTAAGTAAGAGCTTAGAGTGTTAATGGTGTATGCATTTAGTCTAGAAGATGACAAGTGTAAAGCTCTGATAGTGTAAGGCTGAAATAAGCCTCATGTTTTAATCTTAAGTTTTGATAAGATGAAGGGCTGAGATACACTCCAGCTTGTGTGTATCCAGCTCAGCATAACGGTAATATGGTACATGCCGATTGTGCTAGTAAATGAATATATATATATATATATTCTCTTGCTCTCTTTCTTGGAGAGTAAGCAGAGCATTACAATCGGTCTTGCATTCCTTACTTTTCTCTCTTCAAGTTCTTCATTTCTTCAGCCCGATTTAGAAAAGGAATCTCATAGCTCATTCACCCCACCAGCCCGATTAACCAACAAAACACTAACAGCAACTCATCGGCACCTAATTGGAGGACTGCTATAACTATTTTTGAAGATTATGGACGAAAATGCAACTCGGGGTATAATTTACGGACTATTGTTACAGTTTAGCCTAATATGTAATATGCGGATGAATTATTTACTCTGATATGAAAAGTTAAATTTAAAACCAATCGACATTCCTTCCTGATTGGGCTTCCCTGCGTTCATTACCTCCACCAAAATCCTTCTCTCATCTCCTCTCTCTCTCCCGCAGAGTCTCACCTGTTTTATAACAACAAAAAAAACCAAATGATGATAACTTACTTTGTGATAATTACCAACTGGAGTAGCAAATATTAGGAATGTGTATTCTGGTGCTGACCCGAGGCCAAGACCAGGGCCACTTCCAATGAGCAATGCCCTAATATACAATGCTCCTTTCCCTTCAGGTGGTACCTATACATGCATATATTTCCCAGTGATCCAAAAAATATTTCAGAATTCATGAACACCCCTGTGAAACAGTATTATTGAAAATTAAGTAGTAACGTTGTAAATTCCAAAAGTAAAGGGTCTAAAGTGAAAATGTGTATACCCAACGCTTGTTGGCAAGGACTGTTTGCTTTAAAGCATCAAGGAATTGGTGAGTAGATGGAGATGGCATGCACAATCTCGCTGCACCCATCTTCATTCTTAGAGCATTCTCTTCAGGCCGGAACAGCTGAACACAACCGTCTTTGGTCCTGATCGCTTTAAGACCTTCTAATACTCCCTGATGATACCATCGTATAGGGATAAATACTTTTAACCACTAGAACTACAAGCTTCAATACTTCGAACCCATTATTAAATTGTGACAAGTTAATGTATAACCTGTCCATAATTCAAGATTATAGAAAATGGGCTGAGCTCAATTTTCCCATAGGGAGCGAGGTGGCCTTGTGAAAAGTTGTCTCCATTGGAGCATTTCATAATGTACATGTAGTCAGTTGGAATTACTCCAAATTCAAGTTCATCCCAGTTCATGGCATCAGCATATTTTTCCTCTGCTTCATGACTGCACTTAATTTCATCCATAAGTAAAGATATGTATAAGAGATAAAATTAACAAAGCTTAACACTACGTATATATATATATATATAAAAATCATATAAATCACCTTTGAACCGCAGATTCAGAAATTGGTTGCAGAGCAGGGGAAGAAGGCATAGCTGCAGTTAATGTGGGATAAAGTTTACCCCAGCTGCAACAAAGAAACTGATCACA
The DNA here is from genome assembly GCA_024362665.1 of Prunus padus. Taxonomy (NCBI): domain Eukaryota; kingdom Viridiplantae; phylum Streptophyta; class Magnoliopsida; order Rosales; family Rosaceae; genus Prunus; species Prunus padus. The sequence goes on along the minus strand of JANFAM010000019.1, from coordinate 26,822,060 downwards.
CTCTGTTAGAATGTTAATGTGAAAATTGAGTAAATAATTTGTAAGAGAACCCCATTTTTGGTAAGAAAACGCTTCGTTTCAAACAATTGTGTTCTTTTGCTTGCAAAAATGTAATTAAAATAAACTTTTATTAATATTTTTTTATTATAAAAGGGGTTAACATTTGGTACCTTCAAAAGGGTGAAGAAGTGGGAAGAATGAATTTCCAAAGTAAAATAATAATAAACTAGAAGTGAATTAAAGGTCTTCACTGGTTTAGAGTAATTTCATTTTGATGTTCACTAAGGGGCATGCCGCAGTGAACCCACAAACAGAGTAACTTGACATTGTTGATATTGAAGCACAATCTGAGAATTTAATATTTACTTTTACTTATTCCTCTTTGTATGTTTATTTATCTAATTTTTCCTTCTGAATCAGAACGACAAGAATAATAAAATTAAAAGTATATTCAGAAAAATGAATAAACATTTCTGAACAGAATATGCAGATGAGAGAGAGAGAGAGAGAGAGAGAGAGAGAGAGAGAGTATGATACTTACGAACAGGGGAGACTACAAACAAAGTGGTGGGGCTTGCGTGCAAACAGCTAGCAGAAGGTGCTATCTTTTATATATGGACTAACTACACACCAACTAGCCTTTCCTATGTTTGATTGGAAAAGAGCTCATCTTCAGCTCACATAAATGCGAGAATGATATATATTTGTGGTGAGTTTGAATTGTGACCGAAAAAATTAATCGGTAGTAAAATATATTATTATTAAATATCGTGATTAATTTCGGTTTATTATAAAGATGATTATTATCAGTCAACAGCTCAATATCTTGCGAAAACAATAACTCAACCACTAATAAAGAAAAGTCTTTGGAGAAAAAAAGAAAAGAAATGTCATACCTATTACCTACACACACAATTAACTAAAAATAATTTCTCTTCTGTTGCCCTCTTTGTAAAAAAGAAAAAAAAACTAAATATAATCCAAATGATATTATTATTTTTGGTCAATGATTTTTGTTTTTGTAAAAGAACTAATTAGGGTAATTTTTAATCGATTAGCTGTCAACATTGATTTGGTAGGCAGTCCAAAAGCACTTTCAAAACTTTGACAACTTTACAAAACTTGTCATTAAGATATTGTAAAAGTGAGCGTGAAGAAGTTCGTATAAGAAAAGATAAAAGCATGCCTTCATTTTTCAACCCAAATGGCACCATTTCTTCAAATAAAATAATGTTTTTTAAAGAAAGAAAACTAAATTGACGCTTAGGATTTTCTAACGTCAATTTTGAGGGCTCAACATTTTGCTTTCATTTCTACTTGAGATGGAGTGAATTAACTGCTCGAATGGAGATCCTCTTCAAGGTTTTTATTTTTAGTTGAAGAAGGATATGCTTCTGTGGATACGTGTATTTGGTTTGAGAATTTTCTTTAGGAGGTATTACATAGAATATTGTATTTTGACTTTTATGGGTTAAAGATCCATGTTTTCTTATTTAAGAAAAATAAAATATGGAAATAGTTAATCAATTTGGATTAAAAAAACATTAATGAATTTCAACAATAATTTGGAATATGAAACATTTTTTTAATTTTTTAATTTGAATTTTTTTTTTGCAAGTTTTTAATTTGATTAAGGGTGATTTTATTAGCATCCCATTATTTTCTCTTTACACCCCATACTAATTTTAAACATGAATAAACTATTTTACCCTTATACATAATTACCGTAAGGACAAAAAATATTTAAAATAAAAATAAAAATAAAAATTGCTCACTACACCCCACATATGCTCCTGTAACCCTAGTTAGACTTTTTTTTTTCCCTCAAACCATCATGTTCATGCAACCCTAACAAGGTTTATAAGCTTATATTGGTGAAAAAATATATTGTTTTTATTCATGAAGGGTGAGACTGAAGTTAGAGAGACTTCGAATGAGGTATGCGTTTATTTTTTGGCGTTTTTCAAGTTTAGGGTTTCATGCTGGTCGCAGGTTACGTTCAGCACACTAGTACCTAACGAGACAGGAAAATCAGGAAAATTAGGTGGAATGCCACTGAAACATTGAGCCTATTTCGGTGGAATTTGACCAGCCATTGAATGAAGATGCAGTGGATATCCACCGAAATATGGAACATGATTTGGTGGTTTGTTACCGAATTTTACCTACATTTTCAGTGGCAACAAACCAAAATATATTTATTTTTTCAGTAAGTTATTGTCGACCACAAATTTAATGCAAGTTATTTTGACCTTACTCCCATTGAAGGAGCAAAGACAAGGTGATGTCGCTACTGAATGCAACAATGTTGGAACAGAATGTTTATTGAACTATAGTGATCAATTCACAACTTATTCGGTTATTATTTTGAATTTTTTTGGGTTTGAAATCCTTTTTAGCATCATTATCGTTGCATTAATGTTTCAAATTTTAACTTTAAATAACATGAGTTTAATGTGTAGATATTAAAAGGTAGAGATGCATTAATTAGATGAGCTCGTGCACAAAGAAAAATGAATAATATTGTAATTGTAATTAGAAGGTCTAATTGTGGAGGTGAGGGCAAGAGGAGATCTCGAGTAATACTCTCTTGTGAGAGGAGCGGTAACTATAGGTTTTGCAAGTCTAGTGAGACAACTGCTGTAAGGTCAGATGCAAATGGTGATACGAAGAAGTGTTCTAGAGACACTGGTACCAAGAACACAGACGGCGCCAATCTGTTGACGCTCAAAAATAGAAGGCCCTGGTTTGAGCCCAACTTAGATGATGATGATGATGATGCCTCCGGTACTTGCGGACCTTCGGCAGACAGGGAGAGACCTGTAGGAAGGGAATAAGACAAGTGTAAAAGCTTTGGCACTGATGTGGTACCGGTCGTTGGCGCTCCGAAGCTTAAGTCAGATAAGAGTGGAGTAAATGGATGAAACTATGGTATTCAAAGTTTCATTTTCTTTGTAGTGGGGGTAAGTAAAGGGAATAACATGCAGCCCACCACAGTTATTCAACAGAAGACATGTGCAACCCAGGTGTAAAGTTGGTTCCCAACATATCCGCATGGTCTTGTCAATATGTTATTGAATTAGTGTTTAGTGAGTTGTAAAGTTGTTTGCTTTTGTCTCTTCCATTATTAGAGTAGAATATAGTTTAGGCATCCGTTGGCTTCCCATTATTATTTTGTGTATAAATACTCTACACCATTATCAATGAAACATAACTTTTCACAGAGTTCATTATGGTATCAGAGCCCATGCCTTGTGGCAACTCTACTTTCAATTTCTCGATCCCGTTTTAACTCCTTTTTTTTCTTCTTTTCTTTTCCTTTTCCTCCTTTCAAACACTTTCATCATTCTACACACTCAGCCCATGGCTACCCCTCCAACTTCTCCTACTACGACCACTGTGTCTTTTTCATCGCCGACACCTCCTGCCTCTACAGCAGCCAATGTTTCCTCCACCATATTTTATTCTATCACTGTGCAAAATATTGGTAGTATGGTGCCCATCAAATTGAAACGTGATAATTATCTTCTTTGGAAATCACTCTTTGCTCCAATTTTTCGCCGTTACCGACTCTCAGGTATTGTTGATGGCACTGAGCCTTGTTCCTCTGTTTCTATACAAGATTCCACTGGGTCCTCTACCATTCCCAATCCAGCTTTTGATACTTGGTATGAAAAGGATCAGAATATTATCATTTGGATCAATTCCACACTTTCTGAGGATCTCATTCCCTTTACTGTTGGTATTCAATCTGCTCGAGATTTGTGGCTTAATCTTGAAAAGAGATTTGCTGGTGTCTCTCACTCTCATATTCATCATCTCCGATCCAGATTGCAGTCGATGCAAAAAGGGACTTCTTCTATCTCTAAGTACTTGCAGCAAATCAAACAACTCTCTGATGCTTTGGCTGCTGCTGGTGCCCCTATTGATGATTCAGATGTCGTTGCTATTATTCTGAATGGTCTTCCTTCTGAATTTGAATCCTTTGTTGATTCTATTGAGCTTCGTCTCAGTTCTACGTCTGTTGATGACCTTCATGGCCTTTTACTCAGCAAAGAACTTTCTTTAGCACGAAAGAAGCTTCAGTGTTCTGGTTCTCACTCTGAACCATTTAAAGCCTTTGCTTCTACACAAGGTGCCTTTGTCCCTCTGTTGTCCACTCCTCCCTCCTTTCAAGCTCCTCACACTTCCAGTGGTTCTGGTCCCCTTCAAGCCTTTGATGCCACTCACTTTCGTTCTCGTGGTCGTGGCTCTCGACACTTTAGTTCTTCTAACTCTTCTTCTCACGTTCAGACTCCTCCATGTAATCAATCCTCCAACTATGGACAAGGTCGTGCACAATATTTCCCATTTCCTAATCATTCATCTGGAGGTAAAACAGTGTGTCAAATTTGTAACTCCTCTAGACATCTAGCCATTGACTGCTATAATCGTATGAATCATGCTTTCCACGGTCGAATTCCTCTTGCCAAATTGTCTGCTATGTGTGCCAATATTACCTCTACTCCTTCCAGTACTTGGCTAGTCGATTCTGGTGCTAGCTCCCATATGACCCCACACTACAATAATCTGCAAACTCCATTAGCTTATAATGGTCACGAGCAAGTTTATATTGGTGACGGTCAAGGTCTGCATATTTCACATTCTGGCACTTCTATTTTGCGCACTAAAAATGCTAATTTTCAGCTTCATAATGTACTACATGTGCCTAAATTAGCTTATAATTTGCTGTCAGTACATAAGTTTGTTACTGATAATCATTGCTCACTGACTCTTCATCCTCATGGTTTTTTTGTTAAGGACCTCGCATCGGGGAGGATGCTTTTTCAGGGCCCTGCTAAGCACGGTCTGTATCACTTCAATCATATTCCCGCATTGTTTCACTCTTCCCATTTTGCTCTTGCTGCTTCCACCGCTGCTTTTCCAATTTGGCATCAAATTCTTGGTCATCCCTCATCTAAAGTTTTCGAAAAGTTGCTGTCAGCACAACACATTAAGTTGACTGCTTCTGCTCCCAAAAATTTCTTTTGTACTCATTGTGCTTTAGGAAAATGTGCACGATTACCCTTTCCTACTTCAGATAATGCTTCCTCTGCACCATTGTATTTGGTACACTCGGATGTCTGGGGACCATCAACAACTTCTTCTGTCAGTGGCTATCGATACTATGTAATCTTTGTTGATGATCACACCAAGTATTCCTGGTTTTATCCAATTAAAGCAAAGTCTGAAGTCTTTTCTGTTTTTCAAAATTTTAAATCTTATGCTGAAAATTTGTTGTCCACCAAAATCAAAATTCTTAGAAGTGATTCCGGGGGTGAATTCACCAGCCATGTTTTTAGTTCTTTTCTTGCTCAACATGGCATCTCTCATCAGTTTAGCTGTCCTCACACTCCTCAGCAAAATGGGTGTGCTGAGAGAAAACATAGACATTTAGTTGAAACAGCTAGAACTCTTTTAGTTGCTTCTCAGGTTCCTCACCAATTCTGGGTTGAAGCATTCTCCACTGCCATTTACCTTATCAACCGCATGCCTGCTTCATCTACCTCCCGTTCTCCTTGGGAATTACTCTTTAACAAACCCCCCGATTACTCTCGACTTAAAGTCTTTGGTTGTGCTTGTTTCCCATGGCTAAAACCTTATGTCTCTTCCAAATTGGATCCAAAGAGTAAACCATGTGTCTTCTTAGGGTACAGTTTACAACATAAAGGGTATAGATGTCTTGACCCCTCCACCAACCGAATCTACATCTCACACCATGTTCTGTTTCATGAAACAGAGTTCCCATTTCATTCTCTCTCTTCTAATTCTCCCTTACCCTCTCCTTCTTCATCTTCATCCTCCCCATTTTCCTTAACGTTTCCTAGTACCTTCCCTGCCAATCAAACTCCATTACCTAATTCTTCGCCTCTTCTCTCTTCTCTTACTTCTTCATCTTCCTCATCCCCTACTCCTGTCATTTCCTTTCTTTCTTGTTCTCCCTCCCCTGCACCTCTTCCCCTACCTACTCATCCTATGATTACCAGATCTAAAAATGGTATTTACAAGCCTAAGGCTCTTTCTGCCACCAAACATCCTCTTCCCCCATCCTTAGTTTCAAATGCAGAGTTTGTTCCTTCCACTTATACTCAGGCCTCTAAATATCCTCATTGGAGATTGGCAATGCAAGAGGAATTTAATGCCTTGCAAGCGACATGGACTTGGAGCCTAGTTCCTTCTTCTCCCTCTCAAAATTTGGTTGGCTGCAAATGGGTCTTTCGGATCAAAAAGAAGTCAGATGGCAGTATTGAAAGGTATAAAGCCCGCCTAGTGGCCAAAGGATATCATCAACAGGCAGGTCTGGATTACTCTGAGACATTTAACCCAATTGCCAAACCAGTCACTATTCGCATTTTGCTCACCTTGGCTGCTTCTCACAATTGGTTTTTAAATCAACTTGATGTTAGTAATGCCTTTCTACATGGATTTCTCACTGAGGACGTGTTTATGGAACAACCACCTGATTTTGTTGCTCCAGCTAACTCCTCTTATGTCTGCAAATTGCACAAGTCCCTCTATGGTCTGAAACAAGCACCCAGGGCCTGGTATGACCAGCTCTATAACTCTATGCTCTCTCTAGGATTTCAAGCCTCTTAATCTGATACTTCTCTTTTTATCCTCAAGGTGCCTCATTTGATCTTGATTCTTGTATATGTCGATGATATTATCATCACTTGGTCCCTCCTCCGAGCTTGTCAAAAAATCATTTCTAAACTTGGCACTCAATTTCCTATTAAAGACTTGGGACCCCTCCATTATTTTTTGGGTCTTGAAGTGCAACAAACTACTCATGGCATTTTTCTTTCTCAGCAAAAATATGCTCTAGATTTACTGTCCAAGGCCAAGATGGAGGGTGCTAAACTTTGTGTCACTCCTATTGGTTCTCTCAAGCTTGACCATACTGGTCCTTTGTTACAAAATCTGCGGAATATAGATATTTGGTAGGCGCACTACAATATTTAACATGGACTAGACTAGATCTTTCTTTTGCTGTCAATCAAGTGTGTCAATTCATGCACACTCCAAGGGAATCACATATGCAAGCTGTCAAAAGAATTCTTAGATATATCAAGGGCATTGTTACAGATGGTATGTGGTTCAAGAAAGGTTATTTGGATCTGGTCTCATATTCTGATGCTGACTGGGCCGGGTGCCATTTCGACAGAAGATCTACCAGTGGGTATTGTGTGTTCTTTGGCTCAAATCTAATCAGTTGGACTGCTAAGAAACAACCTATTGTTGCTCGATCATCTACAGAGGCTGAATACAGATCATTAGCAATTACTGCTGTTGAGTTTACTTGGATCTTCAAGGTCCTTACTGATATTGGATTCTCTTTGCATTATACACCTCTGCTATGGTGTGATAATATTTCTGCCATTTCTCTCGCTTCAAATCCTGTTTTTCACGCAAGGACCAAACATGTTGAATTAGACTACCACTACATCCGAGAACTGGTTCTTAGTAAAGCTATTACCGTAAAGTATGTCTGCAGCCAAGATCAAATAGCTGATATTCACACCAAAGCTCTTCCTAAGGCACGTTTTCAGCTCTTATGGTCCAAGCTTTCTATTCGGTCCCCTCTCTCTCAGCTTGAGGGGGTGTAAAGGGAATAACATGCAGCCCACCACAGTTATTCAACAGAAGACATGTGCAACCCAAGTGTAAAGTTGGTTCCCAACATATCCGCATGGTCTTGTCAATATGTTATTGAATTAGTGTTTAGTGAGTTGTAAAGTTGTTTGCTTTTGTCTCTTCCATTATTAGAGTAGAATATAGTTTAGGCATCCGTTAGCTTCCCATTATTATTTTGTGTATAAATACTCTACACCATTATCAATGAAACATAACTTTTCACAGAGTTCATTAGTAAGTCCCCTATTTATAAGAAGATGGGAGAGGCAACCTGTTGTCTTTTTCCAATGTGGGACTCGTGGGCATGGCTTGTGTGGCTGCCACGTGTCCTAAGGCTTCATTGGGCCTGCTGGGCCAGTTGGGCTTATTGGTCTGAAGGGCCTGGTCATATATGGTATAAACAAACCTTATTAGTAAAATAGAAAAGAACAATCAATTTGAAAACTTCCTTCGAGTTTGTTAATTTTCCCATGAAGAAAATCTCGAACTAAAGTTTCTATGATCTAATTAATTCTCCAAGTGAATACCAAGTACTATTGGAATAGAAACCAACCGATATCTGTCTTCAAGAAGTTACAAAGTAGCCATTTAAATAGGCTAAAATCCGTATGTACAAGGTAAGAACATGTTTCGAAAATAAATATCAGAGTAGTTGGAAATTTCATGCTTCATCAATTTTGCTGACTATGCATTTGTTTTTTGGTTCTTATAAACAGGTGGTGGGCTCCTTCAAAGTTTGATCCTACAAAGTCACCCATGCTTTTCTTTGAAAAGGGTCAGCCTGTGGTTCCTCCCGTACTCCCTGATGTTGGCCTTGATATGGCTCTGAAACACATGGTACGCAAAATTTTAAGAGGAAAGATTTAGATTATTTTTTAAATTTTATATTTCATAAGAAATTAAGAGGAAGTATTCTCATGGTCATGTTTTTAATAGATTTGTCCATTGTAGGTAATGTTTGTGGAGAACAGAACGCAGCCAGGTGCGATCAAATTCTTTCGCACTCAATCACCTAGGCATTTTGAAGGGGGTGATTGGGACCAAGGTGGTTCTTGTCACTACACCAAATTGGAGCTTTTAGGACTTGAGATTTACGACACGCTTTTTGTGCGTGTCGTTAATATCTGATATTTACGGCATTTGACAAAGCACGTCTTAAAAAGTTAATAAAGCGTGTCGTTAATTACTAATATTTACGACATGTGAAAACAAGCCTTAAAAAGGTAATTTTTATGTCTTTCAACAGCGTGTTTGGATATACGCTGTGAAATCCAAATTTTTTATCTATTACGGCGTGCGACTGAGAACGCCCTGATTGTTTCTTTTTCTTTCACGAAACCCCTAATTATATTATATTTGAAAACCCGCTAAAAATATGACTTTTTTAATTTCCCTCATTTTAGTTTTCCCTTGGACCAGAACATTCTCATCAGTTCTCTCTCCCTCTCCCTCTCTCACAATTTTAGGTTTCTCTCTCACTGGACCATTCAAGAGCTCTAACTCCTTGTTCGCTAGAAGACTATTGCTCAAGCCATATTGCTTCAAAGTTGAATGCTCAGTGACAGTCCCAAGGTGCGATTCTCTAAAGCCCTAACCCCCAATGCTTTTTTACGAGTTTTCTTATAGTTTAGAATCATGTTCCCTACTGCATTCATGTGGGATGTCTCGTTGTCTTTAATTCTTGATTTATACGGCTCATTATTTTCATTTAAATTCAGAAAAGTTGATATCGTTAACTATTTTTCTCGATTTATTTAAATATTTTCATTGTTTCAAGCTCGATCTCTGTATGTCTTGGATTCAGTGTTTAGTGCTGAATCGGATTTCAATTTTCTTTTCGTATTTTTAAAATTCTGTTTGATTTGCTCTGTTTTTCTATAAAAAAAACTCCAGAAATATATGAGTATCTCTTCGTTTAAGTAATTCAGTTAGATTTCTCGGTGAGATCGAACTAGTTTTCCCCGATTCTGTAGACGTAAGTTTTGAGCGAATTTGGCTTCAAAACTGAGGAATCAAATTTCTAATAGTAACGCGTGGGTTTTGTGCAGTGATTGCGCAGGGAATCAATGGCGGAGATATTAAGAAGTTTGAAGACTCTGGGATCTGCACTTGCAATGGCTTGAAGATGCATATGAAGAAGGTAAAACGAATTTAAACTCTAATTTCTTATACTGAGCATGTTAAGGTTGGATTCCTTACTCTGTTTTCTGTTTGGCAGAACTTGACTGGAATCAAAAGTTTATCTGGGGCTAAAGTTGATAAGATATGCGAAGCTGCTGAAAACCATTTTAGCTCAGATATTTTATATCTCATATGTGTTCTTTGGTTGTAAGCATTTATGTTGCTGAAATGTTCAGAGACAAATTCAACTTGTTATTCATAGTTTGATAGATATTCAACTTGTTGCTGAAATGTTCATCTAATGGCAGAGGAAACACTTCAGAGACAATTCAACTTGTTATTCATAGTTTGAGAGAGGTAAAATCTTGCTGAAATGTTCCAATTCATATAAGAATCAAAAAGTTATGTACTTTATATAAGGAACTTGTAGTTTCATGTTTAGCTTCATCAATTTTTTTGTTTATCAGGCTCTAGATGGCGCTGACGGGTTCCAGAATACCCATCAAATGCAACAATTTCAATCTGCAGAATTTAGTATAGATCAGGTAACTTTCATGTACATTTTTCTTTCTTATATTATTTTTTGTTATCGTTGTTAAGGGATTTAGTGCCTTTCTCTTTCTAGTGACTTATGGCTATAAGGCTAAACATATCTTGGTCAGGTTGTATTCATTCTAGAGTCGCAAAGGACATACTTATTTTGGATGATATGGCAGCAGAGGAAACATTAGAGGTAAAATCTATCAGTCATGTATCTGGTTCTTGTATGTTTGATGCTTTATATGTCTTTTCATGATATAAATTGTTCCAGTGAAACGTGATTGTTTTTTTTGTGTAAAGAACAAAGTGAAGAACAACTGCGTCTGTCCATTTTTGTTGTGTTGATGAAAGGCATACACACGATTTTCTGGATATATAGGAGACATATTTTTCCACCATTTTCCTTAATAATGCATATTTCAATCATAATATTCTGTCTTCCAATATTCTTGTTTTGTTGTTGTTTTTGTTCTGTCCTTTGGCAAATTCTTTCCTTAATAATGCATACTTCAATCATAACATTCAGGCTTAGTTTTGCCCTTCTATCATGAGGTTTTGCTTTGGCAAATTACAATGGTTAAGTTGCTAAAATGAGTTTTCAAACAAAATGCAGGTGGCCATTGCCGCAGATCAAGTGTGAGTTTGATTCTTGTTAGATGATGTCTACTGCCATTGCTATATGAAGAAGTTTTTGCATAGGTTTGGCAGCACTATTATGAGTGAATGAGTTGGAGGTTGTGTACATGTTAATTGTAGATTTGGCAGCACTATTATGTGTTTCTTTAATACTCTATAAAGTTTGTATTTGGAATTGATTATGATTGGTATAGTTTTCAATGAAATGGTTCTTTCTTTCAAGTTTGGTTGCAATACTACTTTTCATTTTGTGAAATCATGTATCCAGGGTAATAATAGAGGATATAAGTATATTGTAAATATGAAACAGGAGCAAGCAGGCAGGGAATTAATAAATTTGTTTTTTTTATTTAAAAAAATTGAAGTTAAATACGGCGTGCACTGAACGTCTTAAATGGGAATTAATTACTCTTTTACGGCGTGCATTGTATGCCATAATTAGTCATTTAAGATGGCGCGCGGAACATGCCGTAATTATTCTTTTAAGGCGCGCAAGGCGTGTCGTAATTGCTTCAACTGAATTATGGCTTACAGGGAACGTCGTCTTAAGTTTTTATAATGACGTTCATGCACGCCGTGATTGAGGAACACTATTTACGACGAGGGCTTTTACTGCTTGCGTGTTTCGCGTCGTAATTGATAATTCACGACATGCTTTGTGCGCCGTAATAGATGTGTTCTGCAGGACACTATCATGAGCTGATTGAGTGTTATGTTTTGTTTCTTGTTTTGGACACAATGAATGTTCAGTTTAGATAATTGAGCTAAACTTTCATTTCATAAAGCAATGATTGATATCTGAGCACTCTGAGCACACACCCGTTTACTTTGTTCTGTTTTGTTTCAGTTTCTTGTATGCAACATCAACATATGTACATGTTTAAAGTCATGGTTTGCTCTTCAGGTTGAAAAACTCTTCTCAGTGAAGAATAATGGGACAAATGTGGAGGCACGCCTGGTCAATCAACACCTTTATAAGGTCCTCAAAGGGTCGGGTTTCCATATTTTGGACATAACCCACATGAGTGAGTTCAGAGCAGATGCCCATCCATCCGCAGCCGGTGGAAAGAAGCACGACGATTGCATGCACTGGTGCTTACCATGAATAACACATACTTGGAATGACTTGTTCATAGAGCAGCTAAATACTATTAAATTTAGAAGTTAATCAATTATTTTTGTTGATCGTTCGATCTATATATGGGGCAGATATCCCAGCCCTGCCTTCTAGGTAGAACCTGTACGTGAGGAGAAACTATGAAGATAGGGACAGGCTGGGGAGACCCCAGTTGAACCCACTCCGATGGTTAAGTTAGTGGTGCTTTCTGGAAGAGGGGAAGAATGGATGAGTACTGGAAATGAAGAAGAGTTATTACCTTTGTCCTGGTGTAGGTGAAAGGTATTTATAAGGGGGGATAAGGGATCAGCCCTTATCCTACTGTTGTAGCCAAATATCTTGTCTCTCCCCCCTGGGGGTTTTGCCGACTTGTATTCAATGCTCCCTCTCCAATACCCTGTTGGTTTGTCCATGGTTGTGTAACGAGGCAACACCTGGTATGGATGTGAAGCACAATTGAATGTCCCCTTCACATCACCATGCTGGTTGTTAGGGTTTTATGTAGCATGGTGACACCTTACCCTGGATATTTATGCGTAATAAATGATCCCCTACAACCATCCGACTATCCAGCAAGGTACGCGAAGTGACAGATGTGACAGGGCCCTTTGATACGGCCAGTGTGTCCATCGTATTTGTTTGAGCGGAATATAGGTGGTCGGGTCGGTGCACAACCGTCCGACCATACAACCAGTTTACTAGGTACCGACCAGGAGGTTTGTCATTAGTAGTTGATCCTGATCGGGTGCGTAAGCTGGTGGTCTGTTCTTTTCTAGCCACGTGGTGCCTTCTACTAGGCTCGGCTCATACTAACAATATGGACTATCAACAATTTTCATGTTGAGATTTTTCATTTGAAATATCAACTTTCACAGCACAAACTCTCTTATTCTCAATGCTCCGTTTGAAATCCACATAATGTTACATGCAGAGGAGGCAACTGTGGTTAGCTCGTCAGGCCCTGCGGCCACAGCTTTGATGGCTTTGCCACCCAAGCCATGGTAGCCAGAGCAAAGGGTAATTCTATTCGCTTGTCATTTAAATTAATTTTGTTGTAACGATAAATTTATAATTGAGAATTTTATTAAAGTAGGGGTGGAGGAGCAAAGGGTACTTTTATTTGTGCTGACTACAAGGACTGAAAGTGACATTTGGCTGTCTCTTTATAAAAATCAGTAGAAAGAGAGAATTCGAATTTGAGACAACTTGTAACATTGAGAGGAGATATACCACAATCAACGTGGACAAGGTTAACCCAAATCTAACCCAGAATTTGAAAAATTATTGCCCCCAAATCTCAATTAAGGCTATTATGAGAAGGTTGTGAATGAAAAATATTCTCAAATTATTTTTGGGTATACTGTATATTTAAAATCTTAAAAATCAATCAAAATTGCATCATCCTCAAACAACTTGTAGGATTTGGATAAAGGAGGGGCTCAATTGATCTCCATGGTCCATCCCTTCTTGTCTTCCAGACGCCCTGTTTGAATTCCGGTTATCGTTTCGAACAGTTTCTGGGATAGAGCTCCTTTTCCTGTTTTGTATTCAACCCTGTAATGAAGTGACATCCCCAAATTAAAAACCATATGAAGCCTTAGAAGCCATACAGAAATTGATCAAAAAATGAAAATTTTGATGCACTTTGTACCTTTTATCTTGATAAGTTACAGCACCAATTGAGGTCACAACCACAGCAGTTCCTGTGCAGAAAGCTTCGTCAGCTTCAAGCAAATCCTCCACTGGGATTACACATTCCTCCACCTGTTCCGAAAAAGAAGTTGAAAACATGCTTGTTCTAAAAGTGTGTTCTGAAAAATCTACAAAATTAATTCACCAAAAAAAATAAAATCTATAAACTTCAAGCTTATTGATTGGATTATCATGACTGAAGAGCACTAATAACCTGGTAGCCAAAATCACGGGCAATGTCGATGATGCTTTTACGAGTAACTCCAGGAAGAACAGTTCCATGTATTGTTGGAGTTGAAATAACATTACCCTGCAACAAATAAACAGTTCTGTAAACTTTCTCAGGTTTTGGAAGTGAAATTGGCGAAAAATTAAGTTGACATGAGATTTTCATTTGAGACGAGGTTTAGATCGTGTTAATCTGACAAAATAGATTTAAAAAAATAAATCTTCTCTCTGCAAATATTATCTTCTGAAAGCTAGATAGCAGAAGCTGCTTATAACATTGGTGATGCATATCTGAGATGCTCAGTCTAGTTGGAAAATAATAAAACAGTTAAAACTCAATGTATTACCTTCAGAATGAAAATATTACATACTGCAATCTCCTCGATGTTTTTTCCAGTTAAAGAATCCAGGAACAAGACATCAGAGAACCCTTTGGCCCTTGCTTGCTTTTGTGCTAGGTAAACCTACAAACAAAGCCAAAAAGTAAACAATTTTACACAATCAACATTTACAGTAACCAATTCAAATTGATGAATTTTGATATGTTAGCCTCATTCTGTGTTAAAGATCAGCAGCAATCTAGTCATTAAGTCTAAGTGGTTATGAGGTAAGTTTCTTTATTTTCATGGGAACACACACAACTCAGAAGAAGCAACTCATTTGTTATCAGAAAAAACTAAAAACCATAGAAGTTATACTTACAGGTGAGTAGTTGGTGATGGATTTGACACCTCCAGTTCCTCCGGGAGTAGCTCGATGGAGTTTATCCTCAACATACAAGTTGAGGGCTGCCCCGCCCTGTCACATACACAACAACAACAACCACAAAACTAAGTATCAGAAATTAGCCTAACTTCATCATATCTTGCTGACACACTGTTTAATGGTTTTGCTCAACTCACCTTGTGATAATTACCTACAGGAGAAGCAAATATTAGGAATGTATACTCTGGTGCCGGCCCCAGACCAAGAACAGATCCACTTCCCATGAGTAACGGCCTAAGATACAGTGTTCCTTTCCCTGTAGGGGTACCTATACATGTACATATTTAAGTGATCAAGAAACAAATTTCAGCATCTATAAACACACTTGTGCAAACCGTATTGAAAACCAGAAGTGCAAGCTCTAAAACGAAAAATTCGACTACCCAACGCTTATTGGCAAGGACTGTTTGCTTTACAGCTTCAAGGAATTGCTGAGGAGATGGAGATGGCATGCACATTCTCTCTGCACCCATATTCATTCTTAGAGCATTCTCTTCAGGCCGAAACAGCAGAAACCGACCACCTTCTGTCCTGTACGCCTTAAGGCCTTCGAATAAGCCCTGATCATGGCACCACCACATGAGTTTATGTGACCAAAGTTGGATACACAAAAAGTAAGGAATGTCACAGAACAAGCTATACTTAAGTTAATTATTAGATGGTTGCTGCTTAGTGCTAATTAACCTGTCCATAATTCAAAACTCCAGCAGATGGGCTGAGCTCAATATTTCCATAGGGAGTTAGATGGCCTTGTGAAAACTCATCTTCTCCTTTGGAGCACTTCATGGTGTACATGTAATCAGTTGGAACTCCTCCAAATTCAAGTTCATCCCAGTTCACATCAGCATATTCTTCCCCTGCATCATGACTGTCCATTTTCCATAGAGAAAGAAGGAATCAATATCTACGACACAAAACTAAGAGGTATGTATTAACTCATAAAGTTAAAATTAAGCTATAACAAACAAGAGATAATTAACACTAAGAACCAGTAAATTACCTTTGGATAGATTCAGAATTTGTTTGCAAACCAGGAGAAGGCATAGCTGCAAACTTTAGTCTGGAAATCAATGCAGAAGAAGGTCTGAAACTAGACAAATGATCTTCGTATTAATAATTTTTTATGTAGTGCCCTAGGAATCTCATGTGGGCAAGTTCATAACTTCATATCACAATGATCAAGATATATATTGTAGCTGACACCCTCTGTTACTCATTTTAAGAAATAGTTTTTATAATTGTTAGATTAGAGCAACAACTATTTATACCCCTAAAATATTAATAAAAAAATTGAATTTGGAAGAAAAAGAAGAAATCAAATATATATATATATATATATATATATATATATATATATATATATGATAGAATACCATTATGCAAACAGCTAGCAGAAGGTGCTATCTTTTATATATGGACTAACTTTACACCAACTAGCCTTTCCTATGTTTGATTGGAAAAGACTATCTTTGACTCACATGACTGCGAGGACGATATATATTTTGTGGTGAGTTTGAATTGCGAAAACATATATTATTATTAAATATCGTGATTAATTTCGGTTTATTTCAAAGATGATTATTATCAGTCAACAGCTCAATATCTTGCGAAAACAATAACTCAACCACTAATAAAGAAAAGTCTTTGGAGAAAAAAGAAAAGAAAGGTCAGCAAAACTTCTCATTGGTATTTGGATATATACATCAAAATGCTTAATGATCAAGTACAAAACTGAAAGATACCTATTACCTACACACACAATTAACTAAAAATAATTGTAAAAAAGAAAAGAAAAAACTAAATTTAATCCAAATGATATTATTATTTTTGGTCAATGATTTTTGTTTTTGTAAAAGAAACTAATAAGGGTAATCTTTAATTGATTAGCTGGTAGGCAGTCAAAAAGCACTTTCAAAACTTTGACAACTTTACAAAACTTGTTATTAAGATATTATAAAAGTGAACGTGAAGAAGTTTTTATAAGAAGAGATAAAAGCATGCCTTCATTTTTCAACCCAAATGGCACCATTTCTTCAAATAAAATAATCTTTTTAAGAAAAGTAAACTAAATTGACGCTTAGGATTTTCTAAAGTCAATTTTGAGGGCTCAACATTTTGCTTTAATTTCTACGTGAGGTGAAGTGAATTGGCTTTTTAACTGCTCGAGTGGAGATCCTCTTGAAGGTTTTTATTTCAAAGATTCACTATTATACTCAATATTGAGGTCTAAATTATAAAAAAAAATCCTACATGAAATGGACTTTAGAAACACACTCAAAATCCATTTACAACATAATAAAGAGACTTCAAACTTCATATAATTACAAAACTGCCATAGTTTTCTTCAAACAAGCCCAACCCCAAAACCTCATAAAAAACCCAAAACACTCAATAGGGCATTAAGGGTAATTTAATAATTAAAATTAAATTCAACAGGACATTAAATTCATTTTTTGGTTTTTTTTTGGGTTTATTTATAGAAATTAAATGATGTAGGATTTATCTATATTATTGGTGCTGAGAATGAGTATTTAACTAAATATCTCTTTTTCTTTTTAGTTGAAGAAGGATATGCTTCTGTGGATACGTGTATTTGGTTTGAGAATTTTCTTTAGGAGGTGTTACATAGAATATTGTATTTTAACTTTTATGGGTTAAAGATCCATCTTTGTAATGATTTCTTTTTTAAGAAAAATAAAATAAGGAAATAGTTAATCAATTTGGATTCAAAAACATTAATGAATTTCAACACTAATTTGGAATATGAAACATTTTTTAATTTTTTAATTTGAATTTTTTTTTTGCAAGTTTTTAATTTGATTAAGGGTGATTTTATTAGCACCCCATTATTTGTTCTTTACATCCCATACTAATTTTAAACATGAATAACCTATTTTACCCTTGTACATAATTACCATTAAGGATAAAAAATATTTAAAATAAAAATTGCTCACTACACTCCACATATGTTCCTGCAACCCTAGTTAGACTTTTTTCTCAAACCATCATGTTCATGCAACCCTAACAAGGTTTATACGCTTATATTGGTGAAAAAATATCTTGTTTTTATTCATGAAGGGTGAGACTGAAGTTAGAGAGGCTTCGAATGAGATATGAATTTATTTTTTGGCGTTTTTCAAGTTTAGGGTTTCATGCTGGTCGCAAGTTACATTTAGCACACTAGTACCGAATGCGACAGGAAAATTCAGTGGAATGCCACTGAAATATTGAACCTATTTCGGTGGAATTTGACCAGCCGTTGAATGAAGATGCGGTGGATATCCACCGAAATATGGAATGAGATTTGGTGATTTGTTATCGAATTTTACCTACATTTTCAGTGGCAACAAATCGAAATATATTTATTTTTTCAGTAAGTTATTGTCGACCACAAATTTAATGCAAGCTATTTTGACCTTACTCCTATTGAAGGAACAAGACAAGGTGATGTCTCTACTGAAGGCAACAATGTTGGAATAGAATGTGTTCTGAACTATAATGATCAATACACAACTTATTCGGTAATTATTTTGACTTTTTTTTAGTATCCTTTTTAGCATCATTAATGTGGCATTAATGTTTCAAATTTTAACTTTAAATAACATGAGTTTAATGTGTAGATATTCAAAGGTAGAGATGCATTAATTAGATGGGCTCGTGCACAAGGAAAAATGAATAATATTGTAATTGTAATTAGAAGGCCTGATTGTGGAGGTGAGGGCAAGAGGAGACCTCGAGTAATACTATAGCTCTTGCAAGTCTAGTGCGACAACTGGTGTAAGGTTGGATGCAAATGGTGATACGAAAAAGTGTTCTAGGGACACTGGTACCAAGAAATGTGGATGCCCATTCTTGTTAAAAGGTGTCAATATTGGTGATGGGGATAATTGGAAGTTGGAGGTGGTTTGCGGAGTACATAATCATGCTATTTCAGAGTATCTTCAAGGTCATTCATTTGTGGGGTGACTTTCTGAAGAGGAGAATGCCTTGTTGGTGGACATGTCTAAGAGTTTGGTGAAACCCAGAGATATTTTGGTCACCCTGAAGGATAGAGATGTAATGAATGTTTCAACTATGAAAACAATATACAATGCTAGGATCCGAAATAGAACCAACGAATTTGTTAGGAGAATACAGATGCAACAATTGCTTAATAAGTTGTCCAAACACAATTATGTTGAGTGGCATGGGACATCTTGTGATACTGTAACTGACTTGTTTTGGCACACCTCATTAAGATTGAGATTTTGGGTGCATTTCCACATGTACTTATCATGAATTGCACCTATAAGACTAATAGGTATCGTTTCCCACTATTGAAAATTGTGGGGGTGACATATACTAATATGATATTCTCTGTTGCGTATGTGTATATTAGTGCCGAGAAGGAAGACAATTACACATGGGTTTTGACTGCATTGAGGAGTTTGTTAGATGATAATTGTCTTCCTGGTGTTATTGTCACTGATCGAGAGTTAGCACTCATGAATACGTCTATATTTCCGAAAGCACGACATTTATTATGTAGATGAAATATTAATAAAGGAGTGTTGGCATTTATTATGTAGGTGGTATATTATTATCTACCTCAACATTATGAGTAACAGCTACTGTAAGACCCGTGTCTTGGGAAGAAAGAACGGTGAGCAATCTCACATCGCTCGGGGAGGGAAGGGTGATGTGCCTTATATGTGTGGGCACGTCTCTATCTAGCAAGAGGCCTTTTGGGAGCTCACTGACTTGGATTCAGTAGGAACTCCGAAGTTAAGCGAGTTTGGGCTAGAGCAATTCCCGGATGAGTGACTCACTGGGAAGTTGCTTGTAACTTCCCAGAAACAAAACCGTGAGGGCGGGGTCCAAAGCAGACAATATCTTGTTAGGGGAGTCGGGTCGTGACATAATGGTATCAGAGCCTGACCCCGACCGGAAATGTGCCAGCGAGGACGCTGGGCCTCCAGGGGGTGGATTGTAAGACCCGTGTCTTGGGAAGAAAGAATGGTGAGCAATCCCACATCGCTCGGGGAGGGAAGGGTGATGTGCCTTATATGTGTGGGCACGTCTCTATCTAGCAAGAGGCCTTTTGGGAGCTCACGGCTTCAGATTCAGTAGGAACTCTGAAGTTAAGCGAGTTTGGGCTAGAGCAATTCCCGGATGGGTGACCCACTGGGAATCGTGAGTTCCCAGAAACAAAACCGTGAGGGCGGGGCCCAAAGCGGACAATATCTTGCTAGGGGAGTCAGGTCGTGACAGCTACATCTTCAACCTTTGTAGTATCCTCAAAGTGGTCTGGGGGACCATGCTAGGGCTGGTCCTCTTGAGGGGCTAACCTCGCACTCTTTGTCTCCTTGTTGAGGTTGTGGGACGCTCTCTATCAAGTCGAGATGATGAAGCCTTAGTAGTACCTCTGCGAGTTCTCTTCATATCTAAAAAACAATATTAAGTACAAACTTAGTAACGAATTCGGTAGATAATCACTTAAACAAGAAACAAATTTAGTAGACTACCACTGAAAGACAGAAACAAATTCGGTGGACTACCATTGAAACCCTAAATAGATTTGGTGGACTACCACTGAAAAATGGAAACATATTTGGTGGATAGTCATTGAAAAACGGAAACACATTCGGTTGATAGCCACTGAAAAACGGAAACACATTCGGCGATAGCCATCGAAAAACGGACACAAATTCAGTGGAATACCACTGAAACAATGCAACAATTTCGGTGGTAACCCACTGAAAGTAACATCTCTTTTCAGCAAACCAAGGTCGAACCGTACTCTTCTACAGTTTAATTAACCCTCAAAATATAAAAATCAAAATTGAAATCAATCCTTGACTTTTCGGAGGATTTTGAAGTCGTGCATGATGATGGAGTCGAGTTCCCCAAATAAAAGCACAGAAAAATTGCTATGGGGGTGAGGTTGCGAGTGAGGGCGATGGTGGCAAGCGACCTGGGGCGTGCGATGGTGCCAAGCAACCTGGGTTTGGGGTGTGCGATTGGGTTGGGGTTTGCAGTGGGCGTTTGAAATTGAATAGGGTGTGCGATGAGGGTGCGTATGAAAATGCAAGGGGGTGTGCGATGGCGTGCCTTTGAAAATGAAGGGGAGTTTGATATGGGATATGATTTACACAGATTAGATGAGGGCAATTTAGGAAGAAATATTGGGTGTAGTGAGTATTTTTAAATTTGACTAAAATTTAATAGGGTGTAAATAAAATTACTATTTGATTAAAGCTTTACTTGTTTCTGTTACCTAAAATAACAGAAACATTGTTTTTGAATTTCAACAATAATTTAATTCAGATTTAGATCCTTTAATATGTAAATGATAGGTCCATTAAGGGTTAAACCTGAATGACCCAATTTTTTTCTGGTTCTTGTTGTTTTTCATGTCTTCACGAAATCAAACACCTCCTACATTTCCATGGACGAAGAGAGTAACAACTCCAACGACATGTCAGTCTATGTATACAATTTTCTGCACCAATTCAACCTGGGACTTCTCAGCCAATGTAACAATCTGAGTATATTGTAAAATAGTTAATAATACTAGGACAAATATCATCAAATACTTATCTCCATGTGGAACTTCACGCAACTTACATGGCTTTTTCTATCCAAACCCACAATTGATGAGAGTCTCAAATTACATCTTTTTTTATATTATTTTGGAAACTTTATGATATAATTTTGGCTTAATAAATATAATTTCACTTGTTGTTACATTTTATTCTCACCAATTGGATTTATGAATTTTCTGTATTAATTTGGTGAACTTATTAGGTGAATTTATCTTTTGTAGGAAGTTATGGAAACCCAAAAGAAGAAGATATATATTTGTCCTAGTTCATGCCAAGAGAATTGCTAGCTGATTTTATTGAAGAATTGATTGTGGGATTATTGTGATTATAAAGAGAAGTAAAGAGGGAGAAGAGAAGACAAAACCGTTGAAGCTAAAGAGCCTATTTCATGTCATTCATAGCCATTTAACGCCACTACCTCAACGTTATTTCTTTTCCACCAACTCTCCACCATCAACACATGTTTAATCCAATTAATCCCTCACTTAAAACCTTCATTATCTACCATGAATGTATTAACTTTCCACTCACCTCATTGACTACTATAAATCACCCATCAACTTATTTGGCAAAGGAGGACTACGACAGATTTCTAGATCCATTTCATTCAAAATTTAGTTATGTTTTCATTTGTAATGAATTGCTAGAACTCTAGCTAAGGCTAAAGGGAATGTCCTTTGAGTAAGTTTGTGAATTGTTCTTTAATCCAATATACAGTATGAATTGCTAAATTCTTTTATTTTTGGTTGTTCAATATTTTCATATCCTTTTATTTTGATTGATGTTAAGTGTTACTATCTTTTCATGAGTTCAATTATATTTTTCTCATTGTTAAGAACTGACTTAGCATGCTTTTAAATTAAAAGATTAGATATTAAGCAATTCCATTTTCTGAACAATCATTAATAAAAGATAACATTGAAAAATTAAATTGGTTTTAATTTCTTTATCTTCCGGTTAAAGTTTTTCAATGATAATTTTAATCGAGTTATAATTTGGATTAAAGAGCATGAAACATATTTTGCTTAAAGAATTGAACCTTGATGCCTTAGCATTTCCATTATTGATATTTCATTTTTAAACTCAATCTCTACAACAATCAAATCAAATTACTTTTCCATTTTGCTTGTCACTTTTATTTTGGTACTTTTAATTATTTCTTTGTGTGCAGACATTTGCCTACCTGCTCCTTGAGGATACAATACTTGGATTTCCAAGATTATTACTATGTGTGACTACTTGCACTTGGGTAGACGCAACAACAACTTGTAGACCAAATTAATAATTTAGAGAGAGAAAAAAAAAACCTATGCCTCACCAATCAGTTACCCACACCATTTCTTCTTTCTTCCACCCTCACTCTCTTGTTGCCCACACCACAGCTTTCTTTTTCTTTTTTTGTTTGAGTGCCAAAAATGCCATATGGAGCAAAATGCGGTGAAATACCATCCAAAAGCAAAATCATGGTGGTTTTGTCACCATAATGAAAAGGCCATATTCCCTTTTGGATTTTCTAGGTTGGTACTATGGGATTAACATTCTGATATCAGAATATGTTAGATATTACACAATATAGAATATTACGTTATTTAACTATGAAAACTGTAATTAGTAGTAGTACTACCTTCACAATGAAAACATTACATAAAGAAACCTCCTCAACATTTTTCCCCGTGGCTGCATCCAGAAATAGGACATCGGTGAACCCTTTGGCCTTAGCCTTGCTTACTGCTTCGAAAACCTATAGCAAATTGTAGCAAAAAAATCTTTTAGGTAAATTCTTACATAATAAATAACAACACCAAACAGATCTTCAAAACATATCTCTGCCAATCCATTCTTATTGTGCAAGAAGGCTAATTTGCTTACAGGTGAATAGTTGGTGATGCTTCTAATCCCTCCAGATCCACCAGGAGTGGCCCGAGGAACTTCATTCTCAACGTACAAAAAATCAAATAGCACTTATTATTAAGAAGAAAAAAAGTCAAAAAATTAATAGACATTTTTATACAGCGAGCCCTCTGCTGCTCACCATGTACCAATTGCCAATGGGAGAGGCAAATATGAGGAATGTGTATTCAGGGGCTGGCCCGATACCCAGAACAGGGCCGCTTCCCAGAAGCAGAGGCCTAACATATAATGACCCTTACCTGGTGGAGGCACCTGGATCAAACCAAAAAGACAAACTTATTCAATCTCTTGTAAAATAGATCTACTTCATAATTCTCACCATGTGACGAGTAAATGTGACATTTTATATGAACCATAGTAAAAAGAAAAAAATGATGTGCGTTAACCACACTTTCTATCGAGGATGTGATTAGTATTGTTGTCAGTAAATGTGGAACATAATTTTATTGACGAGGTAAAAAGAATGTAGGCGGATTGTTTGGAGGTTTGATACCCATCGTTTGTTGGCAAGGACAGTTTGTTTTACAGAATCAACAAATACATCAACTGATGGTGATGGCATGCATAATCCTTCTGCATCGTTCTTCATGTTCTGGCCTGAATAGCTGAATGCCACCATCTTGTCTTCTGTATGCCTTGAGGCCTTCAAACAATCCCCTAATAATCACCACCAAATAAATGTCACTTTATTTTTCCTTTTTTGCATGACTTGCATTGCAAGCTCTAGGTCTATATGGTATATACATATAGGACCAATATTGATTACCTGGCCATAATTAAAAATTGCAGCAGATGGGCTTATCTCAATGTTACCATAGCGACTTAGATATCCTTGTGTGAAGTTGTCTTTCCCACAAGTTTTCATGATGAAAATGTAGTCACTTGGAGTGAGATTAAACCCAAGCTTATCCCAGTTGAAATTGGTATATATTTCGTCATGATTGCTAAGCAAATATATGCACATTAAAAAAGAAAAAGGTAAGGCAATGAAGAAAAGTAGCAAGTTGCAAGCCAAAAACAGTAAGTTGTTTATGAATTTAAAGGAATAGGAAGGGGAAATGAAAATGAAGCCCCATTTGGTAATGTTCTCTTGTAACATGTCAAACTGTAACTTTGAATCATTGATCCAATAATTTTTCGATCGAAAATAATTCGACTAAATAACATATATCCAGATGTTTTACAAGAGAACATTACACATATCCAGAGTCTCAGAAGTCGATCACTATGCAACACATTATAAGATATTAAAGTATCAAAACCTAAACTAAAATAAAAAATTTGTATTGAACACAAAATAATTTCATGTAGTACGAGAGACGAGAAATAAACCTAGAATCCATAGGTGGCTTTATTAATTAACTCTCTGATAATCTACAACTAGCACTACTACAAAAATCGAAATAGGCGTCGGTAAAATGACGGCGGACAAAATAAATACCGTCGTTAAATTTTAAGCAGCGGTAATATAAACCGACGTGGATCAGAAACTAAAACACCTAAAAATTGGAAATTCATTTGGGCATTTTAAAACCACGACGCATAAAACTTTAAAAGCGTCGTCTTATTAAACATGCCATTTCGATCAGAAAAAGACAACAAATAAACAACGGCGGTATGTGTAAATATACCGATGTAATATTATCAAGCGACATTTTACATATAATACCGCCGTTTTGAACATCCAATGAACAGCCGGTAATTGTATTATTAGAGGCGTATCAAGTACTATTAATACGACCGTAATTTTATAAATACCGACATGTAAAGGTAATTAACCACGTCTGTTTTTTTATTATTTTACGCCGTATTATAAATTGGATTCAGCATACTTATAAATAAAAGGTGGTGGTAAGCAGATTACCACGTCGTCATAATATAATATAACGACGTGGTTTTTTAGAATAATACGACAGTTCTATAAATTATATCGTCGTTGTAAATAATTTTAACGTCGTTTATATTAATTATACACGTCGTTGTTATTTAAAACAAGCGCGACAACAAAAGTCGAAATAAGCGTCGATAACGACGACGCGAAAATCATAAATACCGTCGTTGTAGGTTTCAAATTCGAAACTTTCGAACTGAAACGTCTCGCTTTATCTGTGAATTGGAGCTGGAAGCAGGCTTTTAGGTTTCCAAGTCAAAATAAAGGCCCTTTTCGGTTTCCAAGTCTTAATTAAGTCACTTTTAGTTTTCCAATTCTAAATATTTCCTTTAAATTGTAGTTTTATTCCAAACGTTCAGTCTCAATTCTCACATCTTCGAATGGTTTCAGGTCATGCAAGATGTCTCTCTTTGGAACTCGGTTGTGTTTTGGACCAAACCAATCTAAGAACTTCGGTTTGGTTCAAAACAACAACTGAAGTTCCCAAAAGATTAAAAATTTTGTTTCTTGTTTAACACAAATTTCTATTTCTCTATTGTTTTTGTATTTAAGGCGTCGGTTTGTAACTAAGCGGCGTAGTATACGTTTATAACGCCCTATTATTTAAAAACTATCGTGTATATTTTAATTTATACGGTTTAATTTTACTTTCGTCGTTTATATCCAAGTTAGAGGAAATCCAAATAAGTTTATAAATGTATCTCTAACTAAAACTTGTTCTTTTTTTTTAATCTTGGTTTTGCGATTGCAAGAATAACGCTAGCTCATACCCACACAAGAACAAATTGAAGAAATTCGGATCGAATTATAGTTTAATGAAACAAATTATTTTGTATGTATAGGAATGAAGATTGGTAAATATTTTGTATGGATATATAGGAATGAAGATTGGTAAATATTTTGTATGTAATTATTATTGATCTTCAAGTTTTATGAAACAAATTATTCTTGAAATATATTTATTGTTCACAAAGCATTATATATGGTTGTTTTTTAGCAAGAAAAAAATCGTTGAAGAGAACCATTGGAAGCAAGGAAAAAAATATAAAAATGTAAAATTACTAAATCTTTGGATATATAAGCAGACAGTTCTTTCAAATAACCGTCGTCTTTACATTAATAGGCGACATACCTCTATCACAAAACCGCCTTCTTTACATATAATAGACGACATTTCTTTCATAAAAATTGTCGCTTTATATATAATAGACGACATGTAAGGTAATTAACCACGTCGGTATTTATTATTTCGCCGTATTAGATGTTAGACTTCAGCCCAGTTCTTATAAATATGGTAAATCATTACGACGATATATAATATAATATAACGGCGTGGTTGTTTAGATAATACGACAGTTCTATTAATTATATTGCCGTTGTAAATCATTTTCCACGTCGTTTATATTAATTATACCGTCGTTGTTGTTTAAAACAAGCGCGACAACAAAAGTCGAATAAGCGTCGTTACAACGTCGGCGATGAAACATAAATACCGTCGTTGTAAGTTTCAATTCGAAACTTTCGAAATGAATCAAACGCTTTATCTGTCAAATTGGGAAGCTCAAACGGCGGCTTTTAGGTTTCCAAGTCGAAATAAAGGCCCTTTTCGGTTTCAAGTCTTAATAAAGTCACTTTAGTTTTCCAATCTATATAATTCGTTTAAATTGCTGTTTTTATTCGAACGTTAAGTATATCTCTATTCTCACCTCTCATGCAAGAATGTCTTTCTTATGCGAACTCAGTTTTTGTTGTACACCCAACCCATCTAAGAACTTGATTGGGTGTAAAACAAGAACGAGTTCTCAAGTAGATTGTATATTTAGTTTCTTGTTAGCACAAATTTTTATTTCTCCAAGTTTTTTTTAGTTAAGACGTCGGTTTGTAAATAATAAGCGGCGTAGTATATGTTTATAACGCCCGTATTATTTAAAAACCGTCGTGTATATTTTAATTTATACGTCGTTTTTATTTTACTTTCCGTCGTCTTTAAAAACGCGTCTTTTGAAAAATTTGACCGCATGAAATGTAATTTTTGAATTTTCCCTAAACCCTATATATATAACATTTATTATCTTTCTTCAACTCATATTCCGACCTTAAGTTTTCTTTCTCCATCGGTTGCTCAAGTCGGGAGGTACATTTCATTCCAACTCATATTCTAATCTTTCATTCCGGTTTTTCAGTTTCAAGTCGGAGGAAATCCAAATAAGTTATGCTCCCCACTTCGGCTTTTTTTTCTTGTTTCTTTTTTTAATCTGTTATATGTATCTCTAACTAAAACTTGCTTCCTTTTTTTAATCTGTTTTGCGATGCAAGAAGGCAACGGTAACTCATACACACAAAGAACAAATTGATGAAATTCGGATCGTTGTAGAGATATATAGTTTAATATTATGGATATGATATTTTGTATAGATATATAGGAATGAAGATTGATATTTTGTAATTATTATTGAATATTCAAGTTTTATGAAACAAATTATGGTTGTTTGGAGCTGAATTTATTGTTCACAAAAGCATTATGGTTGTTTTTAGCTAAAATAGTTGTAGAGAACAATTGGAAGCAAGGAAAAAAGGTAAAATGTAAAAATAAAACATCTTTGTATATAATAAACCTCGATTCTTTCAAAAAAACCAGGCGTCTTTACATCAATAGAGCGACTATTCTATCATAAACCGCCTTCTTTACATATAATAGACGACATTTTTTTCATAACAACCGTCGTATTTAAATATAATAAACGACTGTTATTTCATAATGTAGGCGACATATTTCACAATAATAGACGACTGTTTATTTCATAACAACGCGTCGTATTTACATATAATAGGCGGCTGTTATTTCATAATAGACGGCTTGATTCTTACAAACCGTCGTGCCTTTAATTATAATACACGTCATTTTTTTATAAAAACGCGTCGTTTTTAAGTTAATAGACGTCGGTTTTTAGTAAAAGTGTCGTTTTTATATAATATAGGCCGGTATTTAGTCGTGGTTTTATGCGTAAAAGATGTCGGTCGATTCCTCGACGGTTGAGAAAGTAAATTTACGACGGTAAATTACCGTCGTCTATCTCGATTTTTGTAGTAGTGTAGAAGAAAGGAAAAGCAAGTGTTGAAGGTAGTCTCAAGTCTGTCTATATATATATATATATATGCAATGAAGAGAGAACCAAAATCGACAACACTCAATAACACAAGGACAGAGTAAGATCGTGTAAGATGTGACTTGGAAACTACTTAAAATGGCAAGCGATTACAAACTGCATTTCTTTTAAGAGTAATCTAGCTTACACATTTTTGCATACCACATTTGTACCACCTCTTTAATAGGGGTGGAGCCCACCAATATAATGGGGCTCACCTCTATTAGAGAAGTGGTATCAAAGTAGTATGCAAAAATGTGATAAGACTAGCATTTTAAGTCTTTAATTCAAAATTGGTTACTAGGTGGTCTTGTTCTTTTCTTGTGGCCTGCTTTTGGCCTTTGTTGGTACCTCTGGTCTTGCTTTGTTAAAGGACGTTTCTTTTTGTGATGAAGGAAGGCCAGTCGCCGCCAACAATCAAACTAGTAGGCCTACAGGCCCCACTCAATTCTTCAACAAATATTGACCCAACACTTGGGGTGTGCGTTTTAGACAGTAGTAACCCAGTGAAGCAAGCATAGCTCTTAAGGCGAATATTTTTACATTTATCTTACGTTACTATACATGTGTGTGTAAGAAAAATAAAGGTGGGAGTCAAGTTCTATAAGTTTGATAATATTATTCTCCCTCTTTCTAGACTTCAAGTAGAAAATAAAATATGTAATTCTCTGTTTGAACAAAAGGAAATAAAGATGCAACCAATTCTATAAGTTGTACGAGATTTACTTCCTTTTACCGTCAATCTGTTCTGCCTTTCCTTTTACCGTCAATCTCGTATGCCGCTTTCCTTTTACCGTCAATCTACGTATGCCTTTTCTATTAGTACCACTCATTTTCCGACCCTTAAAGTAGTTAGGACTCTATGGATTTTATTAGACTTTCGTAAACTTCACATATACTTTGATTGAATTTCATAAGGATTTTGATGAAATTTGTTAGAAACTTATCATAGATTTTGATAGCTTTTTATAAACTTCTATAAATTCGAAATAGTGATGGGCTATCATGTTTGATGTTGGTGGTGATAGTAGAGATGGTTGTGGTGGGGAGAGGTGTTAATGGTGGTGGTAAGGATAGTAGAAACGATAAATTTGAAAATTTATGTTTTTTAAAAGAATCATGGTTTTTTAGTTCACTTATTTTTTAGTAGAATATTAAATGAACCTTTAATCACTTGGTGACATCATGAAGTCATCATATTGACAATTTTATTTTAACATCAGAACTAATAGGAAAGTCATCATAAAAAGGGTAAGGGATATCAAAAGAATAGAAAGTCATGCTAGAAATTACTGGTTTTGCGGCCGATTTGCTCCGCAAAAAATTGGCCGCTGATACCGTGACTTTCGCCGTTACTTTACCATAAGTTTCAACTAATAATTGATTAAAAAAAGGAAGGAAGAAATCCAGGCCTGGTTGCACAAAAGTGGCAGGTGATGTCCCAAATTTCCTCTACTTGCAAAGCAAGCATGGTTCTGAAATAATACAATCCAAGATACAAAGTATCATCGGAATTTTGTGACTTTGTCTAGCTTTCTTCTTCTTGTTCATCCCACCGCTTCTTTTAAAAATTTATTTATACGGTTGTTATGTTAATTTGCAATACAAACCACCAACTATCTCTTAATCTAGTCATATTTTTCATTTCTGACTATGTTCAAAGTTCGAATTCCATGTATTCCGTTGATTAAAAAAACAATGCATATGAATGAGTTACTTATAACAAATAATTAAACTAGAGAAATGCTAGTAACCTTCTCTCTAACCTTTTCTTTTGAACCTTCTCCATTCTTCTCAAGACATGTGTCATTTTTACACTTAAAAAATAGAGATTTTGACATAAAAGTTGTCTAATGTATTAATGACATTGTTTTAAGTGTAGAAATTGACACACGTCATAAAAGAGAATGGAGAATGTCAGAAGGTTAGAGAAAGCATTAAGATTCTATAATTTTTCGCTAGCATTCCCCATTAAACTATATTGGATGAGAAAAAGTCATTGCCGGATTTGTGAAATGTTATGCCAAAAATCGCTAAGAAAATCTAACAACAGTTGATGTTGCGTAAGTGATTATTTGATCACCAAACTGTTCCAAGCGTGACTTAGCTTGACATGATCAATTAGAATTCTTCAAACTTCTTCGCTTCTGTCTGAATCTTTGGCATATGTTTCGGTTGCAAAATTACAAAAAAGCTGAAGTTTAGGACGGCTGTGTTAAACAATAAACAACGAATCCCCTTCAATCATTCATACTGAAATTAATTATATCTTAGAAAGTATCACATGGCATCTTACAGGTTGGTATAGCAAAAGGCGCATATGCCCTTTTATCTGGTTGGTTGCTAGTACCACGTCGCAAACGGTTTTTTGTTTTTGTTTTTTCCCAACTGATCAACATCATTGGCAACGATTGTCCAAAGAAACAAAACAACATCATTGGCAGCGGACATCAATGGGGAAATGTGGGGCCTGGCCTGTTCTACAATGGATGCAAAAGTCCAACAATCCCCGGACATCAAGCGTGTTATTGTTCTTCTTCTTTATTTAAGATGTCTAACAGCAAGCTCTGAGCCTAAGCTTCTCTCTATAAATACCAAAATCCCATGCCCCATTTGTGTTAAGCTTATCCACTTGGGTCTTTCACAACGATATAGAACTATGGGATTTAGCAACCTTTCTCTATCCATATGCTCCATTGCATTCATCTTAGCCGCTCAAGTCTCCCTAGCCCGAAAAGTCGGTTATGCCCCGAACCCCCACACCAAGGCCACCCAAACCCCCACCAAGACTTCGTCGACGAACACAACAGAGCCCGAGCAGCAGTCGGCGTCGGTCCAATTCGATGGAACTACACCGTGGCAGCCTACGCTCAGCACTATGCCAACACAAGAATCAGAGGGTGTGACATGGAGCACTCGGGAGGGCCTTACGGAGAAAACTTGGCCGAAGGCTACGGAGAAATGACTGGCGCTCAGGCAGTGAAGTTTTGGGTCACTGAGAAACCACACTACGACTATGCCTCCAACAAATGTGTTGGGGATGAATGTGGGCATTATACTCAGGTGGTTTGGCGGAACTCGGTTCATCTTGGTTGTGCTAGGGCTAAGTGTGACAATAATTGGGTTTTTGTCATCTGCAGCTACGATCCTCCTGGTAACTATGAGGACGAGCGTCCCTACTAGAATAGGAGGGCATTTGATGAAGCTCTGAAATTGAAACAGAATGGATGTTGGATGATGATGATGATATTAAAGTAGTGTTGTGGACTAAATAATGATTAGGTGGAGTTCACGTGAAGGTGGGGTCTCTCTTTTGTAAAAGATCATGTGGTGAACTTATGTTGTATTATTTGAACCAAAAAGAACTTATGTTGTATTTACTATTGATGATGGTTAATTTATTTTCCTTCTAACTGAGATGTTCATGTTCGTCTTTACGTCTCACAAAAAATGTATTGTTCTCTTTCTCTACTTCAGAGAAAAAAATTTGAAAGTTAATATTTTCTTTTCAATGAGATACAATTTTATTTCTTCAGTAATGATCTTCGTCATTTGGGTTCAAGATTTGAATATATATCCGTGGAGGATTCAAATCTAGAATTACAACTCATTGTATATGTCACGTCCCGAATTTTCCACCTCAAATAACTTGTTTAGAGCAACTCCACCCGTTAGGGGTTGCCATGGCAAGGGGGAGGGTGGGGGGAGCTAGGGGCTACTTATTCACGTGAATAGTAGCTGCGCAAAAAGCAATGTGTGTTTCACCCATTGCCATGGCAAAGGGCAACTACTATTTATTTTTACTTTTATTTTTATTTTTACATGTGATTAATTTTAGTTGTATGTATAAAATTAATAATAATAAAATTGCTAGGTATGTATTAAAAATATTTACGAATATTTCAGATTTTTTTCAGATTGTTTTCGATTTTTTTAAATTTTTTTGTTCTTTGACGTCATCGCCGACGCCTTGCCGAGTTGGGCCTCAGGCAACTTCCCCGCGGCTTGCCCGGTGTGCGTGGGTCCCACTGCTTGCCTGGGCTGCCCCTGCTTTGGAAGAGCCATTTTGGGCTCGGGCCCTGGTCCCACACCCCCTGCTACTGGAGTCGCTCTTAAAGTTATTACAAACAACCAACAATTCGGGATGTGAAGTTCGGAACCTTCAACAGTTGTACCTGGAAATTTTTTTTTTTTTTTTCTAAATACAATACAACCTGTTCCAAACCCACAATATAAATACAGACTTACCTCTTTTGAGTCAAATATTAAATCACACCAAATACGTAATAAATTGAAACTTCAACCTATTACAAAATCTGCTCATCATAGTTTAATACACACAACGGAAGTCATCTTCACACCAAAATAAATCACATCCTGTACAAAACATGTACATCAATAGAGCCTTCTGTTCCTAACTTTGGTTACCCTATTCATAGTCTCTGCCACATACAGGATAATCCCCTACACCGTTGAATAATGTACCGGGTTCATCACCAATAAACCTAGTAAGCTTTCTAAAGCTCGTATGAGTAAACCACATCCATAATATAAATATGTCAATTTCACATAATATACAATCACATGCACTTTCATTAGCATCACATAATCCATGTAATCATGGTACTCATATTCATCAATATCATCACAACCACAATTCTTTTATTTTGTTAAGAACTATTTAAGTCACCGTCTGTGACTACACCAAAACTCTTTTATCTTAAAAGTTGTTTTCACACGTCACTTATTTGACAGATAGAAGGGATAATATTCTGAACCTCTAATCTATAATACCACAATTGCCATAAGTAGTATTCACTCATGTTAACACACAAAGCCATGAGAACTAGATGGCACCAGACTAGAGCTCTAATTGTTCTTGGGTCTCTCACCCTAGGGTCTTGGTTTCCCTAATTGCTCGCCACGAGATTGCCCACCTGACAAATTCAGAAGGGATTCAAGGTATTCTCACCTAAATCCATCAACACCAAAATCACTCATACCATAAAACAATATAAAATGCCGTTTCACATTAAACATTTTTTATAGCCAAATACACCAATCACAACAATATATATTTATGTGGTCATTCACGCATGAAATCCCACCATACACTCACAACATATGTTATATGGTTCAACACCAAAATATCCAGTAAATATCAATGTAAAACAAAATAGGTTTCACTTACCTCATGAACCGTTGATGAATAAGTTCATGTGCTTTAAATCAATTAAAACAGTTTATCACAACAACATGTTAATTATAGCCATTAACATTATCGGAACCATATTATAATAAATATAATAACTCGTGATTTTACTCACTATTAGGATGGTTGCACTCACCTTTCGTCCAAGTTGCGTCTTCAACAACTCAACGAATCCTCAATATCAAACCTCAACGAGCAACTCTGGCTCTAAAAAACCTATGCAAAGTATGTAACTCAACTTAGCACAAAACTCCAAAATTCAATAATTTGCTCCCAAGTGACGAAAATACTCTTCAAACCAACCTAGGGTCCAAAGTGATTAATTATCGTCCAAAACACTCCAAAACTGTGACGTACACATTTTCAACGTCAAAACAAGACAAATGGTACCCATTGTCCAAAAAGTCTATATTTGGGTCTCGCGAGTCCCACTCGTCCAACCGACACTTCAAAAATCCGCCTCGAGCCCAACAAACTCAGATTTCAAATCTGATCTCACCAATGGACT
This sequence comes from Prunus padus, assembly GCA_024362665.1. NCBI lineage: Eukaryota > Viridiplantae > Streptophyta > Magnoliopsida > Rosales > Rosaceae > Prunus > Prunus padus. Next base: position 26,788,035 of record JANFAM010000019.1, on the reverse strand, counting down.
CTAAATAGTCCCGAAATCATACCACATCAATTTGGCTCGATCCAATAGTTGGATCATTCTTTATCGCACGATCACGCACAATCGAATGTTGATCACTTGCCTTAACTTCAAAATACAATAACTTAAGATCAGGATGTCTGATCACCAATCCGTCTGTATCTACAAACTTCTCACAACACCAGATACAACATATATAAAATCAGACACAATCCAACGGTCCGATCATATTCGATCAACGGTCCGATCATATTCGATCAACGGTCCAGATTTTGTGAGGCTCCGATCGTCAGTCAAACGACGAAATCTCACAAAACGGAGCACACCACCATGCTTAAGACGTCGAGGACACTAACATAACCTCAAATTATGAACTTGAAACTTAAATAATCAAAAATCCACTATTTGAGCAATTTCAAAATTTGCAAAAGAGGCTTTGAAGTTTGCCTTAAATCATAGGCCTCGTTCTCACGATCACGTAGGCGAAAATGGTTCATCAATCCGAGTTCCAGAGAAAAAGTTATGAATTTCCAAATATTTTCTTTCAAAAACTCTCTTTTTTTTCTTCATTTTGTAGAATGAAGAAGAAGACTGAAGCTTCAAACAGAAAGAAGAAGGAGGAGTCAGGTGGGCCATCCCCCACGTGTGAACAGTGCCGACGGCTATTTTTATACAACTTTAATAATTCCTTAAAAATTCATCCGTACTCCGAAAAATTCTCCAAAAATTACCACATGCTCGTAGTGACGTATACTATTTGCCCATCTAAGAATCATAATTTTCTCACTTCAATTTCTTGAACGTCCTTTGAAAAATCATTAAATTAAATGTAAGGGCATTTTAGTCCAAAATGAGATTAAACACACTTAATCCAATCTTTTCCAAATCAAATCAACTTCATAAAATTGCCCACACATTTAAATAACATTGTATGATTTTTCAAAATATTAATAATAACAAAATACCAATTTTGAGGTTATTACAGTATGGTCATTCCTTTTCCTTTTGTAGAGTAAATTGTTTAATTAATGTGTCATCGCCACCTTAATTAAGAAAAAAAAAGAAGATTTTTTTATACATAAAAGTTACTTACTTTAGGACATTTCCTATTGAGAGAGACGATAGTATACTAAAGTTACACATATTATACGGATGCTTGGACTCGAACATAAGACTTTGCCTGCAGGAGTAAATACTACAAAACACTATATGGATAGTATACATAAAACTTACTTATTGAAGAGCTTGTGGATTCAAAATTCATGAATCTTGTTTTTTGAATTTAAAAAAAAAGAAAAAGAAAAAGAAAACAAAACTCTTACTTTTGGTAACATCTTCAATTAGAAACATATCCTTCCGTAACATTATTTAACAAGACAACCATTAAATTGCATTTACACTGTCATCTCCAAATAAGTGACACCTTTGGCAAACGGATACAAATCAAACCCAAGAATCCCCAAAATTAGGCATGTAATTGTTTCGTTTCTTTATATTTTGACCAAATCCAATGAATGTCACAGACAGCATTAAGTCTAGGATCTTCTTCTATACTGTTCAAATTGCCTTTTTAACACCCTATAAAATAAAAAACTTTTGCCTTAACACTCTATAAATATGCGCTCTAAGATCAACCTCTAATGCATCGATCCAAGCCTTGCACAGAGATACAAATGGAAGCTATCAAGCTTTTATTACGCATATGCTCCATAGCCCTTATCTTAAGCACCCATGTCTCTCAAGCTAGACCCCAAAAGGAACCCCACCAGGACTTCATAGATGAGCACAACAAAGCTAGGGCTGAGGTTGGTGTTGGTCCAATCAAATGGAACGACACCGTTGCAGCCTACGCCCAGAAGTATGCCAATTCGAAGATTGAGACGTGTGAAATGGTGCACTCACAGGGGCCATATGTTGAGAACTTGGCTGAAGGCTATGGAGAAATGACTGGTGGGCAGGCTGTGAAGTTTTGGGTGACTGAGAAACCCAACTACGACTATGCCTCCAACACATGTGTTCGTGATGTCTGTGGGCACTACACTCAGGTGGTTTGGCGCGATTCGACTCATGTTGGTTGTGCTAGGGCTAAGTGCAAGAATGGCTGGATGTTTGTGATTTGTAGTTATTATCCTCCTGGAAATTATATAGGAGAGCGTCCTTACTAGATTGTATATGTATAATTGTTGAGTGTCATATTGAAGAAAGTTACATCTCATAATAATTAATTCAATGTGTTTTAGTTGATAAAAGTGAAAGAGAATATATATGATGCCTTGATTTGAATTATGTATGGTTGCTTTTTTTTGGTTGAAAAATTATGGAATTGCATTCATAATTCAGTAAAAAAGCCACAAGCCACAAAGGGCCAATACAAACTAGCCATAAATGGCCAATACAAATTAGCCAAAAATGGTCATTACAATAACATAGCGATCTAACATCAAAATTAAGACAATCTAGTGCACCTCCACTAAGGATTACGCATGATCGAATAAACTCTAGTTTAGATATCCCAACTAAGATTGCAAACTTAGAACAATCAAATAGAGATAAAGCTTGAAAAAACCAAGTCATAACAATACAAATAATACCCTCACAAAAGAGAGGTGGAAAACTCTCACAAAAGGATATGTGAAAACTACAAATAAAACCCAAAGAGTCTCTGTGACTTATTCCAAATATAAATAAACCGCAAATTGGATGGTGGTGGAGATCCGACATTGAAATGCAGGTCGAGATTTGACACCAAGATGCATCCGCCTATGATGGATGGAGGAAAATCATAACAAAACGATAACAAATAGGAGAAATCTTCTATCTCTGAAAATGGCGGAGAAGGGAGGAAGAGAGAATGAAAGAGGGGAGGAAGAAAGAATGGGTGAGGAGAGGACAAACAATGGCTTCCTCGGTCCTCAAAGTAAAAATGGTACTAAAAGTGTTTTTTGGGAGAGAGAGTTAGGATTTTTCGTTACTCACCTTAACTATTTCATGTATGGTTGTTATTATGATTTTTTGACTCATTAGCTGGCTACAAATTTGATAGGTGCGCGGAATAGCTTTGATGAGTTGGAGATTTTGGAGGCGATATTTCTATACATTTTTTTAAAAAGTAACAATTCACTAGTAGAGACACATGTAACACAACACACCATTAATATTATAAAAAAATTGAAGAAAGTGTTTTTTTGTCAATGTGACATTACTAATCGATGTGGAATGTAAACGACAAATTTATATCTTATGATATATATATATATTTTTTTATACAAGTGATATTGAAGTGTAAATATTTTTGCTCACCATTTTAATTCAAGGTGTGTTCTTACCACAATTCTCAACACTTGACACATATTTATAGGCATAACCATAGTTAATTTTTGCTTTGTATTTATGAAATCATGGTCATGCCTATGGACATGTGTTAAGTGTTGAGAATAGTGGTGATGGTATACTTTGAATTAAAGTGGTGAGCAAAAATACTTTCTATTGAGGGTGGGTGGTTTAGATCTAGAACCTCGAATATAGGGGTCAATATTCTTAATTTTTTGAGCTACAAGCCCCTCTCATATTATGATATAATATTAATATATAAACGCTGATTATAACCTGAGTTTGTTCGTAAGAAAAAAAAAACATGAGTGAATTCTTATAAAAAAGAATATGGCTAAATTAGAAACGTATGGGTGACACAAAAAGCTAGATTATAGTGATTAAGACCGGAAGACAAGTTTACACAATAGCCTAGACGCCTAGAAAGGAGGCCAACTTGTTTTGTCTTAAAAAAGACGTATTACTCAAGACACCCAATAATGTTCTCAAAATACATCTACTTCTTTCCATCTTATCCATTAGAAAAACAAAAGGTAAAAAAAAAAAAATAGTTCACCAAAAACAAAATAAAAGAAACGAAGAACCTACTTTTTTTAGTATGAAAAAAAAGGAAACTCACCAAAAAAAATTGTCTTCCCTCCTTGAGTAAACTCGGTAAGGGACGCATTCCTAGCACAAAAATTGTGCACCACAAATTTCTGTGGATCTCTTATTTCTTTTCTTTAGTTTGCCCCTCCTCTATGGCTATCTATAGAATCCAAAAAAATAGTATCCAACCCTCCCATTTTTAAGGGCCTATTTTGAACACCCTCTTCGCGGACACAAATTGCCCTATGACTCTATAAATATGCACAATCCCATGTCCCCTTTCAGTCAACATCTAACAATCCAACCTTCTCTACTACAAACAAAAAACCTTAAACTTCTCATATCAAGAAACAAAAATTGCGTTCAACATGAAGCTTCTTTTGGCCATCTGCTGCGTCGCATTGGTCTTCACTCTTGTCTCTGCAAACATTTCCAAACAAGAGATCAATGGCTTCGTCGAGGAGCACAACAAGGCTCGTAAAGAGGTCGGCAACAAACCCCTCAAGTGGAACACCACCTTGGCCCAGTATGCCCAAGAATATGCAAACAAAAGAGTTGATGACTGCGCCATGGAGCACTCAATGGGCCGTTGGGGTGAGAACTTGGCCTCCGGCGACGGCATGAGCGGGGCAGCTGCCACCAAGTATTGGGTCACCGAGAAGGAGTTCTATGACGAAAAGTCCAACAAATGCGTGAAAGACGAATGTGGTCACTACCTTGCTGTGGTCTGGGGCAGAACCACCGAGGTCGGATGTGGCATTTCAAAGTGCAAGAATGGACAGAACTACGTCGTTTGCAGCTACGATCCCATGTACCAGCCCGAGGACGAGCGCCCCTACTAGACGATGCATGTACGCTTGCGTGCGCGCAGGCACACCTACACGAGGCCTGTTGAGAGGTCCTGTGTTTTTTTTTCTTTTGCGAAATTAGAAAAATAAAATGTAATGGGTGTATAAGAATACTTCCCCACACTCACAACATTCCTTTACGTGACTAGCACTTGATATAGGATTGTGAGAGGTGACAAGAGAATAAATAAAAATTTGAAAAAGAATAATATTATTTCACTTTTGTAATTTCTAACTGAAATATTATCTCATTCATTCTCTTTCTGTTTTTTTGGTCAATCACTGTTGTCTAATGTCTCTCCATCTCGCATTTATCTTTAATCGGAAAAAAAATATGACAAATGGGATATCAAAAGGATGTTATTTAAGTGCATATTTGGTATTCTATTTTAATCCAACTTTTAAACTTAAAAACATAATTTGAGTCCAAAATTTAAAAAAAAAAAACCCAAATACTTGAAACCAAACAAATCTGTTTTTCAGAACTTTTTTTTTCTTAGAAACTGTTTTCAAGTTGCATATCAAACAAGTTTTTTAATCTTAAAGCATGGATTTTAGAACTCATTGCTTTTAAAGTTTGAGTTCCCTCCTTGAATACCAAAGAAGTTTTTTAATCTTAAAATATGGATTTTAGAACTCAATAAAAAATTAATTCCCTACTTGAGTAGGATACCAAATGCCACCTAAGATTTTCTTGTTCTGAAAAAAACTTGGCTCATTAAAACTGAGGAGGAGCTCCTCCTTAGAACTAATGTAGTTTTGATTTTGTTTTTTCTTTTTTGTTCAAATATTGTCAATGTTGCTTGAATTTGACAAGTGTTAAAACTTCATTAGTTTTATGGAGCTCCTCCTAGCCAATCCATGCTCTCTTCTTGTTCATGGGTGCATGTGTTTGCATGCACCGTTTCTTTATGTATATATGAGATTTGTAGACCAATTTGATTGTGGGTTGTGTCATAACCAGGGACGGTAATTAGTAAGGACTAAATTGGGCCATAGCCTAGGTGTGGTTTTTTCTCTTAGCCCAAGATTTCTAACACAGTCCACCGAAGCCTACCCATAATACTCCTTCAAACGTAATCCCTTCGCGCAAGGTAAATTTAGTCCATCCCATTATAAATATAACTAATATTGTAAGATATATCTTATACCATTTCAAGTGAGATTGAAAGCTAAAATATAATAGAACACTTGTAGTAAAGGTTGAAATGTCACCTAACTGTATTCAAGATCTCAAAGAATTTTTGGATTAAAACCCTTGGTCAAGATTGTGGTTGCAGTGATTAGAGGCAGGAACTTGGTCTGCTTATGTCATTATAGATTTTGAAAAATTGAATGTGTTCGTTGTAATTATATTTCAACAATTATGTCTACGTTTTTGCCAATTATGATTTTTTTCATCTTTAAGTGAGGGAAGATTCGAATTTGAGACTTCTTACGTTGAAATACGACTAGACAAAAACCGAATTAGTTTATCCAAAATTTTAATGGAGGACTAATTATTTATTACTTTGGTAAACATAAGGCTAAAACAACCGTATGTATTACTTTTTGGGAGCTTCTATAGTGAGGGGTTTTAAAGTGAGGGGCATGGTGAAGGGTTTCAATCTCACCATTGATGCACCCCGAGATGCTTAGTTGATAGTGAGATTGAAACCCCTCACCATGCCCCTCACTTTAAAGCCCCTCACTATAGTTTCACCCTTACTTTTTTGCTACAATGGGCCTGAAAGCAAGGAAAACTAGCGAGGGTTTTTTCATGGGCCAAACAATGCAAATCTGATCAAATTCCATCCAAAATTCCATCCAAAATAATCCCTCCACATAAGAGACATGTGTTTATTCCGTCAATAAATTTGACGGAAATTTGGAACTGTCCTTTAAATAGCAATAAAATCAAACTACATGGGTTAATAAATGACTAGAAATGGGTTAATAAATTGCTAGAATTGAAACTACATGGACAAAAGTGGAAATTTCGTCAAACTACATTAACGAAAAGTGGGGTTTCGCCTAATTAATTTGCTTCCTCATTCATTTCTTTGTATTTTGGTAAGATGCATAATCCATTTATCTTTTATTTTTAAAAGCCACAATAAGTTGACAGAACGGCCATATACAAGTTCATTTATATCGTTCTGGAGTAACGAATACTTTATTTATGAGATAGAAGACGAGTCAAAACTTTGATCCTCCATATAAGGCTAAATGTTTTAGTCATTCCAACTAAAAATCCTCACCTAAGTAATGATTATATACTGTAATATAAGATTCAAATAAAACTTCACTTAATAAATGGTATAGATTGATTGTCTGAAAATACACAGTTTCTATGGATCCCAAATCCTCTCTCATGAGACGGTGACGCAAACCCACACGAGTTTTATTTGTTCTCCATGGTTATATATAGAACTGAAGAAACCCTCCCATTTTCAAGGATCCTATATTTAACCCTCCCAGCTATATAAATATGCACAATCTCATTTCCCCTTTCAATCAACATTCTCTAATACATTAACATCCGAGACTTCGTTAAACAAATGGCGTTCAACATCAAGCTTCTTTTGGCCATCTGCTGTGTCACATTGGTCTTCACTCTTGTCTCTGCAAACATTTCCAAACAAGAGATCGATGGCTTCGTCGAGGAGCACAACAAGGCTCGTAAAGAGGTCGGCAACAAACCCCTCAAGTGGAACACAACCTTGGCCCAGTATGCCCAAGAATATGCGGACAAAAGAGTTGATGACTGCGCCATGGAGCACTCCATGGGCCGTTGGGGTGAGAACTTGGCCTCCGGCGATGGCATGAGCGGCGCAGCTGCCACCAAGTATTGGGTCACTGAGAAGGAGTTCTATGACGAAAAGTCCAACAAATGCGTGAAAGACGAATGTGGTCACTACCTTGCTGTGGTCTGGGGCAGAACCACCGAGGTCGGATGTGGCATTTCAAAGTGCAAGAATGGACAGAACTACGTCGTTTGCAGCTACGATCCCATGTACCAGCCCGAGGACGAGCGCCCCTACTAGATGATGCATCTACGCTTGCGTGCGCGCACGCACACCTACACAAGGCCTGTTGAGAGGTCCTGTGTTTTTTTTCTTTTGCGAAATTAGAAAAATAAAATGTAACGGGTGTATACGAATACTTGCCCAAACTCACAATATTCCTTTAGGTGACTACCACTTGATATGGAATTGTGAGACAAGAGAATGAGTAAAAAAATGAAAAAGAATAATATTATTTCATGTTTGTAATTTCTAACTGAAATATCATTTCATTCTCTTTCTATTTTTTCTAGTCAATCTCTCTCGGCTAATGCCTCTCCATCTCGCATTTGTCTTTGATTGAAAAAAAAAATGACAAATGGGATATCAAAAGGATGTTAAGTACATGTTTGGTATTCTATTTGAATCAAACTTTGTAAACTTAAACAAAATTTGAGTCCAAACCTCAAAAAATATGTTTGGTAGACCTAGTTTTGAAAAAAATCTAAACTAATAAATAACTCAAAAAAACTCAAATATTTGATAGCCGAAAAAATATGTTTTGTAGAATTTTTTTCCTAGAAAATGTTTTCAAGTTGCATACCAAATAAGTTTTTTAATCTTAAAGCATGGATTTTAGAACTCATTGTTTTTAAAGTTTGAGTCCCCTCATTGAATACCAAACAAGTTTTTGAATCTTAAAAAAATGGATTTTAGAACTCTTTGTTGTTTAGCAAAATCAAAGTTTTTGAATTCCTTACTTGAATAGGATACCAAACGCCACCTAAGATTTTCCTGTTCATGAATGCATGTGTTTGCATGCACCGTTTCTTTATTTATATATGAGATTTTTTTTGGGTCGAATATATCAGATTTGTTGAATTGAGATTTTTAGCCAAATTTGATTGTGTCATAACCAAGGACGATCCTTAATAAGGACTAACTTAGGCTATAGCCTAGTTGTGGTTTTTTTTTTCTTAGCCCAAAATTTCTAATACCCACCGAAACCTACTCATAATACTCCTTCAAATAAGGTAAATTTAGTCCATCCCATCATAAATATAACAAATCTTATACGATATCTTATACCATTTCAAGTCAGATTAGAACTCCATATGATTGGAAGCTTAAGTATAATAGAACACTTGTAGTAGGATCTGGATTCTCTGTTTTGATTTTCTCTGCCATGATTTGCTTTACTTTCACTGTAATGCTGCCACATCATTAAAAAACAATCCAAAGGTGAGAATATAGCACGTGTATTTTAGAAATAAATAACATATATATTTTATATATTTTTGACAAAGTAAAGGCAATAAACAGCGTTCTCTCCAATCAAATCGAAGCAAGGTTATGGTCGTGGTGAGATAGAGAAAGAGAGTGATTGTCTGACAATACACTGTTTCTATGGATCCCAAATCCACTCTCATGAAACGGTGACGCAATCCCACACAAGTTTTATTTGTTCTTCATGGTTAATTATAGAACATAAGAAACCCTCCCATCTTCAAGGATCCTATATTTAAGCTTCCCAACTATATAAATATGCACAATCTCATTTCCCCTTTCAATCAACATCTATCAATTCAACATTCGCAAATACAATAACATTCTAGATTTTTTCATTCGAGAAACAAAATGGCGGCCGTCAGCATCAAGCTTCTTCTGGCCATCTGCTCTGTTGCATTCTTCACTCTTGCCTCTGCAAACCTTTCCCAAGAAGAGATCGATGGCTTCATCGAGGAACACAACAAGGGCCGTGCCGAGGTTGGCAATGGTCCACTGAAATGGAATGAGACCATAGCCAAGTATGCCCAAGATTATGCAGACAAGAGAGTTGATGACTGCGCCATGGAGCACTCAATGGGGCCTTATGGTGAGAACTTGGCCTCAGGTGAGGGCATGTCTGGGGCAGCTGCCACCAAGTATTGGCTCACTGAGAAGGAGTTTTATGACTACGACCAAAACAAATGTGTCCGAGACGAATGTGGCCACTACCTTTGTGTGATTTGGGGCAAAACAACCGACGTTGGTTGTGGCATTTCAAAGTGCAAGAATGGACAAAACTATGTCATCTGCAACTATGATCCTTCTTATAATGAGGAGGAGCATCCCTACTAGACACTAAATTTACATGTCACACAAACATACGTGCACACTTATACCAGGCCTATTTTCGGGGTCTTGTGTTTTTGTTGAGAAATTGGAGGAATAAGACGGGATGAGAGGTGATTTGCATGTAATGGGTGTGTAGGAATATACCTCCTCACTCTCACAACAATCTTTTACATGACTATTTCTTGTGAGAGGAGATGACATATATAAAAAAGAAGAAAAAGTTATTTCATTTTTTGTAAGTTTTTATGTCATTCACTTTATTTATTTAATTTTCATCAACCTCTCTTTAATTAACACTAACTCTTGATGTTAGTCTAGTGATACTTCTCTTCTTAAAACTCAAACAGACTTGACCATATTAACTAACTCGTAATTTTATGAGATGAGGACAAGATCCTTATTCGTAATTTTCTGACTCTGAACCCAACCAACCATTTTCCTCCACATCTATTAGTTAATTTGCTGGTCTTATTTTTCTTTTTCTGGTTTTTTTTTGTCAGAATATTTTTTATTTCTACAAGGAGCAATTTTCGTTTGTTTTTTTTGGCTTATTTACTGTTTCACCACCTGAAACGGAAGCTTGGTCTCACTTTATCCCCTTAAACTGAAATTTCCTCATTTAACCCGCTGAATCTCTAAAAATGACTAAAATTTTCTCACTTTACCACTTTTGTCTATTTCCATCCACAAAACTATTAAGTGTGCTGACGTGGCATGGCCATTCTAGTAATTTTAGCTTCTTATCTTCTTTATTCTCTCTGCCTCTCTATCTCTCACCTCACGCCCTCTTCTCTCCCCTCCCCAACCCAACCCTCATCGAACCCCACCCCTCCCCCTCTTCTTTCTTCTTCTCTCTCTCTCTCTCTCTCTCTCACTCTCACTCTTACTCTATCTGCCTCTCTCTTCTTTCCCATCCCCTTCCTGGACCCAGTCCCAGTGCACCTTTATCGCACCCTACCCCTAGAATGCCCATGTCACGTCATCACACTTAACAGTTTTGTGGATGGAAATAGACGGAAGTGGCAAAGTGAGAAAATTTTAGCAATTTTTAGAGATTTAGGAGGTTAAGTGAGAAAATTTTAGTTTAAGAGGGTAAAGTGAGACCGAGCGCCCACCCCATCCCCATATTCTTTCTTATCTCTACATTTCTCTCTCTCACTCTCACTCTCTTATCTCGCCATCCCATCCCAGGACCCAACCCCTGCACCTTTATCGCACCCTACCCCCTCCCCTCTCTCTACCTCTCTATTCTCTCCCCTCCCTAACCCAACCCACATTGGAACCCACCTATCTTCTTTCTTCTATATGCCTCTCTCTCTCTCTCTCTCTCTCTCTCTCGCTTGCTCTCACTATCTCTGCTAAGAGAGAAGATGAGGAGTGGCTGTCGTGGAGAAATGTTTTAAATTTTGAGTGGTGGTGGTTTGGGTGTGTTAAGTAATTCCATGGCGAGTTAGGTCTGGGGTGGGGGTTGGGTCTGGCGTGTGGAGAGGAGAGAAGAGAGAGGCAAAGAGAAAAGAAAAGAGAGAGTAAGGGGAGTGGGTGGGGTTCGAAGAGGGAGTGAGGTGAGAGAGAGAGAGAGAGAGAGAGAGGCAGAGAGAAGAGAGAAGATAATAAGCTAAAATTACTAGAATGTCCATGTCATGTCAGCACGCTTAACGATTTTGTGGATGGAAATGGACGGAAGTGGTAAATTGAGAAAATTTCAGCAATTTTTAGAGATTTATGGGGTTGTGTGAGAAAATTTTAGTTTAAGAGGATAAAGTGAAACTGATTGCCCGTTTCAAGAAGTGAAACAGTAAATAAGCCTTTTTTCTAAAACTTTTTTCCTGTGATAAATACCACGGAAACCATGACTTTCATAGGACACTGTACAAAAGAGAGAGAGAGAGAGAGAGAGAGAGAGAGAGAGAGAGAGAGAGAGAGAGAGAGAGAGATTCTTGTAGCAAGAATTGGTGGTGGTTCAAATTTGGCAAAGACATTTCGGTTCATGGGCTTTTCTTGGACTGAAAATTCCAATTTGGTACATTCAGAAGGGCCGAAGAAAAGCCCAATAATAAAAACTCACTCCAAAACTTTGTGTTTGGAGCACTTGGGTTTATCTTGGGTGTGGGAGGGTCCAGTGTAATAGTGGGTGGAGTTTTGTTTACTTTGCAATTACGACCCTCCTGTACAATGACGGAGGGAGCTAAGGCCCACAAGGGTCAGCTGAACCTCCTCCAAATTATGCAACAAATGCATTTGTTATGTATTATATTTGATTTTCTTGGGTTTTTTTTTATAGCTGACCCTTCTAACTTTCTAGATCAATTACCCTTATAACTCTCTAACTCTAGTTAATTGATCTTTCCCCCATGATTATGCCTTTCATTATTAGTCCATTTTTCCTTTCTAACTTCAATCTCTATTCTTTCATTTATTGAGTTCTCTTCTATTTTTTGTAATTGAATCGGCCGTCAGTCAAGTAAATCTCCCAATACTAGCTATTCAGTTCTCTTTTGAGCAATACTATTGAAGATATGGAAATATTCATAGCAATAAAGTTTATTTTGTTACCTTGTTTAGATAGTCAACACCCTATTTTAGGAGTCTCAGTATATCGTAATTTAGGATTTTATTTTCTTACTTTACATATCACTCTTTTCCCTTATAAAAGGGACCATTCTCAGTATTGTAAAGATATATATCGAAATACCATTTTTACATGGTATCGAGCTTATATTGATCCATTAAACCTTTACATTCTTCCTAATGCTTTCAACCATGTCTCGACATTGCCTCCACGCTTCTTCCAAATCCAATGGGAAGAAAACAGCTTAATAAGGACACACCGCTGTCCATGCAATATGCGGTTTCTTCTCCCTTTATTTACATCATTCTCGATAACCCCTGGTGTAATTCTTGTTACACAACCGCTGCTTGGTGACAATTATCCACATGGTCTCGCCATGAGGATGGCTCTGATGCCAAAAACAAACTTGGGTTCATTGACGGTAGTATCGCCAAACCCGAGGAGTTTTCAACCAAATTTCATCAATGGACCAGGTAATAGCATGGTTCTATCATGGATTGTTAACGCCTTCTCTCCGAGATATCCAATAGTGTCATTTATACTGTTACAGACGCTAAGTTTGGGAGGATCTCCGCTTAACGTTTTCTCAAAAGAATGCTCCCGTGGATTTTTGAGATTCGCTGCCCATTGCCAATCATACACAAGGTAACTCATCCATAGCCTCATATTATCAATGTTTTGAAAGGTTATTGGGATGAGTTATCTTCATATGTTTCGTTAACCTCTTGCACTTGTGGAGCTTCTCAAACTAGCATGAATCACATTCAAGAAGAACATCTTATGCAATTTTTGGTCACATGAACGAGTCCTATTTTGGGGTTCGTAGTAATATGCTTCTTCAGGATCCTTTGCCGATCACAACCGTGTTTACTCATTACTCTTACAAGATGAGCGCCAACGTTCTCTTCAACCTATAATCACAACATCTCTTGATCAATCTGCCATGGCAGCCAATCGACCGCAGTCTCGAAGCCATTTTATCACTTTGCAAATTTGTGATACCGACGGTCACCGTAATCCTCGATGTCGTCGAAAAATCCCGCCAAAGAAAAATTATATGTTTTGCACATTTTGTGATACAAATGGGGCATACAGAGTCTCATTGCAAAAAGAAGAATGGCACTACCAAGACCAATTCTTCTTCCTCTCGAAATGCCTCCATCGTGGTTCTTTTGTTGCGACAACCACTAGCACTCAGCAAAGGCACCAACTAGCACTCCAAATAAGTACCAACTCTAACTCATGAACAATACACTCAACTTATTGCCATGTTGTCATCTGGTAAAAATAATGCAATGGCTAATGTCGCAGGTAACCCACTATGTTTTCATTCTTCATTCAATGTCAATTCTGGATCATTGATTCCGGCGCCACCGATCACATGGTCTCTAGTTCTAATATGTTAGACAACATGACCACTCTTAATACCGCTCCTATTAAATTACCTACCGGACAAACATCTAAAATTACTCATATTGGCTCTTCCAAACCCTTACCATCTTTACCTTTAAATAATGTCTTATTGGTACCGATTTTCGTTTCAATCTTTTATCGTTAGCAAACTCACCAAGTTTCTTAATTGTTTCATTACCTTTTATTCTGATCATTGTGTTTTGCAGGACTCTGAGTTCGAAGAGGGAGATTGGTAAGGATTGGAACGTGGTGGTCTTTATTATTTAGCTCCCGACGCATCTTCCATTGCTAATTCCACGTTGCTTCCCAAGTTTCAATCTATGGCAATCGGCGCTTAGGTCATCCATCTAAATTTATTCTTCCCCACCTACAAAATTTTCCTTCTCAAATTTCTATTGTTAATAATCATGTTTGCACCATTTGCCCTTTGGCTAAACATTGTAGACTTTCTTTTCCATCAAGTACTATTTCAACGAATGCTTGTTTTGATTTGATTCATTGTGATGTGTGGGTCCCTATTCTATTGCTTCTCTTTCTGGGTGCTAAATATTTTTAACCATAGTAGATGATTATTCTCGTAGTACTTGGCTTTATTTAATGCAACATAAATCTGAAGTAACTACCTATCTACCTCGTTTTTTTTTTGCTATGATTAAAACACGCTTTAATCTTACTATTCGCCAAGTGCGCATCGATAATGGAACTGAATTTTTAATCACACCATTAAACAATTTTTTCTTCAATTGGTGTCATTCATCAACATAGTTGTGTGGCAACACCACAACAAAATGGCGTTGTCGAGCGCAAACATCGTCATCTTTTAAACATTGCCTGCGTTCTCTTCGCTTTCCAATCAAACTTACCTTTATCTTTTTGGGGAGATTGTGTTCTTACTGCTGCATATTTAATTAATCGCTTGCCCACAAAAATTTTAAAAGGAAAACACCTTATGATGTTCTCTTTGGCAAGTCACCCTCTTATGCACATCTACGTATCTCGGTTGCCTTTGTTATGGGCATAATCTTTCCCCTCACTCAAAGTTTGATAAACGAGCCAAACCAGGCATTTTTATTGGTTATCCACCTTCTCAAAAGGCTTACAAAATTTATGATCTTCACACTAAGAAAGTTTATACTTCACGTGATGTCACTTTCTATGAAACTATATTTCCTTACAATTTATCCCACACAAATACCATGCCCATGCCTTACCTCTTCCTATACCAGAATTTGAGCCTTCTAACCTTCCTACAGACTTCCGCACCTACACAATCTCTGAACCCCATTATAGAAACCACACCTTCTCCATCTCAAGTTACCTCCCTTCCCCCAATACCACCCACTTCTCTTCCAAATATTCCAGCATCTCCTCAATCTTCACCAACACCATCCGACTCTACTCCTCTTCCTCCTCGCAATCGAAAACCACCAGGTTATCTTAGTGACTACCATTGCTACCAATCTCAAGTTGATCTTCCCTTTTCCACTCCGGTTCAACACGGCACTGTACCCTTTATCCAATTATTTATCTTATGACAAATTCTCTATTAAACATCAAAGTTTTCTTGCTTCTATTACTACCATTGTTGAGCCTAACACTTTTGATGAAGCCACTAAATATCTGAATGGCGTCTAAGCTATGAAAAGTGAACTTGCTGCCTTGGAAGCTAATCATACATGGACCCTCATGACCTTACCTCCTCATAAAAAGCCATTGGGTGCAAGTGGGTCTATAAAATCAAGCGGCATTCTAATGGCACTATTGAACGATGCAAAGTCACTGCCAAGGGATATACACAAATGGAAGGGGTTGATTATCATGAAACCTTTTCTCCTCGTTGCCAAACTTACCACTGTTCGTGTTTTATTATCATTGGCTGCCGCTAAGGGTTGGTGTCTTCAGCAATTAGACGTCAACAACGCCTTTCTTCATGGTGATTTACATGAAGAGGTCTACATGCAGCCTCCTCAAGGTTATCACGGCAAAGGGGGAAATATGGTGTGCCGTCCTTAACAAATCACTTTATGGATTAAAGCAAGCTTCTCGGTGTTGGTTTGCAAAATTTTTCCAAAGCTTTACTTGATGCGGGGTTTTCTCAATCTAAAGCAGATTACTCCTTTTCTATCGTCACAAAGGTAAGTCATCAATTTTCTTGCTTGTATACGTTGATGATATTATTATTACAGTGCGATGTTGCTACTATATCAATTATCAAAATTTGCTGCACCAACGCTTTTCATTTAAAAGACCTTGGTGATTTAAAATACTTCCTTGGGATAGAAGTGTCTCGTTCTTCAAAGGGATTGTATCTCGAGCCAACGGAAGTATGCACTTGACATTTTGAAAGACTCCGGTCTTATGGGTGCACGTCCTACTTTGTTCCCCATGGAACAAAATCTGAAGTTAAACAATGAAGATGGAGAACAATTACATAATCCAGAAAAACCTATAGAAGATTGGTGGGTCGCTTGATATATCTCACCATCACTAGACCAGACATTGTTCATACAGTTCATATTTTGAGCCGCTTCATGCACAGCCCCCGTACAACTCATAAAGCGGCTTGCAGCATCGATTATTACATTATTTGAAAGGGACTCCAGGCCAAGGAATTCTATTATCAGCTTCTAATAATTTTCAATTGAGAGCTTACTGTGATTCTAATTGGGCTAGCTGTCCAATGACAAGGAGGTCAACTACAGGTTATTTTGTACTTCTTGGAGAAAGTCCTATATCATGGAAAACAAAAAGAAGCAAGATATCTTGTATCACGCTCATCAAGTGAAGCAGAATATAGAGCAATGGCTATGGCTACTTGTGAACTCCAATGGTTACGATATTTGCTTCATGATCTTAGTCTATCACACACCACACCAAGCTTTCATTTTTATTGTGATAACCAACTGTGCTCTATACATCGCAGCTAATCCAAAGATATATCACGAAGCATCCAAGCATATTGAGATCGATTGTCATGTTGTACGAGAGAAGATTCAAAATGGTTCTTTACGACTGCCTATATTCCTTCAAAGGAGCAACTTGCAGATGTCTTTACCAAGTCTTTAGGTAAAGATCAATTCCAACGACTGAAAAACAAAGTCTGGGTATTCTTGATCTTCATACTCCAGCTTGAGGGGGAATATTGAAGATATGGAAATATTCATAGCAATAAAGTTTATTTTGTTACCTTGTTTAGATAGTCAACACCCTATTTTAGGGTCTCAGATATCTGTAATTTAGGATTTTATTTTCTTACTTTACATATCACTCTTTTCCCTTATAAAAGGGACCATTCTGTATTGTAAAGATATATATCAGAAATACCATTTTTACAAATACATTATGATTTGATTCATGTCAAATTATTTCTTTTGAGTAATACATTATGATTTGATTCATGTCAAATTATTTCTTCATAATTCATTGTGCAATGTGGTTATGATTTTAGAAGATGACATTAAATTATAACATATAAAAAAATATATTATCTTAATGTTCACCAAGTCTTTCTCAGTCTAATAATATTGACCCTCCTTAAGAGAATTCTTGGCTACCCCACTGCTCCTGTAAACAACGTGGGAATTAAGCCATATTAGGTCATTTACACATACAGAGTGTTCATCACCTGTTGTGAAAATTGTAATTATGATCAGCCATTGCACATAGGCATGCATGATTTCATATCGTTTTTCTTTGCAGGATTTCCGTTCTTGAAATGTCAAATAATCTCACTTATACACAATTTTATCCATTTTGTTCGACTTGGATCTCAACATTATTGATTATTTAGGATATAAAATGGTCATTTAAACTTAAAATATATAATCCAAGCCATTAACCAATCTGATAATAAAAAAATCTAAAATCTCAGTGACAAATTGTGATTATACACCCTAAACAATCAATTATATCAATAAATGTAATCATAGTTGAAGAAAATTGAGTAGATTTCATTGACACGTCCGTTCCTTAAGAAATAACAGACGTTTTGTCCAGATAATGACTCTTGATCGTAAAGAAAAAGTTGAGAATGAGAATTGGTTTACTTTTCATAATTTTCTTGATCACTTGAAGATCGAGGGGATTCAATTCAATTCAATTCAATTCAAAAGTTGTGTTTTTAAATCAGAAAACTCTCCTCTTAGTATGGAGAAGATGACATTATATTACCTCATTATCCTAGAGAGTAAAGGCATGAAGGCCCTCTCCTCCATTTAAACCAAAAAAGTCCAAAACAATCAGGAGATGAAGGAGCAAATTTAGGCAACGACTGTGCTAAATTATTTTAGAGTAATGTTATATTGACTACACTTTTCTTTTCTTTTTCAAGACCCGTACACTACACGCACTACACATGTTAGTATAAACTTCATAAGAAAATTTACAATGCATGCATTATTTTACAGAGTTTACTTTTCTTTCTTTTTTCCTTCTGACATTCTTCCAAAGTTCACTATCGAAATGATCCCAATGTTTGCGATCAATTTGTTCCCCGAAATTGACGCTTAGCCTTAGTTAGACCTAGCTAACTGATCAACTCATACGTTTTCTAGATGCATCGATAGCGTGTTTCACAAGAAGCACACTCCATTATTGATTGAGTTTTATTTGAAATTTAAAAACAAACACACAACGACCAGGTCAAATAGCGATTGGAGTTTGCCACTTCAAAATTGGATAACAAAAACATATTTGTACGCATGTTAGATGATTGACTATCCAACGTGACACTTTTAGCAGGTAAAAAGAAAGCTAAGAGACTGAAATCAAAATACACGTACTTGTTTAAATTGGATTTTAGTTTCCAGAATCCCTGAACCAAACATAATCCTTTCAAACCACCCAAATTTCCAAATATGCATAAAAAGAACTAAATTACCAAATCCCCTTTTAAAAACATAAAAACCCAACTTTCACAATCTCGAATCAAACATTGATAATTCCACCAAAATCATTCTCGCACCATATCCAAACATTCCATGCATTAAATCATATATAAGCATTTAGTTGGAAATTCTTGTATTAACTCACACTTAAATCATCTCAAAATATTTAATAAAACCAAACTCAATTATCCAACCACAACTCCATAAATTCCTTAAAATCTCCTAAATTGAAAATAAAATACTAAAATAATAAAATAACCCATGCCCGACCTGATTATACCTTTTTACCCAACACTCCCGGACGTCCACATTGTCCGTACTCATATACCCCGAATATAAACACATATGCATAATAGAAAAGACTTCAAAACTGCCAAAACACGACTCAACTATGATATACACCAAAATCCAATATAAAACAATAACATAATTCAATTATAAATTTAAGAAATCCATCATGTCTCATATATCCATACCGAACCAATTTTAAAATAATCTCGCGCCCAACGTATTTATACTTCTGACCCAAACACAAATACATATTGAAATATAATAAATCTCTAAACAGACAATCTCGAAAATCCATTTAAATTCATAAAATCCTGGTTATAGAATAGTTCGTTATAAAACCTCATTGATATTCTAAATATTCAAAATAAATCAATTTATGTGCAATGCAATTCACTCTTAAAGATAATGCATTTTGAAATTAAAGTCCACTCATAGGGCGTCCGAGCTAGCCTAACCCTTCGAGGGTCCTTCCTGCAAATTAGCTGGAGCTTGGGCACCTATTAGCAAATTTAAGAACAATTTATTAATTAAATTAGCCCGGCACGATAGTTTAATAAAAATTCCGACCCCCGGGCCTAAAAGTGTTCTTATTCAAAGAAAAGTGTTCCTAGGCCCATTTAACTCCATATACGCCGTTAAATCAATTTAATATTCCCCGGGATTAAATATTCGATTAAATTATTAATTTAATCCAACTCGGTCACACGTAGGGTTTTAACCTCAAATTGACGGTCCGCAAATTCCAATAGGTTCAATAGGGCTTATAGAGTATATCCTGAAAGTTTGGTCTCGATTGAACGGTCGGATCGCTCACGATTGCCCGATCGGACGGTTATCGTTTAATTAAAATTTGAATTATTGAATCGGAGTATCCTGGATCCGATTCACAATCCGCGAAATTCTACACGATCCTAGGAGTGCCTAGATTAACATATAATAAATTCAGGACGATCCAACGGTTCGAACCTATCAAACTCGAGTTAACCCTAACCGGCGAAACCGGTTTTACGCTCAAACGGTTTCCAAAAATTCGTTCGAGCATACCTACATACTCGGGAGGTTACGGTGTATTGTGTTAGTGTATGCATTTTGTAATTTGCTTTTGGCTTCCCTTGACAAGTTTGTAATAGGATAATCATTGTATTTCCCAAGCTCAAGTTAGATTAGAATTGCTTCCTTTGGTAATCTTATCTGGCTACAAACTGGTGGATGAGTATTGTGTTTGGCAAAGGTATTTTCTGTGTTGCATCATTTTGCATTCATAAAATTCTGTTTAGTATGACTAGTCATCTTTCCTTCGTATGACTAGTCATCCTTTGCTTGAAGTGGAATTCCAGCTCACAGATTTCCAGTTGGATTCTAACCACTTTTTTGTCCTATTATGCGAATTGTCTCTGCTGCCCATGTATACAATTCTGACCTAGAAATTGTGTTATATAGCTTTGGTATTCCTCATTTGGGTGCCATGGCTTTTGGGAGGAGTTTTTGGAAAGCTTTCTTGTAGCTTTCGCTTCTTCTTCCTAAAAGAGAAAAACCATTTTTTTTTTAGGTGAGGTTTTGAAAAGGTTTCTCTATCCTTTTGCTTCTTCTTCTTCCTCAAGAGAAAACCACCATTATCAACTATGGATTTTCTAAAATGCTTTTGAAAACTGTTTTTGATATTTGAAATCTGCATCTAGATAGAACAAAGACACTCTCATTTAGTTCTAGGTCAGATTCAAGATTGATTTCTTCAAGAGTATGGTTTCTTGAAGAAATTGGTCTCATTATCCTTGAATCCAAATTTGGTTTCTGATTCGGGCTGAGTTTGCAAGCTGGTGCCATGGGATGATCGAGCTGAGAAGGAGCTGCCATTACCATGAAATGACTGAGCTTGAAGCTGTGCTAAGCCGGAGGAGAAGATTGCACAAAGGAGGTATAGCTCAACTTTCCTAAATAGATCTAGGTTTGTCTTGAGCTTGGTTGTGATCCTTTGTAAGAATCTTGTTTTGCTTAGTGAATGCCTGGTCGGTTGATGACTCCCAGTTTTTCCCAGAGGTGGGTTTCTGGGTAAACAAATTTCTGGTGTGTTCTGCATTTTCTGGGTTTCTGTTCTTCAGAGTTGACTAGTCATCGTTTGGTGTTCTTATATTCTGGGTTTGTGTTCTTGAGGTTGACTAGTCATATTTCTATGCTGCTTGGTGTATTCTTGATTATACTGCTCTCACACACTTTCACCTTAGTTGTTGCTAGCACAAGGGATGCCTAGATTGATGGGTCCTGCTGAGTGCCTAGGTTGTCACTAGTTATCTTCTAGGTTTGCAGGTACATTGGTTTGCTATGTGTGCATTTCTTGGTATGGGTTTGCATGACTAGTAGTTGACTAGTCATAAGTTCAGTTGGTCAAGGTCTAAAGTGTGTGATGTTTGCTGAGCTATTGTTTGTGTGATGTGTAGTTTACATTTAGTCACCTAAGTACCAATTTCATATTGGCACGAAAATGGGCCGCCACTACCTGGCCCACGCGCGGCCAGGTTGGGTGGCTTGAGTAAATTTTTCAGCGACGGAAAATCTTGGAATTAACCTGCAATCTATATACCGTTCGACTCAGGGTGATGAGAGGAGGCTAATGGACCAAAAAACCGGCCAAAAACCCGTCGGAAATTCATGGGTCCCGACCTCAAAACCCTAGCTCATCCAATTCTCTCCAAAACTCAAATTTGATCTACACTAATCCCATAAACAGATAGAGCGCACAAAATAGAGGAGAAAATTCACCTTGGCCGATGGAAATGGTGGCCGGACGAAGGGGAACGACAGTGATCAGTACCGGTGTCAAAACTCGATCGCAGAGACGGCTGGAGAGGTTTTTTGCCGGAATTGAGGGCAGGAATGGGTCGAGGGTGAAGAGAGGAGGGTTCGGTGGTGGTCTGGGTGGTTGTCTTGATCGGAGTCGCGCCTGGTTCGAATCGGAGAGAGAGGGAGGGGTTTCGCGAGGAAGAAGAAGACGGATGGAGGTTTGGGCACGCGCTGGCCAATTAGCCAGCGTGTTTTGTTATTTTATCCCTTTTTTGAATTTACAAAAATACCCCTAGGGTTTTCAGATCAAAACAGGTTTGTTCGGGCTTGGAATCGGGTGTGCCACACGTCTATGAACTCGTTTCGACGAGCTGGAAGCAACGGTGCACCCCGTTCCACCAAATTCTTTTCCGAGTCACAAGTCAAATTCAAACCTATTAAATTATTCCAGGGTAAACTCGTCTTTCTCCTAAATATTTTATTAATTATTTAATAAATTAAGTTTGGGTTATTACAGTAAAAGCTCTGATACAGGATAAGTTTGAATTAGAGAATCTAATATGGGTTTCACAGGTCGAACAAGGCCCTACCCAAGTGAGACTTGGATGATTTGGCAGTTGGATTTGAAGTCCGGTTCAAACCTCAAATTTACTTAGGCCTAATTGAAGAACACTAAAGAGACTTGTGGGTTTCTGGGTTTTATGGTGGATTTGGAGAAAGAGAGCAGGCGTCAGTTTGGGGATGGGACTGAGGTTTCGAAGCCGCTTCCATTTCCAGTTCAAACCATTTCCAGCAGCTTCCATTGTTGAGTCGACGATTTCAAGCAATCTTCACTTTGCACCAACATCGTCATTGAACTCGTGGATGTCCAAGCAACGAACGCTGATGAAAGCTCTCCAAATCGAAGTCGGAAACGCGCTGAAAAGAATGGAGGTTGCGACCAAGTTTGGTTGAGATCCTTCCCGGTGTCTCCTTGCGACACTGCCGGCACCATTGGATCGCTGACAATCGATTTGCAGAACCCCAGAAAGACGTCTAGCAGATGGGGACTGGGGGTTTGGTTGAGATCCTCAAATTGCTGCTTCATTTGCTCACAATCTCCTAGTTGCTAATAGAGATTTCATCAATTCATCAACCCATTTCCTAGTCTCCAGTAGCTTGTCGGAATTGTGTAAAAAGCCAAAAAACCCATCTGGGTTCGAGACTAGCCGAGAGAGAGAATAAGAGAGAGGTTTTAAAAAATTAATTTTTAATTCAACAGTGAATCATGTGCTTGACATGTGACTTTTTTAACAAAGATTTAGATGGAAATTGCCAAAAACTAACGATATGGGTGAAATTGGTGAATAAATTTAATACGAGGGCTAAATTGGTTGACAAAATAATTCAGGATAGAGATTGCAACTAGCGTGATAGTTCAGGGGGGTATTCGGCAGTTTACCTTTTATTTAATGAATGAATTTCCAAAATACAGCTTGGATTAACACATGACCACCATTATATGTTATATTGGGCTTTAAATATCTTTGGGCTTCTCGTGACTTTTTTGGACCTCAACAATTCCGAACAACATGTAAGTAAACGGGACTTCATTTTGGAAACGGTCATATAACTAAATATGGGTGCTTCCTCAATACAATATTGACTTGATAAGTTTTTGTGCATGACTCTAACACCATTACACCATATATTCTTTAATTATTTATATTATAAAGGGGTATATACTTTAACAGTCTCGTTTACATGGTCATCAAGGATAGTGGTGACCTACCGTCAACAGTGACTACTAATTTTTGGGCGCGGGATTTTGTTGACGTATGTAAACTATCAAAGTTGAAGGTGTCAAAACACTCACCTTGAGAAGTAATAGATGATATGTAAATTCTCGCTTTTCAAATATGAACTCTTTGTAAAGGACCCACTAGTGTAGGGGTTTGGAGCAATTGCTCCCTCATGAAAGGTCCCGAGTTCAAGTCCTAGCATCCATGTAATGTGTATAAATTTAGTATATTATCGCCCCTTTCAATAGGAAATGTCTTCAAGAAAAAAAAAAAAGGAACTTTATCATAAATTATAGCTTTTAAAATTACACATATTAGGCGTAGAATTTTGTTGATGAGATGTAAACCATCGAAGTTGAAGGTGTCAAAACACACCCCTTGACAAATAATAGGTTGCCATCACCATCAACAGAAACCAGAAGCACTATATCACAATTTTCATCAATTTATCTGTTTCCACATGTTTAGGCCATCTCCAATGGGAGTGGGCTAAACCCAAAATATTATTTATTAATCCACATGAGATTCAACCTCAAAATTAATTCCAAATTTTATAAATACCCACCAATTTATTAAATAATCCACTAAAATCAAATTTTAAGTGAAATTAGAATTTGTTAAAATGTTGAGAAAAATAAATTCCGAAGGTATAAACAAAAATCAACATAAGAAAAATTAACCACACAAGAAAAATAGAGTGAAAGTATTCTTAAATAATTTAATAAAGTTACGGCATCAAATTTTGAGCCAGTAATGTTGGAGGAAAAAACTATTTCAGTCCGGACAATACATTGAAGAGTAGAAATTTGAGTTTAGCCCATTTATGGTTGAAGATGATTTTAAGGCGTTAAAATATAGTCCCAAACTAGAAAATATTACTTCTTCCTGTGCTAATTCCTCTACTATTTGCAATAGACCTTAAGAATAAATGAAAATGTAAGTAATTATACGTGCTTTATCCCTCAACTCAACTTGTGTATAATGAGCCAAACATTTGTCCATGGCTTTTAAATTAGCATAGTTCCGGCCATAAGCCGCTACGTCAGCGTCCCACGTCAGAAGGCCAACGTCATCACTTTTGCTAGCGGGACAGCCAGGTCGACTACTAGTTGTGATGAGACTTGGGCAAAGGGAGATGGCTCCGTAAGAGTCCTTCAACACACAAAAAGCTTTAGTCCTATATTCAGCTTTCTCCTGGATCAAAATTAAAATATATATATATTGAGCTTTCTCCTGGATCAAAATAAAAATATATATATATTGAGCTTTCTCCGTAGACCATAATGAAAGGAGAAGAACTAACATTGTTTTGTTATTCTCATCCAATTAAGTTCTGTCATGTAAAATTTTTATCACGTGTGACGGAACGTGTAATTGATTATAAATTACAAAACAGTGTTATCAACATAATATATAAGTTTTTCTCTGAGAAATCTTTGGTCAAGGATGAGCATGTGGGGGTGTATTGGAATATAGTATAGTGTGGAAATGGTCCCAATGTTTGCGATCAATTTGTTCCCCGAAATTGACGCTTAGCCTTAGTTAGACCTAGCTAACAGATCAATTTGTTCCCCATAATGTGTTTCACAAGAAGCACACCCCATTATTGATTGAGTTTTATTTGAAATTTAAAAACCAACACACAACGACCAGGTCAAATACCGATTGGAGTTTGCCACTTCAGAATTGGATAACAGAAACATATTTGTACGCATGTTATTAGTTGATTGGCAGTAAAAAAAAGCACATCCATTGTGTGAGGTGTTTTGGCAAATTTAGGGACCTTTTGTTTATTGTTTTCATTTTCTAATAATTTATTTATTTGTCTTGGCCTAGACTTTAGCCAGTTACCTTTTAGGAACACATTGGCGACTGCAATCTTGTCCACTCTGGTGGGCTCTACGGTGAAAATCTTGCCATGAGCACCGGTGACTTGTCGGGCACGGATGCCGTGAACATGTGGGTGGCGGAGAAGGCCGACTATGACTACGACTCTAACTCTTGTGCCGATGGCAAGATGTGTGGGCATTATACGCAGGTCGTTTGGCGTAACACAGCTCGTGTAGGGTGTGCAAAAGTGAGGTGCAACAGTGGAGGTACCTTCATTGGGTGCAATTATGATCCGCCAGGCAACTATAATGGGCAGAAGCCTTACTAAACCAACTATATGAAGCTATGTTATTAAGAATAAAATGAATTAAGAAGCGATGTTCGATCATCAATTCATTGAACCTTATTCACCGGCATGGTGGAGGCTAAACTTAATTGATATGAAGAGTGACTTTTTATTATTTTGGAAACTGGAGACTATTACTTAATTGATATAATAATGCATGCTGCGTCCAAAGTTGCATTATTATTTGCCTAGCTTGAACTATTACTTAAAAAAAAAACAAGTTGCATTTTTTTAAAGAAGGGGAATTGACCCTTGGACATAAGATTCAAGGGTAAATGTTCTTAACTAATTCAGCTACAATATCCTTGCAAAACAAATTGCATCAGAAAAAAAAAAACATATTGCACATTTTGTTGCAATGTCCAACTATTTTGTGTGGCTCCCTTTTTTATATATATATAAAAAGACGATAGAAATCTATTATCAATATGAAAAAAGAGTACAACTGATACAAACTGTAAAAGGGAGTCATCCCATTAGCAAAATGGCAGACATGAATAAAAACTTCCCTAGTGACCTGAGCCAGTTGAAAATCTAAAAAGATTTTGAGAGAATTATTCTCGAAAATAACTTTTATATAACCTCTTTCTACCGCCATAGTTTCCCCGAATCTAGTCCAATGATATCAAGGACAAAACTTGGCGCGCTAACAGGCATGACGCTCCTAAAGAGATTAAGAACACCCAACAGACTCAATAAAGTTTTTGGAATTATGAGAGGAAAAAACACACACAAAAAAAGGCATAGAATTTCTTGACTTTATTGAACAAAAAAGATCAAGACTAAAAATCTAACAAAAACAGACAAAAGGAATAACAAACGTTGCTAATCTTCTTCCGGGACATGATGGTTCATTGTGTAGCTCCCAGGTGAACGTATTGCGCAATTGTACTCCATAGTCAATATGGTGGTTCATTGTAATTCTAATAGTCGGGAAAGATAAAGGAGTGTAATTATTTGACCAAATTGACACAACCTAGTTCAAGTTTATTTTTTCCTTTTTTTGGTTCCGATTAATATCAATTTCAGTTTCTCTTGATATTTGTGGTGGTGGTGGTACAATGGGCACACTAGCTATTTTAAGTTCTGCAAGGCGCGGGTGTTTTGGCGACTTATAAGGTTCTTCCTTGGTTACACATGATGCAAACAAAATTAATTTTCACATCCACAAATATAATAACATATATAATTTTCTCCAACCCAGACGTAGGTCTCAATATTTTCCAATCCATACCCAACAAGAAACTCTAAAGCAGAACAATCTGTAGATTATTACAATTAACCAGTAATTAACATTATGGAAGGGTTGTGCAAGAACAAGATCTCATTAGCCCTACTTTTAATTTGCCTAGTAGGGTTAGCCCGTGCCCAAAACGCCCCAGATGACTACGTGAAAGCCCACAACGCAGCGCGAGCAGCAGTTGGCCTCGACACCTTGGACTGGGACGACGGCCTAGCAGATTCTGCGAAAAACTACGCAAACCAACGTGCCGGCGACTGCGACCTTGTGCACTCGGATTCGGGCCCTGGTGAAAACCTTGCAATGAGCCCTGACGGAGACTTGACGGCGAAATTGGCTGTGGACCAGTGGGTGGCGGAGAAGGCCGACTATGATTACAAAACCAACACCTGCGCCCCTGGGAAGCAGTGTGGCCATTATACGCAGGTCGTTTGGCGTGACACGGGGCTTGTTGGGTGTGCCAAAGTCCAGTGCGCCTATGGAGGTTCCTATGTCGTTTGCCACTATGATCCTGCAGGCAACTCTGTTGGGGAGAAGCCTTACTAATACGCTTAATTAATCACACTGTGTGCTTGAAGGGATCCTGGCAATTTTTTATTTTTTATTTTTATTTTTTAGTAATTCTTGAATAACCCAGTTTTGGTTTTGGGAAATTAATTTTACTTTGTACACATTAATAATATTGATTTATTTGCTACATCAATTGATAATTAAAAAAAACCCTTTAACCCAAGTGTCTGCTCGATCGGATCCCTTTTACTTTTTATCTTCTGATTAAACCTAAATCATAAAAAGCAAAACAGAAAAAAATTCATAGATCGGAGAATCATGCATATTTGAGTTGTTTTTGTTTTTTTTTTCTTCTTTTCTTTTCTCTTCCCTTTCTTCGAAGTAATTTATGATTGATTCCATATGTGCTAGAAGCTAGCCAAAGATATACTACTCTTCGATACTATCCAAATTGTAATGTAGGACCACCAAGTTTGGCAATCCAATAATTGTCAAGGGGGGATGTCTTGGCGACTTGATTACTTCTTAGCTTTCTAGATGGAGAAATTTCGATGTTTACAGAAAGAAACAAAATAATAGGAATGCTCTTTTTCTTTATAGTACTAGCATTAAACACTACAAAAAAATGTCTTTTTACGACGCAGATTTAATGACGATCGAAAATACACGCGTCATTAAATGTGATAAACTATGGCGTGTTTTAAAATGCGTCATTGAAGTGATTTTACAACACCATTGTCACGACATTTGCTTGATCGTCATGAAAATCATTTTCAATGACGGGATGTGTGTCATTGATTTGAGTACATTTAGACGACGCGGCGTATCATACGTCGTTAACATTGTGAATTTAACGGCGTCTTCTATACGTCATGAAGTAATTATACAATGACGCAGGACGTGCGTCATAAATGTACCCTATCGACGACGCATGACCTGCGTCATAGATTGTTCTTAAATTAACGACGTCTTCTACACGTCATGAAATACTTATACAATGACGCAGAACATGCGTCATAGATGTAAAAAATTAACGGCGTCATCAACACGTCATAAAATATTTATAAGACGACGCATAATGTGCGTCATAGATGTTTTCCCATAGAACCTTTTTTCACAAAAATTCTAATTTCGCGCTTATTCCTCACGGAACTCTTGCGCTCTCACCCTAACAAAATTTCATCTTTGTCAGGCAGTGTGTGTCTGCAAGTTCTTTTGCTCCCTCTCTCTCCCCGTCTCTCTTTCATCGACTTCTTCTCCTTTCTCCCTCTCTCGCTATCTTTTGTCCCTCTCCTTCATCTCGTAACACCTTATTCTCTATCCTCCATCTCTGCCGCCATCTTCTCTGTCATTCATAATCTCCTAAACCCTAAAAATTAGAACCACAAACCGAAATCGGTGAGAATTAATTGATTCAGTTCAACCCCACTCGTTGGGACTCGGTCGTTCTTCCTCTCGTCACCACCGGGCTCCTTGTTCTCGCGAATCCTCTGTTGCCATGGTGACATGTAAACCCCTTTCTTCCTCTTGCTCTTCCTTTCCTCTTCTAATCTAGGGTTACGGTAAAGGGTTTTGAACAAATAAATTTAAGTTTTCAATTTGATTTTAGGGTTATATTTTGGTATTCGAGTAATGTCGGATTCTGATTATTTTCCTTATAAATATGTTTGATATGCTGATATTTGAGCGAATTTTTTGAATTTAATTCATTGCTTTTCCAGATTTTCCGAGTACTGTCAGGTTCTCTTTTGCTTCTGAGAGTCTCATGCAAAGAGAGAGCATCAATAGATAGGCCTTCAAGTAATGGAGTCCTTGTCTTCCGCTTTTATGAGGTACCTATGTTCTTTTTCTAACTCTTCTATTTTATGTTTCTTTAATGATTTTTAACTAATCATCCATATATTAATCTATGAACTGGCTAATATTCAGGTCCGTGAAAATATTAGCAAAACAAGACAACTTATAGATGCTTTGTGTTATCGTTGGTCTGGAAGCAGGCCTTTCTTGTGTTCTTTACTATCTTAATTATTTGACTGGTAGTATTTAATTTACTTAGTTTCCAGAGTACATGTGTTCCAATAGTACAAAAGATTAACTTATGCTTCTGTAGAAAATGACCATTGTTTTTTCGTTAGTGAATTTAGGCTATACAGTGGGATACTTCATCATTTTGATTTTTTTTTTATAGGAAAACAAATAGGATCTTGAACTGCTGAAGACAACAATAGCTAAAGCTTGATGGATGTTGCTGCTTCAGAATTCTATGATGACTTATGACTTGAATTTCAAGGAAGAGGTAACTAAATTACATCATATATTTGGCTACACATGGATAATTATCTTTTCTATATATTAATTCGATGGGTTTATTATCTTTTATGTTTGGTTAGATGGCTGAACTACTTACAAGGATGGTTCTTTTCGAGTAGTTTGAAATAGAATTAGAATCAATGAACAAGTTTGACTCATTTAAATATATTTGTTACCCAAAATTTCATTTTGTGCATTTGCATGTGGTGCTTGATATTGAGGTGTCACTTCTTCTTTATGTATAATTTTTAACAGGCATCAGTTGAGCTTCAAGGTATTAAGGGAATGTAGTTAATAAGATATTGACTCTGCATTTGTTTTTGTTGCCTCCTACCACTATCAGAGTACAAAACAAAACCCATTGTCTACTTCTCACCAACATAAAGTTTTTTCCTCATATATTTTTTTCTATATGTATCTAAATTTAGTTTTCTGTAAGTTCCAGGTTTTGATTTTCCTCTGACTTTGCTATATATCTGTTTGTGTTTGTTTGGTAAAGAAAGTGTTTGCTTTGACTATTTGCATAGCAGCTGATTTTGGGTTGTTTGTTTTCTTGAATCAAATTCTTTGTTTCCATTTCTCAAATACTTCGTTTGTGTTTGGATCTAGATTGGTTTGGGTTCGGGTATATTTGAAATCCAGTGGAGAAGAAGCAAAGAATTTCCTTATGTGGTGGTTTTTTTTTTTTTTTGGATGGTGGGTGGAAATTTTTAATGTTTTGCCTTGTGGGTCTCTCTCACTTATAGGGTAGATGTTATTCTTTTATATAGACGTGCTTGCATGGGTTTTCCTCCATTATCTACAATCAACTTTCAGGGTAGATGTTTTCCCTTGACCATCTACTAGTCAACTTGCAGGGGTAGATGTTTTCCCTGACCATCTACTAGTCAACTTTCCTGTGTCAATGTAAAGGGACTCCTTTCCAAAATAAGTACCTTCCCCTGAAATATTATAACTACATTATACGTTACTTTTCAGTGCTCAATCTAGGTGATGGCACATTTGGCAGACCCTTACCTTAATATGGTTTCCTTTGGCTTACGGTTTTCTTTTGAACTTGAACTAAAGAACTGCTGTCATTTATTATTTTAGGTTCGAATCTTTCCTATTTCATGTAAATGAAAAATATTGTTCAGGTATGGAAGCCGGATATAATTGCTGCAAGATAATCCAGAAGGCTTTTATCATGTCAAGTAAAGTTAGCGGCGATCCGGCTCTTGTGGCTTGCTGAAAAGGTGAGTTCTATTTCTGCAATACAGAATCTTCTTCATTACTTGGTTGATTAAATTATACTGGTATTAGTTAAGAGCATTTCCATGGAGAAGCGGATAGTTCATGGATTATACTGGTATATTAACAATATGCTTTTACTTCCTAATCTATATATTTCTCTTTGACAATATATAATAATCAAGTAGCTCACCATTTCAAATAAGTAGCCCATCATTTTCAAATATCTTCCTTAATTTCAGCCTACTTCCTTGACTTTGGCTTCACTCAATCTTTATTTTTGTCTTCTTATCATTTGCTCCACTTGTTCCACTTGCTCCATTTCGTATGTCTCTCCTAAAACTGCAGCAAGCTTCCTCCCTTTATAACAACTCAAGCATCATCATTCTTCTTTGCATTCATTGCTTGCAAGTAGCCAATTTGAACTTCTCTTTCTTCGTTTATTCATTCTCTCTTTATTTCTTCAATATGGCGGCTTGCATGCATGTCCCGGAGCTTATTAGTGCAATTGATTGCTTCTTCTTTCCATTTGTTTTATCTCATCTTCATTTTGCTTTTGCTGCTACACACTTCTTCCTCTTTGGTTTTGGCTATGAATATGTTCACAAGAGGTTGCTCTCCATGCTTTTCTTTTGTCTTGAGAAGATTTCCTTGACTTTGGCTGCACACATTTTCTTCTTGCAACACATTGTTTATTCCTCCACAATTGCTATTGTTGGTGCAATATGCATTTGTGTCTATAAATGCGTTTATCCCATGGAATCACTCTTACCTTGTAGCTTCAGGAATTCTTGAGTTCAGTAGCTATCTATTCTTATAATTTATGATGAAGAGCTTGAAGATGAATTTATATTTTCAAAACATTAAATATATATGGCATCATTTCTTATGTTTGGGATTAATCTCTC
Organism: Prunus padus; assembly: GCA_024362665.1. Taxonomy (NCBI): domain Eukaryota; kingdom Viridiplantae; phylum Streptophyta; class Magnoliopsida; order Rosales; family Rosaceae; genus Prunus; species Prunus padus. The sequence goes on along the minus strand of JANFAM010000019.1, from coordinate 26,756,078 downwards.
ACTTATCCATAGTGGCCTCCTGTCTGGAGATCTGATATATGCCTTTCTTTTTTCCTCATGGTTATTGTCGAGTCTTTGGTAAATCGAGTTGTTTTGAGCAGTTTAATTGGACATCCGTTTTTGTAAGTAGTACAAGGTTTGTGTTGTTTGTGACCAAATAAAGCTCTATTTTATTCTAAGGTTAATTTTCTCTTATCCTTCGATAGCTGGTGAAAATGGTGTTACTCGGGCTCCGTTAGCATTGATCGGCGAGAGAGATGCTTCTTTGAAGCAACAAATCTATTATATTGCAGATCGACAATAAATCTCGAAGCAAGTTTCTACAAGTCGGTAATTGCATTTTTGCATTCTCTCACTAGTTCAAGTTCATGGTTTCTTTGTTGCTTTTGTTGGATGTCTTTGGTCAACATTAGGAATCCCCTTTGGGAGCTTTGTAGTTTTTGAATGGCTTTTAACATATCTTTGGGTGTGTACCGATTAAAGCCAATGTGACTTGCAACCCTTACAAGATCTTGTGAGAAATACTATGATGTTTTGAAACTCATTCTTATTGTGTCAATTTTGAAACTTTAATATGATTGATGTTGTTACTGCGGGTGCTACGGCATTCTGCAAGTAGGCTGGGTAATGCCACATGCAAAAGTCAAGATGGAATTAATTTGAAACTACGGACAAGTGCTGAGGTTAGTTCATATTATTTACCTAGCTAACACAAAATTACATGATTTAAACAATTGCATTTTCTTGTGGCCCTTGTGATTAATAAACAATTGCATGATTCTGTCATTTAATTACCACCATTATGCAGCCTTTTGTGCTTCCTTCGATCCCAAGTACTTGTATTTTTAGTTGATTTACGCTTTTGGCTTTTTGTTTAAGGTCTGAGTTTATGATTTATGCTAGCCATCATTGACTTGTGCAATAAGAAGATTCTGCTTTGCCTTGGCTTTTTCATGCCATGATTTCTTTGGCTATGGTGCTTGCTTGCAGTAGGGCAGCAGATAAAAGAAATAATTTAACGCATAAGTATATTAGATTAAACATGCCTTCTTATCTTTTTTTTTTAATGGGTTCTTGGTCGAGTTAACATCATTCATGAATTTTTGGTCCTTAAAATTAGTTTTGTTGGATTCTCTTATTCTCTTGTTTTATTGGACTAAGAATTTACTTGGCTTGGATAATTTTCATGCATGTGTGCTCGTAATTTATAGACCTTCATTCTCATTTTCTGATCTTACATGTTTTAAAGCGGTATATATTAATGGTGGTTGTAATTATTTTGGTCGGAACCTACGCCCTCTTTTGGACATGAAGCATCGCATCCTCTCAAACCATCATCAAGCTCATCTTTTTGTATGTCTATTTTGTTTTGGGCCGGTGCAAGTATCAGATATTCTCATACTCATAGGATTGACTTTGTCGAATTAGTTAAAAGACAATTTTTAAACTTGTCATGATGTATTCTAGAATCATGTTGAGTAGTAATATTAATTTAAAGTATGTTAGCATTTTTGTGAAGACTTTGCTGCAATATATTAATTTCTTTTTGTAGAATTAAAATGCTGGGATATATATGTATTAGAATTATTATTATATATTTTTAAAAATTTCAATGGCGTCTAATATGCGTCGTCAAATATGTTTCAATGAGCGTCTAAGACAAATGCGTTAAGTTAAGCGATGGATATATTATAATTTTTTATTTATTTTTAAAACTTTCAACGGCGTCTAATATGAGTCATGAAAAATATTTCAATGGCGTCTTATGGGCCGTCGTGAAAAATATTTTAACGGCGTCAATATCGTCATGAAAAATATTTCAATGGCGTCAAATAGGCGTCGTGAAATTCAATAGCGTCTATTGCGTCATGTAAAAGCAATAGGCGGCGTCGGATATGCGTCATAATATTAATGGCGGCGGAGTGCGTCATTAAAACAACATCTCACGACATATCTGACAGCGTCATGGAAATCATAGCCGCGACACACAGACGCGTCATTGAAATTAGATTCTATGGCGCATATCGGACGCCGTGGTTTTAAAGAGTTTCCATGACCCCCCTTCTATGGCGCGTATGTACGGCGTCTGAACACGCGTCATAAAGCGTCTTCCATGACGCATATCGGGGCGTCGTGGAAGGGTTTCTGTCTTGTAGTGAAAATACTTCATAAGAAAATAAAGCAAAACCAGTTAATTTATGAGGTAAGCACAATTAATTTAGTGAAAGGTCTGGGAAGGTAAGGAGCTAGGGAGAGAAGGGGACGAGGAGAGGGATGGAAGTCAGCGATCCAAAGGAGGACGGCAGCTGAAACTTTTCTCTCTTACAGTCTTCTCTATTTATCTTCTTGATATTAAAAGATGTCTCAAATTCGAAATATCTTTATTGTTGATGATAACATGCCTCCCAATATGGTGTTGTAAAAAATTATGTGGGCCCTCAATGAAAATTACAGTCCCTCGTAACACTTCCCTTATAAATACTCCATGCTATATGCCTCATTTCCTACATCAACCACCCAAGTTATTATTTTGCATTGTGAGCCTACAAACCAATACCATGGAGTCGTACAAGATTTCCTTTGCCTTCGTTTGTCTCATAGGCTTAGCCATACTCCAATCCACTAATGCCCAAGACTCACCACAAGACTACCTCAATGCCCACAACGCCGCTCGAGCCCAGGTTGGTGTTGCTCCCTTGACATGGGACCCCAACCTACAAGCCTATGCCCAAAGGTATGCAAACTCCCGCGCTGGTGATTGCAATCTGGTGCACTCTGGCGGGCCTTATGGTGAAAACATAGCGAAGAGCAGCGGTGACTTGTCCGGCACAGCTGCCGTGAACTTGTTCGTAGGGGAGAAGCCCAACTATGATTACAACTCTAACACCTGTGCTGCTGGGAAGGTGTGTGGCCATTATACGCAGGTCGTTTGGCGCAACTCAGTTCGTTTAGGGTGTGCAAAAGCCCGATGCAACAATGGAGGCACGTTTATTGGGTGCAACTATGATCCCCGAGGAAACATTGTTGGGCAGAAGCCTTACTAAATTAATTAAGCTTTTTAACAAACCATTATTAAGCTTTTATTTGCTGTTCAAGAATAAAATGAATTAAGGAGAGTGATTGTACGTGTTGTACTAGCTAGAAGTTAGCATGGTGCTCACTAAGCTAGCTACTTTTATATTTGAATAAAATTTGGCTACTAGCTATGCTTTTTTAACCGCAAATTTACTCTGATTTTCGCCCCTATTAGGTTTTACAGAGGCAATTTTAAGCTCCCCTAATTCTCAATTTTTTCGTAGTAGATATTTGCAGATCCGTTCATAATCAAGCACTGTTTACCCCATGTTTTTTGTATATAGTAAATCCATCTATATATCTTCAATTAGAATTTTTATCCAAGGTTAATTAATAAGACAAAGGCTGAGAACATGCAGTTAATTAAGTAGATGAGTATGTTCAATTGTTGAACATTCAACGGATTAGAACATAATCAGTGTCTTAATAAATTACTATATGGTATCGAAAACGAAGGTTTAGGAATATATGCCTGTTGACAACAAATGTTCAAAACCCTAAACACTCTGAGAAAACTCTAAAGAAAAACGTCTTATAAGCTGCCGCCCATTTCGTAAAAACTTTAGGCAAACATGCTGTTTTTGTGTATCTTTCTTACCACGTTATGTCACCTATTAAAATTGTATACCATTAAAATTGATGATAGAAAAAAAAAAAATTAAGTTACTCAATAATGAAGAATAATATATTATTGACACATTCGAGGAAACCCTCATTCCTAGCTAACTAGTTGCTACATACCCACCCAATTGCATTGCACAAAATAGTTGGGAGTCAATATATGCTGCTATTCTATGTACTATGCATATAATATCTTGCCCGGGACCATTTAGGAAAGTTTGAAATGTCTATTATGCTCCGCAAGAATTGTAAGACTACAATGACAATTCAACCAATCCCTCAGTGAAAAAGGACGAAAAATGAATGCAACACTACAAGAAAAAAAGGTCAGTAGTGACCAATTTCCTTGTAACTACATGAATAATGATCTTAAATACAATAAATTTAATGACCAATAATAATACATGGTCAGTAATTTGATTGAGACATATTTTTTATTTTTTAATGCCTAAATTTTCTGAGCATGATTTAAATTAGTCACTAAAAACAACTTAAATAATAAAGTTTGACCAACACATATGCCAAGCTAGCCTTATTTATGTTATTTAATACATTAGTGACCAATTAACTATTTTTAAACTTTACTTTTTGTTTTCAAAACACGCGTGTTCTGAGTGAAAAGAGTGAAAAGCATCAAAAAGAAAGAAAAAAAGACGAGCGATACCGTCTTCTTCGACGAGCGAGCGTCATCTTCGTCGTCCTCTTCATCTCTGTGGTTTCAATTTCTAAGTTTTCTCCCAATATCATGTGAGCTTTCTATTTCTCTTTGGTTTCAATGTTGGTTTTGATTTCATTTGAGTTTGATTTTAGTACGATTGTGGCTCTGAGTCTGATTCTCTTTTCCCAAATTCCCTTATTCTCTAGGTTTGATTTGATAAATAAAGGCTTTAAGCAAGATTTTGTGTCCTTAAATCAGCTAGGTTTTCTTTTGGTACTTAGGCAGAGCTTGATTTAGGTTCAATTTTTATTTCAGTTCTGATTATTGCATTTTTTTATCTACTGCTTGTTGTGAATTTCATTTTGCAGTGGACATGTTCTGATATAAACAATGCATGTCCTGATTAGACTGTTATATATTGTGTTGAATTTCGTTATTAAATTTTGCAAATGCCATTGCTGACTTTAGTAGTTTTATGATGGGGGTGGAGAGCCTATGCTAATTAAATTGTAGTCCTTGTCCTCAAAGGGCTCGTTTACTTATCATGAATGGAGGGAGTAAGGAATTGGGAATATAGGAATCGGAGAACTAGTGAATGGGTATGAGAAGAATCATTCCTATTAAGCTGTTTACTAACCACATGGAATCAACACATGAATGGGGTTGATTCCCATTGTTATTCTTTACTAATTCTCATGAATCATAACCTAAACTAACTTGATTACTAAAATGAACTGCACATATTAATATATATTTTTACATATTACTAATATACTAGTTTATTGGGCATGAACTCATATATCAAGATGAGTTCGTCCTCTTCTTAGAAACTGATTGATGTTTCCATTGTTTGCATAATATTGCATGACATGGTGTTTCAACCTTACCAAAAACTGCAGATAATTAGCTAGTGAGAGCTACCAGTGGCCAAATCTTAGGAAGCTACTAGAAACATTCAAACATTCAACACAGCCAAAACAAATCAAAAGAAAGAAGGGACGCGTAATATTCTACTAAAATTCGCCATAAACTTAACAAGTTAACAATGGATATAATCTGCAATGTAATTATTTTTATTTTTGGCGTGAGTTTTTATTTTTTCTAGGGTTTGGGGTGTTTTGGAATTATGGTAATGCAATAAGGGTATTTTTGGAAGGTATTAAGGAAAACAAGTAATGGGAATCGCATCGACTACCCCTAGTTGATCCGATTCCTGGTTTTGAGGATCTAATTAAAGATTTTGAGGTGGAGCCCACATATTTTTTCTTTCCTGATTTCAAGTAAATGCACAGGAAGTCAGGAATGGAAATCATTCCCTTTCCTCCCATACCTATTACTAATACGTAAACATGCCCTAAATTTAATGTGAATCTCCCAAAATAGAATTATTGCCACAGTGCAATTTATGTGTTGTTAATGAATGGACAATTCGTAGAAATAGTATTTTTCACGGTTTGCAACATGTTTTATACTTTTGGCACTATGGAAACATTCTTGCTATCAATAGCAATCATGTTACAAATGAAGGACTGCCTTGAAGTGAATTGACAAAATTATGTTTTTGTACAAGCATATCTGAGTGTATGAGGACACTTTCTTCCCCTTTTCCCTATTTCCCCTTTTATAGGAGGTACGTGGTTGTTTTATACATTTGCAAAACATGAGTTATTATGCTTGGATGTATCTGTTATAATGGCTGCAATCATTCAATTATGTACAATTACTGCCTCTAGAATAGAAGGGCAGCTTGTACTCATCCTTTTAATGTTGAACTAAGGTTTGAGTTACATAATTCCAGCAGGTTCTTTCCTGAGAAGGCTACAACTTTACTTTAGAGGGGCAGCTTGTACTCATCCTTTTAATGTTGAACTAAGGTTTGAGTTACATAATTCCTGCAGGTTCTTTCCTGAGAAGGCTACAACTTTACTTTAGCGACTGATATTCTAAATGAACTTCTTGAGGTTAGTTCTATTATAGTTCTCCAACACAAATCCTAGGATCTCTCTATTTGTGTTAAGAGTTGGTGCTCTGATACCAATTGTAATTGGTGTTAGCTAGTAATATGCCTTTAAAGCCAACTAATTATATGATAATTAATGTTAAGGACATCTTTTGTAATGACTTATTAAGTTATTCATAGGCAAGACCAATTGTGTTTCAACCATGATATTTGATCTATTATCATAACTATATAATGAGATTACATACATGGAGACTTGTCATGATCCCTAATCCTAAATATGTTCATGGTCATAGGAGTATCAATTGGGCATTGATATTAGGCATGTGCACGGTATGGTATGGTACGATACCGTGGCAAGGCGATACCGATACCAATACCGGAAATTTTAACCGGTATGGTATGGTATGGTGGTGGCATAGTCATTTTTTGATACCGGATCATACCGGAGCCAATCGGTGTATGGTACGGTATCATTTCCGATACCGTTTGTATTTTTAGAATTTGCATCCTTTTCAACATATTTAATCAAATCCTTGCTCTAATTCATCAATCCACCAAGTACTACCATGGTTAATGGGGTCATGGAACCATCTCCTATGCTACCCAAAGTCCCAAAAAACAACAGCAACATGCATATTTCGTCGGCATAGTGAAAGAGGCTACCTTTGCTTCCCATACTGCAGACCAAAAACAATACAGATCTCCCTAAGAACATTCACTATCTTAAATGAAACTCAAATGGATGGTTAAACTCATTCTTAATATATATATATATATATATATATATATATATATATATATATATATATATACATATCAGTTGACCCTTGAGCTAATGGTATTGTAACATCTTGCACATACTCTTCTAGCCTTTCATGTATTTATATAATGTCATTGCCCTCTTATACAATTTTATTGTCATTCTGTTGGCTCTACATTGATAGAAACCAATAATTAAATCAGCCACATTGATATTACTGATGTAGAATGAGAGGAATCGGATCTTAGTTTATCCGATTGTTTGTTCTTGTTCGATACGGTATGGTGGCAAGCGGTATCTAATATCTCGATACCACTAGCGTGTCATACAAGGTTGACACGGTACGGTATCATACCAGATTAAGCCTAAAACCAAATGAAACGGTATGAAACCGGTTCAGTGTGATTCTGTACGTGTACGGTTTCGGTATTTCGAGTTCAAATTCCCACCCCTAATTGATATTGTGCAAAGACCGATACACACAGTATCATCTCTATATGTAGAGAATGGCGAGGTCTCAAGTCATTGAATGTGGCAACACCTAGATATGTGTGTAGGTGCTTGTAGGAGAACATGTACAATCCAATGCATGAGTTCTAGTATGGAAGCAAATGAATGTACAACAAGGGATCTCTACTCTCAGTAAGGAGAGAGAATACTCCAAGATATGATTGGTCAAATGTCTGCGCAGAGTAGTAGATAAGATTTGGAAGAAGATATCTTCAAATCCTACCAGGATAATCATATAAAGGAATTATTCACATTAGGATATTTGACATTAGATTCCATTATCTAATAATGTGAATAAGGAGTATTGTTATAAGAGAAGGATTCAATTGCACGGTCATTCCAATTTGAATGGGTTATTTCACAACGTCTTATTTAGCTCGGATAACCGTGACTTGCTGCTAGGCGACAACCATGGTTTATGGAAGTCCTAAAAGGTTTCAATTAACTTTTATTAATAGGAAGAATTAAATTGTGAAATTTAATTCGTATATCATCTCTGAGGAGTTGAGTCAACTCACTACTTTGCTAAAGGGAACCTACAGATCTGCACACCTAAAAAATGTGATTAGAGGTACAAATGAAGACAAATGAAACAAAAGGACACAAGTTAATGGTCAATGATCAAATGTCAAAGTCAATGATCAAATGTCAAAGTCAATGGTCAAAAGTCAATATGTTGAACAGAGCAATTGACCAAAGTCAAATAGTTTGATTGGGTCAATTAAAGCTGGACTTTAATTATAATTTAAGAGTTAATTGTAATTTATAATTAAGAGTTAATTATGGAATTGACTTTGACATAAAGATATATTGGATTGGGTTTTTAAATATGATTTAAAAGGAAATGAACAAAATAGCTCAAAAGGCAATTGGGTCAAAGGAATAAGTGGTATGAGATAACACTATCCATGGACCCAAATGGAGCCCCATAACCCACCAAATTTTGGCACCTATAGGGGGATGTCTCTCCCTTCCTTTGTGTCACTACTGCAAAAATCGAAATAGACGTCGGTAAAACGACGACGGACAAAATAAATACCGTCGTTAAATTTTAAACGACGACGGTAATATAAAAACCGACGTGAATCAGAAACTAAAACACCTAAAAATTGGAAATTCATTTGGGCATTTTTAAAACACGACGCATAAAACTTTAAAAGCGTCGTCTTATTAAACATGCCATTCCGATCAGAAAAAAGATAACAAATAAACAACGACGGTATGTGTAAATATACCGACGTAGTAATTATAGACGACGTTTTACATATAATACCGCCGTTTTGAACATCCAATAAACACGACGGTAATTGTATTATTAACAGACGTATCAAGTACTATTTAATACGACCGTAATTTGATAATTACCGACATGTAAAGTTAATTAACCACGTCTGTCTTTTATTATTTTACGCCGTATTATACATTAGACTACGACAGTGCTTATAAATAAAAGGTGGTGGTAAATCGTTACCACGTCGTCATAATATAATATAACGTCGTGGTTTTTAGATAATACGACAGTTCTATTAATTATATCGCCGTTGTAAATCATTTTCACGTCGTTTCTATTGATTATACCATCGTTGTTATTTAAAACAAGCGCGACAACAAAAGTCGAAATAAACCTCAGCACAACGACGACGGAAAAAATAAATACCGTCGTTGTAGGTTTCAACTTTGAAACTTTCGAATTGAAACGTCACGTTTTATCTGCGAAATTGGGGACTGAAACGGCGGCTTTTAGGTTTCCAAGTCGAAATAAAGGCCCCTTTCGGTTTCCAAGTCGTAATAAAGTCACTTTATTTTTCCAATTCTAAATAATTCCTTTAAATTGGAGTTTTTAGTCCAAACGTTCAGTATATCTCAAAACACCTAATAATTGGAAATTCATTTGAGTATTTTTAAAACACGACGCATAAAACTTTAAAAGCGTCGTCTTATGAAACATGTCATTCCGATCAGAAAAAAGATAACAAATAAACAACGACGGTAGGTGTAAATATACCGACATAGTAATTATAGACGACGTTTTACATATAATACCGCCGTTTTGAACATCCAATAAACACGTCGGTAATTGTATTATTAACAGACGTATCAAGTACTATTTAATACGACCGTAATTTAATAATTACCGACATGTAAAGTTAATTAACCACGTCTCTCTTTTATTATTTTACGCCGTATTATATATTAGACTACGACAGTTCTTATAAATAAAAGGTGGTGGTAAAGCGTTACCACGTCGTCATAATATAATATAACGTCGTGGTTTTTTAGATAATACGACAGTTCTATTAATTATACCATCGTTGTTACTTAAAAAAATTGCGACAACAAAAGTCGAAATAAACGGCAGTCAAACAACGACGGAAAACATAAATACCGTCGTTGTAGGTTTCAACTTCGAAACTTTTGAACTGAAACGTCATGCTTTATCTGCGAAATTGGGCACTGAAACGGCGGCTTTTAGGTTTCCAAGTCGAAATAAAGGCCCTTTTCGGTTTCCAAGTCATAATAAAGTCACTTTTGGTTTCCCAATTCTAAATAATTCCTTTAAATTGGAGTTTTTATTCCAAACGTTCAGTATATCTCAATTCTCACATCTCTTAATGGTTTCCGTCATGCAAGATGTCTTTCTTTGGAACTCAGTTGTGTTTTTACACCAAACCAATCTAAGAACTTCAGTTTGGTGTAAAACAACAACTGAGTTCCCCAGAAAGATTGCATATTTAGTTTCTTGTTTAACACAAAGTTCTATTTCTCTGTAGTTATTTTTATTTAAGACGTCGGTTTTATGCTAAAAACTGACGTAGTATATATTTATAACGTCCCTATTATTTAAAAACCGTCGTGTATATTTTAATTTATACGACGTTTTAATTTTACTTTCCGTCGTCTTTAAAAACGCGGTCATTTGAAAAATTTGACCGCGAATTGTAATTTTTCGAATTTGCCCTAAACCCTATATATATAACATTTCGCTATCTTTCTTCAACTCATATTCTAACCTTAAAGTTTTCTGTCTCCATCAGATTGCTCCAAGTCAGAGGTACATTTCATTCCGATTTTCAGTTTCTCAAATTATTTGAAGTTAATTTGCTCCAAGTCAGAGGAAATCCAAATAAGTTATGCTCCCCTCTTCTGGCTTTTGTTTCTTGTTTCTTTTTTTTTAATCCTGTTATAGTTGCAAAAGGTTTATAAATGTATCTCTAACTAAAACTTGCTTCTTTTTTTTTAATCCTGGTTTTGCAGTGCAAGAAGGCAACGCTAACTCATACACACAAGAACAAATTGATGAAATTCGGATTGAATTTCATATGTAGCCCCTCTTTTTCTAATTGTAGTTTAATATTATGGATATGATATTTTGTATGGATATATATATATAGGAATGAAGATTGGTAAACTATGTAATTATTATTGAATCTTCAAGTTTTATGAAACAAATTATTCTTGAGTATATTTATTGTATGGTGTGGATTATTTGGAGCTGAATTTATTGTTCACAAAGCATTATGGTTGTTTTTTTAGCTAAAATCGTTGTAGAGAACCATTGGAAGCAAGAAAAAAAAAAGATAAAATGTAAAATTACTACATCTTTGGATATAATAAACGACAGTTCTTTCAAAAAAACCGTCGTCTTTACATTAATAGACGACAATTCTATCACAAAACCGTCTTCTTTACATATAATAGACGACATTTCTTTCATAAAAATTGTCGTCTTTATATATAATAGACGACAGTTTTTCATAAAAACCGTCGTCTTTACATATAATAGACGACTGTTATTTCATAATAGACGACAGTTCTTACAAACCGTCGTCTTTACATATAATAGACGTCATGTATTTAATAAAAACCGTCGTCTTTAAATTAATAGACGACGGTTTTGAGTAAAAGCGTCGTCTGTATAATAATAGACGATGGGATTTTACCGTCGTGGTTTTATGCGTAAAAGATGTCGGTCGATTCCTCGACAGTTGAAAAACTAAATTTAAGACGGTAAATTACCGTCGTCTATTGCGATTTTTGTAGTAGTGTTAGGATCCAGTTGGAAACCAAGTGAACTGGATATACTTATGATGCAACAAAGATGACTAGTTATACGCAAACAAGATGACTAGTTATACGCAAACAAGATGACTTGTCATAACCTAATGCATTCTAATGAATCAAATGCAGAAATTCCCTTTGCCAATAAGTTGAGCCCTCTTAAGATAACATCCAGAGGAGAACACCTAGAGCATTTTATCTTAGTTTAATCTTGAGCTTGAGTAATTACATTACATGTCCTATTACAATATTGTCAAAAAAGCCAAAAGAAAAACCTAAAAAGACTATAACTCAATGATTACATGAATTAAACACAACATGCCACCAACATTTAAAGGAAGAGGCAGACTTCTCCTGCACGCGAGCCCCACTTGTTTTGCACCAGCTCGTGGGCTAGTCTGAAGCTTGCTTTTAGGCTCCAGCTTTTTGCATGTGGACTCCACCAAATTTAGATCCAGGCAATAGAAGGGGCATTATTCCGTCTGATTTTTTGACTGGATTAGTTTTATGCCCCATTTGTATATATGGTTGGAGAAAGTTTTCTGGCTAAAAACTCAAATTTTGGGTGTAGCCCGCTCCCATTAGAGATGGCCCAAACATGTGGAAACAGATAAATTGATGGAAATTGTGATCTAGTACTTCTGGTTTCTGTTCATGGTGATGGCAATCTATTATTTGTCAAGGGGTGTATTTTGACACCTTCAACTTCAATGGTTTACATATCATCAACAAAATTCCACGCCTAATATGTGTAATTTTAAAAGTGAGAATTTATGGTAGAGTTCCTTTTTTTATTTATTTTCTTGAAGACATTTCCTATTGAGAGAGGCGATAATGTACTAAACTTATACACACTACACGGATGCTAAGACTCGAACTCTGGATCTTTCCTGAAGGAGCAATTGCTCCAAACCACTATATTAGTGGGTCCTTTGTAGAGAATTCATATTTTAAAAGCGAGAATTTACATATCTATTACTTCTCAAGGCGAGTGTTTTGACACCTTCAACTTTGATAGTTTACATACATCAACAAAATTCCATGTCCAAAAATTAGTATTCACTGTTGACGTTAGGTCACCACTGTCCTTGATGACCATGTACGAGACTTTTAAAATATATACCACTTTATAATATAAATAATTGAAGAATATATGGTGTACTGGTGTTAGAATCATACACAAAAATTTATCAAGCCAATATTGTATTGAGTCCCGTCTACTTACATGTTGTTAGGAATTAAGGATATATACAATTAATATGCTTTTCTATAGTCGCTGGAAGGGGTGATCAAGTCAAGTCTTCTGTGATGTCAGAAGCACTACATGGGATGGGATATAAGTGTAGGTCGGCCAAGTCACTCAAGATCAGTCAAGAGCCATCATTGAGACCATGGACCCAAATGTTTCTAACAATTTTCTCCCCCTCATCCCCATCATGTCCTCTCTCCCCCTCACCATGTTGCAACATATATCTCTATCTTGTTTTCTGTTGAAACAGATAATAACACTGGAAGATGTGGTATTGTCTATGAAATATTTCACGAAAATGATTCAAAAATAATTCTCACTACTAGTAGTGTTTGTGCTTTTCATCTATTTTCGTGACGAGTAATTTAATCATAAAAGCACTAAGAGGCCACAACTCAAAAGCAAATAACAATTTGCCTTTTCTTATAAAACACGAGGAGAAGACGAAGAAAAAAAAAATTGAATCCCAATTTTTTTTGCGGAAACAAAAGGCTCATGCATCTGAGAAGGGAAATCTGGTTGTGCTTACCTCTTTTCACAGAGACAAAGAAAGAGCGAGAGATTCAATCACACATTAAATATTTTTTTGACTACCAGGTAATAAGACGTGCATAGACCAAGCTTGTCAAGTTGAGAAAATTCTCCGCCAAACTTTTTCTCCTATTAATATGGTCATCAAATTGTAAATCAGCCCTAATATTTTCCTTATAAATAGTCCATGTTACATCTCTCGTTTCCCATCAATAAACACCAAACAACATATCTTGCAAGAGACTGAAAAGCAATAACATGGGGTTGTGTAAGTTGTCATTTGCCTTGATGTGTCTCGTAGGTTTAGCCCTCCTCAAACCCACTATTGCCCAAGACTCACCACAAGACTACCTCAACGCCCACAACGCCGCTCGAGCGGCAGTAGGTGTTCGGCCCTTAACGTGGGATCCAAACCTAGCAGCTTATGCACAAAGATATGCCAACTCCCGTAAAGGTGATTGCAATCTTGTGCACTCCGGCGGGCCTTATGGCAAAAACATAGCGAAGAGCAGCGGTGACATGTCCGGCACAGCTGCCGTGAACTTGTTTGTGGCAGAGAAGGCCAACTATAACTACAACTCAAACACCTGTGCTCCTAACAAGGTGTGTGGTCATTATACTCAGGTTGTTTGGCGCAACACAGCTCGTGTAGGGTGTGCAAAAGTTAGGTGCAACAATGGAGGTACCTTCATTGGGTGCAACTATGATCCCCGAGGCAACTATGTTGGCCAGAAGCCTTACTAATTAAGCTATCGGCTGTGGCTAAACGAAAGCTTACAGTACGTTAATAAGAGCTTTCATTTTTAATTTATGAGAATAAAATTTGGTCTTTGCTTAATGTTTACAAATAAGTTGTAAACTCGTCCAAATGTTGAATTCCGTATGAAGTTTTGTGGAAAAAGTCTCATTTGTCTTCTATACATTACATATCATATGCAAATTTATCTATATTTCTCAACAAAGAAGATAGAGATATTCAAACTTAGAATCTCGTCCAACATTTAGAAGAGAAATACCACTAAATCGAGGAACAATGGATTCAAATTCATATATCATATTCATAAGTTTCATCCAATACTTAAAAAGGCTCCCATAGGTGTAATTACATATAATTATAAATAGCTTCAACAGTAGTTATAGCCTATAAAGTTTTTGGAACCCTATCAGTAATTTTTTTTAGGATCTTTCCTATTGAGAGGGTCGATAGCATATTAAACTCACACACACTATACGTATGCTAGGATTCGAACCAATGACCTTACTTGAGGGAGTAAATACTCCAAACCACTACACTAATGGATCCTTTGCAGCAACAATGTACTCGTTTCTCAATCTCATATGCCTGACCTTTTTATTGTTTTGGTAAATAATCTTTGTTGAGAAAAGAAAACAGTCCATAACAAATAAAAAGGATCGAACAATAAAGGGTCCAATGCAACCGTAATATATACCAGCATATATTCTTATTAATCTACAAACTTTATAACACGTCCAAATTTATTAATATTAGAGATATTATAGTCTTTTAGAGCTGGTCATCAGAGACCAAGGAAGATAATGGTCACCTGTCAATATATACAATCCAACGGTACATAATGATTCATGCCTCAATTTACACTACTACAAAAATCGAGATAGACGACGGTAATTTACCGTCGTGTATTCTGTTTTTCAACCGACGTGGAATCGACCGACATCTTTTGATGCAAAAACCACGATGGTAAATCATCGCCGTCTATTCATATAAAGACGTCACATTTGATAAAATAGGACGTTGTTATCAATTAAAAACGACGGTTTATTTTAAAATAATGACGTTGTTCAAATATACAACGTCGTAGTCAAATAAAAACCGACGTCTACTTGATAAAAAATAAACAACATGGATAACTTTAGACGTCAGCTTTAGAAAATAAACGACGTTTTAAAAAGGAACAATGTCATTATTTACAAAAATACAGACGTAAAAATAAGTAACCACGACACAAATTATAAACTTAAAGACGTTGAAAAGTCATTTTACGTCAGTAATTTAACTGTAGATCGACGTAGTTAATAATATTAGATGGCCATTTTATTTTTAAAACTGACGTCTATATTTGTATTACCACGTCATTAATAATTTCCAAAACAACGTGATTTTAACTATCCACGTCATGAATAAAACCATAACCGACGTTATTTCGTTTTTCTACGACGTATTTATTTTTAAAGAAGACGTTGTTAATACTTCAAATGTCCTATTTCATAGAAATTCAAACGTGGCTACTACTTTATACTTCGATTATGTAATTAATTCCGCCGTTATTATGCTTTTAGACGTCTGTTCTTAACGTCTTATACCGACGTGCAAAATAAATTTCAAAACTGAAAAGACGACATCTTTAATCAAAACCAACGTTGTTAAAGAAAAAAAACGTCAGTTTTTTTTACAAATATGACGTTGTTAGCATTGACAACGTCTTATTCGGATAAAAACGGACGTCTATTTAATGAAAAATTTAATTTTAAATATCCTCTTTGATAACCTTAGACGACCCTTTCAGAAAATCTACGTCGTTTAAAGTAGAAATAATGTCGTAAGTTACTAAAATATAAACTTAATATGATGGAACCACGACGGAAACTATAAATTGATCTTCTTTGAATGACGTCTAACTAAACATTACCACGACTGTCCGTACATTACCGCCGTTGTTCTATTGTTTTCTACGTTCTTTGAATGAATTGACCGGTTATGATAGTTATTATTTAGACGTCGGTACATATATTATGGATGTAAACGTCGTTAAATATCATTGAGACGTCTTATTTTGCAATTTTTCAGATTACCGTCGTGTTTTGCATCTGAATCCAGTTTTTTTATTACTGAAAGTTATGTTGCCGAAACCTGCATAATGAAAGTGAAAGAAATACATTACAATTTCTTGCAAAATTAATGTCATACACAGCCATTTAGGGCATAAATAATTTCATAAATCACAATAGCATCATTCAATCCATATATCTTCACACCCATCTCGAATATTTTCACTCCCAAACTCACGGGCTAGTTCATCAAATGTGTCAACATTTGGCATCCCTCTAGTAAATGGCTCACACTCAATTCTAACATCACCTAAGTCATCATCACCAATAACATCATTATATTCTCTATTAGGCATTGATAACACTACCGACCAACTATGATGCATTGGGTCGTCAACAAAAAAACTTGTTTGACTTGAGAAGCCAAAACAAATTGGTCATTCCTATGTCCAATTTTACTCAGATCTACAAGGGTAAATCCGAGTTCGTCGACTACAAGGCCAGAAGTGCTATCTATCCAATCACACCTAAAGACTGTGATTGTAAACTTTTGGTAGTCAAGATCCCAAATATCTTGAATGACACCATAAAAACCCATATTTGAGACAATAGGGTTTTTATCCTTGGCACTAGCAACTTGCATAGTATTTGCAAGTAAATAAACTCCACTATTTTGAACTGCTCGCACATCATCTTGTGCCTTGGTGTTAAATTTAACACCTTTAATAAGATAGCTCTTATATGATGGCACTGTCATGCTTGGACCACTTGCTAGCCACCTCAAATTTTCTGATACGCCATTATTTTCTTTCTCATTGATTTCCCTTTGAACCTGCAAATTAATCATATGTTAATTCAATGCAACATAGATATGACAATAAATCAAACTCCAATGTTTTATTCAATAACATATACCTTAAAGCGTAACCATTGAATGAAAGTGCTGTTGTGCTTATCTTGTAGCCACTTTGTTCTCTTTTTATATTTTGGATAAGTGGTCTTGAGGTGGATCATATGTTCCCTACATGACACAGAAAATTCTAGTATTACTATCCCTTGTATTTAAGAGAAACATAAGGAATGATTTAAAACATAATGATTAAAAGTCATACTCGATATATGGTTGGACTTCCTCTGTATTCTCCAACACATATAGATGTGCCTGGTTCAAAAGGTCCCAATCAACTAAAGTCACTGAGCAACCTGATAGTGGCTTTGAAAGTCCCATCTTCTGGTTTAATGGCACTCCAATTGTTCTAATATCAGATAAATGCTCAGTGCAAAACTCCACAGCTTCTTCACTATATAGCACTCATCAATGCAACCTTCAGGATGATTACGGTTATGAACATACCCCTTTAGCACTTTCATATATCTTTCGAACGGATACATCCATCTAAAATAAACAGGCCCACATAGACGAACTTCTCGACAAGATGTACTACTAGATGAACCATGATATCGAAGAATGAAGGGGGAAAGTATTTCTCAAGCAAACATAAAGTAACTACTACATCTTCTTCCAACTTATCTAGAGAGGAAACATCCACGGTCTTTGCACATATAGAATTGAAGAAGAAGCACAGTCGAGTTATTGCATACCTTGCAGGCTTTTCCAAAAGCAGTAACGAATTGCCACAGGGAGCAATTGTTGCATCAAGGTATGACAATCATGTGATTTTAGGCCAAGAAGTCTTGAATCTTGTAAAGATACAAGATTTTTATGTTTGAAGAATAACCTTCAGGGACCTTCATACCATAGAAAGAATTGCAAACCGTTCTCTTCTCGCTCTTGACAAATTCCAAGGCCCTGGAGGCAAGCGAGTACGTCTTTCTCCATACTCGGGTTGCAAATCAGTCTTGACCCCATGTTCAATAAATCTAAACGAGCAGCAATCCCATTTTTATTTTTCCAGGGATCTCCAACAACGTACCAATGATACTATCGCAAATATTCTTCTCAATGTGCATCACATCGAGGGAATGCCTCACAGGAATGTATTTCCAATACTCGAGATCAAAGAATTTTGACTTCTTCTTCCAACAAACTCTGTCACCGTCATTTTCACCTCCACCTCCCCTTTTTTCGACCCCCATTTGTAATTAATACATTCAACCCTTTGTAGCACTTCTTCTCCGGTTAATGGCTTTGGAGGCATGTCATATTCAGGTTCCCCATTAAAAGCTGCACGCTACCTCCGATATGGATGATTTGTTGATAGCCATTTTCTATGCTCGATGTAACAGATTTTGTGGCCATTTTTCAACCTGTGACTAGGCTTATCATCGCCGCATATTGGACAAGCTTTATATCCTTTAACGACACAACCAGATAAGTTTTCATAGGCGGGAAAATCATTTATTGTCCATAGTAGTGCAGCTCTGAGTGTAAAGTATTCTCCTATGTGTGCATCATACACTCCTCTAATCCCATCCCACAAAGATTTTAAATCATCAATCAAAGGCTCTAAGTAGACGTCTATATCATTTCCGGGTTGTTTAGGACCGGAAATCAAAAATTCAACATCATGAACTTTCGTTTCATGCATAACCATGGTGGGAGATTATATGTAACTAAGATAACTGGCCAGCAACTGTATCTGCTACTTAGAGAACTGTGGGGATTGAATCCATCAGATGAGAGAGCCAGTCTCAAGTTTCTCGGCTCTTTACCAAACTCGGGCCATTTATCATCAACGAGTTTCCAAGACGGGGAATCCGCCGGATGAGACATCTGACCGTCAATTGATTTTCTATCAGCATGCCAAGTCAAACTCTTAGATGTCTTACTTGATTGAAACATCCTTTTAAACCTTGGAATTGGTGGAAAATACCACACCACCTTTCTTTGGGACACCCTCTTTCAAAGCTGAATCTTTGCCTTCCTTCCACCTTGAGATACCACAAGTAGGACAATTAGTTGAATCTTCATAATCCTTCCTATACAAGATGCAGTCATTGGGGCATGCATGGATTTTCTCATAACTCAGCCCCAATGCACACAAAGTCTTCTTTGCCTCATACATAGAGGAAGGTATTGTATTTTCTTCTGGAAGCAAATCTCCTTGAAGTATCAACAATTACGTAAAAGCAGACATCACTCATCCCATGTTTTGCTTTCAAATTGTATAACTTCACTAATGCTGACAACTTTGTGTACTTACTACAACCAGGGTACAAGGGTTGATCTCCATCCCCAATCACATTGGCAAACTCATAAGGATCGGATCCAACATCACCTAAATCATTATCATCCATATCTATTTCTTCAGAAACAAAACTATCCCTACTATGGTTATCATCTTCATCCACATTTCTACTAGCATTAGTAGTTGACTGCCAAGGTTCTCCGTGAAATGTCCAATTCTTATAGCTTTGGTCAACTCCATTAAAGTACAAGTGGTCCCTTATAATTCCAACCCCAAACAATCGAAAATTCCCACATTTAACACATGGACAATGAATATGTGTTGTAGTTAGAAGATTTCCTACAGCAAAATCCAAAAATGCTTCCACCCCTAACTCATATGCCTTCGATCTTCTATCCGCATGCATCCATGACTTATCCATCACTGACACTATAACCTATAATATATAATAAAGTAAAAGGACAAGCAATGAATATCACTACAGAATATTATGTACATTTTAAAAGCAAGTAATATGAGTTACAAAGGACGGTTTTTTCCAAAAAACGACGTATTTTATAAAACAGACGACGGTTTTTTTGTAAAAACAGTCGTCTTAGGCTACTAAAAGAAAAAGGTGAACAAAGAAGATTATATAAATTTAAATAAGTATAAGATACAAACGACGGTTTTTATATAAAACGACGTATTTTATAAAACAGACGACGGTTTTTTGTAATAACAGTCGTCTTAGGCTACTAAAAGAAAAAATGAACAAAGCAGATTATATACATTTAAATATAACAAGTATAAAATACAGACGACGGTATTTTACATAAAACGACGTATTTTATACAAAAGACGACGTTTTTTAATAACAGTCGTCTTAGGCTACTAAAAGAAAAGAGTGAACAAAGCAGATTATATAAATTTAAATAACACGTATAAGATACAGACGATGGTATTTTACATAAAACGACGTATTTTATAAAACAGACGACGTATTTTAAGATTACAGACGACGTTTTTTTACATAAAACAACGTATGCTAGAAAAAAAAAATTAAATCTCCTTTGCCATTCCACATCCAAGAACAAATTGAGAACCAAATAAATATAACACGTATCTGAAATATTGATTAAGACCCATAGCAAATGAATTTTTATGAAAAGCATGCAAGTATTAAGACCCATCACGACAGAGAGTGATTAAGAAAACCTATCTGAAGAACCATTCCTATGAAGACGCATAGCAAATGAAGAACATCATTCAATGAATAAAAAAGCAAAGTCATATTACGTTTGTACTTAAGAACCCAGAACAGAATATCATTAAATGAATAAAAATTAGAGCTGAAGAGATTAGGGTTCGAACTTACAGGTAAGCGCAGAGCTGATAGGATAAGAATTAGAGCAGGAGAATTAGGGTTCGAACTTATTGCATTCGACAGAGGCTGGAGAGCACAACTAAAAATTAGAGTTGAAGCGAGAAAGCGAATTATTTAACACTTAGAGCGGAAAATGAAAATTTTAGGTCACGCGTGAATTTTCAGATTGCGCGCTTCTTTAAACATCGACGAAACAAAATAAAACCGTCGTTAAAGTTTTAATTTTAAACGACAGTTATTATTTTTGTACTGACGTTATTTAAACTTTCTACGTCGCTATATAATAAAGATGGACGTCTAATTGATAAAATAAATGTAATTTAAATCGACGGTAAATATATAAAATATGACGTTTTAAATAAAATATAACGTCATTAAAATAAGAACACCGTCGTCAAAAATATTAAGTATCCAGGATTGGTGTTGCTGGGATTCGAAATTGTGTCGCTTGGGTGGAATTGAAAGAAAACAAAAGAGAAAACCGGCGTCGTTTCAATAAAACCTAAACCCTAACCCTAAACCCTAAACCCTAAACCCTAAACCCTGAACACTGAACCCTAATCCCTAAACCCTAAACCCTAAATTATTTTAAATTAAAAAATAATAAAATAATACAAAAGGTTAAGGGTGGTTTTGTCTAAACCCAAAAATAAAAAAGAAAACTGTTTTCTTTTCAATAAAACCTAAACCCTAAACCCTAAACCCTAAATTATATAAATTTTAAAATATTATAAAAAAATTATAAAGCATAAGAAAAATTAACCAAAAATTGCTACGGACTTCTTATTACAATGCCTTGTGTACTAGGATGATAAAAACATATTTTTAATATATTTGAATTTATCACAAGAATGGATCACACAAGCCCCATAAGAATATGTTATGAAACTATAAGTGTTGTAGTGATTTATCAATAAATTTTTTTGTCACGAATTAAATTAAAATTTTTTACTCAAAAAACATTTTTTAAAGCATTAGAAGTAAGAAAATATATCAATGAGAGCATTATAATTTCTGTTTTTTTTTTGGAATTTTTTACAATTTATTACAAATATTATAAAATAATTTCAATAAAAATCAAATAAAACCACGTCGTTATAAATGCATAACGGACGTTGTAATATAATTAGACGTCGGTGTAAAGTAAAATATAGACGTTGTATGTACCGACGTTTTAAATATAACTTTTAACGTCGTTATTTTTTTATAGACGACGTATTAATAACTTTACACGTCGGTGTGAAGGAAAATATGGCCGTTGTATTTACCGACATTTTAAGTACAACTTTATACGGCATTATTTTTCTATATATCGCCGTTTTAATAGATTTTGACGTCGGTACTATGTTTATTACCGACGCTTTAAGTGAAACTTTATACGGCATTATTTTTTAATATATCGCCGTTTTAATAGCTATAGACGTCGGGAATAAAATATCGCCGTTGTATTTACCAACGTTTTAAGTACAACTTTATACGGCATTATTTTTCTATATATCGCCGTTTTAATATCTTTAGACGTTGTTATTGTTGAATATATCGACGTTTTAATATTTGTTGACGGCAATTTGAATGAAAATAATAACCTTTTTTTAATATAACGCGCGTTATATTTGTATACATGTCATTTCAGATACGTACCGACGTGGTTTGGTTGTATACATTTCATTTTGGTTATGTACCGTCGTGTTTTTGTAAAAAAATTCTTGTGATTTGATAATTTTATACAAAATTTTAATTCATACTAAAAGAAATTGTAAATTATAACCAAAATATTTACAAAAATTTTCAATTCTTGTGATTAATGTTTGTCTAATTCCCCTAATCCATATGAAGGCTTACAAATTCTGCCCATTCCTTCCTGATTTCATCAATGGCTTCTTGGGGTTATGGTGATTGATCATTTCCCTCAGCATACTGCAAGCCATAAAAAAAATAAAAAAATAAAAAAATAAAATGTTAAATAAAAAAAATAAAAAAATAAAATGTTAAATGTTAAAATATATAATTTTCCTTTTACCTTCTTCTCAAATTCCAGTGCAGGATCCTCGATGATGTCTTTCATAAAGCGCATTACATAGTACCCACACTCTACATTGCTTGGTTGCTTTGGAGTGCCTTTTAGAGTTTTCCAAATGGGTGATTTCTGCCGTGCTGCCTATGTGGGTATTATAGGTTACGATAGCACTGTTTCAAGGCAACAAAGTGTTATTGAAAATACAGAAACATAGTTGATAAAAATAAACACCTGAACAAACAAAACCGTCGTGGTAATTATATACACGTCGGTTCTTAAAATAAAATGACGTTATATGATAATTAAGACGACGGAAACTTAGAACCGACGTGGTATGTTATAATTAGAGTACAGAGAGAATTATCCTTAAGCTTAGAAGAAATACAGATAAAATCAATTGCAGAGAAAATTAGAGTACAGAGAGAGAGAGAGAGAGAGAGAGAGAGAGAGATAGTGGGATCACTTAAGTGAAGAAAGCTTGCTATACAAACACATATGAGTAAATCAACTTACGAGTTCACCATGTTTTTGCACTCTTCATCAATCATTCGGTTTGGCGGTGGATCCAGAAAATAAACAGTCTCTCTCTTTGCTCTCACAATGAACAAGACCCAATGAAAGCTACACACAAAAAAAAACATAAAGGTTAAACACTTTAATGTACAATGCATCATACAAAGAAAATCTTGGTAAGGTGACTAACCCTGGATTGTAAGGCATCAAGAAAATCTGTTCCCCATCTGTCCTTTTAAGTCTAGTAGCTAACGCACGTGATCTTTGAGTTAATGAGCCGAGTTAGCACTAACTTGAGCAGGGTCCACAAGGCCAACCATGTTCAACATATTTGAAGTTTTCAATGTTTCAAATAGGCACCTAAATATATGAAATGATCCAATGAGTTATTCCTTTTTAAAGAAAGAAAAGTTTAAAATGAAAATTTGATAAGGACAATTACCTCATGTATACAAAGAATGACAGTGGCTCCAACTTCTTCCATTGCTGCAATTTGACTAATATCTTCAAGCAAGATGAAGGTTTCACGATCATTTCCAAACACTTCCTTCTCAATTGTAAAGGTCATAATCCTATCATGAACCCTCAATGTAGTCTCAGCATAAGAACAAAGGGCTTGTAGAGAAGAAGGCAAGTCTCCCACTTATTGTTCCTTCTCAGGAACATACATGACCTTGGCCTTCTGTTTTAAAAATACAAAAAGAAACATGTTCAAAAAAAAATTACATGAATACAAAAAACCGACGTGGTATTTATATACAGACGTCGGTTCTTAAACTAATACGACGTTATATTACATTTCAGACGACGGTAAATTAAAACCGACGTGGGATATTATAATTACGACGCAAAATACTTTCCTTTTTTCAAATTCACAGATTAACAAATTTCAGGTTTATCAACTTTCTTAGCAGAAATACAGAAAAAATAAATTCCAGAGAAAATTAGAATCACAGAGAGAGAGAGAGAGAGAGATGGTGGGATAACCTATGTGAAGAAAGCTTGTGATACAAGTAAACTAAATAGGTCACCCTCTATACCGTCGTGGAATGTCTATCTCAACGACGGTTTTTTCAAAATTGTGACGTGGTGTGTTATTTAAAACGTCGGGAACTAATAACCGTCGTTGTATTACATTTATAACGACTCTAATGATAAATAACGACGTCTAAAAATTAAGAAACAGTGAATTTAAATCAAATTAACTTACCATTTTTTCTTCCCCAGCTTGTTCTGCATTGTTATTTTCTTCCTCAAAATTGATGGCTTTCACACCAATTGCCCCAGAGCAGCTTGCTTTGTCGGACATTGGATTTTTGGGACTTTGCTCTTGAGCTTGGATTTGAAATGGAGGAGTTGACTGTTTGATCATGGTGGCATCAAAATTTGGAAGCAGTTGGCGCACTTGATTCAGTATATTCTCCCTCTCAGCTGCTACCAATTGTTGTGTTCTAGCCTCAAATTTCAGTTGCTCTTCTTGCACAATAGTTTTGAGACGTTCTTGAATTTATCTTCAAACTTTACCCTCCGTTGTCTAGGTAAATTGAAGTATTTAGTGGAAACCCCAGTCCCTGCAGCTCTAACTCTCCCTAGATGCTCGGGACCCAAAGCCAAGGTCAACACATCATTGCTTCCCGATACAGTGAGAGTGCCTTCAGAGACTTTTTGTTGCAATTCATCCTAACACAAAGACACATTAAAGTCAACAAAAACAGGAAGTCAGATCCACATGCAAGTCTAATTAAAAATTAAATGCAGTCTATTACAAATTTAAAACAGAAATTGTCTAAATTTAGAAGCTTACAATTATTTTTGCTTTTTCTGCAACTTTTGGATCGGGAAAGTTACCCTGTTTGTCTTCTCTGGCTTTCTTCCATAAGGTAGATCGATCGATTTCTACCCCGGGCATGGTTTCCTCCAAACTCTCCTCCAAACCAACATATCCTCGTCGAGACAACCGATGATTGTACTCGCATTTCTCCCTCCTCTGTTTTTGTTCGGTATGCACTGACCTCAAATTCTTTGGATAACCTTGAAGCTACAAAGGCATCCCACTGTGCTTTCAATATGAATGGATATAGTTTAGGGGGTTCATTTAACTTCTCCTTCTCATTGATGAATGGAAGGATATGCTGCCTAGTTAATTTATTCTTGAAATCCTTCCATTTCTTTCCAGCAGAAGATAAGACCATGTTCTTGCCCCCCTTGCCTACAACAAAAGCCATGTCAATGGCTTCCCAAATCTGCTCTTTTACATCGTTGTCCACTTGTTTCCATTTAAGGTCAGAAAGTGGGACTCTTGAGCGTGCCAAGACACCAATGTAGGACTGCATCTCCTTATTTGCAAGGCCATATGGTTGACCCTTTTTGTTGTACTCAATCACTGGCTTGATTTTCTGAAACTTTCTCTTCACAACACGAGGCATTGTGGTTATACCACGCCCTGACTTTGGTTCTTCAACAAAAGTAGTCGTGCTGTCTGAAGCTTTATCAGCAGAAGATACAAACTTCATCTTCTTAGAGGATTTGGTTGTAGCTTGTGAAACTTCAAGATCTTTACCTTGATTCTTTTCCAAGGTAGCTTTCTTTTTGCTCAAGCTAGAAGCCTTACTTTGAGATTGAGAAACCATGTTTACAGATAAAAATCAAACCTGCAAGTGAAATTATTTCAGATTATAAACTACTAAACACGACGGTAATTTTAATAATACGACGTAGTATTCAACATCAAACGACGCTATCTAATAAGTAATGACGTAATTTAAATTTATCACGTCGGTAGTTATTTACCGAAGTGGATAAATACATAAAACGTCGTAGTATTTAGTTTCACACGACGCTATATACTAACCACCGACGTTATTACTGTTTTATTACGTCGTTGTTAATTACAGACGTGGTTTAATTAATACAACGGCGTAAAGAATCAGTTACCGTCGTCTTATTCACATGAACGTCAAAAAGCAGATAGTTATTTTTCTTTATATTATATCAAATTGGAAAAGATTAAATGAATTACAAAACTAACACTTATAATGATTTTCATCTATTGCTTCCGACGTTATTTAAATACCGTCGTCATTATTTACTTCCGACGTCTCAAATAAGACGGCACCGTCGTCGTATTAACAAGATACAAAAAACAGTGTATTGGTACGATACCCTTTCCTTCTTTGTACGTAAAGTGAAAAACGAAAATGATTTTCAAAAGAAACAAACATATAAACATTTCAAAAGATAAAACATATAATGAAAGTTTAAAAAAGTACGAAGCAATGGTTACCTTTTTCTTGCAACGAAAGTTTTCTCGGGTTTTCTCGTCTTTGAAGTGGTATGTTCTGGTCAGTGACGCAGGCGAAGTGTCGGAAGGCGATTAGTTTCAGACAGGGACGAAGACGAAGAGTGGGGACTTGGGAAGGATAAACGAGAGGAGTGTGAAATTTTTTCTCGGGAATCGAAACAGTGCAACTTTAGAAGCAAAATATTTAAATAATGTCGAATTGTTATATAAGACGACGCTATTTATAAAAAATGACATGGTATAATTAAAATAAAACGACCTCATTTATAAGATACCGACGTAGATACCAATGGAAAAAAATCTTTTAAAAAAATTAAAACGACGGTTCACAAATAGGCACCGACGTATAAAAATTAATACGACGCTCATTTAAGGGAAACGACGTGGTTACTGCAACTCTATACGACAGTAGTATTACATTATTCGCCGTTGATTGTTTACAATTAAACGTCATGATTTATAATAGAACCGACGTGGTTAATAATAATAATTTCTAACGTGCGATACGTCTGTTAATAATACATTACCGTCGTGTTTATTTTAATCTTAACACGTCGGTATTATATGTAAAACGACGTCTATAATTACTACGTCGGTATATTTACACATACCGACGTTGTTTATTTGTCTTCTGCTTTCTCACCTGATTGGCATGTTTCATAAGACGACGCTTTTAAAGTTTCATGCGTCGTGTTTTAAAAATACCCAAATGAATTTCCAATTTTTAGGTGTTTTAGTATCTAATTGACGTCGGTTTTTATATTACCGTCGTCGTTTAAAATTTAACGACGGTATTTATTTGGTCCGTCGTCGTTTTACCGACGTCTATTTCGATTTTTGTAGTAGTGTTAAGAAAAGAAAAATTATATATAAAAGTTATCAAGCGTGAAACGGGGATGTCATTGTTTTGTGGATTTTGAACCTCTACATTTAATGTTGTTGCATTTATAAGAATGTCAACCACTAGATTAATCTAATGAATTTTAATCAATCCACATCAGCATAATTGTATTAGACTAAAAATCACTCGTTGCACCTTATCATTTACGGTTTTACGATTTATCTTTCATTATTAAATCATTTTCTACACCAACACAATTTAAATGTCCGATTAATTTACCATCATGAACATAGTGCACTTTCCACACCGATAGTCTCCCAATAGCTCCTCCCAAAGACCAACCCCCCTCTCATAAAAAGATAACATAAACTAGAAGGCCACAAAATTAACAAGATCAGCATGTTGAAATTCAATTTCTAAAACGTTGAAATAAAAAGATAATATTAGGAGAAACAAAAGCAACAAAATGAAGGTAATTAATAAATTGGTAATTATTTATGGGAGAGAAATGGAAGATAATTAATAAAATGAGAGAAAGGGAAAAGCCCCAGGGGAAATGGGTAAGTGATAAGGTACAATGAGTGATTTTTAGTCTGATACAATTATCTTGATGTGGATTGATTAAAATTCATTAGATTAATCTAGTGGTGGATATTCTTGTAAATGTGTATAAATGCACCGATGCTAAATGCAGAGGTTCATGATCTCTATTTTGCTATCCCTAGTCACAGATTACCACGTAAAAAAGTTATCACACATGACATGCTGTAATTGACTGAAAATAACAAAATAATATTATATATTCCCGTTTCACACAAATGTTTCTTCTTCTTTTTTGGCCAAACACAAGTGTTTCTCGTTAGTCATACACAAATATTTATCCTAATCTACCTCCATATTGGATTTTTAACAAGTCATTGTATTGAGGAAGCATCCATTTAGTTATATGATCGTTTCCAAAATGAAGTCCCCTTTACCACGTGTTGTTATAATTAATATGGTGTCTACACTGGGGTGATCAAGTCAAGTCTTATGTGATGTCAAAAGAACTACATGGGATAAGCGTAGTTAGGTACTCAATATCAGTCAAGAGCCATCATTGAGACCATGGATCCAATTGTTAAATGGCGCCGGACAATATGCTATTATTCCTTTAATATGCTTATGGTATCGCATGGCGTGGACCATTTAAATTTTATGCTTAATATCACAAAACATTCTTAAGATTTACAAAACTATCAAATTGCATTCTTAATGTTTGTTTGTGTCATTAGTGGTCCTCAAGGTTAATATGTGTGATCACAAATGGTCCCTATAGTTAGGTTCCATCAAAAACTCCGTTAGTTTGTTGATGTGGAATATATGTGGAGCCCACATCTCCAAAAATATAGTGTCACGTGTATTTAAAAAATAATATATATTTTTAAATAATTTAAAATTCATCAAATTTAAAAAAGAAAACCAAAATTTTATATGAATTTTAAAAATTTGCAGGGACCATTTGTGATAGGTGCGTGAACCTCAGGGATGTTTTGTGATATATATATGTCACGTCAACAAATTAACGGAGTTTTTTACGGAACCTAACGGCATGGACCATTTGTGATCACACATACTAACCTTAAGGACCACTAAAGACAAAAAACCATTAAGGATGCAATCTGATAGTTTCATAAACCTTAAGGACGTTTTGTGATATTAAATATAAATTTTAAGGCCAAATTTGAAATGTATCTACATGATGTACAAAAACAAAAAGCACAATTATTAACGGGTGAAAATCAAATAGCCGTAATATTTCAATCACACACATAAAACAAAGAGTAGATTGACATAAGTTGACCAAAAATCGAAAACCACCAAGGGGAGCAAAATTAATATTCATGTTTTCGATAGAAAGTTGTAAATGGCAGGAGGAGAAAAATTGTTTAGTCTTCACTTGAGTTAGGTTTGTTTCCAACAGAAGAATTAATGGATTTAATTATTACATCTTTTAACATTTCCTAAATTCATTTGAGGAAAAAATTTCCACATTGCAGCACCACGTACATTTTCATCCTTGACCAAAGTCTAGACGTCCATCTTTTCCATGCCCAAATGCCATCACAAGAGACTAGCTCTTGGCTGTCAATTCAGCTCGAGTAAAGGTGTGGTTGGCCGTCAATGGATATATATATATATTTTGTCAACAGAAACGGCATCTATTAGTCATTGACAAAAGCTAAGGAGAGACAAGTCATGCCAATGAGGTATATTACTTCGTCCCCTTTTAAATCCATAAATTTATTTGGTGTGACATTACGTGTTGTATTTTACGATTTATTAATAAATAAAACATGTGTCCTAATATATATACTGTAACATCACATGACTGTATAATGGTCGTGTATAAGAATTTTTGTTAATTAAACACAAAATATGTGTCCACACTCTCCAAACATTTTGACCGAACACATAAAATTTATGTTTAAACATTTATACACATTCGACCAAAATAAACATTTATACAAATTTTTACCAACTAAATTTTGATTTAATGGTATTTTTCTTTCAAATGTTAGAGGCTGGAAGTTTGAATCCCCCTCCCCCACTATCCCTACAAAAAAATAATACACATATTCATTGATATCTTAGCCACAAAAATTTTCAATTTGCCAATAGTGGTGTTATGATGATTGTCAATTTGCGACATGACTTACTCTCTTTCCCGAATATTTGGGCCTTATTCTGATCTCAGATGAAGGCTGAAGCTACTAGCTAGCCTATGCTGGGCTTGGCTGGGCCTTAACTTCTTATCACTTTTTTTTTTTGTTTATGAGTTGGACAGGCTAGAGAATTCTTTGAATTTTTTTTTTCACAAGCTCTATCAAGAGAGAGGCGGAATCGAACTTAAGACCTCATATGCAGAGGTAAATACTTTTAACCATTTAGCTACAAATCTCTTGCGAATTCTCTGATTAACATGTGTAAAATTAAAGCAATATATATTGCGATAAAAAATACAATCAATTTATGATATTGAAACTGGAAGTAATACATCCATTCTTTATATTTTCCTAACGAAGTTGCTTCTTTTAGAAAAAGTAACAACATGCAAGTCGTAGGGACCAATGCACCACTTGCTAGTTTTAACCCTAAATAACCTGTATATACATAACACATAGCTGAAAGGTGACCGCAAAGTTTTGTGATGCAAGACCAAGGGGTAAGTTTTTGATGACTTTGGTTGCTTTAAATGGTGACATATCCTTTCGATAAAATACTTTACATATTATATTCCCTTAACGGTAGATAAATAATCTGTTACACATTTATACTTCTTCCTATAAATAGCCTAAGAATGTCACATTGACAGTACAATCCTCATAAGTTATATAATCATTTGGTACACAGAAAAATCAAACATGGCTTTGTGTATTGTACTTCTTTGTCTGGTGTCTCTGGTGCTTCATCCCTCCCATGCCAAAAACTCCCAGCAAGACTACCTCAATGCACACAACGTGGCACGTAAGCAAGTCAGCGTCCCATACATCACTTGGGACAGCACCGTCGAGGCCTATGCTCAGAGCTATGCCAACTCAAGAGCTGGAGACTGCAACCTGGTGCATTCAAATGGGACTTATGGTGAGAACTTGGCCAAGGGGAGTGGCTCATTTACAGGCACAGCTGCTGTGAACTTGTGGGTGGCAGAGAAGCCTAACTATAACTACACCTCAAACTCTTGTGTTGGAGGGCAGTCTGCATTATACTCAAATGGTTTGGAAAAACTCTGTTAGGTTGGGGTGTGCTAGGGTTCAGTGCACCAATGGGTGGTGGTTTGTGACTTGCAACTATGATCCACCAGGCAACTATGTTGGGAAGCGTCCTTATTAATTAAGGAAGCTTAAGCTTAATCCATATTTGGTTAAGGCATTAATGGAATGGATGCCTGCTAATTAAGGTGAAAATAAAAAATAAGGTGATATATGATATAGCTAGGAAATAATTAAACAAATCATCTTTTGATAAAATAAGTTTTGGTGCACTCCTTGCTTTTAGTCACCAAGGGTATTTTTATTTGTTTGGTTCGTTTTGAGGTTGTGTTGATTGATCAACAGTTTCAACTTTTAAAGTATACTTTGCTTGTTGGTAAGCAAGAAATTTGAATAATAATGGGTCTACTGTAGTGGTTTTACTGTCGCTTTAATTTACATATCTGATGAGTCAACTATAATTTGATGCACTCATGTAGAGTTTGGAGTGCCAATAACAGTTCCCTTCTAGGTTTAATTTAAAAAGTATTATGTACGAATGTACGAACAAAATTTTGCCAACGCTTTTTTTTTTTTTTTGGAGGATTTTTCATGTCGAAAGGAAAGACTTGCTTTGGACGGCAATATATTGCCAATATGCATAGCCCTCAATGAAACAAAGAAAATAGTCTCCCTCGGAATGAGTCTCCTCTAACTATGCAAAATATAAAATATCCTCACTAGAATGATTCAACTTTTCCTTTGAGTGATCTTAAAGACATTTACGTTCGGAATTGTCTTCAACTTTCTATAGATACTCCCAGAATCGTTCATCATATGCCCTTCTTGTTAGAATTCATCAGACTATGATCTGATTAGGATTTTGGATTATTGGTAGATGGAGCTCAAGAAAACTAAAGGAGTGAGAAAATACAAAGAACTTGGAGAAGACGAAAAGGAATATGAGTCTGTAAATCTCATACTTGCATCATGCACAAGTTGAGCTGCACAATATTGATAAAACCGTTAGGAATGAGAAATTCCCTTTTTACATCATCCAAATCTAGCCATTCATTTCACTATCCTATGAGATAGCAACACCTGGCATAATTCATTACTTAAGCTAAGAAAGCATCCTAGCTGTCCATTGGACTGTGATCCAATGGTTCTCACTTAAAGCAAAACAACCAAATTAACTAATACTAATATTCAGCTAACGCACTTATACTTTAACACTCCCTTCTAAGTGTTTAGCTGAAATGACTCCAAGCTTGCCCCTCAGATATTCAAAACGATCCCTTGCCAAAGCTTTGGTAAAAATATCAGCATTTTGTTCACCTGTCCTGCAGTATATCAAATCTATCTCACCATTTTGCAAAGCATCACGAATGAAATGAAACCTTCTATTTATGTGCCTTGTTTTGTGGTGATGAACTGGATTCTTTGTTATTGCAATTGCTGAAGTGTTGTCACAGAGCAGTGGAGTAGCTTCAACTTGTTCTTCACCAAAATCTGATAAGACAAATCTCAACCAAACTGCTTGTGCAGTAGCCTCTACTGCACTAATATATTCTACCTCCGCTGTGGATAGAACTACACTGCTCTGCTTTACTGAGGCCCAAGAGAAAACACCTGATCCTAGGTGGAAGCATAGCCAGAAGTACTCCTCATATCATCCTCAAAGCCTGCCCAATCACTATCACAATATCCAACAAGCATAGCCTCTTTTCCCTTTTCATAAGCAATGCCATAGTCAAGAGTGCCTTGAATGTATCTGAGCACTCTTTTAGCAGTTCCCATATGCTTCCTAGTAGGTCCATGCATGTATCTAGCTAGGAGACTTGCAGCAAACATGATATCTGGCCTTGTTGCTGTCAGATATAATAGGCTTCCAACAATCTGTCTGTACACTTGTTCATCAGCCTGCTCAATTCCATCCTCCTTTGACAACTTCTCATTCATAGCAAGAGGAGTTGCAACTGCCTTACAATCGTTGAAACCAAACTTGTCCAATAATGTTCTTGCATATTTTTTCTGATGCAAGAAAATATAGGACTCAGTTTGTATCACCCCTAAACCCAAGAAATGATGGAGTAAACCAAGGTCAGTCATTTCATACTTCTTCATCATCTCAGTTTTAAAATTCATCACCAATTCTTCTGAACTTCCAGTGTAGATAATGTCATCTACATACAGAGAAACTATTAGAATTCCACTTTCTGCAGTTTTCACATATAAAGTTGTCTCACTAGGACTTCTTTGAAATCCTGCAGTTGTGAAATATGAGTTGATTTCTTCATACCAAGCTCTTGGAGCTTGCTTAAGTCCATACAAAGCTTTCTTGAGTCTATACACCTTGTCCTCCTTGTTTTCAACCACAAATCCTGGAGGTTGATCCACATACACTTCCTCATTTATCACCCCATTTAAGAACGCAGACTTTACATCCAATTGGAACAGTTTCCATCTTCTCTGTGCAGCTAAAGCAATTAGTGTTTTCACTGTGTCAAGTCGAGCAACAGGTGCAACTGTCTCATTGAAGTCTATACCAGGCTTTTGAGTATAGCCTTTAGCCACAAGCCTTGCCTTCTTTTTCTGAACCGATCCATCTAAATTAAGCTTGACCTTATAGATCCATTTGACTCCAACTATAGGCTTATCAGATGGTGTTTTCACCAATTCCCAAGTATCATTCTTCTCAATCATTTCAAGTTCAGTTTCCATTGCTTTTTGCCATGCTGCATCCTTGACAGCTTCTTCAAAAGTCTCAGGCTCTATGATGTAAACATTACATCTCTCATAAACTTCAGCTATGCTTTTGTACTTCAGTGGTGTGTGATCAAAATCCTGTGGACCAGTGTCAATTTCAGCATGAATTTCTTCATCATTCTCTTCTGCTTGAATCACATTTGATTCATTGATCTCCTTGTCTTTCTCAAAAGCTATATCTGTAATTGGAACAGAGATGTTATCCTCCTTTTGTGTATTCCAATTCCAGCTTGCCTCCTCTTTGAACACCACATCTCTAGAAATTATCACCTTTCCTGATTCAATATTAGACAATCTGTAACCCTTCTCACAGTTTCCATATCCCAGAAACACACACCTTGTGCTAGCTAGATCAAATTTCTGCCTCTGCTGATTTGGAATCTGTGCATAGCATAAAGAACCAAACACTTTCAAATGCTTAATTCCTCCACTATAGGCCTCGAATGGAGTTTTCTTGTCCAAAGACTTAGTTGGACATCTGTTCAGGATATATACAGCTGTGTTGACAGTTTCAGCCCAGAATTCTAGAGGCATATTCTTCTCTACCATCATGCACTTAGCCATCTCAACTATGATCCTATTCTTCCTTTCAGCCACACCGTTCTGCTGTGGTGAATAAGCAACTGTAAGCTGCCTCTCCATTCCCATTTCTTCACAGAATCTGCTAAATTCAGTAGAGGTATATTCTCCCCCTCTGTCACTTCTCAATTTCTTCAATTTATATCCACTTTGTAACTTAACAGTAGCCTTAAAACTTTTTGAATACATTAAGCACCTCAGACTTGTGTCTCAAGAAGTAGATCCAGCACATTCGAGTACAATCATCTATGAAGGAAAGAAAGTATCTGTTACCTGTTTTGGTAACAATCTGCATGGTCCACACACATCAGTGTGTATCAATTCCAGTGGAATTTTGGCTCTGCTAGTTGCCACTTTTGGAAAAGGTTCTCTACATTGTTTTCCAAAAACACATCCCTCACACACTTCATTGTACCCTTAATGTCTGGCAAACCAACCACCATACCCTCATTTTGCAGCATTTTCAAGCTTTTGAAGTTTAAGTGTCCCATTCTCCTATGCCAGATCAAAGTTGACTGACTTACACTTGCATGTAATGCCAAATGTAGATCAGTTTGAAGTTTCAATGGAAAAATTCTATTTCCCTTCATTTGTACTCTAGCCACCAAACTAGAGAATGAGCAGTTATCATAAATTTCAGCCTTATTGTCTCAAAAAATCAGAAAGTAACCATGTTCCATCATCTGCCCTACACTGAGTAAATTCTCTTTGAGACCAGAGACCAACATCACTTCCTTGATATATCTCTTTCCCATCTTGGTTTCAACCATCAAGCTTCCTTTCCCAATGACATCAACCAACTGTCCAGTCCCCATTGCCACTTTTGCCGTTATGTTTCTATCCACATAAACCAAAACATCTTCTCTGCCAGTCATGTGGTTACTACAACCACTGTCCAAATACCATACATCTTCCATGGATCTCTTGTCAGTAGCATTGTTGGCATAGAACATAGTTGGTGTAGCTTCAACCTGAGTGACAAAATTGAGCTGTTGAACTGGTTTCTCTGGTTTCTTGCTATAACAATCCTTGGCAAAGTGACCAAACTTGTCACAATTGTAACATTTTGGTTTTCCCTTAAACCGGCACTCACCAAAATGTAGTTTGCCACAATGTTTGCAGGGGTTTCTAGCTCCATCAGTTGGTTTATTATCCCACTTTTTGCCTTTTGCTTTCCAATTCTTTTGATCCTTAGAACTACTGTGACTTCCACTATATTTTTTTGATTTGTGATTCACACTAAGACTAGCAAATGCCTTTTCAGTCTTATCTCCAGAATGCCTATCTAGCCTTAATTCAAAACTCTTCAAAGAGGCTACCACTTCTTGTACCTCAATTACATCCAAATCCTTAGAATGCTCAATAACAGAACATATCAAATCATAAGCTGATGGCAAACTGATTAGTAATTTTTGAACAATCCTTGGTCTAGCTAAATCCTCTCCATAGCTCCTCATTTGGTTCATCAGATCAAATAGTTTGGTAAGATAAGCAGAAAGTGACTCATCATCTCTCATTCTCATATATTCAAATTCTCTACGTAGACCTTGCAATTTAACACTTCTAACCTGTTTATCGCCATGGAATTCCTTCATCAGGATATCCCAAGCTCCCTTGGAGGTTTCTTCATGAGAGATTCGAAGGAAAATCTCATCGGACACTGCTCCTTGAATCAGACCCAGAGCTTTAGCATCCTTCATGAGTAGCTCAGTGAGAGTCATCTCCTTAGCACCACTCGATTCTTCCTTTTCTTTCTTCTTTTCGTCAGATTCGCCATCTCCCTTCGAATCTGAACACACTATTCCCTTCTCAACCAATTCCCAAAGCCCATGGGATTTGAAAATGGTTTTCATTCTTATACTCCAGAACTCATAGTTACCACCGCCAAAGATCGGCGCTCGCAGCTCACCACCTCCAGATCCTGCCATGCTAGACACAGATCAGCAACAAATCACAGCTTACTTTCTTCACAGATTCAATCGCCCAGCTAAACAATCGAACCTGGCTCTGAGGCCATGTTAGAATTCATCAGACTATGATCTGATTAGGATTTTGGATTATTGGTAGATGGAGCTCAAGAAAACTAAAGGAGTGAGAAAATACAAAGAACTTAGAGAAGATGAAAAGGAATGAGTCTGTAAATCTCATACTTGCATCATGCACAAGTTGAGCTGCACAATATTGATAAAACCGTTAGGAATGAGAAATTCCCTTTTTACATCATCCAAATCTAGCCATCCATTTCACTATCCTATGAGATAGCAACAACTGGCATAATTCATTACTTAAGCTAAGAAAGCATCCTAGTTGTCCATTGGACTGTGATCCAATGGTTCTCACTTAAAGCAAAACAACCAAATTAACTAATACTAATATTCAGCTAACACACTTATACTTTAACACTTCTCACTGTATGGAAGTCTTTAGAGTTGCCCAACTATTACAATACATTGATAATTCCTGAAACGCACAGATTCTAGAACTAGATCTCACATGATTTCAAGGAAGCTCAACGATTTTTGGCCACTTTTTGGACCAGCTGTTACGAACATCACTCGAATTTTCTTTGTCAGACTTGGGTGTTTTGATTTTGACAGGAGAGGATGTTTTCTTATCCTCATCATCACTTTCGTCCTTGTCACTGCTACTATCATCATCATCCTCATCACTGCTAATATCGTCGGCACTGCTATCCTGTGACTCCTCTTCACTACTGCTGACGGCCAATGGTATAACAGGCTGATAACCAGAAATAGCAGATTCCGCAGCAGCCACAGCCTCTGGAGTTTGAAGATCAGCAAAACCCAACATTAAATCCTGCCAATTCAGGTCCACCAATAAATAAATTATAAATCCAGTGGCATAAAAAATATCTCTGTGTGTGTGTCGAGAGAGAGAGAGAGAGAGAGAGAGAGACCATTTCAATGACTTGAGATTCATTTCCAGTGAGCGATTCGATATCATAGTTTCTTGAATTATCCTGCATACAAGTAAATGAGTAAGCATATACGAAGCACCGACATGAATACGGATATGGCGATACGATACGACATGACATGGGGATACGACAAATCTCCAAAACTTAAGATACAATATGCCATGAATACGGCAATTAAAAATATATATTAAAATATAATAATAACAATATATATAATTTAAAACAAATTTTAAATAACATAAAATGATAATATTATTACTTTTAACATACTTCCACTTGTCTTGATTATAATATTTTTATTTTTGATATTATTACTTTTTATAAGACAAACAAAACAAAATCCTTTTGTCAAAAGGATAAGACCAGCCATCACGTGGGGTGTGGGTGAAACTGTGAGTATTAAACAAACAAAATCCATTTGTCAAAAGGATAAGTGAAATTGGTACTTAAGTGACGATGGGTAAATTTAAAAGCTATTCTAAAAGACACAACCAGATTCACACACTTTCAAAACTTAACCAGGTAGAATTATGACTAGTCAACTGCTAGTCATGAAAACCATTTCAAACAACACACACACAGAGAATTACAATCTATACCTGCAAGCCTAGAAGATTACTAGTGACAACCTAGGCACTCAAAAGGACCCGTCAATCTAGGCATCTCATGTGCTAGCAACAACTATGGTGCAAGTGTGTGAATCCATTACAATCAAATGAATATCAAATATTAGATAGAGATGACTAGTCAACCGTAAGAACACAAACCCAGAAATGCATGAATATCATGCGATGGCGAGTCAACTATCAAGAATACAAACCCAGAAAATATGAACTACAAACCAGAAATTTGTTTACCCAGAAACCCACCTCTGAGAAAAACTAGGGGTCATCAACCGACCAGGCAATCCACTAAGCGAAGAAGATTCTTACAAAGAAACACAAGCAAGCTCAATAAATCCTAGGTCTATTTAGGAAGATAAGCTATACCTTCTTTGTGCAATTTTCTTCTCCAACTTAGCAAAACTAGCAGCTAAGTCCCTCATGGCAATGGTAGCTCCTTCTCCAGCTCTTTTATCTCATGGCACCAGCTTGCAAGCTCAACTTGAACAGAAACAGTAATTTGGATTCAAGGATAAAAAGATCAATTTCTTCAAGAAACCATACTCTTGAAGAAACAGTATTTGTTCTAGCTAGATGCAAATTTCATATTTCAAAAACAGTTTTCGAAAAATCAATTTAGAAAACTCATAGATGAAAATGTGGTTTTCTCTTGAGGAAAAAGATGAGCAAAAGTGTTTGCAAAAACCTTTTCAAAACACCTCAAAAGTGACGGCTGCCAAATGAGGAATGATTGGGGTTTTACCCAAAAATTCCTAGGTCAGAAACGTACACATGGCAGCTAAGAACAATAGTAGAATAGGATAAAAAGGTTGTTAGAATCCAGCTGGAAACCAATGAACTTTAAATCCTCCAGATGCAAAGGATGACTAGTCATACGAAAACAAGATGACTAGTAATAATCTTATGAATTTTAATTAATGCAATGTGCATCGCACAAGTTACCTTTGACAAGTTTATTGAACCTCCATAAGATAACAGCTAGATAAGAATACTTAGAGGAACTATTCTTAATCTAAACTTGAGCTTGGGAAAATACAATTAATATCCTATTACAATATTATTGTCAAGGAAAGCCAAAAGAAAAAACTTAGAAATTATAAACCTAACAATAAGACCAGCCATCAGATCAGATAAGCACATGAAAATAGAGAAAAGAACCCGATGGCGTCGACAATGAAGAATGAAGAAGAAGAATTTGATGAGTGGGGGCGCCACTGGATGAAGAAGCAGAAGGAATATATGGGCTTCTTATGTATATAGAAGAAGAAGGAAGATCTAAAGAAGAAGTGGAGACATTTTCTGATACGTATATCCTAAACATCGAATACCCGTATATGTAATGTCAGATACGCATATCTTTTCGTCCTTGACTGTATTCGTTGACTCGGATACGTATCAATGGTGTATCTGCATGTGTCCACAACGTATTGTATCCCCCAACGTATCGGACACGGGATACGCATCTCAACCAGCGTATCTATGCTTCTTAGGTAAGCACAGGTTACGATTTGAAAAGAATGTTGGAATTGGGATCAACAATCTAACCTGGATTGCAGGTTCAATATGCCAACCTTTGCATCCTTTTGCATTCTTTCATTAGCTTTTGATATGACTCCCAAGAAATCCCTTACTTTTCCCAAAACTGCAAACAAGCAATGAAAATTAGCAGCATTTTCCAAGTTATTTCTAAGAAAACAGAACTATAAATAAAACAGAAGCAGTGACAACTGAAGAATCTCAAGTACATGACGAACTGCAAGCTACTGTTTCACTTAACAAAAAGGGGGAAGGGAAAACAGTTCGAAATATCCATCTCATACCAACCTCAAATTTCAATGTTACAATGTTCTGAGCTTACTTGAATCTTCTATATTGACCTTTTCTGATCATCAATGAAGTTTTTATTTAAACAAATAAACAAAAGTTTCAGACATATTCTAAAGGTCAAATTGCACAAATCCTCTATGGACTTTTAAAGGTAGAAGTTCTACTGAGAGAAAATATGCATATGGAAACCATATGAGCAATAGTACTACATGGTAAGGTAATGAACAGGTTGTAGTAGATCAACATGAACACATATTTCAAGCCCATCTGAAGGAGGGTTTAACACCTAGACAAAGAAGTACTTATGTTTACAGAAAAAACATGATTTTTTTTTCCCTGGAAAATGTTTTCAAGTTGCATACCAAACAAGTTTTTTAATCTCAAAGCATGGATTTTAGAACACATTGTTTTTAAAGTTTGAGTCCCCTTGATGAGGACATCTTTGTCAAACCCATTAGGGTTTACAAACGAAAGAGATGGAAGAGGAAATTATTAGTATCCTAATTTATTTGTTAGTTTCCTAGTTTCTAGTTTTTTTTTTTCATATTTCAATAGGATTTCTAAGTTTCCTATTTTATTTGGATTAGGATTTCTTTCCTAGAATAAGTTTAATTTTCCTTTTCACTCTAGGGTTAGATTATTATAAATACCCCTTCTATGTAATTCATTATGGGAGTTGAGTTGAGATATAAAGAAAAGTTTATTTTCCAGAGATTGGAGACTACTTGGTGTGAAGCCAAACCCCTGGAGTGATTCCAGACCTATCCCTTTTGTTCTATTTTCTGTTTTCCATTGTTTTCACTTCCGCTAAACTACCTTAAATACTCCATTCACCCGTGTCCTACATCAAATTTGGTATCAGAGCCTAGTTGATGACTTGATGTGTGTTAAACAAGGAAAAAAGTGTCATGAAAATACCATGGAGAGTCAAGTAGAAGCTACTGGTCAAGGTGAGTTTAAAGAAGAAGTTTTGTAAGCCTGAACTTCTTGCTAGTGTTGTCGACATTAAGGTTGAATCTATTGAGATTTTTCATCCTATGATGAGGCTAGTAAGTTGCCCATTGATCAAATCACCATTCAGCAAAGCAATGAAAGGTGTAAATGATCAGTCGGCATTCCTACAACTCATTGATTTTATCAGATTTGGGAGGGTGGCAGAGGATGAGTCTATATGTTTGAACGCTGATTCTGACTTCCAGGAATGTTACTACAATTCTAACTCGTCGGAGTCGAGTTCTTCTCAACCAAGGAGAATTGATGAGGACATCTTTGTCAAACCCATTAGGGTTTACAAACGAAAGGGATGGAAGAGGGAAGTATTAATTAGTTTCCTAATTTATTTGTTAGTTCCTAGATTCTCTAAGTTTTCTAGATTTCATTAGGATTTTTAGTTTTTCCATATTTCAGTAGGATTTCTATGTTTCCTATTTTATTTGGATTAGGATTTCTTTCCTGGAATAAGTTTAATTTTCCTTTTCACTCTAAGGTTAGATTATTATAAATTCCCCTTCTATATAATTCATTATGGGAGTTGAGTTGAGATATAAAGAAAAGTTTATTTTCTAGAGATTGGAGACTACTTGGTGTGAAGCCAAACCCCTGGAGTGATTCCAGACCTATCCCTTTTGTTCTATTTTCTGTTTTCCATTGTTTTCGCTTCCGCTAAACTACCTTCACCCGTGTCCTACATCACCCCTCCTTGAATACCAAACAAGTTTTTGAATCTTAAAAAAATGGATTTTAGAACTCTTTGTGTTTTACAAAAATCAAAGTTTTTGAATTCCCTACTTGA
Source organism: Prunus padus (assembly GCA_024362665.1). Lineage (NCBI taxonomy): Eukaryota > Viridiplantae > Streptophyta > Magnoliopsida > Rosales > Rosaceae > Prunus > Prunus padus. Next base: position 26,714,398 of record JANFAM010000019.1, on the reverse strand, counting down.
ATAGGATACCAAATGCCACCTAAGATTTTCAAGTTCATGGATGCTTGTGTTTGCATGCACCGTTTATTTATTTATATATGAGTTTTTTTTTGGTCGAATATATGAGATTTGTAGACAAATTTGTTTGTGTGGGTTGTATCATAACCAGGGACGATCCTTAATAACAACTAACTTAGGCTATAGCCTAGGTGTGGTTTTTTTTTCTTAGCCCAAAATTTCTAATTCTCACCGAAACCTACCCATAATACTCCTTCACACGTAACCCCTTCACGTAAGGTAAATTTAGCCCATCCCATTAAAAATATAACAAATCTTATACAATATCTTATACCATTTCATGTCAGATTAGAACTCCATATGATTGGAAGCTTAAGTATAATAGAACACTTGTAGTAAAGGTTGAAATGTCACCTAACTTTATTCAAGATGTCAAGGATTTTTTGGATTAAAACCCTTGGTCAAGTTTGTGATTGCAGTGATTAGAGGTAGGAACTTGGATTGCTATAATGTCTTTATAGGTTTTGAAAATTTGAATGTATTCTTTGTAATTATATTTCGCCACTTATGTGTATGTTTTTTTTTTCATCTTTAAGTGAGGGAAGATTCGAATTTGAGGATGACATAGTTTTGTCCAAGCTTGATCGATGGCTTCATCAAGGAACACAAACTAGAGAATATAGTCCCAAACTAGAAAATATTACTTCTTCCTGTGCTAATTCCTCTACTATTTGCAATAGACCTTAAGAATAAATGAAAATGTAAGTAATTATACGTGTTTTATCCCTCAACTCAACTTGTGTATAATGAGCCAAACATTTGTCCATGGCTTTTAAATTAGCATAGTTCCGGGCATAAGCCGCTACGTCAGCGTCCCACGTCAGAAGGCCAACGTCATCACTTTTTCTAGCGGGAGAGCATGGTCGACTACTAGTTGTGATGAGACTTGGGCAAAGGGAGATGGCCCCGTATATTACGGTCAAGCCCAAGAGTCCTTCAACACACAAAAAGCTTTAGTCCATAATGAAAGGAGAAGGACTAACATTGTTTTGTTATTCTCATCCAATTAAGTTTTGTCATGTAAAATTTTTATCACGTGTGGCAGAACGTGTAATTGATTATAAATTACAAAATAGTATTATCCACGTAACATATAAGTTTTTTTCTGAGAAATCTTTGGTCAAGGATGAGCATGTGGGGTTGTATTGGAATATAGTATAGTGTGGAAGTTGTTCTTTCAATAATTAAAGGTCTTTTTTCCTTGCATCGATTTTTCGTCCTTTTTCCCTGAGAGGGAAAGGGTAGAAATTGGTTGAATTGTCATTGTAGACATTTCAAACTTTCCTAAATGGTCCCGAGCAAGAGATTATAAGCATAGTACATAGAATAGTTGCATATATTGACTCCCAACTATTTTGTGCAATGCAATTGCGTGGGTCTGTAGCAACTAGTTAGCTAGGAATAAGGGTTTCCTCGAATTTTGACAAAAAATGCACTATCAAAAGTTCACTATCGAAATGGTCCCAATGTTTGCGATCAATTTGTTCCCCGAAATTTACGCTTAGCCTTAGTTAGACCCAAGGAATAAAATATCGATGATATCGGAAATATCGGTAGTCCAAAAATGCGGAAATTTCAATGAAAATATCGTGATATTATCGATATTTCGGTCAATGTCGTCAATATTATCGATATTTTGGTTCATGGATATCTAAAATATCGATGGTATCGGAAATATCGATAGTCCAAAAATACGGAAATTTCGTGGAAATATCGAGGATATTATAGATATTTTATTCCTTTAGACCTAGCTAACTGATCAACTCATACGTTTTATTTTTTATTTTTTCTAGATGCATCGATAATGTGTTTCACAAGAAGCACACTCCATTATTGATTCAGTTTTATTTGAAATTTAAAAACCAACAAACAACGACCAGGTCAAATACCGATTGGAGTTTGCCAATTCAGAATTGGATGACAAAAACATATTTGTACGCATGTTAGCTGATTGACTATCCAACGTGACACTTCTAGTAGGTAAAAAAAAAAAAAAGCTAAAAGACTCACTCCAACCGAAATATTAAATCCTAGTTAGTGGAATAACATTTCCCTCTTTTGCTGTTATTTTGGTTGTTTGATCTTGTGATGTTATTTCATTAGTTTATTATTAAAATTTTCAATTAATGTGCCTATAGTGCAGTAAACCAATAAACAATATGTAATAAAGTAATATTTTAATTTGACATATAAGGTGGAATGTAAAAATCTATTATAATTTATATGTCAAATTGCCACATAAGCCATTAAATTCAAATTTAATGTTTGATATTTCACATCTCCTTAATTTTTCAAAAGACATCCATAGTGTGATCACACAATGGATGTGTTTGGCAAATTTAGGGACCTTTTGTTTATTGTTTTCATTTTCTAATAATTTATTTATTTTTCTTGGCCTAGACTTTAGCCAGTTACCTATTAGGAACGCTCTTGTACACACTAGCGGAACTACTCCAATGGCTTAGGTGGGCTGTAGCATAGTGAAGTTTTTGGGGGAAAAAAAATCAAGCCTATATAAATGAGTTGTTTTAAATATACCCCACTATTTATTAATCTATTAAAATTCAAAAAAAGTCCAATTCTTTATCAATTTAGTTGTAGGGCAACAATAAAAATACATATTGCAATAACAAAAATTTCAATTCTCTCAAAGATTGCATGATACAACTTGAATATGTACACTCTTAATTATGTCGTTGAAGTGTTTTTTCGCAGCATTTAATATGTATTTGTTTTATGTTAAAGTTTATTGAAAATTAGTCAATGAAGCTATAAACTAGTGTGATTTATATGATTTAATGTATACGTTTATTTATAAAAAGACTATAGAAACGGTAAGCACAAAAAAAAAATTGATCATTAGATTTTAAGCTAACAACTTTAGCTAACCCACCCGTTGAAAAATTCCTGTTTCCGCCCTTGCTTGTACAGTAATGCAAATAAATTTCCTCATTTTTCCATTATAAATACTCTACACCATATGTCTCGTTCTCGCAACAAAAACTCCTTCATAAATTATCAAACTCTCAAAACCCAACATGGGGCTGTCCAAGATTTTACTAGCCCTCGTTTGTGTTTTAGGCTCTGCCCTTCTCCAATCCACTCATGCCCAAGACACACAGCAAGACTACCTCACTGCCCACAACGACGCTCGAGCGGCGGTAAACGTCGGGCCATTGTCATGGGATGAGAAGTTAGCAGGCTATGCGCAAGACTATGCCAATCAACACATTGGCGACTGCAATCTTGTCCACTCTGGTGGGCCCTACGGTGAAAATCTTGCCATGAGCACCGTTGACTTGTCGGGCACCGATGCTGTGAACATGTGGGTGGCGGAGAAGGCCGACTATAACTACGATTCTAACTCTTGTGCCGATGGCAAGGTGTGTGGGCATTATACGCAGGTCGTTTGGCGTAACACAGCTCGTGTGGGGTGTGCAAAAGTGAGGTGCAACAGTGGAGGTACCTTCATTGGGTGCAACTATGATCCGCCAGGCAACTATAATGGGGAGAAGCCTTACTAAACCAACTATATCTATGAAGCTATGTTATTAAGAATAAAATGAATTAAGAAGTGATGTTCGATCATCAATTCATTGTATCTTATTCACCGGTATGGTGGAGGCTAAACTTAATTGATATGAAGACTGGCTTTTTATTATTTTGGAAACTAGAGACATATATGCATGCTGCGTCCAAAGTTGCATTATTATTTGCCTAGGTTAAACTATTACTAAAAAAAGAAGTTGCATTTTTTAGAGAAGGGGAATTGACCCTTGGACATAGGATTCAAGAGTAAATGTTCTTATCCAATTGAGCTACAATCTCCTTACAAAACAAATTGCATAAATAAATAAAAAAGAACGTATTGCACATTTTGTTGGAATGTCCAACTATTTTGTGTGGCTCCCTTTATATATATAAATAGAAATCTATTATCAATATGAAAAAATAGCAGACATGGATAAAAGGGAGTCATCCCATTAGCAAAATGGCAGACATGGATAAAAACTTCCATAGTGACTTGAGCCAGTCGAAAAGCTAAAAAGATTTTGAGAGAATTATTCTCGAAAATAACTTTTATATAACCTCTTTCTACCGCCATAGTTTCCCCGAATCTAGTCCAATGATATCAAGGACAAAACTTGCCGCGCTAACCGGCATGACGCTCCTAAAGAGACTAAGAACACTCAACAAACTCAATAAAATTTTTGGAATTATGAGAGGAAAAAACACACACAAAAACGCATAGAATTTCTTGACTTTATTGAACAAAAAAGATAAAGATTAAAAATCTAACAAACACAAACAAAAGGAATAACAAACGTTGCTAATCTTCTTCCGGGATATGATGGTTCATTGTGTAGCTCCCAGGTGAACGTATTGCGCAATTGTACTCCATAGCCAATATGGTGGTTCATTGTAATTGTAATAGTCGGGAAAGATAAAGGAGTGTAATTATTTGACCAAATTGACACAACCTAGTTCAAGTTTATTTTTTCCTTTTTTTGGTTCCGATTAATATCAATTTCAGTTTCTCTTGATATTTGTGGTGGTGGTGGTACAATGGGCACACTAGCTATTTTAAGTTCTGCAAGGCGCGGGTGTTTTGGCGACTTATAGGGTTCTTCCTTGGTTACACATGATGCAAACAAAATTAATTTTCACATCCACAAATATAATAACATATATAATTTTCTCCAACCCAGACGTTGGTGTCAATATTTTCCAATCCATACCCAACAAGAAACTCTACAGCAGAACAATCTGTAGATTATTACAATTAACCACTAATTAACATTATGGAAGGGTTGTGCAAGAACAAGATCTCATTAGCCCTAATTTTAATTTGCTAGTAGGGTTAGCCCGTGCCCAAAACGCCCCAGATGACTACGTGAAAGCCCACAACGCAGCGCGAGCAGCAGTTGGCCTCGACACCTTGGACTGGGACGACGGCCTAGCAGATTCTGCGAAAAACTACGCAAACCAACGTGCCGGCGACTGCGACCTTGTGCACTCGGATTCGGGCCCTGGTGAAAACCTTGCAATGAGCCCTGACGGAGACTTGACTGCGAAATTGGCTGTGGACCAGTGGGTGGCGGAGAAGGCCGACTATGATTACAAGACCAATACCTGCGCCCCTGGGAAGCAGTGTGGCCATTATACGCAGGTCGTTTGGCGTGACACGGGGCTTGTTGGGTGTGCCAAAGTCCAGTGCGCCTATGGAGGTTCCTATGTCGTTTGCCACTATGATCCTGCAGGCAACTCTGTTGGGGAGAAGCCTTACTAATACGCTTAATTAATCACACTGTGTGCTTGAAGGGATCCTGGCAATTTTATTTTATTTTTATTTTTTGTAATTCTTGAAAAACCCAGTTTTGGTTTTGGGAAATTAATTTTACTTTGTGCACATTAATAATATTGATTTATTTGCTACATCAATTGATCAAAAAACCCTTTAACCCAAGTGTCTGCTCGATCGGATCCCTTATACTTTTTATCTTCTGATTAAACCTAAATCATAAAAAGCAAAACAGAAATGAATTCATAGATCGGAGAATCATGCATATTTGACTTGTTTTTGTTTTTTATTTCTTCTTTTCTTTTCTCTTCCCTTTCTTCGAAATAATTTATGATTGATTCCATATGTGCCAAAGGTATATTCCTCGATATTATCCAAATTGTAATGTAGGACCACTAATTGTCAAGGGGGGATGTCTTGGCGACTTGATTACTTCCTAGCTTTCTAGATGGAGAAACTTCGTTTATTTTTTTGTGTCGAAGACGGAGAAATTTCCATGTTTACAGAAAGAAACAAAATAATAGGAATTCTCTTTTTCTTTATAGCACTAGCATTAAAATACTTCATAAGAAAATAAAGCAAAACGAGTTAATATATGATGAGCACCTAAACTCGTTACACATGATGTAGAACTGATGTATACGCACCAGTAAATTAGGAGTAATTTTGGGTGTTAAGTCTGTGCACGTGGGTGGTATCATCCATTAGGTGTGACGTGTGGAATGTTTAAACGTAGTGTGTGTAAAAATAACGATAAATTAGAAAGTAATTCCAAATGTCGGATGATTGGATGATGCCCACGCGTGGTGTCAGGTGACATTTAAAAATTTCTCGTAAATTAGTTATTATGGCTCAATAAATACTTTTAGAGTTAACACGTCAATGCCACGTCACTACTAGAAAAAAGGGTAAAAGCCATTAAACTCAGCCAAGACGGAGAGTCTGGAGGGGATGGGCAAGGAGCAGAAGTGGATAGAGGTGGGAAAGGTCTGGGAAGGTAAGGAGCTAGGGAGAGAAGGGGACGAGGAGGATGGAAGTCACCGACCCAAGGAGGGCGGCGGCTGAAACTTTTCTTTCTTATAGTATTCTCTATTTATCTTCTTGATATTAAAAGATGTCTCAAATTCGAAATATCTTTATTGTTGATGACAACATGACTCTCAATATGGAGAAATTATAGAATACTACCGTAGTATGACCACATGGTACATCTTGTGCACGTGTTATAATATTAGTGGATATTTATAGATATTATTCCCTAAAAGGGGGGAAAATAAACCCTAAAAGGGGGAAAATAAACCATGTCGTCCACTCATATTATAACACATGTACAAGATATACCACGTGACCATACTACGGTAGTATTCTATAATTTTTCCTCAATATGGTGTTATAAAAAAAATTGTGGGCCCTCAATGAAAATTACAGCCCCTCGTAACACTTCCCTTATAAATACTCCATGCTATATGCCTCATTTCCTACATCAACCACCCAAGATATTATTTTGCACATTGTGAGCCTGCAAACCAATACCATGGAGTCGTACAAGATTTTCTTTGCCTTCGTTTGTCTCATAGGCTTAGCCATACTCCAATCCACTAATGCCCAAGACTCACCACAAGACTACCTCAATGCCCACAACGCCGCTCGAGCCCAGGTAGGTGTTGCTCCCTTGACCTGGGACCCCAACCTACAAGCCTATGCCCAAAGGTATGCAAACTCCCGTGCTGGTGATTGCAATCTGGTGCACTCTGGCGGGCCTTATGGTGAAAACATAGCGAAGAGCAGCGGTGACTTGTCCGGCACAGCTGCCGTGAACTTGTTCGTAGGGGAGAAGCCCAACTATGATTACAACTCTAACACCTGTGCTGCTGGGAAGGTGTGTGGCCATTATACGCAGGTCGTTTGGCGCAACTCAGTTCGTTTAGGGTGTGCAAAAGCCCGATGCAACAATGGAGGCACGTTTATTGGGTGCAACTATGATCCCCGAGGAAACATTGTTGGGCAGAAGCCTTACTAAATTAATTAAGCTTTTTAACAAACCGTTATTAAGCTTTTATTTTCTGTTCAAGAATAAAATGAATTAAGGAGAGTGATTGTACGTGTTGTACTAGCTAGAAGTTAGCATGGTGCTCACTAAGCTAGCTACTTTCATATTTGAATAAAATTTGGCAACTAGCTATATGCATGCTTTTTTAACCGCAGATTTACTCTGATTTTCACCCCTATTAGGCTTTATAGAGGCAATTTTAAACTACCCTAATTCTCAATTTTTTCGTAGTGTGATATTTGCAGATCCGTTCATAATCAAGCACTGTTTACCCCATGTTTTTTGTATATAGTAAATCCATCTATATATCTTCAAATAGAAGTTTTATCCAAGGTTAATTAATAAGACAAAGGCTGAGAACATGCAGTTAATTAAGTAGATGAGTATGTTCAATTGTTGAACATTCAACGGATTAGAACATAATCAGTGTCTTAATAAATTACTATATGGTATCGAAAACGAAGGTTTAGGAATATATGCCTGTTGACAACAAATGTTCAAAACCCTAAACACTCTCTAAGAAAACTCTAAAGAAAAAAGTCTTATAAGCTGCCGCCCATTTCGTAAAAACTTTAGGCAAACATACTGTTTTTTGTGTATCTTTCTTACCACGTTATGTCACCTATTATAATTGTATACCATTAAAATTGATGATATAAAAAAAAAAAATTAAGTTACTCAATAATGAAGAATAATATATTATTGACACATTCGAGGAAACCCTCATTCCTAGCTAACTAGTTGCTACATACCCACCCAATTGCATTGCACAAAATAGTTGGGAGTCAATATATGCTGCTATTCTATGTACTATGCTTATAATTTCTTGCCCGGGACCATTTAGGAAAGTTTGAAATGTCTATTATGCTCCGCAAGAATTGTAAGACTACAATGACAATTCAACCAATTTCTACCCTTTCCCTCAGTGAAAAAGGACGAAAAATGAATGCAACACTACAAGAAAAAAAGGTCAGTAGTGACCAATTTCCTTGTAACTACATGAATAATAATCACAAATACAATAAATTTAATGACCAATAATACTATATGGTCAGTAATTTGATTGAGACATATTTTTATTTTTTAATGCCTAAATTTTCTGAGCATGATTTAAATTAGTCACTAAAAACAACTTAAATAATAAAGTTAGTGACCAACACATATGCCAAGCTAGCCTTATTTATGTTATTTAATACATTAGTGACCAATTAACTATTTTTAAAATTTACTTTTTGTTTTCAAAACACGCGTGTTCTGAGTGAAAAGAGTGAAAAGCATCAAAAAGAAAGAAAAAAAGAGGAGCGATACCGTCTTCTTCGACGAGCGAGCGTCATCTTCGTCGTCCTCTTCATCTCTGTGGTTTCAATCTCTAAGTTTTCTCCCAATATCATGTGAGCTTTCTATTTCTCTTTGGTTTCAATGTTAGTTTTGATTTCATTTGAGTTTGATTTGAGTACGATTGTGGCTCTGAGTCTGATTCTCTTTTCCCTAATTCCCTTATTCTCTAGGTTTGATTTGATAAATAAAGGCTTTAAGCAAGATTTTGTGTCCTTAAATCAGCTAGGTTTTCTTTTGGTACTTAGGCAGAGCTTGATTTAGGTTCAATTTTGATTTCAGTTCTGATTTTTGCATTTTTTTTTATCTACTACTTGTTGTGCATTTCAGTTTGCAGTGGACATGTTCTGATATAAACAATGCATGTCCTGATTAGACTGTTATATATTGTGTTGAATTTCGTTATTAAATTTTGCAAATGCCATTGCTGACTTTAGTAGTTTTATGATGGGGGTGGAGAGCCTATGCTAATTAAATTGTAGTCCTTGTCCTCAAAGGGCTCGTTTACTTATCATGAATGGAGGAAGTAAGGAATTGGGAATGTAGGAATCAGAGAACTAGTGAATGGGTATGAGAAGAATCATTCCTATTAAGCTGTTTACTAACCACATGGAATCAACACATGAATGGGGTTGATTCTCATTGTTATTGTTTACTAATTCTCATGAATCATAACCTAAATTAACTTGATTACTAAAATGAACTGCACATATTAATATATATTTTTACATATTACTAATATACTAGTTTATTGGGCATGAACTCATATATCAAGATGAGTTCGTCCTCTTCTTAGAAACTGATTGATGTTTCCATTGTTTGCATAATATTGCATGACATGGTGTTTCAACCTTACCAAAAACTGCAGATGAATTAGCTAGTGAGAGCTACCAGTGGCCAAATCTTAGGAAGCTACTAGAAACATTCAAACATTCAACACAGCCAAAACAAATCAAAAGAAAGAAGGGACGCGTAATATTCTACTAAAATTCGCCATAAACTTAACAAGTTAACTATGGATATAATCTGAAATGTAATTATTTTTATTTTTGGCATGAGTTTTTATTTTTCTAGGGTTTGGGGTGTTTTGGAATTATGGTAATGCAATAAGGGTATTTTTGGAAGGTATTAAGGAAAACAAGTAATGGGAATCGCATCGACTACCCCCTAGTTGATCTGATTCCTGGTTTTGAGGGGATCTAATTAAAGATTTTGAGGTGGAGCCCACATATTTTTTTCATTCCTGATTTCAAGTAAATGCACAAGAAGTCAAGAATGGAAATTATTCCCTTTCCTCACATACCTATTACTAATACGTAAACATGCCCTAAATTTAATGTGAATCTCCCAAAATAGAATTATTGCCATAGTGCAATTTATGTGTTGTTAATGAATGGACAATTCGTAGAAATAGTATTTTTCACGGTTTGCAACATGTTTTATACTTTTGGCACTATGGAAACATTCTTGCTATCAATAGCAATCATGTTACAAATGAAGGACTGCCTTGAAGTGAATTGACAAAATTATGTTTTTGTACAAGCATATCTGAGTGTATGAGGACACTTTCTTCCCCCTTTTCCCTTTTTCCCCTTTTACAGGAGGTACATGGTTGTTTTATACATTTGCAGAACATGAGTTATTATGCTTGGATGTATCTGTTATAATGGCTGCAATCATTCAATTATGTACAATTACTGCCTTTAGAATAGAAGGGCAGCTTGTACTCATCCTTTTAATGTTGAACTAAGGTTTGAGTTACATAATTCCAACAGGTTCTTTCCTGAGAAGGCTACAACTTTACTTTAGAAAGGCAGCTTGTACTCATCCTTTTAATGTTGAACTAAGGTTTGAGTTACATAATTCCTGCAGGTTCTTTCCTGAGAAGGCTACAACTTTACTTTAGCGACTGATATTCTAAATGAACTTCTTGAGGTTAGTTCTATTATAGTTCTCCAACACAAATCCTAGGATCTCTCTATTTGTGTTAAGAGTTGGTGCTCTGATACCAATTGTAATTGGTGTTAGCTAGTAATATGCCCTTAAAGCCAACTAATTATATGATAATAAATGTTAAGGACATCTTTTGTAATGACTTATTAAGTTATTCATAGGCAAGACCAATTGTTTTCAACCATGATATTTGATCTATTATCATAACTATGTAATGAGATTACATACATGGAGACTTGTCATGATTCCTAATCCTAAATATGTTCATGGTCATAGGAGTATCAATTGAGCATTGATATTAGGCTTGGGCATGGTATGGTATGGTACGGTACCGTGGCAAGGTGATACCGATACCAATACCGGAAATTTTAACCGGTATGGTATGGTACGGTGGTGGCATAGTCATTTTTTGATACCGGATCATACCGGAGCCAATCGGTACCGGTACGGTACGGTATCATTTCCGATACCGTTTGTATTTTTTGAAGTTGCATCCTTTTCAACATATTTAATCAAATACTTGCTCTAATTCATCAATCCACCAAGTACTACCATGGTTAATGGGGTCATGGAACCATCTCCTATGCTACCCAAAGTCCCAAAAAACAACAGCAACATGCATATTCCGTCGGCATAGTGAAAGAGGCTACCTTTGCTTCACATACTGCAGACCAAAAACAACACAGATCTCCCTAAGAAAATTCACTGTCTTAAATGAAACTCAAATGGATGGTTAAACTCATTCTTAATATATATATATATATATATATATATATATATATATATATATATATATATCAGTTGACCCTTGAGCTAATGGTATTGTAACATCTTGCACATACTCTTCTAGCCTTTCATGTATTTATATAATGTCATTGCCCTCTTATACAATTTTATTGTCATTCTGTTGGCTCTACATTGATAGAATACAATAATTAAATCAGCCACATTGATATTACTGATGTAGAATGAGAGGAATCGGATCTTAGTTTATCCGATTGTTTGTTCTTGTTCGATACGGTATGGTGGCAAACGATATCTAATATATGATACCGCTACTGTGTCATACAAGGTTGACACGGTACGGTATCATACCGGATTAAGCCTAAAACCAAATGAAACAGTATGAAACCGGTTCGGTGTTATTCGATGCGTGTACAGTTTCGGTATATCGAGTTCAAATGCCCACCCCTAATTGATATTGTGCAAAGACCGATACACACAGTATTATCTCTATATGTACAGAATGGCGAGGTCTCAAGTCATTGAATGTGGCAACACCTAGATATGTGTGTAGGTGCTTGTAGGAGAACAAGTACACTGAACGCGATCCAATGCATGAGTTCTAGTATGGAAGTCTTTACTCACATGTCAAACTAGAACTCATAAATTGCAATGCTGCAAACTAATCCTTAGACACGAGACATCATATATGTCTTGTGGCTATGTTGTTAGTCTTAGAGTGCACTATACAATTGTGCTAAAGTAGACATAACTTAAAGGTGTTCATCGGGACTCTCAATAAAGTTATGGAAGCAAATGAATGTACAACAAGGGATCTCTACTCTCAGTAAGGAGAGAGAATACTCCAGGATATGATTGGTCAAATATCTGCGCAGAGTAGTAGATAAAATTTGGAAGAAGGGATCTTCAAATCTTACTAGGATAATCATATAAAGGAATTATTCACATTAGGATATTTGACATTAGATTCCATTATCTAATAATGTGAATAAGGAGTATTGTTATAAGAGAATGATTCAATTGCACGGTCATTCCAATTTGAATGGGTTATTTCACGTCTTTTTTAGCTCGGATAACCGTGACTTGCTGCTAGGCGACAACCATGGTTTATTGAAGTCCTAAAAGGTTTCAATTAACCTTTATTAATAGGAAGAATTAAATTGTGAAATTTAATTCGTATATCATCTCTGAGGAGTTGAGTCAACCCACTACTTTGCTAAAGGGAACCTACAGATCTGCACACCTAAAAAATGTGATTAGAGGTACAAATGAAGACAAATGAAACAAAAGGACGCAAGTTAATGGTCAATGATCAAATGTCAAAGTCAATGGTCAAAAGTCAATATGTTGACCGGAGCAATTGACCAAAGTCAAATAGTTCGATTAGGTCAATTAAAGCTGGACTTTAATTATAATTTAAGAATTAAATTGTAATTTATAATTAAGAGTTAATTATGGAATTAACTTTGACATAAAGATATATTGGATTGAGTTTTTAAATATGATTTAAAAGGAAATGAACAAAATAGCTCAAAAGGCAATTGGGTCAAAGGAATAAGTGGTATGAGATAACACTATCCATGGACCCAAATGGAGCCCCATAACCCACCAAATTTTGGCACCTATAAGGGGATGCTCTCCCTTCCTTTGTGTTGTCCTATAAATACTAAAGTTAGGAGAAAACCTAGCTAGGGTTTGGTTAATTTTTCACTTTGGTTGAGTGTGAGTGCATATCATCTTTGCCTCTCATCTTCCATAAATCAAAATTGGTCCATCCAAGAGGTAAACTAGCATCCATACCTCTTGGTTGTCTTCTCTTCATCTCTAGGAGCATTTGTTGTGGTGAGGTATAGAGTTTCTACTTTGGAGCCTTGAGGTGAATGAGTTCTAAAGCTAAGAGGCATATGAAGGCCTTTCCAACAAGTGATCATTCTTGAATTTCCAAGAAAAGTCTTCAAGGGTAAATTCTATGCCTTTCCTCTCTTTTTCTTTTGGCACTCAAAGAGACTAGATTTTAAAGATACTTGGGTGAAATGAAATAAGCTTAGCCCAACTTAAATAAGCAAAATTAATCCGCCATTTAGAATGTTTTTGTTTTATAAGTAGCTAAATTCATTTCCATTGTATGAGATGCAAAATGTTTCCTTCAATTGGTACTTAGGTGACGATGGGTAAATTTAAATGCTAATCTACCGGACTCAACAATATCCACACACTTTAACTTACCCAAAGAAAAATATGATTAGTCAACTACTAGTCCTGAAACTAGCAACAAGTGCACACACAGAGAGAATAATATTGAATACCTGCAAGCCTAGAAGATTACTAGTGACAACCTAGGCACTCAGAATGACCCGTCAATCTAGGCATCCTCTGTGCTCGCATCAACAAATATCAGAAGATGATTAGTCAACAGCAAGAACACAAACCCAGAAAATCATGAACATCAGAAGATGACTAGTCAACAGTAAGAACACAAACCCAGAAAATCATGAACAACAAAACCAGAAAATTGTTCACCCAAAAACCCACCATTGGAAAAACCTGGAGGTCATCATCCGACCAAGCAATCCATTAAGTAAAGAAGATTCTTACAAAGAATACACAAGCAAGCTCAAGAAGTCCTATATCTATTTAGGAAAAAGCTATACCTCCTATGTGCAATCTTCTTTTCCAAACTTAGCAAAGCTTGCAGCTAGTCATTCATGGCAATGACAGCTTCCTCTTCAGCTCTTTCATCCAATTCACCAGCTTGCACAGCTCAAACTCAAAAATAAACCAGAAATTTGGATTCAAAGAGAAGTGACCAATTTCTTCAAGAAACCATACTCTTGAAGAAATCAATCTTGAATCTGACCTAGATATATATGAGTATGTGTTTGTTTAGCTAAATGCAGATTTCATGTTTCAAAAGCAGTTTGCAAAAAAAAATCTGGAAAACTCATTTATGAAAATGGAGGTTCACTCAAGGAGGAAGAAGAACAAAGGAGAAGAAAACCAAAACCTCTTAATCAACCCTTTCAAAAGCGACCACTGCCCAATATGGAATGAATGGACATTTACCCAAAAATTCCAAGGTCAGAAAAGGACACATGGCAGCAGAAGAATCACAGATAATAAGACAAAAATTGGTTAGGATCCAGTTGGAAACCAAGTGAACTGGATATACTTATGATGCAACAAAGATGACTAGTTATACGCAAACAAGATGACTTGTCATAACCTAATGCATTCTAATGAATCAAATGCAGAAATTCCCTTTGCCAATAAGTTGAGCCTTCTTAAGATAACAGCCAGAGGAGAACACCTAGAGCATTTTATCTTAGTTTAATCTTGAGCTTGGGTAATTACATTACATGTCCTATTACAATATTGTCAAGGAAGCCAAAAGAAAAACTTAAAAAGACTATAACTCAATGATTACATGAATTAAACACAACATGCCGCCAACATTTAAAGAAAGAGGCAGACTTCTCCTGCACGCGAGCCCCACTTGTTTTGCACCAGCTCGTGGGCTAGTCTGAAGCTTGCTTTTGGGCTCCAGCTTTTTGCATGTGGACTCCACCAAATTTAGATCCAGGCAATAGAAGGGGCATTATTCCGTCTGATTTTTTGACTGGATTAGTTTTATGCCCCATTTGTATAAATGGTTAGAGAAAGTTTTCAGGCTAAAAACTCAAATTTTGGGTGTAGCCCGCTCCCATTAGAGATGGCCCAAACATGTGGAAACAGATAAATTGATGGAAATTGTGATCTAATACTTCTGGTTTCTGTTCATGGTGATGGCAATCTATTATTTGTCAAGGGGTGTATTTTGACACCTTCAACTTCAATGGTTTACATATCATCAACAAAATTCCACACCTAATATGTGTAATTTTAAAAGCGAGAATTTATGGTAGAGTTCCTTTTTTTATTTATTTACTTGAAGACATTTCCTATTGAGAGAAGCGATAATGTACTAAACTTATACACACTACACGAATGCTAAAACTCGAACTCTGGATCTTTCCTGAGGGAGCAATTACTCCAAACCACTATATTAGTGGGTCCTTTGTAGAGAATTCATATTTTAAAAGCGAGAATTTACATATCTATTAATTCTCAAGGCGAGTGTTTTGACACCTTCAACTTTGATAGTTTACATACATCAACAAAATTCCATGTCCAAAAATTAGTATTCACTGTTGACGGTAGGTCACCACTGTCCTTGATGACCATGTACGAGACTTTTAAAATATATACCCCTTTATAATATAAATAATTGAAGAATATATGGTGTACTGGTGTTAGAATCATACACAAAAATTTATCAAGCCAATATTGTATTGAGTCCCGTTTACTTACATGTTGTTAGGAATTAAGGATATATACAATTAATATGCTTTTCTATAGTCGCTGGAAGGGGTGATCAAGTCAAGTCTTCTGTGATGTCAGAAGCACTACATGGGATGGGATATAAGTGTAGGTCGGCCAAGTCACTCAAGATCAGTCAAGAGCCATCATTGAGACCATGGAGTAGGGCTGTCAATGGGTCGTGTCGGGTCGGGTTCGTGTCGTGTCGTATTTATACGCGTGTCAAATACGGGTCAATCCGTATTGACCTGTTTAGTATTCGTGTCAAATACGGGTCAACCCGTATTTACCCATTTATTTTCGTGCGGGTTTCGGGTTGACCCATTAACCCGTTAACGACGCTAAGTGATAGCAAATAAAAATAAATAAAAAATTCTAAATGTTGATAATTTAATCAAGTAATTACATTTTTTAGATATAAAATAGTTATTTCATTTTGCCTCTCTCTCTCTCTATGTATAAAGATTGAGAAAGAGAAATTAAAAAATTGAAGAAAATGAAGAAGAAACAAAGAAAATAATTATTTCATTTTGAAAATAAATAGGCTTTATGTATGGTTAGGGTTTATGGTTTAGGGATTAGGGATTAGGGATTAGAGTTTAGGGAATCGGAATTAGGGTTTAGGGATTATGGTTTAGGGTTTAGGGATTAGGGATTAGAGTTTAGAGATTAGGGTTTAGGGTTTAGGGTTTAGGGTTTAGGGTTTAGGGTTTGGGGATTAGGGAATCGGGATTAGGGTTTAGGGATTATGGTTTAGGGTTTAGGGATTAGGGATTAGAGTTTAGGGTTTAGGGTTTAGGGTTTAGGGTTTATGATTTTGGGATTAAAACATTAAACCCTAATCCCTAGATATTTAATGAACTCAAATTATATAAGGAACAATTACTAACAAATATAATTTAGGGATAAAAATGTAATATTTGAGTGCTCATCATTATGTAAGGACATTATAAATCTCTAATGTTGTAACATATAATCACAAATTTATCAGCACCATGATGGATAAGGTGCAAGGAGAGGAGTGGACATGGCAAGGGTTCGAAACCCATGTGTGCTAAAACTTTCATTTTATTTGATTTTTTTCACGGGTTGGCAGGTATTGAACGGGTTGACACGACCCGCGACACGACCCGTTTAATAAACGGGTTAAATAGGTATTTAAACGGGTTGGCGGGTTGACCCGAAACCCACCCGTTTATAAACCGGTCAGTGGCGGGTTGACCCGAAAATTACCCATTTATAAATGGGTCGTGTTCGGGTCGTATTTTTCCCGTGCGGGTTTCGAGTCGTGTAACGGGTCGAGTCGGAAATTGCCACCATGTTGGCCATTATGTTGGCCAGAAGCCTTACTAATTAAGCTATCGGCTGTGGCTAAACGAAAGCTTACAGTACGTTAATAAGAGCTTTCATTTTTAATTTATGAGAATTTGGTCTTTGCTTAATGTTTACAAATAAGTTGTAAACTCGTCCAAATGTTGCATTCCATATGAAGTTTTGTGGAAAACGTCTCATTTGTCTTCTATACATTACATATCATATGCAAATTTATCTATATTTCTCAACAAAGAAGATAGGGATATTCAAACTTAGAATCTCGTCCAACATTTAGAAGAGAAATACCACTAAATCGAGGAACAATGGATTCAAATTCATATATCATATTCATAAGTTTCATCCAATACTTAAAAAGGCTCCCATATGTGTAATTACATATAATTATAAATAGCTTCAACAGTAGTTAGCCTATAAAGTTTTTGGAACCTTATCAGCAATTTTTTTTTAGGATCTTTTCTATTGAGAGGGGCGATAGTATATTAAACTCACACACATTATACGGATGCTAGGATTCGAACCCATGACCTTACTTGAGGGAGTAAATACTCCAAACCACTACACTAGTGAATCCTTTGCAGCAACAATGTGCTCGTTTCTCAATCTCATATGCCTGACCTTTTTATTGTTTTGGTAAATAATCTTTGTTGAGAAAAGAGAACAGTCCATAACAAATAAAAAGGATCGAACAATAAAGGGTCCAATGCAACCGTAATATATACCAGCATATATTGTTATTAATCTACAAACTTTATAACACGTCCAAATTTATCAATATTATAAATATTATAGTCTTTTAGAGCTGGTCATCAGAGACCAAGGAAGATAATGGTCACCTGTCAATATATACAATCCAACGGTACATAATGATTCATGCCTCAATTTAAGAAAAGAAAAATTATATATCAAAGTTATCAAGCGTGAAACGGGGATGTCACTGTTTTGTGGATTTCGAACCTCTACATTTAACGTTGGTGCATTTATAAGAATGTCAACCACTAGATTAATCTAATGAATTTTAATCATTCAACATCAGCATAATTGTATTAGACTAAAAATCACTCGTTGCACCTTATCATTTACGGTTTTACAATTTATCTTTCACTGTTAAATCATTTTCTACACCAACACAATTTAAATGTCCGATTAATTTACCATCATGAACACAGTGCACTTTCTCGTTAGTCATACACAAATATTTAACCTAATCTACCTCCATATTGGATTTTTAACAAGTCATTGTATTGAGGAAGCATCCATTTAGTTATATGATCGTTTCCAAAATGAAGTCCCCTTTACCACGTGTTGTTATAATTAATATGGTGTCTACACTGGGGTGATCAAGTCAAGTCTTATGTGATGTCAAAAGAACTACATGGGATAAGCGTAGTTGGGTACTCAATATCAGTCAAGAGCCATCATTGAGACCATGGATCCAATTGTTAAATGGCGCCGGACAATATGCTATTATTCCTTTAATATGCTTATGGTATCGCATGGCGTGGACCATTTAAATTTTAGGCTTAATATCACAAAACATTCTTAAGATTTACAAAACTATCAAATTGTATTCTTAATGTTTGTTTGTGTCATTAGTGGTCCTCAAGGTTAATATGTGTGATCACAAATGGTCCCTATAGTTAGGTTCCATCAAAAACTCCGTTAGTTTGTTGATGTGGGATATATGTGGAGCCCACATCTACAATAATATAGTGTCACGTGTATTTAAAAAACAATGCATATTTTTAAATAATTTAAAATTCATCAAATTTAAAAAAGAAAACCAAAATTTTATATGAATTTTAAAAATTTGCAAGAACCATTTGTGATAGGTGCGTGAACCTCAGGGATGTTTTGTGATATATATATATATATATATGTCACGTCAACAAACTAATGGAGTTTTTTACGGAACCTAACGGCATGGACCATTTGTGATCACACATACTAACCTTAAGGACCACTAAAGACAAAAAAAACATTAAGGATGCAATCTGATAGTTTCGTAAACCTTAAGGACGTTTTGTGATATTAAATCTAAATTTTAAGGCCAAGTTTGAAATGTATCTACATGATGTACAAAAACAAAAAGCACAATTATTAACGGGTGAAAATCAAATAGCCGTAATATTTCAATCAGGCACATAACACAAAGAATAGATTGACATAAGTTGACCAAAAATCGAAAACAACCAAAGATCTGACGAAGTCGGGGGAGAAAAATTAATATTCATGTTTTCGATAGAAAGTTGTAAATGGCAGGAGGAGAAAAATTGTTTTAGTCTTAACTTGAGTTAGGTTTGTTTCCAACAGAAGAATTAATGGATTTAATTATTACATCTTTTAACATTTCCTAAATCCATTTGAGGAAAAAATTTCCACATTGCAGCACCACGTACATTTTCATCCTTGACCAAAGTCTAGACGTCCATCTTTTCCATGCCCAAATGCCATCACAAGAGACTAGCTCTTGGCTGTCAATTCAGCTCGAGTAAAGGTGTGGTTGGCCGTCAATGGATATATACATATATATATATATATTTTTTTCAACAGAAACGGCATCTATTAGTCATTGACAAAAGCTAAGGAAAGACAAGTCATGCCAATGAGGTATATTACTTCGTCCCCTTTTAAATACATAAATTTATTTGGTGTGACATTACGTGTTGTATTTTACAATTTATTAGTAAATAAAACATGTGTCCTAATATATATACTGTAACATCACATGACTGTATAATGATTGTGTATAAGAATTTTTGTTAATTAAACACAAAATATGTGTCCACACTCTCCAAACATTTTGACCAAACACATAAAATTGATGTTTAAACATTTATACACATTCGACCAAAAAAAAAACATTTATGCACATTTTACCAACTAAATTTTGATTTAATGGTATATTTCTATCAAATGTTAGAGGAGGCTGGAAGTTGGAATCCCCCTCCCCCACTATCCCTAAAAAAGAATACCCATATTCATTGATATCTTAGCCACAAAAATTTTCAAATTGCCAATAGTGGAGTTATGATGATTGTCAATTTGCGACATGACTCACTCTCTTTCCAGAATATTTGGGCCTTATTCTGATCCCAGATGAAGGCTGAAGCTAGCCTATGCTGGGCTTGGCTGGGCCTTAACTTCTTTTCATTTTTTTTTTGTTTATGAGTTGAACAGGGTAGAGAACTTTCTGAATTGTTATTTTCACAAGCTATATCGAAGGAGGGCAGAATCAAAATTAAGACCTCATATGCAGAGATAAATACTCTTAAACATTAAGCTACAAACCTCTTGCGAATTCTCTAATTAACATGTGTAAAATTAAAGCAATATATACTGCGATAAAAAATACGTTCAATTTATGATATTGCAACTGGAAGTAACACATTCGTTCTTTATATTTTCCTAACGAAGTTGCTTCTTTTAGAACAAGTAACAACATGCAAGTCGTAGGGACCAATGCACCACTTGCTAGTTTTAACCCTAAATAACCTATACATGCATAACACTTAGCTGAAAGGTGACCGCAAAGTTTTGTGGTGCAAGAGCAAGGGGGAAGTTTTTGATGACTTTGGTTGCTTTAAAAGGTGACATATCCTTTCGATAAAATACTTTACATATTATATTCCCTTAACGGTAAATAAATAATCTGTTACACATTTATAATACTTCCTATAAATAGCCTGATAGGATTTTTAGTACCTGTGCAAACAAGGTTAAAATCACATTAAATACTTGCAAGAATACAAGGTTATTGTAGTAGGGTGCATTTTTGCTCACCACTTTAACCATAGGTGTACCCTCACCATCATCTTCAATGCTTGACACGTGTCCATATGTATAATCATAGTTCCATAAATACAAAGCAAAAGTTAACTATGGTTAGGCCTATGGACACGTGTCAAGCATTGGATGGTGAGGGTACACCTATGGTTAAAGTGGTGAGCAAAAATGCTCCATTGTAGTATAGTCGCTCTTGCAAGGTCGTTCTCCTCACACACTTCCTCCAACTGGGATTACTCCAAAATTCATCCATTTGATTATGTTTTGCTCCAGATGAAGTCGAAAGTCCTATATTGCAAATATAATTCAAAGTATCAAAATTCTTCCAAAATATTAACCAAAATATACTAAGAATAGGGTTAAATATATAATATAAAATATGCTCATCATAGCCTAAGAATGTCACATTGACAGTACAATCCTCATAAGTTATATAATCATTTGGTACACAGAAAAATCAAACATGGCTTTGTGTATTGTACTTCTTTGTCTGGTGTCTCTGGTGCTTCATCCCTCCCATGCCCAAAAACTCCCAGCAAGACTACCTCAATGCACACAACGTGGCACGTAAGCAAGTCAGCGTCCCAAACATCACTTGGGACAGCACCGTCGAGGCCTATGCTCAGAGCTATGCCAACTCAAGAGCTGGAGACTGCAACCTGGTGCATTCAAATGGGACTTATGGTGAGAACTTGGCCAAGGGGAGTGGCTCATTTACAGGCACAGCTGCTGTGAACTTGTGGGTGGCAGAGAAGCCTAACTATAACTACACCTCAAACTCTTGTGTTGGAGGGCAGCAGTGTCTGCATTATACTCAAGTGGTTTGGAAAAACTCTGTTAGGTTGGGGTGTGCCAGGGTTCAGTGCACCAATGGGTGGTGGTTTGTGACCTGCAACTATGATCCACCTGGCAACTATGTTGGGCAGCGTCCTTATTAATTAAGGAAGCTTAAGCTTAATCCATATTTGGTTAAGGCATTAATGGAATGGATGCCTGCTAATTAAGGTGAAAATAAAAAATAAGGTGATATATGATATAGCTAGGTAATAATTAAACAAAGCATCCTTTGATAAAATAAGTGATGGTGCACTCCTTGCTTTTAGTCACCAAGGGTATTTTTATATGTTTTGGTTCGTTTTGAGGTTGTGTTGATTGATCAACAGTTTCAACTTTTAAAGTGTACTTTGCTTGTTGGTAAGCAAGAAATTTGAATAATAATGGTTCTACTGTAGTGGTTTTACTGTGGCTTTAATCTACATATCTGATGAACCAACTATAATTTGATGCACTCATATAGAGTTTGGAGTGTCGATAACAGTTCCCTTCTAGGTTTAATTTAAGAAGTATTTTGTACAAATGTACGAACAAAATTTTGCCAACGCAATTTTTTTTTGGGAGGATTGTTCATGTCGAAAGGAAGGACTTGCTTTGGACGGCAATATATTGCCAATATGCATAGCCCTCAATGAAACAAATAAAATAGTCTACCTTGGAATGAGTCTCCTCTAACTATGCAAAATATAAAATATCCTCACTAGAATTATTCAACTTTTCCTTTGAGTGATCTTAAAGACATTACCTTCGGAATTTTCCTCTACTTGGGTAATCTTTTTCTTTTGTTCCAGTGGCAAATAACTTAGAATTCACTCTGCAGATTCGGGTGAAAAGAAATTAAATTCCGTATTAAATTATACCACAAAGATAACCAACTTTCTATAGATACTCCCAGAATCGTTCATCATATGCCCTTCTCACTGTATGGAAGTCTTTAGAGTTGCCCAACTATTACAATACATTGATAATTCCTGAAACGCACAGATTCTATAACTAGATCTCACATGATTTCAAGGAAGCTCAACGATTTTTGGCCGCTTTTTGGACCGGCTGTTACGAACATCAATGGAATTTTCTTTGTCAGACTTGCGTGTTTTGATTTTGACAGGAGAGGATGTTTTCTTATCCTCATCATCACTTTCATCCTCGTCACTGCTACTATCATCGTCACTACTATTCTGTGACTCCTCTTCACTACTACCGATGACCAATGGTATAACTGTTGATGTGTAAATTGGTTTTATTGATTTACTTTTACAGTTTTACTGTTTACAGCTGGAATGTCTAAGTAATAGCTTAGATTCCTTTTTCTGTTAGGAGAATTTTGTGTGGCTCAAAGGCCTATAGGAAATAGCCAAGTGTCTTCCACACATTGGCAAATCTCTTTTGTACAATAACCCAAAGGTGTAACTGTCTTGCTATATATACAAGCATACACTGCTGAGCTCAGTATGAGCTAGTGCATTCATCTTCAGTATTAGCAAGCAATAACAATTGCTACAGTACCATAATCGAGCACCTACATCGAGCTGGCCAATCCTCTCCAAAATACTGTTTTATTGCTATTCTTCTTGCCCGATCTTCCAAAATCCAAACAACACCTTCAAATCCCAACATGGTATCATCGAGCCAAGTTCTTTCTTGAATCTGGGCGTTCACTACTACAAAAATCGAAATAGACGTCGGTAAAACGACGACGGACAAAATAAATACCGTCGTTAAATTTTAAACGACGACGGTAATATAAAAACCGACATGGATTAGAAACTAAAACACCTAAAAATTGGAAATTCATTTGGGTATTTTTAAAACACGACGCATGAAACTTTAAAAGCGTCGTCTTATGAAACATGCCAATCCGATAAGAAAACAAATAACAAATAAACAACGTCGGTATGTGTAAATATACCGACGTAGTAATTATAGACGACGTTTTACATATAATACCGCCATTTTGAACATCAAATAACCGTCGTCTTTACATATAATCCACGACGGTTTTTGTAAAAAAACCATCGTCTTTACAAAAAAATCCACGACGGTTTTTATAAAAAAAATCGTCGTCTTTACAAACAATCCACGACGGTTTTGTAAAAAAACCGTCATCTTTACAAAAAAATCCACGACGATTTTTGGTAAAATAACCGTCGTCTTTACATACAATCCACGACGGTTTTTATAAAAAAAACCATCGTCTTTACATACAATCCACGACGGTTTTTGTAAAAAAACCATCGTCTTTACAAAAAATCCACGACGATTTTTGTAAACAAACCGTCGTCTTTACAAAAAATCCATGATGGTTTATTTAATAATTACGACGTCGAATGTTATAAAATAAAAGGAGCTTTTTTTGTAATGGGAGACGTATTATTATATTATACCACGTCAGCAAAAATAGAGACGTGTCATGTAAAATGTTCCGAACTACATCGTTCTTAAATTAATTTGGATCGTTTACTAATAATAAAAGATTGAATTTCTTTTAAAGCAACATTTATAACTTACAACGACATTAATTTCTTTTAAAGCGATGTTGTAAAAACAATAAACATCGGTGTTTAAAAACAATACGACGTCTAAGTCGTCTAAGACGTCGGTTTTTATTTATTTATTTCACAATATTCTTAATAAATTTTAAAAAATTAAACCGACAACTACTATTCTATCATTGAGAGATTGTCTTCCCCCTAAAGCTTTGAAAAATGTAATTTTTTTATAAAAATTACAAATGATAAGAGAATTCAAAATTGTTTGTTTACAAAGCACAAAGTCCTTATACTTTCACAACATAACCCTAAGGTTTATGTGATCCATTGGTGGCCATAAATAAAAATATATGAAATCCTGATTTTAGCCTTTTCATATAGAAGGCATTGTCGTAAGGAGTCCGTTGCAATTTTTAGTTTATTTTTTGCATACTTGTGTTTTTTAATATAATTTTTGTAAAATTTACGGTTTAGGATTTAGGGTTTAGGGTTTAGATTTTAGAGTTTATTAAAACGACGCCGGTTTCCTCTCAACTGCTTTTGGTCAATTACGGCCTTGGTAACGCGCGTTCGAATCATAGGAAAACCATAGCCCTGTTATTTATTTTTTATTTAAAATGAAGGTTTTATGGTGAGCGTCGTAAAAAGTATTTACAACGACATTTTCTTTAACTGACGGACATAGTAAAGTTTTACAACGGCCTTATTATTTAAACACCGTCGTTTATATTGTCAAATTATACGTCGGTTGTATTTTACTTTCCGTCGTCTTTAAAAAACGCTGTCATTTGAAAAATTCGAGCGCCATCCTCAATTTTCAAAATTTGCCCTCAACCCTATATAACATTTCGCTATCTCTCTTCAACTCAAATTCTAACCTTTTAGTTTTAACTCTCCATTCTCCATCATATCAGATTGAGCTTTCCCTCCCAAAGCATTGGTGATATACTCTGAGCTCAGTCTACTGTAAGTACAAACCCTAATCTCATATGCTTGTCCTACTTTATTTTGGTTTTGTCTTCTCTTCGAGGTTGAGGTTGATGATGTTCAGTTGCCTCTTTCTTCAGGAAGTTAAGCGTGCTGGTGCTAGACTAACAGTTGCACCTTCTGAATGCTTTCTGTTGCCCATAGTTATACCATTGGCATATAAGCATGTAGTTCTATGGAAATATAGTCCAATTATAAAATTTCTCTATCACCTAATTTTATTTGTTTATAATCTTAACTTTTTTATCTTTCTGTCATTTTGATTTATTTGCAGGGATGATGGAGGATACTTCAATTGTGCATCATTTGTATGTTTGGATGAGAGGAAGGCTTGGATTAGGAGTACATAGGTCTTGTTAGGAAAATATTGTATTACTAATTACCATGTATCAATTGAATATTTATATTTAATTGGTAAGAAGTATGTTTGTTGTAGAATAAAGATTAGTTAACAAACAATCCACGATGGTTTTTTAAAAAAAACCGTCGTCTTTATTCCTATAATTAACGATCTTTACCTCTAAACAACGACGGTTTTTATAAAAAACCGTCGTCTTTACAAACAATCCACGACGGTTTTTATAAATAACCGTCGTCTTTACAAACAATCCACAACTATTTTTGTAAAAAACCGTCGTCTTTACAAACAATCCACAACGGTTTTTATAAATAACCGTCGTCTTTATTCCTATAATTAACAATCTTTACCTCTAAACAACGACGATTTTTTTACAAAAACCATCGTCTTTACAAAGAATCCACGACGGTTTTTTTAAAAAACCGTCGTCTTTACATAAAAACAACGATGGTTTTGAGTAAAAAGCGTCGTCTTTACAAATAATAGACGACGGTAATTTACCGTCGTGGTTTTATGCATCAAAAGATGTTTGTCGATTTCACGACGGTTGAAAAACTGAATACACGACGGTGAATTACCGTCGTCTATTGCGATTTTTGTAGTAGTGGTTGTTTTCTGCTGCGAGTATTCGAAGTTTTCAACCCAAAATCTTCATATCTAAATCGATTTAGTCTTACATGGCTGGTTCGGTTGGAAAGGATGGAAAGGAGTCACGAACTCCGATTTTCAATTTAGAAAACTACGAGCTCTGGAGGATTCGTATGAAGACGTTCCTCAAATCGTACGGAATCTGGGAATTGGTTGAAGAAGGTGTACCAATTCCAAATCCGAAGGGCAAAACGAAGGAGACGGAGACATCGGACAAATCTACACTGCCTGAGCTCCTGAAGCTAGATGCAAAGGCACTGGATCTCATCCCAGAATCTCCAACGAAGTGACTGCGAAAGGAGCTTGGAATCTGCTACAACAAGAATACAAAGGAGATGAGCGTGTAAGGTCAGTCAAATTGCAAGGTCTGAGATGAGATTTTGAATATACTCGTATGTGTGAAGATGAATCTCTATTTGCTTATTTGACTAGACTGTTTGAATTGATAAATGAAATGAAGAGCATGGGTGTTCAAATTAAAAACTCAGAAGGAGAGTTATCTAGGAATAGAATTGTGCAGAAGTTGTTGATAAGTCTCACAAAGACTTATGACCCTATTTGCACGGTCATTGAATAGACTAAGGATCTGGATACAATAGAAGTGCAGGAGGTTGTGGCCACCCTGAAGGTGTTCGAGCAAAGGCTTGAGAGACACTTTGAGAATATTGTTGAGAAGGTGTTTGCCAGTATGAGTGTTAAGGGAACCAGTCCTTCATCCTCTACATGGAATGGTCAATCCAAGAAGAATTGGAAGAATAAAGGAAAGAAATGGGAAGAGAAACCCAATTCGAGCTGGAAGAATGAAAACTGGAAGAGTGATCAGTCTAACAAGAATGATCACAACAAAGGGACTTGCAAGCACTGTAACAAGTTGCATTACGGTGAATGCTGGTTAAAAGATAAAGTCAAGTGTGATCGATGTAGCAAATTTTGTCACATTGCTAGAAATTGCTCTAGCAATATACAGGATAAGGCTGGACCAGTTGCTCATTTGGCAGAGAATCAAGCATCGGGGACAACCAACATGTTCTATGCCTCTCACTCGCTGTCAAAGCTAATTGATCTTGGTGCTTGGTATATTCATAGTGGGTGCAGTAATCATATGACATCTCTGGAGTCACTACTCTCTAATATTGATAGGAGTTTGAAGTGCAAGGTGAAGATGGGAATAGGGGAATTGGTTCAAGCTTCTGGAAAAGGAACCCTTGTGATCGAGCTGAAGGATGGTCCCAGATACACATAAGAAGTGATGATTGTACCAGGCTTAAATGAAAATCTTCTAGGTGTTGGTCAAATGATTGAACACGGTTATTGGCTAGTATTTGGGGATTCTATGGTCAAAATATATGATGATAGGAAAATGGAAGAGCTGGTGGCAACTGTTCCAATGAAAGGGAATAAATGCTTACCTATGAAGTTTGAATTCATGAACCCGGTTATGACAAATAGAGCAGCAGTTGAGGATCACTCATGGAATTGGCACAGAAGATTTGGTCATTTGAACTATGTTAGCCTGAAGATACTACAAGATAAAGAAATGGTGGTTAGACTTCCTAGGTTGGAAAGTTTTAAAGATGTGTATGAGGGATGTGCTCCGGGCAAGGCTCACAGAGAAGCATTTGACAAAACTGAAGTATGGAGAGCTTTACAACCATTGGAGTTAGTACACTCAGATGTGTGTGGCCTGATGCAGGTCATTACAGGTGGAGGAAACAGATATTTCCTCACCTTCATTGATGATCATACAAGGATGTGCTGGGTGTTCTTTTTGCAACACAATTCAAGTGTTTTCTCAGTGTTCAAAAGATTTAAAGCCATGGTCGAGTTGCAAAGTGGATTTCAGATCAAGAAACTAAGATCAAACAGAGGTGGTGAATACACTTCAACAAAATTCAGCACGTTCTGTGAAGACTTGGGGCTTGAAAGGAAATTAATAGTGGCCTATTCTCCTCAACAAAATGGAGTTGCATAGAGGAAGAATAGAACCATTGTGGAGATGGCTAGAACAATGCTTCATGAAAAGAGAATGCCTACCAAATTTTGGGGAGAAGCAGTTAACATTGCAGTTTACATTCTCATTAAGTGTCCTACAAGTGCTCTTAAGAACAAGACCCCGTTCGAAGCATTCAGTGGAAGAAAACCTGGAGTAAAGCATATGAGAGTATTCGGTTCTCTCCGCTATACTCATATTTCATAACAGCTGAGACATAAGTTGGAAGACACTGGTGAAAATGGAGTTTTTGTTGGGTATGGAACCTGTGAGAAAGGGTATCGGGTGTTTAACCTGAGAACTCAGAAAGTAATAGTGTCAAGAAGTGTAATATTTGATGAGAAGTCTCTCTGGAATTGGGAAGCAAGTGAGGAAGTTCACATGTCAATTCCTTGGGATATGAGTGAGAAAGCAGGGATGACTGAAGGCAAAGTGGAGTTTGAATCTTCTAATCAAACTCTAGCTTCTCCATCAGCCCGATCTACACCAAATGCTGTTTTACCAAGTGCCCGATCTTCATCACCATGTGCGCGATCTTCATCACCATGTGCCCGATCTTCACCAAACCCAAATCGAGGTGAAGCAAATGCATCTGAACTCTATGATCATACACCTGTGAAGTGGAAGATTCTAAATGACATCTTTGCACAGTGCAAAGTAAGCATTATGGAGCCTGAAAATTGTATTGAAGCAACTCAAGAAGAGGCTTGGAATCAAGCTATGAAAGAAGATATCACAATGATCGAAAAGAATTCTATATGGGAGATGGTTAACAGACCGGGTAACAAACCAGTTGTGGGTGTGAGATAGATCTTCAAGACAAAACTGAATCTTGATGGTTCTATCCAAAAGCACAAGGCACGGCTTGTAGTTAAGGGATACACACAAAAGCTAGGAGTATATTTCAACGAAACATTTGCTCTAGTGGCAAGGCTGGATACAATTAGAACTCTAATTGCTCTGGCTGCTCAAAGGAATTGGAAATTGTTCCAATTGGATGTGAAATCAACATTTCTAAATGGAGTGTTGAAGGAGGAAGTTTACATCAAGCAACCTGAAGGTTTTGAAGTTAAGGGAGCATAAGACAAGGTCTATAAGTTAAAGAAGGCTCTCTATGGTTTGAAGCAGGCACCAAGGGCTTGGTATGGTGAAATTTACACTCATCTACTCAAATGTGGATTTCATAAGACTATAAGCGAAGCTACTATGTATGTGAAGACTAAAGAAAGTATTGGTACAGTCATTGTGTCAATATATGTGGATGACATTGTGTACACTGGAAGCAACAGTGAATGATGAAAGAGTTCAAGGAGGATATGATGAACAAGTATGAGATGACCGATCTTGGCTTACTGCATCATTTCCTAGGCATAGGAGTAATCTAGAAAGAAGGGAGAATTTTCATTCATCAACAGAAGTATGCCAAGACTCTGGTTGACAAATTTGGTTTGGAGGACTGCAAACCAATGAGCACACCACTAGTTCCAACAGAGAAACTCAAAAAAGAATATGAAAGTGAACTTGCAGATGAGGAGGCCTACAGGAAAATTGTGGGGAGCTTACTATATCTGCCAGCAACTAGGCCTGACATTATGTATTCAGCTAGTTTGCTTGCCCGATTTATGCATGGTCCCTCAAAGAAGCATTTTGGAGCTGCAAGAAGAGTGCTGAGATATGTGCAAGGAACTCTAGATTTTGGCATTGAATATGAGTCTGGAAAGTCAGCTATGCTGATTGGATTCTTTGATAGTGATTGGAGTGGTTCAGAAGATGACATGAAAAGCACATCGGGCTATGCTTTTTCATTTGGTAGTGGTGCATTTTCTTGGGCCTCAGTGAAGCAAAACAGTGTTGGCTTATCAACTGCAGAGGTTGAATATGTTAGTGCTGTAGAAGCAACAACTCAAGCAATTTGGCTAAGATTTGTGCTGGGAGATTTTGGAGAAGAACAACTTGAAGCTACACCAATCATGTGTGACAACACATCTGCTATAGCTATGTCAAAGAATCCTATGTTCCATCAGAGATCAAAGCACATAGGAAGAAAGTTTCATTTTATCAGAGATGCAATTTAAGAAGGAGTGGTGGATCTGATCTATTGCAAAGGTCAAGATCAAGTTGCAGACATTTTGACAAAGGCATTACCAAAGGAAAGGTTCTGCATGCTAAGAGAGTTACTTGGGGTGAAATCAGCAAACCATTTAGAAGGGAGTGTTGATGTGTAAATTGGTTTCACTGATTTACTTTTACAGTTGGAATGTCTAA
This sequence comes from Prunus padus, assembly GCA_024362665.1. Lineage (NCBI taxonomy): Eukaryota > Viridiplantae > Streptophyta > Magnoliopsida > Rosales > Rosaceae > Prunus > Prunus padus. The sequence continues at coordinate 26,683,912 of JANFAM010000019.1, read as the reverse complement.
GTAAGAGCTTAGATTCCTTTTTATGTTAGGAGAATTTTGTGTGGCTCAAAGGCCTATAGGAAATAGCCAAGTGTCATACACACATTAGCAGATATCTTTTGTAATGACCCAAAGGTGTAACCATTTTGCTATTTATACAAGCATACACTGCTGAGCTCAGTGTCAACCATGGAAGATCTTCTGTTGTGTGAGTGTTTGGTCCAAGTTAGTCATTGTCCGATCATGGGCAATGAGATGAAGTTCTCTCATATGTGGAGAAAAAGTCATGCCGAATTTTGTGAAAGATCGGGGTCGGCTCGTACTGAAATGACATTGGCTAGTACGTGGAAAATTTTGAATAAAGAGTTGGGGAAATGGAGAGATGCGTTGGCAAAAGTGAGGGACAACCATCGAAGCGGCGAAAATCTTAGCGATGAGGTAAATTATTTGTAATTTTCGTTTTATTAAATTTAATGTCCTAATTTTTTTTATGTTTCTTGCATTTCCTTCCTTTTTTTTTGCTTAATGTTTCTTGCATTTCCAATATTCTTTTTGTTAATGTATGTTGCAGCCCTAATATTTTTTTAAATGTTTCTTGCATTTCCAATATATTTTTAATGTTTCTTGCATTTCCAATTTTATTTTTTTATGTTTCTTGCATTGCAATTTTTTTTTAATGTTTCTTGCATCTCCAATATTTTTTTTAATAGATTATGCAAGCAAAAATGTGGTTCGGTGCCATTGGGTAAGGCAAAAAATCTTTCAACCAGCAACCATGTTGGGAGGTGGTGAAAAATTGTGCGAGATTCATAATTATTCCCACGGGTCCGACCGTTGTGTTGAACGAGACGCCGCTCCATGATTCAATGGCATCGGATTCGCCTATGGAATCCCCAATGAGTGAAGACTCACTAATCCAAAAGGAGTCGAGGCTTATTGCAAGAAAGGCGGCGAAGGCTAAGAAAGGGAGTACTTCCAGCAATGATAGTGCAAATTTTATTGGAGCAAATTGCAAGGAACTGCACCATGAGAATTGAGTTAGACATGAAAAAAGATGCGGACAAGAAAGCAATGAATGAAGAATATGCAAGATAAAGGGAGTATATACGCAAACAAGACATTGAGAAGAAGGATCGGGAAACCATGGCCATGAATACAAACCATATGTCCCCTGAAACAAAACAATTTTGGAATCTAGAACGAATGGATGTTATGAGAAGAAGGCTTTTCCCTGACGATGGACCTAGCAACACTGATTGGTTAAATGATCAAAACCATTAGGTTATTTTGATTGCCTTTTATTTAATTGTAGTATTTCTTAATTTGTTGTATTTCTTTTCTTTTAGTGAATAATGAAATCATTCAATAAAAAATCTTTTTATTCAACACATTGCATACATAACACAACCAAAGCATAATTAAATACATAACACAACTAAAGCATAATTAAAAACAAAACACAACACAAAGCATAATTAAAAACAAAGCATCTTCACTTGACTTCATTCACCGTCATTGCCTCTCACCGCCCATAAGTGCTCCATCAAGTCAACTTCGTTCATAAATATAAGACCATTGCATCTCCGTATATCGATCAATCATATGGTTCATGTAACAACCGTCCCTAACTAACGGTTCATACTCCAGTGGTTGTCCATTTGCATCCATGGGCCTTTCATAAATTCTTGTCAAGGCCGTGTTCATGGGATCCGGTTCGAACACGTCTGGAGCATCATAATCATACTCATCCTCCACAATCATGTTATGTAGGATGATGCAAGTCATCATAATGCTCCTCAGCACCTCCTCATCAAACATACGCGCAGCACCCCTAATAATTGCCCACCGAGCTTAGATGATACTAAAACACCTTTTGACATCTTTCCTACAACCCTCTTGATAGGCAAAAAATAATTTTTCATTCTCGGATCGGGGATGCGGAATTGATTTGACAAATCTGGTCCACCTCGGGTAGATGTCGTCTGATAAATAATACTCATTGCAATAGACAGTATTGTTGGTTTCATAGGTGATATTCGGGGCTTCACCTTTCAAGACAATGTTGAATACCGGGGATTGACCTAGCACGTTCAAGTCGTTTTGAGATCCGGCAATTCCGAAGAAGGCATGCCAAACCCATGTATCGAATCCAACAACAGGTTCGAGGATGATACTTTTTTGCCCTTTCCTATTTTCATAATCTCCTTACCAGGCAATTAGGCAATTCTTCCATTGCCAGTGCACATAGACAATGCTTCCAAGCATCCCAGGAAGACCTCGAGCTTTGACTTTCTGTAGAAGCCTTTGGTGGTCCCTAGGCATAGGTTTGTGGAGGTAGTCCCTAGTGTAGAGAGTTTCGATTGCATCACAGAATCTGATCAAGCTCTCTAGAGTAGTAGACTTCCCCATCCTAGCAATCTCATCCACCTGATTAGCAGATGAATCATACTCCAGCATTCATAGAACAACTGTAAGCTTTTGCTCCGAAAGAAGCCCCAAAACCCCAGCAGCATCACACTTTTGAACGAAGTATGCATCGTAATTGCAAACATCATAATTGCAAACATCATGCATGACTTTATTGAACAAATGGGGTTGCATTCTATATCATCCTCGAAAAAAATCATTAGAGTACACATAATTTGGGATAAAGTAATCTTCCAAAAGATTCTTACCCCGAGAATGCCTATGTCTGTCCACGTTTGGGCCACGGCCGACTTTTGAACCACGGTGGCAGCCTTAGCTTGATAGATCGAGCATACCCACTACCATGGCAACTTGTTCATCATCTGCTTGCTGCACCCTTTTTTCTTCAGCTCGACTACATCGTCTTTCTTTAATTTCTCGCTCTTGCCTCTCCAAGCATCTCCTCATGTCTGACATTGAGAGTGAAGTATGAAATCTAAAATATGAGAAATGAAAGGATAGAGAAGATCTGGTGTAAGAAGTATGAGTTGAGCCTCTGGTTTTATAAAGAGATTTAGAAGATAGGGATGACACGTGGCACGATTTTAGAGGGCGAAAATCGTATCTGAAATCTGAGATTTGTATTTTATAATAAATATCGACACGTGGCACCTGAGAATCTTATCCTAAAATCTTATCTGAAATTTGAGATTTGTATTTTATAATAAATGTCGACACGTGGCAACCGAGAATCTTATCCGAAAAATTCATTCGAATTATGAGATATGAATTTTATAATAAATATTGACACGTGGGAACCCAAAATTTTATCCGAAAATCTTCTCCAAATTAATTGTTTAGGTAAAAAAATAAAAACTAAAAGTGAATAGTATTTGCCCTTTGCCATGGCAGTGGGTGGAAACAAACCTTGCCTTTTGCAAGGGCTGCCACTATTCACATGAATAGTGACATCCCTTGCCTCCCCTAGACCTTTGCCATGGCAAATGGGTGGAAGTACTCTAAGTGAGGGAAGATTTGAATTTGAGACTTCTTACATTGGAAAGAAAAATACAAGTAGACAAAAACCCAATTGGTTTATCCAAAATTTTAATAAAGGACTAATTATCCATTACTTTGGTAAGAAACATAAGGCTAAACAACTGTACATATTTCCCTTTTTGATACAATAGGCCCGAAAGCTAGGAAAACTAGCAAGAGTTTTTCGTGTGGGCCAAACAATGCCAATTTGATATGGGCAACTCGAGCGGATGAGAGCCCATAGTTGTTACAAGACCAAGAGTGTCACGACCCCACTCTCTTAGCACGATATTGTCCGCTTTGGGCCCCACCCTCACAGTTTTGTTGCTGGGAACTCACGAGCAACTTCACAGTGGGTCACCCATCATGAGATTGCTCTAACCCCAACTCGCTTAACTTCGGAGTTCCAAGGAATCCGAAGCCAGTGAGCTCCCAAAAGGCCTCGTGCTAGGAAGAGAAGTGCCCACACATATAAGCACTTCACCTTTCCCTCCCCAAGCGATGTGGGATTGCTCACCGTTCTTGCTTCTTCAAGCTCACGGGTCTTACAAAGAGAGGCAAAACCCGACAAACGTTTTCCTCTATATCCATAACTAATTGGAAACAATTCATTTTTGGTCCTTATAGTTTGCTGAGTCTTTTTACTTTGGTCCATGCAGTTTTAATTTTGTCAATTTAACCCATGTAATTTGATTTTATTGCAATTCAAGGATACATTCAAATTTATATCCAATTATATCCAAAATTTAGAATACTCTCTCACGTAAGAGACACATGTTTATTCCGTCAAGAAATTGGACGGAAATTTAGATGTGTCCTTTAAATTGCAATAAAATCAAACTACATGGGTCAAATTGCTAGAATTAAAACTATATGGACAAAATTTGAAATTTCGTCAAACTACATGAACGAAAAATGAGTTTTTGCCTAATTAATTTGCTTACTCTTTCATTTCTTTGTACTTTGGTAAGAAGCATAATGCATTTACCTTTTATTTTTTAAAGCCACAACAACAAGTTGACAGATAAGCCATGTTACAAGTTCATTTATATCGTTCTGAGTAACGAATACTTTATTAGGGGTTTAGAAGACGAGAGTCAAATATTGGTGTAAGGCTAAATGTTTTAGGGGGGTGTAATTGAGATTTTAAAAGATTATTTTTGAATAAATAAGTCATGTGGTATTCAATTAAGACTTTTAAATAATCTAAACAAGTCTTGTGGTATTCCATTAAGGAGGGTGTATTCAACTGCAATTTTAATAGATTGTAATCACATGATTTTAATGTAATGAATTTCAGTTGGATTTGTTTACAAGATTTTACTTATGATTTTAACATATTGTAATTACAGGATTTTACTTATGATTCACTTAGAACTTTTTTGTATTCTCCAAAGAATCAAAAGATTTGCTATAGGATTTCATATGAAATAAATAGTCTTTTAAAATCTCAATTGTTAGAAATCTTTAAAATCCATAAGTAAAAAATCTTGATCATAAAAATCATTAAAAAAAAATCTTATAAGTCATTATATTCTACTAAAATCCACTGAACTTTTTTATTCCTAAATAGTCTTTTAAAATCTCAATTGAATACACCCGTCATTGCAACTAAAAATCCTCACCTAAGCAATGATTACATACTGTAATATAGGAGTCAAATAAAATCTTAACTTAATTAACATATTGTAATGGTATAGATTGATTGTCTGACAATACATTGTTTCTATGGATCCCAAATTCACTCTCATAAGACGGTGACGCAATTCCACACAAGTTTTATTTGTTCTCCATGGTTATTTATAGAACTTAAGAAACCCTCCCATTTTCAAGGATCCTATATTTAACCTTCCCAACTATATAAATATGCACAATCTCATTTCCCCTTTCAATCAACATCTATCAATTCAACATTCTCAAATACAATAACATCCGAGATTTTTCCATACCCAGAAACAAAATGGCGTTCAACATCAAGCTTCTTCTGGTCATCTGCTCTGTCGCATTCTTCACTCTTGCCACTGCAAACCTTTCCCAAGAAGAGATCGATGGCTTCATCGAGGAACACAACAAGGGCCGCGCCGAGGTTGGCAATGGTCCACTGAAATGGAACGAGACCATAGCCAAGTATGCCCAAGATTATGCAAACAAGAGAGTTGATGACTGCGCCATGGAGCACTCAATGGGGCCTTATGGTGAGAACTTGGCCTCAGGTGAGGGCATGTCTGGGGCAGCTGCCACCAAGTATTGGCTCACTGAGAAGGAGTTTTATGACTACGACCAAAACAAATGCGTCCGAGACGAATGTGGCCACTACCTTTGTGTGATTTGGGGCAAAACCACAGACGTTGGTTGTGGCATTTCAAAGTGCAAGAATGGACAAAACTATGTCATCTGCAACTATGATCCTTCTTATAATGAGGAGGAGCATCCCTACTAGACACTAAATTTACATGTCACAAAAACATACGTGCACACCTACACCAGGCCTGTTTTCGGGGTCTTGTGTTTTTGTTGAGAAATCGGAGGAATAAGAGGGGATGAGAGGTGATTTACACGTAACGTGTGTGTAGGAATATACCTCCTCACTCTCACAACATTCTTTTACATGACTATTTATTGTGAGAGAAGATGACATATATAAAAAAAGAAGTAGAAATTATTTCATTTTTTGTAAGTTTTTATGTTATTCACTTTATTTATTTAATTTTCATTCTCTTTAATTAACACTAACTAACTCTTGATCTTAGTCTAGTGATACTTCTCTTCTTAAAACTCAAAAGAGACTTGACCATATTAACTAACTAGTAATTTCAATAGGTGAGGACAATATCCTTATTCGTAATTTTCTGACTCTGAACCCAACCAACCATTTCCTCCACATCTATAATTTGTTGGTCTTATTTTTCTTTTTCTGGTTTTTTTTTTTGTCAGAATAATTTTTTATTTCCGTAAGGAGCAACTTTCATTTGTTTTTTGTGTGTGGCTTATTTACTGTTTTACCCCTTGAAGCGGACTCTCGGTCTCACTTTACCCACTTAAATTGAAAATTTCTCACTTAACCCCCTGAATCTCTAAAAATTGCTAAAATTTTCTCACTTTACCACTTCCGTTCATTTCTATCTACAAAACTATTAAGTGTCTGACGTGGCATGGGCATTCTAGTAACTTTGGCTTTTTATCTTCTCTCCTCTCACCTCACTTCCTCTTCTCTCCCCTCCCCAACCCAACCCCCATCGAACCCCACCCCTCCCCCTCTTCTTTCTTCTCTCTGTTTCTCTCTCTCACTCTCACTCTCTTCTCTCCCATCCCCTTCCCAGACCCAGCCCCAAGTGCACATTTATCGCACCCTACCCTCTCCCCTCTCTGCCTCTCTCTTCTCTCTCTTCTCTCCCCTCCCCAACCCATCGCACCCCACCCTATTCTTTCTTCTAAATGCCTCTCTCTCTCTCACTCTCTCTCTGCCAAGAGAGAAGATGAGGAGTGGTTGTCGTGGATATATTTTTTAAATTTTGAACGGTGGTGGTTTGGGTGTGTTGAATAATTCCATGGTGGGTTAGGTTTGGGGTGGGGTTGGGTCTAGCGAGTGGATAGGAGAGAAGAGAGGCAGAGAAAAGAGAGAAGAGAGAATAAGGGGAGGGGTGGGGTTCGAAGAGGGAGTGAAGTGAGAGAGTGAGAGAGAGACAGAGAGAAGATAAGAAGCTAAAATTACTAGAATGCTCATGTCATGTCAGACACTTAACAGTTTTGTGGATGGAACGATAAATAAGCCTTTTTTTTCAAAGACCTTTTTCTGTGATAAATACCCCGAAAACAATGACTTTTATAGGACGCGATAAGAGAGAGAGAGAGAGAGAGAGAGATTTCGGTTCATGGGCTTTTCTTGGGCTGATAATTGCAAAGGGTTAAAACTACGAGTCTAAAACTTTGTGTTTGGAACACTTGGATTTATCTTGGGTGTGGGAGGTTCCAGTGTAATAGTGGGTGGAGTTTTGTTTACTTTGCAATTACGACCCTCCTGTAAACATCGTGGGAATTAAGCCATATTAGGTCATTTACGCATACAGAGGGTTCATCACCTGTTGTGAAAATTGTAATTATGATCAGCCATTGCATGATTTCATATGGTTTTTCTTTGCAGGATTTCCGTTCTTGAAATGCCAATAAAATCTCACTTTTACACAATTTTATCCATTTTGTTCGACTTGGATCTCAACATTATTGATTATTTAGGATATAAAATGGCCATTTAAACTTAAAATGTATAATCCAAGCCATTAACCAATCTGATACTAAAAAATCTAAAATCTCAGTGACAATTTGTGATTATACTCCCTAAACAATCAATTATATCAATAAATGTAATCATAGTTGAAAAAGATTGAGTAGAAATGAGATTTCATTGACACGTCCATTCTTTAAGAAATAACAGACGTTTTGTCTAGATAATGACTCTTGATCGTAAAGAAAAAGTGGAGAATAAGAATTGGTTTACTTTTCATAATTTTCTTGATCACTTGAAGATCTAGGGGATTCAATTCAATTCAATTCAATAGTTGTGTTTTTAAATCAGAAAACTCTCCTTTTAGTATGGAGAAGATGACATTATATTACGTCATTATCCTAGAGAGTAAAGGCATGAAGGCCCTCTCCTCCATTTAAACCAAAAAAGTCCAAAACAATCAGAAGATGAAGGAGCAAATTTAGGCAACGACTGTGCTAAATTATTTTAGAGTAATGTTATATTGACTTCACTTTTCTTTTCTTTTTTAAGACCCGTACACTACACACACTACACATGTTAGTATAAACTTCATAAGAAAATTTCCAAAGCTACCATGCATTATTTTCCAGAGTTTACTTTTCTTTTTTTTCTTTTTTCCTTCTGACATTCTTCCAAAGTTCTTTGTTCCCCGAAATTGACGCTTAGCCTTAGTTACCTAGCTAACTGATCAACTCATACGTTTTATTTTTTTATTTTTTTCTGATAACAAAGCAACTCATACGTTTTCTAGATGCATCGATAACGTGTTTCACAAGAAGCACACTCCATTATTGATTGAGTTTTATTTGAAATTTAAAAACCAACACACAACGACCAGGTCAAATAGGGATTGGAGTTTGCCACTTTTTTTTTTTCCAAACAATGAGAGAATATTATTAAAGACGAATAGAAAGGTTTACATCACTAGCAAGAATATCAAATATCCACTCATGCCATAATTCATCCCAAATTTGAATACCGCCAACTCTGAACACAAAGGCCGCAATTTTATGCGCTGCCTTGTTACAATGACGAGGATTGTACGGAAGACACAATGCTGAAATTGCTCCACCAATTGCTTTATGTAAAAAATAATGGCTTCCACAGCAATATCAATCTTCCATTCCCCACAAAGCATACAAATAACTTGTAAAGAATCAGATTCAAATTCTATCTTAGACAAACCACATTGCACGCAGGCCATCAGTGCTTCTCGAATGGCCTCAGCCTCCATCGCCAATCCACCCTGCAAGTCACCCTTGCCGCCAGCCTGAACCATCCATCCATATGAATCGCAAACCACCCACACTACTACAAAAATCGCAATAGACGACGGTAATTCACCGTCGTGTATTCGGTTTTTCAACCGTCGTGAAATCAACCGACATCTTTTGATGCATAAAACCACGACGGTAAATTACCGTCGTCTATTATTTGTAAAGACGACGCTTTTTACTCAAAACCGTCGTTGTTTTTATGTAAAGACGACGGTTTTTGTAAAAAAACCGTCGTTGTTTAGAGGTAAAGATTGTTAATTATAGGAATAAAGACGACGGTTATTTATAAAAACCGTCGTGGATTGTTTGTAAAGACGACGGTTTTTTACAAAAATCGTTGTGGATTGTTTGTAAAGACGACGGTTATTTATAAAAACTGTCGTGGATTGTTTGTAAAGACGACGGTTTTTATAAAAACTGTCGTTGTTTAGAGGTAAAGATCGTTAATTATAGGAATAAAGACGACGGTTTTTTTTTTAAAACTGTCGTGGATTGTTTGTTAACTAATCTTTATTCTACAACAAACATACTTCTTACCAATTAAATATAAATATTCAATTGATGGTAATTAGTAATACAATCTTTTCCTAACAAGACCTATGTACTCCTAATCCAAGCCTTCCTCTCATCCAAACATACAAATGATGCACAATTGAAGTATCCTCCATCATCCCTGCAAATAAATCAAAATGACAGAAAGATAAAAAAGTTAAGATTATAAACAAATAAAATTATGTGATAGAGAAATTTTATAATTGGACTATATTTCCATAGAACTACATGCTTATATGCCAATGGTATAACTATGGGCAACAGAAAGTATTCAGAAGGTGCAACTGTTAGTCTAGCACCAGCACGCTTAACTTCCTGAAGAAAGAGGCAACTGAACATCATCAACCTCAACCTCGAAGAGAAGACAAAACCAAAATAAAGTAGGACAAGCATATGAGATTAGGGTTTGTACTTACAGTAGACTGAGCTCAGAGTATATCACCAATGCTTTGGGAGGGAAAGCTCAATCTGATATGATGGAGAATGGAGAGCGAAAACTAAAAGGTTAGAATTTGAGTTCATGAGAGATGGCGAAATGTTATATAGGGTTGAGGGCAAATTTTGAAAATTGAGGATGGCGCTCGAATTTTTCAAATGACCGCGTTTTTTAAAGACGACGGAAAGTAAAATACAACCGACGTATAATTTGACAATATAAACAGCGGTGTTTAAATAATAGGGCCGTTGTAAAACTTTACTACGTCCGTCGATTAAAGAAAACGTCGTTGTAAATACTTTTTACGACGCTCACCATAAAACCTTCATTTTAAATAAAAAATAAATAAGAGGGCTATGGTTTTCCTGGGATTCGAACGCTGCGTTACCCAGTGTAATTGACCAAAAGCAGTTGAGAGGAAATCGGCGTCGTTTTAATAAACTCTAAAACCTAAACCCTAAACCCTAAACCCTAAACCCTAAATCCTAAACCATAAATTTTACAAAAATTATATAAAAAAACACAAGTATGCAAAAAATAAACTAAAAATTGCAACGGACTCCTTACGACAATGCCTTCTATATTAAAAGGCTAAAATCAGGATTTCATATATTTTTATTTATGGCCACCAATGGATCACATAAACCTTAGGGTTATGTTGTGAAAGTATAAGGACTATTGTGCTTTGTAAACAAACAATTTTGAATTCTCTTATCATTTGTAATTTTTATAAAAAAAATTACATTTTTCAAAGCTTTAGGGGGAAGACAATCTCTCAATGATAGAATAGTAGTTGTCGGTTTAATTTTTTAAAATTTATTAAGAATATTATGAAATAAATAAATAAAAACCGACGTCTTAGACGATTTAGACGTCATATTGTTTTTAAACACTGATGTTTATTGTTGTTACAACATCGCTTTAAAAGAAATTAATGTCGTTGTAAGTTATAAATGTCGACGTATTTTAAAGTTACAACTTCAATCTTTTATTATTAGTAAACGATCCAAATTAATTTAAGAACGATGTAGTTCGGAACATTTTACATGACACGTCTCTATTTTTGCTGACGTGGTATAATATAATAATACGTCTCCCATTACAAAAAAAAGCGCCTTTTATTTTATAACATTCGACGTCGTAATTATTAAATAAACCATCGTGGATTGTTTGTAAAGACGACAGTTTGTTTACAAAAATCATTGTGGATTGTATGTAAAGACGACGGTTATTTATAAAAACCGTCGTGGATTGTTTGTAAAGACGACGATTTTTTTATAAAAACCGTCGTGGATTTTTTTGTAAAGACGATGGTTTTTTTACAAAAACCGTCGTGGATTATATGTAAAGACGACGGTTATTTATAAAAATCGTCGTGGATTGTATGTAAAGACGACAATTTTTTTATAAAAACCGTCGTGGATTTTTTTGTAAAGACGATGGTTTTTTTACAAAAACCGTCGTGGATTATATGTAAAGACGACGGTTATTTATAAAAAACCGTCATGGATTGTATGTAAAGACGACGATTTTGTTATAAAAACCGTCGTGGATTTTTTTGTAAAGACGATGGGTTTTTTTACAAAAACCGTCGTGGATTATATGTAAAGGTGACGGTTATTTATAAAAACCGTCGTGGATTGTATGTAAAGACGACGGTTATTTTACAAAAAAACCTTCGTGGATTTTTTTGTAAAGATGACGGTTTTTTTACAAAACCCATTTTGCTTTTCCCTAAACACATGAAATCGTGCGAAAATAAGGAGAAGGAAGAGGTGGTTGAGAGGGATATGGTGAAAACCACAGAGAGAGTGAGATTTTTACCCATTTGTTCAATTTGATGAAAGCGTAGAGCAGGATCTTCAATTTGCTGGACAGGGGAGAGAAGGAGGCTCGAGAGATGTGATAGAGAGGGATAGAGAGGGTTTGAACGCGGATAGGGAGAGAGGGCTTCATCGAGAAGGAAGGAGACTTTTCATCAAGAGGGAAACTTAAGAACATTGAGCGGGGCGTGAAAAATTAGGTTGAGAGATGACTTAAGTTTAGCGTGTTTTGCAAACACGACCCTTCTTTTTAAAACCGACGTCCTTGAGATCACTTAAGTTTAGCGTGTTTTGCAAAGACGACGCTTTTTAAGTTTCATGTGTCGTGTTTTAAAAATACCCCAACGAAACTACGTTTTTTAGGTGTTTAAGCTACTAATCCACGTCGGTTTTATTTTACCGTCGTCTTTCTAAATACAACGACGGTATTTATTTTTTCTGTCGTGGTTTTACTGTCGTCTATTTCGTTTTTTGTAGTAGTGTCATCCGACACCTCCCATTTGTGACTGCGACACCCAAGCAGCATCACAGTTAACTTTGACCATCCCATACGGCGGTTTTCGCCAAGAAGTCATCGGCTCCTCTTGAACTTCAGGCGGTTGTAGCAATTCGTTAATGAACGGCTTCACATGCATTTGTGCCGTTCTAAATTCTTGCACCTGGTTTTGAAAGCACTCCACAGCATCACGAGGATCAATCACCGTAGCTTCAAATACCGCTCCATTCCTACTTTTCCATATCCTCCATAACCCAAATGCACATACCTGCAAAATATCTCTACAATACTCCACTTGCTCGTATTTGTTGAGCAAATATTCCGAGCAAACAATAAAATCCTCTCCCATAATTTGACATGAATCCAATTGTAAAGGAGAAGCAAACCAAAGCAAATGTGCAAACTTACATTTAAAGAATAAATGTACCTGTGATTCCCCTTCCCGCCCACACAAAGCACATGTAGTGTCAACATCAATACCCCGATGCAATAAGTTTTCCTTCACTGCTAAAACATTGAGGCAGCATTTCCATAGAAAGGTTCGAATTTTAGGCGGCACCTGCAGTCCCCAAATACTCTTCCATATATGTCGTTGTTTATCCCCTTGACTGTTTTCGCCTTCAGTTTTCCTGCCAAGCTCCTGGTTTTGCCGTAGAGTAAGTGCCACTTCATAACCTGATCTAATAGTATAGCCACCATGAGAGGTAAAATGCCAAACCATCTTATCTGGACACCCCCATCGGCTAATTGGTATGGTTAAGATACATTTTGCTTCATGGGAGTTAACGCAACGATCCACAAGCTCCCTGTCCCAACATCTCATATTTTGATCAATGAACTCAGACACCATCAAAGGCATGTCCGAATGTCTGGAGTGAACCATGGAAGTAGACGGAGTGGGCAGCCAGCAGTCTAGATAAATGCGAACACTCTCTCCATTTCATATACGCCAACGAAGCCCAGCCTCCAAAATCTTGCGGGCTTGCAAGATGCCTTTCCAACCCCACGAGGTCGTCCGACCACACACTACATGCATGAAATCATATTGAAAATAATATTTCTCATGTGGGAGCCAGCAAGCAAAGAATCCGGGTTCTGAAGTATCCGCCAGCCAATTTTCACAAGCATAGCAAGATTGGAGTTTGCCACTTCAAAATTGGATAACAAAAACATATTTGTACGCATGTTAGCTGATTGACTATCCTATGTGACACTTTTAGCAGGTAAAAAGAAAGCTAAGAGACTGAAATCAAAATACGTGTACTTGTTTAAATTGGATTTTAGTTTACATCGGAAGGCTTGTCCGGGCTTGTTTATTCTTGGACCGCCATAGAGTGGTGAATCAAGCATTCGTTGCCCCTTTTTCTAAGTTAGCGAGAACTAGGCCCAAAGCATCCCGAGGGAGAAGCAAGTCCCAGGGGAGTACTTTGTTCTTCTTCCAGGGGCTGCGTGTTTTGTGTTGATGTTTTCGACAGTTAGACGAAGAGTTGGAGATGGTGCATCACAGGCTTGGTATGAGAGTTTTCTTTGGTGAATCAAGATACTACTAAGCTTGGCATGAGAGGCTTGTGGTGTGAGAGCTAAGAGAAAATGAGCATAAAGAAATTATTAAAGCTTGAGATTTTGGGTGTTTTCGGCAGCTAGACGAAGAGCTTGCAATGTTTGCTTTTTCTTACCAAAAAGGTAAGGACTATGGTTTCAACTTAGCTTGAGAGGATGGGTGTTTCATATTTGGGATGGAGCTTTTTGAGAGAGAAAGAGAGATGAAGAAAAAAGATAGGTGGCTTGAGCAGATTTCTAGCAGCTTGACGAATGCTTGGTCGTGCTTTTGGATGGTTGAAGATGACTTGATGATGTTGAACTGAGATTATATGAGCTTGGAATGAGAGCTTGGAGTATGGGAGCTAAAGATCCACAAGTTTAGCAAATGAGAATGCATGTGCTTGCCTTAGTGTTGGATATGCTTGAGTTTGGGTGTTGAGAACTTGTTGTTTGTGGCTATAGCTATAATGATTTAAGAGTTTCAAGAGAAGGATGATGGAAGGAAAAGCTTGAGGCTTGATGGATATGGTGTTTATAGCTTGGAAGGGTATGAGGAGGAAGGAAAAGCTTGATGAGGCTTTATAGGGAAGATGGAAGGAAAAGCTTGAGGCTTGAAGGCTATGGTGTTTATAGCTTGGAAGGGTATGAGGTGGAAAGAAAAGCTTGATGTATTGCTTGGTGACGCTTTATAGGGAATATGGAAGGAAAAGCCTGAGGCTTGAAGGCTATGGTGTTTATAGCTTGGAAGGGTATAAGGAGGAAGGAAAAGCTTGAGGAATGGCTGGGACGGCTGCTGGAAAGCTTGCAGCAGCCGAAGGAAGGTGGTCTGATGTGGTTGCTGGGGTGCTTGAGCAACCAAGAGGTGTCCTCTACTTGTGTCATGGCTTCTAATTTATAGAAGGTAAGGGATTTCCCTTATTTCCAATGGGTAGAAGGAGGTGATGAAACCATTGTATTTCCAACTTGTAAAAGGGAACATCAGGACATTCTTATCTTCAACATGCAAAGCTAGGCATTGAAAAATGATTATTTCCAATAGGTAAAATAAGGTGTCGGAATTGGCTTGTTTCCAAAGGGTAATAGGGAGTGCTTGAAGGATATCTCATTTGCTCACTCACTTTGGAGAACTCCAAGTAATGGGCTTGGATTTGGTGCTCCCAAGTAGTTAGTCCAAAGTCTCCATTATCTAAGAACTTCTGTGGGCCTTGTGGACCTTCGAAACCTTCCACACCACAATCCCTCGTGCAAGCCCCGTGAACTACATGACTTGGGTTCAGGTGGGCTTGGTAAGTGATTGGCATAGGAAAAATGTATTATTTGCTTGGCATGGCATGTACACTATTTCTATTTTATTTAATGAATTAATTCCCAAAATACAGCTTGTATTAACGCATGACCACCATTATATGTTATATTGGGTTTTAAATATCTTTGGGCTTCTCATGACTTTTTTGGGCCTTAACAATTCCTAACAACATGTAAGTAAACGGGACTTCATTTGGAAACGGTCATATAACTAAATATGGGTGCTTCCTCAATACAATATTGACTTGATAAATTTTTGTGTATGACTCTAACACCATTACACCTTATATTCTCGTTTACATGGCCATGAAGGATAGTGGTGACCTACCGTCAACAATGTACTAATTTTTGGGCGCGGGATTTTGTTGATGTATGTAAACTATCAAAGTTGAAGGTGTCAAAACACTCGCCTTGAGAAGTAATAGATGATATGTAAATTCTCACTTTTAAAATATGAACTCTTTGTAAATGACCCACTAGTGTAGGAGTTTGGAGCAATTGCTCCCTCGTGAAAGGTCCCGAGTTCGAGTCCTAGCATCCATATAGTATGTATATAAATTTAGTATATTATCGCATCTCTCAATAGGAAAGGTCTTCAAAAAAAAAAAGGAACTCTATCATAAATTATCGCTTTTAAAATTACACATATTAGGCGTAGAATTTTGTTGATGAGATGTAAACCATCGAAGTTGAAGGTGTCAAAACACACCCCATGAAAAATAATAGGTTGCCATCACCATCAACAGAAACCAGAAGCACTAGATCACAATTTTCATCAATTTATCTGTTTCCACATGTTTAGGCCATCTCCAATGGGAGTGGGCTAAACTCAAAATTTGAGTTTTTAGCCTAAAAACTTTCTCCAACCATATTTACAAATGGGTCATAAAACCAATCCAGTCAAAACATAGGCAGAATAGCGCCCTTTCTATTGCCTGGATATAAATATGGTGGAGCCCACATGCAAAGAGTTGAAGCCCAAAAGCAAGCCTCAGAATAGCCCACATGCTGATGCAAAACAAGTGGGGCCCACGTGCAGGAGAAGTCTGCCTCTTCCTTAAAATGTTGGCCGCATGTTGTGTTTAATTCATGTAGTTGTTGAGATCCAACGGCTACATTTAATATACTTTTGTAAACTTTTTTTTTTTTTTTTTCAAATGGAAGCTTAATTTAACGGCCTAAATTGTCCAATACTGATTTTAACTGAAGAAAAAAAAGTATATCCAACGACCCAAAATTAAATCCAATAATCAAAATAATATTATTTATTAATCTACATGAGATTCAACCTCAAAATTCATTCCAAATTTTATAAATACCCACCAATTTATTAAATAATCCACTAAAATCAAATTTTAAGTGAAATTAGAATTTGTTTAAGTTAAAATGTTCAGAAAAATAAATTACGAAGGTATAAAAAAATCAACATAAGAAAAATCAACCACAAAAGAAAAATAGAGTTAAAGTATTCTTAAATAATTTAATAACGTTACGGAATCAATTTTTGAGTTAGCAAAGTCGGAGGAAAAAATTGTTTTTGTCCGGACAATACATGAATAGTTGTATTTTGGACAGTGGAAATTTGGGTTTAGCTCATTTATGGTTGGAAATGGTTTTAAGGCCTTGAAATATAGGCCCAAACTAGAAAAAATTACTTCTTCCTGTGCTAATTCCTCTACTATTTGCAATAGACCTTAAGAATAAATGAAATTGTAAGTAATTATACATGCTTTATCCCTCAACTCAACTTGTGTATAATAAGCCAAACATTTGTCCATGGCTTTTAAATTAGCATAGTTCCGGGCATAAGCCGCTACGTCAGCGTCACACGTCAGAAGACCAACGTCATCACTTTTGCTAGCGGGAGAGCCAGGTCGACTACTGGTTGTGATGAGAAGCAAAGGGAGATGGCCCCGTAAATTGCGGTCAAGCCCAAGGGTCCTTCAACACGCAAAAAGCTTTAGTCCTATATTGAGCTTTCTCTGTAGACCATAATGAAAGGAGAAGGAGTAACATTGTTTTGTTATTCTCATCCAATTAAATTATGTTATGTAAAATTTTTATCATGTGTGACGGAACGTGTAATTAATTATAAATTATAAAACAGTGTTTTTCACGTGATATATAAGTTTTTCTCCGGCAAATCTTTTGTCAAGGATGAGCATGTGGCGGAGTCAATATATGCTGCTATTCTATGTACTATGCTTATAATCTCTTGCCCGGGACCATTTAGGAAAGTTTGAAATGTCTATTATGCTCTGCAAGAATTGTCAGACTACAATGACAATTCAACCAATTTCTACCCCTTCCCTCTCAGGGAAAAATAATTTAGCACATACACAATTATTGTACAATAATTGTCACACTACACGCACTACACATGTTAGTATAAACTTGATAAAGAAAATTTCCAAAGCTAGCACTACACACTACACGCAATATTTTTTCTAGATGCATCGATAATGTGTTTCACAAGAAGCACACTCCATTATTGATTGAGTTTTATTTGAAATTTAAAAACCAACACACAACGACCAGGTCAAATAGCGATTGGAGTTTGCCACTTCGGAATTGGATAACAAAAACATATTTGTACGCATTTTAGCTGATTGACTATCTAACGTGACACTTTTAGCATGTAAAAAAAAGAAGTTAAGAGACTCACTCCAACCGAAATGTTAAATCCTAGCTAGTGGAATTACATTTCTCTCTTTTGCTGTTATTTTTGTTGTTTGATGTTGTGATTTTATTTCATTAGTTTATTATTAAAAATTTCAATTAATGTGCCTATAGTGTAGTAAACCAACAAACAATATATAATAAAGTAATATTTTAATTTGACATATAATGTGGAATGTAAAAATCTATTATAATTTATATGTCAAATTGCCACATAAGCCATTAAATTCAAATTTAATATTTGATATTTGACATCTCCCTAAATTTTCCAAAACGCATTCATAGTGTGATGACACAATGGATGTGTTGTGGCAAATTTAGGGACTTTTTGTTTATTGTTTTCATTTTCTAATAATTTATTTATTTTCTTGGCCTAGACTTTAGCCAGTTACCTATTAGGAACGCTCTTGTACACACTGGTGGAACTACTCCAAAGGCTTAGGTGGGCTGTGGCACAGTAAAGTTTTTGGGGGAAAACAAATCAAGCCTATATAAATGAGTTGTTTTAAATATAGCCCACTATTTATTAATTTATTAAAATTCAAAAAGTCCAATTCCTTATAAATTTAGTTGTAAGGCAACAATAAAAATACACATGGCAATAACAAAAATTTCAATTCTCTCAAGGATTGCATGATACAACTTGAATAGGTACACTTTTAATTATGTTGTTGAAGTGTTCTTTCGTCGCATTTAATATGTATTTGTTTTATGTTAAAGTTTATTGAAAATTAGTCAATGAAGCTATAAACTAGTGTGATTTATATGATTTAATGTATATTTTTATTTATAAAAAGACTATAAAAACGTTAAGTACAAAAAAAATTCATGGTTCCGCCCTTGCTTGTACAGTAATGCAAATAAATTTCCTCATTTTCCATTATAAATACTCCACACCATATGTCTCGTTCTCGCAACAAAAACTCCTTCCTAGATTATCAAACTCTCAAAACCCAACATGGGGCAGTCCAAGATTTTACTAGCCCTCGTTTGTGTTTTAGTCTCTGCCCTTCTCCAATCCACTCATGCCCAAGACACACAGCAAGACTACCTCACTGCCCACAACGACGCTCGAGCAGCGGTAAACGTCGGGCCATTGTCATGGGATGAGAAGCTAGCAGGCTATGCGCAAGACTATGCCAATCAACACATTGGCGACTGCAATCTTGTCCACTCTGGTGGGCCCTACGGTGAAAATCTTGCCATGAGCACCGGTGACTTGTCGGGCACGGATGCTGTGAACATGTGGGTGGCGGAGAAGGCCGACTATAACTACGATTCTAACTCTTGTGCCGATGGCAAGGTGTGTGGGCATTATACGCAGGTCGTTTGGCGTAACACAGCTCGTGTGGGTTGTGCAAAAGTGAGGTGCAACAGTGGAGGTACCTTCATTGGGTGCAACTATGATCCGCCAGGCAACTATAATGGGGAGAAGCCATACTAAACCAACTATATCTATGAAGCTATGTTATTAAGAATAAAATGAATTAAGAAGTGATGTTCGATCATCAATTCATTGTATCTTATTCACCGGTATGGTGGAGGCTAAACTTAATTGATATGAAGACTGGCTTTTTATTATTTTGGAAACTAGAGACATGTATGCATGCTGCGTCCAAAGTTGCATTATTATTTGCCTAGGTTAAACTATTACTAAAAAAGAAGTTGCATTTTTAGAGAAGGGAATTGACCCTTGGACATAGGATTCAAGAGTAAATGTTCTTAACCAATTGAGCTACAATCTCCTTACAAAGCAAATTGCATAAATAAATAAAAAAGAACGTATTGCACATTTTGTTGGAATGTCCAACTATTTTGTGTGGCTCCCATTATATATATAAATAGAAATCTATTATCAATATGAAAAAAGAGTACAAATTATACAAACTGTAAAAGGGAGTCATCCCATTAGCAAAATGGCAAACATGGATAAAAACTTCCCTAGTGACCTGAGCCAGTCAAAAATCTAAAAAGATTTTGAGAGAATTATTCTCGAAAATAACTTTTATATAACCTCTTTCTACCGCCATAGTTTCCCCGAATCTAGTCCAATGATATCAAGGACAAAACTTGCCGCGCTAACAGGCATGACACTCCTAAAGAAATTAAGAATACCCAACAAACTCAATAAAGTTTTTGGAATTATGAGAGGAAAAAACACACCAAAAAAAAAACGCATAGAATTTCTTGACTTTATTGAACAAAAAAGATCAAGACTAAAAATCTAACAAACACGGACAAAAGGAATAACAAACGTTGTTAATCTTCTTCCGGGACATGATGGTTCATTGTGTAGCTCCCAGGTGAACGTATTGCGCAATTCTCCATAGCCAATATGGTGGTTCATTGTAATTGTAATAGTCGGGAAAGATAAAGGAGTGTAATTATTTGACCAAATTGACACAACCTAGTTCAAGTTTATTTTTTCCTTTTTTTGGTTTCAGTTTCTCTTGATATTTGTGGTGGTGGTGGTACAATGGGCACACTAGCTATTTTAAGTTCTGCAAGGCGCGGGTGTTTTGGCGACTTATAAGGTTCTTCCTTGGTTACACATGATGCAAACAAAATTAATTTTCACATCCACAAATATAATAACATATATAATTTTCTCCAACCCAGACGTAGGTCTCAATATTTTCCAATCCATACCCACAAGAAACTCTAAAGCAGAACAATCTCTGTAGATTATTACAATTAACCAGTAATTAACATTATGGAAGGGTTGTGCAAGAACAAGATCTCATTAGCCCTACTTTTAATTTGCCTAGTAGGGTTAGCCCATGCCCAAAACGCCCCAGATGACTACGTGAAAGCCCACAACGCAGCGCGAGCAGCAGTTGGCCTCGACACCTTGGACTGGGACGATGGCCTAGCAGATTCTGCGAAAAACTACGCAAACCAACGTGCCGGCGACTGCGACCTTGTGCACTCGGATTCGGGCCCTGGTGAAAACCTTGCAATGAGCCCTGACGGAGACTTGACGGCGAAATTGGCTGTGGACCAGTGGGTGGCGGAGAAGGCCGACTATGATTACAAGACCAACACCTGCGCCCCTGGGAAGCAGTGTGGCCATTATACGCAGGTCGTTTGGCGTGACACGGGGCTTGTTGGGTGTGCCAAAGTCCAGTGCGCCTATGGAGGTTCCTATGTCGTTTGCCACTATGATCCTGCAGGCAACTCTGTTGGGGAGAAGCCTTACTAATACGCTTAATTAATCACACTGTGTGCTTGAAGGGATCCTGGCAATTTTTATTTTTTATTTTTATTTTTTAGTAATTCTTGAATAACCCAGTTTTGGTTTTGGGAAATTAATTTTACTTTGTACACATTAATAATATTGATTTATTTGCTACATCAATTGATAATAAAAAAAAACCCTTTAACCCAAGTGTCTGCTCGATCGGATCCCTTTTACTTTTTATCTTCTGATTAAACCTAAATCATAAAAAGCAAAACAGAAAAAAATTCATAGATCGGAGAATCATGCATATTTGAGTTGTTTATGTTTTTTTTTTCTTCTTTTCTTTTCTCTTCCCTTTCTTCGAAGTAATTTATTATTGATTCCATATGTGCTAGAAGCTAGCCAAAGATATACTCTTCGATACTATCCAAATTGTAATGTAGGACCACCAAGTTTGGCAATCCAATAATTGTCGAGGGGGGATGTCTTGGCGACTTGATTACTTCCTAGCTTTCTAGATGGAGAAATTTCGATGTTTACAGAAAGAAACAAAATAATAGGAATGCTCTTTTTCTTTATAGCACTAGCATTAAAATACTTCATAAGAAAATAAAGCAAAACCAGTTAATTTATGAGGTAAGCACAATTAATTTAGTGAAAGGTCTGGGAAGGTAAGGAGCTAGGGAGAGATGGGGATGAGGAGAGGGATGGAAGTCACCGACCCAAAGGAGGACGGCAGCTGAAACTTTTCTCTCTTATAGTCTTCTCTAATTATCTTCTTGATATTAAAAGATGTCTCAAATTCGAAATATCTTTATTGTTGATGATAACATGCCTCCCAATATGGTGTTGTAAAAAATTATGTGGGCCCTCAATGAAAATTACAGTCCCTCGTAACACTTCCCTTATAAATACTCCATGCTATATGCCTCATTTCCTACATCAACCACCCAAGTTATTATTTTGCATTGTGAGCCTACAAACCAATACCATGGAGTCGTACAAGATTTCCTTTGCCTTCGTTTGTCTCATAGGCTTAGCCATACTCCAATCCACTAATGCCCAAGACTCACCACAAGACTACCTCAATGCCCACAACGCCGCTCGAGCCCAGGTTGGTGTTGCTCCCTTGACATGGGACCCCAACCTACAAGCCTATGCCCAAAGGTATGCAAACTCCCGCGCTGGTGATTGCAATCTGGTGCACTCTGGCGGGCCTTATGGTGAAAACATAGCGAAGAGCGGCGGTGACTTGTCCGGCACAGCTGCCGTGAACTTGTTCGTAGGGGAGAAGCCCAACTATGATTACAACTCTAACACCTGTGCTGCTGGGAAGGTGTGTGGCCATTATACGCAGGTCGTTTGGCGCAACTCAGTTCGTTTAGGGTGTGCAAAAGCCCGATGCAACAATGGAGGCACGTTTATTGGGTGCAACTATGATCCCCGAGGAAACATTGTTGGGCAGAAGCCTTACTAAATTAATTAAGCTTTTTAACAAACCGTTATTAAGCTTTTATTTTCTGTTCAAGAATAAAATGAATTAAGGAGAGTGATTGTACGTGTTGTACTAGCTAGAAGTTAGCATGGTGCTCACTAAGCTAGCTACTTTTATATTTGAATAAAATTTGGCTACTAGCTATATGCATGCTTTTTTAACCGCAGATTTACTCTGATTTTCGCCCCTATTAGGCTTTACAGAGGCAATTTTAAGCTCCCCTAATTCTCAATTTTTTCGTAGTGTGATATTTGCAGATCCGTTCATAATCAAGCACTATTTACCCCATGTTTTTTGTATATAGTAAATCCATCTATATATCTTCAATTAGAAGTTTTATCCAAGGTTAATTAATAAGACAAAGGCTGAGAACATGCAGTTAATTAAGTAGATGAGTATGTTCAATTGTTGAACGTTCAACGGATTAGAACATAATCAGTGTCTTAATAAATTACTATATGGTATCGAAAACGAAGGTTTAGGAATATATGCCTGTTGACAACAAATGTTCAAAACCCTAAAGACTCTGAGAAAACTCTAAAGAAAAACGTCTTATAAGCTGCCGCCCATTTTGTAAAAACTTTAGGCAAACATGCTGTTTTTTGTGTAACTTTCTTACCACGTTATGTCACCTATTAAAATTGTATACCATTAAAATTGATGATAGAAAAAAAAATTAAGTTACTCAATAATGAAGAATAATATATTATTGACACATTCGAGGAAACCCTGATTCCTAGCTATCTAGTTGCTACATACCCACCCAATTGCATTGCACAAAATACTTGGGAGTCAATATATGCTGCTATTCTATGTACTATGCTTATAATCTCTTGCCCGGGACCATTTAGGAAAGTTTGAAATGTCTATAATGCTCTGCAAGAATTGTAAGACTACAATGACAATTCAACCAATTTCTACCCTTTCCCTCAGTGAAAAAGGACGAAAAATGAATGCAACACTACAAGAAAAAAAGGTCAGTAGTGACCAATTTCCTTGTAACTACATGAATAATGATCACAAATACAATGAATTTAATGACCAATAATACTACATGGTCAGTAATTTGATTGAGACATATTTTTTATTTTTTAATGCCTAAATTTTCTGAGCATGATTTAAATTAGTCACTAAAAACAACTTAAATAATAAAGTTAGTGACCAACACATATGCCAAGCTAGCCTTATTTATGTTATTTAATACATTAGTGACCAATGAACTATTTTTAAACTTTACTTTTTGTTTTCAAAACACGCGTGTTCTAAGTGAAAAGAGTGAAAGCATCAAAAAGAAAGAAAAAAAGACGAGCGATACCATCTTCTTCGACGAGCGAGCGTCATCTTCTTCGACGAGCGAGCGTCATCTTCGTCGTCCTCTTCATCTCTGTGGTTTCGATTTCTAAGTTTTCTCCCAATATCATGTGAGCTTTCTATTTCTCTTTGGTTTCAATGTTAGTTTTGATTTCATTTGAGTTTGATTTGAGTACGATTGTGGCTCTGAGTTTGATTCTCTTTTTCCTAATTCCCTTATTCTCTAGGTTTGATTTGATAAATAAAGGCTTTAAGCAAGATTTTGTGTCCTTAAATCAGCTAGGTTTTCTTTTGGTACTTAGGTAGAGCTTGATTTAGGTTCAATTTTGATTTCAGTTTTGATTATTAATTTTTTTTATCTACTGCTTGTTGTGAATTTCAGTTTGCAGTTGACATGTTCTGATATAAACAATGCATGTCCTGATTAGACTGTTATATATTGTGTTGAATTTCGTTATTAAATTTTGCAAATGCCATTGCTGACTTTAGTAGTTTTATGATGGGGGTGGAGAGCCTATACTAATTAAATTGTAGTCCTTGTCCTCTAAGGGCTTGTTTACTTATCATGAATGGAGGAAGTAAGGAATTGGGAATGTAGGAATCGGAGAACTAGTGAATGGGTATGAGAAGAATAATTCATATTAAGCTGTTTACTAACCACATGGAATCAACACATGAATGGGGTTGATTCTCATTGTTATTGTTTACTAATTCTCATGAATCATAACCTAAACTAACTTGATTACTAAAATGAACTGCACATATTAATATATATTTTTACATATTACTAATGTACTAGTTTATTGGGCATGAACTCATATATCAAGATGAGTTCGTCCTCTTCTTAGAAACTGATTGATGTTTCCATTGTTTGCATAATATTGCATGACATGGTGTTTCAACCTTACCAAAAATTGCGGATGAATTAGCTAGTGAGAGCTACCAGTGGCCAAATCTTAGGAAGCTACTAGAAACATTCAAACATTCAACACAACCAAAACAAATCAAAAGAAAGAAGGGACGCGTAATATTCTACTAAAATTCGCCATAAACTTAACAAGTTAACAATGGATATAATTTGAAATGTAATTATTTTATTTTTGGCATGAGTTTTTATTTTTTCTAGGGTTTGGGGTGTTTTGGAATTATGGTAATGCAGTAAGGGTATTTTTGGAAGGTATTAAGGAAAACAAGTAATGGGAATCGCATCGACTACCCCCCTAGTTGATATGATTCCTGGTTTTGAAGGATCTAATTAAAGATTTTGAGGTGGAGCCCACATATTTTTTCATTCCTGATTTCAAGTAAATGCAGAGGAAGTCAGGAATGGAAATCATTCCCTTTCCTCCCATACCTATTACTGATACGTAAACATGCCCTAAATTTAATGTGAATCTCCCAAAATGGAATTATTGCCACAGTGAAATTTATGTGTTGTTGATGAATGGACAATTCGTAGAAATAGTATTTTTCACGGTTTGCAACATGTTTTATACTTTTGGCACTATAGAAACATTCTTGCTATCAATAGCAATCATGTTACAAATGAAGGAATGCCTTGAAGTGAATTGACAAAATTATGTTTTTGTACAAGCATATCTGAGTGTATGAGGACACTTTCTTCTCCCCTTTTCCCTTTTTCCCCTTTTACAAGAGGTACATGGTTGTTTTATACATGTGCAGAACATGAGTTATTATGCTTGGATGTATCTATTATAATGGCTGCAATCATTCAATTATGTACAATTGCTGCCTCTAGAATAGAAGGGCAGCTTGTACTCATCCTTTTAATGTTGAACTAAGGTTTGAGTTACATAATTCCTGCAGGTTCTTTCCTGAGAAGGCTACAACTTTACTTTAGCGACTGATATTCTAAATGAACTTCTTGAGGTTATTTCTATTATAGTTCTCTAACACAAATCCTAGGATCTCTCTATTTGTGTTAAGAGTTGGTGCTCTGATACCAATTGTAATTGGTGTTAGCTAGTAATATGCCCTTAAAGCCAACTAATTATATGATAATTAATGTTAAGGACATCTTTTGTAATGACTTATTAAGTTATTCATAGGCAAGACCAATTGTTTTCAACCATGATATTTGATCTATTATCATAACAGTAAAACAACTATAGTCCTAGGAATATAAAAGTGGACATGAGAACTATGTAATGAGATTACATACATGGAGACTTGTCATGATCCCTAATCCTATGTTCATGGTCATAGGAGTATCAATTGGGCATTGATATTAAGACTGGGCACGGTATGGTATGGTACGGTACGGTGGCAAGGCGATACCGATACCAATACCGGAAATTTTAACCGGTACGGTATGGTACGGTGGTGGCATAGTCATTTTTTGATACCGAATCATACCGGAGCCAATCGGTACCGGTACGGTACGGTATCATTTCCGATACCGTTTGTATTTTTTGAATTTGCATCCTTTTCAACATATTTAATCAAATACTTGCTCTAATTCATCAATCCACCAAGTATTACCATGGTTATGCTACCCAAAGTCCCAAAAAACAATAGCAACATGCATATTCCGTCGGCATAGTGAAAGAGGCTACCTTTGCTTCCCATACTGCAGACCAAAAACAACACAGATCTCCCTAAGAAAATTCACTGTCTTAAATGAAACTCAAATGGATGGTTAAACTCATTCTTAATATATATATATATACATATCAGTTGACCCTTGAGCCAGTGGTATTGTAACATCTTGCACATACTCTTCTAGCCTTTCATGTATTTATATAATGTCATTGCCCTCTTATACAATTTTATTGTCATTATGTTGGCTCTACATTGATAGAAACCAATAATTAAATCAGCCACATTGATATAGAATGAGAGGAATCAGATCTTAGTTTATCCGATTGTTTGTTACTGTTCAGTACTATACGGTGGCAAACGGTATCTAATATCTGATACCGCTCCGTGTCATACAAGGTTGATACGGTATAGTATCATACCGGATTAAGCCTAAAACCAAATGAAACAGTATGAAATCGGTTCGGTGTGATTCGGTACGTGTACGGTTTCGGTATTTCGGGTTCAAATGCCCACCCGTAATTGATATTGTACAAAGACCGATACACACAGTATCATCTCTATATGTAGAGAATGGCGAGGTCTCAAGTCATTGAATGTGGCGACACCTAGATATGTGTGTAGGTGCTTGTAGAAGAACAAGTACACTGAACGCGATCCAATGCATGAGTTCTAGTATGCAAGTCTTTACTCACATGTCAAACTAGAACTCATAAATTGCAATGGTGCAAACTAATCCTTAGACCTGAGACATCATATATGTCTTGTGGCTATGTTGTTAGTCTTAAAGTGCACTATACAATTGTGCTAAAGTAGACATAACTTAAAGGTGTTCATTAGGACTCTCAATAAAGTTATGGAAGCAAATGAATGTATAATAAGGGATCTCTACTCTCAGTAAGGAGAGAGAATACTCCAGGATATGATTGGTCAAATGTCTGAGTAGAGTAGTGGATAAGATTTGGAAGAAGAGATCTTCAAATCCTACCAGGATAATCATATAAAGGAATTATTCGCATTAGGATATTTGACATTAGATTCCATTATCTAATAATGTGAATAAGGAGTATTGTTATAGATAATGATTCAATTGCACGGTCATTCCAATTTGAATGGCTTATTTCACAACATCTTATTTAGCTCGGATAACCGTGACTTGCTGCTAGGCGACAACCATGGTTTGTGGAAGTCCTAAAAGGTTTCAATTAACATTTATTAATAGGAAGAATTAAATTGTGAAATTTAATTCGTATATCATCTCTGAGGAGTTGAGTCAACCCACTATTTTGCTAAAGGGAACCTATAGATCTGCACACCTAAAAAATGTGATTAGAGGTACAAATGAAGACAAATGAAACAAAAAGACACAAGTTAATGGTCAATGATCAAATGTCAAAGTCAATGGTCAAAAGTCAATATGTTGACCGGAGCAATTGACCAAAGTCAAATAGTTCGATTGGGTCAATTAAAGCTGGACTTTAATTATAATTTAAGAGTTAAATTGTAATTTATAATTAAGAGTTAATTATGGAATTAACTTTGACATAAAGATATATTGGATTGGATTTTTAAATATGATTTAAAAGGAAATGAACAAAATAGCCCAAAAGGCAATTGGGTCAAAGGGATAAGTGGAATGAGATAACACTATCCAAGGACTCAAATGGAGCCCCATAACCCACCAAATTTTGGCACCTATAGGGGGATGTCTCTCCCTTCCTTTGTGTTGTCCTATAAATACTAAAGTTAGGAGAAAACCTAGCTAGGGTTTGGTTAATTTTTCACTTTGGTTGAGTGTGAGTGCATATCATCTTTGCCTCTCATCTTCCATAAATCAAAATTGGTCCATCCAAGAGGTGGACTAGCATCCATACCTCTTGGTTGTCTTCTCTTCATCTCTAGGAGCATTTGTTGTGGTGAGGTAGAGAGTTTCTACTTTGGAGCCTTGAGGTGAAGGAGTTCTAAATCTAAGAGGCATATGAAGGCCTTTCCAACAGGTGATCATTCTTGAATTTCCAAGAAAAGTCTTCAATGGTAAATTTTATGCCTTTCCTCTCTTTTTCTTTGGCACTCAAAAAGACTAGATTTTAAAGATACTTGGGTGAAATGAAATAAGTTTAGCTCAACTTAAATAAGAAAAATTAATCCGCCATTTAGAATGTTTTTGTTTTATAAGTTATGGCTAAATTCATTTCCATTGTATGAGATGCAAAATGTTTCCTTCAATTGGTACTTAGGTGACGATGGGTAAATTTAAATGCTAATCTACCAGACTTAACAATATCCACACACTTTAACTTACCCAAAGAAAAATATGACTAGTCAACTACTAGTCCTGAAACTAGCAACAAGTGCACACACACAGAGAGAATAATATTGAATACCTGCAAGCCTAGAAGATTACTAGTGACAACCTAGGCACTCAGAATGACCCGTCAATCTAGGCATCCTCTGTGCTAGCAACAACAAATATCAAAAGATGACTAATCAACAGCAAGAACACAAACCCAGAAAATCATGAACATCAGAAGATGACTAGTCAACAGTAAGAACACAAACCCAGAAAATCGTGAACAACAAAACTAGAAAATTGTTCACCCAAAAACCCACCATTGGAAAAACCTAGAGGTTATCATCTGACCAAGCAATCCATTCAGCAAAGAGGATTCTTACAAAGAATACACAAGCAAGCTCAAGAAGTCCTATATCTATTTAGGAAAAAGCTATACCTCATATGTGCAATCTTCTTTTCCAAACTTAGCAAAGCTTGCAGCTAGTCATTCATGGCAATGGCAGCTTCCTATTCAGCTCTTTCATCCCATGGCACCAGCTTGCACAGCTCAAACTCGAAAATAAACCAGAAATTTGGATTCAAAGAGAAGTGACCAATTTCTTCAAGAAACCATACTCTTGAAGAAATCAATCTTGGATCTGACCTAGATATATATGAGTATGTGTTTGTTTTAGCTAGATGCAGATTTCATGTTTCAAAAGCAGTTTTCAAAAAAAAATCTGGAAAACTCATTTATAAAAATGGAGGTTCACTCAAGGAGGAAGAAGAACAAAGGAGAAGAAAACCAAAACCTCTTAATCAACCCTTTCAAAAGCGACGGCTGCCCAATATGGAATGAATGGACATTTACCCAAAAATTCCAAGGTCAGAAAAAGACACATGGCAGCGGAAGAATCACAGAGAATAAGACAAAAATTGGTTAGGATCCAGTTGGAAACCAAGTGAACTGGATATACTTATGATGCAACAAAGATGACTAGTTATACGCAAACAAGATGACTTGTCATAACCTAATGCATTCTAATGAATCAAATGCAGAAATTACCTTTGCCAATAAGTTGAGCCTTCTTAAGATAACAACCAGAGGAGAACACCTAGAGAAATTTATTTTAGTTTAATCTTGAGCTTGAGTAATTACATTACATGTCCTATTACAATATTATCAAGGAAGCTAAAAGAAAAACTTAAAAAGACTATAACTCAATGACTACATGAATTAAACACAACATGCCGCCAACATTTAAAGGAAGAGGCAGACTTCTCCTGCACGCGAGCCCCACTTGTTTTGCACCAGCTCGTGGGCTAGTCTGAAGCTTGCTTTTGGGCTCCAGCTTTTTGCATGTGGACTCCACCAAATTTAGATCCAGGCAATAGAAGGGGCATTATTCCGTCTGATTTTTTGACTGGATTAGTTTTATGCCCCATTTGTATATATGGTTGGAGAAAGTTTTCAGGCTAAAAACTCAAATTTTGGGTGTAGCCCACTCCCATTAGAGATGGCCCAAACATGTGGAATTTTAAAAGCGAGAATTTATGGTAGAGTTCCTTTTTTTTTTTTTTCTTGAAGACATTTCCTATTGAGAGAGGCGATAATGTACTAAACTTATACACACTACACGGATGCTAGGACTCGAACTCTGGATTTTTCCTGAGGGAGCAATTGCTCTAAACCACTATATTAGTGAGTCCTTTATAGAGAATTCATATTTTAACAGCGAGAATTTACATATCTATTACTTCTCAAGGCGAGTGTTTTGACACCTTCAACTTTGATAGTTTACATACATCAACAAACTTCCATGTCCAAAAATTAGTATTCACTGTTGACGGTAGGTCACCACTGTCCTTGATGACCATGTACGAGACTTTTAAAATATATACCCTTTATAATATAAATAATTGAAGAATATATGGTGTACTGGTGTTAGAATCATACACAAAAATTTATCAAGCCAATATTGTATTGAGGAAGCACCCATATTTTATATGATCGTAATGAAGTCCCGTTTACTTACATGTTGTTAGGAATTAAGGATATATACAATCAATATGCTTTTCTATAGTCGCTGGAAGGGGTGATCAAGTCAAGTCTTCTGTGATGTCAGAAGCACTACATGGGATGGGATATAAGTCTAGGTCGGCCAAGTCACTCAAGATCAGTCAAGAGCCATCATTGAGACCATGGACCCAAATGTTTCTAACAATTTTCTCCCCCTCATCCCCATCATGTCCTCTCTCCCCCTCACCATGTTGCAACATATATCTCTATCTTGTTTTCTGTTGAAACAGATAATAACACTGGAAGATGTGGTATTGTCTATGAAATATTTCACGAAAATGATTCAAAAATAATTCTCACTACTAGTAGTGTTTGTGCTTTTTCATCTATTTTCGTGACGAGTAATTTAATCATAAAAGCACTAAGAGGCCACAACTCAAAAGCAAATAACAATTTGCCTTTTCTTATAAAACACGAGGAGAAGACGAAGAAAAAAAAATTGAATCCCAATTTTTTTTGCGGAAACAAAAGGCTCATGCATCTGAGAAGGGAAATCTGGTTGTGCTTACCTCTTTTCACAGAGACAAAGAAAGAGCGAGAGATTCCATCACACATTAAATATTTTTTTGACTACCAGGTAATAAGACGTGCATAGACCAAGCTTGTCAAGTTGAGAAAATTCTCCGCCAAACTTTTTCTCCTATTAATATGGTCATCAAATTGTAAATCAGCCCTAATATTTTCCTTATAAATAGTCCATGTTACATCTCTCATTTCCCATCAATAAACACCAAACAACATATCTTGCAAGAGACTGAAAAGCAATAACATGGGGTTGTGTAAGTTGTCATTTGCCTTGATGTGTCTCGTAGGTTTAGCCCTCCTCAAACCCACCATTGCCCAAGACTCACCACAAGACTACCTCAACGCCCACAACGCCGCTCGAGCGGCAGTAGGTGTTCGGCCCTTAACGTGGGATCCAAACCTAGCAGCTTATGCACAAAGATATGCCAACTCCCGTAAAGGTGATTGCAATCTTGTGCACTCCGGCGGGCCTTATGGCGAAAACATAGCGAAGAGCAGCGGTGACATGTCTGGCACGGCTGCCGTGAACTTGTTTGTGGCAGAGAAGGCCAACTATAACTACAACTCAAACACCTGTGCTCCTAACAAGGTGTGTGGTCATTATACTCAGGTTGTTTGGCGCAACACAGCTCGTGTAGGGTGTGCAAAAGTTAGGTGCAACAATGGAGGTACCTTCATTGGGTGCAACTATGATCCCCGAGGCAACTATGTTGGCCAGAAGCCTTACTAATTAAGCTATCGGCTGTGGCTAAACGAAAGCTTACAGTACGTTAATAAGAGCTTTCATTTTTAATTTATGAGAATAAAATTTGGTCTTTGCTTAATGTTTACAAATAAGTTGTAAACTCGTCCAAATGTTGCATTCCATATGAAGTTTTGTGGAAAATGTCTCATTTGTCTTCTATACATTACATATCATATGCAAATTTATCTATATTTCTCAACAAAGAAGATAGAGATATTCAAACTTAGAATCTCGTCCAACATTTAGAAGAGAAATACCACTAAATCGAGGAACAATGGATTCAAATTCATATATCATATTCATAAGTTTCTTCCAATACTTAAAAAGGCTCCCATAGGTGTAATTACATATAATTATAAATAGCTTCAACAGTAGTTATAGCCTATAAAGTTTTTGGAACCCTATCAGCAATTTTTTTTAGGATCTTTCCTATTGAGAGGGTCGATAGCATATTAAACTCACACACACTATACGGATGCTAGGATTCGAACCCATGACCTTACTTGAGAGAGTAAATACTCCAAACCACTACACTAGTGGATCCTTTGCAGCAACAATGTACTTGTTTCTCAATCTCATATGCCTGACCTTTTTATTGTTTTGGTAAATAATCTTTGTTGAGAAAAGAAAACAGTCCATAACAAATAAAAAGGATCGAACAATAAAGGGTCCAATGCAACCGTAATATATACCAGCATATATTCTTATTAATCTACAAACTTTATAACGCGTCCAAATTTATTAATATTATAGATATTATAGTCTTTTAGAGCTGGTCATCAGAGACCAAGGAAGATAATGGTCACCTGTCAATATATACAATCCAACGGTACATAATGATTCATGCCTCAATTTAAGAAAAGAAAAATTATATATAAAAGTTATCAAGCGTGAAACGGGGATGTCAATGTTTTGTGGATTTCGAACCTCTACATTTAATGTTGTTGCATTTATAAGAATGTCAACTACTAGATTAATCTAATGAATTTTAATCAGTCCACATCAGCATAATTGTATTAGACTAAAAATCACTCGTTGCACCTTATCATTTACGGTTTTACGATTTATCCTTCATTATTAAATCATTTTCTACACCAACACAATTTAAATGTCCGATTAATTTACCATCATGAACACAGTGTCCGATTAATTTACCATCATGAACACAGTGCACTTTCCACACCGATAGTCTCCCAACACAGTGCACTCTCTCTCTCATAAAAAGATAACATAAACTAGAAGGCCACAAAATTAACAAGATCAGCATGTTGAAATTCAATTTCTAAAACGTTTAAATAAAAAGATAATATTAGGAGAAACAAAAGCAACAAAATGAAGGTAATTAATAAATTGGTAATTATTTATGGGAGAGAAATGGAAGATAATTAATAAAATGAGAGAAAGGGAAAAGCCCCAGGGGAAATGGGTAAGTGATAAGGTACAATGAGTGATTTTCAGTCTGATACAATTATCTTGATGTGGATTGATTAAAATTCATTAGATTAATCTAGTGGTTGATATTCTTGTAAATGCGTATAAATGCACCGATGCTAAATGCAGAGGTTCATGATCTCTATTTTGCTATCCCTAGTCACAGACTACCACGTAAAAAAGTTATCACACATGACATGCTGTAATTAACTGAAAATAACAAAATAATATTATATATTCCCGTTTCACACAAATGTTTCTTCTTCTTTTTTGGCCAAACACAAGTGTTTCTCGTTAGTCATACACAAATATTTAACCTAATCTACCTCCATATTGGATTTTTAACAAGTCATTGTATTGAGGAAGCATCCATTTAGTTATATGATCGTTTCCAAAATGAAGTCCCCTTTACCACGTGTTGTTATAATTAATATGGTGTCTACACTGGGGTGATCAAGTCAAGTCTTATGTGATGTCAAAAGAACTACATGGGATAAGCGTAGTTGGGTACTCAATATCAGTCAAGAGCCATCATTGAGACCATGGATCCAATTGTTAAATGGCGCCGGACAATATGCTATTATTCCTTTAATATGCTTATGGTATCGCATGGCGTGGACCATTTAAATTTTAGGCTTAATATCACAAAACATTCTTAAGATTTACAAAACTATCAAATTGTATTCTTAATGTTTGTTTGTGTCATTAGTGGTCCTCAAGGTTAATATGTGTGATCACAAATGGTCCCTATAGTTAGGTTCCATCAAAAACTCCGTTAGTTTGTTGATGTGGGATATATGTGGAGCTCACATCTACAATAATATAGTGTCACGTGTATTTAAAAAACAATGCATATTTTTAAATAATTTAAAATTCATCAAATTTAAAAAAGAAAACCAAAATTTTATATGAATTTTAAAAATTTGCAAGGACCATTTGTGATAGGTGCGTGAACCTCAGGGATGTTTTGTGATATATATATATATATGTCACGTCAACAAACTAATGGAGTTTTTTACGGAACCTAACGGCATGGACCATTTGTGATCACACATACTAACCTTAAGGACCACTAAAGACAAAAAAAACATTAAGGATGCAATCTGATAGTTTCGTAAACCTTAAAGACGTTTTGTGATATTAAATTTAAATTTTAAGGCCAAGTTTGAAATGTATCTACATGATGTACAAAAACAAAAAGCACAATTATTAACGGGTGAAAATCAAATAGCCGTAATATTTCAATCAGGCACATAACACAAAGAATAGATTGACATAAGTTGACCAAAAATCGAAAACAACCAAAGATCTGACGAAGTCGGGGGAGAAAAATTAATATTCATGTTTTCGATAGAAAGTTGTAAATGGCAGGAGGAGAAAAATTGTTTAGTCTTAACTTGAGTTAGGTTTGTTTCCAACAGAAGAATTAATGGATTTAATTATTACATCTTTTAACATTTCCTAAATCCATTTGAGGAAAAAATTTCCACATTGCAGCACCACGTACGTTTTCATCCTTGACCAAAGTCTAGACGTCCATCTTTTCCATGCCCAAATGCCATCACAAGAGACTAGCTCTTGGCTGTCAATTCAGCTCGAGTAAAGGTGTGGTTGGCCGTCAATGGATATATATATATATATATATTTTTTTTTTTTTTTTTGGGTCAACAGAAACGGCATCTATTAGTCATTGACAAAAGCTAAGGAGAGACAAGTCATGCCAATGAGGTATATTACTTCGTCCCCTTTTAAATACATAAATTTATTTGGTGTGACATTACGTGTTGTATTTTACAATTTATTAATAAATAAAACATGTGTCCTAATATATATACTGTAACATCACATGACTGTATAATGGTCGTGTATAAGAATTTTTGTTAATTAAACACAAAATATGTGTCCACACTCTCCAAACATTTTGACCAAACACATAAAATTGATGTTTAAACATTTATACACATTCGACCCAAAAAAACATTTATGCACATTTTACCAACTAAATTTTGATTTAATGGTATATTTCTATCAAAAGTTAGAGGAGGCTGGAAGTTTGAATCCCCCTCCCCCACTATCCCTAAAAAAGAATAATACCCATATTCATTGATATCTTAGCCACAAAAATTTTCAAATTGCCAATAGTGGAGTTATGATGATTGTCAATTTGCGACATGACTCACTCTCTTTCCAGAATATTTGGGCCTTATTCTGATCCCAGATGAAGGCTGAAGCTAGCCTATGCTGGGCTTGGCTGGGCCTTAACTTCTTTTCACTTTTTTTTGTTCATGAGTTGAACAGGCTAGAGAATTTTCTGAATTGTTATTTTCACAAGCTATATCGAAGGAGGGCGGAATCAAACTTAAGACCTTATATGCAGAGATAAATACTCTTAAACATTAAGTTACAAACCTCTTGCGAATTCTCTAATTAACATGTGTAAAATTAAAGCAATATATATTGCGATAAAAAATACGTTCAATTTATGATATTGCAACTGGAAGTAACACATTCGTTCTTTATATTTTCCTAACGAAGTTGCTTCTTTTAGAAAAAGTAACAACATGCAAGTCGTAGGGACCAATGCACCACTTGCTAGTTTTAACCCTAAATAACCTATACATGCATAACACTTAGCTGAAAGGTGACCGCAAAGTTTTGTGGTGCAAGACCAAGGGGGAAGTTTTTGATGACTTTGGTTGCTTTAAATGGTGACATATCCTTTCGATAAAATACTTTACATATTATATTCCATTAACGGTCGATAAATAATCTGTTACACATTTATACTTCTTCCTATAAATAGCCTAAGTATGTCATACAATCCTCATAAGTTATATAATCATTTAGTACACAGAAAAATCAAACATGGCTTTGTGTATTGTACTTCTTTGTCTGGTGTCTCTGGTGCTTCATCCCTCCCATGCCCAAAACTCCCAGCAAGACTACCTCAATGCACACAACGTGGCACGTAAGCAAGTCAGCGTCCCAAACATCACTTGGGACAGCACTGTCGAGGCCTATGCTCAGAGCTATGCCAACTCAAGAGCTGGAGACTGCAACCTGGTGCATTCAAATGGGACTTATGGTGAGAACTTGGCCAAGGGGAGTGGCTCATTTACAGGCACAGCTGCTGTGAACTTGTGGGCGGCAGAGAAGCCTAACTATAACTACACCTCAAACTCTTGTGTTGGAGGGCAGCAGTGTCTACATTATACTCAAGTGGTTTGGAAAAACTCTGTTAGGTTGGGGTGTGCTAGGGTTCAGTGCACCAATGGGTGGTGGTTTGTGACCTGCAACTATGATCCACCTGGCAACTATGTTGGGCAGCGTCCTTATTAATTAAGGAAGCTTAAGCTTAATCCATATTTGGTTAAGGCATTAATGGAATGGATGCCTGCTAATTAAGGTGAAAATAAAAAATAAGGTGATATATGATATAGCTAGGTAATAATTAAACAAAGCATCCTTTGATAAAATAAGTGATGGTGCACTCCTTGCTTTTAGTCACCAAGGGTATTTTTATATGTTTTGGTTCGTTTTGAGGTTGTGTTGATTGATCAACAGTTTCAACTTTTAAAGTGTACTTTGCTTGTTGGTAAGCAAGAAATTTGAATAATAATGGTTCTACTGTAGTGGTTTTACTGTGGCTTTAATCTACATATCTGATGAACCAACTATAATTTGATGCACTCATATAGAGTTTGGAGTGTCGATAACAGTTCCCTTCTAGGTTTAATTTAAGAAGTATTTTGTACAAATGTACGAACAAAATTTTGCCAACGCAATTTTTTTTTTGGGAGGATTGTTCATGTCGAAAGGAAGGACTTGCTTTGGACGGCAATATATTGCCAATATGCATAGCCCTCAATGAAACAAATAAAATAGTCTCCCTTGGAATGAGTCTCCTCTAACTATGCAAAATATAAAACATCCTCACTAGAATGATTCAACTTTTCCTTTGAGTGATCTTAAAGACATTTACCTTCGGAATTGTCCTCTACTTGGGTAATCTTTTTCTTTTGTTCCAGTGGCAAATAACTTAGAATTCACTCTGCAGATTCGGGTGAAAAGAAATTAAATTCCGTATTAAATTATAAGGAGGTTTTGTTTTTAACCAACCAAAACTTTCATAATTTGAAAAAAGACCAATTGTTTTGTTTCAATCCAAAACAACTGAATTCATTGGCCTTTTTCTAAGAAAAAAATTCTTCTTTGGCATTTTCCTAAATAATTTTACTTTCTTTGACTAAAACCTAATAAATACTAAATTTTATACCACAAAGATAACCAACTTTCTATAGATACTCCCAGAATCGTTCATCATATGCCCTTCTCACTGTATGGAAGTCTTTAGAGTTGCCCAACTATTACAATACATTGATAATTCCTGAAACGCACAGATTCTATAACTATATCTCACATGATTTCAAGGAAGCTCAACGATTTTTGGCCGCTTTTTGGACCGGGTGTTACGAACATCACTCGAATTTTCTTTGTCAGACTTGGGTGTTTTGATTTTGACAGGAGAGGATGTTTTCTTGTGCTCATCATCACTTTCATCCTCGTCACTGCTACTATCATCGTCATCCTCATCACTGCTAATATTGTCAGCACTGCTATCCTGTGACTCCTCTTCACTACTGCTGACGGCCAATGGTATAACAGGCTGATAACCAGAAATAGCAGATTCCGCAGCAGCCACAGCCTCGGGAGTTTGAAGATCAGCAACACCCAACATTAAATCCTGCCAATTCAGGTCCACCAATAAATAAATTATAAATCCAGTGGCATAAAAAATATCCGTGTGTGTGTGTCAGAGAGAGAGAGAGAAAGAGAGACCATTTCAATGACTTGAGATTCATTTCCAGTGAGCGATTCGATATCATAGTTTCTTGAATTATCCTGCATACAAGTAAACAAGTAATCACAGGTTACAATTTGAAAAGGATGTTGGAATTGGAATCAACAATCTAACTTGGGTTGCAGGTTCAATATGCCAACCTTTGCATCCTTTTGTAATCTTTCATTCGCTTCTGATATGACTCCCAAGAAGTCCCTTACTTTTCCCAAAACTGCAGACAAGCAATGAAAATGCATTGAGCAGCATTGTCCAAGTTATTTCTAAGAAAACAGCACGATAAATAAAACAGACACAGAGACAACTGAAGAATCTCAGGTACATGACGAACTGCAAGCTACTGTTTCACCCAACAAAAAGGGGGAAGGGAAAACAGTTCGAAATATCCATCTCAGTCCAACCTCAAATTTCAATGTTACAATGTTCTGAGCTTACTTGAATCTTCTATATTGACCATTTCTGATCATCAAAGAAGTTTTTATTTAAACAAAACTGAAGCAGAGACAACTGAAGAATCTCAAGTACATGACATACTGCAAGCTACTGTTTCACCCAACAAAAAGGGGGAAGGGAAAACAGTTCGAAATATCCATCTCAGACCAACCTCAAATTTCAATGTTACAATGTTCTGAGCTTACTTGAATCTTCTATTTTGACCTTTTCTGATCATCAATGAAGTTTTTATTTAAACAAATAAACAAAAGTTTGGGACATACACTAAAGGTCAAATTGCACAAATCCTCTATGGACTTTTAAAGGTAGAAGTTCTACTGAGAGAAAATATGCATAAGTAAACCATATGAGCAACAGTATTACAAGGTAAGGTAATGAACAGGTTGTAGTGGATCAACATGAACACATATTTCACGCCCATCTGAAGGAGGGTTTAACACCTAGACAAAGAAGTACTTATGTTTACTGAAAAAACATGATTTTTTTTCCTTTGTCAATAAAAATTATTTCCCGTAAACCAAAACAGAAAAATTAATTGATGAAAATTCAGCACAACATCACAATGAATGAGCCAAACTCAATAACAGGAGACTTGAATCACATCCTTCTAAACCAAACCACTACAACTTACTCATTAGCAAGTTCGAAAATATAAATATAAATCATAGGAAATTCAAAAAGTAGACAGGCTGCACCGATGTTATGCTGACAACTGACTATATCCAAGACCTCCTATAAGCAATTAAGCACACATCACCCAATTCATAAGCCCTGTGGAGGATCAAACATCAGCTCATTGGCCCGGTACAAAGCCAACATAGAAAAAATTTACCAAATAGAAAAAGAAAAGACCTCTACATATGCCCATCACATCCATAGTGGTAATTTAGATTTAACCTCATAACACGAATACATAAATCAACTTCCTTTAAATTGAAATGGTCATAGCTCAATCCTACGAACTAGCTCTGAAGAAAATACTTAGAAGAAAAAGAAAAGATAAAGCCTTTTGTGACAAATTTTGAGAATACTTGAGGATGGATGACCCAATAACATAAATGATCTTTCTACACCTGTATCTCTATTGTACTTGCTTGCAGAATCCACATTCTTAACAAAAACAACAAATAAAAAAATAACAAAGAAACCAAATTTAAAAGGGGGCAAATCGGGTACCTTGGCTTTTGATAACTGGAACACCGATGGGTTTCCCTTCAGGTTGAGCCTTCTTTGTTTGACAAGCCTGTGAGTCATTTTTACAAACAAGTAGTGTGGATTCTGCAAGAAAATATACAGACACTGAGCTAATGAGTTTGCACAGAAAGCGAGAGAACAAGAGAGATACAGATATAGAGAAAGAGATACCGATGGGTGAAGTTAAGGTCTTCTTGTGCTCCAATTGCAGAAGGTCTTTGCTTGTATTTCCCATCTCTCTCTATCGATAACGGTAGAGTAGAGGGACAAGGGTTTACGGTTTTTGGCCTCTCGAAGGAGGTTCAATTCAGCAGGGTTTTCTAGCTTTTTTATTTTATTATTTTTGTCATTCTATTTTCTATTGGGCTTTGATTTGGGCGTTATGAATTTCAGATCATAGAATGGCTGATCAATCCCCATCACTAAGGCCTTAAGGGCATCTGACGACTATGGGCTTTTTTTTTTGGATTGGGTCACCTTATCATTTTAGCTTTTTCTTTTTCTTTTCTTT
Source organism: Prunus padus (assembly GCA_024362665.1). NCBI lineage: Eukaryota > Viridiplantae > Streptophyta > Magnoliopsida > Rosales > Rosaceae > Prunus > Prunus padus. The sequence continues at coordinate 26,643,500 of JANFAM010000019.1, read as the reverse complement.
TTTAAAAATCTTTTTCATTTAGCTTTTATTAATATTTCTTCATACTTTCAATCGCAAGCGGTTTGTGGCTCAAATAGTTAAGAGCGGTTAAAGTTGTGAGGGCTCGTTAACATTGATGTTCTTATCTGGCTCCTGCATCCTTTTTACCTTTTCATATACATGGAATTTCAAGGTTTCTCTCAACATTGTCCTTAGGGTGAAAGCAAGCATATTCCCAATAAACCCAAAAAGTGAAGAAACATTTTGGTATATTACAAATCCAAAAACAGAAAACTAAAAAGGTTACTTTACTTCCAAGTCTATGATTCACTTGAATGCTTCAAGTAATTGAGCTTTAAATTCCTCTCTAATGAACAACCTCTATATGATTATTGATTTCTAACCTAGAAATAATAATTAGCTACACAATAAAATAAAATAAAATGGAACATAAAATGGTATTTGGTTTTCTTTAATTTATCAGTACTTAGGCAGAGAGCACTCCTTTGGAAGGTTGCCTTGGAACCTCTGTTTATCTTGGCAATAGTCATAAATCATGTGGTGCTTTCTAACCCATTTGAACAACCTTCTCTGTGTATTTGTTAGGGTGCTGAACTTCTTCTTGTTCCACCAGTTTGTAGGGCTCTCTGACCTGCAAAACCTGGCATTTCCTTTCCAAACACAGGCATCAATGTTGTAGTTTCTGAATGAAGCTATGAATGGGCCCTTTGACCAATCAGTTTTGTCCTTGCCGCCTCTTGTCGCCCAGCTGTCGCCATTCCATAGGCTGGTTTTGATGCTCATTGGCTGCCACCTTGGAAAGGCTACACCCTTGTCTGCATGGTTTCTGTATACTCTGATTGGAACCCAATCCACCATGAACCTACAAGCAAAAGCACACCAAGTTTCTCCATTAAAATAACTTCGAATCTTTCTTTTCTTTTTTTTTTGTTAAATTTTCAAAGAAGAAAACTTATGTAAGCAAGACTCAAATTAAATACTGATCAGCTAATTTGAAAGATGGCATACACAATTTGGTGAAGGTTCCATAGTATTGAATAGGTATGGAAGTCCTTTGTTGGATCAAACCACAGATTGACCCTCTCTTCACGGTTGTCCAATCCATCAGCAAAAATGTTTGTTTGAAGGATATATGGTTTGCCTGCCACATTTCCAAGGAACTCGAAGTCTACTTCGTCGCGGTTAGGTTGATCAGATGTCAGCTGCATTAAAATTAATTTCCAGTTGATCAAATATATGCTGTTAATTACTCAATAATAAGCAACAACAAAAAAAGCAGAAGAAGAAAAAGGTTTTTGCTTACATAATAGGCCACAACTGTGCCTGCTGAATCACCTGGTACTAGTTTAATTTGCATGTCAATTTGTCCAAACAAAAACATCTGATTTGAAGCAAAACCAGCACCTAGGAAAATGAAAAACAGAGGATCAGAATTCAGAAATGTTAAAACTAAATAAAGAAGTTTTGACTTTTGATCATACCGGATTCTTGGTCGAGCTTCATACTCCTTGTTCTGCCATCAGCTGAAGTATTTACATGGCTAGGAGACCATGTCACAAAGAAATCCTTGTTGAAGTCCCCTGTTGAAACAACCGAACCATCTATAATTCGAATCAATGACAAAGTAAGAAAAAGCCCAATAAAGATGACAATTCTATGATTATCACTCATGGTTAAACTCTGGTTTTTTTTTTTTTTCAATAGTGTGTTATGGAGGAATATGATAGCAACATGTTGAAGAAAGCTATATATAGGTATTGCATGGGAGGGCGATGGAAAATTGGAACAGAGAACATTCAATCAAAAAAAGAAGAGAGAAAATGTGTGATAGAAGGAAGGAAGGTTTTGTTTAAGCAGGAATATCTTTAGGGGGAAGCAAAGAAATGTTTGGTTGTTGGCATCTTATGAAATATAGTTTTTATAGGTTTTTTATGCTCCCCATTAGGATGTGATTATAACTGTGAATACATCATAATTTTCTTTTCATTTGGCAGAAATAGTTGACCAAGAAGCTTAGATAGCTTGATCATTAGGCTTTCTAACGAGCTGAGGATACTCATTAGGCTTACTAGGAGATTATTTTTCTGTCATGTTAGCAGAAAGTTGAAGAAACAGAGAAACCAACTAGATTTTTATTTTTATTTTCCTTTGTAGCTAGGATGACTTAGTTATTCAAGCATCCCTTTTACACTCCATGAGGTCTTTAAGGTTATTCTTTCCCTCCTTTTGTAGGGTTGTGCATGAGTTGGATTTCCTTTTTACTCACTGGTCTAATATAGGGCCCTACAATTTTTATTTCTTAGGCATCAACCCATTAATTTTGAAATCTATGTATAAAACCCAAATTCAAACTAAAGATATAAAGGTCATAGTACTCCTACATATTTACATTGTTTGCCACTAGACTTCAGATAAGTCAACCTGACAGTTTTCAAGCATGTCATTAAGTCCCTCATTTTTAATTAATACTTCCTCATTTATAGCATATCAATTACTCCTTCTTTTTTTGGCATTCCCTCTAATCCCTAAAATTTTGACCAACAAAAAATCCTTAAATTTTTCGATCAATAAAAAAATCCCTCAAATTTCGTCCCAAGATAATATAATAGGTAAATTATTATCAATATAATATAATGTACCTACAAATTTACCTATATATCTTGTATATATCCAATACGGGTAGGTAAATTATTTTCACAATATACCTATAAATGTGTTGGCTTTAATATACCTACAATATACCCATAATAGGTTAATTACAAGTTATATTATTGCATAATAGGAAAGTATTAGGTAAATTATATCCGAAATGCGTTTATAAAAGTTGGGTATATTATTTGAATAATAAGTAATTTACCTACTAGATACATTATTTTTCGTAAAAGAAGCAATATGTACATTATTATTTCGTAAAAGAAGTAATAGGTACGTTATTTTTTCAACATAAAATTGTATGTACACTATTATATTTATAAAAAAAAAATTTAATATAATAGATAATTAATCACGTATACTTCAAAAATAAATAAATAAATATTTTATTAAATAAACCGATTAGGTATGTATTTTTATATTAAAAAACTTTTCCAAATTAATTCCTACATTCATTTTGAGATCTTTCCAAATTCAACTTCTGTAATTAGTTACAATCCAATTAAAAATTGTTTCTATATTGGTTCATACATTAATATACAAAATGTAATAATGGCTTAATTGGGGGTATTTGAAGGGGTTAAGCTAAATTTACTTTTTTTTTTAAGGGAGTTGATTTTCCCACTCATCTTTTGTCCACTTTCACTCCCTTTGCTGGAAAATTGTATGTTCCCACTCCTCTTTTGTCCATTTACACTCCCTTTGTATGTTATAGTAAAAAGTATTAAAATAACAAAAGGGAGTGTAAGTGAACAAAAAAACAGTGGGAAAATCAGCGCACATATTGAATTAATAATGGAACTCATAGAACATAGTTATAAACTTTGTATATAAATTTTTAAGAGATTCCAAATTCGAATCTCCCGACTTGTAAAATAAAAATAATTAAGTAAAAATGTTACAGTGATAATTATGACCATGGCTGTAATGTGATTCTACCTTGCTGCCAAGGTTACAAATAGAAGACATATGGACCAATTATCTTTGACAAGGAGAACATTTGTTAATAATTATCTTTAGACTTGGTATTACAGAAACCCCAAAAAGAAAAAAGGAAAATCCAGATTTTTAAGCTGACTGTGGCGTTAATCCAACTGCAAATGATTACTAATTGAACTAATTAAATTATTAATCTACTGAATAACTTACGTACTACTTCTTCCAACCCAACTAAAGAGAGGAAGTGGGTTCTTTGGTAGATGTTGGAAATGTGGCTTTTTAATTATGCTTTACACGGCATATAACACAAAATTCAACTTCTTCTTTTTTTCTTTTGGTTACAAATTGGGATTTGCAAATTTGCATATGAAAGTGAAGGAGTTTATTTTAATTTGTACAAAAACAAAGAGAATATGAGAAAACAAAAACTTGAGTTTTCTGTTCCTTAGAGCATCCACAATCATGCTCCTTATTTTTTAGTTAAAATTTAGCTAAAAACATACAAAAGTTATTTTAGGAGCTCTCTATAAAATTTGAACTTCAATCATACTCTCTAGTTTAGGGAGTCATAAATACTATAGTTATTTTTAAATTCAATATGATTGGTCCATCTTTATAAAAAAATATATAAAAAACAGTTAGCATTAATTAAAATTTAAAATTATGCATAAAACAAAGCAACATTAAATTATAGGGAGCCACTAGGAGTCCATTCTCTCTCCTCAGATTTAAGAGCTCCTAGAGGTCTCCCTATTTTAGGAGGTGGATTAGGAGCATGGTTGGAGATATATTTTTCCAATTCCTCCCTAAAATTTGTCTAAGAAGGTGGTTTAGGAGTCCATTGTGGATGCTCTTATATGGTGAAAAGCATAATGGAAGAGCCACATTTCATGCGAATTTGTTATTATAATTGTGTTTTGAACACCAAGGAGAAAGAAAAATGAGGGAGCTGATCACCATCAAATATGTTTGTATTTTAGATCACACCCAACCAGTTAATTGTGCACCAATCTTTTTTTTTTTTTTTTTGTGATAAATTGTGCACCGATCTCATCTTACAATCGGCAACTGGCAACTACAATTCAATTTTAAATTTATTGATAATTTTAGTGCATAAACTTTCCAAAGATGAGCAGTCACATTCCATTTGAAGGATTCGTAAAATAATGTTTTTTGAGGAACACTCTTTAGGTTCCGTATAAATTTTTTTCTTCAATTATCCAAATCGTCTACTTTTCAAGTATTCATTTATAAATCATCGTTGCAAAAAATTATGTAAATTGAAAATTATTAAGGCATTTAATTGGGACCAACAAAGTAAACAAACACGGTGCTTCAAGAAAATATTATAATAACAACCATCTAATTGAATGGTCAAATGGTTTCGGATTCAAGTGATTTTTTGTATATATGATCTTTGAGGTAATATCTAAAAATTAGACGGTTTGGATAATTAAAATACAATGTGTGTTGGGCCCTACAATGATATCCTCAAATACACTTATTTGAGGGATCCCTCAACTGAAGCTCTCGATAAAAATGAGTAGACACATAAAAAAAAAAAACTATGTTATAATTTTCAAGGTTCAATGTGACATTCACCCTCTCATCTCCTTCCCCTCTGCCTTGCCTTATCTTCTATATGATTAAAATATCATGTGAATTTACCCACAACAATTAAGAGCAATTCCACCAGTTTGGATTGCCAGGGCAAAAGCACCCCCGGGATGCAAAAACACAATCCACCAATCAACCATGGTTACTAACCCTAAATCCAGGAATTCTTGAATAGTCTATGGTGAGTTGAGTGAATTCTGATATGGGTATGTTGAGTGATTCTTGAATATAATCTAGGGGTCTGCTCTTGAATGATTTTAAAATTTTAAACAGACAATGATGCTTGCATCATATGACAAAACGAGAGGAGTGGTAGATCAAGGATTGTTACATCAAGAGATCATGGTGTAAAAATATCGTGAAATTTTTAAGATGAAAACAACGGTAAAAAAAAAAAAAATACACACGAAACCTATTCCAATTAACAACAGGGGGTTTTGCAGAAATATCACCTAGACTATTAGGGTATGCTCGTTTACCACCTAAAGAAATTTTTTCAGCAATTTGCCATCTGAACTTTAGTTTTGGTGCTAATGTGCCACCTCAGTTAACTTCAGTTAACTTTTTCTGTTAAAAAGCAAGTCACATGATGTTTGTTTGAGGGTATTTTTGTCTATTCCTTACAAAATATATATTACAAATATAATTATGAATCTAAATCTCTAAGAATTAAAAGTTAACTATTAAAATCATAAAAAATTGAAAACAAAAAAGGAATGAAAAATTGCGGGAGACAATCATAATGTGAAGGTAGAGTTAGATGGAGTGGGTGAAGCAGGAGAAATTATACAATGGTACAGTAGTACCATGTGGTCCCTGCCATATGGTGATACATACTAATAATATGAGGATACATGGCATTGTATTTACTAAAGGAAACTGGTGCTGTCTTTCGAGGAAAACGATAACACTATCACTAGCACTGTTAGTCTCACTATTTATACTCTGGTTTCGGGAAAGAAAAAAAAAATTGTAATGTGATGGAAGACAACAAACGCTTCCAGATTTCCACATTTGAAGAATATCTCATGAGTGTACTAATGCACCTCTTTCTACATCTCACAGACTCATTTTCCATCTTCGTTTTGCACCTCTCCAACAATTCTTACTTTTTGTCTTTTTGCTTTCTCTGATTTTTTTTTTTTTCTTTGAATTTCAGTTCCTTCCATGAAAACCCAACTCTTAATTCCTGGAAAAAAAAAAAATTCATCTCAAATGATTACACTTGTGTAGCTGAAGATCAAGGGATGTAAGCAAGAAATTCATCTGATCTAATTCATTATGCAAAAACTCCATTAAACCGCTTAACAATTTATTTCAGGGAAGAAACTCATATCTCAAAATTCATCAAGTCACGTCCATGGTATAAATTCCCTTTCTCTTTTCATCCAACTCCAATATTTCTACTATTTTGCCCGAATCATGCAACTATGGCTTCTAAGTTCTAACAAAGTTTGAAGAAACCTATAATTTCGTCCAACTCCAATATTTAGTGCCCAAGCAGAAGAATTTGCTTTGTTGGAGTTTTTTTTTTGGTCGATAACTTTGTTGGAGTTCATCGATCCCAAAAAAGAAAAGAGACAAGGGGATTTAGAAATTAAAAAACTAGAGGAGCAGATAAAGTGAGGGACTAACGGTGTTGGTGACAGTGTCAACGACTTGTTCTGAAGAAACGTTTGATTCCACGTTAATAGTTACATGCCATGTGTCCTCATATTATTAGTGCATATCACCATCTGGCAGGTGCCACGTGGTACTACAGTACCATTGTATAATTTCTTGTGAAGCAGAGGCATTGAGGGATGCCATTAGACCCGGCAATATTGTAAACGACTCGTTAACACGATATGAATTCACATAAAAATTTCAGTATTCGGGTCCGGGTTATCGGGTCGTGTTGATCGGTTAGCCACCCAATAAGCTATCGTGTCGTGTCATATTATTTCACGAATACCCGTTAACCCGTTAATCTTAGGGGCCTTTTTGTAAATTTATATTTGTTTCTTGTTTATTTTTCTCTTTTGTCTTCTCTCTCTCTCTCTCTCTCTCTCTCTCTCTCTCTCTCTCTCTCTCTCTCTCTCTCTCTCTCTCTCTCTCTCTCTCTCTCTCTCTCTCTCTCTCTCTCTCGGTTCCTAGGTCTGCTAGGAGATCAAATCATGGAAGACATTGATGGTTGGGTTTGTGAAGGACTTCCAGACGCACAACCACAACTGACTAGGTGGCTGGCGATGCCAACTTAGTGGCTCCTTGCTACCGCAATGGCACAACTGACTGGGTAGCTTCACTCCTCATCCTCTTCCAGACGCACGATTGAGATAGCGATGGTGATGAGGGCATCGAGTCCATGGACGACTGTGACTGTTTGAATTTTTGTTTTCTTACACTGGTTGATTTTTTAATTGTTTAATATTTCTATTTGTATTTGTATTTTGTTTTTTTTAATTCTTAACGGGTTATCGTGTCGTGTGATTCACGAATTGTAACGGGTCGTGTTCATGTTTGATATTTTCCACCCATTTTCTTAACGGGTCGTGTCATATCAATCTATTAAGAAAAGCAGGTTGACATGAACGTGACACGAACATTGCAAACATGACACGAATGCTAGGTCTAAATGCCATAGGATTTTGGATCGCATAACGGGTTTAGGATCTAAGGTCGCAATATCCTTAGATTGTTATCATCTAGGCCCAATCAGGTCCTGGATTATTTATTTATTTATATTCATAATTGAATTTGATGGTGCTAGATGTTGTGGGGCCCACATATTGACCAAGCTTTACTTTCTAAGAGTTGTTTAAGAATAATGACCTTACGAATTTCAAATGTTGCTAGTATCTTCTTCCAAGCTGATTATGATTTCTCTTTTGGAAATCCTAACATGAATTTAGTCCTTTAAATTGTTACATATTTTTTCCATAATGCAAAGTGTTTGAGCCTAGTCGAAATCCAACCTTGCGTCTTGGAAAACCAATAGGCCAAAATGCAAATTGGCGGCTCAAGGTGCCTAACGGTCAAGTCAAAACAAGAAAGAAGGACTTAGGGGTCATCATGCACCCCACGTCATTTAATCTTCAATAAAGTCTATAGCTTTAGATGCATGATGTTCCACCATAATTCAGACCAAGAACTTAAAAGTCCAAACCCAACTTCCAACAACGAGTTGAAAACATCTAACTTCCAAAGTCGGAACATCTGGAACTTTTGAAGTGGGTGTGTAGTTGTGGTCCAAAATCAACCAAGATCAAGGTCTTCGATCAGCCAAGGTTTAGTCCTATGATAAGCCAAGATCGAGTCCTCCGATCAGCCAAGATCGAGTCCTCCGATCAGCCAAGATCAAGACCATCAATCACCCAAGATCAAGGTCTTCGATCAGCCAAGATCGAGTCCTCTGATCAGCCAAGATCAAGGCCTTCAATCAGCCAAGTTCAATGTCTATGACCAGCCAAGATTAATGTCTCTGATCAGCCAAGGTCAAGTCATATGACCAGCCAAGATCGAGTCCTCCGACTAGCCAAGATCAAGGCCTTTGATCAGCCAAGATCGAGGTCTCCGATCAGCCAAGATCAAGTCCTATGATTAGCCAAGGTCAAGTCCTCTGATAAGCCAAGATAAAGGCCTTTGATCAACCAAGGTCAAGTTCTTCGATCAGCCAAGATTTGTCCTCCGATCAGCCAGATCAAACCCAACTCCAAGTCGGGGCCGAGCAATTCCAAGTCACCAACATCATTGGGTGTTTCAACCAAGATCAAAACTCTAGAAGTTACGATGTCTCACTAGATTTCAAGCCAAAGTCTCGAAGGTCCAAGCCCAAGCTATTTATTAGAACCCAAGATTTTTGAAGGACCGCATGCACGTGACGGAGGCTTCATAAGGAAGGAAATCAAGGAGATTGACGACAATCCGAAGTATTCCAAAAGAAGAGAGAATCAAGAAATCAGAAGGTCTCCATCAATGTGATCCTACAGATTTGGAGGCTTCACAAGGAAAGATTTTGAACGAAGTTGACCTTTGGCCATTTAATGGCAAGCTCATGGGCTGATGGATGCCCCTATATAAACCTCATCAGATGAAGGGAAAAGACGGACATCATCAGACACACAAACCTATTTTTCGTCTCGGATTTTTCTTTTCTTAGACTTAGGATTTTACTTTTCAAGCACCTAGTGTAGCCAGTTCTTCCTTTCCTTAGTGTAAGTTTAAATTCTTGCAATTTACATTACCTTGTCAATTAAATTCAAACTTATTTCAATCGCTTTATTTTTCATTGTTATTGAATTTTCATTAAGTTTATATTCAAGTTTAATTTAGTTTATCGTTCTTACCATTCTTATTTCGTTCTTGTTTATTTATCGCTTTGATCTATTTTATCGCACTTTAATTCTCGTCTTTACATTATTTATTTTACGCACTTTACTTTACACTTCTATCTTTGAATTATTTTTAAATTCAAGCACCTTTACTTTACGCACTTGTTCTTCGTTTCATTACGTTTCACCTTCATTATTCATCTCCACCCACTCCACATCATTTGGTTGCTCACATAAAGCCTTGACCCCGAGGTAGTGAAAGAACCTAGGCCGTGAGGAGGTTCCTTGCTCGACCGAACAATCATTTGATTAAAGTTAGATCTCGGACGCAACATCCACTCACATTCCATTCAAGCCAAATTCGTGGCTTGGTGGTGGCACGCACGCACTCAAAAAAGAAGAAGGACCAAAAGTTCCTTCTGTCGACCTACCTGGCCAAAAAGAGGGAAACACAAAGTATATATAAAATTTTGAATTTTTTCAGTATATATTTCAATATAATCGTTGTATTCTAATAAATAAATTCATTTTTTTTGTCTTTCACAAAGCGAAAGAACATTCATTAATCATTATTTTTAGTGTTTTTTTTAGAAGAAGCGAGTGCATTATTGAAAAAAAGAACCCAACCTAATTTTATATTCTGCAAGGCCTTCTTTCTTCCTTAAACCCTACAATCAAATAATAAATCCCACAAATTTCCAATCCTATTAGGAGATAGATTAGGGGTGTGCAAAATCCAAATCAAACCAATCAAACTGACCAAATCACTCTAATTTTAATTGGGTTTGCATACTCATTTGTATGGGATTGAATTCTTATACTAAACTGGATATTGGATGCGAATTCTTCAAAATAAATTTGGATTTGGATTGGAAACCAATGAGCATCCCTAAGATACATAGATGCCTAAATGAATTAGGTTAACTCCCTCCTATATATTATTCCACATGAACCCTATGTATTGCACAACACTAAAGCTCCAGCATCGGCATCCTAGAATTGAAAATTGAACAGTCTCTCTTTTGCAAGGCTTGATTTTTCAAATATTAATTATTAATCAAATAGAGAGAGATGAGTGAGGTTTTATTCTTGGCCTATCAAAATCTGGGTGACTACCTCTCTTTAAGCAAGTGGTTAAGAGAAAGCAATACGAAAACCAAACCAGTAGTTGTTTTGAGTACAGCAACAGCAGCAGGTGGTAGATAGTACATGAAGATATCATGGAGATGATTGTACGACACTTGAGTTTAAGGGATAGAATTAGCACAGGTCTTGCCTATTGTACAAATTAATGAACTCCCTAATGATCTTGTTGTTGATGGACTTAGGACAAACACAATGATGGATGAATCAAACACTCACACACACATAGAAAATAACCAAACTAAAAAAGACACAAGAATTTATAGAGGTTCGGCCAATCTTGCCTACATCCTCTTGGTGATCACTTTGAGAAATTCACTAATGAAAGAATAAGTTACAACCTCGGTTTACAAAGAAGACCCCTTTGAACTCTATTCTCTCCCAAAACTCTCTTTTCTCTCTCAACCCTTACTCAACACTTTGATGCACTTGTGAACTCTATCTCACACTTGGTTTTCCTCTCTTGGTTTCTAGACATACAAGACTCCAACCCTTGAACTCTCTCCTCTTGGCTTACTCACTAGACCTTAGCACTCAAGCTCTTGCTCTTTTCAACCCCTCCAAAGCATACTTGTAATCTCTGCACTTCCCACTTAAGTAGACAAGTAGGAAACCTCTCTTCAACATCAGCCACCCTACATTGACCCATGATTTAGGGAAAACCATAGAGTAGGTGTTCTAGCTTTCCCAGTAACTTGCTAAACTTCCTAGAACCCATAAAACACTTTGGAGGCACTTGGAGTTAGGTAGGAAAACAAAACACATGACAAAAGGTTTGAAAAACGCGTGGAAACAAAAACAGCACGTTTCTACAACCGATCGCCAGGATAAGAAAACGAAGACTTGCTCTAGGCCTAAAAACGACCAGTCGCAAGTTGCTAGCGACCGGTCGCTTTCGTGATTTTTCTGGCTTTCTCCCTTCTGCTTCGAAAAGACCGGTCACGCCTACCTAGCAACCGATCGCCTCCTCCGAAACCTGCATCCTTAATGTGAGCCAATTTTCCAAGAAAAAGACTGAATTCTAATTTGTTTATGTTCAACCTGATTTCAGGAGCCTTATGCCAACTTCCACCATTGGCGACAATTCCATCTTTCAAAAAGTTTGTAGAAACAGAATGGGATTGTTATGGTAACTCATCTTTCTTTCGTCACATTGTGCTATCTACCTCATAATAATTCAGAATGTATGGTGGCAGCAATATTTGATAATTTAAAGGTGTTGGTTATGTGTAGACCTGGAGATAAAACATGGAGTGCCTTCTAGGTATTAGGTGAAAATGAGTTGCATGCCCAATTATTGTTTTCTAGTACCGATAAGTTATACTCCTTGGTTAGTAGTACAATTAAAACTAACATCATCCTACCTCGCACCATAAAATTTGAAGATAAGGAAGTGGAATTGATCTTGGTCTATGATCATGACGATGAGGCTGGAAGTGACATTGAGTATCACAACGACTATAAAATCTTTTTAAGTGCGCGATACGCCTCATTCTTGTTTGAATCCACCGACAAAATCTTGGTGATCCATAAGATGGGAGATGTTTTTAGAATTCGAACAAGTGCGGACAATAAGGATGATCAACAAGAACTAGAACTGGAATGAGGAAATCATCAGTGTAGAAAAGGTTGGTGTCGATATTGGCATGCATTCAAGTAAATTGCTGCGTTTGAGAATGTCAAGTGTATGCTTGTTTTGAGTGAGATGGATCGAATCAAGCAAGTATGAGACCTCCACACCTAGAAAATAATGTAGTGTGCCAAGATCCTTGATATCCAATTTCGCACCCAAGGTGTGAATGAAGGCAAGTAAATCTGTAAAAAAGATGTCATCAACATAAAGTAATAAAATCATCATGTGAGTCGCATCTTTGTAAACAAAAATAGAGGAATTAACATGGTTATTAACAAAACCGGCATGGAGCAAGAAATAGCTAAAATATTGGAACCGTGCTCGAGGTGCCTGCCTAAGCCCATAGATCACCTTATAAAGCTTGGGTTGGAATTTGGCTCACCAAAGATGCAAAGGAAAGAATACAATTGACAAACAATTAGTTAGAAATTGCCAGAGCACGTGCAATTATCATGTGCGTTTTTTCTTCAGTTTTGGCTTGGTTTCCAATATGTTTTCAATTCCTATTCCAAATAGTTTGTAACCCCAAAGTCAATAAATTTGTTGGAAAGCTTGTGAGCTATTTTGTGGGTTAGGAATTAGTTTGGGAAAAGGGAAACTAATTTGTATTAGCTCTAGGTGTGACTTCCAGCATGTGTTGTAGTTCTAGGTGTGATGACTTCCTATCCCAAGCATTAATAGGGGTGGTTGGGCATCCAAGTCATTAATGTGGAGGCTTCCCATCCCAAAGACATTAATGAAGGTGGATGGTGTGAAGACTTTTCAACACAAGGCAATAATTGGGGTGGTTGGGCATCCAAGGCATTGATAGGGACAGTTGGACATCCAAAAGCATTGAATATGTGCAGCTGGTGTGTTGTAGCATCCAAGGCATTAATGTGGAGGCTCCCAATCCCAAGGGCATTGATGACGGTGGTTGGCAAAGTAAGTAGCATATGAAGGGAATCTTCCTACTTGTTTATTTAAGTGGGAAGTGCATAGATTACAACATGAGGTGAAAGAACTAGCCCCAGGGGGCTGGGAGTCCTAAGTCCTTTGAGAACAAGTGAGAGCTTGAAATCCAAGGTGTCCAAGAGAGCCAAAGCAAGGGAGCTTAGGCAATGGGGCAAAGGGTAAACACATGGGAGCAAGCAAAGCAAGCTTTGTAAGAGGGCAAAGCAGGGGCATCAAGGGCTTGAGCAGGTGATAGAGAAAGTGAGCTTGAGTGAGAAAGTAGTGTTCTAAGGGGTTTTCTGTGTAAACCAAAGTTGTAACATACTCTTTCATAAGTGAAATTTCTCAAGGGGATCACCAAGAGGATGTAGGCAAGATTGGTCGAACCTCTATAAATCTTTGTGTCCATGGTTGTATGCTTGTTCCAGAGGTGTTTGCATTCGATTCATTCATGAATGTTCGTGTGTGTGCCAGTCGCAAAGTCCATTGATAACAAGTTCATAGGGAGTTTCCACAATCCAAGAGGTCTTGAAATTCTTTGCTGTTGACCGTGTGGTACACATGCTCGTTTGTCTTAACGAGAGGCGCCTAGGAGACTCGTGTTGGAAGCGGATTGCATAACAACTTGCACACATGATCCAACTTACTAGGGTTAATGAAGCCAGGGGGTTGTTTCATATAAACTTCTTCGAAAAGAAAGCCATAAAGAAAAGTATTTTTGACATCCAACTATCGAAGAGACCACCGGAAGAGATAGCTAAACTGAGTATGGTACTAATAGTAGTGGGCTTGACAACGGGACTGAATGTATTAAAATAGTCAACATCGGGTTGTTGATGAAAGCCTTTGGCCACAAGGCGTGCTTTGTAACGTTGAACAGTACCATCAGAATGCCGCTTCACTTTGAACACCCATTTACACCCTCACGGTATTGAAAGACGAAGAAGAATGAACCAAAGACCAAGTGCCTTGTGTAATAAGAGCATTAAATTCATCAAGCATAGCTTGTCTCAATTCCGGATAACGGGATGCATGTGTATAAGAAACTTCAAGCACCAAGGTTGTAAGATCTATTACGATGCAAGAAGTATCAAAGAGCAGCTTCGAATGATCAACATACATCATCTGGTGAACCCTCATTTCCTTGTGTTTGGAATCCACAAAAACTGCAGTATTCGCACTGCACTTATTATTGTCCCCCTTAAGCACATAAAGCATCTTGGAAGGATGATCAGGATCACGAATAGGCCTCTCAACTGCCTCGTCGATGATGCAAACAACTGATGCCATTGTTGACTCATGAGTCCAGACTTCTGCAGCAACCACATTGCATTTGAGGTCACAAGGAACAGCAAAAACTTGAGAAAACAAGCCTGCAAATTCAATTAGTGGTGTGTTATGTTGCAGCTTCGACACCCTCATACCCTAAGGAAGGGAAGCTCCAGGCTCTCGATCCCAGTGCCTGCAAAATTTGAATTGAACAATCACTATGATTGCCAGGAGAACACTAAGAATGGAAAAAGCTCACCCAACGGTCTCCATTTTTTCCTTTCCACTAGAGATTGATTAGCAAGAAGATAGAAATTGCAATGATGCTGTAGGAACCGAGAATTCCATTTGTCTGTTCATCACCGCGCATTTGAGCCATCGGCCTATAAATAGAGAACTCTGCAGTAGCAATCGAGGACTCTCTCTCCAAATCAAACTCAACGTCTATAAACACTTGAATCTTCAAGCTTTTAAAGCAACCAACCCGCTACCCAGATTAACCAGTCGACAACTCCTGCGATCATCTTCGTTAATGCTCTGCCAAATACTTGGTATGATCCATTAGCATCACTGTTAATATTTCCCCAGATATTGTTCTAAAAATGTTCAAATATGATGAAAACATATGTAGTTTTCATTTTTAATACGATTGTGTTATATTCAAGACTTGGGATATTTTGCACATTCTTTTACTTGCTATCATAGGAAAAAATCGGATTGAGAAGTTTTCATTTCCAAGTATTTATTCATCTGTGATTCAAAGAGCAATTCATTTCAGTATTCATATTGATTCTGTCAAGGGCCTACAAGGTTTATCTCATAGGGCATGCCCGATCAAGGGTTTTCTTCTTGCCCGATAAATAGTGTACAGCCCAGACAAGGCTTTGTCTTGCCTGATCGAGAACTTTTCTTCTTGCCTGATACAGGGTAATCAAAGCTCAGTTAATATTGACATGCCTGTGTTCAACATAGACAAGCCTACAATAAGGGTTCTTTGTGTTTAATCAACATTGGTAAGCCTGTTCAAGGGATTTTCTGACCGAAATATGGTTTTTCTATTTTTGACTAAGTGTATCGTATGCCTATCATACCATCAACGCGCAATTGAAAAAATATTGAAGTCCTCTTAATTGAGGCATAGAAAAGAACTAATATGAGTCAAGACTTCCCCTGGAGCACAATGGCTTGATTAGAAGTCAAGATCAGCGCAAATCCAATACACAATCAAGCAAATATACATTATAATTCTATTGGGTCATTCCGGATTCTAATAGTGGCATGCCTACGCAATCCAACGACTCAGAATCCAGAGAGGCAACCCGGTTTCCCACCCCCAGCAAAGGCAGGGCCCGTTTCTCTCATTCTAGCCCGATCCAACTTTCAACCAAATTCGTTGGAAGCTCACTCACTGCCAGAATCATTAGTGCTAGTGCACGAGGGCCCTTGGGGTAATCGATGTTGAAACAGTCTCCAGCCCCCATGCGGGAAAAGACATCAACACCACCTTAATCGCAAAGGAACATGTCAATCAATTTTGAGTATATTTATAGAAAATGAATCAATCATGTTTTGTACATTTGTGGCATTAACCATCTCAAGCAATTAAATTTTTTTGATAATGCCACAATGATGTATAATCCAAAACCAAACCAGCAAACTCAAAGACAAAACAAACCAAACCATACAACAAACACATAGATAAACACCAAAGGAAATCAAGCAAGAGTTGATTATATTTCACACACACAAATCAGAAATAGCAAGAGAAAGAACAAGAGAAAATGACTTCGTCTATTATCTTCTCAAAAGAAAAATACACAGCCATATCTATTTTTGTTGGGCGGCACCCACTTGTCTAGAGGACCCAAAAGACAAACTTCAGACCCTAGAATGTACAAAAACAAACAGAACTCTCTAGACTTTTAACATGTGAGGTGGGTAAAACATTAAAAGTAACTATTAGGTGAGATTGGTTTAAATTCCTCACTCAACATACTGAGGAATTTAATCAAATAGGTGGGAACCCACAAATTTTGAGGAAATCTTTTACCTCAATTGACAGGAAATCTTCATCTTTTTCCTGGGAATCGCAAGAAGTAACCATGTTTGTTATGCCCATTGAGCTTGGAGTCTTTGCAAAATTTGAATTGAACCCATGCATGTGCAACATACATAGGTATATAATCTATATATATATGGCAGAAGGCCTTAAGAGTGAAATTTTCAAAAACCCCAAGAATACCCTTGGTTAATGAAACACCTCAAAATATAACAATCCAATATAATTAGGGCAAAATAGTCAATTTCAGGCATTAAACTAGGGATGTACGATTGGACCGCAAATATAGGAAACTGTCAGTTTCCGACCGATGTTTTCGGTCTGCAAACCGTTGACTTTTCCGATCAACGACTAGTTGCTATTGGACGAACGAGCCAAAAAGCTACGGTTGCACAATAAAAAATCATCAGCAACAGCAACCGACCGAGAGCGAGATAGAGAGATAAGAGACAAAGAGATGAGAGACATAGAGATGAGAGACAGAGGAAAAGATGAGAGACGGAGGAGGAGAGCGAGAGAGATAGAGATAGAGAGATGAGAGACCTGGGCTTGATGGAGAAGCTCCTGCCGCTGGTGTGGCGCCTACGTGAGGAAGAAGAAGAAGCCAACACGAGGAAGAAGAAGAAGTTGGGCTTCTTTTTTATTTTAAACACCCTAGGAAAAACGATGTCGTTTTGGCCCAGGGAAATTGTTTTAAATGACCTGGCCAAAACGACGCCGTTTTGGTATAGGTCTTTTAAAAAATAAAAAAAAATCACAGCCAACCATTCCAAAACACGATCCCAACCATTCCAAAACCCATCTAAGGTCTTAGCCATTCCTCAAGCCGAAATCCCCCATCTCCCCTCAAAACCTTTAACCCCAATCTGAGCCATCTCCTCCACCATTGCCGCCGCCAGAAGTATGCCAGTGCGTCCACCGTTAGTGGATGAGAGAAAGACAGAGAGATAAGAGACGGCCACAAGCTCGTCTCTCTCTCTCCCTCTCTCTCTCTTTAACTTATCTCTCTCTGCCCTCCCTTTTCTCTATTTCCTCTATGGTTCTTTGGTAATAAATTTCTCTCTCTCTCTCTCTCTCTCTCTCTCTCTCTCTCTCTCTCTCTCTCTCTCTCTCTCTCTCTCTCTCTCTCTCTCTCTTTTTGCAAGTTTGTTCTTCCAGGTTTGGTAACCGACCAATACCACGACCACCCACAAGATGGCAGCACCTCCGGTAACAATCTTTGTGCGGTGCGGCGTTGGTTTGGATTTTGGCTAAACCGCAGGTAGTCGGGCGGTAAACAGTTTCTCTGTTTTGGTGCGGTTACCGCACCGAAAACACCCCTACATTAAACCAATTATTTATTGTGGTAACTTAAGACACTTGAGCTCTGCCTTTTACTAAGTTTCCCTTTCCATCTCTAATAGGTTTTGCCTAACAGATAATTCAATTTATTAAATAATACCTCTCTCTCATTCCCGCCTCTCTCTGTTTCTTGCTCTCTCTGAGTCTAGATTGCCAAATTCGTTCTCTGACCCACGCCTTCTTTCTCTGCGCTCTCTCTGTTTTCCACTGTCCAATTTTTCTCTCACCCATGCCCTCTCTGTTTTCCACTGTCCATCTTTCTCTTTGTTTCTCCACCCAAAATACTTGCGCTAAAATGTTTGTCTTTCTTAATAAATGTGACGGGAGAGGTAATGTACAATCACGTCATAGAAGCCAACATCGCATCCGAGAAACGCATTCAAAAGCTTGAAGCTTCAATTTCAACCAAGCGAACCATAAACAAGCCTAGAATGACTCTGTTAAAAGCTTTCATTATTCTTTTCCTGATATTCTTCTTGTTCACCCCCACCCCCTTCTACTTTTTAAACATCTTAAATTTTCCTTCTTCTTTTTTTCTTTTGTTCTTAGAATTAGTCTCCTTTTTTAAGAAAAAAAGAAGGAAAATTTAAGAAGCATAATGTTT